>OU830639.1:2570020-5140041 GCA_917563905.1 Neonectria neomacrospora | reverse complement strand
ACCCTAACCCTAACCCTAACCCTAACCCTAACCCTAACCCTAACCCTAACCCTAACCCTAACCCTAACCCTAACCCTAACCCTAACCCTAACCCTAACCCTAACCCTAACCCTAACCCTAACCCTAACCCTAACCCTAAGCAGTTGCATTTAAAAGCTAGTTAGTACTTAGAGTAGTACTTCCTCTAGGGACTTATCTAATAGACCCTAATAGTTACTATTCTCTAAGTTTATTTATACATTAGTATCTTTCTTATTAGCTAGTAATAGTAATAGTAGCTTAATATACTCTTAGAGCTACTTAAGGCTAATTCTTTAGCCTAATATAAAGTAAAAGCTATACTAGTCTTAGAGTATAGCCTCTTTAAGGTTAAGAACATTTAGATAGTAGTAGAGAAAGTACTTTATATACACTAGGTATTAGTTTATGCTTAACTTCTCCTATAATAGCCTAAATAGATAACTATATATATCCCTTTGCATAAGGCTTATAAGTAATAGCCTTATTATAAGGGGGAAATTATATAGACTATTAATATAATAGTTAAAGAATAGGCTATTTAGGGCTATAGTTATTTAGCTAAGCTACTTATTTATACAGCTAAGTATTTAGCTAAGTATAATAATTAAGGTAAGGTCTTAAGTGTAAAAGTAATTAGGTTACCCTATGTACTTTAGCTAGTTAGTTATCTTATGCTATAGAATACCCTTTATTATTATACCTTATATCTCCTTTTACTATTACTATATATACTTCTACTAGCCCTTAATGCTAATAAGAAGCTATTAACTTAATAGGTCTACTATTATTTCTATTACTATAGTTTAGCTATTACTATTACTATTACTATTACTATTATTACTATTAATAAAGATATAAAAGTAATAGATTATAGTATTAGACTAAGTAAAGAGAGTTTAGATTTTAACTTAGGACTAAAGCCTAGAGTTTTACTTAAGCTTCTACCTCTAATTATACTCTTAGTTATAGTATATATATAAGTACTTTTAGTTTACTATTAGGAACCTATAGTACATATAGGTAAATCTAAGTAGAATTAGTAAGCCCTTAATAGTTAGGATAGGCTTCTTAGGTAAACTATTATAGTAATTATTAGTAGAGCTATTATTACTATTATTACCCTTAGGGTTCTTATTGCTCTTATTACCCTTAAGTACTTCTTATAATATAAGCTTAGTATAGTATAAAATAAGGCTATTATAGATCTTTCTTAATAACTTATAGTAGTAATTTTAGAGATAGTACTTAAGGTTAAGTATAATATAATTATACTATATATATATAAGAATATAATAGATAGAATAGTAAAGAAGTTAGTTTATTATATAATTTAACTAACTAATTAGCTAATTAGCTAGTTAATTAACTAGTTAAACTAAATTAAGTTAGATTAAGAAAGTAATTATTAATTACTCTATTAACTAATTATTATTATTATTATTATTAATTATCCCTATATAGTACTACCTAATAATTCTTACTCTTAGTAAACATAAAAGTATAGTAAAATAAGGAATAATAGGATTCTAATTGCAAGGGATTAAATTATACCTCTAAACACTTACAGTTAAGATAATGCTAAAAGATAGAGCAGGAGCACATGTAGGCAGTAAGAGAGCCCTTAACCCTAAATAGTATTTTGCCCCTATGGTATTATGCCCCCCTACAGTAGCTTCACTTAGGATTAGGCCAATTAGCATAGTAATAAAAAGGGTATTTTGCCTGAGATACCAATGGATTAGTGGTTAGGTCTATAGTTCAGTATCAACTATGTGTTCTTTTGATCTAGCACGTACCTAGATCATGTGTCTTGCCAGGCTGGCTACTAGTGCAGATGCGGCCGCTGGTACGGCCGTGGGCCTTGAGGATAATAACGTTGAGGCCGTGATGGTGCAGCACTGAGGTGGCTCTTAGCCCTGAGATGCTGGCGCCTATTACAATTACCTTCTTAGGTAACTCTGGTCCTGGAGGAGAACTCTCGCTTGACAGTTGTAGTTCAGTGTTGGCATTGGCGATGGCAATAGTGATAGATCCAAGGAGGCCCTTTAGGCTGGAGTAGCAATTACTAGGTTTTTCTGGGCTTCCTGGCATCTGGGAAGTTATGCTGAACTGTTTGGAAAGCATTCTCTGGTAAGTGGACATACGGCTGGCTGGTTTGGGCTGGGTTTCGATGTAGGGAGTATAGGTGTCTTTGTTTGATGAGGAATCAATAAGACTCCCTGACTGGCAGTAGAGTCTCCTTAAATTAATCCTAGAATCGACAAAGGGAGTGTTATGATGATGGAGCTTCGGCTTGACTATAGTTATGTTATCTGCCTGCATCTTAGGATGTATAGTATCTTGTGAGTGATAAGGCTAATCTATATATAGCTAGTCTGCTGAGTATAATCTAGGGTTATTTGGAATGTTTTGAGAAATTGATATAGCTAAGCTATCTAATCTGGGGAGGCTCTAATGCTGAAGTGCTGTAGAAATACAAAATGCAGGGTCGCATCGCCCTTTACGATCAAGTGTATTCAAATGACTAAAGGATTTTATGAATTAGTGAGGCATTTTCTTAGCATACTATCTCCAGATCTATGCAATATCTCGGTTTTACACTAACTGAAGACGGCCACTGTGGTGCGTTCACTCTGGATGTTAGAAGTGCACAGCAGTAATGATAACGATAAGGTAGCATCCTATCCTAAAGTAAGAAGACGTCCGTCCAGATGAAAATGTTGACGTTCTTAAGATGCGCATTATCCCCCGCCTGGTCTTAACTCTGTAGCCGAGTCAATGGCAAGGTTGCCACCATCATTGACAAGTACCCGAATTGGATGATTATAATGGCCTATTAAGGAACCATCGGCTTCAACTCTGAAGAGGAACAGCTCGCCGGAACGTCTTGCATTGTCAAGTCAGAGAGATATGAGGCTATACTCATCCCACACCCAACAAGGTCTTATAATGATCCCTTGAACTGGTTGCTATAGCGAAAGTACTAGCATGCGTTTCTTGTCCTCTTTATTGTTAGACTTATGGCTGTTATTAGTAACTTGGCTGGTAGTGTTTCTGATGTCCTGCTTAACATGGGCATTAGCTATGACATTGATGACATTGGCGCTGGTGTTCTATTCGCCGGTATCGGCTACACTATGTTCCTACTATCGCCACTCCCTGCCTTGTATGGCTGTTGTAGTACCTACCTCATCTGTCTTCTGTCCTCTATTGCTGGGAGTATATAGTTCACTAAAACAAAACATAGTACTGATGCTATTTGGAGCCAGCTTTTTGTCGGTGCCTCTGAGTTGTGTGCCGAGGCTGCAGCCCAGCTGTCGCTCTTGGAGCTGTTCTATAGCCACCAGCGTGGCTCGATTCTGGGCCTCTACATCTTGGCAACTAGCGTTGGAACCTTCTTAGGCCCATTATTTGCCGGTTTCATTGCTGACAACGATCGCTTTAGGTGGACTTGGATCGGTTGGTTTACTGCCATAATCAGCATCGTCACTCTTATTATCTTTCTATTCGGTTTTGAGGAGATAACCTTCGATCGCAGAGCCGTCCTTGACGGTATTCGTCTGACGAATGCTAGCTCTGCAACTGCCAAGACAAGGGAGTCATTGTCCAGAAACAGCACCGCATTGCAGGCGGCCAAGATAGCAATCCTCGCCGAAGACGTACCCAAACCATACTGGCAACGCATTACAATCATAACCCCATTGCATCTTCTGGAGGGCAGTGGGTTTAAGAAATACTTCTCTATACTTTTTCAGACATTGAACGTCTTCCGCTTCCCCACTGTCCTCTATGCTGGCTTGCAATGGGGTGCTCAAGATGCCTAATTAACCTTCTATCTGACCGTAGAAGAAGATAACTATTATAAGGACCCTTAGAACTATAATGATTCTTCTGTGGCCCTGATGAATATTCCTACTCTAGTTGGAGCCGTAATCGGTTGCTTCTATGGTAGCTGGTTCTCTGATAGGTTCGTCGAATGGATGGCGCAACGGCGGGGTGGCATAAGCGAAGCTGAAGACCGATTGTGGCTCATGTATCCCACCGCCATTATCGCGCCTGCTGGTTTAATGCTCTTTAGTGTTGGGTGTAGAGAAGGTTGGCTTTTCCCCAGGCTATGGGCCGCTTACGTAGGGCTTGGATTTATTGGATTTGGCTGGGGATGTGCAGGAGATCTCGGTGAGTGGCGGCTCTCTCTCTGTTCTCCAAGAAAGAAGACACTGACCAGAATCCACAGGATTGAGCTAGCTTTCTGACTGTTATCCGGACATGATTCTGGAGGGAATGGTAGGGGTGGCCGTGATCAACAACAGTATCGCCCTGATCTTCACCTTCTGCACTGGCATCTGGATGGAGACACAGACCTTGTCTCAAGTATTCATTGCCGTTGGTGTCTTATCTTTTGTTTTTTTTATGACCACTGCTCCTATGCAGTATTGGGGTAAGACTGCTCGGCGCAAGACTACAGCTAGGTACATCAGGTTTGTTGAGAAACGCGATTGTCACTGACCCGTCAGGCTTGGTTGGCTCTATCTGTGAACATTTTACAATTGCTATATTAAAATACCGAACTGCGGTGAATTGCAAGGCGGTACGGTTCACGTTGCGAAGCGGTTTTGAGGAAGAATCTGAATAAGGATGAGTTTGACGATGTGTTGAATGTGATGCACGAACTGTGGAATCTTCAGTAGAAACTCAAGCTGAAAGCTGGGTACTCGGACTTCCAGAGCGTCAACTTGTGCATCGTACAGCATGTGAAGTTCAAGCTGGGCTATGCTACTAGATGGGGCGAAAAGGAATGTCGCCCCCTGACTCAGCTTCCAACTTCCGTCCTGTCGGGCAAGGCGCAAATAATCTGAGGCAATTTTCTTTAGGAGATATAGCACTACTCAATATCAACAGATAGATCAAGGCAATACAGTCTATAGCCCAATAGTCAATCCAGCAAGATACTGTGCCTAGCACCAGGATTCCCATTAACCTAGCAGTTGTTGGTATATTCAATTAGTTTCACTTGCATCGAGACCGATAACGAAGAGATGGAGATTTGCAGCTTCGTCTCGCATCTTACGCAAATGAAGTGGCGATCTTATCTGGATTGGATACTTGGTGTGAAAGTTGAGTGACACTCAGATTGAGCTAGCTCGGACAACGCAAAAGTTCCCAGATATCAAATGACTCCTTATATAGACGTGTCTGTTCGGGGGTAATTGACGCGTCTGATAGATATTAACATATACCAGCTCCAAGTCTTTAATATTAACTGACCTAACATGACTTTGAGCGACTCGCATACCAGATACAGGATTTCTCGCTCTTTTAAAGTTTATATGAGTGACCATGTCTCGATACCTTCAAAATCTGTGTTAATCGTGTTAATCATTAGTCAAACCAATCTCATACGTGGCGCAAAAGATACTCTAGCAGATGCCCAATTCTCACAATGAGATGATGAGGATCAGCCACTTCACATCGCACAAAGCATGTTAATCTGATGTCCATACTGTTTAATAACTAAACTCGTGGCATTTTCAAGTGTAAACATTATTTGCTAAGTCAACGAAATGCGACTTAAAATTTGAACAATTCCTTAACGGCGTGACCGGGTCGATCAGGAGCTGGAAGAAACGGTCTCCAACTTTATTCAAAACTCCGTCTACAAGCCCTTAGTGTACGGTGTCAATCCGGGACCTGCTAGGATATCACTTGACATTTCGACAGCTCAATCAATCATTTCTATGCAATTGAGTGTCGGTAGCGTCGTGATCTTCCCGTCGCAGCTGAGCCTGAATTCGGATGAGACCCCGACATGCCGGAGGTAGAAAAATGTCCAGGTTTCGCCAGCAATCAGATCTTATCAATGCAAAAACCAGAAATTTATTCTTTCCACGCTTTCCTGGATATCGATGCTTGCATGTTGTGATACACGGGAAAGCCAGTGGCGATGTCGTTCTACCTCGATTTGAAGAATAGTAGATAAGACCGTCGCTGGATGACAAACCTACTTACTAGCTTGAAGATCATACTTTAGGGTCAAGACTAAGCTGACGTCAACGCCAGCTGAGTATCGATTGACGACCTTCGCCTCCATCAATGGACTGCCATATACCCGCGTTTACTAGGGCGAGACGGCAGCCAGTAATACGGTTAGACCAGCTTGGAATGCGGGGAAACTTTGGGTCAGTCATCAGCTTGCAGTCTCCATGTCAGACCGCGAAAGCCGGGTGAGGTCGGGGCGTGAAAGTGACAGGTCTTGATCACCTATTCCCAAGCCTACTTCCGAAGGTAGACCTACGGTTACTACTCACTTGAGTCGTTGACTTGAACTGGTCAAACGAACCATCGTATGCAACGAGCCCTGGTTTACGCCTCGATGAAGTCAGAAGCTGTCCCAGAATGGGAAGAAATAAACCTCTAGTCCCGACCATGTACCAGAAATTACCTAGTGCTGAGACTAAATCAGCCAACCAACTACTCCAAGATGCCCCGCGAATGTGCCAGACAAAAGGTCTGTGGCTCACGATCACGATGCCCTTTTACCGGATGAAAGGGGTTAGTGTAGAGGGTCCTCTGGAGCCCAACGCTCGGTCTAGGCTCAGGTGTTCACGCTCCGCCGCAGAGGAGGCGGTCGAGCGCTGATCCAGTGGAAGGCTCCGTGGGTCTAGGCATTCACGTCTACCTTGAAGATCAACCCTGGACTTATTATATAGAAACATGTTATGAAATAGATTCAAGTGCAGAAACACCCCGGCCTCGCATTTGCCATGTTGTAATCAAACAAATACAACAACATTAGGGAATCCATAGCAGTGAAGATCGGTCATGCCATACGCAGCATGACGTATGTCGTTGGGTTAGGTCTTACGTCATTCAGCTCTTCGCTGCAGATGGCTTCCTGGCCCTGTTGAAGCCAGGACAACCGGCACGCACCCAACCAATCATGCATAACGCTAAGGGGAGCTCCGGGCTGATCTTCGTATCTAAAAACAGCAAGCATGTGCCGGATCCGGAGATGGCAACACCTCACAAGAGAATCTCTCGTATTCCCCAGCGATGCAAAGTGTGATGACACGACTTTTGATGTTGCGCAACTATATAAACCATTACTTGTGGTTGCAACTCGTCTTCTAAATCGACAACTCATCTTCATCCTACTTACATTTAACCACACCTTGTCCAAATACTCAAATAACTCGCAATGCAATTCAACGCCGCCTTAATTTCCATTGCCGCCCTCGCCCTGGGCGTTTCTGCCGCCCCAATCACTTCAGATCCGCACATTGCCGACTTCCGTCTGTTTGGAGAGAAGGGATGTCTCCACGAGAACGAGGGAGTCTGGACAGTTCTCCATTCGGACCTCAACAAATGCACAAGCTTCAACGGAGAGAGTGTCAAGTCCGTACTCTTGTCCGACATTAACAAAGGATGCAGGCGTGAGATAATATCCTGGGCTCGTTCCTGGTATTTTTGCTAACAGTTCCAAGTCTGGGTTTATTGTGATGAGCACTGCTCAAGTGACAAGACGCAAGTACATTCTGGCACTGGGTATTGTACGAATGCGGAGAAGGAGTGGAAGAGCTGGAAGCTCAAGTGTTGAGCTATAAATTGTATATAATGTTGTTTTAAGTGTGAGTCAAGGTAAAATATAATGTTTAATAACTTATCTCTGGGCTATAGCCTTAAACCAGATACTATCCATGTTCCACTTCCTGGTAGTAGGTGAAGCCAATAGTTGATGAAGTGGTAGACGTTCTCATCGGGTATTTGAAGGGAGCAGAGTAGCCCATTATACACTCACATAATAAAATCTACCAGCAAAGTCTACATCTAGTGTCGGTTATTTTATATCGGAGATAATAAATCGGGGAATCTAGCACAAGCTTCAATGACGATACGTATTTCCATTCTAATTAGAGCGCCAGGCCAGTTTAGCAATCAGGAACGCTGACTGGGATGTAAACGTCGACGCTCGTCGCCAGTCCGCTCAGACTGGTCTCCTTGAACTCATTCCTCATTCCCTTAGCGGTCAAACGCATAGCTCGGATGGCATCGTCAAGCCTCACCCTCTGAGTGCCAGCCACACTGCTCAAAGCAAGATTCGCGCTTGAGATGGCCTTGACGGCGCCCAGGGCATTCCGTTCAATGCAAGGTGCCTGGACAAGCCCGCCGATAGGATCGCACGTCAACCCGAGGTTGTGTTCAATGCCAATCTCAGCAGCCTGCTCGATCGTCTCGGGACTGGCGCCCACACAGGCCGCAAAGGCACCGGCTGCCATGGAGCAGGCCACACCCACCTCGGCCATGCATCCTCCTTCAGCAGCTGAGATGGTAGCGCCACGCTTGTACAGCATTCCAATGGCCGCAGCTGTGAGGAGAAAGGTGAGGACATCACGCTCGGGATCGTCGCTGATAAACTCGATGGTGTACTTGAGTACAGAGGGGATGATGCCGGCAGCACCGTTGGTCGGAGCTGTGACAATTCGACCGCCCACGGCATTGGTCTCGTTGACAGCAATGGCGTACACGGACAGGTAGTCCATGGCTGGGAATGCTGTGCGCCGCGACGGCGATGGTGGAATTGGGTGATCCAAGGAGCCGTGTATCCGAGGAGGTTGACGCCTGCGAATGCCGCCAGCGGCCGTCTTGTCCAGTGCTGTGGAAGATGCCGATCTAGCTGTCGGAGACAAAGACGATATCAGGCTCCTGCTGTGGTTCCCTTCAGAGTCAGGCGATGACGAGGCGTCCTGGGAAGATGAAGGATACATTCCCCTGGTCAATCGCCGGTACAACGATGGCGCTCGTCGTTTCAGCTTCAACGACCCTGGCAATGTCGACCCCGGTTCGGCTTGAACGCTCTCCTGAATGCTCGCATCCATCACTTGCCAGATCCGTATCAGCTTCTGGTAGATTTCTGCGTCTGTGTAGCCGTAACTCTTCTCGTTCTCATACACCAACTGTGCAATGGTTAGATTGTGCTTGCGACACAAGGACAGCAAGCTCGTGGCGTCTCGGAATGGATAAGGTGGGCGAGGCGACGAGGAGTCGCCCTTGGCCTCTGAGTCGGTATCTGTCGTAGCTAATGCCTCTGGAGCGCCCGTCGAGTCCTCTCCAAGGAGGGCAGTTAATCCGTCGGCCACACTATCAAGAGGCTTGACCTCTACACCCATCTTGCGATCTCCCGCCGCGTCGGCGCGTCGAATCTCCTTGTAAAACATGTTCTCGGCTAAATCAGCCGGGTGTCCTACTCCAGTACCTGCTTCTGCCTGCGAGACGCCAAGCTGGTCCGGTTCCGAGTCAGGAGATGCCACCTGAGCCTTTGAGTCCGACGAAGGAGGCGGCGCTATAGACAGCGCGCCGTTGACGACGAAACCACCCCCAACGCTAAACATGTCGTTGGTGGCCAAGACATAGCCCTCGTCGTCGAACACAGTGAAGCGCATGCCGTTGCTGTGCAGAGGAAGCTTCCGACCCCATTCCCAGATGAAGTGACTATCGTAGTCAAACGAGATTTCCTTTCCTTTACTGCCGTCTGTTGAAAGCCAACGACCCAAGTTCAGCTTCTTGGTGTCTTTGATCTCGGAAAAGCGTTGGGGCACGTATGAAGTCTCGACCGTCTCGACATCAGCGCCCTCGAGGCCAAGGAGGAGAGCAGATGGCGTCATGTGGCCCTCGCCCGTGAGTGCGAGGCTTCCGTAGATGGACACGCGGATCCTGTTGACCTTGTGCAGCAGGTTGGCCTCGACCAGGTCGGCGACGAAGATGTTCCCGGCGCGCATGGGCCCTACTGTGTGAGATGAAGAGGGGCCGATGCCGATTGAGAACAGGTCAAAGGTTGAGATGACGGCGTGCTCGTGGTCGGCCTCGCTGTATGAGCCTGTGTCTGTTTGTGTGTCCTCTGACAGCGCGTCGTCTTGAAGGCTGATTCTCCGTGCACCCGACGTGCTCAATGGCCGAGCATTTGGCAAATCCAACCCAGATGGAATGGGACGCAATTGAGTGTAGCCATGTCGCCAGGTCTTGATGGCTGGGAGGGCCGGGCAATGGAATCCAGTCCGACTCGTCGACGTCCATAGCTTCGACGTCGACTGGCGGATCAACATCCCTGTACGACTCATTGCTGGAGCAGTCGACACGGTTGACGCGCCGGTGGAATGACAACGAAAGTGGCAATGGCGATGCTCGTGCGAGGTCGATGCTGGTGCTGGTACTGAACCTTTCGGTCAACGCCCTCTCGGCAGACGCGCCCGAGGCCGACGGTGAAGATAACCGCTTATCCGGGGAAGGTGGCCGTGAGTCTCCGTGCGGGCTACGTGGCTGGGAATTTCCAACAAGAATGCCATAATTGGCTGCACCGTGATTGTGGGTATGGAGGACTTGCGTGTGTGCTACGCTGAAAACGGTTAATCTGAGTTTTGCTCGCAGCCCGTCTTCTCGGCTGGGACATGCTGGAAAGACTCTGCATACAAAATCCGACAACACAAGGCATCTGCATCTTTCCAATTTCGACTGCGACAGCGTTGGAAATGCTAGCAGGGGCAGTCAGCGTCGATCGAAGGGACCAATTTTGCCGGATGATAGGCAGCTGTTTTGCCTTCCACCAGCATGGCTCTCATAGCAGACTTACCTGACCGGGGGATATCGCTCTAGCAACTTGTGCGAACCATGGGCCGCGGTCAGCTCAAGTTGTCGAATTAGGCCTAGGTTAAGTATATTAAGTACTTCGTTTCTTTATATACTCACTACGGCTTACGAAGCTCGTAGTGAGCTAAATGCCATAGCTAGGAATATAATGCTACTAACTCTCCTAAGTCCATGGAGGACTTAGCACCTAGCTTACTATTACTAGGTAATACAGCTGATAGCTTTAGATATTTAACAGGAGTTGAGGGGTTTAGTGTCTCTAGCGTAGAATAAAACTTTTGAAATGCTCCTCCGAGTATGAAAACCTGGCCTTTGCTGAGGCAGCCTGGCTTCCGGCGCATCAACCTCGACCTTTTTGCCGGCCTCGACAAGCACGAGGAATGGCTATCATACCGCAGCGGTCATCTCCACAATGCATTGGCCCAAGAAGGAGACCCGGAGCACGTTTGCCTACGCAGCAGCAAGGAAATTGCAGAGGGATGCGCACAGCAGCTTGATTTTTACGACGACCTCGATGAATACTTGCTTCCCCTGAGCACTGTTTTCCCCATCGACAGCTGGTCGCACCTTCAACGTTTTCGTCTGTCTCGAATTTTCGTGCAGCTGGATGATCTCCTCGCTCTCGCCACGCTACTAGTTCCGTCGAACTTAGCCACCTAGGCTGGGGTAGACAACGTGACAACTACATAAACCTATTGATTGAGATGCCGAATACCCTAGAATAGTGCACGCGATCAGCAGAAGAAAGACCAACCGTAGCTAGGGCAGTGTCTTCGGATCTAGGCCAAGAAGGGCGTATTGTTTGGGCCGACAAGGCCTTCGGCTCTCTTCTGTACGGGCACGGGGTGGATCCAATCCAGGATGAAAACATAAACCTCGTGGTTCCAGAGCGAGGCGGGATCGTGCGGGACATGTTTGATGCAATTTTCACGGGCCCTTGCTAGACAGGTAGCTCGTTGCATCTTCTCATTCAATCCAAAGATGTTCACAACCACCTTGGCTGAGAATAGAGTGTATATAAGCCTGATCCAAAACGGGATTGATATCTATTGACCAGTGGAAACGGTACATTGAACCGTTGCGAGTTCTCAATTCCCGTCCTGCGTTGGAGTTAGCGTGGTGACGCCGCCACTGCTAGAGCTGGTTGTCGCACGCGACGAGGTCGACGCTTCCGGCGCCATCTGGCTAGCATCCACGCCCACACAGACATACACAATGGCCTACAACAGGGATTGGCTGGCTCCAGATATGATTTTAAAGTAAATGGACAGCGGGGAAATCTTCTTCCATCGTGTGCTTTGATCGGTCCCGCATTGCAACAGCTTCTACAGGGTAAAGCCACCGTCAAGGATCCACCAATAGCTGTATAAACTTGCTAGGGTTGGTCGCAAGGATACTCAATCCAATTGACCTGACTTACATTTCATCGCACTGGCAACGAGGCACACGCCATTGAAATCGGCGATGGCAACATTGTATGGGCCGTCGTGACGCGCAGGATGGGAGAATCTAATCAAGTCGCACTGGTCACATCGAGTTGCGGGCGCGGGCTGTAGGGCCGGGCATCCCTCGAAAGGATGTCAGTGGATCCCTTAAAAGGGGCAAACGAGTAGCCTACTGGCCAGGCCCTGTCGAACAAACGGACATATGGACCCCGGTGAAAAACGTACGTCTTTGAAAACAGTGTCTCCAGGCCTCCTGCAGATATCTGCTGACGCCCCGTCTTGAAAAAGAGCGTCGACGGTGAGCTTATCGAGACACGAGGATCCAGACGGGCTACTCGAGACATCAACCTTATAGAAGCCCAGTCGTAGCGTAGAGGCCATCAGCGGACGGTCGTTCGGGCTCGCCGATTACGCTCAAGCACGATCTCAAACTTATACCATTTCTCACGAGTACCAAGTTCGCAGCCATCCAATTCTTAGTCTGCGTTGTTGGGCTGCGAAAAAGAAACCGTCCTCATCTTGCGTCACCTGTGGAGTTCTGAACCCGGTTGAAGTACGCGTAAGAGTGGGTTCCTCACACTTTGGTAATCTGAACGGGCAATGTGCCTCACGAGAAGAGGCTATAATTGGCTCAGACCGGGATGACGAAGCATACACGCGTATCCACAAATAGTGCTACAGTGCCTATTCGTGGCACATTGCGTTTAGCCACAGAGGACGCGTAGGTTTGTGGGTAGTTTCCTCAGCCTCAAGGCGGACACTGGTATTCATAGATGACTCTTGGAGCTCACGAGCCAGCCAAGGCTAACGCATTCTTGCCTTTTCAGCCGAGACGGAGGGATTTGCTCGTTTTCATGCGGCATACGTTATCGCACAGCCTCGTCTTCTTCCTTTTAAACCCTGGTTTGAAGTTGAGTTCCGATACCAATTATTTCATGGGGGGTTTATTTATTTATTGTGTTGCACCCTCTCCCTGAACAAAAGAGAGCACCCGATCATTCTTTCGCAGCAAGGCCTCATTCAACCACAACCCTCCAAAAAGAGCAGTCCTCTCCTCCAACGTGCTTGGTTTCCACCGCCGTCACACGTTTGGTTTTTCATTTTGGAGCATACAGCACAGTCGTTTCTACACTGCCCCGCTCCCCATTCCTGCCATTTTCACATCCCGACGCGGCCATGAACATTTTATGCATATTCACTGCGCTCTTCACAATGTTCACCATAGCCCGCGCCAAGCGTCTACAAGGCTCAGATGAAGCTGGAAACGAAGGAAAGTGGGTGGTCCGACGGCGGGAGGGGCCCGCAGTCAACAACCACAACAAGCGCGCGACAGCTAGTGAGGCATCAAGCACAGAAGCAGCTGCCATAGCGAGTACAACGTCGTCTGCTGAAGCCTCGACTTTGGCTTCATCAGCGACGGATCTGGAATCTACAGTTACTACGTCAACGGACGCGCTATCAACAGACACACTGTCAACAGACACTATCTCATCAGACACTGTCTCAACAGGCACTCTCTCAACAGTTGTCTCGACGACGTCGGCAGCCTCGTCCACGGAAAACTCATCTGCAACTGCTTCCTCGACTGCCTCATCTTCCACCGCTTCATCTGCGGATGTTTCGTCAACTACTGCCACCGATACTTCATCCACAGTCTCTACAACTGGCAGCATTATGTCAGGTACTGCCTGTTTCTCTACCACCAAGACATCTACCTCTGTATGTGATGTCGAGACCAACGACGGTCACGTTACGACAGCAACCTGCACTTCTACAGATGTGCTCACTAGCACATGTGCTCCCAGCCTCATCTGCACGACCAACTCTGCTGGTGATATCTGTATGGATTCTCAGGGCATCGAGACTGGTGGCATTGTTGTTGCTATCATTTTTGCGGTACTCATTGTTGTTGGATTCGGTGGTGTTTGCTTTGCAAGCTCCAGGGACTCTAGAAATCAGAGACAGATTGCGGAGAAGGCTGAAGCTAGAGCTGAAAGTCGACGACTACTCAGCAAGCGGACAACATCCAACGTATCATAGAACATATAAGCTAGCCAGGCTATAATATTTGTTTTACTGCTGAGGAATATGAAATCTTTCAGCTATCAACTATGCTGATTTAATGATAGAAACTACAGTCGCTAAGCTGCTCCTGGTTGATATCAGTTCTGGACCGAACGGCATGACGGTGAAATTGAGACCGCAAGCCAAAGCCATAGCTTTGCACATCCTCCGATCCAGGAGACAGCGTTCTCTAGCCACCCTAGTCGTCTCCTCGAGAGAAATAAGGCTTGTCCAATATGATTATCACATACGGGCAAACTTGATCCTTTCTCCTTACACGAAATACACTGATAAAATAGGAATTGAAAGTCAGAGAAGGACTCTCCGCCAAGCCGATTCATGGAAGAATGAAGGCTTTCGTTCATTTAATAATACCTAGAAAACGTATGTGAACCCTAGGCCCTGGTCGCCCTCCTTTCCATTGCTATCCTTGCCCTCAGCCAACAAACGATCCTTCTGTCTCATCCGGTACTTGAGGAGCATATATATGAGACCGATGGAAAATAGCGCAATGACCTCACCCCCGAGAGAAATTGCATTTCCCATTACATATCGAGGCGCATCCTTGATGGGATAGATCTGGGAAGCTGCCATACCAGATGCGTTTCCAATAGAGATAACCATTGATATAGCCACAGATCGCTTGTAGTCTGGCTGGATATTGTTTGATACCCATCTAGAGGACATGGTTAGCGTAGGTGATCTTTGTGTGCCTGTGAATACGTACGTTACGAGGAGGGTGTTGAAGGAGTAAACACCACCGCCAACAAGAAACATGGCAAAGAAGCCCACTCCCTTATGCCCAGTGCCTACAGCAGTCGCATATCCTGCGATTACCAGAAGAGGCGAGTGAATGAGACAGACTGCTCGGCGGTTGAGTCGATCCGAGACATATGTAGTTGCACCCGTGCAAATTGATGCAAGAACGTACACAGGAATGCTAAGGTAGTTGGCTTGGAGAGACGTGTAACTGTGATTCATGTTAGCGCAGAGAAGTTGAGCGTTCAGCAATGCAGAACTCACTCAAGGCCCTGCAGGAGCGTCGGGAGAAATGTTCCAAAGCCGAACAGGGCGATGGAGGAACAAAACAGGGCAATAGAAGCGAGCCACACGAGAGGATCCGTGATAGCCATAGCAACCTGCTTCCATGAGAAGTGTTCGGTCTCTTTGAAAGGATTGTTGCGCTCTTTGATAACCATCATTGTAGACTTTTCTTCGGAATTAAGAAACCACGCTGTTTCCGGCGAGGTAGGCAGGCTCAGCCAGCATACAGCAGCAACAACAAAAGAGATTGTGCCCTCAATGATGAAGAGCCATCTCCAAGCCGAAAGCCCATGTCGAGCGCCCATGGACTGAATACCGTATGCGATTAGGCCTCCTAGAGCACCAGACAGCGCAATGGAGATGTAGAGGACGGCAACTCGCTTCCCTTGCGATGCGGGAGGGTAGATGGTGGAGATAACAAACGTCAAGGCAGGAAAAAGGCCAGCCTCGCAGAATCCGAGCAGGACGCGGCAGGCAACGACGTGACCGTAGCTGCTGACGAATCCGGTTCCAATGGTGATGGCACTCCAGCTGATGATGGCGATAGCGAGGACCCGGCCTGGGCCGAAACGCTTGACGGCTACGACCCACGGCGTCTCAAAAATAACGTAGGATATATAAAAGTACATCGAAACGTCGTTGAAGTCAGTGCCTGACATTCCTGTGTCTTCCTCGAGTCCGAAGACTCGAGCGTTTCCTGTCCAACGAATTAGGTTCCACTTGTACTGGGGAGACGGAAAATTAGCCGGCAATCACCTATGTTTGTTCGATCAAGGTAGGCGAATAAAACTAGAATCGCCATTTGGGGCATGACAAATTTGTCGAACTTTGACAAAACTCGCCGCTCTTGACCGTTCTCGATTTCTGTCATTTCACCCCTATTGTGACCCGATTCATCGTCTTGTTGGTTTTGGAGCTCCAACTCCTTCTCTGAAGGTGCCATTGCGATGAGGAAAGTCCTGCTAGTAAGCAAGATGGCTGAACACTGTGGCTGCACGACTGTGATGGATACTTGGCAAGTTGAATGGAATTGAGATAGAGATCTGGATCTCTTTTAACAAGACGGAAATAGTGTCCGATGGTTATGCTTGATTCGACAATACAACACAGTTATCATTAACCCCGCTAGATGCAGATCTCTTCCAGTTTGACTGCCGACGGCGGAGGTGCCCCATGATTAAACCCACCGAGGAATGTGGAGATTCTGATAACTATTACAGCAATGATTGGTCAATTTCTTCATCAGTCAACAAAATGGACCCATGGCGCATCTTCACAACTGCTTCGTAATCTCAAATTACAGGTCGGGTGGACGTATTCAGCCGTGTAAGGCCGAGAGCACATCTTCAAAGTCACACTGAACAACTCGGCTTTTCCTACCCGGTCAATCGCGAACCAACGACGGAGTGGTCGACGAAGAGCAACTACCCCGCAGTTTCCTACAGATGAACCGTGATGTAACGTAACCCACAACGATTCAACAACCTTGTATCATCCTCTCATGGATTGCCTACCAAGTGTAGCTTCCAAGTTGAGCCTAGTCTCCGCCGACGGCCGACGGCCGATACAATGAAAGCTATGGGTCGACTGACCATTCGTTCGCCCGTCGGCAAGAAAAATCACAGGCAACAACTATGTCCGCTGATTATAGAGGCTTGATGCAATGCGCTTCATAAATGTACGAGCTGAAATTATAACTGATATAAACTACCCATAGAGGTGCTATCTGATACATGCCCACCGCATCAATCTCTATTCTGTTCGACCATTTTGGTTCCTGGCTCTATCTTGAGCAAGCAAGGTGTCAAGAATAAAACACCCTTTCGGTGCTATGGGAGCCCTCAGTCTACCCATCTTGAAGGTCAGCGAGGCTCGCCTTGCAAAGTCACTACATCATAGCTGCGAGTTTGGAGCTGCCCACAGATATGGAAAGTGAGTAATACTCATTTAGTCTGAGGCTCATTCAGTACTGACCCAGTGATCAGAGTATCGACTGAGACCGGTATGGCTCGCCTCAGTCTCAACGACTCAGACAAAGAAGTGAGAGACTGGTTCATGTCAGAGGCCAAGTCTCTGGGCTGTAAGGCCTTTGTCGATCAGATGGGCAATTTGTTTGCAATTAGGCCTGGCAAATGCAACTCTGTGCCGCCGGTGATGATGGGTTCACATCTTGATACTCAGCCTACAGGTGGCCGTTATGATGGAATCCTAGGTGTGGTCTCTGGTCTTGAGATTTTGCAAGTATTGAACGAGAACGCATACCAGACTGAAGGACCGGTTGGAGTAGTCAACTGGACAAAGTTCGTTTCTAAGCATCCTATTGTGGTGAAGATGCTTACCAAATCTCAGCGAGGAAGGTGCTAGATTCCCCAAGATGGCCGTCTCTTCAGGAGTGTGGGCTGGTGCGATTCCGCTCGAGACGGCATGGGATCTTAGGGAAGTACTAGCGACAGATGGCAAACCCAAATCAATGAAGGAAGAGCTTGAAAGGATAGGGTACGCAGGAGAGCATCCATCTTCGTACCTTTCCAATCCGTTTGCGGCACATTTCGAGCTGCACATTGAGCAGGGCCCAATTTTGGAGGACGAAGGCCGTAAAATTGGTATTGTCCATGGTATGATGATGCTTTGATTATTTGAGCAACATTCATTAACCGCGAAAACAGGCGTTCAGGCTTTCAAGTGGTTCAATATCACCGTCAAGGGGAGAGACAGTCATGCAGGTACAACGCCATTGTACGCCCGCAAGGACCCTGTTTTATGCGCAGCGAAAATGGTTGCTGTAGCAAACTCCGTCGCCAAGCGTATGAATGGTCTAACGACAACTGGCATCTTTACTGCAGACCCAGGCACTGTCAACACCATGGCTCATACCGTCAAGTTTACGTTGGATGTGCGTCACATCGATGACTTCGCTCTGAGCAAAATTATAGAGGAATGTGAGGCAGAGTTTCTGCACATCTCACAAGAGGACAGTGAGAAAGGTTGTGAGGTTGAGTGGGAGCTTCTCGTCGACAGTCCTGCTATCCAGTTTAACCAGGAGTGCATCTCGATGGTTGAGCAGAGTGCTGCAGATGTCTGCTCAACCCTACCACAACCATGTTCTGGCGTGAAACTATGGAAGCCCATGATCAGTGGAGCTGGACATGACAGCTGTTACACAAACCGGCGATGTCCAACTAGTATGATCTTTACGCCGACTCGCTCCGGTATCAGCCACAACCCCACGGAATATTGTTCCCCGGAGGATTGGTAAGTGTCTTGTATACTTGCTGGACAATGTTGCTAACGTTGATATAGTGCTCTCGGCGCGAGCGTTCTCCTTGGTGCTGTGCTGCGATTCGACAACTTTCGTGCCCAGCGTGGAGATTCGTAGCAAGATCGCACCAAACAAAGCTAGATGGATGATGACGCTGAAGCTCTTTCTGAATTTCTTCGTGCTATCATTGTCTGATTACTCTTCTGTATCTTGAAATCTTAAGTTTTGGTTCTATAATTGAAATTAGTGCCTTTAAATATACCCTCTGATAGGATCGTCATAGTGCCATAATTCTATAGATGAGTGATAATTTCACCTGTATATATTATTAGGAAGTGTTTTCTTACGCCAAGTATTCATTTCCTTTTCCCCTTGTATATACCTACATTTCTCCTCACTGCTTAAGGGGAAAATGTGAAAGTCCCTGACCCTGAACTATAGGGTACGTCTAAGTCAAAAGGTTTATACATGAAAGTAGAGAGATACGTATGAGCTGTCAACACTCAGCAAGCATAACAATGGGTAAAACTGAAGGGATGGCAATCTCTTCTGCAGGAGACATTGAATACAGCGTTGGCGTGGAAGCCCCAACGCAGCTGGCTGACAGACGTCATGTGACTCTTCAGTCACGTGTTGCTGTCTTGACCTTCCTATTCCGCCGTAGTCATCCCGCGGCAGATGGTTAGTCCAGTGCGTTGAACCTCAGTTCTCTTTGACAAATGCTAAGCTCCGAGCAATGGACCGTTATGATGAACCGTCGAATGCGACACCACTACCACAGCAGAATCCTCGTCCTGCAGCAGGAACCCGGCGGTATCGATCCAAATCACAAAGGCCGTGTGACTTGTGTCGCGCTCGCAAGGTACTCTGCAACATCCCCGACCCGGCGCAGCCATGTCAGCTCTGCGAGCGAACAGGGCGGCAATGCACTTTCATAGGGAACCCGGGAAAGAAGCAAAGAACACATGAGAACATGGCGGGAGTTCCTAGCATGGGGTTCGCCGGAGAAAATGCTGTAACCTTTCTAGATGCTATGGATACTTTTCTCCCACATCTTGACACTCAACTTGACCACCGCAACCCACTTGATATGATTGGTATACGTGTTCACTTATAAAGACTCTTTCTTTAGTATCGTTGCTAACACAGCTTTAGATGAAAATGGCAGGGCATCTGAGGTTGTGGCTGGTGTGGACTTTCCTCCTCTTGACACTATCAACTCGGATGCTATGTGGTCTCAACAAGGGACCGCTAATTGGGACCTCTCCATGAATCGGTCTATTCAACTAGACACAGAAAATCCTAACAGGGCCTTTGAATTTCTTCTGCATGATGAGTTACCGGACTTGGGGCCAGTCCAAGACGAAACCCCCGAAGACGAACAGAAGAACAGAATGTCAACAGGAGCCTCATCAAGCCCTTCTACAATTGATCAGCGACTATCTCTTGACCAAAAGCCCAATCATTCGGCCCAGCTGATCGGATTCTCAAATGAATCAGACCCTTTCTGTCTCCAGCATTTTCCGTACAACAGCTGGGATGAAGTCGACTTCTTTCGTGTTACATATCGCAAAGTTTCAGCGCGAGGGTCTTTGTCAATGAGTAATGAACCGTCTAGCTGTCCGCCGCTGCACTTTCTGCAGAGCCAGACAGGAACTTCAGTTGCGGCTCGGAGAATCGTTGACCAGTGCATGTCTTCAAATGACGACCGGGGAAAACTCGAACAACTTGTGGATAGAGATTCCGGAGTTGCTCTCGTGAGACTGTAAGACGCCCTCGGACCACTTCGTGTGCTGCACTAACTTGAAGTAGTTACTTCAAGTTTATATTTGACGCTCTTCCAATTCTTTCTCGGTCACTTGTCTTGCAAGACGAACATGCTTTCGTCAAAGAGGCTCCTGCCGGATTACTTGCAGGAATCTACGCACTCGCATTGCCCTTCACACCCTGGGATGAGCAGCTCTGTCTCGATAATGCTTATTCCAAGCCAAACATTGAGGCCCTTTGGCAAATTTCTTACACGTGCTTGCAAAAAGAGCTACAGTTCCCCCGACTTTCTACGATACAAACCTTCCTACTTCTTCTAAACCATGTCCCGTTTGATCCCGTTTCAGTGGAAAGCCCTTTCGTGTGGTCTCTGGCAGCCTCAATGCTCGCCGCTGCACAATCATTAGGTCTTAATGTTAACCCTAGCAAATGGAATTTGCCGACATGGGAAATCCGGCTCCGAAGAAGACTATGGTGGGCTGTGGTGGTTGAACATACTTGGCGTTCCATCACGCATGGCAGATCCTCGATGCTTCGTGATGATGACTGCGATGTGTCGCCGTTGACTTCTGACGATTTCTGCGTTGATTCAAGTATGGAATCCCTGAATGCAAATAATCATTCTTTGGACTATTTCGTACACTTCTGCTCATTAACAAAGATTGCAAATGTCATATGTCGGAAGTTCTTGTAAGTCATTATTACATACATCTGTCTCAAAAGTATAGCTTGGTTTATTGATGAGCTCACAACTAACCTGCTGGCTGTCTTAGCTCCCTCCGTGCCGTGTCTCAACAGCAGTCGTTGGAGTCTCTGATAGAACAAGCACGCGGCCCTAGACAACAGCTCTCAGACTGGCTAGAAAACCTGCCAGTGTCCCTTCACATAAGCAGTCAGATAAACGGGGACGTCACAGACGATTCAGTCGAGAAGCACGCCTGCTTATACGTCGCCTATTACACTACGCATATCCTGGTGCTCCGAGCCTTGTTACGCCCTATCATCGACAGCAATATCGAGTTGGATCATCTACAACCATCTATAGGCACCGTGCTACAGGTATCTCGCGGCCTTATGCAAACCGTGATAAAGTTCATACGTGGCCTCGATTCAAGACACCATTCAGCCTTCTGGCCTGCTTATACGAGACATTGCTTGTCCTACCCTGGGCTCTTTTGCTACATGCTTTGCTTGCAACAGAAGGAGCCGCAAATGGCGTCGTATGACCAAGACCTACTTGCTACGTGGAGAAAGACGCTGAGGACAAGAATGCAGTCTTGGCCGCTATTGCGATTTGCCATAGTCAAGGTTGATGCTATTTACTGGAAGAAGCTTCATTAGTGAAATCTTCGCTATTAAAGGTCTAGTTCAGCTACCGGGATGTTTGTTGAATGTGGAAAACCAGGGAACATGCTTCTTAGCACGCATTCATGTACTTCATTCGTTTCAAGTAATTAGTTTGCAGAAAGCTACATGATGTCCGATTGTCTATGTACGCTCACCCATGATGAAGAAGCCGACCCAAGTACCGGCTTCAGGCGAATATAACCTAGGGTTTGATTTGTTACGCCAAATTTATTTTTTGTTCTACGTAAACTTTGAATAAGGTGTACTGTCTCTCATGATATACACTTCGCCAACTAATGTTGAGCAGCCTATCACCATAGCAATTGCGATGATAGGAAAATTGACGCGTGCAAACTCAACGCTTTTAACGTGGATGTGCTTCCGAGCAAGAATGTCACGCCAGAGCAATCCTGCCAGCGATGCACTGAATGCTGTGCTGAACGCCCCATAGTTGACACCGAGGGCCATGCTGTAAATAGTACCCCAAAAGGTGCGATCGGTGATAGTGGTTTCATTATTGTGGTGAATGTTGACCCATTCTTGAATGACTCGGGATAGAAGAATCGTTGTACCAATATTCGTGCCTGCGAACTTGTGGTTGAGGCGGTGAGTTAGCCACTTTTCTCGAAGAAAGCGTTGGTTAGATGGGCACGTACGTTGCAGAGAACCACCGACAAAAACCCCATGCCTCCAATGCTACCCAAAGTCCCCGTCCTATCAACCCAGTGGTCCCAGCCATGGGCAAAGACTTCCACCCAGCCCTTGGTAACCAAGGCCTGGACGAGGACAAACATAGCAAAGGCAAAGGGTATCAGGGCGAAGGGGAGGTGGGAAATAACGACGGTGGCTGTGGGGAACGTATCCTGGAGCCAGATATATCCACCCGCGAGAAGCGAGACTATGGTAGCTGGCCTAAGGTCCTCGTCCGACTGTGTCTCGTTTCCAACTCTATTTTGCTCTTTCGAGATGCCTCCTACTCGGGGGGGTTCGGGAGGGTCATCGAGCGTTGATTCTGCACTGATCACATCGAGCTCTTGCTGCTCTTTCGCTTGAAGCGAGTTTTCCGGTGTTTTCCTAGTCTTAGATTCACTCAAACCTGTCCTGCCTTCCGGTGTTGACATTGAGGAGTCTGCAGTTGGAGTTGAAACCATGGTACGACTTTCATCACTCTCCCGCACAGTGGGATCCGAGGGAGGCTCTGTCAGTTGAAACTGGGGCGTGCCGTGGCTCAACCTCGGCACGATGTCGTGATCAGAGCCTGGAATATTGATCTGGATCGGATTTTGTAGTTTCTCGTTTGGCGAGTCCGCTTCGAGGGCCGTTTCTTGCTGTTTCTCCGTTTCTCGCCTCATAATTTCTTCAGCTTCCTTCAACCGTTCGGCTCTTGCTCGCTGTGTGTGGTGCCGCCGTCCTTTTCGAGCAATTTCGCGCGTGTTTTCTCGATCATACCAACCAAAGGCAATGTCCCAGCAGAACATGACAAAGGCAGCGGGGAGAGTCACCCAGAAAACAGGATGTTCGCCACTACTCGTGCTAGCAGCGTTCAAAGCAAGGAGGGTGATGAGAGCTGCTGCCATAATGACCACCCCAAAGGCTGCGCCGCCTTTGTCGAGAAACGGATTCATGATCTCTTCCAGCGGGAGAAGCTTCCTTTGTTCGCTACTGGGGAGGTTATCGTCCTGGTTGTCAATGTTTCCCCTTGCGTAGGGAATGTTTGGATTGACCGGGGCCTTCAGTTTCTGTTCCTCGGAAAGTGTCTCCATCTCAATGGATGTGGGTATGAGCAAGGGATCAGCGAAGACTATGTATAAAAGAAATGGAAACAAGACGATGGCTGTGACTAGCACGGGGACTATCATGTTGGCTGTGTAATGAATGAACTTGATATCGAAGGCTCCAGCGAGGACCAGGTTAGTCGGGTTGGACGAGACGAGAATGGCGGATGCGATGTTGGCTACGGCGAATTGGCTGTATATCCACGCTTTCGGGTGGTTGATGTTTTTTGATACTCGAGTCATGTAGGCCAGAAAGGCCGTACCCGAGAGAATGATGGGGTCGTTTCCGATGAAGGTTCCCAGTCCAAAAAAGAAGGCGTAGAGGTAGAAGAATAGTCTGTGGCCGACTTCTCCGCCCCATTGTAGCACCTTGAAGGCAAGCCATCGAATAAGGCCAGAGGCATCAATTGAAATAGAAATGTAGGCGAGCGTGATGAAGAAGATCATGATGTTTAGTGGGGAAATGTCGTTTGCGCCAATTGTTCCATCGTGTACTTCTTTTCGGCCGATGGCCTTCACTGCCAGAAGGAAGAGGTCCGCGATGAGAGGCGCGGTGACGAAGTTCATGGGGAATCTGAAGCACAAAAAGTACTTGCTATCGCCGGGTCTTTTCTGGCGAGCAAGGGTGTCATCCGGGCGCGGGCGGTGGGTGGGTGTAATAACTCGAAGAAGGGCTAAACCGTCGAGGATGGTATGTGAAAGCAATCGAGGTATATAGATGGGGATGTGGAATGGGAACAGCACCACAACATCTGTGCGAGCGTTAGACCGTCGGCAAAGGCGAAGATTGTGCGAAAACTCACTCGTGATGAGGAAGACGACAAGGGTTATGATGGATTTCCAGTCGGAAATTTGGCCTGTATCGTCTGTTGGTGCCATGTTTTGGTATCTTGTAGATAGATGACATAGGATCAGGTGCGACAAAGATGTATTTTTGGAGCTTGCCGGTAATTAAAATGAAGGAAAAGGAAAAAAGACAGCGGTGATGGCTACGTTGGGAGGGAGAAGTGATCGGCGTCGCCCCACTGTACAATGACCTGCAGTGTAAGCCCCGCTCGTGGAATCGGGTTGTGATGTGATCAGTTGATAGGCCAAGTCGCAGTGAACAGATGCTCAATGGAGAAAGCTGTGCGAGGTCATCGGGAAGAAGCAACACGAACTTACGGTCAACGGAGGGGGTGAGAGAGGATGCTAGACTTGACGGAAGTGGCGATTTCAACAGTAGGCTACGCTTGATTCACGTCAGCACCAAACACAGCCCCGGGACATGACAGCCACGGTGACGTAGGGAATAACCTGAATCACCGCCTCCTGAGTCTTCAGCCCTAAGAGCGTGAAGAGAGAAGTGGAAAGTGCGGCATTTCTCCTACAGGCCGGGCAACGTACCCTCTTACCCGCATACTTGTCCTTCATTCGCCCGTATTCCGGTGCCTAATGCTCTAGTTCCCTTGGACAAGGTTGGTGCTACCCCAGGTTCGCCCCGTTACAGTAGGGAGACGACCCTCCCGGTTCCCGGAGCGAGGTCGTGTCCATCCTTGTCGACCGTTCTTGCGCTTACTTTGCAGGGCGTTTGGCTTACAGCTGATGCCTGTGAACGACCAACCAGCCTCACCTTGTGACACCGAGGCGAACATACATGTCTTTGCCCGGGACTAATGTTCCGTACTCAGAAGCTTGATTGCTACTCTTCTCCCCCTTCCTCTTTTCCTTGCTGGACACCACGCTGTGTTTAGCCGAGACTGTCTTGTATTCAATCCTACCCGTCGTCTTTCTCTTTCATGCGCTTCTAGTCAGTTTGTTCCGAGTATTATGAATGACCATGCCACCGTTGCCTCCAACCGCGCACCTCTTTGCCTTCGCTGTCCCAACTATCGCTGCAAACCAACAACCGGCGTTCTCATCCACCAACTCCACTGACCAAGCATTGCAAGTCGTTTGCGTGTGGCCAGTCTCCGGCCAATATGGCCCTGGGTCACGAGTCTTGTGAGCACTCTGATAAAGAAGTTTGACATTAGGCTAATAAGGCTATCGTCTCCTCTGTTGAAGATACTACACTCTCATAGCAGCTTGTCTTTTTGCCAGGAGAGCAGAATGGATTAGAAACGCTTGCTTGGCTGCTGCGCTACTGTTGCCCGCTGTTGCAGCCATACACGGCATCGTGCTCACAGCTTTGCATGTTGACGGTGAGAAAATCTTACAAAATGGCATCTTTGTGCTTAGGCGAGATGCTAAGTATCGCCAACCTTAGGTGCGATTGACATGGACATTTATGGGGCATTCCAGCTTTGCTCAATAGGTATTCTGGCTGCTCCTGTGACTGTCATGATGTCAAGAACCTACTTCAAGGCCCGTGGCCGAAACACCATTTTCCTGTGGGCCATGTTGATTCTAGTCGGCAAGCAAGCCCCTTGACATTGCACACCAGCGCTTTTCAAAACTAACCAAGGCCAAACCGCACAGGGTTGTTGTGTCTGGCCGTCGAGTTCTATCGGATCCATACCGTCGATTGCCCCCACACTAGTTCTGGAGACCCAATGCCCCTCGACTTGTCTGAGTTCCCTTGGGGGGTTAACGATACTTGTGGTATGCGGTGTTCAACAGATAAAGGTCCCTTCTCACCCATGCGCGGTGGTGCCGCGGACAATGTTTATGTCATTCCCGCCCCGGACAAGCTCACCTTTGGGACGGCCACGCTCCTCGCCACAGCCTGTTGTGTACATGCTATTCTGTGTCTGGTTTCCATGTGGGATAAGATTGTTGAGATCAACTGGAAACAGCGATATCGTCACAGAAATGAAAACGAGCACTCCAACGCCGTCATCGATGGCACCAATGGCGCTACCCCTGCTATGATGAAAGGTATCAACGGAAGGATCCAATACTTCCTCAGGGTCATCGCCATTCCCATCTTTGGTGGCGCCGGCCTCGCCATCCTCATAATCGGTGAAATGAACTTTTTCAGTCGCCAAGTCCGTTACCAAACGGAACCTATTGCTAGCGTTGGTAAGTCGCCGCTTCTGCTCCATCATCTCATATCCGCTCGTTAACCTTTTCCGTGTGTTTAAAGGTCAATGGACTCCGATTGCAGGAACTGTCATGGCTGTCGTCGGGTCATTGTACCTTCTCTTAGCTGCTGATGTAGAAATAGCCAAGGAGAAAGCAAATCCTGAGGCCCGCAAAGACCAGTGCCACTGCTCTCACCAAGACCGCGACCAAGAGTCACTTCCAGAACCACAAATGCGACCTAGGAGTTGTTCAGCGAGCAGCCACGTCTCCGAGAGCACTCATAGTTACTCCCACATAGAGACAAGAAGTGATACGGCGAAGGAAGGAGATGCTGGCTACAGACAGAAGGTGGCCAAGACGCTTATAGCTGTCGGCGAATGGCTTGGCAGCCCAACAAACGACTTTGACGACGCGGGCATCAAACATGGGAAAGCTGCGGAATATCCACAGGTCCCTGGGGAACGGGGTAGAAACCCATTGCTCCCGATGGTTCTGCAGCGCTTTGGGGGGGACCGCTCCTCATTAGAACTTCAACGGTCTCGAAGGCCTGGTTTGGACTCAGCAAACACACTTAAGGTTCCGTCCCCGGTTCATCACAGCTCAACGCGCGCTTCGCGAAGCAGAAGTTCAGCTACCTCCAGGAAAAGCATGCCAGATGACTTCGCGTCGGTTATCAATGGAAATGAATGGATGCCACGACGCGAAATTTGTTCTCGTCGAACGGAGCCCACGATGACTTCTGCACTGGATTTAGCTGGACGGTCGTCATCCACCGGAAACTCGAATTGAGGCTTTATTTACTTCAAAAGAACTTTGTATACACATGAAAAAGATTATGTAGCGCATTGGATTTTCTTCGTCCTCGACTTGTTAATGTTTTAACGCGCCCTGCATGCGCCCTGTAGATGACATGAGGTGCTGAGTCATCAATCTGGCTGTACTTAAGAACAAGCCAGTAGCATGATGATAACTTTAATCTACATCCTTTCTTTCATCGCCTGCCTTATAAAATGGAAACTATGACTGGGAACGCTGGAGAAACCTCTCTCTCGACTCTTCTTTCGACTCTGACTACAACCTTACACCCATCAACCTTCGTTTTCGTTACTCAAGCTGAGTCGTCAACGTTACCACCACTATCCGACATCCAGCTCCTTTTCCGCGAACCCGAAGGAATTACGATCATTACGACACAGGATTACGCCATGTCTCACAACATGGACTACTACTTTCCATCGAGAATGATTACTCTGAACGTCCATTCGAGCTTAGAGGCTGTTGGCTTTATGGCTATTATTGCAACTAAGCTGGCCAAGAGGGGAATGGGTGTGAACCCCGTGAGTGGGTTCTATCATGATCACCTATTTATACCAACCGGGAGGGAGGAAGAAGCTCTAAATATCTTGTCAATTCTTGCTGGGGAAGAAAGAGACCAGGGGCAGTAGTAGGATGATTTAGGAGGAACAAGACAATCTTTTACGCGGGATGACTTCTCTTATATTTAATTGAGAATCGCTTCTATTTGCCAAGATAATCATATGCACATGTCCGCAGCCCAGCATACATTGGAAAGAAGTTCGCCTCTTCGAGCATGCTCACCTATGGACTATGATTTAAGACGACCATAGGGACAGACAAGATATCGTGCGCGTCGTTGTGTCTTGTGACCTAGGCCCTAATACCGATAGCCCAGTCAGTGCACTCAGTGAAAGACAAAAGCGAAGGCTTGTGTGCGAGGAATGGGTGGTTGGAAAGACGCGTCTTTTCGGCGGTCCACACTAATCGTCATTAGACCCCTGCTTCGCGCCGAGGAGTCTGGATTCGGAACAGGGCCAAAGAAGGGATTTAGATATCCCGGCTGACTCAAACGAGAAGCCGGAGAAGTTCAGGAGGAAATGGTGACTCGCTAGCAAAGGGTAGCTAGGACTTGGAACAACGAATGACCAATTGCTGCTTCACACGTTGAGAAGTTCGTGGCGACGGATGGATGCCCGGGGAGGGACCATCAGCTACTGAAAGTCTAACGTAGCATCCGGCTTAGTTCGTCTTCCGGTAGTTCGGCATGTGGAGAATCTGATCTGAACTGGGGATTCCGGGGAACCTGGTGTCTCCACATCCCGTAACATTACATCCCGCAACATTACAGTCTATGAATCTCGGGTTGTGGTCCACCGAGGAGCCAGCAATAACACGCTTCGCAAAAGGAGTATGGCCCGGCAAGCATATCGTCTTCATAAACAGCCTTCGCGCAAGCCCAAAACTCTCGGCTCTCCTCGACAATCCCTATTCCACACAGTTTGATGGTGTCTTCGCACACAACCTACCCAGCGTCATGTCTTCAGCCCAAGCGAAACCGGACAGTACCGCCGAGGCAGCAGACACTGGCATGTCTACTCTCGGACACGTTCGTCTTCGCGATGCCGTCACAAACGAAATCATCCTCATTCCGTCACCCTCCGAGGACCCCAAGGACCCTTTGAACTGGCGCGTCACATGGTTGCATTCTTGATCGCCTACAGACTAACATGTCTATTCCAGGCCAAGAGCCTTCAAGCTCTACACCGCCGTCGCAGTATGCTTCGCCATGATTCTGTGCAACTTCCTGGCCGCGGGCCCGACTCTGGCGATCCTACAAACCGCCCAAGACTTTTTCCCCAACTGGCAAAAGACCGGCATGGCTTCTCCCATCGCAAAGACGGCATACTTCTTCAACTGCACTGCCTTGTTCCAAGGTCTGGGCAATCTTGTCTGGATGCCACTCACAAACAAGTACGGCCGCCGTCCAGTCTACGTCGTCTCCTTCACCCTGTACCTCATCACTGCTATCTGGTGCTGCGTGGCCAAGGAGTATGCCAACTTCCTTGTTGCACGCATCGTCATGGGCTTCGCTGCCGGAGCTGCAGAGTGCCTGGCACCGATAACGATTTCCGACGTGTTTTTCTTGCACGAACGAGGTACAATCACAGCGTATGTCCCACCTCCTCTAGTCATTTGCTTTACCCCCCCAAGTAACATGACTCTCCCAGCATGTACAATGCTTCTCTGAATCTCGGTGTCGCCTTGGGTGCCATCGTCGATGGATTTATCGTGAGGTACAAACCTTGGAGATATATATACTATGTCGCAATCGCGCTCATCGGAGCCGTCACGTTGATTGTATACTTCACTTTCCCCGAAACAGCCTACAATCGCAGCCCCGACACACATGGCATTACTACCACGTTGCATGCAGAGTCCGAGGCTTACCATCACAAAACTCCCGACGAGGAAGGGGACGCCCAACATCATGAGCGGGCATCACGCCGCCAAGCAAAAGTTGGCGAGTACTTGGTGCCGGGTCTGAAGCTGTACCACGGAACCTTCACAGAGGAGTCGCTCTGGGACATGACCATCCGGCCTGTTCTGTTACTTGCTTTGCCTCCTGTCTTTTGGGCCACTATGGTCATGTCTGTAACGATTGGGTTCATCACAGCTATCACGTCCAACGTGGCGCCGGCTTTCTCAACTGCCTACGGGTTTGAAGCCTGGCAGTCTGGTCTCTGCTTCTTCGCTGCTGTCATCGGTGCTCTGCTGGGGATTTTCTTTGGTGGATATCTGTCAGATTGGGTCGCAGACTACTTCACAAAGCGCAACGGCGGTATCCGCGAGCCCGAAATGCGACTTCCCGCCATCATGATCAGTGTAATCACTGGACCCTTATCGCTGGTGCTTTACGGGGTCGGGATCCAGAAGCACCTCCATTGGATAGTGCCAACCATTGGCATTGGTCTAAGTATAGCCCAGATCCCATCCTCAGTAGACCATCTTAACAAACACTAACACAAGAGCAGTCAACTTTTCTATTACACAAGCGACAAACGTTTCGCTGGTCTATACCATCGACAGTTATAGGCCGATCGCTGGTGAGATTGTCGTGACGCAACTGGCCTTCAAGTCTGCTTTTGGGTTCCTGCTGGGGTTCTACACAAACCCTTGGGTGGACAAGCATGGTTATGCCAACGCATACGGTGAAATGGCTGCCATCTGCGGAGGTGTACTTGTTTTTTGGATTCCGTTATTTCTTTGGGGAAAGAAACTCCGTCAACAAACTCTGAACTGGGGAATCATGAAGCACGCGCGCTGGGACATTGACAGAGAAGTTGGAGAGTAGTATTAACATCGCCGTGCGGTAGTTTCGAAGATGGATGGTGGACCTTACTACATCTGAGAAGTCAGAAGCTTCATCTCCAAATGGACTACCCGTGTAGATATTACCAGTGTTATGCATTTTCCCTACTATACTTTGTGTGTGCTTGATTAGGCACCATGGCCAGTGAAGTGATCACATATCCCCTTGAGTGTGCGAAGGCTTGAACTATGTAGCCGTGGGGGTCTGCAGCCAATCGTGCAAAACGGTATATAATATCACACTTATACAAGGTGATGATCGAAGTATTGATAATCCCTGCGCCAGGGTGATGTGGAGTTACTACATAATTCAAGCCTTCGCACACTCAAGGGTATTAAAACTTGTTCATGAACTGAACAACTAATATACTTATGGTTGCGTAGTCGAGGGTGGAAGGAGTAGCGTGAAGGAGGTCGGCAAGAAGTTTGTAATTACTAGGTCCGAGGCACACGATCACCCGGGGTACTTTTGTGGGGAATTAAGCTAAAACAGATGCCATCTATTTATCTGTTACTGCCAGTAACTCTTCTATCGTCTACTGCGCCTGTCCACATGCCGAAATAATACGTTGGAGGTGGCGTTGGGAGCACAACTTAGCCTCCGATGCCCACATTCGGCAACTGCTTTGCCGATTGTGGACCACTCACTGACTGACAGCGAGCGAGTCAAAGTCGTCAATGTATCCCCAATTAATTCCAACTTGCCCACCGTGGCGTGTGATTATCGTTGGCTAGGCGAGTGAATCACCTGCAAAGCTGTTCTGTTGTTCATTCGTAGTGAAGCGAGCCAGCCTGCCCCGTGGCGATCGTCAGTTCGTAATTCCGATTTGTTGAAATTGGCCCGACTGATTTACTGGGTACAAGCCAGCTTTCAGAAGTGAGACAGAGCCCCCTGCACCGGAACATCGGAGATATCGGCGTCACCCTGCTGGCGATGGAGCTATGGAACTCCACACTACACTTTTCCCCTCCCCTCCTGATTTCAGAGTCGTGACCTCACCTCGGAGAACTATCTCAGTCTCGTTCCAGCCTCCGCGCCAACTAGACTACGACAGCGCGCGCTTGTACGACGCCATCACCCCATCATGGCAAAGCCTTGGCCGGTTTCTGTTTCCCTGGGCTGTTCTCGTGCGACCTCCACGTCAAGTCCTCTGCTGAGCAAATTTAGGAGCAACCGTTCCATTCATATACCGCTCATGTGTCTCTCTCTGTGGCTAATTGCCTCATTCTCGTATCCTGGCAGTATAGTGCCCGCCGCTTTGAGATGGTCTGAGCAGCAAAGCGAGGCTGAATCGCAACTCGAGTTTCGTTGGGAGGAAATTGAGCCACAAACGTCTCTCCATTATGTGCCCTGTTTCTCCGCCTTCCAATGCGCGCGACTCTCAGTGCCGCTCAACTGGAACGGCTCAACGATGGCAAGCGAGAGCAGTCCCCGTGCAGCCATCGCCATTATCAAGCTGCCAGCAAAGGTCCCTGTGACTGATCCACAGTACGGAGGGCCAGTTTTGTTGAATCCTGGTGGCCCCGGTGAGTCGGGCGTTTACCAAGTCCTGACGGATGGCAAAAATGTACAAACTATACTTGATGAGCCAGGGTCACGGGATGCGAACGAGTCAACTACCCTAAGCGGGAAATACTTCGATATCCTCTCGTTCGATCCACGAGGTGTTAACAACACTACCCCTTCTCTACAGTGCTTTGCAGACTCGTTTGACCAGCGGGCGTGGCTGCTCGGCTTGCCTGACTACGGGCTTTTGTGGCACAGTGAAAGCATTACCGGGATGGAATGGGCGAGAGCGGCAGCCCTTGGAGCCAGCTGTTCCTACGGGGAAGATGACACGGGCATCCTTCAGCATTCAAACACAGCTCAGACAGTTGAAGACATGGTGCAGATTATTGAGAAGCATGGGGAATGGAGAGCGAAAGAAGCCAGCATTCTTCTCTCGGAAGTTCAAGACTTAAGCCGAAAGAGCACAGCCAAGATGATTGAGCGGACAGCCTATCAACCAGGCCAAGAAATGATGCAGTACTGGGGGATGAGCTACGGAACCCTCATCGGCGCGACATTTGCAGCCATGCATCCGGACCGAGTGGGCCGGATGGTTATTGACGGCGTCGTGGATCCAGCTGACCACTACGCGGGCAATTGGCTCACTCAACTGCAGGACTCGGACAAGATCATATCCAAGTTCTGCGAGTACTGTTTCCAGGCCGGTCCCGTCAAGTGCGCTCTCTATACTGGCTCTTCACCCGCTGATGTGGAGGCCCGTCTGACGACAATCCTGCTTTTCTTGAAGGAGGCCCCAATTCCCATGGTCCCGTCTCACTCGAGCAGTCGTGGCGCGAGTCCAGCATTTGTCACCTACGGTGATGCGCACCTCGCGCTTCTATCGGCCATGTACTTCCCCTTCGCCGTAGCGGAGGACTTTTTTGACCTGCTCGTCTCCCTTGAGAGTAGAAACACGTCCTCTCCGGCCTTGCTGAGAATAATTGCCACGAAACAAGCAACACTCAACAAAGCCGGATGTCAGCCGGGACGACCTTCTCGAGATGATAAAGTCCCCTATGTCTCGGGCTTTGGGTCATTCCAGGCCATCTCGTGCATGGATAGTGGAAACACAATGGAGTTGACCCGCGATAGCTTCAACGAGTATCTTGTCGTCGCACAGTCTCAGAGTCGATGGATAAGCTCCAGTTGGGCGCGTAACAAGCTGGCCTGTCTGGGTTATACGGCCCAGCCGGCCTGGAGCCATGACTTGACGTTTGAGAAGCAGGAATGGGCAAACACGTCACACCCGCTGCTCATCGTCGGAAATACCCACGACACAGTGACGCCGCTGCGGAATGCCCGCCGAGTCTCAACACTGTTTCCGGGAAGCGTTGTCTTGCAGCAGGATTCCCAAGGGCACTGTTCGCACTCAACTCCGTCACTTTGCACCGCAAAGAGAATACGGCACTACTTCCAATCAGGAGACCTGCCTCCGAAAGGGACGGTATGCGAACCATCAATCAGGCCCTTTTTGGGTTGTACTGCAGGGAATGACGGCGGGAGAGGCGAATGCAAATTTACCGATGATGATGAGGCAAGACTTTGGCAAAGAATGGTAGATCTGGCGGATCCTTTCGGACTAAGACCGAAGGACACATGACGGAATATCTTGTGGTGTTGCTGTATTTATGCCTCAATAGTGTTTCCTAGCGGTCGGTTGAAGATACATCATCACGTCTTATACACCCCTTGACTACCATAACTACCACAATGAACTTAACGCTACTACCAAGTGTAAACGTCAAGCACTCTTCAATACATATGCATGGCTCTATCTCCGCAATGAATAATCCCAGGCCTCGGTTCTGACTTGCTCCATAAGCGGTCCCTAGCGTTCGCTAGAGCTAATCGACTAGCATGAATCCAGGCGTAGAGCCGGTTGGCGATCCATGTCCCTCCACTTTCGTTCCGATGACTAGTACCTCGAAGAGCCTTACAGAGCCGTTGACCAGCAGGAGCAGGCAATCCACCATTGGTAGGGTCACTATTCGCAAGTAGGCTCGCATTCCACTCAGCGTTTCTACAAGAAGACAGAAGCGGGCGCCAAGACAGTTGAGCGCGTGACTTGAAATGCGTTATTATTGCGTCCTGTGCGGGGTGCCCATCGTTGCTCACACTGGGCCACTCCCTGTTCGTGGGACGCGACTCGACTGGCGACGCGAGATCCGCGCAGGGACGTGAGCCGGAGAGCCTTATTATGAAGATCACCGCTAACATCTTCCTAGTTAAATCTGAGCAAGGGCGTTTCTCACCGTCGCTCACAGGGCTCGGCTTCTTTGATTCCACAGCCCTCCGGGCCAGCAACAATGCGAGTGCATCATATGCGGACGGCTCACAGCATGGCTTGGAACTACATTACCTCTACTACTCACCCCCCGCGAATTCCTGGACGTTTGCGTTTCACGAAGCCTGTTGGCAGACCTTACTCAAGCAGGTGTCGCTGCTGGCGAATTCTCAGGAACCGAGTCGAGTCGCAGAGCTTCTCTTCGACCTTGTCTTCTGCCTCCCGTATGATCGTTACTACTTTCCGTTTCCCGCCCATGACTTTGGAGGCGCCTCGCAGCTCTCGGGCTTGCCTGAGAATCTCCGCGAGCCTTGGGAATTTCTACAAGCCGACCCAAACGCACTCAGTCTCATCTCTTCTTCTATAACATCACATGCCGCCCCCATAACATCAACTGCCGCCGCCGACTATTTTCGTCCAACTGCGGAGTGTGCCGCCGATCGCTTCTCTTGGTTACCCCTTGAAGTGAACCACCTTGTCATCATCTTCCTGCAATCGTCAGATCTCTGCAACCTCAGACTTTCATCTAGGACAATTGCCAGTCTTACCAAACCCAAACATCTTCCCCAATCGTTCTGGGCGAGCCGTTTCATGCCAGATAAGGAAATGGGTTTCTTTCCTCTAGATTTCGAATCTGCGTCGTTGTTCAACTTGAAAGTAGATTGGCGAGGACGATATTTCAATGCCAAGCATGCCCTGCGTGACAGAACTCAAACTGGCCATGTTCGCAATCGGCGCCGAGTATGGCAAAGTCTTGGTCATTTGACTCGGTGCCTGATTCCGCTCCTTTTTCAGAACACAAGTCTACAGGATGGCAGTCATACTGAGTTGGCTTCCAGAGGGTATGAACTCGGTCAATTAGTTCAAGGACTTCCTCGGCATGATGATTCAAGGTATAGTGGCATGGGAATGCGCTTGTTTCGAACAGAGTGCCTTCCCTTCTACTCTCTTGGCTCCGAGGCCAAACCGGCCAAGATCTCAGTATCTTTTTTAACCTTCAACTGCACTGACTACATCTGCGGAATAAGAGTTTTCCAGCATGGGGTAGAAGTATCTTGTGCTGGTCTCATCATACCTCACTCAGAGATTGATATCTCAATCGTGCCACAGGATCGACTACGAGGCATCCAGGTTGCGAGTTCTGTTTGTGGCGTTGTTGGTCTTGGATTTGGGCTTGAGGATGCAGCCGGCCGTATCTCGTGGAAAACGGCTCGCACAGTCGACAATTCCCCTGGTGGCGTTGGAATTGCCACGTTAGAGCCACGAGTTGGATACCAACTATGTGGAGTCATGATTGGCCTTGATGTAAGTCTTCCCCAATGTTACACTTGAGCTTTCCTCACTGGTATCCAACTAGTCATGCAAGTTTGTCTCAATCCAACTTCTAGAGCGTCAACTTGACCCAATTACCCCAAAAGGTAATTCACCCAGCACCACAACTCTGATGCCTTGGCTCTGGCATCCTATGGAGCCTGATTCTCATGTTAACCAAACGATTTTGTTTCGCCCGCCTGAGCAGCAGCAAGCGCCACTTGAGCCGACTTTCGTTCTCAACATGGACTTTGGAGGTCCCAGGGGAACGCAGCTATCCCGCCTCAATCGAGTTGCAGCCTTGCATGACGATCACTACGGATCTTTCAGAGGGTTTCGTTTCTTCTACACAGATGGAACCGAAAAGATGTTCTGCACAAGGGAAATAATTGATACTATGAGCAAGCGATGGACTTGCATAGAGCAATCTTTTCCTCTGGATGGTCCCGGAGGAGAGAGAATCGACAATTTCTGTTTCGGACTAGAGGACGCAGCTCGGGGTATGTCTTTACAAGTTGTCAAGGTACGTTGCATAGTTTCTGTCATATTCCATGGACAAACGGATTTGGGATGGCGCCGACTAACGTGTTCCTATTTGGTTATAGATGGTCACGAGCCGTGGGCGAATCTTGGAGTTTCGACGTTGGGATCGTCGCTCAGACGCCTCCAAATCAGACAATGAGAGCAGTCTTACCCCGCCTGAGGGAGAAGTCGTCACGGGAATGCTTGCGACAGTCCAGGTAAGAATCTGTTTAGGCTCATGGTGTATGAATGACTGACTGACTTAGGAACACATCACAGCTCTCCACTGGGTCTCTTCAATCTTTGGGAATACGTTGTCTGTCTGATGTGCCAGGCACGAACATCAGCTCTCTGTCAAAGTCTCCTCATTTGTGCCTTCCAGACTCGCCAAGCCTTCCCGTCGATCCTGTCCAAGTAAAGAAAGCGCCTCGTGTTCTTCAAAATTCCAGTAGCTGCTTCACGTCTGCCATTCTGGCCAACGTCAGACGTGTCGGGATATCAAGTGGCATTCCTGGTCAAACACGAGGCGCTAACCATATTTCCGGTCTCTGCTTTGAGTTTTGGGACTCGAGTGTCCCTATATACATCGGTCAATGGTTCTGTGAGGTCAGCCATGTGAATCTTAGACCTGGTGAAAGGATTACTGGCTTCACCTTTTGGCAGACTCAAGAAAGTCATCCAACCAATACCCAGCTGGAAAATCACGGTAGGATCACTGGAATCCGGGTCGAGAAAACGGGTCTCGAGCGGAAAGCGGCAGAGATTCACCACGGAGACAAGAACAATATGCTTGTGTATTCATTCACCGCGAACCCTTATGAAGAACTAGTAAGTAATTCCAAGTACATACACTTTGAGAAATGTTCTGATAATATAACAGAAGGGACTTGTCTGGTGCTTTAGTCACGATTGCGACTATATTTACGTTGTTACTCGGTCGCCCAATTCTCACCTGGAAACTTCTCTAGTACTATATAATATCCTAGACTTCTGGCCAAATAGCCGCACACCAGGCAAGCTGTTCTGGAAAGCTCAGGGCCACGAGACCGACTGGCTCTTTGTTTCACAGATCCATGCCATCTTTAGTGAGGATGAAAGACTGTCGGGCTTCGTGTTTGAATATGGGAAAGGTCAAGTCTACCACCACGCTGGGCATATTGAAGGGGTGACGGTTTCGATGAGCCTGAAAGACAGCGAACGTGTAACCAGAATGGACGTCTCGATTGGAACAAGCGAAGATGAGGTGATTGTAAGTCTCCCTGCGTCATCTTGCGCACCCAGGGTTCCCCAATGACAACGAATCCAAAGCTGAGAAGTTAGCAGTTCTACACAAGCGCGAACAGAGTGTGCTCTCTTGCTGCTTCACTCTCGGACTCTGAATTAAAAGACCGATCGTCTTCCGATTTTGAAGCTTTTATGTTTGAGGATCCTCACGGGTCTGAGACGGATGACTTGCCAGCTTCGAGGGGGACATTGGCCGAGCTGTCGCACCCAGCCGATGGGAAGAGCTGTGTTGGTATTTGGGTCACTATGAAGATATTTCCCCGGGCGATGAACATTGTAGAGGCGATTGGGCCCATTTTCATCAAGAAGCCAGAATAAGCCAAGGTGAAGTAGTGAGTAGGGGGGATTTAGCTAGTCTGAATACCTTGATCAACACGAAAATCAATTGGAAGAGTATAGAGGATGTTGCAAAATTTGGGGATCGGGACTCTGTTTCGTTCCGAGTCCTAACTAAGATTAGTCTAGACCGAGAGTGATGTGATTGAAGCTAAGATAGATATTATCAAAGTCTTAAAATTAGGTGATTGCTTGAAGGATGAAAATAATGTCTCAAACTCAGCGTCGAGAATCTTTGAAAATGAGCAGGGTCGCGTTGATAGCATGACCGCGATTTTATGCACGGCCACAGTGACAATCTCAAGTATTCTCATCTTGAAGGCAAGTCTGTTGACTACAGGAACCAGGGTTAATGTTAAGTGTGGAGAGAAGCGTGATCCGTGAGCCCAGACTCTTGGTTCTCATCGCACCAGGGTGTTTGTTATTTAGCCCCGATAAGTTCCAGTTATCCAGATTCTCTGGAAAAGCCTTGTTTAGTATTTAATGACAGCGGTGACGGACTCAAGTTCAAATTTTGTTTCAGACGAGACGAGTAGCTTCGCGAGCACCTGGTGCGATGGCTGATCAAGGCAAATACGAACAGCCACACCGACGGTGGAATATGGCGGTGATGGCCTAGAAAATAGAATGGTAGTGGAAGTATCTCCCTCAATTTAGAAAAAAGGCGAGCTAGGTGCACTTGGAAGTTCGAACTGAAGAGCCAATGTAGCTACTGCGCGCCAAATTATGGAGGTAAAGCATGGCAAAATCGGGCGGCAATAGTCACGACTACCCTGGAACGTTCTATGGGGGGCTCTTAGTATGAAATATGTTAACTTCGATGTCAAGACTATGAAACTCAACAATGGCTCTAGTAAGAAGCTCAGCGTTGAGAAGATCTATGCTTGGCTACCTCCTGATCATGCTAATTCCAGTAGCGTTCGTCATCCTCATTATCGCAGAAATAGTACCAGCAAGGGAAATCCGAAGAACTAGAACAAAATGCTGCATCTAGGAGTCTAAACACGGGCTATTACTTTCGTCTCAGAGTGAAGCAACGACCTGCATGAACCTGATTAAGCGATAATTCATTCTGAAAAGCTAATGGAAATACCTGTTCTCCTCGGTAACTCGAGTTCCCTCTGCACGACCCGAGCGTCCATCTCGCTTCGTCGTACCCTCAAGGTATACCGTCATATCTAGCAAGTAGCGAAGAATCCCGAACCAGTTCTCAGGTAGCGTGATCCTGTTGTTCACAACACTAACAAGCAAGCCTTCGATCTGATGTCTCTGGCTCTGAAGTCTCTCTCCTTACTTGCCGATGCACTTCCCAGTGTGGGTTAGTCTAGAGATACTTGATGACGTCTTCCTCCAGTAGGCTCTCCATCTCGCCAGCTCGCCAGCAACGTAGCGCTCAGCTAAGGGTTACGATGAACGGGTTCTGACTGGTAACCTTGGTACCAGATGCCTAGTCATATTGGTACTTGCCACACACTCAGCATCTTCAGACTAGCCCAGAGGAGAGAAAGGTCCAACATGGTACAGCGATACTACATAGGGAATAGTTGACTCTTCTGGTGGCACCCAGCCCAAGAGGCCATACACAAGGTACTCGCCCCTGAGCAAGAGAGAGTGTAGTGATTGTGGTAGAAGGGACTGCCAACTGCGTCGATTGGTGCTGGTCTCTTTGCCCACCTCCGATGTATGGCTTCCGGTCCACCATCTCTTGCATTGCTAGCCGGGAGTATACTTACTAAAGATATGGATAGGTAAAGGGAATCGAGCTACTCCTATCTGGCGGTCCGATCCATCAAGAGCGGGTTGCTGCTAGTACAAGGTCAAATGAACGCAGGCGCCAGGCACCTACTAGACATGAATACAAACGTTTTCAAAATGCTATCCGCTGGTCAAAAACCCAAATGCAGCAATTACTTGGTCATGACTAAAGCTAAAGGCCTTTTCTACGGGCAGGCCTAAGTCGGGCGCGGCCAAAAGATGCGACGATTCCTTTACTTCCTTCCCTACCTTAACATTTTTAGATCTGGAGATTTGGAATAGTTAGTTGTTTTGGCTTGATCCGAATTTGCAATTCATTCCATTAGGTTTGTCTTCCATTCCTCGTCGTCAAGAAAATCTCTAACCGGCCTAGTAGCGTCTGGATAAGCTGTGGGTAATCAACGCTTGAAGCAAGGTTTTTCTGCTGGATAGTTCATAGTCTAAATTAGTTGATAAGGGCGGGTGATGAGTTCGGCCGCTTTTGGAAATGCCGTTACGTGGACAGTGAGCTAGAGTGGCCAGACTTCCAATAATGTCTCAGTTATGACTTTTTAACGGTATGATAGATCGTTAATGGCAGCTAGTAAATTGAGAGATTCCATTCCCACCTTGGTGACATTAGTCTACTCAATGGCGTCTTGGAATGCTGCAACTCCGAAAACGAGCTAACTCGTCTCGGCTTGTGATAGCACGTCACAAAGGAAATACTCTCTAGTGAGCTTCGCCCAAGTTTGATGATGACATAATTCTCTGCCGGCATCCACCGTCAGCTGAGCTGTAACGGTGCCAGGGAGCAATAATACAATGGATCTCAGTCATCATTGTGGCGACAATAAAGCAACAGCGTGGATACACTTCAGACAATGTCTCAACCTAAAACCCAAGATGGTGGATTATTGGTTCTTCGCTCAATGAGGAGTGCGTGCAGTGTGAGAAATCCATTTTGTACCACACTTGAGCTATTTGCCACGAAGGAGGTGTTCAGAAGCAGTCAAATGACCTAGCAAGATGAGAACTGCATGCCATCATGTGATGAAATCGAGCCCGAAGAACGAGGTACTGTGACCGGGTTTCCGGAAGCATCTTGGCAGAATTGAAATACAAAAACGCCTAGCATGGTGGCAAGTGGTGACAACCGCCTCTTGTCTCAGAACGGTGGCTTGACCTAATCCTTGGGAAAGGCACAGCTGAGATTCTCCCTTCAACAGGGTAGTACACACCCGGCCCTGTTAATTTACCGGTCAAGCATACCTCCCCGGTGGCAAAATGTGACGCAAGATACAGGAGCTTGCCGCTTTGTGTTTAGATTAAAGATCACGGAGCCTCCAACAACATAGCGCGAGATGAATGACAGGAACGTTAAACCAATGGACGTCAAGACCACATGCACCCTCAACATTTGATGATGTCAACCGTGGTAGGTAAATCCGAACCCCTATGTCACGGAGGACTTAACTTCCGTGTTTTAGCCAAAGCATGCACGATAAAGCGACGTCAGAATACGTCAAGCAGCGGTGATGAATATGCTCTGGTATGCGGACAGGAACAGTGGGGCGCGATTAACGTTTCCAGACAAGCATCTTAAATACGGTCGAGAATCTGCCCGAGACAAGATGGCTTTTACAGAAACAGAGACCTTGGAAAAATAAAAACTACTTTACTCTGCCGAGTCCCTGAAACCTGTGGACCAAAGCCTCGCCAAGAAAAGGGTCAATACCAACAACAAAATGCTGTTCACAACAATCTGCAGCCGGTCGTTCCTCCTCGTCGGCATCCAGTCCCTTGTTATGGGACATCAAGTTCCATCAAACAACCGGGACGTGCAAGCCGACATCCCTTCTCACATAAAAGTCGTTTTAGGGAAACCAGAACTCATTGTTTCTGCCGACAGGAGATCTGTCGATCTGGGTGTTCACATTGGGCAGCGCGGCAGCCTACCTCTATTCCCTAGGGCTTTGACCGCGAATCAGACCGATGCCTTGAAATTGCACAACAATGCTCGGGCCAAGAAGAAGATCAAGGCACTAGTGTGGGATAGCACGCTTGAGAAGGATGCGAAGACTTGGGCAGTCAAGCTTGCCAAGAGCGGTACGCTGCAACACTCAGCTTCCAGTGATCGACCCAACCAGGGAGAGAACCTAGCATACGTTTGGTAAGTCTGGCTTTGAGAACAACACGGATCAAGCATACTCATGATTTGTACAGGTCTAGTCAGCCCGTTTCGGCGCCGATGTCTATTGGCACCAAAGGGTGGTAAGTGCACGGCGAAGCAGGCCATGAGCCAACGTTGATGCTGGCCGATAACTAATTGCTACCTTTTCGTTTAGGCTCGCCGAGGTCAAAGACTATCACAACGAGATCATCCCAAAAGGCAACTTTTCTGATTACGGCCATTACAGTAAGTTTTCAACTTCACCTACCACGGGACTAGTGAGAGCGTGGTACTGATGGCAGTCATAACCTCAGCTCAGTGCATGTGGAACACCACCCTCAAGGTCGGCATAGCGACTGCCAGTGACGGCAAGGGAGCTTGGTACACAGTTGCCCGATACTCGCCGCCCGGGAATTATGTTGGCAAGAGACCATACTGAAACTAAGTCAAGCTGAACCGAGCTACGGCCTGTATTGTTGGCAAAGGTTGTAAGCGTTTTACGCTAGTGACCTGTACCAGTTCATCACCACCATGGGTGAAGCCTGACCTCAATAACTACATAGTACATGCTGTCGTCATATCTTTAGTTGCACAAATTAAATACACGATTTCAAGAGCCAAGCTTGTTGTGATAGTGGAGTTGACACGTAGTCGCACTAACAGTGGGGCGGAGAAAGCCCCGCAACGCGCTTCGATTGAATTCGATGTCGTTGGCGCCCTTCAAGACTCAAGAGAAGCAGTATTCACATTTCCGAGCCGTTAGAGAGCATCGTTCATTTCACTTCGTTCCCAACGGAACACTCCTCGTCGACTACCATGGCGTCAAAACTCCGCACCTACTTAGCCTTCCAGCACAATGCAAACCTCCACAAGCTTCAAACACTGGTGGCCACAGCTCGCCCTTTCAGCGCCCTCGAAGACGTGAACCGCCAGCTCTTCAAGCAAGGCGAAGATGACGACCACGTTGTCGTCACGGAACAAACAATATTTCATCCCCAAGGAGGTGGTCAGCCATTCGATGTCGGCGCAATGACAGATCAATCCGGCACCATCTTCGACGTCCTGGCTGTCCGCATGGATGCTGTCCGAGACGGGCAAGTCTTGCACTTTGGACGCTTTTCTGGAGGTGCCGTTTTCAAAGACGGGGACAGTGTTCAGCAAGAAATCGACGTCGAGAAGCGCCTCTTATACTCGCGTTTCCATACCGCAGGCCATGTTCTAGGTTCTGCCGTGAGGCATCTCCTCGAAAAGGAAATTGACGGATTTGACGAACTGAAGGCGTCTCACTTCCCTGACTCGGCCTCATGCGAGTTTAAAGGCCTAATTGAAGGGAAGTGGAAGGAGCCGATCCAGAACAAGGTCGACGAGTACATCGCAGCAAAGATGCCAGTCGAAATTGACTGGTGGGACGAAGAAGACTTCCGGAAGCATGGCTTGGAAAGATTAATCCCCGATAGAAGTCTAGCACCGCCAGGTGAGAAGTTCCGGGTGGTAAGGATTGTAGGGGCGGAGGTGTATCCCTGTGGTGGGACGCATGTCAATACGACGGACTTGTGTGGCGAGACCAAAGTGAGGAAAATTTCGAGGAGCAAGGGGCAGTCCCGTGTGAGTTACATTGTAAACTAGAGGTCATATGGTAGGAGAGAATTTGGGATATAGACCAATAGCGATTAGACAAAGCAATCAGAGATATATATCTGCATGTGCGCCAACGCCATTCCCTCGCTAGCACGTATGCTTTCAAAAGATCGATACGTCTTTGACAAGAGGGGAGTCTCCAGAGTCGCAAAATCTCGTGGCCCGATGCCTTGAACAGCAGACTCACTCAGTACTGCAATTATACTGTATCTAACGATCTCCCTGATGGCAGCTCTATGGTGGTACTTACCACTTGGAATAACTATGGCTATGGTTTAAAGATGGATGACCCGATTTAGCTTGATCATGGGATCTCTGGGAATCAATCATACCAGCATTACGTTGAGCTGTTTGCAGGAACGAGTTAAACTAGGAATGTGGCATGCCGCGACATACTAGCAAGATAACCTTGACGGAGCAGATAACTAGGTTAATAGCTTCAGACCACTTCCCTTGTTAGCAATGCAACTGCGATGCATGCCATCTCTGAAATGAATGCCATCTGGAAAACAAGTTAGAAGCAGGTTGGAACGTCCGAGTGCACCAACCATTTTTGGACTTTGCTTTGGAGAGCTTTGCCGGCTCGGTGCAGCATTACGACGTGACTCGCGCTCCCATTGATAAGCTCCATCTCCCGCGCCATAGCACAGGCGTTGACGTCCAAGCTGAGAATGTGGACATTTTGCCTTGCTCTGGCTGAAGACGGCATCATGGCTGCAGCACAACGGCGGCTAAAAACGGTAAACGACGTCGACTCCATCAAGCACACATCGTATCAACCCGTTCGAGACCGGCTCATTGCCGTGAGCATCGACACAGAGACGCCCGAGGGTTCCAATCAGGAAGCAAGGACACAACTATCAGTATTGTCTTGGGTAGAGTTGCCAATGAGTGCGGAGGATTCTGGAGAGTTTTGCGACTCACCCAAGTCGTCCATGAAGAAGATTTGCATAGCGAATTCAAGCTCGATTCCTACGAAAAGACCGCAGTGCTCAGAAATTTCAGTTGTCCATACCTGCCCGTAGATAGTGGAGGTCAGGAGATGGAAATCCGAGGGGTGTCTCCTCTTTCCAGTCTTCGTGGTGAGTTGACAGGCCAGGTTTCAGTTGCTCACGGATCGTGAATTAAAACTTTTCGTGTGCCCCGTCAAGTCTCTGCTTGCTATCTCAGTCGGGTCCGCTGAAGTAACAACCGAAGGCTTCCAGTTTGGCCCCCGGTAAGTCTTAGCCAAGACACCGACCGGGAATGCAAATAGACTCGCAGAGCAAATAACCGTTAAGCCATCCAGTCGCTCAAGGTACGCTTCACACATCCTACCCTTTACTTAGTCACTTTCACGTCATCGGAAGAGAAGACCAAGTCTCGGCTTCCGGCAAACAAACAACGTCAGTCATTCTATGGCGCAGTGAAATGACTCACCTGATGAGAGGTATTAAATAGCCCATTCTTGGCTAGTACGGCTACGTCGTTCCAGGTAGTACAACCCCCTAAGAGTCGGAGATGCCGTGAGAATCACAAGGAAAGCAGTATCCGTGTGTACAGCAATAATCAGTCGGCAAGGTGCTATACCAAGGAGCTACTTAGGTCCCAACAAACAACAAACAGAACAGTGGAAGCATTGGGTCTTCGAAACGCTTAAATTGTGGAAGACAACTGTGTTTTCTTATTTTGTGGTAGCAACAACACGCCCTCGATGGAGCGGACAGCTAAATAGAAGAAGTGTCCACTCCACTTGAATTAAACCTCAAATCTTAAGACTAGTCCACCATCGTCGCAGCTAATGCTGTCAGTAGCAGTGATGAAGCCGCACTGGGACTGATAGCACAAGGTTCTGTGGCTTCTATGCGACACCTGAACGCAGCATAGAGCCAGTTATTAGAACACAACACCCTTAGTCTGCTTGATCTTCTTGACGTTGATATTCTCCAGAAGAAGCATCCAAATGAAGCTCAAGACCATGATACCAGTTCCAGCCGCAAGCATTCTCGTCTGCGCATACCCATAAGACTTCTGGATTGCGAGTCGTATCTCACTTCCAATTGGGTAGCTAAGCTGCGTAGTGATGTCCGAATAGATGAGCGCGAGCTGGGGCAGGGCTTCCTCCGGCAGATTTTGAATAAGAGCCTTTTCAAAGGTGTTGGTCCAAATAGATCCGGAGATTGTGTCGCCAATAGCGCCACCGACGGTGCCGAAAACGAAGAGCACAGCAAGCGCAGCAGCAACATGCTGATGATCGACAGCGGCGAGGACAGCCAGTTGCATGACGAGGATAAAGACACTTCCACCGATGGAGATGAAAACCTCACACATGATGAGGTAGCCAATGTGCTGATTCGGGCGGCGAAAGTAGATCATCAAGCCCTGGGAGAAGATGTAGAGGGGGACTGCAACGTAGAACAGCCACTTGTAGTAGCCTGTTCGGCGGATCAAGTAACCAACAAAGAAGAGCAGCACGCCAGAGACGACTTGGAATGTGCTGTTGACGTATCCGGCTTCAGACACTGTCAAGTTATTCACGACTTGTAGGAAAGAAGTAAAATAACTCGCCCAGCAGTAGTATGATGTCTGGTATGTTAGATCAATAAGGCATGCTGCGATAACGGTGCGATTGGTGAGGAATTCCTTCTTGATGAACGGTGCAGGAGCCCAGTACGCCTGGTAGAAGCCGAAGGCGACAAGCGTAAAAAAACCAACGATGATCATGGCGATGATGTAGTCAGTCTTCCACTGCTTCGGAGCGGAAGTAGCCAAAGTGAACGGCAGTAAAAATACTGTAAGGCCACCGGCAAATAAGAAGACACCCAGAACTATAGGTTAGGAGAAAGTCAGTCAACAACATGCGCACGTTTGGGAAAGCTGCATGATGGACCTACAATCAAACTGAACAGCTACGTACTTGACACTCTGCAAGAAGGTCCGGCCAGTGTCTTCCCGCCGTAAAAGCCCTTGCTTTTCTGCCTTGCGAAGGTTCATCTTCAACAGCATGAAAAGGGGAAAAGTTACAGACGGGATGATGATGGCAAAGCAACCAAAACCCCATCGCCAGCTCACATTGCGCAGGAAGCCTTCAGCAGCCTTTGATCCAGCAAATGCCGTAATCATATAGGGAGACGAGGTAAACGCGAAGGCCAAGCCTCGATTCTTGAGGTTGGTTGCGTCAGCCGCCAGCACACACACAACGTAGATGACGCCTGCGAAACCGACTTGGTAGAAGACCTAGCATTTGGTTAACCATGAGAAATTGCAGGACCTTGGAACTCCGGGCTGTTTACCTGCGCAGCGCAAAATGTGGCAAGGTTCTGGGAGACCGCCATGAGAATTATGCCGAGGGTGGAAAAGCCTGCCATGAGGAGGAATCCCTCGGCGCGGCCCCAGACGTCGAGCATCTTAGCCACAGGGATGTAAACTGCGGCGGTCATGGCGTTTGCAACGGTGCCGATGACGGTCAATAGAGAGTGGCTTGCGAAGTCGCTGGTGACATAAGGAAGCAAGCTGGATAAAATTGACAACCTGAAACCATTGGCCAGGAAAAGAATCCAGATGCTGTGGGCCAAGATTCATGTTAGCAAAGCATACACAGGAACAGATATAGGCTTGCCGAACAAAGACGTACAGGATTAACAAGGCGGCGAGCGAGGTCTTGGTCCAGACTAAAGTCACGGCTTCAATCTTCTGAACACCAAGCTGAGCATCTTTAGCTGGTGCCTCGTCGGACTCGGCCTTGTCATCGGGGAAGCCAGAACCGGTCTCCTTGTAACCAGTCTCCTTTTCAGCGGCACTAATTTCTGTGCCGGCGTGAGTCTCTGGATCGTCGACGACGGAGACGCCGTGAGCATCGTTGGCCGGGCCAGGCCGGAGCTTGTTGAGGAACGACATAGCTGTTGAGCTGGCAGTGGAATTGAAGCAAAGATGGACTGGATAGGATACCACGAGGAGGAAGAGCGAGCGAAGGATGAACCTTTAACGCAGATACACACATACATCCGGCTCCTGCAGAATCACGCATCGATTGGTTGCCAAGCAGGCCTTGTGACAAAGTTCGAGCCCATCCGGTGACGGCCCAGGATTGCCGAAATCGGGCAGTTCCCGCGGGAAGAACGGGGCAGTCATCTCATGGAAGAGACTTTGAGTGGCGAATGGTGGGGGATTAGCCGATGGGGAGAGCGAATTCCCGCCGAGACGGTTCGTTTGCGACAGTTGGTTACGACGGGAGTACGACGGCGTGTTGGTTGCCATCGGGGAGGGGCGGCTGGGCGTTGTCGAGAGAGACAGGTGTCTGAGACGGGGGTGGAATGTGTCTGCCGAAACGGGGGCTTGGCACAGAAAGAATGGGACCACGTTCATCATAAGGTGACAGCACGGTGGGGGTAGCGGATGAAGCTTACCCGGACAGGCTTTGCCGCCGCAGGCGTGGGATTACAGGGGTTGACGGGCCCTCATTTAAGCTAAGAATAAGGTGATGCGGGACCGTTATCTAATCTGATTGATCGATTGATTAGATCCAATCATCACGAATGCCATGTAGACGACCAAGGGGTTTAGATCAGTGCCGAGCAATACCGGAGTGTCATGCATTCGCAGACTCGTTGGTGGGGAGATTCGGTTGATTCTTGGTGCCGTCCTCTCCATACGGAACAACTCGGTTCACTCTCAGATAGACCTGCCGTTGGCTTCCGCGTCGTCGGAAAGACGTCCGCTTCTAAGTTGGCCCCCCACGCACGAGTCACAAATTATCGGTCACAAACCGTCACACATGGCCACTGGATACAGCAGAGAGGAGTTGGAGTAGGCATCATACATACACGTACGCCCTCAGCTTGATTCTGACGCCTTCGCAAGACTTGCGAGGACCCCTTTCGACAACTCTTTCACATGCTTATTGTCCTATTTTACATTGTTTGCCGTAGCGGCTTGGTCAATAATCAAAGGAAAACTCAAACGCCGCAAATCTCGACCCTCACTGCCTAGCTATTTCCGCGCACGATCCATCGACAACCATTCGTCCTTGGTGATGCGATATTCCACTTCGCCCTCTTCGATCCCCGGAGGCGGAGTATCGTACTGGTTGTGAAAAGTGCGAACATGGCCCAGTCCGCAGGACGCCATTGTCGCGCGAGACCCCTTGTTGACCGTCATGGTCTCTCCAAAGATCTCATCCACGCCCAAGTTCTTGAACCCATGCTTCAGCAACTCACGCGACCCCTCCTTGGCAAACCCTTGGCCCCAGAACTTGGGTAAAACGCGCAAGCCAAACTCGGCCCTTATTTTGTTGGATTGCAGGGGCGTGGCATTGCTCGGGGTGGCAGCCAACACCCACCAGCCGACAAACTCGCCCCTCGAAAAGGCGGCCCAGCACCCGAGACCGGTTCCAGGCGCCGCCGTCTCGAGCAGCAGTCTGTGGACAATCTTGGAGTCTTTGGCGTCGAGTGGCTTGCCAAAGCCGATGTACTTCATGACGTCGGGGTCCGCGTCTAGCTGGTACAGAAAGTCTCCGTGCTGAGGCGCGAGCGGCACCAGCTCGAGGCGCGCGGTACGTAGAGTGGCCTGGCTCATGATGTGATATAGCTAGGTGAGCCTGAGGTTCGAGGCTCGGGCTGAGGCTGAGGAGGAAGAGGAAGTAGGAGAAGACGAGGAACAAAGGGCGACTGAAGCTTTTGTGTGTCTGTGATCGTGGTGACTTGCTGACTTGCTGCTGGCCTTCTCTGTGCTCCGTCCTCGACTTCTCCTGGTCCCTCGTCCCCCCCTTATATACTTGTAAATCTGGCCTCCGATCGGAAAGGCCTCTGTGACGTCCCGCGTCTCTCGTCCTGTACTTGTCTCTCTTTTGCCTTGTTTGATCACTGCGCCCGGCCTTCCTGCCACCCCCGTGTCTCGTCTCAAGCTCCTTGAGCTGCCATAGCATTGCCTGAACGGGGCTATCTGCGGGCTGTGGTGGTGAGGAGCGACGCCGCGATGGTTGGACGCTGCTCTGGCGGCCCGGCCGGGGTGCTGGCACCATAGTACATGGTATCATCGGTATGCTGCATGGCACATGTTGACGCTGCGGGCCAAGAACCCCAATCTCTACCGTGTGCGAATAGTTGTCAGGCGGAACCTCAACGTCGGTGGTAGTGGAAATAGCCAAGACGCTTACGGGCCAGGGCAAGGAATCCCATGGTCTTGGTATATGGCAAAGCTGGCTTCAGCACTATGCAACTACGAGGGATAGATCGGCAGAGCTGCTAGATTAGGTCCTTGGCTCCTTCACACGGCAACGACCCGCATTCCGGATCCGGGTCGGAGGCCGCCGATCGAATCAAGACCGGGCGGACCTTGGCCACCAACAGCCGTGTAATCAATCACCTCATGTGACCCATCTCTCCGTAATCTGATCCCGCTAACCGAGCATCACTCGACACCCGCGCTCGTCGGCCAGGATCTTGACTCACTCTCAGCTTTCCAGGCCTCCCCTCAGCCACCCCCTCCCTTGCGAGGGCTTCGGGATCGTCCGAAACTTACTTGATATGGAATAATTATCTCAGCCCGCCTCCCTTCCCCCTGTGGATAACCAAACGTGTGGGGACGGAGCTGTGCCCTTTCTTTATTTCATAACTTAATCTCATTGCTTATTGCTTATTGCCCTACTCTCTTTTCCTTCTGCCTGCCTGCCTGCGGCACATGTCCCTGGGAAATGGGAACCCCGGCTGTCTGAAAATTCTGTTGATCCCCCACTCTTTTCCTCTCCACTTGTCCGTCCTTGATACTTGCTCCATTACATGGCACTCCGTACGTCTTGCCAAGAGGACCAAGAAGCGCTTAGTTCTTCTTGGCCTCATCACCCTGTCGAAGCTGGTTCGTTGGGCCGTGGTCCCAATTTGCTCGCTTGCTCGCAGCGTTACATGGCCAACGTCGGCTACCAAACTCACCCCACCCCACGAGACATCACACTGGTCCCGTCTTATACACGCTGGCACGATCAAGGCAGTTTCTATGTCTGTAGATCCTTATCTATTTGGGTCGAAACTTGCATAATGGGATAATCTGCACCAAGGATGAGATTCCGAACTCGGCCCCTCTCCGAAAAGTCGCTGGTGATGATCCTTGGCAGAGATGCGCGGCTTGGGTGCTTCCACGTCGCTTTTCCTCTGTCCATTTTTTCTGCCCGTGCCTCGGCCTGTACGCTCGTACTAGCTGCTCTTCAAAAGGAGGCACTTCAGTTTATCCTAGGGTGCTTCTTTTCGCCGAGTCTCTGTCTTCGTAGAGATAAGCTCAACTAGCAAGATTGCCGTCCTATCCTCAACCGGGAACTGAAGCAGAACTAGAATCATGGCTGCCGAACCCGAAAAGGTGGCCCCTGATAAGCCGGCGGCTGAGGAGAAGCCGCAGACGTCGGAGAAAGATGCCGCCGATGTCCCAGCTGAGAAGCCCAAGGGCGTGTTGTCGGTGAGTTTGGGGTGTTTTCGAATTACAACATGTATGATAACCGGGAGAATAACTGATATTGTACCTAGTCTATCAAGGGCTTCTTTGTCTACTTCGAGCTTCTCTTCGCCGCCCAACCGACATGGATTGACATTGCCCTCATCATCGCCGGCACCCTCTTTGCTGCCGGCGCGGGTGTTCCGTTCCCCCTGATGGGCGTGCTGTTTGGTCAACTCATCGACAACTTCAACGGCGCGACCTGTGCCGCCGAAGGCGATACAGACACGGATCCCTTTGCGTATGAGTCGGCCATCAACGACAAGGTCATCAAGACGGCCTGGATCGGCGCCATCTCGCTTGTCCTGATCTACGGCCACCTCACGTGCTGGAACATCATCAGCCAGCGCCTCGCCCAACGCCTCCGCACCCGCTACGTCTCGGCCCTCCTCCGCCAGCCCCCGGCCTTCTTCGACACCCGGGGCGCGTCCGGCCAGGTCTCGAGCCGGCTCCACGGCGACATCACGGCCGTCCAGGCCGGCACTTCGGAAAAGGTCGGAAACATCATCACCACCATCAGCTTCTTCATCACCGTCTTCGTCATCGCCTTCTCCAAGCAGCCCAAGCTCGCCGGCATCCTTGTCTGCATGCTGCCTGCCTTTCTCATCTCCGGCCTCCTCGGTGGAAGATACCTGGGCAAGTATGTTGGGTTGCAGAACGAGGCGCTTGCTTCGGCTTCGTCCATCGCATCCGAGGCCCTCTCGCATGTCGCCGTGGTCCAGGCCTTCGGCGCTGCCCCTCGCCTCGAGGCCAAGTTCTCGGGCCACCTGGCGCGCGCCCGCAAGTTCGCCATCATGAAGGCCGGCGTCGCCGCTGTCCAGACTGGCCTGCTATACTTCATCTCGTACTCCGGAAATGCTCTGGCGTTCTGGCAAGGCAGCCTCCGCATTGCCGACTCTGCTGCGAGTGACAACGGCGGGGCAACTGTTGGCCAAATCTACTCCATCATCTATCTCCTTGTCGATGCGTGTGTCATGCTGGGCGGAATAGCTCCTACTCTTCCCTTCCTCGGAGCCGCCACGGCCGCGTACCAGCGGCTCATGGAAGATATCGAGGCTCCCTCTACCATCGATGGCACCTCGGACGCTGGCATCATCCTCCCGTCGAGCACGGCCAAATCACTTGCCTTTCGCAACGTGTCGTTCGAGTATGCATCGCGTCCTGGTCAGCTGGTCCTGCGGAACGTGGACCTGGACTTCCCCGTTGGCAAGTACACGGCCATTGTCGGTCTCTCGGGCAGCGGCAAATCCACCATTGCGGCTTTGATTGCACGTCTCCACGATCCCACAGAGGGCACTGTCGAGCTCGAAGGCCACGATGTCAGGGAGCTCAACGTCCGGTCTCTTCGCAGCTTCATCAGCTTCGTTCAGCAGGAGCCTTCCCTTCTGGACCGCTCCATCTTGGAAAACATTGCTCTCGGCCTCGTCAACTCACCTAAGCCTGCTCATCAGCACCTTAAGGCGTTGCTCAGTGGCCCCGAGTTCGCCAACCTAGCCGCCAAGGGAAAGAACGCGCTCTCCTCGGCCGCCTCGCTTGGGCCTGAGTTTGCTGAAATCGCCAACCTGATTCGCCATGCCGCCGAGCAGGCCGATGCAGCGAGCTTCATCGAGCGTCTCGAAGATGGCTACGGCACATCTGCCGGCCCAAGCGGCTCCCTTGTGAGTGGCGGCCAGCGACAACGAATTGCACTTGCCCGGGCCATGATCCGAGACCCGGAGATACTTGTTCTCGACGAGGCCACGGCGTCTCTCGATTCTGCCAGCGAAAAGAGAATCCAGCTCGCCGTAGAGCGGGCCGCTGCTGAACAGCGAACCATCATCTCCATTGCTCACCGTCTCTCGACGATCCGCAACGCCGACAACATTGTCGTCATGGACGCTGGTCGAGTTGTTGAACAGGGAACCTACGACGAGCTCATGTCCAAGGACAATGGCGAGTTCGCCCGTATGGCCAAGCTGCAAACACTGGACGTTGCAAGAAAGCCTGACTCTGGATCCGTCTCCGGAGACTCTCTCGACCGGTCAACTCTCAAGACGGACATGCAGGTGAGCGAAAAGGCAGACATCTCTGAACGCAAGCAAGACATCGACACCCAGACTCGATCCGCAGACAAGGACATAGATGATGAAGTGAAGAAGGCTGAGGAAGAAGAGGCCAAAGACCAAGACCTCGACGTCGTGAAGCCATTCAGCTCCATCTTCAAGGGCCTCGCCTTCTTGACGCGGCCATCTCTGGGCTGGGTCGCTGTCGCCATCATCGCTGCCGTCTTTGTCGGAGCTACCTTTTCCGGCTCGGGTCTAATCTTTGGCTTCACCGTCGGCGCGCTCAACCCTTGCCAGAACACCGTGGACCGTATCCGGTCCATGGGTCGTTTGTTTGCCGGCCTCTACTTCATGCTGGCGGGTATCGAACTCATTGCCAACTTCTTCGCCTGGCTAGGCTTTGGCATCATCGCCGAGAGACTGCTATATAGCCTACGAGTCCTCTCGTTCCGATCTCTGCTCGAGCAGGGCATTCACTGGCACCAGTCAGAAGGCCGTACCCCGACGACGCTCCTCTCCATCATCACCAGAGACAGCATGGCGGTTGGCGCCTTTAGCGGATCTACGTTTGGTACCGTCTTCGCCATCTGCATCAATGTCGTCGTTGCCATTGTCATCTCGCACATATTTGCTTGGAAGATTGCCTTGGTGTGTCTTGTGACGGTGCCCATCTTGCTCGGCGCAGGCTTCATGCAGCTTCGCATGTTGGCACGGTACGAAGAACGTCATCGCGAGGCGTTCTCTACGGCCACGTCGCTTGCTACCGAAGCCATCGAGTTGATCCGCACTGTCTCTGTCCTTTCGCTTGAGAAGGTATACATGGAATCGTACGAGCGCCTCCTGAAGCCTCCGAAGAAGCAGGTGGTGCGCGCTTCCATCACGACCAACATCTGGCTGGCCATCTCCTACACCACCGGAACATTTGTCAACGCCCTGGCCTACTGGTGGGGCTCGCAGCTCATCATGAAGGGGGAATACACGCAAACCGACTTCCTCATCATCCTCGTGGCCATGTTGACGAGCGCCCAGCTCTGGAGCAGCATGTTCTCCCTCGCTCCAGAGTTCTCGCGGGCTCGTCTGGCCTTGTCTCGGGTCATGGCCGTCGTCGACATGGGGTCTACGACGCACACTGGCAAGACTGGGATGGATCCTGCCAAGTCGGGCGACGATGTCGAGGCGTTTGGAGAGGCGAAGACGGGCAGTCTCGAGGATAACCAGCGTCGCGGTGGTGCCAGGGTGACCTTCAAGAACGTCTCCTTCGCTTACCCGGGCCGTCCAGATATCACCATCCTCGACAACGTCTCGCTCACGCTTCCACCCAAGCAGTTCTGCGGCCTCGTGGGTCCTTCTGGGGCCGGCAAGTCCACCATCATGAACCTCGTGCAGCGTCTGTACGAACCCTCCGCCGGCAGCGTCCTCATCGACGACCAAGACATTGCAAAGCTCCCGCCATCATTCCGAGATTCCATCGCCCTGGTGCCGCAGGATCCCGCTCTCTTCGACGGCAGCGTGCGATTCAACGTGGGCTTGGGCGCCCTCCCAGGCCACGACGCCACTGACGCCGAGATCGAGGAGGCTTGCCGCTTAGCAAACATCCACAACGTCATCGTGGCTCTTCCCGACGGCTATGATACCGAATGCGGTCCTTCTGCCTCTCGTCTTTCGGGTGGCCAAAGACAGCGCCTCGCCATCGCGCGTGCTCTTGTCCGCCGTCCGCGCCTCCTTCTCCTCGATGAAAGCACCAGCGCGCTGGATGCTGCGAGCGAAGCAGCGCTACAGGAGGGTCTCGAGAGGGCATCGCAGGGCACTACTGTACTGGCCATTACCCACAGACTTCACACCGTGCAAAAAGCCGACGTTATCTTCGTGGTCGAGGGAGGTCAGATTGTTGACAGCGGACGGCACTCGGAGCTGATGGAGCGGAGGGAGAGCTACAGGCTCAACGCCATGCAGCAGATGTTGCAGTGAGCTGTTCAGCCACATTCAATATTTGTACATTACTATTAATTAGAGTAGCAGTTTGCTGATAATATTACAGGCATAGAGGAGCATCGTAAAGGCTTTATCCCACACTAGAGAATATCGTTCCCACTGGTTGTCTGTAGGATAGGCAAATCACTTTTGTTTCTCGTCACGAGTACCTCGCTAACTGATTCTCTGAAGAACCTATGTGCCTCTTCCTCTCAAAACCCGACTGGAGTTGGAGTAGGTCAAGTGAGTTGCGGCCCATCATCTGGATCACTCAAAGTTGCTTCTTGCATCCCAAAAAGTGGGTTTCAGCTGCAGTCCTCCCGGTATACTTTGTTCGTTACCTTGATGGCTTTAAAAAGATCAAGATTTGACGCCAAGCTGAAATATCTGGCGATCATCCGTCACTAGTCGGAAAGTTTGTTTGTATAGAAATCGATGTCCCTTGATGGGGAAACGCAATGGGTTGCAATACCTGTGTTAGATATCTTCGTCTCAGGCCTCGTTTGAGGACATGCTCAAGGTGTAGTATTGATGCGAACCATATTGCTAGGAAAGCTTGGTATGGTGAAGGCACTGGAGTTGATGGTCGTGTGCGCTACCTTGATCTATTTGATTTCATTGAGTACGGCTAAAAGGGTAAAGAAGAATAGATATAAGACCTCGTTCCCCCAAGCGATCATCTTCAAGCATCCCTCAAATTGGACTCATTTCAACATCACATGTCTACGATACACCAAACCACGACTCGAGCACGCGTTTTCCATGCCAAGCCCAAGATAACATGTGGACAATGGAATACCCCAGGCTTGTTGCAGCTCGATACAAGCCTCGCGAAATTTCCGAGAAGACGGTTGCAGATGGCAGTTCAGCAGAGCCTCCATTCTGCCGCGATGGAAGTATACATGGCATACCGGCAGAGATCATCTCTGAGATTTCTCGTCATCTCTCTTTAGTCGACAGAGCGGCGTTTGCTCTTGTGAGTCGTCGATTACTCTTTGTGCTTGGAAAGAACGTATTGCAGCTTGATTCGAGGTCACAATACTGTTTGCTCCGAGGGCTTGAGAGAGACGGTGTCTTGGCGTCCGAAATCCTCTGTTCCCTATGTCATATCTTCCATCCGCCTCGACTCCGCCGTACCTGGAGTGCGAAGGAGGCCGGTCGTGCGTGTGTGCGATTTGGGGACGACAAAGTCCGGGAGAAAACAACGTCTCCCCATCTTCCACGTCAAGTCCAGTTCGATGTCATCGCCGCTCTAACAAGAAGCTTTAGACACCGCTCCACGTGGTACGATCCTCAAATCCTCGCGTCTAGTACTTATTATCATCACGAAGACGGACACACGATGATCAGTTGCTACGTGTCTTCGAAAGTTGTCAATGGGCGACTGCTCCTCAAGACGGAAAAGTTTCTTTTTCCTCGAGTAGAACGCCAAGAAGCAGTTGAGGCGGTACCTAAGCTTAAAGCTATGCTGATCAGGCATACTGATCTTGGAGCTTGTTGTGCCCACTATCAGTGGGACTGCATTCATCGATTCATATTCCAGCCAAGTCCCTACGAGCCCGACCAAACGAGAAGGCACCACTGCTTATGGGCCAATGGAGATTACTGTTGGCGAGAAAAGTGCATCTCTCTCAGCCAGCCTTGTGGTGGGAAGATAAAGGAAGACCTCGCAACGCTTCGCGGTTGCCAAAAATGCTATACTGACCTGGCCATGAGCTTCAGGAACTTCAATGATGAAGGGACTGTCTTGATCCTGACCACATGGAAGGACCTTGGCTGTGGTCATAGCATTAACGACATCTGTTGGAAATCCCACCTTACCCCTCCCCCAAAACACGAGTCGTCAAAAGATCGAACGAATATTGGTGCAATCTACCGTGCATACGAATCAACGAGTGAAAAGGACGCGAGGCATTATGGCGGACCCAGTGGCGAGGACTGGGCGGCGGCAGCTCTCGGAAACGATTCCATAACACAGTACGATCCAAAACAGAAGAGATGGCAAGCAGTCAAACGCCCAGGCCGCGTACTAGGCGAACGGATACTGCACAGATGTGCAGATCCTCCCACAGCTCGCCGTACAAGTATCAAGACGCGAGCAGCTTTTACTCCTTCTGCTACACAGATTACTACCTCAGATCCAAGCTTGAGGAGTTTAGCTGCTCCTCCACGGTACGCGATGCCAACGATTTCTTCCAAGAACCGGGCCGCAAAGCCTCGAGTCCCGGTGCCATCTTCGGGTAAGTCTATGCCAGCCTTAGGATCTAGGGCCAAGTCACAAGGGAGTTAGTCGACGAGAGAGGTAGACCCTATCGATGTGAGGGTCACGTCACCGAGAAGACTTCGATTTTCGGAAAATTGATAGGATGTGGAAAAGCTTGATATATTTTCAGCACTTAAAAGAGAGACTTGAGACCTTTTATTTATCTTTATAGTAATTATAAATTACGCATTAATCTTACCATACTATAAGACAGCCTCCCTTACTCGGGACTTTTCATGCGCCCTCTTGCTACTAATTCGTCATCTAAGTTACACTTCATGTCATCATCGTGCTATGAGATAACTACCTTAGGATTTCTCGTGCACCCCCTTTTCTACAGCGCTCAAAGGCTCGGTTACATTGACCACCTCTATAACTTCCCCATAGACTTCCTCCTCAGGACGGACATAGTCTTTCGGCTCTTTCCACCCTTCTTCCATGCTGGCAGGTGGCCATATCTTGCATGAAAGCCAGAAGACCAGCCCTGACAACGCGAGTCCAACCCAGTATGCAAAGAAATAAAATCGGGTAATCCCCAGAGGTGCGGACACTCCCATGTTGTTGAGAAATCCGTAAAAGTTAGGGATAATACCAACGATATAGGCAACGTAAGCTCGCACATTCCAACCGTGTGTGTAGTAGTAGAGTCCCGTGTTTGCCGAGGAGAAGCAGTCGGGAATGTGGATTCGCCCCCGAACGATGAGATAGTAGTTGACTAGTAGCACACCAGTGATTGCGGATAAGAATATCTGGTAAGAGGCTAGGAATGATATGAAAATACTTGCTGAGCCCTATGTGACTCTTGTTAGAGCCCATGCTCAAGTGCCCAGAAGCGGGATGAAACCTACTAGTAGGTACCAAGGGTTTATCGCAAATGAAAGAACGGCACAGACGAAGAACCCTCTTCGCACTGTCAAGTACCTTGGAAATAGCGCCGCAATATCATTGCCCGCTGGCAACGAATTCTCAAAGATGGAGCTAAAGATACAGCAATAGGCGAAGCAAGCCGCAATGAAGAAGCATCCAGCGCGGTTAGCCGATGTATACTCGACCGTCTGGATCATATCCAAAAGTGTGACAGGGTTCCAAATAAGCTCGCCGAAGATGATCTGACTTGACGCGCAGACAAGATTGCCGAAGATGGCGACAATGAGATTGGACACTGGAAAGCCGAACATATTTCCAGCGAGGACGTCGTTCTTCCTCTTTGCGTACCGCTGGAAGTCGGCCGCGTTGCTCGCGAACGTCGCGCAGTTGGCCGCGCCAAGCATCAAAAACTGGACAATCAGCCAGGCCTTCTCAGAGCCAGTTGCTGTTCCACGCTGCCGGACCACCGGACCGAGGCCTCCTGCTTTGGTTGCAGTCCAGGCAAGCATGGCAACAGCGGATATGATGAAGACAACGAGCTTGGCGTAGACCAGACCGCGCATCTTGGGCACCGGGATAACCAAGAAGGCGCAGGTGATGAGCCAGAAGATAACGAATCCAATCATGCCGGCGGTGGTGAGTGCAGAACCGTCTCCCATGGTGTTTGGGATGTTGGCTATGCTGGGGAAGACGGCGTGAAGCATGACGTAAATGCACTGGCCGCCTTGGACTGCGTTGACGCCGTTCCAGACGATGGCCATGACAGCTCTATTGAAGGTAGGCCACCAGGCTCCATAAACTCCAAACGCGACGCGGCAAACGACTGGGTACCCGACGTGATATGTTGCACCTGGTCGGCCGTTCAAAGTGATAATGACAGCAATGAGCGCTTGGCCACCAAACGAACAGGCCAGGGATTCCCACATGCTGAGGCCCAGTGTCTGCGCTGTTGATGCAGCATACCAGTTGGAGATGGTTGCAGTAGCCGAGAACCAGAAGGTGAAGTATGTCCAATGTGTCCATGTTCTAAGCGATGGTTAGTCGGAGTGTTTTGGTATATGACGAGCTAGTAACAGAGTCACTACCGGTCCTGAAGTTTGAGCGGACGGATATCATCATTATCGAGAAACGCATCCTTGCCATGGACATTTTCAGCCCCGGCCGCGACGACGGACAAAGTTGGCCAGCGAGGGATTCCCATCTTGTGAACGCTTCTCTTAGATCGTGGAAAGATTCAGTAAGTTTGACAGGTGTTGAAGAGATGGGGAAGCCGACACTTGTTATATGTCAGGTAGTTATCTTTCTCCCATGATTGAACGGGCTATTTGCTATCTTGGAACGATGGATATGGGCTAGGTTTGTTTTTATCTTGGGAGACAAGACTCTTAATTAGTGGGGAATGATAAGCACCCGCTTAGAAGGCAGCGTGTCTTCCCTGGACACCGGGTTGACCAGTACCTCATTGAGAGACACGTCTTTTGTGCATCGAGTAACCTTTGCTATAGTACTGCTTCAAGCTGTGAGCATGTTCAAGTAGGTTTGGCCACAGTTCTTTCTTGGGCGTCAGATGTCCAATACGACTTGTTTTCGGTACCCCGGCCGGTGTCCCTCACTCCCTCGGAGTCTCAGTAATTCGTTCTGCGGTAAATGAGCTCGGATGGATATCTACTATCTAGGTATGCGTCAGTAGTAGACGGCAGCCGGTGGCATCAAGCTGGCAACTGCGGGGAGTTACCAGGATAGCCGGTGACCGTCGGAAATCGACCCTCGGTTACATTTCCTTATCTTGCTTGCTATCAAACAGTGCTGATGAACTCCGGTAGCTGACCCCGCAGCCGGTGCTACCGGGGAAGTCCGGAGACCGCCGGAGACCGGTGGGTGCTGTTGTCGTGCACTTGAACATGTCCGTCAATGGTGCAAACGCTCTTGTTGGATAAATACATCGAGGATAACTGCAAATTCGATAGCAGATAATCCGACCAGAAAACCATTTTATCGGCCACGCGTCATCTCCCCTCCAAGATGGCTACCGCAACAATGACCGCTACCCCGGCACCCGAAAGCTACAAGCTTGAGCTTAGGTCTGCCTATGGACCTGTCTTTCGAAACGTGCTCAAATCTCCCCCAAGAGACTGTGACGCATCCGAAGTCCCCATCATTGACCTCTCCAATGTCTGCGGCAACGAGCTAGAGCGGCGTGCCCTCGCCAAGACTATCCGGGACGCTGCACAGAACACTGGCTTCTTTTACATTAAGAACCATGGAATCCCAAAGCCACAGATCGACGCTGCTTTCCAACAGGCCCGGTCCTTCTTCTCTCAGCCCGTTGAGAGGAAAGCACAAGTCTCACATAAGCAGTCTAAGTTCTTCAACGGCTGGTCAGAAAGACGGGAAACCAGCATCTCTCCCACTGAGTCACGCGATCACAGGGAAGGATTCAGTTTCCGTTATGACCCTGCATATGACCCCGAAATCAAAGATTTGGACGCAATACCGAACAAAGTCAAGAAGTGCCTACGGCACGAGGACTTCGTGTGGGATCGCACCAGCCATCTGCCTGGTTTCAAAGACGACATGATTGCGTACTGGCGATCTTGTCTCACCTTGGCGAGAAATATGATTCGAATCTTTGCTCTTGCACTGGACGTGCCAGAGAACTACTTTGACGATGTCGTCACTTATCCCGGCAGGCACGCCATAAACCACCTCCAGACCAGTATGACAGATCGACTAACACGCCATAGTGACAGCGTTTGTAACTACTACCCCAAGAACACCGAGACAAATGATTCACTCATCGATGTCGGCCTGGGTGCTCATACCGACTTGCAGTGCTTCACCCTCCTCTGGCAAGACAGCGTGGGCGGTCTTCAAGTCCTTACAAATGACGGCCAGTGGATCAGGGTGCCGCCAGTGCCAGACACCTTTGTCGTCAACATTGGCGACTTTTTGATGCGGCTCTCAAACGACCGCTTCAAGTCGACCGTGCACAGGGTATACAACTATGCAGCTGAGGACCGCTACTCGATGCCGTTTTTCTTTGGGTTTAACTTCGACGAGGAGTGCACCGTTCTTCCCAGCTGCATAGACGAAGAAAACCCGGCTAAATACGAGCCAATAAGCTGTGGAGAAGTACGTTTCGCTTCAGGTTCATGTCCAAGACAGTCACTAACTCAAATTATAGTGGTGCCGTTTGCGGTTTGAAAAGACTTATCGGAAAGATTGAAGTTGCTTGATGGTTCCGAGGAGTGCTTGTTGAATTCTCCTCGTACTCGGAATTTGCTTGCAGATCACAATGAGAGTTGACTTTGTTGAAGCGAGTAACCCAAGCTTGGCCAGGACCCTCGGAAATGGATTTTGGGGTGCTTCATGTGCACGCATTGAGGCTATTGTAGGTACTGTTACCTAGTCAAAGAAATGAAGGCTAGGACCGTGGTATTTTCTGTCGAATACTTACTTTTTGAATGATGATATGCCCAAATTTCGATGCGCACGTAATTAACTGCGAAGAAACTCCATTTAATCATCTCACCATATCGCTTGATTTCTGAATAGATTAACAAACGGTTGTATGAGCATAAAGCCCCTAGAGTTTAATGAATAATAATTGCTACGCCTTTTAGAAAAAGTTCGAGGTTTGATCCAGTGCGAAGAAAGGCAATAGACTAAAGCTTTAAGAGCCTATCATGGGTAGGTCGAGCGTGTTTCAACAGAGCCGAGAAGGGCCTAATTAGACTTAGTTGCACCGTCCCGGAGGTTCTAATAATCCGGCGAGATACAACAAGCCGTTATCGTTGCAATCATTCCTCTCCAGCGCTAACTCTCAATTATGATTATCGTTCATCCCGCTGCACTACACATAAACATGAATGACAAAAGTTCAGGTTATGAAGTTGAGTCCTCATCCCACAAGGGAATGGGTCTTACCAAGCGGCATCCACCTGAAGATACCAACGATGGGAATCCTGGCACCAAACGTCGACGGCGAGTCTTCTCTTGCGAGTCGTGCCAGAGACTAAAATGCAAATGCGATTATGACTTCAATTTACAGTCGTGTCGGCGGTGCCAAACTCTCAGGTACGTTCATTTTCCTAGCTAACGCCCAATTATGGGTTCGCACCTCGTCAAAAGGTAGTGTTGAGTTAACAGTTGACGTTCTGTAGAATAGTTTGCTCTCGACATGAAACCGTTGAGATGAGTGAGCCTACTCTGAGTAGCGAGAACATCCGGTCTATCCAGGACAGGTCAGACTGATACTGCAGAAACAGTACTCCATCTTCGCTAATTGGGCGCATAACTTATTGTTTTCAGGTTACTCGGTACCGAAAATGCGCTGAAGGAAATCACGTCCCTCTTGAAGACACTCATGGAGCATATGGAGCAGAATCAGTCCAAGAGCAATACAAGCACTCCCTTTCTTGCCAATGGTTTGTATACAGACGATCAAACAACATTCGGACCCGGTTTCGAACAGACACAAGACCCTGCGGATCAGGCGGTCAAGTCTGCGCCTGTCATTGTGCTGCGAGAGCTCGATTACAGTCACGTTGGATGTTACAGGAAGCCCCGTACTCTTACCGACATCGATCTTGTCAAGGCGCAACTGCTCGAAGAGCAGACTGCTAAAGAATTGATACAAACGTGGGTAAACCGAAAGAACCCCGTTCGATATAAGGAGAACTGATTCATGACTCAGCTTCTTTCGCCATAGAGGCTACCGGGTACTAGTTGCAGAGCCGAATGGCCCGACTTGGAGTGACGCTCTGCAGGAATTGTCACCTTTCCTACATAGTGTATGTTGCTTGCATGCCATCATCTACCGCAACGACATCTTTGGAACACCTGCACACCATCGGATCTATGAGCATGTTCGGATATCACTTGGGAAGATCCTGTTGTCAGTTCCGTTGACGCTTGAAGATATTCAAGGCGTGTTTCTCATGAGTGAGAACGTCATGGCTAGCGCAGGGGTGAGTAAAGTACTCGAAGCCCGTAGTGCTGGGAACAAACTCAAAGACAAGAATAGGATCGTGGCAAAGAGTACATCGACAGCTGGATGCTTACTGGGTATTGCGCTAAGCAAGCAATGCTAAGTATCAGCTTTTCCAGCATCATAGAGAATATCCGGGAAGATAGCACGTCGTCAGAAGACCAGAGGGCAATTCGTTTGTGGTCAGCTATTTCCTTGGATCATCTGTAGTAAGAAGTCAAACTACCCGTTGCTAGCAGATCAGTCAGCTAACAAGACGAAAAGTTGGTCGGCGACTACTGGACGACCCTCGGCTATTCCACACACATACCTGAAGCATTGCGATCTTCTGCTCAGCTTTTACGGGGCATCTATGCAAGATGGAATGCTTTTTGCTGAGATATCGCTATGCTCGGCCTTGTTAGAAAAGCTTGAACAACATGCTCGTCTCGATTCCGAAGGCCAATGCGACGAGTTTACAGCATGGAAGCAGAAATGGAACCACCTGTTGTGTAAGTCAAATTATTCCCCATCGACGGTTGAATGGATCTTCAAATCACTCAAAATAATATGAGTTAACGATCCATGCATGAGCCAGCAATGCCGACAGCATCGATGCTAAGAATCGGGTACTTCTCAGCATATCTCATTCTAGTTGTCAAGTCCCTTGAAGATCTAGGCGAAGACCTTCAATCGACGACACTCTTCTCCAGCACGTCTTCTACAAATAGAACTGACGGTTTCCCAAACCCATGTGTTCAAGGGACTGAAAGAGATGGCATCAAGACAAAGTTGAGATCAACTGCCTCAAAACATGCGCACTCAATCATGGAGACGTTCTTGAGCATGCCGTCTTCTCTTCGGGACTCGGTAGCATCAAACCGATGCCTATGTCTTGGTTACAGTGCCATCATATTAAGTCACTATGACGAATCTCAATGCAACATCCCGGATAAGACCAGACTGGACCTCATTCTGCGGTACGAAGAATGGCTGACCAAGTCTCCTGGAACTTCATGGGCCGCCATATTTGGGAAATTAGCGAAGCAGAAACTGGTCTCACGAGTCCACAAAAGTCACTGCAGCGTACAAAATGCTGCGTCTCGCACTTTGACATCACACATGCAGAGGGAAAACCGTAATCGAGACCGCTTGATTCCGGGTTTGACACGGACAAGCCCAGAACCAGAGAATGCAGGAGAGGGTCAGACTAACACAACTGTGGCGGAGTTGATACCTACCTCTCATGATACTGAATCTGCGTGGTCTAATTCTGAATCGCTGAGCTACGAATTCCAGCCAGACCTTGTGTTTCCAAACATGGAGGAGTTTTTCAGCGGAGGCTTTTTGGACTTTGCGGCCTTTGACTAGACAGAAGTTGTGAGAATTGTATCGTCTCGTTGGAGCCGTTGTAGAATACGCATCACGATTGAACTTTTGCAATAGCCCATCTATCGCAAATTTATGGAACAAACACATTCCTGACACGTCATGAGAGTCAGATTTTGTTCAAATGAGGATGGTGCCGAGGGGAATGCAAGAAATACTATGCATGCGATGGAACTTCCTGCTTCCTTACTTATGTCAATGGCGTCAATATTCAAGTGTGTTTGTTCCTAAATAGCAAATAATGGCAATTGAAAGCAACGCGCATGTATCCTACTCGGATGAAAAGGATGTCTCGGCTTCACTACCCCAGAAGACTGTGAGTATCTGATGGAGAGAGAGTAAGGCTGTCCCGGCGATCCCGCGCAAGGTGTGAAAGAGCGGTCGAACGAGGTTGGACTGGGCACATTTAAGCTTAAAAGTGTGGTTAACCCCTGCGTAGGCTAATCTACGTCAAACGCAGTCCATCGAGCGACATAAGCCCGCAAAGCAGGTGCCAAGCCATGCCGAGAAATCAAAAGTCCCCTGCGCCAGTCACGAGGACTTAAGGGGCTGGCCTGTAAATACCTGTAAATGCCGCCAGTAAGCATGTTGCAGTAGGCATCAGGGGGAGCTTGACGACTGACGGACAACGTGTTGACGGGATAAATATACGAAAGCTACCGCAGCGGATCCTTACAGCGTATTGTAGGCAGCAAGTGGTTACCAAGCTGTCAGGCCATTCTGCAATCACGCCTGGGCAATTGAGGGGTTGAAGTTAAAAACCTTGGGGCCTACTACACATTGGGCAGGCCGTCGAGGGTGGATCACCTTGGTCTGGCTTGGCATACGACGCTGATACGAAGAGTCGGCATACCGGTGTTTTGACCTTCCTGATTCAACGGTCGATCTTCGCGTTTCCAACCAAGTCCCGGGGCACTTCTGGGAGCGTTATATAAGCTCCGCCTAGCGATGTTTTGTGGATGCATTGCGCGATCAAAGCAGTGTGTGACTGATGGTCTGTATTTGGCAGAGACCAAGGGAGTATATGTAGATGGCGATCCCGCTCATTAACGCCAACCACCACTAGTCAGGCATCTGCTATTGTATCCGAGCTCTTTCGCTTGGGTGCGCATACAACTGAGTCATGAAGTTCACCACAGCAACTGCGCTATGCGCGCTGTTGCCCTTTGTAGCAGCGGGCAAGGACCATAGACCGCTGGTCAAGTCCAGCAAGCTTCAGAAGCACATTACTGAGAAGGGGTGAGCAAATAAGTACTCTGTAGTCAACTTCAGCTGTATCTTTCGTTATACTGACTCAAATTGCAGTCTAATCAAAAACCTGCAGAAGCTCAACGACATCGCGTACGACAACGGCGGCAACAGAGCATTCGGCCTCCCCGGATACGACGCGTCTGTCGACTTCATCTACAGCGAGGTGTCCAAGCTGAAAGGATTCAAGGCCTGGAAGCAAGACCTCCCTGCCCTCTTCACGCAAACCACCGCAGCCGAGGTCTCGGTCGACGGAGAGGTGTTCCGAACAGTTGCTCTTACTTACACTCCCAGCACACCAGAGGAGGGCATCACCGGGGAGCTTGTTCACGGCCCCGAGGGAACCGCTGGATGTTCCGTCGACAACTACGAGGGTTTAGACGTCGAGGGGAAGATTGTCCTTGTCGAGCGTGGCGTCTGCCCTGACGGCACGTCGTTTGCGGGAAAGCTGAAACCGGCAGCCGCAGCCGGCGCCATCGCCGTGGTTATCTACAACTCGGACCCTGCAAAGCTCACCGCCGGGTCGCTCTCGGCCCCAAACCCGGAATACGTCCCTGCGGCTCTCATTGACCAAGAGCCTGGCCAGGCACTAAAGGCACGCCTCGACGCCGGAGAGACACTCGAGGTGTTTGTGCAGATCGTTCAACTCATCGAAGAGCGCATCACGCAGAATGTCTTTGCCGAGACCAAGGGCGGCGATGGCAGCAACCTCATCATTCTCGGTGCCCATCTCGACTCAGTCCAGGCTGGGCCAGGTATCAACGACGACGGGTCTGGCACAAGTCTCATTCTCGAAGTTGCCAAAGCCCTACAAAACTACTCGACCAAACTCAAGGTCAGGTTCGGCTGGTGGGCAGCAGAGGAGAACGGGCTTTGGGGAAGCCGTTACTTTGTGAACAACCTGAGTACTGAGGAGATTGACGATCTCCTGCTGTACCTCAACTTTGACATGGTCTCACGGGGCTTCTACGGTGTTTTTGATGGGACGGGCGAAACCATTGGCCCTGGTGGTGCTCCGGGATCTGATGTTATTGAGGACCTGTTCGTTGAACACCTGACTTCTAAAGGTATCGAGGTTACCCCTGTTGGCCTCACGGGCGGCACGGATTACGTGCCCTTCAAGGACGTCATCAACAAGCCTGTGGGAGGTCTCTTCACCGGCACCGGTGCAGCGCAAGATGCTTGCTACCATCAAGCATGCGACAACATCACCAACCCCGTTCCGGAGACCATCACCATCAACGCCAAGGCGGCAGCCCACGTGCTCAGCGTCCTTGCCGTCGACGGTGTCAAGTTGATTCCCAAGACACCGGTCAACTCGACCACGGCGGCTGTGAAGAGAGTGAGGGATCCGATCTCTTTGCATGAGCGAGATGTTGTGGCGCCGGGGTTCAGCAAGCCGTGCGACCATGATCTCATCTGAACTAGCATCTTCAAAGTTCAAATTGATGGCGAAAGGAGTAGATGACTACGGTAGCAACACTTTTTGAACCAAAATGAAATCCAATCATCAAATTTCCTGCTTGCCTTTTGTTGTTCTAGGCAAGGTTTCGGACCGCATCGCACATGATCCTTGCTGCGCCCTTCGCTTGACGATGCTGACTGATGCTGGTCGCTAGCAGGTTTTCATCCCACCATCATCTTCGCTTTAGTCATTCTTTAGGACAACCTAACTTGCAAAGCTACCCCAGCCTCTTCGGAATACTACATCGAGTATCGTACGTTTAGCATCGCTTCCATCCCAAAAGATCACACATGCCATGACTGAAATGGCCGCGTCTGTGTCCACATCGATCCGGCTCGAGCCGTATCCCAGAGCCAACAGCAGCGGCATCATCACACAACGCGAGGGGATTCGCCACACGTCGATATGGCCGCAAGATGTGTCCGGTTCCGACGCAGATCCCGTACTCGAAGCATCGCGAGTCGCTGACAGCACTGTGCCTGACGGCGGTAGAGGCTGGGCCGTGGTTGCTGCGTGTGCTGTGGTATCTTGGTGGTTCGTCGGCACGAGCTACAGTTGGGGCATCATTCAGGACGCCTTGGTAGCTGAAGGCATCGCACCTCCGTCTACTCTCGCCTTCGTCGGCTCGCTCTCGGCTGCCCTTATAAGTGCGCTTGCTATCGTCAATGCCCGCGTCATCCGATGGATGGGATCGCAGCTCACGGCAATGCTCGGCGTGACATTTCTTGGACTGTCGGCCATTACAAGCAGCTTTGCAGTGAGAAACGTCACGGGGCTTTTCTTCACTAGCGGAGTTATACTTGGCTTGGGGCTTAGGTGAGAGATTGATGCAAAATCTCCATGACCTCATTGCGCTCGTTCTAATCGAATCATCGTTTTGGCTAGTTTGTGCTTCATGGTGAGTAACGACTCTTCTCGTCGCTTGACTCATTTCCCAGCCAATACGTTGACAACCATCAACAGGCTGTCTCCGTAACTCCGGCGCAGTACTTCAACCGGAGGCGCGGCCTAGCCAACGGCATTGTGTTTGCTGGAGGAGGCTTTGGTGGTGCTGTCACCAGCTATGGCTTAGACGTCTTGATCCTAAAGTTTGGCCCGGCTTGGACATACCGCATTCTCGGTATTGCAACTCTTGTTACTGGACTCCCAGCAGCCTGGTTCATCCGAGAACGCATACCAATCCGAACTGCCGGTTTCATCGAGTGGTAGGATTACCTTTTCAGTTCCCTTCTCTCGAAAGATCCTAAGAAGAATCACAGGCGCCTCTTTAAAGACCCAACCTTCACCCTCGTCTTTGCGGTCGGCGCTATGGGTACATTTCCGCTATTTGTCCCTCCCTTCTTCATTCCGCTGTACAGTCGGTCAATGAGGCTGCCCTCGAGTACCGGTGCTGGACTACTTGCCGGGTTTAATCTCGCCTCCGCCGTCGGCCGTATTGTTTGCGGCCATTGCTGCGATATGCTGGGGCCCCTGAACACGCTGATGGTCTCTCTTCTGCTTACTGCAGTCAGTATGCTCACTCTTTGGCCTGCTTCCACTACGCTCGCTCCATTGGCAGTGTTTGTAGTAGTCAACGGAGCCTCGAATGGTGGGTTTTTCGCAACCATGCCTACTGTTGTGGGCAATACCTTTGGGTCTGCGAGGGTGTCTGTTGCTATGGGCATGATTGTTACCGGATGGGTTGGAGGATATCTAATGGTGAGTGAGACAATCACCGTCTTATGCAAGCCTGGTCTTTGGAATCATTGCACATTACTTACTCTCCCCACTGCAGGGTGCGCCCATCGCGGGCTATCTGCTCGAGGCATACGGAGGGGCCGACTCTGGATTGCACGCATATCGTCCCGCAATGTTTTACGCCGGTGCACTTGCGCTTGGGGCTACAGGTCTAGTTGCACTTATACGTTTCCGAAAGGACCATAGGTTCTTGGTCAAGGCGTAGAATCGATTGACATCTGATTTTGGTGTAAAGACTTTGACACGTCCACCAAGGCGAGAATATAAGAAAAGCTGCAAAATAGCCTCGTGCCCGTTCTCCGCCGCTCACCATAGCACTATCCGACCGTTCTCATCCTTGGCGTTGACATCAGCCCCGTGATCAATTAGAAGCTTCACAGAATCCTCATATCCATTCTACACAGCCCAGCACAGTGCTATCTGGCCACCGTTATCCCGAGCGTTGACTTCGGCACCGTTGTCAACCAGAAGTCGGATAATAGCCGTATGCCCCTTTTCTGCAGTCAGGAAAGCGGTTTTTTGACATCTTCTGCCCTTGGGTTGATTACAGCGTCGTTTTCGATTAGCAGCCTCGCAACAGTCTCAGCTCCCGGCCGCGCAGCCCACCCCAAAGACGTCCAGCCCTTGTTATCCATAACGTCAATGTTGACGGCATGATCGAGGAGAATCTGTACAACAACCCCGTGTCTCTTCTTTGTCGCCCAAAAAAGTGGTGTCTGGCCGTCTTCGTCCTCAGCTCTGAAATCAGCGCCATTCTCAATCAGAAGCTGCGTGAGGGTCTGGTGTCCATGCTCCGCAGAATACCACAGGACTGTCCGTCACCTTTCATGAATATTGGCTTCGTTTTCAACAAGAAGCTGCGCGGCCGCCCCGTATCCATTGGACACAGCCCATCCCAAGGGCGTGAAGCCAAATATATCCACGGCGTTGATATCAGCGCCACGCTCAATAAGAAGCCGCATAATGGCATCGTACCCATGAAACGTAGCGCATCCTAGGGCTGTCCGGCCGTCGTCATTCACGGCGTCGACGTCGATAACCCTGTCAACGAAAAGTCTTACAACAGTCTCCTGTCCGTTACTTGCGGCCAACGACAGCGGGTTCCGTGATAATTCCCACGACGCCTTTCATCGCAGCGAAGTGCAGGGGTGTCCATCCAACTTTGCCGTCTTTCGCGTTGACGTGGGCACTGGCTTTAACCAGTATTATGACAGCTTCTTCGTTTCCACTCTCGGCTGCGCAATGTAGCGACGTCTAACCTATCTTGTCCTTGACGTTAACGTCAGCACCTGTTTCAACTAGATACTGTACCACTGCTTCGTGTCCGTTCATGGCCGCATAATGAAGCGGCGTAAGGTCGTTGCAACCTTTCGCCTTGAGGAAGCTTTGACAAGCCTCTAGTAGAAGTTGAGCAGCCCGTCTGAAACCCATAACTGCCGCAATATACAGTGCGAGGTTTCCATCGTCGCCCCTGGCCGCCGCATCACTTCCAGCCTCGAGCAAGAATTCTGCAACAGCAGCGGAGCCAGCCCAGGCCGCACGGTGCAATGCAGTCTGCCGATGAACATCCTGTAACTTCAAGTAGTCCTCTGAGGAAGCTTTCCCGACGGGCAGTCCTACCATCAACTTGTCTCCTCTCCTCTGCAAGATGGCAAGTTCCTCGTCCCACTTGATCCAGCGCTCCCAAGTCCACTTTCTCTTTCAACTCCCGAGCTTTGCCAGAATCTCCTCTCCATACTGCCTGTTGCAGCGTCTCAGAGGTTCTCCGGCCATTCTTGTTTCCACTTGGATGATCACATGTGACGTCAGTATTCCCCATCACCCGAGATGATAATCGTCTTCTCCTCCCAGTCCTCTTCTAGTAGATACTCACGGAAGTATAGCGCGTCCACATACCGATAGCTGGCTAGCTTCTCGGCCTCCTCTCGAGGAAGTTCTATTACGAGAAAAGCTCTTCTCACCGGCCCGTCCCCGGGCTCGGCCAACAGACGACAGCACTAATTATTTCTCGAGACATTCTCGAGGCGCCGTCGAACCAAAGAATGCATGCCATTCTTCCACGATGGGTTCTTGTCCAGCATATGGCCCACACGGCTCAGACGCTATTCACACTGGATGGCCCCGTCTCTTAAAACGGTAATAGAGGGCCTCAAGACATGCAGCCGCTGCAAGGGCATGCTAAACAGATTGGCTGGACACCAACTGAAGGCTTTGGACATGGTTGCAGTATTGTGGAATAGGTGTCCGTGATAGAACCGGCGAGATTTAATGAGAACACGTTTGTAGGTGTCCTGCTGGAGGTCCGCTTTTCCAACCCCGGTTAGGAGTGCGGAAGTCATGGCCATATCCTTGGGCCACGAGTCCAAACCCATCAATAGGTTCTTCAAGTCGCTCTAGTCTGTCTAGTTGTTCCTCTCAAATACAGCCCGAAGGAGGTTAATGATTGCTGTTGCCTCTTTCTGCGCGGACCCTCAGGCTCACTATCCTTGGAGAGAATCGCCTCGTCGAGATCCTTGATGACGAGACCGCTTTGACCTTGTGCGAATTAACTAGTTCCAGGGCAGTCCACCCTCGACTAAACCAGGGCGACATCAGAATACCGAAGCATGCAGTCTGGGGCATTATAAAAGCTCCTCTAGGAGTTCAGTGCTCATGATAAGGGCTGAAATCTAGGGCAGGTGCTAGAGGTGAAGAGTGACGGATCACGGATTGATTCATTGATTACCATGGAGACCAACTAAGCCCTGTCGGTTAAGGGCTGGCCAAACGAGATCCACAGTACCCTCGGATTAGTATTAGGCCCCGATCGGCAAGACGATTATCGTAATCCAACTCCTTATTGTGGAGACAGAGATAAAATCAATTCATGGTTTATTCCATATTAGGGCCAGAAAACGCACTAGAAGCCCCCATTAGCTCATAAAATCCATAGCAATAGCATTTTTAAAATCATTCAATGTACCTTTTCGCATTTTCCCTTATTGATCCTAGCATCTTAGTATTTATCCCCTTTTCAGCTGTATTTAGGGAGGAATTCTGCCCTAATAATAATCCCAGCCAAAGGCAATATTATTAAAATTAAGGGAGGGCCCTAGGTCTCTTTAGCATTTAAAATTATAGTAGTAATACTACTAAAACCCTAGTATTAGTAGATATTATAACAATAATATAATCTTACTACCCCCTCTTACTTATAACCCTATTATAGGGACTATAATACTTATAGTTATAGTTATAGTTAAATTAATCACTATAGATTATTAGGCTAACTGCTAGTATTAGTAGGAACCTTAGGGCAATTAAAAGCTTATTTATAAAAGAGGCTACTTATATATATTTATATAAGTACTAACCCTACTTAATGGATTAGTAATACATTTCTATAATCTAATTTAGATAGAATAGTATACCTTTAACTAATTGTACTATTAACTGCACTTAAATACTATACTGTTAGCATTATAGTATTAAACTCTAGAGTAAAAGCTTATAATCTTCCTATATATTATAAGGTTAGGCAAGGGTTAGTATAATATTATACACTTCTTTAGCATTAGTTAGAGCTTAGTATTATGTATAATGCAGAATCTATTTAATTCTATAGTATAACTATATACTACCTTTATTATACTACTAGATAATAACTATATCTCTTATGAGATTAAGCTAGACCTAAAGTCTAGAGCTTTTGTAAGCTGTATTAGCGCTCTAGATGGTACTTATATTAATACCCTTATGCTCCTATTATAGTAGTAAAGGTTCTTTAATCAGAAGGGTAATATAACTTAGAATGTACTTATAGTTATATAGTTTAATATAACCTTCTTATATATACTAATAGGATTAAAAGGGAGCCTCTATAACTTATCCTTAGTATAATTAGCTTTAGCTTAGACCTTTTAAATCCTAGAAGGAAGGTTCTACCTTAGTAATATTAGGTTTAGTATATAGAGAGGGATCCTTATGCTATACTTAAGCGTATAATATCACCTAGATAACTAAGAGTATACCCTTAATAAGCTAATAACTGCAGAGGAACTATATAACCTTTATTACACTTAGCTTTAGATTAAGGTTAAATAGATCTTTAGGTAGGTAAAGTGTAAGTTCTTAATCCTAGATAAATAGAGACTAGAGTATTAGTATAGAAACTAAGTGAAGATTGTGTATATAGTTATAGAGCTCTAGAACTTTATTTGGAAAATAGAGAAAGAGGGTAAAGATAAGCTTATATTAGATTAAGTTATAGTAGTTTAGTAAGCTTAAGAGACTGCTAATTATATTGTAATGGATGTATACTTAAGGACTCTTTAAAATACGATTAAAGATCTAAATTGGATATAGTACTAAGTGTATTTAGGTATAGTAGTATTATCTACTGATTGTAGTTAATCTACTAGGGCAAAGGGATAGCATCTAAAGAAAGGTTATTATAATGTGAAGGGATAAGGAATTAAGTAGTTAGGGCTAAGTAAAAGGATTATATCTTATCTTTTAGGATATAATTTATTATAAGGGGTAAAATTTTTATATATAGGTGTATTACTTATTACTATAGGGCTATTATAGGCTTAATAGTATTAAAAATATTTGCCTATTCTAATGTATATAGTATTTGTATAGTAGGGTAAACTAGTAATCCTTTTGTAGCCTTATAGTCTTAGAAGGATTAAAGTATTAAAAAGTTAAGCATTTATAATTATACTTAGTATTATAAAGCATAAGAATTTTTTGTATTATTATTTAAATATTACTTCTTCCTTTATTATTAATAGTCTTAACTTTTTTCTCTAGCATTTTATATAGTATTACCTTCTTTACATTAATATTATTATTATAGTAATTCTATAATATAAATATTATTACTAATGCTAATAAGCCCTATATAAAGTGCATAAGTTAAATCCCTTTAAGTTTAAATAGCTCCTTTTTATTACTAATTATAATATTTAGATTTAGCCTAAAACTATAAACCTAATATAACTTAACCTTTTATATAGTAATTATATACTCTAAGATAAAAGTAGCTAAAGCACTAATTAAGCTTATTATTATATTATTAACCTTATCCTAGTATAAGGTCTTAATCCTTTAAGCCCACTAAGTATATATAGAGACTATTAATAGTAAGAGACTAAGTGTATTATACTTTAGAGGAATAACTATAAATAAGTCTAAGGTAGAAATTACTAACTCTTATATATATATAGACTTAGTACTATTCTTATTATTTTTATTACTAAAGGTAATCCCCTCTTTAGCTCCTACTATTATTAGGTTAATTTAATTAATCCTAGTTATAACAGTCAGGTCTATCCTAGGGGTATAGGGTAGGTCTAGGCATAAGGTGTATAATTAAGTGGATTAGGATATTATAGTAAGCAATATAGATTACAGTCTAGTAATAGTAGAATAGTAAATTCAATGTAACTAAGTGTATTAATAGCTAAGGAGCTTAAGGCTCTTATTCTAGTGCTAAGTGAATGTTTATATACTATGTTTAATATAATAGATTGTAAGGTGCACAGAATTATAGCAATCTATGGATTATAGCGATCTAGGATTATAGGCATAATCCCTAGTGGTATACTCTATATCTAATAGGATAGAAAAAGTGGGTACATCATAGTTCTACCAATTATAACCGCTTAGTCTTAACCTAGGCTATAATACAATGTCTCCCCTCTATTGGTTCTTATCCTTAAGACTATATAAAGAGGCTAAGCCCCTAAATTTCATTGGTAAGTGGTTTCTATCCTTATCCTTTCTAGCTATAATGCTAATGAGATATCTAGTTGTATAAAGAAGCAGTATTCTTATAAAACCTAGGAAAAATTGTCTCTTATAGTGAACATTAAGTTTAATAGTTCTACTGCTAAAATGCTATATACTTATTATTTTTATAATAAAAAGTTATGTATAATGTCTAATGAGTTTGCTTATTGCAGTAAGTGTATTCATTAGGGATAAAGTTATAATAGATTGTATGTAGCTTCTTCTTATAAGGGTATATCTTTACTTATTTTAATATTCTTAGATTAATTTGTTTTTTTAGTAAATAAACTACTTTCCTAAGAAAAGAAGCTTATAGCTAATAAAGAGAATACTAATAATACTCTTCTAGAGATTTACAATTAAATGGTAAAATTATAGGCAGAGATAGTTATAGCTATTAGAAGGTTATTGTAGATTTAGAAAATCTAAAATAAGGTGTTTACTAAGTATAGTAAGGCTATATGCTATAGTTTATAGAAACTTAAGGAAGAGAATAAATTGCTTAGGGCATTAAACGCTTATAAGCAGTAGGTGGTTTAGGATATTTAGTCTACTGGTGTTCTAAATGAGTTTAATTAGTCTACTCTAGGTTTAGGGGATGAGTTGGTTAATATAAGCCCTTTAGTTAACTTTTTACTTTTTGCCTTTAGTGTTAGTAAAAGTTCTTTAGGAGGCATTATATATAGGTAAGGTTTTTTACTAGTTCCTATGTATTTTTATTCTTAGGGTAGTCTTTCTATTTAATAAGGTATTCTATTTAATGGTTTATATATTATATATCTATAATTGTTTCTATAGTATATTCCTTAGGTCCTTTAACCTTAGTCTTAGGTTTATTACTGAACTTAGTATAAATTGTGTCTTTTATAGTCTTAAGGAGTAAGATGTAGAAAACTAGGTAAAGTCTAACTTTTAATAGTAAGTTTAACTAGTAGTTATTTTCTAATATTTTTTTAATGATTTTATAGGGTCTAATGAATTTATAGTTCAGTTTTTTGTTTTATTGTTTTATTTTAATGTTTTTTATTACTAGGTAGACTATATCTCTCTCCTAGAAGGATAGTCCCTTAGTTCTTTTCCTATTGTAGTGTTTTTTTATTTAACTATGTATAAATTTAAGTTTGGTTTTCATTTCTTTGTGTAGGTTTTTCAATTTTTCTAATGTTAAGATGGCTTTTAGGTTAATGGTTATTGTATTCTGTATTTAGTAGTAGGCATCTAGAGTGAATCTAAAATTTGTATAGGCTAGTATAAGCTTTATGCTTTTGTTAATAGAGGTATTATAGCTTAGCTATATAGTTACTAGCTTCTTAACCTAGTCCATTTGTTTATGGTTAATATAGCATTAGAGGTACTATTCTAAAATTTAATTTATTTATTCTATCTATCTATTGACTTATGCTCTAAAGGCTATTATAAGTTAATGATTCAATCCTAAATGGTCTATTAGTGCTTGCTAAAACTTTAAAGTAAATAGTGTTCCTTAATTTAATAGGATCTTTAAAGGTAGTCTATGTATACTGATGATATATTGTATAAAGATATAAGTAAACTGTTCTATATCTATTGATTCCTAGTAAGGGATAAAATAGGAAAATTTCATAAGTCTATTTATAATGATAAGAATACTATTATAAAGGATACTAATTATAGGATCTTCTAATAGGGGTAATTTTGTAATAAAATCTATAGTAATAGAGTCCTATAGTTGCTTAGTGATTGATAATAGTTATAATTCTCTATATAGCTTATAGTGTTATGCCTTAGTTTTCATGTAAAGTTTACATTAACTAATAATCAACTGAACTACTACCTTTATCTTAGGGAATTAGTATATTATCCTAACTTATTTAAGGGTTTTATTAACTCCCTAATGTCTATATAGGGGATATTTATGTATTTCCTATATAAGTTAGTACTATAGTTCTCTAGGAACTTATATTCATTCTATTTTTTTATCCTATAGCAGTTTATTATTATATTATTAGATTTAGTTATAGAGTTTATTTTGTCCTAATATAGTATAGATTCTACCTAGTGTTTTCTTTATTGTCCTTAAGATATACTTTTATTTAAGGTATCCTTTGTTGTTAAAGGTAAGGATTTGCTTATTTATTCTAGGTTGCTTAGTATTAAAGTTATATCTTTAGCTAATTGTATTAGTGTACTTATTTTCTAATTCTTTTCAGTAGATGATTATATAGTTAAATTCTAAGAGGTATTTAGTATATTATAATTGTTGTTTACTGAGTTCTTGCATAGTGGTAAAGTAAGAGATGTTCTTATGGTTTATATAGACCTTTACTTTGTATTAGCTTCTAAGGAGGTAGTATTAAAATTCCTTAAAGGCATTAACAATAGCTAGGAATTCTTTATTATAGATAGGGTAATTGAGTTCTACTCTATGCATTTTATAAGAGAAGAAGGCAATAGGGTAAAGTATCCCTTTATTATTCCTTTGACTAATCTAAGCGCCTTATACAAAATCTAAGGAGTCTATTTCTAGTTTGATTTCTTACTTAGGGTTGAAGGTTACTAAAATGGGTTCACTTGTAATAAGGTCTTTGATTTTTTAAAATACTTTTTCTATAGAGTTATTCTATCTAAAATCTTTATCTTTCTTAGTAAAGTATATAAGTAGTATAATGTATTTACTAAATCCTTTAATAAATTATTAGTAGTAATTTGTAAATCTGAGGAAGGATTAAACATTCTTAAGGTTTTTTAGTATTAACTATTTACTAATTATAGTGATTTTCTTTAGATCTATTCTAATTTGATTGTAAGAGATTATATATCTAAGGAATTTAACTTCCTTTATATAAAAATGGCTTTTCTCTAATTTAACCAATAATTTATTGTCTTATAATACTTATAGTACCTTATAAACATATTTACTGTATTTTTCTTCTAAGTTAAAGAAGATTAGAATATCATCTAGGTAGTATACAATGAAAATGTTAAGGAACTCTTATAATACATAGTTAATTATTCATTGGAATGTTACTAGTGCATTAGTAAGTCCAAAGGGCATAATAAGATACTTATAAAGTCTAAACTTTATTCTAAAGGCTATTATTCATTTATGTCCTTCCTTAATGTGGATAAGATTATAAGCTCCTTTAAGATCTAATGCTATAAATGCCTTTTTGCTGTAGAGCCTATCTTTGAGCTTAGTGATAAGAGGCAATAGGGTTTAATCTTTGAGTGTAATATCATTTAATCTATAATAATCTACAATAAGTTAGAGCTTTCTATTCTTTTTAGGAATAAATATAACTAAGTAGTCTACTAATAACTTAGAGGTTCTAATATATCCTTTTTGTAATATTTTATTAATGTATTCCTTAAGTGTATTTAACTGTGTTTTATTAAGGTTAAAGATTTTATGGAATATAGTTATTACTCTATCTTTTAGTATAATTTTGTAATCCTATTGACTGAATTTAGGTAGGCCTATTTTAAGTTCTTTTGTAAAGAGTTTTTTGTAGATTTAATACTGTACTAGTATGTTCTTAAGTCTATCTTCTTTAGGGTTTTTCTTATAATCCTTAAGATCCTTATTCATTTGTATAAACTATTAGTATAAGCATCTAATTGTTCTCTAGATCTACTGTTTCTTACTTTTCTAGTATTTATATTATATTCCCTTTGGGGGTGGTAAGGTATCTTATATTGCCTTATGCTAGTCCTTATCATTGGTTATTTAATTGATTAGGGTATAAGATCTCTCTATTGGGTTATTTTTGTTATTACTAGGGAGTTTTTTATTAGGGTTAATATAAACCTAGCTAGTTCTCTAGTTAATGTATAGATTATATCTACTTAGCTATAGATAACTAAGAATAAGATTATAATGCCTTATTAGTATAATATTAAGTGTAATATCCTAGTTTATTCCTTTAATGAAAACCTTTAAGTAATTAATCTCTCTGGTTATAATTCTATTATTATAGTTAAATAGGTTACTTTTAAGGTTGTATACTATATAGAGATCTTATTTGTTTCTCTATTTTAGTTTTAGTGAATTAACCACTATAAAGTTAATATATAATGCTTCTACTCTATAATCCACCAATGCAGTAAGCTATACATCCTATACTCTTACTTATAGCTTAAGTGTCTTCTATACTATCTTTATTGTAGTTATTGTATATATTATTATTGTATATAGAGCCTTTTGTAGGAGTTGTCTTTTCTCCTATTGTCCACCTGCTTATTGCTCTCTTATAGGTAGTATTATTGGTTTTTTAACTATTTATATTATATTATGCTGGTGTAAGTCCTAGTATATTATTAAATGTCTTAGTACTATGCTTAGTCTTTAGTATTTATGCTGGTTTAGTTTATGAAATTAAAGCCTTTGTTCCTTATTCTTAGGATATATACCTTAATATAGTTCTTCTCCTAGTAATATTTTGTACATTCTTCCTTATTATAGGTTATTATATATACTACTAAGTATTATTATTATAATCTTAGTATATAGTATTCTTTTATAATATAATCTTATAAGTTAGATAGCCTATTATAGTATTTATATAAGAAGTAATTATTATATTCTTCTAGGATTATAACTCTATTCCTATTCTTCTATTTAGTTTAAGTATACTCTTATGTTTCTTCTTTAAGGTAAAGGTTTATAACTAGTATATCACTAGGTTATAGAAGGTAATAGTTATTTTCTATTTTCTTTACTTTATAATCTTTACAGTAGTAGTAGTAGTATAATACCTAGGATAGTTCCTAATGTCCTTTGCTTAGGGGTTTGAGTTAGGAGTTATCCTTAAGTTATATGAGTATAGATCTTCTGTTTTATTGTATAATCCTTCTGGGTTGTGCCTGAATATAGATGGTTTCTTCTAGGTAGGTATCTTTTTGTTTGCGGATTAGTTGTTAATATATAGCTTTATCTAATTACTAGTATTACTAATTATCTTCTTTAGTCTTATATATTTCCTACTATAATTTTACTGTTAAGGGGATTAGGATTATAGGTAAATTGCTAATTACTTATAGTTCTTAGTCTAGTAATAGGGTATAAGCTTATTCCTAAAGTTATTATTATTCTTAAGTAGTATTAAAACTATTACTAGAATTATTATTAGAGTTGGATTTATATTCCTTAATTCTAATGTTTTTATTACTTAGGTAAGCATTAGTAGAGTATATAATGTTATAGTTACTAATAGGGAGGCTAAGTTGTTATATTCACCTAATATTATAGCCTATGTTAATATAAGGTTCTCTTTCTTATCTTAGGTAGAATTATTAATGGATTTAATTATTATCTTCCTTATCTAAGGAGTTTTATGTACTATCTTTATTATAGTTTAGTTCTAGAGTTATTAGGTAAGACTATCTGTTAGGGATCTCTATTTTAATATTTATTTAATGATAAGATTCTCCTTTTTGAACTATGGCAATAGTTTTACTATTAGTTAGTCTAATAGTGTATCCTTTTGGAACTAGAATTTAGTTATAGGTTGCTCTAAGGGTCTTCTTATAAGGGTTATTAGTGTACTAGTAGTTAATAAATTGGATATACTTACCTATTGATATTAGTTTATACTTTTAGTTAGTTTTTGGTTTTCTATACTAAGATTTAAAATATCCTTTCTCTAAATAGTTCTAGTATATTATATTAAAGTGGTCCTTCTGAGTAATACCTAGCTCTATAGGTCTAGAATTAGTCCCATAGGATGTATTTCTATTGCGTTTTTGTCCACTGTTAACTGGGTATCTTTTGTTCTTTTAGCCATTGGAATTTCCTTTCTTTTCAGTTTATCTCTTAAAGAGTTAGTTATTAATAGTAATATAGAGTTTAGTATATACATTAAAGGTTTCTAGAGGTTTAAGGATCTTATAGATTTTATCTTTAACTTTATCCTTTAATTTATAGTATAGTCTATTAATCTAGTTTTTATTACTCTAGTTGAGTTTGGCAGTAAGGTACTTATAGTTGGATATATACTTAGATATAGCTTTAGTTTACTTTAGCCTTTAGATAGCCTAAAGAGCATTATGTTTTTTGTTCTATTTTTTATATACATTAATGAGTTATTCTTTATATAGTATAAAGCTACTAAATAGTTCTTAAGTTTCAATCTTATATAGGTATTTAGGGTTTTTAATAAAGTCTTATAGGTATAGTTCTATTCTATATAGGGCTTTTTTAGTGAGAAGGCTTATTATATATTATACTTTAAGGGGTTTACTCCTAAAAGTTATAGAATAGTATATATAGTATAATTTGATCTGTGTAAGATGCTTATGGAGTTCCTTTAGAGTACTATTGAACGTTGGGGGTTGCTTAGGTTTAAGGGTTTTACTGATGTTTCTGGGTTAAGTAGTAGTTAGTATAACCTTAAAGCTATTAAACTGTTTAATCTGTTGGGCTTATTCCTTTTGTGCTATAAGTTATTCTTCCTCTAGGCATTAGATAGTAGCCTATAGTGCAGTAATAGTTGGGTTTAGAATAATAGTACATTTCTGCATTTCTTTATATATAGCTTAGAAGTGAGTGTTATTAGCTTCTTTGGCTATTTTAGCATTATTAGCGAAGAATGTAAGTTGGTTATAGAGCTGTTTATTTTGCTTTATAAGCTTATTTAAATGGGCTTTGTTTTTATTATTACTATTTATATTATTGTCTCTATTGTAGTCTTTAGCAGTAGATTTGCCTTTGGCTATAGAGGAGTTAAATGATAGAGTTATAGGAGCTATATTGACTAATTTGAGTTATTGCTTAGGTTAACATAGTAATACACTAAACAAGAGCTATTAATGTATGATGGTTGGGTCTATCCTAGGGGTATAAGGTAGGTCTAGGCGTAAGGTATATGATTGAGTGGATTAGGACGTTATAGTAAGCAATGTAGGTTATAGTCTAGTAATGGTAGAATAGTAGATTTAATGTAACTAAGTGTGTTGATAGCTAAGGAGCTTAAGGCTCTTGTTCTAGTGCTAAGTGAATGTTTATATACTATATCCAATGTGATGGATTGTAAGGTGCGCAGGATTGTAGTGATCTATGGATTGTAGTGATCTAGGATCGTAGGCATAATCCCTAGCGGTATGCTCTATGTCTAATAGGATAGAAAAAGTGGGTATGTTATGGTTCTGCTGGTTGTGACTGCCTGGTCTTAACTTGGGCTATAACACTAGTAATATTATAAGCTTTAATAGTAGTTGCTCTATTAGCCCTATTGCCCTTAAATATAAAGCTATAGATCCTTAATTATAGTAGGCCTATAGACTTTAACTAAGTGCTACTTACTCTATACTATTGATTATATACCTTTTATAGTTTATCACTTATACTAACTATACTTATATAATAATTAAAGGTAATATTAGACTTATATACAATAGAGAGGAATTACTTATGCTTTAGATAGAGGTTCTTAAAGTAACTTATTAGCTTTAGCATTATAAGCGGCTTACTTAGCCATTAAGTCTTTAAGATAATAAAAATCTCTGCTAATATAGGCTTTAGGTATACTATCTTTACTAAATTAAGCTTTTCTTCTGCTAATACCTCCTAAAGGTACTCTAAGAACATTATTATTATATTAGGCTACTAAAATAGGTAGGAAGATAGGTCTCTTATATTCCTTTTCCGCTTTAAAGCTACCCTTAAGGGTAAAATAACCTAACCTTAAGCTAGCTGCACTATGTACATAAGCAATAGTATATTAGTAATATTATTATTAGTAAGTGTAATTATTACTTATAATATAAGTCTAAGTAAGGATAATATCTTAGCTACTAAGGCTATAGCCCTAGGGTTAATAGTAGATATAGAGTTAGGTAAATTTACTATTAGGCTGTCTATAGCTAATTATAATACTATAGGACTTTAGGCTATTAATCCTAAGTTACTCTCTTTAATTATTAAGCAGAGAAACCTAGATAGCTCTAGCAATAGGGATATAACCAAAGGGTTAACAATAAACATAGCATTAGTTATATTTGCGGTTAGGCTATCTATAGCTAATTAAAATACTATAGGATTATTAGGTTATTAGCCTTGGGGGTTACTTTATAGGGATTACGGAAGTCAGCTACAGTAAGGGCCCCTTACCGCTAGAATTAGAAGGCAGTGAGATTTTTCTTATGCATTGACTAACTGGGGTCTAGAGGGGTACTTTGGGCGAATTGTGCCAGCTCATGTATCTTTTTCCAAAAACTGGATTATGATAATCGTCTTGCCGATCAGGGCCTTAGTATTGGTCCAGGTGGGTGTTAGAACAGCTCATTGTAATCACCCACTGCTCATCTCAGCATAAACAAATGCCAGGTTATCCAGCTTGGGATCAAAGGATCCAACTACAGCAGGTCTCCACCAAGTCATTTTGCAAGATGTGCGTCTTATCTCGGACATTCGCAGTTGATGACACGTAATATTCCGGGCAGATGGAAAGGGAATCACCCCTGCTCCAACTTCCCGCGCTTGACATGGTGCAAACGGCCCCACAACGTGAGACGGAAATCCCAACAAATCCGAAGTGGCCGGAGAATCAATCAAGAGGATGGTTTCTGAAGCCGAATTCCCCGGCTTGTACTACCAACCATGGCCTACGAGCCATTTTCCAGGGAATCCATCTTTTCAGTCTTCGTAAGTGTATCAAACGAACGACTTCCATTCGCACGACAAGAGGATAGATACTCGAGTCATAAATCAACAAATCGCTGAAGGATTCTAACCTAGCACCTTGTCAGCCCCAACGCCCAGCTGCTAGATCCGCCGCCGCCACGCGCGAGGACAAACGTCACCGCAGCTTGCAAAATCTCTCTTGAAGCAACTCGAGAGTGGGAATCAACGCAAATTCAAGTCCGTAGCGTTCCACGTCGTACACCATGTCGCCATCCAATGACTTCAAGATCATCATCGCCGGAGGAGGCATTGCTGGCTTAACCCTAGCGATCCTACTCGAAAAGTTCAACATCGACTACGTCCTCTTGGAAGCTCATGACGACATATCGCCTCCGGTTGGCGCCAGCATCGGGTTGATGCCAAATGGGCTGCTCATTCTGGATCAGATCGGATGCTACCACGCTGTCCGAGTAGTGGCGCAAGCTGGAGAATTCGACAACCTTCATATTCGTGCCAGAAATGGCAAATCTATGAAGTGTACAGAACACATGTTTGGTCACATGGAAAAGCGGTCAGTGAAACGCGATACGAACACCTAGCTAGGAGTAAAGGACATGTGCTAACACGTTCAGACACGGATATCCGATGGTCTTCTTCGACAGGCAATGGCTGCTGCAGGTCCTGTATGGCCAAATCAAACACAAAGAAAAAGTCATGCTGCAGAGCCAGGTCGAAAAGATTGATTGCGAGGAGTCTGGCGTCAAAGTCTCGACGCAAGATGGTCACACCTATTGTGGGACTATGGTTATTGGAGCTGATGGTATCCACAGTGCAGTCAGAAGGGAGATGTCTCGCATTGCAGGAGAAACTCAGCCAGGGTATTTTCCAGTAGGCGAAGAGGACCGCGTCCCTTGCTACTACCAGTGTAGTTTTGGCATTGCACACAAGGTAGTCAACTGGCCAGAGAGGGAACAGTCCTTCACCACGGGGGACCGGAAGACATTCCTTGTTACCTCCGGCCCCGACGACCGAGTGTACTGGTTCCTGTTTGTCAAGTTGCCGGAAACAAAATACGGAAAAGACATCCCGAAGTATACAAGGGAAGACGAAGCGCTCTTCGTAAAGCAGCATCAGGCGTTACCCATCACGGAGGACCTTACTTTCGGCCAGCTCTATCACAAACGCTTAACATCAGCCTTGACTCCACTTCACGAAGTCGTGTTCGAGAAGTGGTTTTACAATCGTGTGCTACTCATTGGGGATTCAGCGCACAAGGTAAGGTTCATCCAAGATTGTCGGTCCGCCACTGACATTGTTCAAGCCAAACCCAATTGGCGGAATGGGAGCCAACGGTGCAATGGAATCGGTTGCTGAATTCATGAACGCACTGCTGGAGAAGAGAGATCAACGTCCAGCAGGCCTCCGTGGCTTGACTACTGAAGACATCAGCGCCATCTGCCAACAGATGCAGAGCGCACGACACGACCGAGCCAAGTTCACCGTCTCTTCGTCTAACAAAATGCAAGCCATCTTGGCGTTTGAGAAGCCTTGGATCTCCAGTTTAGTATGGCGTGCCTTTTCGCCTCTGGCTGGGGACGACAGTCCCTTGCGAGTGCTGAGCGCGCGCATCGTTGGTGGTTCACGCGTCAACAAGCTTCCTATTCCCTCTCGGCCTCGTGCGATACCGTTCATTCACGAGCTCCCCGCACGCCCTTCCACAGCAGCGCGAGCAAGAAATATTTCGTGGTTTTACACGGCGGTGATGGCTGTAATGGTTGGGTTGCTATGGAATTCACAGCAAGCAATATCTTATAGGATATCAGGACGTCGCCCAGGCTTATCTCTGGGGACGGTGGACAATCTTGAACCCTCTGCGCCGCAAGAGCTCACTCCTAGCTTTGACTCGGTAATCACATCATCGCAGATATATCTTTTGTCCCAGTCGATATCACCGCTGTTAACATACGCGATTGAGGGCAACAGAGTTGGAAACAAGGGCTTGCCGTTCGCTCTCTCCCATCTCTTCATGATCGGTCTGCAAGTACTGGGCATTTCTCGAGCAGTCCCTTTAATCGCGCTTATCACTGCCTCTTTGCCGTTTGATGCGCCCGCGGGCCGCTTCATACAGCCAGAAGTTGGCAAGTCCTTGGTCCCGGCACTGGCGTTGGGCTACATCTTCCCTACCATATTGATACTGGCGCCGCCGACGATGGGAAACGACTGGAAGAAATGGGCAGGCGTGGTGCCCCTTTTGTTTCCGGCCTTGATGGTTACGCTCCCATCGGTTTTGAAGTTGTGGCAGTTGACCAAAAACACTATTTCAACGCAGTATCTCAATCGTTACAAAGCGTCAGATGTTGCCGCTCTGCAGTTCGCCTACGGATTCGCATTTGCCATTCAGGCTGCTGCATACTGGGCAACGCTTTTGGATCTGTTTGACTCCGAAGGTAGCAATGGAGCTTTCCAGAGATTTCTCTCCTTGGGCATCAGCAACGTCTTATTGACAACCCTAGCTATTGCGGTTCACAACGTTTATTTCGCCTGGGACCTGCGGCGCGCAGGTTACGCAACAAACCGCGATTTGTTCTGGGCTATTCTTTCTGTCGTCGCTGGCCAGGTCGTGGTTGGCCCAGGCGCCACTTGGGCTGGACTTTGGAGCTGGCGGGAAAGTGTAGTGTCGAGTCTTTTAAAGACTGAGTGAAGTCTTCGCTATGATCCACTCTGAAGTTGGGCGAAGCACCATCTATCACCACAAGTTCTTTCCCTTTCAGCGAAAGCCGAAGTCTTATCTCTTGGGTTTGTATGCTACCGAGAAAAGCGTCTTACAGTTTTTGCATTAGATTGTTAGAAGCATAGGCTGCGATCCTGTGAAGCAATTTCGTTTCGTAGCCTAAAGAACCAAGAACGTTCTGGCTTATCTTCTGACATTTTGAACACACTCCTGAAGTCACAGCTATACTCGTTTACTCAGGGCCATTGTAGACGTCATCCTCCAGCTCGGTGATTCATCGCGAATGTGTGCGTCGTGGTCATGGCAAAGAACACCTCAAACCGCTTCACAGTTTTGACTGGGCACTCCTGACAACACTGTAAGCGCCTCCATCCTTACCAAACATCTTTCGTAGGTCATCAACCAACTCCTCCGGCCTCTCATGTGCCGCAAAATGGCCGCCACCCTCGTGTACGCTTTCGAAAATAACTGATCCCAGAGTTCTACCCCAGGTCAACGGTGGTACAACTACGTCCTTGGGGAAATACGAGAGTCCCAGCAGTACTCTAGGGACATACTCGGCCGCCTTTGCCACCTCTTTCACCTTTGCGTGCTTTGATTCGTAGTAGATCCGGACGTTTGCAGCGGGCCCGGCCGTGGAAAATTGGTAGACGGAAATCCAGGTCAAAATCTCGTCATCAGTCCAAGGATAGTCATCTGTCCAGTCATGGAGCTTCTCATATATCCACGCCAGGAGGGCCACGGGAGAATCGGCCAGAGCGAACCCTAGTGTAGATGGTTTGGTGCTTTGCAAGGCGTTGTATCCAAAACCTTGGCTCTGGAACCAGGCGGTCCGAGCCAGTCCAGCCTTTTCGTGGTCTTTGTGAGGCAGCAGAGCATGCTTAACGTACTGCCAAGGATTTTTCAAAAGCGAAGGTGGCGCTCTCGCCATCACGAAGTTGACGTGTGAGGCCAGACAGTTCTCGGGGTATTGGCTGCCTATGAGGCGAGTGATGATGAAACCCCAGTCTCCGCCCTGGGTGACTAGACGGACAGTTAGATAGTGCGCCTGGGTGTTTTAAAACGATGTAACCTGCCGTATTTATCGTAGCCAAGGTTCAGCATGACTTTGTGCATTGTTTCAGCATACTGTGGGAGGCTGAACCCTTTCTTTGTCACTCCGTCGGAGAAGGCAAAATTGGGCAACGACGGGGCCACGACGTGAAATGAAGGTCCATCCGTGGGCTCCGTGAGCAAGGGAATAATCTTAATGGCCTCGAGGAAGCTTCCAGGCCCTTGAAGGCAGTCAGCACTTGTCGCTCTTTGTCCAATGGCAAACACTCACAGCCGTGGCAGAAGAGCAATGGAATGCTATCTGGCTTGCTGCTTTTCTGATGCAGAAGGTGAACTTGAAGTTCTCCAAAGCCCTCCACTGCAACTTTTGTCGTAAACTGCGGCAGGTCGTTCAGTCTTGCTTCTTGGGCTCGCCAGTCAAAGCCGTCCTTCCAATACTCTGCCAAGCGCTTGATGTCGCTTCGCGGAGCGCCATAATCCCAGTCGTCGGAGAAGTCGACTTCAGATGGAAAGGTTGCAGTTGAAAGCTTTTCTTTCAAAGAACTGATCGCCGAGTCCGAGACGTTGATCTTGAAGGGCTGGGTCGACATTTTGAGACGAATGGCGGTCTGCAGTAAAGTGGTGTACGTAGTAATTACGGGACGATGTAGCGGGTTAACTCGTGTCGAGAAACATGACGCTTTTATAATACGGGGTCCCGGGCCTTTTATTTCATGGTAGCATCTGACAAATCATCCGACCTCCTCTCTCCAATTATAAATCGGCAAATGGTGATGTAAAGTTTGACCGATTGTAACCCAACGGGCATAGCGACTGCATCAAGCCGGTCAATGACGTATCTCGCTGATGCAACAAGTAGCGCTCTGATTGGCTAGAGCGGGTCCGGTTTTGGAGATTTGCTCTATTGTTGTAAAGTCACTCAAACGCGCTGTTTTATATAGAGCAAGAACAAGGCACTTTCAATCCGATGTTTCTAGCTACTAGAGGGATGACTGCACATTGCGACACTCGGGGACTCCTTGTTTCCTTTCAGTCGTAAACACGTGGCTTAGCTAACCCATTGTCTGTTTATCCGTACTAAAAAGGGTACAGTGGTCAGTCTAAGCACTCTGCAAGGAAGCTTAGGGGGTAATGTGCGGGGAACTCAGGACAGCGGATAGTAAATAGTGAGCTCAATTATATAGTTCAAGTGCTAAATGTAATGTGCCCTACAACTATAAACTTTAGTTTAATATCATGTCTATCTAGAGTAATACTTTTTAATTACTCTACCTTATTTAACTAGCTTTACTTCTTAATATAAAGTTTAATTATTTATCTATACTAATTAAATGCCTTAGAAAGTAATAACTCTTATAGAATAGAGTAGATTATATACAATGCTGAAAGTAGCAAAAGGTAAGAATGCTTTAGCAGCTAGTTAGTAGCCTTTAACCACCTAAGTTAGACGAACAGGGAATCAAACCCTAGACTACTCCCAAATATTTAAGCGAAATATGCTGAGGGAGTATTATACCACTAAACCATTTACCCCAATTGACGTATTTGGCCCGACCTGACAAAAAGGACAATCTTAGAGTTTAGTGACCGAGCGTTGTGCTTTCGCCAATTGTGGGGTGGTGGTTTTTGGTTGAGAAGTCAGGAAACAATATGGTGAATAGCTTTACCTTCAAGCCATGAAACGGGGCTGACACAAATGTCTCAAGTACCAGGCGAGATATCTAAGACACAAGTTCCGCGTTATTGAACCGTCCTCTTAATGGCTGACGCTGTAGTTGTATTCACACATAATCTTATAAAACGCTCAACATTGAATTGTAATCTATTGCTATTGATTTAACGAAATATTCGAACAAGCCTCCACCAGTGTTGCACTTACAGCCCTACGTTCCCTGAACTGAATCAAGCTCATTTGCTTGTTGCAGCCACGAGATGCGTGGGCTTACAAATGAAGCACCATTCACTTGCTCACGTCAGCAGCATGAACTAATCACGGATGGAATTGCCCAATTGCCATTCGGTCATTACCCCCGAGACTTGGACTACGCATGACTTCGATCCGGACTGGAGATCTCCGCCTGATGTTGATACCAGAATGTCAGACCAAAGCCTGGCGCATTTTACAAACAACTTCCAGGCGCCACACCCTCGTCGCGTAAGACGCAACCGACAGACAGTTTCCTGCATTCCCTGCCGCACCCGCAAGTCAAAATGTGACAGACGGCAGCCATGTGGTGCTTGTGAGAAGCGTGGCGATGGAGGCGCTTGCAAATTTGACCCCACGCCAAGAAGGGGCTCTACTGCTGTCAGCAGATGCGAGATCCAGTCGCGATTGACAGAGCTCGAGGACGTGGTTCGAGGAATACTTGCTCAGACAACACCACGTGAAGAAGTTCGATCCAACTTAGACATGACGAATCGGGAGAGTGAGCCGGTCACAGATACACAAATATCCAAGAGCAATGGCCAAGCAAGTCACCACGTACCAACGTCTTGGGAAACCGTGATGGAAGGTATCCGAGACATTCGAAGTGCCGTTGGCGTCGATGGTCAGTTTGTTTCCGCACCATCGGGAATCTCGCCGGAGCCGGATGTGGTGTTTGGATACTTAAGTCCAGCAACTACTACTGAGGTCTTAAAATTCCTTCCTTCTCGACAAGCTGCAGATCGAATCATTGCTGCATACTTCAACGCCAAGTATGTGGCTGTCCCATTCATCCACACCCACCAATTCAGAAGACAGTACGAAGCCTTCTGGGAACACCCAGAGTCCGCAAATCTGCTCTGGATTAGTATTCTATTCTCAATAATGAGCGCTGGAACTACGGTTGTCACGGCCAAGTATTCTCTCACCACTTCCGAGGTCCTCTCTGACCCTAAAACATACTTAGCCATGTCGGCGCGGTGTCTTGTCTCGGGTCAATACTTCAAGGGCAAAGATTTCTCAGTAGAAGCTCTGGTTATCCACGCATACACGCGGTACATCCTGAGAGTTGATGAGGGTATCTCTTTGTCGGCTCTATATGGAGTGGGCGTTAGACTCGCTCAGAGGAGAGGCTATCATCGAGACCTGGGCGAAGTGCCATTGACAATCAGTCCGTTCGAGGCCGAGATGAGGCGACGTGTCTGGTTTGTGATTCAGTCGCACGACCTTCTCTTCTCTTTTGAACAGGGGATTCCGCCTCTGATTCATGAAGATACTTGTGATGCCGGTCACCCGATGAACCTGGCAGACGACGACTTCGACGAGGATACCATTTGTCTATATCCCCGCCCCCCTACAGATCCGTTACCGATTCTTGCATACATCTGCCAGTCTAAGCTCTTACCGTACCTTCGCCGTATCATCTGTCACGGTCTCGGTATCACTCCATGCACCTACGAAAATGCTGAGATTCTAAGTGAGGAACTTGAGAAATGGCATGCGTCTATACCCCCGTGTCTCAGAACCCGCCCAATTCAGAATACTGCATTTACAGACCCGAACTATACGATTATGCACAGAATCATGCTCGAGCTTTTTTACAATATGGGTATAAGCGTTCTATACCGACCATTCCTAGGCTCAAGCTTAAATGAAAACTGCCATTACAGACCTTCGCTAGATATTTGTTGCAAGGCGGCACTGACGTCGATTGGCCTCTCTGTCGAAGTGGACCGGGAAATGCAAGTTGGAGGAAGACTACATGAAGAGAGATACGTGGCATCGAGCCTTATGATGCACGATTTCCCGGTTGCCACAATGATGACTCCTCTGGAATTCGCAGAGTGTCGGTAAGTTCACAAGCAAAATCACGAGTGGCAATGAGATTAACGACTCCTAAGACCTGAAGAAGACAAAGATCGTATCGACCTGATGCGGGCCGCCTACAAAATATGGACTACTAGAGATATGAAGAACTCCGTGCATACCACAGTTGCATCCAGAATTCTTCGCGTCATTATTGTCAAGATCGAGACCTCAAAGACACCATCCCTCAACCGGCTCAATGCCCTGGACACTTCTAACCCCGAGGCTGTCAGCGACAGCTCCCAGACACAAGAGCTTGAGAAGATTACTACGGGCGAAAACGAACTGCATGGACTGCACGCGATTCATGATGAGTTTTCTTCGTTCGACATGTTCTTCAACCAGACGGAAGGCTTAGACTGGGTCCACACATCCCACTGACCATTCTCTTGGCTTGGCTGACCAGATGTCATGCAATCCTCAGTCGATTAGCGTATTAGATTAGATTTAGAAAATGGGATACCATTTATGAATGTGTTTCGGACATTAGAGCCTACAAAATCCTATTGCGAGACTACCGGAGCTAGTCGAGAAACCTCCGGACTCCGGACGTAACGGACATTAGGCTTACCCAATTAGGAAACGCGAACATCAGTCTTCTCCTTTCCCTGGCAGTCTAGCCTCCCACTAGAACTCGCACGATACTGACCAATATTGTTACTCTGCGCGGAGATTTATAATTGCATTTTTATCTTGGTGGGGGGGGAGCATTATGACACTGACAGCGAGTTTGTACGGAACGTTGGAGATATAAAAGGACCCACGATTCTTCGTGTATGAACCCAAAAACAAAAACAATTTTCCTGATCACAGCATCACGGTTGACTAATCCAAGAGACTCTGAATTGTTTGATCATACTTGGTATACAAAAACCATCCAACATGGCCTTAATCTCTGAGACAACTTCGCTCGTTCTTCCAGCTTTCAACCACCCCCTCATCCTCGAAACAACCCAGGCTCCGCCAACTACTGCAGCTCCTGGATCCGCCGTTGTACGCATTATTACAGCTTCGATCCGCCCTCATAATCGTCTTGGATTCACAGGCAAAGGCCCTCTTTCCTTCCCTGTGCCGTATACCCCTGGAAACTCTGCCATCGGCCGTGTTGTCTCCGTTGGACCGGATGCCGTGGCCCTGCGATCCGACCAACTTGTGTTTGTCAATGGATTCGTGGCAGCTCGAGATGATCCTGAAGGCACTCAAATGCTGATTGGCCTTTATGATGGAGCTGGACAGGAGAGAGCAGGGAAGTTGTTTTGGGGCTTGGAAAGGTCTTTGGACAAATGTCGCGACCGTGCCCTTGGAGAACTGCTTGGCCCTGAACGAGACTCTTCTCGTCAAGGATATGGGCTACTCATTTGGTGACCTGAACTACATCGAGCGTCTTGCTGTTGCCTATGGGGGTGTCAGCGCTGCCGGCCTTCGTGCTGGCGACACCGTCATTGTCGCTCCAGCCACGGGCCACTATTCTGGCGCCGTCGCTGAGCTGACCGCGCAGATCGGCTGCCGCGTTATAGCACTCTCGCGCTCTGAGGCCAAGCTCAAGTTTCTCATGGAACATCATCCTCGCATCACAGCCGTTCAAATGACAGGAGACGACGAGAAAGATACCGCGGCTATCCAGGCCCTTTCTCCCAACGGCGCCGACGCATTCATCGACATCTCTCCACCCGAAGCGACGTCCTCTCCTCGACACCTAAAAATAGCTCTCAGCACTCTCCGCTCTGGTGCCCAGGTTGTATTCTTGGGCTCCATGGGAGACGTGACTGTCAACTACTTTAGTCTCATGACTCGCAACATCACGATCAAGGGTCAGTTCAACTTCACGCGTGAGGAGCTCGTGGCTCTCATCAAAATGATCGACACCGGCGTTGTGAGACTGGGGGTGGATGCTGGACATGAGGTGGTGAACGGCGGATTTGCAATGAAAGATTGGGAAGAGGCCGTTTCCGTGGCAGAGAAGGCGACGAACTGGGGGCAACACGCGTTGTTCATGCCTTGGGCAAAGCAGACAGCGCTGTAACGTTCTGGATGCTGATCACTTGGGCTCACTAGCTTATGCGTCTTCCGTCTATGGCGATGCCATCTACGTTTCCACTCTAGTCAGGTTCTCTAAATAAATCACCGTTGCTCGTTAACATTTCGTTCCGATGAGAATGCCTTCAAATTCCATTAGAGCTGACAAGTCGACGCTACATTGGGGCAGTACAGTACACATCACCGGGAATGAAGCCGCCGCCGGAAAGAGCTCCAGATCTAAACGAGTCCCAGACTCTCAACGAATCTGCACCAACCGTCATACAGTTGCCTACAAGAAAACGGCCGTTTATGGTTTCCTTTTCCTGACAGGCAGGGCCGTTCTTCTACACGGTGAAGTCGACGTTGATAGCGCTTCCAACTGATGCCTAGGCAACCAGGAGGACAGAAACGGTCAGCAAGGAGGAGAGCAACATGATCTACAATAATGTTAGTCAGTTTGAAACTCCTCGAACGAGCCAATGTACTCTTACTTGGTAGCCCAGTTAATGACTTTGCAGTAATCGTCCTTAATATGCGGGTGTTATGAGATCTAGAAGTAATGAGACGGGGCTTTATATAGTGAGGGCGACTGAGAGTGGCACTTAAATTGTTCTGGATGGAAACTTGCTTGATTGCCTTTGAACTGAGAGAATAAAGCTGCCCGCTATAGAAGTACATATATTTGCCAAAATTATTCTTACTGTTATTTTACCAACTGAGAGGGCACAATATCTCGTACTTATTGACATTACCAAGCTGTTTGTCATCGTATTGGCATACAGCTGTTCCTGAAAGAGCACGGTCATCTCACCTTCCTAACGTCATCACATGACAGTCTTGCCTCAAGTTTCACGGGTCGTATTACGCGATTACCAGCTACCATCCTAGTTTCACTAATGCAGCTTGTCGATTGAGTAAGCCTTGGCAGCCATAAGAGGCGATCAGCTACACTTGTGCAATGCCCGGGATAAAGGAAGGCTCCCGCACTCATCCACCAACTTTAATACAGCGGGAAGTATCTTGCCGATCCAATAGATAGCCCGGTTCGTTGAGAAGAATCCACCACATGTACGGGATTCCAGATCCATTTTAGTGTGCTGCAAGGAAACGTGGCCTGGTAAGGCCGTTGTTGGGTGAAAGAGGGGGAAAAAGTATCGAGATACAATAAGGGACTCGGCCATGCTAAGACACGGCGGCAGGGCGGCAGGAGAATGAGGTGGGGCTTTTTATATATACGAAAGGTGCTTCAATGGCCCACGTAGTCCGTGTGATCTGGACGAGCCATGATGAAGCTTCTCATCCGTCAGACCCTGCTCAAACCACATACTCTTTCCTACTGAAGGTCAGCAGGCCAAGCGTTGGAACAGCCGGACAACTGGCAACGAGGTATCAGTAGCCCCGGAGTTTGGACCATGTACCGGCCGTGTAGCCTTCGCGCCGGCAGGAGGAACCAAGTTGAATTCGAACCCGACATGCCGGCTCATTGCTCGAAATGGAGCTTTTCAGCCTTGAACTGTGTGTCTAGCACCTGAGAATCAGGCTCAAGAGACCTGTAAGACTGTACCTTCTCGATGGCTTCCAAGCAAGAGCTAGAGAGGCTAGCAAGCCCAGCAATCCCAACGGCCAGTCCAACAGGCTCCATGGCTACGTGCTTTGGTTGCTAAGGATAAATCCGAGGCGGTACACCTCTTTTTATCGGCGGCCTGTTGAGGCAGCCGGATTTCTTTGCAAAACCACATGCGGCAGCCTGCATCATGCGCAGCTTGTCGCCCGCAGCATGCAAGTGCACCCAATTTGAGGAGAAAGACGTAGAGCTTGTCAAGAGCGACTGGGTACCATCGCAGCATTTATCGGGCCTCAAAATGAATTCACGCGTAAAATTAGGAGGACGGACTAAAGTATAATGCAAACGTACCTCAAGGAAGACCCTCGTTTCCTCCTTGACCAGATGTTCTCATTACGACTAAACGCGTTCTGTATCTCTTTTGATCTTGAAGACTGTCTTGACATGCCCCACAGTAAGCGACGTTCTCTCACTCGCTTCTAGCAGTCTTGCAGTCTTTACCACGTTCTTGATCTGCCGTCCATTGAGCTCCTCTTGAGCGAGTTCCGCAAGCTCATCTTCCGAAATGCCGTTGCCCTGCGAGCCTCGCTCTACGAAGGTCTGCCAGATGTGTAGCCTACTATTGAAGTCTAGGGCGGGATAGTTGATGGTCAGATGGATCCGCGATTCAAACGCGGGGTCGAAGGATGCAACTCTGTTGGTTGTCAGAAACATGACGCCTTCATAGTACTCGAGCAATCGCAGGAAGATGGAGACCAGCTTGTTCCTCTGCAGGTCTGACGTTGAGCGACGATCCAGGAACACGTCGCATTCGTCTAGGAGCAGCACAGCTCCCCATCTTGTCGAGAGTTCGAGCACACGGTGTAGACCCTGTTCGACTTCACCGGCGGCATTGCCCAGCTCGCCTGCACTCATGCCATACAAGGGCTTTTGCATAGTTTCAGCAACTATTTACAGTCAGCATAGCCCTAAGACTAACTGATACATGTACTGTGCATAATGCGAACCTGATTCAGCAGTGAGCGTTTTCCCGGTTCCGGGCTCTCCGCTCAAAAGCATGATGATGCCTCTCCCTAATATGGTATGCGTTAGACATCAGACTTTACTGCCCCGTCGGCATATTCTCACGTACCTTTGCCTTTGACAACGTCGTCAAAGTCGTCTAGCCTAGACATCTGAGTGTCAACAAACGCCCGGATGACGCGCTTGTAGTCATGCGGAAGTACAAGCTGGTCGAAAGCAGCAGTGCTCCAAGAAATCCGTTTCACAAGATCAATGTCAAAGTAGCCTGAATCCAAAATGAGTAAGGGCACCGAAATAGATGTCACTATAAGTACTAACCCCATTCTTTTGCTTTCAGACAGAACCCTTTGACCATCGGGGTACACAGTCGGTAATGGTCATCGGAAAGATGCTGAATGCTTGGCGCTAAAACTACATCGTCAGCCTAGAACTAAGACTACACCTGGTTGCAGACGGCTGGGTACAGCGTCGAGCTCCGCGATAGGCTTCACATTCTCAAACTCCCAGATAGATAGAGGTGCCACCCTGAAGCCAAAGCCCTCTCCATCAGTGTCGATAAAGTGACATAGGAGGCTGTAGAGCTTTCTTCCGTCTTGAAGCATTTTGTATCCGCTGCTCCGGAGAATATACAAGCGGTCATGCCCATCAATGTTGGAGTAGATCTCGACACCGGGCTCAAAGAGCGTCCACAGGTAGTCATACCTAATGACGTTGTTTTTCAACAAGTCGCTTGCCTGTTCGATGTGTGGCTTGATCTCGTCGGAAATGATGTCAGACAGAAGCTTATAGTGAGATCTTTCTTCGCTCCCGTCCCCGCTCTCTGTAGGCTTGGCCTGCAGGAATTTGTTCCACCTGTAGAAGAATTCGCGGAACGGGGCTGTGAACTCTAGCTTCTTCAGATTGGTGTTGATGCCTTTGTAGCCTGCGAAAACAGGGCCTAACTGTTTCTTGATCAGAGGGCTCTGCACCGTGATGGAATGCAGAGCAAAAGCTGGCTCGTCGGTATCGCCGAGCACTCTCTCACGTCGGACGATGAGAGCATTCTTTGCTGAAGTAGGTGTCGACTTGGAGCCGGGAGTCCACTCCCGCCAGGGTTCTTGATAGTCTTGCCTGTAGAGATTCTTGATCTCCGCAGTCATGCCCAGTTGAACTGGCGCTTAGGGCTGAGATGAGCCACCTTCAATATCATCGTAGCTACCCGTTGGGGTTGATGCGGACTCTGACGATGGCACCGGACGGGCCCTCACTATGAGAGGCGTTGGTGGCTGAGGGAGATTATACCCGTGGAAGTAGCCTCGATTAACGTCCATGTTTCTTTGCATCAGTGAACCGGACCGCAAACTGAATTACGAAGAGCTTTTGAATCGTTAATAAAAGCGCGCTCGAGGGGCAAACAAAGAGAGCAAGAAAAGGAAAACGGTAGTACGCTTTCTAGAACTTGAAACCGAACCTGCCACGAGAAAGAACAGCGCACATGGTTTATTTTCAGCAAAACGTTTTTCGTAAGATATGGATGCCTGAACGTGACACAACATGGGTGTGGTAGTTGTTTGTTATGGAAGGCAGCGCAGATGCAGTTCGACTTGTCTGCCTTATGAGAGTGGCTCCGCCATGCATCTGAACAGGCACAGTCAAGGTAAGCTGTCGAATAGCAACTGCAATTTTTGCCCCCCAGACCGAAAACAAGTATACTTGCAGCTGATTATCTTTATAAGCGTGGTTACACTTGACATGCACTAGCACAGGCAGAATGGAAGCAAGCCAAGTTGAAGCACAATGCACTCGTTTGTTCAGCCTGATCAGTCATGATTATAAACGTGTCCACACGTAACGTGAGGTGTGTCAGACATGATCAAAGTTGGTTGCATTAGGCTTCATAAAGTGCGGTTTAGTGGCCACCTCACTTTCGAGTGCCCCCCCCCCCCCCTAACCTCACCGGTTTTCCATAGACGCACATAATCGACCCGTGGTAGACTGTGTGAGGTTAGAGTAGTGTCTAGGTGTGAAGTCTGCCTAACTAATTGGCGCTTGTTGCTGCAGTGTGTGCGTGTGTCTCGGTTTTGGTCAGCACACGGAGAGTTGTCCATTCACGATTTCGGCTTGAAGAGTGGCACATAACCTACATTGATAGGAGCTCTAATGCTTCCTTCTCTCCGTTATTTTTGTCTATATTAGTAGTTTTGTTTTCCAGCCACTGTTTTGCCTGCTCACAATATGCTTCTGTTTAGGGTCTGCCCCATCGCGGGCGTGTTGCTTCTACCACAAGGCTCACAATATGCTCAATGATATGCAGGGTCTGCTTGAACATGAGTCAAAGCTACAATTCACTCCTCAACGGTCCACCAACAATTGTCAACCACACTGTTTACGGTCTTGCTACTAGGACTCTCCTTGTACGCAAATTTGTAGATGTCAGCTAGCCCGAGCTAAGGTCCTACAATAGATATTCCCACAATCCTCCACAATTGAGGGGGAAAAACCCTGCTCTAGATGCATAATTTTGTGTAGCCGGAAGAGGTGTGGGAATACCCGGCTCGGCCTAACTCCAAAGTTCATCTACGGGTGAGCGCTTTATATCGTTCATCTCAGACTTCTTTCACGGTCACAAGATTGGATCTCTAACGGTGGTTTTTCTATGATGGTACATGCTGGATATACTTTAGAGACTACCCAACCCTCCGGATACTATTGAACCCCTCACAACTAACGGCTACTCTAGATTTGGGTCAGTTGTATTGATCACGTCCTACTTGAACTTAGCAGAAGCTTGAAAGGGAATTATAAAATAGATTCTAGCACGCTCTCAATTCCAAGCTCGCGGCCCCTGTATCTGGGATCGAAGACGCAATTGCAATATCAGTATTGCTAGCCGTGAGCGACCCTACGCATGCTGTAGGTGTGAGGGGGTCTCAGACTAACGAACAACTTTAAAGGGAATATACAGCCTCTTTAATTATTGGGATTCCTGGTGCCAGGCACGGTACCTTGCTGAATTATCTATTGTGCTATAGACTGTATTGTCTTGATCTATCTGTTGATATTGAGTAGGGCTATATTTACTATAGATAGATAAAGAAGGTAACATCAAGACCACGTTGGATTGACTTATTTCGCGGCGATGTCGTCCAAAATTGCTTCGTGTGCTTAGCCTCTAACCTGGCAAGCTTGTGCCTCGGCGTCTCTCTTCGTTTAGCGAGTAACCCACCATCTGTGACCGTTTATCAGGCCGCAAAGAGTCACAAGACCCATGCCAAACTCAGATGGGAGCTGGTAACTTGGCTCGTAGGAACTTTGGGACATCTACGGTCCCACATCACCGGCCCGTCTGCAACTGTTGACCAGCAACATTCCCAACGGTGACTTGCAGCTTGTTAGCACCTACGAACAAATCCAGGGCACAGCCCACTTATAAATTTCAAATCAGTCTGACAGTGGTCCCGTGCTAATCAGTCACAATTTCTGGTTCTGTCGAGGGCTTCTCGTGTCCGGGGCTTCGGAGGAGCTGTTGGAATTCTCGTCAATCAACTTCATCAAATGGAGCAGGAGAACCAGAGGATGCCCCCCTACGGATAAACCCATTTCTTTAAGCGTTGGATATAATTCAAATATCATCATCAGATCATGCTGCGTTGCTGTCACGTGGTGTCTTGGCGGCTATCAACTGCTTCACGCGCCCTCTTCGTGTTCATTAGCCACGCATTTATGTGTCTTTTATTGGCCAACCACCTGATTGTTGACCTTTGCCGCAATGACCTTCTGCCAAGCATAATTCTTGGCAAAAACCCGTTGCTCCGCCACCTTGACACGTAAGCATTGGCAATCGTTTTCCCAACCGCCGGGTGTTGGGCACCGTTCATATATAACCTAGACGTGGAAGTGAGACGCGTAAATGCCAACACTACATAGATAGTGGTCAGTAAAGCTGAACTAAAATGAATCCGAGGATCACCATACTAAAATATGGCACTCAAGCCTTGGAATTGAGGCATCTAGTACTTTCTTCGTATTTACCAAGCTGGCCAAGCGCTGAGCGCCCATAATATTGCCGAGTTGCCGCGAGCCAAGACAATGCCAATGCCGAAAGATTGGGCACTCCACCCCTTTCGTTTGCTTCGCAGATTACGGCCAAGACAAAGCCTGCCATCTCTCTATATAGCCGCCGTTGCCTCATTCTTGCTGCAAGAGAAACGTCCCCGTTCAAACTTCGCATTTCATTCTACCCGACCGGTTACTACGACTCCAGCGAACAATGTCCCAACAATACGGCCCGCCGCCTCCGCAAGGGTAAGTATCAAGCCAAATGTAATTTATTTTAGATGCAATTACTCACAGTCCCCGCAGGTACTACCCTCAGGGCAATTTTCCTCCCCCTGGACAGGGCTATCCTCCCCCTCAGCCCGTGAGTTTGCTCGATACCCCTGCCACCACTCTATCACGCTGATTCTTATTCTTCTTCGCATCAAAGATGCAGTACCAGCAGGAACCACCGCGTGAGGAAAAAAGCCACGGCTGCCTTTACACCTGGTAAGCCCCACGTCTCCCCAATTCATCTCCCCTAACTCACATGTCTCTTAGTGTCGCTGCCATGTGCTGCTGCTGGGTATGCGGCGAAACATGCGAATGCTGTCTCGAGTGTCTGGATTGTTGTTTTTAATCATGGAGCAAAGACGACGATACTGTAACGGCCTTCAGTTCTCACCAAATATCACTCAACGCGTGTAGGGTATGACGAAGTTGGTCTGGTTTGCGATTTTCACGGTTGGATACTCTTGTTCAAGATGTATAGCTGCGGATATCAGCTCCCGCGTACCTTTCGGGCCCGTCCGTTTACTTTTCTTCAGGTTATAGCGTATGTAGGTCTGCGTTCTGATGCTCAATCTGAATATATTAAACATCCCTTTCTGGGAGTATGTTTTCAAGTATCTCACTATCCAAGAGCTTCCATAGCTGGATATGAAAGAGGTGTTGCCGCATGCTGTTGAAACTTGGGTTAACTTCTTCTACTTAGCCGTCTGCTCCATCAAGGGCGTGTTACTGCTACTATAGGTTAAAGAAAGATACAATGATGAGTACATATCCTATTGGCTGGCTCGAAAGCCAGGCCTTGGTCCCATTCTCTCTTTCTCAAACACAATTTTCCCTGCCATTCACACAATCAAGCACAATGAGTACAACAATCCACAAGACCGTCGTCGGTCACTGCTTCGCCGCCGCCGCCGCTTACACAAACGGCGAGTGCATGCGACTGGAAGACCTTGGCTCCTTAGTCCTTGAGGGTTAACATGACTAGAGTTGAAGAGCTACTCGAGCATTAGCTGGTTACAACTATTAATCATGCGACTAGATCTGGAGGTTAAGTTCTAGCATAACTACAGTACATTTACGTAAACCCCACTTCATAAACTAACTCTTTTCATCGCGTCCATTTCATAATGCTTAAACTTTTGTGTCGCCCTTCCAATCTCGTTAAAATGCGGCACGGACATCTGGCTTGTGAGTGCGGAGAAGCTCGCAAGCTAAGCTCTCTATAGTCTAGCACACTGACCCTTCAGGGTAAAAAGCACTATAATTGCACTATCAAGGATCGCCGAGTGACGGGATGTTTCTGTAGGTTCTGGCAGGTACTTATGATGGTCATGCGCGCTATATGCGTTGGCGTTGGCGGTAGGTGATCAGCCTTCTTATTTATCAGGGATGCGTCTCCCACGAGTGCCACCCGATGAAGTACATGGATACGAACCCCGCAAAGAACATGACCAAGCCGAATCGAGGAGACTACCCTCTAAACTATATGACATTAGCAATGCCCCGTTCTCTTGGGTAGAGTCCGGCACAGGCACGACCAGTTGTGTCGATTACGTGTTTGATCACTTGCCAATCTAGCCTCTGAGAACAGACTCATCATGGTCCAAGACAACACAGACGAGAACCCTCCCAGAAACTCTACACTCAACGACAAAACAGACACTCCAGCCGATCCAACAGATCCCGATGCCCATAGCGACAATGGCTCCTCAGATGGCCATGTTCACGACAAAAATGTCGTTGCAGGCGTCACCAAGCGAGAGAAGCTCAAAAAGCATCTCATTCGTTTTCGGTGGTATTATTTGATTGGCTTGGTCATCTTGCTCGCCATCCTGCTTCCCATCCTGTGAGTCCATGTCCGCGCCTTCACTACATGGGCCCACTACTAACACATGGGACCATCAGATTCAAAGTCATCATTCCCGTAATCATTCAGAATGTCCTCAACGGGCAACATCTTCCGATAAACAGCGGCACACTTCAGGCACTTTCACCAACAAACGTCAACATGACTTTGCATACATCATTGAACACGCCACTGGGAGTGAAACTTGATCCAACCGTCCTTAACTTATACAACAAAAACACGACCGACTTTTCGCCATTCCTCAAGCTTCATCTGCCGGAACTTCACATCCATCATAAAACCGACGTTATAGTCACGAACCAAACCCTCCTAGTCACAAACCAGACAGAATTGCTTAGCTGGTTCAATGAGTTTTTCGACAAACCGGCGGTAAAACTTTCTGTCAAGGCTAGCACCGACGTTCATCTAGGGTCGCTGAAGTACAAGCCCAGCTTGGACAAAACTATCGAAATATCCTCTCTGAACTACCTCGACGGCTTCGGTGTCCGAGACATGGAGTTCCTCCTCAAGACCAACGTCACGAAATACAACATGAAAGGCCATCTCAACATCCCAAACTCTGGGGTACTGGCACTTGGACTTGGCAACTTGACCTTCAACTTGGTGTCTGGGGAGACGAAACTCGGCCTGGTGCGTATTTACAACGTTTTACTCAAACCTGGCAACAACTCGGTACCGTTTGATGGTGACTTTTACTTCCAAGAGTTGGTGCCTAACCTTGCCTCCATCCTGGACAGCCAGAAAGGAGCACTTGCCCAGGGGAAGATTGAGTTCAACGCCACAGGGAATGCCACAGTCGTCGACGGTGAGCACATTAAATACATCGAAGGTGTCTTGAACCAAAAGCGCATCAAGTTCCAGATTCCCGTCATCACTCTACTGAGCGACGTCGTCGGTGGTGTATTAGGTGCGGATCAAAGTTCTTTGCTTGACATCCTTGGCTCGGCTGTGGGTAATTCCACATTGTTTGAACATTTGCTTGATCACTGGGACACAGCTACTCAAGCTGGAAACGGAACAAGTACACGTTCTGTAGCGAAGAGGTCAAGGACAGGGAGTTCTTGGATGTGGAAGCTTATCAGGCTGGGTATAACGTCAAAAATGAAGTAAATAGGACTTGACGCAGAGATGCTGGGAATATTCTGCAACATAGCCGACTGTGTCAGCATGAAGAGAGTGAAATCAATTTGATCATTCGCGATCGCATGACTTGGTTCAGTCATTTTTCGTTTGCATAATCCACGATGACTTTTGATGGGAAAGAAAGCGGTCTTGCGTCCGTGGATGTTTGATCGCTAGTTCAAAGCACTGGCTGGCGAGTGGCAGAAGAGCAGAGCTCCAGACTAGAATGAACAAACCGTAGGAGACTTGATCGGCATCAAGAAGTCATTTGACCCGTTGGACGTTGTCCAGCACAAACTATGGAAGCTTGTGCATTACAGACCAAATGCTACTTCAATAGCACGCATGTCAAATATATGGGTTCAAGATTGCCAACATCGAAGCTTTGCTCTGTAATTACAAGACATCGCGGACTGTGTATGCCGCTGCATCAATCATCAAGAATACCATCGTACATCACCATCTGCTATTGGCTAGGTTTCATCTCCCCATCAACTCTTTCAACACAGCATGCACAAGATCTGCGACTGTTGCAACGAGCTGCAAGTATCATGGTTAGTCAATAGTCTTTAGTTGGAGGTATGATGGATATACGTACTGGTGTTGCATCGCCAATAAGCTCTGAAACCTGGGATACGAACGATGAACTCAACAGAGACTCGGCATTGCCGAGAAGACTTAGTATCCCCTTGACGCTGGATGGTGTAATCAACGGCATCAACTGGTCGACTATTCCCTTGATGTCTATCTTCTTCACAGCATTGAGAAGAGGCTTGACCGCATCAACCAGACCACTAAGGTCGATTCCATCCAGCTCTTTCAGTAACGGCTCGACTATCTCGAACAAGCCCTCAATGTCAACCTTGTCTAAGGTTTTTATGAGAGGCACGGCGCCTGCGACGAGTGTTTGTGTTTCGTTGACGAATTTGCTACTAAGCAGGTCCTCGGCGTTCCTTACTAGACCAAAGACTCCCTTCAAGGATTCGGGGGTCAAGTACGGCTCCAAAACGTCAAGCAGTCCTTTGATGTCAATGTCGTTCAGAAGATCTAGAATTGGTAAAAGTTTCTTCACCAAGCCCACTAGATCGATCTTTGACAGAGCATTGAGTAGTGGTCTAACCTTGTCGATCAGATCCTTGATGTCAATCTCGCCTAAAGCTTCGAGGAGAGGCTGCAGCTGCTTGATGAGACTCTTTAGATCAATCATTCCAAGTGCTGACACCAATGGAAGAGCCTCGTCAATCAGGGTTTGAGTCTGATTGACGAACTTGTTGGTGAGTAGGCTGTCGGCGTTTCCGAGAAGCCGCCTGATGCTCTTAACACTATCAGGCGAAATTAGAGGAAGAATGGAATCCAAGAGACCCTTGAGGTCCAAATCGCCAATTTCATCCAGGAGAGGCATGATCTTTTTGACTAGCTTGACCAAATCAAGCTTGCTAATCTCATCGAGCAACGGAGATACTTGAGTAAGAAGATCCGAGAGATTGATCTCACTCAACGAGGATACCAACGGAACGGCACCATCGATGAGTGTTTGAGTTTGGTTGACGAACTTGCTTGTCAGAAGCTCTTCAGCATTGTCCAGTAGCCTGACAATTCCCTTGATAGAGTCCGTCGTGAGCAATGGGGTGATGGCATTGAATAGCTTCTCAAGATCAAGTTTGCGGACTGCTTTCAGAATCGGGCCAACTTGAGCGAGGAGACTCTTCAAGTCAACATCATCCAAGCTTGCTAAGAGAGGACCAGCATTAGAGATGAGGGACTTTGTTTCAGAGACAAAGTCTTGACTGAGGAGATTTCGAGCGTTGCCGAGTAATCCAACCAAGCCCTTGATTGAGTCTTTGGTCAGGAGAGGAGCTAATGCGTCAAGAAGTCCCTGCAAGTCGATCTTGGAGATGCTAGTAATGAGGGGGCCAGCGCTGGTGAGCAGGGATTTCAAGCTTTTGACAATGTCTTTAGTCAAAAGAGATTCGGCGTTTTCCAATAGTTGCACAAGACCCTGAATGGATTTCTTGGTGAGTATCGGAGCCAGGGCGTCCAAGACACCTGCAAGGTCAATGTCGTTGAGCTTGTCGATCAAGGGCGATGCGTTGCCGAGGAGAATTTGGATCTGTTTGACGAACTTCGCACTTAGAAGATCCTCTGCGTTGTTTAATAGTCCGACAATTCCTCTGATGGAGTCCTTCGTCAGTATTGGAGCTAGAGCATCCAATAACCCTGCTAGGTCGATGTCGGACAACTTGTCGATCAAGGGTGATGCCGTGGTAAGAAGTGTCTGAATCTGGTCGACAAACTTTGCGCTGAGGAGATCCTCGGCGTTCTTCAAAAGCCCGACTATCCCTTTGATGGAGTCTTTGGTAAGGATCGGGGCCAGAGCATCCAGCAATCCTTCGATGTCAATGTCGGATAACTTGTTGATCAAAGGTGATGCGCTACCAATCAGGGTTTGGACCTCTTTGACGAACTTCGGACTCAGAAGCTCCTCTGCATTCTTCAAAAGCGCCACAATGCCGTTGATTGAGTCCTTCTTCAGCAGAGGCTCGACGGCCGAAATAAGGCCTTTTAGATCCAGATCCGTAAGCTTCTCAAGGAATGGAGAAAGACTACTCAGAACCGGGCTGACATCTGAAATCAGGGACTTGATCTGCTTGACAAAGCTGGCAGAGAGTAGGGACTCTGCGTTCTTCAACAATCCGACAATCCCTTCTATAGAGTCCTTAGTGAGAAGGGGATCTAGCGCATTAAGAATTCCCTCAAGATCCAGGTCAGTGAGCTTCTTGATGAGGGGTGATAATTCTTTCAGCAACGGCGAGACATCCCCAACAAGCGACTGTGTTTGCTTGACAAAGGTGGAAGAGAGTAAAGTCTCAGCATTCTTCAAAAGTGTGACGATCCCTTCGATTGACTCCTTGGTGAGAAGTGGATCTAGGGCTTTCAGGATTCCCTCGAGGTCCAAGTCTGTGAGCTTCTTGATCAGAGGTGAAATTTCACTAATCAATGGCGAGATGTCTCCGATGAGAGATTGAGTCTGCTTGACGAAAGTGGAAGATAGCAAAGTCTCAGCATTCTTCAGGAGAGTCACGATTCCCTCGATCGACTCCTTCTTGAGAAGTGGATCCAGAGCGTTGATAATGCCCTCAAGGTCCAAATCCGTGAGCTTCTTGAGGAGCGGCGTAAGCTCATCGAGTAAGGGTGAAACATCGCCCACAAGTGATTGCAATTGCTTGACGAAGCTAGAAGAGAGCAACGTTTCCGCATTCCTCAGCAACGTCACGATGCCCTCGATAGAGTCCTTTTTCAGTAGAGGATCGAGAGCACTGATGATACCCTCGAGGTCTAGGTCAGTAAGCTTTTCGACGAGCGGCGAAAGCTCGCTGAGCAAGGGTGACACGTCGCCGACAAGAGCTTGAGTTTGGTTGACAAAATCAGGCGTGAGAAGGGATTCCGCGTTACTTAGAAGATTCACGATGCCCTTGATTGAGTCTTCCTTCAGTAACGGACCTAAGGCATTGAGGATGCCCTCAAGGTCGAGGTCGGTCAACTTGGAGATCAGGGGAGACAATTCACCCAGCAAAGGTGCGGCGTCTCCGATGAGTGATTGCGTTTCGTTGACAAACGAGGGCGTGAGGAGTGCCGCGCCGTTTGACAGCAAAGTCTCGATGTTGTCCAAGTTCTTCTCGGTCAAGAGTTTCAGCGCTGTACGCACGAGACCAGCAAGGTCAACATCTTTGATCTCGTCAACGAGGCTCTTCAGGTCCAGTTCTCCGAGCAGATCGAGAAGCGGTCCCGCTTTGGTGAGGAGATCCCTAATAGTGGTGGGAATCGGCGGCTTCAGCGTCGCAGCCAGATAGATCATGGCATCGTGGAGGGCTTGGAGGAACTCGGCGCTGAGCAACCCCTTCAGCGCTTTGAGAAGATCGCCCAGCTCTCCCAGCGTATCGGTCAAATCGTCCAGTCCAGGAATCGAGAGAATGCCGCTGGAGCTGCCGGAGCCGCTGTCGTCTGAGCTGGTCGAGTCATTTTGCCTCCGGACGAGAGCTGCTTTAGGTCGTTGGAACTGACTGCTCTTGAGCAGGCCGTTAAGCTCAGCCAGAGTCTCAGTCAGCTCTGACCGCGGAACGAGTGCGAGGTTGTGTTTGGCTAGGAGTTCGACAAGCTGGACATCTGATAGCGAGCCTGTTTGCCGTGTTTCTTGGGCGGCGAGGCTGGCTGGTGCTAGGCACGCAACGAAGATTTTGGAGATCCGCATAGTGATGGGAGGCTCAGCCTGCCTTGACGCGGTTGGACACGGACTAATTATTTCTGTCACTACGTAAGATGGGGACTTGAGGCTGAGCTCACCGGAGTCACTATATACATACTGTCTACGTCGTAGCCACAGAGCCCTCCTCCGCAACAAGTCAACGGCACCCAGCCAACTCCCGTGTCTACCTGTCTGTCTTAGAATCCCGCCTTCCCTGATACGCTCGATCCTCTGCCCCCCGAATACGCTATGAACCTTCGTCTCAGCTTTACCCCACGATTTGCTCATTAGCCTGCGGCTGCACGCGGGCAACCCAGTCTAGCTGGAGGTCCGGCCACCTCTAGAACAGGGGTCATGGCCCTTCTGCATCTCGCAAAGCTGCTCCTAGTTTAGGTGAGCGGAATTGTCCACGGGGCCAAGGAAAGTCCGCTAGTTTGTGATTGTGGCTGAACTAAGCCAGTCCTAGGAGTGATATCGCTAGTCACTTCGTATAGCGGATGTATCACAAAGTCGTTATCATCAACTGGGAGATCCACGAATACCTGGCTGCAAATTGCACTAGCACGCACATGATCCTCCCGCACAGACGGGCCTCGGTAAATGTGATACATGGTGCTGGGAGTTTTGTCTAGACTGAGAACGCACGGTTCCCGCTGATCCTTTACGGCAAGAGAAATTGCAGTGGCATTGCACCATTGATCGTCTCCCTCCCTCAGAGATGCATCACCCTTGCAGTGCGTAGATTCACTAACAGGGGTTCACAGCTCACATCACCTCAAAGCCACCAAATTCATGTTGCCGCCTACCCAGTGATCTCCATACTTCATTACTGTTATGCTACTGAATTGGATTATGCTCTATGTGGGTATGATTACTGGTCAAAATATATCCAATCGCCATCCAACGTTAATACCGGATGCTCATACGAACATTATACTCTGTTCTTAAGCCTGTCGAGTACTATTCAGCTGCTGTATAGTTGACATCTCCTGTGCCCGTAATCACACCTACTCTGTGGTAATAAGTCCTCGCTCTAACGTACGGATCAAGCTTCCAGTAGTTTCTTTGAATATCCTCCACCAACTCGTTTCTCCTGAGTGCCTTCTCCTTGCTGACGTCTGTCCCTGGGTCAAGACAAGCCCACTCGATAGTCAATTGATCAAATTCGTGAATAAGACGGATCCGCTCCGCTTGAACCTCAGCCCTCTTCTCCTCCATCCCCAGTCGCTCGTTTTCTCCTGGGACCGGATCAATGTAGTGATACTCCCACGTATCACTCCCACCGTAACGCGTTTGTAGATTATCCTTGGAGATGAAGCGTGCCAATGCTGCTTTGCCACTCGTGAAGTGGATCTTGGACGCAATGACAGGGTCAAGCCAGCATTTTATGACTCTCCAGATACCTGGTGAAGAAAGTTAGGCCATGATACGGTTGAGTCAATGAAATAAATACCCCAGAAGACAAACGGCGCGTCGTGAACAAGCACCACCCCCAACGTCTCAGGATATCTGGCCTCCATGATTTGTAGAAGAAACTTGACGACATGAAAGTCCATGTTGCGAAGCCCAAATCCACCGAGGTCGAAGACGAGGCAGACCTTGTCGTTTGGAAATCTGGCCATCATCTTGATAGTCTCAATGTTGTGCAAGACATACGTCTCCATAGCCTCTGTCGTCTGCAAGTGAGGATCGTGAAGCCGGGCCCGAATGATGTACACTGGGCGACAGTTCTTGTCGACACCTCTAATATAGCTTTTACCAGAGCGGTACTGTGTCATGAATGCTTCTTCATCAGCTGTACGTATTTTCTTCATCCCAACGTCTTCGCCGTTATGAACAATATCATCAACTCCTCGCTGTTGACGCCAGTCAATAGCGGACGCCATCATAGCCATAGCCTTGGACACGTCCCAATTGCGAGCTCGCAAAAAGCAGAGAACGCTCGCGTCGGGATGATCAGAAATGGAGCTCCATAGGCCATGTCTGAAGCTTTCTGGTGACTGGATGTCGAGGGTTTGAAGAAAATCGACATCTTTGTCTGGTTTTCGGTGGGAAAAGTCAGTGCCGTGGAGGCGGAGGAGGTAAACCCAGGCGTCTTGCAACTTGCGTTCCTGGCTTATAGTCAAGTTGTTCAAAGTGCCAGGCTCGGTAGATGGATTCATTTTAGCTTTGGGGGCAGTGAGATTAGGATTATATGATGCAGAATGTGTTGTCATTTAAGACGTCGATGTTTGCGAGGCTGTTCAGGCTCAGTTGGCGACGAAAAACAAGTCGCAATACACTTAAATAAGCGCAAATGCTTGGTAGGCATAACACAACTAGCCAGGCTATGAGCTATCGTTCTGACGGAGTCTTCCTCGGGCATGGTACTGAACGCTCGATGTATGCTTTGCCTAGGGGGTATCTAGGTCATTGAGTACGTCGGCTTCACGTGCTATGGACTGAAGGTGGGCTCGGAAAGTGGTCCTGAATTGGGAATAATACTTGGCATGTTAGCTCAAGTAGCTCAAACCATGGGATGAGTTTCATCCACCTCTTTGTTAGTTCTTCTACTAATCTAGATCGTGATCGGCGCAAGCATATGCACCCCGCACGACGATCCCGGCCATGGGACCCCAGCAGCGTCCTCCAAGTTGTGAAGATGCCGAGTAGTCAAGATCCCAAGAAGGAAAGATGCAGCACAGCTTGGTATCATGCCGTAAATCCCGAGCACTGTAGAGATAATGTCATTTACGAAAGATTTAGCGGAAGTTTGACAAACTTCGTTTTCATCGAATGGGTTACAGGTCAAACCAGAAGCAATGCACACTTGGCAGACGCATGCACTTTTCATAGATTCAATACCTAGGAAACTACTTCGAGAATAACACATGAACTATGAGATCTACCAGTATTCATTGCTCACTTCACGATAGTTGCAAGTCTGTAGAAATGTCCCCCCATTTAGCCCCAGCCAGGTCAGCAAAGTAATTGGACTTGGGACTCCACGGCCCCGTGCCCCCCTTGGGCAACACAGAAGTAGAGTTCTTCAGATACGTCGAAGTCAAGCTCATCATGGGCTTCATAGGCATATTCTTAGTCCCTGTCATACGCGGCACGGCGACCGTAGCCTTCTTTTCCTGCATCTTGCACAAAATGCGTACAAAGAGTCGGGCCGCCACATCAGCGCCCAACGTCCAAGATGCCGTTTCGTATCCTGTCATGAACAGGAGGTTCGGCACGTCCTGAAGCATGGCTGCTCTCCATGCAAACTTGTCTGCTGGGTTGAACGGCTGACCGTCCACGGTGAACTGTATGCCTCCGCCAAACCTGAGCTTCAGGCCGGTTGCTGTGACGATGATATTTGGGCGCAACGTTGCTCCTGACTCAAGCTCAATACTGTCTGCGGTAACCCGCTTAATCTTGTCCGTTACCACGTTGGCTTTTCCAGACCGAAGAGCCGCAAAGAAGTCGCCATTCATGCAGGCGCAGAACCGCTGTTCCCAAGGGTTGTATCGCGGGTTGAAATGAGGGTCCCAGCTGATGTCCGGAGGCAACTGCTTGATTGTCGCGTGCCGGATGATCTTCTTTGCTAGGCCAGGGCAGGACCTGCAGAGTACCGTCGTCAGGTAGCTTCTGATGAGCCACATGAGTCTGTTGAGGAAATGCGCAAGACTCGCGGGAAGAATGGTGAAGAGAAGGTTGGTAAAATAACTGTTTGAGGGCAAAGAGAAGATATAGCCTGGGCTCCTTTGAAGCATCGTCACTCGCTTGACTTTCTCGGCCATTGAAGGTAGGATGGTGACGGCGGTGGCGCCGCTCCCAACGACCACGACGTCCTTGTCGGTGTAGTCGTAATCTTCAGGCCAAAACTGAGGGTGGATTACTTTTCCCTTAAAGTCTTCAATGCCAGGGATTGTAGTCTCAAGTGGCGTCTCATAGTTGTAGTAACCCGTGCCAAGAAGAAGGAACTGGCATCGAAACAATACAGGCTCAATTTCACCACGAACCATGACCTGAAGCTCCCAGTTCTTCCTAGCCGAGCTCCATTCTGCCGTGGCAACGGTATGGTGATAGCAAATATGATGGTCGATGCCCATAGACTGAGCCGAGTCGATCATGTAGTCCTTGATCTTATCGCCCGCGGCCAGCGACTCGCTATGTTTCCACGGACTCCAGGGGAAGCCAAATGTGAAGATGTCCGAGTCGGATCGGATGCCAGGATAGCGGAACAAATCCCAAGTGCCTCCGATGGAGCCGCGGCCCTCCAGAATAGCGTATGATAGATTGGGAGGGCCTTCGGTTTGGATACGGTAGGCTGCGTTGATCCCCGATATTCCAGCACCGATGATGATTGTGTCGAAGACGAGGCCATCGTTGACGGAGCTCTGGTTTTGTTCTTTGCTGCTCATGGTGAGAAGATGAATTTCTCAGAATATGGAGTGGAAACTAGTGTAGGATGGGTAGAATATGATCGATGATTGTCTTAACCAACAAGAGGCTGGTTGAGAGGTGCTATCAAATATGATCTGTAGGGAAAGTCCATGTTGGCCATATATCGGTCGTCACAGTTGGGTGATGTATCTTGCAGTATCGACAGCGACTGTATGAAGAAAACCTCGGCAATGACACACACGTGACATACCAAAACATTCCTTTCGTCATTCCATTCGACGTGTTAGTAAAAGCGTGCAGAAACATGTGAATCTCGCCTGCTCAGTTGACTCGCAACTAGCCTGCTAACGCTACGGTAATCACGCCAGTAGCTCGGCAATGGCGGCCCTTGTAGGTCAAGCTACTCACCATCTTACAGAGTACCTACAGCAAGCTTAAACGTGTAGTTGAGATTTTGTCTAAGGGAGTCGCAAAGCCCACATGGATAGGGCCTAGTGAACGACCGTCCTTGCTGTCGTCAGAGTGCTTTATGGTAGGACTTTGCGAGGCTCGGAAGCTAGACCATGATAGGGAACACAAGGTAGGGATTAGTGCATGTTGCGGGGAAGGTATCGTCCATGTATTTGCTTGTACTGTCTGCTTGTCCCAAGCTAGGATTCCGTCGTTTCCGGTATGGGATCTAGAGAGCGGGGGACCGGGGCTAGGTATTTTGGCGGGATGATCATAGACAGTAATGCAGTGGATTTCTCTTCGGCCTTTTTCCTATTTGAGAGTTGAGACTAGTTCGAAGGCACCATCAAGTCTTGCCAGTGGCGCCTTTGACATGATGTGCGAGTGGAGATGAACGAACTGTCAAGATTTAATCCGTAGGTAGCTGGATGCCTCGGCTGCCGTCCGACAATCACTGCTCTTTCAGTCCTGCCGAGTGCACGCGGTTCAGACTCCGCAGATTGACGCCGGCACTCTCGAACAAGAATCTCCCCGCATTCTCGGCCGCCTCTTCAGCCTTCGCAGCAAACCCGACCATTGACCCCAGCAGGATGATGTCGTGCGGGCAGCCTTTGGATACATCCAGGCAGATCTGCCAGCCAAACTCCCGGTACCGCCGACAGAAATCCTTGATGTCGTCACAGAGCACCTCGCGCTCTCCGGCGTTGACATACATGGGGATACTCGCGGCTGGCTTGAAAGGGTGGTGCAATGGCGACAGGTACGGGCCCGACAGGTCGACGGTACCGAATCCCGAGATGGCCGAGGCTCCCCATCGGCCAAACTCCCGGTTGAGATAGTCCGTCCTGTAGTTGGGCGATAGCGTCATGTCTTGGTGAAGCGCCGCGCCGACATCCACCCATGGCGACCAGAGAGTCACCGCTGCTGGGAGTGGGATGCCGTCTACTTCTCCGCACTCGTGAAGATATCGCACCAGGCCCAGCACAATGTTCGCACCCGCCGAGTCGCCAGATAAGATGATCTGAGTCGCCGGGATGCGCTTCTCCCTGATGAGGTTGACATATGCCGTAAGGGCGTCTTGAAGGGGCGCCGGGAACTGTCCGTTCTTCCCGCTGGCGAGGCGATATTGCGGCGTGCAGACGTGAGTACACCCCAGGTGCCGGATCAGGGTACGGGCGAGGTATCCTGTGTCCTCATCGCGTCCGTTGCCAATGACGAAGCCGCCTCCGTGGAAGTGCAGTGCCACGACGATGCTGGGTCCGACCAAATCGGCTGGTGGCGGTCGTGACGGTGTCCAAGTCATGCCCAGCCTGTCTGGTCGAATGAGGGTATCCGACAAAATTGCTCTGTATAGTTTAGGTGACGCGGGATGAATAGCTTCAAACCGGTTCCGCTCTCGACCGCGACGCAGGGTCAGCCGATCGCCGGAGCGTGCAAGCGACCAGTAGAGCAGAACCAGGCTGATGAGACGCATGCGAGCAGCTTGGTTCAGGGACCATTCCGTAGCAGGTCGGTTCCATGGCAAGAGCAGGAGAACAATGTCAAGAGTAAAGCGAGTAAGCAGCCAAGGTGTGCATGCGAGGAGATGAGCGTAGGTGTAGACGTCTTTGGCCAAGGTAGAGATAGCCATAGTTTATACTTGATACAAGATGGTGTTGGTGGGCAAAGGTGTTCAAGGTAGATAAGATGCTGTATCAAAACCCTGGGTGCGAAAGACAACGAGCTGGGGGCATCGCTGCTGTTTATATTGCATCCGATCTGGCTTGAGGCCTCGGCTTCCGACTAAGGACTGCCCTGCACGCTCACATGCGCCGGTTTACGAACTGATCGGAATCATGTTCGATATAATACAGTAAATACTTGAGCTATGTGCTCTTACACAAACACTCGCATTGACTTCCGACGTGAACTACGTCGAAGTTGACTACTGCTGCACCGATGCTCTTCCCACAGCATCACGCACTATTTCTTGCAACCACGTCGGCCATCCTCTGATTGCAGAAATCCCCGCGGCCGACCTGGGTATAATCAGCTGACCACCTCGCCTGCTCTGTATCTGAGCCACAACCTCGCTGGCGATCTGGTCGCTAGTGAGAAAACGGACCCCGGAGCGTTCCAGACGATGGGCAAAGTCATCAAGAAGTGGCGTCTTGACAAAGTTGGGATGAACTACAGTAGTGAGGACATTGCGAGCCTTGTAGAAATGTTTCAGCTCGCTGGCGAGGGCCTCGTGAAACGCCAGCGCCCCGGCTTTGGTTGCAGAGTAGTCGGCGGCTGTGGCGAGGGCTACAAAGGACGCGATGCTCGCAACCGTCACGACGTGGCCCTTGTTCAGCTGGATCATGCGCGGCAGAAACTGCTGCGTCGTGAACCACAGCGCCATGCAGTTGACGCCGAAGATGCGACGCAGGAACCCCTCGGACATCTTGAGGATGGGCATGGGCTGCGTGATGCCGGCGTTGTTGATGAGGATGGACGGATGGCCAAGTTCGCGGCGCACGGCATCGGCGGCTTCTGCTACCGACTCGGTCGAGGTTACGTCGCAGTGGTAGAAGCGGATGCGTTGGTTTGCTTCCATGTCCTTGGGCAGCTGTTGGACATCCAAGACGGCGACGCGGACGCCGAGCGCGGTGAGTCTCTCGACAATGTCCCTCCCGATCCCGCTGGATCCGCCGGTTACAACAGCGATTTCCGTGGGCCAGTCCCAGTCCTTGCTCGCGGCGAGGCGCCACGAGTTGGACGCCATGGTGTTCAAGCTCTTGTTGAGTTGGCGGACGAGGCCGAGGGCCACGAGAACCTGCAGCACCGTTTTTGCGACGGAGAGGTCAAGCGGCGAGGCTGATAGCTGGGCAGGGAGCTTGTTTGCGATGGAGGCGAGGACATGGCGTGCAGTGCTGGGCGCATACTCGACGGCGAGTAGGAGAGGGCCTGACCAAAGGGGCGAGAGGACAATCCTGACGAGGCGGGCGACGCCGTCGATTGCAGGCGAGTAAAGCAGGGAAGACATGCTCCGTTGCGTGTATATGTGCGACGATTGAAGTGTTAGTTGAGTGAATCTTCTGGATGCAAGAAACAGGCAATACTGAGGCAGTCTAGAGTAGACGCTGACGTCGCAAGTCTTATATCTTGAATGTAACCTAACCTTCTCTATCCTGAGGTTTCGAACAGCACTCAGATTACAGTGTACAGATATTTGCTTGCACGATTCCGCCCAGTCACCGGCAGAAAACACAAACCTCGGTCCAGAGATCAACAAGACAACGCTTCGCAAGCTAAGCCGCACTCAGTATAAAGGCCAACGCTGGCTAGCTACCGTCGGCCGAGGCTCCCGAGAAGACATCTCCTCCCTGGCCAACGTCACCTCTCGGCAATCAAGCTCCTGCAGCAGAGAGAGGGCTTTGACCCCCGGCTTCGGCCAGCACGTGGACAGCTGAGGTGCCCCCTGCAAGCCGACACGAACATCTAGACTATCTACTGGCAGTTAGCGCGCGCACTACTCCGCACTCTGAGCTTCGTCCGGCCTATTCCTGGGCTTCCTACCTTCACCATAGCTTCTTATGTGCCGTCGAGATCCGCACTCTCGATCCACTTTCTCGATATGGTCTTCCCCGGTCACTTCAGCACAGGTTGCTTACGCTGTCGCCAACGCAAAGTCAAGGTAGGCTTAGGACTGCTTGCGAGAGGGCTGGACAAGGGCTGATGAGAAACTCCCTCAAGTGCGACGAAACTAAGCCCTCGTGTCGTCGTTGCCACATCTACGGGAAGCCGTGTCTGGGATACACCGACCAGTTCCACTTCCGCCATCACTCTCGCAGTCTTGACCTCAGGACAAGGCCGCCATGCCCGACCGCCCTAAGTAAGCGCGCTGCGGCGTCAAAGCAGGAGCAAGGACAGCCATCTCCTAGTCGAGAGAAATGTCGGGATGCGGATACCCAAACCATCAAACGAGATCAGCCCCTGCATCAGGCCATTGTCCGTCAGCCTCAAGGCTCATACGATCAGATATCCCTCAGCTACTTCATCCATCGCTTCACATCACCTGACGAAACCGATGGCTTACCTGGCCACTTGAGCTTCCTGCCCGACCTGTACAACCATGATAAGCACGGCATTCTAGAGACAGCCACTCTCAGCGTCGCTCAACTGGCAGTATATAACCAGTTTGGTGGGGATGAATTCCGACTACAATCGTACAAGAACTATGGCCGTGCGATCCGCATGCTGCAGGAAACTATACAGACTGAAGAACAAGCTATCGATGATAAAGTCATCACGGCCATACTCCTCCTTTGCACCCACAAGGTCAGCAACTTTGACTGGCTGCGCATGCGGTGCTGACACTTGACATTCCGCAGGACATCAGTGGCGAAGGGTCAGGCGATCCGAATGAACATGCGCCCGGGCTTTTCTATCTCGTGGAGAGGCGAGGGCCAGGTCAGATTGCAACCAGAAGAGGAGCCGAGCTTTTTCTTCTGGCCCTTCTCAGGCTGGTAAGTGACACCAAGACGACACTTCGGCTCGCTGCTTCCAAGCACAGGACTGTACTCATCGTGATGATGCTGCAGCAGATCTATTCGTTCCTACACGAAGACGAGCGATACAGCGACCCGGGCGCCATAGCAACCGTCATGGGCCTATTCAACCCTTTGCTCCGAGCCATGTCCATGATGTCGCGGACCTTGTCGCTACGGCACAGCCTATCCCGCTGCGTGGACCTCCAAGTCCAACAAACACAAGGCGATGACGCGTCGCAAATGTCACACGATAGCCCAGAGCGGGAAGAAGCCCTCTTGCAAGAGTGCTTCGAAACACTCCAGGACTTTGACATCTGGGACGAGGAGGCGGCAGAACACTGGCAATGCACCTTTGAGGGCCGTACCGTACCTATCGCCTTGGGCGAAGTGGCCTCGGGGAGGATGTACTACAATGCGGAAACTGCGTGCATAATCATCCTGGTCAGATCTGCACGGCTCATCCTGTTGCTCAGCATTCTTCTGTACCACAGCAAGATGCAGCTTGCGGCCATAAACACGCTCGGTGACATGGCGCAGTGGGACGAGTCGGTCGAGGTGCTGAAGCAGCACGTCGGCAAGACCATGGACGACATCCTCGCCAGCGTGCCGTACGCACTCGGCGATATGGACGCAAACGGCCTTCCGGCATCCACGCCTCGGGACGGAGCCGGCGCCATCGTCATTGTCCACTCCATCAGGCTCATTACGCATTGCGCGTATACCACTTCGGAGCAGTTGGAACAAGCGAGAAGCATCTTGGCGCGTATGAATGCCATGATTGGAATCAGGTCGGCGGTAGATTGGGTGAATGCGCAAAGCTGTGAATCGAGGTGGGCGCACGAGCAAGCTTCTCTTCGATCTATTGTTATGAAGGGTAGCTCCTGATCATCACCGTCATAGGCACAGGGCTTGACAATTGAGGTCTAAACAAGTCGAAGGGATTAGTTTATTTGTCCTGCAAGCGTCACTGAGGAATACACGTAGGTAGATTGACATCTCGTCTTCGAGGAGCGTATCCTTCCACTTCTTGGCCAGTTTATTCTCACCACGCATGCTCCCCTTGTCGTGTGTAGCACCGGCCTGCTGATTTCATCGTCTTTTGAACCTCGTATCTGACAGTTGCAGCTTGTTCAAAACGATTGCATCTCGCTCCCATAGCAGCATGACCGCCGGGGCAATCGGTCCTCCCACAATCGTCCAGAACAGGGCCTTGAGCAGTATTGCCTTCCAGCTGTACGACCCCTGTGTCGACTTTAGATGGTAGGCCGCCCAGAGGATCAACGCTGCACATGCGCAGTAGACATCCCACCGCAAGAAGGATACCACAATTTCTCTAGAACTGGCTGCTGACACAGGCGGAGCTAGAAGAGTCAGGGTAGGAGGGTTTGTGAGGGAAGTTGGTGCTAGAATTTGCGTGGCAGATATCGCTAGGAGTAGATGGGTGGTGGTTGATGTTATGATGGTTCCGAGGACAACCAAGTGCGCGCCCATGGTCAAACAGAGAACGAATTTGTATGCGCGTCCCAAAGCCAAGATGCAGCGCTCGGGACTGATCTGGACTCTATCCCTAGTTTTCCTGCTTCTTTGGATGCAAAAAAGACGAGAAACAGCTTGCACAGCGCTTTGATATAGCGGAAAGGGCTGCCAAAGGGCGATGACCAGATAATTCCCTTCCCGCGACAAAACGTTCAATAAAGGGAGGCAGAGGCCGATAGTCGGCAGAACGTAGGACACGACCGTTGCGAGAGGAAGAACAGCCAGGTCGCTTGGATCCACGAGCACGGAGCTCGTCTGCGATGCTGAAGTCGAGAGCAGGAGTTGAAGGGTGAGGTATATCGGGGCGACGATGGTGATGGTAATGGCTTGGAACACGATGCCGAACGATCCAGTCCTTGCCAGCAGTTAGAACGGTCCAGACCAAGCTATCCAGACTTGAAAGACATACCAACTCAGCACCGTGTCTGCATTCCTCAACCGCAAACCCTCCAGTGCTATCAAGAACCACGCGCCTCCAAACTGAGCAGCTAGATAGCCAAAGGCGAGTAGGGCATCAAGGTTTACGCCTTTCGTGTCGGGATCGCTCCTTAGACCTTGAGCAAAGAACTCCAGCAGAAGCCTTATCAAGCTATCGATGGAGTCTATATGCGTATAAGTCTTATGAAGCCACTTGCCTTGGGAGTGTGACATTTCGAGTGCACATTCATCAATAGCAGAGGCCGTGTTGGTGGTGCACCTGCGCAACTCGTCGAAGAAGCCATGATAGTAAGACGTGAACATGCTTGCGTAGCCTCCTAAGAGTGCGCAAGACAAAATAAGGCAGATGGTACGTCTCAGGGCCATTGCGTGGGTCGGTCGAGTTCGGCTGTAACGGTGCTTGCAAAGCTGACTGGCGTTGGAGACGGCATTGCCTTCTCATATTTTACATACACCAACAGCCCATGGCCTCATTTGGGGAATCACCTGTATGGAAAACAACGAGGTGCCCATAATCTTTTCCAGTATCCCGGAGTCATGCTAGGACAGATGAGCAGCGGGCTATCCAGATCGGCCCTAGATTGCGAAGCACCCTGCGATATTCCGGTGAGGGTCTCAGGCCGCATCAGCTCAGAAACAACAGATAGCACATACGAATACCCTCATCTTCGTACGTGACACGTCCCATCTGGGTCGTGATCCGTCACGCCAGTTGCTCCGTTTTCACATGCTATGCTCTCAGTTCATCGCACACCATTTGGCGTAGTCGGCAAACTCGCAGGCTAAACTGGATGAGGATCGTCCTTGCGACGTGCATGAGGTTAAACCCTCCATATTAGCTTCGTGGCTAAACGGTCGCCTGACTGCCGATCTGGCGCAGGACTTGGTGCTACAACGAGATACTTGGCTCGTTTGGGACAGCGTTACCAGTGCGCGCCTCTGACGCGAATGCTCGTCAGGGGTGCGGACCTTATTTGGATTCGGGACGAGGAGATTAACTTAGCAGCATTTTCAACGACCATGCCATTCACGTGAACACTGCCTTTCAACAGGTCTACTGTTGCCAACAATCTGAATGCCTGCTTCGTCTCCCCTTGTTGAGCTCGACAAGCATGATTATATATACCGTCCAAAGGCAAACTTAATCCTTTGAGATTGCTGCCACCAACACGCACATCCTCTCGTGTAACCATCAAGGCAGCCAATAATTTCAACATGACAGTGGTATCTCAGCTCTTCAGCCTACCCAGCCTAACTCTGGCGGCTGCGGTGGAAGCTCTACTCGTCATACATATGTTCCCGAGCTACTACGGCTCCAGGAGTCACATAGCCGCGGTGGCCATCATTCTCTCAGCCAACTATGCCTTTGGGGCCGTCTTCTGGCTGTTACTGTATCCTGTCTTCGTCAGTCCGCTGCGCCATATTCGTGGTCCAAGGGTAAGTCAAGTCGTGTCATCTTTTTGTTCCAGCTTTTCAATATTCCATCAAGCCTCCAATGTTGGAGTCCATGTTCATCACTAACAACACTTTTCTTAGACACTTTTCAGTGCCGCCCACAAGTCCCTCATCGTCAAGGGACGACCTTCAGGAGACCTGTTCCTGGACATAGCTGAGGAGTATCCCCGACAAGACCTGATTGCCCTTGACGTCTTCGGAAAACAAATGCTCGTCGCGAACCCTCGCCTTTTGGCAGACCTCCACGTTCACAAGTGCTATGACTTTGCCAAGCCAAACAGGATTAGCTCGTTCTTGCGACATATCTTGGGCGACGGCCTGATTATTGTTGAGGGTAATCAACACAAATTTCTCCGCAAAAACACCACGCCTGCATTCCACTTCCGGCACATCAAGAACTTGTACCCGATGATGTGGGCCAAGGGCGAGATCCTGACAAAGGCACTAAATCGAGAAATCAACAACGGCACAACTTTGCAGGGTCAGAGTTCGGTGATAGAGCTGAGCTCCTGGGCGAGCAAGGTCACGCTTGACATCATCGGCATTGCTGGCTTGGGTCGTAAGCTCAATGTCGTCGAGAAGACAAAGGACCCGCTTCAGGAGCTTTATGAAGAGCTCCTCGAGCCTTCGCGCGAGAAGCTTGTCTTTTCCATGCTGTCGTTGGCTTTCGGCATCAAATTCGTGCGCTTCATACCGTGGAAGATGAACACCTTGTTCACCCATCTGACGACCTCGCTCAGCGACATATGCAGCACTATGATACAGGATAAGAGGGTAGCGATGATGGAGAAGGCAGACGATCACTTTGATGTCCTGTCGCATCTTATGAAATCGAACAACTTCTCTGACGAGTCGTTGAAGGACCAGATGTTGACCTTTTTAGCAGCAGGGTGAGACATTTCTCTACTCTAGATGGACATTGCTGATGGCTCGCCCAGTCACGAAACTACCGCTTCTGCTTTGACCTGGGCATGTTACTTGCTCACCAAGCACCCCGAAGTTCAGGAGAAGCTGCGACAAGAGGTCACAAAGAACTTGCCCGCCGACTTGGCCAGCGACCCGCAACCTGATCTCGGTGGCATTCTGGAGCAGATGCCTTACTTGAACGGCATCATGTACGAGACACTACGTCTGTATCCCACGGTTCCCATGACGATGCGCCAGGCTCTATGCGACACGTACGTCGGCGACCAGTTCGTTCCGAAAGGAACCGACCTGATCATCTCCATCTGGCTCATCAACCGCTCTCGGGAAATCTGGGGCCAACACGCCGCCGAGTTCCGCCCTGAACGCTGGATCACCGACGACGGAAAGCCAAACCAGAACGGCGGCGCCAGCAGCAACTACGACTTTATGACGTTCCTCCACGGTCCGCGGAGCTGCATTGGCCAGGGATTTGCCAAGGCGGAGATGCGCTGTCTACTGGCTGCTATGACGAGGGCGTTTTCCTGGGAGTTGGCCATGGATGATGCCAAGGTGCTCCCGAGGGGAGTCATTACCATCAAGCCGGAGAACGGAATGTATATCAAGCTGACGCCGCTGAGTGATGCCGTGTCCGGAGGAGAAACTCATCTGGCATAGCTAGAACACTACAATTGCCCGCCACATTCTGCACCGCCAGGGCGATATTGGGCCTAGAAGCGAGAATGGAGCCAGTCTCGGGGGCTAGAGCTGTTCGGGTCGGCGGTGGCTAAGGAAAGCGGGCTGGAGACGGGCCGCACGGCACTCCCGCCCGCTCCACGACGGGCTGCAGCGTGACGAACTATCGGTGGCTAGGGAGTGACGAGTGCTTGAACTATTCATTATTGATGTCTATCATGCCTGAGGTATGTGACGTGCTCCAAGCGAAGCAGTGATGTTTGCCATTCATCATTTCGTGGCTGGCTGAAGCCGTGGAAAGATGAACAGAGCTCGAGGGCTGCATTCCTGCTAGGTCCATAGAGGGAAAGTCTACAGCATCCAGTGGCTATGCATCTTCACACCGAGATGGAGTGTTTCCCGGTTCATACCGAAATGGCCATGGCTGTAATTTGCAATGTTGTGGCTGGCTGATGCAACAGAAAGAGGAAAAGAGCCAGAGGTCTATATTCCCGCTAAGCCCCAGAGGTAAAGCTGACAACCTTCAGTGCTATTGCGTCTTTACAGCTTAAAAAAAATGTGCTTTATGCTTCGTGGTATGAGAAAAGAGTGCCCTGTTCACTGTTTCTACAGTAGCGAGTAGATCGTCACATGGTTCGGACCAGTGTTGATCCTCATTCGCCTTCTCATCCGTACTCAATGTCAGTGGCTCACTCTAGATGGCCCATTGTGCACTGCCTAATGCTGTCTCCATTGTTCGTACTTTGTAGTTTTTACGTCTTATTGAATATCTCCAGTGACTTGTCACTTAAACAAACACCAGTCATAGCGCATGTCTCTCGAAGCTCCATCCAAGTAGAAAATACGGCCGTGGCTGGCTGATCAACAGAAACAGGAAACGCCTACGTGCGATGGCATGTCAAGCGCTGTCTCTCCTTGCTCCGGTGGCTGGAATCGCTATGGTCTAGATCTCCGTTGGCTGTATTGCGCCAGCAACAGTCTCAATGGCGGGCGAACCTTCATACCCGTGTTCGAGACGATGGTGAATCTGGATCGGACCTCACCTAGAGTGTGTAGAATGGGCTGTGTCTGTCTTCATCATCTGCTGCATGCCCATTTCCTCGTCTATAAAAGGTCAGGGCCCTTCCATCCCAGATATCAATGTTTCCCATCAGCCAGCCTACAATCTCAATCTCATACACCCAATATACTTCTCAACTCCCCAACTTGCACACCGCCTTCAACAAAATGGCCTCCCTTGTCGAAGTTTCCGCCGACCAAATCACTGCCCGGTATCACGGCCTCGGGCGATACCTTGAGCTCACTGCCAAGGGCAGCGTCCCTTCGTTCGTCTTAACCCCCTTCTTCCAGCCGGAGGAATTCTTCGGTGGTCTTCTCTACTCCATCCGTGCCTTCTCCGGCGGCATTCCTCCCGAGCACACCAAGCCGGGCCCTGATACGCCCTTCGATATCACCTCTCCCAAGCTTCAGATACTTCTCCCCTTGCTGCACTTCAACAGCAAGACTGTTCTCGTTGAGACTGCCAAGGGTACTTGGTCAATCCCCATCACCTACATTGGCTGGCCTGGTCCTTCGGATGACGAGGAGAAGACCTCTGACTCTGCCGTCACCCCCACGGCCGACTTCAACATCAACGCTGGCCAGCAATATAACGACGTCCTCCCTCCCATCAACGAGCACCTCCTCGCCGGCAGCCAACTGAAGATCGTCGCTCGGGTCCCCAAGACGACTGGGCCCGCCAAAGCTTGGGTCAAGGCCTCCTACAACCCGACCTACTTCAAGCTAGTGGACTCCAGTCATGAAGATGGCAGCATCACTTGGACCTTTGAGTGGGCCAAGCTTCCCACTGGGCCTGGCGAGAACCCTCAGCTCATCGACATTACCACTACTACCTTCAACGGCCTGTTCGGTGCCTCTTCCGTTACGTCGAAGATCATTCAGGGCTACGTCACTTACTTTGTTGTGCTCTCAGACTCGAAGTAAGGGACACCCAACAGTAATCTCGAGCTATAAAGCTTGGTCTGCAAGTTGACATGCTCTGAGTGTAAGAACTCTTGAGTCTTGTCTGGGTTAATGTTGCAAAGGGCAATGGCAATCGTGAAGGAATATTTGGGCTTAATTAGACTTTAGGTTGACCACTTTCCTTGCTACATCTATGTGCAGTTGAATTGATTATTGTGAGCCCTCATAGCTATGTGTGCATTTGGTGAAGTCTTTCTCGCGCGACTTTACTTCGACCTCCTTTCCACGTAAGACTTATTTTTCTGAGCCAACACTCCCCCATAAACCGTTCGCCTTGCCGTATCTCAATTTATCGGCTGTGTGCTCATTGATCTCGGCATCTTAATGATTTTCTGCTTCGCCGAAGTATTTCAACTTTCAATTTCCGGTCCCAACTTGAAGAAGAAATTGGCAAATGGAAGGCCTCGCCAGTGATAATTAAATGGCGCCATCATAAGATGTCTAAGTAGTTGCCTTCTCGGCCACTTTGTACATCTCTGTAGAATCTTCTCTGTTATTGAGTTTCTAGTCATCCCATTCCGCTATCACTGCTAATGAAGGAAACCTGGAGTTGACATCACTGGTGTTAGTATGAGGGGGCCCAAATCAAGGACGTGTCCCCCAGATCTGGTCCATACTGGTATACAGAGCCATGGGATCTCAAGAATGGGCCGCTCACTCAGCCTAAGCGCAGCCCGCCTCAGCCTGAGCTCCGGGTTCATCAGCCCGACCTCAGCTAAGGGCGGCAGGACTTCGGTGTGCTTGAGATTCGTCCCGAGTTATCCGGTATACAACGTCTATTCTAGAGTCTAGAACTGTTAGTTGGTCCAGTAATTCTACAGCTGTGGGTCAAGTGGATGACTGATCCTCCCAGACTGCCAAAGGACTTGTTCCAGCTTTGTCGGAGGCTAAGTTATAGCAATCCTTTCATGTTAATTATTTCTTACCGAAACTTCGGAACCATCCAGGAGTAAACCTTCAGCACGTGAAACGAGATGGGACGCAGGCTTTAGGTACGCGGGAGAATTAACGCCGGCACTAGATGTCAAAACTCAAAATCACACTATTTCTGCCACTCACGCGGCCAAATGGGATGACGGACCGCTGGGTAACGAGGGGCAAAGAGTCTCAAACAGATTGCGGGGTGAAGCCGGCATGTCCCCTGCAATTTGCCAGGCATCAGAACATCGGGTACAGGCTGATTTAGGTTCTACTACGTAGTAGCTGATAGGTGTATGCGAAGACGAGATGGATATGTCAACCGAAACGGCGAAACCATGGAGTCAGCGCATCTAGGTTCATCCCAGGAGGTAGACTTGGACTTCCTGGCTAGCTCAGGAGGGCCGCACCGAAGCATAGACCACCTCGAAGTGCAGCTCAGATATGCCTCCAATGAGAATCTCGCGAGAGGCCGACCCTTGTCGTCCGGGAGTCGGCCCCAATAGACGTACTCCGGAACAGCCGAGTTCCCCCTTGCCATCTAGCCACTCCCATAGATGATCCGCTGCTACCCGTCTCAGATGATGACATCAAGCCTGATGTTGTAGGGCTGCCGGCCGTCAACAGCGGGAACAAAGGACGAATCTGGAACAGGGCCGGATAAATCTACCGAACGTCTTACCTGGTGTGCGAATCTCACCATGACGGGCGGCTACCTGTCCATGCTCCACGCCACTTCGGAGGTCATCAAGGCCGTTGCAGTCTCGAGGGTAATGAGGGTTCGTTTGAGATGCAGGAACCAGGAAACGGAACTGTTTTCCTAGATTGGCTTCGGAAGTCAAGGTGAAGATCCGACGCCAGTCTATATAAGTCAGTCCTTGGTCGCCCTCCAAGCGTTTTCTTGTCTTCAACCTCACCATCAACTTTCATTCACTACAACAGCCTGCGGCCTGTTTCTCTTCCTTCCTTCCTTCACATTCTTTTCGACTACCAGCTTGACGCTCTTTATCATGTATCGCACCATCTCCATCGCATCGGCGTTGATCGCCGTCGCCCGCGCGCAGCAGGTCTGCACGTCGACAACCGAGACGCACCCTGCCCTCACCTGGTCCAAGTGCACCAGCAGCGGCTGCACCGACGTCGAGGGATCCGTCGTGGTGGATGCCAACTGGCGATGGACGCACACCGTCGACGGCAGCACAAACTGCTTCACCGGGAACGACTGGGACACGTCCATCTGCACCGACGGCGAGACGTGTGCCGACAAGTGCTGTGTTGACGGCGCCGACTACGCATCCACGTACGGCGTCACCACCAGCGGCGACCAGCTCAGCGTTGGCTTCGTCACTGTCGGTGCCTACGCGACCAACATCGGCAGCCGCCTGTATCTCATGGAGGATGAGTCGACCTATCAGATGTTCACCCTCCTGGGCAACGAGTTCACCTTTGACGTTGATGTATCTGGCATTAGCTGCGGTCTCAACGGCGCCCTGTACTTTGTTTCCATGGACGAGGACGGTGGCAAGGCCAAGTACACTGGAAACAAGGCTGGCGCCAAGTACGGCACCGGTTACTGCGACGCTCAGTGCGCCCGCGATGTCAAGTTCATCAACGGAGTCGTAAGCACCTCTTAGCATTCCCCGAAACCCCCAGCTACTAACCGCAACCAGGCCAACGTGGAGGGCTGGGAGCCCTCGGCGAACGACCCCAACTCGGGCATCGGCAACCTCGGCACGTGCTGCCCCGAGATGGATATCTGGGAAGCCAACGACATCTCCACGGCCTTTACGGCGCACCCTTGCGAGGACCTCACCCAGCACTCGTGCGAGAGCGATGCCTGCGGCGGAACCTACTCCGACTCCCGCTACGCCGGAGACTGCGACCCCGATGGCTGCGACTTCAACTCGTACCGCCAGGGCAACGAGTCGTTCTACGGGCCCGGCTCCGACTTCACCCTCGACACCACCAAGACCATGACCGTCGTCACGCAGTTCATCGAGGGCACCAGCGGCGGCCTCTCGTCCATCAAGCGCTTCTACGTCCAGGACGGCAAGGTCATTTCCAACTCCGAGTCGACCATCTCCGGCAACACTGGCAACGCCATCACCGCCGACTTCTGCACTGCGCAGAAGTCGGTCTTTGGCGATGAGGATGACTTTTCTGCCAAGGGCGGATTCTCCGGCATGAGCGACGCCCTTGCCGCCCCCATGGTTCTTGTCATGAGCCTCTGGGACGATGTAAGTCTACGCCCGTGACGTGCTTCAGCCTGTATCCAACTGACGAATCTCCTCTCTAGCACCACTCCAACATGCTCTGGCTCGACTCTACCTACCCTGCCAACTCCACGGCTACCGGTTCCGGGCGAGGAAGCTGCTCCACCGACTCTGGTGTCCCTACCGACGTCGAGGCTGACACGCCCAACGCTTCCGTCATCTTCTCCAACATCAAGTTCGGTCCCATCGGCAGCACATTCGACAGCACCGGCACCGACGACTCCAGTGCCGCCGCTGCGGCCGTCAGTACCAGCAAGGCTGCCGTCAGCACCAGCAAGGCTACCGTCGCTGCCGAATTGGAGGTCTCGTCGACCAAGGCTTCTTCCACCAAGACTACCTCGACCAAGGCCACTCCCACCAAGGCCACTGTTGAGTCTAGCAGCACCAAGGCTGTCAAGACCAGCTCCTCCAAAGCCGCCGCCTCTACGACCGCTGCTGCCGGAGACTCTTCCGTTGCCAAGGCCTACTACCAGTGCGGAGGCCTCGACTGGACTGGCGCGACCAAGTGCGCCACGGGTTACACTTGCACCAAGCAGAACGACTACTACTCCCAGTGTGCGTAAATCCGACCGTGGGATCAACATCACTCTGCCTTGGCCGCCGAGACATAGCCTTACGCGCCTTCAAAATGACGCTGCGCATGATCAGAGCGGGTGGTTTCAATGAGGCTTAGTGCCTTCACATTCTATGTATATACACTTTCGATCGGGTGTCTATATTTCCCGAGGAGTTCTTGTCAGTAGTTTGAGGTAGATAGCTGTCATGAATAACTCATACTTTTTGTTGCATTTACTTGTCTATATGCCAGTGAGGTCATCTACCAAGGCATCGCTCATTAATGCAATGTCATTATCTGGAAAGTCGGGACACCTCCTGATGCAGCCAGTCTCTCCATCCCTTGTCCTTCAAGATTGACCGAACCCTGGCCTCAAGCCACTCCGTATTGCCCCAGAAGCCCCAAGACGCCTGGAATCTACACCAATCGACAAGTGCAGTCTCCCAGTGCCGGATGAAGATATCCATGGGATAGTTTATATCTTCTCTCCCGGAAGGAATGCGTTCGAGAAGGGTCTCTCGATACCTTTCCAAAAGAATCCGTTCGCCATCTTGCATTGGGAGCTCGTCCCATATTGTAGCTCCGCCGGTGATCATCCTCATAGGAACAGAGCACGTAAACAACTTGGCGAGATCGCACACTCCCAGGCCCAGACCGACGTATTGGAAGTCGAAAAAGGCCACCCGGTCGCCCAGCTCAGTAGTGAAGAGGTTCTCAGACTTGACATCGCCGTGTATGTAAGTCTCAAATGGTCGACCGCATGGGGTGAGGAATTCGGCCACCATGTCGGCAACGGATGACGGTGAATCTTCAGAAGGTGCGCAAAGGGCTTCGGACCATTCCGAGTCTGCGTCTTCAGCGAGCGATGCATATTCTTTCCGGCGCGTTGCAAGATAAGTGTATCCTCCGTTAAGCCACAGCTTTTTATCGCCTGTAGATGGCTGGGACTGTCTCGTTCTCATCTCTTCCAGAGGCGGTAGAACGAATTTGTCCAACTTATCTGGTAGAAGCTTCCAGGAACTCGCGTGAAACTTTGCCAGCCAATCCACGGCAGAATGAACCTGACGAGAATCGAGAAGCGATCTCTTCTCTCCCGCGACGGGGAACTTTAGCCGCAAATCCGTCATGATGGTCGCGGTCAAGCCCCGTAGCTCTTTGGCGCTGGCCTGTCCCTCCAGATGCTGGGTTGAGACGAGGCAGGTTGCGACAGCCACGTCATCTTCCAAAGTCGGGGTGACTTTGTTGTAGAAATACTGCTCAACATCATAGCTCAGCATCTTGCGAAGGTGTCCTTCATCCCCGTCGGCGTGGGGAGGTGAGATGAGTTTAAGGATGAGGTGGAACGTGTTGCCCGGGCCGCCCGTCTCTCCGCAGGCCCGGGTCCAGTGAGCGGCGACTTCTTTGACAGAGGTTTGTGCTGTGATAGCACAGATATGGCCGTAGCCTGCCCAGAGGGTTTGAAGGACCGTGCATGAGACGAGCTCGAGGCCGAGAGACGCGAGCATTATCTCGGCAACGCGCTTGGGCTGAAGCTGAGGAGGCATGGCGAGTAGAGGTTAAGGTAGTTGAGCCTAGATCCAGTTTCAAGAAACTGCTTCAGTCCTGAGTCATGAGCAAATGGTTGTGGAGTGATAGTGAAGGTAAGAATATGGATGTTGAAAGAAGAGAAACAAACTACTCTCCGCCAAGCTTATGGAAACACGACGAAGTGGAGATTTGCGTCCAAGTGGGTCCCACGGAACGGTCTAGGCTTCGCTTGGTGACTATGCGGGATGATAATGATAAGAGAATGGAAGGTGTATAAGTGACTTCTATGACAGGATGTTTAAATCTTGGTGACAAGGGTTAAAATACACGTTAATAGGGTTCTCTTCTCAGTTTGGCGAGCCTTCATTGTGATCTACGTGGTGGGTTGTTCGTGTCCAAGCCGTCATCTTTTCCCTGAGCCGACAAGCTTGCTGCACTGGTTTCTAGATGAAGCGAAATAAAAGCCCTAGATTCCGACCTTCTTCACCTTAAAGGGACCTGTTTTCTCTTGCATCGGTATCGAACAATATAGTATTCATGAAGAAAGCCCGCTTGCATTCAGTACGACTGTCGAGGTCTAGGGTAGCCCGTTTTCCCAGAAAAGCAACCAATACCCCGTGAGCTGTTGCATAGATCTTTCGCTTGTTGTTGCAGTTGGTGAGAGAGATTTCGGCTCAGGATTAGTCAGTTAAAGTCAACTTTCATATGAGTGAGCACCTATTTGCCGGTCCGGCGCAAGCCGACTTCGCTCACATGAGTCACCTTCTACAGTGGGGCCTGAACGCTGCATAGAACTAATACACCCCCTCACATCTCTGAGATCGACATCTTTGGAGGATGTAAAGAGATTCACACATTCTAGGTTGACTAAATCCTACATCTTACTTAAAATGTCGTCTCCTGACTCTAACCCTCCCACGAAGTATGGCATTGTCCTCTTCCCTGGCTTTCAGGCCTTGGACGTCTTCGGCCCGGTTGATGTTCTGAACATCTTGTCAAAGAAGACACCTCTTGAACTATCCATCATTGCAGAGACGATGGATCCCGTATCCACAAGGGATAGTGGTTCAGGAACTGCCACCATCGGCCAGAGTGTCGTACCGACCCATACCTTCCAGAACCCCCCATCCGATGTCCAGGTTCTCTTGGTTCCAGGAGGAGTGGGGACGCGCAACAGCGAAAGAACCCAGCCTATTATCGAATTTCTACAGCAGAAATATCCTACGTTGAGATACCTACTCACAGTATGCACTGGTAGTGCTCTCGTTGCGAGAGCGGGGCTGTTGGACGGCCACGAAGCGACTTCCAACAAGAGGTCTTTCTCTTGGGTGCGTAATCGAACTCGAGATGGTATTTTATGCCGACAAGAAAACTGACATGTATCAACCTAGGCCACCTCTCAAGGCCCCAAAGTGAGCTGGATTCTTGAAGCTCGATGGGTTACAAGCGGTAATTTCTGGACGTCGTCTGGCATTACGGCCGGCATCGATATGATGTACGCCTTTGTCGCCGACCACTTTGGGGAAGATGTTGCTTCGGACATTGCAATTCAATCGGAATACGTAAGAAACACGGACCCGGGGAGGGATGAATTTGCACAGTACTCGGGGTGAAGAACTATGCGGGTGCAAGTGCTTCTTCTATCAGAACAGAGAAAGCCAAGGATATTAGTACATCTTGGACAATTACGAATAGCGTTTTACCGCATCCCGATATGGATAGCTATTTTACAAGGACTTGATGACGGCAGTGGCACAACGGCTGTCTATCGGGTGCAACGTCGTGACTTACGTCCCTAATGCGCGTAGAGGCGTACATGAAGGTTGACATGTTCAGTGATTGAGAAGTCTACAACTCACAGTATCAATGATTGTTGCCAATAGATCATCATCGCTCAGTGAGGCAAGATGGTACTTGGCAAGCGGAGACGGGGACGCGTTGGCCCGGTCTTACCTTACTTAAGCGTGGCGCAAAACACGACGTACTAAGCCCGTATCGTCCTGTGAAGCAAACTCGTGATCTGAGTTTACCCAAGACATTCTTGATAGTACGATTGTTCTGCATTCAACCTACGACGGATGGCTGGACATCAATCCGCCATGGAGCCGCAAGCGCTAGTCCTCAGCAGACATCGACAAGATCAGCCATCAAGTTTCCCGTGTCCGGGCTCACCGACAGAGCACAGCTCGTTCGGAAGGAGACTGTTGTCAGACCGCGTCGCAAACCGATACCGCGAAAGGGCCACACCAAGTCCAGAAAGGGCTGTCTCAACTGCAAGCGGAGGAAGGTGAAGTGCCAGGAGACTCTCCCTAGCTGTAGCCACTGCGAGCGCCTTGGTCTCGTGTGCGAGTATCCGGGCGAAAACGACCTCGCGCTGTGTCCGCCAAAGACTTTGCCGTTTCCTGAAAGAGCGCTCCAGTCAACACCGACTCAATTCACCATGGAGGACTTGCGGTTGTTTCATCACTTCCTGTTTCACGCCTACCCGCCTTTGCCGCTGCGAGGAAACGCGGTTTGGCAACAAGTTTCTGCCCTCTCTCACAACGTCAGTCTCATCTCGATGCTCGATGAATGAACGGGGGTGTCACATCCTAACGCACGCACCGCTTAGTTTGATTTCTTGGTCCACGCAATGCTTGGACTGGCAGCTTCTCACTTATCCCTGGGAAGTGCCGCCAACTACACCTCCAAGGCACTAAGTCATCGCGTTTCTGCTATAGGATCTCTCAATCGAGCGCTGAGCAAGCCGTGCTCGTCAAAGGCAGAAGGAGATGCCCGATTCGCCACGTGCATGGCCCTGGCTTTCCAATCGTCTTATATGCCCGGGGCCATGATGGAGTTTTTGTGCATGATCCGCGGCTGTATCGTCGTCTCCACAACTGCCATGCCGTCCTTCACTGAGTCTATCTTTCAGAACTTTTCAGCTGAGGAACACCAGCAGTGTCTGGAGGTGATCAACCGGGATGCTCCTGTGAATGGACTGGACAAGGAAGTTGTTGATGCTGCTCAGGCATCCGCCAGAGCTTTAGCCCCCTTGTGCCGCAGCATATTAGAAGTCAAATATCTTGCCATTCTTGAGAACCTACTGAGAGTGGCAAAGGTTTCGGACCTAGATGGTATGATCTGCCTCCGGCATAGAGTCATGTCATCACTAACAACATTGGCAGCGGTGATAGAGGCTGCGGCAGCTTATGCCGTGTTTGGTGAAGTGTCGAACACCGAATTTGGGCTTTTCACGGACCCTTCAAACTTTACAGCGCAACTTATCATGGTTCACTTCTTCATTATTGAGTACTATGCTGAAGTTAACCCAATGAAGACTATCATGGACTCATTCCCGTTTCGAAGGGCTATTGTTGAGTGCTGGACACTCGAGCTCGAACGGAAGCTGCCTGTTGAATACAAGGAGTATATCCGCTGGCCAATGGAATTTGTTAAATCTACAAATGAGAAATTGCCGCGGGTGGTTGAACTTGTTGGTGGATGATACAGGATAGGCGTTGAATCAGAAGCATTTGGAGTTTCAGATTCATCACATGACTGTACAGTCAAGAGACAATAAATCATTTCCATCTACTGTATAAGCGCTGTTCTATTGAAAGGTAGATACTTGACTTTAGGTTCGTGTTAGCTTGGGCCAGAAAAATGATGCCTGTGTTGAGAGGGGTTTCAAGTCCCAGCGGAATGTGCTCAGTGGCTTGGCAATTGCTTAGGAGAGACGCTGACTTGATATAAGTTTGATTTGCTACGGTATAGGAACACAGTAAATCAGCAAAGAAATAACCGGGCAAGCTTTGAGTCTTGAAGAACAGGAAACTATGACAAGGTGGCATTGACAGGCATGGTGTAAGAATAATTTAACTCGATAGATCTATCTGAGATTCTGGGGCATGCTGAAAGTGGTGCCGGATATGCTAGCATCCTTTCCGACTGCCGTCTCGCCCGAAAGACTATTAGCATGGCTTCTCTTGTACAAGTACCGCTCGAGAAACGATCCAGGACGCCTTAGCGATCAATCATCGGCCTGCTCCCCGGCATATCGACTGCCCGATAGCATTTCGGTGGAGAACAACGAACTAAAGATTAGCAGATAAGTAACGCCCACAAGAACCTGACAAATTATTAAGCCGTCGCCTCGATATGCTCGGAAATGTCCCCTAGTGGCCAGGCTCTTCAAACTCGTGCTCCACATGCTTCCTCTTTGCAGCGATGCAGCAAGTCCGAAGGCGGAGGAGCATCGTCGCTCGTTTAAATCCTTGACATTCCCGCCTCGTCGAGAATTCCCAGTTCTGTGGCATTCCCGTTCTTTCAAGAAATTGTTGAGCCCAGTTGATTGTTCTTTTGTAACTGACAGAGCACACAACATCGTCTCCTAGGTCGAAATAATGCCACATGACGGCCAATATCGAGTCGATGCGGAGTCTCACTCGGGACGAGGCGATGGAAGCGGTGTCGAGAAGCCAGAGCCCGAAATGCCCGCACAGAAAAGCCTAGGAAGCGACCTCGAGAAACGACCTCCGAGCCCTCAGTACCCTCTGACCGTCAACCAGACTGCCAACATGGCGGCAATCTCCACCACCGAGTCCAACGTAGTTCTTCCTCCGCCACCAGACGGCGGCATGAGGGCATGGACACAGGTTGCAATGGGCTGGATTGTCATCTTCACAACTTGGGGCTACATCAACTCCTTTGGCAGCTTCCAGACGTACTACACCGAGAATCTCCCTCAGTCGCCGTCTGCAATATCTTGGATTGGGTCGGTGCAGACCTGGCTGACATTCTTCATTGGCGCGTTTTCGGGTCGGTTGCTGGACGCTGGCTTCCATTTGCATACGCTATTAATAGGAGCCGTCCTTCAGTTGCTCGGTATCTTTCTCATGAGTGTTTCCAAAAGCTATTGGCACTTGATGTTGACGCAAGGTGTCTTGACCGGCCTCGGCGGAGGCATCTTCTTCACGCCTTCCCTCGCCCTGGTCGCCACATACTTTGACCGCCGTCGCGGCCTCGCCGTGGGACTTGCCACGACTGGGAACTCTGCGGGAGGCATGGTTTATCCCATCGTGGTTCGGGAGCTCCTCCCGAAGCTGGGGTTTGCCTGGACTGCGCGGACGCTGGGCTTCATCAATCTCGGCTGTCTGGCCTTGGTCGTGGCGTTCATGCGTCCGAGGCTTCCTCCGCGCACGTCGGGGCCTGTAATCGACTGGGTCGCCTTCAAAGAACCTGTTTACGTGGCGTACGTTGGCGGCCTGTTCTTCTTCGTCTGGGCCGTCTACTACACCTTCTACTACGTGAGTGCACAGGCCCTGTCCTTGTTGACGGTGGAGGCTAATACAGTTGTGTGCTTCCAAGCTTGGATCCTTTGCAAGAGAAGAGCTTGGCGTCTCATATGCGGACGCCTCGATCCTCATCACGCTGGTCAACGGCGCAGGTATGCCGGCTCGAGTCGCAGTCCCAATCCTCGCAGACATCATTGGCCCTGTGAATGTTATAGCTCTTGCCGGCCTCTACGTTGCGACGGTGGCGTTTTGCTGGCTGGCCGTGAAAGATGTGACAGGCGTCTATGTGTTTACGGTCTTCTACGGCATAGCGGCGGGTTCGTTCCAATGCCTCATGCCGACTGGAGTTGCGAGCATCACGAAGCGGCTGGACAAGGTAGGCACGAGGTTGGGCATGTGCTTTACCATCGTATCGTTCGGTGGGCTGACAGGGCCGCCGGTTGGAGGGTTAATACAGTCTGCCAGCGGTGGCTCGTTCAAGGCAGCGCAGGCTTGGGCCGCCGTTTCGAGTTTGTTGTGTGGCGTGTTTCTTATTATTACGAGGGTACTCAAAGTTGGATGGAAGGTTGCTGTGAAATGCTAGAGAAGCGTGGTTGATATACGGGTGGCTGGCTTGAAGATGTCACTACTCGGTTTTCGACGGCGGACTCACCTACCAGCTGACAGGATGACACAATGGTTGATCAATTACATCAATTACGTATTAATCCGAATGGTTGTTGACGTGGATGCAGGCTAAGCATTGATTGTTTTACAAGCTGTGGAGTTGTAATTGATGCGTGCTTTTGTAAGATTATTTCTCGTGTTGATGATCGTTGTGGTGATGAAATTGATTCTAATCGAGAGCCTGGTCAAGGTAAAGTTACGAGCTAACTCGATGGATAGTACACCCCAGGACTCAGCATAATTGCGGTCAAATGTCCACAACGTATTCAATTCTAGAAGATTCACTGAGTCTCCCCTATTGTTGAATAATTGTATAGAGAATACCTCAAGTCTTGCCTGATGAACTCGACAGGGAGCGTACGTAGCCTGACAGTTCTCAATAGACAGGCCGAACTTGGGCCTCGGTCAGCGCGTTTGCATGGGCATGGGCTTGAGGCAATTCACATTACTTAGGCACAGTGATAGCCTTGAGCTTGTTAGACACTTGAAAAGCAATTCTCTCTGCTCTGCATTCATATTGTTTCAACTCGTGCATCATAGCGTATTCGCATGAATGTGGTTTGAGATGAGCCACTCCGCACCCGTTCATTCCAGGAAGGACCTCGGCATTTCGGGTTTTGGCCCGCCGACTTCACGGCGATCTCTCGTCACTCTCTCAACGGGCAGTGGCTAGCCGATATCATCGCTACTACACAGTCTCATCATTTCATCATTCGTCACACTGCAGCTCCAATCCAGGCTTCCTACAACACTAGATACAACCAGAAAGCAAACACCAGCTCCGAAATGTCCAGCTCAACCGTGCCGGTGCCCTTCGCGGAGCCTCCGTGGCTGAACGGCCTGCCCTCGCCCTACTTCCACGAGTCGCATCGCAAGCTGCAGCGCGCCTGCAGGGACTTCATCGACAAGAACCTCAGCAGGTTCGCGCTGGAGTGGGAGACGGCCGAGGAGCTTCCCTCCCACGTCTTCACCACCTTTGCCCGCGGGAACTTTGTCCTGCCCGCTCTGCCGACGCCGCTGCCCGTCGAGTGGCTCCGCAGGGTCGGCATCACGCACATGCCCGGAGACATCGCCGTCGAGGACTGGGACGCTCTCCACGGCTTGATCTACGCCGACGAGGTACGTTGTAGTCTTACCAGGTCACCGAGCGAGACTAATCACCACATGGTCCTAGATGAGTCGTGCGGGGCTGGCCGGACCGAGCGGCGGCATCACGACTGGCATGGCTTTTGGCGTGCCCCCGCTGCTGCGCTATGCGGATAAGCAGCTGCAAGACAGATTCCTCCCCGATCTTCTTCTCGGGAAGACGCGTTCGTGTATCGCAATCACAGAGCCAGAGTGAGTAAATGTATCCAGACACACACACACACACATCAGGACCGGAGCATGTGTCTAATATGATCCCCGTATCCAACAGCGCCGGTTCAGATGTAGCAGGCATTACCACAACAGCCCAACTAAGCGAGTGCGGGCGCCATTACATTGTCAACGGGTCAAAGAAATGGATCACCAACGGTATGATGGCAGACTCTGCCACAATGGCTGTCCGCACTGGGGATGAAAACTCGGGCGCCAAGGGCATCTCCCTTCTTGTCGTACCTCTCAAGGACTACCCGGGCGTTACTAGGCGTCGATTGAAGGTGTCGGGCCAAATTACAGCTGGAACATCCTTCATCGAACTTGACGATGTCAAGGTACCACGCGAGAACCTCATTGGCAGGGAAGGCGATGGCATGAAGTACATCATGAACAACTTCAACCACGAACGCCTATTTATCGCCATCGGCGTAACTCGTCAAGCGCGGGTTGCTTTGAGCACCGCCTTCGCCTATTGCCTGAAACGGGAGGCGTTTGGCAAGGTAAACAACTTTCTTTTATCGTCATTACGATATTTCATTATGCGTGGTTAATCAGACTGCTGACTCTTTCACCAGTCACTGATGGATCAACCAGTCGTCCGCCACCGTCTCGCCAAGTGTGCGGCCGCGCTCGAATCTCAATCTGCGTGGGTCGAGTCCTTCGCTTACCAGCTGACGCAAATAGAAAAGGCAGACGCCGATAAGGAGCTGGGTGGTCTGACGGCAATGTGCAAGGCTAACGCTGGCATGGTGTTGGACGAATGCGCGAGATGCGCAGTTCTCTTATTCGGTGGAAATGGCTATACGCGATCCGGCCAGGGAGAAATCATTGAGAGTAAGTCGCTTTCCTTGTGTCGAAACACTACAAGAAGTGGTATCTGACTTGTGTGTAGAAATCTACCGTGAAGTCCCAGGGGCGAGAATACCCGGCGGTAGTGAAGATGTGTTGCTGGACCTCGCCATCCGACAAACCGTCAAACTATTCCGAGAAAAGACGGCAAAGCTCAAGCATCAATCTCAGCTATGAATTAGGTACATAGAATTAAGTGACTAGCCGAGAATGTAGCCTTTTTCGATTTGCCTTTTACTGGCAATTGTCATGTTGAAATCTGACAACCAACCTGAAGACCTGCTCGGGAAGAAGAACAACTGTCTCAGAAAACTCATTCCTCAGCTGGATCTTCAAAAAGTGGCGTATCAGAAACACGGTGTTGATTTCCAGTCTATTGGAGAAATGGTAAGCCTAGATATGCCGAAACCGTCGATGCACTGGAGCAATATTCCTGAAAATTTGAACCGCTGGGGCTTGAGCACTCTTTGATGTCAGAAGGAGAAATGCTCACCGTAACCGAGTTGTGTAATTGGGGGAGGAGACTCCCTCGATGTCCACCACGCTTGATGTAGGCAGTCTATTCAGAACGCTCAACTCCCGAAGCCACCGACTCAGGCCCCCCTAGGGATTCTCCCTGCTTTCAGACGGGACCTCTAGTGTCAGGGGCTATTATTTGAGCCGGGTGTCAGTGAATGCATAGGGCTCCAGCATGATTCAGGCGTCTCATCGACTAAGAGACAATGCCTGCAGCTCCCCCCACGGCACAACACACCACATTTGTCTAGAATCGCATTTCGAACCGGCCGGTCTTGTTCCCATTCGCGGATTCGGCGGTGGAGGGCGGTTGACTATACTGGAGGTTGGCAGGCTGGACGGAAAGTCGGCCTTGGTTTGCCCAATGTGGCGGTAATCGCTCAGCCATTTCTCGCCATGGCGTTTTTGCAACGTTGCCACGTACTAGTGAGGGAGAGTTGGAGTGCTGGGATTGCCCACAGCTTCGCTTTTAGCGTGGCCATGTCTCTCAGCTCTGTGGCTCGGTCGACTGTGCTTGAAGGGATGGATGTCTCTGATTCAAAACATGGGATGGGTGGCTACACCCAAGAGACAGTGAAGCAGCCGCGTGCAGAAAGGTACACATACTGCAAGCATCTCGCTTCCCCAGACTGGGCCGAGAATAGCGTTGGCGGGGAACATCATCAGTCTAATAACGGCCATGACTCGTCAACTCTGCTCCGCTCCGACGCAGGGTAATCTCCACGAAGCCTTTTTTGCAGCATCCCCCGCATGCGTTGGCCTCTAGTTATAGCTTATCCGTGTCGATCAGCATCAGCATCGGGGATTCAGGATATCCAGGCTCAGGTCCAACGAACTCTGTTTGCCATAGTTGCACCCGAGAGCACACACCATGGTCCAGTTCCGTCTTACTAACCAGCTGTAGCCGAGCATCCCGTCTTCCCCGGACTAGCCCACTCCAAGCCCTGGAGGTTGTGCTGGGCGCGAGTCGTGACTAGCGATCCTTTCCCCAACCTGGCCGTGATGTACCCGTAAGCGTGCAGGTCGTGGTGTGTGGTTGATACATGTTGATTCGTCGTTGATTGCATTCTCCATACGAGTCTTGCCCATTTGTACATGCTTCAGCCCGCCTCCACAGTCGCGATAGAAGATCATATTCGTACATACGAATACACACGGCCACAGAGAACCTCGGGTACATTTCCCCATCGTCTGCCAAGCCGTCCCAGCCTCAAACTCGGAAAACGTCCCTGCGTTACCGCGGGCTTTTTGGTCCTTTACCGGCTCTCTCCCGTGGATCGCTCGTCCATCCGCTCGCGGGCATCCACGAACTAAAAGATCGGGCTTAGTACCCAGCTGCCGTGTCGTGGCTCAAGCACGGCACTTGCTGATCTGGAGTCCCCGTGCTTGTCCCCTCCCCCACAAAAGGGCCTGTCAGCCCCGGTTCTACCTGTCCGGGGTCTTCCATACTGCACATCGTATTTAGAGCTTTTGAACTCCCGTCTATTCTGCTCGTCAACTTCGAGGTGCCTTCTTCATTAGTTGTCTTTTTATTCATTTCAACTTCTCCCCTACTAGTCACTCGCTCCTTTGTCCAGCAATGGGTGCAGACTACGGCTTCTTGATCCCGGACTCTTACGTCCGGGAGGTACCCAACCAGGTCAACATGAACATCTCGAGCATTTTCTGGGGCTTCTCCCTGGGCGCTGCTCTCTTCTCCGCCGGAACAGCAGCGCAGCATAGCTTGGTGTCGTGGCGACGGTCCAAGCGTGTCAACGGCTATGTTCTCATGCTCTGGGCGGTTTGGGCCAGTGGAACGGCCATGGGAATACTCGTGTGGCTCTTCCAAAGGCAGTGGATGAATCCAAGGTTGGTTCCCCCGCTTGTCCCGCACTCAGTCCCCTTCCCAACAAGACTAACTCCTCTCGACATAGTTTCGGTTTCTACTTTACCATCGGTACGCGTCCCTCCCTCCACTCCCTCATATTTATCTGACACATCAAACTAGTGCTGCTATGGGCCATCCAAGTACAACTTCTTGTTCAAATCATCGTCGATCGTCTTAGTCTCTTGATAGAAGTACCGGGACAAGCTGCTAAGCTGAGGTGGCTAGTCTTTTCCGTCTTGCTCGCCCTCAACATCAGCGTCTTCGTCGTCTGGATGCCCGCTCGCCTGCAAGTCAGCCAAAAATGGATCCACCTGAACAAAATCTGGGACCGCTGCGAAAAGGTCATTTTTGCCGTCATTGACACTGCGGTGAGCGGCTATTTCATCTATATTGTCCGAGCTCGCCTCAGCACCCACGGCCTGACCAAATATCTCCCCTTGTATCACATGAACTTGGGCTTGGTCCTTGCTTCGCTCTCGTTTGATGTATGCTGTTCCTCATGCGAGTATTATGATGCCACTAATCCCCGTTCCAGGTTGCCCTCATAGGTCTGGCATCATTAGAAAGCAGCTTAGTGTATGTACCGACTCTCCCATGCTGCGGGCAAGATCTTGAGAATGTTTCTAACCGAAACATTAGCTACCTTTCATTTCACCCAATCTGCTACCTCTTCAAGCTGCAAATCGAAATGCAAATGGCTGAGCTCGTCACCAAGATTGTGCGGGCATCAAACAGCCACGGAAACGATTCTCACAGACTCTCGGCCAGTGGAAAGCCCAAGTTTTCCCACAGCTTGTCCAAGGGGCACAATTCAACTTTCCGGGGGGGCAACACAACTCAAATCGAAGTCGGCGACCGCGACAGCGACCTGAACGTTGATGTCGGCAATGGTGTTCAATCTAGAGCCAGTGAACATGGAATCATGAAAACGGTTCAAACGACGATCGACAGAGTGCCTGCTGTCGACAACGACAGAGATGAGGTTGAAAGCAGAAGTAGCTCTACTAGAAAGTTGCACTTTCGCGGCGGGTATGCGCAGTAAAGCCTGAGTTTTCCATATAATCTTCGACAGATCTCTTCTTTCATAAGGAATGGGGGTTGGCGTAATTTTTTTTATAAATCTAATACATGTGGAAACAATGGAAATGTCCTGCTTTCAGCTTGTATGAGTTGGTGACCAAAAGGGTCTTAAGATTTATCCAGTCGTCTCATATATAATGCCAGTCTACTTCTTTGTTGCATCTAGCTTTAAAATATTGTTGAGTCCATCACGCATCTTACAGTTACCCAAGGCGAAGCTAGCAGCCAGCTCCTCCAGCTCGTCCTCAGTCTTGTCCCTGAACAGCTCAGCCATGTCCCAGCCGACGTACTCGCTGAGGAGAGACTCTCTCACTACCCGCTCGAACTGGCGCTCAAACGTCCAGATCTTGGGGTATCTTGTGTTCTGGTACTTCTCCATGACCATTTCCTTCAAGCCCTGCAGGAACGGGTCATATAGGTGCCTCACGCTGTCCTTGTTGACAACTCCCCAGAAATCGAGGCCCAGGCGCTGCTTCTTCTCGACGAATCCCCGGATCAATCGCATGTAAGGCGACTCGGGGTCGACGTAGACCATGCCTTGGTAGCCAATGTCTTTGTACAGCCAGATGGACCAGCTGATACCCGTCTCGCGGTAGATGGCGAGCTGTTCCTCCAGTAGCCCGAATCGCTTGGCGTTCGTCTTGACAGCCTCGGCCCCTTCCTTCTGCTCGTTCTGGTACACAGGTCCAAACTCGCCGTTCCAGATGGGGACTTTCTTTTCCCGCATAAATTGCACCTTGCGCTCGAAGCTTGAGCGGAGCTTTTCCTTTTGCTCCTGCGATCCTTCAAACTGCTCTGGGACTGGGAAGCCCATCATGCTGTAGTCGTGGCAGGCGTATACTGTATTGGGCAGAGGCTTCTCTGGGAAAGCACGGAAGTCCATGGCGTACGTGTTTCCGTCGATAAAGAGGATATGTTCTGGGTCGACGGCGCGGATGGCCTTCTCAGCTCGCTCATACCACTGGACCAGTCTCGCTCCGTAGTGTCCAGAGGATGTCTTATGGGGGTCGGCTGGCTCGTTGAGCGGGTTGTATCCGGCAATGACTGGGTTGCCCTTGTAATGCTCAGCCAGGGCCTCCCATAATTGGATGACCCTGTCTTGGTGATCCTTGAACTCCCAGAAGAGCGCCCTCGCCAGTCCAGAGTCGCTGTGCCAGTCTTGGTTCTGCCCTCCAGGAACGGCGTGCAGATCTATAATGACGTAAAGGTTATGTTTGGCACAGAGTTCCACGCATCGATCTAAGAACTGGAATCCCTTCTCATTGATGACGCTGGGGTTCATGTCATCGATGAAGTGACGGTAGTTGAAAGGGATGCGGATGCAGTTGAGGCCCAGAGAGGCGAGGTAGGCTGCATCGGCCTCGGTGAAGAAATGATGGATGAGGCGGTCGAAGAAGAAGGTGGCTTTCTCCTCACCCAACACCTCGGCGAGCTGTGCGCGGTGCTCATGCTCGTGGCCAGAGTATCCAGTAATGAAGTTTTCCATGTTGAGCATGCCGCCCAGACCGGCTCCCTTGAGGATCACCATCTCGCCGGAAGGGTCGACGATACGCTTTCCGTCTACTCGAAGCATCGTGCAAGGTGAATTCTTAAGGGGCGCAGACGCGCTGGTGTCGACTGCGTCTCCCATACTGTCGGACTTGCCGGAAATGCCTTTGTAGAGTTCCACACTATTCTTACACTGGCACGCGTACTTGAGGCCGTCGGAACGGGGAGGTCATCGATGGCTTCTTTCCGGAGGAAATGATATGATGCTCAAGACCGCAGAAACAGGACCTGTTATATACCGGAGATTCCCCTCATTCTGTACGGCATGCATGTTTATCACTCCGCTGTGACAAATGGGGAATGGCGTGTCTAGGTTGGAGCGATACTCCCCGAGATGCTTGGCACTTGACAGCACGCGTCAAAAAATGCGGGGAGGTAGATCGGACTAGTTGATCGGATGAGGCGAAGAGAACATCATTGGACTACATCATGTGGTTCATTCATGCTACAAGGTCTACCTCCACCAGCATCTACCCTAGTCCTCGAGGCTCATCAAAGCCAGCCGCAGGAACGCCTTGCTCTGCGTTAGTTCGGGCATCTCGTCCTCCCAGGGACTCAGCAACTGAATAACCTGGAACGTCGCCTCTTCCCATCCTGGCGGTATCTCGCACCCGAGAAGTACTGCGCCGAGTAGCACCGCTGCGCTCTTGATGCACCCTCGAATCATCCCTCAGGTTCCGTGATGTCTGTGAAGAAACCCCAGCTCGTTGGCTGACACCCGTCGGACGTGGAAGTAGAGTCCCGTCTGGGCAATCTCCTGGCCCCGTGCAGTAATCGGCTTTCCGGACTCAAGACCCTCGAGATGGGCCATGATGAACGGCCAGTATATCGTCTCGAAGAATTTGATCAAGTGTCCCAGGAGCACGTACGCGCAGATGGTGTCCTTCTCCGGGGCTGTTTGCAGCGAGACTTCAGGAGGGGGATTGTCAGCCCACTGCTAGGCCTGAGCCTCGTACTCTGCGATCAACACGGCCAGCTCGTCTAGGAACAGCGTGTTGGAGCCGACGTTCCGATGCAGTTCCATGATCTCGTTGCACACTCTGCTGGAAAGTCTTCGGAGCGAAATCTCAGCCAGGTAGAGCAGCCATGAGGCTCGCCGTATCTCCGAGTCGGGTGTCTTGGTCGACTCCAGAGGCTGCGGCGGAGTCGGGAAGAACGGCGGGTACAGAACAATCGTACAATGTGGCATGTTGAAGTCGGGGAGCACCAGCTCATGTCTTATCTCTCTCTCCGACTTCCACGCCGACCAGTATATCGCCTGCTGCTGGGTCTCGTCGGCCCGTAGCGTGGGGAACTCAGCCGAGTGCTCTGGCACTGACGCCACGACTTGGCGAGCCCTTTGCAGGAATGGCAGAGTCTGACACGCCGCGAGGGATTGGGAGAAGAATCGTCAGGCGATGACGGGTTGGTAGATGCATATCATGTAGACTCCGGAGAGAAATAGACGCTGGGCTCCGACAATGTCCGACTGGCAGAGCAGCGAGCCTATTCGCCTCTGTGCTGCCTTAAAGTAGCTTTGTGATTCCGTGTAAGCGACAGAGCCTGGCTTCATGTCGAGGCTGGGACCAAGCGGCGTGGCGATTGTGCCGAGCGCACATATCATCAAGGACAGGCACGAATCAGGCGACCAGTCTATGCCCTCAAGGATGGTGGCGGTCACGAGGCGCCGCGTGGACGACTCCTGGAAGATTGGATTTTTGCAGTGCACATGGATGAACAAGTTATCCAGGAGGGCGTTGATACCCTGGGGCTTGATGTCGAGCAGAGCCCCGAGGATGCTGCTCTTGGGTGAGCTCGAGTTGACCGGCCCTGAAGGATTAAGTTGCTGGTGTGACTGCCTTAGGAGTACCGATCATTGCAGGATACTCTCGAGTTTCTCGGGCAAGATGCTCCTCAGAGACAGGTCCTCTACCTCTCCGTCGCCCTTGAAGGGAGCGGAGGCCACAAACATGGGTAACTCGTCTGCGGACGATGCACTCTTGGTTGGCCCTCTTCCGCGGGTAAAAGGCCGTCTCGCGAGCAGTCGGGCGTTTTCCGGGCCGCTGGTCGGTGTCTTCCCGGCCCGGCGACTGCATGGCCGGGGGGGCTGGGGGTTGACGGTGAGTGTGGGGGGAGCGTCGATAGTTCTAGACTGGACTGTGGACAGCGGGGAGCGAGGCCTGCGGTGAGGAGATGGGGATGGAGATAAACCGGGTCTATGGAGACTGGCAGAGGCAGACTTACTCAGTTTCTACTTGCTAGACAGCGTTAAGTCCGGGGACGGGTTGGAGCCACTCTCCCGCGGCCTCGGGGAGTCTCGCTCTTTATGAACCATCTCGGCTGCCTCGCTTTTATCTGGATGGACCCAACCATGGCGCCAGTATTAGTTCGTCGGGGAATGTCGCTGTTAAAGTAGTCTAGTTCCTCTCCTTCAGACTCGATACGACTCCTCCTTACAAACCCGCGCTCGCTCAACCCCGGCTGCTCTATTCCCCACAATCCCCCAACCAGACCAACGGCTGAGAAGCCGCTTTGTCTGGTGACACTCCATCTCGACTGTGTGTCACCTCGCATGTCGCCTTTCACCCGGCCTAGCGTATCAACTTTGTTACCGGAATAGTCGGGTCAAGGAGCATCTTCAACAGCCAGCCTCGCAACTTGAACAATCCTGGTCGTTGTCTTTCTGCTTTCAAGTTGTCAGCAGCGTTGGCCAATTCTTCGGAGGCTTTATTTGCCAGTCATTAGTTCCACATAAAGTTCTTAATCAACTAAACAAAGCTTCCTAACGAGCTTTAGCTGCTGTGACTTTGTGGACGGTAAGTGTAGTTTCCGCGGGGGGGGGGGCGTTTTTTCCCTCATAGCCGCGGCAAACTATCAATGCATACTCTGCGTAGCCATCCAATCGTCGACAATGCATGCCAACGCATAAAAGCCATTTTTTGCAAGAAAGGATTGTTAAACGACATTTGAAGCATACAAATGAGAGCCTCGCCAATCGCCGAACATTCCTAAAAAGATTTGTTCTTCAGGGTATTCCCCTCGACGCACAACGCTGGTGAATCGGGCAGGCTTCATGTATCGCCCTCGTTGCCATTTTGAGCAAATAAAACCACCCTCTGGGTCTTGATTGATTTCAAGATGCGAGAATGCAGCGTTCGCTTCGGTGGGGTGTCTGCCATACTGAACTCCACCAAAACCGTTCCCGCGGGCAACTCTCGCCACTTGTGTTTCCCGCGGGAGGATCACCCATATAATGCAATTCCGTTGACTGGGAAGGACCAATTCTTTTGACAAAACAGCATCTTTGTTTAATTCAAGGTGTGCTTGTTCTCAATTTGCTCGTCATGGCTTCCGACGCCACCGCCACATTCTGGTCCAAGACCGACAAGTACTTGATGACCACGGGAGTCCCATTCTCTCCCATCATCATCACCAGAGCACAAGGCACTCGCCTCTACGATGCAGACAACAAGCAGATCCTCGACTTTACCTCAGGCCAGATGAGTTCTCTTCTGGGGCACTCTCACCCTGAAATTGTCGAGGTTGTCAAGAAATATGTTTCCGAGCTTGATCACCTGCTGAGCAACATGATCACCCACCCCGTCGTCAACCTCGCCGAGAGACTCGCTAGGTTCCTCCCGTCCCCTCTGCAAAAGTCATTCTTCCTCAACACCGGATCCGAGACGACCGAGGCCGCCATAAAGATGGCCAAGTGCTACACCGGCAAGTTCGAGATCGTGGCCTTCTCGGCCAGCTACCACGGCTTGACTCAGGGCGCAGCCGCCGCGACCTTCTCCGCAGGCCGAAAGAACGGCGGTCCTACCATGCCCGGTCAGCTAGCCTTCCCAGCGCCATATGCCTACCGCTCGCCGTTCCGAAAGAGCGATGGGTCCTACGACTGGGAGACTGAGCTCGAGTTCGGCTGGTCCATGGTGGATCGGCAGAGCGTCGGGTCGCTCGCTGCCTTCATCATGGAGCCCATCCTCAGTACCGGGGGAATCCTCGATCCTCCCCAAGGTTACCTGGCGCGGATGAGCGAGGAGTGTAAGAAGCGCGGGATGCTCATCATCATGGACGAAGCTCAGACCGGTGTTGGCCGTACCGGCAAGATGTTTGCGTTCGAGCACGACGGCGTCGTCCCTGATATCCTTGCCCTGTCGAAGACACTCGGGTGTGGTTTGCCACTAGCTTCAGTTTCCACCACCGCCGAGATCGAGAAGGGGTGCAAGGAGGCGGGCTTCCTGTGGCTGACTACTCATCTCAACGACCCACTGACGGCTGCGGTCGGTAACAAGGTCCTCGAGATTGTAGAGCGCGACGACATCTGCCAGAAGGCTTTGGATCGTGGCGCCCAGCTCCGTGCAGGCTTGTTGAAGCTGGAGGAAAAATACTGGTGTATCGGCGACGTTCGTGGCCGTGGCCTTCTCCAGGGTATTGAGATTATCTCGGATGCCAAAACCAAGGCACCAGGCTCTGATCTCGGCCAAGCAGTCTCTGACAAAGCCATGGAGCTAGGCTTGTCATGTAATGTTGTCAATCTCCCCGGAATGGGCGGAGTGTTCCGCCTTGCTCCGTCTGTTACAGTTACCCCGGAGGAGATTGACGAGGGGGTGAGAATTCTCGATGAAGCCTTTGAGTTTGTCTTGTCACACCAGGGTTCAACACATTGATGGATGTATACAAAGGGTGAATTAGTGTCGTGACTATAAAACTACTAAGAATGCATAGGATCTATCAATTCAAGCATCAAGCATATCTACTACTACTGAGCCTCTGTGAAAACTTGAACGCTTAAGCAGTAGGTACTCCTTCCTTGGGTCCAGTTTCTGATATCAAGGTTCCTTTCCTTGCTACTTTCACACCCGTTCTCGTATGCATAATTGCTCTCAATAAATGATCATTTCGTACTCTCCCAATATCAACGCCCTAGATATACAAATGGCACTTGTGATATCCCGCTAAACCCCCACTAGCACTTTTTCTGTTATTGTGATAGCATCCCATATTTGATATCCCACACTAAAATCCGCCGTTCGGGTGGATGAGCACCTTGGTATAACCATCAATTCTCTTGTCAAACTTCTCGTATGCAACTTCCGCATCTTCAATGTTGATCTCGTGGGAGACAACAAAACTCGGCTTGGCTTTGCCTGAAATGATCAAATCTCGAAGATACCTGTTGTAAGACTTGACATTGCATTGGCCGGTGGCGATGGAGAGGCCCTGGGGAATCTGTTAGGGATCTAGGATCCATCGTCAAGTGCGATGACAGGCGTACCTTTTCAAAGAGCTTTCCAAAGCTGAGGCTGATCATCCCCTTTGCCGAAGTGTCGTCAGGAGCACCAGGATCGCTACAGATAACCCGGGTCAGCAGTCGTCGCTACGGTATCAGGGAAGCACAAACCTGGGAACGTAGAGACCCGGAATCCCCAGCCCGCCACAGGCCCTGGTCACACGGATCATGTTTTCGAGAACGATGTTGGGCACCTCTGACGAGCCAGCCTTGTCGACAGCCTGGTAGCCGACACAGTCCACTGAGCGGTCAACCTCGCCTCCATTCAGCTTGATGATCTGGTCAACGGCATCGCTCTTGGTGAAGTCGATGGGAGTGCTCCCAATCTTGGCAGCAGCTTCTAGTCGCTCCGGGACGCGGTCAACAACGAAGACTCGGGAGGCTCCGCGCAGTTCCGCGGAGTAGGCGGCCATCAAGCCAACCGGGCCAGCGCCGAAAACGGCAACGCTCTCTCCGGACTGGAAGCCAGAGATCTCAACACCGTGCCAGCCTAGATAGGGTTAGACTTCAAACTTCGGTACGAGAGGGGAGGTTGATTTTGTACCAGTGGGGAAGATGTCTTGAAGGCATTGTCAGTTTGCGGGCTTTCTCATATAGCAAGAGGCTGTACTAACCTGCAAGCAGGATAAAGTCGGACTCAAACTCCTTGCCGGGCGGCAGCTTCAGAGCGTTGAAGTCGGCATAAGGAATTCGGATGTACTGGGCCTGGCCTTGAGTATCAAGTTAGATTACCCAGTTTCTGCCGGTAGGAAGATGGGCCAACATACCTCCACGATACGGACCCATGGCAACATAACCTGTGTTCTGTCAGCCTAGAAATCGCCTCGTATTTGAGGCCACTGACCGTAAGCACCACCAGCAAATCCCGGGTTGACGCCAGTGCAAAAGGCCGTCTTGCCTTCCTCGCAATTGCGGCATCGGCCATCGGCAACGTTGAAAGGCATGACAACACGATCGCCTTTCTTCAAGAGAGTGACACCTTCACCGAGCTCCTCTACAATGCCCATGTTCTCGTGGCCTGGAACTGTGAGCACGTTGCCTTGTCTTGTCTGATTGGTAGCTTACCAAAGGTGATGCCAGGCTCAGCTGCAGTCCTGCCTTCGTACATGCTGCGTTGTGGTGAGCCCTTGCGTCCATCCGTCATTTGATTCTTCACTTACTGGAGATCGGAGCCACAAATGGCGGACTGAATCTCCGTCAGCTATTGCACCGCGGACAGGTGCAAAGCGGGGTTACTCACGGTCGTGACCTTGACAATAACATCATCGGGGTGCTCTATTTTCGGCTTCTCAATCTCCTGGACCTTGACCTGGTAAGGCCCATGGTAGTTGACAGCCTTCATGGTGTGTGTGTGGGACGTCATGGTGAATGGCTCGTGGTGATGCGATTCGGACAGAGAGGTATGAAGACTTGAGAAAAGGGAAAAGCTTCCTCGCCTTTGTCTGTATGAAGGGGCATTTATGTCCTCGGGCTGGCATTCGGACATGACTCGGCCTCGCGGCCGTCATTGCGGGGAAGATGGCCAAGGCGGAGATGCCGGCGAGAATGCCTGAGAGGGGAGCTTTCGGGGAACTCTTACCAGATTAGATGACATCCACTTCCCGACTTGCACTGCCCTAGATAGTCGCAAGTGGAGGCGGAGGTGGCTGCGGGGGTGGCGGTTCGAAGCGTGCGTGGGGAGAGACGAGCTAGCAGGAAGATGGTGAGATGGATGAGATCTGGCAAATGGGGAGGAGTGAGGGGCTGTCTTGGCCGAGACCATCCGTACTCCGTAGATGGATCATGGCAAGCAAATGGACCCAGTCACTTAGTTATCCCTCGTTCTCAGCCCAGCTTGGGAAGTGCCGCAGCGAGACGTCCACTTCTTGCAAGTGTAAAGTAACTCTGCGGACGTTGGGTTACAATGTTGCAACTACAGCAAAGCATTACCCCGCCCAGGTGTCACGGAGCGTCACTAAAAGAACGCGGGGCTATCGTCGGTAGCGCTCTAAGATGCGAAGCCCGGTGGCGTAACGCCGGCTTCCAAGGGCATTCCCAAGTGCGTTTCTTCTTCGTCTCGTTCTAGTCTGTGTCTGCTACACTGTCCTTCTCACCTGGAAACCACTTGGCTTTACGAAATCGACGTCTACCGGCCCAAGGGTTCAACAGTGATCCACATGGCATCTCGCCAAAGGTGGGGGATAGCAGCTTCATGCGGGCACCAAGCCTACAACAGCTACACACCGGGGGAGGCTGTTTGCACGTCTCCCCCATTGCCGCCGTTCTTGGCAAATCTAATAAAACCCCGGTGCTTTCCCCTAGATGCCTTCCAGTCCCCAGGTCAAGCAAGCCCGTGGGTTCCCCGCAGGTGAAGGACCTAGCCTCGAGGTTGACGCCGCAGAGGTAAACACGCTACTACTGCAGGCGCTGTAGGCCTAGAGCCCGCCTGTTGCAGCCCATCGTCAGTAGCCAGTCGATGTTTGGTCTGGGGCTTTCCCCGGACGCGGTCCCAAGGCCACAGGTCCTTGTCTCCCCGGAGCCCATGCCCAATGCCTATCTACTATCTAATATTCCATCCAAGATCCAAGGCGGGGGGAAGTGGACATTCTCGACACTGCATGCCACCAAAATACCCCCGAGAATTACAAACCCACTGACCAGTAGCCATGTTTTCCTCTCCTCGGACTTGACGCCGAGCCTCCAACAACCTTCCCCATCATCATGTGAGACGAATCACGCCTTGCAGTCGACGTGTTCCCCGAAAAGCTAGCGCACGCCTAGCATCGTCGCCGTGCATCCAGATGCGGCAGGTTGTCCAATTAGGCAACTCTGCTGTTTGGGGCATTTTTCTCCGCGCCGCCGATCCAGCGGGCTTCCATTCGGGGCTGGTCGGCTCAAGCTCGGGGGGAGGTGTCATTACTTGAAGGGTAGAAAGCAAGGCCTTGATCCGCAGCTCACGGCGACCAGGTTGGACATTTCTACTCCTCAAACAATATACCCCAAAGCCCCCTTCCCCCATCCCCCATCATGCCTGAAGTCTTGCGTTTCCGCACTGTCTGGGGCGTCGCACCCGGCCCCAACTTCGACGACTGGAAAGCATGGTTCCCTACCTTGAAGAAGCAGGGCTACTGTATGTTCCTCTTCTCTAGTCTCTGCTCCATCATCAGTACCTTGTCCGACTAACGACGAACCGCTTCCCTGCAACTCAGTTGGAGTCGAAATCGACTTTTCGAGTCTGTCCGCCGATGACTTGCCCGCTCTTCGGCGCATCTGCGAGGATGCCGGGCTCGAAGTCAGCGTTCTGTGAGTCCTCCAGCCATGAGTGTTGTAGAATCTCAACATTCAAATGCATTGGCCTAACATGGCACTTAGCTTTCACGCGGGTTGGCTAGGATACGTCGGTCCCAGACCGACGGGGCTCACTCCAGACCTTGTCCTGGAGCAATACCGAGAACAGCTCCAAATTGCACAGGCCCTCAAGCCTTTCAATTACAACGCACATTCGGGGAGGTACGTCATTAACAAAGACCATTCCTCTTGGCCACTTGCCAGTTCCAAAGTCACAGACCCAACTAATGTTCATGTCATAGCGATCATTGGACGCTTGACCAGGCAGTCGAGTTCTACAAAGGTACTCTCAAGGTTGATGCCGAACTAGGTCTTGAGGGAAAGGTCCGCCATGAGACACACAGACTACGCGCCCTCTTCAACCCATATGCGGGGTCCTACATCCTGAGCCAAGTACCCAGGCGAGTTCCCCCTTGCGATAAGCATCGCCTGACGGCTAACATGTCACCAGCTTGAGAATTACCGCGGATATTTCTCACTGGGTCGTGGTCTGTGAACGCCTCCTGGACAACGGCGAAGAGGACAAGGCCATCCTCAAGGCCATCATCCCTCACGTAGGCTGATCTCGAGAACCCGCCCCTATAATACTCCCACTAACAACCTGGCCATGCAGGTCTCCCACATCCACGCACGCATGGGCACGACTCAGTCGTCGCAGTGCCCTGACCCCACAAATCCCGCCTTCGCCGCTGAGCGGGCGTTCTTTGAGAATTTCTGGAAAGACTGCATCAAGGCTCACAAGTCTAATGACCCAATCACCTGGGTCCCCGAGTATGGGTATGTTCAATATTCTGATTTCACCAGAAGCCTTCCAGAAATGTTCCCAACGTAGCTAATCTCCGTCTTCAGTCCCTTCCCTTACCACCCGTTTGGATCGGCTAGAGACTTCTCAGAGGTGGCAGACACTGAAGGAGCTCGTCTGCAGCCTCTGTTTGAGGAATGGGCCAACGGCAACTAATTCATGATGGGAAATTGTGCGCGTATAAAATATTAGACAGAGTGGAAAAGGAATCAAGGACTGCGGTAATCGCTTGATCTCACGGCGCATCCAGTCTTCTCAGTGAACTGTCAGATCAAGTACCTATGGAAAACTCGAGTAAATGCTTTTTAACTTCTTCGAGGCCGAAGATGTCATCAAACTATCACTAATGTCTCGTACATCCTTACTTCAGTGTTGCAAACCCCAAAATCGATAGCCAAAGGTAGGATAGCCCCAGCTCGGCTCAATTTCGCGGCTTATGGTACCCATCCAAAGATACTATACGAATATGTGTGTGATAAGGCCTGGCACGACCCAGCAAATTCCACCATTCTGATAGTGGCACGGCTTTCTGTGAATTTCTGTGTCTGTGAACCCGTGTGATACAGCAACCTCTCTCATGGGTTTCATCTCAATGCCTGAACATGACCATTCGAAATTCCAATCTTTTCCTGTTAATACTGTGTAATTTTCCAGCAGTTCCTCTTTGAACGTTTTGGCGATAGCCTACGGCTCCTAGCATGTCTAGATGGTCATGCTTGATTCAAATTCAAGACATTTTCTTCAAGCGGACCCATACTATACGTTGCTAGGTGTCAGTTTAGGTATGTCACTTCTGCAAAGTTGTACTAACATTCCCATCTCACAAACTGTCACTATTTATCACAGTCACATAACCACCCATGGCTTATTTGAAGTGAGTTTTAAATGTTTGTTTGTCATGTCTTCAGATTCATTTCTAAGTAGATCCCGTTCCCTTTGAAGGAAAAAAACGCCTGTCCCAATCAACAGCTAATGTTCGCTAATGCACGCTTAAATCACCACCGCAGCATCAGACGCAGCGCCATGGAGCACTGGGTTGATCTTCTCGTCAAAGTACATCTTGAAATCTTGGCCGAGCTCATTCTTCAGGGCCGTCTTGACCGCGTCCAGAACGGTGGGGAAGACGCCAAAGTTGGCAGGGTTCTCCTCGTCGTTCTCACCGCCCTGGAAGACACCGGTGCGGACCAGGCAAGTGTTCCATCCGCAAAGGTTGCCGCCAACAATGTCGGAGGCCGGGTTGTCGCCGATCATGTAGATGTTCTCCGGTAGCCTCTCCTCTCCGTGAAGCTCCTGCATCCAGCTGGTCATGACCTCGTCGGCGAACTTGTAAGTCGCCAGCTCGGGCTTGCCATAGACGACACGCTCCAGGTCGGCACCGGTCATGGCCTTGTACATGGCCTCGAGACCGATGCGGAAAGCACCCTGGGACATGCGGGGGGTAGGGTGTTCGGTAGGGCAGAGAAGATCACCCTGGGAGAAGTAGATGGGGATACGCTCAGCAACGGGGTCTTTGGCCACGGTTCCCAGGCGGCCGTTCTTGCTGCGCAGGACATCCATGATGATCTGCATGTCTGTGGCATAGTCCCGGGAGTCGGAGAAGACCATGATGGCCTCGATGCAGATCTTGGTGAAGTCGCGTGGTCGCGACGTGGCGCGCTCCTCGTCGGTGAAGATGCGGTAAGGCGCGATGGTAGGATCCCAGGCGATGATGTCGTTGGGGACGACGATGTTGCGGAAGCCGTACTGCTCAGCCACCTCTCGGCAGCGGTAGCCTTCGCCGCCAACGACCAGGACGGTGCTGTAGTACTCGGACAGGGCGCTCATGGGAGTGTGCGACTGGATGAACTGGTCGGTGGAGACGGGCTGCTGCAGGATGCTGGTGAGCTGCTCGCACCGAGCCTTCTCGGGCTTGCCAGAGCCGTTGGTGAGGAAGATGTGGGGGATCTTGATGCCGAGCTCGTTGTCTCCGTTCAGGATCTCCAACGCGCGGCGGCCCTCGGGGATGAGGCGGTCGCCGTGGACGAGGACGCCGTCAATGTCAAAGGCAAAGGCCATGTTCTTGGCCTTCTCCACCGTCTGCGGGTTGACGGCCTGCGCCTGGGACACGAGGAGATCGCGGATGGGCTGGAGTTGGGCGAGGCCCGGGCCCGATACTTGGCCATCGGCGTGGCGGACCGAAGACAGTCGTGAGTGCTTCTTGGCGCGGGGGATGGGGAGCGAGGTGCCAAAGGAGTTGCGGGAGCCCCTTCGGTCTCGCATGGAGGGGGACACGCTCAGGTTGTGCATGTACTTGGACGCCTCGGAGATGGAGGAGACTGTGGCGGGGATCTCGATGGAGCCGTTGTGGCCATCGGGGATGGGTAGCCCGTGGCCGTTGCCGTGGCCGTTGTGTTCTCCGTTGAAGGAGGCTTTGGAGGTAGGGCTGAGGGGGTTGGGGCTGGGGCTTTCAGCGGCAACGCCGAAGTCAGACTCGTCGTAGGCAGGCATGGTGAAGGGAGGTTTGGGAGAAGGCGGCGAGAGGGCTGGCTGTCTTGTCTTGTTTCTGTTCTTAGTTGTTTGTGGAGTTGCAGGGCATGCTCAGGTTGTCGAGCGACGCTGAGGAGAGACGGGGAGAAGAGACGTTGAGAAGAGATGGAAAACGGAGGACAGGAGGGAAGGTGTGTCTGGGAACGAGAGGCGTAAGTGGGCGTGCCAACCGTATTTATCAACCTGCTCGGCGAGCCTGACGCCTTACCACCCCGTCCGAGTCTGCACTTCGAAGCTGCTAGGCTCCCGTCGAGGTACTCCGGCCAATACGTTATCAGCTCCGTGTCAGCTCCGTGCCATGGCCGGTTCCCACTTTTGATACTTGTCCGGTCGGTACCAAACTCGTCTACTCCTGTCAAGGCGTCGAGGCAGGGGGTCGAGCCGCTCGAGGCGATTCACAAAGCGGCCAGCGCCCGTCGCGGGTGGAGAGGACGAGACGGGGACAGCCAGTGCCGTCGGCCCAACGTTTGCACGGCTGCGACGCCAACGGGAAAAGTCGCTCTGAGTCCGTTTCACCAGCGCCGTGCTCCGTATTGGTGACGTGAGTCCTCCGTCTGAGGCTCCATCTGAGGCTCCATCTGCGGCTCCATCAGCCTCCATCAGCCTCCATTTCTGCAGCTCCATCTGCGAGGCTCCACCGGCAGAGAGACAGGTCGACCAGGTTGAAGGGATTTCACGGTACATTAGCATGACGAACGAGCGCCCAGGTAGCACCGTGTCCGAGATGGTGCCGTAAAAGAGTGGACATGGATCCAGAACAGACCCAGGAACTGGTGGAGTCGGAGGACCCCTAGATGGAACTGCCACGGCCGTGCTGACATCATTTGCAGGTCAGCGCTGGAAAATACTTTCCGCAATTGCCGCCCGCCGTCCCCGATTGGCGCGAGACCGAGCTGGCGCCGCAACCTCGCGGGTAACACGGTTGCGGTAGAGGCTGGGCAGAGCTTGACTAGGGCACTACCAGACGTCGTGCTTGTTTTGCAGCACACCAGATGGCTTTTTACTGTGCATGTACATGTTCCCGTTGGCCCCTCGCCTCACAGTGCTCACACCCTCCGGGCTCACCGAACCCTCACCTCCGTCCCGCCACCCCCCCTACGCCGGTCCGTTTCCAACCGTCGCCACGTGGTGGACGTCCCCTAAACCGCCCACGACTCTCCTCGACTCTCCTCGACTCTCCTCGACTCTCCTCGACTCTCCTCGACTCCCCTCCCCTCCAGCCCTCCCCTGATTGTAGCCGGCAGCTCACCACTAAACCGCGGTGAGACCTAATGCTGGCTTGTCAAACAAACTCCGTCGTCCTAGGTGCATAATACGTGCTCCACCAGCTCCGTCCAGCTACATCGCGGTCAACCACCGACATGTGAAATGATAAGATCCATGCAACCGCCTCGACATCTCACAGGTACTTCCCCCTTCCTCCAGCGTCCTATCACCCTCCTCCACTTAAAATTGCCGCACTTTGCGTCGATCAATGGCAACCGAGTCGAGGGCTACAAAGATTCTGACACCACAACCGAAGCTGTGGGAACCTTGATGTCATTAGCTCCAATCGCCGCCTGCCACTCTGCACACGGCCCTATCCACAATGACGACGGACACCATCTCGTTGAGGCCGAAATTGTTGGAATTCTGCAAGTAAACCAGAACAGAGAAAACATCCCAGCATATCTACACCGTACTTTTCTTTCCCAAAAAACGACCTTGTCGCGTTTGCTTAATTTCGAACACTTTACCCACATATCCCTCCCTATCAGTCTCCTTATCCACGCCTCTCCACATCCACGCAACCAAGCAGCAAACTCGACGCAATCATGACTTCCAACGCAACCACCTTTACGCTAAACAACGGCGTCAAGATCCCCGGCCTGGGATTTGGAACCTTTGCCAACGAGGGTGCCAAGGGGGAGACGTACAAGGCCGTGACCTACGCGCTCAAGGTTGGCTACCGACACCTCGACTGCGCCTGGTTCTACCTCAACGAGGCCGAGGTGGGCGACGCCGTCCGAGACTTCCTCAAGGAGAACCCCTCCGTCAAGCGGACCGATCTCTTCATCACCACCAAGGTCTGGAACCACCTCCACGAGCCCGACGAGGTCAAGTGGTCGCTGGAAAACTCGCTCAGCAACTTTGGCCTGGACTACGTTGACCTGTTCCTCGTCCACTGGCCCATTGCCGCTGAGAAGGACAGCAAGAACCTGCCCAAGCTGGGCGAAGATGGCAAGTATGTCATCAAGAAGGACCTCACAGAGAACCCCGAGCCCACCTGGCGAGCCATGGAGCATCTACTGGCTCAGGGCAAGACCCGCGCAATCGGCGTCTCAAACTGGACCATTCCGGGATTGAAAAAGATGCTGGCATTCGCCAAGGTCAAGCCCGCCGTCAATCAGATCGAGGTTCACCCCTTCCTGCCCAACTACGAGTTGGTCAAGTACTGCCAGGAGAATGACATCCTGCCCGAGGCGTACTCGCCTCTAGGCTCACAAGACCAAGTCCCCAACACCGGCGAGAAGGTGAGGACGAACACGGTCCTCAACGAGGTTGCCGACCGGAGCGGGCACACTCTTGCCCAAGTCCTCCTCGCCTGGGGTCTGCGACGTGGCTACGTGGTGCTGCCCAAGAGCTCCACACCCTCACGAATTGAGAGCAACTTCCAAGTCCCCAGCCTGTCCGATGCCGATTTTGAGGCCGTCCAGAAGGTTGCTGAGGGCCGTCACACCCGCTTCGTCAACATGAAGGATACTTTCGGCTACAACGTCTGGCCGGAAGAGTCTACCTAGGGAAATTGTTAGAACTCTCTTGCGCATATGCAATGATCCCTCGGGTTGTTGAACACTTCGACCCTAGTACGGGTCAAGGTCGGCCGGCAGTTGCAATGCGTACAACTCGGTTGAGAAACCTACGGGATGTTCAACTGAGGAAGTAGTGGGTTGTGTCGACAAGCGGTACCATTGAGTTCTAGCGGCATACCTCACGAATATCGACCACTATTTGGCATTGATTTTTATGAAGGATGGACGGGAAAGAAACGGTATAGAGGACCGCGAGGGTCCATGAGGCGTTGAAAATGAACAGGCATTGTGCCGGGGATTCGACCTCCCGTATAGATGGGATGGTAAACGTGATATTTAGAAAGCTGTTGCATCAAACAAGTCAGAAACGAATCTATGATCTAAAAAGCGCACACATATTCATGTCGTGAGTGGTATAATCGAACCCCTGCAAGCCTTACGGAGCGTCGGGGGAATCTGTAGATGCCCATAACCGTATCGACCGGCCCCCTGCTGCAGGCACAGACAACGATCTGACAGGTGTGGCGCCAACTTATCACTGAAAGAGGATCGTGAACAGTTCGCGTGTCCCACCATGGTGCATTCGGAAGAGGCTGCATGCATGCGTGGGCTCGGGACGTTGGAAACGGAGACGGAGTTGGTTAGGCGGCGTCTACGTTTTGGTACCTGCGTCCCGGTGACACATTTCGTTTGTACATTGTGCCAAGGTTGGTTGGTGAAGAATATACTCATCCCAGTGACGCTAAGGAGGGAGTTGGCAGATGAGATGGTCGTGACTCTTATACTGAATGCCAAGCAGTTGAGTTATCAAAGACAGGGTTTTATCATCGACGAACAATCAAACCGAATATCCGCAGCACCTGGAGGGCCATAGGCACAACGTTTAGATATCCACGACTGTTGCAGGACAGCTACGTGTAATGGCCTAGAGTAATGGACCCACCAGACGATCTTCGTCAACGATGCAGCTCGCGTCCAGCTCTAGCGAGATTGATGTTCGGTGGGCTCGGCTGCAGTTCCGAAAGCCCCTCCATAACAGATCCCCGTTGTGCTAAATAAGCGCTCATGTTGGGTAGGCCAATTTCCTACGCGAGACCATTCTGGTAGCCTTGTTGACTCCATGACCAGATACGTATATGGCCGAAAGGATACACCGGGTACTTCCGGGTTTGGATCAGTTTATCAGATGATCAGATAACCTTGAAACATCGAGCCTTCGGTGCATGCCAACACTGATGCAGCGTAGCACAACACGCTATCAAGCCACGCGGTGGAGACGCCACTGGCTTTATTCCTGGCTCGGACTAATGGTTGACTTTGGTCTTCCAACTCCGGCCAGTTGTGTATGAGTAGCAGACAAGACCGTGGGATACCAGGGTAATGTAGGAATTGGGTTGATAAGGCACCGAGCTGAAAAGTTCATATCGATCGAGTCTGGGTTGGAGCACCAGTCACTACAAGAACTCCCTTTATCTCCTCTACTTCGACATCCTACAGCCTTCACCTTGTCTCAAATTGCGTGCGCCAAGGTTGGTGAAGGGTTGGCCTCCGGTATTTGGCAATATTCTGGATTGCTGAAAAGTTGCCAACGGGAACTTTCTGGCACGGTACATTCGCTAGGTAAGCTTCATTTCCGCATTTCTTGTGGTGCAACTAAGCCAACTTGACTACTTGCAGCCGGTTCTTGGCCTTGGCCGTGCTATGATAGATCTTTTCGGAACCCCTGGTGGATCTACTTTGGCATACTTCACCTATCTCACCACGGGATGTCTGATTAGTGCTTTCTTTCACATCCCAAGTCTCTTCGTTGTTTGCCATGGATACCTTGCTCCCCGAAACTTCATCCTGAACATGTCGCGTTTCTTTATGATGCAGCCTCTTGCGACGACAGCAGAAACGCTTGTTGTGAGGCACTATCAAAAATATGCGTTGACCGGGAAGCTGTTGGACATGAAGCATGGAGTCAGGTACTCTCAAACCCATCAGCGGCTCTCGAACATTATCAGCCACTCCGTAGGTTATTTGTGGATTGTCTCGTGAGTTATCTTCACCGGGCGGTGGCTCTTCAGAGTTTTCATTGCGATTAAAGCCTCGGAGTGGCCTCTGACCTTTTCGGGTTGGAATGCGATTGGAGTGCAAGAGTTTGTGCAAGGCGAGCGGTATTGATACCTTGGGGCTGTGGCTGATGCAGAAGATTATGCTCACGGGTGTTAACCGGCCCTGGTTTCTATGCTGGATTATTTCATGCTTATGCCAATATGCTCATCCTACTGGCCTTGCTGCCGTACTTGACTTGTTTCTCTTCTTCGCGGGAAGTGGCAATTCAGCCCTGGGGTTGAAGTATCTCACCATTGCTGTCACCACTGTACGTTGCTGTAAAATGGCGTGAGATCAGAAAGAAGGTTGTGAACTCGGGGTCTAATGATGAGACCGGGAAGAGCCTCTCTCTTAAGAGCCCCATGAGTACAAAAGCTTGTGGACTGTTCTCCCAGAGTCCAGACACCTCTTCGCCCTTGGTGGTGATCGTTAGACCAAGGGTCGTTCTTCAGCTCCTTGGCAGCTTCCCGTTCCTCAGGAAGCCAGCAAAGCATCCTCATGAATTTGAGAAAGCCGTCAGCTTCTTCTTCCGGGATGCACTCGGGCATCTCACTCCGCAAGCTCCGCGTATAAGGAACCAAGTCTTTACGCACAAATTCCATTGACAAACTGAGCCTCGAAGGTAACCATGGTGTTGTATAGCTTCAGGTCTGAAGGACTCGTGAACAAGTTATATGCAAGGTGGGAATATTAAAGGCAAAACCGTACCTGTGTGGATGACGTGACCTTCTGAGTGTAAAAGGTCAAGGCCGTCGAGAAGAATTTGGAGATAGCCCTTTACCAGAGGCATCATTGCTGGAATGGCCTTGTCTTGGCCCATGACACGCCTCCTAACAGCCAAAGCGGCTGCCTCATAGGTTCAAAAATCAAGGCGATGTGTGAATATCGGCTTGCAACCAGCTTTGGAATGCAAGAGGAAGCCGCATCCTTCTAAGCCTTCCCCTCACGTCCGTATGTTTCTGCAAGATGCCAATTGCTTGGAGCCGACAGCCCCAATCCTGTGGCGCGCGTGGGCGACTCTACGGTTCGTCAAGTTGCATTAGGGCGTGTTCGACTGTTAGGCCCGTGAGACTCCGTGGACTGCTGAGCTGGGTCTGGCGAATCCTCCTCTGCGTACAAGTATTGGCCATCAAGTTCAGGAGAATAACATGTTTCTTTTCTGACGTTATCTTCCTTGGGTGAGACTTTTACCCTCTCGTATAAGAGTTTGCAACATGTGGGCTTTATGACGTGCTCGAAACAGGCGACTTTCTGCTCCCAAACACCCAGACTGGTGCATGTTTTACTCCCAACGAGGAAGCTGCAACGGCTATCGCTGCTCGGGGCTCCACCTGGAATATCACCTTGTTCCCTGCGCCGTTGCGTGCTCGCAGCATTCAACCTTCTATAAGAGGTGTAAGGCGGCTGACGACATGTTCAAGCCCGTGAAACCCATCTCTTCTAATCCTTCTGTACCAGTTATTTGTTGGAAACCCAACGTCAATCCAAGCCAGCCATGGCTGATGTTGTTGAGAAGGACGGGGGGAACCCAACCCCAGAGCCAGCAAAGGAGAAAGTCCCCTCGTTGTCGACTTCTGAGGCTGTCGAAACACATCCCGCTGTCCATACAACTAAAACCGAACCCAAGATAAATGCAGATGCCGCTCTCCAGTTGCTCACCGAAACCGGGGGGCTGACTACACCCCTGGACGCAGAACGCGGCCGGAGACTTGTCCGCCGGATCGATATTCACATCATGCCGCTGATCTGCATCGTCTACTTTCTGCAATACATCGACAAGACGGCAGTTTCTTATGCGAGCGTGACGGGAATTATCCAGTCCACCGGGTTAAAGGGCGACGAGTTCAACTGGGTCGCTTCCATCTTCTTCTTTGGCCAGCTGGCGTTTGAGTTTCCGACCATTCGCCTCATCCAGATGTTCCCGCTCGCAAAATACGTCTCGGTCAACGTCACCCTCTGGGGCACGACGTTGGCGTGCATGGCGGCCTGCACCAACTACTCTGGGCTCCTCGCGTGCCGGTTCTTCCTCGGAGTGCTCGAGGCAGCCATTGTGCCTGCCTGGGTCCTGTTCACGTCGCAGTGGTACACCAAGGAGGAGCAGGCGTTCCGAGTGGGCATCTGGTTCTCGGTGTGCGGTGCTGCGCAGATGTTTGGCGGCTACTTTGCCTATGGCGTGGCGACACACGTTGGAAAGGACCCAAACGCCGCGTTGGAGGGATGGCAGATCGTCTTTTTGTTTCTAGGTCTCCTGACAGCCTTGATCGGCATCGCCTTTTGGTTCGTGATGCCAGACTCTCCCGCGGTGGCCGGGTTCCTCAGCCCCGAGGAGAAGGGCCTCCACGTGCAGCGCATTCGAGGCAACGAGCAGGGCATCGGCTCGCAGGCATTTAAATGGGCGCACGTCCGCGAGGCCCTGGCGGATTCCATGACGTGGCTGTACGCCTTCTGGATCTTTGCGGCCAACATTCCGAACTCGATTGCCACCAGCTTCGGCAACATCCTGGTGACGGGGATGGGCTACACCAAGGAGGAATCCCTGCTGCTGGTGACGCCTCTCGGGGCGTGGGAGATTGTGGCCCTGGTCGGCCTCACCTACGCGGCCATGAAGACGCGACAGCGGCTGTACTTTTGCGTGCTCGGACACATCCCGGCCATCGTCGGCGCGATCCTGATGGCCACGACGGAAAAGGTGCCGGCGCTGATCGGCTACTACACCAGCGGAGGCATCCCCATCGGCTGGACCACCATCCTGGGCCTGCAGAGCTCCAACGTGGCGGGTTCCACCAAGAAGATCACCGTGGCCTGCATCGGGACCATTGCCTACACGGTCGGCAACATCATCTCGCCCCATACGTTCCAGGCCCGCGACGCGCCGAGATACCTGCCGGCCAAGGTGTCCATCTGCATCATCTACTTTCTCTGCACCGTGGACCTGCTGGTGATGCGGTGGATGTTTGTTTCGAGGAACAGGCGGAGGGATCGGGAGAAGGCGGAGCGAGGCGAGGGCTACGAGGTCGAGGCCAATCACGAGTTCTTCGACTTGACCGACTTGGAGAATCGGGAATTCCGCTACGAGGTCTAGCTAAGTGGAATTAGGTTAATGGGCTAGAAAGAGCCTAGTTGATATCCTACCGGTATATAAACGTCTACGTACAATACACCAAGCCAACAGAGAATCCGGGGTCGATGGACTGACGTGGATAACGCTACGCGCTGCAGCAGAAACCCGACCTATTGCAGCGCTGTTCACCCCTCAAGCAATCTAAATAAGCGTCCTCTCATCTCACGCGGGCAAGTTAAAGACCAGGCGGTAGAATGTTTACCAGCTCTGCGCTGCCAAACCACAGCCTTGAATACCTTCACCCAACGATGGCTACCCCGCGATCACCGCCCAACCCCGCAGTGGAGGCTGTGGGGATGGGGAAAACGTTTTGGCACAAGCGGCATTCCACGGGATGGCAATTTGCATCAGTGATATAGGTAGCTGGGAACAGTCAGTAGAGCTTTCAACTCCGGTATCCCCCTCACAAACCTCACGATTCAATGCCCCCGCTTCCCAAGGTCAGGGTTGCCGTCATCGGCGTTGGTCTCATCGGGCCTCGTCATGCGAAGACGGTAGTGGAAAGCTCCGAAGCCGACCTCGTCGCCGTTGTCGATCCGATGTCTGGAGGAAAAGCCCTCGCCGAGGAGCTGGGCACTCACTACTACGCGTCCGTCGCCGAGCTGCTTCAATCCCCCCACAAGCCCGACGCCGCCATCATCTGCACACCAAACCACACCCACGTGCCGGTATCCAAGGAGTTGGCGGCCAGCGGCGTGCATGTGCTCATCGAGAAGCCCTTTTGCACGGATATCGCGAGCGGCAAGGAGCTTCTTGAGCATCTCAAGGAGACCAAGGTCAAGGCCATCGTCGGACATCATCGTCGATTCAACCCCTACATGGTCAAGGCCAAGGAGATGGTGTCTTCCGGCTCGCTGGGAAGCATCGTCGCAGTCAACGGCATCTGGGCAACTTTCAAGCCCCTCGAGTACTTTGACCCTCCTGCGGATTGGCACAGGAACGACACGGGCGGCGTCGTCTTGATCAACATGATCCACGAGGTCGACCTGCTCCACTACCTCTTCGGGCCCATCACCCGCATCCACGCCGAGAAGACGGTGTCCCAGCGAGGCTTCGTCGCCGAGGAGGGAGCCGCACTCACCATCCGCTTCGAGTCCGGCGCCGTGGGAAGCTTCCTGCTCTCCGACAGCCTCCCGTCCCCATACAACTTCGAAGCCGGGACCGGAGAGAACCCCCTGGTCCCCAAGTCGGGGCAGGACTGCTACCGCATTTTCGGCACCGACGCGTCTCTCAGCGTGCCGGACATGACGACCTGGTCGTACACCGGCAAGCAGAAGTCGTGGAACGCCGAGCTGGTGCGGGAGAATGTCGCCGTCCCGCATGGAATTCCCTTTGAGCTGCAGCTGAGGCATTTCGTGCGCGTCGTCCGAGACCAGGAGGCCCCGAGCTGCACGGCCGAGGCTGGGCTTGCGGCGCTTTCCGTGTGCCAGGCAATCAAGGACGCACTGCAGGGAAACACGACGGTGGAAGTAGAGCAGTTTGCGCTGTAGGCTGGGGGTGGTTCTAAGACGCAGGCCCTTGTTGTCTACTCCGTTGAGCGAGCTGTGCAACACTTGCGACCGACACGACGAGTTTGATGGCCGAATGATTTTGATAGCAGCCACTCCTAGCTGTACAAACAGAACTGTTATATGTGCAACATGAGCTTCTGCGGGGAACAAGTATGTTACTCAAACGCGGCCCCCTACATTCACCGCCGCCAATCTGATGCCTCGTGTTTGTCTCAGCTGCCTGCTACCCCCAACGAACCAAACCGACGAGGAAACTCAAACAAATGCATACCTAACTAGGTTACGCCAGGATTGCTTCTTCTGGGAGATCTGTCGGCTAGCTGAAGCGCCGTTTTATTCAAATATGCCACTTTTCGCTGCCCGCTCCCACTTCAAACGTCTCCCTCGCATCTATCTTCCCGATCATCCCAGAAAGCAGGCATCCTACTGTTCGCGAAACCGCCAGCCAAGAAGCACCGGGAGCTTCACAAGAGTACGAATATCTGCAGCAACATCGCCCCTCCTCCGCAGCCCGCCCGCCATGTCTTCAGCCGCACGACCGGGCGCGTCTCCTCGCAAGGGCCTAGACAAGCCCATCTCGCAGCCGTTCACGCACCTGGACAACAACACCTGGCTGCACAACCGGTCGGAGACGGACGTGTACAAGCTGCTGATCGACTCGTACCGACTCCGCGTCGAAGACGACTACAACTTCGACGGCGACGTGCAGGGGGACAGCATCTACAACGGGTCTCCCAACGGACTCAAGGGTTTCAACCGCTACCTGAACACGGTCCAGTCCCGAAAGGGGCTGCTCCCAGACTGGTGGAGCCCCAAGAAGAGGAACGCGTGTCTGCTTTTCGGCATGGACGCGTCGCAGTGGCAGGACTTGCGCTGTGCCATCGAGAAGAGCGACGTCATCGCACACTACGGCGACGCCCAGTTTCCCATGCAGCTCCGCATGTTCGCCGAGGCGGTTCTGCAGCGCGGTCCTGGGGGGATGGACGGCACCGAGATGAGGAAGATGATGGTGTCTATAGAGCAGGGTACCTTGCCGCCCGACTCGCACGTTTCACTCGTGGACAACACCACGGGGGTCATGACGCACCCTCTACCGTAAGGAGGATAGTGCTGAGGTATCTATTGAACCGAGGGGAGAATAGTCACGGTACATGAACTTGGGTAGCTTATGGTAGGGAGGGTCTCTTTTATGGTTGTGTTTCTGAGTTCCAGCTCGGTAGCTGAGAGTCAAAGTCTCCCAACGCCTTTCAACAAAAAGATAGCATCCCCTGCATTGATATCAGCAGTCTTACCCCGTGTCAGGGGCACAAGGCGAAACTACACAGGTACTTGGGCCGCGTCACAAATGTAGCAATATCAAATGTATCTCCATGTTGTTAAAAGTCTCATGTCTTAACCTAGAGCCGTAATCCAAGTAACGTAGCTTACAGATGGTATACTTCCTCCTCCTCGTCTTCATCGTCGGAGGATGAAAGCAGAGCCTCCGCGTCCCAAGCGTCCTCTTCCCTTCGCCAATCGTCCAAGGGTATATCGTCCGCAAATAACTTTCTATAGCCCCCAAATGACTTGTATTTTCTCACGGCAAGCCTGATGCCCAGAACTATGCCCACCAAAACAGCAATGACAACCGCTAGTGAGAACCATTTTCTCCATCGCTTAAAGAAATGCGGGTACAGCCGCAAGTACGTCGCTACCGCCCATTCCTTCCAGCTGATTACGCGCATTTGATCTGGTTTGAGGCCCTTGCGGACAAGGTGCTTCATACGCGGACCTGTGGGCCCGGTCTGGAAGCGTCTGAGTCCAAAGTGCGGTGTGTGTTCCTGGCGGGGGTCAGAGTCGGGGTACTGGATATCACCCCAGTGTCCGGTGAAGTAGAAAAAGGACGTCAGGTTTGACGAGGGCGGCGATGAGGACTCCTCGTTGGGAGGAGCTAGACGGGTGAGCTTGAAAGAGGGAGGGTCAAAGCGGTAAAAGTAGGCCGACAGAACAGGGTCCCAAATCTGTCCTTCGTCGCAGTAGTCCAACAAGGCTATGTTGTGTATTTGAGTGCTAAGGTCAGTTAGATTAAGTTTCATTAGCACATTTTGAAGCGCATGACATACCCTGATTCAGCGTAGTTTGCGTGAGAACCAAGCGCGCTGTAAACGATGGGCTACAAGTTCGTGAGATTAGCCGCGTGCGAGCAGAGGGAAATCAGCTTGACCTACTCGTCCATCTGTCTTGTTGACAGTGGAATCAGCCCAATCATAGGCCTCGCCGTCCACGTGCTGGCTGTAATAAATGCCAATAGGCTCTCCGTTGCGGAAACGAACCATATTGTGTTCCCTTGGGAAAACAGTCAGCGATGGCCAGAAAACGCGTCAGCGCCACGACTCACCAGTCTCCTACGTGATTGCCAAAATGCATCCCCTCGGATGCCTTGCCACCACTTATGAGGCGATCGAGCGGCTCCATGACCTGGGTGATGTTTGGTCCCTCGTTATACGAGTAAAAGTAAAAATAAAACGCGTCGAGGTCGACTGGGCCTCTCTCGACCAGAATCACAACACAGGGGGTGGCGTTGTGGATCTGCCCCGCGGCGTCTGGGGCCTCGCCGCGGAGCCATTCCGGGTGCGTGAGGGGATCGTCATGAGAAGAGAGGGCAGTGCGATAGCCGAACTTGTTGAGCATCTCCAAGTTGTCCAGGTCGAGTGCAGGAAGCTGGTCAATTGGCTTTCCTTTTAGCCTTGGCGTTGTGTGGCGGAGATGAGCCAGGAGATCGCTAGGCTTGTACTGGTCTTGTGAATGCAGCCAGACAAGAGGTGCTGTGATGGTTCGTCAGCTGGTTCGAGACGTGAGAAGAGACATGCTGGCTCATCATGGCTAACGACCAACAAGTGAATGTGACAAACCATGGCTAGCAACGTAAGAAGGAACCGTAAGGTTCGGCTCGGCCCGGGCGCAACATATCAGCAGGGCGATGAGGAACAGCCCGAAGAGGTGCCTGGGTCTGAAAGCCTGGCCAGTTGAGTCTCCGGCCATGTCAAAGCCCGCCCAGTTCCACGACTACTGGTATTGAAGTATCGGATCGCCAATCGGGAGCTCGTTGAGACCGGCAGGTTTGTGCTGCCCGACAATCAAAATACTCGTATCGACGTGCTGAATCAGCACCGGTAACTCCGGCATCCGAAAAGATTCCGAGCTTGGCCCGTTTTAGCCAGAGTCCCGTAATCGCCACCCGAGTAAATCTGTCCTGCTTACGGAATTCCCTCATCAGATAAGGAAGCCCATCCGCCAATCTTCAATCCCGTCAAGATGATCCAGTCTCTTTTTAACCTTTGCTGGAACCGCAAGGCGTGTCTCCTTGCCAGAGGTTGATGCTGTGGGAGAGCGTAGAGTTGGTGGTTGAGTCCCGCTCGAAGATGCCGATGGCTGTGTATGGCTTGCAATGTCGTGGAGCCGATGTAAGAAGATCAGCACAACGTAGTTCATGTGAAGACAAGACTCGAATAGCCGTTGTGAAAATTAGTCTTGGAGACGATGCCTTCACCAGTACTGAGATTGTGTCCGGAAATGCAGCTGAATAATGACAAGGGTTTCGTCATCTTCCTGTCCCGTTCCCTGATCCCGGCGTGTGTTTCTTTTGGGATTCCATCTCCACTGTCCCAACACCCACTCATCAAGCCACGTCTGCGAAGAGCAATTCAGCGTATAATTCGGGCACCAGGAATGCTGGCCGCCGGCCCACAGCTGCACGGGCTCCCCGATCTGTGGGGGCTCGGACTGGAGGCTCGGACTAGAGGTCTCGGAGTATCCTGGCATCCAACGCTGGAGATGGTCCGAGGACATTAAGCATAAATTCAACAGAAACCCCGCGACGGCGACATGTGGAATCGTCGATTGTGACGAGCAATAAGAGGCTCTCTCTAGCAGGCAGACCACCTGTTCTTAGCATATCGCGAAGCAGCTGTTCATCAGTTGGGCCAGAGTGGGACGCCGCGAATAGCAAACGGCGCATTTCACCGCCACACAGGGCTGTCTTGGCATCGAGACCGTCTGGGATCTGGGGTCCGGGAAGCCAACCTCCTCCTATTTGCAGTGCACAGCCTACTACTAGTCAAGTCAGTCGCCGACGCAAACAAATAAGCTACGTGCCAAGTCTAAGCTTATTTTGTGCATTCAACCCTCCCTGAGAACCCACTCGCCTGCCTTTGTCTCGGCTGGACGTGCTCGATCCATCTGAGGTCGGCGATCATATCATTCGCCCTCCCCCGCTGCTGCCAGGGTCTCGATTCGCTGCCAGGCCCGGTCCGCAGCGGGTTTGTCCGTCCGCACCTCCCTGTCCCCAAGTGAATGAGGATGAACTTCGTGGACAGTTCGCTTGGCTCATCCGCAGTGCACCTCCACCACCGGCTCAGCTGTGGCGGCATGGCACTCGTTTGCTTGCCGCCCCCCGGAGGACCTGCCCAGTGCTAACCAACAGAGGCGCTGCTAGGGCTGAGGCGGCTGAGATGTGTCTGGAACGGCCTGGGGTTGGTGGCTTGCGGTGCGAGATGGGAGGGGACGGACGGGGACTTGCAGCTGCCATACACAACCTTGGCTCATCCTACGGATCCTACGCCCGGGAAATAAAAACCGTCATGCCCCAGCTGCATCTGGGCTATCTAGCCTACATCTACGTTCATCTGCTGAACCGCTGCCCTTTTTCATTCTGTCCCTGGCCGTCCACTTGTCGCTCTGAGGCGCCCAAGCGACCGGCCCTCTCTCCTCCACAGCCACCTCCGCCATCATGGACCACCAACAACCACATCTCCCACAACATCCCGCGACCGCGGCCGACTGGCGACCAACCAGAGACTTCTCCAGCACCCCAATCCCCTCCAGCCAGCCGAGAGACCTGTCGCCGCCGCCCATCTCCCCCGAGACGCCCTACACAGCGCATCAGCCGCCGCCGCAATTCGCCTATACCGAGCAACCCCCCCAGCCCCCACAGCCAGGATTCTTCGTGAACCACTCTCCTCAACCTCCGCAGCCCGGCTTCTTCGCCGGGTACTCCAACTCGGTCTCGCAGCACGCGTACACGCCGCTCTCGTCGGAGACGCCGCACAACGCATACCCGCCGGGCTCCGCGTCGCCGGGCTATTTTGCGCGTCCGCCCGCCGACCAGAACCATGACAGTCCTGCGCCCTGGGAGACGTTCCATCAGCCCGCGCCGAGCCCTGGCTTTCTCGGCTCCCACAGCAGACAGGACAGCGCAGCCGACCTCTTGAACCCGGCGCGTGAAGATGCCGCAGGGGACTCTCCGCCGCAGGTCTACTCGCAAACTAGACAATGGCAGCAGAGGCAGCAGAAGCCCTTCTTCCGCTTTGTCGAGTGGTGGTTCTCGTTCTGGTCGCAGGCCTGGAGCATGTGCTGCTTTCTCGTCGCCGGCATCTTCTTCGCCGCAGGCCACCACGCCTTCTACGAGGGACTCGACGGCAAGGAAGCCGAGAACCAGCCGCGGATGCTCAGGTACGGCACTGCACTGGCCTTCCTCGCCAAGGCGAACCTGGTGTGTGCCGTCGGTCTGGCGTTCCGACAGCGGGCGTGGATGATGGTGCGGCGCAAGATCCTGAGCCTCGGGGCCGTCGACTCGCTCTTCGCCGCTGCAGAGGACCTGTCCGCCCTGTTCAGCTGGGAAGCCATCAAAAACGCGAAGCTGGCCATGTGCTTGGCGGTTTACATCTGGCTTACGCCTCTGATCGTCATTCTGACGTCCGAGACGCTCTCGGTCACTCCCCAGACCAAGCGGGAATACACGCATTGTCCGTCGATCCGCACCCTCAACTTCACGCACGAGGAGGTCAACGACTGGCGCAAGCCAATCTCGATCGAAAACCTGTACGGCCTGTCTCTGTCCTTCTGGAACACCACGGCCGAAGGCGAACCCGACCCCAGCGACCCCAACTCCTTCGACTACTGGACGGAGAGCAGCCAGCAGTCGAGGCAGGTCGCCCTGCGAACCGCCTATCTCCAGCAGGCCATCATGCGAAAGGACGCGCCCGAGGAGATCTGCAGCGTCGGGTGGAACTGCTCCTTCACCATCCAGTTCACCGGCCCCGGATACAAGTGCGACGAGCTCGCCTCGGGCGTGAGGTCCGAGGTCAAGCAGCTCGGGAACTCGGTGGCGCCCTTTACGACGAGCGATCTGCTGCCCTTTGGCAACTTCTCGTACCTTGCCGTCACCGACCGGGGCGACTATGCCGCGCAGCAGATCGACTGCGCACACGGTGGCAAGCCGAAGCAGGAGCAGCCGTACCCGAAGAGCCTGGGGGCCTTCAAGACGGAGCCCATCATCTGGATCGGATACGCCGACGTCGACGACCGGAGCAAGCGCCAGCCCCAGAACCGCAGCGTCGAGGGCTGGTACGACGCGTACACGCCGACCATCTTCGGGTGCGAGCACTACGAGACGAAGTACTCGGTTGAGTTCAACTATACGGGCGGCATCCAGGCGCACAAGATCAAGAAGCGCGAGTTCCTCAACAGAGTCGTCGACACGCGATACATCCCGGGCCAGTCGGACACGGACGGCACCTTGGACAACACGGCTGCGCTGCCCGAGAGCAACTTTGTCTACCCGCAGGACATTGCCAACTACCGGCGCATTGGAGCCTACCACTCGCTGGGGAAGCTGATGCGCACCATCCTCAACGGCACCATCGCGATGCCGTATTCCATCTCGGAGACGCAGGTGACGGAGACGCGGCTGATCGAGAAGGTCAACTACCTGCCTGTCCGAAACTTCCACAGGGAGGTCGAGGCGTTTTACGAGGAGATGCTGCTGTCACTGCTGTCGAACCCACAGTTCCTGGCCGTATCGTGGGCGAGCGATCCCTCCAAGTCGTCCGGGGTAGCGGCGGGAGGCTCCTCCACCAAGTACCCGTGCACGCGCGAGCGCACGACCAACACGTTTGTGTACCATCGGCTGGAGCTGTGGATCGTGTACTCGATCGCCATCGTCATGGCGCTGGCGGGCGTGGCGTCGGGGCTGATGGCGCTGCGCGAGGAGGGCGTGTTCCGCGACAACCGGTTCTCGTCCATGGTGGCGGCGACGCGCGGGCAGAGCCTCAACAAGGTGCAGTGGGGCAGCGGCCGGAACAACAAGGACCTGAAGGTCGGCTTCGGCGTGGTGCCGGGCTACTCGGGCGAGAAGACGCCGGGCTTCGGCCTGGAGGGCGACGTGTCGCAGGACCGGGATCCGCGGATGGCGCGGTCGCCGGCGATTCAGATGATGGAGTGGGGGGAGAAGGCGACGAAGAGGGTCAAGACGGCGACGATGAGGGCGCAGTGAAGGGACGACGAGGGCGCCACGAGCTGAAAAGAGACGGCACGGGAAAGGATGGATGGATGGATGGATGGGATACCGGACGGAGTTGGCGTTGGAGCCTCTTGAGCTCTCGATAGCGTGCCATGACCAGCGAGCGATGAACAGCAAGTCTCGGAGTAATGTCTAGATATTTAAAGCCGAAGGACAGGGACGATGGGTATGCATTTGCCACGGCGTCAACATGAAAAGCGTTGGGGGTTTTTTTTTTGGTTGTCGGAAGCTGAGGAGTCACTGCAGGATGAAAGACGTAGACGAACAGCCGTAGACGAACAGCCGTAGACGAAAAGCCGTGATGTAAACTGGCCGCTAAAAGCACGTGGAGTCGGAACAGGGTGCGTCTCCAGGCGGCAATACGGACCACCATACAGACGAGCCTGGCGGTCAACGTGTCCGCTATTCCGGACGTCACCTTCAGCTTCGCACTCGGCCCAGCATCCCGTCATCACGTCGCCAGTTGCAGCTCGGGAAAAACATGGCCGCCCACGACCTCTCCGACGCCGCGCTGGGAGGCCCGCTCCGCATCCGGGACGGGCATTTCGTCGACGGCCACGGCCGCGTCGTCGCCCTGCGCGGCCTCAACGTCTCGGGCGCCAGCAAGCTGCCCACCGAGCCCAACGGCCTGTCGCACCTCACCGACGGCTTCTACGAGCACCGCACCGTGACCTTTGCCGGGCGGCCGTTCCCTCTCGCCGAGGCGCCGCTGCACTTCGGCCGCCTGCGCGCCTGGGGGCTGCCCGTGGTGCGCCTGCTCGTCACCTGGGAGTCGCTCGGCCACGCGGGGCCCGACCCGGCCGCCGACCTGGACCTGGAGTACATCGACTACCTCGGCGCGCTGATCGACCTGATGCCCGCCTACGGCATCAAGTGCTTCATCTGCGCCCACCAGGACGTCTGGAGCCGGTTCAGCGGGGGCAGCGGTGCGCCCGGCTGGACCTTTGAGGCCGCCGGGCTGGATATCGAGGCCTTCACCGAGACGGGCGCCGCCTACGTCCACGGCCAGGACGAGCAGAGGCGGCTGAACGGGCTCGTCGACGACAAGGAGCCGAGCGGCCCTTTCCTGTGGCCGTCGGGCTACCAGAAACTCGCCGCGTCGACCATGGCAACCCTGTTCTGGGCTGGCGATGCCCTCGCGCCGCAGCTGACCTGTCGCCGGTCCCCCATCGGCGGCCACGGCGCCCCCGAAGACGTCTCCATCCAGCGCCACCTCCAGGACGCCTTCGTCGAGGCGTTTGGGAAGCTCGCCGACGCCGTGGGCGGCCTGGAAGCCTGCCTCGGCTTCGAGCCCCTCAACGAGCCTCACCGCGGCCTCGTCAACCTGCACGACTTCCACGGCTGGAACTACGACACCGACCTGCACATCGGCCACTACCCGTCCTTCACCCAGTCGCTGGCCCTCGGCAGCGGCTACGCCCAGGAGGTCGACTTCTACGTCAAGTCCTGGCCGTTCCCCACGCGCGTCTCCCACCGCTCCGTCGTCGACCCCAAGGGCCGGTCCGCCTGGCTGTCTCGCGATGCCGCCGCGCCGTCGGAGCAGCCGCGGGGCATGGGGCAGTGTGTCTGGCGTGCCCACGGCGTCTGGGAGTGGGATGAGCAGCGGAAGGCTCCGGTGGTGCTCGATAAGGATTACTTCGATACCGACCATCGCAAGGGGCGGGAAGGAAACCGCATCGAGTGGTATCGCGACTGCTACGGCCCGTTCTTGAAGAAGTTTGCGGACCGTGTTTCGCGCTCGTCTTCTCGCAGCATGTCCTTCGTCGAGCCCATCCCCAACGAGTTCATGCCGCCCTGGCCTGTCGAGCCGGCGCAAAACGACAAGCCGCAACCTCAGAAATACGCCGTGAAAACACTCATCGACACGAAACGCCCGTCCAACTTTGTCTACGCCCCTCACTTCTACGACCTAAACGTGCTGTTCAGCAAGCACCATGCCCTTATGAGCGTCAACGTCCAAGGCCTCTCGAGAGGCATGTTCGTCCTCAAGGCCCTTTACTTTGGCGCCGAGGCACTGCGGAGAAACTACCGAACGCAGATCGGCAACATTGTCAAGCACGGCAAGGCCTCGCTTGGACAGGTGCCCATGCTCATTGGCGAGGTCGGCATCCCCTTCGACGTCAACGGCGGAGCCGCGTTTGCGACGGGGTGGTACGACAAGCAACGGGAGCTGATGAATGCCCTCATTGCCGCCATGGAAGACAACGCCATCGCATTCACGCTGTGGAACTACAACCCGCACAACCGCTTCGAGTACGGCGACGGGTGGAACAAGGAGGACTTCTCCGTCATCAACGGCGACGACGTCGAGGAGCATGGCCCCACGCGCCAGGACTATCGCAACGCAGCCCACGAAGACGACGAGCTGTACCGCGGCGGGCGAGTTCTGGACGTCATCATCCGACCGTACGCTGCCAAGATCGCCGGCACGCCCTTACGCTCGAACTGGGACCACCGCACGCTCCGGTTCGACTTTTCGTGGAGCAGCGAAGGCGGCGGCGTCGAGCACCCGGCGACGGACGACGACAAGTCTCGTTTGACCGAGGTGTTTCTGCCAAACTACCACTACGCAAGCCACGAGATCCGCGTCAGCGTCAGCGATGGCGATTGGTCGTATGACGCCGAGGAGCAGACGCTGCTGGTGCGGCATGGTGCGCACAGCGGCACGGCTCGTCACAGCGTCGTCGTCGAGATCGGCGACCGGCGCGAGCATCTCCTGCAGAGGGTGTTGGTGCGGCGTCAAGGAGGACCGCCAAGTTTCCTTCTTGACCGGGTACCGCCAAGTCTGGAGGTGTTGCTTCAGGAACTCGGCGTTGATCAGGTTTTGTTGGCTGGTCTCGCTGTTGTTGTTGTGCTGCTGGCGGTTGGGGCTCAGATGTACCGAACCGTGTAGAAGGAATGTCTACCGTCGCTTTTTCTCTCTCATGTCGCTAGATATAGACCTTGGATAAATTTCGGGACCATGTATAGAACCAAGACGGAACACTTGAATACATCATGCGTCAGTCAATCACATCGACACCCATCCACTCCCTCTTCGGCCTCGAAGGCCTCGCGTCAAGCAACAGTCCTAGTCACTGTTTGAAATTTGTTTGTATTATTTGTATCGTTTTACTTAATTATGCCAGTCATGCTCGCTAAAATTGAACTTTTGCTTATTCCGCATCCAGAGGCGCTCTCGGCGCTCGGTTGTTTACTTGGATTCCTCCGCGCTTCCTCTCGTGGCTGTCGGGCATGGGCAAGGCCCAACCGCCCTCTCCCTGAGGAGTGGCCAGCCACAGACGGAGCAGATGTCGGCGAGGCGTGGGAGGTTGGTGGTCTGCGAGTAAACGGATTAGCTTGTCAAGTCTGCCGTATACCGAAGACAGAAGAACGTACCGACGTAGGCTGTTCGCGCGTGTAGCAGGTGCGTGTTGCTGACGAACTGGATGTCGCCGACCTCGAGGATCATGTGCAGCGCCAGCTTCTGGCACGTCTCCTCCAGGACCTGGATGGCGTTCTTCTGGGCGTCGCTCAGCGCGGGGATGAGGCCCTTGTCGGAGAAGCGGGACAGCGAGCGCACAAAGTAGGGATCCCACTTGCAGTAGACGCGGCCCTTGCCCCCGTCCTCGAGGTAGAAGATGGGCTGGCGAACCCACTCGTCCTGGCCCTCGGACGTCTCGCCCTTGCGGTCGAAGTACCAGATGGGCTGGGTGAGGATCTCGGCCACGTCGGCGTGGTGGGCCTGGAGGTAGTTCCACACGTTGTGGATGCTGACGATGTCGCTCTCGCCGCCCTCGCGCGCGCGGTGGACGCACAGCAGGCCGACGAGGTCGCCGTCGTCGGCGTGGAAGAACTGCCGCGCCGTCGTGCGGTAGATGCGCACCTTGTCGATCTGCGTGGCGTCGTCGCCGACGTCCTTGACGTGGCCCAGCACGTGGCCGAGGCCGTTCTGCGACACAAAGTACCCCAGGTACGTGCCCAGACCCATGTAGGCCACGGCGTTCTTCTCGGGGCCCCAGACCTGGGCGGGGAAGCGCTTGAAGAGGATGAAGCCCTTGCCGTCGATGAGGTCCTCGCGGAGCTCGCCCAGGATCTTGCTGAGCGTGGGGAGGGGGAAGTTTTGCTGGAAGAGGGCACCCGGGGTTAGCTGGGGGGGGACTGGTCTGCTGGCACGGGACAGTCGAGGGGGCTTCCTTACCTTGGAGATGCCGGTGAGGGGCGTGCCGCTGGCGATGAACCGGTCGGCCGTGTCGCTCAGCTCCTGGATTTCCTCGTCGGTGAAGGGGTGCGTCCACTTCTCGGGGCTGTCCTTGTAGTCCTCCTGCTTCCACAGCGTCGGGCCCGTGATCTCCTTGGGGAACTCGGAGTAGGGCTTCAGGCGGTCGTACAGGGGGGGGTGCTGGCCGGAGGTGCGGATGCCATCGGGGAAGATGGAGCGGGGCGCATCCGTGTTCTTGACCTGGGGCAGGGCCGCCGTGTTGGACTCGATCAGCGCGCCGGGTGCCATTGCGACGAGATGTGTCTGACGAGGGGGATTGAGACGCTGGAGGAAGTGTGTAAGAGGCAGGCAGGCGTTCAGTTGAGCTGCATACTGGTCCCTTTCCGTCCGTCTCTTGGTTTTATCCCACTCTGCCTTATATACCTGGATTCCGCATCCGTTGTCGGCCCCGCACCCTCCGGATTGCGTCTTCGGATGGCGTCTTCGCGACAGAGAAGCGTTGGCCGATCCGTGGATTGCGTGCTCGATGCTCGATATCACGGAGTGGCGCGCAACCACCATGAAACCAACCTAGCGCCAACCCACAAGCTCTCACACTGCGGCCGCGAGCGAGGCGACGCACCAATGAGCGGCGCGGGTGGCATATGACGTTATTTGATGCTTGAGCGACCGTCCTCGTCTAGATGGCCATGACGGGTCTCCGATCGTACGTTTGCACCCGAAGGCCTCTCGGCTCTCCGCGGTTGTTTCAGGGGCCGGGGGTTTTTCTTCTGCGAGGACTGCCGAGATGTGCCCCTCAGTTCCATGCCTTATCAGATCTTGAGGTTTTGGGTGAGATGGCAGGGGTGACTGGGTCATGTTTCTCACCCGGTGTGCTCCGGCCCGGTCGTGTTTACTACCCAGGTTGCCGGGAAGTTGATTCAGCCGCCTCCTGTCCAGGATGGGTGAGGGGATAAAGCAGTTGTGAGTCTGGAGCTTAGAATGGATCGTCTACTGTAAGTGAGGTATTAGACTCCGTGAGGGTATACCCCGCTTGTGACGATACCCTCCTGCTTAGCCATGGGCGTTCAATCTCATCCTGCAAAGGCCCAATCCCGTTTTGAATATGTCCTGCAAGCTTGCTGGATCTTACGCCCCCGTCTGCTCATCCGACCAGGCTGCTGTATCTGAGTGGCATTCTAGGGCAAACATCAGCTTTGAAAACCGTCACGTCCTTCAGTTGAAAAAAATGGTTTGCCTTTTTCATTCCGCTCTATAGCTTAGACTTCTTGACGGGAGGAGTGCAGCCCATCTGCTCAAAGCTGACATTCAACACCTCCATGACATTCCCCCACGGGTCTGCCACGTAGAGACACTTCACCCCGGTACCCAGCGGATCCATGGTTTTCCCTATCCGTCTGCCGCCCGCCTCCTCCACCCTCGCGGCCAGAGCGTCGGGATCCGAATCGGTCACGCAGATGTGGAAGAACCCCCCCTTGTGGAACTGGAAGCTCTCGGCCTCGGGCTCTGCCTTGGGGTCGATGAATTCAAAGACCTCGAAGCCGACGCCGTTGCCCGTCGTCATCCACGCCAGCTTGACCTCGTTGAGCGAGGCCGGGTAGATGCCGAAGATGGCGTCGTCGGGCTTTTCCCATCGCTTGATGTGGTGGATCTCGCCCAGGAGGCGGAATCCCAGGATTTCAGAGTACCATTTGACCACCGACTCGATGTTGCTGACCGAGACGGCGACGTGGTTGAAGACGCGGTTGTGGATCGGCTTCCCCGGACAAGAAATTAGCGCGGCAGCCAAAGGAATTGGGGGGGGCGCCCTACTGATTCCCCCATTGTTGCTGTGCGGTAATCGATAGTCTCGATTTGTTGTGAGAGATGAAGGAAGTATAGAATCTTGCTCGGTATCTGGAAGCAGCATTTCTTATTAATATGCACATTATTTCACCTCGGACATTTCACCGGAAAGTCTATCTCACCGGTCTCTTGTCCGCTGTCGGAAAAGCCACTCCGTGCGTCTTCGCCATGTCATGGACTCGGAACGACAATTCCGACGGTGGAATGGCCGACTACCTCTAACGATGGCGTTCAAGGGGCGAGGCTCTGGGAATTCAGAAGCACTTTGATTCTATTGAATGCAACTGACACAAGGCTGCAAACGTAAGATGAAGAGGGATAATATATCTTAGTCACAATTTGTCTTCACTTTTGCTTCCTTCCAATCCCCACTCCAACTCCAAGCTAAATTGAGTCCGTCTCGTAATAAACATCGTCAGGCGAGTAAGGAAACTTGCGAACCACCACATCACCCTTGTACTCCCACAGGTCAACAAACGACGGCTCATAGTTTAGGTCACAAGTACCGTCGTAAGAACCATAGTTAATCACATCTGTGGCGTCTCCGTCCTTGTAGTTGACGCGCACCATATTCACGGTTTCGACATTTGCACCGACGTGGAAATAGTTGGTTGGCATGAACTGGATTCCGGAATGTGCAGTTGTAAACACAGTAGTCGGAAGATCGCCCTGTGAAACAAACGTCAGCACAAGCAATGAATAAAAGCAAAAACTGGAATGGGAGCCTACAGTGTGAGGAACATGGTGCATGCCCAAGTTGAGCCACAGAACCAGATCCGTCTGGTTGAGGCTCTCGCTGTCAAAGAATTTGGAGAAGTCGACTGGCGGGTTCTTGGTGTCCTGGTTGTTGTAGGTGTGTGTGCTCCTAGGCTCAGTGTCCTTCCGCTTAGAGACCATGATGTCGTGTTCGGCCCACTTGGCACTGTTCTTCAAGACACTGGAGTCGTGAACCGTCAGATGGGAAGCTCCCGTGTAGGGCAAGATGCGGTAGCCACGGTGCTCGCCATACTTGTTGGTTTCATCTTGGTTCACAACAAAGATTTGCTTCTGATTATTGAAACCCCAGTTGAAGCGCCCTTCGTCCTCGCTCTCGACATACGACCGGTTTAGTTTCATCGTGTTGAACACTTTGCCCTTGGACCACGGGTAAGTGGTCGTGTGGGGCACCTGCTCCATCAACTGAACCGTGTTATCGGTGCCGAGGATGTCAAAGTCGGCCTTGAAGTTGAGCACGTGGTCGTGCATCGAGCCCGAGAGCTGATCGTGGATGTGAAATCCGTAGTCGTGGTTCTTGGCGTAAAAGGCAGCTTGGATGTATCCCGAGGCACGAACCTCGATGGCAACGGAGCCGTCCATGAAGAAGCTGTAGCTGAACATGTAGTCGTAGTTTCCGACCGTCGAGACCGACCGAACGGTAAAGTACACGTTCTTTGTTGCCGTCACGTACTCTGAGGAACTGTGTCGAGCCATGGGGTGGTCTGCATCAAACTCGAAGAGACAGATGCTGTTTAGGTGGGTGTGGGTTGTCTCGGAGACATAGAAGCTCGAGTTGAGATAGGTTGCGTATGAAGGGCAATCGAATCCTTTGAGAAGCTCGAATGCAAAGGGGCCGAACCCGTAGTAGGTGTCCAGGTATGCAGTGTGAGACTGGACTGGATCACTTCCGGCGTAGTGGGCCAGGGCTTCCTGTAGACCCAGTTCGTAAAGAACGCGTTGACCTTTGTGCCGAATGTCGTACAGAGCCATTCCGCTGTCACGGTCAAAGCCGATGTAGAAGCTCCATCCCATCCACTCGACATACTTCCTCTGAGCATCGACGGAGTATCTAGCACCCTGAGGAGCGGCTGCAACCGGGGGAGCCATCGTGTCCAGAGGAGGGATGATGCCCTGTTGGTCTGTCTCGGCCCACGGGCCATTCCAGTTTCCATCGAGCTTTTCAACCTTTCCGCTCCAATAAGCTGTGCGGAACTCGTCGGTTGTGTCGTAGAAAACTCCGTTGTAGTACCATCCTTCAACAGTCCACTTCGAGGTATCTCGTCCAGTGACATCGGACATGAAGAAGAGGCCCATGGGCATCATCGAACCCACATCGAAAATGGTCGTAGGACTGCTCCAGAAAGTGTCCCATCGCAAGATTCGATCACCGTCCTGGTATACCGGATCGATGCCCCAGATTGAAAGCGTATCATTGTCCAGGCCAAGTGCAGTGGCATTCCAAAGATCCAAGGTAATGTCGCTGATTGAACCGCTCACTGAAAACTGGTATTCATTGTAAAGCGCATCTTCATCTGCGTCCAAGTTGCGAACACGGCCTTCTGTCTTGCGGGTGAAGGGATATTCGAGTGGTGCCCAAGTGGTGCTACCGTTAGTAGCTGGCAACGGCCCTACGAGAATGTCTTGGTAGTAGGGCTCGTCGTCTGCTCGGTGGCTGATGACTGTATGCGCATAGCGAGCTGGTAGTGAGCCGGAACCATCTACATATGACAAGGCATCCGTCTTGTTGGGTCGCATAAGCTCAACTAGAAGCCTACGTGCGTGTGGTGTTAGCTGGAAATTTCGGATTTAGGGTGGAACGTGTTTGGTATTAGTGTTGGTATGAGTTAGTTTTAGTACAAGTAATACTGGTAGTGTTTTTTGCCAACTCTGTTCGTGATCATTGTGGAATAACTACTCACAGAGTATTGTCCCAACTTCCTGCATCTTCCGAAGCAGTGAGGTTGAGTTCCGGTTGAGCAAATAGCCAGTCCACAACACCAACGGCCTCTTGCTCCGTCAGTCCGGCCCATATGTTCTCCTTCGGCGCATCGATATCGAGGGCAGACTTGACTACACAGTCGTCTCGTGTCTGCTGTCCTCTCTTCTCAAGGCTGGCTCCAAGGACTTTTCGCCCATATCCCTTTACGCGCTGTTGAACCCAAGGTGTTTTTGGCAATCCAAGAACAGTTGGTACTATAGTGCTGAAAATGATGAATGCCGCTGTAAGCAGCTTCATCGAGCTGAGAGTTGCCGGCTTCATTGTCAACACAGACGGGTTGTCTGATGATGGAATGAGTAACTAGAGGTGATGCTCAACTGAACGGACTAGGGTTGCCTTTTATGCTTGGAGATACATCAGAAGACATTCCTCCACTAGGGGCTGTACGGAATGCTACCGCTAGACCTTGCTAACGAAAGACTCCGGCATATGGGTACCAACAGATCCAGTAGTCCTTCCTTGGCATAGACGTACGAATAGCCGATTCCGGATCTGAGATAGGCAATTCTATACTTGCTGATGCCGTGGAGACTGCTGGTGTGGGCATGGTCGATTCCAGCCATCTGGTTGGTGTGGCCGTTGAGTATCTTGGCTTCCAACCGAGCAAAGTTTGCGGGGTGGGGTCTTCTATCGTTGGTTTACCGGTCCATGGGTGAGATGTCTGCCAAGCCCTCAAGATCGATTCGTGGTTGCATCCAGATAAGACATGACGACAAGGGTTGAAGGTTTAGGATCAAGTACTGTAGCTGGGAGCAAACCATCCAGCAATGTACAGTTCCAGAGCTAAGTCAATCCCGAATAGAAATGATAGCCTCGTGTCTCACTAGAGCTATATGACATGTTTCGAAACGGGTATTACGAAATATGAAGGCTTGCGGATGTTAAATTAACTTTATAATAAAGTGTCAGTCTCAAAGCTCCATCGGCAGTAATAGACAAACTTACCTTGTTTGCTTGCGTGAACCCCCGCCTAATGGCCCGGGGATGTGGGCCTGCCAACACGTTATCTGTGATGACCTTGTCACTCCATGCAGTCCGAGAAACCCGGCGTCTCCACGTGCGTTATCTTCCCCTCATTTGCTATCTCTTGATAGCTTAACCTGGCTTTTTTTTTTTGAAGAGATCGGGGAACCTGGAAGCAGCTGTGGAGAGAGGCGTACAGCCTGAGCCGTCCCGGTCAACATTTTTGTTGGTCGTGCTAATGTAAGCGATCTCGGCTTTGAAATGGGGTTGAGCGCCTCCGAACCCCGATGGCATTTGTCAAGATAGCGGAAGGCGGGGTCACGCTTCTGTCCAGATATCATTCAGCTTCGGTGTAATGGACTAGATCTGACGTCACTAATACAGACACCGAAGAAGTAGTTAGGCCTCTCTCGGGTTGAAAGAGAGTAACTGTGGAATCGAGATGATAGAGCGAGACTTTCATTTTGCTGGTGGTTGACGCTTGCGGGGTGAGCGTAACGTGAGGTTAACAAAACTGAAATGGGTAAAATAAAGAGTATCACCTCCTTTGTATATGTCATTCGACGTTATTACACTCTCCAAGCCCATATCTTTCCGACTCTTAGATCTCGGACAGCTATTCATTAATATCCCCCAAAGCGGCCAGCTTCTTACATGTTTGCGGGCGGACTCGACGCATCCTGTGACTACATCTCGTTTTGAGAGAACAGAAAGTGCGTGGGAACTTGGATAACTTTTTTGTGTGCTCAAGTTGTGTCAGGTACACAGAGTGTCGCAAAAGTGAGCTGCAGTCTACTGATTTCCAAATCAGCTTTTAGCTGTGAGATGATATCTGGCTCCGTATAATCTGGACAGGTCTCTTAGCCTTCCGAAAACGGGTCTCGAGGGTTTCGCCGCGTTGACTACGGGCAAGTTGCTGGGCTACTCTCCAGGGCTCTAGAGGGTTATGCAGTGTGAAAGGTAGTGTTTGCCACAAACATAGAGAAAGTAGGATGAAGGTTGCTCAGGTTGGGCTGTGACTTAGTGAGTTTGTCTGCCTGCAGATCATTTCATCTGCGAAGTCAGATACGCAGTCAGATGTCCCTCAGTATGCGTCAGCGGCGATGACTGCCAATGTTTTATGAGTCTATCATTAGGCCTTGTTACTATGCAAGAAAGGCTCTGGTGATGTGAATATTAATCCAATTTGCGGGATCCAGTGGGTCTTGAGAGCAGTCAACCTCCGCGGGTAACAGATATCTAGTATGGTTAGTTGCTCGCCTTCGTTTAAGATGATCTAGACTACGAAACCAATCCCTTTTTTTAATGGTCAAATTATGTTGATGAGATCACAAAATGGCCTGGAAAAGTGAATCGAGGTTGAAAAACACTTGATGGACTGGACAGACTTTTGAGCCGCTCGAGAGCAGCCACACGGATCATGAGAACATACTCAGCGGCAAACAGGCCTAGAGACGACGCAACTTATCTCACATTCTGACAGTCTCACAGTCTCACCAAAAGCCTGTGGTCTTGGGCTCTATATCTCAATTTGCCACTTGTTCGGGGCGGCCCGAAGACAAAAGACGACCTCGTCGGAGACAGCCCAAACGACACCCGGACGACAGCGATGGTTGATAAGCCCAACCAATTGCCTTTTCAATAATTGTTGTTGGCGTTTATTAAGGCGCCTCCACTGCTGATAAGGGACCGGCCATCGGCTAGTTGCGCTGGTTTGGTCGACCTGATTGGCTCATCCAGCTGAGATGGCCGAGAGAGCGGTTGTCGGCGGCCTCCGCTTAGTAAATCCGTGCAACACCAAACCGCCAGCTTAAATACACGGCGATGCCCCCAACTTGGACTTCTCAGCAACCTCACTCCAACATCACTTCTACCCAGGAAAACACCCTCTGCGAAGAATTTCCTGCAATCGCACAACCTGCACACACCAAATGTCTTCGAACGTAACCGTCCAGCCCATCCCCTCCCCCGAGGGATCCAACATCGACTTTGGAGCTGTTGTCTCCAACGTTGACATTGAAAACGTCACTGGTAAGACTCGATGCACTCCGTAACGTGCCATGATGAAATGCTACAATTCTTGGGAGAATACCCGTGCAATCGGTAACCTCCTATGGTAAGACGACTCGCCTCTACACAGCCCAGACCAGGAGCTGACGCAGTCCAGATGCCGACTTTGAGATAATCCGCGACGCGCTGTTCAACCACCAGGTCCTTGTCTTCAAGAACCAGGGTCATGCTTCGCCCAAGGCGCAGTATGAGATTACGCAAAGGTTCGACCCCGCTGCCGGAGCCTCTTACGGTCACGGCAAGACTCTGGACGCGAAGCGCTCCATTCTGCATCCGGACCTGAAGACGATCCCTCACCAGCCTCAAGTCCAAGTCATCGGAAACGGCTTCGTGGAAGAGTACGAGGGCCTGAAGAATATCAAACTCCGTCACCCTCACCACCGCACCTTCCATGCGACGACGATTCCGGATGAGAAGGACCTCGACTTCACCCGCTTCTATCGCTGGCACATCGACGCGGCTCTGTACGGCTTGGCGCCGCCAGTCGTCACCTCTCTTCTCGCAGTCAAGGTGCCCGGTGGTCGCAAGCAGACGCTGCTTTACGATGACGAGTCTGGCGATGAGCTGACTGTTCCTCTCGGAACTACCGCCTTCGTCTCTGGTTATTCCATGTACGACCAGCTCTCCCCCGAAGACCAGGAGTTTGTTCGCACCACCAAGGTCGAGTACGCTCCGCACCCGTACGTGTGGATGACCAGCGCCAAGTCCCGCTCGGATGGTCTCGGCCTGGTGTCTGAGGGTAAAGAAGTGTCGCTCGATGACCTGCCGCCCATCGAGGAAGACAAGATCCAGATCCTGCCCATGTGCTGGCGCAACCCCGTCACTGGCCGCCTGGCTCTCCAAGTCCACCCTTCAGCCATCCGTAAGCTGCATCTCGCCGATGGGACCGTGATGGATGACCTTGAGAAGGTGCGTGAGGTGGTTCACAACCTTCAGAGACCGGGAATCGGGCCGAAGAAGGTGTATCCTCATGATTGGCAACAGGGCGACTTTGTCCTCTTCCACAACCGGGGCTTGATTCACTCTGTCGTTGGAGCCTTTGCGGAAGACGAGGTGCGTCTGTTCCGGCAGTGCAACATCGCTGGCAGTAAATTGCCAGAGGGGCCCGTTCCGATTGCCGTGGGCGCATGAGTCCAAGTGTAATAACTTGATCGATGTACGTTTGGAAAATTTGCAAGGTAATGATTGTTGATGACTAGACTTGGCTTCGAAATAAAGATTCTTCAAATCGCTACCTAATGGGTGAACATGCTTTTGCGTGATATCCAGTGATGCACAGTCTGCCGACTCATCTGTCTCTGAATCCATCCCCGTTTTTAAGACTCGCATGTTCCTGCTGAGCAGAACATCGTTTTGTGCTTTATTGGCTATCCATCTTGAGGCAGGGAGCATTAGCTTCAGTCGATGTCTTCAACGCCTCTGGAGTGCTGCGAGTCAAATGCCAAGGTGTCTCGTAACCAAGTCAGTGACACTGGGTGGGCCTGGTGAACAGGTAGCAAGGCTGTTGCTACGCTAGGGGAAGTCGTTCTGTAGCAAGGCAATGTCCACGCAGCCGTCGCGAACAGGGACCGAAGTTTGAAATGGGACAAACGAAGTGATGAGCCAGCAGGTGGGAGATTCAGACGCCGCAGTTCTTCGGACAGCTAAGCTTCAAGGCAGACCTCGGTCAAGTGGTAACACGATGCAGCCATAGCCTTCGTTACGGATGCGCGAACATCTTTCATGCAGATTATGGAGTCACAGCCTCTCTCCCGTTTTGCCTACTGGTTGAAGCAGAAGCGTTCAAAGCTCTGAGGGAAAGCGGGAATCAGGTATTTCTGAAAATCTGCTCCTTTAATTAGCTATGCCTAGGAAGATGCAGGGATTTCCCACCATCAAAGAAAGCTGCTTCCTGTTTGACCGTCAGGGCCGTCCATCTTTCGAGCCGAAAAGAGGTCTTGCCAAGCTTGACCTTGATGGTTGAGCCCCATCTGAGGCTGCAGAACTTGGGTCCATCTTGCCTTGCTGACTGCCCGGGTATAAGATCCCTTGTTTGGTTCGTATCCCCCACTCCTGGAGTTTCCCATCGGCCTCACGGGCTGTCCCTGATGAGGATACTGCCCACACACGGATCCCATGTTCGAACTCAGTCCAGCTGGGTGGCCTTGGCCAATCAAGGTTGGACTGAGTCGCCCTGTGTGCTGCCGTCAGAGGCATCAAGCTCGGCCAGCTCAAGGGCAGTCTGGCACGCGTTCCGGATTGGCCGCCCATTCCACCGACCGTACGTGTGCGTTCAGAAATACTGCTCGACAAATTACCCAATATAGGAGCGATTGTAGGTGATTTTGCAGCTTTGGCGATCGAATCGCTCCTGGATAAAGTCGAGGTTGAGCTCAAAGACCTTTATGGTCTTCAATTCATCGAGCTCGGGTTCCCTTTTGAATGGTCAGGCTGAGATACTATCCGGGTTTATAAGCGTTGTCAGCTCACCACACGTAATCCCGAACAAGATGTTACTCCCAAGACAAAAGTCTAGTACTAAGGGGCTGCAAATGAGAAGGTAGTTGTCCTCAATTCGAGCCCGGCTGAGATGTTCACAGCTGGTGGAATCCGAGCGCCTTGGTCTCGTCTTCCGGACGCGCGGCGCATACACGCGTTATTCCTTTAGGTACCTACCTCGCTAGTTCACTAAACTTACTGAACACGTTCTCCATGAACGAATTAGCGAGTTTTTATGAAATCCAGTATTCAGCTATGTCTCATGTGTCCTTTTTATTTGCGCCTGGAAGCATTTAGCATAGTTGCGCTCAGGGTTCACTGCCCATCCACTTCTCATCGTTGCCCTCCATGGCGCCAAACGAGTCATGTCGACCGTATCTAGATACCTCGACGCTGCCAGATGTTTCAAAAACAGAGACGGACTTTCTTGACTCTTCATTCTTTCAATCAGATGCGTCTCCCGGTCCGCAGCTTCCCACGCCGACTTCAATCATTGAAGACTATGGAGACGGAGGAGCCCGTGTCGTAAGGATCGAGAGCCTGAATATTGCTGTCAAGATTGACCACGCGTCTCACCTGAGGCTGGAGGAGGTACAGGCAATGCGTGCCATTCGACAGATCTTCCCGAAGGGTGAAATTCCTGTTCCCGAGGTTTTTGGTTGGAGACGGCATGGTAACCAAAACTTCATTTACATGAGTCTTATTCCCGGAAAGACATTGCGAGAAGCTTGGCCGTTGTTCACCGAAGACGACAAGGAATTTATTGGAGGCGAACTCCGTCAAATTATAGCATTACTGAGGCTTATTACTCAAGAATGCCCCAACCAGATCGGTACGTCACTTGTCTTTTTGATAGGGAATACTGCTAACCTCAGCGTAGCATCTGTTAATGGTGGAGTTGTGCAGGACAGATTCTTCAGACTTGACTACGAAGAAGGCCCGTTTCAAACTAACAAGTCCCCGAAGATCCGTGCCATCATAGACTGGGAGCAGGCGGGTTGGTACTCGGAATACTGGGAATATTGTAAAATGGTGTATGGAGTGAACATTTACCACGATTGGCGTGCTGAGGACTGGCCTGATAAGATTACCGAACCCTTCGAGGACGCATTCTTTGCCTTTTCGGAATACTCATTGTGGCGTTGTCCATAGTAGACATAATCTAGGTTAGGTTCGTATCATTTAATGGATCGCCATCCATGGGTGAAAATGCGAGGGCTCGTTTGGGTCTTTCATCGATCCAGTGGCGAGAACGTTGTTCATGTAGACTTAGTGTGAGTGAGACCATGGACGCCACTTCGACCCAGCATTTGCGTTGCTTGTTTCGGATTCATCAACGAATAAATTTCATTGTATTCTTGCTTAGGCGTTGTTTAGTAGTATTGGATCTAACATAAGAAATCCGGCATGCTTGTATGTTGTTAGTGTTGATTAATTACCGCCAGCCTGAACTTGCGATCTGAGCCTTCCGACTGAGCCTAAGAAAAATAAGAGATAAAAGAACGGCAAAGGAGTGGACATCGGGGCTCTGGGGCTGGAGCGGCTTCGGGCTAGGCGACTCGATGCATCGGACTACTCAAGGCCTACGGTCACCGCGTCACACTCCCGAATTCGAGGACGCAGACTTCAGGATCGTCTTGAACGGAGCCGTGGACATGCAATGCGAAGATCGCAGGCGGGCGGAGCAAGTGATCACCAACTACCTCTTCCGCGACTGGATCTGCAGCCCCGGTTCAGCCAAACTGCTCGTACATGGAGACTTCGACGACCTGAACGGGATTTACCCCTTGTCAATCGTGTGTGCGACTTTAGCCAAGGCACCCAGAACGTCTCCCGGGCCCATCAGCCTCGTGTTCTTTCGAAGGTGTCATCTTGTGCGGGACGGCCTCTACAGGGGTTCGGTCATGATCCGCAGCTTCATCGCGCAGCTGGTGCGGCAATTTCCGTCCTTCACCATCATCCCCGATTTTAGGATCTCGACACATGGTGATATTGACAATGCAGACATAATGCAGCTCTGCCGGCTGTTTGCGCCCTTGGTGCGGCAGCTACCGCCGAGCACGACGGTTTTCTGTCTGGTCGATGGGATCAAGGAATACGAAAGGGAAGAGTATTTAAGTGACATGGAAGAGGTGCTTCTTTCGATCCTCGGAATTATAGACGAGAGCAACCAAAGGATGGGACCAAGACTGAAGTTGCTGGTCACAAGCTCGCAGCCGACTTCTGAGGTCAAGAAGGTCTTCGACCGAGAGCCGGATACTTTGGTCAACATGTCAACGTTACCCTTGCTCGGGGAAGGGGCTTTCACAAGGCTTCAAGGGCTGCTTGCGACTGGACTCGAAGAAAGAAGATAGGCACAGGTTGACTGAAATGTACTCTCCTAGGTTACCAGTGGCCATCAATGACATCCCATGACTACACAAACAATACAGTGAAGGTCCACGAGCAATGAAACACTAGATATCGACTACACAAATGGCTGCCATTGCTCCTCGCACCAGTCCCAAAACTTGCCGCTGTACCCTAGCCCGCCAGCCTCTTCAGGGCTCATGGCCTTGATGATGTCTTGCCGCGGACACGCGCTGTCAGGCCGGATACGCCCCCAAGGAATGACGTACGCGCCGTTATGCTCGAGAGTAATCTCAGGCGACAACCCTGTGTAGAGCTCCGTGTATGCCCCGAGCTTTAGATCCTTGAGCAGCCTGTTCAAGAAGAACATGGCCACTGCAGGCGTGCCCTCGTACGCCCCGGTTTTGATGTTTCCCGGGTTCTGAGCAACGCTCACGATGCCGCGCTTGCCGTAGCGCCGAGCCATCTCTCGGCTGAGCATCCAGCTTCCGACTTTGGAAACCGCGTAGTTGCGGCCTCGATCCTCGGTGCCAGAGTCCAAGAGCTCGAATTCGATTCCGTTGGGAGGCGGTCCCTGGTCTGACGCAATACTCGACGTCCAGACCACCCTCACAGCCCCGGAGGTTGGCGATGAAGTGGCCACGGCGGCGCGGAGCCTGGGTTCAAGCAGCTGTGTGAACAGCAAGGTCGCGACGCAATGCATGCCGATCATGGACTCGAGGCCTTGGGCAGTCTTGGCCCAGGGCTCGACGCGGTAGCCCCCAGTTCCGGCGTTGTTCCAGAGAACGCCGAGTTTGGATTCCTGTGCCAAGAAACCTGCGGCTGCTGTCTTGACAGATTCCAGGTCGTTGAGATCGAGTTGGATGAACTTGATTATCCCTGGTGTGGTAGGTTGGGGCTTGGTTTCGGTGATCTGCCTGATAGCACTGTTTGCACGTTCCTACTTGAAAGATAAGTCAACGGACATAAGTGTAAGTCCAATAAAGAAGAAATGACCTCCGACCGTGAAGCCATGTAGATAGTCGCGCCAGTCCCGTAGAGGATCTTGCACAGCTCGTATCCCACGCCAGAGTTCCCACCGGTCACCATAAAGACCTTGCCCCGCTGGAGGAGAACATTGTCCTCAGTGAGAGTTGGTTTTGGAGGAAAGAGCTGAGTGAAGACGCTGTGGAAGGCCATGGCGGTTCAACCCGTCAAAGTTGGAGATACTGTGTGGCTTGCATGTAATTGATACGGATGATCGCGGACGATGTGCAGGGATAAGCATGCCGAGGAAAAGAATATATTCAAGTAAGGAAGGAAAGTTTGGCAAGTGGAATGAACATCTCTTTCAAGCACAGGAAGCAATATAAGATGCGGAGTGAGATTGAATGGCGGAGTCTTGCTGGTTGAAAGCGGCGGAACTCCGCCGGGTCATCTGGCGATGATGTGGCCAGTGGTACTGTCAGCGCAAATCGGATGGACTAGATGACCGGCTAGAATCTTTGCGTGTAGGAATCAAGGCTCCAAACTTCCGGTCCCTGACTCAGTCCATGTTTAAGTTATGGGTAATTTTGCAAGCGATGATACTCATTGGTAACTAATAACTATGTGCTCCAGCACTATCTGCTATTCGCACAATCAAAATGGACAATTCCTGCCAGATGTGCAGCCAAATCTCAAGTATGCTCAAATTCTAATATATCCCATCTCACAGGTACCCAAAGGGTGGCTAAAACAAATCCCAGACTCCCTCCATGACGCTGATGTCGTTCCAGCCATCCCAGTCTATAAGGCATTCATTATCAAGTGGCATAAAGTTCGAGGGATCGACCTGGCCTGGGGTTTCCATCCCGATCGAGGAGGACCACATCGGATAATTGACAGACTCGGGCTGGTATCCGGAAGTTGATGTGTTCATTAGACCCTCCAAGGGCATAGTGGGATGGGCTATACCCTCAGCTGTAGGAAGTTCTGGGTTTCCGAGGGTAGGCTCGTATCCAGGATTGGAAACTTGAGGCTTGATCACCATGTGATTCAACTCGTTTGTCGGATAAGACAGGTTTCCCGTTGAGCCATCCGTAGTCTTGCCATCCCACTGATGGCTGGGCAGCTGAGCAAGAGACTCTCCGCCGAGCGCCTCGGCAGTATTGCGTTCCATTTCCGCCGCACGGTGCTTTTCTGTTTGCTTGGCGAGTTTCAGTAAAGGCAGCCACAGTCGGTTCTTCTTTGATTCTTCCGATGCTCCATCAATGATTCTCTTGGTGGTAATCCAGACTTGCTCGGACTCCGGACTCCAAGGCATACGACAGACTTGGTTGAGGAATATGCCTATGGCATGCCAAGGAGCATGGCCTACTAGCTGCCAACGCCACTTCTGCCAGGCGGGCTCAGTGATGAGTGCATACGCCGCATTTATGATTGTGGTGGTGGCCCTCAGGACTGAGAACACGGGGTATTGACCGTCCGGTGGAGCCGAGGTTTGCGTGGTCTGTGACTGGCAGGATCTGTGGATGACGAGCTCGGCCTTTGCGAAAAAGAGCGATGCCATTGTCTTGATGAAGTTGTCGAGAGCAAAGTCCTGACGCAGCCCGCGGAGGTAGCTGTTCTCGATCCTCAATCTGGAGGCTCGGAAAATCTGCAGCCTGACTTGCGGAGGGTTCGTCGAGTTTCCTTGTATGGCTTGTACAAAGCGCCAGATTTCACACCTCACCAAGCAGGGTATCATGTTGGGCGACTTGGTGCTGGACACGACGGGTTTCGACGTGCTAGAGTCTATTTGCGAGTCATCTGCGGTAGAAGGCAAGTCAGTGTCGAAGGATTTTTCTGATATGGACAGATCCTGGGCACCTGGCTTCTGCATTTTGGAGTCGAGGAAGCAGATTTGCCACCACAGCCGACGACGTAGTTCGTTCTCCAGCTCGGCTTTATGGCCACTGTCGTCGTTGCGGTGAAGTCCCAACGATTTTGCAATTCTCAGAAGAAGGCCGGTCAGTGGCCATGTCAACTCGTTTGCTCCGAGATAAGGGAGTATGGACAGGTATATGACAAATGCCTGGACCACGACGATTTCCTTGGTGACGAGGAATTGGGCTTGGCCGAGTGCTTGTTCGGTTCCGAGCCGATAGCGGGCCAGCAGCTGAGACTTGGTGGCGTTGAAATTGGTCACAACGTCTTGATCTTCCATGGATGTAATGGCGGCGAGGGAAATGGCGAACAGCAACGGCTCCATGTTGGGACCTAGCGTGCTAAAGTTGCCTCTCAACTCGCGGACGATCTTGTCCATGGTTGGAACGTGAAGCACTTTGATGAAGGGATCCACTCTCTCGACGAATGTCTGCCAGATGAAGAGCATCTGGGAAGGCAATGGATTCAGAGCGTCGAGGCTGGCCGGGCCGCTGTTGTTGCCGAGGACGAAGCCTTGGGGGCCAAGAGCAACACTTGATCCCGTCTCCAGGACCGTGGAGTCGGTCGGTTCATTGTAGTCGGCCACGTCGTGAACTGCTTGGAGAATGTTGTCCACCTGCGGGTGTTAGTAGCGGGCCAACTGATGTGGCTGTGGCAGACATACCTCGTCGCAGAAGACGGACCAGAACCGATTCCCAACGTGGAGGCCACCGTCCTTGTCGACCACCAACCGGCCGAATTCTTCATCAAACTCGCTCCCGGCTGGTGGTCTGACGCTGGGGGCATCGCTGGAGGAGCCGTCGAGGGATCGGCCGGCCGACCTGGCTTCAGGCTGAGTTGTGTTGTTTGCACTCGAGATGCTGCCAGTCGCCGAGACGGACGGGTTGGCCAAGGGCTGAGCCGGCGCCGTCTCCGAGCTCGCATCGCCGGGCCCGTCCTCCACCTGAGACGTGAGCTCGGTGACGACAGCCTCGAGGCGACGGAGCCGGCCCAGGAGTTCGGACTGCTTCTGCGCAGGCGACTTCCAGGTCGACGTGTCCCGGGTGCGTCTCGGGACCCTCCCCGTGACGGGAAAGTGGCAATCGATCCCGGCCTTGACGCAGTTGGAGCACGGGTCCCGCCGGTCGCACTTGACCTTGCGGCGACGACAGATGACACAGCTCCAGATCTTCAGGCTAGAGTCCGAGGCCGAAGACGCTGGGCCGGCAGCGTGCGAGGTTGTTGCCATGGCTGACGAGGCTGACGATGTCGGTCATCGGCGGTTGGGAACGCCGACGCTACGCAGCCTGTGCTGGGGCTCGGCCAGAAGAGCGGTGCTTGGCGCGCAGGCTGACGACGAAAGAAGAAGTTTGCCAAGGTAGCCTTGTCCGCAACAGGCGAATGCGACGATGTCTCGGCGGCGGACGTCGGTCGAAGTGCGAGAGTTGAGTTGACGGTCGAGGGATCCTGCTGAGACTTCGCCCTCTTAGCACCTGCGGCTAAGTCGCTGGGCCCTCTCGGACACGGCGCTCGGCCGTTATCCCTGTGACCGAAGGGATCCACACGAGACAACGGTGAGCAAAGGGATGCACTAACAGATGCTACATGTGTTTGGTCAAGGAATATCGACGACAGGCGTGCGCTCTCCTGTAGTGCATGTTACTCGGACCAGACATGCTCCCAGAACATCAACGACTTTGATCCAAGTGTATATAACCTCAAGGCTGGCTATGTCTAATATTACATTCCGTTCCAACATGCCTCTCATCTGGCATCACAGTCCCTTCAGCTTCCCTCAACACACACAGCAACAATGGCCAAAACCGTAGTCATTCTTGGAGCAGGCTGGGCCGGGCTCCCCCTTGCCCATAAGCTGCTCAAGTATTCCGTCCCCAAGCTTTCCGACCTCAAGGTGGTTTTGATATCACCCAACAGCCATTTTTTCTGGAACGTTGCTGCTACTCGAGGAATCATCCCCGGCGAAATCCCCAACGACCAGCTCTTCCTCCCGATAAAGCCAGCCTTCGCCCAGTACCCAGCCGGCAACTTCGAGTTTGTTCTTGGCACGGCGGATGGCATCGACTCGGCCGGGAATACGGTCAGCATCGCACTCAATGAAGGACCAAAGCGCAACATCCCCTACGACCAACTCATCATCGCGACCGGATCCCGCCTGGCAAGCAACCTCCCCCTCAAGCCAGTCGGAAGCCATGAAACGACGGTAGCTGCCTGGGATACGCTAAAGAACCGGGTGCAAACTTCAAAGTCAATCGTCATTGCAGGCGCTGGGGCAACCGGTGTGGAAGTTGCAGGCGAACTGGCGGCAAGATATGGAACCGCCAAGGAAATCACGCTCCTGGTCAGTGGCGAACAGCCTCTCGAAGGCGCTCTACCCTCTGTTCGCGTTTGTGTTGAGAAGGACTTAAAGCGCCTTGGTGTTAAGCTCATCCACCAGGTTCGCGTGTCGAGTGCGAAGGAAACTCCGGATGGCAAACAAACGGAAGTCGCCGTGTCCAACGGCTCGACCATTGTCGCAGACCTGTATCTGCCTCTTTACGGTATCCAAACGAACACGTCCTTCGTCCCAGACACTTTGCTAGACGCGGATGGAAACGTGAAGCTGGACGACAACATGAAAGTCGTTGGCACCGAGAACATCTGGGGCATCGGGGACATTGGCAGCATCGAACCGAAGCAGCTTACCGTGACGGACAACCAGATCATCTATCTTGCCGCGGCTCTCGATGCAACCTTGACAGGCTCTAGCCCAGTCAGCGCCTACCAGCCAACAAACAAGACGATGATTTTCTTGTCCCTTGGACGGAAGATGGCGACGGGCCAAATTGGAAACTGGAAGTTGTTTGGTTTCATGGTTTCCTATGTCAAGGGAAGAAAACTGTTTGTTGATACCGCGGAGGGATATGTCGGAGGGAAGCATTTGCGACATGCGGCGATGTAGGGACGGGACTTGGGAGGGGTAAGGCATTCAGCTATCCTTGGCTTGGCTAAATGCCTGCAAACTACTTGTCTAATTAATGATCTTAAGTGCGTACTAGTTTGAACTTTAGCGTAATGAATGATGTTTACACAGAGTGCTACTGAGAAGGCATGCCCGAACCAAACCTTTGCGCGAGGGAGAGTGTTCAGGTACCAACAGAGATCACCTAAGCCAAATGATTTAACGAGCTGGTCTTGTGCAATAGGGTTCGGATATCAGGATGCAGTCTAGAAGACTGAATACCCTGCCATTAGGTAATTTCAATTCTGGCAGTGATGCCAAGATGATCACTAACCCAAGAATCTATCTTGGTGTGTGTCACTCTGTAGCTGTCGAGGAACTCGAGTGTATTCAGAGTGTCAACCCTCTCTTCGGACACGTATTCAGAGTGTCAACCCTCTCTTCGGACACGTATTCCTTGTGTAGTCTTTTGACAGCTTGGCCTCTCACAATTCCCAACTCCTCCCTGGCGAGCTCCCAGGCGTCGACTTTGGTTTTTAACCCAATCCCAAAACGCCCGATCCTGCCTGTGGTGTCTTGTGCGCTTCTTACCACGAGCGGTTTGATCGTGCCCGAATAGAAAAACTTGTCCATGCGCTTTGGGCCATGGCGATGGGAGGATTGGTGGCCCCATGTGACCCCTTTCTCATCGTCGTGAGATTCGTCTCCCCGTGGTTGAAGGGCATCTTCCCGGATGTCATGCAAACCCACTTGGTCTGTTCGGTGGTAGCCATGTGCAGAGGGTTCAATCGCATTCATATCACCCCCGACTATCCCGGCGACAACTCTGGGGCCCGATGCCGTCGGGCTCTTCAACAAGTCAGAGATCATGCGCAGCTGTTTTTAGGCGATATGCTTTGCCTTCCCGAAGTGACTCGAGATGTGTCGTGCAGAGACGGGTACAATCCCGTTGACCACTCGCATCTTTATCGCCCAAAACATGAATGTCGATACCGAGAACGTCTCTCTCCATTTTTATGATGATGGTCGGGTGTGGACGTGGTTGGGTCTGTTTGGTTATTGAAGGAGAGATAATCGAAGAGGAGATAATCGAAGAGGAGATGGGGACGGCAGTTTGGTTTAACACAGAATTTACCTCGGCGAACAAGCTTCAAAGACCTTGATAACTGCATTCTTGCTTCCAAGCACCATCAAGGCAAAGGATGGTCTGTGAGTCGATCCATATATAATCGGAGTCGGTTGAACGAAGTCTTGGTGTGGCTTGCTCCGGCCCACATGCTCGGGCGTGGAATTCCTCCGCGCTGCGGGAGAAGCCGGAATCCCGATCTCACGGACTTCGGACCGGAGAACAATAAATATAGCGGACCACACCCTCGGGATCAGTCGAATTCCCTGCCATCGGACCCAAAACAATGGCTCTTCGCACTCTATCCAGCAAGGTCTTCGCATCTTCCGTGCTTGCTGCACTCGTCGCTGGCAGCGCCTATGGCTTCCTCGTCCACAGGCGGATCAGCGCGACGGATCCCAAGAAAATCGCCATCTTCGACTCCACGCCTGATTCTTTCCGGCAGTCCCTGTCTGTAAGCGAGATTGTCAACGCAAAAAGGCACCAGCAAGCCGAGGACTCTCGCTTCATTACCCTCGAAATCCCCCCCCAACACCGACACATCACGGATGAGGTTCTGCTGGCCAGGTTCACAAAGGGCTACTTTGGCGGGCTTGTATTAGCCCCGGAGAGGATTCTCCTCCAGACCATCCGCCTCAAACTCACGGATTTTACGAGTAGACCATCACCCAACTCACGCTACGTTCCCGTCGACACCGGGGCTGACTTTGACACAGAAATCGAGAACCGAGCTACTGCTGCCAGGTTGTGGTCTGCCAAAGACCTGTCAGATCATCAACTGCCCCCTCTGCATTCCTTTCTATACGGAGTATTCCAGGTCCTTGACGTCAGATTGCCGCAAAAGAACGACAAGGCAGGCCAACAAGACAGCACCGAGAGCTACGTCGATTTCGGCTTTGGCAGGGACCTGCACCAGTTTGCTGGAGTCCACCGCTTCTCAATTGTGCGACCTAATGGCCTGCCCTCGACTGGCCAGAGAACTGTTCAGATCCACTACCAGAGCATGACTTGCAACCCGACAATCAATCGGCCAGTCGCATCAAGGTTCTTGTACCGTTTCCACGACATGTACGCTCAGTTGCTGTTTAGGGAGGCCGTTGCAGAGGTATCTGCGGCACTCCGCAATGTACCAAAGGACAATTGATGAAGACGGGAAACAGAGGGACTGTACGATTTAAAGCATTGTAGCATTCAGGGCCTGCGGCGATTTGTTGAATATATCCAGAAACAATTTCTGCTTAATACCCAAAACTCATATTCAGCTTACACATCAACGACGGCATCGCCTCAATTATATCTTCAATACATGCACGGAAAGAGTGACAGTTTACTCACTGCCTCATTCCAGTCCGCTAACCATCATTCGATAATGTCATGTTTTCGACTTGGACCTCAAATTGAGAGAGGTCGTCCAATCATACGTCACAGCATAATATTGGAAATTGAGGTAAAAGAGGAGTGAACTGAGCTGAGGACGCCAAGAACATTCCAATTCATCTTCAAGCAAACCCTCCTAATGATATTCCTATTCATCCAGTTCCTTGCATGCGGTACGTTGAGGACTTGGATGCGACCAGCTGGTAAGTACTCTCAGCTGAATTAGGCCGCTCCATCTCGAGGACAGCTCACCGTTAGATATAGTCCTATTTTTGTGTTGGCACGGGGGAAGATGCCGGGTGGAGGTCGCTTATGATATCTATTTCTTCACTATCAGGACAGAGTGTCTTTGTAGGGAAGAACACAAAGTAATCCAGCCCTTCAGACTATTCTCACGGTGGCCCGAGACTGAGAATGGCAAGGCAAGGCACCAACAAGACTGTCTACATCACAACATAGTCACCTAGACCACTCAGAATACATACGAGAGCTTAATCGAATCCCTATTACTGGGATAGTTCAACAACTCAGGTAGTCACATGGGCCTCGAGTGAATTAGATCATGTCTTGTCATTGACGTTTTTGTAACCAAAGTATCAAGAACCCGCACGTAGTAGAATCATCAAGTCGTATTTCACGCCACGGTCATCGCCGCGGACCAACCTCTCCCCTACAGCCCGCCCTTCCCATCGCGAAACACCTCGCTGTACCACCGCTTCTCGGTCTTGTCGTCCTCGCCCTTGCTCCGGCACAGCGCCTCAAACTCCAGCTCGGGCAGCCCCGTCTTGACCTGGTCCGCGACGAAGACGCGCGGCTTCCGCTTGTGCCGGTCCGACCCCGGCGGCCAGTACACGGCGTCGCCCCGCGCCGTCGAGTAGTTGCCCAGCGGCTTCAGCTCGGCCGGCTTCGCCAGGTGCAGCATCGCCAGCTCCCGCAGGTGCGGGAAGAACCAGGTGCGGTCCCACCACCACACGCGCCGCAGCTTGATGCCGTCGGCGTGGGCGTTGTGGTGCACCGCCACCGGGACGGCTTCGCTGAAGAAGTCGGCGTACAGCGGCATGTCGCCCCAGCTGACGGACGCCTCCCTGTCCTGCGGCACCACCTTCTTCAGCGGGTTCTCCGATGCCGCGATGTCGTCCGGGACGCCCGTGAGGCGCACCGGGTCGATGCCCAGCTCCTTGGACCTCTCGGCAATCAGCGTCTTGTTGTTCAGCCGGATCATGTCGCCGTCCCACTCCTCAAAGACGGTCGGGATGAAGAGCCGCTGCGAGTAGTCCAGGCCAACATGGTACTCGAACTCGTGCAGAATCATCTTGTGGGCCAGGCTCGGAACAAACGGCTGCTTCTTGTTGTGATGGGCACGGAGCCATGTCCGCCAGACCTCCTGCTCGCCAAAGATCTCGCCGAAGACGCCCTGGTCGCTCCACATCTTCGGGTGGTACGCCATCGTCTTGTCCATCCTGTCCTGGACGCGACGCAGGTAGCGCCTCAGGTCGCCGGCAGGGCCCATGATGGTGCCGCTGTTGAAGTACTTGGGCCGGATGTCGTGGTGCTTGTTCTTCATCTTCTCCCGCAGCGCCGGGGGCACGTCGGTGAACTCGCCGTACAGATCCTCGCGGGCGCTGCTGTCGGGCAGGGCGTCGCAATGCCGGCTGCCTGGAAAGTCGGGGGTCGGCCAGCACTTCTTCTGCACCGAGGCGATGATGGTCTGCCTCATGGGCATGGCGCCCTTGGCTCCCCACTCCCGAGCCAGACGCTCGTCGGCGAGTCTGTTGCTCTCGTGGTACCGCTTGATCAAAACGTCCGGAGGGAGCTGCCACCAAACGTCGTAGGCGTCGACGAGCACCACCAGGTCGTGTTCTCTCAGCCGGTCGCCGTCGTGGGTATCGCGGCGCATCATGTGGTCGAGGTACTCCAAGGTGCCCGTGATCTTGGTCAGGTGGGATCGAAGCTTCGGCCTTTGCACCGTGGCGCCGCTCTCGGCCCAGTTGATAACGACAGGGCTCGGGTATCCCAGCGCCATGCCGCTGAGGGCGACTTTGCAGACCGACGGGCCGGAGTTGTCGGCGGGGAGAAGGATGACGAGGCGGTGGTCTCCGGCCTGGGGCTCAAGGACGTCGGCCATGGCACTCAGTTCCTTGGACGAGTTGGCTTTGCTCTCCGCGAGTTCCTCCTCCAGCGTCTTCGGGTCGGGTTCCAGTCTCAACCTCCCGTAGCTGGGACCGTCATGCTGGTCAGTGTAAATGTTTACGCGGCTGGCAGCCTTGTCGGAGTCGGCGAGGTTCTGGTTCTCGTGGCTAGTCTCGGTGCTTGGTTGGACGTGATTGTGATTCTCATCGATACCATCCGTCGAGTTTGCAGTATCCTGGTTCTCATGACTGGCCGAGTTGGCGGTATCCTGATTCTCATGACCAGCCGAGATGGTCATATCTTGGTTCTCGTGACTGACCGAGTTGGTGGCATCTTGAATCCCATGGCCGGCTTCCTCTGTCGAGTTGACCTTGTCCTGATCCTCCTGGGTAACACTCTGGCTCGCACTTGGCCGGTCATGATCTGTTGAATCGCCTTGACCGCCATCGATCCGATTCACGGGCGGTGCGATACCGCCCACATCGACGAAATCCGCAGGCGGCAAGATGGCGCCCACATCCACAGCATCCCCAACGCCATCCGAGACATAATTCCGGCCCTGCAAAGAAACCCGTCAGCACAACGCACCGCAAACCCGCCACAAAAGGGGGAAACTCGCATTGAACACGGCGAGGACAAACAGCGCCGGGATGACGAAGACCGCGGCAACGAGAAGAACCAGCCCCTGGTTCGACAGGCGGAACAGCCGTAGCGGGAACACGCCGCCCCCCTTCGACGCCTTATCGCCGGGGTCCAGGGGCGGCGGGTTGCTCAGGCGTTTGTACGCACGCTTCTTCCATAGCTGCGATAGCTTGTTGGCCATCCTGCCGACAGCTTCCATGGGAGAGCCGGGCCCGAACGGCTCAGGGCGAGCAAGCAAGCGGGGGACGAGGGGGCAGCACGGGGGGAAGAAGAAACGAGCACACACACCAAACAAATAAATAAAAGAGCGAATCCAAGGGAATCGGCACAAAAGAAGGAGGGACGCAAGGCAAGAGTCGCGACGAACAGTGGGACGGCGTCCAGGCGAGAGCTATATACGCGGGACGCGAACAACCGTCCAGGCGATGCGGCCTTCCAAGGCGTCCCATGCAGGGAGTCCGTCATGCAGCGGGACATTCCAAGGCCATCTAGAGCGCTGGCTACTGACCTCCCTCCCTCGGGACTGGGAGATGGTGAGAGCTAGGATAGACGTACAAGGTGGCACAAGCATCGTCCAGGACGCGGTCATGCTAGCTCGCAGATGTCCACATTCCCCGGTCGGCTCTCCCCAGCCCTATCGCTGCCCATCTGGGCTGCAGGCTGTATAGAGCCCTTGTTAAGCTCAGGGGTCGAAAGGAGCCTAGGAACAAACGCGGATCAGGGGTAAGACAAGACGCAGGGCGATGTTGGGATAGATTGTGACCGTCTCCCTTGTCCGACCCCACTCGGCTGCTTCCTTTTTCCCATCTCGTTCTTATTGTTATGGTTATATTGCTGCAGCCCCGGACACTACGGCCAACTGTTGATGCCTGTCTGTGAGGTATTGGTTCTCAACGAGACGGATGTCGGTGACATATTTCGCATCAATTAGAGCGAGATCATCTAGTACCAGATAGTGCGACGCTATGTTCTCTAAGCGCAGGCTGACACTCCAAGATTCCTCCACGCCTGTCGCCGTTCATAACTTACCAACGTGACATACCAGCTAGAAAGGCGCCCTTGCAATCATCTCCGCCATGTCTTGCATTAACTAGTACCTTGGGTCCCTAGCTTTAAACGCAGGAAGAAGCACCGCAGGGGGGCGAAGATTCAAGACATGTAGCGTGTTAGTCCTAGATTTGGTGGCGAGAAAGACGCCCCAACTGTTGCTACTTGCATCGCGCCCTGCAGTATTCTTACTAGGAAAAGTTGCATTGGAAGACAACGGGAGAGCGTGGAGAGGAGCGGCCGTCAGAGTCGCACGGTAGACACTGCTACCTACCATCGTCTAGACTTTCGAGATAGCCTCATTTTTCAATCCCTCTGCAGCTCCCTCCTCGTCCATCCCTCGTCTCCTTTTCCCCCAGCGCCCACTAACCCAATCCACTCTTCTAGCCTTCTGTGATTCCCAGCCGAGTCCAGACCACCAAGTATTGATGCAGCGCTCCCTAGCTTCTGCAAAAGAAAAAAGAAACAAAAAGATGCAGGATCATCATACCTGCGGGTGGTCGATAGCGCGATCCCACTCGCCCCCCTTGCAGCTCTCCCGCAGAGATGGATGGGGCGAGAGGGAAAAAAGGGGGGAAAAGGGGACGTGATCCAGCATGTCTATCCTCATGTAGGCCTGCTCATTTCCACCTTTTTTAGTATCGCAGACTTGACTATTGGACCGTGAAACTGTATGTCTTTGGTCGAAAATGTACCACTCTATCGCCTTTGCAGCCCGCACTTGAATCAATATGCGCCATTGCCTAAACCACTTTTCACGCCGTGTCCCCTCAGACGCTGATGGTCCGGAAGACGCTAAACTCTTCGCCCGTGGCCACCAGGCTGCCGGCCATCTGCGGGTGCCAGTGCACCTCCTTGACATCCTTGAGGTAGTGCACAAACAGCAGCTGCGGCGGCACGTCCTTGACGCCGGCCGTGTCCTTGCTCTCCTCGTCGTCCAGCTCCACGGCCAGGTCCCACAGCGTCACCGTGTTGTCGGCGGCGGCCACGGCCATGATGGAGTCGTCGGTCGGGTGCCACTCGACGCTCGTGACCTGCTCCTTGTGGAAGTCGAAGCTGGCGATGGGCTGCGGCTTGGCGGCGTCGGCCTTCCACTGGCGCAGGTCCCACACCCCCCACACGCCGTTGTCGTCGCCCGACGCCAGCAGGTGCGACGTCTGGCGCGACCACGACATGACGTTGACGTCGACGGCCGACACCTGCACCGTGATGGCGGCCTGGCGCGACTTGGACCGCACGTCCCAGATGCGCACCGTGCCGTCGCTCGACGCCGACGCAAAGACGGACTGCTCCGACGGCGACCACTGCAGCTCCTCGACGCTGCTGGCGTGGCCCTGGAACGGGCGGTTGTCGGTGACGAAGCCGCCGCCGTCGGTGCGCGTCGTCATGTAGATCAGGCCGTCGTTGTCGCCCGTGAGCAGCTTGCCGGCCGGCACCAGCGGCGACCAGTCGACGGCGTAGCCCTCGGCCTTGTGGGCGCGGACCGTCGACACGGGCTTGTTCTGCTGGGCGGAGATGGTGGTGCCCGGGTTGTCGAACGAGGCCAGGTGCGGGGTGACGTCGTGGATCAGCACGTTGGACGACTCCGTCATGGTGGCCGTGAGCGTCGTCGGCGCGCGGCCGGGCTCGCGGCCGGGGATCTGGTGGGTGCGGATGCGGTTGGTGGTGGAGCTGATGGGGATGGACTTGCTCTCGAGGATGGGGTCGGCATCCTCGTCGTCGTCGTCGCCGTCCGAGTCGGAGTCGTCGGCGGCGCGGTCCATGCGGCTGAGCCCGCTGAACTTCATCACCATGATCTGGTTGTCGGTGGCCTTGGCCGACTCGGCCTGGGTGCCGGCCACGGTGTACATGGTGGCCGGGTAGGCCTTGCGGTTGTCGCCGAGGCCGTCCTTGACGATGTCGAAGGAGAGGCACGGCCAGGGCGTGCTGAGGTTGTGCAGCATCTCGTAGGTCGAGGTATCGGGCGCGAGCGTCTGGCCGGGCTCGAGCTTGCTTCGTCCGACGATGAAGGTGCCTTGGTCGACTTCCATGGCGTCTGTAGATAGATGGTTTTGTCAGCTCAGGCGTGATGAAGCGGGATTGCCTCCCCAAACGCACCCGCAGCCTTCTCGTCAGCCTCCCTCTCGGCGTCGGGCCGGCCATCCACGCCAGCCTCGAGGATCTCGTCCTCGCTCTCAAACTCATCCTCGAACTCGTCCTCGAACTCGCCCATTTCCCTGCTGTTGTTGTCGTCGACGTCCATCTTCTCGGGGCGGTCGCCGCCCTTGAGGGGCGCGTCGCCGTGCTCGGTGTCGGCAGTGCGCTTGGCCATGATTGCGCGAGAGTGTGAATGTGAGGTCCGAGTGCGCTTCGAGATGCCGCCCAGCTGAAATTTCGACCGTGTTTTGCCCCTCCAAAGTCCAAATCCAACAAAAAAAAACCCGCCCACCAGTGCGCAAAGAAAAAAATTCGGGGCCGACCCCTCCATGACGCAGTGGGGTAGCGGTGTTGCTTATCCGGAGATGATCCGTCTCGAGACGATACGGTGCTTATCGGTTCAACCTAGGGAGGATGGAATCAGCTTGAAGTGGCTAGACTAGCAGCCAGATATACAACCAATAGCTCTTCCTTGTCGCTCATCCATTGAGCAAGAGGTGGTCTGGTAGCTGGTGCAATCATGATTCCAAATCATCGTCCACAGCTGACCGCCGGTCGCCAAAAAGCAGGAACCGTACGAATGCACGGCATCCATGCAATGAACATCTACTCCCGGCGCAGACTACCGAATCCATCCATGATTCCACATCCGGTATTTGTAACAAAGTCGCGGCTCCCGAGCGAGTCCCTCCCAACAAAGCAACGGCCCCTCCCGATGTCCCGACGGGAAATGCTCTGTTTTGTTTTGTCAGCACAGCAGCGATGACGGAGCCGCCAGCCCTGTTGAATTCCAATCCAATCCAACCCCTCACTGGAAGATTCCCTTTGCCCCCCCTCCTCCAAAAGCAGCGCGAATTGTGTCATCGTCCCCGACTTATTCATCACCGCATTCCATAAAGGTAGCTTGGACTGTATATCTATATGTAGCTCCCCCCCTTCGTTTCTTTCTCCAGGAGCCTTTTCTTTTCCCCACTCCATCCATCATCACCCGAACCAACCGCCTAACAACCAGATTTTGCATCCTCTAGATACCCTCACTCCAACACACCACACCACTACATTCTACACCCGCCGCCATGTCCGTCATCGACATCACCTCCAAGGCCCAGTTCGACAAGCTCGTCGTGGAAAACCCTTACGTGGCCCTCCAGGCTCACGCCTCGTGGTGCGGCCCCTGCAAGGCCATCTCGCCCTTCTTCGTCAAGCACGCCGACGCCCTGAGCAAGCCCAACGCCGTCGCCTTTGCCCGCTTCGACACCGACGACGTCCCCGACCTCGCCTTCGAGCTCGGCGTCCGCAGTATCCCTGCATTCTACTTCTTCGAGCAGGGCGACAAGAGCGGCTCGCTCCAGGGCGCCAACCCTCCCGCCCTCAAGAAGTCCGTCGAGGAGCTCGCTGCCAAGGCTACTGACGCTCCCGCTGAGGGCGCTTCTCTCAAGACCGACGAGAACTTTTAAAACAAAAATCTCCAACGGAAATGCTCACGATATCAAATCACGAAATGCGTCCAGCGATATGTTGGATCCCGCCACCTCACGTCCACCAATTCCTCGGCTCTGCGACACGGGTCAAAACCCCCCCAAGCGAAGACATCTGCGTGTGATCGGAGGTGTGTGTAGTAGAGTTTAGCAAAGCAATTACAATTCAAATACCAAACAAAAAATCTATCGCTTTAAATCATTCAACATTCTCTATATGTAACGTAACCCTTCAAGGTGATCCAAAGTCTTCATCCTAAAACGCAAGTAAAAATTCGCTGAGGTGTTTGATACACCGTGTATGCTAGAGCCACCTCTGCTCTCCCCTACTGCTCTCTGTGATGCCCTCCTCCTCTTCACCGTCCTCCCGTCCTTCCCCTTTCTTTTTTTGGGTTGACCTTGACTCCGCTGTTCTAATCCAATCCCCGGTCCAGAGGTGATATGCTACTCGTACACACGAGTCCCCAAAACTGCATTGCCTCCAAGACGCCGTATTCCAACTTTACAGTTGCCCAGAAACATATAAGAAACAACAAATGATCGCTGACTCCGCCATGATGATGCAGCAGATTGAACGAATGAATCCCCTGCATTGTTCCCCCATACATTGCAGTTCAACACTTCCGGAGTGCTTCTGTCGTCCTTCGTGTTGCCTCTGGCTCTCATCGCTCGCGGAGTACTCCTTATGTCATGGGGTAGCCGTCGAATCGGCGCTCATGCGAACCCCAGAGTCCACCCGTTTCTTCGTTGGGGTGAGATATTCCCTGGTCTCAAAAGCTCCCCTGACAACGTTTTCCTGGGACGGTTTCGATGCCAGCCTGGGCCCTGCAGACCTCCGTCGGTTGATCACATCTTTGTTCTTAGGTCTGCCCATATCACTTATAGCCAAGCTCATTCGTCCAGCAGGTTCATGAAGAGGCGCCAAGAAATCACCTCCTGAGCGAGGGTGTCCGTTTTGCGCCTGGGTCCCGTTGCCGTTGGCAGGAGAGGCCATGGCCGAATAACGCCGGTTTTGCAGCCCTCCTTTCCAGCGATTCCAGAAACCGCCTTCCCCTTTGTCGTCCTTGCTTTCAGAATCGGATGCACTGATGAGGCTAAAACTTGGCGTAGGGGGGCTCGTCGTGCCAGATATTCTCTTCTCCCGATCCCGGTCCCTCGTAGACTTGAACGTCGTCCGCGATGTTATGCTGTTGGTTGGACTCGTAGGATTCCGCGGGCGACCGACAGGACTAGGGGCATATGGTTGCCTCCTGGCTTCTGACGCAAGGTTGTTTCCCGAGGTGTTGGTCGACGACCGGTTGGGCTTCATGGGTGACATAGATCGCTCGCTCCTAGTCGGCGTTCCGATCCAGCTCGCAGTGCCTTCATCAATGTCTTGTCGCCAACTGTTGATTCTATCCGACGCATGTTGCAGTTGTACCGGGTTGGGTCCTCCGATGTTGAGGGATGTTCGTCGTGAATTGATCCGGCTTCCGGTTCCAGCGCTGTTCCTAGTCATGACACTGGCACTGCGGCCGACACCGGTGATCCGGCCCGAGAACTTGGACCCGTTCTCCCAAAGGCCCTGCTGCCGTTTTGTATAGGCACAATCTTGACGGAACACCTTGATCTTACCGGTCCTATCAGTGGTGATGATAATATTTCCGTCACAGTGTTTCGAGCGCTCAAGATACGCGGGGGTCTCCTCGGGCCTTCTGGCGATTGGCGGCTCGTCACTGTTCTCGTCTTCTTCCGACAGGGCTGTCTGGCTCGTCGCGCTCTCCTCCAGGCTACGCAGCATGACGGGTGGTGGATTGCAGAGGTCGTAAATAGGGTCTCCTGCTGCGCTGAGTAATAATCGGGTCTTTGTCGGTGCCATCAGGGCCGTGGTGACAACCTCGGGGTGGGCGTCGAAGGACTCGTACGGCTGCTTGTCTTTGATCTCGGTGTCATCGGAGTTGAGCTTCCAAAGATAAGCCTTCCGGTCCTCGCTTCCACAAATGACATAATTAGCGTCGTCGCTGAAGCGGGCGTGGATCTGGCTCGACTGGTTCTCCAGGCCTTTGAACTTGACTTGAACCACCCTGTCGTTCAGGTTGTACACTCGGACACGAGAATCGTTGGAACTGATGAGAACCTTGACTTGGCCGCTTTCCGGGCCCGAGGGCACCGTCATTGTCCGGATGCCGGTGATTTTGCTCCCCTTGGCGTTCTTGCCTCTTGACGAACGCACGTGGATTTGATACTTCACCTTGAGGCCCTCGGTGATGAAGAAGGTGGCCATACCACTGAGCACGCCACAGATGGCCATCTTTCCGTCCGGGGTGAAGGCAACGGCTGTGATGAACTCCCCTGCCGACGCCTCGAACGCGACTGCCCTGTCCGGAATACTCCAAAGTCTGAGTTGTGCGTCCAGGGAGCCAGCCAGGAAGAAGCGGTCATCGGTAGGGTGGAAAGCGATGGATGTGACAAGGTCCTTGTGCTTGAACGTACAAAGGCATTCGTTTCTGCTCGTGTGCCAGAGTCGCACCGTCTTGTCCATGGACGAGGAGAGCAGAAAGTTATTCTTGCTCCAACTCAGGGCCAGGACCTCGCCGGTGTGTCCGCGGAACTCTCTCACAGGCTTGGTGCGGAAGACCGGGGCACTGAGCCTCTCTCCCTTTGTTCCGTTCTGTGCTTCTTCTTCCTCGTGCGCCCTACGCTCCTCGGGAGTCGATATCACTGCGAAGACGCGGACTATCTGGTCTTTTCCAGCGACGGCCAGGTAGCGGCCGTCCAAGCTGAACTCGGCGGCCCAGATGGCATCGCCGCCTTTCAAGAGCTTGCTTCCCACCGCGGTGGCCGGGGCGCGGCCATGCGACTGTTGATCGGAGGTTGGTTTAGTGCCCATCAGCTCCTGGGCCAGGAACAGGTGGTTGAAGTCGCGGTCCTTTTTGTTGTGCGCCCTGACGCGGATGTAGCGGGGGGGTTCCTTGTAAAGCGGGATGTAGCCACCGCCCGCACCACCGATGAGGGATGTGAGGGCCTGGGCGTTGGTGCCATCGGTGCGCAATTCGCCAAGTTCTGAATCAGAGTCGTGCATATCATCGTCCTTTTTCCGGCTACTACGCATCCCCAACCGGCTCAAGAACGAGGGTCCCTTCCTGTACGTCACGGTTGTCAGCTTGCCTCAAAGCTATGTGCTTGGAGCCCAGTAGAGTCGGATGCGCACCTTCGATCTTTGGCGATGTCGAGGAGGGAATTCGACTGCTTGCTAAGGTCGGAGCTCTGTTTTCGAATGTTGTCAACGGCAGGGCTGTCAGGTCGTCCCGTGGTGTTGCGCAGGCGCTGAGCGATGGTTGGCTCAGTGTTACTGTTAGTTCTGAGGTAGATTTGCTACAGACATGGGTCAGCAAGACTATCAAGACAAAGCCAGGCCACGGAGCTCACTGTGCTTAATGGGTCAAGGCCAGCATTTGCTGGAGGATTGGGAGTTGGCGCTCTGGAGGGGTCTTTGGAATCCTTGGAGTCTTTCGAGTCCTTTGCATTCTGATTCTGGACGGAGCTAGGTCTGGAGGCCTGAGTGGTCGAGTACCTGCTCGAGTGTGTTTCTTGTCTAGTGATTGGGACACCTGGTGGAAGCACCGTCAGCTTACACGACGATCGAGGCCGAGGGGTGGAATATGAGCGTGAGGGTGCGCGGGTGTGTGATAAGACATGATGGACAGCATAGCATGGAGCAATGGGAGGGGGCGATGCTATAAGTTACGCAGGAACGGGACAGGATGGCAGCGGAGAGATGGGGGGCATTGGGTGGATTTAGAAATTAGCACGCACCTGGAGATTCAGGGTGTGTGGCGAGGCTCTGGCGATGACCCTTGATGGTGTCAGGACTGGAGACGGTGCGGGAGTGTCTTCTTGAGGTCGATTCGGAGTCGCCTCGAGCAGCAGCAGCGGGCAGAGACATAGAGGGCGACATGTTCCATGCTGCGTGGGTAACGAAAAAAAACCTAAAGAGGATCGACGAGAGGCATCAGGAAACCGGAGGGTTGCGGGCAGCCGGCGGTCGGCGTCGCACTCAGTGGAAAGTCCGCGGACCCGAGGAGAGCGAGCGAAGTGACGAGTGAGAACGAGGACAACAACGAAGCCAGCGCCAGAGAGAAGAGAGGCACGGTACGAAGTACCTTGCTAACGGCAGAGCCCGGACAGGAACAGCACCGGGTCGTGGGGAAGTAGGAGGGGGGTGTGTGCGAGATGTGAGATGTGAGTGAGTGAGTGAGTGAGTGCGTGTGTGCGTGCGTACGAGGGTGCGAATGCGAGGTGGGGGGAGGCACACAGCTGCCGGGAACAGAGAGAGGGTCAGATGGCCCGTGGTCGTGGACGTGGGCGTGGACGTGGACGCAGAGAAGGGATTCCAAGGGATCCGAAGGGTCCGAACAAGTGCGCGGAGGGGGAGACAAGATGGACTGGCGGCGGGCTTTGAGTCGGTCGACGGAGCCCGGAGACGGAGAGACGGTGTATGGGCGCGGCGCGAGGTTGCAGGTGGGCGTCGACAATGCGCGCGTGCAATGCAGTTGGCATGTCCGGGGCGGCCGGGAAGCTGGTGCGTCAGGCGGGTGGGTTCCGTCGTTCAAGGGTGATAAAGCTGAGAGAGGAGGACGGGAAGCAGGAGAAATAGAGGTGAGAGGGGGAGTTGGAGAAGAGTTGGAGTGAGACACAATGAGGAGAGTCGGGAAACGTCAGTGTGGCTTTTCACGGGCCAGGGGTGGGCTGTGTGTGCATGCTATGCTAGATAGATAGATGATGATGCACTTGGAGGGCCTGGCAATGCCGTGTTGAAATGGCCCAGATCTGACACTCGCCGCCAACCGCCAGGTAGGTACGAATAGTACAAGTACGTAGTAGGAACAAACCGTCGTCCATGTCAGCTCAGCGCGAGTGGGTGGGGATGCTTTTCTCTTAGTGTAATAGACCCTTGCGAGGAGAGGAGGCCCGTCGGAAGATTGAGTGGCGGTGGGCCGCAGAGTCGCCGGGGACGAATCAATGGAGCGAGAAGAGAGGCCGAGGCAGAGAGATGGGGGCTGGAGCACGAGGGTACCGAAAGCAAAGGGCGGAGAGGGGGGAGGTCGCGATGCCGACAAGCAGCAGAGCAATGCGGATGATGGAACCTTGGGTTCAAGATGCGAGAAGAAAGAAAAAACATGGCGTTCTGAGGCGCCGAAGTATGCTAAAATGGATGACGGGTGAGCCTTGCGGGCTTGCGCTTGGCCTGTCCTTGATTGTGGCTGAGATGCCGTCAGCAGTTAGTCTGCTAGTCCACCAGTAGGTGTAGTCGACGGTAGCTGACAGTACATGCATGGCAGCTGAGACAGCAGGGAAGGCCTCAGGGAGGGATCCATCGAATGCATGAGGTGGTCGAGACCCCGTCATGAGACTTCTCCATCAGCCCAGCCAGACATGTGCCAAGCCAAGGTCGAGCAGATGTGCGGTAAGACGAGGCAGGCCGGCGACGTTTCTGTGGTTGGCCGGCTGGCTTGCTTCCTGATGGAGGGTTGTCCTGTGCATCCGCTGCACCAAAGACTGCCGGTGATGCATCTTGTCCTTCATCTGTAGCCGCAATCCAGAACCTCGAATCAACACCCCGAAAAGGAAGCCAATCCACGCTAGCAGGCTCAGTGCAAAACAGCCAAGTCCGGGGGGCTCGCCTAGCACCCAAGTACATACATACATCATCGACTCCCGGACCCAATCGGTCGCCGTTGCGGCGTTTTGCCCAAAACATTTGGGGGCAGCCTTTTACCCCGAATGAGGCTTAGCAAGATCTTCCTTCTCTACATGGTACATACGCCCTTCGTGCCCTTTTTTTTTTGTGTTAGCCAGGCCAGCGGGATTGATTTATTAATTGCCTGGCGCAAGCGAAGCCGCCGGTTAGGGGAGGGGTTATTTGTCGTTGGCGGGGTGAATTCGAAATCATGCCGACAAGACGCCTCCAAGCACTCTAGACATTCGACATAATTAAACAGGGAAAACGAATAGTAAACAGTGAGACTACGGAGTACGGTACAGCTAGCTCTATCAAATGCCGAGCAGACAGATCGGCGCGCATCATTGCCTCACCTGCCGCTGCCCTTGCTCCCCCTCCGATCATCGTCTGCAGCGTTGCTTTTCGCTGCGCTGCGTTCTGCAAACTCCACGTTACTAAAAGCGGCACGGGCTAGGTTGGGTGGTATTGGGGCCATTGGCTGTCAGAACCCCTTCCTCCGATCCCCCAGAGTTCCAGGCCCTTTCTTTTCAAGCAGGCCGCAGCTCGCAAACTAGGCTGGTTTTCCCACGTCGCAGAGACTCGAAGCAGAAAGTCGTTTCCGTTTCCCGTGCTTGGGTCGTATCCCGCCACGCTGTTCTTTTTGGAGCCCATAAAACTCAAAAGGCTTGGCCTTGCGTCCTTTTCTGGCTCTTTTGCCTTCCCGTTCGTACACCTGCCAACTTGCGTTGCTACGTCGGGGAGTGGTCAGACGCCGGCGCAACTGTCCGACGGAAATCGTTTAGAGGCATTCTGGACTGGGGGAGATAGAGACGGTGTGGCAGGCAGCCTGGCAGCTAGGATGGGAACTCTAGGATGGGAACTCTAGGATGGAAGTCTGGGTAGCCTCAGCCAAAGGTCGTCTGATGACGTGGGACCGACCGCTTGCTTCTCGAACGATGCGCTAGTGCCCGTCCGGGGCCAGGACGATGGCATGAACGAGAGCGAGCAGAGAGCATGGTGGTGCATCCGTAATCTGGCGAGAGAACCGTCAACGACCGATCAATCTAGGTCTATCCGTCGAAACCCGGTTCCCAACTCGGTCACACACGGCACGGCACAGCATCGCGAACGCCAAGGGCTTGTCATTCGTCACCATGTGCCATCTTCCCGCTTCGTTTGGATGACCATGTACCCGCGGCTCCAGGTGGATGCATTTTCCAAGACAACGGATCACCGTCTCGGTGCAGATTCCAGAAGCGGGTACGAAGTAGAAGCCCCCCCAGCAAGGGATTTCTTTTCCCCAGCAACGTACGAAGTACGCCTTGCCTCGGCTCCGATGCACCACCGATGGCGCCGAGCGACACCGGGAATCGCTCAGGCCTTTTTTTTTTTCTTGCTGCTTGGCGAACTCCGTTGGCGAGACGGCGGCGCCGACGTGGCCTTGAATCCCGACCGGCGGAGGAGCGCAAGGTGAGACCGGGACCGAGAAGCATACATTAGTAGTCAGGGCGAGCGAAAAGATTGAAATGCGACAAAGTCCCCTATCTGTTCTAGTTCAGCGAGCTGAACCTAACGGTTCCGGTTTGTCTGTTCCCACCCGTTCCCACCGTCCCACCGTCCCACCATATTAGGAGAGCGCGTGACAGGCAACCCCTTGGCCCGTGGGCATCTCCATCTGTCTCCATCTCGAGCAAAGCAGATTTACCTCCGTACTAGCTTACACCGCATGCCCGGCCAAGCCAGGAACGAACAATACGAAGTGGAAGAAAAGGAAGGGGGAAAAAATAAACTCACGGTCTAAGTAAGCGGCCGGCCGCGGCCTTCCGTGCCATAGGCTCCTCGGTATCACACCGTGCTGCCTGTGTGTGTACTCCGTACAAAGCTTGCTTCAGGTGCCAAACTCCGACGGACCGGCGGGGACTTGTCAACTACCGTTGCCGTCGTCACCTGGTCCTGGTCGTCCAGCGATCAGCTTTGGTTTTGGTTCCCGGCAGACCCGACTTGGCAGTTGCAGAGTCCCGAGGGCCCTCTGTCCGCTGTCCGGGCTTCAGGGCATCGCCAGTCGGTAACCAACCAGCACGGGCTGGTGAAGATGCACACAAACACTCTCATTCATCACGCACTCCCACTCGCACTTCCACTCACACTCCCGCTTACTCACGCACACTCGCACGCTCACTCATTCACTCGCGCGCGCGCAATCTCAAGTGCCTCAAGTGCCGCTTGCTAGCCCATTCCCTCCCCTTACCCACCCACACAACCGCGCAGCCTTGCCTGCAATGCCGCGCCTGCTTAAGCCTTACCCTGCGTCCGAGCCTGAACCTTGCCGGACTTTTCTTCTTACTCCAGCCTCGGGCATCCAGCCTCTATGCCTACTACGTATGAACCTCACCAACACCCGGAACACACCCCCTAAAAAAAGATTGCCCTGCCCTGCCCTGTCCCCGAGACAGATCAAAATCTCTCTCGGTACCTTCACCTTCTTTTTTTTTCTTCTCTCACACCCACCCAACCACACTCGAGCCGCACCACATACACACCCCCTCCCCCAGTTCTAGACTGTTCTCCAAGAACCACCCCAGCAAACACAAAGCCAGAGAGGGATATCAGAGCAGGCCAGCCAGGATGAAGCTAGTATCGCGCAAGGTGCCCAAAACCCTCGAGGAGGAGACGGTGTCTCTGCTGCCCGAGGATCCCGAAGACATGGTCCGTCAGCCCGTTCCCCGTTGTCCGTTGCCCGATGTCCGTTCTTCGTTACCCGCTGCCCGTTGCCCGTTATGCTCTTGTTTTATGCTCTTCCGTTATGCTCTTTTCCGTGACTCCATCACCCTACCCCTCCATCTCAGCCCTGTCCCATCCTGTCCTGTCCTATCCCTGCCCTTCGCTCACCCTTCCCTGCACGATCATCGTCACCGTCACCAACCATCGTCAATCCCATGAGGCTTCGTGGCGGCTGCCGTCAGCGCCCGTCGCTGCACACCCGAACTCTGTCAAGTCGCACCATTTCTCACGATACCCGTGAATCGCGTGCTTCACAATCTAGACGTGGCCTCATGATAGCACCTGCTCCTGATCACCCCGTGACCACAACCGACTAACCCCATCAAGTGGCATGCCTACAACCTCATCCTCCCCGGCGACATCATCCACGCCCACGCCATCCGCAAGGTCGTCAGCACCAGCAGCACCGGAAGCACGGCGTCGGAGCGGGTCCACACCGACCTCGCTATCAAGGTCAAGTCGACCTTCTTCGACCCCGTCATCTCGGCCCTCCGCGTCTCCGGCACCGTCGCCGCCGAGAACCCCCATGTCACCCTCGGCTCGCACCACACCCTCGACCTCGAGGTCAACCGCGCCTTCACCCTCATCAAGCCCGACGGCTGGGACTCCATCGCCAGGGCCGCCCTGAATGAGTCTCTGTCCGACGACAAGGACGGCGCCATGGCCGCCGTCGTCATGCAGGAGGGCCTGGCCAACATCTGCCTCATCACCCAATTCCGCACCGTCCTGAAAATCCGTGTCGAGAGCGTCATCCCCAAGAAGCGGGATTTGGCTTCCGACCAGGACGCCGGTATGCGCCGCTTCTTCGAGAAGACCTTATCGACGCTGCTGCGGACCATGGACTTTTCCGAATCCCGTCCGCTGCTGTTGGCCAGCCCGGGTTTCGTCGCAACTGACTTTAAGCAGTACATTGCCAATCAGGGCCGCGACAAGGCCGACAAGGTCCTGCTCGCCGTGTCCAAGCAGGCCACCGTCGTCCACGCCAACTCCGGTCACGTTCACAGCCTCAATGAGGTGCTCAAGAGCCCGGAAGTCCTGGCCAAGATGAAGGACATGAAGTTTGCCCGCGAGGCCCAGTACGTCGACCAGTTCTTCGACAAGCTCAAGCTCGACGACGGCCGCGCCTGGTACGGTGCTTCAGCCGTCGAGAAAGCTGTTAACGACGGCGCTGTTGGCCCTGGTGGTGGTGTCCTCCTGGTCAACAACTCGCTCTTTCGGAGTGAAGACTTGGCCACTCGCAAGAAGTATGTCGCTCTGGTCGAGAAGGTCAGGAGCGACGGCGGCGATGCGAGGGTCTTGAGCAGCGACCATGAGAGCGGCCAACGACTGGCCATGCTGGGCGACATTGCCGCCCTGCTCAACTACCCGATGCTAGACCTAGATGATGACGCAGAAGAGGAGGGAGAAGCTGAAGAGGCTGATGACCGAAATGCCCGAGAACATCAAGACATGATGGACAGCGTTATATAGACAGCCAAAAATCTCAAAAGCCGTAAAATGTGTAATTGTCGTGCCGTCTGCCTACCTGTTTGTACGACCACTACCCTATACCAAATGTCCTCGCGCAAATAACGACCTCCGCCTCACTCAAAACACCGGATGAAGGTGGCAGCAATCCACTCTTCTTGTCTTTCTTGATGTTGCAAGAGGCAATCCCGTTTGTAGGAGTTACGGCGCCATCTCCGAGCTGTTGGGGAAAGATGCTCCGAATGCCGGGCTGCAGATCCTACGCTACGCTTGCATCATCGCAGCATTTAAACCCCGCCTCAACCCATCATCTCCTCAAGTGCACGACGCATAACCACGAAAGTCGGTGCTGAACAGGAAAATGGCGTCTAATCTCACTCTCAAGTCTACTCTGAAGCTCAACTCGGGATACCAGATTCCCCGACTTGGCTTCGGCGTACGTTCCCCGTCGTCTTGCACCATGCACCTAATCTAACTTGTATTCAGGTCTATCAAACGTGAGACATGTCTCATCCTGACCGCGGGAATCTTCTTCTAATCGCAGGTACAGACCTTTGGAAAATGCCCCAGACGCCGTTAAAGAAGCTCTAAATGTTGGCTATCGACATGTTGGTTTCCTCAGCACACTCCTCCCATTTCCCACTCAGTCAGAACTGACGTGCCGCAGATCGACTCAGCCTCCGCCTACCGTAACCAAGGGCAGAGCGCATCGGCCATCCCCGCCTCTGGCATCCCTAGGTCCGAGGTCTTCTTCACGACAAAGGTGCCCCTGCGCAGCCTCCCCCTGGGCTACGAAAACACGCTGAAGCTCGTGGACGTGGCGCTGGAGGAGACCAAGCTGGGCTACCTCGACCTGGTGCTCATCCACGCGCCGTACGGCGGGCCCGAGAACCGCAAGGGCGCGTGGCGGGCGCTGGTGGAGAGCGTCGAGGCCGGCAAGGTGCGCTCCATCGGCGTGTCCAACTACGGCGTGCACCACCTGGACGAGCTGGAGCAGTACATCAAGCAGCTCGAGGCGGAGCGCGGCGGCGCGGGCCGGGGCGGCGTGCTCTCCGTCGGGCAGTGGGAGGTGCACCCGTGGCTGACACGGCGCGACATTGTGCAGTGGTGCCGGGAGCGCAACGTCGCCGTCGAGGCCTACTGTCCCATCGTGCGCGGCGAGCGATGGGGCGAGCCCAAGCTGGCGGCGCTGGCGGCCAAGTACGCCAAGACCGAGGCCCAGATCCTGCTGCGCTGGAGCCTGCAGCGCGGGTACGTGCCGCTGGTAAAGAGCGTGACGCCGTCGCGCATCCTCGAGAACACGCAGCTGTACGACTTTGAGCTGACCGAGGCCGAGGTGGAGGATCTGGCGACCGACGACTATAGTCCGTGTGCTTGGGATCCGACCGTTGAGCCGCTGGAGAAGTAGATGGCTGGAACCGGGGTCATCGAGGGACGGGAAAGGAAAGACTGATGCGTTAGTTTATGCATAGGTAGCTCATACAGTAAGTAGCCTTGACTCGCAATAATCCCCACTCAAGCCTCGTTTGATGGCGGTGTCATCAACTGTCGTTCCTAGATGCTGTGTTGATGGTAGTCATGTGACCTCGTTTCCACCTCGCGTCAATGCACACATGTCAGTCACCCCACCAGCGCGTCCCATCCCATCCAAGTCTCCCCTCCCTCAACCAACTGCAGTCACCAACCGCAGCTCCCAAACCCGATCCGACCAACCCATCCCAGAGGACCCGACCAAATGACGCCGCCACGATGGCCCCCGCCCAGAGGACATTTACGCTCATCCCCCAGCACCCGGTCCGCAATGAGTCAGCCGCGCCCATCCGCCCCATGACCTCCAAGCAGGTCCAGAAAGCCTACAAGGCTGCCAACAAGGGTCCGCGCCTCACCCGTGCCGAGCGCATAAGAGAGGAGAAGGCCCAGCAGGAGCGCATCCGCAAGGAGTTCGAGAAGGAGAAGGCTTCCGCCAAGGCCCGGGCTGCGAGGGAGAAGAAAAAGGGCAAAGAACTCGCCGAGAGGGAGGAGAAGCGCAAGAAGGGACTGCCGCTTGTCAGTGTGCGGCCGAGCCAGGACACGATTGCGAGGTTCGTGCGGGGCAATGGGTCTGCGAAGAAGAGGGACTCGGATGGGCGGGATGTGGAAGCAAATGGGACGCTAGAGTCGGAGACGCCTTGTCCGCTGGTGAAGGCACCGAGGCTAGGGGATGTCCTAGAGGAGGATGAGGACGACGGAAAGGAAGACGAAAGAGAAGACAAAAATAAAGCTGAAAAGAAAGACGAAAAGAAAGACGAAAAGGGAGACAAAAAGGAAGACGACAAGCAGGAAGAGGAGCGGAAAGAAGAAAGCGACAAGGAGAAGGAAACCGAAGGCGGCGATTATTGCTGGGAGGATCAGGACGACCTACACGAACAGGAGATGGAGAGGCAGCTGCAGCAACTGGAAGACGAGCATGAAACGAACATGCTGGTGGAAGAGATGAAGGAAGAAATACTGAATGACCCACACGACTGTTATGATGAAAGCATGGGACTGCCGGTTGACATGGAGGAACTGAGGCAGCTGCGACAAGATGGAAACGACGAGCTTGAGGCAGCGATGCTGGAGGAAGATATGAAGCAGGACAAACTGAAGAATTCAGACGACTATTTAAATGACAGCGACGATCTGGCGTTTGACCTGTTGGGAGATTCGCTGGAGGGCATTCATCAGGCGGCGTCGACAAGGCCACTGTTACCTGTCCCCCGTTCTCAGACAACCGATGATCCTACCAGCAACGTCAAAGGAGAACCAAGCCCCCCGGCTCGATACGCTCACAGCACCAACACTCCCACCATCCAGAGAGGACTCAAACCCATGACTGGACATGCCCAGAACACCAACGTTCCCGCCCTCCAAAGAGAACCGAAGAACCACCCGATTCGATATGCACAAGACCTCGGGCTTGCAAGACAACCTTGGCCTGAGCCCTCACCACAACGACAAAAACCCTCATTTCAAAGACCATATCCCGTCACACCAATCCGACAACCAACTTCATCCTCTCCGCCCCGCCAGGACCCTCCCCTCAGCACCCAAGCCATCCTCTGTAATTTCGACGACTTCTTCCCTTCGTCGTCCCAGCAAGCTCGCGAGCTCGAAGAAGAAACCGCGGAAGAGAGACAGTCCACCGCTGCTGTCGCTGCCGCCGCCCCCGAACCAGAACCGTCGCTCCCAGAGCCTGTCATCGCGTCCCCCTCTCCCCCGCCACGCCGCTTCTTCACCTCCTCAGGCTCCCACGAACTCATGTCCCTCGCCCTACACCGCAGCCGCCGTACAGCAGCCCTTGAGCAGATGCAGCAGCGCGAGCGCGAGCGCATACGAGCGGGAGCGAGAGCTCAGGCAGAAGCCCCGCTTCGCACGAAATCAAAGCCCATGACACCGTCACTCATCAAACATACGAAAGCAGCACCTGTCAGGCCTATGATAACAGTGCCCGTCGAGTCAATGTCCGGACCGAAAAGGGTTGTCCGGCCCCAACCAGAAGTCCGAGGCTCTACAAAGACGAACCCTACGACAGCAACCCCTATGAAGCCCGTCATAGCAGCCCCTGTCAAACCCGTGCCAGCACTGAAACAGGCTGAGCGCTCCCTGAAGAGCAACAAAGAGAACGTGGCGCCACTCCAGAGCCCAGCAGACGAGCCCAGCGCCTCCCAGGAGACAGAATATGGAGGAGATTGGGTGGACGAGATAGCCCTCGAGTTGATGATTTAACGTAACAGGATGGGGGTATATCGCTACTGGATTTTGGTATTTTTGCACAGGCATTTGGGTATGACAGGCATAGCGCAGCGGGATAAATATCTTGACTTGAACAGATCTAGCGGGAAAGGCGTATATTGAGTAGCGGTGCTCTGGTCCTGGGATTTGGTAACGTTTTGATGTGAAGCACAAGCACACAACTCTTGGCGATACGGTTTATGAATACACTTGTTACCTTTGTAGAGTTGTTGGCCTTGCTCAGTATTATAAGATAGATCAAGGCAATACAGTCGACAGTATAATACCTAAGCAGTACAGTAAGATGCCGTGCCTAGCACCAGAACCCCCAACAATCTTGACTCGGTAAGCTTTCCCATGGTGTCGGTTCACATCAACGTCAAGCTTCTATCTAGCCTTTTCTTGCAACCTCTACATCCAACTCTTGAAAAGCCTATCCTGAACAGCACACAAGAGAGACCTGGCCGTCTCTTGTTCAGGCCAGCCTCCGTCCCCTCTTTCTCAACATAGCACAATACAACACAACACAACACAAGCCACAGCAACACAACAAACACAACAACACAACGCAAGCAACCACAATGATGCATTCATTACGTTGGCAACTGAACGTGTTTAGTTGCATTCCCGTCGCAACAGTGAGACGACTCCTCCGTCTCTTGGCATGGTGCGAAAGAGAAAAGCGGCAGTCCATTTGTCTGGAACGGCGCTGGGACTTTGCCCTCAACTATATAAAAAACAATAAGGGTCTATTGAATGACAGCCCTTGAACGCCAGCATGATGCCCCCCCTTGATCCCCCTTCGTCCCGTCGTGATTTCGTCGCCTTGGTTCTAGGGTCTTGCCATTAGAGGAAGATGCCCACCCACTCGCCCTTGGCCGAGACCTTTGTCTCGCAGCCGTCCACCGCACACTTGACCTCGCTGGGGGAGCTGTAGGGGACTTTGCCCTCTGGAGCGCGAAACCCCACGCCGCCGGGGTTAGCCTTTGTTGGCTTGCGGTTCTCAAAGCAGTCGGCGCAGTAGACCTGGATTTCTTGTTAGTTATGGATCGATTGAGAGAGAGAGCAAATGCTGTTTGGGGGAAACGTACATGGCCACACTTCTTCAGAGCCCAGAAGTGATGCTCCCCAGGCGCTCTCTTCCTCTTCTTCCCGCCGACGGGGCTGTGGACCACTGTCTCGTTGGGGTCGTATGCTAGCTCCTCGTTGCATGCCGGGCAGATGACGATGGTCTCTGACTCCTTCTCCGGGTCGGCGCAAGTGTCGCGCGTGAAGCCCTCGCGGGTGGGAGGGGCGGGCTCCATGGGCGGCTTGGGGCTCGGTTCGCGGGGGGCAAAGGCGTTGCGTGACACGTCGAGCTGCGGCTGGTTGAAGCCGATGATGTCGGCGCCGAGGATTCCGGCCAGTCTCCTAGTCAGGCCGATGGCAAAGTTGGCTCGCCGGGGCATGGAGCTGATGAACTCAAGCTCGATCAGCTCGTCTGGCCGTGGGCGAAGACGACCGCCGTTGTTCCGGTTGCGTGCTGGGTCGGCTGACCGGTCGGCCTCGGGGGAATCGGCAGTGAGGTCGATAAAGGACGGGGCGGGTCCGAAAAAGGTGCTGTCGCTGCGAGCCAGCCGCGGTGGCGATAGTCGCTGCGAGTTTGTTCTGCGCGGGTTTCGACCGCCGTGGTTGTGGGTATGGGTGTGGGAGAGCGGTCGTCGTGCTTGAACGGGAGAATCAGGCTCTTCGGTGAGATCGATGACGGGAGCTGGCTGCTGCGGATGTTGCTGTGCAGGCGGACGGCGCTCGGAGCGACGGTTGCTGCGCGAGGGTTGTTGCGAAGTGTTGGGCGTTCCCCCGTTGGACCAGGCCTCAGGCTGCGGCAGGATAAGGTTGAAGTCGGTGTTGAAATTCCGTTCGGGCGACATGAGATCAATCTCGATGGGGTCGCTGTCGCCTACAAACAGCGAGTCCTCTTCGCCATCGGGCGCCATGTCGGGCTGATGAGGCATACTGAAGATGGGGTGGTTCGAGAGATGGCGCGGCGACAGCGGGGGAGTCTCGCGGAAGTGGAAGCCTTGATATGCCATGCTTTCCAGGGCTTCTGCGCGCCGGCTGTCTGGAGGCAGCCAGACGGCGGTCGCAGGTTCACGAAGGCGTGCACCGCTGGCGGATTCCGCCCGAGAGAGCGTTTACTATCGTATTGCCACCACACCAGGGGCGGGGACGGGAGGAACGAGGGCGGCTCGATTCGGAGGAGGTTCGCGGGGGAGAGGGCGTCGAATGACGGTATCGTGTTCTTCGGCGAAAGGAGAGAAAAGGCGTAGCGAGGCGGGAGAGGCGGCGGTGGGGAAGGGTGAAGAAGGGCAAGAATGTGTATGAGGCGAAGATGAAGTTGAAGCGTCGAGACGGATCGAATCCGACCCTGATTAGATCCCGGCCCTGCCCGTGCCCGTCACTAGGTGGCGGCAGGTTTGCTGCAGGGCAAGGCTGCCATGCGGACAGCAGTTACCCCGCTAAACATGGAGTCCGGGACCCTAATTTGCAGGGGCCAACTGGTCCGTTAGGCGGCGACGCTGGTGGAGTTCCAGCGGGCTCGACGGTGGAGCAGAGGGCCGGTTTGCGGCGAATCCTCATTGCTTTGAGTGGCTAATTTTGCACGTCTACGGAGTAAATCCAATCAATACATGGCCTTTCATAGCCTTTGTCTGGTGGCTGTTTAGTATATATATATATATTTTACCTGGATGAAGGGACCCATGAATTTGTATTTGCGAGCCCTTTTTACGCCTTCATTAGGTGACGGGGGGGTTCAAGATCACCCACAAGAGGGACACGACTTTCTTGATAACGTTATATATAAAGAATGCTTAGAAACCTAGTATTGGATAGAACCTGATATCTAGATTACTAATGTATTTTACTAGATTTTATATATAGCTATGTCTTAAAGTTAAGAAGCTCTAAAGTTTGTACCCATGTATATATGAGGGAGATGGCGAGAGCGGATCAAGTCCTGCTAGAGCTGGACGACGAACTAGAGTGTGTTGAGTGGAGAGTCGAGTCTGTCGACTTTGGGCCGCTTGGTTCTGGTTTCTCTTCTAGGGCAGCATAATTATAGAGGCGCATTGAGGATTCTGGGTTAATTAGTACTACGTCATGGGCTACTCATGATTAGAATGAAGCTCCTACTGTTCAAATATACACATCAATTCATCAATTGGGACTAGTATTCCCTCACTATTGAATGCGTGTGTACGTGCGTGATGAACTAGATACAGGGAAAGTGGCAACCTTCCATCATCCTCATGGATTCCTCCCCGAACTCGGTCTCAGTAGCTCATCGTGGGAAGCTCACACCTCCAAATGGTGGGTAGGCTTCGTTGCCTACTTCTCCTTGTCGGAGGTCGTGTTTGACTGAGCCGCAAGTAGCTTTTGCTCTTCTCTAAACCCGTTGACGCCACTATACCCAGTAGTGCTGGCAGGTCTCTCTTGTCTCTCTCGCTTGGGCTGGCTTGCGGAGCGAGGTTGTTCCCTGCGAACAGGCTGCTGCGTGCGACTGGTCGTCTTCTGAATACGGGTGCTGGGCTTCTTGGTACCGACACCAGGCTTGGTGACGTTCTTCGATCCGTAGTTGGCGAGCTTGTCTCGGTACTGGGCCGACCGAAGCACCGCCATGCGCAAGAGGCGATCCTCGTACTTCTGAGCCTGCTCGTTGCCGCTGTCGTCGCATATCTTGTAGATGACGGTCTTGATGACGTCCCTGGTGCTTTTCCAGGATGCGCCGACGAGAGACTGGGCCTTCCTCACGATCCTCTAGCGGAGGAAGTCCCACGGGTCCATTGCAAGTTCGTGGCGGTTGCGGAGCTCGCGGAGGTCCGAGACTTTACATGCCAGCTTATACATGATTTCTTTCTGGCAGAGACCACCCGGGGGGAGATGGTGCTTTGAGACCAGTTGGTTCGGGTGGTAAGACGAACTGTTTCCGAATATCTCGCGGATCTTTCGGTGCTTGCTCACGTTGTCCATGTGGAACTTTGCCTTGCCAGCGAGAGTTTTGTCTCCGGGGAACCGACGTAGCTTTTCGTGGTAGGTCTCCTTGAGTTTTTCCTCAACGGGTTCTCGTGCAAGGAACTCGTCTAGGGATTGCCAGGATTGGTCCCAGTATGGGCCAGTCTCGTTGATCTTGTCGACCGGCACGCCACCGAGGGCCGATGGGCCCTTGTAGGTCTCTCCATTATGGTTGACCTTGTACACCTTGTGCCGGGGAGTCTGGAGTATTTTGTCGACTGCAGCTTCAGACTCGAGGTCGTGTTCGGCCTGAAACGTTAGAATGAACAGAGGGGAGAAGGACAGGAGAAGCTCACCGATCCCTCAGAGTTTGGGCGCTCCATGTTGAGGTTGTCTATGCTGGTCTTGAGTGGATGAACAATTCAGTGTGGGGATGAGAGAAGTTGAAGAAGTGGGAAAGAAGGAAGAGTGCGTGAAGATAACCCAAGGGCGCAAGATGCAGCTACCAGGCAGTCACCAAACATCAAAATAGTGAATCATCCTACGAAGGGCGTTTGTTTTACGCGGAGGTAGCTGCCAATCAGGGTAGTGGTTGGTGGAAGATGGTTGGTGGCAGGCTGATCGCGCGTTTAGGTAGACGCGTTTGTCCCTCCGTCCCTTTGTTTGCATGACTGCTCAGGAGAACTACGCATTAGCAAGGATATCTATAGGAGATATAGCCCTACTCAATATTAACAGATAGATCAAGGCAATACAGTTATAGCGCAATAGTCAATCCAGCAAGGTACCGTGCCTAGCACCAGGAATCACAATAACCTAAAGCACAAGATTGGCAAGGATATAAGTGAAGCCTGAGTGTATGCAACGTCCACGGGTAGGCTTTCCGAAGACGCTATGGATTGTTCAAAGGCAGGTTGTAGAAAGAAAACAGCAGAGGGAGACAGATGCTCTCAACAGAAGCATCATGCTATCGTTATAGTGTAGAAAGCACGGAAATCTTGGATCGAGAGTGTTCTAGACTTACATCAGTAAACAGTGTTGCATCGCATCTTGTTGACCCCACTGCCGCTCGTCAACCGTTGTGAAGGCATCCTCTAGTGGACCTTTGTCGGCCAGTACGTGAACTGGCTGATGGAGACCTCCGGTGTCAAAGCTTTCCTTCTCTTGATGCCATTGACGTCGATGGAAACAAAATTCCATCCTGATACCCCGTCGCGACATGCTTTCCCTCCGGGCTCCAGGTAAGGCTCATCATCGACCCTCTCCCTGCACTGTACCGAGGCCAGTAGACCTCTTGCACCCACCACTCTTCTCCATCCATGACCGCTTCCTCGCCGTTGACGTGTACGTAGAACGAGTAGCTCAGCGACGCCGCTGCGCCCAGGCTGTACCCGTACCCGAGGTGGTTTCCGAGCATGATCAGACCGTTGCGGTCCGCCTCAAAGGCATGGCAAGCGATGTGCGCGTTGACGTCCTCTCTCGGGATCGGCTCGAGAAGTCGGTAGAGGATGAGCTCTCTGCGGTCGGGGACCGGCCTGTTGGCGTTGTAGCCCGCCATGTCGACCTTGCGCATGTCGAGGATCGGGAAGGCACCCGGGCCGGGCTTGGGGAAGGCCTCCTTGATGGCGTCAATATCGGCCTGCGGGCAAAGGTCCCATTCCGCCGGCGGCCTCGAGGACAGGATGCTGTGGTAGCGCTCCTGTGGCGGCGAGTCCTGGACGTCGGCGGGGCTTGCGCTGGGTCGTTTGAAGGTGACGAGGCAAGAAAAGCAGTTGTCCCCTGGAGGAGCTGCGGCGTCGGAGTTGGGGAAGGGACCAGAGGGAATCGTCGAGGGCTGCGTGGATTGGTGAACATTGACAAGACGTGTCGAGAAGGCACGGCTTGAATGGGTCTCGGACACGTTGAAGATGAACGGTCTGTCGGCGAGCCCAGGGTTCGTGAACACGCCTTGTATCGACTTGTTGTGCACCGCGTGTCAGTCCTTCCGGATCAATGCCGGTGCCACGACGCATCTCACTCACATGGATGGCGCGCTTCTTTCCCTTGACATGATTCCCGCTCTCCCCGTCTTCGCCTTCAACCACCCGCGCCGCCGCCAGGGGAGCCATGGCGTACACGACACCTCCGAAAGCGCCCCTCGTGATCTTGGCCGCTGAAGCCCCAAGGGTCTCCCAGGGGAGCTCCGCGCCGGGCATCCACGGCGGCTGGCGGTTGATGAACTTGGTCACGGGTTTCTGAGCTCCCGAGGCATCGTCGGGCAGCCTCTCGAGCTCCATTGCTTCCCGGAACGACAGGCGCTTCCATTCCTTCGGGGACGTCCGCGTCCCTGCGTTATTCGACTCCGTCATTGGGCCGGCGCAGTTGATGAGGCTGGAGAATGGAATGCCGGGTTATCGGGACTCAGGCGATAAGGATTGCGATTTGGCCCTGGCCCGTCTTGATTGGCTGAGAGACTACTGGTGTGGCGTAGGCTTACCGATGCCGAGGTACTTGCTGTTTTAGGCACTCGGTTGGCTACTTTCATTGGATACAAGATGAGATTTCGGTAAAGATGTGTAACTTTCTTTGCTCTCGTGCCACAGCCAATCGGGCAACCCACTGACTCAGTCTGTCAGTTGCAACGAGTCAGCGCCAGATGGAACTCCCGCCCCACTGATGGTCCCCGCTGATGGTTCGCGCATTTGTGGATGCTCCGGCATTACATCAAAACCGGGTTCCCGGACTTCGGCCGGTCGGAACCGCAGTGGCACGGCGCTGACTCGTTCCAGTATCCGGTTTACATACTTCTACCATCATGATCTGGACAAGGTCGAGTCGCTGAAGACTGCATATATAACGTCCTCATCACCCGTCTTCTACCATCCTGTGTCTTGTTTGACCATGCTCAAGCTTAGTTTCCGGTCACTCAGTGGATCGCTTGCATCCGGCGTTCTAATTGAGGATGATACCGTGACCGGGGTGACCGCCGTGACCGTAGTGACCGTAAAGACCGAGGGACCGTAGTGGCCGCGTGTGTTGCTCGGAGCCGACCAGCCGTACAAGGATGATGTGAAGCAACTTCGGGACTAAACGCGCCCCGTTTTCCGCCGCTGACAAACTTAGGCGTCATAAACACCGGGAAATCGTCCCAAACATCAACATGATGTCATTGATGTGGAATCATCTATATAACGTTATCAACTCAAACTATAATACAAGCTTCAAGGAATATTGTTGCATTACATAATACGTTGCACTCTGTATATAACAAGCTTTCTGGCCTTTCCTTGAACCAACTGTATCATTCCTAGAACTTCTGCAGTCATACCTCACAATGTCCACATTTCGAACAATCCGTCCCGTTCTACGCCAGGCCTCGCGCCTCACGTCCATGACAACCACGGCGCCGGCGCGACGCTTCATCAACACCGACACCGCGCCAGTCCTGTATTCCGCCCATGCAGTTGCAACGGGTGCGCGAAACGGCCACGTCGAGGGCAGTGAAGGCCTCGACCTCTACCTCGGCATGCCCAAGGCACTCGGCGGCAGCGCGAAGAAGGGCAAGACCAATCCGGAGGAGCTTTTCGCTGCAGGCTACGGCGCCTGCTTCCAGTCTGCAATGAACTTGACGGCCAAGGGACTGGGCATCGCGATACCTGAGAAGCCGGAGGACAGCATCATCGAGACGACGGTGCACATGGTTGGAGATATGAAACAGTTGGACTTGGGCATTCGTGTGGATATGTTGGTCAAAGTGCGCGGAATATCCAAAGAAAACATGGAAAAACTGGTTGCCAAGACCAAGGAGACTTGTCCGTACAGTCGTGCAACGAAGGGGAACGTTACGACCAATGTCAAGGTGGAGATCTTATAAAATGGGAGAACAAGTGCTTGTCATTGAGCGGAAAGCCGGATATAAAACGTCAAAATTCATTACCGCCTGATACCGTTTTGCCAAAGGTCTCATTCATGTGTATGTGGCAGCAGACTTCAAGAGATGTTGAGAATGTTGGTCAGGCAATATGCTAAGAATGCGCTGCTACTGCATGGCCCCAGTGCTTGACCTGCTCGATTTCTTCTCGGCGCCGCTGACGATAGTGCCGGGAAATCGGCTGAGAGCGGAGCATTGCGTCGACAATAGGTACTGGAATACCTATCTCACGTCGGGCCTCTGTGTTTTTAACGTTACTAAATTAGGTTTGAGCTGAGCGGAGCAAGCGGGTGAAAGAAAACACCGCCGGTGCTTACACTAAAATCGTATGGGGACAGCGGCGGTGTTTTTCTGCACCCGCTTGCAGAGTTACTGAATGCGTCTGATCAATAACTTAAACCCCACATAGCTAGTTGCAAGATTGTCATATCATACTATGGTATCCGGCATAAGTAGGGGCATATACCACACCCTACGAAAAGCCCACTTTTAGGTCAACCTACAGTGCTAAATACCCTAGCTATTTGCACTACTATCTTCTATAAGTCTAAACCTTTCATTAAAGTACATAATTAATACAATTAACATAAGTACTTATATTTTTAGCTATATTTAACTTAAGATTAAGTATTCTAGCATTAAAATTATCCTACTGTATGAAGAGCCTTATAGGGGGCAATTGACACTATAAATTGACACTTGGGCAGGGCCCTTGTAGGGTGTGGTATATGCTCCTACTTATGCCTGATATCATAGTATTTGTCAGCCTCTTTTTGTCAAGGGCGGCTGAACAACTACAAGTACTACTAACCATACTGAGTAAGAAGTTGAGTTGATAACGCTATATTGATTGTATCATATCAACGCATACCTTAAATTAAACCGAATCGAGGCTTATCAGACTCGGGAGATTCTCCAACACTATCGCTCCAGGCTATAAATTGCTCCCATCGTCGCGCTGCGTCGTCTCCTCGAGCGATCATCATGTGGCCTCATCCTCCTCCTGGCTGCCCTCGGCACTGCGACTACTCGTACCACTCCTCCGTTAGGGCTGACCGAATTCTCAATCGGGCCATCAGCAGACATGTTCCCATCGTCCAAGTGAGAGAGCAGGCACATCGATTTCGTCGTTGCAGAAGGTCAGTGGCCGTCCGAGCGTGAAACCAACGACCCTACAGAATGTAACTAGTGAGCTGAGGGTCGGCATTGGAGGATTGGATGTTGGCCAGCGGATAAGGAAATGCCTGGATCGGGGAATATAGCCTGGTGAACATGATATGGAGAGGTATGCCCAACTTCTCTGCGCATACGTAGAACATGTCCTCTCTACCTGAGTACTTGGTATTGGGCGTAAATAAGTCGCATATGCCACGCCTGTAGATGACCCTTCTGTACTATGTAGGTACCTACCTACGTAGTAGCTATCGCGAACTAGATCAAGTAAGCTACCTAAGTAAGCTAGTGCATGGGCGCTGCCACCTAGGGGTCCAAACAAGGCTTTTGATTACTAGCCATAAACGGCTAGCAGAGAACGGCCCGTGGGGATCAGCTCGGTGTTTATCGAGCTAAGCTAGTTTTAGTAAAGCACTAGGCTACTTTATGATATGCATTGCTGCTGCTGCGCCACATTCACGTATTAGACCGGACTGGGGAAAGGGTCAGGGCTGATGGACCTTTGCTCTTACGTACCTCACATTTGCTACGTCAGCTCTGTGGCCATGATGGAGGCGCTGCAAAGTAACCAGCAGTCCTCTGTTCGTACAAGTCCTGCATCTGGCAGTGCATCATCCGCTCCCTCACCGAAGCGGTCTCGCGTCGTTGTTTCGCAGTCGAAACGAGGCTGTGTGACTTGCAAGTATGGGTCACTCAGTGCGCACCCTGCCATCTTGGCACCAGCTCGACGGACCAGATGATGCTCTAAAGACGGGTGTCGCGGCGGACAGCTATGCCGAGAAATTAAGCCACCTCGCAGCTCATGTTCTGTCTCTCGACAACAACGGCCACCCTCTGCCAGAAGACGGCGTCTGGGGTTGTATATTTCTCTAGCTATCGAATCGAGTCGAATGTGTCAAGGCCGCCGCTACCGCGTTCGAGGCTGCGTACGAATTGTCGCTCATCAACAATGGCATGTGAAAAGCCCCTGTTCTGCCTGGCAGTACTACGGCTCGGCTCTGGCAAGGCCTCAGTCGGATTTCAACAATGAGACTGCAGGTCCAGAGTCCCTCGCTGTAGCATCCATCATCCTAGCCTGCACTAAGATCCTAAGCCAACATGAAGAAAATGCGTTCGCCCCTTTTCTTGGGGCCGTACAGATCCTGACCAAAATCTATCCGCGTCGCCAAGGAGGAGCTCCACCTGCGGACATTCTCAGCGCAATCAAGAACGAGCTGGTCAAGATTGACCTCTTGATTGGCAGCTGCGCTTTGTCCCAGACGCCTCAATGTACAAGCCTGGAATTTCACGAAGCAGCCGCCGGAGACGATGCGTTCCGTGAACCGGAGCTTGCTATTAACGCCGCGATGTTCTGCCTTCACCGATCATGTCAATTCATAGAGTCGGCTGCCCAACTGCGATACACGTATCCCAGTTGGAAGGAAAGAGCATGATCCCATCATGTGCAAGGGTCAATCTGACGCGGTGACCCAGTGTCGTTCGGTTATTGACGGCCTTGCGGCGCTTGCCTCGAGACTGCAGGTGTCTGCGACGTATACGCTGAGATGTTTGGAGATACTGGCGGAGATTTATGCCCTTCGCGCGCAGCTGACGGTGACCCTGATCTACATTTTGTGTGTCCACAACCCATTCCAAACGGGGTATGATGAACATGAGGACCAGTTCCGAAGCATTGTAAGTGATGCTGCAGCGTCGTCGCGGCTGAGGCGGCGGACCACAGCCAGCGCTCTGAAACGCTTCACAACGCATCGCGGCATCATCAACCCTCTCTTCGTCGTGAGTATGAAGTACAGAGATCCATCGCTGCGTGCCTTGGCGACGACGATGCTCAACGAGCAAGGCCGCGAGGAGCCTGCCGATGGACACATCGTGGCGGTAATCGGTGCTCGGCTGGCTGCGCTGGAGACATGTGCCAGTGTGTCTTGTTCTCCCGGCGCTCCGCTAGCTTCCTGCGACGTCTTCGAAGGGCAGAGGGTCTACGGCTACGGGGTGAGCCCTCCAAGAGTGACTGGCGAGGGCCGCCGCGTCGTTGACGTTGAGTTCAGCCGGCTAAACCCGCCTCTTGTGCAAGGATGGGGTCATGTTGACTATTCAAGCCTAGATAACTGGATCATCTGGTCGGAACCTATCAATATATAGACTTGCGCAACCGGGGTGCTTCCAGGAGTCCAAGCAGTTATAAAGTTCTTAATTATTGGCGCCAACGGCCAGTGGAGCTCAGCTGGTTCGAGCAAAGATTCGAGGCCTGGGTTGCGACGCCAAAAGTACCCATCGCCGTCAAGTCGCCGAGAGTCGCCGAGAGTAACTGTGGAGGCCATCTCTGTCTTTGATGGTTTGGCACTGGCCTGGGCTCGTCCGCAACTCCGTTGCGTATCAAAACGAAGTCCATGCTACTGCGCCCCGTGTCCGCGTAGGCAACTTCAGAGTAGCATTTGTTGCCGGGCGTATACATACATATACTATGCTGTCCTGGCCTTTCATCCCTGACGTTCATGGAGAGGCATCATCAGAGACATTTCAATCTTTTGAAAGAAAGCCAAAACTTGATCTGTATACCTGGGCGTATTAGCCCCCAGTAACCTCCGCCAACCGCACGCAGACGGACGTGCCGTGCACCCTCGATACGTGCCCGCTGTCCGAGGGCATCATCACATATCAGCCCAACATCGCTGGCAATGCGTTCTTTGCTGCGCTCTTTGGGATCATGATTCTTGTGCAGCTGAGCCTCGGCATCCGACACAAGACCTGGAGCTACCTAGTGGCCATGGTCTTTGGACTGATTCTCGAAGTCGTCGGATACGTCAGACGTGTACAACTACACGACGACGCTTTCAACTTCAAACTTTTTTATCGAGTACGTCAAGTCCATTTCTCGTTCCAAAAAGTCGGATAGCAGACTCTGACACATGGGCAAGATATCTCGTTTGTCTCACCAGGTCAACGACTCTGAAATAGTGGCCATCTTGGCCCAAGGGCTCATAAAGGTTATTGCCTTGCGGGGCGGAAGCCATCGTGAATAGCTCTGTGCCTTGAGCAGGTATCAGTTTAGCTATGCGCGATGAAGACAAGTGCGCCGCCAGTGTTGCCTGGCTGAGCTCATCGGATTTGCGCAAATGCCCAGTAGAACCTGGCAGTCAAGTTCAGGCAGCCATACCTAGTGAGCGAGTTGATAATGCAAGGCTTATTATACTTAGCTTGCATATAAAATATTTTTAATTTCATAGAAATCTCTCGTTATAATATACTAGGTATAAGTATAGGGCTCTCTATAGTGTAACGCTCTTTCAATCCTCATAAGAAATCACAACTCTTTTTTATAGAGTAAACTCTCCGTATATGACTGGTGACATGGTATAGAGATTTCGCGTCTCTGCTAGCTAGGCAAATCCAACCTATTTCTCAGTAAGAACTTCTCGCCGTTGTAGGTAAGCTTGCAGCAAAGATGAAACTCTTCTATGCTCATTTCCCCAGCAGTTGCTAAAGTCCCCCACGTCGATAATATTCCAAGACTCCTCTTTCCATGTCAAAGTACTCTCGATATACTCATTGATACAGTTATTCTTTGCGCAAGCTGCACCTGGGTGGAAAACATGGTACGAGTCTCGGTGGCCCAACATCTGAACAAGTCACGTGTATCTTATCTTCATCCGTCACACGAGCTCTCCGATCTCAACATGCCGCAGCCTCTTGAAACCTTCAACTTCCCGGTCATATACACACCCTTTCGCAAAACATGACTTCGCTTCCATATTTCCCATACTCATACATCCCTCTACCAGACTCTCGCCATGTTCGTCTCGTCCAACTTCAACCTGGCGCTAATAAAGAAGACCCCATCTCAATCATCCTACGAGCATATCCGGTAGAACATGCTCCACCCTACGAGGCACTGTCCTACGTCTGGGGCAACCCATCAATTCGGCAGCCGATTGCTTGTCGCGATGACTCCGGGCTTCTCGCTCGAATAGACATCACTACGAACCTTCACGATGCTCTTGTGCGGTTCCGTCATCCATCAAAGTCACGCTTGATATGGGCGGACGCTATCTGTATCAACCAGAGTGATCCCGCCGAGAAGGGGTCCCAGGTTCAGCTCATGCACGTCATCTACAAGTCTTGCGATCAATGCCTTGTCTGGCTGGGGTCTGGTGACGAGCATTCAGATACGGCAGCACAGCTAATACGCAGCATTTTCATCCAGGCCTGTAAGCGGCAAAATATCTCGCTCGAAGAGGCCAACAACATGGACCACATGCGGCAACGAGGAAAGCCCATGTTTCTCGCCCAGGATATCGGATTTAACGGGCTCCCGTCACCCGATTCCCTAGATTGGGGCTCTCTCATTATCTTTTTTGGGAGACCATGGTTCTCGAGAATATGGGTAAGCTCATAAATAGGCATTATTAGAGAACGGGACAAACGTGCTAACGGGGACAGGTAATTCAAGAGGGATACTTTCCGTCCAGAGTACATGCATTCTGCGGTAACCAGAGCATAACCTTTGCCGCTCTATTCCAAGCCGCAGAATATCTGATAGAGAATAAGCCTCACCTCGACATGCTGTCTCTCGTCAAGTGCTTGGGCAATGAAATACTAGGCTCCAACGAGTTCAATTTCGTGAGCATGTTCGGCGACCTTGAATCCTCCCAGAACAAGTCTGTCGTAGACCTTCTAGGAAAGGGAAGGTCTTTTAATGCCACCGATCCTAGAGATAAGGTGTATGCACTACTCAACTTGCCTACCTTTCGCAACATTCTACCCGGCCTAGTCCCAAACTACAAAGATGGAATACAGACCATCTATACTGAAGTTGCAGCAGCGATAATTCACAAAACACAGGATCTGCACATGCTTTCCTGTGTCAACCCGGACCTGGGAAGACTGCCAGAAGAGGAGAAAGTCCCATCTTGGGTACCACGCTGGCATAGACCAAGCGGCAAGAGCGCTGCATCCGAGACTTGGTACAAGTTTTTCTCGGCTGGCGGCGCAAAATCAGAGCTGGGGTTTCCTTCAATCACAGCATCACTGGAAGCTGGTGTGCTAAATCTTTCCGGCTTCGCAGTTGACGCGATCGTCGACATCTGCGTTATTGATCACCCGTTTCCCTATGGCTCAGGAGACTCACGACCACGGCCTGTCTTCACGCCAGTTACGGGAGAGTGGTCACCTTACACCGCCCGCGACATCGGTGGTGATTCTGTCGACTTCGATACATATGTGACAGCCGAGGACATTACCACGGCATACGCCATGGTTCTAACCGCTGGATGCAGCGAGCACCGAAATGTTTGGACCAAGTGCCTCGCAGAAGCAATTCCTGCGAGTCGAGTTGGATTCATCGCCTGGCTGCAATGGCTTCGTGGCGACGCGACCGGGAAGGCGTATCCTCCCGGGATGTACTCCAAGGAACGCCCTCTTTTACCGGAACCAGGACACCCAGCCTTTCAGACTTTATCGGAGTTGTTTCCTGTCATCTTTAAGGACAGTGGTTCCCTCCAGCTCAAGCCCCGACAGTCCAATTTGAGCCGAGTCGCAGAGCACTACCACATCGTATCGAGGTTTTATACAACTTCTCGAAGGTTGTTTCGAACCCGAAGAGGGTATCTAGGCCTGGGGACTCCGAACATTGCGCCTGGTGATAAGATGTGTGTTTTCTCGGGAGGGAACGTGCCATTGATCATTAGGCCAAGACCCCAAGGCGACGGGTTCGAGCTTGTGGGTGATGCATATGTGCATGGACTTATGGAAGGAGAAGTGACCAACTTGTGGAAAACGGGAAAGGTAGAGCACCATAATTTCAAGTTGTACTGACCACGAGTCAACTCGGGAGCTAGTTTTGTCTGCATTGAGGGATCCTAATGGCCCAGCAGCCAGGTCCCTCTAACACGACGAGGAGAGGGTTTGGAACACTATCGTCCACTATCGGCTCCCTTTTCATGGGGATTGTCTTGGTTCTGGAGTTACTTTTACCCCCGCTAGGTAAACACAACGGTGGAGTTATGTTGACTGGAATTTCCAGACTTCGCCTTTGTCGATCTGCGGGTCAGACCGGTGCTTGGCTTGCCTGTGGAATCTGGGGTTTCAGTCTGCAAGGTCGGTCTTGTGTAACGTGAGCAAGGTGTGCGGCGCTCATCGATTGGTCCATGGGCTCAAGGAGAGGGGACTGCATTCGTCGTGCAGGTGACAAGAAATGCAAAGTGAAATTAGGCTTCTGGAATCAAGTAACTCCTTCACTGGTCTTTCGCACTCCACTGAGTTGGACTATTCTTATGCCAGGGGAGGAGGCTTGTGAAATAGTTGCGCCATAGGTAATCGGTTCAGGATGCTGCACAATGACGAATATGCGCGCTCATAATTTGAGCATGGTCTGTTCAAATTTAAGATTTGTTCAGGTGCACGCTCATGATTGTACGATGGCGTTGTCGTTGATGATGCTCATACCTTCCAATGGCAGGTGGTGTTGGCGTGAAAGCGCCTCAGGAACGAAAGCTCCGCCTGAATCAATGACGTCGTCGCTGCGAATAGGACGTGCTACAGAAAGTCAGACTTGCCCAGCACCATCATCGATCTGAGAACGGCCACCTTGAGGAAAAGGCGACGTACAAGAGTAGACGACGCGCCCTTGTTTTCCAGGGAATCCTTCACGCCGAGCACTCCCAAAATCGCCAATATGTCATCGTGCTTCGGATTATGCAGGTCTCGCAGCCGCGACAGCGAGCGCGAGCCTCTGCTACCGCGCTACAACGACGATACGGCGCTGCAGACGCGTCTGCACGAGAAGCTCCACACATATCAGATGCTCCGGGCCTTTTCCAAGGGATTCATGCCCACCAACCAGCAGGCTGTCATTCACTTGCGCACACTTCTTTCGGCCGACGCCTTGAACCCGCGCGGAGACGACCTGAGCCCGTCGGGACGAGCGCTGATCCGCACCACCAAGCTCTGGCTCACGCAGCTCACCAAAGTGCTCCAGCACAAGAACTCCGAGGATCAGATTCAAGACTTTATCTGGTATCTCACCAAGTCGCGGCTGGACGTGGATGTGGCCGACATTGGCGCCAGGGCGGGGAGGGCAAAAGTCAGGGCGGATGCGACGGCGACGTACAGAAGCTTGCAGACGGTGGGATCCTTGCTGCTGAACAACTCGGACTTTCGCATCTTCCTGTCGGATTTGAGCACTGTTGGAAGAGAAGTCCTTCGTGATACAGCCTTTTCCCTGGCCGATGTGTCCAAGCAGGCCGGCAAGGCCATCGAGCCCGACAAGAAGGAACAAGACGCGCTGAAGCATCCCAACGGGAACGGAGAATCCAAACCTGTGCCTTCAAACAAAGATCTCACTGACGAGCTGGCAAAAGTGTCCGAGGCTGTAGTGGATGGTACCGCAGAGGTGCTTAATGACACCGGCAAGAGCATTGCCGACCACGTCACGGGCGACGAGGGACAGACTCTTGTTCATCGCCTTAAGGAGACTGTCCTTCATCTTCGGGAACATACAGATTATTCCGATTCTGTTTCGACCTTGTCTCTTCTTATCCGTCGCTATCTTTTCGCATACTCGCACGCCGCAGCGGCGACAATTGAGGCAGTCGAAGAGGACACCAACATCAACGCGGATGCTGATCGGGCGCTTCACAACTTCTGGCTCTTCATAACCTCGCTTGGAAAGCGCGAGCACTGGGATGATGTAGAGAAGTCGTTTGCCTCGGTGATGGAGGTTGGCCAGACGGATCCCAACTTTGACGAGCTCATCAGGCAGGTGGGCAACTTGGTGCAAGATATGTTGATGGATCCGGATTTCTTCGAAGAGGCTGAGGAGCGGTTTCAGCAGCTGCGCGCAAAGTCTAATGATCTCGTGGTCAAGTCTTCTGTTCGGGACGACCTAGACTCCCTTCTCGCTAGTCTCCACTTGGCCTTCCGCTCGGTGCTTGAGGATGCGGACATCAACAAACTCGTCCAAACGACCAAGAGGCTAGCCAGTCTCCTCTCCCCGGTTGGACAGAATACCAACTCGGAATTGATATCCGATTCCATCAACATATTTGTGCCGCTGCTCATCCAAGCCATTCAGTACATCCCCATCCCCCGTCTGGAAGTGGCGACGCCGGCCGTCGACTTGCTGCTGGAAAACCTCATACTTGAACCAGGCCGGACGGTCAACCACAGCTCATTCTTCCCCTACAAGCTGAATATTACGACTCAAAACGCCGTCGAAGTTCGCAAAGCACGGTATGGAACGGCATCGACAATGACGTCGCTACTGAACATCACAGTATCGGGATTGTCATTTGCTGCGGATGACCTGGGCTACTGGTTGCGTCTACACTCGGGGCTTCTGCGAATGGCCGACGAAGGCCTTGCGGGATTCTTCCTGGACGAGCGAGGTGTTGACATTTCTCTGGACATCGAGATCGGGCGGGAACGGCTAGAGCAGATGGTAGTGCTGCGCGGGGTCAAAGTGCACATTCATCACCTCAACTACAAGCTCAGCAAGTCCAAGTTTGCATTCCTCGCTTGGATTTTCAAGCCATTCATACGTCCCTTGGTGAAGAAAGCGCTGGAGATCAAGGTTGCGACGGCCATCGAAGAAGGCATCCACGCGCTGAACAGGGAACTACTTTACGCACGGGAGCGGCTGCGAGCAACTCGAATCGCCAACCCTAGTGATCTATGGACGTTCATCCGCGCAGTCATTGCTCGCTTAGTGCCGGCACCCGACCCAGATATCGAGACCCGTATTGGCGTCCAGGCAGGCAAAGGAGTCTTCCGTGGACGGTACGCTCCGGGAAGCTTGGTCAAACTTTGGGAAAGGGAGGGTCGAGACGCGGAGCAGCAGGTGTTTGAATATCAGAGGGCAGGGTGGAAAAATGAGATCTTCGACGTCAAGACGCAACCTGTTTGATGCAATGGTTGGCTGACGAGGTTGAATGACGGAGGCGGTGGGATGTATCATTGATGCCTCGATGGGGTTGGAAGAGTGAGGATTCACACAGTTGCAGTGCTACGTATTAGGTGATATCGCGCTTTGCAGACGTCGGCATAAGACCAAGCACTAAGGAACAAGGACCAAGGCGTATAGGGGGTGGCTTATGGGGCGCTCTGGGTGGAACTCGAGGAGCCGAGGTGTAAACACAAATTGGAGGCCTGCTTATTTTCATTGACTGAGTTGAGCTGAGCTGAGCTGAACAGTAGTTAGGCAAATGATAGCATTGAGTTTCGATGGCCAAAGACCTAGACCCAGACCAAACGTGAGACCAGGAGCATGGTGTCTTGAGAAATTGATTACCAACTGACGAACTCTCGCTGGCCCAAAGCCTGCGTCGGAGGGGCCCGCTGGCGGAGCAAATGGAGCAAAATATGGATCGTGGACCTAAGGCTAAGACACGACCAGGGTATCAGGGGCCTGGACAAGGGGGGCCCGGACGGAACGAGGGGGACCCAGAGCCAAGGGCCAACATGGGACAGGGGACAAGGGGAGGGGAAGACCGGAAGAGTGGTCTGCGTGCTGCGTGCTGCGGGTGCGTCCTTTTTACTGTGGGGAAGTCGGCAACGCATGCATACTACGTATAGTACGCATGCTGTTCTGAGTGAGGCTTCGATGAAGGCTGGCTGGCAAGCTGGTCACGCCCGAGTGTGAGATTTCCTGGCGAGCTGCAAAGGTGTGTGCTTGTTGAGACATGGGCTGGGCCTGGCCTGCTCCGTCTTGGCTGCTAGTGCAGCCACGCACACACCATCACATCGCGACGACGACGTCCAAGCTGGTGGGTTGGGTTGGGTTGAGATGCGGTGCGTCTGCCATGGCTGCGGTGCGGTCCTCGGGGTCCTTGAGGTCCTTGGGGTCCACGCGACCAGGATGCGGATGGGCGAGGACACCCATTCATCCAGACTTTTCCCAGTTGACCCTGTCGTGTCGCCCATCCCATTCCATGATCCCATCTGCCATCAGACCAGTCGCCCCCCCTGAAAATTGCCACTGCTGCTCCCCAAGGCAATAGTCCGGACACGTATGTACATGGGCGGCCGGGGTGCTAGTCGAGCCACAGCCCTGTACGAAAAGACGAGGGCTGAGTCGATCCCATCCCCCGATCTGCTTTCTGCTCTTGGTCGTTTCCCCACTGCGACGCGGCGGAAAAAGCAAATGCTGTGGGAGTGAGACTGGCGCCAAGGAGGAGTGCAGAGTGCAGAAGAAGTCGTACCATGGGGAAGAGAAACAACAGTTTCAGCTAGAGCCACTTTGGATGTGCTTAAGCAACCAGTACGAAGTACTTAGGGTACCTCTTACTCAAGCGGGCAAGGCCGGTCACGCGGGAGAGGGGGATGGTACTTGTGCCCATGAATTAGTAGTGTCAAGCCAACGGTCCAGTACTGTGGAGGTATTCGCACACGTTGAAAGACCCGTTACAGGCACTACATTGCAACCAGTTTTCAGGTCATTGCAGGGGGTGGATGGACATGTCAAGTTCCATTTCTTTTCCATTTCGCATCTCTCCGCTCTCCGTCCCATCCACTCCATGGAGTGAGTCCTCAGGCTCTAACCACTGGACACCTACTGACCACTCACCATTCAGTTCTTCTCTCTCCACTTCCCACTTCCACTCTCTCTCGCTAGTCTCTCTCCTCTCTCTCCTCTCTCTCCTCCCCATCGCTCCCGAGTTCCCCATCTAACTTACTATGTACTCTCCTCCTCGCCCGACCACCCGCGCGCCACCAAATGCCAATGCCTGCCCACTGCCGCCGCACGTACTCGCACGGATCCGGAGTAGCACTGTCGCCCCGACCCTGTGCCACTTTGTCAATGTGCGCATCCCTGAAGGCTTGATTCAACCGCCTGACCAATGCTCGGCCTATGAGACGCTGGGAAGAGGGCGTCCTTGCCCCCCGGATGGATCATGGCTTACCCCAGACCGACACGACGACGCGGGCCTGCAGGGACATGTTTTCTATTATTCGTTTGAATGAATTGAGTGAATGCGAGTGAAGCTGGTCGCCGACGGTTTGCCGCGCCCCCTCTTTTCGGTGAGAATCTCTCCTCTTTTCCCCCCTCCAGGTTGCTTCCATTCTCTGTTGTGTCTGCTGTCTGATCTGTCTGTCCACGAGTACCAGGCTGCGTCCCCCTCTTTCCACGAATACGGAATAACAGCAGACCTGTTAGCTTACGCTGCCTGGGCGTGTACACTGTATCATAATTCACAGCCCATCTCTCGAACTACTCCTGCTAGTACTACCCAAGTGCCTCACTCAACCCACCCGCCGATGATCATTCCTACTGCACCTACATGGTTAGTTCGGGTCTTCAACTTCTGACAACCAACCAACTCACCCTGCCCTTTACCCATCTCCTTGTCTCCTCTGATCCCTTGACTGCCTGGTCTGTTGAAAGTTCCGCCACCCCAGAACCTGTCCAGTCCAGTCCACCTCTTTGCTCGTGCCGGCCCCGGATTTCCCGTGGAATTGGTTCGGCGTGATGCTGGGGGGCCACACCATCTCAGCTGTCGACCCCGTCCGTACCTTGTACCTCGTTCTTCCATCTTACATTACAAAACGCCTCTTGTTGATTCGAATCTCTCCTCGGCGCCATCCATCCCATCGTCATCCACTTGGTGCTCGGGCGTTTGCTTATGCTTTTGACCAAACACCACACGCACGAGACATATAACCTCGTCGGCCCCTCGCCTATCGTATCGCTCGACTACACTTTTAGCCGGCCATCACCTGCAGCAGCGTCCTCCTGCAGCACATCCATCGCCTCCGCCTCCCTCCGCCTCCGCTGTCCACCTCCGCCCTTTCCACTCCCGCTCTATCCACGGCTCACGGTCCACCTCCGCCGTCCGACTCGTGCCCCACTCTCCGCAACTCGACGAAATCATCATCACGCGAGGTTTCAAGTCTGAGGTCCTACTTCTCGCCCGGCTTCTACTTCTTCCACCTAAACGCATTAGCAACTAGGTTCCAGAGAAACCAGCACCCTTCAACCTTGCTGTCAACCTCTCTCAGCGAACCCGGCTCAGCGGCCACCTCGGTATTCATCACGACTCTCCACGACCAAAGGTTTCCTGGTAGAGAATCAGCAGAGCATGGTCTGACCAACGACAAATTCTGGCCTAACCCGCTCTCAACCTACCCTAACCACTCGGGTCCTTGCCATTGCGTCTGATCCGTTGTACGGCCTGCGTATTTGAACTTCCCCATCCCTCTGTCTCCCTCCCCCGAAGACCTGGATCCCTCACTCGACTTGCTTCGTTGTAAAGCGGATGGACCGGCTGCACCAGCCTTGACGACGCGCGGAGCCCCCTCTCTCCTTCAGACGAAGCGGAAGCTGTCGGAATGGAAGTAGAGGCGAGCGGGCAGAACTCCATCAATCTTCTCGAGACGTGGCGAAATCGCGCCTCTCTCGGCTGTCGTGAAGACATCCCCCTCGCGGCTTTGGACAGCGACTTGGCCAAGGTGCCTAGGTGCTCAGCCTCAGATCCCTTGTTAGAGGAATTGTTGAAGGATGTGCCGTTTAAACCAGGCAGGCATGGAACCAACCTCAAGAAGCTACTGCCAAAGAGGTCCTTGCTGCATACCCTCAGCCATCTGCCACGGTCTTCTATGGTCAAGACCGCATTCACCTTTACTGCCTCAGGTGACAGGACACAGCCGTTATTCATCCGGCCCAAACCGTCTACTCCAGCGTTCCGTGGCGTGAAGCGCCGCCGTTACACATCAGATGTCGACGGCTTCAACACCGCTGACATGAGCTCCAAGAAGCGACGACTCCGGGTCGACCTCATTACGAGTCGGCTCTCGCAGCCCTACTCGCAGCCGGCAACCCATATCCTCAACCGAGAGGGCCAGGACTCGGGCGACAAACGATTTCTGAAGATGGCGACGACGCTTGATTCTTCAAGACGAGCTGTTTATCTGCATGCGACGTCCTTCCTGCGGTACGCCACTATGAACTGCCTCCGGAAGAGACTCAGCCAAGTCCACCACCACCCCGGGTCATTTGTGCGACGAGATGACCAAGAGGCTGCCGCTATTGTTGCATCAAAAACGAGCTTGAAGGCGGGGTGGCAGCCCCAGAGCCTAGAGGCTTCTTCGGCCGGAAAGTCATTAAGAGTATCCGCGGATCCCATCGACGGAGTATACGCCTCACCAGTAATACCATCACCGTCCCCTTTACCATCGTCACCACTGGCATCACGATCCCAACCAGCCTCTCCCAAACACATCCCTCCGCACGGGAAGCCTCCTGCATGTCGCCTCTCCAGCCCCGCTGCTCTACCTCTCCCCGTCACCGACCTTGCCGCCACCAAGAAGCGCACCTCGCCACGCATCTACCCAGTGCAGTCGCCCGAGTTGCGGCCGTCAAGTTCGCTCTCGCAACTGGACGACCTGGAGGAAGACAGCTTCGCGTTCCTACACCCCGCCGACGACGACTGGGACGACCTAGGCGACGACAACCAGGATGGCGTATATTCAGACTTTAGCGTCATGTTTGGGCAGGGCTCCACCGATGGCGAGACTAAGGATGAGCGGACTTATGAGGAGTACTTGGATGAACTGGATGGCATATGCTGGGTTTCAAGGTAGGGCTGAGGATAGCCCATGATGACTGGGATACATTGCAAAAGTTTGACATGGGTTTTCAAGCATTGGGTTTTGATACTCTGTAATTGTAGGCGAAACAGGAAACAGACCTGCCGAAAGAACTGCATGTCCAGGTCAACTGGAAAATATCTGCATCAAGTTTAACTTTGTCCAGTCGAAGTTTTTGTGAGTTCTTCGAGGTCTGAATTTACGAGTCTTGTGGGTCCTTCGTCTCCGCGCCTACCCAAGTCTTCTGCATCTATCCGAATCCTCCGAGTTCTGATTAATAATTAGTTCTTCAAGAGCTTCGATGCCCGGTCCTTTGCAATATCACACATTGCCTGTCGGCTAGTTAGTCTGCCGCTACAACGTTCATAGAACAAAACACACATACCTGTAACGCCGCATCGACTTCCTTTGAATAGGCCCCCCTGGTGATCCTGGCCTTCATGTCCTGCATGATCTCGGGCCTGCCACGACCGTTGACGAAGACGACGTAGCGAAGACCGGGGAACCTGGCCTCGTATTCACGGTTCAGGTTGGCCAGTTCCTCGCCATGGCCGTGCAGGTTGGCCTGCTCGGCGGCGGACTGGGCGGAGTCGACCTTCTTGGCGCCGAGGCGAGGGTGCGAGCCCAGGATGGAGAGCAGGGTGGCGTCGGGGTTCACGGTGTCTCCCGCGGCGCCGGCAGCGGCCAGCGAGAGCAGGCGGATGTGGCAGGCGTCGACGAGCTCGGCGTACGACGAGTACTCGGCGGTGCGGATGACGGGGATGAGCAGCTCGCGGATCGCCGGGCTGGGCTCGAAGAGGAGATCTAGGGTTTGGGCCTGGAGGGGGTCGCCCGTAATGTGGAGGTGTTCGACGGGGGGCAGCTCGAAATCCATGACGGAGGAGGTTCAGAAGCGAAGTTGCGATGGTCGCTCTTTGGCGGTTGGTTTCAGACGCGGTGGCACGGGTCGAGACGTAAGGAACAGGTTACACGAAGATGGATGATTGCTCTGTCTCGTAAGAGGCGAGTTAAAATGACCATGACACAGAGACAGCTTGCGCCGCGGGCTATTTTCACCAGCTGAGACTTGTCGGCCGGATGGCGGAGAACAGCGAAGGTGTTTACGCGGTACTCCCCGCTGTGGAACGCACGAACAACTGAGCGCAATGAGAGAGATAAACCTATAGTCCGCGATAAGACGATGGATGATGCTTACCTACGAGCAGGGGCTGGGGATAAGGTTGCAAGGCACATTTGTCTTATCTTATCTTATCTCCCCGTGACCCAGAAGCTGTCCGTGTTCGCGTGGTCAATGCACGGACAAAATCTCGACTGCGAGGTCGTCGTCGCAACCGGGTTTCCAGATCAGAAAGTCGCATCCCTCTAGAATAAAAGCAATCGAGGTCCCGTCGAGCTTCAAGTTGCAGTCGCCATGCTTTGCGGAAGTTCGTGCTGCCCCGATCCCGCCGCCAACCCCGCCTTGCGCTGACTCCGTCTACAGTTTCTGGGGAGGCTCCCCAAGAGCCCGTCGTGTCCAAGAAGTCCGGTGCGTTGCCTTGCCCGTCCTGACCCATTTCCCACACGCGCCATCCCGCTGACCTTCTTTCCTTCCCGCCAGGCGTCGTCTACGAGAAGCGACTCATCGAGCAGTACATCAACGAGCACGCCACCGAGCCCAGCTCCGGCGAGGCCCTGACCGCCGAAGACCTTCTCCCCATCCACTCGTCGCGTATCGTCCGCCCGCGCCCTCCCACCCTCACCTCCATCCCCGCCCTGCTCGCCACCTTCCAGAACGAGTGGGACGCGCTCGCGCTCGAGACGTACAACCTGAAGGAGCAGCTCGCGCGCACCCGCGAGGAGCTCGCGACGGCCCTTTACCAGCACGATGCGGCTGTCCGAGTCATTGCCCGGTTGACGAGGGAGCGAGATGAGGCCAGGGACGCGCTGAGCAAGGTCACTGTGGCTGGCGGTGCCGGTAGCGGAGATCAGATGGTGGTGGATAGCGTCGAGGAGCTTCCCGAGGAGCTGGCGGCGCGTGTGGACGCGACTCACCAAACGTATGTGGCTGCGCTGGTTCGCTTTCTGGATAGGGGGCTAACGTGGGTTACAGGTTGTCCAAGGGCCGCAAGAAGCGACCGATCCCAGAGGGTTGGGTCAGTTCGGAGGAGGTGTCTACGTTTGCTGTCGAGACGGCCAACGCTCTCCCCGTGCCCCAGGCTACGTCACTGGGCCTGGAGGGCGATTACGCCGCGATTGGTGGTGTGACGGGCGAGGCCGTCATCTACTCGGTGGGCGAGGACAAGGTCGAGCGAAACGTTGCCGTCAACGAGCCGGTGACGGATACGCTCTGGTCTGGGTCCAAGCTGGCCTTCGCCACGAGCCGGGGTGCCGTCAAGATCTTCGAGAGCGGAAACGAGCTGGCCTCGCTGAGCGAACACTCCGGCGCCGTCACGGCCTTGAGCCTGCACCCCGGTGGCGAGCTGCTGGCTTCCGTGGGCACTGACAAGAGCATTGTCTTCTACGACCTGAACTCGTTGAAGCGTGCCAGCCGCGCCTACACCGATGCCGGTGAGTACACATGCAACTGAATTGTTATTGGGGTCATCTGACTAACCGTCTTTTCCAGCTCTGACGTCGTGCGCTTTCCATCCCGATGGCCATCTATTTGCCGCCGGTACCGTCTCCGGTGACATCAAGCTCTTCATGACCAAGACGCTCGAGCAGGCTGCCGTCTTCAAGCTGGGCGCGCCTGTGCAAGCGCTTGCCTTCTCGGAGAACGGCTTCTGGTTCGCGGCCACGGCCAAGGGCCAGACCATGGTGACCATCTTCGATCTGCGCAAGGAGGGCGACGCGGCGGTGGCCAAGGTCCTCGAGACGGGCGGGCCGGTGCAGTCGCTGGCGTGGGACTACAGCAGCCAGTTCCTGGCAGCGGGCGGCGCGTCGGGCGTGACGGTGCACCAGTACACCAAGTCGAGCAGGAAGTGGACGGAGCCCCTGAGAACCGCCACGCCTGCCATCGCGGTCCGTTGGGGAGAGTCGGGGAGGAAGCTGGTGACTCTGAATGGAGAGGGCGTGGTCAGCATACTGGGCGCGAAGGAATAGATGGGTTTTCGCAAGAAGAATGGGGAGGAAGTGTCGATTTAATAGCTGTACAATTAACGCCCGGGAGACTGACTGGTTGACGGGCTGGGCTGGACAGAAGATGGATAGGTTTTCTTACACCAAAATGAAGATTTCAATGGCCACAATGGTTTGGTCGTGGTGGATCACGGATCCTGTCTCGTCGAAGATACCGGCTTCGTTTGGTACTTCTACGGTCAGCCCCTTGGGCAGAGAATACCGACACGGCTAGCTATACCAAACCCGCGGGATCCATACGTGGACCGATGTTCCCGATGAAAGCCAAGCCTGTCCAGTTTGTACAGGGCGAAGTGTGCCGCCGACGCCTGGTCATACAGGGCCTGCGTTTCCGCCCAGGCGCGACACACCTCGACGAATTGCTCGTCGCAGGTGTAGAAGGTCTTGTCGAAGGTCTCGGCCACATTGTGACCCGGCTCGCACCGGCTGTGCTTCTCCTGCTCGTGGCCGGACACCATCCGATACACCTGCGCCCAGGCCTCGATGTGTTCCCGCTGCTGGCACCGGCGGGCGCGCCTGTCCACCAACCAGACGGACACGTCCAGGCCGTCGTGGGCGGCTGCCCTGGCCAGGCCGGCGAAGAAGCCTCGCGGGGTGGGTTCCTCCACCAGCGCCGGGTACGTCTTGGGGAAGTCGTGGAGCCAGCTGGGGTCAAACTCGAACACGAGGTTCCTCTTGGGCGGTCTGCATCCTCCTCCCTCTGGCGAGGAGGGCAGGTCGGCAAGCATCCGCCGCCAGTCCAGGAACCCCCAGCCGTATTCCTGAACAATGGCTGGCCCGAGCCTCGAAGAGTCAAGGCTGAACGCATCTTGGTACGGACGCACCATGAGCTGCCAGTCCTCGCCTTTATCGCCATCCTGTAACGGCGGGTCTGTCGGGACGGCTGGAAGCCCTCTGGGTCTTTCCCACGATGTGAAAATTCCAGTCGGTTCGCGCCGGTCCGCAAGACGGTGGCTCGTTTCGTGCCGCTGGGCTATACGCAGGCGTCTCGCTATGACCTCGCGAGATTCCCTGCACGCTGTCCAAAGGCCGGCATCCCAGAGGTATGCGGATCTGTTGGTCTTGCCATCGTCGTCAAGTCCCTTGGCAGTGGCGACAAAGGAGTTGCGGTGCGTAGTAGTTTCACGTGGAAAGGTTGTGTGAGGTTTCTTCTCCGCCACCTGTTGACCATCCCAAATGGAGAAGTTGTGAATACCAACATAGTCGCGACCCGTCGGACGAATTGCTGACTCCCAAATCCGAAGCCTTAGCTCGCATGGCAAGCTTGAAAAAAGGCGAAAGGTTATGAAGTCCATCTTTAGAGCGCGTTTGTTGAAGGACTGTCTGAGGCTGGAGTGAGAAGGCTGGTGGATAGCGAGGGATGAAGGGTGAGTAGAGTTAGGGAAAGGAGAGGATATCTTTCATGGCCATGGTCTCGGCTTTTATTTATACATTGGACTCGACCTTTCTCCGAAAACATAACAAAGACTGCCAACTTTAAATCGACAGACGATAAACTTCTTTGCGGCCAGCATAACCTTGAAGGCCACTCAACGCTGTAAGGGTATCGGGTCATCCAGTAGGAAGCAACTCTGGCGGTGATGCATGCAATGGTTCAAGTGCTTCTGACCATGAACGTCTCGGGTGGGAGGAATTCCATCACGTCCATCGAACGACCTGGATAGTAGGGTGCTCCCAAGGTAGGAACCAGGTAGCGCAAGCACTTGAGATGGAAGGTGTGCCCAAGTGCCTTTCAGAGAAACGTCAGGCCTGAGGCTACAAGTCATGACCCTCCATCTCTGACAATCAGCAAATGGCAGACAAGAGCACGGAACATCGCATAGCCTTACCGCGCGGAGAATAGGCGTACCCGACGCGAGTGACCACCAGGAATTTCCGGCCATGGCTACAACACCATTGCGAGGCGGTGGCGGAGAAGAGGAGTGGCAGCTCGTGGTGCGTCCATACCGAGACGCGTTCAGCTTCGACTTGAGATTTTCTACAATTGCGACGAGGAATTCGCTGAGATGGGCGACAACTGTATGAAGGCACGGTCAGAAGACCCGGCAGCGCGTTTTGTCCTCAAACTGGTAGACATGGCCGAAGCGACTCAAATGCATTTGGCTCGCTCAGAAGATCATGAACTATCCCCGACTTTCACCATCGAGACTCAGAGCCTGCGATCACTGTAAGTGGTCTCTACCCATCTTTGCAGCGGCCGCTTTGAAACTAATAACCTCAGTAAAACACTATAGATACGTGTACATACAAGCTCGTCTCTATTATCGACAACCGTCATTCATACTACAAAAGCCAACAAACGAACGAAGGGTATCACGCAGACAGCACATGCTTCCTCTCCGTCTCCGTCTCCGTCTCCCCTTACGTCTCCTCTCTTCTGCATATGCGTATTGCTTACTCCTGCTCTTCAGCGCAATTCGTGTAATGAAATCAAACCAGTCCAAACCCAACAACTTCTCGTCTCATCTTCCCCAAGGCCGGTTCCCTGGTGAAATCCGCCACATGCTCGGTCGGTGGACTCTCAAAAGACCACCATCACCACCTGACTGCTTTCCACGGTGTGCTCCCAAAACTGTCCCCGTTCATCCTAGTGCCGGCAGTTCCGAAACAGCATGTCGTCCGATGACTCTCTGGCGGGCTCTAGTCGCCCAGGGGCATGCCCTCGAGCTCGTCGAGCAACCGCCGCCAGTTGTCAGCCAACATCTCCGCGTACTTGACTCGCTCTCCGGCCCAATCCTGGTTCCAGCGACTGACATGATACTGCGTCGTCTGGAACGTGACGAGCTCGTCGCGAATGCACTCCTTGACGAAGATGGACCGATTATGCTGCTGGACAATAGATTCCTTGTCCTGTTTCTTGTTAGTCGCAACTTCAAGCTAGACATGCCTGCAGATCTCACCTTGATAATATTCTCGGCCACCTTTTCAATCTCGCCAGGCTTGACCAGACCTTCCGGCTTGGACCTTAGGTTGGCCAGCTTCGTCTCGTTCGTCTGGATTCTCCTCTCAAGGTAGGGGATGTTGTCCTTGTCCAACCGCTCTCGCCTCTCAAACATCTCCCGCATGCTCACCAGCGCATCACGCTGTCGCTTCAAATCCTCTAGCACGCCCTCGTCCCATCCTCGGCTCTCGTCTTCCATAAGAGCTTGGCATGTCCGCAGATGCTTGCTCATTGCGACGAGGCCGTCGTTGAGCAGGGGGACCTCGTTGGTGTCCGTCGCATACGTGTCGGCCGAGGCTTCGGTAAGAGATGCCAGAGACAGGGCAATGCGAGCGTGGTCGGCTGCCACACCCTCTGTCCGCTTGACGAGGCGATCCATGATGTTGCATACCGTGATGTATAGCTCAGCGGAGCGTTTGATACCAGCTTGGGTTCGGGTGAAGAGCTCCTCGAGGGTGGGCGGTAGCGAATCTTCGAGACCCGGAAGCAGCGCTCGTTCGGCGAACTCGTCCTGAACAGAAATCGTGGCCTGTTTGCGCCAAACAGCCAGTTCCTGTTCGTCCTGTTAGGGTCAATGACACACCGTCAAATAGGCAAAGGCTGCATACCGTAGGGACCGTCAAGAACATGATGACTAGCTGCTCCTGGCTTAACACCGGGTGTCGTACGACAGCATTCAGGAACCTAGCCAGCCCCCTCCTCCGCTTCTCGATAAAGGCACCGTCGTTGGAAAGATGACTGCCATTGACGCCCATGCGCTTGGGTGGAAGCAACGGTAGAATACGGAAGGGGTATCGCTTGTGAAGGCAGTCCAACAGCCAGACAAAATCGCTGTACCGGCGGATGACCTTGCTGCCGCGACGCAGACTAGAGACTTCGTAGTTGTGGTGCTGGAACATAAAAATACCCTCCTTCTCCGGCATCAGGGTCACGATAACATTCTCCTCGGGGCTGTGGCTGATCCGGCTCGCGCTCTGATGCTGCGGGAGGCCGGGTGGCGGATTGCCGCTCGGGGTGCGGTCAGGTCCGCCAAACGGATTTGGGTCGGAGCTCTGCGGCGTCTCGCCAAAGCCTCCAACGGCAGTGCTGTTTCCGTCAAAGTAGCCCCATCCACCGGGACCGGGGGCGGAGGGCGTGGTGCTGGCGGTCTGTTGTCCGCCATTCGCAGCAGGAGGCGAGGTGGGTGACACGTACTGAGCGATTGCCGTAGGGGTGATGGAAGCTGTTACGACCGGCTCGATGAAGTCGGTATGGCCGTTTGTGCCGTGGTTCCGAGCACCGTTCGGCTTTACGCTGTGGTCATGAGTCTTGTGCAGATCAGGCGTGTTCCATGGGTCGTCATCGGGGTCAGCCATGGCCGGTCGAGGCAGCTTGGGCTGGCGGGGAGTCGGCGGTGTGTCTTTGGGAGGTGTCTGGGGAGGCTTGGCTGAAAGCTCGTCCACGGGAGGCAGGACGGGCTCAGTGGTGATGCCGGGGAGCTTGGGTTGCGGGAGGTCTGCCAACGAAATGAGATATTAGCTGTATACATAGTAGTGTCCCCACCAACCGCCGGGGGACATGAATCCACCGATGCAATGCAATGCGATATGATAAGGCGAATAGCATGACAACAGTAAAGAACTCCATTAGTCGTCACTTTATTGCCATACAAATCTTGTTGCGCAGAGAGTTGGTTGGGGGAAAAGTGCTGCGCGGGCGTGCACTTACTGCGTCGTCGCTCATCCACGCCATCCAAACTGATGATCTCGCCCTCCTGCGCCAGGCCCACCAGCGCCAAGACGACATTGAACTCGCTCCGCCCCAGCGCGACATTGCCGCCTGCGGGGGCCACGAGGGACATGATGCGGGCCTGGGCATCAGCGCCGAGCCGGGCAGCGGCAAAGAGCTTCGCGATGCCGCCGGCCGCGACCCGACCGCCAGCGCCGTCCTCGCGCAGGGCGATGTCGAACGTCTCGATGTAGCTGTCGGGCACGTCGGACGTGGGGAGCAGATTGCGGATCAGGTCGGCGCGGCTCTGCTGCTTCCGCGGCGTGGGCATGTCCCAGGGAGAGCCGGCGTCGCCATTCCCGGCGTCGTCGGCGAAGAGGCTGCTAGATGAGACTTTAGATGAGGCCTCGGCGTCGAAGAGGCCGCCGCCACCAGCCCGTGCCGGTGGCGACGTAACCATCGTCGGCTCGTCGTCGGGCGGCGACGATCCAAAGAGGGACATTGTGGTGTGCGTCGAAGTTGAGGATGCGGTCGTTATGTATATCGCTTAGCGGGTTGGATTCTCGAGGTCTTCGTCCGAGTCCCGATCAAGGGCGATGTTGACGGACGTCGTCAGAGGGACTCGTAATCGAGAGCGCGAAGCAACGCACGCAGTCAATGACGACGGGGGAGAGCGCTAGACTGCGCGCCTAGGCACTGAACGAATAAAGCAAGCTCGGCGGCCTGGAGATGCGGCAGAATCAAGAAGAAATGCAGCGGCCAAGGAAAAAGAGATGCATACAATTCGGATGTCCGGCCGTTGGTGGAGGCAGAGGGAGGTTGGTGAAGTCATTCCTGAGTGGAGAAGCCTGAGTTGGTGTTGGCGCATCCGGCGCTGTATAAGTAACACGCACCCACCGAGGCACCTACGAAAGCTCCTGTGGAGCACTGCGCTGAACCACTGGCAACGCACATGCGCCCGCCCGATCTTGTCGCTCCTGTTCGGCGACGACGCCACAGGTACGGAGAGCCTACGCGGGATGGTGTGGCTGGGGTTGCGCTTCTGATAATCGCTTTGCGTATTAAATATTCCATCACTAGCACATTTGAGCTGTTCTTAACTCAATGGTCGTGTCCAAGTATGATTGCACGTTGTGGTGTTGTCACATTCAAGTACTTGCTCCAGTACATTATAATACAGGTCCCTAGCCCAGTCGCTCTCACTCCTGGTCCTCCACATCTACCACAGCGTCTCGTCGGCCTGCTTATTCTCCTTCTTGACCGCGCTCTTGATCTTGTGCACACCCGGTACCCTGAAGTACAAACTGGGCGACTCGCCAGGAGACAGCTGGTAGCTCAGGTATCCTCGATGCGCCGGGTCACGGTAGTACTCAATGTCCTCACGGCTGGTAGGATCCGGCAGCCGGTACCGGAAGAGATTCTTCCTCGCCTCCGCTAACACACCCTCGACGTGCTCAGCGCCCTGAGGGAGCGGCTTGTCCGTGTTCATCGCCTCGCCCGTCAGCAATCGCTTGATAGACAGCTTTGTGTAGTACCGCGTGAGCACCTTGCCGCCGGCACCCTCGATGGCGCTGATGGCCTGGGCGGAGACGCGCGAGACCATCACGTCGATCGGCTGCTTGAGGTTTTCTGCGCCGCGGGAGAGTACCTTGATGCCGTCCTTGATGTTTCCCACCAGGCCGCTCTCGATCAATTCCTTGGGGGTGATTTGCTTCGTCGGGTCGATTCGTCCCTGGTCGATCCAGGCCTGGATCTGGTCGATGTTCACTTCCGACATATTGAGAGCTCGGCTGTGCTATGATCAGCGGAATTGGCCATTTTCTCACATATTCCAAGGGCTTACTGGTTGTTGAATCCCTTCCGGCCAAGCTTGACAATCAGGGGAGTCTGACCACCCTGGAACCACGGCTTGACCTTGCCGTGCTGCTTCTGACCCTTGTGACCGCGTCCAGACGTCTTTCCATGACCGGACGAGGGACCGCGGCCGACTCGCTTCTTCTTGTGTAAGGCGCCGGGGATGTTGGCGAGGCTGCCGAGGATGGAGGCGTGGCGGTTCTGGAGGGAGAGGCCGGTCATGTAGGCGGTCAGCGAGGTGACGGGGCCATTGGCGGTTGTGCGGCAGCACAGCGACGTGCTGAGAGGGGAGATTCGGGGAGGCATTGTCGGAGGAGTGAAGCCGGAGCCGCGTCGAGTTGATATGAGGCTCTCGCTGCTTGGCTGTTCGCCGTCTATGTTTTGGGATTTTTGGCGGGGCGGGTGCTGTGGAAATATTGATGCCTCAGGCGGAAATCTTGGCTGTTAGTTGTGGATGGCGGCGATGGCCTCAGCCCTACGGTTTGTGGACGTGGCAATAGATTGGCATTGTCAAGTGTCATAAAATAAGATACTTGTTCAAATCTAGTCAATTAACACCGTCCCGAAGTCACACAAACCTTGGGCTGTATGCTTTGGTGACTACCCTCGTGGCTTGGCTGAGGGATGCCACAGAGCGTACTACTTTGAGTCTTACACGCAGTGCGACGTTGTCCTCGGTCGCCGACGGGATGCTGGACCACAGCGTGCACCCAGGATGGTCAGTTTTGAGTCCGGGTCGTCCCAGCGGTTATGATGCATCAGCACCAGCTTACCGCCCAGGGCCTCCTCCTTCTCTAGCCCCAGGGCCTTTTCGATGCCTACATCTTAGCTCATCTCGTAGAACTCGTGGTTGCCCAGCACGAGGAATAGCTTGTCAAACCTCGCCGTCTGCCGTGCCAAGAAGCCCAAGAAGGGCTCGTAGTTAACCAGCCGGCCAATGTCACCGCGGGGGACCAGCAGCGGGGCCTTGGCGGGAAACTCAAACTTTGAGTACTGCCGGTTCAGCTCCGGATGGAGATCTGACACGATCTGCACCCGGCGTCCACACGACGTTCATATATATAGATATATCGTAGGGCGTTGGTGGTCCTGTGAATATCTGCGAAAACCGTTGCGGCATTTCTATCTCAAGCAAGAATCAACAAGGTGCACTAGGGGTTGACGAAAGCCAAGTAGAGATTGATACAGCGCCCAACAGAAAGAAATGGTCGGTAGTGTTCAAAGAGAGTCAACTGTCGAATGCCGACGCAATATATAGTAGTAAGAAACAAATTGAATGTCTCACCCTAAAAATAGCTGAGCTCGCTAGAAGGCCCCCAAGCTACGCCCTAGGCCTAGGTTTAGGTATGCCCAAATCCGCCTCGTCCTGGGGCCTTATCAGTAGTGCAAAGCACACGGTGGAGGCTTAGTTAGATCCAAGGGCAGCACCTAAACAGAGCTTAAATCCCAGCACGAAAGACCTTGGAAACAAAAATAAGTCGTTGACCAATAATGATTGGTTTCGTTGTTTCCAGGCCGTATTCCAGGACTGAACCAACGCTCCATCCTGTGCATCATTAACTAACACCCAGATACCCTCCTCCCTAGTCGAGTACCAAATGCAGTCCGAAATCTATCAAGAAATTATTCAAATGACATCTAGCCTCCGAAGATACTCAAGGCGTGTGCCATGTCCCGCAAAGATCCTCAAGTATCCTAACCAAGGTGTCGTTAAAGAAAAGAAACCATGGGATTACCTCTCAAAGTAAACGCCTCTCATCTTCCCGCTCACCTTTCCTGCTCGTAGCTGCTGTTGTGTACAATGAATCCACACATGTGAATCAAGTCGGCTGTGCTCCCCGATACTTCCAAGCACTCTTGGGAGTGGTCGGTGCGGCTGTGCTTTTGTACATCTTCCTGATTTTCATCCGTCTCGGGCGGTCTTGGATCGGCTCCTCATTATCTCGAAGCATCTGCTTGAGAGGACTGGCCGTTATTTGTTTGGTCGCTTTAGTTCGAAATCGTGGCCTCTTTACTCCGCCCAACCACCTGCAACATCGACCCATTCTGCAAGGCAGGACCCTTCTTTGCCTTCCACATCGACAACGTCGGTGTCACATCTGCATCGGCAACCGACACCGCCTTCTTGTGGGGCGTCCCAGTGTTCCCAATAGTCGTCCTCCTCAAAGCGCGCGTGATCGTCCAGCGTCGTCCGCTCCAAGTAAGGATCGCGGGGGAGCTGAGCATCTGGGGCATTTGAGGGGCAATGCTGGATTGTAGTATGCCGGTACCCGAAATCCCGGAAGTAGTGGATATCTTGAGGGCCAAGGAGAGCGCCGGCGGCGAGGGAGTGAATTGGTGCGTCACCCCACTGGAACCAATTAGCATTGTATACGTCATGAAGCTTTTGCAAGGGATAAAGAGAGAAACATACCCGTTCCATCCAGAACCCACCACTCCGGTCCATCATTTCAAAGAAATCCGAGTACTCTTTGCTTCGAAACCAGCTGAGCTTGGCGATTTCGAAGTTGGACCAGAAATGGCACATGTTGTACTTCTCGCCCTCCATGGACTCGGGGTCAATTTTGGAATTGGCGGGCTTCTTGGGGCTAGTTGGCGGGATGCTTCCGGACCCTGGGGTCTCGATGTCCTTCGGAGGCTCATCGTCCTCGTCCTGGTCCTCCGGAGGCTCGACGAACATTTCCCACAGTCCTTGGGAAGTTAGGTTATGGAGCCGCTTGTAAGCAGAGGCGTATCGGAACATGTTGGGCACTGTCTCCCGAAGTTCCTTGACGGCAATGGTGAACCCGTATGTCTTGTTGTTTTCGATCATCTTTAGGAAGGGATCACTGCAACAAATTAGCATACAAAAAAAATGTCACGGAGTGGGAACGACGTACTACGTAATGTCGCAGAAGTAACTGATCTCGGGTTCCACTCGCCAGTACCACTCGTACTTGAGTAGAAGAGGATGGTTAAAGAAGAAGCTGAATACAGTTAGATTAAGTTCGAGGGCACATCGTGGAAGACCTACCCAGAGTAGAAGCGGCACATCTTGTGATAGCTTTCCAAACCGCCATACATGACAGCGGCATCGCCCTGCTTAGCAATGCCTTCTTTGGCAACATTGGGGTCGATCCAGTCGGGGAAACCCCACATATCTGGGCCGACCTTGCCAAACTCAACCTCACCCGACGTGTGGTTTCGGATAGTTTCTTTGAAGACGTCGTCGAAGTCACCGTCGTTGAGAAAGACGTAAGGGTAGTGAAACCATCGGTTGAAGTGGCGCTCAACTGACTTGATGGACTGGATAACACCGTCGATTTCCTTGTTTCTGGCGAGGATAACGAAGGCAGCATTGGCCCGGGGCTGCGAGGTATCGGGTTTGGCACAGCCGTCGACAAAGACTTTATCGTACTTTTCGCTAATCTTTCTACAGTCGCACAACTGTCAGTCAAGGTCGCGGGCATAGGCAATGGTGCTGCGGAAGCATCGGAGTCAGACGTACCGCATGGTTGGAGCAGCTCCCCCGGGTATCAAAAACCTCGCGGGAGAGCTGGGATGGCTGAGGAAGAGGATGAAGATGAGAACGAGCACCAGCATTGGGAAGAAGATGACAATGCCCAAGGGAACGGAAATGGTCGAGTTCCCCCGCAGCCGCAAGGGCCTCCGAAAGAAGGCCATGCGGGAGTCGGCGCTCTTGCTCTTTGAGCCCCTCTTCTCGTCATTGTCGTTGGGGAGCGGAAGGGCCGGGTCGTTGGATGCGCCCTTGGTGGCCCGGCGGATTAGGTCCATGACGATAACGAGCCTACCTCAGCGGCAGGTGTTGTGATTGAGGGCGGAGGAGGTCGTCGGGACATAGAATGCGCCGCTAGGAGGCGCCAGCGTCGGGACGGCGGCGGCGGCGAAGGTGGGACGGGTACTTGATAGGGAGGGCGACCGGGGAGGGCGAAGGAGCATCTACCTCGAGGCCGAGCGAGGGTTGTCGTCGAAGTTCGGGAGGCGGCGAGGTGAGGCGGGCCAGAGGGAACAAAGTTGGAAGGAAGAAGCCACAGGTGCGAAAGATACAGGGGGAGAAGCGAATATCGTCTTCGAATGCGCCAGGTCCCGGCGTTTCCAGGAGTCGCAGGTAGCAGCACGGCCTGGGCAAGGAGTGGGAGATATGGAGATGGAATTAATAAAGAGCGGCAAGGACCACGTTCCCTAAACAGAATTCCCACCCACTGACGCGTCCACCGGGAAAGCGGCGGCAGTGGGTCCTCGAATTCGACAGCGGAAGCGGAAGAGAGTACCGCAGTGGCGGGCCATAAGGGGTGGAAAGCGTGATTGGAAGCCCGGCAATGATAAATAGGGGACTGGTCTGTTTGTTTTCTTTCTCTGCAGAGGGTGGAGGTGAGGGGACGAGCGAATCGATGATGCGATGTAAGCCGGTTGACGATGCGATGCGTGCAGTGGATTGTTTGGAAGCCCGGCGGCAGACAAGGTCAGGAGGCTTTCTGGCAGGGAGGTGCCCACTGCCCAGATGGAAGATCCCTGCGACGGGTAAGCAGGGGAGGGTGCTCATGGGCCAATCATGGCGCGGTTGACGTGAAAACCGGGTCCAATCAGGGGGCTCGCTGGACCCAGAATGGCGGACAATCTGTATCTCCCAGATCCGGCGTCGGCCCCTTGGCGATTTTAGGACATGGTTGGAACTTTGATTGGGGGGCAGAGCAAGACATGGCAGCCCAGAAAGGAAGCTTCCAAGTTTTTTGCTTTTGCTTTTCTCTGTTCTGTGCATCATGTGAGCGAGGGGAGCCTTTTTTGGGTTGTCTGCGCGCGGCCCCACCTCAAGCAGAGGACAGGACGGATACAGATGCAGCAAGAAGCCTGACGGTGTGTGCTGTGTTTTGTGCTGGGCTCCTGATAAATACTAGCTGTGCATTATTACCACTTGTATCTATCTCCGAGTCGTTATCTGAGTCCCCAATTATTCAAAAGCCCAGTCCAGGTCCAATCCCGTTCACAGACCCTCGCATTAATGACGGCAATTCGGCTGCGGGCATCAGCACGTTCCCCTCCACTCCGGCACTCCCGCATGCACCCAGAGCGTCAATGCACGGCCGTGGGGCTAAAACTGTCGCAAACCGAACTCGCGGGAGGGAATTGAGGCTCATCATGTCAGCACCACAGCTGCACTCACATCATTCGCCCGACCCGAAGCGTTACACTAGAACCCACCGACTTCGAAACACCGCAACTCTACTGCGACTGCAACCTTCTGCCGGAACCCACCCTCTAGGAGAGATTGAAGTGGCTGTGCCCGGCAGTAGTCCCGAGCGGGCACCAATTTCCATTTCCTAGAACGCGTCAGCTAATTTTGGCACGCCTTCCTTTTCTCCCCCTCTGCGAAGGAACAAAAAAATGGCTCCCAAAATCACCTCCAAGAACTTGCAGTACGACGATTCCGCCCCGCCCTTCCTCGCCGCCCTCCGCGCCCAAGCCTCCGGCGCCCGAGGTCCCGACCCTCTACTCGCCGCCCAGCGCAGGTCCGCCAAGAAGCGGTCCAGCAGCGAAGAGGCCGAAGATGCGCCCCTGGTCGTCGACGAGGACGGTAATGTTGTGAGGGACCACGAGGTGGACAAAGACGGCGTCGTCAAGGACCTGCAGCATCACAGCCCTGACGGATCGACACCTGCGCCCGCAGAGATGGCTAAGGAGTCCAACAACAAGGCATTCATCGGCGGACGAAAACGCAAGGTTGGAAAGGTCATTGGCGACTCTGCGGACCAGCCCGCCGACAAAGACGCCGCAGGCAACGGTGGAAAGGGCGACATCAAAGAGGGAGCCAAGGATCGCAAACCCAAGAAGAAGTCCAAGAAGATCAAGCTGAGCTTTGACGAAGACGAAGGCTAAATCCCTGGACCAACGGACACAACTAGTGCCACCTCATCGGCGATCAGCCCGAGGTTTTCTCGCAGCTTTTAGATGTTGCGACCACATGAGGTGCTGTGCCTCATGCGTGCCTGGTAGCCCCGGTGCCTCACGCCACCTCGAGTCCGCTCAAGAACCCCGTTCACGCCCGGAAGAGCCTACTTTTGAGGCACCAAGTTTGGTGCTTGAATTTTTGTCACCTTGGGTTAGAGAGAAACCGGACGAGCCTGGACCTAAACGTAAGGGGGAAGCATTGATTGTTGACTTCATGGCTTGGCAAGTAGCCTGGTGACCTTCCGAGGGAGCCTCTAGTCGGCTCTCGGAATTGCCCGAAATGTCGACTTCTGTCACGGTAACGCAAGCGCACCAAGTCTACGATATACACACTACAAGCTCTCGCAGAGTGACCTCCCTACCAGTCAAAGTGATCTACCTTGGGATCACTCGGAATGGCACTCAAACAGTCGTCAACAAGACTTCTGGAAGCTAGTAAATTGACACAGGGACGTAGGCACCCTAATCTACACAAACCGCTGCACTCCCCGGGTCGCCTCTCACATTCATTCCAGTATTGGGTTAATACAACCGCCCACTCCTCAATGCCACTGGGTGCATTTATCGGTATCGGTACTCAGGCTTGATGTAATCCGCGAAGGTCTTGGGCTCCTCGAACTCCGGGGGGTGATGGTGGTGGTGATCCTCCTCGGGGCCGACGTAGTCCATCTTGTAGACGCTGCCGCACTCGGGGCATCGCTCAATGGGGCGGTCACGGGTGATCTGCAGTCAGTTGACGTGGTCAGCAATTCAATTCCGTCCGTCCGGATATCATCGTAGAGAGCACTTACGCCAAGCCAGTGGACGTTGTGAGAGTCGGCGGGGAAGCCAGTGCAGCCAGCGAACTGCTCGTCACCGGCGGATCGGACGACGATGGGGTCCTCCATCGTTCCCAGGCGGCTGGCGTCAAGAGGGCGCATATCGAAGATGTCGACGCCCTCCATCTTACCGAGAATCTCGAGACGCTCCAGACCGGTGGATTGCTCGAGGTCGGTGGGCACGGTGCCGGGCTTAGCACCGGGACCGAAGAGGTCGTCCTCAGTTCGGACCTCTGTCGACGGCTTCTCGTCAGCGAATGTGGTCCTCACAATAACTCGACCGAGGTTATGGAAGATGCGGGTGGGTGGCAATCGGGCTCGGAATCGTGGCGAACGTACCCTTCAGAGTCTTATAAGCGCCAATCTTGGTCTCGGCGGCAGGAGCAGCGGCAGCAGCAGCGGGGGCCTTGGGAGCATCGCCTAGAAGCACAACAGAGGTCAGTCATCGTCTCACCAATCACCATCATACGAGGATTGCCATTGGGCGGACGGAAGGGAAAAGCGTACGGCGAACGAAGGAGGTGGTGAAGGTGCGAGCGGCGACGGGGCGGAGGGCGGCGCGGCGGGCCGCTGCGATGGCGGTGCGTTGCATGAACATTGTGTCGATTGCGCCGGCGATGGAGGTTTGAGTGAAGCTGGGAAGTGTTGTCGAGGGATTTGTGAGGATGGGCTGATTTGGGAGGAAGTTGAAGGCGGACCCGATTCGGGCACGGCAATTGGCCAATCATGAGCGAGGTAATTTGCAACACGTGACCTATGCACCTTAAACAAGCTCGGCTGAGCCTGAACCTCGCTGACGCCGCATTTCCGCAAAAGACGGACCACCACGCCTGGGAGCCCGGAAGGATGAGTTCGTATTCGGTCACCTTATCAAGCCAGGCAATATCAGTTGCGACCCCCTAATAGTTCATTCTTCATAATGGTGCAGCTGGGTTGCGAGACCATTTGCATTAAGGTGAGTTTCAAGCTTGACATTAAGTCATTAAATGGAAAACCTATTATTGTCTGATCTAATTAAGCTTTAACTCCTAAGATATTCAGTTTATATAATTCTTAACATAAACGTATAAGTCCTTATAGTATTTAGTTATTATTAAAGTTTTATCTTACTTTACTACCTTCTTATATTACTTACTTAAGTGTGTATCTATCTAGCTAGGTAAATTATACTATACTAATAGAATTATCTCATTTAGTCTCTAGCTAACAGGATATGGGTAGATCCGTGGTCCAGCGACTGAAAGGGATAACCACGTGTGAGAGTTGGGTAACATGCCCAACCTTGCAATAGACCCGTCAGCGGTCAGATCAAAAGATCAAGCAATTCAAGTAAGACATCGCTACCGGAATCGCGTCACAAATCAATTGATCAGACAGGCCGCGGCGCTGTGTGCCTAGCGAGCCCACACCAGCTTCTAGCGTAGCGCTTCTGCTTACACCATGCTTAAATACTCACATAAATGCACAGTATTTTTGACGGTTATGGGTGCTTCCATGGAGTAATGTCGTGTATGCCTTGAAAAGCGTATGCCTTGAAAAGCCCTAATGATTCACTGGCACCAAGGTAAGCAGGTTGAAGCCTGAGGTAACTCCAGTTCCTGAGATAAAAGACAACTTCTTCACTCCATTTCTTCCTTCATTCAGCTACACATTGTAACACTACACAACATCAAGATCCCAATCGCCTCAAAGAAGCTAGCGCTCCCAACTCCACCATGGATGCTCCCTACCCCAACCTGATGGACGCTCCCAGCCCTGAGATGGACGCTATCTCGCTCCTCTTCCCCGATTTATTCACCATCAACCGCCACAAGAGCACCCACTCCGCGCCTTATGTAGTCGGGGAGGAAGAAGCAGATTCCGAAATCGGAGGTCAGTTTATACTCTCCCACCTACTTGAAACCAGTTACTGACAAGGTTCAGACACCGATGCAGATGCTGGTACCAATACAACAACAACTACCCCACTCGGTACCGAGGTTGACGTTGACTCCGAAGATGAACTCGGTTCTGACAGCGATGATGGTTCGGGTTGGAGATCGCCCTTGTCGGCTCCTGACCGTGAGCCTGAGCATTACTACTTCAACGATATACCAGTGGGCCACACCTGTATCGCCGCCTAGTCCTGTCCGGCAGAAGCTGATGATCACCGGGGGCCGATGGAACGTGTGACAGTGGAAACACTAACTACTTCCTCCCTTCACATGCTTGCTGATGAGGTAGTTGGAGGTAGAAGCCTAGCAGGTATCCTGCCATCACGTCATATTGGTGAGGTTGAGGTAGTAGGTCCCTGGCTGCGTCTGCCGGATTTCAGCGTTGACTCACATCGCCTTGAAACCTACTGACCCAAGCTCAGTCGGTTTTCTACCTCTTCTCCTTTCTGATTCTACATCCCGCTACCGGACTTCAACACCGAGTCGTATCGCCTCAAACCCCAACTCAAGCTCAGTGGTTTTTCTATTTCTTATTTTGATTGTACACCATCTCAAGGCCAGTAAGTGACCACCTCTCGCACGAATGTTTCACGAACGTATCGATACTAACGCTACTCGCAGACGCCCCGACGAGTATGTGAGATTTCACGTCATTCCTTTGACTTTGACAACCTGCTTGTAACTAACATCGACTTCTCAAAGAACATAATGACCAAGGTATGTGATGCTCTCTCTAGTACTGCGCTGCTCTGTCCTTCGGAACCTCGGCTAACTGGATATTACAGCCTCGCCGAGTCTTATCGGTAAGCCAACCTTCATTTTCCCACATCGCATTACAACTCTTTCCGACTCGTGACTGCCTCGTCCTGTCGTTTGCTTCTAGGCTAGATAACCCACCATCGATAGTAGTTTTGGCTATTGGATGGATGGAAGCTGACAGGCAAATAGGCCTCTGCCGCCGCCGCCTTTCCCTGCGGAGAGAAGAAGGTTAGTCCTATTCAGTATCCATTGATTCTTTTTAGTTCTTCCATGTTACTAATATATCTGGTGATATAGCGAAAAAGTACATCCTCCAAGTTTCTCGCTGCAATCTCCCTCTAACGCTGTATCTAACGTCTAGATATCAGATGTCAGCATGGCTGGTTACCCTGTAAGCTTATCTAACTTCAGTCCACATGAGCTAGACTTGTTGGTGAACATTGCTGAAGGAGTACAAAGCCCGCCGCCCCCGCCACTCCTCCGGTATGTTTCTCTCCACAGCTGTCCAAATATGTGCAACCGTATCGCAGTGATTGACACATGATCATTAGAAGGGGACCAAGCTTGTGAGTCTCTTCTTGTCTCGACGAAGTTCCGAGGGTGTTGACTCACCTGATTTCTGTTGGGCGGCCGAGCAGAACACTGCCGTATGCATCCGGTCCCTTTTGACCATTTCATATATCACTAGCTTCAATATTGGAAGAACCAAGCTGAGGTATGTTGCAAATATTAAGCCGCCTTAGCTAAGATGACATCTCTAACCTTGGCCTAAATCCTAACCTAACCTAAATCCTAATTACCTGAATCCTAACGAACATAATACATAGAACACCCAGACGGAGATCGATGTAAGCTTCCTTTCGCCGGTAGAGTACGCATCAAACAGTTAACTGACATACTTGGGGGTGAAGGGCCTCATAGCCAAACGAGACGTACGAAGCCTCTCCCTCCATCTACGGCTTTTCTACTAGTTGGCTGATCCTCTATGTGCAGTTGGCCATCGCAAAGGTCGCATTACGTGCTATGTGCGCCTTATAGTAAATGAGTTGACTGACATGGATTGTTGCGACAGTCGTGGCGCAACCAGGCTGCTGTAAGTATTTAACTGCATGCAAGTGCACGATACAACTGGACAAATTGCCAACAAGACTTGCTAATAGAGCATCCTGGTAGAAGTGAGTTGCCATTTCTGTGAAGCTTTAAAGATTGGAGCAAATTACGAAAAATTTCAAGGATCCGGCGATCTTGATCGCGGTAGTTGAACAAGTGTTACTATTGACAGTATGAAGTGCAATCTAGCATGTCGCTTCTAGCGGCTGGTCGACGAGGCCGCCGCGGCCACCATGCCGGCGGAACCATAAGTAAATACCATCCAAATCCACACATCTCAGTACCAGCGCGTACTGACCGGCAAGTAGACCGTTGAGATTGAGGATGGGGTGCGGTTCAGGGAAGGGTATCCTGATGACGACTCGGGGGTCTCGGAGCCAGAGGTCTCAAAGTGACGGTCAGAGGTGATTATACCTCCCAGTCACCAGACCTGGGATCTATCTATACCCTGACAGCCGCAAACAGAATTGGATCAGAACTTGACTCACGTCCCGTTCGCTTTCAAGTTGACACAAGTAAACAGAACAAACCCCTAGTACAAGTTTCGATCGCGGGCGAGGAGATAAAGCAAAGGCGACGACATTGCCCTGCAAGTGGCCAGAATCGAAATGTTGAGCAACAGGGTCAACTGGCTGCCTAAAACGTCAGGTACCCAACCTTCTCTCCTTCACCAAACATCCGTAACAGCACCGTGGCTCGCATCGCCCACCAACCGCGCATACTTGGCCAACACGCCTCTCCTGACCCGCGGCTCGGGCGCCGTCCACTCGCTGCGGCGCTTCTCCATCTCGACGTCGCTGATGTCAACGTCAATACGATTGCGCACGGCGTCGATGGTGATGCCGTCGCCGTCGCGCACCAGCGCAATCGGCCCGCCCACGACGGCCTCAGGCACCACGTGGCCGACGATGAAGCCGTGCGACGCACCGCTGTAGCGTCCGTCCGTCACCAGCGCCACGTTGTTCAGCCCCGCGCCCATGATGGCCGCCGACGCTTTGAGCTGCTCTGGCATGCCCGGGCCGCCCTTGGGTCCTTCGTACCGCACGATGATGACCAGGTTGCCGTCCTCGCGCCGGATTGCGCCGGCCGCCAGCGCCGCCGACAGGTCGTTCTCGCAGTCGAAGACGCGCGCTGAGCCCGTGAACGACAAGCCCTCCTTGCCCGTGATCTTGGCCACGGCACCGTCAGGGGCGAGGTTGCCGCGCAGGATACGGATGTGGCCGCTGGCCTTGATGGGGTTGTCCAGCGGCCGGATGATCTGCTGTCCTGGATCCAGGGACGGCCAGTCGGCGACGTTCTCGCCCAGCGTCTTGCCCGTCACCGTCATGATGCTGCCGTCAATGACGCCCTTGGCCACCAGCATCTTCAGCACCGACGGCGTGCCGCCCACGTCGTACAGGTCCTCCATGTAGTACTTTCCACTGGGTGCCAGGTCCGCCAGGAACGGCGTCCGGTCGCTGGTACGTTGCACGTCGTCGAGCGTTAGCGGCACACCGGCCGTGTTGGCCATGGCCAGGAAGTGTAGCACGCCGTTGGTCGAGCCGCCGAGGATCATGGTTAGCACCAGAGCGTTCTCGAAGGCCGCCCGTGTCAGCAGGTCGCGCGGCCGCAGGTCCTTCTCCATCGTGGTGCGGATCACCCGGGCTGCGCGTTCGCACTCGCGGTGCTTCTCGGGTGACTCGGCCGGGTACGAGGACGAACCCGGCAGCGTCAGTCCCATGGCCTCGATAGCCGTCGCCATGGTGTTGGCCGTGTACATGCCACCGCAGGCACCGACGCCGGGGCAGGCGTGCTTCTCGATGTCGTCCATGACGTCGGAGGAGGACCGGCCGGGTGCTCCGGGGTCCGTCTTGGCGTGCAGGCGGTTATAGGCGAGGGATCCCGAGGCTTCATAACAGGTGCTAATGTTGATAGGCTTCTCGAGGAGCTTGGAGTGGCCCTTGCGGATGGTGCCGCCGTAAATCATGATGAAGGGTCGGTTGTGTCGAGCAGCAGCCATGACCACGCCGGGCATGTTCTTGTCGCAGCCCGGGATGGAGATGTTGGCGTCGTGATGCTGCCCGCAGGTGACGGATTCGATAGAATCGGCGATGATCTCACGCGTCTGCAGGGAGAATCGCATGCCTGAGAGTTGACGAGTGTTATTCAGGCCTTGCCCGTTGAGACCGGTCGTTTCGGAAGTCTTTCACTCACCTTCGCCTCCCATGGTGATGGCGTCTGACACGCCGACGGTATTGAACTGCCATCCGAGCATGCCCTCGTTTTCGATGGACTTTTTGACAATTTGACCGAGTTCGAGGACTAGCCCGTTGTAAGCGCTTTGGTCGTCGTCTTTCTCTCTTATTTTGAGGTGTCACTCACGATGAGTACTGCCCGTAACTTCAATCAGCCTCTCACTTTGCAACTCATGTGTCCGTTTCAGTACTCACTTGCACGGGTTTCCCTGCCACCATACAGTGGCTACGCCGACCTGGGGCGCATTCTTCATCATGTCTTTGTTCGGAACGCCGGCTCCGTAGAGCATGGCCTGTGCTTGACTCAGTTCCCATCCTCCTATCGACAATCGTTCAACTTTGGGGGGTTAGCAGCATACCTGGGCGCCAGGATAGTCATGTCCGCGGGTGATCTTGGCGGACCAGCGGTTGAGGGCTCCGCCAGGGGGAAGACAGGGGAACTGGATGTAGTCCTTGGGGGCTTTGGGATCCGTGGTGGGGACCGGGCTGGCGTTGGTCTGCTGGTGCTCCGCCATGGTGGGATATACGATTGAGGGTGGTCCTCTGTGTATAAGGAGGGGAAGTCTAGATTCGATCTTACGATACCAAAGGGGCCTCGTCTGTTGTGGGTGGAAGTGCTGAGGGTGAGTTTTCTGGGGCCTCCGAAACCAGTAGGTCGAACTGATCAAACAAGTATCAAATCAAACGAGGCAGCGATGTCGGAGAAGAAAAACACGTTCTAGGGGAGGAGGAGGGGGAGGAGGAGGAGGGCGGACAACAAGGTGAAGGAGGAAAATGTGGTGCGACGGGCGTTGTGGGCGTGCGTCATGCCGAGAGGAGAACCCGGTGCGGAGAGAGTTGGGGCGTGGCGTTCGAGTATCTGCCGGGGCTAATGGACGGAAGCAATTGCTAATCAGGGAAAGATTGGGCATGGCGAGGTTTTCCGTCTGTCTGCCACATGGCGAGATGCACTGGTGGAGACTGACCGCATGCTTTGATGGAGGGCTTTGCCGGGCTTGACAGAGGTTTAGGTAGTTGGGGTTGCTCTCACCAGAGATGGGATGGAGGCGATGCCGGGGATAACTAGGCCAGTAGATCTGTTGATTGAGAAGACTGAAGGGGAAGAAACAATGGGTGAATGTTGTAGACTCCTCTTCACCATCACCAGTTGATCCCCCTCCCCTCCACTCCACTCCAGTAGTCAACACCCCGTTCCCGGAATCCTTCTCCCCAACAAGGAACCCAACCCCAACCCAGCCAGTCTGCGTCCCGGAAAAGCAAGCAAAAAAGACAAAGCAAAGCAACGACGCAAAGAAACCCAACCCAGCCTAAGCAGACTCCACCTCCCCTCCTCCGCATCCACTGGCCTCGTCGAATACCCGCCCTCGGCTTAGCAATCCGGACCCAGACGGAAAAGAGAGAGAGAGAGAGAGAGAAAAACCCATCCGTGCAAGCTTATTAGCTCCAGTCCTTGGAAAAGAGGGGTTCTGAAAGCTGGGCGACGATCCACATTTCGTCGGCTAGCAGGAAAGACTCGAGCACTAGTTTTGGTGCGGAAAGGCTTCTGTCCTCGGAGGTGGTTGCGGACACAATGCTGGCTGCTATAAGGGGGAGCTGCTGCGTTCTTCCGTGCTGCGTCGGATCCGCTGCTTTGGTCCCGACCACCCCCGGGCGTTTGCTCCGGGCGTTTGCTCCGGGGTCCAATCGCGACCCACCTCCGGTGCCCCGACCTCCGGGGCCCCGGAGGGGGGTAATCGGTATATCAAAAGCCACGACCCCAACTTCGTCTGACCGTCTGTCTACTTCCTCTACAGCGACGTCAACTCCGATGCCCAGATATTGGGTATCGAGGGAAAGGGATTTGAAAGCAAGGCGGCTATTCTTGTGGAACTCGAGATAACAAACCCAAAACAAAAAATACACCGTCGCATGCAGACCGAGCGCCACCGTGACACCCGCCGTCAAGCACGTCAGCTCACATGGCGGCAGATAGCACGTGCCAACCAATCCATTGAAACGCCAGAAACGACACCGTTCTTCGATTCAGGCTCTTCTCGGGCCCGAATGCCACCACTGCGGGGCCGTTGCCACGCAGGACACCGGGAGTGGGCATCGGCACGCTCCATATCCGCTGTTGCAGGCCGGAGATCCTACAACCATGAGGCACGCCCCGTCTCGTCAGTCGCCCGCAAGGGGGGAGGGGAAACATACACCCTTGGGCGATCTGCTCCTTCTACGCTCCAAACACATCCATCAAGAGGTTTCATATTGCTTCACATATTAGGCAAGGGTAAGAATTTGGAAAGCGCAAAATAGACTTAAACATTTGTTTCGTCGGCTATCTTTCAGCCGACCTAGCCAAGCCCCCATCCCCTCCTCCGCAAGACGTGAAGTAACCTCATGTGCGAGGAGCGGTGTGTAGGCCCGACTCCAGAGGCGTCGAGTTTCATCACATCATTTCGTGAGTCCTGCTGTAAAGGACTTTACATGGAAGAAAGATGAAGCAAAAAAAAAAAAAAAAAAAGTTAACAGAAAAAGCAGGCGACGTCTCAATGAGAAAAAGACAGAAATGAACCGAGACGACACAAAAAGAGATCCAAGTCGAAAGGAAGAAGTCATGTAGAAGCTGTTTCTCCAATCCGCGAGGCCTACCCTTCATGTCCTGTAGCAGGACCTCGAATGTCAACCCCCCTTTTCCCCATCTCGTGAGAGTAAATCCCTTCCACTAAACAATACTCGTCTTGTAAAAAAGAATAGAGCAAAAGCAAAGTCCCATATATCGAAGTGAACGAATGATAGCGTCGTCAAATGAAGAGGCATAAGAGAAAAAACGCCTCTGCCCGCGCATCGAAGCGGGCGGTGCTGTTGGTATCGACTGCAGATGGATGTATACCATCGCTTCCCAAACGAAAGTTGCATTTCCACAGGATAAGAATAAAAGAATGAAGCAATGAAAATGTGTGTATATAGTGCACGGACAGAAGATGGTCAAAAGGCTTCGCCACTTCTTGTCTTCCAGGGATTGCCCTGCGGTGAATGTTCCCGCAGGAAGAGATGAAGGGGAGTGAAACGGCTTAGTGAGCGGACTGCATCACACCAAACCGTTCCTCTTCCATCCTTCTCACGATATCTCGATCGCGAGCAGTCCTCGGGTCAGCGTCAATGCCCAGGATGGAGGAAATACGGGTCTTGTCCTGGCCCTTGCTCTGAGACTCCCTCTCTCCATTACCAGGGCTCGAGATGGGCGTGATGGGCGTGAGCGCAGTTTGGCTGCAGCAGACGCCGGTCTTCCAGGCCTGCTCGAGCATGGTGGGAGAGATGCTGGGTCCGTACTCATTCGCGACGGTGGTCCAGAAGGAGTTTCGGTGCGCCGAGTAGATGGAGTGGAGGCGGGAGAGATCGACATGGGCGGCCGTGTGAGCCGGTATCGTAGGCGTAGGGATGCCTGAGCAGTCGAGGCGAAGAGGAGGAGTTGCTCGTTGCTGGCTGGGGTGGATGTGGTGGTAGGCAGAAGAGGGAGAGACAGAAACGTGGTTGTCCGCGACCGGCGAGGCATACGTCTGAGGGGTTGCGTGGGAGGATGCGGAGGGGTGAGGGAGAGTCATGGAGGCTGGCTTGGGAAGGATAGCCGGTAGCCTGGGCATGTTTTCGGAGGTCATGATGCTGGGGAGTTGGATGCAGTGGCCGTTGCCGATGCTCGGGGGAGGCGGGCTATAGCTGACGGAGCTTCCGGGAGGTGAGGCCGAGCGTGACACGCTTTCACGGGCCGGGCTGGGTGCCCTCGCGGCCATGGCAGATGAGATATCGTTGGAGGTACCGACAGACGAACACGACGCAGCACGCTTGCGTCGGTTGCTGCCGTGGGAAAGCTGATGGTAGTGAAGACGGCAAGCCAACTCCGTCTTCTTGAGATGCGCCGCAATGTACTTGTAGGGCATCTTCTGGAGTCGAGTTTGGAGAAGATAGTGCTCCTGGATGTGTGTTAGACAGTGTTCCCATTGGTCAAGTACCTGAGCCGAGCAACTCAATCTCAGGCTTACCTCGTCTTCGCTCCAAGCACGTCCGCCACCGGTGGATGAAGCCTTACGGGTCTTGGCGATACCGTAATCGTGGCGGTCCATGACATCCCGCATGGGGATGTAAGGCCCTTGGGCCTGGGTCTGAGCTGTCTGTCTGCAAGACATTTTCCTGAGCTCGATGCCGTTACTGGAAGTGTGTTTTCCTCTCTTAGAAGTGGGTATCTTGGGAAGTAAAGAACAAAATGGGACGAAGGTTGTCGTGAGTCGAAAGTAGTTGAAGAATGTAACCAGAGTATACTATTGTGGTGGTGGTGGTGGTTGTGATAACCAAGTCGGGTAAAGCCAGGCGGGCAACGTGAGGCCGCGCAGAGAATCGAATAGAGATTCGTTTGATCGTTTCGAAAAGAGTGAAGAGCCGAGTGTGCTTTGTGTTTGTCCTGCGAGAATAATACTCGAAAAGTTAAGCCACCGGAGTCGAGGGAATGTTTCCTCAGGAAATCGGGATAAGTGATAAGTGTTGATCAACAATGGGTGTTTTTGTACGGGTTTCAAAGGAGTGTCAGCAGCCAAGCCAGTTGGATATCCAGCGCGAGTTAAACAGCGTGTCAAGGAGTGTGGTTGGGCCGGCTTCGGGTTTTCAGAAGGGAAAAAAAGGAAGAGGGGAAAGAAAGAATAGAAGACGCAACAGCGCTTTCCCTCGAAGAATCGGTAGAAGAGAAAAGGTGATGGATAGAGAGGACTGACATGCAGGTGTAGAAGAAGGAAAAAGAGGACGAGTAAATAGATTACGGGAGGGGCAAGTGGCATAATAAACTCGAACTACTCCGTAAGCTGGGAACGGTTTTAGCGGACAGGCCTGCTGTAAGGTGTAAGGTACATAGTGGCAGCGCCGTAGAGCCCTGCAGATTGCAACGGCCACAGCGGTGATGATGACCCTTGGGGCGCACGTACGGGCCAAGTACGGGCCATGTACGGGCCACGCCAGGGGACCAGGCGGGGGCCTTGCAGGGACCGGGGTGCCCTGTAGAGTTCTACCTAAAGCCCAGGCCTGCCGAGGACAGAGGACGGGCACACAATACACACAACACCACAAAACCAACCCCAGATGGACCAAACCTGTGACATGAGCGCCCATCACACGCCTACTGTTTTGGTGTCATATCTGGTCTTGTTTTGTCTCGTTTTGCCTTGTCTTGACTCGCCGGATGTGTCTTGAATATGTTTCCGTCCTCGACATTTGCTCTGTGTCAACAATCCCTTCTCCGTGAATCTGGTTCCATCGCCGTCTCCGTCTCTGTCTCCTCCTGCTTCTCCTCGCATTCCAAGGTGGAAACGTTTTACGGGGTCGCGACGGCGGCAAAAGAGACAACACGCAGGCATATACGAGCCTCCTGCTCCTGGAAACTTCGGAGAATACACGACACAAGTTTCTCACCAGGTCACAGGCGAGACAGGTGGCGCCAACAAGCGAAGTGCCTCCCTCCCCCCCCAGGCTCATTTGAACGGGACTTGCGGTGACTGACGGACAGGACTCGGATGGCAATTGTTCTTAGGGCGTGGCATTTTCGGCATCACGGACGAGATCTATCAAAAAGGAATACGGAGCGAAGCCCACCTGCATGCATGCAGCTGCACGCAGCGGCAAGCGAGACGGCGGCACCTCATTCTTCTTCTGGGGCGTTCTGGCGTTCTGGCCCTCGTTCCGGTTTCCTTGTTAGTAGGGCGAATGCCTGAACGAGCCTCGAGATCCATGGCGGGAAACGGTCGCCACCGTCGTAGCGTCACCTCAATCAAAGTTTCGTCCGCCCGGATTGGTCCCTGGAACGAACGGGACGGGGAGAGGCGTGCGAAGTGGTTGATAGATGGGGGATGCGCCATCCCATGTTCGCTACCAGAATACGCTCAAAGACCTATTTACGGCACAGCCCTGCTGGGTTGGTTGGGTGTGGTTCTTGGCATCCGATCTCAACGGAAGAGGATGGGGAGAGGAGAACCGAAGAGAGAGAGCCAGAGTGTCTTCCTGGATCAGTTTCGTTCGTCTCAACTCCCGCGAGCGAGTCCTGTCAGCCAAGGTTGAGTGACTGACGGACTGGCTGACTGACTGACTGAAGAAGGACACCATTCCATCGACGGCGGGGTTGCACCAACCTCAGCTTCAGGTGTTCCCGGTCGCCGCGCGCGCGCAATCGAACCTCACGACAGGGGTCTCTGATTGGCCGAGCAAGCCTGTCCTCGACGGTTCCTCGATGCTCCGTCGACTCCGTGATAATGGAGCGATGGGGGTCGAGGACTTGCAGTAGGGTTTGAATCCTGTCTGCCATCATCTGGTCTGTGGTGTGTCCTGTCATCCACCGTCTGGTCTAGTCTTGGTTTGAGAACGATCTAGACGCATGCCAACGTCCGGGAGGAAATTGTGGGTTGCGTGAGCGAGATGCAGTCTTGGTTGGTACCTTACAGTAGTTCATCACACCCGTCTGGCTAGTTTGCCAGTCTCCCGCAAACTCTCGCTCCAAGGTTGCGCCTTGGTGGCTGATCCGTGGCTTGCTACCCACCACAGTGACGCTGACCATGATGCTGGTGCTGGTGATGCCAATGCCGTTGTTGATGAGTGGCTTGCTTTGTCTTCCACCATGGCTTTCTCTTCTTCATCCATCCATCCATCCGTCCATCCGTCCACGCCATCTCATGCTTGGACCTCATCTCGTTCTTTGCCCGTTGGCCCCGGCGCCGCAAGTCCACACCGGCACACCCACACGCAGAGAGTCAAATACCCACCACCGCTCGCAGGCCGGCCAGCCAGGGCCCTAGACAACTGGCGGGCCAGAGTACGGACGGTCCCAGGCGTTTGGTTTGGAGTGGTTCCATCGAAACAGGGCCTCAACTGTTTCCTCTGGTGCCCGCATCCCTGCCCTCCCGTAACCTCGATCCATGTGATAGGTGGGCGAGAGATCTCCCGTGCCAAAGCCCATGGTCCAAGGTGGGTTCCCAAGGCCAGCATCAGTAAAACGTTCAGTTCGGGAGTACGTACCGTGTACGAAGTAGACTGGAGATGGGATGAGTCCATATCTCCATCTCCATATCCGTCCACACTCCCCGCCGTCTACCATGCAGGGCCTATGCTAGATACACCACGACATGTCCGCTTTCGGCTGCCAGCAGCTACATATGCCTAGGCCTAGGTCCACTGCATCTGCGGCACATCCAACTACCTAAACAAGAACTAGAGAGCAACTGCAAATCTCCCATCACTCGACTAACAGATGCTCCATCCCTCTGCTAACCACGCCGGTTCCTTATGACTCCCTCCTGGGCCAAACCAACCCAAACACCCCATGTCGGCAAACCGACACCCCGCGCCCGCCACTGTGCATACCTAGTAACGACCAAGAAGCCCGGAGCCCGCTCGTTTCCAGCCCAGCGCAAGCCCAGGTCGCCAGGGTCGGGCGCCTTTGAAACCCGCTAGCGCACTGGCGTAATTTCACCTCAGTATCAGGAAGCCCATCGCCATGCCCGGGCCCTGATTGGCGGGATCGACTCTGCCAGCTCTCGCATCGCCGGGTTGTTGTTCACGAGCCTGCCTTGAGTCCCGTTCTTGTTTTCCATGTTCGATCTTTAGAAGGGGGAGGGGTGCGTCCATGCCTTGAGGGCGGTAAGGGAAGGGAACGAAGAAGGGGAACACACGACGACCATGGCCGTGTTTTGCAAATGCCCCCTCCCCTCCCCGGGCCGTTGTAGATATCGGCCATGTTTATGTTCCAGGACGAGGAAACAAATCCCCAGACACGAGCGCTGGCCCAGGAAACGCACAGGAAACACTGGCGCCGGTTCGACGTCGAATGGACGAGACCGACCTGCACGGGGCTTTGCTTTTGGGGGCCTCGGGCCTGTTCGTGTCTGTCGGGAGAGCCACAGCCCTGGGCAAGATACCGAGGCTGCGTTAATCAATTTTTACTTTTGTCCTCATCTCATTTCTGCCTTGTTCGTGGCTTCAACTCCCCATCGTCAAATTCCCGCCGTCCCAAGTTTATTAGTTGGGCCCAAACAACCCACCCCCTCCACGTCATCCTAACTCGCGCACCCTAGGCTTGCTCCTAGGGCCTACGAATACAATTACCACCTGCGCCGCCCAAATACGAAGTCGATGGGGTTCGTCGCGTAGTAGTAGATATTTCCAGATTGGAGGCTTGCCGAAAACCTGGCTTCCCGACTTGCATATTGCTGATCTTTCCCTCCATCTGGTCTTTCACACCACGATTTCCAAACAACCTCCCTGGAGATCATAACGGCCGGCGTCCGTCCTAACCGATCCCCCCCCCCCTCTTCCCTCCTCTAGGGTTCCCCTTCCCTTCCCCTTCGGCAGCAGCCGGCTCTGTCTGGCCTTGCCGCCGTTCCAGGGAGAGCCATGGGGATGCATCATCTGTCCTGTCGAGTTCCATGGCGAGTCGAGACCGCTGGCACAAAACGCCTTTCTCTCTGCAGCCAGTTTCAGTGACCGCGCCGGAGGATCCCTCATCCGAAGAAGCGAACCGGTTGTCCGGCCCCAGCCAAGGTCGGATGCCATCGGCCCCGGCGTCAGGACGAGGCTCCAGCGAATCCGGATGTCCTTGGCCAGTGAGAGGCTGAAGCACCTCTCAAACACGATATGAGCTAAGATCTAATAATGCTTTGTTCAACCCAGTCTAGGGTTGCAACGGGCTCGCATTATAGGTGTGGCGCTCTCGTGCACGCCGCCTACTGGCCAGCCCGCTGCCAGCGCCTGCTTTGTTTCGAGCCGTTGCCGTCGACATGTCACAGGTGCCGATGGTTGCTACCATATGATGCAGATGGCTTGCATTCCCAAGATCCGGCCGAGTTGTTTCCTGAGCCGATCTAACATCGGTTACAAGATCAAAACATGCTCAGCCTCAACCTTCTTGCCCGTTTCATGACTGAGGACTAGTATGCCTGATGTGTAACCAACTTCATGACGATGCAGCCCCTTCTATGATATGCATGTTTTGTTGCAGGTGGCCGTAAGTCCGCGAGACCACGGCAGCACTCATTCATCTCTTGGCGCCTCCACGTTTCGAAGTTTCCAACCATGGATCTTTCTGTCTCCAGCAAGCAGGTTTCAGGAGCCCACGATATTTACTCCGCATCACTGCCTCGAGTTCTCGGTTGAAACCCCGTCGCCTTTTTTCGGGGCCCACTCCAGACCCATCAGCGTAGCACCAGCTCGGTACTTGTCCAGGATGAAAAGCTCAAGGGCAGAGTCTGTATGCGCATGTGACCATGCAGGCGAGGAGGTTTCATCTGCAGCGATAGCCTAGAGTTGACACAGTTTTGGCAGGTTCACCAGAAACCACGAGGCTGATGTAATTGAGTGTGAGGATGAGGAAAGGTTGCACAACCTAAACAATCATCGCCATGCGAAGACATTCTTTTGGGTTCTAGAAGCCCAAAGTTCGCCTGTAATGGTTCAACGGTAGTGACCAGGCTTCTCTTGAACTTTGTCTATCTTGTGAGCATGACTGAAGTATCGTGAATTGCGAGGTTACTTCCAGATCAGGCCTTCGCTACGTGGCTTGATCAAAAGCTACTGTTGGCAGCATTTTTATCACGAGATAAAGGTCTAGTCCCGTACCAAGTAGGCAGATGTTACGGTAAAGCAATGCTCGGACACTTATTATTCCTTACCGTTTGCGCTTGCATTGTTGTCCGAGTGAAGTTTGTTTGATGTGTTGTGATATCTGGCATGGAACCTACCCTGGACCTCGATGTCGAGAAGTTCAACTTGAATCAGAAAGATACGGCATCATATCGGACAGTTAGGTGCAGCAATATTGCCTGTATTGTCCAATTTGAAATTCAAACAAGAGATGCAGTTTCGGCTCCCGACGTTGGTTTGAATCGGCGTTGAGGAGGCAAGATGTAAGATATGACGCATGAAGCCGGGTTGAGGTTTGAAATGCGAGGCCAAGGCACCAAATTGATGCGCTAGACAGCAGCTGGAGGGGACTTCGGAGGGACTGAGCGATTTAGCACACAATCTTTGGCGTGACGAAAAGAAAAAGAAAAATCAGATTCGGCGTTGGTGTCTCGAGAACCATGAGCTGGGGATCGTGCCCGCGCCGACTTACACATAACGTGTCGTCGAGCCGTTGAGCAAGGCAAGGGAGACTTCCAAGGTACACAGGTTAGAGGTCACGATCTTAGCTCGAGAGCCGCCAGGTTGCTGGGTACATGAGGTACATCGGGGGTGGAGCATCTAGCATATCCGTGGTTGCGGCTCTGATCCTGCCCCATTTTGAACGTGTCGGTACCTGGGGAAAGTACTGGAGTCACTGGCTGGCCCGGGGCTAGATTCCAGGGCCATCTTAAAAGGACGTCATTAACGACTTTCTCTCGCTGGACCGGCTCGCGGCGCGCATGGTTTTTGGTGACGGCGGCCGTCATGGCACGAACCTGGCGTCCAGCGGGCGGGGAAAGGGGCATTCTCCGGCTGGAAAGGGCGGGAGCCTCGTCGCAACAGTGAGCAACTGCATGACTGCTTGCATCAATCAGACGAGCATGTAAGATGCCTCGGGTCGAGGGCTCGGTATTTTGGTGATGTCTTGTCATGGGCAAGCAAAAAGATGTGCCTCGGCGAGACGAGGAGGAAGAGCAAGAAACAAACGGCCAAGTCAAGATGGAACAGGGCCGTTGCATTTGTCTCTCGAGCCGGTGGCTGGCACGAATACCTACAAGAATCATGCGCAGCCACACGTCGATTTGATCGGAGAGGTTCCACCGAGTACTCATTGAAGGCCCTTGCAACAATGTTGGTGGTTCTCATAGCGGACAAAGGATTGCCGACCTTGCTTTGGCGTTTCCACTGCCTTCCGTCACTGCTCGGATCCTGTTGGTTTATTCTCGCCTCCTCGTTGTTCTCTTCTACCCCCGGACGCCTTCTTCCAGCCCTCGGGATCGGTCGACGAGTCGGCTCCTGTCAAAATCCCTTTCATGGGATCCCTGATCTGGGCGATGGGGAACCGTGGCTCGGGCGATTTGGTGACCTGTCCAACAGCATGTTTCTCATCAGATGCATCGACTGCAACCATCCGCCATCAGATGTTTTCGCACATGATAGTACCATCCGGACGTACCGCAAGTACCTCGGTACCTGCCATTGGTGGCCCAACATGGAGGAGAGCGAAGCCCGCCAAGCGACCCGAGCGGCTGGAGGAAGGACAAAAGCTTGGACTCTGTGACTCTTTGGGAGCCTGCGAGTGACCGAAGGTAGGCCGCAAAGGGCTGCCTCGAGTGCAAGTACAGCGGGTACGTGCGGCACGTACCGGCGACAGCTGGAGGTACCATGGGTTTGTCACCCATTCAAGGCCAGGCTTTTTCCCAGGTTTTGCAGGTTTTCAATGGCCTGTGCGCCCACGCAGGCAGTCAGCAGCCCCCGCTCTTGCGTGATGGCACTGTGTACGGCAGCGGTGGAAACGAGCAAAGGGACCGTGCCCAAGACAGAGTACACGGTGCGGGCCTACTTCGAAGTGAGACCCGCATCCCCGCTTTTCGACCCAGGGTCAGTAGCCTTCTGTCGCGTCGTGCCCAAAATCTCGCTCCCCCATTTCTCCCCCCTTCACCAAAAAAAGGACTTCCAGCCAAAACATCGACCACCGAGACCTTCCCCTCCCCCCAGGTCCCAGCGACTTCCCAGGTCCTGCCGGCCCCGAGTTACTTTGCCCACAGGTACCATCCATCGTCGCCCTCAAGTCGCCCGTTCCGTTTCCCCTTACTCCCGTCCCTCTATTGCTGCTGGTCTCGTCTCGTCTCGTTTCGTCTCGTCTCTCGGCCCTGTCCTGTCCTGTCCCGTCACCAACTTCGCTCCCCTTCCCCTTCCCCAGAACTGGACCGGTCCCAGGATCCACTGCATCTAGCCCTTGAACGAAACCTCCAGATCCGCGATCCAACTGCCTGCTGCTCCATCACTGTTGGCGTCGCTTGCCACCGGCCCGCCGGCGACCTGGTCACTCAACTCTGACTGTCAGAGCAGCAACGCAGTCACCCAAGCAGGTCCAGCAGCCATTCACAACCCGCAATTCCTATTCCCCCTTCCCCCTCCACCCGTCTTCGCCCCATCTGCCCGGGCAAACGCAGGCCTACGCAAGCAGGACACTCGCTCACCTCGCCCTTAACCACCATTCGCTCACCGTCTCATCCACCTGTGTTCTCGGTCTATCCTCTCGCCTGGCCGCACTACAATTCGCCGTCCCTAATCCCCACCCAACCACCCATCGTCCTATCGCACGTCGCGTCTACCACGACGCTACCAACGTTGGATCAGCAAACACCTGCCAGCCAACCCGCCTAGCATTTTTGTCCTGCGTCGCGTCGTCGTCGCCTCCCGCTTCCCGCTTCGTGAGTTTGAGTGAGTAATAAGTCTTCTTCTGCAGCTGGGACTGGTCGCAGGTCTCCTGCCGCTACCAACCTAACCAACTTGAGCATCTCACACATCCACCCACACGTGTGCACACATTTCCCAAGTTCTCGCTCTTTCCACACCAGTCAGTCTGCCAAGCCCAGCCAAGCCCATTTCCATCTCCATTTCCATCCCAGCCGAGTCCAACCCGCCCAGCCCCAACCCTCCTCTAAGCCTCCAAGCCCCCTCCAGCCCCCCCAAAAAGTCCAAACCAGGCTTATCCATCCCATCACTCAAACCGGCTGTGGCAGCGGCACGACATTGCACCACCTCACCCGCACAACAACGCATACCAGCAGCGCGCAGCACAACGTCGCAACCTATCCCAAACGTCTCCTCTTTGGCCAGACACTGACCTGCCTCGTCCTGCGCCAGTACGTCGTCATCATCCAGCATAACCACCACCAATACCACTACGACACTCCTCGGACTCCGCTCCGCTCACTATCGCACCGCGCCGCTACACACCGCAGCACCGCAGCAGCAGCAGCAGCAGGCTAACCCCCCGGAACCGCAGCGCGCCAGCTCTTCCATTCCCACACGCTACCGCCAAAATCATTCGCCGATCCCACGCCCCTCCCTCGCCTGCGCACTCACGTCAATCCCTCTAGCCCCCTCCCAGACCCTCAAATACCCAGACACACACTCGCGCCGCCTGGCCACGCTCGTGTATCTGTCTTGTCCCTAGCATCCGCAACCAGGGCGTGCGTTACTTGCCCCGGTTGTTCTCGAGACCTTCTCTTCCTATCGGATGTGTCTTATGCAACTTTGACCCCAAGTTACATTGCCCGTAAGTATTGCGCTCTTCTATTGCTCTTGTCTTGTCGTTTCACTTTTCCCATTGCGTCTGCGTTGCCTTGGCCTCGCGTCTTGAGGATCCCGCGTCGACTCATCGTCATCGTCTTTGTCCCGCAACACCAGCCGTGGCATCCACCCACGCGCGCGGTCGCGATTTTGTCGCTGCCCACTGGCTTAACGCCGTCCCTGTTGCCTGGGACTGCTTCAACCACAGTGGCTGTCGTCTCCGTGTCGTTTTCCGTCACGATACCGACAGTTGCAGCTTGAGGTTTACAGCTCACGACCCTGGTCGCGTCGACATTCGTCGCTTCCCAACCCGCGTTTTTTCAGACCCACGCGTGCAGATACATGACCGGCCGGCGCTCTTCACTTTGGTGACGATTGCTTTCCCGCCCCTCAATAAGCTCACAGTCGTTCTGGCGTCGTGAGACTCGACTCTGGTTCACCTCAACTCTCTCATCATCGTCATCACCACCGTGCAAGGCCTTGCCGCTGACTTTTCATCTACCACCTCTAGAACATGCAGCAGTGGCAGGTCGGCCCCGTGCCGGAGTACGTCTACTCCAACTCCACCCACCAGCCCAATGATATGCAGTGAGTACATTGTTTCCTTGTCTCTTGTACCTCTTGCGGCTACCTTCTGCCACTTGTCTGCGGCACCACCGGGTCCTTCTTGTACCCGATGTACCCCCCTCAATCCCTGGCACATCCCCTCGGCGGCTGGGACTCAAGTCGTTGTATCACCACCGACGGGTCTCTCTGGCGATGCTTTATAACGTCTCGTTGTCATTGTCCTGTTGAGACCTGGGGCTACCTTTCCTCTTGTCCCGCAGATCCCTCTTGGGCACCTCCGGTCCACCGGCCACCATGCCCATGCCATGCCGACTGCTACGTCCCACGGTCGAGGCAAGTCTGTCTGCTAACCGGCCTGCCCTGATAGCAACCCTCACCCGTATCAGGCCGATATGGCCCGTCGCAACGAGCGCATGGAGTTTCCTTACGGCGCGCCCCAGCCCAACATGGCACCGCAACAACAGCAGCAACACCATCCTGCTCCCGTCCAACCGCCCATGAACGTCCCCCAACAGCCTCCCAACGGGCCCCCGCAACAGCAACAGCAGCAACAAACCCCGACGCCGGCGCCGGCCCCGACCGGTCGACAGCGTAAGCGCCCCGCCCCATCTGCCGCTCCGCCGCCGCCGGTCTCTACGGCCCCGCCCGCTCCCGTTCCTCCCTCCCAGGTTCCGCCTCCTACTGCCGCCCCTCCTGCCTCTCACGCCTCTCAAAATGCCCCCCCTCAGCAACCCCAGGCCCCAGTTGATGATGCCGCCACGACGATCGCTCCTCCTCCGGCTAAGAAGAGCAGAACGAACACCCCTTGGACCCCACAAGAGGAATTGCGACTCAAGCAGATGCGAGATGCGGGGAACAGCTGGGCCGAGATAGCCAAGGTGAGCTGAATTTGCTGCAAGACGTGTAGTCAATAAGCTAACCAAATTTCTAGACCTTCCCCACTAGGACAGAGGGTTCTGTCAAGAAGCACTGGTACAAGGTATGTGGCTACGGTTATGAAGGAGCAGGGACTAGGATGAAATCTAACTTCATGACAGGACATGCACTATGCCGAGTTTGCTGAGGACGAGGTAACATTTACCTGGCCCTTCTCTTGAACCACCCTGCTGACTTTCCCTCTATCAGAGCCAAGCGTTGTTGAACGCCATCAAGGAGTACGAAAACAACAAGTGGAAGGTCATTGGCCAAAAAGTCGGCAAGCCTGCCAAGGTACGGAACACGCCAGCCCAACCCCAACGATCCCATGGCTGACTAGCAATCACAGGCATGCGAACAATACGCCAAAGAGCATTTTCCGGGTATGGTCACGAAACTTGGCCGCTAGCAGCGGCACCTCGACAATGCTGGTCAGACTAACCCCACCACAGATCTCTTCGCCAACTCGAAAGGGCGGTAGGCTATGTTACGACCGTGACAAGTCCATCACTGCCCTGTGGCATCCTCAGCCTGGCTGCTAAGCCTAGCTGACTGCGTTCGCGACCTCATCCATGACGCCATGATGCCTCTTTAGGAAGCGTTGCGACCGAATGGCACGAAAATATGCGGAAAGCACCAAAAAAACGGAAGAACTGACATGTCGGCGTTTATTTTAACACTCTTCACCTTGGGCCTTGTTTAATTTTTTTTACCCCTTCCTGTTTCTCTTCTTACTTTGATGACGAGGCACATGGTGGAAAGGGATCGCCGAAACTTCTGTTACGATTTGGGACTGGGAGGTTTTGGAAGACGACGACTGGAATCCTGTACGACGTGACTAGGATGGACGATACGCAATCGTTGCAGCGGGGCTCTTGTACGGGCTGCCTGCGAAGGCTGGTGGGATTCAACGGGGGCACGGTATTTTGATGTGAGTGATGGATCGAGAAAGGGTTCGTTAGTCGCGGGATAAATTGCAGATGGGAGAGGTTGGTTTGGTCGACGACCACTTGGTCTCGGGTGCCAGTATTGGAAATTATTGTTGTAATTGCCTGGGTGAAATGTGGCGGCGAACGTTGCAAAACGGGGCCTGGAGCAAGAGACGGGCTTTCTATTTGTTACCTTGTTCAGTTCATTCTTTATGGAACGAGGGGCGGGGAGAATGTTCGAATTAGGTTCGGTGATAGTTATACCCAGACGCTTGGTTTTGTCTTTAGCGTCGCGACTTTGATGGGGCCTCCACTTCTGTGCGAGCGCTACAAATCGAACTGTCCCTTGGTAGCCACGGCCGTTGACTAGGTACCCTGAGTACGAGTATGGTCAAGCGTAGAAGCTGAGGATGTACCTTTGAGGCTCTAACGGGTACCGAGGAGGGGAGTCACAGAGTCACGGGGGGGTCACCTCCAGGATGGCCACGCGGGGACTGAGCGGATCTCGTCGAGGTACTGCATGTATTGCATGTATCACAAGTAACTTGACACAGCTGGTACCTGGGGTTCTGGTACCTGGGGCGGTCGACGGCAGGAAGTTTGCACGTATGGGCAGTAAACCTTGGGTGAAGGTCACGATGGTTTGGTAGTGTCTTGTTCACAATGTGATGTTCCTCACTGATGGAGACGAGATGTTTGATGGGTAAAGGAGTGAGAGGATATCTAAATACAGTACATAGCTTACCATGCACTGTGTGGACTACGGTCTCGGTGCCAACAAGTACTTATACTTGCACAGTGTGTAGACCTAAGACATTGACTTCACGGCTGGCTACCCTGTGGAGGCTTGTGGTAGAAGGCTAAAAGGGCCGGTCCGAGGACTGTTTCCGAGGGTGGGTGTACAGTCGTACGTCTACGTGTATGTAGAGAATAGAGCGAACCAGTGAGATGCCTCCAAAAGAGCGTTGGTGTTTGCCATATTTGCATGCAGAATTGGTTTTTGGTGCGAGTGTGGCGTCCGGGTGTGGATGGCAATCGGCACGGGGTTTTGGGTCAGACGAGATTGGGATCTTTGTGCGACGTGACTGAGAATGCTAAGAGGCCAATGGATGGGGCGTTCAACGGCGTTGCATAATGCGCCACCGGCGGTGTAACGTATATTTCCAGAATTTGCGGAGTCTCTTTGTAGGATTTACGAAGCAATGAGCTGATTTTGTATGATATCGCGGGGAGTCAGGACTTCGGTTAGTGACAGTGAGGACCTGGGGCTGGCAAACGAGCATACGGATCCAGGATGCACAATAAATTATGCCTGCATTGAGACGCACGTACTATGTACGAGGTGAGATGGCGATCGACGGACATCTGAAGCACTGGCGTTTGGGGCTGCTTCGCGGTTCTGTCCGCCATGTGCACTTCATAAATTAATGGATATACTATGTAAGTTAGACTCGACTTGTGAATCAGCGGGCCGCATCGCATTGCATTGCGTCGATGGTTCGGCCTGGGAATGAATGCATGGTGCCAGGTTGCAGCTTGACGGGCGCCGTCATGTGCCGAGATGTGCTGCATCTAGCGAATGGGAACCGAAGGCAAACTTGGGGACCAGCGCGTAAGAGTAGGCAAAAAGGGTCAGCCTTTCCAGTGGGATCCTGGCAGGTGTTGACAGTTGATTGACGGGAATTGGTGGCTTGCGCGGGTGACGACGCCACGCAGTCTGCCTTGCCCTGGTGCTTTCCTGCCAGCGGTTACGTGCGATGCAGCGAAGAGAAGGAGAGAGGGAATGTGAAATCCAAGATCCGATATTGGGTGTGCGTGTGTGTGTATGCCAGGCATAAGAAGATCATCGTCGTCTCGTGTGGTGCCGGACGGACGGGGGTGTGTCCTATTTCGGCAAAGTGCACTTCGAGCCCGCCTGGATATGGACTACCTCCCCCGGCATTAGGTGTGTCTCTCATTTCTTTTCCGCGGTACGTACTGTTGTGAATGCATTGATCAATGAATCAGTGAATCAATCAATCTGCACTGGAAACTGGGAACTGAGAACTGAGAAGCAGGAAACTTGAATCGTACTTCGTACTCCGTATAGAATCCGAGAGAGTTCAACATTTGCCCGTATTTCCCGCCGGGCCTGTAGATCAACTCGTGTGACGTGCAGGCGGGGGATAGGAGTTATCTTGAGTTTCGCCTGGCGCGGTTAGTGCGCTCATCACTGGCTCGCCCATGCCCGGTCGATCGCGATTCAAGTCATTCACGGTGTTTTGTTGGTACGGAGCACGTAGCCCGGGGGCAGATCATGGACAATTTACCCACCACCGTGGATACGGACAAGGCGCGCCATTGGACAGAGCTGATGCCACTCCCCAGTTATTCCTTTTCTCGGCACCTTCTTTTTCCTTGCTCCTTTTCCACCCTTCCCTTGCAAATCCTGCCCTTGGTCCCCTTGGCTCCGTTCGAGTCCCCGGCCTAGTGCGCCGATACCCGGGCTGCTAAGCCAGTTAAGCAAGCTTACTCCCGCACAGCGCGGAGAGCGGTCGGGTGGGTTCGTGCTGGGCTGTGGTCTGGGCGAACCAACTCCATGCCATCTTGGGAAAGAGCGACACTCCTCACCTTATCAGGCTTGACCCGACTCTCCTCGGCTCTGCTCTCGTCTGACGTTTAGGCTGTCCCCTTCCTTCTCCTCCCCTTTTGGCAATCTCTCATCTCTCTTCTCCCTCATCCACCCCGTCGCCCACCCTAACAGCCCCCCCCTACAGTCGTTTCTGGGCGTGCTACTCTTAATATTCCCACCGCCCTCGTTGATATTGTCTGTTCTGTTTGCTCTTTGTAGTAATTCTTTTTATAACATATTTATCGGCACACGCCTGTTCGAGTTAAATCGATTTTTCTCTTCCCGACTCGCTCAGGGAAAAAAAAAAAAAAAGGGAACAGGGCAACATTCGCGCCCACATCACACACCACACACTCGCTCGCTCGCTCGCTCGCTCTCGCCATCTCTCAACACCCGCTCACTCCACCGACCGACAAACGACTTCGAATCGACGCTTCGTTTATTTGAGGGAATTGGCTTTAATTTGCATCTCCTCGGCTGACCGTATTCCACCGGAAAGAAGCTCGGCTCCTCATCGCGTGGCTTGCCTCGACTCTCGAATCAGGAATCGACGCGCCACCGTTTTCGTCCCTCGCGGCCCGCATTCCAGCTTCTTGGTTCTTCGTGCAACTGGTCGCCAAGTAAACAGACGGATTGACTCCTTCCTCTGCCTCTGTTTCCTGTCCCGTCGGATCCATCGTTTGGCATCACCATCGCACGATCCTGCGCCTCCGTCCTCCCCCAAGTTCACTCGCTTGCTTGGCTTCGAAACGGCAGTCACCACCGCCCTCGTTCCCGGGTCCTGCCTTTCACAAACAACCCTTTAATGCTCGGTACTTATCGCCTAATATCGACCTCGATCTGACCCTCGTTTGTTTGTCCGGGCTTGATTTCGACGACAGATCTCTCTCGTTGTCGACAAAGCATCATCAACCCAGTACCCCCTTCAACTCAGCAGTAATTTGTTTGAGGTTTCACCTCTCGAACCATATTCATCATGTTGCAATCGCTAGCTTTGGCTGCTTTGGTTGGCGTCGGCGCCGTCTTGGCTGTCGAGTGTGACAACACCAACAAGTGTCCCAAGGCCACTCCCTGCTGCTCCAGTATGTGCCTCACTCTCGCAGTCTTCATGATGGTGGAGAACCAACAACTAACACTTCCTCTCTAGCCTACGGCGAGTGCGGCGTCGGTGCTTTCTGCCTCGGAGGCTGCGATGTCAGGTCCTCCTTCTCCCTCGACTCCTGTGTTCCCGCTCCCGTCTGCGAGGACCGCTCTATGACGTTCGACTCACTCGATCGCGTGGCCGACATTGGCGACTACCTGGGCGATTCTTCCAAGGCTGACTGGGTCTCCCAGGGCGAACCCGCCATCTTCAACAAGAACCTTCTCCTGACCATGCCCAAGAACAGTGTCGGCACTGTTCTGTCATCCACCGTCTACATGTGGTACGGCAATGTCAAGGCCAGGTTCAAGACCAGCCGAGGTGCCGGTGTCGTGACTGCCTTCATTCTGTTCTCCGATGTCAAGGACGAGATCGATTACGAGTTCGTTGGTGTTGATCTCGACAAGGCCCAGACCAACTTCTACTTCCAGGGTATCCCCGACTACGAAAACTCGGCTAACATCAGTGTGTCTGATACCTTCAACGACTTCCATGAGTACGAGGTTCGCTGGACCCCCGACCAGATTGAGTGGCTCGTCGATGGTAAGGTTGGACGCACTCAGAAGAAATCGGACTGCTGGAATGAGACTTCAAAGAACTTCGACTACCCCCAGACCCCTGCCCGTGTTCAGCTTTCCCTTTGGCCTGGTGGTCTCGCCAGCAACGCGAAGGGCACCATTACCTGGGCCGGTGGCGAGATTGATTGGGACGCCCCCGATATCAAAAACTACGGTTACTACTTCGCCACCTTTTCCCAGGTCGATATCGAGTGCTACAACGCCGATACCCCCCCTGGTACCAACAAGAACAAGAGTTACTACTACAATGACATCCGCGCCACCAACGATACCATAGTCGATAGCAACAAGGAGCACATCCTCGCCTCGCTTCAGGGTACTGGTACTGATATGGACAAGGGCAAGAAGAAGGCCACCAAGAGCTCCAAGACTGCCAAGGGCTCCTCGTCGAAGTCTTCAGAGACCGCCTCCGAGTCAGACTCAGAGGAGACAGATGCTGCCACCATTCCCGGCGGTACCAACGGCTCGTCGGGCGACGACCACGATGACGATGGCTCTGATGACTCGAGCTCCGACGACTCAAGCTCCGACTCTTCTTCTGGCACCCAAAGCGCTGACTCGAGCACCGAGTCTGCTGATACCTCCAACTGCGACACCAAGAGCTTCAACCAGGAGTGCGGCAGCAAGAGCGACTCTTCCGACAGCTCCAGTGGCAACGGCAAGAGCGGTAGCACGCGGACAAGTGCCAGCGCTCTGGCCATCATCATCGCCGCCTGCGCTCTGTTCTGGCTGTAAATTACCTGACCTGAGCGTAACGGTGCAGCGGCGCGAGCCGTCCCGTATTGTCCGTGCTCGTGGCTCTGCCTTTTCTCAACGTCCTCCGGTGTTATATATCATTCATTGCGGGTTTTGTATTCTGATGATGGGGCTGTTGGACCGGCGTGTCCGATTGCTTGTATGTAATGTCCTCCCTTTTTGTGACTATACTTTTTTTCTTTTCTTTCGCAACTGGGGAGAGGGAGGCGAACTGGCCCGGGATTTTCGGGCGACAGGAGGAGGAAGGGATATCAAGACGTACGACGTACAGGCAGAGGGTGGAGGTAATGGCTATACAGCCGTCCATTCCCTGAAGCTGGATTTGTTGAACCAAGGTATGGGTATCCTCGCGGATGTGCTTGGCTCCCTGGGTATTATTTGGTACTTTTGATTCTTCGGGAAAAGGCAGGCTTTGTTTGGAAGAAACAACCGAGAGGGACAATAAGAAAAGAAGTCAGTCTGTGTTTTACAACGAGTCTTGTGCCACAAGTGTTTTGCCCAAGTGAGAGAATAGCTTTATTCCGATTGGACAAGGATAACGGCTGGTTCTCGCCTGGGATGACTCGATGACGCTCTTGTCAAACATACATCTGACGAGAGGATTCGCTGATTTAGGAATTAGACGTTGTTCCGACCTCGGAGTCCGGCTCAGCCTGCAGGCATGACGCGACGATAGTATCATCAGGTTCGTATTCCGAAGTGGTAAGGATCCTTGTGCTTGAGGTCGTGGATTAGTATCGGGGCGATTGGACGCAGACGCGTTACGACGGGCGGAGATAACGCTTCCCAATTCAGTCTTCATAAATAAAGGGCGTGGAGTGGTAGACTGTGAGATTGGTTGTGCCCCCGCAGGTCGAGAATGCGCTTGCAGCAATTGCCGGGCCGGGCTTGCATGGAACGCGTTGGACAGCGTCGCACTCGGGCTGGCGGGGGCCGTGTTAAGATAGCATGGTCTCGAAGACGCAGTTGAGGCTGTGAGTTGTATTGTGGTGGTCGGGAGCCGAGATATGCGGAGGATGGGACGGCAGACGGCGGACGACGTCGGGGCCACGGAGATGGATGGTCAAGATGATGATTCATGAAGAGATGTCCTGCGAGGACAGTACGAGGTGTGCCGTGGGGTGGGATGGGCTGCTTGGTCCAGTTATGTATGAGTTTCGGCTGAGACTGCCTCGTTGTGACTGGGAGATTGATGACGGCCTTGGCATCGAGACATGCAGTGCCCCGGATGCAGGTTGCGAGAGAGAGTGTGTACAACACACAGGCATACTTGATAGACGGACGGACAGACTCGTTGACCGCCTTCTCTCTCCTCGTGTTCCCTTGGAGAACTGCATATGGCTTGGTATCCCCGCGCGTTCTTGTCGGATATCAAACAGCTTCTTCATCACCCTCCATTTCGGAGACTGCTGCTCTCATATCACCATGGCAAGCCAGCAGTTGCACAAGATGACGACCTTGGACTTGGATGTGCGGCACATGCTCCGTCAGTCGTCGCTGACTTGGTCTCGCGGCGTCCTCGTCGTGTGCGTGCTTCTCGTCGCCTTCTTCGTCTTCCAAGCCCACGCGGCCACTCGCCGGCCCAAGAACTTCCCCCCGGGCCCTCGCGGCGTTCCGTTCGTGGGCAACCTCGCGTCCATCCCGCTGGTCAAGTCGTACCTGACCTTTGCGGAGTGGACGAAGCAGTACGGCCCGATCTTGGGGCTCAAGGCCGGCCCGCTCAACCTCGTGGTGCTGCAGGACCCGGCCGACATCCACGAGCTGTACGACCGGCGCGGGCCCACGTACGCCGGGCGGCCGTACAACTACATCGCGCTGAACCACGTCTTCGACCCGGAGGTGGGCCAGATCCTGCTGTTCCAGCGCAACGACCGGCTGCTCAAGCGGTGGAAGCGGCCGGCGCGCTGGTTCCTCAGCCAGCAGGGCATCGACGGCCTGGGCCCCATCATCGACGCCATGAGCGCGCGGTGCGTCAAGGCGCTCGTGGATCGGCCAGGCGACTTCGTGGAGCACCTGCGGGCGTGGGCGCTGGGCACGCCGCTGGTGGCGCTGAGCGGGCAGGCCGACGTGAGCGCCGAGCTGATGCAGACCTACTTCTACCGGCAGACGCTGCTGACGGGGCTGCTGGAGCCGGGCAAGACGCCGCCGGTGGACTTCATCGTGCCGCTGCGGTGGGTGCCGGCGCGCTGGGCCAAGTGGAAGCGGGACGCGCGGTTCGTGCGGGAGCACCAGGCCGGCTTCTACGGCGAGATGGTGGCCAAGGCCAAGGCGGCGCGGGAGCGGCGGCGGCAGGGAGGCGGCGGCGAGTACGTGCCCGTGATGGAGCGGCTGATGGACGAGGGGATGCCGGATACGGAGGTCAAGTGGTTGGCGGGCGGGCTACTGGATGCGGCGTTCGACACGTCGAGCGCGGCCGTCATGAACTTCATCGTGGCCATGGCGGGTCATCCGGAGGTGTTGGCGAGGGCGCAGGACGAGGTGGAGGTTGTGTGCGAGGGGAGGGTTCCCGGGGCAGAGGACGTGGCCAAGCTGCCGTACTTGAAGGCGTGTATGATGGAGGTGAGTCCGACCCTTCCCCTGCTTGACACGCTCCTGTCAGGGGCTGCTTGCTGGCTGGTTCGGCAACTTGTGGGGATCCGGAGGAGGCTGACGAGGCGCATTGCGTATGCCGTATAGATGCTGCGATGGAGACCAGCAACACCGCTGGGCCTCCCGCACGTGACGGAATCGGACGACGTGTACAAGGGGTACGTGATCCCGCGAGGCACCAACGTCGTCGTCAACGCCTACGGGCTGCTCCACGACCCTTCGGTGCACCGGGACCCGGACAAGTTCGACCCGTCGCGGTACCTGGCGGCGGGCGCGCAGAGCGACGAGCGGCTGCGCAGCACGTGGGTGTTCGGGGCGGGGCGGCGCAAGTGCCTGGGCGAGCAGTACACGATGCAGGCGCTGCTGACGGTGCTGGCCAAGGCCGTGTGGGCGCTGGAGATGGCGCTGCCGCCGGGGACGGACCTGAGCGTCGAGGGGGGGTTTGACGGTGGGTTGATGATGAAGCCGCGGGACGGGATGGTCGTGGAGATGAGGGTGAGGGAGGGGAGGAGGAAGGGCGTGGACGAGGACCGCGCGAGGGGAGAGGGGGAGCTGAGCAGGATGCTGGGGGGAGAGTAGAGGGGGTGGTGGTGATGGTTTTCTTGGTGTTTTGTTTTTGCAAGGTTGATGCAAGTCTGATTGATGTATTTGATGGTATTTTGAGGTTTTCACATACTCCAAGTACTGTGATAGCTTGTTTCAGTTACTTTAAATGTTGTTCATCATGCTATAGAGCCGTCAGTGTGAGTTGAGGTGTCTGGGAGGATTGATGTGATAGATACCATGACCATGTAAACAATATTGTAGACCAGCACTGCAGCTGCGGTCCTGATGCGTTGGGCCAACAACGACGGGAAAGAAACGGAAATGAAAAGCGACGATCCTTGACAGAAGAATCCCATCACAGTAGAAACCGACCAACGAAGAAGCACCAACAGCGTCATATCCCATCACGCTGTTGGCTCTCCCTCATGCGGTTGGCTCTCCATCTGCCGAAATCCGTCGCAGGACGGTTTGTGTGTCGCAGTGGCGCTGGGGCAGTGTGTTGGACGCTGGGAGCACAGACCGCCTGGTGGTACGCGCGTCGGTCTGCCGCACCTTCGCAGTCGCATCGCGTAGCGCCTTCCCCGGTTTTGGGGGCGCGCGAGCACGAGGCCGAAGGCGCGAGGAACGCGCGAGAGGGGGGGCTTGTGGCGCTGTTGGCGCTCTCCACTCGGGACGACTGTGTGTGCCGGTACGCACGCCCTGTTAGTGCTTGGCTAGCTGCTCCAGCAGCGATACTATCTTGATGGCTGTACCTCCGGGTGGAGTCCCGGTCGGGGGAACAGGGCGTCGCAGTGCAGATTCACAGGTGGCCGTTTCAAGGCGGAGGAGGGATTCGAGAGAGTTGGACGTGAGGCGGTGATAAATAGATGAGTGACTCCCGGCTTGGATTGGAGCTTGGAACAGAATCGCCATCAGCATCCGCTTCTTTACAGTACATTGATTCACTCACCAAAAACACCGACTCCAACACCAACTTCCAAGCCAAAGCCAAAGCCATAACAGCACCTTTCACAACACCAACACTAGCATCACCAAAAAAACCTCCCCCCACTTACCCCACCACCATGTCTGCCACTCTTCAATCCCAGACCATCGCCTTCATCGGCGGCTCAGGCGGCTGCGGCCTCGCCTCCCTCAAGCTCGCCGTCGCCGGCGGCCACACGTGCATCGCCCTCTGCCGCACGCCGGCCAAGCTCGAGGCCGTCTTCCCCAACCGCCCCGCCAACCTCGTCATCCGCCAGGGCAACGCCCACGACGCCGACTCCGTGGCCGCGTGCCTGACCCACCCCGCCGACCCGGCCCGGCTCGTCGACTCCGTCAGCTTCACCATCGGCGGCCTGTTCAACCCCAAGAACTTCAGCATCGACGACCCGGACGTGTGCAAGAAGGGCATCACCACCCTGCTGCAGGCCCTCGGCACGCTCCGCCGCGCCGGCGCCCACGGCAACCCGCTCATCGCCGCCATCAGCTCCACCGGCATCTCGGCCCACGCCCGCGACGTGCCGCTGGCCTTTGTGCCCTTCTACCGCTACGGGCTCGCCGTGCCCCACGCCGACAAGAAGGTGCTGGAGGAGCGCCTGGTCGAGTGCTCCGAGCGCTGGGTCGCCGTCCGGCCCAGCTTCCTGGTCGACGGCGGCAAGCCCGACCGCAAGATCCGCGTCGGCGTCGAGGACCCGCACAAGGGCGTCGAGAAGAAGGAGGTCGGCTACACCATCTCGCGCGAGGACGTCGGCCGCTGGATGTACGAGAACCTGCTCGCCGCCGACGGCGCCCAGTACAACGGCAAGGCCGTGTCTGTTACCTGGTAGAGAGTGTCTCGGTTGCCCAAGGGGGAGTTGGTTATATCCTGGGGTAGCGCGTCTGTTAGCGGGCTCTCCATTTCGCTGCCGATTATAGTGCAGGGGGTTTCGGGAGCAAAGGGAGCATTTAGACTGTTTTGTTATGGGCGATGGATTTCTTACTTGGACTACTTTACATGCGCACGCGAAGATTAAATCAATCTTGATCAAAGCTTCTTTATTTATTCTAAAACACAACCGTGATGCCCTTGGAAGCTTCCGAGCTGACCGTACTAGGTAGAAATAGCTCTGATGTTCGAACAACCTTTGTCCGTCTCATCTTATGGGAGAATGACGGGTAGAAATAGCACATGATCTGAAACCCACCCTACAATTATAGCTTATTTCGGTTCCGTGAGACGGACGCTAGGACGTCTGACAGATACGAGGCAAACTCACCTGCACGCACAGCTGCTGACGTGTGGACGCAGCTAGTCGAGATCCATCACGTCTGACAAGCCTCGAACTGCTGACTCAGAGTCCGACCCAACGCCAGCCCCCGTCGCCCGCCGGATGCCCAGAATCCTTTCGAGGAAGACGGCCGCCTCTTCCATACCCGTCGGCGAGTTGAACCAGTGCCCGCCGTCGGGGTACTCGCGCCATGTGACGCCGGCGCCGAATCCCGCCAGCGTGTCGCGCAGGGTGCGGCCGTGGCGGACCAGCACGAGCGGGTCGTCGACGCAGTGCTCCAGCAGCACCGGCGTGTTGCGCAGGACGTCGTTGTGGGCGGGCACGTGGTCGAGCTGGAGGATGGCGCGGGTGTCGGCGAGGCTGCGGCCGGGGAAGGGCATCCTCGCCGAGAAGCTGAGGAAGGCGGCCAGACGGCGGGGGACGGCGTCGTCGCCGGGGACATCGAGGTTCAGCAGCGTGTGCACGCCCACGGCCGAGCCCTGGCTGATGCCCGCCAGCACGACGCGGTCCCAGCGGCGGTCCAGCGCGGCGGCCTCGCTCTCGACGACGCGGCGGACGCGGGCGACGCTGGCCCGCAAGCCGGGCGCCTGGAGGAGCTCGCGGTCGGCAAAGTTGGCGACGTTCCAGATGTCGAACCACTGGCAGCATCGCTCGCCGGGCTTGGCGGGCCCGGGCTCGGGGAAGACCCAGCGCAGCGATGGGAAGGCTTGCGCGAGGGAGTGGCCGCGGGCGTCGGGGGAGTGACGGAGGGAGTAGGCGAAGTTGGCGGGCGAGTCCCCGCGGCCGTGGAGGAAGACGACAGTGTGGGTGTGTGGGAGCGTCGGCGGGATGGTGAAGCTGTTGATGCTGGGGTCCATGGTTGAGGTTGGACTTTGAGTGGTGTCACCATGTCACGACTGTGTCGATGGAGGAAAGGTACACTGATATAAGGCAGTTTTACAGGTGAGCAGCTAGTATAGAGTAGAGCATATAAGTAATATCTGATGGTTGAGTTGATGCTGTCGAATGTCGGTGGTGGTTTGCTGGGATGGCTGCGGATGCCTGATGGCTGCCTACAGAGGGTGTCCATGTCAAGTCTTTCAAGATTACAGTCATCGATTGCTTTGCATCATTTGACATTTGGACCGGAAGCTGTTGAGAAACAAGACTCGGTTGAATCCTGTCCGGGATAGCTTCACAGCCAGAAAACCGACCTGAGAGTAAATGTCCAGCCTGATGTGACTGTGGACGAGTTGCTTGTGCCCCACAAAGTCCCAGATCAGTCAGCTTGACAGCGGCTGAGGAAGCGCCGGAAGAGTGGCGGGGCACAAGGCATGGAACTAGCGGTCGCCCCAAGGCCCGCCGACCAGATCGAACCTAACGTCCGTGTTTCGACTAGCAGCCTGAGGCATTTTGCCTGGCTACCTAATTAATGGCCGTGTTTGACATAGACTCTGTGTCACTCTGGGCATCTAGCTGAGAAGAAGCCATGGCCAATGGAAAGAAGGCGCGGCGCAGAGAGGCATTTGAGGTTGATGAGTGTCTGTTTCCAAGTGCCCGCCACCAACAGAACATCGCAGTGTGCTCCTAATGTAGTAACGGGTGACTCTTTCAACGGATGACTCCCGCAACGGTCGATAAACCAGACACCAACCAAACCTACAGAGCACTAAGGGCCGAAACGATACGGCTTCCCCCCCTTCATCTAACCTTATTAAAACCCTAAAAAGGAAAGGAAAAAGAAAAGGAAAAAGACCTCGCAACGGCTGTCCACCAACCCAATTCTCCTCCAATCTCGTCCTGCCGTTCCGCAGATCCCAAACCCGAGCCGCCAATCCTTCCCCCGGGAATGGACCCCGCAGCCTCGGCCGCCATCGCCAGGCCCTGCCGCGCCAACGACTGGCCCAGAGGCCCCTGTAAGCTGGTGCCCCCCGCAAGCGCCACGGGGGAGGTGCAGCAGAAAACCCAACTGCAGCGGCGCTGAAGGCTCTGGTCCTTCAGCGCCAAACAGAAACGGGCAATGGGGAACCAGCCTATCAGCGTTGATCCGCCAGCTGCTGTTGGCCGCGGTGAAACCGTTGCACTTTGTGTCAAACACTCAGACAAACAAACGCCTCCAGAGTCCAACCAGCCGAAGGGGAACAAACCGTCGAGCCCCTGCATTGAGCCCGGCGACACGGCATCCATTGGATCCATCATGTCAGCGGGTGGTGGCCCCTTCGGACTGTCAGCTTTCCCGCGCAGCAGAATCGTCAATGGTGACCGATGCAAACGAGATTGGATGACCCGCGGCCTGCGCTGATTCCTGGGGGGCCCTTGGAATGCAGCCCCTTACAAAGCCGTCAGCAGCTGGCTTGCCCTTTGTTTGTCGTCTGCTTTATTTTGGGCCCGCCGCAGGCTCCCTGCGCCTCCGCCGCTCCCGACATGTGTGTACTGCCCGCGCCGGGGCATGGACGGTTGGCCGAGACTTGCCAGGGGGTTGTTTGATTCTGGTCGTCCCGTGTTCCAGCGAACTGGTCAGGGAACGTGACGCACCGTTCCTGTTCATGTTCCTCTGCTGCTCAGTGGAGTTCTCTTGTTTCTTTAGCCTTTGCAAGGATCACTGCTCCCTTGTTCGTTGTTCACCTCCCCCAGCCCCAGCCTTGAATCAGCCTTGGCGCGAGGCTTAGGTCCCTCACCTACCTACCTATATATTCTCACGGACCTACCTCAGGGTTCGGTCTCACTGCCTCGGTCACATCAGATCCCTCACACTCCTGGTAGTCTTCACCACTACTTCCACTATTAAGCCTCTCTTCTAGGCTCTCTTTCCGTCAGATTCCCACCAGCCCATCTTCTGTCGCTCTTCTCTTGCGTCAACCACATCTCATCGACATCAACGTCAACCTACTACTCAACACAACCACGACTACAACCAACTGCCAAGAAAAACAACCAGCTTCATCATGAAGCTTTCAACCTTTGGCCTCGTGGCTACTCTCGCCGCCACTTCCTCGGCTCTCCCTGGTGCCCTGCGCCGCGCCAACAACTACTCAGCCGCCGCTCGCGTCCTTCTGGGCCACAGCGGTCACATCTACATCGCCGACTACGTCGCGGAATCCAAGGCGTTCAATATCACGTTCAAGGAGGAGTCTATAGGCGACCCGTCGTGGTTGGCTTTTGCCGCGCCCAACCGCCTTTATGCCGTCGATGAGTTCTCCGCCGCCGTGTACTACTACGAGCTCGACCTGGACTCCAACAGTCTCACCAAGGTGGCTGGCGGCAATGGTAGCCTGGGCGCCGTGCACCTCGAGTTTAACACGAACAAGACGCGGATGGTCAGTGCCGCGTACGGCAACGGCACTATTGACGTGTGGAACATCGAGAACGGCGGCCTCGAGCTCGTCAAGACCATCGATTCGGACGACAAGCTGGGCCCTAACAAGGACCGCCAGACCCAGGCGCATCCTCACCAGGCCAACATCGACCCCACGGGCCGCTACTTTGTCGTCAACGACCTCGGCACCGACTCCCTCGTCATCATCGACTCCAAGGACGATGACTACAAGAAGGTCGGCTCTGCGCGTGTCGAGCCCGCTGGCTGCGGTCCCCGCCACGGCGTCTTCTACCCGCGCAGCAGCACCGAAGATGCCACGCACTACATCGTCGTCTGTGAGATTACCAACCAGGTGCTCGTCTTCTCTGTAGAGTACGCCACCGACGGCCTGCACTTCAAGCAGACCCAGACCCTGTCGACCTTTGGCAAGGCCTTCCCCCCCGCAAACGCCACTTCGGCCGCTGCCGGCGAGATCGCTCTGACCCCCAACAACCAGGACGTCTACATCTCCAACCGTCTCACGGGCAACAAGACCGACTCCATCGCCCACTTCAAGGTCAGACTCTCCGAGTGCGGCGCTGCCACCCTCGAGTTCGCCGACACCGTCTCCTCCGCCGGTCTGCTGCCGCGCATGTTCAGCCTGAGCACCGACGCCGAGACCATCTTCTCCGCGAACCAGGACGGCAAGTACGGGCTCGCCGCCATCGACATTGGCCCCAACGGCAAGCTGGGCGACCCGCCTCTGGCTACCCTTGACAGCTCCGTCTTCGGCGATGCTGGCTACGGGCCTCAGTTTGTCCAGCAGATTGCCTAAGTCTGGCTTTTCTTCTTTCTGTATTTTGTATTTGTGTAGCTTGACTTATTCCCTTTGGCTTTGATTTGGGCGTTTTCAAGGCGTGGAAACTTTGCATAGACTCTGAGGCCAACTCATCTTGGATTGGATTGAATTGGATCAGAAAGTCGAGATTGGGAGATACCACTTTTGTGCATAGGAAATAGAGAAAACCCGTCTATTCTCGATAAGAGGGTCCTTTTATGTGACGTGATGTACTACATCGTACTCGTTTGTGCTTGACGTAAGTGGTCTTCACTCATATGCTAGTCACCTCACTCACTCACCTCTCACTTATCCTGTCACATTCAGTTCCGCGTTTTAGGTTTTACTAAGGCGCTGCTAATGCTTTAGTACCGATTCTCTAAAGCAGCATATATACAATATCCCAAGACTTTCTAGTCTTGGTTAGTCTATAGTGCCGTGATTCCTAGTTGCCTTTCTCTTTTTCTTCATTTCTTTCTCTCTTTTTCCCTGTCCCAAACTCTTCCGGGTTGTCAGTCCGAGCTCGAATCGCTCGCCAATCCGGCCCCTCCTCGCCCCGACGTGTCCTCCAGCGACTCCTGTAGATCCTGATACTCGGCGTCCAGCTGTTCCTGGTCCTCACACTTCTGCGCCGTCTCAAAGTCGATCAACACCGCCTCGTTGTCCTCGCGTATCAGGAAGTTGTGCTTGTTGATGTCGCAGTGCTTGATGCCCAGCGCGTGCAGCCGCTCCAAGCTTCGCTGACACGCCGCCAGGTCCCCCGGTTCCGCCGTCCGCACGCCGGCAATCTCCTCGAGCAGGAAGCCGATGACGCGCCCGTCCTCGTGGATGTGGCCCAGGAACTCGGGCCCGACGCCCTCGCCGTGGATCCACTCGTACGACGTCGTCTCGGCGGCGAAGTACGGGATCTCCCACGGGAACTGCGCGAACTTGGCCAGCACCGGCCGGCCGAAGCGCGGGTGCGTCACGCGGTGCAGCGTCTGCCGCACGCGCTCGACGCGGACGAGCTCCAGGTGGTCGACGACGGTGCCGTGCCACACGTTCCCGATGCCCGGCAGCGCGCTCTTGCTGAGGTTGCCGAAGCCCAGGCTCCCCGTGCGCGCATCCTTACCCACGCGGCCCTCGTTCCAGTCGCCCGCCGGGAACGCCGGCAGCAGCGGGACGAGGACGGCCCCGAGCGCCCGGTCGTCCGGCGGCAGGCTGCCGGCCGACACGGTCACGTACTTGACGTGCCGGCCGTCGACGAGGAACCGGTACTCGCCGTCGTCGCCGTCGTCCGGGTCCACCAGCGCCGCGAGGAGCTCGACGTTGCTGTTGGCCGTTGCCATGTTTCTGACAGGCGGCGCAGGGAACGGCTTCTGCTGCTGTTTCTCTTTGCAAACGGGTCCGCGTTTGAAGGGTCCAGAGAGAGAGAGAACAAGAAGCTCGGAATAGGGGGAAGGCCGAGCAGCAAACAAAGCAGTAGAATACGCGCCGGGAGAGGTCGATAGCGCCCGTCGCTGGTGAGATCGTCTGAGGCGGATGCCCACGTGGGGGTTGGCTAGCGGCTGTTCATCCGAGATGGCCACGTGTAGCGTACAGTAGCTCTCGGTGATGATACGATGGACGGGGCGGAAAGGTGCGAGTTCATTGTTGACGGGCGTTCTGTGAGCGCCAGAGTTGTTTCTGGATTATCTTTTGCGATTCAGGGGCCATGTCATCATCCCACCCGAATGCATGTTGGTGCTCCGAATGTAACCTGTCGAAAGGTGGAGAAATGGCCGTCTGACGACTTTTGGTCCGCTTTGCTGGAGTCGGCGCGAAATGAGATGTCAAGGCGGTCTATTGTGACGTTTGTTTAGCTGGAGCCTTGCAGCATCTTCATTCTCCCCCACGGCGTTATGCCTGGTGGGTTGCTTTCTCTGGTTGTGAGCTCGTCTTGCCCCTCGTGTAAGTCGCGTTTCTTCCTACCGCTGGAATAGGAACAGCGCCAGGGTCTAGTGACGCAGTAGTCATGCGCGCAACCAAAGCTGTGACAAAGAGTCATTGAGTGGGAGTTGCCATGCCAAGAATTGGACATGAAGGGATGTTTTGCATTGTGCTTAGAGGGGAGTGTGCTCCACTACTCGGGGTTCACGCTTAGAATAAAGGATTGAGGGAAATGATGGAATGACGGCAACAGCGACGCCAAGTTGGAACCCCGAATACTGGGAATAATATAATACAATCTACAAATCTTTTTGAGTGAGTGATCTTGGTAGCAAAAGTCAGCCGAGGATAATTGCCCCTCGGCGTGAGTCACAAGGTCTTGCACAATAGACAACCGTAGAGAAAGTGATTCACAAATCAATTCGAAGCGACGTCAGGGACAAACAAGGCTGATCGGAAAGACTGTTGCCACGTCATGCTTGGTTATGAGAGCTAGTTTCTTTCCCTTGGTACAAAGAAAGGTAGCACAAAGGGGGAGGGCAGTGAAGAAGAGAAAGCCTCGTACTCTTTGATGAGTTGACTCGATACAGGCTAATCCTAACTGACGCCTTTCTGCGATTTGTGAGGACAGTCACGTCAATTTTAGTCAAGAAATGAAACATGTCAGACGAAAGATTCGGCACGTTGGAAGCTCCGTTGAAGGTGTAGTCTCATCGGAAACCGATAGCTGCTTGCTTCAACACGTATTCTTTAATTGTTTGACGAAGACAAATGTCCTGCTTACATCGTCAGGATAATTCGTTACATCGAGTCAGATGGCAAATGGTTATTTTGCTACTCTTCCTGATCAACCTTTTCGGGCTACTATCAAATTCAACGATATTCAAGGAGAAGCCATTGACAATTCTCGTAACCGTGTTTAATCAGAAAGCCACGGGATCGGGCTATCTACAAAGAGTGGCTATACATGGATATGCCTTTTACCAAAGTATCCATGCTTTTATTTACTCATCTTCCAGCAGGATCGGTGCTAGCCACAACGTCGTGTCGCTTGCAGATTCCATGGAAGCATCCCCCGCCGGTGGGCATGTCCCAGCACTGCCCGGAGCGGGTGGTGTTGAGCCTACAGCGGAAGGAAAGAGCTCTGTCCGACCATGTCCCTCGCCAACCTTTCTCCTCCTTTCATCATCGCCAGAGAAAACGAGCGTCAGCTGAACACACAAGTCACCAATCGAAGTCGATAGGCCGACCGTCGACTGTCCTCTTCCATTGCGCAGGCGCCTCGACAGCCAATCAACCATTGGCCTCGACACTCGAAAAAGGCGCTCGTCGGGTGACACAAGAATAAGCAGCAGCCCGACGCACCCAAGCTCTCCTCAAACTGGCCGCCGGCATTTCCACCCGACACACACCCATGCAGCGAGAGAGAAGAGAAGGCGTAAGCTACACGACGTTTCGACGGTGACTAATCATCTATAGTGTCTATCTATGGCCCCGGCCTCCCCTCGAGATTGCCCACCTCCCTTCCCTTCCCCCCCCAGCGAACCGAACCGGCGATGGCGTCGCACCAGGGGACGAACTGGTCGACGCACGTGTGCATCAGTGTGCGATGGACTCCGTGGCGCCGCGGATCCGTGTATCATGGTGTTGCTCGAGTGGCCACGAGTTGTCGGCCCCGCGTCGCCTCGATGGTCGCTTGATGCGTTGTCCGCCAGCCCTAGTCCGACGTCGCCGACGTTGACTCGTCCGCGCAATTCCTCTTTTCCCTTCCCTCTTTGCCATCGGATATCAGATACCGGATATCAGGGTCGATGCCAGCGTCAGCCAGGCTCGTCAGCCCGCAGCTATGCCTCCTTTTTCTTCCTCTTGCCCCGCCCTGCCGCGTCTCGTTTATCTTGTCTCGTCTACGGCGCCATGTCGCGCAGCCAATGCCGGTACTCTTGTCACCCTACGCAGTGCCACCCGATATACACTCAAAGTCCTCGCTGAGACGGCTACTTGCCTAAGCCAAATGTCGCCGCGGAAAGTCCAACTTCCGAGTTCAAAGCGGTGAACTGTGATCGCCGCTGTCGCCTTTCTCTCTGCCCATCACAACCCTGCCCTCTCCTTGTGACACAGCTTCGCCCGGAGGGACTGAGCTACATAGCGAAGATGCCAATAGCGCAGTTAGGAGTCGAACCTAACCCTCACCATGTACCTCAATCTCAGAGGGACCATTCGCCATCCATCCGTCCAGTACCTACTTGTCAACTTCCCCCACCCCGTCACCCCGTCCGCCTCTCCCGATCTGGGCACTACTCGCCTCGGCCTAGTTGATTGGAACCAAGACTCCCTCTTCCCCGTGCCGTTCATTGGATGTGACGTCCATTCCCAGGTGCTAATACGCCGGCTAGCCCGAGGCAACATGCACCACTGCCTTTGCATATGCACCTGTCTCTCCATCGATGCACAATAGTTGCTCAACCTCGCATTCTCTCACGCCATGCACCCTCGCCGCTGTCCTCGCGACCTTAGTCCTCGCGTCTGCGTGGTTAAATAGGTATCCCTCTCCTGGGACTCTCCAAATGGAGCCTGTTCTTCGCAGAATACCTACTGCGTCCAGGGTCCTCCCATCATGCCATGCTCCCCATCCTACGTTTTCCTCATGTGATTGAGTCCGTCCTCTCTACCCTTTGTTGACCTCTCCGTATAACCCGGGCTGGAGTGTGATGTATATCCCATCTCTTAACCACCGTCTCCGGGTCTCCGTGGCGCAGCAGCGTCTTGGCACGGGGGCCCACGCCGACAGCTATTCGTCTCCCTCGGATTTCGTTTCTGTGCTGTGCCGTCTTGGGTTGAGTCCGCTCCGTTTCTGTACTGAAATCAGGAGCGGAGAGGAACGAGCTGTCCAGAGGAGGCAATTCTCTAACAACCCAGCTGAAAACAACAACATCAAGATCGGTCTCATCGTCGGCATCCTTCTCGCTGCCTTCATCGCCGTTGTCATTGCTTTCCTTTACTTCTACGGTCGGTCGATCAGGTTTACCGATAAGAGGAGGCGGCATCATCATCGAAGACACAAGTCATCCGGCAGCAAGAGCTCCAGAAGTTCTGACGGTGGCCCACCGCTGTCACGACCTCCGCCTCCACGATCAGCACCGCCTCCTTCTCCTCCACCTCGCTCTCGCTCCCCCTCTCCAGCTCCCCCGGCAAAAGAGCAGCCCGAAAACGGATAGGGCAGTTGTGCCAGTCCTCATGTTCCATCCGGGGGCTTGGCATGTTACGATAGGTACCTCCATCCAACCAGGGTATGCCTCTTGGCTGTACATAGCTGACTCCTCAGTGGGCTTTCCTTCTTTTCTTTCTTGTACATCTTTGGCCGTGTATTACCAACAAGTTGTTTTGAGATGCGATATTGAGTGAGTTAGCGGGTTTATCATTGGGTTTATGGGTTGAGGTTGGTGTGGTCTCTGGAATCACATATTGGAGCCTGAGTCAAGTGCTTCTATACTTGTCTGGTTCGTTTCCTCCGCGCAGTTTCTTATCTAGTTCTACTACACTATGCAACCCCCCAAGTTCCCAATGCTTCAACTGCTAGTTCGCACATCTTTCATTGTTTTGAAACTCTTCAAGCTCTTAAATCATCCCTCGTCACCCTTCGTGGTGACGGTCTCGTTGGGTATGACAGTGACACCTTGGCCTCGCTGATCTTATGCCGTTCGAAGGCATCTGGCTTCCGAGGGCACCACTCATCTTCCACTTCGTCCAGTCCCAAGCATTGTTCCCATGTATTCCCGCAAAATCCTCCTGCGGCGCGTCCATATCGTTCGCAGGCTGCCTGTAAGCTGCGTGGGTGGGCTCTGGGCGATGAATCCAATACTCGGGGGTCTCTATGAACATCTCGGGTTGTTGGGCAACCCAGTCCTCCGCCACCCCAGGAACTCCGTTTCGGTGATGGTGCTGTTCCTCGTGATGGGAGTGATAGTGACGGCGGTGGCAATGTTGGTGGATGTCTCGAACACTATTTTGAGAATGTGCATGCTCGTGGGTGTGACGACGACATTGGTGATGAACGCGGTGCCGTTTCTTTCGCTTCTGTGAGCGCTTTCGCCTGGGCTTTTTCTTTGACCTCCCCAGCATGATCCAAGCTATGATTCCCAGGATTGCAAACACGACGGCCACGCCAACCGCCAGTCCCACGGTCCCAGAGCCCAGTGACCGGCGGTGTAGCTGGGGAGAGGATCTTGGGTCGAGGGCGCCGAGAGTGCTTCGTACAGAGGGAGCTTGGCGTGGGTGGGGTGGTCGATAGATGGTTGTCGCGTTGTAAGGATGCCCGCTGCGCGATGATGAGATGCTCTGAGAATGCCGATCCCCAGGTCTAGTTCTACCTGCAGAGACAAGAGCATCGTCTGTCGAGACGGGGATAGGCGGCATCTTGCTCGACCTTGTCAGCAACCGAGCTCAGTCAAAGTGCTGCGTTTACTTGGAGACAAAGATCTCTCTCTACTTCTCTATATACTCGGGGCCTTTTAAGCCTCTGCAGCGTCGTCTTCCTCGCCAAGACTCTTCTTTGCCTCTCAAGTCTTACACAGGTATTCAACACCATCAGCAAGGCAAGGAAACAGAAGTGTTTCCTCCCCGTTGTTAGGGGTTTCCATGTGTTTTCTCTTGGGGGTGCTTGCTACACCGGGGCAGATGCAAACACGAGGGCAGCTCGGGCATTCCGATGGTTTGGGTTAGGCGGGTGTTTGTTGGGAGGGAGGGGGGTTGTACTCGTGTAGGTGTTTTGGAGAAATAGGAAGATGCATTTCTAAAGAAGCCCAATACGTCTATGACTGGTCTATCAACACAAATCAAGCAAACCGAGCCAGCCACGTTATATCCAAACATGTAAGAGGACGAAAAAAGAAAAACCACCCGCCTATACCCTACTGCACCACGAAAACCTCCCCTCCCCTTCTCCGTCACATGTCCCTCGCCCTCCTCTCCCTCCGCCGCCTCTTCCTCTCCCGGCGCTCCTCGTCCTCGTCCTCGAGGCCGCCGCTCTCCTCCAGGCCGCGGATCTGGCCCAGCGTGCTGCCGATGGCGTCCTGCAGCCGGCCGCCCCTGCGCGCGAACCTGTCGTAGAACTCGCAGTCGCGGTGGCTGGTGCTGCGCGCGTTCAGCCCGATGATGGTGTGCGACATGTCCTCCAGCTCCGTCCGCAGGCTGCGCAGGTCGATGGGCGGGCCGTGGCGTCGCGACCGGCGCCGGCCCGAGGGCGCCGCTGCCTCTTCCGCGTGGTGGTGATGCCGCCGCCGGGGGTGGCGCTTCCGCGGCGCCGGCGGCGGGTAGTCGAAGTCCTGCAGCGGCTCCGCGAAGGTGACGTGCAGCGGACTGCCCGAGCCCCGCTGCCGGCGCTTGCGCTTCTCGGGGCCGCGGCCGGCTTCTTCGCGGGCCCGCTCCGGCTCGCGCGGCATGCCCCGGTCCGTCTCCGGCTCGCGGTCCCAGTCCCGCTCCCGCTCGCGTCCCCGGCCCCGCTCGCGGTCCCGGTGGCGCCGCTTCTTGCGCCGCCGCTCGCCCTCGTTGCCGCCGCTCATCATCTCCAGCACGAAGCCGCCCAGCTTGTGGAAGTCCTCGGCCTCGAACGCCCCGCGGCTGCGGCGGCCGCCTTTGGATTCCATGGCGCGCTTGGCCGCCGACGACGCGAAGCTCTTGGCCATGGCCGCCATGAAGCCCGCGCCGTCGGCCGCGCGCGACCGGGACTGTTTGTCGGGACTCCCGAAGAGCTGCTCGGCAAATCGGTCCATGCTGATGTTGATGTGTGTGTGCAAGACGTGTACGGGATGGTCAAGGTCGTATCGTGATGTCGAGATTGAGGAAACAAAGAAACTCGGCAAACCCAGCTTCGAACCCCCAACAAAAGCTTTGTCCAAGGGAAACACTCTCCTGGCGTTGACTGTGTAGTGCGATTGCTTGTGCAACTCGGCTGCCTGCGTTCTGCGTAACCTTGGCAAGTTGCGAGGAAAACCAAACCCTCAAAGTCGGCAACCGAGACCGGCCGTCTGGCGCTTTTATACCACGCCGAGTTGCCTACGAGCCCGTGATGGAGAGCGGTCGCCAGGTCAGGTGAGACCAGTCAGGCTTTGCGCGCTGGTGAAGCGGATGATATACTCAGCCTGGTCACGCGCCAGGCTTTATCTTGGGAAACGGGCACGGCGCCAGCAAAACATGACTAGAAAATAGCCCAAATGATTGTCTGCCTTGCGGAAATGACATGGCAATAGGAAAATGCTCGGAATGTTTGGGAGACGGCCAAGGCATGATTGCTTTTAACAAGTCAGGCTGTTTGATCAGGACCCGTCCCTCTGTTTCATGTGCTAGTACAACATCGCAACGTGTTTGAGGCACGTCGACCAACTTACACCCTCATTAACCATCGTAACAAACCCAAACGGCCCATGACACCCAATTCTAGTGTCTATGCTTTTGCTAGTCCGTATCCCACAAACGCCAATGTATGCCCTGCAGCCAGTGTATACCATAACCTCGCCAATGTCTAGTGCCGGTGACATGATGCTCCAGACAGCAACTCGAGCGATCGAGCAATCAGCTCAGCAACTCTTTAATGTCCTCAATCCGCTGGAGCTTCTTCTCTTCGTCGCTCATCATACCCAGTGACGTTGCTCTGCGATGCGAGTTAGTTGTGTGCTTGCCAAAGTGCCCGGTTGTACTCACATAAACTTCTTCCTGTCCTGGACTCTCAGCATCCGTTCCTCGACGCTCTCCTTGACCACGAACCTCTTCACTTGTACCTCCACCTCTTGTCCCATACGATGCACTCGATCAATAGCCTGGGCCTCCACTGCGTAGCTCCACCAGGGGTCCATCATGAACACTCGTCCCGCACTCGTCAAATTCAGCCCCACGCCGCCCGCGCGCAAGCTAAGCAGTAGAACTGTAAACCCTTTTGTTTCTGTAAACTTGGCGAGGACGGCAGCTCGGGCCTTTTGCGCCATCGACCCGTCTAGGCGGAGGAACTTGACGTTGTTCCGCGTGAGCGCAGGCTCGATGAGTGAGAGAAACGAGGTGAACTGGGAGAAGATGACCGACTTCATCTGCGGATGTTCTCGTCGCAAGGCACGAAGCTCTGAAATCAAGGCCACTACCTTTGCCGACGATGCATTCACGCCCAATCGCTGCAGACTGATTCGGGGCTTCTTGGAAAATTCATCGAGTTCGTCATCGTGGCGAACAACCTCGAACAAATCTCGCTGATTGATGTGCTCGCGACAGTTGAAGCATCGAGGAACAACGCCTCTATCGCTCTCGTGCTTCATGTAGTCAAGCAAGCACTTCTTGCACGCCGAGTGCCAACAGCCAGTGACCGTCTGGTCATTCATCGGTTCTTCAAAACACAGGGGGCATTCGTTCTCCGCCTCGTCACGGATTTGCCCCAATGCATGAGCGCCAAAGGCCTGATTACTCTCCTTTGAGGCCTCGTCTGTCACAGCTGTAAATCGAGTGAGGAGAGACTCAAGATCCATGTCATCTGCGAGGCCCGCTGCAGCATCGGCCGCCGCCCCCGCCTCTTCTTCATCCGCGACGATATCACGGTTCCGGACGAGAATAGGATGACAGCAGGTCTGTCGGAGACGAAGAATTTGTGCAAAGATTGTTGTGAAAGCTTTCATGACCGTTCCAGCTTCGACGTTCTGGGAGAAGGTGCGCTTCGCCTTGTTAAAAATGTAGTCGTACACTTCCCGTTCAGTCTCGGACAGCTCAACGTCAACAATATCAATCTTCTTCGGGGGTAGGAGGACAAGTGGTTCACCATCAGGCGTCTTCATGTCCTTGGTACGTCGAAGCACAAGAGGCTCCAGGACAGTCTGCACCACATCCAAAGCACGCACAAACTCTCCAGATTCAAAAGGTACCGTGATGAATGTTCTCCAGAAGGAGAAGTTGTTCCAGGGTTCCACTCCCAGAAATCGTACCAAGCTGAATAGGTCTTCCAGCTTGTTTACAATTGGCGTTCCGGTGAGTGCCCATCGGTGGTTGGCAGAGATCTCATAACAAGCCTTAGCGGTTTTGGAGGCTCTATTCTTGATGTGGTGGGCCTCATCGAGAATCACTCTGAAGAACTTGAGGGAAAAGATGCCGTTGTGGAATGACTTGTCTCCGTTCTTGGCCACGATGCTGGTGAATTCGGACAGCACGACGCCGTAACTAGTGATGACAACATCGGGAGCGCTCACTGCGTTGGAGGCGCAGCAGAGAGCTTGAAGATTGGCCGATTTCTCGTTTCCGTAGTAGAGCTCAATCTTCATGGTGCCCTCTTTGGACGCCTTCTCGGCCTCGCTCTGCCATTGCGAGAGCAGAGACATGGGAGCAATGACAAGGGTCGTGCATGGCGCAGGCAAGACCGTTTCTGAGTTCATCCCCATCCTAGCGAGTTGGTTCACGCTCGAAATACCCGTCGCCGGCCTGCGGGCCTGTAGTGCAATCGCGGACCGGTGGGTGTGAATCAAGCTCAGCATCTGAATTGTCTTTCCCAGGCCCATCTCATCTGCTAGGATGCCACCTAGACAATGTTGCTCCTGGGCGGGGAAGTCGAGGGAGAGATCACCAGAGTAAGGGTTGACGTAGAACTTGGGTTGTCCATCAACCTGGGCAAGTTCCTTGTCGTCGAAATCCTTGACCGGCCAGGTGTATTCTTCCCACAGCGGATGCATCGAAGGTTCTCTGTTACTCTTCTCGTCCTTCTCCTTGGCCATCATCCAGTGCAGAGCTTGCTTTTGATAAGTGCGAAGTGTCATGTTGAATGTCTCTGCGGGCTCTGCTTCAGGGGTACTGAAGTCGAATGATTGCGCTTTCTTGTAGAGCGCATCGAGTTGATCCTGTTCTAGCTCCTCTCCCTCTTCTACATCAGAAGACTGGGAAGATCCAACATCTTTGCCGTTCGCGGGGGCCTTCTTCAGGTCCTTTTGCTTCTGCTCGTCTTGCTCAGCCGCTTGGAGTAGCCCTTTGCGGCCGTCTTTCGCAGCGGCGTTTGTCAGGGTGGGCTGTAGATTGATTTCCTGAAGCACCTTTACCAAGGCGACTTGCCGAAGTCGGAGCTTTTTCTCATCCGCCGTCTCAGTCTGTTCGAACATTACGGTAGATCTATCGTCAGCAAGCTTGAAGCCGCGGCTATGGAAAGCAGAGTTCAGCAGGGAACACCTCAACTGCAGGAAGACAGTGTCATTTGTTCGAAGCCGCTCTGGTGCATAGACGCAGGTTCCTTCAAACTTGCATATCTTCTCGTCCATCAAAGTTGAGACCCAACTCGCAGCGTCCTTGGACAGTCTACCAATCTCCATGCCGTTCTGGTTTGTGAACCGCACGATGACATCGACCCGTCTTGACGCCGCGGTGTTTCCTCTTGAAGGTGTGACGGAACCTCCCAGCTTTCCCTTGACCTTTTGGGGTTGGGGAGGCTGGATCTTTTGTCGCTCGATCTTGACCAAGTCACCATGCTTCAAAATATTGAGGCCGCTTCGCGTAGCCCATCCTTCAACGCCAAACGCTCCGATATATCGCGAATTCGGCATTCTGCGCTGAGCCACTGTCGCAGGAGGTCGTTCTGTCGGGCGACTTGGCGTGGCAAAGGCGGGCCGTGAAGGGGTTACTCGTGTCGTTTTCTGAGTAAACTTCTTGTACGTGCCGTCGAAGTACATGTTGACCGCTCGCTCGAGATTGTTTCCGCAATGAGCGCGGATTGCGTCGAGAACGTCAGGCTTTACCTTGTCGCCAATGAAGCTCTCAAAGGTGTCCTGGTCAAAGGTTACAGATGACGAGTCATGATTCGATTCTGACGGGGGCGGTTCTGATTTTGGTTGCACGGGGGTCGTCGGTTCCGATACTTCGTTTTGAGATCTCTCGGCGAGGACGTTTTGCCCGTTTTGCTCGAGCTTGATGTCGTCCTCATCCTTGAAGAAGCGCTTCCGCTGCGGCAGCGGGGAGTCGTCCAACGGACTCGGGAACACGGGGTCGGAAGAGGGTTCATCTGGGTCGGCGAAAAACCTGCGCTTCTTCACGGGAGGCCCCTGCGAGTCTCCAAAATCCATGATGGGCCGGGTTCATGGAAAACGGCGGGTGATTGAGTTGGTCATGCGGAACGTCCACCAAGCAGTTTCCGCTGATGATGGCGGTTCCCAGGGAGACGCGATGGGACTTTCACCGCGCGACTGACCGCGTAGAGGGGTCACCTGACCGTGTTTCCAGCGGCCATCCACAGTGGCATGTGGCTGAACTTACAGTGGCTTATTGCAGCGCTCGCTCCATCCCGCGTTCCCGACGTCATGTAAAAATTGCCGGGGCGAACGTCTAAATTGGAAGCATTGGAAATCCGCCGTCCATGGCTGGCTCACATTGATCACGACGCCGACGCCGCGCCAATTCGATCTCTCGCTTCCTCAACCGCCCTCCATAATCTCTTGTTTGTCTCTTAACATCTGCTTGTCTGCATGCATCGTCCACGGCTCCTGGGTCAGGGCCTCAAAGGGCTCGCCCGTGCCGGCGCCCACTCCAGCCGTCGCACCTACATCACCGATGCCGATGTCGAATCCGCACGACGATACTGCTTGGCGCAGCTCCAGTGCGTCGCGAAAGCTCGCCTCTTTACCCAACACCTTGCTGATCTCCCCCAAGAACCAGTGACTATGATGCGCACCTTATCCGCCGCTTCGTCCCTCCCCCCGTCCAAGACGCCTACGCCGCCCTCCGCACCCTTAACCTGGAGCTCGTCCGCCTCCCCGAGCTCGTATCCAACCCTACGATTGGCATCCTGCGCATGAAGTTCTGGCAGGAATCCCTCGAAAACACCTTCGCTGGCCGTCCCCCCCGCGAACCCACGTGCATCCTGCTGCACAAGGCCTTGCAAGACCTTGAAGCCCGCGCCGGCACTGCGACCAAGAAGTCCATCAAGTTTTGGGTTTCGCGGCTCGTCAAGACTAGGGAGAAGCACATGGGCAATCGGCCACATACCAGCTTGACTAGTCTGGAAGAGTATGCCGAAAACACTTACTCAACGTTGATGTATGCGACCTTGGCGTCTCTTCCGCTGCGGTCGATGAACGTCGACCATCTTGCGAGCCACGTAGGGAAGGCCTGCGGTATCGTGGCCGTGTTACGAGGAATCCCCATTCTTGCAGCGCCTCCTCCTCCTGTACAAACACCATCGGGACCACAAGCTCCCACACGCGAGCCGTCACTGCTACTTCCCCTGGACGCCATGGCAGAGGCAGGGGTCAAGGAGGAAGACGTCTTCCGACAGGGTCCCAATGCTTCCGGCCTACAAGACGCCGTGTTCAAGGTAGCAACGCGGGCAAATGACCATCTCATCACGGCCAGGGAGATGCTAAAGCGGCTCAAGGCCGGAGAAGACCCGGGCCATGAGTTCGAGCACCACGGAGAAGGCGAGCACTTTTACGAAGATGGGGGTAGTAATACTCTCAAGGAGATCCAGCAGGGTTTTGGCGTTTTGCTGGAGGCTATCCCAGCCCAGCAATACCTAGATCGGTTAGAACAAGCCGACTTTAACCCGTTTACGGTCAAGACGGGAGGTTGGAGGTTACCTTGGAGCATCTGGCAGTCGCTGTCGAATGAGCGCTTATAAGGGAATGCGAGGAGGTAATGGAAAACCCGGCATCTTATGCTATGGGAGAATACTATGTACAATACTGTAGACACGATGATGTACCAACGGAATCATGAAAACGGGATGGGTCAAAGTTCCTCCCAAAATGCCTCTGTATGAAAACCTGACTGTTCAATACTACTGAATTGAGTCTAACATGGCCATAGCCATATGATGGGGCGCATGAATTACAGTATTAGTATGTACTCGAATTGGAGGTCGTGTAAGTGGTAGTTCATGGGGACAAGCCATTTTCCAAAACGACACCCTTACCAGCTTTGAGGCGAAAATTGCCTCATCACATTGGACTCAACTTTAATTTCAGCACTGATGTGTATTTACGCCAGATCAAACTTCAATTGCACGATTGAGACAGGCTCATGCTGTCGTGACTTCTACCTAGCTATTTCATACCAAGTCACAGACCAGCCCCACTTGTAGTCTCACCGCCCACCTCGTCCACCTTCACCACGGCTAAACCCCGGCATCTACAAATCCCAACCCTCGAAATTCTACCAGAGCTCGCGCGACCACAGCTCGCCTCGACGACCTATCCCCATTCTGCTCGTAGATGTCGTCGCAAAGATGCTCTATGAACTCATCGCAATTGTACGCCCCCTCCCCTCCGCCGAAGGAAAATGCAATTGGCTAACTCGAGTGCTAAAATAGGTCCGTCCTGGCAACCTCGGCGAGGTGAAGGAGTATGTTGCCCACGGCCCCGACAAGCGCCCTCGAAAGACACCCTGAACTGACCCCTCCATGACTAGAATCGCCCAGACCGTCGGCTCCCTCGTTCTCAAGAACGGCGGCGTCGTCCGCGGCCTCGCCAACTGGGGCGTCTTCTCGCTGCCCAAGCCCATCTCGGTGCACCAGATGAAGCACACCCACGGCCACTACTTCGTCATGCGCTACGACTCGTCGACCAACGTGCATCAGAACATCCGCAGCACCCTCCGCCTCGAGCCCCGCATGATCCGCTCCGCCCACGTCAAGCTTGGCGACGGCAAGCTCGATACGCTCGCCCGCTTCGGCCCGCCCAAGTGGAAGACCCAGGGGAGGGAGGCGTGAAGAAGCGTTGACGACATGGATGGGCCAACGTTTAGGATCGACCATGGATGGGACATAGCCAGGGCACGAAACGAATTCGAATATGGATTGTAGGATACTCGACGGAAACAATGATAGGAACGGGGACGAAGGACCATGTATACCCATGGCCACAGGTCCAGGCGTCAGACCAGAGGATGATTCCGTGTATAAAAATGCATACTACCGGAGGGACGGTAGTCACGGTTGTATGAAGGATTATAGAGCCTAGAATCTCTGAATTGCATTTTCACCCGATAACTGCGACGGTGCTATGGTATGAAAGATGGAAGACTTGAGAGGTACTAAATGAAGGTGGAGAAGTCTTGTCATCGTCTTCCTCTGCTAGTCCTACATGTCTATCGTAGAGTCATTTATTCCCGGCCATAGCAGTCTTGGGTGCCCCCATGGCTGACGCCATTCCAGTTCTAGAGATGCAGTCTTCTTGCCTATGCTCCTGATTGGCGCCGGTGCGATATGTCGTTCGTATTGTAATATATTGGCGTTGGGGTCATGCTTGCCGCACTGCATTATGTATGTACTTCAGGTTGAACAACCATCGTCATACTTTGGTTCATTTATCGTCGACATCCATACCATCGGTTTTCCCAATACCCTTCTCTCGGAGCCAGTCGACGAAGTCGTCAATGACACTTGGCCAGGCCCCGTCCTCGCTCCAGAACGTCATGGTCTCATCCGACATGGTCTTGAGGGCGAACTCGAGTGCCATGTTCCACATATCCTTGTTGACCGAGCGAGTCCACTTCTCGTCGAGGAAACTCTTCCATAGCTCTAGCCAGTTATGGCTTTTCGTTTTCCAGGTCATACCGGGAGCAGAGAAGAGAATTCCCCAGTAAATCACCGCGTTTTCTAAGCTCAGCGCCTTTTGGTCACTTTCTCGCCCGGCAACAAATGTGTGCCTGTAAACTTTCTTGAACAGGGTCGTGTCCGTCGAAAGCGATGAAACGAGTTTCCGGATATACGCAGCATGCTCCTGGTGTGTTGCGCCGACCCTGCGTACGTGGGAGGTCAGCTTGCTCCGTTGGTAGTATTTTACCCAAGACGTCGGACAGCGAAGTCTAAAAAGTGAGGTACAATGCCAAAACTTACCCAGTCACCTTCCATCCGTCCACATATCCCTTCTTGGTGATGACTCCCACAGTGGGTGCCTGAACAACCTCAAGGGCAACAAACAGTTCCGCGTTCTCGAGACTGACCTTCAGCTTTTCCGTGAGGTATGCCATTGTGGAGTCGAGCTCAAGCTTGTCCTTCTCATCGCTTCCATCTACATGCGGATGTCAGTTGGGCACGACTGAAATCGGCCGACGCAGGCAAGTACCTTGTAAAGAGGCGAATAACGATTCCAACTTGGTCTCCAAAGGTGAAGGCCCCTTACTCTCACCGCTTCCAGAGAAGTACCTAGCCGCACATTAATGTTAGTCTCTTGCAGATTGGTAGATGAAAATCACTATATCGCCAGGATCCGAGGGTGTGGATGAGATCCTCGCTTGAGGGTTCAAGGTGCCCACTTTGGTCAAGAATCAAAGCAAGCTTAGGCCTGAACGCGGCTGAAAGTGTGTACCGTGAGTTCGGTTCCTTAGGTGATTCCTTGCTGGGCGTATCAAGCGCCTGCTTGTTAGGCTTCTTGGAGAGGGACCAGTTGGGGATGACTCGGGAAGTGATATGGTTCTTGACACCTTTCCACCCCATGGTTTCAGCCTAGCCAAGAACCCAAACCCTGCTACTTAGATGGCCAAAGGAGGAAATGGCTCCAACTACTCCAGCTGCAATGTGGTGCACCGTAATCGGAGGGTCGGATGAGACGTGTAGCGAGCAAGGTTGGCCGGTCAAGAGGGAGACAGCTCGTGGAGGAGAGAAACAGACCATGATTGATGGGCTAAAGATCGAAGAGCAAGGCGGAGCTATCGGGACTCTGGGGGGGGGGGGGGGGGGGGGGGTAGCACCGGGAGGGCGCAATGCCGCGGAGACATCGCCCCCCTTGGACACGGGAAACGACGTTGTTTCACAGCCATCGGCGTCACTGTCGGCCATACTCTGCTGTGCGCCCAGCAAGTGAGCTGGGCATCAGTGGGCCCGCCCCAGAAAGGCAAAGGTACAGCCACGACGGACACAGACACATCCAGCGTGTATGCGGCCCCTAGATCCATGCTAATACCATCGATGCCCAAGTAGACCCGTTTGAGAAGGTTGATGGCGATGGATGACCGAGTCCGACTCGAGAGCACGGCATACAAGCGGTACGAGCATCATGGAACCCGGATAGTGACAATGTCGGTGATGGGGGAGGAAATAACAGAAGAATATGAACACTTACGAATCGACTGCCTCGTTCATCTTGAAGCCTGCTGACCTGAGGAGCTGTGGTATGCGATATTAGTCCAGTCCACCCACGGGATCGTCCGACCGCCTTGGGTCAACTGGCTCCCCGCTGCAACCCCCCGCCGGCCCGATGTCGCCTGCAATGGCCATCGTGAGAAGCTTCCTGCGCGTCATGGGCGACGTGGGACTTCCGGCAGCGAGGACACGAGCTGACAGTGGTGCTGGACTTGCTGGCGCTGGGAAAAACGTACCCGAGTTGCATGACGCTCCGAGGCGCCAGTGAGGCCGACAAACTGGGCAATGAGGAGCTTTTGCTGGGTAGCCGACGGCGGAGCCATCTTGACGGCGGAGAATGCACGGCGTCGGGAGCGGTTGGTCGGTTGCGGATGGAGGACCGAGGCCAAGTCGGCCGAGAGTTTTGCTGGCGTGCCGTGCGTCGCAAGCAAGGCCTCCGTTCGAAGTGGATCGCGAGACTTCTGTCGAAGACGAGGAGGAGGAGGCGTCGAATGGAAGTAGTGCACGAGACACACAGAGGGCAGAGCGAAGGCGTAGGCGTGAGGGATCCCCGGACGTAGCTGAGGGGTCGGGAGGCGGAAATGCGATGGAGATGAAGGAGCACCGTTGGCCGAGGGAGGTGGTCGGGATGTCGAGATGGAGGCCGGTATGAACGCGGTCTTGGTTTGTGGAGGTGTGGATGGAGGGGTTGATATTGGAGCCTCTTGCGACGAGGCTGTGATGCGATGTTTTAGGCACCTACCTAACGAGCGATGGTGGGGTTGAGATGTTCAGTACATTTACAGGGGGGGCAAGGGAGTCTATTAGGGAAAGAAAGGTCACTGTAAGGTGTGGCTGACCGCTGCGGCTGGAGGGAGTCCACTGAGCTGTTAGTAGGTATGTTGGTGGGGAGGATAAAGCACCCGCATTGAAGTACCTATTGACCGATAGAAGCTTCCAATTGAGGCCTGCCCGGAAGCGGCGAGGAGGCACGCGTGGAGGCTAGGGAGAAAGGGGTACATAGTAATGCATTGGAGCCCGTAAAATACTAGTATACAAGAACGATTTAAAACAACAAGCTGGTCATTTGCTCCAATGTCAGGTTTGCGACTTTGAAGAATGGAGTTCAACGAAACAACGAATACTACCTCCGTACAACAGGGAGTTTTACCGCCAAAAAAGACCCCGCCTTACTGGGCTGGCTGCTGACCGGCGTTGCCCTGGAATGACGTCGGACTAGTCGCGCCCAGCGAGTCCGCGGGCCGGGGGCCACTTGACGCGGTGCCCTGACGCGTTCCCATTTCGATAAGCGACGAGACCATCTCCAAAAGTCGAGATAGTAAAACCACAACGCCTCACAACATCAATCCTCACTCTCGAGGCCCCAAGGCCCCCCTGCGTATCTAACGGCACCGGACTCGCCATGGCATCGCCCAAGTCTGTCGACGATGAGTTCGAGTCTATTGTCATCGACCCTGCGGAACCGCTCAAGGGCCTCGTCGTCTGCTGCACCAGCATCCCACCCGACCAGCGAGTGTGTTTCCCGTCCCCTCCCTCCACCGTCCTCTTCCTCCCCTCTGCGCGGAAGGCCCCTGCTAACACCTCACCGACAAGACCAGCCTAGCAAGCAAAGTCGCCGAGCTCGGAGGCGTCCACAAGTACGACCTGACACCCGACGTCACGCACCTTGTTGTCGGCGACTACGACACCCCCAAGTACCGCCATGTCGCCCGCGAGCGCTCCGATATCAAGGCCATGGACATCACTTGGATCGAGGCCATGTCCGAGCTGTGGAAGAATGACGACGACATCGACTACGCCGCTCTCGAGTCCCAGCACCAGCTAAAGCCCCTTGAGAAGCGTGGCGCCGACACCTCCAACGGCCAGCCTGCTGCGAGGGAATCGCTGCTCATCTGCCTGACGGGCTTCGGCGACCAGCGCGAAGCAATTGCGCGTAAGATCACCGATGGCGGCGGATTGTATACGGGTGACCTCACGAGGCAATGCACACATCTCATTGTCAACAAGCCCGAGGGCAAGAAGTTTGTGGCCGCCAAGTCGTGGGGCATCTACGCCGTCACACTCACCTGGCTCGAACAGACCATCGCCAGAGGAATGATCTTGGAAGAGTCCAAGTTTGATCCTACACTGCCGCCAGAGGAGCAAGGCAAGGGTGCGTGGGTTAAGAAGGACCCGAGGCGAGCCGCTTGGGGAAAGCGATCACGGTCAGCCATGGCCAACGCCACCGAGGACGGGCCTAGGAAGTTGAGGAGGACGGCCAGCATGAAGCTCAACACACAGCGGAACAACCTCTGGGGAGATATCCTCGGGAGGGCAACATCAAGGGATTACTCGTTCACCCACGAGCAAGAAAACCCCCCAGTTGACGGTCCTCAATCTCGAGGGGAACAGAAATCTCAACCCCAACCGGAACTCACCATCCCCGTTCTTCAGGAGCAGCAAGGCGTCTTCGCTAGCTGCTACTTCTACGTCCACGGCTTCACTCCCCAGCGTACCTCCGTCCTCGAGCAAACCATCGCTACCCTCGGCGGTTCCATCTGCTCGTTCCTCCACGAAGCCGCCCTCGGCCCCTTTCCCACCACGCCTCTCGGTCGCTTCCTCGTCGTGCCCCAAACCTCCCAGCCCGAAACCCACCCGCCCGAAAACTACGACAATCTCTATGTCATCACCGAGTACTACATAGAAAGCTGCCTACACAACAAGCACTTCTTCGACCCCAACGAACACGTCCTCGGCCGTCCTTTCCCTCTGTTCCCCATCCCAGGCTTCGCCGATCTGACCGTTTGCACCGCCGCCTTCACCGGCATCGAGCTCAACCAGGTCGCCCGCAGCCTAGCCCAGCTGGGCGCTCGCTTCGAGGAAGAGTTCCGCCGTGGGATCAGCGTGCTGGTGTGTAAGTCCTTGGCCTCTATGCGAAAAGAGAAGCTGCGCATGGCTATTAAATGGGGCGTCCCAGTCGTCTCAGCCGAGTGGCTCTGGGAATGCATATCAACTGGCTTCAAGGTGCCCCTAGAGGACTTCGTCTTCCCGGAGCTCAAGGACCGATACGACATGCCCCAACCCCAACCACAGCCACAGCCGCCGATGAAGCCCGTCGCCGATGCGCTGCCCAGAGCAGCCACCAAACCTATCCAACGCACCCATTCCGAGCCCTTCCCTACAACGTCAAAACCCAGCAAGTCCAAGCCACCCGCAGGAGCAGGCGTCGACACCACCGCCTTTGACCGCGACTCTCCCGAGAAGCCCCGTCAGAAGCCCACGGAGACACACGACTCCCTCGTCTCTGCCGACTTCGCCACCGCCCTCACCCATCCTGCTGCCGAGAGCTTCCCCCAAGACCAAGACTTTGAAGCCCCCCTGGCCGAAGTCTCCTCTGCCCGCCTCAACAAGTCACCCCTCGGCAAGCATGCCTTCGCACGCACCCGATCAGAACCAACCAAGGCCTCCCACCCATCACCTCCCCCCGAGGACTCCGCCCTCGACTCAAAGCGCAGAGAGCAGCAAGAGAAACAGCACGCAGAGGAGGCCAAGAAACAAGCCAAGGCCGCCGAGCGCCAGGCTCTCGCCTCCAAACTCACCAGCCTGATCGAGTCCACCGGCTCAGTCACCACCACCTCCACCACATCCCGCCTCTTCGCCGACAACGCCCCCGACGACGAGGCCCCGCGCCCCCGCCGCCGCCGCATCTTCGGTCGTGCCATCAGCAACGTCTCCAACGCCAGCAGCGACGCCGCCCGCTCCGACAGCCTCCGTGATTCCGAGGCCGCAGGGTCACAGGCAGCTCAGCAGCAGGAGCCGCCCTCCACGCAGCTCGAGTACCGCGACCCGCGCGCCCAGGAGTGCAAGGCCGCGTTGATGAGCCGCATGATGGGAGGCAGCGGCGACGCGAAGCCGGTGCTGGCGAAGGGCGTTGAGGGTTTGGGGGTCGTCGGGGGGCGGTCTATGAGAAGACGGTGATGGGGTGGATGATTGGACTGGGTTTTGAATGTGACTCTTTAGGCGTGCGTTGTCTTGATATCATCTCCGTTTAAATCCTGGAGCGGGAGCACAGTTTGGGTCGGTTGGACAAGGAAGTGCAATCATGTAGGTTATATACTTGGTCGGAATGAATACCTGGCTGTTACCAGGTAAGCAGGCAGTAAAATTCATTACGAATATGATGAAATCTCATTGCTCTGGTGCTCACACACACGCCTTGTTCTCCCCATTCCATCCGCCCAGTCACTCATTTTCCCCATAGCTGCAATCCCACCAGCCGTGCGCTATCTCAAACCCGTAACTTTTCGCCCGACTCTCCCCTAACAGGGCCAGTGTTGGCAGGTGGGAACCAAACGGTTCCCTCTATATGAGAGGCAAAAACTAACAAAGGAAATGTAGAGAGTGAAGGAAAAGGGGGAGGTCAGATTATATAGAAACACACCATCAAAAAGCCCATATTTGCATTGGCGCCGTCCATTTCATCCCAAGATTGCGCGCGCAGCTAAAAACCCCATCTCCCTGTTATGACACCTGCTTCCTCTTCAGTTCTCGCTTTTCCCGCGCTGGGTATGAGACTGGACCGAGACGACTAGGTGTGGGAGACGAAAAACCGGGTAGTATACAGTGAAATTACCGGCCTGAAAACCGTCCTGTAGTGTACGTGTGTGGGTGAGGGGGAAAAGCTCCTCAGACACTAATGTTGAATGTAATCCGAGATTGGGCGCCGGCCACTCGGTGAATGGTAAGTCGTAGGAAGTCGTCGAACAAATGGCCGAATATCCGGACTCAAAAGACTCCCTTAACGGAACCACGTGAAAGACCCCTAAGATCAAACAAAGTCCCAGGTATTATTCGTAGATGTATTAATCTCCACTTCCCTGAGGAGGAGCTCCAGTTCGAGCCGGTTGATCTCTTTCAGGGAGGGAAAGCTAGTCCATTAATCCCTTGCTGGGTTTCCCGTTCTCGTCTGGGAGCTGCTCAGATTGCAAAGTTTCCCAGCGGCGGTCTAGTTCCTCACTATCATCACCGTTAGCATGAATACGAAGGCTTGGAGGAGAGTACTCACGTCGTCTGTTTCAGCATTCGTATGTTTCTGTCCCGACAAAACTTCAGGAACCGCCGCATTGTACGCTCGCGTTTGAACGCAGCCATGATATCGCCACGAAGCTGCCCGTCCGTCTTCGCTCGGACGGAGTTCTCTGTGCGCATGATGGCGTGGATTCGTAGGGCCTCAATGTTCCACACAATTTGCGCAATCTCGTCCAGATTCACGTGGAAGTCGATGGGATCCTTGTGAACGCCCCACGACACCGGGTTCAGGCCCTTGAGGACCTGGTGCTCGAAGGACTGATCTTCCTCCATCCAAGACCAGTACTGCGTCACGTGTGTAGAACTCGTGTACATGCGGGTCTTCACCTGATAGAGGCGGTAATCCATTCTCCCGATGTGCACACCACTCCAAGAGTCGGCGTCGGAGTGTCCAGCAACCTGAAACTCGTCGTGGACAGGCCCCGGAGCGGGGGAGAGAAGCTTAGGGCGCTTTTGGAGATGAGAGCTAAAGGGGCTCTCAGGGGGAAGCGTCATCTGTGTCGCCAAGGGCGATTGGTCCACGAAAGGCGTGTCGCGGGGGGTGTTCGTGAGAGAGTGCATGCTCTTGCGCTTCTTGAGAGGCTTAGGGGTGTTGTTGGGGCTTCCGAGACTGTGGCGATTGGTCCTCATCCCCGAGGGACGGCCGATATTCTTGAAGCCGTGCTTGTATCGCAGAGCCGTGAGCTTGGGGTCGTGATAAAAGTCGTGAATCGTCCGAGGCAGATTGAAGCTGGATCCTTCGAGCTGGCTCAGCTCGTATAGTCGCTGGCGCATCCAGTCAACTGGCTTCATGTCCAACTTGAACTTGGCCAACTCCGACATAGTCTCCGACAGTCGGAAAAGAGTATCGTAGGAGCAAATGCCGCCTTTGCCTGACTGGATGAACTTCTTACCGAGGAGCTGGTACGGGCTGATGTCTCCATCATCGAGGAATTCAAGAATCTTCATCCCTCGATTGACTTGTCGGCCTATCTGATATTTCGAGGACCCGCCCTTTTCCTGCTTGGACCCAGCCTCGATGGCCGCCTGGTGCTTCTCTCGCCACTTTGCCAACTGCGGTTCAATCACGGTCCGGACATTAGGCCAGTTGGGCTCCCAATAAGGGTGGCTCTCGTCGATCTTCACCAGCGGCACTCCCGCAACGCATTCGGGATAGGTATAAGCAACGCCATCATCCCTGAGAGCCATGTTCTCGCGAGTAATCTCCTCCAAAGGCTCGTCGAAAATAGACTCGGTGGGCTGAGGAGAAGGCTCAATGTGCATAGATGTCGGCGTAGGACGATCAGCTGAAGGGGGCCTGCTCCGAGTGTTGGCAGGCGTGAAGCCGGGGGTCACTCGATATTCCTGGTGGGGCGTTGGCATCTGCTCGGGCTCACGAACCATCTGACTACCGTTGAGAATTGGTGCACCCTTCATCGGCGTGTGAACCTCGGTACTGGGCTGGGCCGTATCGGGCTGGATGTGCTGCATCGGTCGGATGGGCTGCAAAGACTGCAAAGGCGGCAAATGTTGGAAAGGCGGCAAATGCTGTAAAGGCTGTAAAGGCTGTAGGTGCTGTAGAGGCTGCGGAGGCTGCAGAGGCTGTAGAGGCTGCAAAGCCTGTAGGGGCTTTAAAGGATGTGTAGGCTGACTGGAGGCGGGTTGGGGGGCCAGCACAGGAAAACGTAAGGGAGTAGTACGCTGAGGTGCAAGCGCTTGCTCAGACTCCGGCCTAGGCTGAAGCTCAGTGGCCTGGGGTTCTTGATAAGTTGGGCTTTCTTGAAGATCTCGAGTCTCCCTCCGCTGCTTGTATCGTCTCTTAGCAGTCGGCACGTCGATGACATCTCCCGAGGCCCCGTGACAGCCCTGGCGATTCCACTCGCAGTTGCCGCACTTTTGGAAGAGATCGCCGCCGACAATGATGCAGTCGTCAAAAGCGCCTTGGTTCTTGTCGCACGACTGGCATCGCTTCGACTGGATTTCGCCGGTAGCCTGGATCATGCAAGATAGCCACTTGACGCCCTTGGCCTCGGTGCGTTCGTAGATGGTGGAAAGGTGCGACTCGTTGAAACGGCGGCCACGGCGAATCTTGACGGGTCTTCGGATTTCAAGGTCTTGAATAGCCTCGACCCATTGATTCCATGGCTCGATGCGTTCCACAGGACCGACGACGGTGCCGTCGGCATCAACGACGTCCACGATGGCGTCCACTGCAACCTTGCCGTTGGTCTTGGCGCTCTTCCGGGCGTGGTTCTGGTTGCCGTTCTGCTCCTCGGTACCTTCCATGGTGGCGTCTTCCACATCACTCATTTCTGGTTCAGGTGTTGTATACTCTTCAGAAAGGGCGGTTATGTTCCTCCCAGGAGCAGCAGCCCCGTTGGCTTCCTCCTCGGAAGCTGCTGCTGGCGCAATGCCGTCTAACTCGATGTCATCTGAGTCCACCGTGTTTGGATCTTCGCCGCGCCTCTCCTTGAAGAATCTCCGCATAGTTTTCCTTATCTTCTGGCGGGTCTCCAGCCGGGCCTGTTGCGCATCGCGATACTCCTGCTCGGTCCTGTTCAGGCGTTCGGCCTTTTCATCGCATGCTTGGGACACACGCGCAAGCTCCTCCTCGACCTTGGCCAGTTCTCTGACCAGCCGGGCCTGTGATTCGGATAACAAACTGCGACGCCCCGTCAAATTGCTCAGCTCTACCTTGGAGTCGGTAATGCTGTGGTGGTAGGCCTTGTCGGCCTCGTTATCAACCAGTTCATTTTGGCGATCCTGGTCGGCCCAAAAGTTGCGTTCCGTCTCATTCCAAACTGAGTCATGCTCCTCGGCGGGAAGGCTCTCCCATGCGGCCAGCTGCTCTGGCGTTGCCATGGCAGGCCAGGTTGAAGCAGGACGTGGTGGCTCTGTAATTGGCGTTGGCCAAGTGGTGTAAGTGGTGTAAGCAGACGGGCTAGGATGTAGGAGTGGGTGGGTGGGTGGATGCTGGGGGTGCACGTGATTTCCTATTGCGTCGGGAGCCAAACCAACTGCGAAGAAACTGGTGCGGTTGGAAGTGGGTTGCCAATATTCGGCGGCGATCCACAACGCTTAGTTCTTAATCACTTAATCGCCTAATACTTTAGGCCCCTGGTCAAGATGGTCAAAGTCACAGGCCGAGGCCAGATCCGTCGTAATAATCGACCCTATCGTAGTGCAGCGCCGATAGTCCGAGGGCCGAAAGAGGGACCTTGGCTTGGGTGGATGTCGACGAGGGATCGTATCCTTGGGATCGTATCCGTGGGGCTCGGCTCAAGTAGGTGTGCCTCACGCTCGGGACTGAAGAGAAAAGGGAGTGAAGAAGGAAAGGACCAAAGCCACAGCGGAGTTCTTTCTTTTCCTTTCCTCTGCGCCGATCAATTGGGGGATCCTTTGCAAGTTTGCCGCAGGGGGCGCCACCACGCAGAATTGAGCAGCTTTTCTCGCCTTCTTCTTTTCCAGGCTTGGCGTTGTCGATGCGAGCGAACGCGCGATGGCGTGTCTTGTAATCCGCCCCCCAGCCAACAACCAAATTCCCTTTCCACCCCCCTTGTCGGTGCGAATAAGCCCACACTTGCTTACAGCCCCCCTGCAGGAGGAGCCTGGAGGTTCTGTCAAGTACGTATCCTCGCGTGCGCTTTCTCGCGGGGGCGAAGATACCCGATGGGAGAAAGCGGAAACAATAACGATTTGCGACGAGATCGAGGCCACCGACGATGAACAATTGTCGACGGTGTATGTGAAACGTTGCACGCGGCCGCCGTGGGGCGCTGTCCAGTCGAGTCTGTCACCGGTAGATTGGCCCCTCCGAACAGGCCGGATGTATCCTGATGGGGTGGAAAAGAGCGAGGAGCAGAAAAGGTGTACGTAGTATGCGGAAAGGAAAAGGCGACAGGTGGGGATCCGGGTGGAGAGTTCAAGGAGTGAGAGGATAGACGATCGATACGTCGGCGGCGCGAGGTGGAATAGCGTACGCTCGGACGATAGTGAAGGGGAAGAGCGCGAGAGCGCGAGATTGTGAGTGAGTGAGAAAGAGGAAGAAAAATCGAGGAAAGGAAAGGGAGGGAGAACGGAGGAAAGGCTAGAAGGTATCTTCTCAGGATAGGTTAGATTGGGTAGTAGGTAGGTAGGTAGGCAGGTAGGTACCTAGGGGAGAGGGTGAGAAAAATAAGTCGACGAGTGTGTGTCAAGTCATGCGCCTCGAACCAACATACCGGGTCAGACGAGGGAAGTAGTTTCTGAGAGAGAGAAAACGCGAAAAAGGCGAAAAGGCGGGACAGAGACTGGGCCAGGGGCCAAATTACAAGACAGCACACCACACCACCATGCAGCCAGCGCGGTGCAGTATAGCAGGTTTGCTGAGCAAACGAATGCACCCATGCTGCGAAGCGGTATAGTCATTGATCATCAATGCAGCACAATGCGGAACAGTGATTGAAACTGCAGGTCGGCAAATAACGAAGGTATCCATTCGCGCTGTGACCAAAGTTCCTGGGTCCTTCAATCTAGTACGGTGATGACTAAATGAATGGATCAATGCGTCCGAAGTAGTCATTCCTGACGGGAATACAGTTTAGGCACTTGATGCCTCGGGTAGCAGCAACGAGCAGACACTAGGGATCGCGGGTGGGAATGGATCGCTGCGGCCACAAAGAGGCGTTGCGACAGCGATCCATTACCATCGCGACAGCGTCGGGCCTAGGAGCCTCGGTGCTTCACATGTATGTATGTACGGAGTACGGAGCAAGTACTCTGGCTTGCCAATCTGCACTCTGCTCCTTCCACCCCCCGGCGGCCCAATCAAAACCATCAAGGAAACCAAGAAGAAGTAAAGAAAGGCCTAAAATAAAATAAAATCCCGTACCAGCACCAACATGTACCTCAAGTACAGTGCCACACACCACCCAACTTCTCAAGAAGCCAACCAACCAGCCGAGTTATTACCAGCAAGTGGTCACCGTAACGGCCACCGCTGCAAGCAGGGTATTTTTCGCACACTACCTACGCCAAAGCAGAAAGCCAATTCCCAGCTCCAAGCACCCCCCTGCTCCATACCCAGGGTGGCCCCTACCAATGCCCCGTTTGCGTTAGCTCGTCATCACGTGCGCTTCGACTATGCAACGAGGGGTGGAAGGGGAAGGAGGCAGCCGAGGGAGCAGGATGAAGAGCACACGCCAACGACCCTGAAGAAGAAGAAAAAATTCCCGAAACCAAGAACAAATGTGAAACGAAGCCGGGGCGTATAAACTTCTCAAAGGTCCCCGAGGCCACAACGTTAAAGGCGACGTTAACCGAGAAGCCCGAATAGGGGGTGGTGATAGAACAGATAATAAGCGCAAAGGGAGAAGAAGAAGAAAAGAGATCACATTGACGTTGATTAGGTAGGTGCTAGCAACTCTCCTGCCGAGAGAGGCAAGCACGAAGTGCCTATTGACGTGCGAGCAAATACACGAAATACGGAATACAGTGCGGTGCGGTGCGAATGGAACAAATAAATGGGGCGGACGCTCGGGATTAGTGAATTTCTCTTCACCCGTGACACCACCCCTGTACTGGTTGCCCTTGGTAGGAACATTTTGCCAAATTGTCACTGGGCGCATACCTTGGCGGTATCTTTGTTTTTTTTTCTTCTTCCTAGGCGCATCCCCCAATCTAGATTCAGGCCGTACGTAAAGGAAAGCGGTCCGCGCCAGCGAATACGATGTATATACGCGTACCGGGCAGCTAGCACCTTGATGAACACGCTGTGCTGACCCAACCCAGCCTCAGGACGGGGACGGAAAGAGGGGACAATGGACTGTCCGGTTTCCTACCTAGTTCGGCAAGGTTCCGGGCGTCACTTGTTGCTGCGAATCAGCACCGCTTGCATAACGGCCAAGTATTTGACTGACACTGACACTGACAGCTCAAATGTCGCCACTGTCCGTCTACCTACTACCTTCTCTCGCTCCCTTGCTTCTCAGCTGTTCGGGTCCCCGGCGCGTTACCCACCGCCAAGGCTGCAATGCAATGGCAATCGACGACCGACGAGCAAATCGCGACTTGTTGGCTCAGCCGCAGACTGATTAATACGCATGCACGCGGTACGAATAGGTCATGTAATGTATATGTACCCCCTTGTCCAAGTAGCGCCCCACCTGGAACAGCATGGGGCTGTAGCACGATAGTCCGCCTCGCTCGAACCCTGACGAATGAGACAAGCGGAAACTAAGTGTAAGTAAGAAGGTACCTACCTAGTAGGTAAGGGCGACAAAAAAGCCGCCGACTAACGAAGCACTATCCATCCGTTTGTACGTACCTACAGTGAGTGCACCGCTCTGCACCTTGGACCCTCTCCTCTTTCGCCTAGGCACCACCTACTCACTCACCTTACATTTCCTTACCAACTTACCGACCGTAGCTTAGAAGCCTTCTATTAGCCTAGTAGCGAGCCATGGATGGATGCCATGTCGCGTCGCTCCTGGACTTCGGGACGCCCGCCCACCAGAAAAAACACAAGCCCCCCGTTTGCTTACCCTATCCGCGCGAACCACACCATCGGAACCCGCCGCATAGCGTTTCTGGTTGGTTGAGCCACTCGCTGGGTTGTGTGATTAGGTTGGGCTATTGCATGAGCTCAGTACATTAGCTGCATCCGGCATCATCACGCGCACAAATCCAGCCACAGTAACTCGACCAACTATGTCTGCGACAGGACTCCTGAAAGTTTGACATTGCCACAAGCGCTATGAGACTTTGCCCGAGATAGACGTATATAAAGTCTTTTTATATACTACATACAATGTATATATGTGCGTGTCGGTAATCTCTACTGCTCGCTTGTGTCGGTCCCCACCATTATTATGCCCTCCCTCCTCCTGGTCCTGGTCCTGGTCCTGGTCGTGCGCCATGCATGGCCTCGTCTCGTTTGCCTTGCCCGGTTCCCCATTCCCTGACTCTCGGTATGATCCTTTCAAACGCCACGCAATGTCAAGCAATCCCGGAAACGAAAATAACATGTTCGGTGCACAATGCGCATACTCCCTCCCCCTTGCCGCGATTCCCGGACGAGGCCAGGCGTCCGTAGAAGGTATAAAAAATGGAAAAGATATGCAACCGGTCTCGTCAAAGGCGTGAAATCCTGTCTCCCACACTGGTGAGTGCCTTATTAGTACTTGGCTGAGTAGCGTGCCGCGCCAGGTGAGTAGGGTAGGTCGTAGGCACTTGAGTGACCGTAAGGATCCTCGGAGAAGACGGTAGCTCTTCGCTCGTCCTCGGGAAGCAACTCCTTGACCTCCCAGTTGTTCATCCTTGTGCCCACGGAGAACTCGAGATCCTCCTTGGTGATGGAATCCCAGTACTACCGGTTTGTTAGTTATATTTCTCCAGACATGAACCATCCGGCATGGATCACGGGAACAGGTGGAGCATACCTTGTAAACCATCATGACACTCAGAAGGTTGCAGACAGTCGCCAGGAACAGACCATCGAGGTAGTGGCTAATAGCCACGCAGATCTTGCTGCTGAAGGCATACAGGAGCACCTGGCCGGCAACGAAGAAGAAGATGCCAAAGGCAATGTCTCCAAGAGGCCAGCGGTCGTGCAGCGTCCTCGTGACCAGCAGGATCTGCATAGCAACGTACACGAACAGCTGAATCGCATTCAGAAGGTACAAGACAACAAAGAGGCCAACCGTGTTAGTGGGGCCTAAGCCAGCCCAGCCGCGGAATGTGGCGAGCGAGACGAGGAAGCTGATGGCGAAGGCGACAAGAGAACTGATGCGCATCATCCAGACAGACAGGGGCGTGCCATCCTCGTACAGCTGGAAGCCCACGAAGCCGTTGATGAGCAGACAGGTGACGACGGAGCTGCTGAAGCCATTTTGGATGCTGACAAAGTACGGATAGGGATCGCTGCCGGGGGGCGCGACGCCGGCATCGACGATGAGGGACACGAAGCTGAGGAGCATGTAGAGGTAGAAGAAGCTCAGGATCTCCTTGCGGCCGACGGCGGTGAACTTGGAGCGGACGTGGAGGATCATGACGACGGTCATGACGAGGGCGACGATGTGCATGGCGGACGTGGCGCCCTCAAAGATGATGGTGTTGGCGAGTTCGATGTTGCGGGCGTAGCAGTCGGGCTCGATGCCCACGCGGCCGTTGGAGGTGAGAACAGGACCGATGGAGGCGCATAGCGGCAGAGGTGCCGTCTCGCAGATGGAGGTGAAGTCGCCAAAGCCCGACATGATGGGCGAGGGTGAGGCGGTCGAGGGCCTACAGTCGCCACGTCAAGAGATTCGGATCGGTCGGTCGGGAGACGGAGAGCGAGCGACCGAGTCGAATCACGAGCGGTCGTCGAAGTAGTCGAGATCCGAGGAGAAGAAAACAAACGAGCGGGTCGTCAGACCAGGTTCAGTCGGTCGAGACGAGAAGTCCGGGTCGCCGAACGCGCGTATGGCTCGCACAGGCGCTGACGAAGGCTTCAAGGGTTCGAGCCTCGTCCAGTCGGTCGTCACCACCACAGTCGAGGGAGTCTCGGAAACAATCGAGGGAGACAAAGCCACACGAGGGATGATTGATTCGGGGGGCGCAGAAGGGCGGGTTTCTCGTCGGGCGTTTGGTTTGAGTCGTCGGGAAGGCCCCCTTTTCTTTACGGCAGGGAAACGGCGGCTAAAGCGAGGGACGGCGAGAAGCAAGGGCGAGAGACGGTCGTGGAGCGAGGGTCAAAGATGGCGATAGCGGAAGACGAAGTTGAAGTTCATGCAGATGGGGAAATAGAAGCGAGTGTGTATCCTGCTGATTGCTGGGTGCGGCGGCGACGCTGGCTGTCCCTCTGTCTCTCTCTCTCACGCTACTCTCTCGCTCTGTCTCGCTGGGGGAAGAGAGGGAACAGGATCTGGTTGCTGTGCCGTCGCCTGGGGCGGTGGCAGTGGGCAAGCCAGTGTGCAGATAGGGCGCCGTGATTGGCTAGTATTCCTCCCAACGTGGGCCCCAAACCGGTTGCCGTGGAGAGAAAATGGAATAGCGTGCCTCTCGCCGACCACTAATGCTACGTGTGGAACCAACAAACGACCAGTGGCCATCATCAATCATGATGAGCAAAGCTTCGAGGGCCTCACCCGTGCTCGTTTAATTGCGAGAGAACAATTGTGTTGCGTTGCACTCGCTCTGCTGTGACTATTGTTTGATTTATTCCACGTCACAATAGGAACTCACCTGCTTGTTTGTTTGTTTTGTGTCTCATCACCCCACCATATGGCTCATTCTCTTGCCAGGACATTCCATTCCCCAAGCATAGGTACCTGCGAATGCCTGTATAGACTACTAGCCCTCTATGACCTGTAGCAACCTAAACTTGACAAGACATGCCTCCATCACCTCCACTGTTTACTCTCCGTCGACAATGCCTTCACCTAACCTAGAGCGCTTTTGATAGCGTTCGTCCCCAGTCACTCCACCATGATGAGGCTGGTCGACAAGGGAGCCTGGCCCCCACGCTTCACTCCTGAATTGGTCCGACGATGCACCAAATTTCTCACAGCGTCGCCAACGTACCACGAAGCAACTTCACGTAGCAAGGTCATGGAACAACAAGATACGACCACTGATTGTTACCCGTAGGTAACATGTATCAATTGACTCATCCATCTTGTCTGAACTGTTTCTATACAAAGTCATTGCTGACTACTGCGTCTATCTACCGGCTATCAAGGGCCGCCATGTAGTACGCGGATGCACCCTATTTGCTCTTTTCCCTTGCCATACGGGCATTTGAGTGATTCATGCTGAGATGCTGAAGCATCCCTCGCGATTTTCCCACTCGGCACACTGAGGCCGGTGAACGCATCGGTAAAGACAAATAAAGACCAAAACTCCAATTTAAATGCGTCCGTGATCCTCGCCCGGTTTCCATCCATGTCCTGGTTGACCGGGTCGAGCCTGTCAAATCTGGCCAAGTCCTGTCCCTGACCCAACGCCTCATGCCATGCCATGCAATGTGATGCAAAAATCTAAAACAAAACCAACGGAAAACTGAAAGATTCAGACCCTCATATGGTGGAGCGTCTGCGAGGTCCATCGTGACCTCTAGAAAACGAGATAGAAGCTACTGCAACTTCAGCTGCCACCCAGGTTGGGGAAACTGCCGCCACTCCTAAGACGGATAGCGTCCCTGAGGGATGAGTTGTGAAGGCAGCTGCTGGTGTAGCTGCTGGCTCGGGTGTTGCTGCTGCTGGTTCAGGTGGTGCTGTTGCTGCTGTTGCTGTTGATGTTGATGTTGCTGTTGTTGTTGTTGTTGTTGCTGCTGCTGCTGCTGCTGTTGCTGCTGCTGCTGCTGCTGCTGCTGTTGCTGACCTCGGTTGAAGACGATGAACTCGGGTACGATACCGGTCCGGAGGTCGTTTCGTCGACCCAGTGGTTGGTAGTGCATCTGCGTCGGTGGCACCGGCACCGAGAGGTGGTACTGGTCCAGAGATGCCGAGGGAGGCGGGTACAGCAGCGTGTTGACGTGACGAACAGGCTTGTACGGGCTGGGTCGTTGCTGAAGGTAGACGCTCGGCGAGTTAGAGATGGGCGTGTGCGCCATGGGCGCGGGCACCGCGGATGCCTGGCCGTAGTGTTCAGGCAGGGGCGACGAGTTGAAGTGACCGAGGTTTACCGGGCTGTGGTGCTTGGTAGGAGTGTTGAAGTTGACTGGAGCGTGAGTAGCATAGCTGACCGGACCCAAAGTAGCAGCTGTTGTCGTCACCGAGAGAGGAGGTTGCTGAACCAAGGGAGCAGGTGTCGGCTGGTAGACGGTCGCCATGGCACGTACACCGGGTTGAAGAGGCGGAAGCGAGGCGTGACCCTGAGACGTAGGCACCTGCTGCGAAGCATGGGCGTACCCATTGCCGTTAGTGAAGGCTGTCTGAACGGGCTGAGACTGTTCTGTGACCAGAGTGAGATGAGGTACCGGCAGCCTCGACTGTTCAATGGCGGTGTTGGATCTCATGGGGACAACGTTGACTGGAGGAGCGCGGGGTGGCGCAGGTCGCTTGGCGGGGTGATCGATAGCGTCGCCTTCGGGACTTCGCTTCCGTGTGATGGGGAACTGGATGGTGGGCTTCGCGGCCAAGGGCGAAACGGTGTTGGCCTGGTAGGCATTCCAGTTCTGCGAGTGGCTCGAGCTCGGAGAGAAGTTGGACGAGATAGCCGGGGTGACGGGGAGGTTGATGGGGAGGTTGACAATGGGGTGCATCGTGCCGGTGGGCGACGGAATAGGGGAGTGGACCGACTCTGCGGGGAGTCTGAGGGCTCGCTCGTAGTACTCGTGGAAGCAGGCCAGCTTGTCCAACCACTCCTCCCACTGGTCCTTGGTTGCCACCAGGTTGTATCGCATGTTGCTCAGAAACTCCACCTCCATAACATGAATCTCCTGCACATTAAAAGACGACACCTCGGCCCACGTCTTGTTTGTGTAAGTGTTGTCATCCAGAACTGAAGGTCGAATTAGCACCGTGTCCCCAACAAACCGACATGCCACTACTTACACTTGTTTCCCAGCATAAGGGCTACAGTTAGGAGACGAAATTCACTGCCGGCGCGACCTTTAATCTGTGGGGTTGACATCTTCAATCGGTAGATGAAGAGCAGAGCCAGAAGAATAACGTTCTGCGTTACCTGGGTCGTGGCCAGAACGTTGTAGACCCATTTCCGGAACTGATCGTAAGGCTTTGCCAGGACTGGTAATCGGGGAATCGGGGCGTTGGATGGCCTGGAGCGGATAGACTCGGCCTGCTTGAGTTCATCGACGGACTCAAACCAGAAAAGGCATGTCATCTTGCGAAAATAAGCTGGCTGCTCGTGGCCACGAGGGTTGGGAAACTTACCTGTGCTGCAAAGTCGGCCAGATTCCCACCAGCGGGGCTAATGCATTTGGGAATTTGCAGACTGTGGTAGATCAACGTCTCGGAGCCTCTCCGCGAAGTAGAGCCCTCCCTTTGCGAGCTTGCAATTGTCCCCGAGCTGGGAGACGAGGGGTTGGTGGTCTGTCGAGAAACGAGACTGGACTGCGGCTGCGTTACCGAGGAAACCGAGCTGAGGCTGGGCTGGGCAATCGAGGGAGCTTGGAAAGCCTGTGGAACGGCGAGGGGCTGGAGTTGCTGCGGTTGCTGAGGCTGCTGCTGGACGGGGTATTGGTAGTATTGGGCGTTTCTCGAGTCGTTCATGGCCGCCATCTTCGAGCGAGCAGCCTGGGGCGCCGCGACCGGGTAGCTGTGCAGGGCATGGCTGTCGTAGGAGGCCAACGCGGGTTGAAAGGCGGTGCTCATGTCGTCGACTGGCGGAGTCCTCAGCCCGCTCCCCGAGAACGCAAGGTCGTGGAAGAGAGGGGGGAGCTTTGGCAAGTCGATGCGCGAAGGCGGTAGGGCAGCTCTCCGTGAATCGCTGCCGTAGATGGGTGAGAGGGGGAAGGAGGTCGAGGGAGGGATGCCGAAAGACACAAAAGACATGGGTGGTGGATGTGATGGTTGGCGGATGGCCGTGGCGGGAGCAAGGTCGACTTGCAGGTTGATGTTGAGGTTAAGAAGGCGGGGGACTGGTGAATTGAGGAGATTTATGTAGAGTAGCGTAGCTGAAAGGCGAGTTCAAAGTCAAGACGGGCGGTTGAGCAATTGTTGCTTTGCGTTGGTCTAAGTGGGTGGGTATTGTTGTATTGTTGTTGCGCTGTTGGCAGCTGCCCGTTTGGACCTGGCAACAGTTGTTCAATACGGCGTTTGCTTGAGTCCCCGAAACGGAACCAGGGCCATGGCCGGTCAACGGGAGACAAGGCAGAACAACCCCAAACGAGGCGTTTCGTTCGGTCGTCGAATTTCGAGGTTGGCCGTGGGCGTTGGAGTGACTTGAAGGTATCGCAGAAGTCGGGACAGCGGCAGACAGAGATTCACGGCGCCGGGTTGGCCTGTCAATTGGGGCAGATGGCGAGGGTGTGTCGAGGCAGGTGAAGGAGACGGAAAAGGAGAATGAATTAGAGGGAAGAAGAGAGAAGGAAAAGTAAGGAAAACAAGAAAATAGAATCGCAGCCGCAAGTCAGTCCATGCCTGGTGGTTGCGTGCGTAGCTTTGATGGTCGTTCTGGAGACTCACTCATGCCGTTGGCGGAGTGTCGCTTCCTCTCTCAGACATTACGCCCACCCACCGCGGCCCCCCCCCACCACTCCCCTAAGGCACTCCCCTACTACGCCCCTTGTCCCCCCAGCCAGGTGCAGAAGCCGCCGAGGTATCCGATACCCGCAGTCCATTGCTCGGGTACAACCGGGCAGCATACTTCGCATGCAGAGGCTCAGGTAGCCAGCCCATGCAGCCCATGTACACTGCCCGTTCTGCCGTACCTCCCCTTGCACTTCCGCTAACTGGGACCCGAACCCTTTGGGCCCAGCCCGGTCGACCCAGGTCCCAAGTCGCCCGCGCGCGCGCTGGAACAGTCCGCTGGAACCCTCTACTAGAACCCTTCCCTCCACTGGAACCAGGGCCTGCCGTGGCGTCCTCCAGCTGACACCCGGAGCGAGGAAACGAGTCCATCCATCCAAGTTACCAATCACACCCCCCAAGCCTGCATCACACCCCCGCCCCTTATCCACTCTTCCTTTTTCAGGCTCACTCTCAATCACTCGCTCATGGCTCCCGTCTCGTCAGGGCGTTTCCATGGCGTCTCCAGGCCTCGCGAAGGGGGGGCGGTTCCAGCGCCTCCAGGCCTCGCGAAGGGGGGGCGGTTCCAGCGCCTCCATCCAAGCCGCCCTCTCCCTGGCCCGCCGGGGCTAGTACCAGCACCAGCAAAAGCAGCCCCTTCAGCGCCTGCCCTTCAGCGCCCCCCTGGAGTGCAATGGAGCCTTGCCGTTCGCCCCACACCCCCTGCAACCTGGAGTCACTGTACGAAGTACATCCATTTACGAATGTGTGCGTGCTGTAGTTTTCGTGCTCTATCTGGGGGTCACTTCCTGCTTTCACTCATCTCTCAGACTGGTATCTTTTAACAGTCAAGCAAGGCGCGACTTTGTTCAGGTGCTTTGAGTGGATATCGTTGCTCACAAAAGGCAGCATCATCATGCCTCCTCAGCAGCTCCAAGCCCGACTTTTACAAGTTGGACCTCCCCTGTATCCACTCTCTCGTCCGGCCATCGTCATTGTCAAGAGTCAAGAGTCAAGACCCTGAGTTGAGTCCCGTTTCCAACCATCAACAAGGGTGTGCTGGTTGGCTGGTACCCTCTCGGGCGGCGGTACCTGGCTTGACTGGCAAACCGCATGCCTGGCAACATGGGCCCAGCAAGCTCACGGCCGTCGCCATACGCCCCACAGTAAATCCTCGCTTATACCTCTTCAGGAACGTGGGCTGCTGGCTTTGTTGGCTGAGACCGTGTTGCGTGCGTCCTGTACAGTACCAATCAGCCTAGAGTATGAGGAACTAAATAAACCGCATAAACCTAAACGGACTGCCCGTACGTCTCCGCCATGTGTCGTCCAAAGAAGGCATCCTATCTTGATCGTCTTCGGTGTCATCGTCGTCTTCCTCGTGATTTTTCCTCACTGCCGTCTAATCGTGAGTTTGAGGGCTGCCTTGGCCTCGATCCTGGTCTGCGCCAAAGACCCATTGCGGCGACCGCAACGAATGAATGCCGGCTTCGATACTGTGCCAAATGTGCTGGCTGGCTCAATGAGCAGTGAGTGGGCTCTTTTCGCTAGCTGATGCTGGGACGGAGCTATTCCCGGTCAAGGCACCGTACCGTCCGAGGATTCAGTGCGTGAGGACAGGGGAGATGCCAGGCCCCAGCGTAGTTAGTGTACTATGTAGAGGGCAGGACAGAACATCGATCCAATGCCCCGGTCCCATCCCCCCACAGCTGCACGGGTGAACTGGGATGAACACCCTTGGCTTGGTTCAGCTTGACTCTCGAGAGAATCCGGTTGCCGCTTGGGAAATACGGCCCTCGCCCGTTCGGGTCATCATCATTCGTGTTTCCGTTATACGAATACTGGTTCAAGCCCGCATCCTCGCAATCCTGTGCCGCATATTTCGTACGTAGCCCCCGTCTCAAACGGGATACGTCTGTAGGTGAAGAACAACGAGCGCCACGGTACTTTCGCATGTAAGTGTACGGAACGAAACTTGGGTACGAGAACAGGGTTGGGTTCCAAACTGATAGGACTGGCTGCTGAATGCATGTGCGCCCCTCTCCCTGGCAAAGTCACGGTATCTTGATGGTGCCGCTGTAGAGGAAGCGGGCTGCAGTCGCCGCTAAACCACCGTCAATCAAAGCCACCGTCCGGCTCCTTCGTCAGCCTGGAAACCCCTGCGCTGCACGTCGTACATGCCTCCATGACGTTGGCTGGGCGGTGATCCAGAAACCAAGCCCAAGCCCAGCCAGTCGCAAACCACCAGTCCCAGTCCGTCATATCAGTTCTCCGCCAGCGTCAGCCAAGCTCGTCAGTCCGTCAAGGCGCGGCCACTGTGAATCGGCACATGGTTTCTTGTTGTCTGTGGAATAGGCAGCTCCGAAGCCCGCATATCCTTTCCTCGGAGTCGGGTGTGCCCCCTTGTTGAACCAGGTTTCGCCGAGACCTGGCGGCGCTGTGCTATCCGGGTCCTTCAGGCGGGCGCTTCGTCGAAGTATCATTTGGATTCGTACGAATCGACGCGAAGAGGCTTGCTGCTGGGTCATGGCCTCTGCATTCCGGACCTCATGTCGGGTGCCTGCCAAACGGATGACACACGCACTCACACGCACGCACGCACGCACGCACGCACGCACACACACGCACACACATCAGAGGACTAATTTGAATCCTGGTGGAGGGACAAAGGCCAAAGCAGCAGCCTATGAACCGACACGGTACTGGTCACAAAACGGAGACCGGGAAAGACATTCTAAGCAGTAGGCCTTTCGGTGCTGGGGCCTGCCTGCACCTTGGTTCGGATACATGTGTCTGTGAGGATTGAGAATGACACTGGATCTACTCGAGCGTGTGTGCTTGTGCATTCCAGGCCAGGCCGCCTGCGTCGGTGCTGTATCCTGTGGCGCACGCTGATTGAACCCGCTGTTTGAACGCAAATCCACACATCTCATTGACGTCGACAGTAGATGGAAAATGCGGAATGCATCCATTGCAGTTAGTTGTCGGGCGGGATTCGTACGACAGTACAAGTCGGGTTGGAGATTATGGTACCAGTTCCGCGACCCGTGTCGTGCTGTCCTGCCTGTCTAGTACTGTCATTTCTTGTGCTGAGGGAGCGACGGCACCGAGAGGAAATTACTGTCTCGTCTCTCTTCAACTCGCGTTTCCGACGGGCCTCTGATGGCGTGGCGTGCCATGTGGTGCGTAAGTCCAATACATACATAGTACGTAGTACGTCAGGGAGTCCCATGATGCATCCCATGCCGCCGTCGCTTCGTAAACTATGCCGCCGCCGCTTCTTCTCGGAGGTAAAAGTCAGGGTGATGAACAATCTGATTGGAAACCGGGTAGTGGACTGGCCGTATTCTGAGATATTTGACGGTGGAGGGGTCTTGGCTTGGACTAGGGATCCCATTGACAGCCTGGAATAACTCGAGCGAATGAGTTGAATGACTGAGTGAAACGACTGTCGTTGGTCTCGCCAGCCAACCACATTCGCGAGAGAGAATAAGGTCCCTTGAAAGTGGGGAGGATATCTGGACTTCGGTCTCCCTCCGACAGGGATGGATGTTAAGTGAATGAATTAACGGTGGGTGTTGAACAGGAGGCAGAAGGGAAATTGAGAACAGTGCAAATTCTAGAGTAACCTCTGTCGGTAGATGTTGCAGGTGAACACGGGCAGTTCCATCTACAGGTGCGTTTTGGAGGGGTTGTATCAAAGGACGGTGACACCTACTCAGTCCAGCCAGCCAATGCCAACCAGCAACGGAAGGAGTCGAGGACGCAACGAGGGAGGCAGGTATCTAGGCCACGAGGTTCGTATTGGGCCAATTTGGGAGGGAGAGAGCCACTCTAGGTATCGCTGACTCTCTGTAGAACGCCGACCAGAGTGAGACACCAATCCGCGGTTGGCCAGTCCAGCGAGCCTGGGGCGTTAGGGCAGTCCAGCTCGTGGAGAGTCCAGGGCACATCGCTCCCTCATCGACATCCACTAATTAACGCTTGGAGCCGTAGGTACGTCGTAGTCCTAGCCTTACGGAGCACACCCTCACTATCGAGAATGAAAGAATGAGATGCGGTGTCGTGCCAAGTAGGTATGAAGTACCGCCCGCAAAAAGGAGGCACCAGGCGTTGGTGTCCATGCCATCCGTGCCCGCGGCCGCCTGCTTGCCCAGGTTCATTCTCACCAACGAGCACAGTCAGCTGCTTTGTTGTATTCGTAAATACATGGTACTATGTAGAATCTTGCTTGGAGAAGTGGGGAGAGGATGGCGGAGGGAACAAAATGAGGAAACAAAGGGAGGGGTTTTGCACGGGCTGGTAATGCCTCTTGCCTGCCTGCACACCAGCGCACTTAACCTACACTTGCAAGGTCTGGTGCTCCGGCGGTGATGCACTTGTAGCACATGCATCGCACTTGCACCGGGCCCGTGTTGGCGGGGGTGCTTTTTTCTCGGGGGGTCTTTCCTGGGCGTTCCGGGCAGTAGTAGCCCAAGCCTCCAGACGGGAGTCTTCGTGGTCTACTACGTACTGCAATGGATGCCGCCGGAAACTAACTTCGTGCCCTGAGGCCTTATGCTAGTATTGCAAATCATGCATCCGTCCATCCTCCTCCCATCCTCCAACCTTCCATTATCCTCACGTACCTCCGTACGCCAGCCTAACCTCCACTCCTGTGCCATGTACTCATCCCCTCCACCCAATTCATCCTTCCACCCACCGTCGAGCAGGCAATCATCGTGCCCCGCCTCAAACCTCACAAGACCGGGCCCACTTCTCTCTGCTTTGCAACGCCCCCAAAATCCGCTGCATTACGAATGTTTCGACGACGACGACCATTTGACGTCGGCCCCCGGCGTTGTCTTGCGAAAAGGAGGGGAGAAACTAGAGTTGGAGGGGAAGACGGCATGGGCGCATACTTACGCATGGACCATGAAGGCTCACCTTCTTGATCCGATCCATCTCCAGCAGTCCCATCCACTCATTCCTCTGTGGTCCGACCTCAACTCCGCTCCAGGTAGACTACCTCCACGACCTCGATGTACGAATATGTAATCTGTTCGCACGCACGCACGCACGTACACCTCATCCGGCAGCGGGTAGTCTGCTCGGTCAAAGCCGCCAGAGGCGGTGCCAACTTGCCCATGCTCAGGCTGATGCCCCATTGCTATTGCTTCATGCCCATGCCCATGGATGGCTTATGGCCCATGGCCCATATCCATGCCATGAATCACTCACTCAGCCTGTGAGCCAACCAGCCCCAACCGGCCTACCAGCCCTCCCCAGGCTTCCTCCATTCTTGTCCTAGGCTCGTCTCGACATCTTCAGAATCAAGCCTCGACTCATTGGTCTAGATGGCTGGATACTACGCAATAAATCCTCACAGCACACCCCTATATCATCATCCATGCCAGCCTGCAGCCTCCTCGAACACGCTCAGACCAAGCAGCACCGGTGTTCTTGGCACTTCCTCCATCTCCTCTCGTCGCTATCTGTGTTGCCTCTTCGCTGAACCATGCGCCTAGGCGGCTTGGCTTGCCTGGGAGCTCGGTGTCGGGACTGCTGGCCATTGTCGCTCCGCTACAACCGCGACGTCCACTCCGCCCGATGACATCCTATCCATGCCGGGGGGTGGAGATTTGGAAGGGGGAATATGTTTAGACTCAGCAACTGACTGGGGCCTCACACACGAAATGGACCGCATGCGCCGTCCGATGCTAATATCAAAGACACAGCAAAAGTCTCGAATGATGCTGCGAACGAGATAGACCACAGGCCTACACGGCGGCGCTTGGATTACCCTCCCAAAGCCACGGCTCGTTGCACACGGTCATATCTCACCTCTGGCCCTTTGTCGCCTTGTTGTGGAGACAAGGTCCATGTCTCCGCCCCCCGTGGACTCCGTCTCTGACTCTGTGGCCTGGCCCAGCCCGACAAAGACTATTGCCAAAAGCTTACACCCAGCCCGCTTCTCGACCAATCATGGTAGCTCGCCGCTCCATCCCATCTGCTGCCCCTTCGGCAACCTTGTCACGCTAGGTAGTCAAAGGCAGAGACGAAATCGCTTGCCTGACACGCACGCTCCAAGCGTCCCACAAACGCCGGCATCCTCGTCCGGGCTTGACGCCGTCTCGCCGGCCTGTCTTGACTCTTCAGGTCCCCAGTTTGCCCGATGGATGGTTGGGGCACCCGCGCACCAAGCCCATCTGGGGCCCGGCCGGCAAAGTTTGGTCCCAGGAGTTGCATGCGATCGATGGTGGTTGATGCTTAGTGACACCACGCCCACGAAACTCAGCAACTTGTGCCGGCCCATGGGATTTTCAACGCACCGGAGCCCCCAGCCGTGTTGGCCATGTCCACGGAATTTGCCTCGGATTTGCATCCGCTCATATTGGTGGATTACACAATTGCAGGGGGGTTGCATAATGTGGCTCCGCCGCATCGTTTGCCTCTCCGACAAAGCCAGAAGCGTTAAATAGTTGTACGTAGTACACCGGACAGACCCGTCGCCCTTTCCCCAGGTCGGTAGCGCACCGAATGCATCCCTGGTCATGACGGGGGCGTCCAAGACGCAAAAGAAACCACAATTAAAGCCAGATCAAAATACATACCCATGAATCCAATCACCGGGAGACTCGGATCGTTTTAGAAGCACCGCTGACGTCTTGAATTCACTGCAAGCCGAATCGTCATTTGACCAAGATAGATCTTCTTCCTGCTGATGGATGGTTTAACCTGGGATCTATGTCCTATACAGGGAGGTACATGCAGTCGTATTACACTACTATGGTGGAATATTCCACCCGATGAGGCTTTCTCGTTACGACGTCCACAGTCCACACTCCTGCACATGCACCAGGCCCCCTACAGTACGTGTTCCGCCCTTAAGCAAACGCAGTTTGACTTGACGACAGATGCTCACTTCTCAAGTGTCTCGCTATTGGTCATTTACCCCCATGCAGTGGAGGCAACACTCAAGAGCCATGTCCCGCCGCCACAGCCAACACGTTTGTGGTCGTGTGTCTGTGTGTGGCCCCAAAATATCAGCGGGTCTGTGACCTCTCGGCTCCAATTAGCATCGACGATGTCAAGTCTTCAAGATGTCTTGTTTCGCTCCCGCTTCAGTGTACTTCGTACTTCAGCATGCTCAAAGCTCCCCATGCTTTATTACTACGTACGGCGATGCCACACTCCTTCTCCATCGGTGTCAGCATGTTGACGGTCGAATGACCAGAATCCTAGCCATGACACCCCAGACGATCCAACCAGCTACTAGGTAGATATGTATGCTGTCACTTGATCAGTAGGGGCTGAACTGCCTGGAAAACCACTGAGCAACTGACAACTGCCCGTACTCTGGGTGGAGGAGGTCTTGGGCTGCGTCTCCATTCAAGATGGTCAACTCGTCAGATGCCATGCCGACTCTTCTAATTTGTCCCTCCAAGCCGGCCCGGAACCTGGCCCATATCTCACCACCCACCTTCGGCCGGCTGTGCTGTGAACGGCGTCCCTGTCCGCTTGTTGTGTTAGGCTAATAGGTACTGGCCAGCTACCGAGCTACTCGTTCATCCCAAGAGCGGGACTTCAATTGCAACAAGCGCTAGGGCCGACGTCTTTTCTGCTGCGGCTTCATTGCTTTGCCCGCCTAACACCCCAGAAACCCTGGGCCGCTAGTACGACGGGCGCTCAGGACGGAACGGCTCTCCAAACCCACCGCTTCCCTGGAGGATGGTACGAACTACGAAATACATGAAAGACTACGTTGTGCAGCAGCAACCTGGGAAATCAGCTTTCAGCCAGAGAAAATCTGTTGGGAGCGGCTCGTTGTCGCTCAGTCGGTCGCTGGCTCAGAAACGCCCTCAACCCGGTCTGATCCACTCAGTGGTTCTTTTCTCGCCCATTTTCTTAGCAAGCCACCCTACATTGGGCTGCTACCGTACTACGTACGAAGCACGACAGTGCTAGCTCTACTACAGATTCAACTTCGCACATGCTTGCTTCTAGTCGCCGAATGGTGGTAATGACGGTGACGAGGATCCCTGACGTAGCGGATGTTCAGCGCTTGGTTCGACGATCAACATGATATCTATTCCTGCAGTCTGCCCCGCAACGACCCCAGACCCCTCCCAAATTTGATGCTCATCGGATTTCAGGACTAATAAGCAGGAGATGAGATAATCAGGGCAGCTCATTGTTTCTCGGATACTGTATCCGTAAAGGGTCTCTGCTTCAACCGCCCTGCCATGTCTTGCTGATTTGGTACAGATCTCTCGTCCCCTTGAAACTTCAGTCTTCTCCCCCGTTGACAACAGGAATCGCCTTATCATTCCGTTGGTGGCGGCCAAGGCATGTATGTACCACGTCTCCACGACTCGACTGACAGAAGCCACCCCTGCCCGACATCGCTAGCCTGCGAAAACTGCCTGCTCTTTCTCAAGGCTCAGCGTCAAACCCAGGACAGGGCATGGGCATGGGGGTAACGTGCTAGTTCGCCAGCAGCTGTACTCCGCAGGCTGTGAGAGACTTGTCCACTGGTGGCCTCCACTGTGGACGGATCTACCGTGGACGAAGTAATTTAACCCCAAACCTATGTAACTCGCCACCTGCGTCGTCGCACTTTGCCTTGATCATGGCTGCACTTAGCAAGCGGTGGAGCGAGCGACAACGACTCATCTTGTCCCTTGCCCATCAGCCCCCACCATCATTGGGCTTTTGAAGGAACCGATGCAGTGCGAATACCCGACCGAAGCAACCAAGATATCTTGTCGATTCTGGCCCGTCGTATCCCCCGACTGTGCCCTTTCCGGTTGGTACGGCGTCCCGCGTGCGGAGACGAACAAGACTCGGGAATGGACAATCACATTCAACGGACGTGGTCTGGGCTGGGCTCAGACTCGTCAGCCCGCGCCTCCGATCCGCTTCCAAGGGAAGGATGGCGCTGAGGCATCTTTTTGGTGGTGTCGACCTATTGAGCCTGACCGCACCTTGGCGCCAGCCAGCCCTCCCTTTTCCATCCTGGTTGAAACAAAGCAAAGAAAATACTACCCGTCGAGGCCTCGTGGTGAGACGAGGCAGCTCTGCAGTTGTGTGAGAATGCTTGGTGTAGTGGCGAAGCGATCCGCCTGCTGAGCGGCCGCGTGTTGGCAACGAAGCCGCCCGGCCGCCGTGTCGGTGTGGATGGATGACATTGCAACTGCCAACGTCGCTGATTTACGAAGTTCTTTTCATTGGGGCCCTCGGAGCACGCATCCCGGGCATGGGACTTATACGAACGCATCGGCGGGGAGGGAGGCAAGTTCGTTGGGATCTGTTGGACAGCCTCCGTTCGTGTGTTTGACGTCCTTCCTTCCGTGCCAACTAGCGGCTGCACGCGCGGCACACCGACGAGTGCAGCACCTCATGCTGGTTGTACGGGATAATCTCAGGTCACGGCCCGAGGTTTGAAGGCGTGAGGCGGCGCATCGACACATGCATCTCGCTCACGGCTGGAGAGGAAGCCCGGCAATACTCACCCAGCACTTGGCTAATGTCTTGTGATACTTGATCCTCGCATCCGTTGTAAAACCGCACTCTTATACCTCACCGGACGATTGGTGGACTCCGACAGCCTCTGCAAGCAACGGCTAGCTACCCTCCAGGCAAACGTGAGAAGGCAAGTCGTCGCGGTCTTGGTGCATTTACAGTCTACTCGTGAGGCCCGGAGGTTCTCTGAAACGAAGTGGCTATGGTTGTTTCTTTTGCCGATAGTGACTTTAAAGCAGGGCGTTAGACCATCCAAGCCCACAGCTCTGGTCAGGATCTGAATATGCCCGAGTTCAGCATATTGCAGCTCACTGTGCGACGTCAGTCTCAGCGACCACGCCCCGGCTGCCTGCGATGCCTTGCATCCCACGCCGTCCTTTGTCTTCTACGTCGTGGCCGAAGGCGTTTGTCCGGCGGAGCCCAGGCTTACGGCGCACCCGGGGTCGGACAGGCGGGCCGGCCTACAACAAACCGGATCGCCGTGAGGTGAAGGACATCGCGGTGGCCCTGCGTGTCCCGTCGAGGCTGAGGAGGGTGAGGCCATCCCTGGTGGGGATTTGCATGGATGGAGGGCGTCGCTGATGCTGTTGGATGACGAGGCTCAATCTCCGTGGCGGAATGGCGTGACTCGTTTGTTCGGGTACGGTATCATCTTCCCAGGCTTCAGCATCGCATTGGCAGGTTGCTTGGCGTGTTGGTCTAGGTCCAGAAGCCGCCCAGGGAAGTCGGCCAGCAGAAAACTGCCCATCGTTGCAGAGGCATGGGCAAAGGCAAAGGCAAAGGCAAAGGTAGAGACAGAGGCCGTCACGGTTTCATCATCCCTTACCCGACACGAGACTGAGCGACGACGCCTCCCCCCGGATCCCTGGCGTTGGTCGCGGATAGGCTCGTTCTGTGACGCCCCCTTTTTCTTCCTTGGCTGCAATCCAAGACGCCGGCCCAGTTCCTCAGAGAAAGAGAAAGTAGCGGGTGTCGAGGTCGTATTTTGTTTTCCTAGGGCCCGATTGTCCCCATCCATCAATATCCACCAGAAGGAAGCGCAGGTTAGCTTGTCATTCCGCCCCGTATCCGCCGTGCCGGTGCCACTGGTGTATATTGTTTGCCCATCCGCTGGGTTGGCCCCCCCGCCGTCTCCTCACACTAAACCGCTTCCACGACCGTCCTTGAGTCCCCCCCTGCCCTTCCCTTCCTCGCCCAACTGCTCCTCAGCCGGTGGAGTGTGGTGGTCACTTGGGCGCTGGGCTGGCACAACTGGGTCACCCCCCCCTCTCTTCAGAAACCCGGAATGCAGGGTGCGTGGGGACCGGCCAATCCGTACGGTCGCGGGATGGATGGGGATGGGGATGGGTGGTGAGGGCGAGACGGGCGCCTGAGTGTGAGGAAGCGGGAGGATGGGTAGGGGAAGGGAAGGGAAGGGAAGGGAATGAGTGGATGGATCGACGTTGTCTGGAAGGGGGGTGGCATTGGAAGCCTACCACTGTCCCGACTCCCAGAGACACAGGGCAGCGAGGGTTGAACCGGCCATGGTGATTGGGAGTGGAGGATGCCGTCTTGATGCAAGCACTTTACGCGGTTCCGCGCGCGTCGCCTGGCTTGTACGGGGAACGACAAGCCATGCTTCCGCGGCCATCGGCGTTGGCTTTCTCTTCCCTCACGAGTCACAGAAGGCCGCGGCTGCTGCGTGACCCCCGTTTGCTCGTCGTTGCTGCCAAGCCCGCCCAGTCGTTAGCTCTGGCGTGAGTTGCGGATCGCGGATGATGGTGATGGATCTTGCCTCCAAGGGGGTGGCATCGGCAAGTAGTGCAAGCAAGTAAGCAGACGGAGGCGCGGAAGACGGTCCTGCTTCCTTCCGGGTGCGGGATCGACGGCGTGAACAGACGAGACGAGGCGCCGTTCGTATCAGCTGCTATTGTCCTGTCTCATGTTCTTCCCGTCCAGCCGGCGTGGAATGTAGACGGATCAGTAGAGACGGCGGTAGGACAAAGGTCTAGTAGATGGATGTTAAGGTCCAGGGTATGCAGTTTGATATTGAGGGCTTGGGGAACCACATTGACCAGACCTGCCTTCGCTATCAATAAGTAGCACCTCGCATGCCTTTTAGACCCTCTGCATCTGAGGGACCTTGAGAGGTACAGTCGCACGAAAACCCGTGGTGATGTGTTGTGATATACTAACATAATGACCTACTTCAACGACCGATGAAGCCAGTGGCCTGTTTCCATTTGAAAGACGGCCATGTGAAAGGGACAGACACTTTGTTATATTTCATATCGTCATTCGTACGAGTAAAGTATGGAAGACAACCCAACGATAACAAACCCTTCCGAGAAAACTAGTTGTGGGAGACGCCTTTCAAGCCCCGGAACCGTCGTTCCCTTCATCCTCCTACCGCAACTTATCCGCCCGCGCCCATTCATCATCACGGAAGCCCTTGACATCGCTCAGGTACTCATTGAACCGCTGCACCGACCGGAGCGCGTCCTGCATGTGCTTGTACCGCAGCATCTCGTGGCGAAACCTGGCCAGGTGCCGCGCCATGGTGACGGCGTTGCGGATCTGGCGGCCGTTGATCTCGACGAGCGCCAGCTTGTGCAGGTTCATCCGCAGGTCTTCCATGTCGACGCGCTGTCCGGACCGCGGCAGCATCTTGATGAAGTTTTGCCAGATCTTCAGCCGGTCTTCCTCGTCGAGTCTGGGGTAGGCCAGTGCCAGCTGGATGCGCGACTTGAAGGCCTCGTCGAAGCTGCCGACTCTGTTGGTCGTGAGGATCAGGATCCCGTCGTAGTATTCGAGTACGCGGAGGAAGACTTGTCGGGTTAGTTTCGTCGGACTTGAGACACGGGCTAGGGAGAGGTACTTGAAATGACGGCGTTGCGCTTTTGGTCGGTGAATGATCGTTCCTCGAGGAACACATCGGCTTCGTCGAGCAGAACCACTGTTGGTCAAAGACGTTAGTGAAGATCCGTTCAATACAATACGCTGAGAATTGTACCGCAACCCCAAGCCCTGCCAATCTCCAGGACATCGCCCAGATACTATCTCATGTTAGCCGCTCATTCCACTGCTGTGGCCTCACGAGGGTTACCTGTTCCACCTCCTTAGGCTCTATGCCAATATCGCCACATGTCACACGATAAAGTGGTCTCTCCTGTACTTCTGCAATACTCTCAGCCGTCAATGTCTTGCCCGTCCCCGGACCGCCGTGGAGCAGAATGAGAAGCCCTTGGCCTTTGCCGTCGATAATGTCCTGGACTGCGCTGGACCGCTCGCCGTGTACCGTCACCATGGCCTTAATCAGCTCTTTGGTTTCCTCTGGGGCAACAAGCTGGTCGAATGCAGTCTTGTTCCATGTCACGTCGGTGAGGCGATCCACATCCAAACGTTCTTCTCAGCCAGAGTCAGATCAATTTTCCATGGTTCCAAAGCGTTAGGGCTGGGTTGCTCACCCCATGACTTGTTAGAGAAGCTGAAACCAAGAATGGTTGGAGGCAAGCATGCAAGGAATGCGTCGGATTCTGTTTCTTCGGACTCGATATCACGAGGAAACAATTTGTGCATATCTGGTGGGGCCGGATGAAGGCGTCTGTACATGGCGTAGTCAATCATGTATCGACACTCGGCCTCCATCGTACAGAGTGATCAGCTTCGGCTGTTAAAAGAATCGACCGGGCGTTACAAACCTGATGATGATGACGCCCACCAACTCCGTTATAACACACGAGACCCCCTTTACTGAGCCGCCAGAATTTATGGCCACGAGCTATCAACTTTGTTTCCAGGCCATCCTTGGCAAATCGAATGGGATAAAGACTGAGACTCAAAATGTCGACCAACTCATCCTCTGGCTCTGCTTTGGATATCCTCCCAAAAACTCCGTTGCGAAGGTCCATGTCAAATTCTGGGATCGTCCTGGGATACACAGAAAGCTCGCCGTCAAACTCGTAAGTATTGTACGACAAGTACCCGGAAGCAAAAAAATCGTGAATTTTGGAGGCCGAAAGGGCGCCTGTTTGCCTGCCGCGGTTCTGCAAGACAACTAGTTCGCCCGGTCGAAATAGCTTGTTGTAGTGTTCCGAATTGACCTTGCCTTGGGCGAACAACGCATCCGCTTCATCCCAGTTCTCCCTAAAGTTGTTTTCCATCCACGCAAGCAAAGCTTTAAGGGATCGTATCTCCAGCTCATTCAAGCCACTGGCGTTCTGTAACTCCATGAAAGTTTTGTTATGAAGGTAGAAAGGAAGATAGGGTTCTGAAAACCGGTGTTCGCTATTGCGTATAAGGGATTTAAATCCAGGGAAACGTCCTGGATGGGCGCTGACAATGGAGTTGAATGCGCTACTAGCACTCGGGCCCAGAACGATGCTCTTCGAGTCCGGTTTCAGCGGGAGAGAATCTGAGCTCAGCAAGCCGTTAATGCTGCCCACTTTGTCAAATATATCATCGATCACCCTCCTGTGTCGTTCATAGAGATGAAGTATAACGAATGAAAGGTTCTTATGATTCCTCAAATAATCACCTATCTCTTCAACTTCGATAGCCCCTCTCGGTTGACTCTTCCTCGTGTCGCCTTTGAACATGCGCGGCGCATCTAGGTAGCAGGTATAATCATGGAGATACCAGATCTTGTCGGAAGAGAGAACGTGGAGGTTCTCGATTGATGGTAGCTCGGGAGGATTGGCATCATTGGTTAATGGGGGAGTCCTGTCTTCGGTGGTCAGGGACGACTCGAGCTCAACCCCCCTGGCTACTTTGAGTTCTGCTTTGAGCATGTCGTTCTCAACTTGTAGTCGAGAGATGGTCGACACGAGATGATCCGTCACTTCAGAGGATACTAGGTCTAGTGCAGGTAGGGTTTGCAACTTGCGTCGTAGTTCTTCTGCTAGGTTTTCCGCCGATGGGACATGCTGGTTAGGTATCAGATCGGCTTCTCGTGCCAGTAGGTTAGCTGAGCATTCTTAAGTGGCAATGTATTAAGTGACTTCGCATGCTATTTACCTTCGTCTGCGGAGCTACGGTGTGACTTGGATCCTATGGACTGAGGCTGTTAGTATCCAGAAGGTAATTTCCATGTGGCTGAAACTAACTGAAGTTGGGGATATCGGTTCTGGTTGTCCTGGCTGCTTTGATAGTCCTGATAGTCCTGGTGATCTTGGTTGTCTTGGTTGTCTTGGTAATGGAGGTGTTGATCTAACTGTCGCAGCTAGATTCACGATGTATTAAAGCGCATTCCCAACCGAAAGGCCATGTAGGTAGCACATACATGAGAACACATGCTCAGTGCTCTTCGTGTGGTCTTGTGATATTGTTTTGTTCTGTGGTACACTTTGCGGCGGCTGCAGAACTCGTGACTGCGGCATAGTAGATGCATCATGAACCTTGCCGCTGTCTCTCTCCATGGCGAGCGATGTGTGGTAGCTGTATCCCAGCTAAAAGGGCGCAGTGAATTTTGGCAGCCACAAAAATGAACGAGAGACACACGCGAATGAGCGAGACGCGAGGTTGACAGCGCAGAGCTGGCTGCGTACGAATCGAGGCGGGGTTGCGCCTCTTATGTCCGCTCACACTCATCGGGCGCGCTCATCAGCACATCCTGCGGGGCTTAGAACTTCTCGGCTTCATTCGAGGCCTCTTGGGTGTTGTGCATCATTGCTGTTGGTGGCTGAGCGCGAATCCCTGTACATGCAGCCACGCATGCATGCAGTGAGCCTGAGCGGCATGGCGGCCTCGGAGCCTGATTTCAGGTTGCACCGAGATAGTACTTGAACAAATCTGAAGACGAACACATGTGGTTCGTTATAAGGGCAGGCAGACGACAGGTCGGCAAAGAGACATGCCAAAGCGAGAGCGACTGTCGAACACGCCAGAGCCTCAACACATCTCCGCGTTATCGAGCGATCTGAAGGCGGCATGTCGAACTCGCAGAGATTAGTCCTGGCCAAACCTGTCACGACCCTGGCTGAAACCGCCGCTATCGATCAGTCCAAAGGCGTCACAGCCTGGTTCAGACCAGAAAGCCAACAAGATGTGTAAGCCGTCTTTTGCTTCCCTCAACCCTACCTTCATCAAAGCTTACAAGACAGGGATGAATCGAGCAAGGTTATAAGACTAGCTTACGAGAAAGCCATGTTGTTTCACCTGGAGCAATCCAAGAGCCGGAGAAAAGCCCACCTCACCTCATTATTCGAATCTACTACCATAGATGACGTTCTGTTACATGTGAGGCAAGTGGAGCAACAGCATGTCGCGACAAAAGAGGGAAAGAACAGAGCATCGAAGTCTATGAGCTCGGGATGGACGACAACCGTGTCCAGAATCAATGCTTTCAGCAGTGTCATTGACGTGCTGGTTTCGAGTCATCCAGAGTATGCTGCGCCTATATGGGGAACAATCAGGTTTCTGTTCACGGTAAGATAAAACAGACCGGCACTGAAGCAACTTCAAACTGAGTATAAAAGGCAACACTCAACCACCAGGAGCTAGCAAACAAAATCTCCGAGGCATTTGCTGCCATCAGCAACGCACTTCCAGAACTGGACTTCCTGGCAAATCAGCTCTACCCTGTGCCGAACATCCAACGAACACTGGCCAGCATGTACACTCACATTGTCGACTTTTGCATCCGGGCATTGAAGTGGTACCACAAGGCCGGAAGCAGCTTCTTCAGGAAGGCTGTCGCGGCGATCAAGGACCCGTGGGCGCTCGAGTTTGAAGACGTCGTACGTCAGATCCAAGAGACAACAGCGAGGATACGCCAGCAGGCAACAGTGGCGCACCAAGCCGAGACTAGACATATCAGCTCGATGGTCACCGATGTCCGTTTGGAGGTTCTGAATATGCGGAACAAAAATATTGCCCAAAGCTTTCTGAAGGTCTCCGAACCGGGAGGTCCCGTTCTTAGTAAGTATTTTCGATCGGAAGCTGTTGTGTTGGAAGAGGATAGAGTAAAAACTCACGCCAACTCACACACTAGATACAGGTGTCGAAGTCCCTCCAAATCCACCAAAGCAGCCTTTGACGCTACCGAGCATTCCTTTTATACCGGAAAACGTGTCAAAATATCTTCAGTCTGTCCCCTTTGATCCCGGAAAGGCTCTGAGCCTTGGAACAGCATTACGGAACCGTCGGCGAGTCCGGGGAAATGCGGGCTGGGACGACATATGGGCGTCGACAAAGCTCCGTGACTGGATCTCCCAGCCAGGCTCAGCGCTTGTTGAACTCCAAGGATGCCTGGTTACGACCGATGCCTCACGAGACTTTGCCTTTGATATGGTCGACTTGGTGAAATCGACCAAGTTGCCATTGGCATGGTACATCGGCTCACCGTTGCCATCTACTCCAACGAGACAGATGACGCCTATAGATATTTGGCGGACATTTCTTCAGCAGATCTTGGACCAAAACGAAAACGCATTCGCGAACAGTCGTCTTAGTGAATCGGAATTTGCGTCTTGTAGCACGGAGGAAGAGTGGTTGCAGCTTCTTGTGGCTGTTCTTGACGAGTTCCCGCGGATTGTCCTGATTCTGGACTCACACGGAGAGGGACGTCAAGCCATCGACGCTGTTAGGAGGTTCTGGACTCTAGTGGATGAGCGCAAGACAACCACAGCAGTCAAAATGCTTCTCTTGACATATCCAGGCCCGGGGATTCACTTACCGACGATACTCCCGGGCGATGGCCTTGCCTCTTTTACGGTTACACTCGGCCGAGACCGGAGACCCGGGACGGCGAGAGCCTCAATGCATGGGAACGCCAGGGGCCAGAGATGGGCGGGCCCGAGGTCTGCAGGTGGACCCTCCCTGTTGAAGCCGTTCGTGCTCCAGGTGACGGAGGTGAGGAGGGACTCGGAGCACGGCTGGTGAGGTGAGGTGGTGGTGTGTCAGGGGGAGGATGATGGTACGAGACCCGCAGGATGCTGTGGGCACCAGATGTCCATAATTGGCATCGGGAGGCGTTTTGACAAGGGGCAAAGAACTTCCCGGTGCAGATCCGGATTTGGAGTTGCAGCGAGGAGGATCTGGAGGATTCCAGAAGCCGAGAGGCGAGTGGGGATAGTCGTGGATGTTTGATGATGGCATTTTTGATATGGGTTATAAGTTACCAGCGAGATTCTAGGCGCATAATTTAAGCAATAAATATGCTTTTTTCTCTTTCTTTTGAGATATCCCACTTACACCAGCCAGCCAGTCCCCCTCCCTAGGGCATCTCCCCTTTGACTCACTTTGTTGTCAAAGGGAACAGAAATTTGCCAGCAATTCGTGATCTCCCGCGCGCGATTCCAACGATCCGACGGCACAGCTGGCGTCCTACCTCGTAGTAGCCCTGTGATGGCGTTGTTGTTTCACGGCTGGATACTTTTTATTTTTTCGCATCACGAGAAAGCGAAATCAGATGCCTCACCCGCGAACCCCAGGCTATTGGCGGCCCTGCCGAAAACGTTGGGGAAAAAAGCGCACTAAATCCCGTAGTATGACTGTTTAGTAGATTGTGCTTGGAAATGCGCGTTGCTTCGATTACTCTACGGTTTGCCATGTGACGATGGTTATAAGAAACGGCCCGACGCCACGCTATTCTGACTCGCTTCGTGATTCCTCCCAAACCTCGACACCGACACATCAACATCAAGCCAAACCCTGAAGCTTACTACTACTACTATCCTCGCTTTTGTTTCCTCCGCTGTTTCCTCAACCGGCAACAGCGCTTCCCCAGCTTAAATAAAAAACCCCACGCCCTTGCAAACCCGGTATTCCCAGTGCCCCCCCCGCCCGCAGAACACGGCGCATCCCGGGGGAGACCGTACGTCATCGCGGCGCCAAGCCAAGGATATCCCCGTCCAGCATCCGGCACGAGACTCGGTAGCGCAGCCTGGCGATTGGAAAGCCCGCTGACCCTAACGCGGGCGTGGGAAGTCGACCCTGCCGACGCCGAATCCCGTCGAGTTCTCGCAGCCGTGTGTGTGTGCTGCGTTGCCTTCGCGAGCCGGCCCGTTGCCGATCGCTTGCCTGTTTAGACCCCCTTGGGCAGCGCTTGGAGCGCGTGTTGAGACATTCCTCAGTGTTGGGCACTATCACCGACTACGTGTTGTGTTGGAGATAAACTCCCGCGATATCTTTCCCGTCACTTACTTACTCACTTGCAACAACATCCTACGCACTGCAACACCACAACAATCAACTTGTACGCAAAAAGAAGCAAGAATACACAATCAACAACACGCCAACAACCTCTACAACATCCACGACACATCCCCAATCGACCCATGGACAGGTCCCGCTCTTACTCGCGGCCAAGCCCCGGGGGCAACCGGAGATCGCCATCGCCCAGCACTCCGCGATCCACCACCACCACGGCATCTCGCGGCCGCCCCGTATCGAGCCTCCCTTCCTCGCATCACGGCTCCCACTCGAGATCCAGCTCCAAGTCCAGCTCCAGCTCCAAGTCCAGCTCCCGCTCCCCGAGCCGCCGCAATCACCAACACCACCACCACCGCCAGGACCAAACCGAACACCACCAAGACCATCAGCATCACGGCCTCTTCAAGACCTCGGCCAGCCTGATTGCAGGCATCGGGCTCGCCACCGTCCTGGCTCACAAGGTCTGGCCCAAGGGTGTCGTCCACGGCGACGAAGACGACTGGGTCTCTGCTCCCAAGTCCAAGCACCACCACCACCACAACAACAACCGTCACCGTCACCCGTCCGAGCGCCATGAGCACCATCGCCGTCGCTCGTCCGACACTGGGCGTACTGTCGACCGCGCGAGGAATGTGCGCGGCCGGGGCGATGTCCTCTACGTCGAGGAAGTTGGCCCCTTTAGACGAGGTGACAACCGGAGGGCCTCGTTCGATCCGAGGGCCTTCGAGAGACCAGAGGCTCCTTCTTCTAGGGATGAGAGAGTCCGACCCGCTGTGCCCCCGTATCCCGAAACGCCGTATCCCGGCGAGAGGTTTTACGAACCTGCGCCGAGAAGGGCTCCTGTCCCGGAGCTTATCCCCGTTCCTCGTTGAACGAGACCAACCACAATGAACGATAACGATTACAGTAATGACGGCATAAAAACGGATCGCCTTGTCTTTGGGTAATGTGTTAATGAGTGGGCTTGGGTTGAGCTGGTACCTTTTCTTTTTATTATATGAGCTTCACGACTTATAAATGAGTTGACGACTGGATGAGAATGTTTGATACCCAGTTCACCATTTGCGAATAAATCACCGTGTTTATGTTTCTATGCTATGCTGCCTATACCCGGCCCGTAACTCCATGAATTTGTACCAAAGTCATTCCTTGTCCACCTAGATGTTCATCATGTTTGCCTAATCCAACGTGCACACCGATTTCGCGTGTACGGCATCATTATATTCGCCGTTACTCCCCTCTGAGGAAGATGGACTGCTTGGGATACCTTCTCCCGTCTCCTGCGACCCCATTGCGGCTGCTGCCGCCTCCTTCCACTGTCCTCCAGCGGTGCGTCTCACAAACTCGGCGTTGAGGCTATCACCGAAATACCTCTCCCGACGAGTGGCCTTTCTCTCTCCACCCTCCAACGCTGAGTAAGCGCTTCGAGTAGTCCGCATTCTCTTTCTCTTGCCACCTTCGCTTAGCAGATTGCTAAGCTTGAGTCGTTCTAGCATGAGATGGTGATCGAATTCTACGATGCCTCTCACCCATGGCGCGACATCCACGGCAATGTCCTTCAGGGTGCGGTCAAAGACGGATGGATCGAGGTGCGTTGAAGCTGCCGCCTTTTCTGAGACCGCAATCGGATCAAAGGCAAAGGCGAAATCCAGCCGACTCAACTGCGTTGGAGTCCGGTCAAAGGAGGCGTTTAATATAGAAACTGCCTGGTTCTCATTTACTGGCCCCAAGGCGGAGTTGGATGCAAGGTCGAGTGCATAGGTCGCCCGGAGCAGGTGGCTCTTCGCAAGAGACCTAAGCGATATTGAGAGGGCGATATGCGGTGAAGATGGAGCTGCCTTGGGATCCACATCGAGAACAGGTCGTCCGAGGATGAAGTCGTCTTTGGTCTTCGCCGATATCTCGGGTAGTGTTGGATCAAGGGGCTCCTGGAAGCCCATCCCAAACCCACCGCTGGACAAGATATCTGCGCAGCTCATGGTGTCACAGAAGTCGTCGTACGCCGCGAGGGCATCGGAATTCTGTCTTGGGCCGGTGCTGGTCTCAGACACGCTCTGTGCCCATGATTGCAGATCCGTTGAACTGTTCCAGTCGCCCAAGTCCATATTCCAAGAGTCCCATGATTGCTGCATACTTTCCTCCTCCGACTCTAGAGGGCTGGAGCACGTGGAAATCAGATCACGAACAATCCAGCCCATACCTTCGCAGTACGTGTCTTCGCTGACAACTCGGATCACGTCCCCGTTCTCGTCGAGGTCAGAACCCTTTGGCCATCGGAGGACAAACCAGTCGAATCCTCCCCTGCGATCACCGACACTGATCTGACACCAGTAATTCAGTTCGGTGAGTGTCGCCCTAAGATCGTTGTTACGAGACTTGTACAATGCCTCAACCGCCGGACGTCGAAGGAGGTGGCCCTCGTTCACAGCCACAAGAAGGCACAGATCCACGGCAAGGTCAGTAGGAGGAGGCGAGAATCGGATAATCCCATGGAGACTCAAATTTTGCAAAGGAACCAAGTTTTCGTCGTTGCAAGTCATGATGAACGGACGCTTGGACTGTAACATCATCCCCATCAGGGTCGCCCAGAACTGCTTGTCTTCCTCATACAGAACATCCACCTCCTCGAGTAGGATGAGAGATTGTTTTTGATTCTTGACAGAGCTTTGCTTGTTAGGCTCGGCTTTTTTCTCTGCTGGTTTTCTTGTCGGCTTCTTGGAGACTGCGGCTGGTTTGCGCTTGAAGAAAGTCGTCATCGTCCCTTGCTTCCCTGACTTGAGATCCCGGGAAACTTCGTCCTCTTCGTCACTTTCAGCGGCTGAATCGGTGTGGTGTTGAACCAGATGGTTGCGCGTCATATCGCCAACCCTCTCCAATATGTCCTTTCCGCTCCGCCTGCTGCTTGAGTTGATCTCGAATATCTCGAAACCCAACTCCTTCGCCACTGCATAAACAGCAGCTGTTTTGCCGCTTCCATGAGGGCCGCTAACCACAACGGCATTTGTTAGTCGAGCCTGGTCCTTAGAACCCTTCGCTGCCGCGTCCCCGCTGCGAAGAACCGTTTTCTTCGTAACACCAGATCCTGCGGGGGCCCAATCGTCCTCATCCTCGGAGACTTCGTCCATAGCATTCGCTTCCTCGTCACTGTCGACAATGAACCCATCCAGTTTATTCTTCTTTCTCCTTTTCCTAGGGGCTGAGTCTGTTTTTGTCTTGCCCTTGCCGCCGGCATCGGCACCCCCCGTGTCAACAGACTGGACTCGGAGGGTTTGCAGCCACTCCTTGAGCAGAAAGGCTTCTTTTCCGGCCTGTAGGACTTGTGAAGCTGTAACAGGAGCGTACTTTTGGACCCAAGACTGGCTTTCACACGTTGATCTATCGTATGCTGAAAGGCCTGTTTCTAACGTTCGGAAGAATCGAGATATCGCTGGGTGTGTTCGCTTAGCTGTGCTGTCGGATTCGTCTGAACCTGGGCTGTTGTCTTCAGTGGTGGCCGGCCTATACGTGCGTAGCTCTGATCGAATTCGTTTTTGGAGTTTTCGTCCACTTTCGAAGTGTCGTTTGGGAATCCGCAATTCATCGGGAACTGGGTCGAAGTTGTTGTTATCCCTTTTGAACGTTTCCCGCATTTTTCTGAGATTCAGTGCTTCACAGTGACGCCCTAGAGCAGACTCGTTAGGCGGAATTGTGACGATAGATCCCTTGGACTTCTTTGGAGGTTCCTCGTGGTGATTCGTGCTATCTGCACAACGAATCAAGGTGTCTGAGCCACGGATATGGCTCATGCCCGTTGCAGGCCAGAGAGGATGCATGGCACCCGGCTCTTTGATTCCACCCGACTTGATTCCGAATTGTGGGATTTTGTCTAGATTGAAGGCAGTTCGAGATTTCTTTGGCGACACAGGTGTCGACATGAAGATTGAGTTCCTGGGAGGGGGCAGCTTTTCTTTAACGGCACTGATGTCTCCGGCAGAAGCTGATTGTGCCCCCTTGGCCTTTCCAGTGAAGAAAGGATGTGTTGATTTCGGTGGTCCAGTTGTTTGGCTGGTGACAGGGTCCTTGGGCTTCTTGGGACCGCGAGGCGCCCTAGGTTTGGTTGGAGTTGGAGGAATCAGAACCTTGCCATCAAGGATTTGGGAGATTTTATCGCCCAACTCCTTCCTGGTCTCATCATCGCGGCCGTATTTTATGCACACGACACAAGTTGGGGTATTCTTTGGCTTTGGCTTCGGTGGTGAACCGAGAGTTCCCGTCTTGGGGTTCCATTTCAACACTTTTTTCGTCTTCGGGGGAGTGATGGAGGCTGTAGATTCTGGAATGACCTGTACTTCGGAATGCGGTGGGTTCGTTGTAGGCTGAGGGTAGCCCACAGGTCGAATGGAGATGTCGCTTAGAGGTGTTGGAAAATTGCAAGCAACGTGCTCAGTTGATGCATTATCTGAACCCCTCTCTTCGTGAGGCAGAGGGGTAGAGGCAGTCGGGATTGGGGGCCCTTCGCTGGTTCGATTTCGGCGCTGTTTCTTCCGTTCGTTTCCATTCTGAGGAGCAGGAGGATCTGTCTTGCGTCGTTTTCTCTGAATGGTGGCTGGCTCGGGGTTAGACTGGGGAACGTCAAGTGGTGAGGTGTCTTGAACGGAGTCGCTGGAGCGTTGGGGTTCAGTCGGAGGCCCTTTAGCGAAGAAAGGGTGGAATTTCTTTGCTGGGGGCTCTCCGACACCCTCCTGGAGCATTGCGGCGACCAAAACGGATCCCATTGACTCGAAAAGGACTGTAGAGAATCGCGTTAGCAGAGGAATCTCCCAGGGGAAGGGGAGGTGGAAGAGGCAGGCATGGGAAGGCTTACCTGCTCAAGGTCAGCGTCAGACGAGCATGACCTGGAAGAATCTTGTGAGAAGCAAGAGGAAAGATGAAGGCGAAGAATTCGGGTTCGTAAAGATCGACAAAGGGTGGATATTTGACGAATCTGGGACGGTTATATTGTTCGCAGAATGATGGTCCGAGGGGGTTCGGTTGGCAAGCTGATGGGAAAGACAAGGGCTAGTTAAAGGTCGCGTTAAAGTGCTGGAGACGGACGCGTCGACCTGGCGCGCGCTGCACGAAAGACGTGCCCTTGTTCTACGTCAGGCGTCTTTGGTGGCCCGTGCACGAGAGACCCCACCAACCAACTCAGTGCGCAAAGTTGCAAAGGCCCCACCACCGGATTTTTGCGTCGGCCCGCCCCAGATTTTTTTTTCTTGTGAGAGCTTCAGTATCGCCTACATCAGAAAGTCTAGGCGGACGGGTTGGAACTCGACAACCATTGCGACTCGCACCACGAAAGGTATTCCCTCGGCGCATCGATCCAGTCATCGCCATGGCTTCCGAATACAGAATTCACAAGCCATCCGTTTTGGCGACCCTTCCTCGGCCTCTTGACCATACCGAAGGCCGCATTGTTGCCCGGGAAGTCTACGGCCAGCGCGATGACCAGAAGAAGAGAAAGAGGACGGAGCTGGCCGTTGGCGTGGATGGAGAGACCGCCAGTATCTACGATGTATGTTTCTTGGTTCATGTGAGGCCTTTGCATAATGCTGACCGCTGTTAGATTCCGGCATCGAGATTAATCACTTCCTACCCGATTCCTCCTCAACAGTCCTTCACTTGCCCGCCGTATTCGGTTAGAGTTCGACGTGCTGGAAACACCGATGTCTCACGATACACGTACATTTCTACCAGAGACTCGGCAGGCCAGAAGATCACCCTCTTCAAAGACGTGGTACATCGCGACGGCAAGACGACCTCGACGACAATCTCTTCTCAGATCCTCAACACCTCCGCCATCCAATACATCACCTGCTCTTCGAGCCCTTCCGAAACCTCAACCGTCGGCGACATCGTCACGGTGTGCAATAATGGAGAAATTGTGTCACTCTCGGGAGAGACCCTCGCGCTTCAGTGGAATTCGTCCTCAAAGTCCACGGTTCAGGACAGCGTCGAAAACCACATCGAGAAATTCGAGGTGGACTTTGTAACTTCAGGTACAGTAGCAGAGTTCAGCGAGAGCATTTTCAAGCAGCGGCCAGAGGTTTTCAGCGCCCTACCCAAGACCCCGAGCTCTGAACCCGAACTCCTGGTGCTAGTGCTGAGATGCGTCAGCCAGGGCCAGGAGAGCCATCATGTCGTTGTTCTTGCAGCAGCCTCAGGGCCTTCCTCGACGACGGCTGATATTCAGAAGCTATCACCGCTGGAGATCGTGCCAATTCCTGCCCCTTCGACTGTTGGAGCTAGTGCGCCCACGTACCAGGTCGATATTCAGGCCGGCCTGTTGCTGCAATTACAGCAAGGCTCCCTGAGCGTCTACGATCTCAGTGCTCCTATCCCCAAGCTCAAGTCTGTCGTCCAGATGGGCGACGCTGTGTCAGTTGCGCGTCTTTCTCGGCCATTCGTCCTGGCATGTTCGCTCAAGTCAATTGGCCTTTACAACCACCAGTACCGCTCCATCCATGCGAACGCCCAAGAAATTTTCTCCGAATTGCCGGCTGAATGCCAAGAGCCCAGGACTTGCCAGCTGATTAGCTATCTTCGTAGCCAAGATCTTGTTGTGGCTCTGGTTGATAACGTCCTTGTATCAATTCAAGTCGAGCCCCCTAAGAGTCACGGCAGACGACGAAAACAAGGTCTCTTGATCGACTCCATCGGTCGGGGAACTGCTGTCGAGTTTCCGGCCAAGAAGCTGAAGTCGGAAAAGACGTCGCTCGAGTTCTCGCGACAGGTTCCTGGCACTATGACTGAGGAGTACCTGACGAAGCTCGACGAAGAGCTGGCGTCGGCAGATGGGTTCTTCGAAACTCGCGATTGGGCTCAGTGGGAGTCACTATTACGCAAACGATTTCGCATGGCTGCTTGCAGCGCTACTGAGGGAACAGAAGGTAAGCTGGAGTCGGATTCGCCAGAGCTACCAGAATGGGAATGGCTCTCTGGCCCGTCATCCTATGCCGCCGTGGATCGACGATGGGTTTCGTACGCTATCAGCCGTGTCTTTTCAATCTCAGAGGAACCGCGACCGACACTGCGACTAGAACTGCACGACAGCAATGTCACCTCATATCTGGTCGTGGCTGGCCATCTCACGATATCAAATTTGAAGTCGGCGTTCCGGGACCAATTTGATGCTGAGGCCCTGGACAGCAAGAACCTTGCCAACGACCTTCTGTCATGCCTAATGGACACCGACCCAACAATGGCGCTGCTACTCAACTACCTCCAGGCCACACAGCTTGGTGAATTAGAGCTTCTACTGGCCATCCGTGCATTGATGCTCAACCTGGACTTAATTACCGACCACAAGAAGCAGGCCAGCGCCAAACTCCTCAAAGACGAAGCGCATGAGGAAACCGAGAACTACGACATGGAGATTGACATTTTGGAGCGGGACATTGCCATCACTGAATTCTACCTCGGAGATGATAGCAGCCGTTCACGTGGCTTGACACTGGCTTTCACAAAGCTTTGGCGACTGCCCGCCGTGACCACGGTCAAGGCTCTTCGAGCGACACTGAAGACGGAGGAGATTCTATCGCTCATCTACACGCTCCGGGTGGAGTTAGTCCGAGGTGCATGGACATCGCTGTACATCGATCCTACCAGTTTCGACGCGGAAGGCAACGACCCACCACCAGACGGAGTGATTACACTCATTTCGGACCTCCTGGGGCGGTGCTTGGATGCCGTTGGAGCCGGAGGCTGGCTCTTCAACGATGCCATCTCATCTACGGACAAGGCCGAGGCCGGAGACTTCTTGACCGCATTGAAGCTTGAAGTGACGGCAGCGCTAGAAGGCCTGGAGGAGGCTGTGTACCTCAACGGTATCGTGGGTGAGGCAGTTCAATTTGGACTCGCGTCGCAAAAAGGTGGCGCCGCACGACAGGCGTGGAACACCAACAAGCCGATTACGATGCAGCTAGAGAGCCGCGAGTCTCGACTCCTGCCGTTGGGCCTCAAGACGAAGCAACTGCCCACCTCGCTCAAGGTGGTGTCTGGAGGCGAAGTGGTGGAGAGGAGCTTGAGAGAGCGGGGCCACTTGATCAGCCAAAAGGTGGAGGACTACTCACTGGAGAAGCTTGCGATTTGAGCCTCATTTTTCGGCTCGGGCGAAGATTGAAAGCCGGAAGGTTCAGGCAGAAAAGATCTGGACCTCGGAGATTAGGGCAGTCGCTGCGGACTCGGGCGCCGACTATGGGATGCGGCTGAAAGTCGAGGACGACGCCAGGGATTCGGCACGGGACCTGGCTTGGCACGGAGGGGCATCGGGAGTCAGCAGACGAAGGACGAGGCGAGGTCCGGATGATGGTGCCCAGACGATGCCCGAACGGTGGAGCCACCTCGGAAGAATGCGAGAGGGAGACGCCTTGAAAGACACGATGGTGGCGTGGCAAACAGCAAACAAAGAACGGCTACACACGGCGCAAGGCTGGGCGGAGGCGGAGGCGCGGAATGTATTCCAACGAGACTGAGCTCTTGAGATAGGATAGTTTACAGGGGACTACCTGGATTAGGTGATACAGCAAGCAGAGGAGTTGACAGCTATGCAGGAGTATCAAATAAATGGGCATCTTTTTGACAAGTGGCATTGATGTGCACGTATTTTCTTGGAACAGTCTGAGGTGCATGACACGAAGTGCAAATACGAAGGTGCGGCGCGAGAACCTGCAATTGACGAGAGTGTAATACAGGGAGCTATAGAATAGGCGGGCTGCATATCAAAGGGGGCTTCGTGCCATGGAACGTGTGGAATGAATGGAATGCAGGTCGCAGAACTTTGTAGAGGTTGTGTTGAGCCGCAGCGCCGCAGTCCCATGTACTGCAAGTGCAATGCTACGTAAAGGGTGTTGAGGTTGTGAGGGTCTATTGGCCGGCCGTTGGCGAGATCTGCCTTTTGGTCAGCCTAGTGTGGTGACGTGCATGCAGCAACGCAAGGCCAAGTTTTGGGATGGCAAGCGAGGACACTGCAGTTTTGATACTTGCAGAGTCAGGGCTGCAGGGTAATGTGCTGCAAAAGTGCTTGTTTTTGGTGCACATGGTGCGTCTGCTGTTGTGGCCCTTACGGTGAGTCGGCGTTGGGCTCCGCCGAGGAGACAACGCTTTCGGTGAAAGGAGTTGAGTTCCGGAGATGGAATCATAGAACCTAGAAATTGATTGCTGCCTGGCGGCGGACAACCTCCTGTGTTGCTGCAGCCAACAACACGCGTACACAGCCTGCCTCATGGACAAGCGCAAGTGCGGTCGAGCCGAGAGAGCGTGTGGGTGGAGCGTTTCCCCCTCCCACGTTGAAGAGCTCGGGAACACCTGCAAAAGCAAAAGCCGGGAGCGAGGATTGAAATGCATGAGGTAGGATTTCGAGGCGTGGAACAGCATCTGGTTGGCTGGGCTGGGACGTGAGATGGGGTTTCTCACGAGAACAGCTTTTGACGCTACTGGGAGTTCCTACAGTCAGCCTCGCGGACGGCACCGAGGGGCGATGTTCTAGAAAGATGACAAAGGGCCGATGACTCTATCCAGAGGCTCTGGTTTCGGACTATGCCGATGGGTTTTGGCTTGGCATTGATGGGGCCAGTGGAGATGATTAGAGGAGCGTTTTCTTTTTTGCCTCCCAGGTCGTATTCTCATCGAGCACAGCCTGTTTTCGATTTCCTGGCTTTCCCGGAATATGAAGAAGGGGTTGGTTGGGAAGAGGGAATACTACCGTAGACTGGTAGACCTGGAGTGGCTGGTATGAAAGGGCCGTCCTGGGGAATGTATGATGTGATATGCCAGCTTCAGGACCCCAAATGTGAAGGTGAAACGGTTGATCCGCCGCTCTGGGATGGGCCGGGCTGAGTCTAAGAAAAGCACAAGCGGGCAGGGGTGATGACGACGATTGGATGCCAAGGCTGGAACCTGGAATCGGCCATCAAGGGACGGCGCATCAACGCCTTTGGGATAGGGCGCAGATGGAACGTTGTGCCGTGACAAAAGGCCGTTTTCTTGTTAACCCCAGGGTCCGGTTCGAAGAGATCAGGGGCCCTATGGAAGGAGGAATTTCAGGATCAGGATGCACACCAGGGGACCCCCTTGTGGGGGGAGCGCAGGCGGCTCGTGGTTGGTCAGCCCTGCTGAGGTTCGTGGTGACGATGCTAGCGGCGGTGCGGCTACGTCACTGCCCACGGCCGGGGATTGCGATGATGGACGCGCCCGCCGGAGATGGGCTCCGTGGCTCCCTGGACCAGCTCGGTAGCGCGTGCCAAGGCCGTGCACCGCGAAGGAGAAAGATGGAATCTCGGGGGTTGCTTGGCTGGACGAGGGAAGGCTGGCGGGGTGTTGCTGGTGATGGTGGTGGTGCCCGGGCGGGCTGGTTAGCGGGCAGCTGGTTACAGCAGAGGGCTGTCACGCCCACTGTCGCCCGCCGTCACGCCCACCGCCGTCCACTGGCGTTGCTCGGCGTGGTGAAGGCCACACACCCGCACCAGGACATCCATCCATCCACCATTGATCCTATTCCGTCTTGTCCATTTCAAGACCGGCTGGCCCCCGATCTAGAAAACCCCGTCCTCTCGCTCTCACCGTCGGTCCCTGTGATTCCGCAACTTGCATCTTGCATCGCTCCTTGCATAGCTGGTGAGCTGATCGACTTACACCATTTGCCACCCAACAACACCAACGCCCATCATCACCACCACCACCACCACCGCGACCACGACGACAACAACAACAACCACCACCATCACCGCCACCCAACTTCCTGCCACGAACTCCTCAGCCACCTTTCCCCCCCCCCAAACCCCAGCTGAGCCTTGGCTCCACCCCTGAAACCATGAGTGGCGGCTCCACCGTCGAGCACATCGACGCCGTCGATGCCTTCGCCCGCACGCTCTACCTCCGCGCCAAACACTCCGGCCTCGCCTTCGCCGACGTCGCCGCCGCCGTACGCCAGCTCCACCTCGCCCTGCGGCATCTGCGCGTCGAGGCCGCCGACCAGGACTCGCTCCTCAACCACCGCGCCCATGGCTCCTCGCCCGTCTACTCCCGTCAGCTGCAGCCCATGATCGAGGACTGCGACTTCACCCTCGACCAGCTCGAGGCCGTCATGGACCGCTACGGCGACGGACGCCCGTCTGGCGATGAGCGCACCCGCGACGAAAGGCTCGCGGTTGTTCGCTCCAGGCTTGTGAGCGACAAGACCAGCGTCGACTTGTTCCTCGACACGGTTCAGCTGCATAACCTCGCCAACGAGCCGTATCAGGTCGATGGCCGCCAGCCCGGCTTCGAAGATATCAAGGATAAGGTCGACGCCATCGCTAACCGGCTGTTCCACAACCGCGACTATGGTTCCTTCAACGAGGACGAGGACAGCCTGTGGCTCGAGTTCAAGGCCGAGCTCGAGAAAGAAGGGTTTGCTCCTCAAGTCCTTCGCAAACACAAGGTCCGTATATATCCCACCTCACTGGTAGCCCCATAACGAATACTAAACCTGTCTTCTCGCGTAGGATATTCTACGAGCTTACATCCGTGAACTCGAATCCAACATGTCTGGTGGCACTTATCCCACTGTCCGTGGCCTCCTGGAGCGCGAGGCCAACCCCCTGCCCACCTACCCCAAGGAGCTCCCGGGTTACGGCATCAACAACGAGAAGTTCTCTGCTGGTATGAAAGATGAGCGACGAATGCCCGATCTAGCGCCGGCCAGCGAGCACTACTCCACCTCTCCCCAGGACACTGCAAGCCAACAGAGCGATTCGCTGGCTCTCATCTCCACGCGGGATCTCATGGCCATGGATACCCTCAACTCCGAGATGGCCGCTATGAGCCTGCAATCACCTAGCCAGCAGAACTACAGTATTTCCCCGTCGGCCAATGGCCAGAGGTACCTCCCCTCCAACACCGCGGGCTCTCTGGCTGGCCCGGAAATGTCCAGTTCGCCCAACTCACATCTCGGCGCATCGCCGCGATCCGTCCCTCCGTTGCCACCCTACGTCAACGGCGGCGGCCCTCCCGCATACGGGACCAGCCCGCTGAGCGCGGCCCGTCTCGCCCCGGACCGTTACGGGAACGAGATCCCCGCGGATGCCCAGTGGACCAGGATCAGGCGCACCCTCGTTAGCCCCGAGGTCCTCGAGCGAGCCGGCGTCAGGTACGAGGCTCGCCCGGAATACGTTGCCATCCTAGGTCGCCTCTCCAAAGAGCAGATCACAGAGTACGCTCGCCAGAGTGCCGAGGCTCGTGCTGCCCGCTCTGGCAGGCGCCCGCCACCTCGTCGTCCCGATCTTCGCGACCGAGAGCGAGAGCGGGCAGACTCCAAGAGCAGTCGTGACGACGACGACGAGTGCGCCCTCACCGACTTCAGCGACACTACCGATGACGAGTACGAAGAGACCTACGAGAAGGGAACTAAGAGCTACCCCTTCATCGTCAACCCTCCCAGGAAGAGCAAAACATCCCCCTCAAGCACCACTCTCCCCAAACCCATCCTCAAGAACAGGAACGAGAACCACGTCCGCTTCGATCCGGAGCCGCACGAGGTCGACTCGCGCGCCTCCCGCTCCCTCAAGGACGACCGTGACCGCTCCCGCCGCCGCGACCGGTCCTCGCGCCGCTCCGCGCGGGATTCCTCCCGCCGGTACTCGGACAGCGCCGACCAGCGGGAGCGCCACCGCGACAGGCACGGCGACTACTACGGCAGCAGCAAGCGGCACCACCGCAGCGACCGCCGGGGCTCACGGCGCGATGATCGCCCATCCAGGAAGAAGGTCTGGGGCGAGACGCTCGGGGCCGTGGGCATTGGCGGAGCGGCTGTGAGTCTCATAAGCGTGCTCGCCGAAGCCGCGTCCGCCGTATAGGCCTCCGGTCTCCAGTCGGGATGAGGACATCTCAGCACTTGGAGTCTTTTTTCTTTTCTTTTGTTGCCTTTTTCACTTTTCTTTTATGGGCTTGAACGCCTATCGCTACGAGCTTGACGAACGCAGAGATACAGAATGTGTTTGTTGTTGGATTACAGGACATGCAACGCGTGTACAAAATTGGGTGGCTTCTTGTTGTACCTTTCCGTGTAGGATTTTCTCTGTGTTACTACCATGATGAGACTACGAATGCCCATGGTTTGCCTGGATGGGGGGCTACCTTTATGTAAGAACTAAGGATGAGAGATATATACCCGACTGTTATCAATTCTATGATTTCCTATCTAGCCACCATGTTTGCGACGTATATCTAGATCAAAGATGCCCTGAATGCTGAGATTGAGATTGCACGAGATAGACTCTGTGAGAGTAATACAGAGGAAGACAGAGGAAGACATACATACCCCTATCTACTTATTTCCCACCTCAAGTCACGCCACCAGTCGTTCCAGGCACGCCTAACACTAGGTTCCGGGGTCACTCCCTTGGCCCTAGTCCTCTCTCGCGGATTGCGCCTCCATTCTCGGATTTTAATCTGATGAACCGTCGGCCACTTAGAACCAATCTGGTCCAATTCAGTCCGCCGCTGGGTCTCCATGCCTCCTACCGCCTGGGGCATCATGGTACGCTCCGTCCACTCCCATTCAAAGCGGCGAGGGACGTTTGGGCGCGAAAGTTGAACCTGACCCTGTGCGGTGCGGTAGTAAATCTGTTGCTGGAAGAACTCGCCAAACTCATCGATGAGGTTTGGGAGGACGACGCGCATGAAGCGCCCGTTGCGTTGACTTCTGGCCACAGAGGCAGTCTGGACCATGGAGCGGAAAAAGGTGGTGATTTGATACCATACGTACTCCTTGCGTACCTCTATCTGTCTGCGCCGGTGGCTAGGCTCAGCTACGCCTTGGAGGATCTCATCGAGGACGATTTCCCGATGCTCCTCTTCGAGGCGACGGTAGTAAGGCACGGCCTCGTTACGAATGGCTTCTTCGGCGAGGCGGAGGCTGCGCGAATAGATGAGGGTTTTGATGTAGACGGTGTAGTCGTCAAAGTCGGGTTTGACGTTGAACGGCTCGGACGTGATATTCCTCCAGATACCGAACACTGTCTTGTACGTGACGACCCCGAACATGTGACGGTCCTTGCGACGCCAGGGTCCTTGTACAAATGGTTTAGAGGCACAGACATAGGCCCAGTTCAGAAGGTTTGACCAAGTCTCGTGGGGGACAGCGATACCGTAACGCTGCGATACGTAAACGACGAGTTTGAGGGCTGTTGTGACGCGGCCCATGGAACAGAAACTCTCAACAATGGCCTGGAGGAGTCGCTCGGTGGGCTCCCTGGGGTTGCCGGCACGGAACAGTTTTCCTCCCCGAACATTGACCTTTCCCGTCTGTTGGTTCTCCTTAAGGTGAATGCGGAAGCCTCGCCAGAGTACGACACCCCTGATATGAGCCAGACTGCTAGACCTCGCGAACATGACCATGGTGGCGCAGAGGAGCTCCTCGTTGAGCAGAACGCCGTACAGCTTGGAGCGGATCCAGTGCGATCGAGACCTAGACTTGCGACGGGTCAACATGCGAAGATCCCGATTCATGTACTTCAGATCGCGGTTGAATGGCAGTTTGCTCAGGGCGTTTATGCTGAATCTCATGCGCTCCAGGCGCCACAGCTCATTGGGGTCAAAGGGCTGCCGGGCGCTGTATCTATGGCGTTCCATCACCGCAACGCGAGCGCGGTCAAATTGGTAGTACATCGGTTCAACAAAGTAGAGAGCCTTGGTGAAGGCAATCCAGGTGGCAGTATTGCGACGAGATGCCAGACCGTCCTCGGCAATAGCTTTGAAAAAGCCCATGGCAGCATGTGGGTCGCCAGCGGCACCCGCACAGCGGATCGAGACCTCATAGTCTGGGACGAGCATGTCGTGGCCGGATTCCCGGCGAGCGTCCATGACGTGCTTGACGGCATCGCGAAGTCTGCGATAGTGCTTGCGGACGCCATACTCATCAATGATGTGCCCGACGTCATTGAATTGGGCCTGACCTTGGGTGATGTTGAGGCCCTGAGCGACATCTTGGACGGGGTTGGCAACAGGGTCGATGCAGCGCAATATCTCGGAGAAGGTCGCAACTGGCAGCTCGCGCATTTCTTCAAGAGCGGCATCGGTGTTTCGAGACTCCTTGTTCAGGTACATGCTCCAAGAGAGGAAGGCGGGAAGGATCTCGGGGACATCGCGGCATTGGATGGCTCGGAGAAGCTGGTCGAGGGGCGTGGGAACTTTTGGCCACAGGACATCATCGTCGAAGAGCGTAGAGTCGGGGAACCTTGCGGGCAAGTTCCAGTCCGCCAATGAAGGCAGAGTAGCCAAGATTGGCCCGGCTGAAGACAATGGTATCGGTGGAATCGAGGAAAAAGAAGCCGTCGAGGACTCAGTCGTTGCTTGAGATGCCCATCGTCGCTGACCCACAGCGGGTCGATGCCTTATCGGTGGGTCGATGATCGGTAGCTGGAGCGGTAGCTGGAGTAGCGCGGCGGATGCGGGTGGAGAAGGTGAGAGGTAGGCGAGACGAGGCCCTCGGGAGAGGATTCGTCCCTGTATCATGGCACAATGGAAGTCGTCATAGGCGTTGGAGGCGTTGAAAAGCGACACCGGAGATGAGGAGAAGCAACAGTTGGCTACAACGGCCTCGGTTGGAGAAGGAATGCAACGCGGCTTTGTGTCCTGCCGTGTAACCTAATCTGTCCGGCACCTTCGAAGGAAGGATACGGATACAAGGATACATCTTGTGGGGTAACATATCTCCATGGCTGCATAGAACCTCGAGCCCCGATGTCTGCATACCTCCACTCAGCGGTGCAGCCGAAGATTTTCCATCCGTGGCCAGAATCGCCTTTTGCACCGAATTCACGAAGGGCCCTGTCGACAACCTCAAGCCGCCCAACCCCCCTGAATCTCACTCCCCCTGCCAAGGCCCGACCTCCAGGGACACCATCAAACATACCAAGGAGACTCCCCGAGAACCCCTTGGAATTCTCACCATGGCCGATGCTGGCGAGGAGACCCATCATGTGTCGGAGCCCCTCGATCTCGTGAGGCTCCTGCTCAACGAGGTGGTATTTGTCAAGCTGCGAGGAGACCGTGAGCTCAAGGGAAAGCTACATGTGAGTCTTTTTCTCACGTGGGATTTAATACGAGGGCGCTGAGACTGACGCTTGTGACAGGCCTACGACAGCCATTGCAACTTGGTGCTAGGTGAGGTGGAGGAGACCATTTACACCGTGGACGAGGATGATGAGGATGAAGAGGTCAAGGTGAGTTGGCAGTCTCAAAAATGGACAGTGTGATGAAGTACTGACGATGCCTCAAGACTATTAGCCGGAAATCCGAGATGTTGTTTGTGAGAGGTGAGGAATCATGAGTTTTGTTTCTGAGCGAGCTACTGACTGTTACTATAGGCGATAGCGTTGTCCTCATCTCCCCCCAGGTTCCCTTTTAGAGTATCGGAGTAATGATACCACGGCATTATACGTCGACTTCCCCCGTGAAGAGGTCCATGGACTGTGAGTGCACTGTTATTGTCTCGGCGGTGGGGCTCTCTGCTAGCACGTACACGGGCGAGCATGAGAGTCACCGGCCGGGTGACATGAGACAGAGTTGTGATCAACTCACCAGACAAAGAGTTGGCGTTCAATCCTCATTGCGCTTTCGTGATGGGATACAGCTCGTGGGTGCAGACAGCTGGACGGCGCGACAAAGCCATGTCCCGGCTCTTGTTCTGGGAGGCTTTGACAGCACATGAGATAGTCAAGAAACCACGACTACAAGCCAGCTGTATGGGAACGAGGATGTTTGACGTGATGCTTGAGTGACGCATGGATTGTTTGGACCTGACATCCGCTCTATTCTCAGTTTCATTGGTCACGTCGACTTTGTGAATTGGGGAATGTGGCTTGGTACGATTACTTAGATATTGTTATATCCAATATCTATACTATCTGTGTCTAGATGGAACCAGGTTAATTCAGTGCTGGCCTGTGCGTGCGTCACCAGGTGTAGCTCTTATCGATAACCGCGTAGTGGTGAGTAACACCCCGCGCCAGCCAACGCCACCGCATTCAGGGACCTCCCATCTTCCGACTCTCTATGACTCCTCTTGTCACGACATTATACCAGTCAGCCGGCGAGAAACAGAGGCGCAGCAATCCTTAGGCAGTCCCTATTGTTCATAAATACTTGTTGTTCCTTACTAGGCCACCGTCGAAGAGTTGTCGCGTATCCTGGCAACTCCAATGATCACTCGAATACATACCTCTGTGATCCATCTGTGATGCAGCAGACCCGCATAACCTCACCGTTACCGTGTCGCTTACAATGTCGAACCACCAAACGAAACCGCTTGCGCATGAGAAGCGCAAGGGAGAGTCGGCAAGTTTGGTCTTGCAGTCGCGCAAGCCCATGCTAACGATGGCTGATTAGGCGCTGAACGACTTCGCCGAGTATGTGGAACAGCAACAGAACCTCCGCTACCCAACCGCGAAAACCACCTCCGTTGCCACCGCCGTCCCCTCCGCCGCAACCGACGCCAACGAACAGCACCATGCCGAACTTGACGAATTGTTTGATAACCTTGATCTTGCCGATTCAGCACCGCGGGTTCCCCTCAAGGAATTGCTGCTGGAGTCCGACGAGACCTCGCTGAAGCAGCTCGAGGGTATTCTCGCTGAGCGGATAGAGGAAGGTTTTGGCGAGGCCGTGTTCGAGCTTGGCTATGAGCACAGCGGCGACTCTATGCAGCTGACTCTGGAAGAGTGGGAACGCGCATACAAAACCCTCGGAGTTGCCGCGAAGCGAGTACGTGCCGATTGTGACCTCCTGTTGACCAAAAATGTGGGCGGCGACAAGGAAGCTGCTAGCACGAGCGAGAAGGCATCCAAGGACAAGGGCTGCACCGGAAAGGTCCTTATCCGGCAGGTTCCCGCCAGCATAGAAGATGTCATTGAGACTCGGATAGCCGTGGTGGGCAATGGTAAGAACTCGCGAGGTCTGCTCGCCATGATGGGCGTTAACAACTGGCAGTCGACGCTGGCAAGAGCTCCATGCTGGGCGTATTGGTCAAGGGAGATCTCGACGACGGCCGGGGCAAGGCCCGAATCAATTTGTTCCGCCACAAGCATGAGATTGAAACAGGACGAACCAGCTCTGTTGGCATGGAGATTATGGGGTTTGATACCCTGGGGCATGTCATCACCTCTGATATCCCCGGACGTAAGTCTTTGATGTATTCTCCAATACCGTACACCATCTGACCAACCGACGATAGGCAAGCTCTCATGGGAGGAAATTGGCAAAAGAAGCGCCAAGGTCATCTCCTTCACTGACTTGGCCGGCCACGAAAAATACTTAAGAACGACCGTCTTCGGCCTGCTCTCTAGCAGCCCCAATTACTGCCTGCTCATGGTCGCGGCGAACAACGGTCTTATTGGCATGAGCAAAGAACACTTGGGTATTGCCCTCGCGCTGAATGTCCCCGTAATGGTCGTCGTGACCAAAATCGACATTTGCCCGCCCAACATCCTCGAAGAAACCATCACGCAAATCACCAAGATCATGAAGAGTCCCGGCGCGCGCAAGATCCCCACCTTCATCAAGAACCGCGAGGAGTGCATTAACACGGCGACCCAGTTTGTCAGCCAGCGCATCTGCCCCGTTTTCCTCGTGTCCAACGTCACAGGTGAGAACCTTGATCTCGTCCGGACCTTTTTGAATATTCTGCCGCACCACGGACGATACAACTCGGATGCACCATTTGAGTTCCATGTGAACGACACCTTCTCAGTCCCCTTCACTGGCACCGTGGTCTCGGGTATCGTCAAGTCAGGAGTGATCCACGAGGGAGACGCCGTTCTCGTGGGCCCGGATTCCCTGGGTCAGTTCACGCCCACGGCAGTTCGCTCCATTGAGCGCAAGAGAATCAGGGTCCCAGCTGCATCTGCAGGACAGTCGGCGTCATTCGCTTTGAAGAAGGTGAAGCGCAAGGATGTGAGGAAGGGCATGGTTGTGCTGCCCAAGATAGAGGGCCAACCAGTCCCCAGGGTGCACCGGGAATTCATCGCCGAGGGTGAGTTGCTCAACTTCATATGTGTCATTACAGCACAGCGCGACTAACTTTGGCTTAGTTTTGATTCTATCTCATGCTACAACTATCAAAACCAAGTACCAGGCCATGCTGCATGTGGGCCCTGTCTCCCAGACCTGCGCCATCATCGACATCGACCGCGAACTCATCCGTACTGGCGACCGTGCAACCGTTGCCTTCCGCTTCGTTCAGCGCCCGGAGTACCTGACTCCCGGCGATCGTCTGCTCTTCCGAGAAGGTCGCACCAAGGGCCTCGGCATCGTCAAGTCGGTCGGCTACGACCCAGCACACCCGCTGATGGCCAATACGGCGGACAAAGACGACCAGAACCAGAACCCGTCACAAGAAGTTAAGGTTGGGGCTTGAAAGGGGCTTGAAAGGGGCTCCGGCTCGAATGGGTTACGAGGAGATTGTAAGGATTTACAGCGCGGTCTTGACGATACCATGGATAGTGTGTAGGGATAGTGGCGTTTCGGATTGTCATCCTTGTTTTGTTCTATCATTGAGGAAGAATGGAATCGTGAGGTTTTTACACAATAGCTTTTGACTGGACATCACACCAGTCTTGTTTCATTAGACTTCTCTTTGTAATTGTACAGTGTTCCCCTCCGTGACACCCAATACCTTGCCCACAGGTTTGTCATGTTCAAAATGCCCCTTGAAAAGCATCGCCTTGGGGAACTCCAGCAACTCCATAATCATTTGGTCGTCAGCGCACTCTCTCTCCAGATAGATGCAAATCGCCTGTCCCTCGACCAGTGCCCGCCGATTCAGCCACCAGGCCTTGAAACCAACGATCTTTGCGTACCAGTACGACAGGAGCAGCATGGCGCGCGGGTCCTTGTCTTCGAGCAGGCGGCGGTACCGCGGGTCGAGCTGGCTCAGGAACGCGAGGAACTGAATCACGCTGGCATCGTTGACCTCGCGGTGCAGCAACTGCGCCATGAGCGACGCGGCGACGTGGTAGGGGTTGGCGCACGGCGTGGACGCGGCCAGGCCGCACAGCGGGTAGAAGGGCGCGGGCAACGCCGCGGGCGGGATGGGCAGCAGGCCGTCCGGGGCGACGTGGCGCGCGCGGTCGGCGAGCAGCGGGTGGAAGACGCTCTCGGGCCGGGTGGGATCGGTGATGTCCCAGACGACCCTCTTGCCGTCGCTCATCTTGAGCCAGTCGAGGTCGGTGGCGGCGGCGGCCTTGAGCGGCCAGGCGGCGGCGGGGTCGGCGGGCCCGGCGAAGACAAAGGCCGAGGCGCCGAGGATGGCGGCCGAGGCCCACAGCGCGTCGCGGTGCGGGCCGGACAGCGCGTGCGGCGACGCCTGCGACGCGCCGGCGAGGTTGCGGTGGAAGAGCGCCGTGCCGTGGTACCAGTGGAAGGCCAGCGAAGAGCGGTGCGCGGCCGACGTGGCGGACGCGGCCAGGTGGGCGTCGTGCAGCAGGGCGAAGGCGATGTAGACGTGGAGGAGGAAGGGGTTCTGGACGGGTGTGTGTGCGTGGGTTAGCCAAGCAAAGCAGGGGGGGCGAGAGACGCAGGAAAGGAAACAAAGCGAGGCGGCATGACGGGAGAACCCACGGTGATGCCCAAGTCAAACGCGCCGTGCCGGTACAGGTGCCTGGTGCCGGCACTCCCCACCGTCAGCACGGTCCGGGTGCGGAAGCGCTCCAGCGCCGCAAAGTCGGCGGCGCGCATCTCGTAGCTGCCCTGGGGCCCGCCGGCCACGGGCCCGGCCACGGGGATCCGCAGCCCGGGCAGCGGCGCCGGCAGGTCCATCGTCAGCCTCAGCGTGCCGGCGCCGCCCGCCGTCCGGGCCAGCTGCAGGGCCGGGGCGGCGCGCGAGTAGCCGCACACGAAGCCCGACGCCGCACAGCGCTTGCAGGCGGGCTTGGACTCGTCGCACTGCGCGTGGTTGCTTTAGTCGGGTGTGTGTGCGTGTGTAGGGGTGAGGGATGGGATGGGATGGGGAGGGCCCGAGCTGACCTTGACGCTGCGGAGCTTGCAGTTGCCGCATCCCAGGCGTGACTTGCGGTGCGGTTTTCGCTGGCGGACCAGTGCCGTCTTCTCGCCGTCTTCTTCTGCTCCGGCCATGGCGGCGGTGTGTGGTTGGAGAGGTGAGGAAGGGTGAGCTTGCTTGATCGTCCGGAGATGTCGGAGATGCGCCGTGCTGTCCACCGAGAGACGGTCGCGTTGCCGGATACCCTGAAGCTCGATGACCTGTTGACGGCGTTGAATGGATCCGGCGATTGGCTCAGAGTTCCATCATGCTCACGACGACGTCGAGGTTGAAAGCGGTATCTAGACTTGACACGGTCGGCCTGAAGCATCACTAGTGTCTTCGTATCCACGAGGATCAACGCCTAGTGACATCATACACCAATCATCAGCCCTTAAACACCCCGGTCTTGCCCTCGTCAGACCCTCATGAACAAACAAGTGAATCGTCACCACTCCCGACTCGCCCGGCATTCTCGGCAATGGCTTGTTTACTCGGACTTCTCGCTTCACCGTATCAGCGTCCCGCCTCGTTAGCTCTACCTGGTATTTTTGGAAACACCCCAAAGACTACGAGGGGTTGCTTCATGCGCCCGCTCAGGTTGAAACTTGGCTGCTTGAACTCAGAGGGCGCGTGTCGCTTCTCGCGGTGCATACAACACTCTACTCAAAACGTTGCACAGGAATCAAGCAACGAGTACTTCATATAATAGATGTTGAGGAAGCTATTCGTAGTGTGGTATCTGAAAACGTGAGTATGCCTCTCCTAGATGCATCCATGCCCATATGATCCCAAGGCAACCCTATATATAAAACCCGCTATCCAAGGTGTGGTATGATCATGACCAAATGTGCTGCCTCTTCTCCCTTTTATATGTAAAAACTCCAGGTCCCGTCGGAACCAGGCGGAAAAACAGACAACCAAACGCCGCCAACGTTTCATGCATTGGCATTGACCTGCCATGTTCACCATATCCCATTCCATGCGGCCCATTTGATTGATGTAGTGGACGGTTTAAGACAAAAGAAAAATTAATCGGAGCGTCATCGAGTATGTTCGTGGTTGTGATTTTGGTTTTTGAGGCGCGCTCAGCGTGTCTGAACACCTTGATTCATAATCACACCACGCATCAGCGGCCAGCGCTTTCACACCGCTCTTGCGGCTCGGCGCGTGAGAGCGCTCATGTCAAGATTGATTTGTGGGCGCGAAATCTCCATGCTTCTGCTGGTCATCCGACCGCCCGGCGTTGCGGGATGGGCCACATTGACCCGTCCCGATCTCTCCAGAATTCTTGGAGGTGTTTCGTCTGAGTCGGATCCCGAATCGGAATTGGTGTCGTCATAATCCGCTAGGCGAGCGAAGTAATCGGCCAGACCGTCCACGCTCGGTGTGCCCACTACCAAGTCGTAACAAGGAGGAGGCGTCATGCCCCCCTGCTGAACCGAGGCTCGGTCCATCTCATGAGCGGGTGGCGCCACATCTTCATCGAATGCTGGAGGATTGAAACTCGGCACTCTCATCAGGTGGATGGGCCGTGGATCCTGCTGGCCGTTGGGATTGTGGGCCAGGTGTGCGGCCTGGGGTGGCGCAGGCAGGTTATCAGTGCACTGGTTCACGCCGGAGAGAGTTCCAGTAGAAGAGCTTGGCGAGACGTCCGTGGGGACAGTCGTGGCATCGGGGCATCCGCAGCTGGATTGGAAGGTCGTCGAAGCATCCATCGAACCCGAGTAGGCCGGTAGGTTAGTGTTGGCATGAGTGGCTCGGCAATTGAGAACAGTAAACGGTGAGTCGATGCTGATCTCAAAGTGCTTGCGCTTGGTGCCAGTGGGATCCTCAGGATCAATACGGCTAATTCGCATCACCACCTGCGAGAGTTAGTATAGGCATAGCAAGGGGAATAAGACCAGTTAACATACCTTGATCCAGTGGTATACGTTGACGTTCTTCCAGCTGCAGTCAGGGCTGAGCCTCAAGTCCTTGTTCTTGGCCATCATCTCGCATGTAGGTATTTGGACGTTGGCTTCAATCTCTGTGGCGCCCCAGAAACTCTCCAGCCCCAAATCCAACTCTCCCAGCATGTTATCGCTGGGCTCGGGTAGTGGTTGAGCGATGGTGTGACGCCTGGCAGCTTCAGAGGCTCGTCTCCGGGCCGCGGCTTCGCGAGCTTCACGTCGTTGCTCGGGAGTAACCTCTCCGCCTTGGAGGAAGCGCAGATTGGAAGACTCGTACGCCGGGTCAAGGGGCTTGCCGGCCGTCTTCTCAAGGAGAAGGATCTTGCGACCGGGGTCTTTTCGAGTGACACGCTTGTCGTTTGTCCAGTATTCAATAGACTCCGTCACAAAGACCTTGATCTTGTGCACCTGGACCTTGGCCAGGGGCGTCAGTTTAAAGGCAATAGGAATTTTGCTTCCAATGGGAAAACTCTTTCCGGAGATGACGATGTCGTAGTGTAGCTGGTCCTCCCATTGCCGCCTAATTGAAATAGGCTCCGACATCTCGAGGGAGAGTTGGTCGGGTACTCGGACAATTGACAACTCCTTGCTACCGTGCAGGTTCGGCTTGAAGGCACCGGCGCGGTCGACAGTCGCTTGGAGCTCCCAAGTAACGGATCCGAATTGCAACTTGGTCGTCTCTAGCTGATGGTGGTCGATGGGAAGCTCGAAAGAGTAGTCGTAGACGCCAGGGTAGAAAACCTTGTAGCCCTTAACTTGGGTATGGGTGGCGATGGGGCTCTCCCCCTTCTGGAAGCTGCGCGACTGAGCGCTCTGCAGGGACAAACGCTTCATCTCCCTGGCAGTTAGGTTGTTGCGATGCGACGACTGGACAGAGTTAGAGTTGCTGAAGCGGGTAGCGATGCTGGTGGAGCTGCCGTTGGCATTGGCGTTGTGCGGGGAGCCTTTGAGTCGGTAGGTGCATTGGTTCCCGTAGTCGCTCTCCCAGCCGTCGTTCATGGCATTGAAGAAGGTCAGGACCTGCGTACGGAGGCTCTCCTCCTCGTAGTCGTCCTGCTTCGTGGGCGGGATGCCCTCGGGCCACTCGGTGCGGGCGCGGCCAAGCAGCTTGAGCTGGACGGCCTTGATCTTGACGTTTTTGGTTATGCGCAGCTGGAGCTTGCCGCGCAGGAGAGCGGTGCCGGTGTTGCCATCGCGGTGGCGGGAACCGTCGTGGTCGAAGCCGGAGAGGAAGATGTTCTGCTCGGCGAGGAGGATGGAGCATGAGACGCCGCTGCCGGAGGCGACGGGTTTGGGGACTTCGGCGACGAATGAAGTGATGAAGGATTTGGGCGCCGAGCGATTGATGAGGCCGTTGGGATTGGCCATGATGAGGCCGCTCGGCAAGGGAGGGTTAACAAAACCCGGCGTTTGAGAATTCACGAAGCGGCCCGCCATTTCTGAGTTACCAGCAAAGTCTGAGTTTGCAGAGGAAACGGGAGTGGTGGGAGTGGCTGTGGTGGTCAAGGTTAAATCATGTGCCGGGATGTCGGGGCGGGTGTCGTCATAAGCAGGCGGGCGGGCCCCGGTAGCACTTTCCCCAGTTGTCGCAGCGGCAGCAACGGCAGGTGCGCAGGTCTCGCGACCAAATGCGGGCGGGGACGGTGCAGCAGTAGCGGGCGCAGTGCCTGGAACAGTGCCAGCAACAGTGCCAGCAACAGAAGGCGATGAAGATGACGACGCAGACGAAGACGAAGACGAAGACGAAGAGGCACTGCCACTACTCGAAACAAAAAAGGTTCCTCGGATCTTGCCGAGCACTGGCCGAAGCGTTACGGTACCGCCGTTGTTGTCGCGCTTCTCGGCTGATGACGCAGTTCGTCGACGGCTCGTGGCTTTTGCCGCTCTCCGCTGTTCGTTGTCGCGAGAGTTTCCGGGCTGCAGCGACGGAGTTTGACGCGGGGGTGGCGGGCTGGGAGGTTGATTTTCGGGGCGCAGCTCTCTGGGGATATAGCCCGACGGGTAGCTGACAATGTGGATAGCCTGCGGGCGAGCTCTCCGAGGTCCGATGAGGGGAGCTGGGAAGCGAGCCGTGTTCAGCAACGACGACTTCTTCTTGCTGAGGCGCGGGCGGTAGTAGATGTTGGAGTGTGCCGTGATCCAGTTGGAGCGGTGCTGTTTCTCGATGGATTCGGCGGATGCTGTCATGGTGGTCAACGGCGGCTCAGCCAACAATCGCCGAGAGAGAGAGACGCAATGCAGCACCAGGACCAGTGAGTATAAACAAGTGTGAAGATATATGAGTGGGAGAAGAGGGCTGAGTTATTGGGATGGGTATCAGAACAGAGTTGACACGCCAAATGCAAGGCAGATCACAGACGGGAGCAGTCCGCGCGGAAGGGAGGGTGAGCTTTGGACTTATAACCCGCGGGATAGACAAAGGACCACCACCACCACTAAGTAGTATTCGTACTTGTTGCCCTAGGTCTCCATTGTATTGAAGGGTGAGGGGGGCGGGGAGAGACGGTGTGTAGTAGAGACGGCCCAGAAGGGGCCGGGAGGGGGAGCACAGGACAAGCAGAGCACCCGGCTAAGGGATCCTATATGCGCTGGCACAGAGAGGGTGAGGGTATCCATACAGCGAAAACAGCGACAGCGACAGCGACAAGGACGGGGGAGGAGACCCAGAGTGGCCGGGGTCGCGCAGAGGGCTGGGCTTAGTGTGTGGTACAGTGGCCTTGTGGACGTTTTTGTTGGCGTTGGCGCTGGCGTAGGTGGGGATTGTGCGGGCGAGCCAGGGCCGGGAGCAGGGCGGCAGGGGTCGCGATGTGAGGAGGTGAAAGAAAGGATGGAGGATGACTTTGAAGGGAAGTGACGGCGTTGCGTGGGTGGAGATTGATGATGGCCCATGTGGAGGTGGACGAGAACAGAGCGGAGGGAAGAGGATGATTTGTTCTTGTTTTCTTTTTTCTCTTCTTTTTTTTCTCTCGTGTTGATGGGCAAAAGGAAAACTCGATTGCAGATGCATGGCTCTGCAATACCGTAGAAACAAGGAAATGGCCGAAACAGGCAACACAGATGCCATCATCAAAGTCCCCCAGGAACCGGGGTGTGAAGACGGGGGAGAGGGTGTGCATGGATGGGACCGCATGACGAAAACCAACAGAGCAACGGGCAAAAAAGCCAAAAACAAAGACTCGACATCAGACTCCAACCACAATCTCAAGACTCAACCGAAGGTAAACAAAAGAAAAAAGAAGAAAAAAGCACGTACCTTTCACAGGGAAATCCGAAACAGCGTGAATCGAACTATTCAGGCCAGGGCGTGTTTGGAGCGCCGGGCTAGGTGGAGTTTCGCTCGGTGGGCTTGCAATAAGCTCTGAGGTCTGGAAGCTCCGTTCCTCTCAGGGCTCTGATATGCGTCGAACGGCGGGACGGTTTGGCCAAGTAAAAATAAAAAAGTTGGCAGGGCTCGTCCACACACAACAATGCGTTCACAAGGGTGGCCTGCTTGGGTTTTCGGGTTTCCCCCAAGTCGATGTTCCTTGGCACACGACACTCGGGAGGGGTGGCAGGACTGGGCTTGGCCTAAAGGAGCAATGAGATGTGACCCAGATGTGATCAGATGCGCTGGCGGAGAGGAGGAGGAGCGAGGGCGTATTAGCCGCGTTGAGATCGACTTTTGCTGTTCGGGGGCTGTCTCGCAGCGAGAACAAATCCAACCGGCGCGTAGCTAGCGGGTCGGTGTGACAACGCCCCAAGAAGGGAAACCCGCAGACGGTGTTGGCTGCGCGTTTCTTGCCTGATGCCAGACGGGCGGCCCAGGTACAAGAGACAACAAGGGCCCGGCGGACGGGGCACGGGGACTCGAGACTTTTGGCTTTGCTGTTGCGGCGGTTTTGGCTGTGGCTTTCGGGCTGAGATCTGAGACCGGCGAGGGCGACGGAGCGGCGGAAGAACGGCGCGCAACCAGGGTATGTACGAAGTATGGTCAGAGTGGAAGCCGTCTAGGAGCTGCTGGGTCGACGAGACGGGAAACGGGCCTGTGCTCGATGCTGATGGTAGGTACAGGACTCTGTGTCTCAGAGAAAACGACGGGAAGGATGAGCGTCGGGGGAGGGGGGGATGAAATGCGTCGGACGGGTCCAGGGTTTGAGGTTGAGGGAAGGGAACCAAGTTGGAGAAAGATGATGGCAAATGGGGAGAGATGAGAGAAAGAGGGTGTTTATCATCCGTTTCTGCTTCTCTCCGTCCTTCCCGAGTCGGTCCTGCAGACTGACCATGACTCCGCGACCCTAAGCACAGCCCAGCCGGCGCGACGGCACCAAGGGGAAACCCATTCGACCATACGCAGCCCGCAGGAAACCCTTCCTCTCTGCCTTTTTTGGTGCCGTGCAAAGAAACGGCCGGGTTCCCAGCGGGGAGCCTTGACTTCAGTGCGCCCGACGGTGGTGCTGGGCCAAGCCAAGCAGAAGCAGGCCCTGCTGACGCGGCGGGCCGACAGGTGAGAAAAAAAGAAGCCCTCGCTGACCTACGTAATGCCGGTGTCGGTGCCGGGAGTGCCGTGTTTCTGGGGAACGACCAATACCGACGCCGTGGAAGGTTTCCTGTCTGCGGCCGGAACACCGAAGGCAAAAAGACGACAAATTCCCTGATTCCAGTTGGTTTCTTGCGGGGGGAAAAGGACACCGCCGCAGATGCATGAAGCCGTGGCCCGCTAGTCTGTAGTGCTGTTGATGGTTGATGACGGCGGTGCTTCAACTCTCGTGTCAGTCAGTGTCTGGGCGCCGGGAGAAAGGCAGTTCCCGCCGGAGCCATGGATCAGACGGGTCGGTCCCCCTGCGCCGCATGGACGAGGCGGGTTGTTGCGCGACCACTGTACCTCGCGCAGACGTCTGTTGTTGAATAGGTTACTGCTACATACTACGTAGTACCTGCGTTTGCTTTACTTTGGGGAGATTTGCAGTGGTTGGCCGCAGAACCATCCCCGCAGTCGAGATTTGTCCGTTGTTGTTGTCAAGGATAAAGCTTGTAAGACGGACGCGCACAGATCGATGAGGAGTTCCCGCAGGACGGAAATAGGAAGCCCTGCGCGGCGGATCTCTCATGCACCCGGGATTGATTGCTGTCGTCGCATTTGTCCAATGCCTCGACTCCCTCCCTCTCTATCGACGACTCGGTTCCTTTCTCAGCCTCGACTTCTAGCTCCCCGTCTCCGGCCCGTCCAACAGCCTCGCTCCCCGGGCCGTGATCCATCGCCTCAGACCACCAACACCGCCGCGCATTCCGCATGCGGCACTGCATCGCCGTCTACCCCCCGCCCCCTTTGCTGTGTATTTCGACACCACAACTGCCAACGAAGCGGCCTCGTATCGCGACTGGCCAGCCCCTCCCCCGTCGTGCAACAGCGGCGTACGGCCGCCCCCGAGCATTTCTGAGCTGACCAACATCATCCCAGTGCTCCACCGAACAAGGTCGTCCACCGCTTGATGCTCCCTGCCACAGGAGGCAAGGCAAGCTCGGGATTGCCCTTGTTTCAGAGTCGTCTGCGTGGCATCAAATCTCCCGCCTTTTGGAAGCCTCCGGGAAGACCCCAGGGGGCCGTTTAGTGGGGGAGCTGTCATGGTTGAAGCAGTCCATGTCCATCGTCGCTTGAAAGCAGGGCAACGCACAACCACTAGGACGTTTTCGCTTCAAGAATGCGAGAGAGCAGGACTGATGCGAGCGCCTAGCTTCGTCGAGCAGCTCCAAGGACCAAGGGAAATTTCAACGTGCACCGGCAGGGTCTCGATCCGGCCCACTGCCCTTAGTCTTAAGTTAGGCATTGGCCCTTGGGCTGCTAACTCATTCTCTTGCCGATCATCTTGTAAGTGCCTTGGATGTTGCACGAGAAGACAGGCGTCGCTCAAAGTCAACAAAACAACAGCCTCATCCCGCCTCCGAGCAGCCTCGTTCAGCCTCTGAGCCGCAGATCTTGTCCTGTTGCTGGGCGAGTAAGGCCAGTGCGTCATTCGCCTCATCGTGAACCAAGGCTTTAAACAATGCTGCCAAATGTCAATGGTCTAGCTCCTCTGCAGCCCAATGGCTCCATCAGCGGAAGCGAGAAAGAAGCCTTCTAGCCGAACGCTTCGCTTCTACCTGGTCCATATCGAAACATCACTTTCGTTTCGGTCATGACCGTGATTGACCATGAACCGCCGGCGCGATCGTGTAGACCGGGGTCCCCGGTGTGTCCCCGGGGTGGTGCTGCAGGGATTGAAACATAGTGAGGTCATTTGCTCCATCAAAATTGTGACGGGTTTTTTCTCTCGCGCGAACGTCTCGCTGCTTGCCCTCTCTTTTGGCTCTAGTTGACTTTCATCGACCCGAATCCGCTTATTTTCCAACCCCGCCTGTCTGACTCCCAGTGGTCTTCGCGTCAACAGTGACTCTACAATAGCTTCAGACTGGATTGCTGGCATCGACCAAATGAAGAAAATTAAGGCCTGACCAGTCAGGACTGATTAGGGTCGGACAGGGTATCTGAGATACTTGGTGTGGACTTGATTCCGGCACGAGCATACGCTAGTAGTCCATCGATGCCATTGTTGCCGTCGATGCCATCGTTGGTGTGTTCATCTGCCGCAGAGACATCGATTCTACATCATGTCATGATCAAGGACCCCCCCACCTGACTCCGCTCACATGAGGGTCAACGAAAGATGGTTGAAGACATTGTCTCACTAGGTATGCACCGTCGCAGATCAATGTCTCTTGTGACCGCTGCATGTGCTCTGTGTCGAGGAAAGCTTTTTTGTTTCCCATTCTCCCCGCATCGAATTCAGATGTGCGGGGCGGGATTTCCATCCTGTCCCGGCTTGCCGATGACTCTACCTCCTCTTACATATCTCACGACGCAATAATATTTGGTCAAGTCGTCCCATCGTTGGCATGCACGCGCCGGTTTTGCGGTCCAGGCCTTCCAAGATTCGTATTCCAAATCGCTCACCTGCTCGACAATCCGGCCTTCACACGGGTTTGGAATCGCCTGACATTCAACTACGTTCAGTTCCCGCGACAGAGTCGTCGTGGGGAGCCCGAAGAAGGCTAGTGGCCCTGTCAGTCCTGTGGCGAAGAACAAGAGCAGAAGCCGGCAGATCCGCATATCAGATCAGCGACACTACTAGCCGCAGCGTCACATTTCGCTGTCTCCGCGGACATCACAGTGCCGACTTCGGCTTGCTCGTTCCGGCTTTGATGCACCGTCAGCGTGGGGTGTGAGTGAGGTCAGCCAGGCTAGAATACACGGTAGCCACAGATGCCATGCACACAAGAAAGAAGGGAAGAAAAAAGGTCAGTCCATCGTCTGATCTATCCGACTGCCGACCTAGATCCCTTGTGGAGCCGCAGCAGTCGGTTTCCGCCCGCTCCTATCACCGGCGTCCCATTACTCCAAACCCATCGTGACCGTCAGTTGGGGCCGCCCGTTCCGGGGCTCCTCGCCGGATGGTCGCCGAGCGAGCCATTTCTCAGCACACAGTGCTTTCTTTTTCTCTCTCTCCGCGTGCATGGCCAGTAATGTGTGTAGGCTGCTCACCTTTTTCTTCTCTTCTCTCTGATCCAATTGGTGAACCCATTGTGGGCTCTTCGTCTCCACTCTCACCATTCTTTCGCTCCATGTTCGCGAGGTAAAAATGAGCCCACGAAGCGTTTGCAGACGTGTCCATCTCAGCCGCATTTTTCCTTTCCTGGTGAAGAGTTCAATGGTGCAGTGCACACATGACTTACACAGCCAGTATATGAGGGCCGCTTTTGAGTGTGGCTCGAAGGATGGTGCTCTCTGGCTCTCACCACTCTTGCATGCAGTACGCGGCTCCCTGATGGAAACAAGTGGCTAGGTTAGAGAAAAATGACGTTCCCGGTCAACTCTGGTGCAAGCCATCTGTCTAGCATGTTGAAAAACCAAGGCATTGTAACTCCACTTAGTAGAGTGACTTGCAACACTGGACTTCGGGGAGGAGAGACCAACGTACGGTTTTCTAAAGCCGCCCATATGAGAGAAATACAGCATATTGAGGTTGCAAGTCCTAGGAGTATCGACCTGTATAGGATACTATTCAGCTAGCCTACCACGCTTGGAAGGTCTTCCTGCAGCTGGCTACCTATAGTTTGAACTGCAATCATTCAGAACCTTACACGTGCCTTCCACCAAGTACGGTCACCCCGATTCGTCCAGCGATTGCTAATATATGATATGAACAAGTCAGTGTCAGTCACAGTGTGTAAGGTACGAAGATTTGGAAAGAATGTTGGTTTCTTGTCATGCCATTGACTTGGATTCGAGTCCTTATGGCTCTGTGTATCTTTAGAAGATGGCTCACAGACTCGCCCACCAGTTTCTCCCAGGTTGGCAAAAGGGCCAAGAATTGACTGTGGGTGAAGGCTGTGGCCGTTATCCTCGTGGTGATGTCCACAAACTCCCGTGCTGGGTCTAAGAGAGCATGGACTCGAGCCCTTTCCGTGGTAGTGAGATGGACATTGCACGACCTCTGCCCAGCAAGGAGTTTCGAAACTTCGGCCTATTCGTTAGCACTTGGGATCCAAACAGCAGATGAATCAATATCTGTAGCTTTGAAAGCTCAACCTCAAACTGTGAAGCTCTATAACAGTTAAAAAGGAATGGTTTCGTGCTTTTGGAGTATATGGTCCAGCGGCCGCACGTCGTTGCCCCAACACATCGGCTCCAACGTTGGTTGCCCATTCCGTAAAGAGGTTCCTGTTGGCTCGAAACTCGTCAGAATCTCTAGGGTAGCCTATGTCTCAAGTATAGGGACTTTGCATTCGCAACTACGTTTTCTATAGCAGTGCCTACTACGTCTAGGAATTGCATGGGTAAGAGGGTTTATGGACGTTTTATGAGGTACAAGTGATCCCTAACTTCTACGGCAACTTGTAAGATGCTTGAGGATATTTACGGAAAGCAGAGCCTATTGCTTCAACGAGTTTGAGTCGCAGGGTGTTGAATCAATACTACAAGAAACACCGTACGTACTTAGGCTGTTACTTATCTCATGCATTGATGTAGGGCCGTTTGATATCACCAGTGCAGTTTTGGACAGTTAGTCATGATAAGATTAGTTGTCGCGACGATGAGCCGCATCGCCACTCGAAAGACGCTATCTAGCACCATCCGAGACGAGGGCTGGACAGGAATTTATGCCAACTTTGGTATAAGCCGCTGCATCTGCTGTACCTATGATGGTGCCCATCTCCCACCGTAACTTGACCAGCTGACCAAGCACTCAACGCCTCCGTTCGGTGTCTCCTCCCGTGGTTGCATCCTCGTTGATGACATTCGAAAGGCGTGCGGGGAACTAGTAGCGGTGACCGACACAGCAATTGGTTCCAAATGGCGATGTTCTCACTTCAACTTCCCAAATAACGACTAGCTCATCTAGGGTTCATCGACGTAGGATTTAAGAAAAAGGGCTTCATGGACCTCCGATGCGGAGCGGACCCACTCTCCGAAGTGTGTATATACGTGACCGGGAGACGACCCGGGTTTGGAGTTTGACAGACAAGCTCAGAACAGAATTCTTATTGTTGTCCTCGCTGGTTCTTCTATGACATATAAGCAGATATAGTCTCTCCTGGTTCCTATGGACCCCCCTACCGAGCTTCGTCGAAACGACGACAAGCGAGTTGCTGCTCCCGTGGCAGTGTCGGGATCCGATGCCGACTCCGACGCCGAAGCCGGTCAACATGCTCCCGAGCTGTCATTTGAATCGACACCACGAGACATAGAATCGACCTTGAGTGCATGGCTATGCGTCTTGGGGTCGTTCATGTTTCTCATTCCCTCCTTTGGTACGTTGACTTGATGTCATCGCCGTCGCACCTATCTGCTGCTGACACTGTTCTCCAGGCTTCATGCAATCGCTCGGGACAGTCCAAACATACCTTTCCCTCAATCAGCTCAGCGACTATGAGACGGGCGAGGTAGGATGGATCAGCAGCGTGTACCTGTTCCTGTCGCTGGTCCTTGGCCTTCTGGTCGGCCCGTACTTCGACGTCCAAGGGCCCCCTATCCTTGCCCCGGTCGGTGCAGCCGCCGTCGTCGCCACATACTTGCTCATGGCCGAGTGCAAGGAATACTGGCAGTTCATGCTCTGTCTCGGTGTTTTCGGGTCCTTTGGCGCCGCGGTGACCATGGTCGTGGCAGTGTCCACGGTGGGAAAGCTGTTCGTCCGCCGTCGGGGCTTCGCCATGGGCATCGCACTGGCCGGATCGTCGGTCGGCTCCGTCATCTTCCCCGTGATGCTGCGCTCGACGTTCCCAAACCTGGGCTGGCAGTGGTCTCTGCGTCTAATGGCTTTCATCGCTGCTGGCCTCATGATCCCAGCCGTCATCTGCTTCCTGCCGTACCCACGACTGGTTCCGTCCACCGGCCGCCAACAATCCAAGGGCTCTGCCTTGAACCTCGGCGCCTTCCAAAACCCGGCGTTTAACCTCGTTACTGCGAGCATGTTTATGCTGGAGTTTGTCATCTTTGGAATAGGTGCGCTGCTGCCGACTATTGCCACCGGAGCGGGATTCTCACCCGAGGATGGCTTCGTCCTGCTCGCCATCATCGGAAGCACATCGTGCATTGGCCGAATAGTCCCTGGTATAATTGGTGACCGAGTTGGTCCCTTCAATGTCATCATTACAATGATGGCCATCACGATCGTGTTCATGGGGACACTGTTTGTGCCGTTTGGAACTACATCGGCCTCAGTCTTGTACGCCTTCTCGGCCTTGTGGGGTGTTGGTTCCGGGTCATTCCTTTCAATTACTCCAGGTAAGTGTGCTTTTGTGTTGACTTGTTTTGAAGACTCCTAACGTGAGCTAGTATGCCTGGGGAAGACGTGCGAGCCGAAAGAATATGGAACATACTACGGTGAGCACAGCGTCGCTTTTGAAGATAACTTCCACTGACTAGTCATCTAGGAACCATGAACTGCATCGTCAGCTTCTCTCTCCTTCTTTCTCTTCCTCTAAGCGGAATCATGTACGACAACATGGGAGCACAGCCCTTGGCTGGCCTTTACATTGCGATTCTCTTTATTGGCGCTGCTTGCATGGTTGCAGCCCGAGCACTACTGATTGGAAAATGGCTATCCCTGAGGACTGTGATCTAGGTTTAGTCTTGGTAACTATTTCTTGAATGTTGAATGTTGGTTAGAGCTATTAACGATTCATGATGGAGTGGCCGCGGCGGATTTAATGGTGGCGGACGGACTACAAGAGATATGAGTTGGGAGCTAAGATGCAGGCCTTCAGGTATACCTAGGAGGGAGAAAATAATAGAAGAAATGTTGATGTGTTGTGATTGCATCTTAGGGCTTTCGCTCAACTCCCCTCGTGCCGTTGATGGCTTGACTCCCGTGTCGTTGATGGCTATGACTGCCGTGCCACAGCTTCAGCTTTTCCGTCCTCGCTAGACCGTCGCATCTCAAAGGCCTTCCGTAGCAGGTTCACCATGATGGAGTTTGTCAGGGGAATCTCGCGCTCGGCGATGGCCTGCTTCGTCACCATCTCCTCGGTGGCCCAGACAAAGTCCTGGTGCTCGTTGGGATCCAAGCGCACGTCCTGGCCGTCGGCGACGTCGACCTCGAACGAGAACTTGCAGAAGAAGCGCCGGCCGGTGCGATTCGTGAAGACGGCGCCGGGCCGGCCGTCGACGCCGTCGGGGATGACGCGCCTGATGTGCCGCAGGACCAGGCCCGTCTCCTCCCACAGCTCGCGCGCGCAGCCGTAGAGCACGCTGGCATCTTCCGGGTCGACGGCACCGCCGGGGATCTCCCAGCGGTTGGGCATGCTGTCGTTGGCCGCGCGCTGGACCAGGAGGACGCGGCCCTGCGCGTCGAAGACGAGGGCGCCCGAGGCCACGGCGTCCCAGGTCTTGTCGTGGGCCTTGAGCCACTGGGGCCCCGGCACGTTCCACCCCGAGACCGACTCGTCGAAGGTGAAGTTGAGCTGCGGAGGCGATTTGAGAGTTGGCGTTGGTTCAATCATTTTCTGGGTTGGATCTGGCTGTGTGATGTTGCCAAGTTGAGAGAGGAATGCGGACACTCCAAGACTGTAGTAGGTGTTGAACTCCAGCGCGCTCTTACACGGGTGCAGCCGAGCCAAGCGCTGGAATCTAACGCTACGGGACAGTCACATACCACAGCCAACCCTGTCCGCCTTGTTGAAATAGGCAGCAACAGACACAGCCGGGAAGTGTTCATGAGATGGTGGGTTTCCACAATTTTGAAGTTTTCTTTCTTCTTTCACAAGGCAGACAAGCCAAGAGTCAGCCAAGCTTCTGTTCAAAGTCCGGTTGGCCACACAATAACAGCTTGGCTTACAGAGGTTTATGACCTTTCAAGCGGTCTCTGGGAAGGGGCTCAAAGTTTCTGCGAGAGTATACACGAGTAAGGCTACATCTCCTATAGCTACCTCCCTCGCCCGATGAGATTCACTTAAGCCCACTATCAGTCAGGTTCTGCCTTTGCGTTGCTTCAGGCATTAGAAAGGGGATTAATTTAGTTTTTGAGGTGTTGGAATTCAATGTCTAGGGTATCAGTTTAAGGTGTTATTCAGAAGGTGAATATGGTAGATGATGGAGTTTTAGTCCCATCATATGCACTCAGAGGGGGAATAGCCACAAAAGACATCACTACAACCTATAGGCAGGTGCTTTTTAATTTCTTTTTACCAAGTGGAAACTTTCAATGCCAATGCATTCTTTCAGGCCGCTTGTGCATGTCGGTCGCCCATCCCACCAGCGAGCCACCTACCTGCTGTAGCACCTCCCTCAACACCAACACCACATCATCAGATGAAGATGCATCACATCCAGCAAATCAACATAACAAACTTGCAAAAAGAAGAAAATATGCGACCACGCCAGTATTCGAAACTGGAATCTCTAGAGATTTTGAATCCGGTGAACCGAAATCTAGCGCCTTAGCCATTAGGCCACGCGGCCGATGGGAAGTGTGGTAGATATTACTGAATATAGACCCTAGCGCCCAGAGAGTTGCGCCTTGTGGGGTGACATGACCAACCACAGGATTAGAATCGGTAAACTGCCGGAGTGATGCAAAGCGCCGTGTTAGATGATGCACTGTCCCGTCTTGGTAAGCCCGTGGTATGACTGAATGCCTTGTTCGAGTATGCAAGTGTTGTTACACTGGACACAGATTGTACTTTCTGAGGCACCAAGCTTCAGGCTCTTCGAAAAGTAGAGAGCTGCGGCTTTGAGCGGTGACTGGAGAGCGTTTCATAAATGGAGTGCACCAGGGATAATGTATAGATTTAGTGCTGACCAAGGTTGTCATCGTTGTAGTTGACAGAGTGAGATCTGATAGTGTTAACCGGATTAAGCATACTCGTTGCTTATTTCTGACGAGATAAAGTAGATGTCTCACATGTTGACCCTCCATCTTTCGACAAGCAGCCTCCTATTTGTTCTCACCTGACAGATCCAGAAGCGCTGTTGATCGTTGCTATGTGTGCCTCCATCATCTTGACCCTCGTAGTAGTCCTCCTCACCACTCCTGCGTACTCCATCGAGTGCATCGTCTCTAATTACTCAATTGCAAGACGTATCGGCTTGGGCACCGTCGTCCCAGGAAACCCGACGAGTTTAGCTGTTTCTGGGCCCGGTCCAGTGGCTATTGAGCAACGGCCCACCGGTACATGGAACTGGCTGTTTCGGTATAGATGGCTCGGGTTCAAACTTGAGAGAAAGGCTGGCCTGCATCTTGAGCTTCGCGATGCCGTCATTTGTGCCGCGCCTGGGAAGAACTACCTATATCTGACCTACTCAACAGTCTGAAGCGGTGGATTGGCAGCTTCAGTGAGCTTACGAGCAACGTGATTCGGACTGAGTCACTCTGCCAGTCTCGGTGTTAGTGTTTGGACTCACACCTTCCAATACAGGGTAGGTAACAACACTCAAAACCAATTTCAATGTTATAGATTTCACTCTCTCGTTAAATGGTATCATATGCGCTAAGAAATACAAAGAGATTTCGTAAACAGTTGCCAGTGTCATGTCCAGCATGTGTATCGATGACAACCCATCCAACCCACACAAAACCCCCCAGCATCCGTCATACCCAAAACAGCACGCAGCCCAGCACTATCGCCAGAGCAACAACCGACCTCGGCCTTTGCACGGCGCCCTCGCTCTCCTCGGCCTGCACCTGCTCTTTGAAGGCCCCGACGACGTTCCCCCGCGGCCAGTACTCGCACACGAGATACCAGCCGCTCTCGCCGCACAGCCGGCGCCCGCAGCCGACGTTGGTGGTGGCCTTCCACACCAGCTGGGTGAAGTGGCCCGTGGCCTCGCTGAACTTGGCCTTCTTGAAGCTGTACTCGTCGCGCTCGTTGCCCCAGGCCTCGACGCTGGCGGTGGCGTTGGGGTAGCCCATGGCCAGGTTCTCGCCGTACGGCCCGCCCGAGTGCTCAAAGTCGCAGCCGTTGTCGTCCAGGTAGTCGGCCGCGAAGTCCTCCAGCGTCGAGTTCCACGTCAGCGCGCTGGCGTTGTGCTCGTCGCGGTAGAAGTTGGTGCTGTTGAGGATGGCCGACGTGAAGGCCTTGTCCTGCTTCCACTCGGGCTCGTTGGAGGGGATGGTGGGCGCGACCGTGACGGTGACTACGTCTGCAGAGCCGACGGCCGCGAGAGCGAGAAGAATGCAGTGGTATAACGGTGCCATGGCGGGCTGGTGGCGCGTCAACATGTAGTCCGACGTGGTGGAGTTACACGAGGATCACGCCTCTTTGGAGCTTGGTTGGCGCGTTGGATGTTTCTCGTAGACGCGACCTAGAAACTGGTCTTTACTTGCTACATCCAGTGGTCTCCAGCTTGATGAATACCCAGATCGGCCATCTCATCCTTCCCAAGGGCAGATCAAACAAAAGATATACAGCGCTTCCAAAAGTTACGAACCCGCTTCCAAGGTTTTTGGCGCCGAGGCAGCTTGAGAGCGAATGACGTAGGGGCATGGAGGGGCACCTGGCCGCCCGACGGGCCACCAGGCGGTCTGCCGGAGAGCGTCAAGGCGTCAAGGGAGGGAATGGTCGGTAGCACGCCGCGTCTAGTCATGGTCTCTTTCTGTCCTTCATCCCTGAAGCCATTCCAACTCCTTCTCACGAGCATCAGAGACGCCAACACTCCTTCGCTGTTGCTGGACCCTTAGTGCCCTGGAGCTTGGAAACCGGCGGGGTCGGTCCGCGGGGCGCGGCGACCTCCACCGCGCCGCCGTGAGTGCCGCCGTGAGTTCCGTCGTGTCCATTATTTTGAATTGAATTGCATGCAAGTCGAGGGCGTTTCATGTTTAGGTTTGTTGGACCACAGAAACTTACCCATGATGCCGAAATCTTGTGCGCGAGAATTGCCTCGTCTGACGAGCATGCGCGCCTCTCCGTCACCGAGAAAGCTGTGTTGCGGGAGGGTCCGGCAATGACCTCGGCGGACATAGTAAATACAGCTTCACTAACAGCCAGGAAATCAGACAACCACGCCGGACACGGTGCAGCAGACAAGACAAGATAAGACAGCGATGACTCACAGATCCCTCTCCGTTCTAGAAGCCCTCTCTCGTGCCACGGCTCCACCGGCGAGCGCACAAAGCTGGATTCCCTTTCCCACTTGCCCTGCACGGCATCAAGCCTGACACCGTGGCCCATCATCTATGGGCTTTCTTCCACGCCGCCAGGGTCCAGAACTCCCCAGCCACGTATCCTGCAGTTCCAAGTTTCAGGGTCTTGGTTCGCCGATCATTTCTCCATGGAAGGAAAGTGCCGCAAGTAGGATTTTCTAGCCCGGCTTGCCCACAGTTGGTCGGCCTTTCTTGCCTCCCATCCTGCCCTGTGTAATATGCGGTGCTGGGCGATGATCCCCCAAATCACCACGTCCAACTCGGAGATGCTCGCTGTACGCAACCCCCAACTTGGCCATCTTGCCCGAGAACCGACCGGCTCTTGACGTCCTTGATGTCAATGTCCGCGTCGTTTCCGTGTCGTTGAAACCAAATCCTCAATTGCCGACCCAGCAATGGAGTCGCCCATTCACCGGTTCAGTTGTCCTGCTGATCCTACCCGGACAAAGCGAAATGGCAAAAGCCACCAGTCTTGAGGCGCAACTCAATTCCGAATCCGGCGGCCCTTTGACGGCAAACCTCTTCTCCTTGACTCCCTTCCCACGACTACCATGTCATGCCACTTCAGCAGCCCATTGGCGCCTGCCAACCACCGTTCTCGCAACAATACGAGAATCCCACCCTGGGGGAGAAATCAAGTGGCCTCTTGCATTGCATCTCTCCGGTGATCGCCCGTAAACTCGTCGGACCCTGATCGTCCCACTAGATCTCTCCGCCGTGTCCTAATTAGCCACAGTACGGCACACGGAGCCAGAGACAGAATCGGTTGGCGGCCAGGCTTCGAGGCCTGGTTTTCCAGACTGTTTGCGCCGCCACCTCGCCACCAGAAATCTCGTCGATTGGACTGGGGCGGCTGTCAGTCTGACGTCCGGTGGAGCCCTGAGGCCTTTCTGTTACTCAACAAAGGGTCGTCGGGCTCCATCAGTTGAACTTGGCTGGAGACTTGGCTGCGTTTCCCGGGACTTAGCCGCACACTCCAGACACGAATACCCTCGCAGCCTCGTGAGCCTGTGAATCGTGTCTCGTCTCAGTGCTGAATGATGCTCGAGTTCCATGGCCAGTGAACACCAATGACCACTAAGTCCTGATCATCGCCGGCGCTAGCCAATACGGAACTCTTCCGCCCCCGGAGCTCCACCAGCAACCACACGCTGCCCCGGAAAACCCGGACAAGCTGGATGACACACCAACGCCGGCACCAAACATCGTCGTGGCGTCAACGCTCCCCATCCCTTGACCTTCCCCTTGAAGCCAGACCCCACGCCGACATCCTTCCACAGTGAGTGGCCAAATGGAATTGTTTGTTGCGGCTCGCATAGCGCGCCACAGGGTCCGCCGTTCATGGTGCAAGTTGGTCGAGGGTGTGCACATGCAGAAGTCCCACGGCGTCGTTGAGCGACATCGCATGTTGCCTCTCATGACTGACATGTCTCAAAGAATTCACTCGCATTGAATCAGTCCATACCTGCGCTTCTTATGCAGAGAGATACTTATCCTCCCTATCATGACACCGAGCTGAGTTCCTTGCCATTGACTTTCTTGCATAGGCTGATGCTTGCGTTTCTACCTGTCGTATGACAAAGCTGTGAGGGAGTGACGCTGGACGATGCTGCTTTAACCAACACTTCGTAAGTGTTCATGTCCGTGCCTGGTTGCTTGCATTAACCCACATCTGAACCAAGCTCAAGTTGAATCGAGGCCTGGCGCTGACTGAGGTTATTGAACGGTAAGGCGTCTAGCCACCGAGTTTGGTGTGTCCCAAAAGTTCCCTGACCGAGGATAAGTTTGGGGTCCTGGCTCTAGCGATGGCTGAGCGCGGTTGATGGCGTTGGTGCTACCGAGACTTCTAGAGCCGCATTGAGTTTCTAAGCTCTGGTTAATCGTGTAGCCTGATCCTATTCGTACAAGACGACTGCCGACCAGCCTCCGGTAGACCCGTGATCAAACAGGGACGTCACCATCCCAAGGCTTGAACCCGGTTGCCAATGAGACGCTGTAGCGACAGGCACAGTGAGATTACGCTTTGTGGCCGTGAAGCTTGTTGCGGCCGCCAGGGGGGAAGCTCTCGGGCCTAAGCAAACACCGTGATCCCCGGGGCCTGACCACGCGGTCTGCCTTCAGCGGCGAACGTGGCTTCGATCCCATGCTCCCATGCAAGGGTGATGCGCCGAGGCCATTGGGGTCAATTTCAAAGGAGCCTGTCAATTGGCCATGAAGCTGGCGCTCCGCTCAGTCCGGACACTGCCCATCTCCAAGACCTGTTCCCCGTGGCGCCGCCAAAGACAGAAAAGTCTGGGGAAGCCAGGGATGGAAGGCTGGATGGTGTGTGCGCCGTCACCATCAGGGTTCAGGGGCCTGCCGAACGCAATGGCTTTTCCCCAGACCGGGGATCCCAGATTGCTGCGTTCGGTGGAAAATGGAGTCTGGGGGAAGTTCAGGCTTGAACCGGGGCTCCGCTAGACAGAATTGGGTAGCCGAAGAAGCACGGTGACTCTGGGGAGAGCCAGCAACCACCGACCGACCGACATCCATACATACTGTGCGAAGGGGTAGTCCCGTGTAAGCCAATGAGAAACACCGTGGCTGTTAGAACGAGAAAGAAGACAGCAATACCCTGCACGAGCTAGACGAAGCAGAGTCGCAAGGGGAGGGGGGAAAACGTGGAAGGGTAGGCTTGCTTCAGCCTCGGATTCGCCAGATGTAGTCCCGGTCGGTCTCACACGCATAAGCGTGAGGATTCCAGGCCTTTCGTCCTCGAAAGCAAGCAACTAGTACCAAGTACTTCGAACATGAATATGGGGGGATACAGAAATGTTCGGTGGCAATGCAGGGTGCTGGCAATATCAGGCATTCGCATCGACTGGCTCATACCACGTGAGCGACGCATTGCAGAACTGTGATAGCAACAGTGGCTCCGTCATGGTGACCCAACGCTCTTCGAAAAGGCTCCCGGTATTACAAGCGTCGCCTAGTGCTATTGCATCCCTCGAGCGAATGGCATATCCGAAAACCGACAAGCATCCCGAGGTGGCTGCAGGATACTGCGTCGGGGCACCTGACCTCTTCAGATCCCGGTATTCGTGGGAATATAAGTCTTGTCACTAGGATTTTGCTGCAGTTGTACGAATCAGGGGTGTGATTTGTGATTTGTGGTCCCTGTGAGGTGACGAAAGACAAGTGGCCAAGGGAGAGAGTCAAGAGCTGTTCTCCAACTCGCGATTGCGACACTCCGGCTTTTGGACAAGGTTGGAGAAAACTCGGGGAAAGCTTCTTTGTCTAAGAGCATTGATTCGAATGGTGGCAAGCACGCTCCAAGTCCTAGGGTCCAAGTACCCCAGGTGTGAGATGCACCGTGTCTTGCTTGCGTTCTTCAAGCTCAGCGTCGCCCTGCGAGGTAGTGGAGCAGAACCCGCTAACTATGCTCTCTCCGGTGCCGCTACGTTAAGACGGCGATTGCGGCTCAAGCGTGACGATGTTGGTCCACAGATGATCCAGAATGATACAACATAATACTACGAGGCTTCACTTATCTGGCCGGGAGACGTCACCCACGGCGCGTACCCGAGTCTGAATCGGCTGGAGTCGAAGTGGGACGGATGCCCGTGGATCCACCGTGACGGAAGTATCGAAGCATCAGGCTGCATCGGTGCAGGCTTAGGGATCCAGGATCATGTCCCACCGTGATGCTAGGTGCATCTTGGGGCTGTGCAGCGGATAGACTTGGGTCATGGACCAGGGGTTTGGCCCAACTGCAATGACGAAGGCGGCAGGCGAAGGCGGCAAGTTGTTGAAGCTCCAGTCGGATTTCCGACAGCAATAGCGCGAATGACGCCTAACTATCCATCATGAGACACCTAAGAGATTTATTTGTGCTACGTGATCCGTGTATTCATATAGTACGCCGGATGCGCCTGAGCGTAAAGCGCGCGCATTGGGCTGAGCCTTTCGTAGCGATTTGGTACAGCTGAGCCAGAGCACAATCAGAAGCCAGACGACTTGTCGTGTTGTCCCAGCTGAGGCTCCATTCGGAGATGCATAACAAGGTGCCGAGGCGTCATGTCGAATGCCCAGACTCGAGCACCCTAGGACGCAGACAACTAGATATCAGTGATGCTTATCTGCGGCGTCGCGGACATGCATCTCCCCGAGCTTGGGTTGGCGCAACGTGAGTGTCCGGGTCAGCCGTGTTCCTGGATCTTCGGTGAAGGTAGCCGGTCAAGTGAGCAGGGCATGGACGCAGCGGCGTACAGCGCAGGGGATGCAATTCATCTGACATTGGGGGAAGAGCGGCCCCTTTGGCACCGCATCAGTGAAAGGGCGAGCCTGCGAAGTGCAAGAGAGCGGCCAGAGGGTCCATCCTCTGGCTCGGCGTGGCGATGAGGTCCTGTGACTGCAGTAGTGACAAGGCTCATGGTGTGTTGGACAGGGATGAGGTTTATGCCGTTGAAACCCCATTCGTGCTCGCCTGGGCGCTATACTAGCCCAGCCGTCTCAGGGCAGGACGACGGAGCGCTGGCGGTTTTTTGACCGCGTCTCAACGTCCATTGTTTTCCAATCTGGCGGTGAGGGCCATGAGCCAGTGACGGGAGACGGTGGGCAGCCAATCTGAGGCTCGAGTCAAGGCCCCTTCGAGGGAGTCCGGGGCGACTGAATTCCTAGTTAATTCGCAAGCGGCGCTGTTTGGGCTATTTGGAAGCTGCGCGCTAGTTAAGATCGAGGGAGAACTTGGGTTCAGATATCCAGTTTGCCAGGGTTGCAAGACCCAGCGAGCGAGCCACGCTACCGATGGATGCTATGCCCCCCAGCCGCACGACGCGATTCGTCAGCTTCTTTGACGAGCCAAGGCTCCAGTGCCCTCTGGGTTGTTTGCAGGTGGATTGCGAGGTGGATCAGGGCGTTTTACCCGTGGCTGGTGTTGTTGGTGGTGGACTGCTGTTGCTGGTGCTGGTTTGAACGAGGGTGATGTGAAAATGTGTGTGACGCAGCAGCCTACGGCCCAATGCCCTAATGAGGCACGTCCACACACCATGGACAGTGGGGACTGGCGAGCGCACGGTCCTATGCCCGACATCAAGCTTGGTTGGACCGTCGGACCCGGGGCATCGCCGCATCGCCGCATCGCATCGTCAGTCTGGAACTAACCGGCATGGCTGCTGTATTATTAATAGAGGGCACGCCGAGGCCTGCTGAGGTGAGGCTTTTGAAACTGACGCAGCGGGCCTCGCGTTGAGGCGTTGCCCCGTACTTCGCCCTTGGAGCTTCGTATTGTAGGTATTCGTCGCACTAGGCAGTTGCACTGTCTCGTCCAGGACTCGCATTGTTACTGTGTAGGCCGGATGGCGGTGCTATTGGCGGAGTGCCGGGCCGATGTGGTGGGCAATACCCTCGACACACGACGGGAGGCTCGACTATCATTTGTCTGCACGTATTCGCAGTATGCTGACGTGCGGCATAACCCGTCCAGAAGAGAGGAAACAGTATTTATCACAGGGCTCCAACTTGGTTAATTATGCGAGCATGGCCATCAGCCATCAGCAACCGACTGCGTGTGCGACGGGCGGATCTCGCCCATCCACGCATTGACATTGATTGCACCGCCAGACTTGATGCGATGGGTGTAATGTACATACCGTATTAGAGTCGGTGATGCATGGGTGCCTCCACCATGTCTGCAACTGCTCTCATCAGTGTACCTACCTCACCTCATGTAAGGATCAACAAAACATGAGCAGAGTTCCGATGGCGGTATAACATCGTCACGATGGCATGGAGGAACTCTCACTTTGCAGCGCACTGTGAGCCACTACACAACTCGCACATTGCGAGGCCCTGAGTCACGAGAGGATGCAGCCGCTAAGGTAAAAGGCAGACCCGCCAGGCAGCTCGAGCAATCAGACGGCGGCCTCAACTCAGCCCCCTGCGAGCAACATCGGCCGCAATAGATTGATCGACTGATTGCGCTGAAATACCTGGTGCTGTTCCGCCGTGAACCAGCCAGAAACTACTTGGGTTGCAGTTGGAAGCATCCAGCGTTCAGAGGCGGGTAGGGATTTGTTTCAATGGGGGACCCGGCTGCAGCTTGCACTGTGCCCGGTCCTTGTGGCCTTGATAGAGAACATACAAAGCACGAACACACAGCCGAGAGGCTCGTTGGACAACCGCTGCTCAATTGGAGGGTCTCTCAATTCACCACGGGGGCCAGCTGATGTCAGTCCTAGTCCAGTTGGGATCCTCCAGCCAGCCGCCTTGTGCTTCATCTCCCAACAAGGGCGGCTACCAAGTCGGCAATTATTGGTACATGGCGGGATTAATTGCCTCAGACCTCGGAACGGGCCTATTTGCTCTCAGCAACAAAACACTGGAGACTCTCAACGACGTACCCATTAACGTGGTCATCACAACCTCATTGTCGCAGCTCCGCGTCATCGGGTTACAAGAAACGAAGAATAATGGATGGTTACCAGACTCGGTTTCGGCTTTGGTCGTGGCCAACACCCGGTGTGTGGGAACTAACTGCCAACTGGTGTTTGGATCCTCGCCCCCGGCTTCGTCGTCTCTGTGCGAATTCCGAATCGAGAGCGCTGCAGCCCGCCATGGACCTAGCCGTTGGCCCAATCCTACCTTTACGTCTGCAAGCCCCAGCCCAGCGTGTTCCAGCGAGATTAAGCGCCTAGGACCCGGTCGTTGTGGTAAAGCAAACAGGGCGCGCTGCCGAGGGAATGGGAAGGATGGGTGGCCTGGCGGGAGACGGACACCAACAAGCGGCGAACAGGACCACCAGTGCGAGGCATGAACACAGGACCAGACAACCCATGGCCTTTTCTACCTAACCCACGGGGCTCCTCGCCTGTTATTAGTCGCTGCCGAAGCGTGCCGTTCGTTGCATCCGGGTCGTCGTGGGATCTGCTGGGCTTTGATGCTCTGGTGCCGTGCATCCATCAGGAGGCGTCGCCGGATGCACTGCAATACAGCGCACAGCACAGCACAGCACAGCACGGCACAGGTGCGGCACGGTACAGTGCATCGCAGCGCAGCCTCCAGCGCAAAGTGCCGTGGCAAGGCAGGGAAGGGAGGTTGCGCGGCGAGCACTACTAACCTAACAGCAACCTCGCTCACAGCACGCACCAGACACCAGAACGACGACGCTCCAGCTCCGTTGTCATACGGTCTTTGGCCGGAGGTCCGGGGTTGTGTGAGCGGCGCCATCCCACCTGTAAGCTGTACTAATGCGTCCTGCCTTGCGATCTCCAGGGCTTGAGCAACCCCGTTCGCCGTTCGCCGTTCACAAGCCGCGGACGAGCAGCCCAAGAGCTCTGGACAGGGTGCAAGCTCCCCCTGCCACACACCCTCAGCGCGCAGACTCGAGCAAAGTAAGGCCCTGGAGGTACTAGTATAGAATCCCCAGGCCATGGCCCTTCTGTACCGTCGAGGTACCTGCCGGCCGTGGAAACCTACTGCACCTTCTGCTGCATAACCCGCGCGGGTATATCCTTTACCCTATCACGGTCTTATCAGGCGCTGTAGAAACCCAGACCTAGGTCCCGTCGCTGCTTGGCTGGCTAATGGCTCCATCTCACCACCACGACAACGCAGCGCGGCACGAGGAGCGAAAGGCTCCGGGTTGCGATGTAAGGGATGGGAGTTTGGAGACGGCCTGGAGGGCAGCATTGCCTCAGGTAAGGTACTTCGGGGGGTATAACACTCAGGGTACCTTTGTACCTCTGACGACGGGACTGGCCAGGACCGGCGCCAACGACAGGGGAGGCAAGTGCAGGGCCGGTGCAGGGCCAGTGCAGGGCAGCAGCAGGACAGGGAGGGGGACTGGAGCCCTAGAGTCCGCCCTGGGGCGGCGCACGGTCTCCGCACTGTGCGCTTGCCTTTTCGCCATCCTCTCTGTCGGCGCCAACCTTCCTTCCTCCTCTGCCTCCCCAAGCAACTCCTGCTGCTTCGCTGGCGTGTTCTCGACGACGACTTGAATTGCTTCACTTCACTCTGCTGCTGTATGCGCATTGAAGAACATGCTCTTGTCGGCCACGGGACACGCCTTTTCTCTCTCATCCTGATCCTTACAATCTCGCTAACTCTCTCTGTCTCTCTCGTTCTCTCTCTCCCCCTCCCCCACTTCGAATACGGCCTGGCCCTCGCCGCACGGCACCCAACCGCCCGCGCCCGCGACCTCCCCACCATACCTCGCTCTCTCGTCGCTCAATCTCCCGCCCCACGACGACTCGCCCCAAACTCTCCTTCTTCCCACGAGCTCGGCGAAACCTGCCATGGTGATTAACGATTCTGGTGTCAGAGTCTCTCGCTCCTCCATTACGATGTCCAATTCCGCCCAGTCCAACGCAGCTGTCGGCAGCGCGCCCTCTACCACCGACGACTCTGGTGAGCTCTCCCGCCGTGGCCGGCACTGCCCCTCATGTTCCTCAGCCCGACCCGCACCGCCCGCCGATTCTGCCCCGACTCTGCATGCTGACCCTGCCAGCGTCCACCATCACAGTCAATACCAAGACTCCCGCCAATTTTCCTGCCCCCAAGACTGACAAGCCTCGACCTCATGTCTGTGGCACATGCCAGCGCTCATTTGCCCGATTGGAACATCTTAAGCGTCACGAGCGCTCCCACACAAAGGAGAAGCCGTTCGAGTGCCCCGAGTGCGCGCGATGCTTCGCCCGCCGCGACCTGCTCCTTCGTCACCAGCAGAAGCTGCACCAGACCTCGACTCCGTCCTCGCGTCCCCGCAACCGCCGCGAGTCGGCTAGCGGTGTTGCTCCTGCCCAGAGCCGTGCTCGCAAGAACAGCGTCGCTGGTCCTCCCGCCGCCAATAATGCTGCCTCCAACACGGTACGGCCCCGCGCCAACACCATCAGCCATGTTGACGGCCCTGCGATGCAAATGATGGCTGCCGCGAACGCCTCGGTTGCACGGGGAATCCCGACCCATTCCCACAGCCGACACCCAAGTCTTGCCGGCTTGCCGATTCACAACTATGACCACATCTTTGGTGGTATGTCGGCCGCCATGGGTCAGCGAGGGGTTCAGCCGGGTCTGCCCAAGCTAGAGACGGGCGCCCTCGGCAACGTTGACTTCACCAGCGGCCTTCGCACCGCGCCGCCGATGGCTGCGTTTAACACGGATTTCGATTTTGAGGGTCTTCTCTTTGGGCCGGGCTCCACCATTAACCCGAACGCCCTTCATTACAATGACTCGCCGCAGTCGATGGCTTTGGAACAGACTTCGCCGTTTGCGCACTCGGTTCATGGAATGCCTTCGAGCCAAACTCTCGACGATAATTTTGACTGGTTGACTGGTTTCGAGCATCAGATGTCTTTTAACACGAACGAAAACGTGGTTGACGGGTCGAGCCCGTCTGCCATCAGCACGACGAGCCAGAGTGGGATTAGTGATGTTATGTTGGATGGGTCAAATCACCCCGCGCCGGCCGGGACGAGTACCATGTGGCAACCCTCCGTGATGGGACCTCCACAGATGCCGAACCCGTTCGCGATGGATCTGAATGGTTCGGTCTTCCCAGATCTCCTGAATGGAGCTCCGTTATCACCTCAGCCAGCTTCTCAAAAGATCAATGACCCTTACTTCTCTACGCCTCCACCTTCGCTGAGCTCGTTGAGCCCGTCCGTTGTATCCGGGCTGGGCGCGCAGAACATTAACCATACCCTTGGCTTCAACGCCGGCCCGGAGACGCCCTCATCCCTCCACGGTGGAAACCACGGGGCCTCGCCTGTAACCACCATCACAGATGCCACCCGGAGTGCCATTGTGAACACCCTGTCCCAGTGCCTGCCCTTTGGCGGTCGTAAATACTCCTTTACTTCGCAGGGCTCACCTCAAGCGTCTCACGTCCAATCTGCCGGCACCATCGCCTCCCCCCAGGCCGCCAGCTTGCCCAGTACGCAGGACCTTCAGCGATACGTTGGTGCTTATCTTGCCTATTTCCACCCACATCTTCCTTTCTTGCACATTCCCACGTTGTCTTTCGATTTGCCCCCTCCCACACATAATAGGCCCGGTGTAGGTGGTAGTGGATGTCTGATTTTGTCCATGGCTGCCATTGGTGCACTATATGAGATGGAACATGCCCAGTCCCGCGAGCTCTTCGAGATGGCCAAGAAGATGATTTTCTTCTACCTCGAGGAGCGCCGGAAAGCCGACGTCCGAAAAGCGGATATCCGACGCAGCACCCCTGTCGCTGACCAGAGCCCACGTTTCAGCGAAAGCGCCGTCCACACCCCCGTCTGGCTCGTCCAAGCCATGCTCCTCAACGTTGTCTATGGTCACAATTGCGGCGACAAGACCGCCAGTGACATTGCATCCACCCACTGTGCTGCCCTAGTCAGCTTGGCCCAGGCGGCTGACCTGCTCCGACCCGATCGTGCCAGTACCGTTGAGAGACAAGATGCTCATATGACAGATGACGCCAATTGGAGCGCCAAATCTGAGTCTGACCACGTCGAATGGTTGCGCTGGAAGTCTGTCGAGGAGCGGAAGCGTACCCTCTATGCCGTCTTCATTCTCTCCAGCCTTTTGGTGTCCGCTTACAACCATACTCCAGCTCTGACAAACTCGGAAATTTTCCTGGATCTCCCTTGTGATGAAGAGTTCTTCTCGGCCGAAAACGGCACTACCTTTGCTGCCAGAGGAGGAGCCGATGCCGCTGACCACAACCACATGACGTTTCATGATGCCTTGGGCGATCTCCTTCGTACAAACGAGAGACAGCAGCAACATCAGCAGCAGCAGGCAGGGTTCGAAGCTTCGCTTGACGGAAAGGAAACACCCAAAACGGACATCAAACCCAGCACGTTCGGTTGTCTGGTTCTCATCAACGCCCTCCACAACTACATCTGGGAGACGCGACAAAGGCACCACAACAAGATTTGGACCAACGAGGAGACTGAGAAGATGCACCGACACATTGAGCCCGCTCTGAAAGCGTGGCAGGCGGCCTGGGCCAGTAACCCTCAACATAGCCTGGAGCGACCGAACCCGTTTGGAACCGGCCCACTTTCCGCCGATGCGATTCCGCTGTTGGATCTTGCATACATCCGGCTGTTTGTCAATCTATCTCGGTCAAAGGAGAAGTTCTGGCAGCGTGACTGGGACGGAATGGCCAAAGAGCTGTCCCGCGGTAACGAGATAATCCAACACGCGGAGCACTCCCCAGGCTCCAACTCTGAATCCACCGGGACTGAAATCTCGGAACCGTCAGCGCACAGCTCCGTCTTTGTAGACTCTCCCGAGACTCAGACTCCTCCAGCCGAATTTCCTGGCGCTAGATTTCCCGCTGCGCCCATGGAGAACACATCTGGCATGAACAACCGCTCCATCTCACGGCGGGAGAAGCACTTGCGAAAAGCGGCATTTTATGCCGCAGACTCGCTTGCTATGTCAGATAAGCTCGGCGTCACGTTTGCTGACTTTACGAGCCGAGAGCTGCCCCTGCAATCAGCGCTCTGTGCTTTTGACTGTGCCCAAGTGCTAGCCGAATGGATCGCAACTCTCCAGGACCGTGTTGGCCGCTACCTAGGCATTCTGGGCCAGGATCAAGTGGATCTCTCTCAAGTACCGGCTATTATGCTACTGGAAGAAGAGGATGTGAAGCTGCTGGACAAGATTCACGAGGTGTTGACCTCTGCAGAACTAAAGATGAGCATGGAGCTTGTCAACGGAGGCATTGAATCAAGCATGGCCATGGATGGCCACAACGGGTATGCTGCAAAGCTCCTTCGCCTTACTGCATTCATGCTCGACAAGGAGGCCGTTTGGCCAGTGACTCGACTCAAGGCTCGCTGCTTGGAGTCTCACGCAAACCATATGCGAGCCAGGGCGGAGAGATCGATCTTGACGACAGAGTAAAACGGGTTGCGTCTCATGCTTATCAACCCGCCAAAGGAGACAGGGTCGCCTGCCATTACTCTCCGATGGTGTCATGAAACACCTGCATTGGCCTAGAGGGGAACTACCGTGTGATTAGGATGGACCATGGTGGTTACATCACTGGTCTCGACCCAAGGCTCGCGGCTTATCTATGGCACCATCACCACGCTCCGCCGCGAAGATAAGACCCAACTACGAGAGCACCAACCACCCAGCCATACCGGAATCGACCCGACATCGCCGGCCCCTCTTGGCATTGGTGTCTTGACAAAGTTATTGGAGGCTTAAAAGTTAGTTTCTGCCACTCTTTTGCGCGAAATATTGGATGGCGGCGATGATTTAACGAGGACTCGTTGTACACCTGGCATCGAGTTGTTTTATTCAATGACGTATGAACCCTTGGAGATATGACGTCGGCGCACCAAGTAAAGCCGGAAGCACGTCCCGTCCAGGATTGCTGGATTGCTGCCCTGCTTCAACACTTACGGGCGAATGAAACGTCACCTCTCAAGCAAAATCACAGTCTTTTATGGCCCAGCCTCTTAACCTCACCTTGGGGGCTTGATTCATCGATTGCATACAACGACGTCACACTGCGGGAACGCAGTCATCCCTAGGAGACGATAAACTCGATTTGGAGGAGTACATGGATTGTCTTCTTTTAGGCGTTATCACTCTTGAGCTAACTCTCAGTTGAGGGACAAATGCGAGGCGCAAGCAACCAGTGGAGGCCGAAAATAAATCACTGCGTCCTCGGGAGCAGTCATTGCTTCGTGCGATGTGCACCGTTGCCTTGTCTGCTCTCAAATGTACAAACATCTCGTCATTCTTTGTATTTACAACCTTGCTGGTGATTGGAGGTTTGGGGAATCTGGACAAAAACGATGTGGGAGGTATCGGATGTACCGCGCTCGTTACATTTGCAACGTATGGGTCTTGGGTCGCTTTGATCAATATGAAAATTCCGATTCAACCGCGAGAGGCCCTCACAAAGATACATATTTATATAACAACCTTTTAGTATATTCCAGAACCCCTTAATTATCAGGAACACTTTGAGGCTATAGCATGGTGGTTCTGAAGTCTTCAGTCATTGTGTTGTGCAAAATATCTACCCTTTGCTGTGAGTTCGGGGTTTATCAATGTACCACCAGCTCCCAAACAAAGAAGCCACAAGTTGAGACCGTGATGACGACCTTGCCCTTGGACTTCCCACTCTGCGCTCTCCCGAGCGCCTCAGTAAGCACCTACCAGGAGCGCAATCTTGGTCAAGTCGCTGCCGCGTCCCTGAACAAGGGACCAGTCGCCCTTGACAACCGTCTTGTTCACCGTCTCGGGATTCGACGGAAAAAGCTGCGAGCGGTTCATCTCCTAGCTGAGCTCGTTGAGGGGGAGGGAAGCAGCCTTGACTTGGACGAGGTGGTCCTGGGAGTCTGACAGATTGGGGAGGGGAACGGTTGCGAGCTCGAGGTGCGTGGATTTCGGGATCTGGTGAGTGGATGGCCTTCATAGTTGCAAGGAGGGATGCGGTGACCATCTTGTTGAGTGTGGTTGTGGATGGTTCGGTATGCTCATGCGAGTTGGTGATACGGTAGGCTGTTCAGCGGTGTTGAAGAAAGGATCCTGGTGGCGACTTACTCTGAATTCGAATGGCACTGATGGTCCAAATGTCTTGAGGTTCAGTCGCTTCTATTGTCAAAATGCGAGAGCTGTTGGGTTGAATGGTACTTGCCTTGATGCTAGATTGGGACGCATTTCATTTTTTGCAACCTCGTCAGCTCCCTTTATACTTCAAGTGCTCAAGTCGGCGAGATCCGTCAACTCGGCACAACTCGGCATCTCGCGACATGAGAGTCCTCGTCCGAAGATGGGAGTGTAAGCGTCGAGCGGAGTCGCTGGCGTTTGGGTCGAATTGTGTAGAATTTCCCCTCTGAGCAAATGGTTGACAACGGCGTGTTTGCATCTCCTCGGCGCAACCTTGGGCCGCGGTGGGTTTTACCCGCCCTCGCACTTTCAGGTCTTCGCGGATTTACAATAAAAAACCTAGGTGGCCCGGCTACGCGAAGACCCTTGATTGAAGGGTGTAGGTGCCTAGGCTGTTGAGTGTCGTGCTGATGCGACGAGGGACCGAGGAGTTGTTCTGCGCGTTCGACCAGCGTGGCAATGAATGAATGGCATAACGCTGCAACGCTTACACCAAGTGATGAAGAGAAAAAGCCTAAGTAGCTGTAAGCTCCTTTTGTGAGTTTCCTCACATCGTATGCAATGTATTGCTTCGAGTCCAAGGCCAGACAGATGATCTAAGGGCGTTGGATGAAATTTCCTAAAATGGAAACCCAACACGATTTCCCCGGCGTACAAACAAACAAACAGCAAACGACACACCGAACACAAAACCTAGGCATCTTGACGCTTCAGCTCTTGCGTTGCATAGTGTAAACAGTAGCGGGTTCTAGGTTGCTTCAATGCAAACCTTAACTCAAGTTGCATTGCCTCTGTGTTTCTCTCAACTATAGCGGCTCCTGTGTTCCCTATATTTGCTCAATTCCGTCTCCTCATATTCAGAGCACGTATGCTATGGAGTTTGTTGCGTGTACTCGATGCTAAACCGGGCGGTGGTCAAACGGTTGCAGTTCTTACAGCTGAGAATACAATAGAATACTGCGACTATGAACACACGGGGAACACTTTCGAGTATCTGAATAGCCTCGTTGATCCATGTCCGTTGCCTGACTGCCGTCGCTCCTCTACCAGGTATAAATTTCCACTGGCACCGACCACTGCTGGGATTTTTTTCTCTTCTTCATTCCAAGCTATCGCCCAAGGCACGAGCCGACCTTTCGACCCAAGACTTCCAAGACGAGCACACTTGTCTTTCATCCTCCATGATGAATTGGAACCACCTGAATGCGGCATTGAAGCTTCGGATTCTGGAATCCTTTGTCGCTAGTAGCTCCGACGGGGCCGTCGACAGAGCTATGACAGTCTCCAAGGAATGGCGCGACATGCTCCAAGCCGCCGAGCGGAAGGTGTTCGAGTTTGTGAAAGTCTCCCGCCCCATGAAGACCTTATCCGAGAGGCCGCTGTCGAGTTCTATCCGTCGTCGATCCATGATCAAGCACATTCGCCTGGACGTGGATCTCATCACCTACCCCAGCACCTACACTCCATACCTCTTCAGATCCCATGGCGAGTTCCAGTTCGACGTTGGCAGCCTCTTTGCCTTTCTCCGACGCTGGAACAACGATGGGACTCCTCCGGGTACTTATTCCATTTGCCTGGAGCTGACCAACTCCGTGAAGCCGGATAGATACCAAGGGATGCTTGGAAGGCCCAACGTCTACATGCCTCCACCACGCCCGCGCCGAGGCGAGAACGTCCCCAGATCTCCATTTTTGCCCGTCGATGCCATCACAATGGTCGCCGTCTTGCAGGGGGGGTTCATCAACTTCTCTGAAGATGCCCTTTTCCACCTCTTTGGCAGATTGCCGCGACTGACACACGTTCACCTCGAACTCAAGAACCGCGAATGGCTTTTCCAGCAACACACCGAGCCTAGTATGTTGGAGCCAATTATGCAGAAAAGCAAGGATTTGTCGAGGCTAACGATGCAATTAGACCTAGCACGTGTCTTCCCATCGCTGCCAGCTTCGGTGAAGTGCATCAACATCATTCAGTATGGGGACGGATCCGACAGAAGCAACAGATGGGAAAGAGAGGCCTTCTGCAACCTCGGGGCCGCCATGGTAGCCAGAAGCCTCTCGCTCGAAGAACTGGCTCTTTGCGACATCATCGATGGCTATCATTTCGTCAAGGAAGCCGTGCGCATCCAGCCGCAAACCTGGGACAACTTGCAGTTCCTGACCCTCACCTCGGATCTCCTTCTGCGAGACGATCTGCTTGAACAGCCCACGCCCCTGACCCGACAGCGAGAGGATGCGAGTGTGAAGGTCCTCCTCGACGAGGCCGCCGCCGCGACCGCCTACATGCCGGTGCTGCGAGTCATGCAGATCTTCAACGCCAGCGACCGCAGCGCAGCCTTCGTCAGCTACGAAGTGGCCGACGGGTTCGCCATGCTTCTTTGGTACAGCACATACCACTATGTCATACCTGCGACTACCAAGCAGCGTTGGGCCAGGGTCAATGAGGGCAAGGGTCTTTGGCTTCATGTTCTCCCCGAGATCGTGCTTCCGATCTATTCGGAAAACATGCGTGCTGAGTTTGTCAATTCGAGACTGGCCGCCCGAAAGCGCGCGCACCGGAATGAACGGGTTTGGACATAGGTCGGGCAACATGTCAACTGTCTCCTGGCTGATTGGACCATGGAACAATCACCGCTCTTGACGGCTGATGAATGGTGTGGTGTGATGCAGTGAGGACTCGAAGCACGGAGGAGACTTGCATTCGAACGGTTGAAAGAAAGGACACGCACTGGCAACAGATATTGAGAAGGGTTTCTCAGGTTTTCGAGGGATGGGGTTGAACGCCCGTCACTTGGACGCGCAACACTTATTCAAGCACAGTAGTTCAAGAGGCTCTAAATGAAATTCCAAAATTGCGAACCTGGTTTCTTTCCTGTGATCTGACTCTTCTGCCAAGTTTTGTCTTTGATGTCGAAGTCATGTCATCCCGTCAAAAGTTGACCCTTGGCTGTAGTGTTGAGAGCGCTTCTGCCTGGTTGGACGATGTGATGACACACAACCAGCGGTCGGGAGTCATCGTAGTCTAGTCATCGTCGTCGGGTCATCGCATTGAAGACTGTAGACTATCATCGCTCAACGAACACCCGACGCCCATGTCCACCTAACTTCGCGTCACCTTATTTAACCTTAGCATCGGGATGATAATGTCATCCAGGTCAACTTGCTCGAGCGAGTATTTCTGGACTTCTTCCCGATAGGTTGAGAACTGATACTGACTAGGTAAGCTGTATCAATTAATAGTTTCTCCTCCCGCCGGCGTGTTGATATGGCGATTCAACGATTCAGGTAACTCTGACAGTGTTATAGGGGTCGACAGATACATATTGGGAATATCAATCTTGAAGCCAGCGGCTGGCATCTAGTTTTCCATTATTAGTCTTTGATAGAGGGCGCCGTCCTAGCACTTTAAAATAAACGACTCTTGGAAACTACAAACGGACGAAATAGATCTTCGTAGAACATTGTGAAGTGATTTCGTTTGGAAATCTTTCAAAACCCCGTTCTGCGTGCCACTAGTAAGTGCATCCAACCTACCTTTTTGGCACATGCTTATTTTAAAAATAACCTCACGTCACCTAGTTATGTCTTTTTTATTTCATTTTAAATTCTAGTAAGAACTGAATTTTCTCTCCATGATTTCCAAGTTGGCCCAATGAGTACCAAGAAGAGCTTAATCGTTCTGGTGGTTCCGCACCGTATGCCGGAAGATAGTTTCCCCGCCCCGCTAGGTTTTCGGACAGGCAGAGGGAGCTCCCACTTTGATCTCGCGACGACAGAATCGCGGTGATCAATATTCGACCTGCCCTCCCACGATCCGAACGCCTTACGCCCGTCTCGACTCCTCACCCACTCAAGATTTCCATCTCTTTCGCGCTCCTTGAACAAATATGACTGGTCGTGGCGGTGGCGGCGGTCGCCGAGTTCTCCTCCCTCCCATGTAAGGATCCCGCTCCCCATCTCGCAGTCGCGCCGTGATTTGCTCGCTTTGTGCGGTCTGAATGCAGATAAGTTAACAGCCCCTAGCAACTTCATTTTCAAGCTTCTCCAATCAGTGAGTTTGACCGATCCCCACGCTGGTTGCGCCAGTAGTACCCCACCGCTCCCACTCGTCGGCGGGTTTCGACGAAGACTATATGAAGTGGCATAGCTCGCCGGACACACAACCGACCGTTACTAGGCGGAGCAGACGAGGTTCATCTTGACGGATCGTTGCGCATGGTTCTCTTGGTTCTAGGCGAATCCTTTACAGCTCAGTTTGGTGTCCCCAGCGGGATGTTGGATTTTGTCTGGAACCGGAGGTATCAGGAACCCAACCTTACGGCCACGGAGAACAGTAATATTGCCTCAGATCACTTGCTCACTCGACGTGGGGGTTGCCTGCGTCTGTTCTTCGCGAAACCCGCGGCACATCTAGCTTCATCATGTTTGTTTGTTCTGGTTCTAACTGATTGTAGCATGCCACAGTGAGCGTGTGGCTGTACGAGCAGCTCTCTATCCGCATCGAGGGCAAGATCAGAGTCAGTACACAGTATCTCATGCTGCATGGTTTAATTTTCTAACGACCGCAGGGTTTCGATGAGTTCATGAACCTGGTCATCGATGACGCCGTCGAGGTCCGACAAGTGACCAAGACCAACGACAAGGAGACCCGGAAATCATTAGGTACGAGACGCAATTACCCTACCCATAATTCTCTCTTGACTGACACTTGAGCAGGCCAGATTTTGTTGAAGGGTGATAACGTGTCGCTGATTCAGAGCCTTTCGGGATGAGGAGACAGTGCGATCTGACATGGCGAGGCGTAACGGCCGGAAAGGACAAGGGCTTAGATCACGGAAGGAAAATGAAGCCGATTGACTTATTGTCGGCGCACGAGGCGCTGCTGGGATACCTCAGGCGAACACGTTGAGCGCAAGGTCGTCGTTGCCGAGGTGGATGAGTAGCTGAGAGGATTGCAGCGCGGTGGAGGAACCTCGACACATCGAAGAGACCATCTGCGCGAACATGACTTCCATCTTTTCTAAGCGCCTATCATTTCATCTAATCTATCAATACCTCCCTCGAACAACCTGATGGTGAAAATTACAATTGGCAGGGTGTGTGTAGAGTGGGCAGCTCATCGCACTCATCGGGTTTGCTGGACCATTCCGCTGTTGTTGCATGTCAACTTTAACTCGGAGGGCCATTCGTGAGTTCGTCCGAAGCAGAGCGTCTTGCCGGTGAAGCCCTTGTTATGCAATACTGCGTCACTTAGGACTCTAGACTCCTCGTGGTAGAGTGGCTTCGTTCGTGAATTGCCACCTTGACCCCAACAATACCCCCTTAAGTTACTCGTCAGAATCTGTTTCCTGAAATGTCTTTGGAATCTACCATCGAGCGCGGTGCACGGGGCTCCTCGGCCTACTTCGCCGGTGTTTCGAAGGACTGGTCGCCAGGCCGTGGGCGTCTCGAAGCCGGTATCCATCACTGCCGTCACGACTCATGTGCGACGTGGCTGTGGACCAGGCTTGCCTACTCGAGGAATCTGAGATACACCGGCCTGCCTGGTCAGCAAAGAAAAGAAGCCTCGTCCGTCCGCCTCATTCCTTTTGCAAGATGGATCCTCTGGGTCAATTCCCGCAGCTTGCCCCCGGCACCGCCTCGTGCCGCGCTCAGCAAGGCCGGATCGACGAAGAAGGGCGACTGCCCCCCAAGAAGGTCATGCGATACCTAGACAACATCATAAGTTTTCCTTTTTCCCCCGGGGCGTCGGGGGTTCGCCCGTGCCAAGATGATCTCGCACACGGTGCAAAAACGCCAACGGGGGACTACACCACCACTTGTGGCTGCATCTGGGGTCGTGCTGCATGCTGCGGTAGCCAATCGTTGGGGAGAATCAAGGGAGGGAGAATGACACCCCCCTCTCAACACTTTGCTTCCTTCATATGTTTCATGCAGCAAACGGCAGCTCTGAAGGTGTCTGGAGCAACCCTGGTCTTGTCCGGGAGCTTGCGAGCTTAGGAAGAGAATGCCCCCGCGTCTGGGGCCTACGCGTCAGCAAAAGTGTCGGGCGAGAAATGCGATTCGCTTAGAGGATAATTAGGCCGGGCCAGGGCTGACCACGGGTTACTTCGTACGGACAGCTTTGACTCCCACTTTGGGCTGAGTCAGTGGTGACCAAGTCTACGAGCGGACTAACGTGCCCGGCATTACGCGCGGTTCTGCACATCCCTGGACTTTTCTGGACCGGTAGTTTATCATCCGTGGCTTTGAGGCTTGGCTTCCATCCGCAGTCTGGACAAAGTTGGGGCGATGTAACCGTGAGAATGCATACCCAGACGATCGGCAGAACTACAGGATCAAAAGCCCCGTTGCGAAAACATCGCAGCTGAACTCCCTTGCGTTATGAACGCTACTCTGCACTGCATGGCATGCTCCCGATCGTCCCGGCGCGGGGCTCATCCAAATTGTCTCACAACTGTGGAAAGGCGGCGTGAAGTCGGGTGTAGCGGCCAACATAAGCTAACAATGTCTGAAAGGGGGGGAGGCACCGATCCCTATTCGAAATCATGGAGGGTTGAAACAGATGGAAGACTCGGATCTTTGCAGGCCCCATCGGCGATGAGATTGCGGTGTAGGCATCCGCATTGAGAGACGGTCATGCACTTTTCTGACCGAGAAACCTCGTTGTTTCCTGTCGTCGTTGAACTTTGCTTTTTTCCCACAGCTTGCACTTTTTTGCTTTGCCCAAGGTTTCAGTCTATCCGAGGGCCACTATTGTGCCTAACATCTCAATAGATCCTTTGAGTGATACTTGAATAACCTCATCTCTAATTCGCTTGGTGACAGTGACACCGAGTAAAGAAACGGCGATATCACGGGGAGGCCTTGGCTTTAAACTAAGCGATTGATCCAAGGGCCAACGATGCTAAAGCCACTCCCGACGGATCGTTCCATACCTCACTCGCCGTCGAGACACGCTGATCGAGGAACACAACATCTGCACCCCGGATTTCCCCCGCATCTACGATCCAGGGGAGTGGATCCCTCAATAACGACAGGCGTTGCTTCACCGCTGGTCATGGCGATGTATCATACATTGTCTTTGTTGTTGTTTGGATGGGCGGAGATTGCGGCATGTTATTGAGGAGCGTGTGCTGTAAGGTGGTGCGGCAGGCAAGACTGAAGTCGCGGTGTGATGGATCTGGTAGCCTGGCCGATCTTTGAGGTTGCCGTTCGCCCGAGAGGACATCGGTGAGACTGGGAGTTTTGTGGCACAACACACACGGATCAACGACGTGGTACATATAGTGCAGAGCGAAACAGGAGAGTTGTCACTAGTTTCAGAGACGTAACGAGTGACGTTCTTCGCACATTGATTCCTCTCTCCTCGGGCAGCATGCCCGGCTAAAGCTGACGTGAGCTCTTTCGAGACGAAAGATCGTTGCGTAGAAGAATGGAAGTTCATCAAAACTCAAACTCTCCTAATTTAGACCTGTCAAATAGACGCACACGAATGAAGCTGAAGCTAATCGAAGAGCCTGATCTGTGGCTGGAGGTCGGTTCCTGGGCTAAGCTTTAGCATGGAAACCCGACCATGAAGTATAGCTATAGTAGTCGTTACCAGGGTATCCTTTCTAGAAAGGACGGCAGTTATGCACGGCCCTGTATAGTAGCGTCTCGGTAATAGGAATGGGTCTTTGGGAATGCGGATGTTGTAGCGAGATGACTGATCTGGCAGTTAATCTGGAGGCCGCATCGCTGAACATGATCTGATCGGACGGGCATTTAATTATCGCGACCAAAGTCTCAAACACATAATAAAAGGTGGAGTAGTGTTGATGATAGGCTATTGGACGAGCAAACGAGTCGTCATCTCCAGATCTACGTGTAATTGCGGTGATTTGAAGTGTTTGAGATGCCTGCCCTGCTAGTGCACAGGATGTTCTTGCGATTGGCGATTGGCGATAGGCGAGGTTGAGATTAAATATTTGAGATTTGAAATTTGAGAGGCCGCGGGTGTCAAAAGGAAAACTATGTAGGGCTGCGACGCTGCGACAGGGCGCGCGTGAACAGGTGGGTCAGGATGTGCTGCTCATGGATCAGATCTCGCAGCAAGAAATATGGATCCAGAAGATCAACTACGTCGTAATCAGGGCGAGAGGTTCGCGGTCGGGAATTGGGTCGGCGACAGAAGGGCCAGCCAGTGGAAGCGGCGATGATGGTGGCTAATGCAGCGTGGTCGCTGGTGGCTGCGAGGAGTCGTTGGGAAGTCCATGTCCGTCCCGCCCGTGGATTAGTTGGGTTGGATGTTTGGAAACTCGAAGTTAGGGGTCGGTTCGGAACTTGTTGGGCGCTATGGGTAAGGGGTTAGCCAGTTGGCTGGTGGTGGTAGTGGGTTCTGGTGGCTGCATGATTGGCCGCGGATGCCACGAGACTCCCCCCTCCCCCCCCTCTCCTAAGTGCTGGGTCAGCGAGGGACCGAGGGCTGCTGAGAGTCTCGGAAAGGCAGGGTTGCTCTGAGAAAAAGCAAGGGTTGCGTCCGAGCCCGAACCCGATGGCAAGTCAGCACGGGGAACTGGGAACCAGAAACGCGAATGAGTTAGGCATGCCGCACGCCTAAGCTTCCCCGTACTTCGTACCCTAATGTTTTAGCCCCTTTCTCTCCCAGTCCTTGTCGCGAGTCGCGAGTTCCACTTTTCATGCTGCCTGCTGCAAATCCGCTAGGGTGGTACGGAACTACAGGCTAATTACAGCGCAGTTTTAGACCCAGAAGCCCCGAAAGCTCCCCCCTTCTCCCCCTCTTCTCTTCTCTCTTCTCTTTTCTCTGCAATGCTGGCTTGTCCATAACGTAAATAACCCGCTGCCCAAGTGGTGATGGGTGCGCCCCCTTTCCAGAGCTGCGAGAGCTGTAGGATCTTCCCGCCCGGTGGCTTGCGCTAGCTAGCTAGACTGGGAAAAGCAACCTTGGACTCCTACAGCTGTTCACCTGCTTGACTACCTCACGCAACTAAAGCTCCTTAGTGCTCTAGCAGCTTCTTCCTGCTCCTGCCTGCTCCGCTCCGCTCCGCTCCGTGCGTCCCGGTGCCTTCACCCTCTTACATAGCCCACGCGGGCCGAGGGGGCACGGGGCATACACGGGCTCAACAAAGCACCCGCAGCCGCGCACACCCACCCACGCAGCAGACGCAGGGCCGAGAGGACGAAGACGGATGACCCATCAGGCGCAACCTCACATATCCCAAGCCTTGCCTAGCACCCGCTAAACAGACTAGACCAGCAGCCCGCCGCCTAGGTTGAAGCGAAAGGGCATTGTCTGGCATGCTGGACTAGGAGGGGGGGGGGCGGCGGCAAATCCAATCCCAAAGATGCGGAACCCGGGCTAAGTCGCCACCGCCTTTGTCAAGAAGTTGACGGTCATTTGCGCTCTCGTCCGGTCGGCGTCCGCTGGGCGTCCAGTAGGCGTCCAGCCCTCCAGGGCCTCGAACCCCTCGCGCCCTCTCCCGATGCAGAGGACTGATGCTGTGCCGTGTCATGTTCCAATTCGAGAGAGCGCCAATCCTCCGCTGGAAAGGCCAAAAGCCGGGTGCCGGGGTGGGCCAACTCGTTGAACCGCTGAACGCTCTCTCAGCGCCTAGAACCCGAATAGACTAGCGGGGTGCGGGGAACTGAGACCCTCCTCGGAAAAGCGGAGAATCTTAACCCCAGAAGGCCCAGGTCTCACTGAGCTAACCCGGGCTAACTGGGCCAGTCACAACCCTCGTCAACCCGCAACGAGAGGGGCCGTAAATCTCATCTTCGCTCATCTCCCTTCCCATCCCCATCCCCATCCCCATCCCATCTCATCCCCGTTCATTCATTCCCTAATCGCGTCACCACCTCCACTTTCTCCCTCTATCGGTCTATCTCTCTCCACCCGTCCACCTTCTCTTCTGCCTTCAGCCCGACCGGGAAGTACGCCCGTCTGCCCTCGTCTACCCGCGACTTTCCCCCCTCCAAATCTACCCAAATCGTCTTCTCCTGTCGCCCATACCTGTCTGCTTGTCGACGGCGCTCTGCTCTGCGCTTTGCTCAGCTCTGTGCTCTGCGCCGCCGAGCCCTCTGCTCTGCTCTGCTCTGTTCACTCGCCACTCCCGTCCACCATGAGGCGCCAAAACCGCTCCTGCGACCAGTGCCGCAAGGCCAAGCGGGCATGCGACGCGCCTTCCCTGTGGGACATCCAGCGCAACTCCGAAAGGCTCCGCTCCGGCGCTGATGCTTCCTCCGGCGTCTCTCTCGCTGAGGAACACCTTGGTGAGTTGCCCCGAGGTTGATTCGCTTGCCCGTCTCCGGTTGCTCCTCTGTCCTTCGCCCTACCCAGTGCGCGCCGCCTCCTCGCGAAGCAACACTAACCGGGGTGAGCGAAAACCTCGTAGACGAGATAGATTCCCGCGCCTTGCGATGCTCCTACTGCCTTCGAACTAGGAAACAATGCACCTTCCATTGGGTTCGCGCCCAGCTGCAAACCGGTCCTCCAGGCGATGTCTCGATCCAGCCCGCCGCCAATGCTCGTCGCGTGCCCGATCCCACCAGGAACAAGGCCAAGCGCCAGCGTCCGCGCCCTCAACCAGGTCCTTCGCCCACCCAATCTGCTCTCCCGACCCAAGGTCTCGACGTCAATGCCACTGCGCTTCTCGATATGCTCCAAGCGCCCCCTTCGACCCACGACCTGACCAGCTGGGGCCCCATGGAAACAGGCTTCGCCGACTTCTCAAACTTCTCCAACACCGCCTTCGATTCCATGCCCATCAATGGCGTCTTAGACTCCTCTGCCTTTGGCACTAATCTTCACCCAGCTATGCTTGGTCCCCTCGATACGAATGCAGCCTCCTCACACCCCGCGCCGATGGACTGCTCTCCAGCGCCAGACCTCCCCACTCGAATCCTCCAGTCCCGACATCGATCTACAACAGAGGAAGAAAACGGCGAGAATGGGTGGCCATTATACCAGACCAATTCCGCGCCCGACATTCAATTTCAACCGTCTCCCTCTGACTCCAATTCGTATCAAAGCGACGTCTCCTCCCGGTCACTCAGCGCTCGCCACTACTCGGACAGCATGGCGCGAAGTTACGGTACCTCCATTTCGCCCTTCTCTGCGGCCCACCTCATGGTTTCAAACACCAACAAGGGTCTCATTTCGGACAATCTCATGCGCATATATCACGACGTCCTGGAACACGCCCTGTCGTGCTGGCTCTCCGAAGAGACTTGTCCATACCGACCCGACTCTCTCGTTCGCCCCTCGTCCAACGGTGTTAGCTGGTTAGCGTCCGACTTTGCGAAATTGAATGTTCTGAATCACTATGAACCGAAACAGCAGGACAACAGGATCTATCGCCGTGTCGTCAAACTGGACAAAATCGCCCAGTCGACCAAACTGATCAAGCTTTCGAGATCTGAAGACAGGGCAGCGTCAAAGGCACTTCACCTAGCCATCATGGCCTTTGCTACGCAGTGGGCCCAGGGCAGCCAGCGGGAACGCGAGAGGTTCCCCCAGAATCTGTCATCATTTGATGCCCGGTCAGATTTGGCCGATGACTTGAACTCGGAGTTTGATCGGACACTGCAAAAGTCCTTCTGGGCTCAGGCTAAGCGCGCTCTCCAGGATTGTTCAGACATGGAATGCTTCAGAGTAGTATGCGCAGATTTGATCATGGGACTGGCTCAGAAGCCAATGGACGATGAGGACCTCACCTACGACCGGCGGGATAGCATTCCGTTTGTTGGTGACAGCCCAATTGTCGGTGGGGATGGGTCCATTGCATCGCAAATCAGCGACATTATTTCTGCAGAGGGGCCACCAGTCTTCATGGAGAGAGCAGCTCGAAAGATGCATGCCCTCAAATTTCAGTATGAAGCCCGTGAAGCTGGAGTTATCGACTCATCAAAGAGCTCTCTGGGACTGGAAAAGGCCACCTCATCTGAGTCGCTCAGCTCCGAGGAAAGGGGAACCATTGGCCTCGTTTACTGGATGACTGTTATGTTCGACACCGTATCATCTTCGATGAATGGTCGCCCTGTCGTTGTTTCCGATGAGGAGTGTCACCACGATCCGACATATCCTGATCAACCGGAACACGATGCATTTACTATCGAGTACAGCCCTCACGACGCCAGGTGGTGGGCAGGGCTCTTCATTCGAGAGGACAAGGAAAATGTGCTTCGCTGGCCGAACTCTGTCGAAACAGCTACGAAGGGAGTAGTCGCAGCCGCACCTGTCAAAGTGATACTATTCAGACACGTTTCGTATCTACAGAACACGGTGCGGAGCAAATACCGCGGCGAGGCTGTCGAGAAGGTTATTTCGAATTCGATGGCCGTCTACAAGCACTGGAACGAGACATATGGTGCCTTCTTCCGAGATCTAGTTCATCATTATGATACAGTTCCTACTCACATTCAGAGCTGGTTCGTGTGCGTTGTTGCGCACTTCCACTGCGCCGCTCTCCTCCTTGCCGATCTGATGGAGCTGGTGGACGAGAACGGTCTTGGCTTGGAATACTCTACTCAGGTTCGCCTCAGCGTCGACGTGGTCAGGTACCTGCGCCAGGACAGTGCCGCAATCCTCTCTGATCTTGCTCGGGTTTCGACTTCTCCCCGGGCTGGCGATATTCCCGGCACTCATGTGTCGGATCTACACTTTGCCGTCGTCGAGGGTTCCATCTTGACGGAGCCCTGGACCATGATCCTCATCAGGGCATTCACCAAGTCAGCCATCCTCCACCTAACTGAGGTGGAGGAGTCGGTCAGGCACAACCCAAGCACCTTGGAGAGCCCTACGATAATGATGTTGACAAGACGATGCGAGGACTGCACAAAAGCCCTCTACTGTCTTGGAAAGAAGTCGGATATGGCACGGAGTATTGCGAGTATTCTTTCTTCGGCGTTGATTCCGTATTTGATGCCTTCGTCCATTTCAGGTATTCTAACCTGATTGTGTACAATCGGTGCTGTGGCGTGTGTACCCATGTTGGTTTGTTTTGCTTGTGATGCATTTTGGATCCGGACGGATGGGTATTGAGACTTGCTATTTGGGGAAATAGTAGTCCAGTAAGTGACAATTGGCGAATTTTGTGGCTGGGGTCAAGGCAATCTAAGGACCATTCTCTTTGCAACTGAAGCTTTCCTGTGTTTGAAGCGACGGTTGTTTGCTATGTAAAGCTTGCTGCATAAACGTATGCCGTTTAGGATGAATGACTCGTGAACTCTTGGTGTCAGATTATACCATTACACCATTTGGCAAAAGTTTAGGCGTTGCATATTGGCTTGATTATCTAAGTTATATTCTGTTTTGACACTTGGACAACATGACGAGAAATGCTTCCCATGCTAGCGTGCCGCATCTCGACCCTCGAGAGCGAGGTCGAGGTTGATGGCAACTCTTCCTGCTGACCAGCTACACCATCACTTGGCATCACCGCCATCCTTGGTGTCAGAGGTCAAAGTGCGATTGGCGTAGGGCGCCTTGGCCTTGCCGGCCAACACCTCACCGACGTAGTCCTCGAACGTCACGTACTCCGTCTCCATGTCCGGGTACAGCTCCTTACTGCTGAGGTATCCCAGGTACGCGGCGGCCTCTGGGGTGTTGTCGCCACGCACCCAGACGGAGTGCGGATACTGCGCAAGGGCTAGTGGCAGCAGGTTGGCGAAAGAGCGGTCCTGCTGCTCGTAGTACGGCTTGCGCGCGGCGGCGACGGCGGCCTCGATGACGGCTGGCTGCTCATACTCGCGCGGGATCGTCTCGCCGCTGGCCTTCTCGAGCAGCGCGAAGATGTCCTCCTGCGTGCGCACCTCGTTGTACACGAAGACGGACTTGTTGAGGGTGCGCGGGTCGGCGATGACGCGCGCCACGTACTTGCCCACGTCGCGCAGGTCTGTCAGCGCCGTGGGGACGTCCTTGTCGCCGGCGATGAGCTTTACGGGGAAGCCTTGCACGTAGTCGGTCCTGCCGGAGGGCAGCGCCGGCAGCGTGTTCTGGTACCACCAGCCGTCGTCGATGACGGTGTAGGGCAGGTAGATCTTCTTGATGTGGTTGATGACTTCTTCCTTCTGCGGGCTGTGTGTGAGCGAGAACTCGTCGGGTCGTCGGAAGAGGTTCTTACAATCTCGCGCAGGGCCATGATGCCCTCTGGAGGACAGACAGTGGCGAAGGCGCTGGGCACGAAGCGCTTCACGCCGGCGGCCTTGGCGGCGTCGGCGAGGCCCTTTTGCAACTCGACCGAGTCGGGCACGACGCAGCTGATGACGACATCCTGTCCAGCGAGGGCGTCGACGAGGTCCTTCTGCGGGCCGTCGAGTGCGATGGCGACGATGGCGACGCCCTGCTCCTTGACGCGCTGGACCTCGGGCTTATTGATCGAGGCCGGGCGGACGAGGGCGGTGATGTTCTACGAGGGGGGGGGCATTGCCGTATTTAGTCTACGCTAGTTCCCCGCGTGGAATCGCATCGGGATATGGTGCTTACGAAGGAGTCCTTGCTGTGGACCAAGCCGCTGACGATGGACTGACCCGTCGCGCCGGATGCGCCGACGATGGTAACTTTCATGGTGAAGCTGTTTTGGCGGGCGGAAGAAAATAACGTTGACTGGGATACGGATAGTCGGTAGACGGACCGTGGCTGGACATCTAACTTTAAAGTTTCGAATAGCGGGGATGTACGGATTAATAATATCATGCGGACATTGCGGAGCGGAGTTCGGTGTCGTGACATCTTTCATCAGATTCACACCATGTTTAAGCCAATCAACCGCGTCACCCCTTGTTCAAGATCCCTGGCGTAGAGGATCAACAAAATTGCTCGATATTTACAAGGGCGTAGTTTAACAGGATGGGTTTGTTGAGATGAGCTTGTCATCAGTCAAAGACTTCTACCTAGCTATTTTACCATACATAAAGGAATGTGTAAGAAATAAAATCCCCAAATTATCCACTCTGACCGTCAGACGTCAACCTCGGCATCTAGTAAAGACCAACAACAAGGTCACCCTTGACACGGGCAGTCAAGTGCACCTCCGCCTCGAGGTCAAGCTTGATGCCGACGAGAAGAGCGGCGGCAGTCTTCTTGCCCTCGTCGTCAGTGGCACCCTTGAGGAGCTGGCCTGGCAGTCGTGAGAAGGTTGGCCGAGTTTAGTGTTGGGCGTTTGATGACTTACCAGCAGGGCGGTCGAGGCCGGTGGCGGTGGGCAGAGGAACAACGAACTGGCGGTCCTTCTCGGTCTCGAAGGTGCTTTGAAATGTCAGAACTGGGGGTTGTGTTTGAGCGTCTAGGGGGGCGGGAGAAAGTAAAGATGCCAGGGAGAGAGCCCCAGTCTTGAGGCGTGTGGTTGTTCTGAGGAGGGGACGTGAAGGAAGATTCTAGCTAGGAGAGAGGGAGTCTCACGTGTTGGGGGAAGACATTTTGATTGTTGGTGGGATCGAAGAATCGATTGGTTGAGTGATGAGTGGTTGAGTGAGTTGAAAGTGTGAGTGAGTGAGATGGAAGCGTGTGATTGTATTTCCGATCGAGGTCTGTCTGCCATCTTATATAGAAAGACCGTCGCGTAGGCCCTTTGCTTTGCCCGGCTGAAATCCCGTAGTTGCCGCGTCTAAATTAACGTTGAGCGGGATGGCCCGAGAGATCTCGGGATGTTTATATTGATGTGGGGGGGTATGGGGAAAACACATCACCTGCATATGCGTGCAAGCGTTGGCAACAGATGTACGAATATGCCGCTATTATCGTCAATGCTGTCCGTCTGACCTCGCGGCCGAAAATTGCTTCTGCAGCAATAAATATGCGGCGCAATACGGAGCATTATGCGGTGGAGATCCAGCAAGTCGTCGGAGATTGCGAGGCCAAAGAGAAGTACTGATGTTTTTGAGACAGGACGGGCTTTTTCCGGCTGCATTTACCGCCCTTCTAATTTGTGTTGTATTCGTCATGCATCTCTCATCTCGGCACGCCTTGCAACTGTGACAGGCAGATCCCGGTTTTGGCATGAGGCCACGGGCTCCGAACGAGGTGGACAGCGTTGGTGGAGGCGCCTCCAGCTCTCGTACACGGAGAACAGCCACCATTAGGGTTTGTACACACTGTTCTGGGGGATATGGAAGGGGGGAGGGGGCAGAATCAATGGGAGTTGTTGCAGGATCACAATGAGAATAATGCACTGGTTCGACGGGTCACGAAGGGCCAAGTACAATTGAAAAGGTTTATGATGGGGATTTAAACAATAGACAAGACAGATAATGGCCGCACTTTGAGCCACTTACAAGTTGATAGGTTCCCAAACTTCCAGGTGCAAATTGGCCGGCTGTCTCGGATGCGGATCTTGTCATCTAGTTCCCATCACTTGAGACCTTTCCCAACACCAACGAGTCCCTACACCACAATGTAGGCCACATGCTTATGAAGGCAAGACGGTATCGCAGTGACCACGATATGAAACCGTTTTGTGGAGACGTTGTCTGGGATTGAGATGATGGTGGCATCGCTGGGCCAAAGGGATAAGGTCAGTTGGGGCAACGAGCTCGCAGTTTGTTCTAATGAAGTTTAGCTGCTTGAGACATTGAGGAACTTTGAGTACTAAGCAGGTAAATGAGACCAAGTTCGAAAAGTCTGATGATGCTTATATCAAGCCCTCTTTGTACTGGTACAAGTGCCCGCTTCCCTCTCTGAATTCAATCCTCAAGACGGGAGACGAAGACGCCGTCCGTCATCAGTTTGCTGTCCACCACTTCGCCCAGTCTCTCTCCCTTCGCAGCCATGCCCATTTCAAGCCTCCTCCTCTCTTTGACCGACCACGTTCGGCAGAGTCCGGGCCAATCCGTCCTCGTGTCGATAATCCTCGCCCCCGTCATCTACATCTTCATCAACGAGCTAGTCCACCACAATGCCAGGATCAACCGCATGAAGGGTCCCTCCGGACTCTCCATTGTTCAGAACCTCCGGGACATCCGCGTCCACGCCGCCGACAAGTACCGAGAATGGTCAAAGAAGTTAGGCGACGTGTACCAAATCCAGCTGGGCAATGTCCCCGTCGTCATCAACTCTGCCGCTGCCACCAGAGACGTCTTCGGCAAGCACGCGCAAGCCTTGAGCTCCAGTCCAGAGTTCTACACGTTCCACAAGGTCAGTTTATTCTTTCATTTACGTCGTCCACGATTTGATCCCCGGAATGGGTTCTCTCCGAAACCGCTGGAACCACTATTGGCACGTCCCCCTACAGCGACTCCCTCGAGCGACGACGCAAGGGTGCTGCTTCGGCCCTCAACCGGCCGTCGGTGGCCACCTATGTAAGGCCAGTCAATACGAACTCGCTGGACTAACTGTTCCTGTGTTTTAACTACCGTGGGTGTCGTGGACTCGGTTGGCGAACTTGCCATGAAGAGCGGATGGCAAAGGTATGGTGAAGTAATATGTTCGTTGACATGGCCAACTGTATGTCATCTTTTACATCACAGTCTAATCGGGTTCTTCTGTCAATTCTTGGTTACTGAATCTGCGTGTTTTTAAACATCGCGCATAGTCTACAGTTTGCTTTCTTCAGCACTGCAGCAGCCCTCTGTTAACTTGGAACCGATATCTGCGCTTGAGGGGACATCCAGAGCAGGATTCTGCTCGAAGAAGTCTGACGGCTGGAAGTGAACTTGAAGCTTCTCAACAGGCCTGGAATAGGAATGCGGTTAGTAGCTGTCAGAAACACATGGCTTCTCGGAATGCAAGGCTTGCTTACATGACAGGCCAGTCCTCGACTCGGGGGTTGTGTGTCAGGCCAAAAACAGCCCAAATCACAATATCCTCGTTCAGTACACCTTCGTTACGTGCCGCGGCATCAGCAACACCGCCGATTTCTCGGCGACTCTGGAGCGTGTATCGACCTCCGGCGTACAGCTCATCGTCCTTGTACTTGGTGACCCAGAGGTGATGCTGGGCAAACAAGGCACGCTCGGCCTGGATGCTGTTGGGATCCGCGAGCAGGAGCTGCGTGGCAGGCACGCCGACTTTGTAGCCGACGGGCTTTCCGCTGACCGGGTTCTTCTTGGCCAGGTTCTGGACCTTGAAGACGCGGTTGTTGAACGGAGCGACGTCGACGCCGCCTGACGTGGTGATGGGTGTCTGCTTGACTTCGTAGTAGTTTCCGTTGGGGTTCGTCCGCTTATCCCGGCGCATGGGCAGACTCTCTTCCTGTACGACGGTGTTGGAGTGGCCATCAATGGCGGGGTCTACGCGAACGCAGAAGACATGCTGATGGTTCTGGGCCAGGGCACCAGGGCTGACCACGTTGCCCCAGGGCGCGGTCTTGCCCTCGTCGATGTTGACGACGGACACGATGCCGGTGGCTCTGGCCTCGACCTCGATGCCAGCTGCTTGGTCGAACTTGTACGCAAAGATGTACTCGTAGTTGGCCAAGGTGATGATGAACTGGACAACGAGCTCGCGGCGCCGTGTGACTACCGCTCGGCCAGTCCGCCAGTTGGTGTGTTTCCAGGCGATTCCATCGTCCTGCTCGTGTAGGCAGATGACATTCTTGCTCACCTCGGCGGTACCATCGGATCTGGTCAAGACACCGTCGAAGTACTGAAAGAACTGTCAGTGAAAGAGACCTAGAAAGAACCTATTTTCATCTCTGGTAATTATTAGCAAGCCACAATGAGTTAATTGCTTACCTTGATAACACCAAGACAGTCACATCCGATAGTGAGGTTGTTGACGGCATGGCCAAGACCGCCGTCACCAAAGTCAAATGCCTGCTTCCGGTGGAATGGCGCTCGAGGATCAGCGTACGGGACCGTCTGCATTATATGTCAGTGAGCCGTAACTGTCCAACCAAGGAACCCTTTGCAACCTTACCATGTCACTAATACTGAGCCTGTACATAATCTCTCTTCCATCGTACCGGATATCGTGTAGAACAGCTCCCTCACGCGGGTTGAAGGTAACCCTCATTCGCCACTTTTGCCACTCAATGAGGTTGTCTGTGACGCTAAAGCTGGGCCCGTCGGGCTGCTGGACTGTCAACGGCTTGAGATCCTTTCGTGTACCGAGCGGCAATAGCTCCGGGATGTACTCGGCGCCCTTGCAGTGATCGATGATCCCGCCAGCAGGAGTGGTTCCAATGAGGGAATCGTCACCACCGCCAGTCGCGGGCATATCGATACGGACAACTTCTCCCCTATTCACATCCATGATGGGGATGAGAGGGATGGGGAACGCGTAGAAATTCGAGTCCGGGTTTCTGCTGCGGGTATCTCTGCCGAAGCAAAGACCCTGGAAGAAGCGGGTGTCGCCATCATCTTCATCCGGGCCACCGTAGGGCCATGGCTCTACAACAAGCTCAAAGCCCTCAGGCAGCTTGATTCTTTTGGCCGCCTCCTGGAACAGAGGAGACTTCTTGATGCAATCCACGAGCGTGTCAAACTCAAATCTTTTATCTCAAGTCAGTCCTGTGGCTGGTTGTCTGAATATCGGAGGGTACCTACATGGTCAAACTGGCATGGTGCTCAGATCCAACAACCTGGTGGCTCACCCGGTGCGACTTGCGAAGGTCGACAACGGACTCGTTGTACTCCGGGATCTTTGAGCCGCTGTGCACGACATCGTAGCGTGCTTGAGCCAGTCGTGGCGGTCTTGGGGTGAGCTCGGTAAGCTTTCCGGCATGCTCAAGTTCAAGAAAGGAAAGAACCTCAGCCTTGGGAGGCTCGATGAGGTAGACGGTGCGGAAGTTGACCACAGTTCCGGGGTGCAGGGCAAGAACAAGGTCACGGGCCTGGTTGATCTCGTCGACGGTGAGATCAGAGAGGGGGTGAGGGATTCTAGCAGCCATGGTGCCGACTGGTGCTGGGGACGATTGCTAAAAGTCGTCTGATGAAGAAACGGCCGAGACTCGATCGCTTGTGGGTTGCGAGCTGATACGAAACTGAGGGGAAAGCCTGCCGTCGGAACGGTCCTCGGAATCAAGTTCAGTAATGAGCTTCACAACTGTCCCTTGGGTTTGCGTGTGAGACCCACCAACTAGCCTTCTAGGCTAGGTGACAAGATGCGGAAAATTAGTTGATTCGATGGTGGATGGCCGTTCAATGGGTCGTCTCTGGTTAGTGACAGGTCTTTCACGTGGGACCTCAATTCTGGAGCTATTTAGTTCAAGGTCAGGCTGTCTGTGAACACCAAAGACGGTTTCTTCGTAGAGAATAGCAAAAACGGAAAAGATTCTCGTAACTGCTCAATCAAAAAGTGGCCAGTTGCCCTCACAATCGTACCCGTATAGCCGGGACCCGTTGCCGAGCTGATTGCCGAGCCCAAGCTTCGGACTATCTCGATTCGTCAGTGACTCCAGAGGCGTCGGAACTTGGAAGCAACCCCCAAGCGTTCCGCTAAATTGACTTAGACAATGGCCAACACCGGAAGTCTCTACGATGCAGAAAGGTCGACAACCGTTTCTGTATATCAAGATTAGAGGCTCCGCAAATCTTTAACAAGTGTTTGTGCCAAGTTACAAGAGCCAAGAAATAGGTATACCGTATCAGGCGCAGCTGAGAAATACGCTAAATGGCTTGAAAAGAATAAAAACATTGATTTGGCACCGAAGAGTATATTTGACATTGAACTTACTTCATAGGAACATATCGCTCATACTTGGGTATGCTAGGGAAGCTAATAGGTCAACGGTGAAGACTTCCTGGCTTGGGAGACCGCAGAGAAGTGAATCTGATGAAGTAACAGGGATTTTGGAACAAAGAACATATCTTACGAGCTTATGCTTTTAATCTCATCTACAAGTAGCACTAATGAAATCGCTGCTAACCTGTTCCCTGGTGAGCTGAATTTGATGCGCCTCAAGGATATTGCGAACAGTCAATCGTTCAACGCAAGCTAGCTTACTAGTATCCATCACCAATTCCACAGAGACCTTGAAGAGCAACGGTTAGAAATTCCACTACAAGAGATTGTTGTACATACCTTTCACCCGTATGGTTCTGGTGGCCATATCACAGCTTGGTGATGAATGCGAGAGAGGCATAGAAAGGGGCGAGAACATGCGAGTTACTAAATAGTACTACAAGTTTAAGCATCTGTTCAAGACTTGAATTCCCCCTTAAACGTTGATCCAGTCCGTATTACTTCTCTTGTCAATATCGTCAAATATATTAAAGCAATGTAGTAGCTACAAAAAAGGAAGCATAGTTGTATGCTCTGTCGATTGTCGAGTGCCGTGAGCTAAATGGAGTAATATTTTCTAGTAATTTGATTCACGTTGGTTTCGCACCTCGAACCTGTCTTCGACTAGGTTTAGGACAAAGGAAGTGATATGTATCAAATGGCAATAATTGTCGCACACGAAACTTTCCTCGTTGGGAAACCTGAACCTTGATATGTATGCCTTTTTGTTCTATGACTGGAAGCTATTCTTTCTATGTTTGATGACAAAATGACTTCATAAGGGGAACGTTACAAATAGCGGAGAAAGAGTTCAAATCATGTAGATTACTGCAGGGCTTTGCGCGTAAAAGATACGGCTGCACAAGAACAGGATGTGGTACGACGAACAGTGACGTGAGTGTACCAGTCTGCATCTCGAATAGGATTGTCACGTCAACGGGTCCGCACGAGGAGTTGAGTAAGCGCCGGTGGATGCAACAGTATGATATAAATGCATTTGTCATCCCACCAGACGGAGGTCTATTGCTCCACCGGTCTGACGTCTATCTGTTAGGCAAGCCACCGGGGGAACTTGGCCCAATTAACAGCTTTTCCCATAGGCTGGTCTTCCGAGCTGTGCTAAAGCGGGTATCGCGGCGGATTGAATCACGCCGAAGCCGACTGTTAGAACCACCTCGAATGAGTTTTGGAGTCTCAAGCCTCATGTAAGGATGGTACTATAGGAGTGAAATACTTGGGATCGTTTTTTACTACTTAAAACCCAACTCCCCAAGCACATTCATTCAGATGGACAACGGTTCACCATCGCAACAGTTTCGACTCACAACACCAGACCAAACTCCATAACATCGACATGGCTAAGAAAATCGTTACTATCGTGGGAGTAACAGGCCAGCAGGTATAATCCCATACTATCGCATGACAGCCTTCCATCGCGAGACGAAAACGTCCCCCCTACACCATCTTTGAAGATACCTAGTGACCTGTTAACACTCAATCAAGGGCGCCTCCGTTGCCGACGTCTTTCTTAAGGAGGGAAACTGGCATGTCCGCGGCATAACCCGCGACCCCTCAAAGGCAGAGAGTCAGTCCTGGGCTGACAAGGGCGTTGAACTCATCAAAGCTGACTTAAATGATGCCGCATCGCTCAAGACCGCCTTCGCCGGGTCAACCGTGATCTTTGGAGTCACTGACTTCTGGGGGATTGCCAACGATCCCAAAGCACAGGAAGGTGCTGCATCAGCGGGCCTCACCGTCAACGTGTACGCCTACGGGCTCGAGGTTAAGCAGGGGCGTAACATCGTGGACGCCGCGAATGCAACCGTGGATACCTTGGACCGGTTCGTGCTCTCGACTCTCTCGCCCACGAAGAAGTGGAGCAAGGGCAAGTATGCGCATAACTTCCACTTCGATGCGAAGTGGGAAGCCGTCGAGTATCTGAAGGCTACCTATCCAAAGCTCTCAGAGAAGGCGTCGTATTTGCAGGTCGCACTCTACCTGACCAACTGGAAGACCTATAATGGTCTGGGCAGGCCTGTCAAGGCAAGTTTACGCCCGCTTGCACCGAAATAAATCACGTTAGAAGCTGACGATCTCTAAGCAATCTGACGGCACCTTTCTGTTGGGGCTTCCCTCGGATCCTAATGGCCCAGTTGCCATGGTTGAAGCACGTCACGACACAGGTAAGTCCTTTGGCATTTGACAAATTCTATGAGCCAACGGCAATCCTGCAGGTGTATTCGTGAAGGCTTTGCTCGAGGTTGATCCGGGCAAAAATCTCCTTGGTACCTCTGGCGAGGTGAGCTGGAGTGAGTATGCTGCGCTCTGGGGCAAGGCCAATGGCGTGGCTTGTCGCTTTCAGCGAATAGACCGCAAGGTTCTGGAGGATTTGATCCCTGGGGGCATTGGCGAAGAGCTCGCAGACATGCTCGAGTACATTGGCGAATTCGGCTACACCGGAGGTGATCCAAGCATTGTTCGTCCCAAAGACGTAAGGTCCCTTCTGTCAAAATTAGATCTATACCTGACGCGTATAGCTTGGTGTGGACATTCCGGTTTATACTGTGGAGGAGTACATAAATGAAGAAGACTGGTCTGCATGCTTCTAAACAAGGGTCATATCTGGGAGAATATCTGATGAGGCACTTGAATTCTGGGAGTATCATAAAGCGAGACTGCAAAAGTAAGTCGGGCCTTGAACGATATCGGTGCATCTAGGTAGCTTAGCTTTCATGTAAGCTGTTCCTTATCTTTGAGCTCAGCTGAAATTAATTAAACAGATTAGGCCATGGAACTGGCTGTTGCATGAAGCTCTCTAGGCCCCCTGATAATCGCTTTGTAGTAGACCGGCATAGATTCTATATTGGTAGGAGCCTTTGCTAGTAAGCGATCCGGGAGATTCTAACCGTCTGCCTCCTATGATAGCTAGAATGCAAAATCATTGTTTTTACATCCTTACAAGATTCCCTCGTGTTGAAGCTGGTGGCCCTCACAACCTTCTCGACATCTTCAGCAGGGGGTTGTACTGAACGGTTTCCATTGACACATAGGAGTCCGAGCATGATGGCCTGATTGAGAGAGGAAGAGAAGTTAACACTCACCCGCATGCAATACGCATCTACTTGTCACGAGAGGTCTAGATATTCATTATTGGAGAAATGACTGAATCGTTCTTGATCATATAGTGGAGTATAAGTTAATTGGTATTTGCCTGAAACGAACCTCTCGTTGGAGTTTCTCCTATAGACCTAGAATAAGGCAACCAAGCCACAGAATGCCAGCCAATAGTAAGAGAGGCTGGCTTCTAGGTAACCGTGGAAGCATGAGGGAGCCTGGCTGCCTTGAGAGGCGTGACTCAACAAGGCAGATGTTCGGTGCGTGTTCGTAGGTGACTGGTCAAGGGCCAACGCCGTCTGGCTTACGAGGCGTCCTAGAAGGCAAATTCAGCTGCGCCACGTGAGGTGAGGCGCGCGTTTTTCAAGTGAAAACTGCATTGCATAACTATCAGGCAGGCAACTGGCTGCCTTGTTTCAAAAAAGAAAACACTTAATTAGCAACAAGCATCACCACAACCACAACCAGCAGCGCCGCCGCCGCCACTACTATCCATTACCATTACTACCCATCGCTCTCCTCAAACACCATGGCAGCCCAGATCCAGTACGTCCCGCGAACCTCTGAAACCATCCGCGATGTTGCCGGCGACGTTGTACGGCTGCTCAAGCTGGCAGGAGAGACGGTCGGCGTGGCCGAGTCGTTGACCGGCGGAGGCATCATGGCAACCATCACTTCCGTCTCCGGTGCAAGCGCCGTCTTCCGCGGCGGAGTCGTCTCATATGCGACTCCTCTCAAGCAGCAGCTCCTCGGTGTGGACGGAGCCCTCATCGCAGAACACGGCGTCATCCACGGCGACGTTGCGCAGCAAATGGCCTCAGGCGCCCAGTCCGTCACGAGTCTCGATACTCCGACCAACTGGGGTGTCAGCACCACCGGAGTGGCCGGTCCGGACTCTCAGGATGGGAAACCCGTTGGCATGGTCTTCATCGGGATTGCTCACAACGGCCAGAGCCGGGGGCTGGGCCCTCTTTACTTCCCCGGCGATCGAGACCAAGTTCGCCAGGCAACCGTTTTGGAAGCTCTCGCCCAGCTACGGAGCGACCTCACTGCGAAAAGCGACACCAAATAGAGCAGTGCGAGGAAAGGATTTACGAAGCTCGGTTGGACATGAATGCAACTACACTTTCCAGCTGCAATCCTCAGTGTCATTCTTCAACATCTGGAACCTCTACTGACTGGTCTGATAAGATACGCTTGCTCTCGGGCACAGCCGGTGTCTCTTGGCTAACAGGGGTAAAGTCGGCGGTTGTCAGCACTGTCGATGTCAGCGTGTTAGTCACCACCGTGGCTGTGGCGTCCGTGACGTGACCGTGGTGGGATGGTTTTCTGTACCCATGATGGTAGCTATGATGCAATCAGTAAGATGGCAGCTTAAAGCATATAAATCACACGAGTACATGGGAAAAATTTACCTGCAGATATTGTGAGTGGTTTGTTGTGCTTATTCCGGGGGCAGACCTAGCTTCAGCCGTGTGGTTGGGGCGACACAAACTGTGGTGAGGGCCAAGTGAACATTTCTATAGAATGATACAGTATTATTGAAGATGCCGCTCTCGAGCTGTAAGTTGAACTTGACTAATATAAATAAGTACCGTATCAACTTCACGCTTCAGGTAAGAAATCTTAGAATCGAGACTAAAACCAACCCTTGACAAGCTTCTGTAGTGTAACCAGAATGGCCTTGTATGTAAACCAAGCCGGTGGGCTCTCGTTTGTGAATGGTTCCTTCTTAAGAACCTCTTCGACCTCGTTGTATGCGTCGTAGCCGTACAGCCAAGGCTGGACTTCTGGACAGGTCCATCTGCTGGGGAACGGTCCTTTGAGTTCCTTCCCAAGCTGAGACAGGAACAGCTCGTCTCGAGCTTCCTGCTCAGGGCCATTCACCATATGGAAAGACGCACGCTGTTCACTTAGGTTAGATCCAACTTGATAAGTCCTACTACAGGCCAAGGACTTGCCTGCTTGAATGTCTCTTTGACGATCGCCTCTCCTCTTGTCTTGCGCAGGCGTTCGTAAAGCATAAGAGCCTGTGGCAGTTGCGATCTTGATTGCAAGCGACCCAGCAAGAGTCCAAGGACTGCACCATCCTCAACAGCAGAGTTTGCTCCCTGGGCAAGATACGGGAGCATAGGATGGCAAGCATCCCCCACGAACACGAAGTTACGCTTATCGTTTACCCACGAAGGCAGCTCGTTCCCTATCAATGGCGTTAGCGAATTAGTCAAACTGGCACCTCTAGTGATGGCCACTTACGGTGCATCAGCTTCCACTTGTCGACACTCTCGACAGAATCGAGAAACTTAGTTAGAATAGGGTCCCAGTCTTTGAACAGCTCCCTGATCTCCTCCACAGATCCAGCCTGCCGGCTTACGCCTTCTGGGAGGTCGTCTGGCACCAGCAAGACAATGTTGTACATCTGGCCGTCACGGAGCGAATAACCAACCGCGTGTGCCCCAGGACCGATCCAGAAGTGAACAGAAGGGTTCTTGACCCACTCTCGGAGCTCAGGGTCCTCAATCTGGTCCAGTCTGAGAACAATGCGGTACGCCAGATCTCCAGTCGGCTTTGGGTCGTCCCTTTTCCCCAGAAAGCAGTTTCGGCTCGGAGACCATATTCCATCGGCGGCGATGATCAAATCCGCCTCGGAAGTGATGCCGGACTTGGAAGTGATTCGAGGGACGTTAAAGTCGATAGATTGGACCTTCTGTCCGAAGTGAAACTTGACGCCGAGCTCCTTGGCCCGATCGAACATTCCAAGCTGCAGGTCGACTCGGTGGATGTCGATGAAGGGGGCTCCGTATTTTGCGCGCATCTTCTTGTCGAAGTTTTCCTCAAAGGCTAGAGTCTGGCCGGTGTACCGATGGACTGCAAGATATGTCGGCTCAGCCGCTGTTTCCCATATCTTCTCCGACAGACCCCATTGTTGCAGAAGTCGAGATGAGTTTGGCGTCACCTGCAAGCCGGCACCGACTTCGGAAAGTTCACCGGTAGACTCGAAGACGGCGACGTTGTGTCCAGAGAGAGCACACGAGATGGCCGCTGCGAGCCCGCTTAGACCAGCCCCAACAATGATGACGTCGAGTGAGACGGGCGACTTTAAGTGCTGCTGCATTTCGTTTTGTAAGGTCGGTATGGTCACTTGTAGCTTTGTCTTGGGAGTCTCGGGCGGACAATGTTATAAATGCGGTCTCAAGGTAGGCGGCTCATTCAATCTACGGGCCCCGGCAAATCCGAGATGGAGCAGATCCCAGAATTGATGTAAGCGGGAATGCGCGGTGTCCCAAGGCCATGTTTCCATAAGCTTCACCGGAACGGAGTAGCAATCATCTTCCCGAAGCAATAACATGGGGTAAAAGGGGTCCTGTTTGGGGATCTTTCGGAAAAGCCGAGAAGAGGTGGACTTCCCGCCGGATGTTCCACATGGCGTCGGGTCCGGATGAGGTTGAGGAACCCCACGATTTGGGCAGAGGGACACCTTGAGATCCGTGCATACTTCCGAGAGAGACCTACAAGGATTCCTGATTAAGCACATATATAGACATGCTGCCTATCTGTGCGCTATTTATGGTAGTCTACATTGTTGGCGTTTGCGACATGAGACGAGGTTGGGGCCTAGTTTGTAGCTTTATTACATGGGTTCATAATTTTCATGTTACGGACATTCGTCGCTAATGATTTACAAAATGTCAATAAGACCGCTGGAGATGTCATGGATGTTGGTTCCAAAGTTGGCGGTGTTGGTCTGGAGGTAGACGATGCCATCCTCAATGACAGTCTCGTTGTAGGAGCGAGCTAGCTTATCCACGATTCGGAAGTGGATAGCGTTGTTCTCAATAGCCTCCACCAAGCCCTCCTGAAGTATCTCGTCAGAATCAAACTTCTGGTAGGTGAGATAGTCGTTGAGAGCCTCAAAGTACTTGAGCACGAAGCTGCCGAGGTTGGTGGGGTAATCATCTCGGACATCAGTCGACTTGGACAGCTTCTCGTAGACCTCTTCGAAGTTGGGAACGAGGGGTATCTCCTTGCCCAGAATCGTGTTCAGCTTCTCTTGAACTGCGCCGATCTTGGGCTCGTAGTCCTCAAAGATGGAGACGCGGGCGGAGTGGTTCATGGGCTTGGAGGTGGAGGGGGCCGAGTTGAGGGCCTTTGTAAGGTTGGACTTCTCCATGGCATGGTCGATGTTGGTTCCAAGGTTACCGCTAGAGAAGACAATGGCGAGCTCGCCTTCAGGGGTGACTTTGCAGCCGCAGTAGCTGAAGGCCTTTTCCTCGTCAAAGTCCATGGTGATTTTGTGAGCGAAGGCAATTGTATTGACCTCGTCCTTGACGATATCGCCGACGCTGGAGATGAAGTACTTCAGCTGATACTCAGCTCCCCCAACGTAGCTAAGGGGGGGATAGACGTTAGTTGCGGATTCCAACTCATGGCACAGAACCAGGCATCTCGAACGGCATGTATGCACACGCGAGTGCACTAGAACGGCTGATTGCAAGAGAGATGATGGAGCATACCCAGCAATGCAGGAACCAAGCGAGTTGGCGCCATAGGAGTCGGGCTCGGCGTAGGGATAGATGGCAGCGGGGTTGATGTCAATAGTCCACGGGACGCCGAGGAGATCTGAGAACTGCTGCTCCCAGTCGCCCTTGACATTCTCCCATTCATCACGGACTAGATGAGGGATCAGTGATTTGTTGCTTTACGGGGAGGTGGGTGTTGACTAACCGTTCTTGCGGACGGCAAGGGGGAGCTTCGCGGCGGGAGGAAGACGAGACATTTTTGCTAGAGGGTGATGGGGATGAGGGGCGGAGTAGTAAAAGATGAATTGATGGCCGTTTAGATGTTGAAGGATGAGGCGAAGTAGTATCTGCCGTTGCGGATTGTGGGGAATCTCGGGGGTCTTTTATCCTCGACCCAGAGCCCCTGGGCCCCGGCTTCCTGAGGCTGAACAACAAGCCACCATTCGGCGACATCTGCTCTGAGCATAGCGTCGTCTGGTATCTGTGTTATGGTTCAAGCGTCTTAAGTTGGGCAAGCAATCCAGGGGTAAGCGAGCAAACACGGTCCGGCGAGTGAGTCGTTGGCGGGCGTACTAGAGAACGCCGCCAAGGCATGATGGCGCCTTGCGGGGGCCACGATGCAGCTCCACGCCGTGTCAGCCTTGTTCGGGACCACGGCAATCCACGAGGGAATGTTGGGATTAAAAGCACGCGGCCGAGATGCTTCGGTGCTTCTTTGGCGCCTGGCGTACTGGCGCTTGCAGGACGCCACAAGCCCAGCTGAAAGAATAGCGCTGCATCACTCGCTTGGCGTCGAGTCGGTTCCGCGGCCGAGTTTCAGTGGGCGTCTAGTATCACCAGCGCTGTCGTTGATTGGTGCCAGGCGTTCTTTCGAAGCGGAAGCCATTCAGATGCAATCCCCGCAATGCCCTCAAAGGGGTGGGTGTTCCTTCATCGCTCGTCCAACCGTCCGTCATTCTCAACACCACTCCAATTTATTGCTCGCAACGTCGCGGCACTGTACGAAGTGACGGTTCTCCCAGGACCACCTCGCAAACATGTCTCTGTAAGAACCACAATTATCCCCCGCACCGCCAACCCCCCCTGCTGATTCCAACCCAAAGCCCGTTGAAAGCCAAAGTCGCTGTACGAGATCACTGGGAGAAGGCCGACTCCCCAGCTCAGAAGGCCATCAGGGAGGTCAAGGACCTGCTTGGTCTCGACGTCTACTGTGAGCCGGAATGGCCGATCCTTGTTTCCGAGCTGGAAGTCGTCTACGAGGATAAGGCGCAACTGATCGGTGCCGTTGTTGGCATTCTGCAAACGTGGTTTGCAACTCTTGCCGAGATTCTGGATGACTCAAGTCAGGATGCTTGGTCTGAGAATGTCGTTGAGAAGATCAACGAGTTGACTTCGAGGCTGAAGCTGACCGTAGAGGTAACCACCCCTCCACCGTGTTCACCGTGTCCTAGTATAGCATTTCATTCTTGTCAACCTAGCAACCGTAGTGCTACTTACTCAGCGGCGCTGATACAAAGCACTTTTAGGTCTCCGAGACTGAGCAAACCTCAACGGAATGGTCCGACAAGCGGCTCGGCTTTCTTGTGACCCTTCCCAAGCTTCATGTCTATCAACCCGCTCAGTTCGCATCTCTGTTCAAAGACCAGCTTCTCGACTGTTTCGAAGAGAAGAAGAAGCCTGTGCAGTCGCTGCCCATCCGTTCCACCACTGGCGATGAATGGGCGGATGTAGCTATGGATGAGGCAACCGAGAAGTCCACACAACCAGTCGCAACAAACAGCGCAGCCTCAATTGCCGAATACCTTCCCAACGCCAGCGCCCTCCCTAAGCCTGGCACCCTCCTCCTCAAGCCACCGTATCATCTATTCATCCATGCTATTGGCAACAACAAGCTCGAGATCCAGTGCTCTCACAGCGGGACTCTCGAGGTTTTGGCCGACTATCTGAAGAGATGGTGCAAAATCAATCCGAATCTAACGACAAAGGTCAGTGTCCCAACCTGTACACGTGGCACTTCGCCACGTTCTAGCTTGAAGCTTTGCAACTCTTTTAGATGACCAGGAACCGTCGCTAACTAGATATCAGCCCCCCGCCGTCGAGATCACTCTCAATCAAGGGTCTTGCGGTTTCGGCCTGACTTACGATACCCTTACGCTCTACTCTGAGAACCGATATGCTGGTATCTTCACCGTCTCGCCAACCCTGATTTTGCACCTGATCGAGGGTCAGTTTGGGTACGAGAGGGTATATAGTGATGCGTCCACCTGGCAATATCGCCGGGACGCGCCATTTAAATAAGCATGCCGCGGATTGGTAAACGTGACATTCGACAATCGAGACACTCTGTGTTTTACTGAGAGCCCCTGGATTCGCAGTTCAAACGGTCCATCGTGGATTTTAAAGAATGTACAGCAGGGGAGAGGAAGATCCAGCCACAGTGAAATCGTTTTTTCAGCTCTTTTGCTTCTCAATCCAATTTCTAAGCACTTGCCTCCTTATTTTGTTCACACTAGAACCTGTCACCTTGTGTAATGCTGGTTAAGCACGGCATTGAGGTAATGCCTGGCGCTCCTGGTCATCCGTTGGGATGTTGCTCTTACTTCCACGGTGATCAAGTATTACTGTGGAACTTGCGGACCTAGTTGAGTCGTCTCGCCGGTTTCAGGCTGTCAGAATAGTTGTTCTTAGACTTCAACAAGCGATACAGGGACACATTGCGTGACGGTATCTGGAAGCTTGCGCGTTTGACGCCCACCAGAAACGATTGGCATGAGAATAAACATGGGCGTCGCTGAATAAGTAGCATATCAATGACGGAACCTAAACACATCCCCTGAAAAAGAATCTCCCTTTTGCCCAGAGTCAGTCGTGTTCGTGTGTGTCGCCTGGGGTATCGGGAGAGTGGGGATAGCCTCTATTTCATATTGCGGGGATACGAATACGAGTCCGATCGGGTCACGAATACGCACGCAGGAGGTGCGTCACCACGTCGGCTATGCGGCGACTCCAAGATGGCCAAAGAGTCCCAAACTAAATTCCCGGTACTGTAATCAACCCGGACTCCTCTGATTGGCTTATGAGCAGCGTGGTAGTAACCCAACATTCGCGTAGTGATGACATACTAGGGCTGATGGAGTCGATGGATGGTGCCGATGGATAGAGTGGGCGCCTGCAAGACTTGGCATTGAGAACGGTCAGAGTAGGAGAAAGGGAGAAGGGCGTCACCGGAGTTGAGCGAGTTGCCACGTTTTGTGTCTCTTCTTCGGAGTATTTGAAGACTTCTTTCCCCCGTCTCTTCTCTCTTGTATCTGGCCTTGTGACACCGCCGCAATCTGCGACAACCCCGTTTCAAAGAATAGAGCAAACATCACGGAAAAAACTATGGACTCTGCTCTGCGGTTCTCTCTTTACACCGCTGGAACGTTCTTGGCTTTGATTCTCCTCAACGTCCTCCAACAACGACTTTTCCGCAGGTCGGGCGACGCTCCTCTCGTCCTCCACTGGTTCCCATTCATCGGAAACGCGGTTTCTTATGGATTGGATCCCTATACATTCTTTTTGGAATGTCGAAAGAAGGTAAAGACAATTTCTGACTCCAAAAAGCATTTACCTAGGAACGTATTGACTGACAGGTTCTCATTCTAGCATGGCGATGTCTTCACCTTTGTCCTCTTCGGCCGAAAGATCACCTGCTGCCTGGGCGTACAGGGCAACGACTTTGTCCTAAACAGCCGACACCAAGACGCGAACGCCGAAGAAACATACGGTCCCTTGACAACCCCCGTCTTTGGAAGCGACGTTGTTTACGACTGTCCCAACTGGAAGTTGATGGAGCAGAAGAAATTCGTCAAGTTCGGCCTGACGCAGAAGGCTCTCGAGTCCCATGTTCAGAAGATTGAAGGGGAGGTCCTCGACTACATCCACTCGGTGTCCACCCTGAGCGGTTTCTCGGGCACTGTCGATATCTCTACTGCCATGGCCGAGATTACCATCTTCACCGCCGCCCGAGCCTTGCAAGGAGACGAAGTCCGCAGCAAGCTTACCGCCGAATTCGCCTCGCTGTACCACGATCTTGATCTTGGCTTCACGCCTGCCAACTTCCTCTTTCCCTGGGCACCCTTGCCAAACAACCGCCGTCGAGACGCAGCGCATGCCAAGATGAGGGCAATCTACATGGAGATCATCAACGACCGTCGCAAGAGCGGTGTCGATGCGAAAGAAGGGTCCGACATGATCTGGAATCTTATGCGATGCAGCTACAAGAATGGCCAACCCGTCCCCGACAAGGAGGTAGCCCACATGATGATCACACTTCTCATGGCAGGACAGCACACGTCCTCGTCGGCCAGCTCGTGGATCATGCTTCACCTTGCCTCACGTCCTGACATCGCCGAAGAGCTCTACCGGGAGCAGCTAGACAACCTCAGCATCAACGGAGTCCTTCCACCCCTACAGTACAGTGACCTCGACAAACTCCCCCTTCTACAGAATGTGGTCAAGGAGACTCTACGTGTCCACTCATCCATTCATTCCATTCTGCGCAAAGTCAAGAACCCGCTTCACGTGCCCAATACCCCATACACTGTCCTTCCTGGCAAGGTCATACTGGCATCACCAATTGTGACCGCTCTCAGCGAAGAACACTTTACCAACGCCAAAACCTGGGATCCGCACCGCTGGGACGACAAGCCCATTGAAGAAAATGCTGGTGGTGAAATGATCGATTACGGTTATGGCGCCGTCACCAAGGGTACCAAAAGCCCGTATTTGCCGTTTGGGGCTGGCCGACACCGCTGCATTGGGGAAAAGTTTGCGTATGTCAACCTCGGGGCGATCATTAACACGATGGTACGCAACTTCAAAGTGAACACGATGGACGGTAAACCAGGAGTGCCGGCGACGGATTACACGTCACTATTCTCGCGGCCTGTCAAGCCTGCTTTCATTCGGTGGGAGCGGCGATCGGGCTCCAAAGCTCGTAAAGCCATGGTTAGACTCCGGGAGGTCAGTATATCCGGAGGCAAGGGAAGCAACAGTAGTGTAATGTAACCTGTTGAAGAATAACACTAGGAGATTGAAGCCGACTCTGGCAACAGGAAACATCCTCAAAACAATGCACGTCTTCGCCTTGAAATATGAAATCTCAACGTTTACTACGAACCAATTCACGTTGCTAAAAGTACCATACCCACTTACACGAACAACGCCATTTTTCACGACGAGTGTCTTAAAAGGGCTCAGCAATTGAGTGGAATCTGGAGGCAAGTAACTGCTACTGAGATACTAACAAGCCATCTGGCATTTGAAAAGGGAAACGTGGTTTAATAGCTCAACCCCGCCTATTTAACCCATTCCGTAGCCCTCTCGTCGACGAACTTGTAAATAGGATCGATGTGCGACAGAAAAGGGGAATGGCCAGCGTCCTCGAGGTCCAGCTCATGCCAGTGGTGTCCGGAATCCTGAACCATCAATGTTTGCGCAATATATGGGATGGCCAAGTCTTGTTGGCATTTGATGTATGCACGGCGGCCATCAAATACCTGGTCTTTCCAGGCAGGTGAGGAACTTGGTGACGTGAAAGAGGTGCGTGCTTGCTGCTTCAGTCCTTTCACTGCTATCTTAGCTAACGTGTCGTCAACGTTGTTGTAGAAGACGGCTTCAAGGTTCCCCGCGTCAATTTGGCCCGTCTCTTCCTATACAAGAGTCAGTTTTTGCGACAGAATGGGACAAACCGCTGAGCGTATTTACATTGACTATGCTGCGCGGGGTAAGCTTCTGGCCCGGCATCTTGCTTTCGAGCGATTCCCCTTCGTTGGCGAGGAAGGCGCAAATGAAGACCAAGCCAACAACGCCTCCTTTTTGACCGGCAGCGGCTCGCTCGGTCTTGCTCAAGCCTTTCGCAGCAGCAGCGCCTGGACAGCCGCCGTATGAATGCATGATGACGATGACATCCTTGCCCTGGTCGAGCTCAGGCAACAGCAAGTTTTGGCGGATGAAGTTTGTGTCTGTTGCCACGGTTTGGTTCTTTGGGTCTGCGGATCCGACAGAAGTCAGCTGCTTCGAGCTCGTAGGGTAGCCGGCATCGCGCAGCCGATACAGAAACAACTCGAAGTGCTCGGGTGTGTGCCAAGCACCGGGAACGAGAACAATTGTGGGCTTCGACATATTCCAGATGTATGACACAACTGCGATGGTGTAGGTGATGATCGTCAGAATGAAAGACTGTCCGAAGAAGGCAGCTCTGGGGACAAGCCAAGGTATTTAATGTTACAACGACGTATGTGCTATGCAACCAACCAAGCTGGGGAAAAAGGGGGTGCGGCCGAATGGTATCACCGATGTCATGTAGACGGTGGCCGAACGGGGTTGACGCGTAGTCCCACTACTGACAGGGTCTCATTTAAATTATAGCTCAACCCCTTATTCTTCCCTCACGAGGGGGTATTCGATCAAGCCAACGATTGTTTACCTAGCCAGTTATAGTGCCTATAGTACCTATGGTTACACCAAGGTTACAATAGTAGCAACATAGTTGGGTCTCACTATTCAGGCTGTAAGATATCTCTATTAGGGCTGTTAACTCGCTTGACTGCCTACTGCAGTAGAAAAAGATGGAAGTTGTATAGATCTGGTCGAGTATCTTTAGTGTGCAGGTGATCATATGTATACAGAAGGGGTGGGCCTATAGCCTGAATACACTTTGTTAGCAGCCTAAATAGTACTCTCCTTAATCGACAACTGTATCTAAGAAAAAAACTCAAAATCGCCATAAACATACTGTGCAGAAGCAGTCTAGTGACGCAATGCTGTGAATCACAAGATCAAGGCGTGTGGAGCTTTCCCACAATTCCATGTCGAAAACCAATCAACCTCTGGAGATGGCACACTTGGCACAACCCACAATGGCATGCCAAGGTCACATCGAATGAATCATGTAACGCCGATGAACAGCAAGAAAAACCCCCTTTCTCGTCGTAAGTCCTCAGTGGGAGACGGCTCAATAGACGCAGTAGCCATTACGTGTTGATTGAGAACTGACAGGGCCACCCGAGTCGAATCACGCACCTGTAAAACAAAAGGTCTACGCTCATTGCCTGACTCCATATGCATCTCAGACACTAGGAACGGGAATTCGGTTGGCTCATCGTGTCGATCTCTCGGCTTCGGGAATCTGGAGCGGCCCGAATGCCGGCAGTTACAACCAACCAGTGGGTTTCGATTCCCCTCCCCTCATGGGCACAGCCACCCCCGGATGAAAGATGGAATATGCGGAGTAGACTCCCGTTTAGCTATCCGCTCCACCAAGGGCGTGTTGATGCTACCACAAGGTCAAAGCGGAGTAGACTTGCTTAGTTGTGTTTGCCTATTGATCTGCCCAAAAGCCCCAAGGGCTCAAAAGGATACACAGGGTCATGCATATTACCAAACTACGTTCACATAGAAACGGTAAAGCAGGTAGACCCGAATCTTGTCGAGTTGGTTGGTCTTTTATTGACCATTCTTGAATCTTGGGTGAGCGCTTGAGGAGCAGCCGGCACGTGTGCCGAATATATTAATCGTCCCACCATCACATAGGAACGCAGACAGCACTACGTCATACAAATGCGCTCATGAAGATGGCCCGCAGCTACGCATGGTGAGCTGCTGCAAGTCCTCATTTCCTGCATCCTGTTTGGCTTCATTGCTACTCTGTATCGGGTCCTTCGGGTCGTCGGGCGATAAGACGAGCCCGACACTGGAATTTGGCGTTTCTCTCTCAAATGCTGTGGCTTGAATAAGGTCGCAATGGATATCATCATTCCATATTTAGTCATGAAGGATTCGTATAAAACCGCGAACCTCCACGACAGAGATTATAGCTCAAGACAATGGTTGTAGTACTTACATCACTTGGACCAACACCTCGCAGCCTTCACTATCAACATGGCTTTCCAGCGCCTATGGGAGGCGGGAATAGGGCCCTCATTCCTTTGGTCAACTGAGCAGCCCTTGGCATACCTCCTCATTACCGCTCTCATGTTTACTCTCATCACCACCAGTAGCAGCCGCTACAAAAGTTTTCCAGAGCTTGACCCCAAAAAGTTTCTCGAGTTCACAAGCCAGAACCGCACTGCCAATTTCATCAGGCGCAGCAAAGAACTTTTGGCTAGAGGGAAAGCACAGTTCCATGATCAGCCTTACAGGGTGTACTCAGACTGGGGAGAAATTCTTGTCATACCGTCGAGGTTTGTTGAAGAGCTCAGAAGTCACCCGCACCTGAACTTCAGCATACCTGCCCAAGATGTTGTTGAATACTTCTCAAAGTTCGGGTTCCATGCTAATAAGCCCAGGACTCTCACGCCTACATTCCCGGATTCGAACCTTTCGCCGCTGATGATCGCTTGCCCCAGTTGATCACCAAATACTTAACAAGGACTCTAAGTATGTGTCTGGAGGTGACTCTAGGAGCATTCCGAAAGAGAAGCTAACATCTCGACCCCATAGCTAAGCTCACGGCACCAATATCTCAAGAGGCATCTCGAGTTCTAAGAATTGTCTTCACGGATTCTTCTGGTAAACCCAACAGCACCCCTCAATGAGTATACATGACCAGGACAATGCTGACCCTGTTGATCTTCCTCAGAATGGCACGAGATGAACCCTAACTTGGATCTCGTCCGAGTCGTCTCGCGCATGTCTACAAGGGTCTTTATGGGAGAAGAGCTGTGCAAAAACGATGAGTGGGTTCGAGCGTCCGGCGATTACACCATCGAAGCCTTTCGCCTTTCGAACGTCATCCGTTCTTGGCCACGATATATTCGACCGATTATTCATTGGGTTTTGCCCTCATGCTGGGCACTGCGTAAGAAACTCGACGAAGCACGCCGCGTATTGCAGCCGCACATCGAACAACGCAATCGCCTCAAAGCCGAAGCGCTAGCCAGAGGAGAGCCGTCGCCCTTTGATGATTCTATCGAGTGGTTTGAGAAAGAATTCACGAAAGCATACGACCCAGCCACCGCTCAAATTTCACTCTCTCTCGTGGCCATACACACTACAAGCGACTTGCTCCAGCAAGTGATGCTTGACGTTGCTCAGCATCCTGACCTGATCGCGGAGCTTCGCCGCGAAGTAATCCAAGTTCTCGGGGCTGAGGGTCTCAAAAAGACTTCACTCTACAATCTCAAGCTCATGGACAGCGTCATCAAGGAGTCCCAGCGACTAAAGCCAGTCATATTGGGTGCGTACCAGAACATTTTTGGATTTCTTTGGCTACAGACTTCGTTGCTAACTTACTCTGCAGGCCCATTCCGCAGGCTAGCAATGGAAGATATCGAGCTATCAGACGGCACAATCATCCGCAAAAACCAGAAGCTTGTTGCAGGCGCTACACACATGTGGGACTCTACCTACTACGAAGACGCAGCGACGTACGACGGCTACCGGTTTCTGCGGATGCGCGAGATGCCTGATGAAGGGAAGCACGCGCATCTCGTGAGCACAAGTGCGAGTCATCTTGGCTTTGGTCATGGGCAGCACGCTTGTCCAGGTCGCTTTTTTGCAGCCAACGAGATCAAGATTGCCTTTTGCCACATTCTGCTCAAGTACGATTGGAAACTTCCCGAGGGGTTTGTTCCCAAGTCGATTGCTATTGGCATGTCCGTGCTGCCAGATCCAGCGGCAAAGATCTTGATTAAAAGGCGGAAGGAAGAGATCGACATGGATTCCCTGGACGGTTGATAGTTTTAAAAAAAAGTCCTTGCTTATGCCGCTCTAAGCTACACTATCATTGAGGAGGGGGAGGGGGCTTTCGAATAGGTTGAACTAGGAGAACGGCACATCTTTGAAGATCTGACCAAACAGTCATTCACCATACTTCTCAGGTATTAAACACAATATATCCAGGAGTCATTAGGCATTCTCTCAAGTTTCTCTTCATATATGAAGTAATCTAGGTACGTGATGCTAAAGAACTATTTTACTATCAGAGGTGTCTTAGGTTACTTTATTGCGATACAATAACATCATACTCTTGATTGCCATCTACCAAGATTGAATACAATCGCAGGAACGCCAGTCACTAATTACTCCTAGGGGCCGTTCCTCCCAAACTATCTTGAACGGAACCGCCAATGCTACCGCCAGCGGTGAACTGCTTCCCAATCATCCCTCCCTTGTCCAGAGGCCCTCCAATCTTCTGTGCGACGCCGCCAAGAGCGCCTTGCTCTGAGATTGAGTTAGACACTATTAGTCGATGGCGTTGAAGTCTTCTTACCAGTAAATTGCTTGCCGATGGCTCCCTGCTCATCAAAGATCTTGGGCCTGTCTTCACCAATACCGCTCGTAGCCTTCGATTTGGCCTGGCTTGCCATGCCTCCATTAGGCTTAGGTCCTTGAGAGGCAGACATTTTGAAAGCTTAGGATTTCCGTAGATTTAAGGCGTGGGGTGTTCTTGTATAGTTGTCGAGGCAAGAGTGTGATGTGTCTGTGAGCTTGATGACCAAAATTCCGGACGCGTGAGCCTTTAATGTTTTAGTAGACCGCGTAAAAAAGTCTTACACGTGATAAAACTATGTGAATGGTGATTCATCGGCATCCTACGATATTCATCTATCCCCTCTGACGGAGAATGGATGAGGTCATGATGACCGCCGCATCCCAAAGCATGGAACCTTCCCCGGATGTAGCCGATATCCCCAGCCACAGAGGAATATTCATTCAGACTCCAAGCCGCATGGCGAGCTTAGCGCGGTGCTTTCACTCAATTCAAATTTGGATAGAATTTTGACCAAGATTGCACAGGACGTCGACCGCTACATGAGAAATGAGAAAGCGGTAGAGTTTTCGCGACAAGCCTAGACCTACTTGAGTAGCTTGCACTTGCTAGTGACTTTTCATGCTGCCTTTCATGCATGTAGTGACTAGTAGCTCGGCTAGCGATTCTTTCACCTAACAGCCAGTGTCCAAAACTACGTTACAAATCTTAATATTACATCGATGTGTTATATATTAGTGCTTTTGAATAACTATGCGCTGGCCCGTCTCTGGCACCAAACGCCGATAGCGGGTGACTGTGGCCTGGACTTGATAGGAGCATCCATCTCCTTTACGGTATTGTTGGACGGAAATCCAATTCAAACTCTTCCTTGTTTGGCCACTGGGACGCGCTGTTTGATGGCATGACAGGTGACCAGAGGATTGCTGTGTCAACATCATCAGAGAAGCGAAAGATTGTTAAGCAATCTCGTTGAGAAACCCAAAAGAGCTCGCGACTCAGTCTGTCTCTTTCATTGACAAGAGGGATTATATTCGGTGATTGAAGCGAGTCGTCATCTGGTGGATAACACTTATACAACAAGTCAAAACTTTGATAGATGGTGGCAGTATCTTGAGATTATCCACAAGTCCTATCGCGGTCAGTCAGAGTGATTCAGTTACGTTAAAGACAGCGACCCTCTCGCCAAGAGTCCCAAGACTTACCATCTCTCTTCTAGCCTCAGTTCGCCGGTATCCATTTCAAAATCACTCAGCACCCAATTGACCATCTTCAAGAGCACCATCTTGCTCGTCATCTGGGACAACGATCTCGGCGAAAGAAGGGCTCATAAAGTGTCCATATTGATTTTGAAATAAGAAACCATTGGTGATTCCGGTAGTTCTTCACCGTCGTCTGATTGCAAGTCGAGGTAGAACAAATTGCAAACCCAATATATGTACAGGGTGTTTGTGCAGGGGAAACCTCTAGAATGACGGTGATATATGGGACATCTCGTCCCTTTGCTGAATGTAGAACACTGAAGAGTAATCGGATAGCTGCCATAATTTGTTTTCCTGGTACATCGCTCAAGATTAGGGTCGACCCTCGCTTGTTGTGTCAACTGTGTTAAAGTAAGAAAATGCGGCGAGAGAAACTAGGCAAGCACGTAGAGTTATAAGGCTTTAGAGGTTTAACTATGAAATCGTAATTGTTCTCTTGACAGCCCTCTGTAGCCAGAGAGGGAGTTCATTGCCTCTTGCAAACTCATCTATAGGCATATCTTTGCTGTTCACATAGACCATCGGCGGATCAGAGTTTCCAACCGCAGCCGCACGAGTCTTGTTCCAACTGGAAACCCTGACAAGACCGATCCGCTGATAGTGATCCCCATTCTGCCTTAAAAGGAGGATAGTATACCTCCATTTCTGGCACTTTGGTTGAAGAATGAGTCCCAAAACTCCATCATCCAACGATACGTCCTCGTCCATGTACGCGTAAGGTAAAGCTGTGACATCTTCACGGATTGGAAGGACCGCGTGAGTCCCATCAATGAAGCCCATCCCTACAATCTGGCTCTGTGTGCTGCTCTTCTCATTCAAGTCAGTCCAGCTCTTTTCCTTGAAGTTGACCCAGACTGACATGGCAGAGATGCGCAGCACCCGAGAAGCACTCGTGCTCGATAAATTCGGGTTTTGCATTTCTTTGTAGAACCAATCTTGTAAGGGTACTGTATGACCGTCTTCCTTCACTAACGCAATCTCGTGAACATCCAGATCGCGGATGTCAGGCTCGCTCATACGAATGCCACCTACCCAACCGGACCAGCTCCAGCTAGGAAATGGTAGACACCGCTTGGCGACCGCTTCGTGATGCCAGGCTAGGCAGAACTCCAACCGATGAGACACGGATGGGGAGACTTTGCGGATAGGGATTCCATGGAGATGTCGAATATGGACTTCAGTAAGCTTACTAGCACGTGACATTGAATATTGTCAGACAAGACCGCGATTAAGCAAACAATTAAGCATGAGTATTGCTATTGGCACGACATCGTTTTGCTATTGGCACGACACACGTGACATTTCGTCACGTGCACCCTCAATACTTCAGCGCATTCTTGATCTTCCCTCCTTTACACCCAATTTACTATGTGCAACAGAGAGTACAAAGAACAACGCTCAAAAAGCCCAAAAAACACACCTCCCTCAGTTGCCGCAAAGCATCACATTTATCGCGGCCCGGCTAATGATCCGGCCCTGCTGCAGTCAACGCGCTGTGACCGCTATAGCCACTGCAATTATAGCGCTGTGACCGCTGTAACTGATGCGCTGTAGCCGCTGCAGCCAATGCGCTGACTGCAGTAGCCTCTGACCCGTCTGTTGCTCGTTCGTCTGCTCATAGTATTTGTATGCGATTGGGATCTTGATGTTGGTGGCAATTGCGGTGGGAATGCTGTTATTGTAGTGCTAATTGGCTGTAGGCGAGGGAAGTTATGTGTGTTATGCTAATAGCAAAACAATGTTATATATACTCTTAAGTATAACAATAACTAAATTAAGCATTAATTAAATTCTTCTATTTAATTCTTAAATTATTATCTTTACTTAGTATTATAATTATACCTTAATTCAGTATAAAAGAGGAGTATTACTAAGTTATATATTTAATAATATTATTATTATTAATATTAGCAATCTGCTAAGGCTCTACCCAACTGACTATATTAGTCCTGTCAACAGCAGCCTAAACCCGATGGCCTTCAATCTCGAAAATACCAGTATATTTCCTATCACATGTAGAGAATACAGGAACACTGTCGTAGAGCTCAGAGTCGGTGCGATCTCGGAGCAGAACCTGCTAGAAAACTTCAGTTAGCGGAACTACCACAACCTAGGGTGCCCATTGCCCGCAGCCTTTTAAATAAGAGAAGCGTAGTAGAACGCTCAACGCCAAAATGGGTCAATCTCTGATGGGATGGGATTTGATGTGCCAAGCAGCAGAAGTGGTAAATTCGAGGGCCAGGCAAACCAGGCTGTGGACGCGTCAACAAAGTAGGTAGTCTGCCTACAATATGAGTAACTGCTCTCCTACCGTCATCGGAGATCCTCACTATAACTATTCACAACAGGGACGAATCGACTCTACAAGAAGAGCGTAGCGCCTGGGCCATGAACAGGATCAATACCAGTATTGTTCGTCTCTTCGCAGTAGAATGGTTCCACCGTCAAGGCCCGAACCAGTTTTCGGAACCGTCAAAACCCCATTCGCGACTAAGTCCCTGGCCAGCTTTGTAATCAATCCATCACATCCCTTCGCGGCAATCACGTCAATTGTCACTGGCAGAAACTCGGTATGGTTCGTGATGGGGCTGAAAAAAGGAATCTGGCCGAGTGGGAAGACACTGTCGGGTGTCTCCGTGAAGATCGAAATCCTCCCGTTGGAGAACCCAAATGGTAGTCCAGGGGGTTCCAGGTAGTGATCGCGGCTGTTGAAGCTGCCTGTGCTCTCCATGTGCAGGAGAAAGCCAGATGAACAGGTCAGAGGATCATGGTCCGCGGGGAGAATTTTCTCGTTGAACCAATTCATAAACAGAGTCTTGTTGGCTACCGCATCGTCGAGAATAGACCCCGGTTGAGTGTCCGCCCAAGCCCAGCGGGCAAGAGGGACAGGATCAACGAACGGACAGCGACCATCATGAGCGGCTAGAGCCTGATGTTAGCAAGGAGCTGGCTCGAAACCCGGTGAGTACGTACCTGCGTAATCTTCGTAGAAGGGATCACGAAGAAGCTTCGTCTGATCTTTGGTGATGAGGGCAGCGTATGTGAGATTTAAGAACTGGGAAATATTATCTGCCCTCACCAGTGCAGGACCGGACGCGGCCCACTCCTTTTCCAGGTCCAAGGTTGTGATAGACGTATTTAGGAATGAAGCTAGATCGGAGGCAAATTTCTGTCGTATCCGTGTGGCAGAGTCGTTATTCGGAGGCAAGCCCAACACGTACAAGGTCTTGGGGTACTTAGGACTCCTATTTGCAAAGGAGGTGTAGTTGTCTACGTACAGGGCCGCGCTAGCAGCATCCCAGATGTCTGGATCGCGAGCCAGGAAGCCAGCAGTGTCCAGTTTCGGGCTCAACGGCATGACATTGTCGAGGCTTACAAGCCCATGCGTCGGGCGGTTGCCAAAGAGGCCCTGAACTCCAGCAGGACCACGGATGGAGCCTCCTGTATCGCTCCCAACGGCAATGTCAAGCCATTCATAAGAGGCAATTGACGCGCCTGCGCCAGCGGACGACGAAGACGCGTCCTGGTAACCATCGCCTCGGGGATTGAATGGCGCATGGTAGTCCACCCAATCAGCCGTTGCGGTCTCTCCATTGGCGAATTGCGATGGCTTTTGCAAGCCCACGATGATGGCACCAGCGTCAATGAGGTTCTGTATTGCTGTGCCCGTCACATTGGCCGGCGGGTATAGGCCGTACCAAGCGCGGTTGCCATTGGACCTTTTGACACCAGCGAGAGAAAAGATGTCTTTAACTCCCATTCGGACACCTGCCAAAGGCTTCTTTTTGCTTGGCGTGAAGTAGAGTCGAGAAGGAACGCCAATAGTCACGGAAGCAGAGGCAGGGACTTGGGCCGAAAGTGTCTGAAAACGCCCGTCTGGTTGCTGCAGGAGAGACTGTGTGAATGCGCCGGCGAAGTCTTCGTACAGGCGAAATGCCTGATGCACATCTCCTGTTGACGTTCGAAGAAAGTATGGACCTGAAGGGGCGCTGGCGCTTTGCAAAGGCAAGATGGTAGACAGGATGTTGCCCAAGTAGGTCTGCTGCGTAGAGCTGTTTGACTTGTTGAAGCCAGCGAGAAGGATGATTTGGAGGAAGCCTGGTTGCCATACGTCATCTCGGGAGGTCCAGTTTGTAAACAGACTGTGCAGACTGCTCTCAGAGAACTGCTGTGCGACAACCGTTACCGGGATAAATTCCCTTGATTCTGAGTGATTTCTCAAATCGATGGGGTCGTAAGCCTGGCCTTGCGAGAAGGGAGAGATGAAGTAGTAGACGTCGTTGAGTTTAACGGAGGCTCCAGTTGGTACTAGAGTTGCGGAAGCACTGGCAACGGAAGCTACCAGTAATGCCAAAATTCGTGCTACCATCTTGGTAAGCGATCCATGCATCGGAACTACTGCTTATCGATTTTGTTGTCCAATTCTGATGGTGTGGCTGTAGGAAGACGAGGGCATTTATAGCATTCTCAGGAAATTGTTCGTCGCCGTATGTTGCGATGCGCAGTCACTCCCGAAATAGTATAGAAACGATCGGTTGAAAGAAAGTGCCTCAATTTTACTACATAGAAAACGGTGCGTTTGCGCTATCTTGTATCAATCCCTTGAGTGCGATAAGGCGCCTTTTTTGTACTGGACAAGGATTACAGCAAACCAGAATGAGGACATGAGAGGTAACATTAGTAGCTAGGGGTTTACAACATCTCTAGAAGTAATTGAGGTACCACGCTAATATTGCAGTACCTTGTTTACACTAACTTTTGAGCTTGCCGATCAGTACCTGATAGAGCAGGTCTCCGAAAGGGGTCCGATCTAGCCAACCAGAGCGCTGCTTCTTGCAACACGATAATATGGCTACATGGTCGTCGCGAGCTTTGAATATGCTCAGTCAACGAAGTCTCAGACCTATGCTTAGACAATCTTAAGTCCAACTCCAGGGTAGTGATTGCTCACAATTGAGGTAGATAGGCTGGAAGACTATTCCGTTGCGGGCCGCTGGAGCTACCCGCAAGGGCCGTACCTGTCTAAAGGCATGCTCTTGAACCTACGACGGAGGCGTTGGGTGTGCTCCAGTCATGGAAGCGGGAAGTTCAAATGAGCTGCGCTTCTACTTCCATGCAACGCTAGAGCACTTGAAGTTTCGAGTGTTAGTGTTGAGGAAAGGCGAGGGTAGGAGTCGGCAGCTACGGCATGTTTATCTGAACACAAGGCCAGCCATACCATTTGGAGACTGCAGGTGAGGCATTAGAATATTAGAGCTTATCGAGCCATGTTTCGATCTACATAGTTACAAGCCAGGCCCAAAACTGCACAGCCACTCGCTTCAAATGGAGTGACAGGGGTCGGGCATATCGGCGACCACTATCGTGGAACAGCCGATCAACACGTACTCCCACGCCAGCTGCAATGTCGGCTGCTACGGCGGCATTATCCGATGAGGTGCCTTCACCTGTTGTATGTCCCATCAGCGTGCTACTGAAAATCCGACTAAACCATTCGCCTTCGCAAAATGGACTACATATCTGTAAGGAGACGGGCCAGAGAGCGCCAAGGGCTCACCCCGGCTGAGCCGCGAGCCTAGCTCCTTATCAATCAATGTGGGGCACGATTCAGATAACGCTAGCTTGTTTGAATTGCTTGATCTTTTGGTCTAGGATAACGGTTGATTGGTCTATTGCAAGGTTGGGCATGCTACCCCAACTCTTACACTTAAGATTTACTAAAAGATAATAGTAAACTTTTTGCTATAAGGAGATAGGCTAGAGAGCGCTAAGGGCTGACTGCAGCTGTGAGCCTAGCTTCTTATCAATCAATGTGTAGCACGATTCAGATAATGCTAGCTCGTTTGAATTACTCGAACTTTTGGTCTTTTGGAAGATCGGGCATACCACCCTAACTCTTACATTTGCCTTCAGCTGCCTATCCTATCTAAAACAGCTTGCTCTATCCAGCGGCTGAGGCTTGGCTCCTGGCACTAGACGAAGGGCCGCCGTTGATGAAATCACGTATCCGCTCTTCTTAGACACTAGCTTCTCCCCTGTGTACGCAGAGAACTCGCCGCTGAAGGCCCGATTTTAGCTTCATTGCTCCGGCCTGACGCATCTGAATCGGCTTACTTCAAGAAGCGAGCCATGATCCCTTGCCAGACAGGCTGGCGCATGATCTTGACTACCTGGTCTGGCATCTTGGACAAGAGACCCCTAAAAAAGTACGTCAGTTTGAATACCAAATCTCGCTGGAAACGCTGGACCGCACGCACGTAGACACGCTGTGAGCCCCCCGGGAAGAAGTCGGCGCCAAGCTCTTCGTAGCTTGACTTGGAGTCGTATAACTTGCGGCCGGACAAGAATGGCTCGACTATTGACTTCAGCTACAGGACACTGACTGTCAACTACGGTACTCACTAGCACCCATTGACTCCTTCAAGAGCTCGGGCTCGAGAAAGTTGGAGACGATGACAATGTCCAAAGACTTAGAGGCGTCGATGGTGACGAGCGGGGGTGTCATTGCTAGGTCTTGTAATGAGTTTGGATGGTAGAGAAGAAGAAGGAGGAGAAGGAGACCTGCTGACGATATGATATTGAGGGGCGATAAGTGCAACTCATATATAGATGGCCCTATGCTAAAAGAGTATAATTGGATCATGGCTATCGATTTTGATCAGGCGTGGCTTCCGAGGCTATCGAAATGATCAGGATGCTCTCGATACTGATCGGGGCTGTTTCTGATGCTACCTATCGGCAATGATCGGGGGTGGTTTCCGGTACTAGGTTAGTTTCAGTCCAGAGCGTGAAGCATTCCTTATCCATTCGATCCATAAGTAGCGGAGCTATCTGTTCGCTGTAGCACATGTGGCATCCTTCTTTCCATATACCTATCCTCATTCATCCCGACACTAGGTACAATGGAGCGTCCAGACGATTCTGGCAATGGCACCAAAGACCTCGATAAAAGGTCCGGTGAAGGACTAACTATGATGGATTCACCAGAGATTGGACAAGTGAGTATGGCGAGTTCCCTTATCGACTTGTATACATTGATTATGGCTGACCCTGTATTGAATGGCATAGGTTGCCGAGACGTACCAAGCATCGAGCTCTGGAGGAGTCGGTAGGCTGGATGGAACGGACCTGGACACGGATATCGAGGCGGTATTGAATCATCGCCGACTGAATCCCAGGCAGATCCAGCTATTTGCCATCACCGGGTCCATCGGGAAGTACGTCTCGGGAGGAATCATAGTGCGAGGTATGCCGCTAACGAACCCTTTCCCGCAGCACTCTCTTCGTGGCTATTGGCAGCGGTGTTTTGCCGGGCCTCTCTGCCTGTTGATTGCCTTCATCTTCTGGGCCAGCGTCATCTAGTCCATCGCTCAATGTCGTAAGCCGAAAGCCCCTTTGCAGCTTTCAATCACATGCTGAGATTCATATACAGAGGCCGAGATAGTCACACTATTCCCTGTGGATGGAGCCTCCCTTCGTCTTGCTGGCCGCATGATTGATCCCGCTGTCGGTGTAGCCGCCGGCTGAGATTACTTCGTTCGTCGAGCTTCAGCGCATATTCTACAATTTTGTTATGGCTAACAAGGCTAATTTACTTGCAGTCTAATTGCTCCTCTTCTTCGCCATCAACGTCTATCGGGCAGATCTCTTCGGAAAAGTTGAGTGTAGGTACGACCTGACACTCGTATCGGAGCTCCACTGACTCTTGACTCTTTCCAGTCTGGATAGCATTTGACAAGGCCCTGCTTGCTATCGGTCTCATGTTTTACACCTTTTTGCACGACATGAAAGAGCAGAGGCCGTGCCTTCATGTTGATGCATTGATAGTAGTGCAGAAATTTGCTGACGGATTCGCGCGAGATGTCTTTGTCCAGTTTATTGAAGTCGAGCCGGAGTGGAAAGGGCAGGTTACGTAACCAAAAGTCCAAGTCACCCATGATTGTTTGCACGGATTCGACAAGGTTGGAGCCGGTTTTGCGTGACTTGCGGTAGACGTCTGGACCATGTTAGTTGGGAAATTGGCAGGGAGGTGGAAGTCAAAGGGAGCGGAACGGACTCTCCATGATGTTGCCGAGGATTCTAGATAGTTCAGCAGAGGGACTGTGAGAGAGTGAAGAGATAGTTACATGTCCATACTGTAGATGGACCACCAGAGTCACCGCCTATGCTCTCGTTCCATCTCATCTAGCATTAGATGGGAGACTTCTTGGTGTAGCCTGAGCGATATCGCCATCCGCATAGCCAGTCCAATCTATCTTCATGTTAGTCCAACAGCTCGTGCTCGGACTCAATGACTTACGTATAAAATGCGGCCCTCATTGGTTCAGATTCTGCATAAAGTTTCCTACGAGCGACAAGACTTCGACAAACAGCACCGACCCCTCTTCATGAGTATCCGATAGGAATTTCAGCGCCTGCATAAAATAAGAAAACCCAGGGGAGCCATCATTCCCCGTCTATTGGTTAATCGAATATATCTGCCCATAAGCAATCATGAGAAGGACTTGACAGTATATCAAGCAAGTTTCTCGATCCGAAAGATCCAGGAGCTTGAAGTAAATGTCATGCATGTGCTCGCCAAAGACGGTGGGGCTGAGGAAGGAGAGAATGGTGCCAATGTAGGCATGCTGGGCAGCGTATAGTTGCTTCGCGTATTCGTAGGGGGGAGGGAGGAAGTGGAGATACCGAGGGTCGTCTCGTCGGCCATGCCGCATCGCTATAGGTTGGGTACTCTATCTGGAGATCAAATTTGTCGCCTTTGGCCTTGAATGTCTTGACTATGTTGTGAAATCGTAGTCCAAAATTCATGGAAGATGAAGTCCCCAAATATCCTGATTCCACGTTAATAATTCACGTCGATGCAGTGAAGAGAGCAGAACGTACGGCGTTTTCCCCAAGGCCTTATGCCAGGCTGCGCCAAATCCGATCGTGGATGTCTTCTGGTGCATTATCCTTACTGAGCGACGGTGACAAGTTGGACAGCGAACTGATCGGAGTTTTAATCTCGCCCGCTTGAACAACGACTATCAGCAGCACATTCGGCGCCAAGGAACTCTTATCTACCTTCTCCTGCCGTCATCCGAGCTTCCAGATGAGAGAGGTACCTGCCCAGCTTCAGTACCGTGTTCTCCGAGTAGGCAGGAAAGGATCGAACGCACTGCTCCGATACTTGGACCTTTTTTGAGACCTCGACATACACGCACTCCTTACGTGCCAGGAGATAAGTCCGACAAGGTGATTCTCCACTGCATTTCGTCTTTCGGTTTCTACATCTTATACACCTGTGATGCTTTAGTCCGATATATGTTCCAGAGGATTAGAACAGCACATACGCTTGGGTTGATCCCTTGTACAGAACCCCCGATTCTTCTGGGAGATTAGGTGACGAAGTCTTCCGCACGGTCGACATTGTTCTGCCAACCCAAGTAGGGGCTCCGAATGGTCACGGCGACGAATTAGACTAGGCAGTGGGACCTGAAGATAGTGATCCTTCGTTGTTAGCCACTCTGGAATAACGTAAGTTTCAGAGGCCCTCTAGGCAGAGACTAAAAAGAAGTGAAGTAGGTGAGACTAAGCTGAATGCGATCTTGCTCTGGCGATGGATTATGGAACGAAACGAGCAGAGGATTATTGAGCAGCCCAGTCTTATGACCGTTGGCTAAGGATGAGCAAGTGGAGCCTATATCATTGTGAATGCGGGGAAAAGGACCCAATAATCTTGTGTCTATATTGTAAAGGAGGGGGAGACAGTGATATCAGGTTTCATAAAGGTACCCTATCGAAAACAAGGCTGTGACTGGACCCAATTACAACTACAGCCTTATCAGGCGTGTTTTCCAGTCACAAACAAGCCGTAGGGTCTAATTGCATAACTGATATTTGCAATTACGTCCACTTCCCGCGATCTGTTCGCGCGATCAGGCTGCGCAACTACACAGCCTAGCTCCTCGCCATCATCCATGACGCAGCTCTTCCCAATCCAGCACGAAGGATTCTAATCTCGGCGTTTGTTTTAACACTTCTCAAATGTCACCTGACTTGTCTCCCGATGGCAAAGTCGCCTCCTTCTCCTCTGTTTCTGTCCGAGAAGAGGAGTCCCAAAGATGCAGTCGAGATTAGCAGCTTCGAAACCAGCGCCATGATCATCAAGGTAATTGTTAATTCCAATAGCACTTGCCCAGTTACCTCACATGTCTTACAGCCCGATAGAGGAACGGATGGAAAATCCCCACACCGATTCAATGGGAAACGCACGATGAAGACCGCGCCCAGTACTTCATCAAAGCCCCTCCTCAGGTATACCATCCCGCAAAACCCTTGAATATACTGTTTCTCATAGGCCTCAAGAGAGACAAGCGCAAGCTTTTAGACAAAAACCGCTTCAGGTTACTGTATGTTCCAACGATCATGAAAGTTACTCCAATGACCAAGCTAACTTCAGCGAGGCTGGCCCGTTGCCCACAAATGAGCCAAGTCGGTGAGCTCAACTGCCTTATCGAAACCGCGACAGAATATGGCTGGACTGGCGAACGATTCGAGTTCTTTTTCAAGAACAGCACGGCGGGGTCAGCTGTGTTAGAGTCCCCGGAGAGCATTAGTAAGTATCTAGACCCAATTGACCTGTCGTCTTCCGAAAATAAAGGTTGACCTTGATTTCAGGCTTCATAGCACAAACGCCGACTGATGACGACTATCCCTACTTCTGCGTCTCGGTGGCTGACAAGTACACCGATGGATACCAGAGAGATTCCGACTGGGTATCCCTCCTTTTGACAGGCCCGGATTTGCCTAGAGAAGCTGTAGAGTCGCTACTAACTAATGATAATTTCCCACACGACTACCCAGAGCTTCGATATCTAGACTTCATGTTCTTACCTGCTGTTCTCCTGCGCTGGCAGGTGGAGCAAATCACAACGAAACTAAACTTCATCAAGGCCAAAATAATGAAGCAGGACGCTGTGCTTTTATCTTTAACTATCAACTATGCCAAAGACATTAGGAACAACGTGTTCGAGATTCGGAGAAATCACCTTATGCTTCATCGCAGATGGACTTTTGCCCGAGAACTGGCAGATAATTTGGTCCGGTGCTTTGACAAGGTCGAGAAACGGAACAGCAATGAGACCAATGAGGTGAAATACTCCGCAACCCTTCGAGAGATGGTCCAGGCCCAGGGTGATATTCTGAAGACCTTATTACACGACCTGGACGCAACGGTACCACGGATAGAAGCTCAACAAACAACGGTGAGCATATTCAATCTCATCCATGCCCACGAGCAGCACTAATTCGAAGAAGATCGACAATCTGATTAGTATAACGGTGCGTCCTCTTTAGCGCAGTTACCCAGAGTCGAGGTTCTGGGCATTTGATTGACAGAGTGTCTAGATTGCGAAAAATTCCCAAATCTCAGCAGAGGAAACCCGTCGAGATAGTAGGTCCATGAAAACGATTGCCGTGGTTACACTCGTCTTCCTACCTGGTACTTTTGTTGCGGTAAGCCAGAAAATCAAGACACGGACTGTGCGCCATCTAGCTAATGAATTCCGACAGTCACTTTTTAGCATGTCTATGTTTGATTGGGAAGCAGGCCGAAAAGAAGGACAGCTGGTCTCGGCCAAATGGCTCTGGGTGTATTTCGCAATTGCTGGCCCTTTGACCGTATTTGTTTTGCTATTCTGGGTTTGGTGGTTCAAACGATCAGAAAGAATGTATCAAGAAAAAGGGCCTGATAAGATGGCATGAAACGAACAGCTGGGATGCAATGTGAAGGGGTGTGCAAAATCTGCGGATAATGAGTGACATAGGGTAGCATGCTATCACACCCTATCCTTTTACTGCTTCTACGGCCTACGAGCATATATATATGTATGCAATATGCATGTGGGAAATGAACACGATGAGGCTGCCCGCGAGCCACCCGTAGTCTCGCTTTTTAGGCGCCCAGAATCGCCCAGCACAACACCTCTCCAACTCACTACCTACGCAACATGCACAATCGTTGGCCAAGATGGCGAGACACGTCGTCATTTCCGGAGACGCTCCGTCCCAGATGTTCTTGCTCCCGAGAACGGCCAGCGCGGTAGATACTGGCGGAGGCTCCCAAGGCTTCAACTCTCATCGTCTGCACGGCGGTGCTGGTCTGATCGCCGAGCTGCTCGAAGACAAAGATGATCAAACAGTGCAAATACACAAGCCCGATCTAACTAATTCGGCAGGCAGCGGCGACCAGGCAATGGTTGAGCTGGACATTCATGACAGAAATAGTCAGCATGGTCATGCTTTCAGATTCAAGAGCACAAAGCAAATCAGTCTTGGTGCTAGGTGGCTAGCTCCGGCGCCGCCTCTTCCACACACCAACCACGATACCGTCTCTGTATGGGTTATACAAGATGCCGGACCTGAGTCGACTTTCACAATTCCCGACTGCGAAGCTGCGATCGCACTGTTCAGAGACTCTCGGCCACGCTTCCTAATCTACCACATGTCTCGGCCTCTATGCTCCGGGAATCTCTGGGATACCTTGCGCCACGGGCCATTTGTCGAAGCGAACAAGCAGGATCCTGAGCAGGTCATTGTCATTCTCAGCGCCGACGACCTCCGCGCCGAGGGCATCGAACTGTCCTATGGGCTCTCTTGGGAGAAAACCTGCGAAGACTTCGTCGAGAAGCTTGGATCCTCTGGAAAGCTGGTCACGCTGGTTACGTGCGCCCATCTGATTGTACGGTTTGGCTGTGATGGTGTCATTTATCATCGCGGCCTGCAGGCAGCAAAGCCCCATCTAGTGTTCGATCCGCAATGCGTCGAAGGCGAGTTTTACCGACAACATCTTGGATCGATCCCCGGCGAGGCTGAGACGTTTGTGGCGGGCTTCACGCAGGGTTTCATTCACTCGGACGATCTCAGTATTGAACGCGGAATTGAAAGTGGACTTTGGGCCACCAGACGAATATCACGTTACGGTTTGACAATTAAGGAAGACCTTTCAAGATCTACTCGTTCCATCTATCAGAGGTCGGTTTTTATGAATGATCTTGGCAAAGGCGAGCACGACGATAAGTTGCTGGCATTGGCAATCCCTTCAGATTCGATCGTCAGTGGCAGTGAGCGCAGCTGGTCTCTCATCGACCACCTAGTCGGGGACCCTGCCGAGGTTGCACATCGAATTGTCCAAGACGGGATTACATCTCCCGAAACTCGGGTCCCGTTGACATGTTTTGGCGATCTTGTGCTGTTCGACCGCCAGGAAATTGAGCTGTTTCGGACCCTCTTTAACTTTCTCAAACTGTACTTCTCTTCACCGAAGACCAAGCCATTGAGCATCGCTTTATGCGGTCCTCGGGGTTCTGGAAAGGCATTCGCCGCGCTTCAAGTGGCCAAGAGCGCGGCGAAAGGTCAAAACATCCAGGAACTCCGATTTGACCTCTCGCAATTCACCTCCCCAAACGACCTTCTCGCGGCTTTCCATTCGGTGCGGGACTGCACTCTTGAAGGGAGCATTCCTCTGGTTTACTTTAGCGGCTTTGACGGGAGCTTCTCTGGATCCGATCTTGGTTGGTTACCTCACCTTCTTCCCGCAATGCTTGGGGGCAGGTTCTCGGATCATGGCGTCAGCAGGCCCATTGGCCCTGCAATCTTCTTCTTCGGGACTACCAGGTTCAGGAGCTACAGCGAGTTGCGACGTCGAGCAGCGTCCGATACGGCCAGGGCCACTCGGTTGCAAGACTTCCTCGGTTGCTTGCACGGCTTTGTCAACGTCCTCGGACCGAACCGGATGGATTACGGCGAAGGCGTTGACAGGCTGTACCCCGTCCGGCGTGCAGTCATCCTTCGCTCGCTGCTCGAAGCAAGAGAGCCAAATCTCAAGTCCAAAGAGAAAATCAGCATCGATGAGGGCATTCTAAATGGTCTGCTTCTGGTGCCCACTTACAGACAGGGCATCAGGTCTCTGAAAACCATCATTGCTATGAGCAGGGTCGACGGCCGACGGAGCTTCGAGCGGGCTGCCCTGCCACCTCCAGCCCAGCTAGACATGCACGTTGACTATGACGATTTCACTCTACACATGAGCGGTATTCCGCTTCCCGATCGACTCCTCGAGAAGGTTGCGATGAAACTCCACGGAACCTATCTCGCAGCGAGGAAAATAGCCACACCAGACGAATTAGATGACCTCAAGTCTTGGAAGCAGCTGAGCGAAGAGCTAAAAGAGTCATCCCGGGCCCACGCCATGTCCATATCGCAGAAGCTGCGTCGCGTTTCGTACTACCTGTCAGAGAAGCAGGGGACCCGCGAGCCCATCTGGGAATTCACCCCCGAGCAGATCGACCTCTTGGCCGAGGTCGAGCACGACAGGTGGAACTCTGAGCGACTGCAAAACCAATGGGGCCTCGGGGAGCGGGAGCCGGGGAAGCGCAAAAGCCCGTTCTTGATCCCGTGGGCTGATCTTGAAGTGAAGTGGCAGGACATCGATCGCGCAATGGTCGCCGCCTATCCGTCCATCTTGAGAAGTCTCGAGGGCTATGCCATTTACCCAATGGGTCCTAAGAACTAGCGGGCGTAGAGCTAGTCTTGACTGTGGGAGAAGCAATCGTTGGGAGTTATAGGGTTCGGATGTTCGTAGACGCTGGAGGTGGTAATTCCTTCGAACCCGGCGAGGCACAACTGAGGGAAAGGAGAATACGGGGTCAACTTAATGGGGCAATGGGACCACCAGAGATAACGTAGCGTTGCGATTTATGAAGTAAACTTGCTTATCAATTGATTGAGCGAATATACCTTGTGTTGGACGATGACCGAAAACTCCAGGTCAGATACCTTACCGTTTGGGAAAGATGGAGAAAGCTCCGACTTACAAATACACGTCACCGTCTAAACCATGTACAAAACACCCACAGGGTCAATGGATATAAATGTTCGTGACATCCTATTCCTTTTTTTCTAGACTTCACGCTCAACACATTCAATATAGCCGAGTGACCACAAAGCCATCTGCGACACGCAACCACCTACAAGACTCTGAAACAATGGCCTCCACCACCCACACCGCACGCGCAGTGCTCGATACCTTTTACGAGGAAGAAAGAAAGTACATGAAGGCGTCGCCGGAGACGCGGGACTTTGGCGGCATTGCTGCTATCCTGGCGCCCAGCTTCGCCATGGAACAGACCTCGGCCCTACCCTACGCGGGTCTCTATCGCGGGCCCGAGGGCTTGGAGGATTGCTTACGCCGCATGGCCGACTGCTTCGACATTGTGGATGTGCAAAACCCGGAAATTTTCGAGAGAAAAGGGTCCGACCGCATCGTGGTGCTGTCCAGAGTGCATTTCAGGGTGAGGAAGACGGGCGAGGATCTGTTCTTCCCTTTGTCGCAGGCTATCACTGTTGATCTCGAAAAGGGCCTTCTTGTGGACTTTCGCGCCTTCTATTGGGACGTCCAGGAAGTTAACCGGGCACTTGGATACAAGCCTTGAGTGTTTATGTTGCTCTTGAAGCAGGGCCACATGCTGCGGAAGTGGTGATGGGATCGACTGAGTGGCACCTGGCCCGGAAGACGTGCTATCTTAGGCATCGCAAACTAGCTGGTTTAGATGAATCAATGTTGCGTTTTGATTTGCTGTCTTGTTCGTGTAAGCGGGACAGTGTAGGTGCAAGGTAGGGTAGCCAAATTCCATTTCTAGAATGCACCCGTGAAAGGATGCCCCTCAACTAACTCGTCTATCCACATCGATTCCATACCGCTGCTTGGACGAGCGATCTCCGCCGTATTCCACCCACCATGTTAGTGCGTACACGTAGTGCTCAAATATGCCCATCTGCTTCAGCTCCTTGTCGTTCCTCCACTCGGCGCACGGGGGCACGATCCGCGACGAAGCCATCTCGGATCCCGCCACCAGCGTCGCGGTTCCGGCGATGGAGCACGGGTTGTGCGGGAGCACTTCCCGGACGCGGATGAGCAGCGTCAGCCCGATGGCGCTCGCAACCATGGCCGCCAACATGGCCTGCAGGGCAATCTTGGAGGCCCGGTTCTGCCTCAGACGTCGGTATCCGGGCGACGACAGGGTACCGTTGTAGGAAGGGAGAGAGGCGCGCTTCGTAGAGTTGCTGCGCATGTTGAGCGAGATTGCTTGTGCCATGTAGGCCTTGTAGAGTTCGTCCGATGACTCCGTGAGGTTGGCTATGTTGGCGTCACCGATTAGGTCCTCGAGCGGACGCCCGGTCTTGCCGTACACCAGTCCCGTAACAAAGCTGTCTACGTAGTTGTTAACATAAGAGGAGTTGTTGGGGCCGGGGAGCGTCCGGTTGTAGACTGAGTCGCTGAGACCCATAAGCCACGCGTTGACGGCGAATTCGTGCCTCTCGCTTCCGTCGGCCGTCTTCAGCATCTCGGCCGTAGACTCGTCCGTCTTTGGGGACTTGGTGTCCGCCAACTCAAATCCAGGAAGGCTCCACGTGAGATTAGTCGTGACTTCTTCAACGTTCTGGTAACACAGGAGCGTCGCAAGGTCATATTCGAACGACCAGTCCGTCACGTTCCCATGCGTCTCCGAGCCAGTCGCCCGGGCTGTTCCCAGGGTCACGGAGAACGTCGGGCAGCCGAAGCCGCCCGTGGCCAGACCATTGGCTCCCAGGCCAGTACCACCCGTAGGGTCAGTGTTCAGTGCCCCGTCGCCCATCACACCCTCGCTGTCCCAAATCATGACGGACGCCTTGCCTATATATGCTGGATAATAGTCATAGGGGACCCAGAAATACTGCATCCAGAACGCTTCCGAGGATATGTTGGACGGCGAGGTTTCGCACCATTCCGAGTAGTCCAGCGTGGTGTTGAGTCCGATGAGGATGTAGCCGGCGGTTGGTGAGACGAAGTTGCTCGCGCCTGGCAAGCTCTCGATGGACGACCCGCTTTGGTCATCCCGAACGATAGTAATTTGACGGGAATCGTTGGGAATTGACGTGCAGTTCAGCTTCGCCCGTGTCGCCGGCACCTCAATTTCCAGAGGGGCCTCGGCACTCGTGTTCTTCGCCTTGCCCCCTGGGGCTTTGAACTGGTTAAATGCGAGCCCTTTGTACGTCCACTGCGGGTATTCCAAGTCGAGGTACTCGATCAAACTGTCAATCGCAGCAGCTTGGTTGTCTTCGAGTGACAGGTCCACATTGTCAAGGTTGAAGACGTCAGTCTGCTGGATGACGAGCTCCTGGACTAGGGGGACATCGCCGACGCTGTAAAGGCCCGAAACCACAATCGTCAGGAAACCGCCCACAAAGTTCCCAAATAGAGCAATGAGGACCGCGAAATGGCGAGTCTTCAGTGACAGGAAGGCAGCGTGCGGCAGAAGCTTCCCAACGAGGTTCATGTGGATGGATCTCTGGGCGGTCGCCTTCCCACGCCTGAGTACATCAAACGGCGCAAAGACGGCAGCCATTAACTCGAGTGCGGAGTACATGCTGGCCACGCCTAGTACAACAGCTGCTGGTATGTAGGTAGCAAATACGATTGCATCGTTTGGTCCGATGTTCATGAACCCGGAGTTTTTGTCAGAGAAGTGTTGGACAACCTCCAGGGCCACAATCAGAAGCAGCGGTAGGCCGATGGCCAAGGCTAGGAACCAAGGCTCGCCAGACATCGGACGCCACCAGGTAATGGCCTGTTCCGTCAAGTCAGGGAGCTGGAGCGCCGCCTCCTTGTTTTGGGGAATTGGTTCCACCATGAGAGTCGGCTGCGGAACAGAAACGATGGCACTCCGAAAGCTGAAAGCTTGCAGTCGTTTCCGGATCTGGCTGCGCCGTGACGCTCCCATGCACATCAACGTCTCCTGCAACGAAGGACTGGCAGCAAGCAATGTTGCCGTTGCAACGATGGACCCGGGCTCTCGCGGAATGACAGAATGGGGCCTAACAAAGATCATCCCCAACGCCAGCAATGTGAGAATTGCGAGGAAGGTCAACATGAATCCCGTCGAAAGAGCCTTGACATGCAACCGATTCTCCATGTACGTGACTTGGCCAGCGACTTGTTGGTCTGCTGGTTGAAGAGCAAGCTGCCGTAAGGCCTGGGTAGCGATGCCCTTGAAGACGCTTTTCCCTGTTTCAACAAGTAATTTAGGGTCCAGGAAGGCGCCGATCGACGTGTTTCCGTTCGTCATGCTCATGAGCTGGAAGAAGGTTGGGACTTCTTGCGACAGGACGTAATCCTGGCCTCCAGTCCCGAGATAAAACATGTTAGAGGACCGGGCCACACCCAACGCAATGAGACCAGTCGAGAGCCCATCCATCACCTTCTGGTCATGTGACACTGCCGTCGATAGGATTGCCTGAGAAGACCCGTTGACAACCGTCGAGCTGTGAACTTGAAAGTTCTGCAGGTTGTACGACGGCTTGCAAAGAGCGACCTTTACTTCATGGATGTACAAGGTTGCGGGAGAGATTCTCGAGGCATTGTACTTATCAAATCGCAGGTCAGCAATCGCCAGTACCGCCCGTTGGTCCGCAGTCTCGTTGTACACGATGTCGTACTCCTTGCTGTTCGAGCTCTCTACATACTGGCTGGCGAAGTCAAAGTCAACGTTGCAAGGATATATATCGAATAGACCCTGGTAGTTTTGGGTGGCGTTCTTTTGGTGGTAGTAGCCGTGGTCAGGGCCTCCTGCCAGCATGATGCCAGTGATGTTGCAGTCGGGTGTGCTGACATTGGCGACGAAAAACGATCCGAGGATACTGTACCAGGGCATGCTTGTTTGCGTACCGTTGGTAATGTCTAGGATCTCGCAGTCGATGTCGAGCTTCATCCCCTCCGTCTTGAGCGTGTAATTGAGGTTGTCGGAGGCTCTTTTTGGGACTTGGAACACGGGCAGCAGCGTGTCCTCGGACGTTCCGGTAGGGTAATCGAGTCCTTGGAAGTGAATGCCGTAGTACAGTTGGGCAGCCGCAGGTCCGACCTTGAGTGCGCTTACATCCTCTGCGTTGACGATCTCAAACTTGCCTTTGACACTGAAGTCGGTGCTTTCTTTGGTCACTTCGGTGGACTCAAGGATCAGCAGACCCGTGGAGAAGATGGTCTTGGCTCTGTTAGTGGTGGTTTTTTGGTTGGGGAGTGCTTGAACGTACGGTGCTCAGGATTAGCAAGTGGCCGGCAGTGGACATGATGACAGCCCAGTGACGATTTTTGATAGCAGTCCAAAGACCCGTTAGCAGAATGGGAGAGATGTAGTCCAGAAGCAAGGTCTTGTGGACCGGGGCTGGGCCTTGCTGCAGTTCCTTCCAAGGCATGAGTATCTTGTTGTGATGATCGACCTGCCTCCATAGAGCGCCGACCACAACGAGCACTGCGACCATTAGCACATAGGGTAGATAGAGCGACATAAGCCAATGCTGTACTCACACGCTGTTGGACCGTATTTCCATCCATAATGATTTGCCTCTTTTTGGACACTGATACCGTCATTCTCAACTGAGAAGTGATATAAGAGACCTGTTGCCAGCATCATGGCTGCAAACCCAACACTGAAAACCACAAGCACGGTCTTGGTCAGCCAGATAGGCGTCCACATGTGCTTCTTTGCCCCGTCCGGCCATCCTGGTGGCGGCGCTGGCCCCGGATACGAGGTGTCTTGCGGAGGACCAACCAAGCGGTTGGTGTCCTGGGGTTCCCAGGAGGGGTCCCATGAGGCTTGGGCCGGGGACGCTTCCGGGATGGGCACATTACGGTCGTATTCATCACTTGGCCGCAGAGGGGAAACGGGGCGCGGGGCCTCAGTCCCGATGTCTTGGGTCTCTACGAGGAGATCGTATTGGTGACCTCCGTTTCCAAGCATCGGGTTTCTGAAGGTGGACCCCCACTGCTGCTGTTGGGGTTGGGACTGATGCTGAGGCTGACTCAAGAGCTGGAGCTCATGCTCGCGCTCGTTTTGCGAGGCTGGGCAGAGTTAGCTTGCTGTTGGTCGGGAGTCTTGGGACTCGCAGAAATCACGGAAGCTCGGCGCACCTTGCAGGTATTGCCCTGTGGGCGGGGCCGGCGTCGACCGGACGGCGCCGAACTGGGCCGGGTGCGCATATCCGTACGCAGACATCTGGGCAACGGTTCTCCTTCACTCTTGAGATGCCCGAGGTTGCAAGCCGCTGCAGCTCGCAATGTCTGTCGCATGACGGTGAAGTCTCCAAGCTCTCTTCAAGAAGCGCAGACGACAATAAGCGCGATCCTGGCTGTCCGAATCCTGGACTAACAAGCAGCCAGGCGAATTTCCCAAGGGAGGCTGCAGACGGGAAATGGGTAAATCCGGGGCCAAGGACCAGATGGCTGGAGAAGTGGCCAATCAGGCCAAGCCGGACTGCGGGACGAATCCTTCGACTGGGCTGCTAGCGTTTTAGGTCATCTAGTAGTATGTCTGATTGGACTATATTCATAGAGGCGGCAGTGCTCACGCAAGGTGACTTTGCGGTGACTCTGTGGCCTCATCGCCTCCAAAGCGCACCATCTTCCAAGTCGTCGTTCAGCAGAGCCCAGCCAGTCTCGACGGTCTATCAGTAGTGAGACAGGTGGAGTGCGGCATTGCGACGATGGTGGTCCAGAATTGGCTCACTCTTGAGGATTAATTCCTGGCTCCAACGCGTGGATTATTCATCTCCCGCTAATACGGAGTAGGCAAGTTAGCATTGCCATCGCCACTCAAGTCTGCCGTTCTAGATCGTGCTCTTTCCACAGCCTAACACCTCATTAAGACTTTGAAACCAACTAGGCCTAACCTTAGCATGAACAAGGCTAGTAGAGCAAGCGCCGCTCGATTAACGTTCGGACGAAATCTTAGCCGTGGATATTGAAGGGGCAAACCTGAAGAAGAAAAGGGCACAGTGATGAAGGAGGCGAGGAAGGAGGCGAGAAACAGGACAAACACAACAAATCAGTCACGTGTGAAATGCGCCAGTCATAGCACAAAGACGGGCTTGACACAGCCGAGTGCGCCTCGGCCAGTGCTGCTCGTTACTTATCTAGGCAATTCGGTTCACTGCAGTTTGACTGGTGGCAAATGATTTCGTCGATCGTGATTCTCGGTACGGAGTAGTGTCAATGTCAAACCAGTGCGGGGCGAGGGCAGAGTCGATCGACAGAAGACGAATGGATCGTCAGGAGAGTAGGTACGGCGAGATTCCGGAGCATTATACCGCGTCTGCAGTGTGGTTGGAGAGAAGTCGGTGAGGAAGAGAAATAGTCTGGTTGGTGTTGGGATGAATAAGAGTTCGTGTTCCTGGTGATGTTCTCTCATCTCTTCTGGGGGTCAACTACCACGGCATTGAGGGGCGCTTGCCTTTTTCTCGTCATTGGATGGCCCCCACAACCAAGAGCTGTGCCACCGAGCCCAAACGCACCTTCCTGCGGAGGAGGGCAAGGGTCAGCCAATGACGTCGGTCACAGGGCTCTCCCAGACGGCCCCCCCTTCAAACCTCAAACACAAAGGGTCCGTGTTTCGTTTTCCCGTCGTATCCGCCACAACAATTGGATCTTGGGGCCAGCGGCCGGGTTTGATCTCTGACGTTGACGGGCTCCAGATTTCGTGGCTCCGAAACCGAAACCGAAACGGCGCCCCGAAGCGACGATCCAAACAGTGTTTGCAGGGCCCGAGAGATGAGGCATTGACCGAGAGAAGCTTGGAAGCTTGACGAGAGGTTTGCCGGAAGTGAGATTGGGCGCCATCCCGTTGATCTTCTCCAGGAGGGCAGACGGGGATGGGAAAATCTCAGACCGGGGACCAAACTAATTACGGAGCAAAACCGTTGCTGATCTCATTCTCAGCTCGCAACGGCCCTGTCCCGCGTCCTGTGCGCAGTCCCTTTGTTAGACTCCCTAGTCGACTGGATCCGCGGCACGGGCAACACGCGATGGAGAGTTTGCTTGGTGTGACGTCAAGCCTCTTCTCAAGGGGATCCAGGATCCAGGGGGAGAGAGGAGAGAGCCCGCGACTCCCAGGTGGCCACGACGCCGAGCGCCCACGGCCATGACATGGCCTGCAGCGTCAGCGGACGAGTTTCATCCAACCCTTCCCCATCTCCCATCCCGTCTATATTTATTTGGAGGCCCTGGATGCGGCCCTGACACTTGGCGTGGCACTCTCTATTCCTTCTTTCGTGCTTGTTTGCCCAGCTTGTCTCGGCGCATCCATCCTCTCTTCCTGTCGTTGTTTCGTGTTTCTTTGCTGGCTTTGCTTGCCTCCATTGTTTATCCTGTCCTCGTCCCCGACTTTTTCTCTGTCGTGCATCCCATTTCATCTTCTCTTCATCTCACCTGCTCCGCCTCATCCCCATCCTTCGCTCCTCCGGACCACCAACGCAAACATCATTCAGCGTTCGCTTCTTCTTGTGGAACCTCGTTGGCAAGGATAGCTGTGCTTCCTGCTGCATACATTAGTTCCATTCAGGCGCCGGAGTGGTCCTCTTTTTATCCTACTCATTCTCGTCCCCCGCCAAAGTGCGCTTGTATCGTTTGGATACCAACCAGAGATTGCCCATACAGACGATACAACCAACATTTCCGATTTCTTCGCCTTGTCTTGCCTCGCATCACTCGGCATCTTCCCACCGAATCTACTTTCACTCTTCAGTTGGACACTCTCGTTGACAATATTCTGTCCTTCACGTCTAGCTACGCCACAGCACCACCGACATCTCAATCACCAACAAACGACACTCAGTCCTTTCAGACCACTCTAAAGATCTTAAAAGCGCCATCAGCGAAGAATTGCAACCAACTCCTTGACACGCGTTAATACTACGCAGCGGCTGTTTACACTACCGGCACCGGTCCTCGCATTGATATCCAAAGTCCGAAATCCTTGGCACAGCGCCGGGTCTGCGACAAATTGCGTTTCGACTTCGCCTGTTGCCAGTTAATACACCATCAGTCATCCCACATCAACAGCCCACTCACCACAGGCAAGCTGTGCCATCGGATCCTGTTTCAGTCCGACCTCATTTCTACCCAGTATCTTGGTAGTTTCCAACACCACCAACAAAATTGTTCATCAAGGACTCCAGACACCCATCTGAGTTCACACGGGGCCACTGCCTTGCACATCACCATGTCACCATCAACGACGCGACGATGGCTTCAGCTATCTCACCTCCTCCTCGCTGCCGGTTATGTGTCAGCGACCACACTCACTCTGACTAACTTTGAGGATATTACTCCAAAGGTGGCTGTGAAGGCTTGCCGCACCGCTTACGACACCCCTCTCACCAACTGCGGCGTCGACGATTTTAGCAACGGAAATAAGTGCTCCTCTGATTGCAAATCCTCCATCGCAGAGGTGCAAAGCAATATCCAGACCGAATGTGAGGGTGTTTCGGTTGATTCGAACTCCCTTTTGTACCGCGCGCAGAAGGGCCAGCTGCAGCAGGTTATCTGCCTGAATGGCAACGACGACGAACCCGCAACGACCACGGCCAAGGCGTCTGCCTCCAAATCAAACCAGAACCAAATGATCGAAACCTCGGAAAGTAAAACGAGTACGACATCGACGGCTGACGTGGCGACGGAAACGACCTTGACCGCGCAGACAACCTCCCTTGTGCTTGCTGGCGGCGAGTCCACGGGATTGGAGAGTGTAGCAACATCGTCAGCGGCGGCTGCGGCTGAAACAACGAAATCCTCCAGTCGGGGAGGAGATCCGTTCGCATCCAACAGCGGTAGCGACACCAGTGGTTCGGGTCCGGCCTCCCACATTGGATATGCTTCCTTGGCGATTTCAGCGGCCATCTGTATAATGGCGGTGATTTGAATGGGCGTGTATTGGTGGGAGGAAATATCTAGAATACCAGGGGGGAGTTGTATTAATAGCCAGCCATAGGCTTTTTTCTTGCTATCTATCAAGTATGTATATTTGAGAAAGTAGTCTCGTGCCACTGTACTTGTCAGGCGAGGAGTGTCGAAGACGAACGCTATCGTAGCCATTCACACCCAGGGTAGAGAGGTTGGTAGCCAATTCGACTTAGAACTGCGGAAGCCAGCAGTTGGAGCTCATCGTTAAAAAGCATGGGAAGCATTATAAAGTGACTATCTGATGTTGGTGACTTTGATGTGACGGTTAGATACTTTATTGCTACTCATACCATTGTTGTCACACATCAGAGACGTCGGCCTTGGTGAGCTTTTGCCTGTGATGGGTAGCATACCGATAATGAGGAACACAACATCACAAGAGACATTTGCACCACCTGGTGCTGTTTTGCGCTTGGCGAGACGGGACAAGCCCTTGGCGCCAACTCTGGCCAGTCTGCCAGCAGTCGCCAATCCCGGGGTGCAGGCTGGGCATCTTGGCCTCACGCCAATACCGGGATGTTTGAGATTTTTAAGAGATCTCCAAGACTTTGAAGTGTTATATAATCGCATTGAGTCTGACGACGACGCTGTCTTTCGCAGCGTTGATGTGTTATGTCGACCGCTGACAACGGCCCGCGGGATGGGATGAGGGAGCGGCAAAAGGAGCAGAGTTGAGGTGTGGCATGGATGGTAGTTTCGAGGCTTGAAACACCCATGCATGGCGCACATGACTTGTGGTGGCTAATGATATGGTCAAGGGTCTAGACCTCCGGAGGAGACCTCCTGGGGGTAGCTAGTGCTGGGACCACGTCTCCCATTTTTCGATGTTGATTCTCGTGGTACGTGTGAGCAAGTGTTACAGGCACGAATTGGACTACCTAACGTTGTGCATATATGGGCTTTAGCTTGTCTTTCCTTTCCATTCATGCCCAACGAGCCGGTTCAAGCCATGTGGCGGCGGTGGGAAGCCAACGGGTTGAGCTCCACGGGGGAGCGAGCCGTGGACTGGTCAGCTCACGGCAATCGAAGCAGGGAGGGAGAGAAAATAGTCAAGGGCAGAAGAAGACTAACGTTGCCTAGGGCGGATAGCATGAGACGATGATGGCATGCGAAACAGCCAGACGATGCCCCGAAGGGGGATGATGGGAGATGATGGATCTAAGGTTGGCTCGACAAATTAACCTTGTATCTAGGGCGCTCCAATTGAGCAGGGGCCAGACAGTGTGCTTAACAAGCCGATCAGCTCCCCAGGATTGGACGGCGTGGACGGAGGGGGAGGGCTTTGGTGGAGGCGAGGGGAACGAAATGCGGTCGACGATAGGACGCGGTGGGTTCGGGTTGCCCGCCGCTGATGCCGATACGAAGCACGCACATGAGCAGCAGAGGGGCACAGAGTGAAGGGAAACGAAGGGAAAGGCTGGGCGAGGGGCGAGAAAGTGCCCTGTTGGTGCCGGTTGTGACGGGGTGCAGCAATGTGAGTTCTCGCCCACTTGGCCTGCTATGTACGCGCATGAGCCGCTCGCACGGGCAACTCGCAACGGGGCGGGGCCTTTGAGGCAAGCCATGTTATTGATAGCATGCGGGGACAGGCAAGCTGTGAGGAGTAGAAGAGCGAGAGCGAGAAAGAAGAAACAAAGAGACGGACACACACGAAGGGAAAAAACCTCGCTTGCTCTGGGCCTCGGGACGCCGGGCGACGATGGGGAGAAAACGCCAAGCAGCCAAGCAGCCAAGCATTCAAGAGATTGGTTGAGGGCGTTCGGGTCGCAATCACAAGATGTCAATGGAAACTTCTCCGTCTGTTTAGACTGTTACCGCACCAGGAAGAACAGGGTCCGGAGCGGTACCTACGAGGAGAAATGCGTACGCACGCAGCAGCCATGTGCCGGGGGTGGAGGAGGCGATACCGGGGTCTTGCGGCTTTGCGGTGCTGCTTTAAGAGCCTGTATGTATCGATCGGCTGTGCTTGTCGCGATAAAGCCGTGTCCTTGGGATCTGGGCGCCTTGTTGTTTTTTCTTTTTCTTTTTTTCTGAACTGGATAAGCGGGGAGTGAGCTAGGGTGTGTGAGGGTGACACAGCGCGTTAGGCCTCAGATAGTATTCATCTTTAGCTTACCGTTACTCTGTGATTGCACACAGCTTCATCACCGGCAGCTTACGAAGACTATGGAGACTGGGCCGTTGCTACGCGAGGGCTAGACACCAGCCGAGTACGACTTCTGGATCCTCTACGGGGCGAAGGCTTGGCAACTGGCCAGATCTGAGATTTTGAAGAAGGGGATCTTAGCCGGACTAGCCCGTGAGACAGACAGGAGACAGACCAGTTGGTTGATCGAGAGGAGATATGTTCTGTCTTTGTCTGCATTGCATGTCTCCATGTCTGACAAGTCTGATCCTTCGCTCGGTCCCATGACAGAGCTTCCTAGTGATGGCGATGTCTGTCTTTTGCGACAACGCCTCGAATCGTCTCAGCCCATCTCCCCCGGCTTCATGCATCGTCTGTTCCTCAATCTTACTCACCTTGCGAATATATCCAGATGCCGGGTTCTGGCCGCCACGTTCTGGGCTGCGGACCACTGGAGGCGCCCTAAAAGCAGCGCTACAACCGTGGCCCCGCGACGCCCCCACTTGGCCGCTTGGCAGTACCCGCGCCCACAGGGGGTCCCTGTCGCTTGGCTGCGCGCTCTCTGTCGTCTACAGCGATAGCGAAGGTCTCGACGAGGTTTAAATCAACCCGGGGTCCCTCCTCCGTGGCCCTGCTCGCGATTCCGGTTTTTCTTTTCCCTTTTCCTTGTTCCCGGGAAAGAAAGAAAGAAAGAAAGAAAGAAAGAAGCATCACCAATCTTGAACGGAAACGAATCTTTTCCCGTCTCTTCTAACCTCTGCGCTTCCGAGCCAAGGACGTTGTGGCGCGCGTTGGCGTTCGGTCGAGCTCCTTCCGTCCTTACGGCACGCTGTCCTACCCGAGCCGGTACCTCTCTGCCCTGTGACGACATTGGCGACGGCCTGTGCCATTTTTCCTCCTTGGCCCTTGGCTTTTTCTTGGCCCTTGGTTTGTTTTGGCGACTTTGTTGATCCCTTCACCAAACTCCTCCAGGACCAGAACCCGCTCGCTCGTTCTTCGCCCTCCCCCGGGATTCTCTGGATGGTTCGCTGGTCCGGCCTCCTTCGGTGCGACATCAATTGAGCGGCGCCGAACCCCGTCCGCCGCCCGCCACCGGGTCCGAAACCCCGACTGCGACGCCCGATTCCGACTCCGACTCCGATCGCACAGCATCACCACCATAACCACACCACGATCCCGATTTCGGTCTCAGACCGCTGCCACCCAAGATGGCGTGGAGTCACCTCGACATCACCAAGCCGCACTTGGTGTACATCATCCTCGGCGGCTTCACCTCCCTCTTCATGCTGTGCTCCTCCGTCATCAAGGAGCGCATGTACATCGGTGAAGCCACAGTCGCGACCCTCGTCGGTGTCATCTTCGGCCCTCATGCCGCCAACCTCATCAACCCCATCGAGTGGGGCAGCACCGACATCATTACCGTCGAATTCTCCCGCATCGTCCTCGTCGTCCAGTGCTTCGCCGTCGGTGTCGAGTTGCCCAAGTTCTATATGGAGAGGCACTGGCGCTCCGTCGTCTACCTGCTGATCCCCGTCATGACCTTTGGCTGGCTGATTGTCAGCCTCTTCATCTGGTGGATGATTGAACCGCTGAGCTGGCTCGACAGCCTCGTCCTCGCTGCCTGTGTCACCGCTACCGACCCTGTGCTGGCTTCGTCCGTTGTCGGAAAGGGCAAGTTCGCCAAGCGCGTTCCCAAGCATCTTAGGGACCTGCTTTCGGCCGAGTCTGGCTGCAACGACGGCATGGCGTTCCCCTTCATCTACCTCTCCCTCTATCTGATCCAGTACAAGCAAAATGCCAAGGACGTCAGCTTCCACTTTGTCGTCTACGTCCTCCTCTACGAGTGCATCTTCGGCGCTGTGTACGGATTTTTGGTCGGTTACATTGCGCGCCACAGCATCAAGTACGCCGAAAAGCGCGATCTCATCGATCGTGAGAGTTTCCTCGTCTTCTACTTCGTCATTGCCCTCTTCTGCGCTGGTTCTGGCAGTATTCTGGGCATGGATGATCTGCTGGTAGGTTTCGCGGCCGGTGTCGGCTTCTCCAATGACGGTTGGTTTGGCTCCCAGACCGAGGAGTCTCACGTCTCCAACGTCATCGATCTGTTGCTGAATTTGACCTACTTCGTCTACTTTGGCACCATTATCCCCTGGGAGCAGTTCAACAGCGGCATCGAGGGCCTCCATGCGTGGCGCTTGGTTGTCATAGCCATCTTTGTTCTGTTCTTCCGTCGCATTCCCATCATGATGGCCCTGAAACCCCTGATACCGGACATAAAAACTTGGCGCGAGGCCCTGTTTGCGGGCCATTTTGGTCCCATCGGCGTCGGTGCTATCTTTGTGGCTATGCTTGCGCGAGCTGAACTTGAACACGAGGAGCCGGTGCCCCTGGAGAACTTGCCGTCCAAGGACTCTCCACATTACACACTGCTCTATCTTGTGTGGCCTGTCACTGCCTTTCTCGTCGTCACATCGATTCTCGTTCACGGTTCCTCCATTGCCGTCTTCACTCTCGGCAAGCGCATCAACACGCTGAGTCTGACCATGTCATACACAGCTGCCCCTGAAGATGGGCCATCTTGGATGAACAGGCTTCCCCGAATCTCTTCGCAGTCTCGCTCGCAGGCCAGGACCATGTCCGAGGCATCGTTCGAGGAATACAAGAACCCAGCGTACCCTCCTGGAACTGTGCCACCACCCAGTTACCTGCTGCGACAGCAACGAGAAGAAGAGACCTCCGCAAGTCGGCCTTCCTCGACGGCAGCACGGAAGCGAAAGTCCAAAAAGTGGGACGATGGAATCGGACCGGGTGGCCCTGTTGCTCAGTCTGCCATCTTCCCGAACCGCCCGCCTGTCATGGAACAGGAGCAATCCGGCGAATTCAATGAAAAGGATGTCTCGCCGTCTCGCGATAACACCGACTCGACGCTGGCTCCCGAGGATAGTCCCAAGAGTAAGAACCACGAGAAGATTGAGGACGAGGGCGAAAGCCCCAGCGGTAGCAGTGGACAGGAAACGCCCCCTAAACGTATCACCATCTACGACGAGGGTGATAATATGGTGTTTGAGAACGAGGATGGCGAAGTACTTGATGTTCAGCCGGCCCCGAGCGCCAGTCACGAGAAACTTCCCCTACCAATCACATCCAACGTTCCAAGGGCCGATGGCGAAAACTTCTGGTCCCTTGGTGGATTCCGTAGGAAGATGAGCCAAGTGTACACGGTTGAGATGGAGAAGCGCAAGGACAAGGGCAAATCAGATCGAAAGCACGAGCCGGCCCGAGCCTATCAGTTCGGTAACACGGTATGATTCACTGTCCTCTACATTTAAGAGCAAGTCTAACGCATGACAGATCATTGTCGAGGATGAAGATGGTGAAGTCGTCAAGACGTACGAGCTGCCCACGCAAAAGGCTGAGGGTGCAGAGGGTAGTAACGATATCCTTGGCACAAGTCTGAAGTACATGGGACTGGGCAGCTTGCGTCCCCACGAGAAAGCCCCCGAGGCAGTTGCCGAAGAGGGTGAAGCGAGCGGTACCGCTGCCGATAAGACTCCTGTCAGGCCTGGCAGAGCAGCGAGACGGATGAGTGTCGCCCAGGAAAAGGCCGCAGACGACAAGAACATTCGATTCACTATTGGTGGCGTTGGTCAGCGCATGACGAAGGAGGATTTCATACGCGAGGTGCAAAAGCTGGATGTCCGCACGCGAAAGGAGGTTGTCGACCAGTCTACGGCCTCGATGACAGTCAAGCGCATCGCCACGCAAGACCCGCCTCCTGCGCCAGGCCTCAAGTCCAATTTGCCCGAGGAGTCGGAGAGCACATGGGTCGGTAGGACTATTCAGCGCCCAACCGCCACGCGCAGCTCCGAGTCCATCTCCCCCTCGCGCACTCCCGCCAAGGTCAAGCCGTCCGAGGAGGGGGCCGAAACGGCCGTAGAGCGCAAGCGCCGTCTTGCCGTTCTATCAACCCAGGCTGAGGAGGGGGAAGCCGGCGAGACACCTGCGGAACGAAAGCGGCGTGAGGCTGCGCTCGGCATGGGTGCGGAGAGTGCAGACGACAGCGACGACGAGGGCGATGAGAGAGTACCGCCAACCTCGAGGAGGGGCATCACGTTTGCCGAGTCGACGCGGCCGAGCAAGGCCCAGGGGAAACAGGGGAGGGTAGCCAAGTAGAGAGAGAGGCGCATCACTTGCATTTAGGTGGTACATAGAGTAGACGAAGGATATCCAGTACGATACTCGGGCATATAGGGACATGATTTGGCCTTGTAATGACATATGATTTATCGCTTCACCCGATGCTGCATTTACCCCTGAAATGTCTTGTCCATTACTGTAATGGAGAGTGAACGCTTAATCAGCCTTGACTTCAACCAGCATCTTACCGGTGTTCTTGCCCTCGAACATATCTGCCAGTCCCTGCGGCGCAGCCTCAAGCCCGCCCTTGATGACCGTCTGCGTGCGCTGCAACGTCCCGTCCTGTAGCCACTGCGCCAGCTCCGCGCGGGCCTCGGCAGCGGAATCGAGATGCTTGAAGATGTTGAGGCCCTAGACGGTGGCGGATTTGGGCGCAAGGGGGAAAAGGCTCTGCAGGGTATTAGCTTTAAGACGAGCATGAATAGTAACAAAACTGACTTTGATGCGGTGCGGGTTGCTCGTGTTGTAGTCGCCCGTGGCGCCCACGATGATGCGGCCGGATTCCTTGATGTTTTCCAAGACCAGCTCAAGGGTCCGTCCGCCAACTATCAGCATCGTCAGTACCAGCGCGCCACCCGCCATTGCCTCTTCGCAGCCTCACCGTTGTCAAAGTAGAGGTCGATGCCGCCCGCCACAGCCTTCGCAAACGCATCCTCGTACGCGGGCCAGGAGCGGGCCGGACATGACGTCGCCGGGCGTCGTCTCGCGGATGCCGTTGTCGGCGTTGAGCCAGTCGCGCGTGACGGGGTTGAGGGACAGGTACAGCGGCTCGATGAGGATCTCGCCGTCCGAGAGGTCCTGCTCCGACAGCGGCGGGACGGTGCGCGAGGCGAAGACCGAGGCGGGGAGGATGGCGTCGTGGGGGCGGGACTTGATGATGATCTGGAGGGTGGAAGAGGCCATTGCGAGAGAGGGAGGTTTACTGCTGGGAAGCTTGCGGTGGGTTGATCCTTGGAATTGTCAGTAGAGAAGATTGTGTCTACGAGTGGCAAATGTCTAGACTTGAGCTGCCGCACTGGACTGTCTTATACTTGATCCATCCGAGTTGCAGTCCTCGAGACGGTCCTGAACACCAGCCCTCGACGCAGCAGAACGAAACCCATAACGTCAGTTCGTCCGTGTCCAGCACGGTGGGATGGTCCGTTGCACGCAATAGAGCACGCCTTCTGTCACCGTGCTTGATACACAACACCAACCAGCCTACGCCCCTGGCGCTTTTGCATAATCACGATGCCGATGCCGTTCGATCCCGCGCCCGCATAACGGCACCGGCCTCGGGGGTTACTAAGCTAGCCTTCCCCGTTGGGCGAGTCGGCATGATCCACATTCCGGTAAGTCGGAGGTCGGGACACGGGATTGGTAATCTTGGGCAGAGTAAGGGGCCGGCCGATGTACTGTAGGTGAGGCATAGATCCGCTGATGGTGCAATTATTATTCACCGTGAGCCTTCTGTTCAATTTCTGGACAAAGCCATGAGAACTACCACGGTTAGGAAGTAGGAGGAGCATCACGTGCATACACACGTGCCTTTCGAGTGGAATGAAACTAGAATATTGCGCTTTCAGCTGTCAGCTGTCAGCTGGCCTGGACTTGACCATAACTATCAATTGAAGCTGAATGCGACAAAAATAGTAAGTTCGCATAATATTGTTGTTTACTGCTACTTCTCAAATACACCTCATACGTCTCATCGATGACCCAATGGATGCGAGTGGCCAGCAAGATTCGCCGCTCTCCATCAGCGCCAACGTTGCAGGGATCCTGACATTCGTCGTCGCCATTGCCGCTACAATCTACGCTCGCCTTACATACCTCCGGAACAGCGACGATGAGTACTTCCGGGTCAAGACGTCCCTGTCTTGGTACAAAACCGAGTCGGCCTGGCTCGCTGATCTCGTAACCGCCATCAATGCCCAGCACGGAAGCTTCCACAACTACCAGCCCGAATACCAGATGTACACCTTTGTCATGGATGATTTGCTCAATCTCGAGCAGCGCATTCTGGACCTGGTAGCAGACACCGAGTCCAAGGCATCAATTGGCGATGAGGGCACGCGATGGACGCTCGTCCCGCGCAGTTGGCAAGGCGGGAGAACGTCGGTGGCCATGGCATGGATGTCGGTCAGGACCAAAGCGCTGGAACTTGTGAGGCAGCGGGAGGGCTTGACGGCGAGGGTGCAGTTCATGCAGATGAGCATGATTTCGTCACGGCTCAGGGATCTTGAGTCAAGGACGAAGTGGCGGGAGATGAAAATGGACGAGAGCTCGCGGAAGCTTGAGGCGCTGGTAGAGAACCAACGGGACAGGATTCACCGGTTGGAGGAGCTCGTGAACCAGCTTATGCACGGGGACCAGTTCAGCCTATCGCGGGCAGGAACACTGAAGGGCCTCAGCATCAAGAGATCAGGGTCAAGCGACTTGACGGAAGAGGATAATGCGACCGCTGTAGGAGAGCCTCCAAGGCCAGATCCAGAGAGGCCGTTGGAGAAATGACCAAGTGTTTATGTGAAAGCGTATCCTCTCTTCCAGGCCCATGCTACGGACAAGGACAAGCTGATGACACCCCACAAGAGGTCTAACTCGACAATAGACCAGAGCCATAGACAGCCTAGGGGCGGGGCCCTCTTCATGACAGCGAGGTATCCGTACTCGTTGCTGATGTGGATGAGGTAGGGGCCAGAGGTGATGCTCATGATGAAAAAGATGACTTGGCGGATGGGATGCTGGTACTTCCGGGGTACGCCGGGAACGAGAATCGGATTCGCTTCGTGTGGATGGAGGGGATAGAAGATGAAGAAGAAGACTGTTGCGGTTAAATCATTAGCCAAGTCCACCAGATTGACAGAAAGCTCGGGGACGCGTACGAATCCAGGCCCTGGCAGTCCGGCCGCAGACGGATGGCCAGTCCATGTCCATGCCATACTGACTCTGGACCAGCACCTCAAAGGTAAAGTGAACCATGGTAAGCGTGGCCGTCCAGAGCGCCGCTTCGAGGAAGCGCTCGGCGCCGGGGGACAGCACGATATCATCGTCTTTGCGGTTGAGCTCGCGCTGGCGCTCCTCGGCCTGCTCAAAGAGGTTCTTCCCCTTGGCAAGGTCGAGCAGCGTGGCTTGGCTGGGGGCGGATCGATCGGGCTGCTTGAGCGGGATGGACTTGGCGAGGTTCTCTTTGCGCTGGCGGGCCATGGTGGAAGCGAGGCGTGGCGCCGAAGGGAGGTCGGGAGTGATGGGTTGGTTCGTTATGGTCGAGACGTGGGTGTGCTGAGAAGATGGGATTTGTAAAGCTGTCGTCAAGCTGTTGTCGGACCCCGGACGGATTTAGTGCGGATCCCTAAGTCTGACGACTAATCCGATGACATCAAGTCCAACCCCCCCACCGCTGCCAATTAAGTTCAGGGGAAGAGTCTTCTATGTTCATTATGAACAAGATACATAGTCTCATGTGTAATATAATCACTAACATGTTTGGTTTCAGGCATGTATCTTCAGCAGCACTCTTTTCTCGAGACAACACCGCCAGACTCACTCCCGTTTCGAGTGGATGGACGGAGCCAACGTACGGCTGCAGGTACGATACGCCGCTAAAATTGCAGCCCGCCCACTCCACTACCAGCTCACGGGCACCAACATTCCAGCTCCACCCGCCCACCACAACCGTGAAGGGCCCCGATTCCGATCTTCGATCCCAGCTTCAACAGCTTCAAACCCCCCTCCCCCGCCCTCGTCTGCCCGCCGCGACCACGACCATGGACTTCCTCTACCTCATCTTCGCTGCGCTGGCCGTCGCGCTCCCGTCCCTGTACATCCTCGCCGCGGGGGTTGCGCCGTCGCGCCTCCCGGCCTTCAAGAGCAAGCGCATCTGCATCCTCATCGCCCACCCCGACGACGAGGCCATGTTCTTCGCCCCGACCATCCTCGCCCTGACCCGCCCCGAGACTGGGAACCACGTCAAGATATTGTGTTTGAGCACTGGTATGAGCCGACCGGTGCTGCTGCGCTGAGGCAGTGCGAGAGATGTGCGCCGCGGCGAAATCAAAAGACGTTGTGTTTGGCTGATGGTTCCGCATGTGGCTCTAGGCAACGCCGACGGTCTGGGAGAGACGCGCAAGAGGGAGCTCGTCAAGAGCGGCATGACTCTAGGTCTGCGCAACGAGGACGACGTGTTTGTCATGGACCGTCCGTATGTGACCCTCTTCCCGCTTCACCTGCTACACCCGTGGCGCAAACCAAGAGACCAGCAAACTAACACAGCCATTCACTCCACCTACAGGACCGACTTTCCCGACTCGATGACGACCGTCTGGGATCGTAATAAGATCGCCATCTTCCTCAGCGACGCCTTTGCGCCGCGCCGTGCCCGCGTGCGCGAGAGAGACGCCGGCCAGCCCAAGACCAACATCGACATCCTCATCACCTTTGACTCCCACGGTGTCTCGTCGCACCCTAACCACATCTCCCTGTACTACGGTGCCCGCACCTTCGTCGCCGCCCTCGCCCAGGAAACACCCGACATTTCTAGCCCCATCGACCTTTACACCCTCAGCTCCGTCAGCTTCGTACGCAAGTACACGTCCTTCCTCGACGTCTTCTTCACGCTGCTCCGGTCCCTGGGCGTCGCCTCCAAGGACGAAGCCCACCCCGGCAGCCTCGTCTTCCTCAACCAGCTCGTCGGCCACAACGCCTACAGCACAGCCTGGAAGGCCATGACGGAGGCGCACAAGAGCCAGATGGTCTGGTTCCGCTACGGCTGGATCACCCTCAGCCGCTACATGGTCATCAACGACCTGCGCCTCGAAAAGATGATTAACTAGTAGCCTCGCATTGGAACAAGGGCGTTCGCTGCTTCATACCCTGGGCGTTTGGTTAGGTCGCTGGTTCCACTAGCATGGCATGTTTACCTGTATGACACGGCGGTACGTATTCGCTCCAATGTGGCCATACACGAATCGAAGACGAGAGGCAGAGGAAAAGAAGGAAAAAGGATATCGCAGAAAAGCTCTGTCCCGTGTACTGTTGGGGGTTGCAAAGTTCAACTCCATTATCCATGAGCCATGTTGTATGACATTTTTCTCAGATTATTTGTATGATTACAACAGCTCAGACCATCCACCAAGCTATTTTCGCTTGCTACCGGCATTTTTCGTCTTTGAAGGGGAGGTTCTCCTCCCTCATATTAACATCAACGCCAGATACCCGACATGCCCTAAAGTTCTCGCGTCTCATACAACAACAACTGCAGTCATGACTGCTTCATGTCGAAGTCAAGGACTTCTTCTGCATCATCTGCTTAAACACCTGCAACGCTGTCTCGGGCTCTGGCACACGCATACTCGTCAGCTCTGAATACATGTGTCTTCTTGGGGGTTACTCACGATAGTACGGCACCGCATGTCCGGCCCCGTGCACCTTGAGGAAGGCTAGGTTGTCCACGACCTTGTACTCGCCGTGCACTTTGCCGTCGACGGTGTAGTTTGTGAAGGCCTTGGAGGCAAACTCCTCGTGGCCGGACCACTTCAGGGCGTTTGCGGCCCACAGGTTGCCCTCCCAGTTACAGATCCAGTCTGCATGTGTCAGTCTTCGGCGCGGTCATGGGACGGCATGTCGGTGTCACTTACCGGCATCGCCAGCCCAAATCAGCGTGCTGATGTTGTGCTGTATCACGTCGACCAGGGGCTCGGCAAACGAGCGAGCGTCGTCTCCCGAGTCGCCAAAGTTGGAGTAGACGGTCTCGTCGCACTCGGCAAAGCGCGTCTTGGCGCCGATGCGCTCCATGACGTCGGCGCGCGTCAGGTAGTCAAGGAAGTTCTCGGGCGGGGTGTCGACGTCGGCGCCGACGCGCACGTCGTAGACGTTGAAGTCGGCCTTGCTCGCGATGCGCAGGTTGAAGTACATCTGCTGGTTGCATACGAAGTCGGCGTGCGCGCACGCCTCCCGCTGGCCCGTCAGCTCGGTGCAGTTCTTCATGGCCGGCACGCAGTACTCGTGGTAGGCGTCGGTGAAGCGGCCGACGGTGTCGTCGTCGAGGATCTGCTTGTAGGGGTTGTTGTTGGCGTAGGTGGCGTACGACAGGAACTGGCGGCCGGGATCGATCCAGCCGTTGTTGACGCCCAGAGCCACCATGTTGATCTCATCGCCGAGGCCGCGGCCGGCGGCAATGGCCTCGTTCTGCTGCAGGAAGTAGCGGGCGAACTCGGGCCCGTAGTGGCCGCCGTACGACTGGGTGAAGAGGCCGAAGTCGCGCGAGCGGTACTGGGCGAAGTTCTCGAAGAAGGTCTGCAGCAAGAGCCAGACGTAGGGGGCGGCGTCGACGGTGGAGTTGGCGTTGTAGTCGCCGAAGCTGAAGCCGGCGCCGACGGGCTGGTCGACGTAGAGCATGTTGGCGTACTCGTTCCACGAGTGCGGGTTGAGCGACGGCTCCGTGTCGTTGTTGACGAACCGGCACGGGCCGTTCTCCTGGAAGAGGCCGACCATGGACGAACAGCCGGGGCCGCCGTTGAGCCAGAGGGCCAGCGGCGCGTTCTCGGCGTCGTTGCGGGCCTCGAAGAACCAGAACCACATGCTCATGTTCTTGCCTAGGGTTTGCTGTCAGCTCAGAGTGAGGGCATCGCGAGTTTTTTCTCCCATCCTCGCTTGCTCACCAACGGAGATGTATCCCGAGTACTGGTTCACGCCGGGCGTCGTCTCGCACACGCCCGAGTTGGTGACGTACTCGAGCTTCGACTTGGTGGCCTCGCTCTTGAAGACGCTCATCTCGGTGCCGGCGGGCGTCTTGGTCCGGAAGAGCTTGCTGTGGGGGAGGAGGCCGGGGAGGCCGTGGGCTACGGAAGCGAAGCCGAGCAGGGCCGCCGTGGACAAGGACGAGAACCACATGGCGAAGAGGGCCGGGCTCGGTATTGATCTCGATTTCTGGTGTTTCTGATTTCAACGGACGGACAAGTCGGTAAGGAAAGCCAGAGACCCCCCCCCCCCAAAGATATCAACGACCCGGGACGCTCTCCCTATATATGGCCCCCGCGGATGTATGTATATCGACGGGGGACAGCAGGGCACACCAAGGCACCTTGTTTCGTTTCTCCAATGCGTAGGCTCCTCCGTACCCTGGTTCACATCGTCTCAGGCGACACCGTTCCCTCGGGCGCTCGGCCGATGGATCTAGAGTGGGCGCACAGGACACAGGTCGACCTTTTTTATCCAGAAATGGGCTTTGCTTCAGGACGGCGGGCCCCAAAAGCGGGTTCATGCGAAGGATCGCCAGGGCCTCGGAAGGTTGAAGGATTAAGGATTAAGGATTTAAAGGCAGCCCGAGAATCCAGGCCATCCGGTATTCGATGCCGGCCATTCCATTGGCGGCTGCCCTTTCTCCCTGGCGGGCAATGCCCCCTTGCTTCTCTCGGCGCCGGTCAAGGGGCCGCCGTCTTTTGTCTGGATGCGGCGTGTGGTTTCCATGGCGTTCCTACCAGGCTCGCCCCCGATGGAGTTGATGATCGGCAGGGGGGTCGTGCTCACTCGCATCACACCGTCAAAAGTCCCGTTCAACCCGGCGTCTCCATCGTCTGCACTCTGCAATCACCCGTGTCCCAGAGCAAATCTTCCCTCATCCAGCATCATCCAGACAAACTCCACCGGGTCGATAGCTGAGACAAGGCCACCCACCCACCGCTGAAACCGACGCGAAAGAAGCCATCGATGAATGATGCAAGCATGAAATCCAATCTTCTGTATTCCGCGTTAGACATCGGCCATTCCCACTCACGACACGCGGGCTCGGATGCCGGGTTGCTCATGCGAGGACGACGGCATGGAGTCTACGTCACGCGCCGGAAAGTCAATTGATTAGGCCAATTGATCACCGTCTTTACTCTGCCCGGGCAAGAAGCAGGTGGGTTGGTTGGTGATGCGGCTACCAACAAAACGCTTCACAAGAACAACCTCGGGCCATCTATCTACCTACTCACTCAACCAACATCCCCCCCAAACAGTGAGTCCAGCTAACAAATCACTCGTCGTCCTTAAAGTTCAACACCGCATAAAGCCCATGGCGTGGTTATCGTGAGGGGTCCCGCACCGCCTTACGTCACGTCAGCGTCAAAGCATACATACCGCCACGACGCGAACCTCTCGCCGTGCTATATCTAAGAACAAAGCCCATCCCAGAACACATCACACGGCTATTCCATCCTCCATCAAAACAGCCGAGTTCCTACCCCTCCCCTTTCAACCCTTCCAATGTTCCCCCTCCCCGTCTCCACCATGTTCTCCGGCGACCTGGCCTACATCCGGCCGCCGTCTAGGCGACGTGCCTCCGCGTCCAACACCATCGAGATGCGTAGCTGGGCCGACATCCAGAGGAGGCGGTCCGAGGAGTCGCAGGGAACACCGCCGGCCAGGTCAAAGGTGCACAGGCCAAAGCGGCCGGGGGCTGTTGTCAAAGAGATGCGCCAGTGAGAGTGCCGTGCACCATGTTTCCGTCTGAACAAGTCTCGCTCGTTGTCGTCGAAGCCTGAGAACAGAATCGCCACAACCATCACAGCAAAACATCACGACAAAACATCCGAGCACCATGTCCAGTGATTCACCCCCTTCACGCGGGCATATAAACCAGCCAGTCCACGCCGAGAGACTCTCCCCGCAGTCCAAACCCCCAGGATCCCAACCATTCCACAGCTTCCTACCCAGCACGAGCAACCCAACCCAGCCCACAATCGCAACTCACATACCGACATCACACAAACCATGTGCTCTCACGCAAAGTCCCACGCCTCGCCTTCCCCCGCCCAGCAGCGCTGCGGCTCCGGGAGCGACCTTGCGAAGGGCCGCAACCAATCCTTGAATCTGTGCGGCTGCGAATGCGGCTGCACAGATTTTGTCCAGGGTGACGTCAAGTGTGGCTACTGCTCCAAGTTTTGCAATTAATTCGCCATCGGGTTTAGAGAGTTCATACGATGAAGTGAATGCGTCGGGATAGGGCCGCTTCTTTGGGCCTTGGCAGTCTACTTATTTGCTGGTCATCGAATCACGCGGAACCCAAGGCAGCGAAAAGCACATGAGGAAATAGCAAGACAATGAATAAAAGTGTTCTTATCGTTACATCATTCAGTGTTCCCCAAGTGCGTACATAGTGATCGCAATATCCATGTCTTCCAGGCCACATCTGTGACCCAAGGTATATCCTCCACCCCCATGCCAGTAATCACTGCAAATTAAGTCCCCCCAGAAAACACCTTAATACAGACAGATCTAGCAAGCCTGCTCTGAAACTCAAAAGTGCACACTACGCTTCTTCTGCACCTTCTTCCGCTTGTCCTCCTCTGTCCGGCTACCAAAGAAGCCGCTGACGGTCGCCGCCGCCGGGCCGGCGTAGGGTGCCGCGCCCTGGAAAAGACCTCCCAGGCCGTGCCGCTTCTTCGCGCCGTTGTTGCCGCCGGGCGGTCCCTGAGGTTGCTGCGGAGGCGGCGCAAAGAACTGCTGGGACGACGAGGCCTGCATGGGCCCGACGCTCACAGGCCGCGGAGGAAGCCCAGGAGCGGCGAGCTGGTGCCGCGGGGGCAACTGAGGAGAGGTCGGGCTGGTCTGGCCTCCAAAGTCCTGGCCCTCCATGCCGTACTCGCGACGGAGTCGTTCCGTTTCCTTGTCGACTTCGGCCTCACGCTTGCGGCGCTCCTTCTCTTCCCTCTCGGCAATCTTCTGCGCTTGCTTTCGCTCCTCCCTTTGGCGCTTCTCACGCTCGCGAGCCAAGCGCTCCTCCTCGGCCACCATAGCCTTGAGTCGGAGTGTCTCGGCTTCGACCTCGGCCTGCCGCCGCGTCTCGTCGTTGGCGGACATCTGGATAGGCGAAGCCTGTGTTCGAGGAGGCGAAGCGGGACGCGCGTTGTTCAGCGCGCCGGACATGGTCGGTCCGGGAGTGGGCTCAACCCTCGGCGAGGTGTTGCGCCGGCGGGCGTTGGACAAGGCTGCTGCGCCAACGGCGTTGAAGGGGTTCTGGCGTGGGTTCAGGTAAAGGTCTCGGATGGTCTCGGCACTCATGATGAGGGCCATCTCGAGGCCCCGGCGATCCTCGACCTCGACGCGGGCCATGTTGGGTTCGTAGATGGTCAGGATGGAGTCGTTCTTGCCCCGGAAGAAGGCGACAGTGATGTCTGGTTCCTTGCTCTTCTTGCCCTCGACCGTCTTGCCCGTCATGTAGCACGTCATCTCCTTGCTCATGCGACCGTCGCGCTTCCAGCGGAAGACGAGCTTGGGGACGAGCTCGGAGACGGGCGGATTCTCGGCGTCCTGGTCGATGCGGCTGGCGCTGGGGACCTTGAAGGTGCGCTCGGGAATCTCAAACTCCCACACGTCCGACTTGCCCCAGCTGCCCGGGTGCTGGCGGACGGGCACGCTCTGGTCCGGGTTGTAGAGGGCCACAGCGAAGGCGTCGGGCGTGATGGGCGTCTGCGGCGGCGTGCCGTTGCCGGCGCGGATCTCGGCGGCCGAGAGCGTCGGCTGCGACCATTCGGGCTTGACGAGGACTTCGGCGAAGATGACGCCGGCGTTCTGCGGGTCCAACAGCCCGAGCGCGTACTGGTTCACCGCGACCGACGGCGCCGGCCGCTTGACGAGGTAGTCGGCCGACGGGTCGGAGCCGTTGTGCGTGAAGTAGAGGAACGTGTTGAGCGGGTTCTCGGACGAGGGCTTGAAGCGGTACGTGGGGAGGTTTTCGTCGAGCATGGTGCCGTCTGGAGAAGGTGGGCGAGGGCAGTTATCTACCTATGTAGTGGTGTTGTTCGCAGTGAATAGAAGAAGCAAGCACGCTTCGGGTATCGCGTTGGATGCGTGTCTTTGCAAAACGGAGCAAGAATGAAGCAGGCAAACAGCGAGCGACTGCCTCGTTAGCAACAACCGTCGCAAGGTTGACAGACTGCGAATGCGATGGACAGGAGGCAGACAGCTTGGAAGCCTGGTGGGCTGGTGGGCTGGTGGACTGCGGGCGGGACGAGGCGGAACTCGCGGCTGAAAAGCAGTGCAGGAAGCTCCTTCTGCAGGCTTGGCGCTGGCGTGGTCACAAGACGAAAGGACGGGCAGGTGCCGTGGAATGGACGTCAATGAGGTGAGACAGAAACGAAGCAAGCAGTAGGCGTGCAGACTCTTCCAATTCTCTCCGTGTCGACAACCTGGTTCCCGGTGGGTTTATTATACGGCACAGCGTCCGTGGTTCGCATCGCCATGAACCCTGAAACGTGCGTCGTCTGCGCCACACCCGGCCCGGCATGGATGAGGCTATGTCTGCCATCAACCTGCCTCCCTCATAGTCCACGTCACCCAGGTTCGGCAGTCTATCTCCGCCGCACTTGTGTGAATCTCTATTTCTTACATGACCAAGTGTGCATGTGCACGAGGTTCCGATCCCAACTCAGTCCCTTCTTAGGACTTCTCAGAAGCCTTTTATGGGCAAGCATCAACCTCGAAACAAATTCCAGAACGCCGTGTCGTCAAACCATGCCTCTCGCTTCAAAATATGCCCAGGAAATTTTGTCCAAGCTCACATCTCTCATGTCTTGCGTGCGACCCGTATCCCTCTTGTACTTTATTTCTCCTTGCCCAAGCTCAGTCATGCTCTTCGATGAGCAACGTTAGTCGCATGCTAGGGGGGGGAAGCCCAGCCGAAAATGCGGCATGTCAACTTATCATCTTTCGTATGTGGAAACGGATTCTCATCAGCCTTTGCTCTCCAGTCATGTCCGGTGTGACTTCAACATAATCGTTTTCGGTCTCTGTCCAGAGGTAGGTACTGATCGTCCATGCAGTGCATCACAGAGGCTTGCGCGCTTCCCAGTCGAAGTCGTAGCCATCCGGTCCCTAGAATCTCCAAGCATCGAACAGGCAATAGTAACTCGTACATCATTGTGCTAATTAGTGCCTTCCAGATGTCACGATCCCATGTCCTTTCGTAATGCAGTATGTCCTAAGCACAACTCCGAGATGCCGTTGTCTCGGTCAAGGGCATAGCCCAATCCCTCAGTCGTTTGATTTTCGTCAGCCTCTCCAGGTCATCGCTTTCGTTAGCCCACCTAGGCAGGCGGCACAACGGTTGGTGTAGGGGCCGTTGTGGGAGTCGGTGTGGGAGTCGTTCCAGACCTTGACGTAGGATTTGGCATATCAGTCGGTGTCGACTCGGTCGGCGTGGATGCTACATCGATAGCCGTTGTATTACCCGCTGCTTCTTCTTCCTCCTGAAATACTGGCGCTCGACGTCGTCGGCGTCGGCGTCGGCGCCGATCTGCCCGGCAACAAGGGTACCAACAGCAGACGAAGCAGGCGACGATGAGTCCAATTGCTACACCGATGAGAAAACCACGCATGATCTTCTCACCATTGGATCCACCACGAGCAAGGCCCATGAATTTGTCTTGGAACAGGTCTTCAGCCAAAGCATCCGTGGAGGCATCATGAGTGGCGCTCGGCTCCGACTGGCCGTTAGCCTCGGGCGACGATGAGTGGTCACCGCGAGGAGTGGGGGTCCAAATATGTGCCATGTCCATGATGCTTGATTGATTCGGGTCCGGTAGCACTGGCAACCAACCACCGACGTCGGCCAGTGATTGGATCAGCAAACAAATGATGAGAGGAATGCCTCTATCCTTCTCAGGCTCACGGGTCTTGGTGACGGTGAATGAGGCAGAATTAAAACCCGCACGAGATGGCCGGATGAAAAGTTTCAGATGTTCCGGTCGATCCGATAGACCCCGCGGGTAATGGATTGCTAGCAAAGTCTGGGGATCGACGAGGCACCGGGCGGTGCGGAGAGCGGAATTCGGTCCAGAGGGTAATCGTCCAACGTGCTCTCAGTGAAGGGCACGCCGCGCAGCAGAGCGAGTGCGGCTGTAGTACTCGGTTCAGTAGGGGCAGGTGGGCGTCGAGTGGGTGCGGCAGTATGTAGGTCGGGTCGGTTTAGCGCAGCACCAGTATGCAACAGGCGGGGCGGAGGGGGGCGGCGGAGGGTCAACAGCGCCGAGAAGCACAGCGGAAACGGCGGCGACAGCAACACGGGTCTCGATACGAAGAGTTGAGCAACAGCCTCATCCCCGCGAAGGTAATCGAGGCAGCAGACCATGAGCTGAAAGGACTGCTGGTCTGGGAAACAGGGATGCGAAATCCGAGGACTGTTTGGTAGAGTAAATAGAGAGTATTATGAATGGAGGATGGGAGAGTTGGGGAGACGAAAGACGGAGAAGTGTGTAGGATGGAGGATGGAGGGTGGAAGAAACGTGCCAAAAGCGCTCAGCAGAAGGAAGTCCGGAAGGAAGCCGTCCAAGAAGGAAGAGCCTGCCAGCCTGTCAGCGTCGGCGCATTCAGCGCCTCGGGCGTCCGTCTCAGCGTCTCAACGTCCAGCGTCCCAGCGTCTCAGGCTCTCTCTCGGGCCCTCAGCGTCTCGTCTTACCGTCCGTTTGCACCTTCCTTCCCATCCCGTCTCTTCTTACCCGCCCACCACCCGACCTTCTCTCCCCAGGCCCCCAAGATAGAAATCCCGCCGTCCAATGCCTAGAAGTTTTCATACGGTGCCAAAACTTGGGCAACTATCCGCCATCTCCCCATTCCGAGGCCCTATAGCCCCACGACAGCCAACCAAATCAAAATATGTGGCTGGTTTTCTGCAAGCAGCAAGCACCGTGAGCGTTCTGTTTCTCTCACCGTCGTAGCAAGCGCGGGCTTGCCCAGTCTTACCCGTTGTTCCTGGCGGGCCACGTCAGAATGGGCCGGTGGAGGGTGGGTTGGAGTTTTGGGGGTGCCTCTGGCGGTGTCGTCTCCCCCGCAACTTGTTGCAAGCCAGTGGCAGGCGGGCGATGGGCGAAGTTGCAGCAGACATGGGGCGGACTCCGCGGGGTCGCTGATAAGGTTGAGACGGCGCCAGGGGAAGAGAGGCCTTAACTGAAAACACCCGCTGTGGTTGGCTCGTGTGGGGAGGGATTTGTCGCGACCCCAGTGAGCTGGTGGGCTGCTTTGCTGCGGAATTGGGTGGTTGACAGGATAAGAACGGGGTGCTGGTACGGATATCGTTCCATGGAAGTTCTTTTTGTAGCCAACTCGCCAACCTCCTTTTACTGTTACTACGAAGGCCACTGTCACACTGTTGCTTACACGAGGAGCTTCTGTGAGATGGCAATTGATGATGCCCCGCCACGTCAAGCGCATGAAAGACAGCGCCGGTAGCACAAAATCTCGGTGTATTTTCCCCGTTATCAAGTCATCCGCCGGGTAAATAATGACGACAACCCAGTCCTACCTAAGTATGGCTTTGTCCCCAGCACCCGAGGCGTTTCTGGAAAGGGCAGGTATCTATCCGCGGATCGGATCATCATCGAAGCCAAGACCCATCCCAAACCTACCACAGGGTAGGCGCGAGACATGTAGATAGTTCCTTCCTCCCGGTTCCGTCTTGAATTAGACTAACTAACAGCCGTATCCGCTGACCTACTAATATCCTAAAATCCAGACATCAACTATTATTTTCACCTTCGTCATGAAGCGTCCAGTGGGTTGTCTTCATTTCCATCAAAACGGCCACTGACCAGCGTTTTTGCTCTATTTGCCTCGCTCGACACTTGCCCTTCCCGCCACTCCTGGCTGCCCATACAGCGCCCTAGCAAGGTCCTGGTTTGGGTCCAGCGTCAAGCGGCTGGCTCTTCGCCCATCAATACTTATTCGCACCTCGGTCTCCTTCCTGATACCTGCTCCGTGAAGCGACTCATCACTATCATTGCCTGAGCCCATCGGATACAGCGAGATCGAGCCCCCCCTCTTCCGGAATGCGCGCCTGCTCCCTGCGCTTGTCGTTCCCATCGGCATGTCATCCAGTCGTATCGATCCGGGAGGCGGGTTGCCACTTCGTTTTGTCGCCCCGTCACCTGATTGTCTGGTCGACGAGAGCGATCCCAGAAGCGGGGACAGCTTTCTTCGGATAAAGGGAAAGACCACTGGCAGATTCGTCGTCACCACTGCTACAAACGTCTCTCGTACCGCCCAGTAACCTGCCTGTTCGGCCCCTTTCACTGGATTCTAGCCGCCATATTAGCCAGGCCACGGCCAAAGGAGATGCAGGAGCCATGGGTATACCCACTGCCAGAACTAAAATGCATCGCAGCGTCCCTGCGGCGATGACAAATATGCCCCCGGAGAAGAGCGCAACCAGCCCGAACTTCTTTGGCATTGGAAGCCGAACGGACCAAAGCATCGGCGCTGGGATTGACAACAAGTAAACGTCAGTAGCAGCGTTGAGAACAACCGTCACGAAAAGATTGATCTTGGAGACCGCTGGTTGGCAGCTATCTAAGACCGAAGTTGTTAGTGTCCAGTTCTCTCGATTTGGGGAATTAACCTACTTCCTGGATCCGGATTGATCTGCCAGGAGTTGCTAAGTGGCCGGCATCCTAGAAGTATGGAAACAAGAACAACGATCCAGGACACAAAGATCAACCCAAAGCCAGCAAAAATCCGCGATCGATAGTTGTCCAGGCCTTCTGTCAGTCGCAAATAGAAACCGCACATAGCTGCCTTGAGTGTCCAAAGCAAAGTGATATAGACAGCCCATCCAGCGACCTGAGTCTTGGATCCGTTGATTCGTATCAGGTATTCCTGGCTGTTCGGATCCAGAGCGTCCCTCTGTTCATCCGTCATAGAGTTATTGGCCAAGCCGTGCCAATACGCCCCGACGGTGTAAGCGAGCACCGTTTCCGCTGAGTACAAGACCTGCGGACTCAACGTGTTATATTCAGAAACTAGTTACGCGCTGGTGAAGGAGTCTCATACCGCTGCGATAACCATGAGGTAGTCATCTGACTCGAGTCTTCGTATCCCGACGGCGCCAATCCTGGCGTACACTCGAAGACCGAGGATGGCCAGGCCGACCCCCAACAGGGCAAATGCCTCTATGGTAAAGCTGCTCATCTGTCACTGAGACTTAACACCGAAACTAGGCACCGTAGCACCTGTGGCGCGGAAAGAGTGAGAGACAAACGGCCGAGTGAGCGATCTTAGACAACAGACGGGGAGAATGCGATATATTAAGAGGAAACCCTGAGTTAAAGGTAGCAAATCAACTCAAGCTAACCTCCAGGCGGGGCCATGTGACACTCAGATCCTCCAGACCCGATCTTCGGAACATTAGCGTTGTGGTTCCCTAACCTTGCTTTGGAGCGCGGCCTTGCACATGTGGTATCGCCACCATGGAAGTCGAGTGCAAAGCCATGCTCCTTACCATGTGGTGGAGTTCAGCGCCAGGTTCTTCTTCCTAATCCGCTTCTAAAATCCAAGTCCTAACCCAACAGGATTCAACGCCGGTGGATCGACGGAGCTAGATCTCGGTATGGAGCTCAGCATCACCCCCTGAATCGCTGACGACGATTTCGCCGAATGACTAGGGCTGCAGAGGGTGCAGACCCGACCCGGGCAGGCCCATTGTTATCCAGATCTGGCTGGACTCCTGCGCTTACCTTGAACACGGAAAGCCGGGCGAGGGAGAAGCCGTGGAGACTGGAATCCTGCAGGTTGTCTGAGGAAAGGCAAGCACCTGGGTTTTGATGCGTGTCTTAGGGTGGCATCTCCGACGACGCTTTTGACGAACGGCGTCCGGCTTCCATTCAAAAAGAGGCATGGCGATGGCAGATCACGGATTTTCTCATGGTTGCAACGAAGACGAACACCAGCATCCTGTGGATCCAGGACAGGTTGTGCCGTTGTGCCGTTGAGCCGTTAATGCTGATTGGAGAGTACCGAATGGATTCGCGGAAACAGGCACGATGGGTTTAGCACATGCTTCCGCTTTAAAGCATGGTCTCGATCCCTTGACTGCATTTCTCTCGACAAGGGTTACTCTGGACTATCGATGGCTGTGGGGAAAGGACAGGCGTTACATCGAGCGGCTGTGTATATCCGGTATCAGAGAGAGCACGGATTTCCTAACTGATGGAATACACCGCGATGGGGATGGCCAAAGGAGCGAAGGTCGGCCACGACAAGATTGGCTCTTGACACATCTCAACAGCTCGACTCCGACTCAGTCACGTCTTCGACATCCAGTGATTGCGAATGCTTGCCCCTCGAAAGCTCTCGAGTCTTGCCACGGAGCTTTATGTCCCAAAGCCGACAATCATCCGCTAGCACGGGCCGTCCTGGAGTCCGTCGGATTGAACTTGGTTGAACCAAGGCATGGACTACGCCAGCCGGCACTTAGTGTGCCCAGTACGAAGTAGTGGCCTCGGGAAGCTACCTTCAACTGTCGCTGAACCGCCTCCCCCTGATAATGGTATCATCGTCGAGGCATCTGGACTAGCGATCGGTTATCAGTCAAGTTCGTTGTGCTACGTAGAGGAGCTTTATACGAAATCCACTGATGTTGTACCGATTAGGTCGTGGAAACGTTTTGTTGCGTGGTACGTAGTGTAACTGGACGACAGACGGCATTTGACGTTCCATGACGCTGATCTCTTCCCTAGAGGGCACCGCAGACTCAGGGTAACCTATTAACGTGTCTCATACAGTATTTATCCGGGAATAGCTATCTCCTGGCATAGACTGCCGCTTGTTGCTCGAACTTGCTTTTTACGTCTGCTGCGTCTCTTACTGGGCGGCGACATCACCACCACCCTCACGAGCCGGAATGTAACGCAAACACGCCTGCTCAACCCTTGTCAACGGAACGCTCGCCGACAGGAGAAAAGACACAGAGCTACCTTTCTTAGACCGAGTCCGGAACCCACCACTTCTCATCAGCCCCTCTGTCGCCTGGCTGTTAGTGCGATCAACTACAGCTTGCGGGCCTGCAGACCCCAAGTGGCGGGCTAAATCGTTGCTAGCATTCGGATTTCAGCCTCAGCGCAAGCGACAGTCCAGAGTCCTGGTAGCGCCTGGTGACCATCTCCAAGCTTCAGAGCTACCGTCGACGGGGCGTCGGTTGTGCCCGCCGGAGCGTTTTGATCCCCTGGCTAGCCTCCCGAGGACCCCTAGTTCGTTGTGAATCAGTGCATCGCTGCGTTTCACAGCGCCGTTCCCGTAGGTGGCATGGCTCGCCTGCAGTAGATTCCGACGGCGTACTGTATGTGGCATGACTAGATGAGACATCTACCCCAGTCCAGTCTATGTGGGTGAGAGGTGCACAGCAGAGGCTTCTAGCAGACGCCAGCTAGGAAATAGGTGAAACGTACCAAATTGTCAAACTTGCGGCGGCCAATTCCCGGTTGTCCATAAAGAACTGACCATCTGCATGTCAGAGTCGGGCTTTTGGTGTTTTGTTTCGTTTCGTCTTTAACCCGCAGAGAAGTTGGCAGTTCTCTTCAACCATGGAAAACATTGACTTCGTTGTTATTGGCGCTGGTAAGTTCGCTCCCTTTGTCTAACTCGTCCATTTCTTTACCAGGGAAATAGTACTGAGAGCTAATAAATTCGTCAATGGCTAGGCTGGGCTGGTTTGGCGGCCGCAAAGGCCCGTCGCCAGCTTCACCCAGAGGAATCGTTGGCGATCCTCGACTCGGCAGCTACTGTCGGCGGCACGTGGGCCGCACACCGGCTGTACCCGGGACTCAAGAGCAACAACATGCTCGGGACGTACGAGTATCCCGACTTCCCCATGAACCCGGAGGTCTTTGGGGTCCAGCCGGGCGAGCACATTCCGGGCCCGGTTGTGCACAAGTACCTGACCAAGTACGCGGAGAAGTTTGGCATCCATGGCCAGATCCGTTTCGAGCACCAGGTCGAGTCGGCGGAACACCAAGACGAAGGCGGCTGGATCATCACGGTCCGCGATGTCAAGGCCGACAAGGAGGTGAAGCTCCTAGCCAAGAGGCTCGTCGTGGCAACTGGCCTGACGTCGGAGGCTTTCCTGCCCGATTTCGAGGGCCAGGAGCAATTCGGCGCGCCCCTTTTCCACGGCAAGGACTTCCTCGAGCATTCTGATACCCTCGAGACTGCCAAGTCGGTGACGGTGTTCGGCGGCACCAAGACGGCGTGGGATCTTGTCTACCAGTATGCCATCAAGGGCATCGAGGTGAACTGGGTCATCCGAGGTGAGCAGCGACTGGAGTACTGAGACGACGAACTTGGAAAGCTGACAGGTGCAGAAACCGGCCATGGCCCCGCTTGGATGGCTCCCCCATATGTCACTCCGCTCAAGAAGTGGCTCGAAAAGCTGGTGCACACCCGTATGCTCACCTGGTTCAGCCCTTGCAGCTGGGGTGATGCCGACGGCTACGTGTCGACGCGGAGCTGGTATCACGGCAGCGCCATCGGTCGCGCCCTCGTTAACCAGTTCTGGAACATCTTGGGCAGCGATGTCATCGCGCTGAATCAGTTCGACGCGCACCCGGAGACGGCCAAGCTCAAGCCGTGGAGCCAGGCCTTCTTCGTGGCGTCGGGCCTGTCCATCCTCAACTACCCGACCAACTTCTTCGACCTGGTCAAGGACGGCACGGTCAAGGTGCACATTGCCGACATCAACGGCCTCTCGGAACGCAAGGTGCACCTCTCGGACGGCACGTCACTGGAGACGGACCTGCTATGCTGCTCAACCGGATGGAAGCACGTCCCGCCCATCAAGTTCCTGCCCGAGGGCATCGCCGACGATCTGGGCATCCCGCACACGCCGTCGGCCACGTCGTTCCCAACGCAGTCGCTGGTGGATGAGATCGACAAGGAGATCCTCGACAAGTTCCCGCGGCTGAAGGACCAGCCGGTCCAGAACGCAAAGTACGAGCCGCTGCTGGACAACAAGGGCGTATCGAGCAAGGACGCCCTGACGCCGTCGACGGCCCTGACGCCGTATAACCTGTACCACTTCATAGCGCCGCCGTCGGCCAAGTTTCTGGAGACGCGGGACTTGGCCTTTGCGGGCATCCTGATGAACATCACCGTGTCGACCATCGCCCACGCCCAGTCGCTCTGGATCAGCGCCTACTTCGACGGCAAGCTAGCGGGCCTTCCCAGCGCGGAGTCGGCCGAGGGCGTAGCCACGTTCCAACGCGAGGCGGTGCTTCACAGCCGGTTCTGCAAGTGGCGGTACCCGGCGGGCTACGGACACAAGTACCCGGACTTCGTCTTCGATGCGGTTCCGTACCTGGATCTGCTGTTGACGGACATGGGGCTCAACAAGTACCGCAAGGGCGGCGGCATGGCGGCCGAGGCGACGGATCCGTACGGGCCGCAGGACTACCGGGGGCTGGTGGACGAGTGGAAGGAGAAGCAATCCGAGGCGTGAAGGCTGGAGGGACGATGTGTGTACTGATATGCTGTGGGGGGGATATACCTCGGGGCCATGGGCGATGAGGCTGATGACTGAGGGGATGCGTCTTGAAGTTGTGTAAGCTGCCTGCCTGCCTGATTGCTCGCGACCAGTTAGTCACTATCTAGTCGGTACTGTACGACCAAATGTGGCAATGCCGAGTCTTCGTGCCTTTGAGAGTGAAGCGTTGTGTCCTCAGGAGTGCATGGTCGACGTTAGGCAGCCACCTAGACCGTGAACGACGGAGGTGGAGGAGACTAACCACTCTCACCACTTGCATGGGTCTCGACTAACACTTATAAGTGACGTGAGACCTCGTCGACTACAGCCACTGCTCACCACCTCGTAGAACTTCATTACTTTAGTACCAGACATTGACTCTACTAGTCATGCGTCAAGTCGTCGATCTCACCGGCGATAGCCCTCCTCGCCGCCAAACCCGGAGCTCAACACGCTCCCAGAAAACACAACCTCCTCCTCCATCTTCGTCTCTATCCTCATCCGCATCACACCCCCCCTGGGTCCTGCGCAGCCCGCCCTCGCTGCAGAGCGCCCTCCTCCGCAAACGCGCCTGGCTGCAGAGCCACTCCGTCACGCTGCCCGCGGACCTCCGCCGGCGCAGCCCGGCCGCCGACCCGGCCGCGGCCACGCTCGTCTTCGCCCAGGAGGAGGCCGGCACCGCCGTGTGCATCTCGCCCGACGGCGTGCTGCTCACGTGCGCGCACTGCGTCGCCGAGACGCCCGCCGACCTCGACCTCGACGCCCTGCACACGCTGCTCTTCGCGTCGGGCGCCGCCGTCGCCGCCCGCACCGTCGCCTGGGACCCCGTGCGCGACCTGGCGCTGCTCGCCGTCGTCGACGCCGAGTCGCCCGCGCCCTTCCCGGCGGCGCGGCTGGCCGGCGCGGCGCCGGAGCGGGGCGCCAGGCTCCTCTGCGTCGGCCACCCGGGCTCCGAGGACCTCGAGGGCGCCGTGCCGGGCCTGCAGACGGGCTACGACACGCTGGTGCTCAGCACGGGGGCCTTCCGCGGGCTGGCGGCCGGCGCCGATCCCCAGGACAACAGCGACATCGGCGCGCTGGCCCACGACTGCTGGACGTACTGGGGCCACAGCGGCGCGGGGCTCTTCGACCGCGCGTCCGGCGCCTTGGTCGGCGTGCACTCGAGCTGGGACGACGAGACGGGCATGCGCCGAGGCGTGCCGTGGGAGGCGGTCGATGCGTTTGTGGGCGAGTTCGAGGGGAAGCGGCGGGGGGCCGAGGCCGTGCCCGAGGGGTGGCGGTGGTGTGTGAGGTGAGGTTATGTTGAATGACGAGGTTGACGGTTGACGGTTAACGAAGGATGATTCAGGGTTGAGCCGGGGAGTAAGTGGGCTTGTAACATTTGATGGTGTTGTCTGAATATACCAAAGTATGGAAAATATGTGCAAGACGAAGACGACATCCACTTGGGGTGCTAGGAACAGCAACGGGTTAAGAGATACGGACCTGCCTCATGCTCCTTTTTTTATAGAACAACAACACTCACAATCACACCCCGTTGCGCCCAAGTTACTTCGAAAATGTGAATTTCAAGGCCGTCATACTCTCAGCTCAAACAGAGATCTCGACAAGCCAGTCAACCAGTCCCCGTCAAACTACAATCTACCAACGGCTCTTTCGCTCTCATCCCTTTACCTAACTCCAACGACTGCTCTTAAATATCAAGACGTGAGAAAACAGCAAACACTCCTCGACATGCCGTTTAATTACGAGACAATTTCTCCAACATAACACAAGACAGCTTCCTTCCCCGATTCGTATCCCCAAGGCTGCCTCTCCAGTCTCCCAACTTCCAGACCGAACCCATCCCGATTTTGCAAACGCCGTGGCCTAAAATCCTCAGTTTGCAGAAAAGATGGAAAAGAAACCAAGGACAGGACAGGAATTCCCCCCCCCCCCCCCCCCTCTCCCGTCCTCTCCCTCTGCCTATCCTTCATTCGCCCTGACTGCCTTCTATTGCGAGGAGTTCGGGGACAGAAACAGCGACGCCTGAATATCCAAAGACATTCTGCAGAACAGGGCGAACCGATGACAGGGGGCCACAAAACAGACCCCCGATCCCAAAGCAACATCGCCGTGTAGCATAGCTCAGCTTACATCCAGCGTAAGCCATGTCCACCCAGATTTTGTTTTGCACGCCCTCCTTCTCTTACACGTCTCCTCCATTCGGCTCCATCATGCTGTAGCGTCCGCTCCCTAAGCACACGCCGAGATCCCGTCGACGAGACGCAGAAATACCCTCACGCCATTCTCCCTGGATCGTCCCGCGTTCTGCACGTTTCGAATTCAGTCGACCAGTTCCCAAAAACCGGGTAAGGGCAGGGACTGAGACCCACCGAAACAATTGCCGTGGAACGTCATACGATGGATGACAACTGGGTCGTCCACGTTCTCGGCACATCCAGTCTTCCAAAAAGCAAAAATAACAAAAGTCTTTGTCCCAGCGCTATGCAGCAAACGTCTTATCGTTAACGCACCAAGCCAGAGTCCTGGCATGCGTCCTTTCATTGAATCTCGTCGAGGGAAACCGCGTTTCTGTAACCGTCGGTCCAATGCCCGATGTTTGTAGATACCCCAGAGAAATGTTGCGGGGTAAGGATCATATCCGCCAGTCGTTGGCTTAGATGATTCCTCCGGGAGGATCGTACCCTGCCGCAGCCCCTCGACCCCCCGAGTTACCTAGCCCAGCGCTTCCCGGCTCTCCCTCCGCTGGTGCAGCTGTCGTCTTACGCAGCATGAACATGGGTTTCTTGCCTTCCTTGTCCAATTGCTTGAACAATATCAATGGCTTCTCTTCGAGGCCCAGACACCGCTCCTGGTCCCCGTAAACGATGTAAAGGGCATATTGATCCCAAGGTGCGTTGATTTGGTACTTTTTGAGGGCTGCTGGTAGAACCTTGTAGCACGGATCTTCCATGCTGACGCGGAACGATTTGAATATCTCAACCGAGGCATTGCTGTTTGGCGTATCGGGAACGGGAGTCTCTCGTCGGCGAGGCGGACCTTGTGGACCCTTATCACGGGACGAGTTATAGGTTCCGTGGTCAGGATTTTCAAACGTCGCTCGTGTAGATGTGACCGGGGCTTCGCTTCGGTAGGATCGGGAGGCGAGGGTGGTCGCATTCATGTGGGTCGGCGGTGAGGTCGGAGATGGGATATTGGGGGAAGGATATGACGGAGATGAGGCCCCTTGGCCACCCCCGTTCATGGCGGCGAGGTGTGATGACGACAGGACGGCCCGCTCCGCGGCGTTGGCGGGATCAAGAGTCGTCTCGGCTATTGATCTCTCATGTGTTGTCTGTGTGGGGGAGGCATTCTTGGGCGTTGTCCCGATAACAATTTTCCTCGTCGAGTACTGGCGCTTCATGGCGTTTGCGGATTGGCTAGAGGTAGGAGTCGGCGCGGGGGGTGAAATGGTGGCCTCGTAGCTGTAGGCCTGAGTGTTGCCGCTCAAATTGGGCAGAGGTTGCTGAGCATCCTTGACCAGACGCAGGGCGGGGAGCATGTCCTCCCTTAGGCGCCTAAAATCGTCCGTCATTCGCCGCAGGTCTTGCTCGAGCATGATCATGCGTTCATCTCGCACACGGAACTGTTCAACGACGTATCTGATATCCTTGAGGGTCGCGGTGGCGTATTGGGCTTCGGCGTCGGCAGCTGCAACATTCCAGGTTAGGATAGAATGACTCGGGGAAGGGAAAGGAGGGTGACGTACAGAGAGGGAGGTAGTGATCACTCTCCATGGGCACGTCCTGGGCCTTTTTGACATCGTAGACACTCTTGAGAATGGTCAGGCGATGACCGACACTGGCAATGCCCATGCTCTTGAGGTCGTCGTGCAGCAGGGCCACGAGGGCCTCGCCAACAATGTCGTTCTCTACAACGGGAGTGGAAGGTTAGCGAGTCTATCGATTAGAAAATCCGAGGTTCAGGAGTGTCCCAAAATAGGCAGAGGGGTTCATGAAGGCACGGAGGAGCGACGAACCGATGAAGCGATCTGTGTATTGCGGTAGGCCAATGTTGGCAATGAAGTCGGCACATTCGTCGGCGGTCCATTCCGTAATGATGGTATCAGGTAGGCGGTCGGGGTTGCTGCGGTGGGCGTATGTCGGAGTATGTTCAGCGGAGGTGGAGAGCTCCGAATCGATGGGAGAGGTCTCGAAGTCGGCGACGGGGGAGTGACCACCCATGCTTCGCTCGTACTCGTCGTCGGCGTCGGACTCTGCGTAGGCGGTGCCACCGTCGAAGCTCATCATGGTGACGGCTTGGGGCGAGCAGTCGCCAGCACAGCTAAGGGTAGACAGCGACTAAATTCGGGCGACGGTCGCAGACTGGTGACAGTGGGTAGTGTTGGCGGTGATGCAGCAGGTGGCAGGCTCAGCCGTCGTGAGATCGAGATGGGACGAGGGGAGCCTCGAGGGCGTGGGCGTCAGTCGATCGATCAGCAGCCCTCGATCGTGCAGGCAGAGGGAAGAGAGAGGCGATGGAGACGAGGAGCGTCGTTTTGACGCCACTCAGCGAGAAGTGGTCTGGTGGCCAGCGAAGCAGCAAGGGAGGCAGTCTTGGGTGGTAAAACGAGGCCAGGGAGCGAATCGAACCGGTGCAGGCGGGACGCGGCAAACAGTGACTGTTGGACGAGCTTGCGAGAAGACGGAGGCCGTGAAAGGACGGGGACGAGGGGGCCGGGGGGTAGCAGCAGCAGCAAGAGCAGCGAGAGGAGAGGAGCCGAAGAAAGCGAGGCAGGAAGGAGAGAGAGAGAGAGAAAGAGCAGAGAAGAAGGATCGCCGGTGGTGATGGTATCGTCGATGGTGGTGTCGTGGAGGCGGAGGTGGAGGTGGCAGTAGGGCAGTCGGCGGTAGTAGGTTTGTAGGCAATCGGTGGTGGGCCGTGGACGGAAGCGCTGGGGGAGAGCGCCCAAGAGAGAGAGGGTGGAGGAGAATGGCCAGTCCCAGTCTCAATCAGCCAGTCAGAAGAAAGTACCGTGCCACCAACAGGCAGTCGGACGGTACCTCTCCGGAGCTGGACAGGTCGCCTAGCAGGGCCCGGTACCTCTGGAGGGCCTGCGTGGTACACTAAGAGGTCCATTCCTCAATGAAGGGAAGGAGGCCGTGTGGCGCTTTCAGGGAGCTGTGCCCGCTGTCCCTCAGCGACACCCCCAGCCCTGTCCGCCAACCTACAGGCCGCTGCATGGGGATAGGTTCCCACTGGAGGTGCGGATCACCACCGTCGAAAGAAGAGGTGCACCGACTGCACAGCCACAACCTTCTATTCCCAGGTGTTCCTCGCTCCCCTTGTCCATGGATCTGGATGTTACCACCAACTGCCACCGCAAACCCTTACACACTTGGCGGACGTCGAGGTTGGTGGGCAGGCGCCCGGTCGTTAGTAGCCAAGGCCTTACGTACGTGAATCCTTCTCTTGCCAGCCGCAGCTCGTCCTGCAGAGAGTCAACGTCCCGACGTGAAAACCAGCAAGCCAAGCAGGGCGGCCTGTCTCGTCCCTAGCCGCTTCGACCAAGCCGCATCAGGTCCCCCAAAATCCCCCGGCCCCAAAGCCCAATCGGGTCTAGACGTGCCTCCACGGCGCACGGATATTCCAGGGGGGAGGGGGTGAATCAGAAAAAGAAAGAAATCCAAGCCGTGGCGGAAACGAAGAAAAGAAAGAAAGAAACAAGATCCCTCCTTCCTTTTCGAGGTTCTCGGGCTTGAAAGCGGAAACAACGCTTCTGTTTCTGGTTTGTTTCCCGTGTCTTGTTTTGTTTCTCCCCGTCCTTTCTCGGGCATGGCACATCTGTCTCTGCCTCCCCCACTGAGTAATTCGTGCCTTATGCAAGATCTTGGGTTATTTCTGGGCTTTTTTCTCAATTCTCCATACAGACCATGCACATACGTCGTCACTTATCGATGGTTCTCCACTATAAGTGGCCTGTCTGCCCGTCAAATGTTTGCGTCTATCAATAATCCCATGCGGCTTGGTGGGTAAAATAAGACAGAATCAAATAAACCGCCCGGCTAGGTACGGATATGCAGTCGTGCAGACGTGCTCATACATGAGCGTAACCGCGCAACCAATAACTCATAGAACAGAACCAGCATACCTATGTACCTACATAACTCAACGGCAGCTGCTTCCGAGCGCCTAGCAGCATAATGCCCAAGCACGGCAAGGAACTGGGGGAAAGGCACTGGTGGCAATTCTCCGATATGCTTCCCGCTGGCTAACACCGTCAGCCGAATTCCCTCAACCCAGGTACACACGTATCTGCTCGAGCTGTCTAGTACGCTACGTAGTATATCATACACAAGGGCTAACTACAGGCCCCATCACCACAGGCACTGCACGTGGATAGATTTACACTTTGATATCCCCAGGCTGCCCCCACGCTCCATCACCACCACCCTTTCATCACCTCTCTCCCAAAAATAACGAAACTGCTTCCTCCTTCTCTCCTTCAACCTCGTATTCCCTCCCCAAGCTGCCCCGCATAGCCGTCTCTGACCTCCCTGGTCGTCTGCGTTTCAGGTTCCCGTCGCTCTGTTTTAGCTCAGCTCTTCCTCTTTCCCCTCTAGCCACCGTTTCGCCGCTCGCCTTGGGGAAAAGCACGGCGCGCTCCCGAATCCGTTTTGAGCCAGCTGCTGCACATCATCAACGACGCCGCTCCGGAAAGAGAAACAATCGCAGGTCGGTGGGGATGGCTTCTTCCTAGCTTCAGGGGCAGGGGCAGGGGGAAGGTTGCATTTGGCTGTCATTGACGTGTTTGTGCAAGCGTTTGCAGAGACAAGTTGTCGTGGCTTACGAAATACTATATTAGTATTTCTCCCCCGGTCGAGGCTGAATGCCATGTTTGACAAGTCGGTTGTCGCCCGAGTCCCCGGACTAACCAGGCAATCTCATTGTTTGCTGCTCCTCCTGCTGCTTCTTGCCCTGTCCTCCCTTGTGTATGGGTGTGTTTCGTTTCTACAACGAACTACGTACAATAAATAACCTTGATAATTACGGACTAGCTCTCTCCACATCCGCCTACATCTTACATGGTGCTGCTCATGTCGCCACTCAGCATGGTCTGTTAGCAAGGGCAGGCCCGGTCACAGTGATGAGATGGCACAATCCTCGTCCTTTTCCGGGTTGCCGTGGCATCTCCAAGATAGAGTCCTGGAGTCTTTAATTGTTTCCGACAACTAAGTTCAACATACACTATGGCGAGACTTCATGGCTTTCAGCGTAGGGTTTATCTTCATGGCTCTCTATTGACACTAGAGACTAATGTGCTTCTCAAGAACACTATATACAAATTCGACGCTCTCTATGCCAGTGTTTATATACCATTCGACTTTCCTAACCCCGATCCCTTCGGAGCCGCATGAGCATTGCTCGTGTTTCCCATTGGCAAAAATGTCATTCACTGCACTTATTATTGCCCCTCACAACCAACTCCGCAAAACCCCTTGACACAGAAAATGCTTAGGTCCGGTATGACCAAACGTGTATATAGCGTGACAGCTGAACAGCATGTATCACGAAGAAAAAGGAAATGGTAACGAGTCGTGGAAACATCCTTGCCTTCACAGGACGGTGGTCTAATCAATGGCGCCATCACAACACTACTCCGTTTTGAGAGTATATGAGGTTGTGTCAAAGAGGGAAACAGAAGAGCAAACACCAAAAACAGCTTTATTAGGGCGCAATTGTGCATTACCGAAGGGGAGCCTTCGCATCGTTGACACCATGTCGGATGATGTCCTCCAGATTCCAGCGGGGTGCCTTGAGAGGCGCACCAGTCTCTCTTCTCCACTCCTTCTCATCTTCGGGAGCGATGCCTTCAGGCAGAGGTTCCTGTCCACCAGCCACGCCAGTCGAGAACTTGATCTGTAGGGTGTCACCAATCTCGTCGCAGGCGGCCAGAAGTTGGTCCAGATCCTCCTTGTTGTGGGCTGCTGAAACACAGAATCGGGCGCGAGAGCTAATGAGGGGAGTGGCGGGGTATCCAACGACGACGACTGAGATCTTGCGACGAAGCATTTCGTGACTGAAGGCGGGGAGCTTGGCGGGGTGGTAGAGCATGACGGGAATGATGGGAGAGTCATCGTGTCCATAGACGATGAGACCGAGACGCTTAAGTCCAAGGCGGAGGTAGCGCGAGTTGAAAGCAATACGCTGCAGACGCTCCTCACCCTGGCCAGGGCAGAGCTCGCCGGTAATGAGCTTGAGAGAGGCCAAGATCTGCATGAGAACGCTAGGGGCAGGAGCCTCTCCATATTCGGTGCATGCGTTGGTGTTCTTGAGTTTATCGATAATGTGCTTGTCAGCCGCGACGTAACCGCCGTTGGCTCCGAAAGACTTGGTCAGAGTTCCCATGAGAATGTCCACTTCCGAGGGGTCGATGCCGAAGTAGTCGCACACACCACGTCCGCGAGGGCCCAGGGCACCGACGGAGTGGGCCTCATCGACGAACAGGTAAAAGTTGTACTTCTTCTTCAGGGCAAGAATTCCAGGGAGATCACACAGAGTACCCTCCATAGAGTAGAGGCCTTCAACGACGAGGAGGATCTTCTTCCAGGGACGGTGGGTACGGGGCTGGCCTTGAGAGATGGCATCGCGGAGAACGCGCTCGAGATCGCTCATATCGTTGTGCTTGAAGGACTGGATGACGGCACCAGAGAGACGAGCACCGACACGGATGGAAGCGTGGTTGAGCTCATCGGAGATGATAAGGCAACCCTTCGAGACGAGAGCAGGGAAAGAGCTGGCGTTGGTGACGTAGCCCATGGAGAAAACCATGGCGGCAGGCTTGCCAACAAACTCGGCAATCTCGCGTTCCACCTCGAGAGCAAGATCCGTGGTACCAGCAGCGCCTCGAGGGCTGCAGGTGCTGACGCCGTAACGCTTTACACATTCCTCGACAGCATCGGCACAAGGACCGTCGGACTGAGCAAAACCGAGGTAGTTGTAGGAGCTCATGTTGAGAGTCTCAGTGAAGGTGTTGGTGTACTGATAGGTGCGGTTGAAATCATCAGACTTGCGGTCCATGAGGGTGATGAAACGTCCAGGAACGCCAGTAGTGGGACGGGCGAAGCAGTCGTCCAGTCTCATCTTCAGACGACGGACGTAGAAGTTGTCAAAGTCGGAGTTGAGGGCAGCGTAGCCATTGGCAGCCTTGAGGGCACGGTAGTGCTTAGGGTTGCCGAAGCGCTTGCCGAAAAAGTCACGGAAGTGGCCGAGAAGAATGAGAATGAGGTAGCTGATGTAGGTGGTGAGAATGAAATAATAGGGTGGTTCGTCCTCGACGGGGGCTTCAAGGGGTTCTCCATGAGACATGCTGGTGTATCGGTGGCTCGGGTGGGCAAGGGGACCGAATTGAGCGTCGGCACGTCTCTGTCGCTCGACCTCCTCGGCGGACTGAGGCTGGAAAAGGGTCGTGGTGGAGGTATCGACACTGTTGATTTCACCAGGGCCGGCAGTCGAGAGGGAGATGGTCGGGAGGGCTGCAGGCGAGGGCGAGAGGCCAGGGGCGCCAATGGGCTGGTGCTGCTGCATGGCGAAAAGAGCCTGTTGGGCGCCTGTCTGCTCCTTGGCCTTGGGGCTGGTGAAGAACTGGGTGATGCGGTTGCCCTTTGAGGTAGACGGGCGCCTCTCGCCCGACTTGGCGGGTTGGGACATGGAGGAAGAAGAGGACGAGAAAGGATTGGCGAGCCGACGGGGCATGTCTCCTAGCTGGGTTGCGAATTAGGGAGAGGTTTGTTGCGAAGACGCGCGAAGGTGCGGATGCGGATGCGAAGACGAAGGATTAAGATCTGAGATAAGATCTGGTGGTTGCCGAAGATTCAGGGTCAGCGGGTGTCAATGCTAGTGGACGAATTGGCACGAGTGTGGATGATGATGCATGATCCGCTGGGGCTGTTGGCGAGGGTGTGGTGCAGAGCTGACGATGATTGGGAGAGGAAGGAGAAAAGGGAGAGAAGCGACGGAAGAGGCGAGACTCGAAGAGCAGAGCAGGGCACAGCAGGCAGAACGGTGCCGCAGAATGATGCAATGCAATGCAGTGCGGTTCAAGTCAAGCCAATTCCAGAAGCAGAAAAGGGAGGCGCACGGGAAGGCACTCGACACCGATGGATGGAATATGCCGAGTAGTAAAAGATGAAAGTGAAGGAGGCGAGTTGGGACGGGGAATTCAAGGTTGGTGCCAGGAGGCGCAGGAGGTGGCGTCGCCAGGAGGAAAATTGGGGAAAGTGACGATCTGCCCGTTGCAAATTGGCAGTGGATACCTCCCAAGCCGACTTTGGCTGGCCACTTCCGACACGGGCCGCACGCCAAGATGCTGCACACACCCACCCACAGTCACTCCCACTCCCACTCACACGCGCATCTCTCTGTGCGACCGTGTGGGTGAGTGAGCGTGGGTGTGGGTGTGGATGCGCCAGACGACGAACCATCCCTAATGAGCGCCGGATGAATCCATCTACTTGATAGTCATCTCGGAGCCGGAGCCAAACTGAGGTGCAAGGGGGGGAGCCGACGACTAACACCAAACAAAACCAGTAGATAATGAATCACTCACTCACTCGACTCGTCACGCAACCAACCACACGGGCTTCTGGCGGTTTTGTCTTGTTCTCGCGGCAGCTCCGGAATCCAAGCACCGAGACGGAAAAAGTTTGGTTCGCTTCGTCCCAATGGAAAGGCCGGCGACGCAAGGCGCGAGGATTGCGACTCGTTCTCGTCCGGATGTTGGGGAACGGCGGTTCGATGAGGTACGCGGGTCGAGACTCTCAACGGGCAGAGAGCGCGTGCGCGGTCAATCCCTCTACTGAGACGACGTCGAACTCACCGCAAGCCAAGCCCAAGTTGCAAAGGAAAGTGCAAGTGTCGGGAGGGTTGGGGCTGATGAGCAACGGGAGTAGGGGAGAGATGGAGAAAGAGAGACACCACGAGGCGGCAGAGGCAGCGGGGATAATGGGAGGGGGACCAGCTTGAATTAAAAGCAAAGAGCCCGCGCCAGTGACAGCGAACTGTGTCACACCCGCTGCATACAGACGCAGTACCGTACTTGGTCACTTCACACACCCTCTCCAACGAACCTGGACGGGCGGGTGGCGGGGATGGGCACGGCGGCCGGGGGGGGCACGGAGGCGAACGGAGCTTTCGAGGCATCTTAGCCTGGCTCATCAATCAGGGCCTCGGAGAACCACAAAAGCCAGAAACAACAACTCACCTAGACTCACCCAACTCACATCGGCCTGCGCCGGCCACGCCCGGCCGGGACTGCCCAAAGATTTCAAGGGGCGCTCGTCTTGTCTCGAACCGTCTCCTGAACAGGGAGGGCACCCAGCAAGCGGCGGCATAATTAGTGGGTTCCCCAATTCTCTTCTCCTCGCCAACAGGGACAGGAACACATAGCGAGCAAGAGTCGCGCGCGCGCAAACCGAACAGAAGGTCGAACGCGACCCGAACATCAGCGAACAATGACCCATGTCGCCCTTCAGCCAGTCCCGTGGATGCCGGGGGGCCCTCGCTTGACAACTCGCCACGCCTTTGCACGTTGCAATCTGCACTTGGCCTCCAATGCCTGTGCCGTCCAGGCCCTCCCGCCCTGTATCCCATCGTCATCCGCAGTCATGGGTCCAATCCGACGCCTGGTCTCCGAAGCTTCCCCCCTGTGCGAGTGTGTGTGTGACAAAGACTCAAGAGAGCCAAGGCTACGACCCTTTTCGCATGGTCCCAAGGGACCTTCAGTGCGTGGCGCTCCCATGCCTCCCGAGCTGTCCGGTCGGCGGTTGGGCGTGTTAGTGACGCATCCAGCCAAGCGCTCCCGCTGCCCTTCGCCTCAGCCCTCACTCAGCCTCGGCTCGCGCTGACTGCTGGTGCTCAGCCAGGGGAAGGTGACGAAGCATTGCAGTGCAGTCTTGCTGTGCACGACATGAACCCGACAGCACCTCGCTGCATTGAGTCGCGACATTGCCGTGGAGCAAGCTTGGCTTCGATAGCTCCTCGGCTCCAGAAAAGCGGCGACGCTGCGGCCCCGCACGAGTCAAGAATGCGGTGAGCTCGTCGAATGGGAACCCTCGGAAGCTTCAAATGCGCCACGAGTTTTTCGCCAGGTTTTTCGTACCAGGGTCCTCTCGTTCGGGCCCTTGGAGGCTGTCAGGCTGCTGGCTTTGATGAAACCTAGGTCTATGCCTACAGGATCAATCGCAGCTGGACTCCTGGAGATTAGCAGGGGACACGGCCGTCGCTCCCGATGATCGAATCGACGATGACATTGGGTAGGCTTTACTCTCTTTGCCGGTAAGTTGTATTAGCTCGAGACCATTGGGTACAAACAAGTACCCAACTGCTAGGTCTTGGGCTGGCGGCCTCCCTCCGTCACCTCACCTCACCTCACGTCGACCTCATATTCCGTCTCCCCCAGTGCTCTCTCCGGCTTTGCCTCGCCGCAGATGCGTCAGCTTGGCTGCGGACCCTGTCTGCATCTGGCCGCGGATGGGAGAGGAATCGTATGAATGAAATCAATGGTCGAGAGCAGTGCAGAGCCACATATAGATGCCTCATGCACAGCAAGGGCGACAAGCGCTTAATATGCCTACATGATCCGATAAGATGGGAGATGCTCGAGCCTGGTTGGACGGCGCCCCTCAAAACACAATCCCCAACGGCGCCGGCACCTCATCAATCACAGCATGCATCACTTCGCATCCCCCCGAACAGCCGCAAACGCACGACATGCATCTTCGGCGCCGGCCTCGACTGCGACCGGCCTCGCGGAGCTCTTCACCGCCAAGCTCTCAAGCTTCTCCGGCAGCACAGCTAATGCACGCCGGGACCCGCGATGCTGACTTGCCCCGCGACCCCCGCAACTTTGATAGCAAAACTCGAAGGCCTGGCTGCTGGAGGGCGCCGTTGCTTGACCTGAAGCTACCAAGTACGTATACGATGCGATACGATACGACACGGTCCCGCGCAATGGCGTTGGACCCTGTGCATCCCGGTCCCGACTCGATCGTCCCATTCAGTCCCGGACTTATATCGTGCTACCGCCGTTGGTCTCCATACCAACTTTTTTGCCATGGGCTCACGCTCGCTTCAGCTGGGCTCCGCTCACGGGGTGGTCATCCGACAAGAGAGACGGGACAAAAGCCCAACAAGGTCCGAATGTGACGTACGTAGCGTAGTAGCTATCTCGTCTTAAGGATTGCAAAGTGTCAGCGGCACGGGCGGCGGGCTCGGGAAGATCGAGTGCCCCGTGGGCCGTAGCGTTGCCCTGCCTTTTGTCCAAAACTCCGAACATGGTGTAATCTTGGGAAACGGGGGGGCCTTCAATCACCATCAAACCCCCGTTAATCACCTTGTTGTACCACGTACGTCCGTCCCCAACAACCAGTCACCCGTTTAATGACCTGCCTATACTCCGTACATGATGGCCCTATTTGATACAGTTTCCCCCTCATGCTCTCTTTTCGCTGCGCTGCCCTTGTCTCAATGTTGCCTGGCCTTTTATTGGCCTCGCGTGGTAGGGGAGTGTAGATCAAGAGACAAGACGCGATATTGAGATGCCCATCCGTTTCGGGTAAGCGTCTACATACCTATCTATGCCTAGCATACATATTGTGTGACAAGCCACGGACGTCAGCTCAAGCCACAGAACATGACGAGTGTCCTGCCACTGTGCCACATAAACACCAGCCACGGCTTGCGTCCATCAGCATCAGCATCAGCCTCCCCCACCACCACCGCGACTTCGGGGACCGGCATATCAGCGGGGTCGAGAAGCCGAGACGACGCGGAAGGGGGCGGCTTACAACGGCCATGAACCGAGACTGTGAAACCTTTGGTGCGCCGAGGTTCCGCGTTGCGACGCAGTTCTCGGAATAGCAAGACAGGAGAAAGGAAGGATATTTTTTCTGCTGCCAAAATAGTCGAGAGACTCGCGAAATTCCAGTGTGTCTCTTGGCCCTCCCATAACCATTATCTTGCTCGACTGTTCCTCGCCCAACTTCCGCTGGATTCCGAGCGGCCATTCCGATCTCGTTTTCTCTCTCTTCCCCCCCCCCCAACAAACCTCCCATCCCTCCAAGCCATCTCGCGCTCTCTTCGTCCTCTCGAGCTCACTCAGATCCATCCGCTTCTTCACGCCACCACAGCCATGGCCGTCCCGTCGACCGACAAGAAGCCCCCCGCCGACGAGCTCTGGAGCCATCCAGACCCGACGTCAACGCCCATCTGGCGCTTCATCGAGCACGTCAACGAAAAGCATGGGCTCGGTCTCGACGACTACACGACGCTCTACCAGTGGTCCATTGACAACGTGGCGCTCTTCTGGGAGGAGGTCTGGCACTTTGTGGGCATCACGGCGTCCAAGCCCTTTGATAAGGTACAGCAATGCGTCCATGGGAGCTTATACCCGATGCTCAATGTCACGGAGAGGGAGTGGATGTGGGAATAGTATCTCAAGTGAGACTATCAGCGTGACGTTGTGTCACTGCAGGGCACCAAAGCAGGCCATTGAGCAATCCTCGTGCATGTCGATTACAAACCTCGTCCCAAGCTCACCATCCGCGACGACACAGGTCCTTCCCCCGAATGCGCCCATGTACCCTCGCCCGGACTTCTTCTCCTCGGCCCGCCTGAACTTCGCCGAGAATCTGCTGTTCCCCGCCACGTCCCCGGCGCCGGCTCCGTCCGCCCCGGCCGTCATCACCCTCACCGAGCTCCCGGGCTCCACCGTCACCACCTCCTGGGCCGACCTCCGCGACGCCGTCCGCCGCTGCTCCAACGCGCTGCGCGCCCAGGGGCTCAAGCAGGACGATGTCGTCGCCGGCTACGTCTCCAACCATGTCGAGGCCCTCGTTGCCATGCTCGCCGCCGCGGCTGTGGGCGCCGTGTGGACGGGTATCAGTCCTGATAACGGCGTCAGTGCCGTTTTGGACCGCTTGACTCAGATCGCGCCCAAGGTGCTCTTCGCGGACAATGGCACCGTTTACAACGGTAAGGAATGGTCCAGCGTGTCCAAGACGACCGAGATCGTCGCAGCCTTGCGTGTCACCGGGCTGCAGGCCGTCGTCGTCATCGACAACATCCGCGCCGGCGGGCTCGGGCTCGATGAGATCACTGCGCAAGGGGTCACCGCCGTCGAGTACGCCAGCCTCCTAGCATCTGCTCCAGACGAGCCCCTGAAATTCGAACAGCTCCCGCCCTCTCATCCTCTCTACGTGCTATACTCCAGCGGCACGACTGGTCTGCCCAAGGCCATCGTCCATACCGCTCTCGGCACGCTCATCCAGCACAAGAAGGAGCATATGCTACACTGCTCGATGTCGAGCGCCTCTCGGATGCTCTACTATACTACCACCTCGTGGATGATGTGGCACTGGAGCATCGGCGCCCTCGCCGTCGGAGCCACCGTCATCGTCTACTCCGGCTCGCCCTTCCGGCCGCAGGGCCATCTCTCCCTACCTCGCCTCCTGTCCGACCTCGAGGTCACCCACTTCGGCACCTCGGCCGCGTACCTCACAGCCCTCGAGGCCAACGGCGTGTATCCCGTCCGCGAGCCGGGCATCGACCTCTCGCGCCTCCAGGCCATTTACTCGACGGCCTCACCCCTGCCCCCTTCCACGTTCAAGTTCGTCTACGAGGCGTTTCCCGCGCACGTCAACCTCGCCTCCATCACCGGCGGCACCGATATCATTTCTCTCTTCGGCGCCCCTTGTCCGCTGCTCCCCGTCCGCGTGGGCGAGATCCAGTGTGCAGGCTTGGGCATGGCCATCCGAGTCGTCGACTCCGTTACTGGAGAGCCCGTCTCCGCAGGCAATCCCGGCGACCTCGTCTGCGTGCGGCCCTTCCCTTGCCAGCCGCTGACTTTCTTCGGACCGGGTGGCGAGGCCAAGTATCAGGCGGCGTACTTTGACCGATTCGCCGATATCTGTGGCGCAACAGGCGCGGTGTGGCATCACGGCGACTTCGTCACGATTCCCGACGCGGGGACTGGCAGCCTCGTCATGTTGGGTCGATCAGACGGCGTGTTGAAACCGTCGGGCGTGCGGTTCGGGTCTGCGGAGATTTACAACATCCTCACGCGCTTCTTCGCTGCCGAGATCGAAGACGCCGTTTGTATAGGCCGGCGCCGCGCAGAGGACACCGACGAGGTTGTGTGCCTCTTCGTCGTCATGGTGCCGGGAAAGACGTTCGACGACGACCTACGAAGCCGCATCAAGGCCAAGATTAAGGGAGAGTTGAGCCCGCGGCACGTCCCAGGTGTTGTTGAGGAGTGCGGCGGCGGTGTGCCCAAGACGGGCAACGGCAAAAAGTAAGTTTTCTTTCTAATACAACCGGCATGTAGGAGATTCTAACTTGTGTGACAGGATCGAGGTTGCTGTCAAGCAGATCCTCTCGGGACTGCAAGTCAAAACGAATGCAAGCGTTGCCAACCCTGAGGCGTTGGCCTGGTTCAAGGAGTGGGCTGAAATTAATTAGAAATACGAGAATGGATAGAACAAAGAGTATTTTATTGAAAGAGATAAAAACTGCAAACGGGCAAGACAAATGATTGCAACATCTGTTGCTTGTGCTCGGGTCAGTAATGTCCAAACAGTCACCAGATATTAATGTTCCCACTGGTTTTGGATGTGGATTCTGGGCAAGAGGTTTTCAGACGAGCTCATATAGAAGCAAAAAGAAAAACCACTAGATCACACACTAGACGGCATTCATCGAGCGTTAATCCAACACTGGCAATGTCCAACGATTCCTGAAGTATATTCTGCTATTCTTAGTCAAATCCTACGTCAGTATAGGGTAAACTGCTTGCCAACATAACGAGTCAAACATGGATGCATTCGGAGATTCCGACGCTCTCCTCGGTTCGGAGAAGCTCCTCCTAGTCTGGCCCATCTTGAGACCGTCGGAAGAGGCCACAACATCCTGCAGGGTTGGAGTCCAAGACATTTCATGCATGTCTTGGTTGAACAGCTGTCTCTCCACACAACCCCTCGCAGGAGGAGAACAAAAGAAAAAAAACACCACCACGTTGACCGGGTTGACGGCGCACAAAAGGGACAGGGATGACGCGATGTGGCACGAAGTCTCCTGTGCATGCTTAATTTTAGGGGCTTTGCTATTCACTTTGGTTCCCCGGCGTTGCACCAGTTCTCAGGATGAAAAGAAAACATACACTAGGCAAGCTGGGGAATGATGCAGATTGGATCGAGAGGGGATGACCGCATTGGTGGCGGGAACCAACAATCGCCCAGGGCGACGATTTACCCTAGCGGAGCGGATTCTGACGTGATGGGAGAAAGGCGTTAAAGTGCAGAAAGAAGCCTGTTCCCTCATGCACGCAGCCGTTCTCATGGCTGACGAGTTTTTCCGCAGGGTAGCATTGTAATTTGCACAGGAGAGAGCACGGGGGGATGAACCAGGGGGTCGGGTTCGAGAAGGATAGTCTCACGATCTGTCGTATCACACGGAAAGAGATATTATGTGTATAGGAGACGTCCAAGGCCGCCGGCCAACTGTTGCAAGCGTCGGACGGTGAGCTCAAGTGCTGTGTGAAAGAGCGCAAAGGGGCCAAAGTACGTCAGAAGTCCAACGTCTCCAAGAGCGTCAGGAGAGACGAGCCACGACTGAGGCCACAGTTGAAACAATGTCGTGTTGGTGGTTATGGTGAAGAATTACACGTATATCGCTTCCCAATTATTGGTACATCGTCATTCAATGCCGGTCCGGGGTTGCATGGCTGCTCTCCTGGCTTGACGAGCGGCACCCAGGTCAGCATCGGGGACAGCAGAGGTTGAAGCTGATTGGGAGCAAGCCCGAGATTGTCTGGCGTGATGGTAGGTACCTGAATGTTAAGGACATTGAGAAGGAGACTGTTAGTCCCGGAGGCAAGTATCTGGTAGTGGGTGCCCATGTTTCAAGAACGACGAGTATCGCCGGCTTGACCCCCGAGCTAACATCGCGAGTACTGATATGTCTGCATGTGTAGAATGGTCGTGTCAGCGTCCCCTGCCACGCACGACCTTGCAGGTGTACATAGTAGAAGACGCTGCAGGGATAGCTTCCAGGTTAGCCAGGACCGGCCGGGCTGGGACTGGGGCTACCGGGGAGCCACTGGGGGTCGTCGCCCGCGCGAGTGGATGTTTGCGGGTCGTTTGGAGGACATCGCAAATTGCGCTGGTCTTGGTGCTCTGGCTGATACGTACCACCCTCAGTTGCCAAGGTAAAGTCTCGGGTCTCTCGAGCTCCTGATCCATTGGCTGTTCTCGGTGGTCAGGAACTCCAGGAAGTGGGCGGCCTCGAGAAGGCTTCGGCAAAGCTAATACACAACATGAATGCGCCGATGTTGAAATCTTAGTGCCACTGCCCACACGCCTGAGGAAGCCATCAACGGGCCAGGACGGAACCTTGTTTTGATACGGACAAACTGAGTCTGCCCAGGGACCCGAAATAACGAGAAGAAGCAAGCATGCGTCTGGGGCAATTAAATAGTTCGCAGTACGGCGAGCAAATCAAGGAATCGATCGAGGGAAGCTGCGAGATGATGAGGTACCATGCCCCAGTGGCGTTGCAGTGGTACATCCATCCAGCATCCAGCATCCAGCGTGCAGCTGACGAGGTTGCATGTGCTGCAGGTACCAGAGAACCAACGTCGCAATCGCTGTTTGCAAGCCCACTGGCGCTGCAAACGAAAGCCCCTTGCTGCCCAGGTAAACGAGGCTTTTGATGGATGGCGGTCGCCTGTTTCGCTGTCCAACAACTCTCAAGGAGCCGAGACGATCCAGAGCGCCTACTTCCTCTTTGGAACGGGGTACCGACGGCCGGGTGCTTCAGGCTGGGCCGGGGAAAGTGTTTGTCGTACGACGAGGTTGTGGGAAGCGTGTAGGTGAACATGTTAGTGCGTACAAGGCGCGTCGATGGTTCGTAGTGTCCATCTGCCACAAGACAGACAGGCATCCGTGGAATGTCACAGCTCGTTGTTGACTGCTCGCTGCTGAGTCTGACGGTTCATTGTTCACTGTTCGCACGAAGGCGGCCCAGCATGATCGACGACCGGGGCAACGCACGCTCGTCAGCAGATGGGGAGCTTCGGAGCTTCGGAGCATCGCAACCTCTCACCTCTCTCAGCCGGACAGCTGGAGGGTCCCCAGAGAGAGTAGAGCTCCTTGGGAGGGCTCCACAGGATCCTCCACCCATTCCTTGTTCCCCGGGAAGGGCTTGCAGGAGGTTGCCCCATAATAGTAGTGTGCGTGCGTGCGTCCCTGTATTTGTAGGTCTGAATTTCTGAAGACTCTTGGTAGTACGTGCAGTAGTGCTCGGAACTGTCCCCGTTGTCGAAGAAGTTGTATTGGTGATGAATGTCGAGGGCATGTTTGCTGCCTTGTCTCGTGAGCCCGCTCTTGGGGTGTATTAGCATGATGCGGGAAGTCTGTGATCAGACAGTGTCGAGTCAGTTGCAGCACGCCTTCGAAGAATGGTGGAGAGCACGGCCGACCACACATACCGAGCACAGTGCGACTGCTCGGCGCCCAGATTGTGTCAGACACCCCTTTGTCCTGAACTAGCTCTGGTGTCGTTGACTCGTGGTGTTGACTGCAGACGGTTGACACAGACCGCAGCAAGGCAGCGAAAACGAATAAACGGCAAGGACCTGAAGCCAAAGACCACGGACAAGGATTGGGAAGCTGCGGAAAGGGATAAGCGCAAAGACGTTCTAGCAGCTCATGATAGAGGCCGCGACACGTCCAGAAAGCAACCAGGCAGATGATGAAGGGCGACCCCTCGCCATCATTCGTCACCTTCAACCCCCGTACGTTCAAGCATCGCATCATCGACATGGTGTCTCGGTATTGGTACAGCTCACAGGCAGGTCGGGGCCGTGCTGTGCTTGTCGACCCCGTTAGTGAGAGGCCGAATTGCGGATTGCAAATGGGAGGATGGTTGTCCAAGATGGATGTCCAACGGGTGGAGCCTACTAAGCTCGCCGCTGCAGGCCGGAAAATACCTAGCAGCTAGAGGTACTTACTACGTACGGACTTCGCTTCCGAGCCTTGAGTTACCAATGGCGCGCTCCGGAGCTTCATAGTACGAAGCACCTTACTCACGGATAAGTAGGGGAGAGGAACAAGGAGAGACTGCTTGCCCCAGCTCCGAAGGCCCTAGTCCGGCCAGCCCCAAGCTAAGGTACCGGTTTCTAATCTGTGCTAAATCAGTGTCTAGGTAGGTAGCGAGCAAGCCCGTCGCATCAAGTACCAGCCTACCCAACCTGGCTGATGGAATACCTCGAGCCGGGGGGGGATCACCTTAGCTTCCACTCCACTGTAATCTGGCGCAACCTGGTGGGTTGAGGGGGCTGCTCGAGGCCTCGGTCTCAGGATAGGCGGAGGAGCCCAGTCCAAACCTCGCAGGTTGTAGCCTCTCGGCTTGGATTTCCTCCTTCTTCCTTCTGGGTACTTACAGGCTGCGGTACTTCGTAACTTAGTTGATCGGAACCCAAGGTTGGATGTTGAGCCTGGGCTTGTATCGCTCTCGCCCGAGCCTCTAGCCGTCTTGGTGTTTTCCTCGTTCCCCCAATTCCACTTCAAGCAGTGCATGGAGGCTAGGGTGGTGGGCAAGAAGGCTAGTGGGCCAGTTCCGCTGCGTCCGAAAGATACATGCGGGCACACAGTGGACACGCATAAGCCATTTGTACCCAGGCGGCGCACGTACCACTTCACTGAAAGTGTCGCTGAATGCACCACTGCAACTTTGCGGCCGCCGCCGGCAGCCAGAATCCATCCCAAACCATCTGCGGCGACTTTCATCCCAAGCCCATGGAGCAATTGGAGCACCCGTCCCATTCCCATGTCATCCACTGTTGTTTTCTTCTTTCGGACCCCCGGCTCGCTGTCTTTTCTTTTTGACGGTGGGCTTTTTTTCCCTTTCCCTTTCCCATTCCCTTTTCAGTCCGAGTGCTACTCTGTCCAGATGACAAATCTCTCTACTTCGTACCTAAGCAGGTACGTAGATGCTTTTCGCCATATCTAATCCTCCATATTCGTACTGTGCACTGTCTCCCGCCCAACCCCGATTCAAGGAAATTGTACATGTTAGCTATCCAATCCAAAACCCTGGGCAAATCAAAGTCCTGTACTATTGCTGCCCGCCGTGCCCTTACTCAGTCACTACCGCCATGTACCTCCACTCCTCATAAGGCAATTCCCCTCCCCCTGCCCGCTCCATGGGCCCTCCCCTGTCTGGCTCCAGCCCACTACTACCCGGGGCGGACTTCCTAGGCTCTCGTTCACTGGCTCGCCCACTGCTACCACCTACTGCTTAGGTACCCTAGGTACCCACATCCGCTGAAAGAAGAACCCCCTAAGAACCCCCCCGGCCGAAATTCGACAGCTCGGCCCCCCCTCCTCGACTCCCCCCTTCTTTCCGTTCTCCCCCAGCGCTTCTGCGACTGGCTAGGCCCGCTACCCCCCTGGAGCTTGCATTCCCTTCCCCTAACCACCTCTCACTCTCACTTCTCTCTCTCCCTCTCCACACCCACTCTCGCCCAGGTGCAGTCGTGTTGTCGATTCCATTCCGTCCAGCCATCTCAATCCAACCCAGTCCTTCGACGACCTACGGCAACTAATCTTCCATCCCACCATCGCCATCGCCATCCTTTGCCCGGCCGACGACCTCACGCGCCCACCAAGCCCGACCCGAGTCTGATCGCCCATCGTCACGTCGCCCTCGTCCTCGACCTGACTCCGGTCTTCTCGTTCCCAGCCTCCTCGCCCTTCGCCATCACACCGCTGCTCGATCACAATGAACTCGCAAGGCGCCAGCGACGTCTCGCCCGAGGCTATGCAGTCGCGAATCCAGCAGGCCCGCCGCGAAGCTGAGACACTCAAGGACCGCATCAAGAGGAAAAAGGATGACCTCGCCGATACCACTCGTACGTGCCATGTTCTGATCCCGTGGGCTCGGCGACTGCGACAGAAGCGACGGCGACGGTGACAATACCTATCACAGTCGCCTCCGCTCGTCGATTTGCCCCCGCTACTTCGGTCAGTTTCAAAACAGTGCTAACATGGATCTTCAATCTAGTCCGCGCTGTCGCGCAACAGGCTCACGAGCCTATCCCCAAGAACCAGCTCATGAAGGCCAAGCGGACACTCAAGGGACATCTGGCCAAGATCTATGCCATGCACTGGTCCACCGACCGAAGGCATCTAGTCTCCGCGTCTCAGGACGGCAAGTTGATTATCTGGGATGCCTACACCACAAACAAGGTTCATGCCATTCCCCTCCGCTCGTCCTGGGTCATGACTTGCGCCTACGCCCCCAGCGGCAACTTCGTTGCTTGCGGTGGTCTCGACAACATTTGTTCCATCTACAACCTCAACCAGCAGCGCGATGGCCCCACTCGCGTCGCTCGCGAGCTCTCCGGCCACGCCGGTTACCTGTCGTGCTGCCGCTTCATTAACGACCGCAGCATCCTCACCTCGTCTGGTGATATGACCTGCATGAAGTGGGACATCGAGACTGGCCAGAAGGTTACTGAGTTTGCCGATCACCTCGGCGATGTCATGAGCATTAGCCTCAACCCTACCAACCAGAACACCTTCATCTCGGGTGCCTGCGACGCCTTCGCTAAGCTGTGGGATATCCGAGCTGGTAAGGCCGTTCAAACCTTTGCCGGTCATGAATCCGATATCAACGCCATCCAATTTTTCCCCGACGGCCACTCGTTCGTCACTGGCTCCGACGATGCTACCTGCCGCCTCTTTGATATTCGCGCGGATCGCGAACTGAACCTCTACGGGGTGAGTGGATCCGGTAAATTGGACCTCGGACTTCGCGCGCTAACGTAATCGGTAGTCGGAATCCATCCTGTGCGGTATCACGTCCGTTGCCACTTCTGTATCCGGACGATTGCTCTTTGCTGGTTATGACGACTTTGAGTGCAAGGTACGCATTCCCTAGTCGCAATTGATGGCGCATATACTGACTCAGTGACGTAGGTCTGGGACATCACCCGCGGCGAAAAAGTTGGATCGCTCGTCGGCCACGAGAATCGTGTCAGCTGCCTCGGCGTGAGCAACGATGGCACCAGCCTATGCACGGGCTCTTGGGATTCTCTGGTAAGTGGTTCTTTGGCGTAACTTGCAGCGATGGCCCATTCTCCGCTTCCCGCTCAACGAATGGAAGCAGGAGGCGTATGGATTTCGACTGACCTTACTTTTAGCTTAAAATCTGGGCCTACTAAACCCCGTCGGCGAATACGATGGAAGTTTTGTCTGGATATACGAACGCCAGAACGCGCTGCTGCCTATACCATCTGCGTTCAAACGACCATATTGCCCACCAATCTCGAAGACTAATCACGCCCATCTTGCGACTGTTGGCGTACGCAGGACGAAGTGACGAACCGGACCTTCTTACACATACCCTTTACCGACGAAATTCCCCGACCGGACGCGAAGACTCGAATGTGGGCTATTTTCCCGTGACGGCGTGGGGAAAACACTGACTGATGCGATACCTCTTCTTTTCTCTTTTATCTTGTTCTCTCTGCCTCTTGATTGCAAAATTCTCTGCACAATAGTTTCCCCTTTTCTGACACAGCTTTAAGTTGTTAGTAATGGGCGGTTGTATTACTGGATGGGATTTTCTGTGTCTTCAGTGGCCCTCTGTTCTCTGTCCGTCCTCCTCGCACCAGCCACTCGGTTTCGATCTTTCATCATTCATGAAGACGATTATGAAGAAAAAGGACTGGAAGTTGAGGGGGACGATGATGATACAAAGGGCCTTCACGGGAGTTGACGGTTACACCGAGCCAAAATTTCAAACCTCGAGATAATACACTACGATGATCCAAGAAACCACGCTGGCTCCTTTCACCTTGCAACAGTTCCGGGTTCCAATGAAAATCGGTCGCAACCGCCCACGAGGCACGAGAAGAAAACTGGCTGATACATGTGGAAATTGCCATGGAAAGCTGAGGGGCACAAAAAGCATGAAGTCGAACAAAGGGTTCTTCTGGGTTCTGGTGAAAGGAGACGGATGAGGGTGATGGCGCATGTTAGCAACGTGTGGATGATTTCCCGTCAACCCTGCTGTTGCGTTGTGCTGTTACATGATGCTGTTTCTTATGATGATGCGAATTCCCATATTGCATCATTCTCTTTTGGCATGTATCTTTCTGTAAACTCTTTCCGCTTTGTCTTCTAGGAGCGGTTGGGATGGGAACGCTGCAAGGTTCGACTTCAGCTTTGTATTTGGAGGACAACTTGCTAGATGGCTGGCTAATAATTCGTTGACGGGGGAGAGCTCTGATGACTGAAGAGAAGGGGACGGGAATGAGTGGATGAACAAGTAGAGGTAATAGAAAATTGATTGTTCCCTTTTCCAATGCCATGACTTGTTAAAGGTGTTTCGTGGGGTGGAGGATGAAGAAGGGAAAGAAGACGAGTTTACGACGCGGTGCAGAGTATCGACAGTTACTTGGCAAGTCTCTTCTGAGTCGGATTGAGCAATGTGCGACCTGATTTCCTCGGACTGGGGTGCGTAGGCCATTGACTGACGAGGAACGTTCGGATATTCAACAACTGTTTGGTTATTGGTTTCACAGGGACGAAACAGCTCCAACGTTGAGATCGGCTCTCTTTTACAGAGGACTCACGCTCGCGGGACTTGAAGTTGACAAGGGGATAAGGGGAAGAGCAACATCGTAACTTGGTAGTAGCTTGGACCTGCAGGGATGAACATGCATTGTAGATGACGAGTTCCGAAGTATCGGATCTGGAATGCGCGTTGGTGGATAATGATGGCGATCATCAAAATGCCCGGAACTCGATGAGGAAACGTAAGGATGACGCCGCCTCGTACCGTGCGGCTCGTGTTGATGAATGTGATAATAGAAGAGAGCGAAGAGCAGGGATGAACCATGGCTTGGCAGGATATAACACCATTGTTTTTGCGTGGTCACGGGGCACAACCAACAGACAAAGAAATGTTAGAAGATGAATGATGAACTAGTATTGGCATTGATGATGCCCAAGTAGATAGCTGTTCAACGAGATGGAACAGCCTGAGACTTACGGCGGTGGAAGAGCCACGAGGTGAAGGACTTGGCATGATGATGCCCTCAATGCGCAGGGCAGCCACGAGGTTGTTTGGGTCCCCGTTTGAGACGATATGTTTAGCTAGCGACGCTTGGAGTAATGTTTGGCAAAACTCCCAACAGCACGGATCCATTTTGAAGATGAAACTCGCCATAGCACCACAATAGACATAAGGGGGTTCGTGGCTTTGGATCGCCAGATTGCTTTGTAGCCGCGTATTCATACGTAGTCTGGGCGTTAGGGAAGAGTCCGACCCAACGCGACTGTGACGCATCCAGAAACGCGTCTGAGAGCCAATCGTTCTCGAAGACTTCGGCGAAGCCGGACTGCCCGAGCTTCGATTGCGTTTTGTCCATTTCCCAATGGAGCCCTATTCATAGATAGCCGTTGCACACCTTAGTCCTAGGGCTGAGGTTTGGGTCATTTGCGCCATGGCTGCCTATTGAGGATGGCGTGCATGAATAATCTGGGGGAAAAGGGCGGACTATTTCCGAGATTCCGGTAGATGAGAGGATGAGATTGACGAGATTGGATGGACGAGCCAGGTCGTCACCAGAAGTGCGATCTGGGCTGTGGGCGATCGTGGCCATCTCGCTAACCCGCTGGTCATACCTGGGGATGTCAGAGGAGCGTCTTAGCCAGACCTTGGCCCATCTGGTTTTGCCCTGTTTTGATATTGACAGCGAGTCTTCCTTGCAAGCGCCAAGTCATCAAACTCGTCGCCAGGCCCGATGGATCCATTGACGCTTGACGCTGCATGTGTTGGCTGTTTGTTAAGGTGGTTCCGCGATATCGAACGATGATGCTGCATCGGATTCCGTGGTTTCGGGTGGGCAGGACGTGCAAGGCTGCAAGGACCACTGTATGAGAAAACGTCAATAACAACGTAAACAAACAAACATGGCCATCATCACCTGCGACTGCATGATGCACGCATGGTGCCATAGTTCTCACCCGGAACGGGGACTAGCAGACTGAGAGTTCCTCGGGTTCTAGACCTTCTCGTCCTCTCTAGGTTCAGGCCTCTAAGCATGCGACTGCTGCAATGCAAACGCACAGCACCGTTTCCGGCAGTGCCGTCATGGTTCGTCAGACGCAGGCAAGGATTCCCATAAGCGATGCTCGCCGTAGTTGCTTATGATTTCTAAACCGCTGCACTCGGGTTGAAGGCACCACCATGGTTCGAGGTTCCGCTCGAGCGACGGTAGCCATTCCTGCCGACTCTTCTTCTGTGCTCCTTGAGAACAGCGTGGAATAATCACACAGAACGGATCGGCGGTCACATGGCCTTCATCAGGGCAGGCGATGGGCGATGCGGTCAGCAATGATTGGGGATTGGTGAAACAACGAGCGGCGTGAAACAATCGGGCTTCAACGGACAGGGATGAGGGAGGCGAAGGGGCAGGCTACATCGTTCCGGGCCTAAGGCAAGATGCTAATGCCCAAGGCCTGGTGTGCTGCTTAGGTGGCGGTTTGCAAGATGAAGGCTGAAGCTGCCAGGGCTTGTGTTGACGGTGGGGCCGCTTGCGATGGCTGAGATTGCTTGATGCCTTTGATCAGAAGACCCTAGCTAGAGCTTGGTAGACTAGACGGCGTGTGCCTTGTTCGGCTGGATGCTTTGAACAAAGCAAATTCGAGAATCAGGGATCCATGGATAACGTGCGAGATGGTGTATCTGCATTGCGTTGTCATCTCTTCTTTCGAGATGGGTAGTGTGGAATAATTCCCGAACCTGGGTTTTGGGGGTTATAGCATTGCTTAAGTTGCATGGAAGGCTCTTGGAGTGCTGGCTGCATTCTAAGACCGTGTCATTCGTTCAGCGTAAACCAACGGCGGGACATGGAGATGGAGACGCCGACAGGGACAAGGGAGCGATGCCAAACTTGCGATGACGATGACTCCGGAGACTCGACGCTTACGGGGCTCGACTGGCTTGTAAGCTTCCATCGGCAAGTGCGACAGAGACCAACAGTGGGGCAGACGGTGTGATGCCATTGGCGCACGCCTACCTGGACCCAGGCAGATTGCCGCAGCGAAACATGCGCTGGAACCTCGAAGCTGCCGGGACACACTTCTCCGACGCAGGGGCGCCGGCATTGTTAGTGGCTCGGCTTGCTCCGTCTCCGCAAGCTGCGTCCCAGGTTTCTGATCCAATGTTTTGCCCATTTTCTCTTGGAGATGGGATGCTTTTCCTTTCTTTTTCCTCAAATAGAGGAGGCGGGGGTGCTGCTTCAGTGGGCGTAGGCGTGGAACCGTACGTACCTGAGGCGCTGAACCTTCTGATGGCGTGCAGCGGGAAAAGTGCGTGGATGGCGGTTTCACGCAAATGGAGGCGCTTACCCTCGGCGGGATGGGAGCAGTCGCGGGCAAGAGATGAATGGCATTGTTGTAAATTTCCGGCGCAGCATGAAGACGCAAATGTTCGTCTCTGTCATCGGCATTGCCGTATTAGTGCCAGTGCCAAGGGCAGCGTTGAGTGTCAGCGTCGATGAAGGCCAGCGCCAGCGCAGAGCCGGGCCCATAGCGATTGCAACGGTCTCGCACACCACTTCATTTCAATTCTCGGGCATCGACCCTGGCATCGCGTCCTGTGATAGGACACGAAGGAAGGATGGATGGATGGATGGATGGATGTAAGAACTTACCTAGTCCCATCCCAGGAACAGCACGCGCAGTAGTCTATCTATGTAATTGTTCACGAACAGAAGAAGGCCATATCACATGAACCAGCGAAAAGAACCGGAGATGGCATACATGCAGTGACGCATTCTGGCGCGCACCCTGGCCGAGTCCCGAAACAAACCAGCGACTCCCCGCCGCCCGCAAGTTTTCCCTCTCACAACCAAAGTCACGACCGTTTGCAACAGCGCCGCTCGATCCTTAGACCCAGACTTTGCTGCGTGCGTGGCTTGTTTGCTGGGACCATACTGATACAGAGACCGTAACGTCAACCCAGGCAGAGTCATCCATATCGATGCCAATCCTCAAACAGTCGCGCTCCTCCACCTCTCCACGCGCGCCCTGCACCGAGCGCTCAATCCCTGCTCCGCCCGACTCTTGCGCCCTCGACCCCTCGTCGCGTTTTGCTCTTGCGGCGTCGTGCCTTGCGCCTCCAGCCGTGCAGTCGGCTCACTAGGTGGCTCGATCCCGTGTCACTAGTCCCTTTTCCCCCTTCACGCCTCCAACTCCCCTCTCCTCACCCACCCACACCACCACAGCACAGCGCGTCCAGCTGCTCCGTCGTCAGTAGCGCTTCACACCCCCCCTCAAGGCCTGAAACAGCCCAACGCCCCGGAACGAGGGTGCCCCTTCTCACCGCCCTGGTCCTTTTCGGCTTTCGCCTTGTGCCTTGTTCTCTTGCCCCTGCTCCACATCTTCCAGAACGATACCCGTCACCAAAGCTCAGACACGCAACGCAACCCCTTCCTCCGCCACAGATCTTCTGCTCCTCAACTGCCGGCACGTACATATTAAGAGCCCTCCCCCGCCCTCTACAGCCCACCATGTCGACTCCCGCCCAAGACGAATTCAACGCCCTCGTTTCCAAGAATACCCACCGTGAGACCCTCCACCCTGAGGATCGCGACGACTTGGACATCCCAGATCTCTCGGAAGAAGACTCTTTCCGCAACAACCAAATCGACTCCGCCATGCGGATGCCTACCCTCGACCGACTCACTGGCGCTGGCGCCTCTGATATCAACCTGCCCCCCGCCTCTTTCGACAGTGGCCGCGCCACTGGCGTCAAGGGTGTCATCGCTGATGCTCGCAACTACGAGGCTGCTCGCAAGAACAAGTGGCGCAACCGCGTCCGCACTGCCCGCGCCAGCATCTTCGGCCTCGAGTCCATCACGCAGACTCCCTCCAAGAGCGACAGCGAGACCGATGATGACTCTAGGAGCGCAGCCAGCGACCCTGACGAGGAGGCCTTCCTTCAGGAGTGGAGAGAGACCCGAAGGCGGCAGCTGGAGAGCGATGCCAACCGGGCTGTGAGGAACCGGAGAACCAGCCCTAGCGTTCGCATTTACGGTCGCCTAGATGAGGTTGATGCTCTGGGATACCTCGACGCCATCGAGAAGGTGGGACGAGAAACCACTGTTGTCGTGTTTGTCTACGATCACGAGGTAAATTATACCACACCTTTCCACGACTCAATTCGTGACACTGACACGCATTGCAGTGCGAAGTCTCAGCTACGATTGAGGCAGCCATGATGCCCCTGGTCAAGGACAATACCGCCATCCACTTCGTCAAGGTTCACTACGAAGAAATCGAGTTTGACAATGCGGCTGTGCCGGCTATCTTGGCCTACCGCAACCAGGGTGACTTGTTTGCCAACCTGACTGGTGTCATCGAGATGATTCCCGACGATGAGAGCTTTGGCACCGCGGCAATGACTAAGCTGTTCACCAAGCACGATATCCTATGATGTGCTTTGGCCACGCCATAATATGCCCTACAGTAATGTCGTCACGTCCAATCACATTTATCTTGTCCATGTCGGTCACACTACGGACCCAGACACCGATACTCTATTACGATACCCCATACGGATGGAGGCTTCCTAGAAAAGGAGCCCTCGCCGGCAATATTCTTATTATTTCCTTTTATGTTGAGTTGGTGGAGTTATTTTGAGTACAGCACAGGATGGGACAGGATGACTTCCGCCACGATTTCTTGTGTAGTCTAGCCTCAGGGCCGGGTCAACGCGATGAGAATGGGAATGAGACCTTGTGGATATATAAAAACAAACGGGACCACTGGCTTCTTTTCTTTGGGATGAAGGTGCAAGGAAGATACCCATACGATTGGGTCATTAGACAGGAACGGAAGAAATGCATTTTTTTTTTGGAATTATGGAAGGTCTTTGGAATCAAATGTACGAACACTCATGGGATGTTGGACACAAAAGATATTCCTACCAATTTTGGTAAAGAGAAGAGGTTACTTCATTTAAGGCTGCTGTAACACGTGAGATTGATGAATCGAAGATTCGTAAAACTATTGATTGGGAAAGCTGACGCTGCTGGGAATGGATACGACCTGCCCCGCTAAACGTTCGTCTTATAAGTGAGGAGGTTCGAGGTCCTTGGTGTGCGGTGTGCGGAGCACGGTCTGCCAACACCTCGTCCTCTTTGCGCCTAAATCGAAGTATTCCATGGCACCTGATGCTTTCGAGGGCAACTTCGGGTCAGGAGGGTCAAGTAAAGAACTCGCGGAGCTGCTCGAATAGGGAGGTAAGGCGTCGACGGACGATAAGACATGCATGCGATGGGCGTGTGTGACACGGCGCTAGACGGACTGACGGGGACAGGCTGATGGAGGGGAGAGCGGCGCTTGGCGGGATGAGCTCAAGTGCCAAATACTCATCCTCAAAGACCTTGACCGAAAGACCCTGAAGTGGTGGACGATGGGATCAAAAGGTGTCATGTGGCGGCATCTTACGTCATCCAGAAGCCGAGAAGGTGACCAAAGAGAGCATCTCAATGGTGAGAGAATTTGAAGACTGCTAAGTTTTTGGAGGCGAAACTGGCTTTGTCGGGGTGAATATGCAGTGGGAGGATGACAAGACATGGCCCACGAGGAACATGAATTGGAGCAGCTAAAAAGCGAATATTTCTTCCTCCCTTATCGCCACCTCCTTTCTTCTCCTTTCTCCCTTCTACCTCGCTGGTATTGTTCTCAATGGGCTCAAGGGACAGGCTGGCCTGACGGGCTCGTGGACGGATGGGGAGATGCGGTTGAAGCAGACGAGGTGGTTCGTCGTCGAGATGCTCACGCGGCCCTTTCCAAGGCTCGATACCCCGCAGTTGCGCTGCGCTAGGGAGCTAAAGGGAGTCACGACGCCATCAAGGTGGGGCGCGGCGAGCTGCGATAACGACACCGAACAAGAGCAAATCGCCGGGAGACGGTGGTGCAATGGAGGCCGAGGACCACGTCTGTGTTCAGTATTCGTATTTCGGGCTGGAATTATTGGGCATCGACAGAGCACCTTGTTTAACATCCCTCTTCGTTTCTATTTGTTGCTCGCGGGTTGAAACGAAAAGCAGCAATGGGCTATGAAATTAATGGCTGCTCAGTGAGACGTGGCCCAAGGCTCACTACCTACTACGTACGTACTTACTTCGCTCGGTACCTGATCTGACGTGTATCTGTGACTGACAAGCCCAAGCCCAAGTCCACGCCCACGCCCACAAGGCACTGGCGGAAATGGATGGATGTGCAGCGCAGGGAATGGGGGATTTGCCCCTCCTTTCGACCCTAGAGGTGGATCCCCTTGAGTCTTGTCGTTTTGATGTTGGTATTAGCTCACGATAATAATTACAGACAGGTGTTGAACCAGGCAAGGCGCAGATAGTAGCCAGTGTGGCCAGAACTTGTCGTCCTCAGTGGGGGCGATATTCACTCCTTTTAGTTGTACTCGTCCCGGCGGTTATGAACGCACGGCGCAAAGTTAAGTACCGTTACCCTTTTGGTAGCCGAGGCGCATTACCTTCAACCGTACTGATCTCGCTGCCTGTTGCCTGCGAGCGTGAATTCACAATCCTACGTCCAAGACTACATCTCCCATTCCCATTCCCATTCACCACCTCCTCGTCTGCCACCACTTGTCGACTCTCACCTTCTTTTACCCCCCCCCCAGCTACCCTCCATCAAACCTCACGCCGCCCCTCCGTTCGCCGCCCGATAAGTTAGTCCACAGCGCCCACCCATCCCGGTCTGATAGGAACCAACCCCAAACGTCGCCCGGCCCATCTTATCAGCACGAGTCCCGACTCGTGTTAAAGAGCATCGCCCAATTTCACCTCAAACACCACCCCAGAACCTCGTCGGCACCTCTGCAACGTCATCGCAGGTCACCTCTAGACCCGCAAAGCTCGGTTGATTTCCCCACTGGTACTGTCCGCGTGCGGCGCCTCTTGGCCCAGGCAACCTCAGCCGTAGACAAGGCCGAGCGTCCAGCCCTCACCAGCTGCCAAGTAGGCAACAGAGTCGAAGCGACCAAACGGGTAGAACAAGACCAACGCCTTGTTGGATCGGTGAAGTGACACTACTGCTTTCCCGCAGCGAACCAGAAGGCCGAACGGGTGGCTCATACCTGCCTGGGCTGGGTCTTAGGTATTAGCTCAACCCTGATCTCCTTCATCCTTTGGACCTACCTACCCTTACAAACCAAAACGACGGGGTCCAGCCCTGGGACGGACATTCATCCATCCATCAAGGCTTCGTTCGGGTCGCATCCACCCCGAAGTGTTTCTCCGCTTCCCTCATCCCCCATCTCCGTTTGCCTTTCTTCTCCTACCTACACATGCTGGTAAGTCACTTCTTCCTCTCTTCCATCTTTTCCACTGCCGTCTCAACTTGCCTTGCCTCCCATCCACGTCGCTATTGCCTGCAAGACCCCGCCACAGCCACCGTCCACACCTCACCCGTCTCACTCCCTCTTCCCCCTCCATCTCCGGCGATCCGTTGCCCCTCCTTCCCCCGAACTCGCCCCTCCCATATAAGCTTCACCTGAACGTTCACGACTGTGCTCTCTATGTGTCGCTGAACTGCGGTGAAGCCTATGATGTGATAAGACGACGTCGCTGATTTTGCCCCCTCGTTATGGAACAGCAAGGCTCATCTCCTTGCATCCCGTCATCCGCCACCAACCGTGATACCCCGTCTGCCCGGGCGTCACCTGCGTCACTCTCCGCGCCGACGGTGACCCCTCAACCACTCAACGCCACAACCAATACCACCACCAACTCTACGTCTACAACCACCACCACCGCTTCCACTTCGACATCTAAACCTACCCCGACGACACCGACGGTCGGCGCCACGACATCTGCTTTGACGCCACCGCGGAATCAGCTCTCGACTTCCGAGCCTTCCCTCCGCTTCCCCCGCCCCCAGGGTAATCGTCACCTTGCGAACTGGATCTCGTCCAGCGATCCCGACATCATGCGCGTTACTACTACCGAGGACACCGGCTTGTCCGAGTCCACCTACGAACTCATCACGGGCACCGACACCGAGAGCCAAGATGACAACTATACCGAGTCCATTAGCGAGTCCGTCGGCTCTCTCGACTTCCATCGCCCCGATGACGTCCACAGCCTCGCCGACACCGAACACACCTACGACGACGAGTCGGTCGCTGGCGATTTCGAGCCTCATACCAACCCCGCCAGCGATGATCAAGACGACGAGGACGATAGCACCGGGCTTGACCAGACACCTGGAGTGCAGCACCAAGGGACATTCACTCCCAATAATGAGTCTGACGCCGAGTGTGAGTCGGAGGACGATGCTCGCTCTCGATCCTCCCTCGAGTATACACAACAGAGTCTCAAGACTCCTTCTATTCCCACTCCCGAAGCTAGCAAGATTGTGGATCGGCCCGCTGGTATGGTCGACCCCATGGCCGCTGCTGACGAGGGCAAAGACAAAAATGCAAGCCTACGAACCACCCTCAGCAAGTGGTTTTCAGAGTGCTACGCAGGCTTCCGGGATCGTGAGATCCTGGCATGGGACTCTTTGATGGAGTCCGCTACGTCGGCACTCCCTGGTATCATCTTTGCCCTTGTCATGGCCTTGCTGATCCCCGTCTTCTACTCACCCCCACCGCACAACCCCCACATTCCCGCAGCCACGTCCGTCGTCACTCCCCACACTACGACCTTGGTTCTCACTACCAGCCAAGCCTCTTCCACACTGCGGGCCCTGTCTACATCAACTGGGACTGCCGCGCTGGTCCCCCTTGAGGACACCCTGCCTGACGAGTGGCTTTTCGGGGCCAAAAAACCCGAACTGGCAGTTTTCAAGCAGCATGGCCACTTTCTCGTGCGCATGCCCCCGCATGTCAAAGAGACTTGGCTGGCAAAGAAGTGCTTGACCTTCTCAGCCACGCGTGGCGATGACACCGTTCCCGTGACCGTCTCGCCTGTCGACGATGGGATGCTTATCAAGTTTCCCTACGAAGAGTCTCACGGAACTGTCAAGGTTGACATCACGGCTATCTGTCGACCAAAGATTCGCCAGGTTTTCCGTATTACCTTTGACAAGGGCATCATGGAGGGGGCCTTGAAAATGACGAAGCACCTTGCCCAGGATCTGACCGAACTCGTTCCCGCTGCTGCTCAAGAGGCAGAGCGCTGTTTCGAGGAAGCCAAACGATCTCTTGAGTCGGCTTCTGACAATGTTCTAACAGTGTCTGACAGTCTCATTAAGGACATAAGCACTCGATTCTACAATGCACACCGGTCCCTAGGCTTCATGAAGGCCGATGCCCGGGAACGCATTCGAAGTGCCAGGGAGGAGGTGTCGAAGACAGTTGGAGATGTAGCAGAGCAGGTCAAGCAACAGCTGTCCAATGGTCGAGATATTCGGGACCAGGCCCAATTGAGCCTCCTTGATGCTCAGATCTCGGCCAAGCTATGGTGGCTGAAGATGACAGGAACCAACGACGATCACGACCAGTACCAGAATAAGGCCAAGGGCTTTATGGCTAAGAAGAAAGCCGACGCAAGCGAAGCCCGAAAGACACGACGCTACGACAGCAACGACAAGGCCCACGTTCGCTCCGGACTGTGGAACAAAGTGTTTCACGGGCCTCGATGCGCGCACAAACTCGGCCGAGGAAAGCGGGGAATGCAGCAATGCAATTTTGTGATGTAAAGGGTTATTATAATTCTTTTCTTTTGATCGTTTATTCTATGGTTGGAGATGTCTTGTGGTACGGATGGGTTTGGGCTGGCACTTCTGAGGTATTGGGACTCACGGTATCGGGCTGGAGTTCTTGGGCTCTCTCAACCATCATGTAGGCATGGCCTTGTCTTGCCTTTTTTTCTTCTTCTCTCTTACACTTTCCTTCCTGTTTGCTTCATGAATACTCAATGCCCCTCTGCATTTTCCTTGGTTATGCAGCATCTCCTCACTTTTTGATGTGCTTCCCGACACATGTGTACATGATACGATGGAATAAGACGCGGGATAAAGAAAAGCACGAGAAGGAAGCCGGACGAGATCCATTGATGGATATGTGAATATTGCCAGGCTGTAATACCATTAAGCGGAGTAAAGGGAAGGGAAAAGATGAGGTCGGACAAGATCCATCTGGAGATGAGTGAAATATTAGGTGAATACTACTAGGCTGTAATACTGTTCAACGTTTGTGGAGTCCTTTTGGAGTCATGTCTTGCTGGGATCGATTATTTATTTGTTACCAATGACAAGAGCAAAGGGTAGCTGCTATAGAACATTTTGAAGTACGGGCTGGTAATTAGCTGTCGAGCCATGCTGCCCAGCAACGTAGCTAAGAGCTCGGGGGTAGGGGATGCTGCTGAGGTAGGAGATTATACTACATATAATTAAATACAAGCTGTAAGCCGACGTATGTCAGCGTGACTTGATAAAGCCCAGGTGAACCAGCTTTTCAATTATTCGAAGGAGCTGATTGCGATATCAAATTATTCACGTGGCTCCACTAAGTAGAGCAACCTGCTGGGCCACCATCCCCACCTAGGCTGGGCCTTGGGAACTTAAGGGAAGCAGAGGTACCTCCTCAGCGAAATGTCGCAGAGCAGTGACTTACTAGTATTGTGGTGCCTGCCCTGAGGTCTGAGGGCACTGGGCCAATCATGTAGCCTGTTGGTTTTTTTGCAGAGCAGCACTGCTGGGTCGCAGCAGGCAAGCAAGCGGCCAACCTAAGGTGGGAAAGGAGGGGCACCTCAGGTATTTCTTTTCGGGCGGCGAGGACCTGCTACTAGGGAAGGGGGGGAAACAAATCACCAGACAAAACTCCCATCTCGCACCCGCACACACCCCTTTGCAGACCCATCACCAGCGCTGCAACACCCGCCGAATATTCCTTTTCCTCCGGTAAGATCTCTCTTTGTTTTCTTCTATGCTGCCTCGACGCTGCATTTCTTCTTCTCTTCACCCCGCCACTGGACTTCCCCCCCCCCCCCCTGCGCTTGTGGTCCGCCCGCAGAGCGTGGAGGGAGGTAGGGCGGGGGGGCGAAGAGGGGTCAAAACCGTGGAGGGAAACAACTTTGGGCTAACAGCATGGGCACCAGATTTTTAACGAACCCCAAGATACACGTCACAAACCGCCATCATGTCTGCTTCCGAGCCTACTGAGCCCAAGGTCGAGGAGACCAAGGTTGAGGAGACCAAGCCCGAGACCACCGAGGTACGTGGATGACGAACTGCTGGGGTTTGGTAGTGACGCTTCCCCGCGATTTTTGACGGCATCGCACCGGTCGACGGACAGCACGATAACAGGGTCGTTTCTCTCGTCATCGCCGGGATGGGATGGGATGGGATGGGCGGCTGTCGTTGCGTGCGTTGCTCAGCTTCGTCAGTCTGGCTAAACCCGTCTCGACTGGTCGTCTTGTTGCGGTCTGGCTTGGTGGTGCCTCGCTATCCGCTCGCGCGAACTCGAGCACCACCTCACCTCGTACTACCTCGATATTCTGCTCGCATTCGCTTGCGTTGATACGTTATTCCTCAAAGGGACCTTGCTAACGTTGAAACACCCCGTTCTAGGCTGCCACCGAGAAGCCGGCTGAGGATAAGACCGCCGAGGACAAGCCCGTTATCTCGTCGTCCGTTTTCTCCATGTTCGGTGGTGGTGCCAAGAAGGAGAAGAAGGATGAGGAGCGAGGCGACAACTCTGGCAGTGCCAAGGCTCAGCGTGACGCCAAGGGCGACGAGGTATGCCTCCTGTCTCCCCGAAATACTGGCGGACTGGTCGTGACCGCGGTAGCGGCGGCTGTGGCTGCTTTTTGGAAACCGCGATACTGACCATGCCTGTTTGTGTAGGAGGTCGCCCCCGAATCCGAGGATGTTCACTTCGAGCCCGTCATCAAGCTGACCGAGAAGGTCGACACCAAGACCAACGAGGAGTCCGAGGAGCAGGTGTTCAAGATGCGCGCCAAGTTGTTCAAGTTCGTCAAGGATACCAGCGAGTGGAAGGAGCGAGGTACCGGCGATGTTCGTCTTCTTAAGCACAAGGAGAACGGCAAGACTCGCCTGGTCATGCGCCGCGACAAGACCCTCAAGGTCTGCGCCAACCACTACAGTACGTGTTTACCATGGGAGGGTCCTATGTCTGTTCTGTAGACTTTATGGCTGACCTTCACCTTTGCGCAGTTGTCCCGGAGATGAAGCTCTCGCCCAACGTCGGCTCCGACCGCAGCTGGGTGTGGAATGCTGCTGCCGATGTCAGTGAGGGCGAGCCCGAGGCCGTCACCCTGGCTATCCGATTTGCCAATTCCGAGAGTAAGTGGACTGCAACCCGTTGTGCGAGGTTGCTAGATGCTGACGTGCCGGTTTACAGACGCCAACGCCTTCAAAGATGGCTTCATGAAGGCCCAGAAGGAGAACGAGGAGATCTTCAACAAGGCTCAGGCGGCCGATGAAGCTACTTAAGCAAACTCTGGTTGCCACACTCGCCCATCAAGGGCGCGGCCTAGATGCCCAATGTCTAGGCCGAACTCCGACCCCCGATCCCCCCCAACACGTCACCACAACACAATACACGCCTTGGATATCGTCGTCAATGGACGACGATGGCGCCATCTTTCTTGAACCCCCAATCCCCCATACACACGCACATACACAAACCGCCACACGCACACACTACACCACTGATTTGAAGCAGTCGAGGACCCGCGGAGTGGAGTGCCATGGAGAGTGAGAGTGAAATGGGAGGGGAGCGCCACTCTGGATGGAGCTCGCCGGAAGGCGGTTTGGCGAATGGACGGATAGCATCAAGAGCATCAGATCACACAGCACATTCAATTCAAAAAATTAGATAGAAACGAGGAGTTCCGTAACGCATGATGAATCGTGATGTGGACTGGCCGAAGAGGTGACTGTGCGTATGTGTGAAGGAACCGGGGAGCTTCAGCCCACCGAGGTTGACGAGGTTTTGTCTTTGGGCGGTTACGGTTGTGGTTGTGGTTGTGGTTGTGGTTGTGAAGAGGCCGTGGAGGAAGTGTGGCTGGAGGGGAGGTTGCCGGGGAGTGACACTCATCAGGTATTGAACTAAATTCCGCTAACTTTCCGCTGTCCGCACTTTGTAGATTGATCCCTTCCTCCAGGGGTATCCGATGCCAAGAGCTGGGCCAATTCACAGACACTGACTGACTCGACGCCATTGGCATCACAAGGAGGGCCGGAGAAGAGGATGGAAAGGGCGGGGTGGCTTGTGGTAGGTAGCGGGGCCCCCTCTAGACGCCGGAGCGCCTGACCGCCCGCGCACGTAGTTGGGAGCGCCACTAAGGACGGCGGCAAGTGTTTCTAGAAACGTCGTCTGCTGAGATGGACGGGCCGGGTTGGATCGGAGTCGGAGCAGAAGACATTGGCTGGCGAAAGTTGGCCACGACTCCACGGGGAATCGACAAGGGAGAGGGGAGGGCCAGGCAATTGGCATGGAGCACGCTGTGGAGGTCCGGGGGCCGCAGCAAACACCGAGACGTCCATGCCTTTCTCGGTGGCGCCCACAGGGCCATAGGGCCACAATGCCACAGGGCCACACTGTAATTAGTTGGCAGACACCGCAGAGTCGGGTACTTGGCCAGTGGGTTCCAGGTTCCGTCCGTCTTGTCGCGCCTTCACACGCCTCTCAGCCTCCGTGCTCCTCGATCGTCGCGTGTCAATCCGGGAGTTCAGCCTCTTTTCTCTTCACGCTCCCACTCCCACTCCCTTGCCCTCGCCCTCTCCCTGTTGGTCCGTCTCCCTCGTCGAGTACGTCGCGGCCCCCGTCCGCCGTCCCGTGTCGCCTTTGTCGCCGCCCAAAACCCTCCTCTCGCTCACCCAGTGTCTCGTGGAAAACCCGGTTGACAGCGCCCACTTACTTTTGCTTCTCTGCCCTCGCCCTTGCTCCCTCCCCCTCTCTCCCTTACCAATATTCTTCGCTCTCCTCCTCCCTTTCCCCCCCTCTCCCTGCCCCGGGGCCTTGCCTACTATTGTTACCCGCCCACCGCAGACGCTTCGTCCAACCGACCCTTTTCCGCCTTCGCTGTGGGAATTTGTCCTTGTAACCAAACTACCTACCCACCTTACCTCCCTGCCTTGTCTTCCCCCCCCCGTCTTCCCTGTGTGAGTTGTGTGTGAGAGCACTGAGAGAGAGAGGAGCCCCCTTGTCTGAGTTCTGTCTGTTTCTTTTCCCCCCCATCCCCGCCGGGCTTCTAAGAGAAAGGGAATATTCCCCCCCAGTAACGACAAGATGTTGGTTGAGGTGAGTGTGACGCCTGTCGGGTCCTTTTCTTTCTTTCTTGTCGTTTTTGTTTTGTTCACCTGGCTCATCCATTCCCCCTTTTGGCATCCGTCTTTGTTTCGTGTCTGCCCGGGGCTGCTGGACGGCCCTTCCGGCGATGTCGATCCGGGTCTTGTTCGTCGGTGAATCGCGGTTGGCGGCCGGTTGATGCGAGAGCGACCACGGCACTGTCTGTGACGGGCCGTCGTCTGTCGGGTTCAGCAGCTTGACAGCTGGCTGCTCGTGGCACAACGGAAGCAGTGTTGCATGTTGCCGAGCAGGACAGGGCAGGGCAAAGCGAAGCACACGGCACGGCTGCGAAAGAAGGCCGCATTGCACGCGTCTCATTGACCGCGCCTTCTGCCTGCTTTTTGCTTTGCTTGCCTTTTTTCTTGCCTGTTTCCTTGCCTGCGTCTCAGCCAGCCAGCCAGCCAGCCTTCTCCCGTTTGCCAGTCCTACCTGCCAGCTGCCTGCTTTGCCAGCACTACCTATTCTGTCCTATTCATCACCATCTCCATCACCATCACCATCAATTGCCATCGTCGCCGCATTCGTCACGGCGAGGTACAAACGTCGTGGACTTGTTAGCCCGCCGCGTCTCTTGAAGCTTTCCCCCCCTCGCCACTGTCTACACCAAACGACCTCGCTCTGCAATTCTTACCCCGACAAAGAGAGCCATGCCTGTTTCCCGAGCTCGCCGATCGGCCACGCCTCGCAAGCGCAGGCAGTCGAGTCTCGCCACGGATGCTGGAACCCGTGCTGACGATCAACAGCGTAAAGTCAGGGTTGTCACCGAGCAGCATATCCTGTGAGTCCTCGCTCCCGACCGGCTTCAAGACGTCTCAATGCTGACGAAAATGCGTCGTACAGTACTGACAAGCCTGCTGTCGATAACTTCCCCATTCGAAAATGGAGCCTGAAGCTGTTCCTGCTAGACGAGGACGGCACTGAGCGCCCTGCAGACGTTTTCACCAAGGTCGTCTACAACCTCCACCCGACATTTGAGAACCCCGTCCAGAGTATGCCTTCCCACTTCCTTGATCGTCGCCAATGCTCCCCGTACTTGGTGTTTTCTGTTTCCCCCGGAACCCACTCGCTAATCACACCTACCTCGACGTGCAGCCTTCACCAAGCCGCCGTTTCTCTGCACAAACGAGGGCTGGGGCGAGTTTGATTTCAGCATCGATTGCTACACCACCGAGAAGACGAAGCTTGCCCCCATTATCCAGGACCTACACTTCGGCAAGACAAAGTACGAGATCACTCACCCTGTCACCTTCAAGAATCCCTCCCAGGCCCTGCAGGAGCGTCTGCGCGAGACGGGTCCCCTTCCCACCGACGAGGAGCACAGGCCCAAGAAAAAGGGCATCGCCACCAAGAAGAGCGCCCAGAAGTTTGACTACGAGAAGATTGCCGAGGCACTTGAGAAGCTCGAGGAGGAAGATCTTCTGCGTGTCATCCAGCTCATCAACGAGAACAAGGCTCCGGACACGTACATTAGGAGCGATGTAGAGGGTAAGTTTGTTCCTCGTTTGGCTTCTCAGTCGAGGAGATCATCCCCGCGATGCTCCTCTTCCTCCCCCCCGCCCGCGATCGCTCCCCATTTCCTATTCCTCGGTTGATTAGTGTGTGGCGAGCTAATAGTGGATGACTTAACTCAAGCCGGAGAGTTTTCCATTGACCTCTACACTATGCCGGAAGGACTTTCAACCAAACTCTGGGACCACCTGGTAAGATTGCTTTTCTCAACGATTGCACGGCTTTTGGTGCTTGCTAACAGAACGCCAAACAGTCCAAGAAGGGCCTTGTCACTTAAATGACCTCCACTTACCTCTTAATGTTAAACCCTATTGTTTTTTTGCCGAGAGAGGGTTGAACAATTGACACTCAAATGAAGGCGGGAATAAGCCGGTCTAAGAGGTGGTCGGTTAATGACAGGACAGACTGACCGACGAGTACGAAAAGAAATGGAGAGAAAAAAAAAGAAGAGAAAAAGAGGGCTGGAGGGTTGATTAACGGAATGCTTGAAACTTGGGGATGAGATGGGCAGGCCAGGGGGGAGGGGATCTGGGGTATCACGGCTGAGCACTGTTGTTTCAACGCGCTCCTCTCCCTTGGGAACCGTATGCTTTACCCTTACCGGAGAAACAACGCAGGGATCGACTGCTCGGCACGGGGCGATGTGTCTGCAAAGGCTTCGGCCAAATGGCAGTCCGCCCCAGCTTCGACTCGATCGTTTCAAAGTCGTATTTCTCCCTGGAGAAACGCGAGGTGCTACGCTTCGAGAGAGGCCACAGACAAACCTCGGAAGAGGCGTCAGTGGCTTGCTCGTCGTCCCAGGGGAGATGTGTGATTTACGTTGAAAGAAGCGGCATGCGTATGGGAATGATTTTTCTTCCCCCAAGCGATATGTATTATCTTGGTTTCCGCACATGCACGAGGGGAGAAAGGAGGAGAGATGCGCATAGTTAATTTGGCTTGCTGTTGTGTGGTGTCTTGTTTGCGTTGGTCGATGGGTTTGAGAGCATGCTATGCATCATGGACGCATTGCATGAACTACTAATTGAATCAAAACGGTTGTTGCAACGGTTCCTACAAGTGCTGTTGTCGAGACTCCATTCGCCTTGGCCGTGATGACGATTAGTCAATGCCCGCAACACTGTAGACTAGGTTGATGGGCTCCTTGACTACATTTGAGCAAATATGTATCTGGAGACATCGAGCAGTGTCGACACGGCACGTTTCGGCATTCCATCAGCTCGTACATCTTTGAATATTTTTATTCTCCCAACTTCTTTTTATTTTATCTATTAGCGCCATTTCTACCCTCTTTTTGAGTGCTGTGTTTTGATGGCCCTGTTAATGTCGTCAACCATTTGCTAGCTGCCTCGTCCATTTTCTTTTTCCTGAACAAGGAAACAACGCCTCTCTGCTTGACTGGGCAGAGGGAACGAAGAAGAAGAAGAAGAAGAAGAAGAAGAAGAAGAAAAAAAGGTAAAGGCTGTCCACCGTAAAGAAAACATCGTAGCAAAGCCCCCCGACAATAGGCCGTTTCTATTATGTAAACCGAAAAATAGCAAAGGCCATCGTCAATCGCGACCTGGGAATCAAGAGCCAATCATGCCAAACATGATGCAACGCGTCCAAAGTAAACGGAGGCAGGGCTGTTCATAGGGGTTCCATGTCAATCTACTGTCTTGGATCACTTCTTTCGAGTCTTAGACATTAGATGACGGGCCAGAAGGATCCAGCCCTGGAAATTGCGATGGATCCATGGCCATGTACTCGAGCAAGTCGAGTCCTCCAACGTTAACACCCTCAGCCGTCATAGCGACCGAGGTGTTTTCTACGTTCTGGAAGAAGGCAGGTCCCGGTGGCAGATACCACATTTCATTGCCCTGGTTGTTCCAGTCGTCGAAGAGGCTCACGTCCATGTTAGAGACGGTGTTGTCGACGGCGGTGGGCGTGGATGGACCAAGCGATGCGTTGCCGGGATAGGGGAAGTTGCCAGCCGACAGGTCAAATGGCGTAGCTGAGATCCCGTTCGCTTCATTACCAGGAGAGGGAGGCCGGTCTATACCACCACCGTCAGCGCGAATTTCTAGACACTCTAGTGTCGATGACTTACAATTTCCATTGAGCCCATCTCGGAGCTTCTGTGCATGACCCCCAACCCAATTAGCGTTGTTATCTCCGTTCGGCCCAACACCGCTATTAACTCCGTTCCCGGGCATATCTGGTATAGGGCTCTGTCCCTTGCCCGATGCCTGATGCATGGTTGGGGCCTGAATAAAGCGGTTCCGTAACCGGCTCGTCAAGGACTCGAGAAGGTCGGCGAACCGGATACCCAAATGCACGTCATCGACAACGCAGTTACGGAGCGCTTCCACCGTTGAATCCATCAGCTCAATGCTCATCTTGACATCAGACCGAGGAGCACCGAGTGCAAACGTTTTCAGCAGAAACATGGCACCGCTAATGATGCGGAAATAGGTCCGAACTGGCGCGTGCTTGAGGTAGTCGCCTGGCAATAGACCATCGACAACGGTCCGGAGGAGGTTGCGGCTCCCCTCGACAACCTCACGTATGTACTCCTGATCGTTGGCAGTAAAGCCACCCAACTGGCCGAGAGGAAGCTTGCCAAAGTTAATCATGGTCTGCGGAGAGAGCTGCTGGTGCCCGTTGGCCGACAGGAGCCCTTCAGTGCCTAATCCAGCTGCGTTCCCAGCGTTGCCCGCGTTGTTTGTGCATCGCTCAACAACGGCCTGTAGGGACAGTGAGTTGATGTAGATGCGAACGTACTCGTACTCAATGGTTAGGATGTGTCGAATGAACGGGGGTAGCCTGAACAGCTCGAACTCTCTCCACCAATCGCGGAGCAAGGGCACAAAGTCCCTTAAAAGTTCAACGTACTTGCCGCTCTGGATGATCTGTGTTGTGTGCTTCCGGGAGCGGAAGAGCTTCTCGTTACCTAAGTGCATGGCGTTGCTGATGCCCGCCCAGCAGTGAATAATCTGGTCGTCGAGCTCAAGATCTGGCACATAGTTGAAAGCGTTGGACATGGAAGACGGGTTCGTGCCTGGCGTTGTACCCTCGTGAGATGCTGGTCGCCGCCGAGAAATGGCTGGATCGCTTTTTCGGAGATGGTCAGGGGCCATGTTGGTCCAGCCAAGACGCCCGGCCAGCTGGGTAGTGTATATGAGTAACAGGCGCTTGATGCGGTAGGCTCGTTGCCGGTAGGCCTCCTCTTTGTACTCAAGTCGCATAAGGGCATCATCCTTGAGCATCTCTTCGATGTCATCAAAAACACCGAGCTCGTACGCCAATCCGTTGGCGGTGCTGAGAAGCATCCAGCACATTCGATCACTTCTCCACGCTGGCTCGAGCCAGCTTTCGATCCTCTTACCACCGAAACTTTGGCCCAGAGGTCGATTTGGATCATCTTCAGAGTCCATGGAGCCCATCAATACATCAGCCATGGGGAGCACCAATTCATCCGTCGCCTCGCTCGGGGGGAAGTGCAGGGCTCGTGGATGCCACTCGGTTAAAATCATGAGCGACTCGATAGTCCCCAAAGTTCGCAGACTACCTTTTCGCAGTCCACGCCAGGGAGCGGTGCTGCTGGTCTGGGACTCGTCGAACATGGCAGTGGAAGGCACGCAGAAACCGCCTCCAAAAGCCTCCTGTCCCCACAGACAGCGCTCAATCATACCTCGCAAGTACGTCCATAGTTGCTCGTGGATCGCATGTGAGCGGCAATGGCCACCCGTGCCGGGCATTTTCCGATACCGCGATGCAATGGTCAACAGAGTAACAGTCAAGATGGGCTCCTCGTACAGCAAGGTTACGTGGGAGGCGGGGTTGCTAAATGTAGGTGGTGATATGGGTGTAAGAGGCGAAAGGTACTTGTAGTAGCTGTCACCAAGTTAGCCCATGCTAGCTCAAGAATGCGGCACTCGCGTGAAGCTGAGCTTACTAGTCGACATATTCAATGGCTTCAGCGGCGGTAAACCATCCAGCCCGAACGAACCGAAACCGTTGCCAAGCAGCGATGGCCTCAATGTATCCTGGCTGGCTGCTCAGCTCAGGCCGCGAGAGCTCCGGGTCGATGGGCTGTTCCACCCTAACAGGCATGGTGGCCCGACGAATGTGCTTTGGGACGCCGTCGTGAGCTAGGGGTGGTAGAGGGGCTGGGTGAATAGACGACATGCTATCTTTGCGTTCATGGTTCGCGGCCGGACTATTATACGTCAGCTTGTGATTCTTGAACCGACGGGATGCGAGGCCAGGGCAAGGTCGCGGAACCAGGGGTTGTGGCGGGGTGGGAGGCGCACCTATCCGTGGCTGCCTTATAGAGCAAGTCAAGGGCGTCGTGAGGTCCAAACACGCTGCGGCGCATCACCGTCTGAGCCTCAATGTTCTCGAGGGTCTGGTTCGCATCGCCGTCAACACCGAATTCACTGTCTCCGCGCCTGGACCCATCTGGTCGACGGAGGGGTTGATTCCGACCTTGGGAGCCGCCCGGAGTCAAGGGCACGTTGCTATAGGCGCGGCGATCGACGAAGGTTGGTGGGGGGCTGTCGCTGGTTTGAACTCGCTTGCGACCGTTGCGGACGATGTACTCATCGGCATCGCTGCCTTCGCCGTCGTCGGTCTTGCGCTTGCGGCGGGTTGCACTGAAGAAGCACTCCTTGCTTTCGCGACGGCAGCGAACGCAGGGAGGGTCGTGAGGGTTATCGACGCTACCCAAATCGCACCGTACCTTGCGACGGCGGCAGGGGATGCACGCCTGATAGACTCGTTTGTGTTGTGCGCCTGGAAGCTGGTTTGCCTGGTTCGGGGTCGGCAGCTGTTGGGGCAGTTGGGATTGCGAAAGCTGGTTGGGAGTCGAGGAAGAACCGGTAGGGCTCGAGTCTGCGCCGAGAGAGTGCGCATGGACGGACCCGTACGGGACCATGGTCTTGGTGTCTTCCCCCCAGAGGGAGAGAGTCGGCGGCGAATGGAAAGTCGGCGGTGTCAAGGTTGAGCAGACAGGGTCGCGACCAGCGGGGTAGCAGGCAGCGGAGGGACGGGATCGATCGGTAGGGGCAGGGCTGTCGGGGTGCAGTAACGCAGGTGCCGTGGTCGGCGGCAGGCAACGCGCGCAAATGTGAGGTCGTAGAGGCAGGCGGCGATGATGTCGAACTCGGTTTGTGGCGGTTGGGCGAGGTTGAAGGGAAAGCCGAGGAGAAGCGAAACTGGGGGGATTGACGACTTTTGGAGTCGCTGGGTAGTCTAGAAGATTGCAGGCGGCAGGGCAAGACGGCCAGGTGCTACTAGGGCCGCAAGGGCGGCGGGCGCCTGAGAGATAGAGATACGTATCTCGGACCAGTGAACGCGCAGCGCACAGGGTGCCAGGGCCAGTGCGGGGGCCAAGCGTCGTGGGCGTGTTTGTTAGAGGGTGTGGGCTTGTCGATTCTGGATTCTTGATTCTGGATTGCAAGGGAGTCGACGAGGACAGCGCTTTCTTCCCGTGCGCGTGGGTGGGAGGCTGCGGGGCCCGGAACTTTTGGACATTCGGACACGGCGGGTCGTAACGGTTTGGCGAAGATTCGAACGGCCAAGGGTTGTCAATGGTAGTAGTGAGAGTACAGAGTGTGAATGCCTTGTGACTATTCAACGTTCAAGCTGGGCGGGGGCTGAAGAAGAATAATTTTGCGAGGGCGGAGGGGGGGGGCGTGGTTGGATGGATATACCACCATGAAGAAGGGGTGGAGGAAAGAAGAAGGAGGAAAAAGAAAAACGAGGGTTTCTTGTTAGTGTTTTGTTGACGGCGATGTGGAGGTAAAGAAGAGAATAAGAAGCAGAGATTGGGTAGTGGTGGTGCTGGTGATAATGCAGAGGAGAAAAGGTGTTGGATAGCAGCTTGGAGCACCAACAAGGCGCCCAAGGAAAGACGGCGGACAAGGCGGAATACCTGTAAGGAAGGTGAGAGGGGAGGCTCAGACAGGTACCTGCCGCATGCCCACTTACAGAGCAAAGCGGGATGGATGGAGCTCCCCTCCAACCTGTCTTACCTATTATCAACTACCTACGACATACTATACCTACAAAATATAACCGCCTCGTTTTCCAGCATGATATGCGCCTCTCTTCTCCCCTTTCCTTTCCTTTCCTTTCCTTTCCTTTCCTTTCCTTTCCTTTTCTATTTTCTTTCTCCTCCTCCTCGGCGCTATTCTTCAGGTGCAGAAGCATTTCCCCCAGCCTCTTGGAGCGCGACAAGACCAGCGCGAGCCCCCTCCCCCGAGTGCACAGATTGTAAGGGGGGATACGGCGTCTACCTGAACTGGTCCGACCAAGCCAGGGCGAGGCGTCACAGAAACATGGAGACGATGCATGGCGTAGAGGCGAAGAGGCATAGTATCGCCGCGCTAGGCCAGTACCTCCCTACTGCGGCTAAGCAGCCAGAAGCCAAGGGCCCAGGATCATGCAGGAGACGACGGAGCGCGCCTTTGCTCAGACGGGACCTTTGAGCAATGGACGACCTTTCACGTACGTACTCCTTAGGTAAGTGAACGGACTACCGAATCGCAGTTTACTCGTTCCAGGATCCCTTGGCTGGAGCATGGAGGACCGACAGACAGACGGTTGGAAGTTCCACCCGGAGGAGAAGACTTGGGACATGTGGGATGGGGGTGGGCGGGCTGCGTGCTTGTTGGCTGGCTTTGGATGACACTTCTGCACACGATCGAAGAAAAAAGGCAACGAAGAGGGGGGGAGCACCGGGATCCTGGGCGTTCCAATTGGAACCAGGACAAAACGTGGTCGCGGCTTGATAGATGGTTGACGCTCGGATGTCACGGGGGGAGACGCAGCTGTGGCTATTCGCAACTGCCACACGGCGAACTACTGATGTATAAAAGTAGGAATCGTGACCAAACTCTGGAACCAAGGACTGGGTATTGCACTGCTAAGACACAGCCTGCTTGGTCAAACCCAGGCTATCACAATTGAATCGCCATTGCTTCTTTCACAGTGGTCAGATAGCGAGCAATGTGCGGCATCTCACCCTCGATTCCCGCAGGTTCGTTCCTTTTCGGACTTTGACCTGTGGCCGGTATGACAACCAGCATCCAACCAAGCCCCCGAGACTGCGAACCCAGCAATGCCGGCAGCTCCAGACGTCGGATATTCGTACTTGTCAGCAGTGACTTGATCTCCCCAAGTCATCCATACCTCTGCCTCTGCCTCTGCCTCTGCCTCTACGTAGTACCTCTCTACGCCTCTTGCTTGCCGCCTTCTCCGCCGCCACCACCACCAACACCACCACCCAATCACGCCCGCAACCGAAGCCCCTCCCGCAGCCATCGTCACGATCCCATCGCCATCAGACCCTACTTGCTCCATAACAAGAAGTACAAAAACAAACACGCCCAACCTGGATTCCTCTGCCCCCTTCGGTTCTCCCTCCCCCTCCCCTTGGCGAACCAATCGTCACCCGTGAGGCGTAGGTCACGTTACAGACGCCTCTGTCCCCAAGCCCTTTTTTCTCTGGGGAAAGTCTGTGCTGTCATTGAACCTCTTTTATTAGTCACAACGCCCCAATCGTCTTCATCTCTTGTTCCCAACTCTGGGGAAAATACGGAGACTCGTCCAACCCCGCGCAGTCCATACTGAAGCAAGGTGCTTTTTTAGGCCCCGGGTGCCGAGATGGAGACTTCTATGCAGTCCATCATCCATTTGTGCCACCCCACACACACTCTCTCCCACATACGCCATACGCCCAGTGACACCACACACACTCGCACACGCGCATATACACACACGCACACCCCCCCATCACATAGTACATAGGCCTACACAACGCAGAGTCGTGTCCCTTTTTGCACAAAAAAACACACGCACCACCCGTTCCCGATCTCCCTCACTCCTCACTTGCCCCATCCCGGTCCCGGTCCCGGCCCGGAGATAGATAGCAAGCTGCGATCCCGATAAGTGAGACACCTCGCTGGATTCCGACGGAGACGGAGGGTTCGAAATCCGTTTGCAACTGCATCCTCGCATCCACAGCTCTTCGGCCACAGCATCCACGCCCATCCATTGGCGAATCGCCCGTCCAAGTCCCTGGAGCTACCAGTCCACTCAACCCATCTTCGTACGTAACACCTGGCCATCGCTGCGGCCGCAAGCCGGCAAAGTAACACAAACAGAGAAAGGAAAGAAACCTGCGCAGATATGTCAGAAAACAGCCAGCCAGCCAACCAAACAAATCACGAAGTGACCCCTCACTCTACTCCGTACTGTGTCCGTATACGTGCTCCTCCTCCACACCCTTGTGCTACGATATCCATGGTATTAGTCTGCATTGCCGAACCGCCCTCTTTTGACGGACCCTGCTCTCCAACCTGGCAGATGCGGCACTGTAGGTACCGATGGTGCCTCGACATTCCTGCATCTACTGTTCCCCTGTGCGGGTGGCCGGGGCGTTGCTCGGCGGGCCCCGCCTTCGGACTTTGTTCCGGACCACCCTCCGCCGTCCCGTTCGTCCGTCCAGGGCCGGCCCGGCGTTCACGATTTCGGAGGGCTCCGGAGGGGCGTAGAATCAACCCACTGTGTCTCCAGGTAAAGCTGAAGTGAAGACTCCGTGAAGCCTGTCCTGTTTCTTCTTCTTCTTCTTCTTCTTCTTTAATGCGTACCAGACTAGTATTGACCACTTCCTCTCTTTCAAGTCTATTCGTATCTACAACTGAACAAGACGCCGTTCAATACTACCACAAGCAGCACCAGCTCCATCATGGTTCTAACAAGCATGCACCGTCACGAGGACTCCTTCTCATCGCCCTCGTCAGCCCTCAGAGCACTCCTCCCTCACTCTTCATTACCCACATCCCACCATCTGCCACTCCTTAACCTCCGCCCTCAACGTGGTATACGCCGCCTCGATCACACCCTCGAACTTCATCGGACCCCGCCGCCGCAGCTGCTCGCACGACATCGTCGGGACTAGCTAAACGATGCCAGGTTCAGGTTGATTTCCAGCGGCGAAAGGCGTCTCAGATGACGGATTTGAAAGGGTTGGCAACCCTTGATCTTTTATAAGGAACCTCTAATTGAGGAATCCGTTTACGGAGCAACGCTTAAACTTTGCCCAGTCAGGAAATTGCAAGCGAATTACCCAAGGCGTCATCATTTTCTTCGAGACCTCGTGGTGCATAGCTCGAGCATCCGTGGATGCAAGTGAGCTTGAAGACTCCGAGGACAAAATCGACACCCAGGAATCTCAGCAAGCCACTGGGTACAGTGCAGCACCAGTGAAAAAGATACTCGCGGTATGTTCCGTGTCTCGACGACACAACGCTTGCAGCATGGCTTTCAAATCGGTCATGTGGTGGAGCTACGCAGCTCCCATTTAGAGGCCAAGTCGTAGATCACATGAGAAGGCCCAAGCCGGCATGTCCAGCTACGAGATCGAGAGCGTCACGTGGACATGAAGACTTGCGGGGAATGATCTCATCATGTGTCTCGAGGATTAATTAATATCAACGATAGTACGAGGAGTTCAGAATGTTGTGGAGAATAAAGGAGAAATGTGTAACTGATTATCCTGTATGTTTAATGCCTAAACCATGAGCTGAGGACTTCCAACCATAGTACAAGAAATCCTTATTGGAATGTTGTTGGGATATTGCTGCCCAAGGATTTGTCACTTGCCTGATTCGTACTGACCTTGACAGAGAGACTTGACGCTCGTTGGTGGAAGAGGGGAGTAAGGCCGAGTGCATCGCATCCTGTTGCATTCATACATCTCACGATCACCAAGCAACGAAGCACCTCACGATTTGATCCTCAGCAAATCATCTTTTCATCTCCCCTTCTCTACCTTCCCTCCAACGCTGCTAATGCTTAGATAGTGTACAAAACCCCCAACAGCCAGCGCAGCTACGAAACAAGAGTGACGCAACAAAAAGTTATCCAAACATCCCTGCCCTCCGACCGAAACCAATTGCCACACCCCGCTAGCCCGCTCAAGCCTCGGGAGGAAGAGAAAACAAGGCAAGTATAAAAGTATAATATCGGAGAAAGAACAGAATACGAGCAATAAATATGAGATGTGGGGTGGAAAGAAATTGGAAGAAGAAAGGGTGCACTTTCAGTGAGCGGTGCCAAGACGGCGGAGAGGTGTGTGAAGAATGGTGTGGTATCATGCGTATTGAGAGTAAAAGGAAAGAAAAAAGTACGTTTTGTATGTGTGTAATGATGGTAAGAGGGACATGGTAAGGAAGAGCGTTGTTGGCGCGTATTTGGTTATAGTAAGGAAGGGGTGGGGGATGAAGTATTCTCCCTATGGTAGGTAGGCTGGCAGGCTTTCTTCAAAATCGTCTGGTACAACTCGGAAAACGAGATAGAAACACACACGGTCCCCAACATCTAGCGAAGCCGGTGTAGAAGCAAAGGCAGGGGGGGTGTCATAAGGCGTCAACGCTGTGGGTAGAGAAGAGTCGATGAGACAGGTAGACAAGGGAAGAGGATAGATAGCCGAATGAAGCATATAAGTCCAGCTGTTGTTGTAAATTACTTCTTGGTAAGCCATAACTCAAGAACAAAGGTATGAGAATGGCACCGAGTCGAGAAGACCCTGTATAACATCGTTGACAGGTGGTCAACGATGGGCTTGAAATGACGCCTTACTGTCCAAAGGACGTGGCGTACTTGCGGTGGGCATCTTGCAGGACTAGAAATCGCATGTCAGTTGCTATCGATCTCTTAAAACAATGGGTTCACTTACTGTGCAGGACACTCGTCTGGCCCGCCCGGTCCTCGCACGCAACCTGGAGGCCGCTACCGTCGATGAAGTCGAGAACAACACTGTTGGGCAACTCCTGAATCTCGACATCGGGCACACACGGCTGGCGGAACTCGCTCATATGGTAACGCTTAGTGCCCTGGGCGGCACGGCCGCTCTGTCCTGGGAGGGCGCTGAGGACGAGGTAGCCCTGGGTGTCAAGACACAAGTTGCGACGCTTCCAGAGCAGGTTGTCGGGGAACTGAACGTTGACGTCGCCCATGAATGACGCAATGGCCGGCGAGCCGGTAGTTGCAGGTCGCATAGGCTCCAGGACGTCCTCCTCCGTCACTGTAGGCGAGATGCCCGTGGGCATAGAGATCTTGCTTCGAGATCCCGAAAGCGACGAGAGCCGGCGCATGAAACGGCCGGCACGAGACTTCTTTTTATCGCTGTTGGACTTGGTCTCGTCGCCCGAGCCAGAACCCTCGGTGGCCGTCGGAGACAACACGCTCTCACGGTCTCTGTTAAAAGACGATCGACGGCTGCTGATGGAGAGACGCTGCGTCAAGGACGAGCTGTTCTGGTGATTGGACGGAGATCGCGTAGGAGAACGCGAAGAGGTGCTATTAGCAACGGCCTCCGATGTGATGGACGTAACCGACTTGCGGCGCTCCTTGATAAAGTCCTTAACAACGCTGAGCGATGATCGCCGCGACTTGGCGTCCTGGCTAGCCCGCGACTCCTTGGACATGCGCCGCTCCTGGATGGTCTCCTTGGGGTTGTCCAAGGCCGTCGGCATCCACACTGGCGCCGCTTTCTGGTGGTCGACCATCAGGGGCGACTGCGAGAGTTCAAGATGATTGTACTCCGATGGGTCCTTGGGAGGCTCGAACGCCTTCACCGTGTGCGGGTCCCGAACTATCTTGGCCGTCACTGAGATAGACTCCGGGCGGCCTCGAGGTGTAGGGGGAGACTGTCCTTCACCCGGTGCCTCAAACATGGATAGTCTACTAGCCACAGAGGCAGATCGGTCGCGTCGCGGCCGGCGGGTCGTGTCAGGGGACTCATCCCTTGAGCCCGATCTCGAGGGGGGTGTGCGGACTGCTGGCCGGGTGAAGGAGGGGTTTCTATCAGCCAGGGATGGCGATCTAGACGTCTCGCGGCCCTTTCTGACCGAGAAAAATGTCGAAGACGGTCGTTCCCGGCTCGGAACTCGGGGAGGGGCAATTTCAGCCCCCGTAGTAGCCGACAACTTCTCGAGGGCCTTGATACGCTGCGAAATACTCGATCCCATGTTGGCTTTCTTGGCCAGGTTAGAGCTTGCCTGCTGCTGGGCCACCTTCTGCAAATACGCAGCGCCAGAGCTAGCTGATCGTGCAGAGCTCTGGCTGAAGTCGCCGGGCACGAGGAAGGTCCCGCGAACCGGATTGGAAACTGTCCGGACACTACTAGGGGAGAGCTCACCCTTAGTCGGGCTCGGGAACACTGGAGTGACGGGGCTCTTTGAGACTAGCATTGGTCTTGCTTCTTGCATAGTTGCACTTTGCAGCTCGTCCATCAGGGACTCGTCGTCGGATATATTCGCACCGTCGTGATGATGATGGTGGTGGTGGGCGTCTGTCAAGTCTGTTTGTATGGGCTCAACAAAGAACTTACGCCTAGGCTTGCTTTCTGCCGCAGTAGTCGAATTGGTTTCCCCTTGTTGATCCTTCTTGTCGGGTTCCTCAGTAAGAATAGCTGAGCTCTCCTCCCGAGCAGTTCTCTCGTCAGGCGAGTTGATGGTGGGCACGGAAGGGCTTTGAGCATCAGAACGTAGATCCTGAACGGAGAACTTGGACTTTGGGATCTGCAACGCTGGAGCCAACTTGGGTGAATTTGACTCCTCGCCATCTTTATTCGCTGTGATCGCGGCCGCGTTTGTGTGAGTCCCCTCCTTTGTCTCTAGTGCGTCTGGAATTTGGTCTTTCTCGAGTCCTTTGCTGCTCGGCGATGCCTCTGCAGCGGATGTTGGCGGTGCTGGAATTCCGTCCGTCTCGGCTATTGGCGTGGTAGCTACCTGCTCCAGGGTTTTTTCAAGATTCTCCTCAGTGGGCTGCGCATCGGGAGTTGGTATCGTTTTCGCCATGGCTGGCTCCTCTTTAACAATCTGCTCTGTATTTAAGAATCCTGCGGGGGACTCAGATTTACTCTCAGTGATGGTTGAGGGGGTCCCGTCGTTCTTCTCAGGTTCTTGGGTAGGAGCATCCTCGTCGCCGTGCAGCTTGTCATCATCGGGTACATCCTCACTCTTGTCCTGCACAGTTTCGTCCGTAGACTCTGATAATGAAGATGCCTTGGTGGAATGACCGGGTTCTGAGGAAGGGATAATAGGGCTAGCGGGGTGCGAATCAGTCTGTGTCAGCTCCGAAGCCTGGTCTGTGTTTGTCGACGAGGAAGAAGCTTCGAGGCCGATGGCGGAATCTAGGTTAGACATGGACGGCTGAGCCTCCATATCGTCATCCTCGACCGACTTATCCCCTAGGGTCTCCTCGCTTGGCGTCGGAGAGTCGATATCGGGCCCCGGCGCATCCGTAGGCAGGATCGCCATGTTCTTCTTCTTCCTCTTCTCGCGGAGTTTCATGGCCTTCATCAGCCTGGCCTTTTCTGGTGATATAACGGCCTTCGCAGGAGGTGGTACCGGCAGAACAGCTCCGGTCGTAGACACCCCAGAGCTCGTGGTTGGTCGAGAAACTTCAAGCTCCACGGCGCCATTCTCCTCGGGGATTGATAGCGTGTTGGCAACTGAGGCGCTTTCGGCAAGATCGTCGTCGGTTGACGTAGTACCGTCGTCCTTCTTGCCCTTCTTAGAGCCCTTACCAAACAGCTTGAAGCCGGCAGGCATCTGAGAAACAGGTCGGAAACTACCGGCGGTGCGAGGTCGACCGCCCGATTCAAGCGAGGGACGGGGCGCAAGCTTCACTTTCGGTTTCCCGTAGCTGTAGGGGTTGTAGTTGGAATAGTCGGGTTGGCCAGACTGGGAGGACATCCGAGGGGCTGCTTCGCCAGAAGGGTCTTCGTCGTCGACGCCGACAAAGTTGGGCACGTCGGATGTGGAAGAGGCGGAGAATTTCCTCTCTTCGGGGGAGGATCCGAGTTCCGAGTTGAGCGTAACGGGCTCAGTCGGTAAGGCTGGATCCTTGTCCGACTTGGGCGTCTGGGGCTCGCTGTCGTCGCCGTCCGGCTCAAGGGATTGGCGTTTGCTTGCCCGTTGCTGTTGCTCCTCCTCTTCCTCCTCTGCGATCTCAACTAGGCGTCGCCGACGTATCGAGCTCGTGGCGGACGAATTGGACCCCGAGGCGGCGTGTAAGGAGCAAGCAGCCGAGAGCTTGGTGTCCTTGAGCTCCTTGGCGGTGGTGATATCGAAAGTAGTGTCGTAGGGGGAGAATCGCTCGCAAACAGCGTTGAAGTGGACGACGACGCGAGCTAGAAAAGTCGATGTTGGTCAGTTCAGCCCATCGCAGATCAGGGGTGGGGGGCAAGTTGGTAGAGAGAGAAACGGACCTTGAATCAGGCGAGAGCAGTCCTCGGGCAAATACTTGATCAAGACGTTTCTCCTCCGGTATCTCAGAAAGCCGTAAAGGGGGCTGGTGTCTTCGTATTCGGCGATCTTGGTGCGCACCTCGACGATGCCGCCTGAGCCACGGCCGAGCAGTTCGACTTCATCGCGACTGGCGTACTTGAGCAGGAACCTGTTTGAAGCAAACGCGCACAGGTTAGCAAAAACGCGGACACGCAAATCAAGATGATCTGGGTGTTTTCTCATACCATCCTCCGGGTTCGGCGACGGCGGCCTCGTGGGCTTCCTGGACCTTGGGATCGTCCAAGCCATTCAGCGACATGGCGCCTCCGTCACAGCCAGATCAAAGGGGGCAAACGTCGGCCGAAGGAGGGAGCGGCGGAAGGCGGCGAGCACAACGCGACGGGGAGTTGGCTGGTGCCAGCGTGCCAGGTTCAAGGAAGACTGTTGAAAGAGATCAAAAGAGTGACGAAGTCGAAGTCGAAGCCGAAATCGACGCAAACTCGCTGCCGACGGGACAGTAGAGACGGGCAGCAGCAGCAGGGAGATGTTGGACTCGGGGGGTTGCAAGGTGCAGCGGGTTTAGGCGTGTCGGGTGGGCTGCGGGTTGCGGGTGGTGCGGGTCAATGCCTCCTCAATGGACGGTACCACCAGATTTCAGGGGCAAGGCCGCCGACATGGATCCGGCGTGGATGTGGATGCAGCGGCGCGACAGCGACATTCGGAATTACCGACGACTATCGTAGTCAGCCGAGACACTTCCAACACGCGGAGAGACACAACGCCAAACGCAGCCCAGACACAGAGCCAAATCAAACAACCACGCGAGGCAAAAAGCAACGAGAAACAGGGTCGTTGGGTCTTGCCGGCTTTGGCTTTGGCTTAATTTGCTCCGGCGCAAAACCGATGCCCGTGTGAGCTGATCGGGAGGTGCCGCCGGATATGCGAGAGAAGCAGGAAAAGAATAAAAGAAGCGAGCTGATACGCACAGTCTGCCTGTTTTCAACAACCCAGATTGAGTTCTGGGTGTGCAACCATAAATACGGATAGGGGCAGTGCAGAGAGTTTAACTTAGGGACGGCATGCGCTGTACGAATGAAGTATTGCAGGCCACCAGCAAGGCCAACAGCAAGGCGCCTCATTGACGCATCCCGTCCCCTCGAAACAACCGCCGAGGTCACTAAGGTAGTCAGGGTCTCTATCATCCAAGAATTGCCAAGGAGCGAAAGTATCAAAGAAGAAGAAAAAGAAAAAGGGCAAGCGCGGGATGGATCAAACCGGAAAACTCGAGCGGGAAAGGAAAAGAAAAAGAAAGAAAAAAGGAAAACACGGGACGACAATGGCGATGCGCCGTGGTGCAAGAGGGCCCTAGGAGCCGACGATGCATGCATCTAGACGTTAGGTGAGCTGGGCTGGGCTGAGCTGAGCTGGACTACCTAGGTATGCACTGATGGATCTCACTTCTCAATACTCCGTCGTGCCATCCCCAATCTCGCTCGTCACAGCCCATCTCGTCAACAACCCCTGCCCGTCCTTGTTTCCCTACTGGGCTGGCTGCGTTTCTAAGGCCGCTCAAAACCAGGGTCTACTATTGATCACAAACAACTAGTAACTGCTGGGAGGGAATATTACTATTAGATTAAAGTATATATAAGATAGTAATAAAGATAGTTATATAGCTTATATAAGATCTAAAACTAACTTATTATTAAGTAGTTATAATTATTTTTCAAATAATTTTTTTAATTCAATTAATATATAATTAATTAAATTAAAGGATTTATAAAGTAAATACTATAAAAGAAAACTTCTCTAAAAAAAAAAAGCCTTAAAAATTCTTGAGTTTTTTTTATAATTACTAAGGTAATAGTAAGGTATTTCTAGAGAGTTCTAGGGGATTTCCAAGAGATTTTCCAAGGGAATTTAAGGTGCATCTTTTACTTTTATCTTAACTATTCTATGGCAAGGGTCGATAGCCGCTATCGCAAGACCTCTAGGAACCCCTCTAATCCAATTACGGCATCCAAACCCAGGATGGACGACATCAGAAAACAGTTCTAGTGATGGCAGTGTCATTGCGAGGTGACGAAGAGTACTCTCCTCCAGCACGCAATAGCGACGCAACAGAGGCGCCAAGCGAGAGCTGTTTTACCGATGACGATTCCGGCCACGATGCTCGCAAATGGCATAAGTCCAGACGATCCTCAACCTGCCGCAGACATGGTCATCGACCACATGCTGTTAGTCCATCAAGTTGCCGGCCACCGTTGTATAACTCACACCCTAAGGGTGATCCACGGGCTCCATCAGCGACGTTTCAAGAATGGCGTCTCGAGAACGCTACGTTAAAGCGCGGCTTTATGGATGGTCAAGCTTTTTTTCAAATCCAGTTCGGTTAGGATTCGTGCAGTCATGATCATTCAGCGATAGAATTAATTAGCGGAAGCGGACTACGATCATCTATATCGAAGAGATCTCGTCGAGCCCCGTGTAGCGCGATGGGTGTTGCGTTTACGCCTTAGGAAGATAATCTCCTTATCGACCTAAAGGAAAGGCAGGACGGACTTACTTAGTCGTAGATATACAGGCAGTTCAACGATACCTTTCCCGGTCGGCGATCTCAACGTAGCTTATAGGTTCACTATTGTAAGCTTAAGGGTCGCAGGGAGACTGAGCCGTCTGTGGTGCTCCCATACGAAGACCAATTAGCCGGAAAACTTCGGCGATCATTAAGGGATATCTACTATCCATATGAAGGTGACTCAGATGATATGGACGAGTCTAATGATAGCACAGAAGACAAAACTACTTCCTGGTAGAACGTCTAGTTGCCCGGGTAGAGAATGGCGATTTTTGTCGTCTTGTAGTCCGAAGGGACTACCACATGGGAGCCAAGGAGTCATTTCCAGAGTCAGAAGTTACTTAAGGAGGTTGAGGATAGGTATCGTGACTATGATGATGGAGTTGATATTCTCGATACTCGAACTGTGTCTGGGACTAATCAATATCTCCTACATTGACTAGGCCGCCCATCTGATGAGGACTCGTGGGTGCCCGAAGTGACATCTCACGCCTTGAGAATCTTGACCAGCTCAGCAACGATGACATCTCCTGCTTCTGCGGTGCCTGTGCTGCCGCCCATATCCTTGGTCCTCAGCCCGGCGTCAATGGCGGCGCGGACCGCGTCCTCGACGATTTTAGCCTCGTGGGCGAGATTCAGAGAGTACCGGAACATCATGGCCACGGAAAGGATGGTGCCAATGGGATTCTAGAAATGATGTCAGCTCTGTACTTAAAGCGAATGGATAGGAATCGCCCGAAACGGGATCTTAACGCACGACAATCCCTTTCCCTGATATGTCCGGCGCGCTACCTGTCATCTACGTCAGTGACTGATGTCTGCATAAGGGCTCGAGTGGAGGATAGGAGTCTCACCATGAATCGGTTCACAGATGGAAGGCACTGCAGAGCCCGGAATCCCGCAGAGACTCGCGCTCGGGAGGAGCCCTATGCTTCCAGTTATGGCGCTCGCCTCGTCGCTGAGAATATCCCCTAAAAACTCGTTGATTAAACCGCCTTCAAGGTGGACGAGGGGCCTCGCTCACCTGCCAAGTTGGGCGCTATTATAACGCCATTCAGCTGTGTCGGGTTCTTGACCATGATCATGGCCGCGCTGTCAATAAGCTGATGCTCGACCTTCAGATCGGGGAATTCGTTTTTGTAGACCTCATCAACCACACGACGCCAGAGTCTGCTTGTCGCCAGCACGTTCGCCTTGTCCAGCGAGATGACTCGCGAGTCTCCCCTAGTCCTAGCCAGGTAGCCGCCCAGCCGCGCGATACGCTCGATTTCTGGTTTCGTGTAAACAGTGGTGTCGAACGCATTAACTCCATCGTACTCTTTTCGCTCTCCGAAATACAGGCCTGAGGTTAACTCCCGGACTAACATCATGTCGGTGCCGCGGCAGACGGACGCCTTCAGGGGGGAGGACTCGACGAGGGCGTCGGAGGCGAAGAAGCAGGGACGGAGGTTTCCATAGGCGCACATCTCACTGCGTAGCTTCAGAAGGCCCTGCTCCGGGCGGATGGCGCCGGTGCCCCATTCAGGGCCGCCGATGGCGCCGAGGAGCACGGCATCGGCGGCTTTGGCGGCAGCGAGGGCCTCGTCTGTGAGGGGGGTGCCGGTCTGGTCGATGGAGCACTGGGGAGAAACGCCGAGGTTAGCAAGAGATTTCTCTCGTAGATGTCTTTGGGCCCGTGTAATCCGTCGTCGGGGGACGACTTACCCCTCCGAGCAGGTGATCCTGCAGATTGAATTTGCCAGCAGTCGGGCTCAGCTCCTCGACCGTCTTGATAACCTGAATCCTGCGTCAGACGTGCTCAACTGCAGGTCGAAAATACCAAACTCGTACCTTGATTGCCTCAGCAATAACCTGTCAAATAACCAAAGTCAGCCTCTCTCCGTCCAGAGTCGAGGGTGGGAAAGCTCGGGGGTAATTAGTTACCTCTGGGCCGCAGTGGTCGCCCGCAAAAACAACAATGTTGTGTTCCGCCATGATTGTAATACTTGTCCGACGAAGGGTAGGTCTTGTGTGACGAAGCACGAGAATGAGTCGAAGACGAGGTGGGAGGTGGGAGGTCTGACGGAGAAAGTTCAGAAGTTTAGAGTTGTGTCGAAGGAGGCTTGCGTTTCTTCAAAGACGGACGTGTTCGTATCAACCTAACTAAGAAGCAAAGATGTTCAAAAAAAAATGAGCAATCAGGTATATCGTAGGAAGGGAGATTGAAAAAGGAAGTGATGAGGGAATTGAAGAATATATTCAACAGGATATATGGGAGAGCGAGGTCGGGGACGGCTTGTTTCTCTGGAGGAGAACACCACCCCACCTGCCGAGCTCGGAGAGGGAGGAAGCTTAAACCCGCTTTGACCCGCTTTAATCCAAGGAAGGAACGAAGGTGATGTACAGAGCAGGAGCACATGAAGGTAATATGGATGCATATGATCTCATACATAGTAAGGTACTTATACACATGGCCGTAACGTTCCTCATCGGCCTGTTGGATACGGATACGGAGATACACTTGTTCATAGTAAATGTCACCTTGGTCTCAGTTTGTCAATGCAACACTCCTCACCACTTCACATTACATCCGATATTATATCCGAAGGCAAGCTTCAAGAGTTGCCCTCTTAAGCGCCAGGTATCACCTCTGTGAACCACATGGATGGCTTTCACCGGTTACCTACCAGCTGCCAGCCCTGCTCCCTTGCAGCACAGTCCTCCTGGCGGTGTCGTCTTGTCGCAGGTCCTTCCAGCACGTCGGCGCTTTTGCGGCAGTGGTGACTCGTAGCGGCCGTGGAGGCTCGTATCGGCGGTTCAGCAACCTTTTTCGGGGGTCATGGACAACTTACGGAACGCGGCAAGTGTCTCGCTAGCGGTCTGGCATCTTACCAGCGGGCTTGAGGCGTGTCGAGAGGGCTGGCAGCGGGTGAGAAACTCAACATTGAGCGAAGATGGTAATGCGCCGCGTTCGAGGGTGTCGACATCCGTAAGCGTATTAGCGAAAAAGTTGTCGCGAGGGCGGGAGTATTGCCCGTTACTCGTTCTCCAGCCTCTGTACCTAAGTTAGGCTCAGTGAATGAACGCTATGTAGGGCGAAGATATCAAGAAATAGATACATCCGCGTTTCACGACAACAAACAAAGCTGTACTACTTCGTACGCACGTACACTAGAAAGTTAAGCTGGTGGCTTGTATAACATACCCGGACAGAGACTAGATCAGGCTACGCTAAAACATTGTTGTATCGTCGATTGTCCCATCGAGCTCCTCCATCCGCAATGCTGCTTACCTATATTAGCCAACATCGCACCCTAGGTAGGGACCACAGATCGTTCTAGGTACTGATGCCAAAAAAAAAAAACCAAAGGAAGTCGGTCAACGGAAGAAACCCCAATCCTTGTATTCATGAGATTTCCACCACAACAGCAGGCCCAGCATGTAGAGGCAGAAACACCAGCGACAGCACCGGCATCAACACCAACGTCCATTACCCACTTCAATGGACTGCGCGTACATGTACAGATAAGCTAAACCTACAGGAATCCAAGTAGGACTGCTCTCAACGCTTCCCAGCTTTGAATTCGCCTAGTCTTGATCTTCCATCTCCCGTCATCATCCGCCCTCGGTGCAATCCCCAAACCGTATGCCTCCTTGTAAACCACCCGTTTCCCCGTCCATCACAGTCTGACCTAGCCAGGAGACAGCTCTCAGGCCGTTTCCCTCCCAGACACCTCAGCACTTAACGACGCGGTTTCGCGAGTCCAAAAAAAAAGCCCAGCAGCAGAAACCCCAGAGCGGATGCATTCGGCGCCCTAAGTACGGTATTCATGTCTCAACCTTTCACTCCGTCCGCAGACATCCGAGTTCATCATTTATGCTCTCCCATGGCCAGTTACGGTTGATTCCTTACGCCATCGCCGTCGTCTTCTGAGGAGCATCCGGGGCGCTTCTCGAAACATCCTCGTCGTCGATGGGGTCGGGTTCCTCTTCCACCACAGCCTTGTCCAAAGATGTTGGCACGAAGTCCCCTTCTGACGTGCTGTTGTTGATTGTTGACAATCCTACAATGGGGATGCTGTCATCTACAGTTTTCTTCGCCGTGTCATTGGCAATCTTGTCTGCTACGCGGACAGCATCCACGTCGGTCCTGACCTCCTTGTTGTGGTCATGGTCCAGGCGAACGATCATACACGACAGATTGTCCGTGCTAAACCTGTTGAGCGCATGGTCCACAAGCAACTTGGAAGCCGCGATAGGATCCTGGACGTTCCGGACCAGGTCCACCGCATCCTGATCGGTACAAACATCCCACAGCTATCTCTTGTTAGCAAGTCTTCAAGCTAGTATTTCAGTTTCATTTTACTTACTCCGTCGCAAGCGATAATGATAAACTCATCGCTTTCAGGCTGGATCACCGTCTCGGTCGTGTAAGGATGGCCCGTGACAAGCTTCTTCATATACGCATCGCCAAGTGCTCGGGTGACTGCCAAAACACCGTTGACGCGATTGTTCAGGATCAAGCCACCCGCACCGGCGATTCGCTTGCCTTCAACCTCGTCACTGCCCTTGTGGTCATAGGAAAGTCGCAGGGCCTTTCCAGCTCGGCAGAGGATGATACGGGCATCACCAACGTTAGCCGTATAGAGGACTTGCTGGCGGTTATCGGCCGCCTTGACCTTTGCATGAGCACCCTCGGCGGTCGCGTTTTTGGCCTCGGTCCCAGCAGCCAACAGACCCTTCGCCCTGTCTTTCTCCGACAGGGAGGAATCGTCTGATTTGCTAGGCTTGAGGGCAACAGAATCGAGGCCTAGACCTGACCGATCACTAGAAATTCGCTCTTCCCAGCGTAGTACTGCGACGGCGGCCGTGCAACCACTGTTCTTTAGTGGCAGCTTTTCTAGCTGGGTGTCGGCTGTCGTAAAAGTCAGGTCCAGGACCTCGGGAACCTGGGCGTTGGGGTTCTTGCGTATAAGCTCCTCGAGGATGATGTGCAGCTTCTTTCCACACCAGTCTGCAGCAAAGTTGCCGGCGTGTCCGTCAAAGATGGCGAAGTATCCATTGTCCGACTCGACCACATCCTGAACGGCCGACTCAGAATCGTCTCCCTCGGAATTCTCCTTGCTGGAAGCATCCGTCAAGGGAGGAGTTTGAATAAAGTTGTACAAAAAGGCATGGGTATCCTCCATAGTCCGGCGGCATTTCTTGTTCCTATCTTCCCAAACACCGACACGGAACGTGGATTTGGGGCCTGCAGCCGACTCTCCAGCAGAGTTGTTATGCTGGCCTTGAGGCACTGCGAGGGCAGGATCCTGCTTGCCCAGCCTTTGCAGAGGCGACTGCGAGGTCATTTCGACAGCAGGGCCACGACTGCCCTGAGAGAAACTCAGCGAGTTTTTGGCCGAGGCAAGGAGGCTACTGGCCTTACTGCTGACGCTACTACTCCTGCGCTTCTTATCCGAGGGACCGCCGGTATCCTGGCGGGTCGGGGGGCTACCATTTCCACTGCGCTTCTCGCCGCTCGCCGTCTTGTCCGTCACCTTGTCTATTGCCTTGTCCGTCGCCTTGATAGGGGCGGGTGCGCTGGGGCCGGGGCTGTCTTCGGGGGAGGGGGGCTTGTCGGATTTGAAATCGGTCTCAGATTTGTTGCCAGTCGAATTTGAGTTGCTGCCAAACATTCTATTGAGCAGACTTCCCCCCGTCGAGGAAAGACTGCGACGCTTGTTGGTCGCCAGCTTTGTGGATGTGGAGGGGTTTGGAGGGGTTGGCTTGGTGTGAAATTGGTGGGGTGAGAGCCTGGGGGTGTTACAGTGTAACAGACCTTGTGATTGCTATGGTCGTGGCCGTGGTCGTGTTCTTCGTAGCTGTCGTCGTCGTTGTATTCGTCGTCGTCGGCGTTCTCGTAATGCAGATGGTCAGGAGGCCAGCAGCAGACTAGTGATGCGACGGCAAGACGGGGCTATTATACGTCGTCGCAAAGGGCTCCGTGACGGTGGAGTGCTGATCTCGGATCAACACAAGACGGGTGGGTGACCAGGGAGGTGAGGCGGTGTCGACTCAAACTGGTCTAGGCAGGTCAGAACGCAGATCGAGCATGTAAGCCGAGAGGTTGGGACAGAAGCAAGTAGATGGACAATGGACAGTGAACGGGTGGTTGAAGAGCAAGGATAGAAGGCTGGGAGGGGCACGCTGACGTAGCAGCCAAGCGCGCAGCAGTAACCGCCCGCGCAGCGCGCCAGCTGTCGGTTAGGCTCACGGCGTGAAGCACCGTGTCCGACCCCGATTCAACAGTAGAGCAAAGAAAAAGAGGGATAGGGCACAGAACAGAAAGGCCCGAGATGAAAGGCGTGGAACCGCGATGCAGAACAGGTGCAGAACAAGGCCGTGGACCAAAGGTAGCGTGACGTAGGTTGGCGCCAGCGGGGAAGGGGACAGGACCCGGCCAGGGTGATGGCTAGGCTGCTGGGACACAGACAATACACAAGAGACGGCGCGAGCGAGAGCTGGATGGGGTGACGAGAGGGAGGGGGCGGGGAAGACTGCAGGACGGCAACGTACCGACGATGGGAGCTGGAAGGGCGTGATGATTTCGGTCGGGCGGAGGCGTCGAGGCGAAACCAGATGCACAAAGAAAAGAGACGGGCGAGCGAGTCTAAGCGGGGACGGGAAACACAACTACCTGCGCAGTAACAGGTGGCGGAGGGCAGCTAAGACAAGGGCACGGGAGGGCCGGAGGAGGTTGTAAGTCTCAGATAGGTAGGTAGTCAGTCTAGGTTCGACTCGGAGGCAAGGCGGCGGTGGCGGGGACGTCGAGACGGGCGGGAGAGGCAATGGGCTAACTAGGGCAGCAATATTGTAGATGGAGGACGGCCTAGATATGCATGGATGCCCTGCCCGCGCGGAGGTTGCTTGGGCTCTCACTGGCCTCATTCAGAGCAGTCGAGCTTATGCCTTCCCCGAGCGGTGCGCTGGCAGGTGCACTCACGCCCACTGAAGTTCACTGCCTGGTGATATCCATCCATTTCGTTAGCGAAGCTTGGGCAAGTGCTGATTAGCGCGCACCGCGGCTCCAAGCCCCCAAGCCTTCGAGAATCCCCGAGTCCCCTAGAGCTCCGTCCTCAGCTCGAGCGGGGATTTCCTAACTCTGCCGTATCGTCGGCAGTGGCACAGTGTAAACCCCGAGATGGCATCCGTCTCATCTCATCCCATCAACATTCAAGTTCCAGAAACAAACGTCGAAATAACGGCAATCTTATATCAAAACTACCAGCATAGCTATCTCGGGTACTTTTGAGGAAAGTTGCCTACTCCGGCCTAGGCAGCGCCACTATGCTGTTTACTCGTTGCTTTGAGAACAGCACCACGCTGCCAACTCTTCTGTGCCTCAACTAGCCCGACTCTTCTTCACAGAACGAGTCATCTCCTTATCAATGAGATCAGATTACCAACTACCTATTAGCTACAGTGCTCTGGCTTCGGTGGGAAAAGAGCTCCAATCACAAAACAAAGACTACATTGCCTTCACATACCGCCTACGATATCACGAGCCGCGAGAGCATGTGCTACCCAAGCTCGACCTCATCGGCTCCGGACCCAGCCAATCATCTCTCCGTGCACTCGGCATCAGAATAACATTGAATAACAAGCTTTGTGCCCAGGCATATCCATCCTAGGCTCCAATGTGATCCCCGTCCCTCCCCACCATAACCGTCCCTGTGTGGGGGAACGCCTTACTGCAGTGCAGCAGTATCATCCGTGCCCTCCGCTATGGCACATGATAGCCATGATGCGACACAGCTTCAGTACGACTTTGTAGTCCCTAACGACTTGGTCTACTATGAGGTGCGTCAAATCCCAACGACAGTCTCTGGAGCGGCAAGGCCCATGTTCCCCAGCCACAGAGTGGAAAGTTCTGGAAGTCACTTATGCCAGGGTCCACGCTATGAGGGCCGTTCATTGCAAAATAGGAGACCTGCAGTTTCCTCCTTCTATAAAATGGCCTTACCACCCATAAACCCAAATATTGAAACTGTGTTAATGGACAAAATAGTTTATCAGGACACCTCTGCGCCCGGGCAAGAAATACAAACAACCCGTGTGCTCCCTCTTCATATCTGGCACGCATTAGCCATCCGTTGTCAGCCGTCCCTCGTCGAGATTGTGGCCTCTCCAACTTCATCGCCAATGACACAGCATTCGCGTCAGTTCAACCTGTTCCTTTCAAGACGACTCGGTTTCCGGATACATTAGTTAGCCCTATTTCCTCAAGCTGTCAAGTCTTGCTTGAAGATCATCATCAACGGGATCGCTGCCGCCGCCGCCACCACCACCAACCGCCTGGGCGATCCTGCCCTCGGAGACGGCCGGGTTTCCTATCGTTGTTGGGGTCTCGCCGAGCTGTGATTATGCAATTAGCCTTGGTCCGTTCGCTGTGGCATGGATGAACAACGCGTACCGCCGAGTTGAAGTCGATACCAATCTCCTCCAATACTTGCTCCACCACTTCATCACCCTCTTCTTCAACACCCGTATCCATGGCATCGTCCATTGCATCGTCCATTATCTCTTGTCGTTGCTCCATAATGTCGTTCTCTCGCTCGAATTCCATGGCGATTCTCTGCAGGGCTGGAAGGTTCATAGATCGATTCATGCTTCCTAGGGCCATTGTTGCCCCCTTCATGGCCTGCATCATTTGCTCATTCGTGCGGTGAGTCTATCGTGTTCTCTCGTCAGTCTCGTGCTGTCCAGCCGCCATGATGCCGCCGAGTTCGGCCATACCTGGAGCCTCAGGGAAATCTGCTGGAGCTGACTGCGCATGCTGTAGAACTTCTCGACGTATCGCCGGGTGCGGACAAGATCCTTGGCCTGGATCTTGCAAGCGCCCATCTGTCCGTTTTTGGCGCTCGTCTTGATCTGCGAGATGAGTGTCTTCTCCTGCTTCTCCAGCTTGACGCGCGTTTGGTCGAGCTCGCGGATGGCCTTGTCGAGCATGCGCTGGTTCTTGCGCAAACGCTCCGCAGGCGTAATGCGCTTGCCGAAAGCCCATTCTAGAATCTTGATAGCCATGAGACGGATTAGCTCTCAACCGTACCGGGGGGTCACGGCGACGTCATTGTCCTTACGTTCATGGTCTGCGGCGGGGGATAGGGACGGCGGGGAGGTGATTTGGTCTGTAGATGGCAGAAGGAGCCGGTCTAGTCGTCGGAGCGGAGAGGTCGTTATACAGGAGAGGGGCGAGAGCGTCTTGAAAGATCGCGAGGGAGACTGGGGCAAGGCAGCGACGAAAGCCAAAGCTGTGGTGGTGCTGGTGTCCAGGTGAGAGAAGCGAAGCCTGGGCCACGCAGCCATGACCCATGTCGTGCTACGTAACCGCTGGGAGGACTGAACTAGACGTCGCCGCGCCTTCAGTGGGCTTAGCGCTGTGGCCCCGCTGGGCTTCCACAGCCGTTTCCAACCCAACTTCAGAGTCGCTTTTCTTCTCACATGCTCACTCGATAAGATAAGGTAAGCTCGTCTGACGCTTCCCCGGTCCATCCACCAATCAGCACGACACGGCCTAAATGGAGGCCCGGCAATTTGCCGCTTGACGCCAAAAAATCATGCAACATGGGTCGGTCTCCCAGTTTCCAAGTCCCGCCGCCACCCTAGCAACTCCATCTCGCGTTCCTACGACCTCATCACCACTACCGTCACCGTCATTTTTCATTCTTCGGTCCTCAGCGATCGAAACATGCCTCTCGCCACCAGCTTTTCATCATGAGCCAGGACTACTTCAACGGCAAGGGGAAGACCCCTCTCCGTCAGGAGTCCCCCGACAGCAACCCCGATTCCCACACCGATTCGAACGATGCAAACCCCGGCGCCCCCAGCGGCCCGGCCTCTCCGCCACCGTCCTCGCGGCCCAACTACATGACTGTGGGCAACGGCTCGGCATCTACACATGCGGCTCACCTCCAGAGCCTACTCGATATCGACTCGGGTTACGGCGGCAGCGTCGCCGGCGATGTCCGCCACTCGACGACGGCCACCTTTGGTGCCATGGACATTCACCACGACCGGCCTCAGTCGGGCGCAATCCACCAGATGTGGTACAACGCCCACCGAGCCAGCCTCGGTCGATCCATCAACAAGGTCCTTGATTTGCTTCAGGGCCTCCAGGAGATGAACACATTATGGCCCGCCCACTATCCCTCCGTGCAGAAGGCCAGAAGTACCTCTCCCGGCCCGCCCTCCTCGCGTCCGGGCCTCGGCCAGCAGGCGAATTCCACCATTGGCGAACCCTCATCTTCTACCGTTCGAAACCCCATGCTCCGGCGGTCCATGACCTCCGTCGAGCCTGGTGCCGAATCAAGCCGAGCTGCCGAAACCCGATCGACGCCCGAACCACGACTGGTCTCTCCTCAGATCGCCCAAGAATTCTCTATTCTGAAGCTGGATCTCAAGCTTGGAGCGTTACACCAGGTCGAACTTGTGCATTCTCTCGAGAAAAGTTCGATTGCGTCATTGCTGGATGGCAAAATTAGCTCCAGTATCAAGCATCTCCTCTCCCTCCGCGAACGCATCGAGGACACTGCAAGCAAGGTCCTAATCACCGGTGACCTAAACGCCGGGAAGTCGACATTCTGCAACGCCCTCCTGCGACGAAAGGTTCTCCCCGAGGACCAACAACCCTGTACGGCCATCTTCTGTGAGGTTCTTGACTCCAGAGAAAACTCAGGCATCGAGGAAGTTCATGCCGTGCACAAAACTGCCATCTACGACCGGAACGATGAATCAACCTATGACGTGTTTTCCTTGAATGAGCTGGAAAAAATCGTAATCGACAATGAGACTTACACGCAATGCAAAATTTATGTGAAGGATACCAGGACTATCGATGAGTCATTGCTCAACAATGGAGTGGTGGACATTGCCTTGATCGACGCCCCCGGCCTCAACTCGGATACCACCAAGACGACAGCCATTTTCGCCCGGCAGGAAGAGATTGATGTGGTAGTGTTCGTGGTTTCTGCCGCCAATCACTTTACTCAGTCTGCCAAGGAGTTCATTTGGGCAGCCGCAGCGGAGAAAGCTTACATCTTCATCGTTGTCAACGGCTATGACCAGATCAAAGACAAGGAACGGTGCCAGAAGATGATCATGGACCAAGTCAAAGGACTGAGTCCCCGGACCTCCAAGGAGTCTTCCGAACTCGTTCACTTCGTCTCCAGCAATGCCATCCCTGTTGGACCATCCCCTCCTGGTGGACCCGGCGGTGGTGGTGGTGGAAGCTCGAGTGGAGGTGGTGATGGCGATGACGACGGCAAGGGCAAGGGCAAGGATCTTGACAAGATCCGAGACTTCGAGATTCTCGAGCAGTCACTGCGAAGATTCGTTCTCGAGAAGCGAGCACGATCGAAGCTAGCCCCCGCCCGGACATATTTGCTGAACATCCTGAACGATGTCCACGCCCTGGCGACCGTCAACCAGGAGGTGGCCCGATCCGAGCTCGAGCGAGTGACGCAGGAGCTCAAGGAGCTTGAGCCGCAGCTTGAGACTAGCAGAATAGCCCGTTCCGAGGTCAGTGACGAGGTTGACCGAAACATCGAGGACACCTGCAAAGATGTTTATGACCACACCCGCTCGACACTCAACTCTGCGATCCTCTATGCAGGCAGTGCCGACTACGACGTTCCGTACCCCGGCATATTGAGCGCTTTCCAATATGCCGAGGACCTCAAGGAAGCCATGCTCTCGCACATTGCCGACTCGGTCGCGATCTGTGAGGAGCACGCTCGCTACAAGACCGTAAAGGGCGTCAACTCCATCAAGCAGCTCGGTATCCTGCACATCGGTGATGAGTTCCAGAACCTGCAGTTCCGTCCCGATGTCATGTTCCGACGCAAGCGAGATGCCCTTGCCCGCCAGGTCGACATTCCTACTGAGATATCAGACTTTGTCGACTGGACCACGTTGTTGCAGCGCCAGGAGAAGTTCGCGGGCACAGGCATGGCCTTGACTGTCGCGACCGCTGTGGTGCCCCGTATGATTGGCATGAACACTTGGATGGACCAGGCTCTCGCGGCAACCCGCGTTCTGAGCAACGACAACCTTCGCCATCTCATCCTCCCCGGGATCCTCGCAGCAGGTCAGTTTAACTCTTCTCCCCTTTTTCCCCTTTCCTCGCTTTGAATCTCACTAACTCCCCTCAAGCCATCGCTGCCTCGGCGTATATCCTCCAACAGATCCCCAACTCCCTCCCCCATCGCCTCGCGACCAAGATTTCCACGCAGCTCACAGAACTCGACTACGTGCACTCCAATTCGGCCCGCATCTCCTCATCGGTCCGTAAGGTCCTACGCCTCCCCGCCGAAAACCTCCGCGTCAGCCTCGAACGGAGCGTCAAGGACCTCACCGACAAGCGTGAGGATACTATCAAGGTCAAGGGTGAGAGCGAGCGCGCCTCCCGCTACTTCATCAACCTCGTCCGTAACACTGAGGACCAGCGCGGCGCGGTTGAGAACGTGGACCTGGATGCTCCGCCGCCCGGTGCGCATTAACGAACAAAATTGGACGAGATGAGATGATTGGGTGTTCGCCCAGATGATGAGGAGCATGAAGAAAAAAACGTGGCGTTCTGGGGCGTGGAGGGACTTGCAAAGGTCTTCTTTCTTTTTCACTCCGGTTTGGAATAATGAACGAACATTTCAACACTCACCCGTCTCTGTCGGGTGGTGCTTCTCTCCACAGTTGCAGGCACATTGCAACAGCAGTGCCTTCACCCTGTCATTCACGGGTACTACAAGCATTTTTTTAGTTAGAAAACGACCAATACCACTGTCAATTTCTCGAGGAATAATGGCGCCGTTCTTTACGAACTCCTCTCGTCTCGTACACCCACTTGTCCTTCAGGGCTGTCTATTGATATATTGTGAATGCTTGTCTACCTCGCCTTTGTAGTCAGACGAGGGACTGATGCTGCCTTCATTCCCACATGATATGCCGCAGTCGCTGCTTTTCGTCTTCGTCGCCGAAGATGGCATCGATGCCCTGTCGTGCAAGGCCACAAATCGCCTCCCGGTCAAGGTTGAAGTGCTCTGCGACAAGACGGTACTCGTTCGAAAGAGGGCTTCCAAAGACGCCCACATCGTCGGTCTGAGAAGCTAGCATCAGTATACCTGCGTCTGCGGGCTCGGCTTGGTACTCACCCCGAGCGAGATCTTGGGCCCCTGGACGTCCTTCCACTCCCCAAAGTGGTGGCCCTCGAACCCGCCGTGGACCATGCCCGCCCGCACGTTGCAGCTGAGGCACAGTTCCAGGCAGAGCCCCCGTCTCGCGATCTCCTGCTTCGCGGCCTCGTCCTCCCAGATGACGTGCCCGAGGCGGTGCGGCTGCCAGGCCAGAAGCACGTCCAGCTCCTCGGCCGAACCGCTCGCCTCGGCCTCGGCGAAGTGGACGGTGACGCCCAGGCCGCGCCTCTTCGCGCTGAGGAAGACAGGCGTGAAGGCGGCGACGTCTCCGCGGGGTCGCGCCGTCGGGTCGCCGCACAGGTCGAGCCCGACGACGCCGCGGTGGCGGTTCGCCAGGGCGAGGGCGAGGGTCGCCGCCGCCGTCTCGGGGGTGTGGCGCCGGTCGACGGAGAGGATCAGGCGCGTGTGCAGCTGTGGGTGGTCGGCCTCGAAGGCGGCTATGGTGGACAGCAGGATGGCTACGTAGGCTTCCGCCGTGAGGGTCGGCGTTGCGCGCGGCGTGGTGCGCAGCTCCAGGTAGCAGACGCCGTCGTCGAGGAAGTCGGTCAGGACCGAGGTTGTGGTGTAGCGGACGGATTGTTCATCCGTCAGGAGGCCGTAGATGTAGGTGCTGAAGAGCGGGAAGAAGCTGCCGGGTTGTCAGGAACTGTACGGGCGATGACTGTCGCATATACATCGTAAATGGGCAGTAGCGAGAGAACAAAACGTCTGGAAAGTATCCATGGGCTCTTGAAGAATCCATCGTCGAATCCAGCGGGGAGGAGGCTCACGTTTCCAGGTTATAGTCATGCTTGCCCTCCGGCATAACAAGGAGCGGATCCTCCAGGTCTGTCTCGCTGCTCTGCTTCTTGCGCAGCCATACCTCGTGTAGTGCCTTGCGGGAGATACTACCCGTCAGGTGGGCGTGAAGCTGGAGTTCTTGTCAGTGAAAGGACGCAATCTTCATCATGGCTAGCAGAGTCGAGGTTGATTATGGTAGCGAAGTAAATATCAGCTTACCATGACTTACCTCGATCTTAGGTAGAGCTATGTAATCCATTTCTCTCCTGGATTCGGGTATTGCTCAGTAGTTCTATCAAGTTTAGATCAAGATGTTAACTGTATTTAATTGTGTCTTGGTCACGAAGCGCGAGGGTGAGCTATTATGGAATGACGTACCCTAAACCCCTCGGGTCATTTGTAGATTATTCAACCCGCCTCGCCAACCCGTCCATGTCTGACAAGTTTACAATCATTACTACCTAGCATACGAAGTGGCCGCTCAGTAAAGTCGGGTTAGTTCAATGCCATTTTCTCCAATTCCTTTCAATTTGGCGGTTAGTACAACATTACTCAGTTACGTGAGGTACTTTTTTGTGTTGCTCAACGGTCAAGGTGGATAGATCGTGTGAGACAGTCAGAGGTTTCAAAATCAACAGTCTTTTGTTTGCAAACAAAGTCATCAAGTGTTTTCCTTCTGTGACAAAAGAGCCCCAATGAAGATATATGCCCCTTATCACATGTACCATGTACATACGTTGAGCCATCTTTTAGAGAGTGCGACTCTACCACGACACACCCCGAAACCGACGATCCCTAGTCGAGCCGATCAGAGAACATACCGTAATGGGCTTAAGTTTACATTGTATGGCGTCAGAGAACAAAAAGTCTAATGTGACAAGATACATGTGAAGCCGTCGTGCCCGGAGCTGAGATCGCAGCCATTACTTTTCTGTCCCCCCGTCATAATACTTTACACCATAGGTTGCATGCATCCGCACCTTGCCCCTCCCAGTCCAACCCAGCGCATTCATCATAGGGGTCCAGTGGCCATTTGCGCCATTTCCGATTATTGTACAAAACTGGGCTCGCTCCTCGGCCTAGTAATAGCCACGCCAATTCAAGGCATGGTCTCATAATGCCAGCTTCCAGCGGTATGAGGCGAGTTTATCTAACGCACTGCTTCGATATTACAGCGATGGACGGGCTTGGTTGTCACCGAGCGCAGCGCCGACCTTCTCAGCCGTGTTCTGCTCAGCACCGGCAGTCAGGAGCTCGCCGCCCGTCTGTCGCATGTTGTACTCCTGCTCCATGGCAGTGAGCTGCTGGTCCTCGGCGAACGAGAGGGCGAAGGGTACGCCGAAGAAGAGGGCCGAGGTGGTGATGACCCAGGCACTCTTGCCGCTGAAAGAAAGGACGCTCCAGGCGGTGCTGGTGACGGCATTGACGTTGTTGGTGATCCAGGAGCGGGTGGTGGGGGGGACGATGTCGCGTAGAGCGTATAATCGCTCGGCAAAGGTCTCATCTGAAGGGTCGTAGTCGGACTCGTTGGAGATCTCGGACTCTGGCGGCTGGTTAGCTTGATGCTCCAAAACAAACGATATTGAGCATCAGGCGGACAAACCGGTATCGCTGTAGTCGTCGTCATCGACTTCAGGGCCAGCCTGGTGCTCCTGGAAGTGCTCGTCCTCGACTTCGGTAAGGATAACCATGATAGGCGATTAAAGTCGGGGGCGGGGGAATGTGGTAGTTATGAAGATCGGGCGAGATGGAGCTTGAAGTGGCGACTTGTCGTCTCGGAGATGATCGAGGGTATGTAATTCGGGTACAGTCGACTCGGGTTGTTAGGAGATGGAGGCTATTTTGACCGGCGGCTGAAATTCACGGTGCAGGGATAATGGGTGGCGGACGAGGAATGCCGATGAAAAGGGCGATTCTCTGGTTGGTAAGTGGTTGAGCTGTCGTTGGCGTCACGATGCCATCGAGACAAATTTTTTGGCCGCTGCGGGAGCTGCGCGGGAGACGGGGAAGCCCATTGGTTTAGCCGAAGAACTCGCTATCGTCACGTGTGATTAGTCCAAGGTCATCAACACTTTGCCCCCACCCTACAGACTATCGCGACCGAGTGACATCACAAGCTGGGCTGCGACAAGAATAATCTCTGCAAACTTAGGGTGCTTGTTTGTAAACTTAGAAGATCTATCAATCTTATAAATTACACTGTCCTATACACATCCGACTATGCGCTTGTATGTTTGATACAAGAAACAGAAATGAAAAAGTGGGAGATAGGATATCCGCACATTCGTGAAAGAGAGGCGGACGCCAATATCTGAAAATTCCAATACAGATTGGCTGACCTATGTCATATGTGACTTCACATGCACACGAGTTTCAATCTCCGATCCTCAGAGCCCATCAAGGAATCACATAGTTTGCAGTGGCGTGGCTCCCAGTCGATTTTATAAAGTTCACGAGAACCTCGTTGGCCTACAACCGATGGCTATAAGAACAGTCGCCAGCCCGGCAGAGTGAATGACAAGCGTTCGACTACGTTAATCTACTACGCCAGGAAACTTCCATCTCCTACCCGCTACATAACTGTCACTGATTAATCTTGGACTCACGTCCCCATTTCACATCAATTTCATCGTCGACCATCATGGGTCCACTCATTTCCCGCCCCACGATGCCTGCGCCGGGCTGCTGGTATCAACACGGCGGCACCGGCAGTGCGAACAACAGAGGGTGGCAAATGATTAATTCCCTCGGTCTTCTCGTATTCGAGGAAGGGGAAGACTGTGACTGCCATCTCCGGAAAACCTGCATGGACGGCGAGCCTCCGCTGCCGCCCATGGAAGAGTTTCTGATGGACGACAACCTCAATCCGGGCTGGGAGGCCAGACCCTGGGTCTCGGTGCCGCCGAAAAGCCCGGGCCACACCTACCGGCCTCCGGGATGGAGACCGGGAGGGCCGTTCCACGGCGGTCTCTTAGGCGGCGAGGAGGCCAACCCGTTCAACAAGCGGGACCTCAGCTTGCCCAGAGCGTCCCCGTGGACTCTCCCCTCGAGCGCCGTCAGGGCCTTCGATGCATTACCCAAAGACAAGCAGAATGCCATATTGGACAAGTGGCCCGCATTTGAGCACTTTTCTAACACCCTGTCCTCGAACTTGACGGGAAAGTCTCTCGAGCTTGATCCACGTCCGTCGGTGGCAATTTTGCTGGCGGATCCTCGAGAGGAGGCAGGCCTCGTCATCAGCGCCATGACTGACACATTTGCTAATCTTGTCCTTCGGTGCGCCGATCATGCCATAGCGGACCTCCTAGAGAAGGCGATGCAGGACGTGATTGCGGAAACGCCATCCGACAAGACGCAAGGATCTAAAGAGGACGTTGACTTCGAAGACATCACACTCAAGCGGTCTCAATACTACGAGGTCTTCAAGCACTATGGCGTTCTCTGGAAACATCACACCCCAGCGGGTCTCGACCGACAGGAATCTACTGGCGAAGATTCCTTCCCTTTTCGCGATACGAACGGGCGGCTGATTGCGATGAAGCCTGACGAAATCTGCCAGAACGTAACTGGAGAGGCCAAAGCTAGCTTCGGGAAGCCTGACTCCTTCGTGGCGGAATTCGACAAGATCATGCAGTCGCTGAACCAGCAGATCAAAGAGGGCAACGACAACTCGTTTCTGAAGTCTATGCACCTGCCGGACACGTTCAGAACGACGACGGAGCATCTTGACTGGACGCCCGAGACGCTGGCCGCGGTGTTTGATACCTCGTTGCCGACAATTCAGGTCGGTATGAATTATTTTGCTCTGTCACTGTGGGTTGGGAACTGGCCACAACTGGGGTAGGATGGGAGGGGAGTGAACATTGGGAGAAGGACGGGAGTGGGAATTCGGGAAGATGCATTGTTGAGTTTTTGCGCCGTTGTCAAAGGAGGATTGGAGTGAAGTTGCCGATGTTGTTGGTACGCTATGTAAGACATGGAACACTAATACGTAATATCCGAGCTTGTGTGTACAACCACCTGACCTCTGAGATGGATCCCAATATCACCAATTTGTCCATTGGTAATTAGACATTGGGCATCGTGACCAACTCAGCCATCGCATCCTGGTTCTGAAGCAAGATGAGCGGTAAGGGAAGACTCTGGGGGAGGGGGTAGGTTTGTTCCGTTGCAACCATTGAAGGGCGGCATCGTGAGCACGGCCACGAATCCACGGTCAACAAAGAAGCTTGTCCGTGTCGACCTGGAGGAGCGGAGGAGGGGGGCTTTGGACGGGGATCGCTAGAAAACCGCCGATTGGGTCATCTGTGCTATGTACCCGGAAGTGGTAGCGAAGAAAAGACGCCATGCTGGTCCCGAAACGCCTCAGAGAAGCTTTCTGAACCTTGATGAAGCATGGCGATGTTCCGGACCTCGATGATACAAGTGCCCGGAAGACGTGCTTGGTCTGCCCCACATGTCGAGTAAGAGGAAGCCTTGGTGGGCTGTTGTATCACTTACTTGGTTCACTATCAGTGGCCACATATTCCGTGCGAAGAATGGGGAATCGATTGGACTCGGAGAAGAGTGGTGGAGGGCAGAAAGCCATCCGCATGTTAAACCGCCAATGCCACGCTCCTATTCGCAAACCGGAGAGTCACCAGCATCCCAAAGCACGCAGCTAGACACACACATGTATGTCTCTGAGTGGCTTCGAGCTTGTACCTCCACGGCACAGTTTGCATCAACTGTACTTTGGCGCCCCTGGTTTCCTCAGGATGTCGCAATAAACTGGCCCATTTCCATTGTTTCCTCCAAGATACCGTCGAGTTTCAACCTCGTCGAGTCTCGGATCCCCACCCGCTAACAATGCACTGAGTCACATTCCCAGCCAGCACGTGTACGTGTCGTTGATTTGCGTGCAGACGGTCGACCAGGGGCTCCGCGATGTTGACAGGCCGGCGGGCAGCACCATGACCGATCAGGTGCGCCGCCGCAACCAGTGGCTCTCGGTCGCCGCCTCCGGATGGATGCCGGCGAGGAGGACCGGGGGGAGGGCCTCAATGGCTCACCGCAACAAACGCCTTGGGGCCTTTAATGGAGACTTGCCGAAACGGCGGGGGGAGCCATCGAGGGGCCGGCGAGGGCATCGTGATCATGCAAGGCCGACCCTGATCCCCGGATGCGGTGCTGCCAGTCGCTAATTAGTTGGCCGTCGTGCAACTAGATGAGATAGTGGGCAAGTTGGGTCAAACTGGAGTGCGGCGCACGCCCCGGAGGCCGGCACCACAGTTTGGCCGGTGTGGACGACCCACTCCAAGCGCTGCAGCGGGTGCTGAAGCCTTCTGTGCTCCCTTCTGTGCCCTGTAGGGGAAAGGTACCTAAGGCACCTAGTGCCCCTCGCTGAGCCACTGGGGATAGCTCGCTGGGAAAACTCTGCCCCAACATTCCACTTTGTGGCAACTCAAAGGTGGCCAGCCGGGCGCCAGGAATGCATCCGGTACGTATATTCTATACTTGTGCCTGGTTTTTGATCCGTTCCCGGGCAGTTTCATCCTAGCTCCCACCTATTGACAAACTGGCCGGTACGTATCTCCCCCGGTATCTCGTCATGAAAAGGAGGAAGGAAAAAAGGGCCTGCAGCAAGCAGCTTCTTTTGTCGTCGCACACACCCCCTGTCCTGTGCCGAAGATTGCCTGTGTGCAGGATGGAAATGCTGTTTGGCGCCGCTCACTGGCTGGCCACCCCAAGGTCAGGTACCAGGTACGGTTTCCACGCCCGCGCCGTCGAAGATCGGGACCGGGACCCGGGTGCGGATGTACATTTCACCTCGTGTGGCGGTGCGCGTTTCGAGTCTCGGCAGTGTTCATGGTCTCCGGTGGGCGTTGCAGGACGCCGTGCTTGGCACAAAGGTCATTTCATGCATGGAATTGTATCCTCGAATATCCTCTGGACGAATTGATTCGGTTTGCGTGCAGGAGGACAGGCATTGGAGTTGACGTTACAAGGCAGCAGGACGAACACAGTACTGGGCTTGGCCTCAGCCTTAGGCGGGTGAGCGGGTGAGGTAGGGGTGGCACTGAGCAGTGGCAAAGGCGTGGCCGGTGTCCGGTGTCAGGTGGGCTTGTTGCACAGTATCTGTACCGTGGACTGAGGTGTAGTAGTGCAAATCCGGAGGAATAAAAATAGCAACCGAGCTCGAGGGACCGAATGGAGAGAGGCGGGGTAGTGTCGTCTTGCTGAACGAGGAAGGAAGGCGGATGTGGAGACGCCGGACTCTTCAGATGTCAAGTTATAGCACTGACCACACTTGGTCGCTAGAGCCCCTCCACAGTCACCTGGACGCAGAACTTGACCAGCAACATACCTGAGACCCGGGGGCTGGGGAGCTGGGGACGCGATGGGATTGGAGACAGATGACTCGAGATAGGAAGGAGAGGCTTGGAGGCCGTGCCTGTCGTGCTTGGACACAGTTTGTTCATGCACAGCTGGGTCAGATCGACTATCCATTCCCCCGTTATCTATCGCCTTGCGTAAAGTGTCTGAAGTGCAGTGCGCAGCCATTAGCCACGAGGAATGCGAACAAAAGGGCCAATTACGGAAAGGTAGCATAGCATTCCACAGGTCAGCTTTCGCTTGGTCACCCAGTCGTAGTACCCCATGTTGCCGAGTCTGTCGTAGGACAAGACAATCGCAATTCCCCCGTCGTGACCTCGACCCCGGACCACTTGTCTGTCTGCACTGACCTCGACCTCGACCGCAAACCCGACCTCGACCGCAAACTCGACCTCGACCTCGCCTTTCCCTTCCGTGATCGGTTGGCGTTATTTCGAACCCAGAGCAAGCCTCACTGACCGACCCCATTAGACTCACTCCCCCACGGGGCCTCCCGCTCCGATTTATTTTTTCTGACCACCTCGTGACCCCTTGAGGGCGTCCGCCTCCAAGGGCCGGATGCGGGGTGCAGGGAAGATTTGGTAATGGAGCGATGCCAATGACAAACTAGAGGGGCCACGAGATGACGGGAGTTGTGAAGACAGAAGAAAAGTCTGGGGGGCGTGGATTCCCAGGAGTCGGGGGTATCATAGACGGCATGTATTTCGTCGTAGATGGGGTAAGCTGGGGGAGGGAAATCTCCCCAAGGGCCGATGGTGCAACACGGGGGCTACGGAGCCCGGCCAAGTCGGACGGTCCCGTGGCTGTCACGAAGCTGCACGATCAAGTAAACTGGGGGTAATGGAAACGGGGGTTGGAAGGCGTCGGTCGCAAAGGAGTGACGGAGAGCGGGGCTTGTGGTTTTCTGGTGCGTTGTCGGCGGATGTGCGCCGCGCAGTCACGGTTACAGTTTGGCTATTCTGAACAATCGAGAGAAACCTGGGGGTAATGGAAATGCTGTCTAAGGCATCTAAGGGGGGGGCGGGGGACACATGGAAACCTTTTTCGGGGGCGCCGGCCCTCCGCTGAGTGGGTCACCGGGGCAGCCCGGGGGTTTCTCGCGACGGAGACGGATACCGGGCCCGTTGGTTGGTGATTTCCTTTGTTGTAGCCTTGGGAGGACGACGCTTGGCTTGTCGATTTTTTCCTTTGCTTTGAGACGAGGTCGAAACACGCAAGAACCCCCTGCAACTTGCTCGACTGGTGCTCATCTAGCCTTTGCATGCCGTGCAACGGTGCAACCCATCGCGACCTTACCTGATAGTCCTCCTACACCGGACTCGGATGCGCATGTAGCAACAAGGTCTGGACAATTGTGTCATCAATGACACTCTGCAGTACTCCATCTGTACCTAAACTTAAGTAGACAAAAAAGAGCATCGCCTAGTATGGATTCTTACGTATCCCTTCTACGGGGTTCCATAGTTACGTAGATCCAAGATGTACTATGTTTCTGTTAGGTGTAGTGGAGGAGCACCGTAACCCGTCCATGTGCCCCGCGTCCGGGGCAGCTGCTCTCCGACTTCATGCACCCCTTGGCATAGGGGACTGGGGAACCAATAGCCTGGACTTGGAGCTATGCCTCTTTTTTAATTTCACTTTTGAACTTGATTCTTGTTCTAGCCCTCGAGGCGAGGCGAGGCGAGACCTGGAAACGCAATTTCCTTCTTGGCCTCGTGATCCAGGTCAGGTCAGGCTGGCACGGAACCCTCGGTGAGCCCCAGGTGCAGCGAGGCTCGGTCAGGCGCCCCAGGTGAATCACTTGCTAGAGCTCGAGGACACCGACTCCAACCCCAGCGCTTCCCCAGGGCGCTTGGTTAGCGCCCGGGGGCCGCGACGGTGTGCCATGTACAGACGGAAACGCACTGTACTCACCGCGGGAATATTGGGTCATTCATTCATCACCAACGGATTGTGTGATTGTACATGTTGACCGCAGGAATTTGTCTCACATAACACCGACTTCCCGCTGACATAATTGCTCGTCTGAGAGACTAAGAAAAATTGCATGGGTCAAGCATCTGTTCGAGGACATTTGGGTACATGACGTCTTGCGAGATCCCAGCAACGACAACCTCTGCAGCTTGGCGCTGGAGCAAACCGTTAGCGAATCACCACCTTCTTGCCATGGCCAATGCTGTACCTGGTACCAAGATTCCGGTTGTCAGTGGCTGCTTCTGTCCTGCACGCCAAGAATAATCATGATTTGCTCAGCCCTGCGAAGAATTCGACATCATGAAGCCGTCATATTGTGCATAATGAAGGGATGACATTCGCGACAGTACATTTAACACTAGGTGGAGATATTGTGCGCAAGTAAGAGAGAGAAAAGCACCCCTTTACAACGAAGCAGGGTTTGCATGGCACGAAGTAGCTTTTAAATCGATAATGACTCGCAGCAGACGAGGTGAGCTCGGCGAGCACAATTGCACCATCGTAAATCCTCGCAGACCACTGGGTGACTGATTGGGCTAGTTGCGGAGTTGGGTCTCCTGTGGGTTCCGTACTATGTAATTCGAACGCCCTGCATATTTGAGGCCGGACGAGCCTTAAGGAGGGGCACCTGTGCCAACGTGGGAGGGGACTTATTCATTGCCCTGTGCTAACTAGGTAACCTGGCACGCATACGTGCACATGGCTCACATGGCACACATGACTATTGCAAGTTCACCGCGCTGTACGAGTTCTGTACTTGGTGCTGTGCAACACAGATTGTCAGGCAGAGAGGATCTGTTACAAAGTACATCTAGGATTCCTCCACAATTGCGAATGCAATTCCACAGTGGGGGACAGGGAGTGGAACCTGGTCGATTGCGAAAGAAAATAGCATGAAAAAAAAATAGAGTCATTGATGAATTGCCCAGCAGCTGACAAGCAGAAGGAGGGCAAAAAAGAGGAACCAGAGCCTCGAATAACCGGTCCCCGGCAACGAAGGCAACGAAGGGTCCGTCTCTTCCCCACCTGGCAACTGGGAAACACTGGGACAGGAGGGCCTGGGGTAAGAACAGGAAGGAGTCGTTCCTGATACCTGAGCGGCCAGGAACCGGGCGTTCGGGCCATGTAGCCTTCCCCTTGAGGCTTAGGGTGGAGGCGCTATTGGGTAATCAATTGGCCATTTTTCTGCGCTGTGTGAGGTCATGATCACGATCTTCCCCGCTGGGTCCTGCTTCTCGACTCTTCTGGCAGGGCCAAGTGCCGGGGCGCGCGCCATGGATGGGGAGCTGGTCGACCGGCCCGGTGACCACTGTAGGTACTTTGTACCTAACTGTTCTTTTTCTTTTCTTTCTGTGCTTGGTGCTGCGTGCCAATGTGAGCGCTCCGTCGCACAATGCGGTCGCGGCGCAGGACTCGACAGGCGCAGCGGGGTCAGCGCCGGCCATGAAAGGCGGACGCCCAGTACAAAGCCTGCCCAGCAACGCCTAGCACACAGCGCTGTACCTCTACCCGCGCACCGTGAAGATTGTCCTGGGGCCTCCTGGACTTCACTGGGTCTGCCACTGTACCGAGCCCAAGCGCCCCCTCCAGTGACCCAGTAGCCCCACCACAGGGGGGGTGTGTTGGAGCAGGGGGTGCCGTAAGCTGGAAGCAAAGGTGAGCGGGAAAGGGAGTGGCCAACGTGACAAGCGTGTCAGAAGAACGAGAGAAGACGACCACGAGGAAGGAAGGGGCGGCCGTAATTGACCTTGGATCGGAACTTGGAAGGTACGCAAATGGAGCTCGAAAGCACGGAGCATGGAGTACGTACCTGCTTTCAGGATGCCCGGAGGCGGGTACGTACTAAGGTACCTCGTCAAGTAAGTAGTACTTCGTACCAACCTATGCTCGTTCACTGTTGAGCAATGGAAGAGACACGACGCTCATGGCCAGGAGTATTTAAAGCTTCCATCGCCAGGTCCCCAGAGGCCTTTGACTTGAGATCTTGGTTCGATAAGCGTCAGACACACTCGTCCTTTGCAAAAAGACTTATACTCCTCTCCCCTCTTCTCCCCCTTCTGCTCTCCTCCTAAGCGGCATCTCACGTCCATCTCACTGCCGCCTTGGTCTTTGTTCTTCTTCGTCTCACCCCCTCCAGGACAAAAACAAGCTCTGCGTATCAAGCGAGATTCTCTTATCTCTCTTGTCCCGGCTTGTCCGTTCAGTTGCTATTTACGACAGAGCTGACTGGATGGCTGTGCTGAGTTCGCACCACGAAACTAACGCCAGCTAAGCTGTGCTAATCAAGATCAAAAGTTTGGACCATTCTGGAACTTTGGCTAGCCTCGCAAAGCCTCTCTTTCCTCCATCCCCAATAGAAACTTTCTCTCTGTTGCTCGACTCCATTTTTGCTCTCCCCGGCATTGCCGACTTACAACTAACTACACGACACCCACTACACGCATAACATCATCGTCGCTGCAACACGACGATCCCTGCCTGCACCGTACCGAAGTGTCACAGCAGGCCTCTTACAGCGCCCAATTCGCTCCTGAATCAACCCGACAGATTGACGAATTGATCGCCGCGGCTAGACGCGCACAAGCATCGCATCAGCAAACCGGTAAGTCGCGGATACCTGCTCTTTTTTATCTGAATCCTGCCCGCCCCTCCAATTCCCTTATCGCAGCCTGGACCCCTTTGTGGCTCCTCTGTGGCCCCCCCTGCCTCGCCCCAGAATGACGACGATACGAGAACCGGCCCGGCGGTGAATGCAGTTCTCACCGGGCTTGGTTGCTTGGTGCCCCGTGTTCAGTGCGGTGGCTCTGGAGATAAGCTTGCTCGCAGCACATCTGCCGCGTGCTCCCTGCATGTAGCCCGTGTAGCTATTCAGGTCCCGATCTGGTGGCGTTCTCAGAGGTGGCTCCGTCGTTCCGCTGCGAGCCGTGGCTGCGCCCGTCTGGTGGTCAGCAGCCGTATCAGAGTTGTGGCCATTGACTCACTGCACACCGAGACTCGCTCTGCTGTGTCCCCTGGCGACGGCATGATGGGAGCGCTCTTATCATGCTGGCATTGCCTGGGAACTGGGCATTGTGTATAAAGCGTTGCCCGGAGCTGCTGTCCTTCCCGGTTCCCTCATCATCCGTCTCGCGCTTCTTCGTTGTTCCGCTTATACCCTTTCATCTGTCTTCGCCCTCGGCCGCATCTCTGCCAAGATGCTGGCTGTTCAAAGCCCCACGACTAACATGCCGCCCCCTGACAGGTTTCCGGAATACACAGATCCTTTCGAGGAACCTTTGCCCATCATGACGGCTATTACCTCCAAGCCCGTGGCCGACCCTCAGGTCGAGTCCAGCCGTGGCCCTTCTCCCTCGCCCACCCACTTCAGCGTCCCCTTGACAGCGACCAACGGCAACGGCCACCGGATTCTTCGCTCCGCCACTGTCGGCTACATTGCCCCCGAGTTCAAGGGCAAGATCGAACAGATCAAGTCTGGTGAGTTGCTTGAAACCCCCATTGTGCTGCTGGACGAATTCACTGACCACCCACTTAGTCAAGGAGATCATCCAGCAAGCCGGTTTCATCCCCCAGACTCAGGTTGATGAGCAGATTGAGTGGTTCTACGAGAAGCTGGGCATTGACGATGTATACTTCACCATTGAGACTCCCGCTGTCATTGCCGGCCATGTCACCTCCATGTACGCCGCCAAGGTTGCCGCTTTTGCCCGCGAGGACAAGCAGGAAGAGATCCGCCTCGACATGGAGGCCAGCGACCACGCCATTTACATCGACACCAGCACTCCCGGTCAGACGAACATGTCTGGTCCCCGCTACGAGGAGCGTCTCGAGAGCAAGTACATCGACCACCCTGGTACGAGCAAGTACCGTGTCGAGACTTTCCGTTCTCCCGCCCAGCTCGGCTCCAGTCCTTCGTCCAATGCAACTCTCCGATGTTACTTTGTCTACCAGTGTCAGTTCCAGACTCCCGTCGACAAGACGGACCCCAGCGAGACTCGCCTCGAGCTCATCTCCGACACCGGTTTCCTACAGAAGGCCACCGCCAACACCAAGCAGATCTACCAGGAGATCATCGAGCTCGCTGTAAAGCGTGCCGGCCCCGTCATTGAGGTCTTTGACATCGAGGAGAGCGTCGAGAAGCGTATGGTTATTGCCTTCCGCTCTCGTACCGCCCGCGGTCTCTTCTCCGCTCTGAGCGATCTCTACCACTACTACGGAGTCACCAGCTCTCGAAAGTACCTCGAGCAGTTCTCCAACGGCATTACTGTCATGAGTGTCTACCTGAGACCCGCTGTTGGTCTCGAAGCCGACTTTCCCCCTTGGGAGGACTCCATCAACCAGATCTCTAAGGAGGTCTCTCTGCTTTACTGTCTCCCCCACAACAAGTTCCACACCCTCTTCCTCACCGGCCAGTTGAGTCTCCAGGAGTCCGTCTACGCCCACTCTGCCTGGGTCTTCGTCCAGCACTTCCTCAACCGATTGGGCCCTGAGTATGCTTCACTGTCCCAGATCCTCGATCCCGGCAACAACGCCCAGGCTGCCCTGCTCTCCAACCTCAAGCGCCGTCTCCGCTCTGAAACTTTCACCCCCGACTATATCTACGAAATCATCCAGAACTACCCTGGCCTTGTTCGGGCCTTGTATGCCTCGTTCGCTAACGTCCACCTTGTTAAGGACGCGGAGGTCGCTGAGCAGCTCATCTCTTCAAGTACCTCTGTTGAGATCCTATCAGATGATGGTCTTCGTGACAAGATCTCCAAGACTGTTGGCAACGAGCACGAGGAGATGGTCCTGACTGCCTTCCGCGTTTTCAACAACGCCATCTTGAAGACCAACTACTTCACCCCTACCAAAGTCGCCCTGAGCTTCCGCCTCGATGCCAACTTCCTCCCCGATGTCGAGTACCCCAAGCCCCTCTACGGCATGTTCCTCGTCATCAGCTCCGAGTCCCGTGGCTTCCACCTCCGCTTCAAGGACATCTCCCGTGGCGGTATCCGTATCGTCAAGTCCCGCAGCAAGGAGGCCTACAGCATCAACGCTCGTAACCTCTTCGATGAGAACTACGGTCTCGCTAGCACTCAGCAGCGCAAGAACAAGGACATTCCCGAGGGCGGCTCCAAGGGTGTCATTCTCCTCGATCCCAAGCAGCAGGACCGAGCGAAGGAGGCTTTCGAGAAGTACATTGATAGTATCCTTGATCTTCTCCTGCCTGCTCAGACCCCTGGTATCAAGAACCCCCTCGTCGATCTCTACGGCAAAGAGGAGATCCTCTTCCTGGGACCCGACGAGAACACTGCTGAGCTGGTTGATTGGGCCACCGAGCATGCTCGTATCCGTGGCGCACCCTGGTGGAAGTCTTTCTTCACCGGAAAGTCGCCCAAGCTGGGTGGTATCCCCCACGATCATTACGGCATGACCACCCTGTCTGTTCGCGAGTACGTCAAGGGCATCTACCGAAAGCTGAACCTCGACCCTGCTACCATTCGGAAGATGCAGACTGGTGGCCCTGACGGTGATCTGGGCAGCAACGAGATCAAGCTGGGTAACGAGAAGTACACTGCCATCGTCGATGGTTCTGGTGTTCTTGCCGACCCCAACGGTCTTGACCGCAGTGAGCTCCTCCGCCTTGCCGAGAGCCGCCTCATGATCAGCGAGTACGACGACAGCAAGCTCTCCAAGGACGGATACCGCATCCTGTGCGACGACACCAACGTCACCCTGCCCACTGGCGAGGTCATTAGCAATGGTACCTCGTTCCGCAACACCTTCCACCTCCGTGACACGGGCAGCGTTGATGCTTTCGTTCCCTGTGGTGGCCGCCCCGCCTCGATCGATCTCATCACTGTCAACCGACTCATCAAGGATGGCAAGACTACTATCCCCTATCTCGTGGAGGGTGCCAACCTCTTCATCACCCAGGAGGCCAAGCTCCGCCTGGAGGAGGCCGGCTGCATTCTGTTCAAGGATGCTTCCGCCAACAAGGGTGGTGTGACCTCGTCCTCCCTGGAAGTCCTGGCCTCGCTCTCATTCGATGATGCCGGCTTCGTCGAGAACATGTGCGTCGGCGCCAATGGTGAGGCTCCTCAGTTCTACAAGGACTACGTCAAGCAGGTCCAGCTCAAGATCCAGGACAACGCTCGTCTCGAGTTCGAGGCTATCTGGCGCGAGAACGAGGAGACTGGCATTGCTCGATCTATCCTGTCAGACAAGTTGTCCGTCGCTATTACCGACCTCGACGAGAAGCTTCAGCACTCCGACCTCTGGGACAACTCCAAGATCCGCCGCTCTGTCCTCAAGGACGCTCTTCCTGCTCTCCTGCTGGAGAAGATCGGTCTCGACACTCTGATGGAGCGCATCCCCGATTCCTATCTTCGCAGCATCTTTGGCTGCTACCTTGCCAGCCGATTCGTGTACCAATTTGGCAGCAGCCCCAACCAGTTTGCCTTTTACGACTTGTAAGTGTGACTCGAAATATCCCGCTTGAGACATAGACACTAACCCGTGGAAACAGCATGTCTAAGCGTATGGCTCGAATCGACGCCTAGAGAATAGGCTCTAGAAATTATAGAGGAGGAAGAAAATGGTGTTTTGTTGTTCCATGCATAGCCTGAAAGGGGTTGTTTTGATTTTTAAGAGAACGTCCTAGATAGGAGACGAGCATTGTTACGGTGTGATTACAGCATTGGGTCATTGCCCTGGTATGGGCCATATTAGGAAACGGATTGGGGTGGTTAAAGAAAAGCCGAAAAAACTGAGTCGAAGTAGTCGACTAATAACATGATACATCTCGATATTGAACGCTTAAATGCCCCGCGTGAACTGTGAAGTACCCATCCCCCGTCCAAGCTATATTCTTTAGCAGATGTTCTTTATGCTTTAATTCGATTAATCTTAGGCTTTACATAGATTAATCTTAGGCTTTAGACAGGGTCATCGTCTTCGTCCGTGGCGAAAAACCATCGATGCACACATCTGGAAGACTGCGCCATCGAGGAGGATGTCTGTTTGAGGAGCCACTGGGGCTCGGAGAAACACGTCTTCGAACTCGAGGCGAAGCGGAGCACCAGTCACCTGATATGACGCTGGAATATTGCTGGTCCCGGCAGCTCGGGTAATGACGACGGTCTCGTGGCAAACAGGCACTGTTAAGGCAGCAGAGGAAGCGCGAGTTGCTGTAGCTCCAGGACGAGCGTTTCCTTGGCCCAGTTTCCACTTTTCTACTGTTATCTGTCGTTGGCTCTTAGACGGAATGGCCAGAAGAACAATCTTGACAGCTCCCTGCGAGAGGTCGAACCACCAATGCACCTTGGCACGAACGGCTGACATGAATTGAGGCCATCCGGTCTCGACGACAACGGTGGGGAACCTGCTGTTACTAAGGCATGTCGGAAAAACTCCAAAGCTCGAGTCTCCTTCTCCAGCAGCTCTTATACGTCCATTCTGACGTATGAAGTGTGTAGTGGCACCAAACCCCTCAGTCTGGCCTCGCAAACCCATTTGAGAAGAACAAATGACCAGTTCGTCATAGATCCTAAGGTGGAGTGTCTCGTGTGATGGAGAGGGGAACTTGATGACGAGGACATCTGTTTCAGCCGAGTAGAAGAACAGTCGCCACATTCGGTGGGTTTCTCGCTGCTCGTCCCATTTCTGGAAACCGTCCAGTGAGATTCCTTGGACTTTTGCGAGAGGGGTGTCTATGGGAATGTCCCCCAGTTGCTGCCACAGACGATCGGATCCAGTGTATTGAATCGTGACGGTATCTGTTGATCAGTATGCTTATATAGGCCGTTGTAGCGCGGAATAGGCCTTACTAATCTCTGCAATGATATTATGATAGCTCATGGTGGTTGCCGGCTCGCAGCCCTTTCTGACGTGTTGCTCTTGTCGGAGTTTGGAGATGACACAAACAGACACATGCCCAGCCTGAGATGAAGAGATGCCTAAGATTAAATGTATACCTTGAACTAAAGAGATGGCTGTGTCCTTTTCATATGTGGTTTAGGATAAGCTTTTCATGAATAGTAGGAGTGATCTAGGCGGGTTGCGCAGGCTTAATGCGTGAGATCAAAATGAGCCATGTCACCAGGAAAGCTTGTTGTGGTGTGTGTTTGGGTTATGGGGATTGATAGTGCTGAGTGGTAGTGACTGAGGCTAAACATATTAATACTAAAATACCTAAACTAAAGACTTTAGTAATTCTACCTCACACCTTAGATATCAGCCCCTCGGTTATATATTTTACTTGTACTCTCAGCAACAATTCTTTGTGTGTATTTCATAACCCCGCGCTGAGTTGGCACACTTCAAGGGATGAACTCACCTACCTCGGAGCCGAGAGTTTAAGTGGTTACATTAGCTCGTTTCCATTTCGAGTCGCGTCGGAGCACTCACTTCGCGACGGGGGACATTGCAAACAGGCGCTGACGTTTCGGGTTGATTGGACTGCGACGCTGCGTCGGGACTTTGCAGCCTTCACGATGCTAGGGTACTATTCGATGCTAGTACTTCGTACTACTAAATTATTCGATACGGATACTTGTGATGGAACACCTCGTTCCGCCTGGCGGTTGGCGACCTAGTGACAGTGGTGGTGGGCAGCTGTGCGGGATTGAGACTTTTAGTCAGGTACATGCCTGAGGAGCTCAGCCAATGGAAGTGAACGATTCCCCCCCCAGCACCGCACCTAGAAGCCAGGGCAGCGTTTCAGTCAACTCTCGTTGAGGCCACAAAATCCCCTGTTCCCCGGCACCAGCCACGCGGCTGGGCCCCCCACCCCCTGGTACAGGCGATGCTGGCCGCTAAGTGAACAGGGACCAGGCCCCGGGACATCCGCTAATAGAAGCTTGGCCAGGGGTTTAATCCATCAAAGTCCGGGTCCAGTTTGGTTTGTGAGTGAGCGAGCGTCGATGTCGAGTGTCAGCGAAGAGCCTCTCTTTCCTTCCATTTGAGCTTTTCTTTCTTCTTTTCACTAGGCGATTTTGACGTGGTACTAGGATGGAGTCGTGGGAGACATGGCATGATGCGTGAAGCATCCATGATGCCAGAAAAAGAAAAGAAAACAAGTGCACCCCGGCCGAAACATGGCGTGGGAGTGTTATGCATGAGAGAAACAGTAACAGAAGCAGGATACTTCTATCATCATCTAGTTAATCAACCCGGCGCTGCCAATTAATTGACCCAATGAGCCGAAGACGCCTAGGCTCCTCTACCGCTACCACGTCGAATATTTCTTTCTTTTTTTTCTTGAGCGTTTGGAAACACCACAATGAGAATCCTTCATCATCTCAGCGAACTTGATTAGCTGACGGGGCCATTTAAACCCCTGCCGCTGGCTTGTCCTCCTTCGCTCTCTGTCGTGCTCTCGCTCTGGCGTTTTGGCCTCCGATTGCATGCTTTTGCTCTTTTCCCGCCATTCTCTCGCCATTTGCGCATCGCCCTTTTGTCGCCGCGCTCCGTCCAACCGCTCTGCTCGGTTTATGCGTGGCCTGACCGAAAACGTCGGCGCCCACTTTAAACCATCCCGCCGACGTCGACGGGGAGAGCAACCATCGACCAACCCCCCCGTCGGAGCCCAAGGTCGAAAGGCTGCTAGTCGCAAAGCGTAGCCAGTCGCGCTTCTGCGAAAGTACTCGGGCAGGCCTTCTTTCAGATAGAATCCGCCCTCGTCTTTTCTTCCCCTTCCTCCGCAATCTCATCTCACCATTAGCACTGCTACCATCGACCTGCCCGCCGCAACGAACCCTCGTTCGCCGACGCCGACGCCGGAACGCAATTCGCGGGAGCGCCAGCTGGGACCAGGCTACCGAGAGAAAGGGGCGCCACTGTGAATACTTTAGGCTTGAACCAGGGTTCCCGACAACAAGAAGGGGAAAAAAGGGGGCAAACGCGCTGGGCCCTTTCTCGTTGGATCCAGCATCCTCGTCCGGCTCGAGCACGACCCTCTTCTCGAGATTCTCCTCTGGGCGCTGGTGGAGATCCATACCCAAGTTGGCGCGCCGAAACCAAACTTGGACCATCCTGCGACCTTTCGTCGAAGGCGCCAACTCCGTCAAACTCACACAAAGCGCCAGCAGTGCCAAAGTGCCAGAGTGCTCGCCCCCATACATACATACATAGTCGCTACTGTGTCGCGACGACGAATAACTCCCCCACAAGCAACACGCCGGCCGAACAACGATCGTTTGTCATTTGTTGGTCGCGTCCACCCCCGGCGGATAACGAAACAACCAGAGCACTGCACAACGCAGCACAACGACAGACCACGCCCACTGACTGACACGACACGTGAAGGACCGAGACGTTGATCTGCCGATTCATCTTCATCTTCAACTTGCCCGTCGTGGATCACTGACACTCGTTCCAAAAGGGAAAGAAAAAGAGCCCAAAAACGAGGCAACGAGCACGAGCCCACCGCAGGTCGCAATTAAGCCCACTCCCGCTCCCGCTCCCCCTACAACAGCACTACGCAGGCACAAAGCAAGGCACAACTTCACAAGCAAGGCACAAGATCCACCAACCCTTACAACCGACACACACAAAACCAGCAGCGTGGGAACAAGGAAATCGGTCAATCCAGGGGCCAACAACGCCTGTTTGCTACGTACGGAGTACTTCGTACACTGTACGGATACAGCTGCGCAGCGTTGGCGTGCTTCACTAGACTACCTCGTGAGCATCCGTTCAGGGTCGTGGCTTTTCCCCCCAGCGCCTTCGCAGATCGGCGCCGCCGCTCTTATTCACCATGACACGACCAACCATTATCCGCGCCGGTATGTTCCCTCACCTACCAACAGAAACCTTACCCATGAAGTCGCTGCGTACTGCGGGCAACGTACTTCGTACTGCCCTTTGTGCTGATCTCGCATCTTTCACTTCTTCCTGTCTCTCCACACCTCTCCTCCCCTACTTCCCTGCCTCGCCCACCTCCAGACGATTCAAGCCTGATTATCCCGTCCTTCTTTTGTGCCCTGGCCCCCCTGTCCCCTGCGCCGCGCCGCGCCGAGTTGCTGCTTGCTTGCTCTGCCATCGGATCCTTGGCTCTCTCCGAACCGGGGGCACCGATGCAATTCGCGATACACCACATTCCAACCACCCGACTTTGATCACCTTTCATTGTTTTCCCTCTGCACCTTAGCCTCGCCTTGCCTTGCAAACGACACTCCCTTAGCAAACTGTTGACTGACTCTTCCGCCTCCTCCTTGCTCGACCACAGATACCATCGACCTCCAAGACCACAACGCTCCCTCCGCTCAAGATCACACCAAGAGACCGGTCTCTTCCGTCAATCCAGCGAGCTCCAAGGCCCTCGGGTCCCACCAGGCCGAAACCATCCGCGAAGTCTCGAGCGACACGGTCGACGAGCAGAGCCGTTCCCCGCGCATCTCGTGGGACCACGGTGACACCGGTGACATCCACAAATTCGCCGAGGACTTGGTCGCCGGACCAAGCCACTCCAAACACCACGACGATCAAGACGATTCCGACGACGATACAAGGATGACACAGGAGGATGCGCTGGCCATTGCGCAAAATGGAGGCATCTCCTCCTCGGACGAAGGCGACCTCGACGGCGACGCCGATGACCTCGATGATGACATGATGGACAAGATATCGAGTTCACCCTCGATCGAAGATGGTGGGTGCTGTCCTGTTGTTACCCCCGTGGCCTGGCCACGTCGGGTTTCGTCTCTCCCATCCTCACTCCGAAGCACTTCCCCCGAAATCACCGGCTCGAGTGGCCCCAGACCCCCTTCCCCATACCCGAATGCCCTCATGTACCACCCCAGTCACATCCCACGCGCACAGCTTCCGCGCGCATTGCCCGTAACACCCAATCATCATCGTCTTCGTCGTGAGTATAGCGAATGCGACACCTTCGAAACCGAGACCGAATCCAAACCCGACGACGCCGAGCCCGACGAGCGGCCCGACGAAGGTAGCCGTGTCGGGAACAGTGTGGATGGGAACAGGGAGAACTATGCGCGGAGGACCATTGAAGAGGGCTAGAAGCCTTCTATTGGAGGAGCCAAGGTAACTGAGAGGGGACAATCGGTGGTTGGAGGCCGGAATGGCGACAGGGACGTATTTTACGAATGCAGTGAGAAGCCGAAGCCCGAGAGCAGGACCGACGACGATGCTATCGAGCAAGGCAATTCCGCTACATTCGACGCGACTGACGACTACATACCGCTTATGATCCCTTACGAAGAATCCTTCGAAGATGATGATGACCCTGACCTCTCCTTTCCTGACGACACAAGCTACATTGATTCTGGTTGGGCAGCTGAGTGCTTACAAGATATAGAGGACATCGATTTCGAGTTCGTTTACGCTTTACACACATTCGTCGCAACGGTAGAGGGACAGGCAAATGCGACCAAGGGTGATACCATGGTCCTCCTAGACGACAGCAACAGCTATTGGTGGCTGGTCAGAGTCGTCAAAGACAGTAGCATTGGTAAGCTGATCCGCGATGGAAATGCTTTGTGCGTCTGGTCGACTGACATGTGACATGCAGGATACCTACCAGCCGAACACATCGAGACGCCCACAGAACGACTAGCTCGATTAAACAAGCACAGAAATGTGGATGTATGAACTATTCTGATTCCGTAGCGATGATTTCCCACTAACATGTGCCACAGCTGTCTGCAACCATGCTGGGAGACCAGATGGAGAAGAAGCAGCAGACTTTCAAAACAGCCATTCGTTTGAAACGGAAGACCGTCGCGTTTGCCCCCCCAACATATGTGGACTACTCTGACTTTGACGACTACTCGACTGATGAAGAAGACCTGGATGAGCTGTTTGCGGGACATACCTCTACGACGACGCAGCAGCAACAAGAACCCAAGGAGTCACAGCAGCAACAAACTGCGAACGCCAGTAGGGAGGATGACGCCACGGCAGAGGAGAGCGCCAAGGTGGAACCTTTGAAGCCACGGGCAAGTGTGGAGCCTCTGAAGCCCCGGCTCAACAGGGATGTGAAACTGGTGGAACCTACCAAAGTTGAGACGGTAATGGAGGAAGACGAGACGAGGAATAGTGAGGAGATTCTCTTGGACACCAAGCTGGAAGGCCCGAGCAAGTCACGGAATGGTACCGTCAGGAACACAGACTCTTTCTTCAGAGATGACACAGTCGAGACGAAGAAGATTACGCTGACCCCGAATTTACTGCGGGACGACAACCAACCGCGACCGTCAACAGACTCGGCGACCAAAGACACCAAGGTCCGTGGGAGCCTGGACAAGTTGGAAAAAGAGCTAGTGTCAGATAGGGACAAGAAGAAGAAGGAGAGGGATCGCAAGGAAAAGGAGAAAAAGCCCAGCGCCATTCGGAGTTTCTTCTCGAGGAAGGACAAGAAGAAGTCCGACGACGATGACGAGTCATTTGGCAAGCGGTCGATGGACTTGCAGTCAGATTCGGTGGGACGGAGCAGCGAGTCGCCCTCACTTGAAGAGCAAGTGTCCGATAAGATCCAAAGAAGCCCCAGCAAGCTCCAGAAGCAACTGCCGCGGACAGAACCGTCACCAACACGCATGGGGTCAGGGGGCCAAGCAGAGCCGTCATCAACAAAGGAGCTCGCGGCGTATCTCAATGAGACCCGGACCAACGACGTGTCGAACGTGCCGCCGGCAACGATGCGGATTGTTGATGCCGAGACCAACGAAACACAGGAGGTGCCATCTCACCAAGCCAATGCAAGTCGGGAACGCTCTGCATCAGCTGCCGCCCAGCGGGACGACAAGTCGGTGACGGCTAAGGACTTGAACCGTAGTGCAAGCACCGGTGCTGATGCGAGAGGACAGAAGGTGAACAAATCGAAACCACGGACGGATCTGGATGACTTTTCTTCAGATGACGACCTTGGATTGGAGTCGGAAACGCGGACCACGCCGGATGCGAGCGAGGAAGAGAGGCCGAAGGACCAGGATCTTCTGCGCCCGAAGCTTCCAGGGGCATTCCCCGACAGCTATCAATCCACTGCGGGAGCCAGCGACCGAACGATAACGGACGACAAGAGCCATCAACAAAACCGCCTATCCGAATCACCCGTCCAGGTGTCACCAGTCAATGGAGTACAACCGCCGGCTCTGGAGATTGATACTTCTTCTTTAGAGGGGCGATCTTCCGAGGAGGTGCTTTCACCGGAGCTAGTACACGGTGACGAGACATCTAAAGACAGTGGCTCATCAAGAAGCGGTCCAAGTTGGGACGATGAGAAGCTGCGGGCATTCTTCGACGAGAGCGAGCATGTGCGGGACTTGCTAGTAGTGGTGTACGACAAGACAAACCTCGAGCCCGAGAGCAAGGATCACCCGGTTGTGAGTGGGATGTTTCGGGAACAGAATGCTAAGCTGGCCGAGATTACCACTGTAAGTTTTCCCCGCCTTCGTGCCCACTACTGCATAACGAAGAGAACAAATACTAACATGAGGACAACAGCAACTCGATAACATGCTCGGAGACTGGCTGGCAAGGAAGCAGCGGCTCAGGGGTACTGTATAGCTAAGCAGAGAAGGGAGAAGAACAGTAGGAAGAAGAAACCAAGCATGCGGGGGCAGGGCGTCCGCCGAGTGGTGCAGGTGGCTTGATTGCTTTCTTGGAACGAACGACTTTGATTACCTTATGGAAGAACGGGAATTGCGTGCTCTGGACACGACTGTCGGGCACCTCATGTTACGTTATAGGATTCAGGCGTCTTATGAAAGATTCTCGGCAGACGGGGGTTGTTACGAATGTGAACCCCCGGCGTTTTTTTGTGATTTATTCATTGGTGTTGTCATTACCCTTGGTTCAGCTCGGATGTGCATGAAGTGTATGATGCAGACTTGGGTCTTGGAGAGTGTGTGGAAGAGTGAGGAGACTTATCGTCTGTACGTTGCCTTGAGAGGAATGGATCGAAACAGTGATTCATTTACCATGGGTAGCAGACTTGATTTACCGCAACGAGTATCGTGTTGTCCTTGAATCTTGTTAGCTCCCCGCCTTTCGGGAATTTATCTACTTGCAAGACTCCAGAGTTCTGACTTTGCCTGGATCGGTCCGGCTGTCCACTCTCCAAGTTTCCCTCGGGTCGGCTTGCATTTTTCCAGGCCCCAGGTGAGGTCAGGTGAGGCCGTCCAATGGGAGGTGGTTTCACGTGCAAAGCGAGTCCCGATTTTTTGTCAGCCAACCCAACCAGGAAACCAACTTGACCAGCCACCTGTGTTCTCTTCCATTGGCTGCGCACGAACAACGAAGGGACAGACTCTAAAATTCATGCAATACGACCCCAGAGGACAAGTCAGAGGCCCGGCACTGGACACTAACTTGGTGGGAAATAATCAGGAAGCGAGCGGGAGAACGCAGCGTCCGAAAATTGAAGCCAAGGCATCCTTCCGCGAGATCTTGTTTAGAGTGGACGCGTGGTTAGGCTGGTTGCTATGCACCCACTTCTGGGAAAACAACAGCCTTGCCAGCCCAGCTTCTCCCGTCTCAAGGTACCGGCGTGCGGCGTGAGAGAGGAGGAGGGGGTGAAGAAGCCTCGGTCCGTGGATAGCTGGCCAATGAGAGGGCCGAGGTCGGGGAGTTTTTCTCGTCTGGGGATGGGGTGGTGGGTTGCTGTTTAGGGGGGGGTGGGTGTGCTGTATTCGTAGTTTGGTGCCCCAGGAGGAGAGAGGCCGTAGAGGACTTTGCCAGTGCAGGAAAGGGTACGTAAAGCTCCTGGTAGCCATTCTGGACAATGTGCAGATTCTCGTCCACTTGGGAAGCGCATGATCTAGCAATCTGGAGGGCCTCAATCCAGAGAAACGAGAGCTCCATCAGTGAACAGCTAAGAGATAGACTACCACAGAAGCATCCACTGTAGCTGTAGGTACAGCGCTCGCTGCACGCCAAAGTACCGGCGTCTCCAGCCAATCACCTGGCCTGTAGGTACCCAGGCGCGTTCTCTTTTGGTGGTTTTGAGGTGAGCTGAGAGTCTTCGCTGGCTCATCTCATCTCCCACACACACCCCGGTCGCTCCTTCCCCGTCCGTCCACGCTCTCCTCGCTCCCCCCCCCCCAGACAAACAATCAACACGCCCAACCACCACCAACCAACCACTCGCTCCACCCGCCTCTCTCTCCCTCTCCTTCCCTCGGGCCCTCCCATCCTCCACTTCCATCATCATCACCACCCTCACCACGGCCGCACGTATTTCCTCCTCCTCCCGATCGGCGTACCCTGTACCGGTCCTCGTCCCACCTCGAGAAGACAAGGTAAACACCATCATCCCCAACCACCTCGCCCCGTCCCCGTTGACCCACCCGCTGTCGCTTCGCCTCGTCTGGCCCCAAGGTCGCCGTCTCCGGTGGGTAAACAAACCCATTGGCTGATCAGCTTGGAGAGCCTCAATTGAGCCCGACCCACCCCCGTCAGAACTCCATCACCTCACCAGCCTCCCTCAGCTGCTCCCCTCTGTTCTCCGATCCTTCATCGATCGCCTGTGCGACATCTGCTAATTTGTGGAACTATCCGATCGTCAGGCCGCCTCGCCCGCGCGTGTTTTTCTCATCCCTCTCGCCACGTATATGACGCCGCCGCGTTGAAACTCGACGACGCTTCCCGACGAGGACGACTGTCACAACCGCCACCACGACGCGCGCCTGCGTTCCCGATCCGGAATCAGACTAGAGTTCGACTGAGACGAGGCGATCCCAAGATCCCTGATACCGACCTGACAGCCCGAGAAGCGCGCGTTCCCCGGCCCACCGCAAACACCATCATCAGCAGCATCGAAATCCGCAACCATGGGCGTCAAATTCGAGAGCGAAACCTTCCAGAAGGTGACGGACAAGGTGACGGACAAGGTGTCCGGCGCCACCGACAAGGTCGCCGACATGCTTGACAAGGCCGAGGCCGGTGACATTCCCGGTACCAAGGGAAAGCATCCCGTCTCCGCCGTCATCGGTACCGCCATCACCGGTGGTCTCGAGAATGCTGGCACCAAGGGCTATCTGGCCGTATGTCACTCCTAATTCCGCAAGTTTGCGTCTTCTGGCGATGGGCACTCCCGCGATGATGATGCTGGCAACCGGACGCAAATCAACTAACATCTGCGACAGTCCTACATCAAGGAGCTTGAGAGCAACCCCCTGCGCACCAAGATGCTGACTTCCGGTACCCTCGCTGGCACCCAGGAGCTCGTCGCCTCGTGGCTCTCCAAGGATCGCAACAAGCACGGCAACTACTTCACCGCCCGTGTCCCCAAGATGGCTGCGTACGGCGCCCTCGTCAGCGCCCCTATCGGACACTTCCTCATCTGGGCTCTCCAGAAGGCCTTCAAGGGCCGCACCAGCCTGCGCGCCAAGATTCTTCAGATCCTCGTTAGCAACTTGATTGTACGTATTCGCTCTTGCGTTTTCTTTGTGTGTGGAGAAGTCAAATTCGTGAAAGGAGGAACGGAAAGAAAATGAAAAAAAAGTACATGAAAGGGGGAATCGAAAAGTCAACCCAGAAAAGACGGAGATGCAGAGAACCTTGAAAAAGATGCCAGACGGTCAAGGCCATCAATCCAAGAATCGCAAGGGGAAAATGAAAAGACACGACGGGAGCGGAAACGAAGCGCGTTCGCACCGGTCCATGGCTAACACAGTCCCTACAGATCGCCCCTATCCAGAACAGCGTCTATCTCGTCGCTATGGCCCTCATTGCCGGCGCCCGTACCTACCACCAGGTCCGCGCCACTGTCAAGGTCGGCTTCTGGAAGGTGATGAAGGTTTCGTGGATTACCTCGCCCATCTGCCTCGCCTTTGCCCAGAAGTTCCTTCCCGACCAGCTCTGGGTCCCCTTCTTCAACATCGTCAGCTTCGTCATCGGCACCTACATCAACACTGTCACCAAGAAGAAGCGCCTTGCTGCCCTCCGCAAGAAGCACTTCGGCGACAGCCGCGATGGCCGTGACTCCCGCGATCTACGCGACCCCCGCGACGGCCGCGATCCCCGTGACTCTCGCGACCCGCGCGACTCCCGAGGTCCCGGCAGCATCGCTCCCAGCCGTCCAGAGGACTACCCCCCGATGGGCACCAACCCCCCGTACTAAGCTCCGCCGTCTTTGACTAGGGAGCCCAGTGCACCCTGACAAAGAGACCCGAAACTATCCTGGAGCTTAGAAGGGCGAGAAGTACGGAGCGACGTAACATAACAAGAGATTATGGCTTCTTTGGGAAAGAGGAGGGAAGGGGCGGGGAAATTGCAGCAGCTCGGACGGCAGCCTCACTCGACAAGTATATACCCCAGACCCAGGGGAGGACTGGTGCGCGTTCAAGTCAAGGCTATTTAACGTAGGTATCTACAGCAGATGAAGAATGAGTGGGAGTGGTTAGTGGTGTTACGCTGGGTCTGAGCCGTGTCTTTGGGCGTGGCAAGCGGCGTGCGCCAGGGAGATATTGTGTGGTATGTTTGTATGGGCTGCTGGTTAATGAATGAACTAGTATTTACTCCTATTTGATCGTTTGGTATTTGTAGATGCGCGCACTGTAAGAAAACATCTGTTGTGGATTTATATCTATATTGCTAGCCTTTGAACATAGACTGCTAAAGTGCACGTCTTTGTCTTGGAACAGCGCATTTAATGATGACCGTGTGGACTGAGAGTTTGAGTCTTTCTTTGGTTGTGAGCCAACATCTCGATGCAGCTGTCATCTATGCGGCTTGAGTTGGTCTTACACTTAGAGACGTCAAGGTAGCGTGGGGGAGTCGTGTCAGGGCCCAGGGCTAGGAGATAGGCACTGACTGTTCCCAGGTACAAATCCTCCGAGGTTGAGCTGGATGGGTGAAGTTGCCTTGTAGCCGACGGCTATGGTCGTCGTAGATGTGGTGCATGTAGCGAGGGAGCTGGCGGGTCGCTGATGGAAGTGCGGCGAGGCTCGTGCATAGCTCCCCTTGGATTTGCCAGGACCGTTGGATATTCTAGGTTCCGGTCTCGGAGCCTCGAGACGTGTGATCGATCAAGGCAGTGGGAAACGTGTCACGGCTCTCACGAGGGCTCGTTCAGCCTGCTTCTTCCACGACGGCATCGCCGCTGTCCATTTCGGTCATAGAACCTGGACTCCAATACTCCCACTCCCCCTTGGCCTGCTTGTCCACCCACAACATGCCCTCGCCGAGCAGATCGTCAATGACGGTGCGGGCACGCGCGCGCTCCCAGCCGAGGTTGTCGCGCAGCATGCCGACGCTCACGTAGCCCAGGACCTGGACGGCCTCGAGGACGGCGGCCTGGTCGGTGCTCAGCTCGCGCGGGACGCTGCGGACGTACTCGCGGCGGCCGACGCGCACCACGGCGTAGGCGCCGCCCAGCGGGCCCAGGGTCTGCACGGCGCGGCGCACGTCGTCGTCGGCGATGGGGTCGGAGCCGGCGAGGCGGCCGCGGGCGACGCGCTCGCGCAGGTCGGCGAGGCCGATGAGCCCGCCGTTCTCGGGGCGCGTGGCGCTGCACACCTCGACGACGCGCACGGCGAGCTCGAAGTAGAAGTCGTGGACCGTCTTGCCGAGCAGCTGGGCCCAGACGGACGAGTTGGCCGCGCCGCCGCCGAGGTTGCTGCTGGCCAGCGGGTCGACGCCGATGGCGGCGCACATGCGCGCGAACTGGGCGCGGAAGGCCGGGTCCGAGCGGATGTCGCGGGCGTGCGTCGTCGCGAACTGGTGCAGGAGCGAGCGGAACACGTCGAGCTGCGTCTCGAGGGCCTGCGCGTTGGTGGCCCGCAGCGAGGAGCCGTGGGAGGCGTAGTGCGCCGAGGTGACGCGGGAGCGGTCGAAGGCGGCGAGGCCGACGCCCTTGCGGGACATGGTTCTGGCTGGTTACGTGTGTGTAGGGATGATTCCGGAGGAGGGAGAAGGAGAAGAATGGGCAAGAAGAGGCGGGCGAAGAGGAATGAGTGGTGAGAGTCGAGATGGAGGTTGAAGGTGGAGGCTATCGGCTCGGTGGGCTGGTGGGCTGGTGGGGCCGACGATACGTAACCGCACTTCCCCAGCTTCCTTCAGATCAACACCCGTCATAGCATGTGACCGTCCAGATCCCTATCAACTCAGCTTCCTCTTGCTCCCTTCATCTCCATCTACCTTCCCCTCTTTGCATCTTGGCAGCATTACTCACAGCTTAACCACATTCAGGCACAACGCACAAACACCATATATCAAAGGCAGGCGCCATTCATGTCTTCAAAACATCTACCGATGCCCTCCTCGCCTTCTCAAGCGAGTCTTGTGCTTTTTTCGGTCCAGAGCGGTGATATCCCTTTTCATAATGGAGCTCGTCTTCTTCTCCATTTCCTTCCTTCGGGTCCAGTGGGCTTTTTGCCCTCCTAGCGTCATCCTCGACATGGATACCGCCGTAGCCAGCATTATGCCCCATTCTATTCTGTGTCATCGTCACTTCGTTAACCCCCATCCCCTGTCCCCTGGGGTTATCTCGTTTCAGCTTCTGGTCTTGTCTTCCTCGTAGATTGAAGCAGAGGTCTCTTCGCGTTTACTGGGTCTGGCACTGCGGCTGGCCATCACCCATATCATCCTCGTCGTCCTCCCAGTCACCGCCGAAGCCTTGTCCTGCCGACGCACCCATCTGCCATGGTGTTAGCTGCTGCTTCATCCACCCAGGGGTGAACTGGGGAATCATACCTTCTCAATGTCTGCGTCATCCTCGTAGTGGACCTCGTCCACTTCATCGGCCTCGATGTTTTTGGGTGCCGCGGGCAGCATCTTCTGCAGCGCCTCCATCGCAGAGTCGTCCTTCAGCCAGCCATCCTCGGGGAACTCAACCTTGACAAGCAGGTACAAATCACCCTTGGCTTCGCCGCGCTTCAGCGGCATGCCCTCTCCAGGCACCTTGAGGACGTCGCCCGGGCGCAATATCTTGCCCCGCGGTCGCTCGATGTGAAGGCCCCGTCCGTCGAGGTGCTTGAGCACGGTGCGAGAGAAGCCACACAAGGCCTCGCCCAGCGTGACGGTGAGCTCGGCCGAGAGGTCATGTCCAATACGGGTGAAGACATCATGGGGTTCCTCGACGAGGGTGAAGACGATGTCGCCGGGAATCTGATCCGGGTGCTGGTCGGCCTCGCCCTCGAGAAGGATGCGCTCGCCCCGCATGGAGCCGCGGGGGATGTAGATCTCGAGTACCTTCTTCTCCTGCGACGTGCGCTTTCCCTTGCACTTCTTGCAGCGGTCTTTCTCCTTGAAAACGGTGCCGGCGCCCTGACAGTGGTCGCACAGCACAGTCTCGCGGCGCATCATACCAGGGCCGATCTGGCGGTAAGCCTCGACGATGCCGTTACCCTTGCAGCGCTCGCACTGAGTAGACTTGGCCTTTTCCTTGCCGCCAGAGCCCTTGCACTGGCCGCAGAGGACCTGCTTGTTGGCGGCGAACTTGACCGTCTTTCCACGGTAGAGTTCCTCCAGCGTCACCTTGTATTCCTGGTCTTCGTCGGGTCCGCGTCGAGGTTTTCGAGGGCCGGGTGGGCCACCGGGGCCGCCAGGACCTCCCATGTCGAAGCCGAACATCTGGGAGATGATGTCGTTGAGGTCGACATCGCCACCTGGGCCGCGAGACTTGTCGAAGGCGGCCATGCCGTGCACGTCGTAGAGGCCGCGCTTGTCCTCGTCGCTGAGGATCTCGTATGCCTGTGTGATTTCCTTGAACTTGGCCTCGGACTCCTCTCGCTGCTCCTCGGGGACCTTGTCGGGGTGATACTTGAGGGCGGCCTGTTGCATGTTAGGATATCTCTGCCGTCGCCATCGTCGACTGTGAAAGGGATGCGACAACGTACTTTTCGGTAGGCTTTCTTGATCTGGTCCGGCGTGGACTGCTTATCAATACTGAGCAACTCTGTCGCCTCGCTAGTCAGCCCCAGCCCTCTCGATGCATCACAAGACAGGGCAGAAAAAATCCTGTGATGGTATCTCTCTGCTGCTTCCAAAACGCGGGGCAACACGCAGAGGAGAAAAAAGAAAGGTCAAAACTAACCATACAGATCAACCTCTTCCGGGTCCGGGCCGCCGGCGGTGAACGGGTTCTCGTCCATGGTGCGTGTGGACGTGTGTTTTTGTTTGGGCGAGATTGATGGTTGTAGGAACGAGGCGTATCTGCAATGCAGGATGAAGAATGGGTTGTTGTTTAGTCCAGCCTGCCCAGTTCGTTGATGAGTGGAGCACACAAACTGCAGCGGGTAGGTAGCACAGAGAGCACCACCACGGAAAACACGAGGGCCTGTGGCAAAGAGAGAAGAGCCTTTGGCACAGAATCTCCTTCTGCTTCGATCTTCTCTTTACAGTCTTGTGAGATGACGAGCTACGAGAAAGCAGAAAGGCTGGAATCAAATGGAAAGTTTGACCTGATATTTAACTGCAGATGTCTTGGGCACGCGTCATTCGTCATCCGTCTTGACGCCTGGATCAGATATTCAACAACTGGCTTTGATTGAACACCAGCATAAACGGGTTCTCCCACCATTGTGTCCGCAGCAACGTTTGATGTCCGTAGTGCACTTTCGCAACGTCTGGAAATCATAATTTCTTTGCAACCAAACCGATCGACAAACAAGCGCTTACAAACAAATCCTCGTTGTTGACCCCCAAAAAAAATCAAGCGTTATCTTATCTCATCCCACCAACCAGTCGCTTTATCGATAACGCACACCTGCAAGCCGCCAATTCCCGAATCATGGCGAGATCGACGCTTCTTTCAGTGACCACTCGTCTCAAGTTCATAGAACTACTTCATTGCCTTGCCATGAGGGCTTCACAATTGCAGTCATGATACCCCCCTCGGCCCGCACGCCGCGACTGGCAAGGCGCCTGCAACTCATTCAGTGGCTCCGTCCATCGGCTCCCCGTGTGCAGCGCCGCACTTTCGCCGTGTCCATCGTTCGACGTCGAGATATCGCCGATGAGACCAACGCCAGCCAGGCCGTAGATGTGCCATTGAAAACCCCCCCAAAGGCAAAGAAGCTTGAGGCGTCGGAGGCGCAGGGCCACAAGCTGTCACCGGGCTCGGAGAAGCGTGGAGATGCTCGGAGCAAGAGCAAGCCCATGTCGAGGTTGGCGGCTCTCAAGCAGCGCAACAAGAGTAATGACGATGCAACAGGGGATTCTGCAGAAGCAACCCAGCCGTACATCCTTGGCCATCCCGCCGATAAGCCCATCAGAACGCGGTTTGCGCCGTCTCCCACGGGCTATCTTCACTTGGGGTCGCTGAGGACTGCGCTGTTCAACAATCTGGTGTCCAAGGCGACCAGGGGCGGCCAGTTCATCATCCGCATTGAGGATACAGACCAGGTAGGCGCTTCTGTTTCCCTTCCTTCCAGACACCGATGGAAGATGAGAAAGTCTCTAGCTAATCACCAATGGCCGGCAGAACCGCCTAGTACCCGACGCTGAGGATCGCATCTTCAAGGACCTCACCTGGGCTGGTCTGTCCTGGGACGAAGGTCCTGACAAGCAAGGCCCCTACGGCCCATACCGACAAGTCAGCCCTACCTCGTTCGCTTTGTATCCAGTTCAGGTATTCTAACTCCCTTTCCCAGTCAGAGCGCCTCAGCACATATCACGAGCACGCTAAGACGCTCCTCGACAACGGCTCCGCCTACCGCTGCTTCTGCTCCTCCGAAACCCTCGAGGCTCAGAAGCGAGCTCTCCACGACGCCGGCAAGCCCACGGCGTACCCGGGCACCTGCCGTTCCATCCCACACGCCGAGTCGGACCTCCGCGCCGCCGCCGGCGAGCCTCACGTCGTACGTCTCGACTCGGGCCGCTTCGGCACACCCAAGTTCAAGGACGCCATCTACGGACCTTTCCAGAAGAAGGAGCCTGAGGAGGACTTTGTGCTAATGAAGACGGACGGTTATCCGACGTATCATCTTGCCAATGTCGTCGACGACCATCTCATGAAGATTACGCATGTCATCCGCGGTGAGGTACGTCGTTGCCCCTGACCGCCACCACCAGATGATGCAGGGTCACAACTGACCAAACACACACTCCCAGGAATGGCTCATCTCCACGCCCAAGCACCTTGCCCTCTACGAGGCTTTCGCATGGGAGGCCCCGACATTTGCGCACCTCGGCCTCCTCACCAGCAACGACGGCTCCAAGCTCAGCAAGCGCAACGACAGCGTCAACCTCTCCACCTACCAGGGCCAGAACGTCTTCCCCATCGCCCTGCAGGCCTGGCTGGCCAACCTGGGAGCCTCCTTCAAGAGGGGCCACGAGACCCCGCGGTTCCTCGACGACGTCGCCAAAGCTGTGAGTGCCTCTGGCGCACATCTCCTGTCTCTACGCTGGCTCTAGCAACATGTGGTTGGCTGATACGTGAAACCAGTTGACCTTCAAGTTCACCCGTGGCGGCATCAAGCTCAACCCCCAAAAGCTTGACCACTTCCAATGGGAATACCGCAACCTCCTCTTCAAAACGCCTCTCGAACACCGCACCCCCTTGGAGCAGGCCCTCATCCGCGACAACCTCGTCAACCCTCTCATCTCTGAGATCCAGGCCATCACCAACAACCCGGCTTCGCCTCCCATCGTCCCCCGCGGCACCTCCCTCCCATGGTCTAAGCCCCTGACCCTCGTGCCGACCCTCCTCTCCTCCGAACCCGCCACCGCCCAAGTCTACGCCCTGGACATCCTCGCCCACGAGACCACGCGCTACCGATCCGCCGCCGACGTTGCCCGCCTCCTGCCCTACTTCTTCTGGCGTCCGCCCCCAACCATCTACCGCGCTGCCCTAGCCGCCGCGCCGATCCGCCGCGCCCTATTCGACGCCATTGACAAGGCCGTTCACGAATCATCCGCCTGGGCTGAGGCCCTTGACCGCATCCTCGAGGGTGTCTCTGCTGACGACGCCCCGGCCATCCACTCGCTGCTGCGCCTTGTCGCCATTGGTTCCTTTGACGCTGTCGGCAAGACCTCCCGGATCCTGTTTGAAGTTTTGGGCCACGAGGAGTGGCGCGTCCGCACCGCCCTCGTCCGCAGCCTCCTTGACGAGCTGCAGCAGGGCGGTGATGAGGTTCGTCAACAATGGCTCGACGAGTCGCCTAATGCGGTGCAGAAGGAGTAACCCGCCGGAGCAAGATATTACGTTCAGGAAGCTCCCAAAGATACCATGAAAGAGTTGGATCTATCTGAGCCATAGATGTGTAGATTTGTATCATAACTTGTAAATCATGGAGTACCAAGTACAATAAAGGCCATAAATGCACAATAACACCCATTTTCCCCTTCCACTTTGCCGCAGGGTTACGTGTTTTGACCTCGCCAAGCCCAACACCGCAGAGCAATAAAATAAGTCATAAATCATGCCATGATCAATGTATTCAAAACCGGACCCTCCCAAGGCATCATTGAGCACTATTGCTTCAACTCCCAACCTGCACCACTGCTGGCATCTCTTCCGTGACAAATCAGTTATTAAGATCATCGTGACCCCAGACTCCTGCCGCCCTCCTCCTGGAATAAATGGCAGGGTGGCTATGCTATTCATAACGTGCCTCGGAGGGCAAAATGCATGACGAAGAACAGAAGAAGAAAAAGAGACTGCTGTGCAGTCGCGTAAAGAAGAGGGCAATCCGTCAAGGACGGCCACTACAAAGACGGGCCATTATGTCGTGAGACGGTAGGGTACATGGTGGATAAATGCAAACGCAGTAGGGGTATATGTCTAAACTTCCAGGATCCAAATCTGCGACACAGTTGTTAGTAATCTGTAGACATGTACGAGGGAAGTGTGTACAAACCTCCATCTTTGCAGTCTCTTGCCTCAGCTTTCGAGCCTCGTCCTTGGCGCTGTCAATCGCCATCTCAAGGTCATCTTGGTCGCCCATAGTGATCATGTCACCATTGGGCATGTCCTCGTCCTTGATCTTGATCTTGAAGCGCCGGCGCAAGCCAAACTTTTCGCGGACTTTGTCAACCAAGGTGAGGAATTCAACCTCAGGTCTGACGATGATGTATCTCACATCGTCGGCGTGAACCTTGACACGGATCTTGCTGACTTCGATACGGCGAGGAGCACTGCGCGAGGATCCAGCCACAGAGCTAGGGCCGCGGCGATTGTTGCCCACCATTTCGAAATCATTCTCGTCGAAGGACCCATCCTCGTACTCGGAGCCATCATCTTCATCGGCGTAACGAGGTTGCCTTTGGCGACCCTGCGGTCGGCTACCTCCCGAACCCCTAGAGCCACGTAGTCCACCGCCTCCTTGATACAGGTCGTAGACTTCGCCGGCATAGGCACCCTCTTGCTCTTCCAGAATCTGCTTAGGTCTCCGCTGGAGGGGAGTAGTTTCTCGTGACACCGCGCTTCTGACAGGGGTGGCGGATGCAGACCTTACAGGTCTTTGACGGGCATCTGGGGGAGAGCCAGCCTTCTCGTAGCGGCGGTTCTGTTCGGCTTGTTGGATGTTGAGCTTGGCCAGCGTGGGCTTCTGACCGCTGCGGACCGAAGCACCACGTGAAGGGCGCTCATTCTCGGGTGGAGGCGTTGGGGGGAAGACGTTGCGGTTGATTGGTGGCTCTGACTGCTGTCTGCGGGACTGGATACCGGGCTTGACGAGGTTCGTGGCAGCGAAAGAGATGTTGTCTGGGGGTCGGTCGTCCTTGACTTCCAACTTTCCGGCCTGGATTGGCGGTTAGTTGACCGGGGTTTCATAAAAGGCCAAAGGTGCTCTTACGTTCTTAATCTCCAAGCCGGCGAATCCCGTAAATGCATTGGAGCGATCCGAAGCGGCAACGAGTCTTGCCTTGCCAAGGTAATCCTTCGTCTTGAGGTTGCGTACCTTGGCTTCGTTGGGCCTGTAGACGACGCCGACGGGGATGGAAAAAACAGTGTAGCCCTAGTTCATGTTAGGTGAGAATTTGTGGGTGATACCTAGGACCGAAACACACCTCTGCTTGTTCGCGGATGGCCTCGTCAATGACGTTGTGATCCTCCACCACCTTCTCCTTGACCGCATAAGTCAAGTCCTGCATACCGGCATCCATCTGCTGTAAGTAGATATAGCAAAGGCCACGGTTGAAGAGAACCTCGCAGGAGTAGAGCTTGAATAGGAGGCCAAGTTGAGAATAGTCGATCATGGCATTGCCGCGCAGGTATAGGAGGGTGTCGTTGAAGTTGGCGAGGGCCTCCTCGAAGTCGCCGAGGAGGAAATTGGAAACGCCCTGCTGGAAGTAGGCGACGGCGAGGTATTGGTCCAGTCGGATGGCTCGCTGGTAAGCCTCGACCTGTTTGCGTTGGTCGTTAGTATGCTAAATGGGTACAGTGGTGACCGCAGGGAGGGCGCATTGAGGTGGAGAGGGGAGAGGGTGGATTGACTTACAGCTTTCTCATGCTCGCCGAGAGTGGCGTGGATGACGCCCATGTTAAAGAGGATCTTGCTGGTGTCGTGGATCTTTTCGAACTCGACGATGGAATCTTCGAATTCATTGTTGTCGTAGCGAGCCAGGGCCGCAACCCAGGTCTCAATTTCCTGTGCGAGGACGGGAAGTTAGTGGACTGTCCATGAAGCCGTGGTCTGGTGGGTTGAGTGGGACGTACCTGCTTCAACGACATTGTGGTCGCTGCAGGGCAGAGGAAGCCACAGTGAAAGGAGAAGTTGGAATCGCAGGTAGAGAGTATCTGTCGAAATGGAGAATGAAGACAAGAGGAGGAAGTCGGGTTGGGGGTGTGGAGATGAAGTAGGACGAAGAAGAAGAAGACGAGAGTGAAGAGCGAGACGATGCGAGGGACGGAGGGACCGAGTGTGAGAGTGGGGTGGGCTTAGTTTGGGGTGGCAGTAGCTCGGGCGCTTAGAAGCAGCAGTTGTGCAGAGCAGGAGCGAGTCGAGTTGTGGGTGAGGGCTGCCCCGACTTATTATTTGAGATGGCCGGGCAGGTACAGCCGTGACCGTAGCGATTAGGGGGGGTGGGCAAATTACCAGGGGCAGGTGGCAGGTGGCAGGTGGTTACAGGGCAGTTGCGGTGCTGGCCGTGCGGGTGCGTGCGGTGCGGTGCGGTGGCCCAAGGTGGCTTTTCCCCGCCTTGGGCGAGCAATTGGCTGGCGGGCGAGTCGGCCTGGGCTTGGCGACCTGATGAGTGGCGCTGCGAAATGCGGCAACGGGCAGCCAAGAAGAGCTTCGGGCGGAGAGGAAGCTCCAGTGGCGACGGGACGGATTGGGGCGGATGTGGGTTCGGATGAGGAAATTGAGCCTGAACTGTCTTTCAACTATTGGAGAATCCTAGCCCGGAGATCTTGTTGTCGCTCGATTCATCTCTTCTGTTTCCACTGCTCTTGATATAGGGAAGTGCTGACAGGGAAGAGGTTGAGTCTAAGTCGTCCTCAGGAAAGGGCTGGCGGAATGATGGCGGGAGAAGAGAGCAGATACTCTAAAATATATCTTTTTCGATCGAAGCAAACGGGCCAGCCGGTGCGAGTGTTATCTCCAAAGAGTTCAGTCGACGCTGAAGGATCGGTGTAAGTGAGATAGATGGGTCGTCTTCTCCCCTTCGACAACGATGCCATGTAAGTCAACAAAAGCTACCAGCAGGGCCCCTAGCCAAGATGCAGCTCCGAGAGCTAAAACCAAGCCAAGAGACGCGGGTCGTGTGAAAGCGAGAGACAATCAATAGAACGGGCAAGCAAGCGTGGCCAAGACCCGATGGTCTGGTGACGGGACGAGCCTCTGTGCAGCAGCGCGGGCGATGCGATTCGGCGCTCGAAGCAGTGAGCGGACAAGGCGACGGGAGCTCAGCGCCTAGGGACGGAGAGATGGTGGGAAGCACCCAATCCCGCGGGCCTGGGCCGGGGGGGCGGATGTATATCAATCACCGCACCGCGTGCTGGGGGTTCGTCTTCTTCCCAGTTTGTCGTCCCCCGGGGCGCCAACGATCCAGCGAACCCGGGTGCCGCTAACGCTGGGCATCACACCCAGATCACACTCAAGGGGGGGACGCCACGAGAGAGAGGCACCCGTGACCACAGATGGGGCGTGGAAGGAGGTTCTGGAGGCATGGCCGCGTTGACGGGTCAGGGGGATGTGCTGCAGGGGGTTGCCGTTTCCGGTCTCTCGAGTGTCTCTGTTGGCCGGTTTCTGCGTCCTTGGACAGTCGCTAGTCTACTACGTACAGTCTGCAGTGCCTACCAACAGGTTTACGGCGGGTTTGACATGCAAAGCCGTTCGTCCTGATCGACGGCAGCCCGATGCGTCGGCACGTCTGGGCGGGTTTGGACAGGGACATGGCTCGCTCTGCCGCTGCACCAGACACGTTTGATGGAGAACAGGAGCCGCTAGCCTTGAAGCAAAAGAAAGCAAAGACGATGGATTCATCAAACCTTCTAGTGCACCGGGTACTCCAGCATGAGCGAGATGCCCGCCTTTCGTCAATGCATTCTGACTCGTCTATCTAAGAGTCCGTCCCTAGTGATGTGATGTGATGTGATGCTCGTAGTCACCTCCGTGGGACATCTAGCTTACCTACCGTCGCCCATCGAACCACCTCCGCTCTGAGCCTCGTCAGATGCCTCCCCGAAATCGAACGGTGCGGTGCTGGTCCTCGCCTTCCGAGGCCTGGGGCACTGAGTGTTACAGGACCCTGAAGCCATGCGCACCCCGCCGATGATTGGACAGTTCCCGGGGTATCCCGGCATCCTGGAGTAGCCCCTGTCCACCCGCGGCGCCTATCTCGAAGGACTAGCGGTGGCTGCCAGCACCCTGCCGGACATGCTACGGTTCAGGCTAGGGGAGATCGAGTTGCCGAATGCCCTCCTTCTCGACGTCTACGATCAACTGGGCTCTCGCTCATTGGTCTGGCTTTCGCTAAGCTGCTAGGCCCTGCAGCCAACGATGTCCAGGCCACTGGCGTCGAATGACGTGGGTGCCAGGGCGCTGTTGGGTTGGTCCGTCGGCGATGTAAGCGCCCTCTCGCAGCTGTTAGTGAGCAGATTGGGTGACGGATTGATGGGCTCTGCATGGCCTAGCACGCGGATTAGCCGGATCGTCTCTGCCTCCCATCGATATTCAACATCAGTCTCTCCCTCTACGGACTCCGACCCAAGGGCACGGGTAGGTCTCCCACCAGGTGATGGTGTATGCACGTTGAACCCTAATGGAGCTCTTCGCCTCCGTTAGCCCCTGCTCATGCCTTTCTATCACCAATAATGCCGAATTTGAACCTCGAAATAGCACCTAGGTCGTCTTGGCCCTCGGTGCCCAGCTGTTGGCGGACGGGACTAGAGGGAAAACCCGGCATGTGCATCTTGATGGATGTTGGCGAGATGAGAACCCGAGGTGACGAGACCGGATGACAGCCCGCACCGAGAGGAAACAGAACCTCGCCGTTGGATTTCATCACGTTGAAACCTTGAATCCTTCCGCCCATGATATCACTGCCTCGGTGCCATCTGCCTCACCTCCAGCGTCTCCCAGCCTATCCCTCGGTGCGTCTGCCGGCCACTCCACGCACTAATGCGTCCACTTCAGCACGCGTCGATCTGCTGCACCAGCCACACCACATGTAGCGGCCACCAGGCCAGGCCCGTGTTTCTTGGCCACCAGATTCGGCCCTTCAGCGAGCCTTCCATCGCGGCCTCTTTCGGGCTATGTCTCTGAAAACCAAAAACCTCCCCTGTTCGGAGGGGCCCCTGATCGTCAGAGGTTCTGGATCAGCGTGACTGACACGTTTAGCCCGACGGGGTGTTACCGGGCCGAGATCGAGGGGCCAGGGGTCATCAATGCGGCAACAGGATTCTCATATCGCATTCGAGGCCCAACGGTGAGATGCGGCATGGGCATGAAAACAAGAGAAAAGAGGAAGAATGGTCGCTAGAGCAAGTAAAGAAATTTATGTTGAGTGACAACAAAGAAACCTGTTTCTACGTATTTTCAAGTAAACGGACTGCCAACCTCCATTTGGATGCCAAATGTGACATATTACCCCGAACTCCCCGGTCGATGCTACGACGTACTCCGTACTAAGTGTGCGATTTCACGTGCAACATTTTCCACGTTGCCCGGGAGACTTCTTGCTCCAATGGTGTATGTACTTCGTACAGCCCATCGCAGCTCCTGACGTTCACTGTAGGCCTAGTCCATAATCCGTCCATCTCATCCATAGTCCACGCGCCGATCTCTAACCTACCCCAAACCAGTCCACCTCCTGTCCCTGTCCGAGTCTTCCAACCCGCCTGTCAAGTCTCAACCCGTCTCATCCTGTCACCACTTCCCGGCCTCTTCCGGTCTTCAGAGTGTGGAGTTTCCCCAAAGTCTCCCAATCAGTGACGTCCTTGCGCTCCGTCTGCTACAAGTCCAACACCTACGCCAAGCCCTTTGTTTGGGGCAAGCGTGCCATTCTACATCGGCCATTGCCTAGACTACATGCTAAAGTATCTCGCATTTCCACGCATAGACATGTGCGTTTCGTGCTCGTCCGGCAGATGATGAGCCGCATATCCGTATCAGAGCGGTGCCCGCTGTCATCCGGCACTGGACGCCGACAATCGCACTATGTCCATCGCCACAGCCTGGAAACAGCTTCATCTCCTTCGCTTCCTTCCTTACCTAGTCAAGGGTTTTCTATCCAAGGATTCTGCCCTGAATTCGAATCACCTTCTCTAGAACATGGGGTTCTCTGCCGAACATCGGCGGCACAGCTTAGAGCCTAAGTGTGAAATGACGGAACAACTGCCCATCGCCTGGCCGTGTGTCGAACGACTCGCCCCTGACCTTGTCGAGATCTGACCTTAAACCTGAGATATCACACCATATCTGCCCGTGAGTCATGCTTGAGAATACCAGATGCTTCGCCTGGTATTGTTTCGGGCGCTAGTCTCGGTTCCAAATTCGATTGAGGCGCTTGCGGGGACGAAGAGACTGGGCAACGAGCTTGATGCCATGAATCGATCATGTGATGGCTTCGACAACCTTAATTCCACTGGATGCTATCCTTCCCCTAGTATCCCCGTAGTATCAAGGTCTGAGGGGGTCGAGTCAAACGACTGTAGCGGCTATGGCTGGTGGTCTTGTTTCCCTCACAGCATTCCCTTCTTGACGTTGTCCCGACGCTCATCCCAGAGCGTCTTGCCCGTACAAGAGCACACCGTCTTATCATTGTCCCACATCCCAGCACTCCGCGCGACAACACCAACGACGGTATCAGCGTCGTTGGCAAGTGGTTCGGCGCCCTCTTCCTGTCGCGTCAGGACCAATGCGTGTCCGATGACTTCCCAGATCTGGAAGGGATGATTGACAAACGCAGATCCCCGCCCGTCTTTGCCCACCTCAACCACACCCAGGAAGCCACGAGATCCCTTCTCACCTCCTGCCCAGACGGGCCCTGTAGATCGTGCTCCCTCCTTCAAGTCACCATACTCACGAATCGAGGCACGGTATGTTCCTGTGGCGACTCCGCGAATCGTCAGGTCGACCAGTGTTCGTCCCGAGCTAACTTGAACCATCCTTGCCAGACCCCTCACCTCTCGGTTCGGCTCCTCAGGTTTGGTTTCCGCAATTTCGGCGAAGCTCTCTAGAATGCTGACGGCAGCGCCTAGCAAGCACCATAAGTCAGTCCCAATGCGTGACCATCTCAGCTCTCGGGGAGGCGAGTCATTGAGCGGCAACTTAGACGTTTTAACACAAGGAAAAGAGAGTTTCTCTTGCACGTACTGTCTGAGGCACCCGATCCTCGCAGTATGGCATCCCTCCCGGTAGCCTGGATTGCTTCCACAATGGCTGAAGGGGCAGCTGCAATAAGATCGCATGATTAGCCCCTCCTCCAACCTCATCTCGTCGCACACTCAGCCAATACTTGCCTGTGCCCTCGACAGATATCAATTGGTCCTTCAGGTTGCCTTCGACCTTATTGATACCGCCAATCTTGTACAACGAGTCTGAAACAGACTTGATGCAGCCGTCACATGACAACGGAACGGCAAAAAGGGTCTGTTTTCGCAGCGTTTCATTAGTATCCCTGGTTTTAAGAACTCTCTGATCTCCTCGTCCTCTTCTCGAGGCTTTAACTCATCCGTGATGAGACGTGGGCGCACCTCAAACGAATTATCGGCCGTCTTCTTGCCCGAGGCTGTTTAGACTAGTTAGGCCAGTGCATCCGGTGTAAGAGAGGCCGTGCGACCACTAACCTGGGGCAGGCGGGATATCCTTGGAATTGCGGCGTGAATATCCGTAGCGGTAAGCCGAGTAACCAGCTATCAAACAGAGGGAAGCCGCTGCCAAAGCACGAGGAGGAGTGATCTTGGGCGCCATTTTTGGTGATGTTGTGAGCTTGAGGTGTTGTGCTTTGAAATCCACAGCCGTTGATGCCGCCGGGACTTGTAGTAACGCAATCCCCGCGGAGTGGGCCCACCACCGACTTCGGGAACGATGCAGCCACGTGACCACTTATAAACCTGAGTCAGCAATTGGACCTGGCAACAAACTTTCATGGAGCGTTCCTGGGTTGGCGATCTCGTGATACGATCCGCGTAGCCTCAACGACGCCACTACACCAGCAACTGGGTCCTGCTGCCGACCTGAATCCATTGGCAGTGTTCTTCGTGAGGAATTGACCCTCCTACAAGTCGTCAAGATGTCTCAAACCCTTGGTCTGGTTGGTCACCCCTCGTCCCTCGAATGCTTCGCCCGCACCACATCCTAACCAATTCCACAGACCAAGCTCGCCTACTCACGGGTATGGCACTCAGTCTCCGCCTCAACCCCCCACCAGACTCTCTCGTCACAGCCCGGAGTAACCCCGCCGTCACTCGGTCGCCTGGCATCACGCATCGCCGTTATCCTGATGGGCAAGCACAAGCCCATCTTCGACCCCTCGACCGACTGCGGCGACTATGTGGTGGTTACCAACTGCGCAGCACTGCACACGACCGGCCGCAAGATGTGGCAGAAGCCCTACTACCGACATTCCACCCGCCCCGGTAAACTCAAGACTATTACGATGGACGTGTTAATGGAGAAGCACGGTGGCTCCGAGGTGCTGCGCAAGGCCGTCAGTGGCATGCTACCTAAGAACCGACTGCGGGACAAGCGGTTGGCGCGCCTCAAGGCCTTCGAGGGCGAGGCGCACCCGTATAAGGACAATTTGATACGGTTTGGTGGCAAAGTGGTAGGCAAGCAGGGTTGGGAGAAGGCAGTAGAGCAGATTCGCGCCACGGACACGAAGAGGTTATAAACGAATATCCCTTGGCAGACGGCAGCAGCGTTGTAGAATAGCGTGGGTGGACTAGAGAAGTCGTGTACTATCTATATCATATTGTGGGCATCTCTCATGACCTGGAAACAATCAAATGGTAACAACAATCTGAAAGCATTGAAGCACAGTTCATAACTAGCACGGTCGAGATATGGTGCATCGGACAGCATGGCTAAATCTGGCAGACGGCTGATTCAAGAGCAGCTATCTAAGTATCAATCGCTGGCTAATCAGAGGCAGCTTAAAGGCAGCCCAGTCGATATTTATTACAAGTGTACTCAAGTCTCTTATCCTGTCATAGCTCATTACATCGGGTCATCCGCCACATTGCAACTATCTTAATTCCAACGCTAAAGTGTATGTACTCGAATTCATGATACAATCCCAGAGCCAAGTCTTCTACGAACGGGAGACCTCGCACTTGATGAGGCCGTTGGGGCCGGACTGGGGAGCATAGACCTCCGCGTTCTTGCCAGTGTTTTCGGTGCCCTTGTGCCACTTCAGGTCTAAAGGGAGATTGTCAGTATGTTTATTAACGTTGAGGCTCCGGGACTATCCGACTTACCGATCTCGAAGTAGTGCTTGTTGGGCAGGGCGTATATGACGGTCTCGACACTAGGGACCGCAGCGAGAATTTCCTCGCACATTTTGTACATGGTGTTCTGAACACTGGCGCTCTCATCCTCAGCAAAGAGCTTAAGGGTGATGTCTCGGGCAGTCTTCCAGGTCTCGTCAAACTTAGGCACAGATGCCTGCACAGCTTCAACGTTCTCAAAGACTTTCCACTTCCACGAAGCATCCACATCGGTCGAGAGAATACGGTCCGTGACCTCGGGGAGAGTAGTGTACTCGTCCCGGATGAAACCGTAAAAGCCAGACCCAGTGCTCTTGAGAACGGTCAGGCCAACGATAGAGCTCGTGATAGTAATGCCATCCTTGCGACTGATGCGAGCCTCAACGTTGCGGACCTCGTCGCTATCCTTGATGAAGCTGTGCGGATGAGGCTTGCCATCGATGTTCAAGCGGGTCCAGCGATGAGTGATGACCTTGACGTTGGCGACGTGGATGTGGGCGTATTTCTGGATGAAGTGGTTGCCGAGGATGGAGGCGAAGAGCTCAGGAGGGGTGACAGGGTTTTCCTTGGCAGTGATGTAGATGGTATTCTTGATGGAGTCGGTGGCGACGACGACGCTGTTGTCGGCCTCGGTGTAGGACGTATCGATCTCGCCCTCAAGGAGACAGCAGACGGTCATCTCAGTGACGGTTTGAACACCAGTCTCGGTGTCGCGGTGGACCTTGTAAACGCGGACATTGTCCTTGCCATAGCGAGCTGCGGAGACGTAAGGCATGGTGGAAGAAGTCTTTGACCGGGTGGGGAGTTCCTGGGACATGAATATCGAGGTGGTGTTGAGGGGTAGAGGTGCAGAACAGGACAGTGGGATGAGCGCGAGGGTATCCAAGGTCAACAATGACACAAGCGATGTGGAGCAAAGCTGTTTGCTTTTTGCTTGACTAAGGCTTGAAGAGGAGAGGCTTTTCAGAGTTTGTGAGAGAACTGAAGGCCAAGACGACGAGGGAAGGTGGGCGAAGATAAGCTCTATATAACCTTTGCAGACGGAGCCGCGGAACGTCAGCACCTGGGAGGCACGGGATAGCAGCCAACGGCCAAATTGAGACAGCTACAGCTCCCAGCGCGACCGGCGGACAGCGGCGATACAGCCAGGCGCCGGCAGCCGAAGGCATTGGGAATGCGAGAAGCAGATTGGCAGCGAGTTGCCGTCTGTGATGGGGCCACGAGTGGACGGCCCCGGCGACGCGGAGGGCGCCGATTCCCACGGCCGCCGAGGCACGGGACGTGGTGGCTGCCGCCTGGGGGGCGGCCCATGGGCGATTGCTTATCGGTTTATCTTATCGCGGCCGTGTGAACACTGGGGATCCGTCAAAAGAAGCTGGTTCGCGAAGAAATCCCGGGTTAATCGTGGGTTTTCAAGGTCCAGATGGCATGATGTTCGAAGACGCGGATCTGTGAATGGAAGAAGCCGAGTTTCTGATTGGATCGTGTTTGTTGGGCGGAGTGTGAACCATTGAAGCCTCGTCACCTGGACGTGATCTCCCACGATAACGCCCAACAGACGGATCACTGCTGTCGGGTATTTTACGTGATACTTCGATGACTCCAGTACATGCATGGTAGACCGCGGCCCAAAGTACCGCCACAGAGCTTCAGTAGTGCAACAGTACTGATAAGGCAACGTCGTAGTCTTTGCTATTCTACGGGTTGAGATGCGCCCATTCTCCCTGGCTTACACGGCATCATGTACTCGGCCCTATCCAGTGTCGTTCTCCCGGAATGCGAATCAGACAGAGCCTCCAGTTCCCCTGCGGGTACTACGCCCTGCAGCATCCCCGCGCCCAACGCCCGCAGTGGCTGCCCTGGTTCAGTGGCATCTAACTGTAGTAGACTAAGGGAGCACCTCACTCAGGTCGGGACAGGATGGTGGTGGGCCGCCCGATCCCTTGAACGCGAGCTGAGCCACAGGCGAGTTACAGGGCTAGAGAGCCTAATTCTGGGCAGCCTTTCCCTAGCCAGTTGGCGATCCACTTAAGAGGTTGCCCGCTCACCTGGAGCATGCCCGAGTTGGTACGTTGGATGCTCACCACCACCAATTTTGGGTTCAAACCCCCCGACCGCGTAGCGCTGGCCCCTCCATTTCGGTACGTACAGAGGGTTTCCATCCACTTTAGCAGCACAACCAACGACGTCCCCTCCCTGCAGGCCGCTCAGCTCCATCGCGACTCTTCCTACTCCTCTACCCGCACACTAGATCTTCCTATCATCCTAGTCCCTCGTTTCGCGAACCCTGTCGGCCTGCACCTCAAGTCTCCTTCATTCTCTTGTTTGCTAGACTATTAGCTTGCTTGCATCTGCATCTGCATCTGCCTTTACTTCTGCCTCTGCCTCTGCATTCGCCTCTTCCTTCGTCTCTTGGCGCTCGTGTTGCCGCCTGCAAGAGCCTCCACACTCCACGCAAGCACCCACGCACCCACGCACATCCAGCGCCGACTCCGCCTACCGACAACGCCAAAACATCACATCACCATCCTCCCCAGCCGCCTCCCCTCGCTAACTCGGCCGATATCAAGCCCGCCTGTCGACTTCTTTTGCTGCTCTCACATCGTATCCCGGCTTACCCAGGTAATCGCCCTTCGACGGCGACAGCCGTTTCCAACGCCCCGACCGACGTCACACCCACCGCAGACCACGAGCCAACCGCTCCGAGCAACCAACGAATGCACCACCACCGCGCCAGGGCCGCGTCCCAGCCGGTGGGCCGCTCACCCTCGTGATGCTGAGCTCTTCCGCCGCCGCCGCCGCCCAGAAGGGTCTGACTTCAAGCCAGGGTTCTCAGGTCCCCGGCCGCACCAGCTTCGACCGCGATGGCAGCGGTCTCCAACCTCCAAATGGCGCCGCCGCCCGCAACCTCTCCGCCTCGGTCGTCAATTTTGCGCCGCGCGGGAGCAGTCTGAATCCTGGCGGCGCCCCCGGGAGCTTCAGCTCCGAGCTTCGCAGTCGTGCGGGCAGCAGAGGTGACGCCGGATCCATATATCCAAGCAGCTTCATGGACAAGGTGGATGAGGACGAAACCGAGTCATATGCAGATAAGGCTATCGCGGCCCTCAAGGAAAGTCTCAACCGTGAGATGAAGATCAAAGAAGGCAGCGAGAACATGCTCGAGGCGCTCAACTCTAAGAAAGCCAAGCAAGCCAAAGAGCAGCGTCAGAAGGTCGAAGCCGAACTCAACGCCAGCAACTCGCGCATCAGGGACCTACGGCAGAAGATATCCGACAGTCAGCGCACCCGTCAAGTCCCCCCTGCGACCCCGACTCGAAACCGAGCTCAACCCACCCCCGTCGACCCAAAAGTCGTGCGCTCTCCACAGAGTGTGTCACGGTCTGGTGTGGGATCCGACGTCGAAGAGCCTGCGGAGAGCCCAACATATGCGCTAACAGAACTCCTCCAATCCCTTGAAGTAGAGGGTATGGTGCCCGAGTACTATGTCACTCGCGGGAACCAGTTAGTCGACTTGTTCAAGCGGCACCAGACTCTCAAGTACGATCTTGTCTGGTCCGTCTTTGGGTTGCGGATGCAGGTTATGCTGTTGAGTGAGAGTCGGGAAGTCGTTGCTGCGGGTTATCGGATGACGAGATATGCCATTTCGGATGTGGCATCGCTCAAGAGAATTCGCAGCCTAAACACAGACTATCTAGTCATTCGGTACGACGCGTTCAGAACACGGTTAACTCGCATGTACTAATTAATAATGTTAGGTCGTTGAACAATTATCGAAAAGCAGACGTAGAACGCGAGCAGGCCCTCAAATTTGTCCGCGCGTTCCTTGACGTCAAGGGGGGAGTTAAGGAGATCTCCCGCGCCGTCGTACGAACCATTGTCGCAGTCGCTGAGCACGGAGAGGATCGCCGGACCAACATCCAGGCCTCTGAGCAGGATGTTGATCGCCTCAGGCCCATCTGCATTGAGACGCTTGCTGAGATCTTGGTGCGTGACCCGCCGCTGCTAGTAGCATCGGGTGGCATGGGACCACTCTCAGAGGCACTCTCCGAGGGCATCTACAAAGCCCCAGAGAGTTTAACATCAGCCTTCCTCTACCTTCTCGATTCGCCTAACAAGCGAAAGTACCTCCAGCCCGGTTATAGTCTGGAAGTTCTCTTCACCGTCTTTACCGATCAACTCCTTACGAACGAGAGCGTTCTGAAGCAAAATGCCAAGGCAATCGCCACAGCCCTGAAGTCATGGTCAGGGCTGATGTCTCTTTGCATGTACGACTTTCGGTCTATCCGATCCCTAACCACAAGTATGCTGCTACCGAATCCCGCGATTCGCGAGACCGTTATCGATCTTGTGTTCTCGTTGCTTCGAATAAAGTCGCCGGGATGGGCGACATCCTTCCTCGCCGGGCGCAGATTGACGACATACGGGCGAGTAGCAGACTTGAAATCACCGAACAGCAGGGATAGGGGTCAGACATTGTATGTTGAGGAGGAGACCGGCGAACAGAATTTTGTTGAACATTACACTGCTCTCCTCTTGGCCGTCTTCATCAAGTCCAATCTTCTTCCCATTCTCCTGAAAATCGTCCAGGAAGATGGAGATCCTACCCTCAAGCGCAAGACGACTTTGCTGATCGGCGAGGTGCTGAAACTCGCCAGCCGACTCCTCCCTCCTGCATGGAGCGCAGAGCTCCATCTTCTACCCGAACTCTTCTCTGCGGCCGCCAAGGTGGACAACGACGGCCACTTCATTGCATCAGGCATCGTATACCAGATCAGCAGCGTCAGTCGAACGCTATACAGGAGCGCCCCTTCAGGCGGCGTATCAGGCGCATTACCATCCAGTAATAGCATGGTGGACTTGACGTCTCTAGAAGACACGCCGAAATCTACCGGTGGAATTGTGTTTGATGATGCGACGTTTCGGCAACTCCTTATCGACACAAACGTACTCAACAGTTCCAACTACGCAAAATGGAACTGGGAAAACATCGTCAAGGTGTTTGATGGGCCTCTCCGAAGTGGGAAGCGGCTTGAAGAGGCCATCAAGGCGTCCAAGTTCATGAAGAGGATTATCAGCTTCTACCGGCCCTTCAAGTACAAGTTTGCCGAGATCAAGAATACAAGAAACACTCAAAAGTACGTCAAGGCCGGCTGTGCGCTCATGCACTCGCTGTTGCAATCACCAGAGGGCATCAAGTTTCTGGCGGACAGCAAACTGCTGAGGCAGATTGCAGAATGCCTTGCTCAGTGTGATCCGGTAAGTTTCACGTTATCGAGGACTTGTAGCGTCCGGTACTAACAACAACTTAGACCAGTGGACTAACAGCCCAATACCCCATGTTTTCGAGAGACCGAATGATGGATACTCTCTGTGGAGGCTACTTCCCGATGCTCGGCGCCCTGAGCAGCGACCCGAAAGGGCTCCAGCTCCTAGAGAGATGGAGAATGTTCAATATGATGTATCACATCGTAGACTTGAAGCAGCGACCTGATCTTATCAAGCTGCTTCTGTCGAGTTTTGACTACAGCATCCAAGGCCATCCTCGGGTCTTGGTTTCCAAGTCCTTGACTGCTGGAACCAAGGAAATCCGAATCCATGCAACAAACGCCCTTCGCAAATACGCCATCCGCCCGGTCCCGTCGGCTACCAGCCAAGGAGGGGTGGGTGACTCCAAGTGGGCGATCCAGCTCCTTGTAACGCAACTTTACGATCCAGAAATTGAAGTATGTGCGACAGCGGTGAAGATTCTGGAGAAAGCCTGCAACAGGAAGACATATCTGGAATACATTGTCGAATGCAGGCCAGCACTCGATCATCTTGGCGAGATTGGAGCACCGTTATTGCTGCGGTTTTTGTCCACGTCGATTGGATACCATTACTTGGATGGGTTGGACTACATCAGCAATGAAATGGATGACTGGTTCTTGGGACGCAACGATACCTATGTTAGTCTTATTGAGGCCAGCTTGGCCAAGGCATTCCTTGTCGATCCGGACGAACACAATCACCGGATTAGTATATTTGACGACGGCGAGGCCGACTCCGACTTCCACGACAGCCATGTGCCCCCGCATTTCTATCGAGAGCTGACGCGTACTCAAGAAGGCTGTCGCCTTCTCAGCGATAAGGGGCACTTTGAAGAGTTTGTGGCGACGATCCGTGATCACGGAATGCAGACAAGTGACTCGGAAACGCTCACCAAGGTCAAAGGCTGTCTTTGGGCGGTGGGCAATGTCGGGTCCATGGAGCTTGGGGCTCCCTTCCTCGAGTCTAGCGACGTGGTGGAACAGATTATCAAGATTGCCGAGTCACACGAGGTGATGAGCCTTCGGGGCACGGCCTTCTTCGTCCTTGGCTTGATCTCTCGCTCGACCCATGGCCTGGAAATCCTGTCGGAGAATGGTTGGGACGCGAACACGACACCCCTGGGTACTTCTCTTGGATTCTGTATTCCGGCGGACTTGTCGAAACTGTTGTCTCTGAAACCGTGGAAACAGAAAACTGTCGCTTCCATCACTGTTCCCACAACGCAGCGCACTGCACCCGACGCACCACCCCCACGCGCTGCCCGCCCACCTCTGGAGCCCGGAGAGATGATACAGCTCCTGAGCGATGAGGACGTGAACAAGCGAGTTCTCGAGCTCATCGTTGATCTAGGGAATATGGTTCTCTACAAAAAGGCGGTCACGGAGCTACAGAAACTAAGGCAACGGAAGCCAACCGCGTTCCGCAGCAAGCGGTTCTTCAAGGAGGTGATGGGAGCAATGGAATGGAACCACTACCGGCTAGGGGTGCGAAGGATGGTGATTGACTTATTCGACAAGAACGTGATGCGACAGATCGTATTCGATGAGGAAGAGGAGGACAGCGACAGCAGCGATGACGACAGTGCAAGCGAGGGGAGCGGCGATGGAGAGGGCAGCTCTGGAGACGACAGGACAGAAAGGCAGCGGAGCATCAGCGAACCGATGGAGGTGCCACATGACTTGTTTCCAGCGCCACTCAACATTTGCCGCTGAAGCGAGACGAGGGCAAGAATCAACGATTACGCGGAAGAGACGCTTTCCGCGATGAGGGTCAAATGTACAACAAGCGAAAAGCCATGAAACAAACACAAGCACATTGCGCAAAGTCACAGAGAGCGCTCATAGATCTATTATGGGACAAATGTATTTACGGGGCAGCAGGGGAAATCGGCCAGGGCTGCTTTGGAATCTTTGGAGTTTGGGCGACGAGTCCGGGAGGGAGCGAGGGGTTGTAAAGGAGACGTGGCAGGTTGATGATGGATGAGTGTGAATATGACCGCGATGTAGGGCGTTTCTTTGTGTAACGTTGACGATGGTTGTGGATTCAAACAGTTGAGTCAGTGTGGTCGAAGACTCAAGTCAGGTGGTTGTTGGTTTAATCATGGCGTCCTAGTCAACCAGACAGTCCTTGAGCGGGGTGTCTGGGATCCTGAAGATGACTGTTTGAATAACCTCAAGCCAAGCTCCTGGTCGCGATGGCAAAGAAGCAGTCCAGAGCAGTGATGACGTGATAATGTTATGTCTTCGTTTGGTCGCCTAGCCATGGCCCCCCACTAAAGAAAGCTGGGCAGTCTAACTCAACGTCCGACGAGCGATTAAGACGTCAAGCACATCCATCGAAGACTTCAGTGAAGGCCTTCCATTTCCCACAAGCTCAACCGAAAACATCCCTTCCTTGTTCATTTTCAGACGTGCATGCTGAGGCATCATGGTTCAGGGTCGAGTGCTGGTTATTGCCGGCTCCGACAGCTCGGGCGGGGCGTAAGTACAGGTCAAGATGCAGACGGCGTGCGTGAGGCTGGCTGACTTGGGTGTCTTTGTAGCGGCCTCGAGGCAGACCAAAAGGTCATCGCCGCGCACGGCTGCTACGCCATGACGGCCACGACGGCCCTGACGGCGCAGAACACGCAGGGCCTTCGTGGGATCCACGTCGTGCCCGCCGCCTTCGTGGCCCAGCAGATCGAGGCGTGCGTCGAGGACGTCGGCGTCGATGTCGTCAAGACGGGTGGGTTTGTGTACAGCGCCACGGCCGGGACGCAGCTGACGGGGAGTGGAAAGGCATGTTGGCCGCAGCAGACACGATAGAGATGGTCTCGCGAATGGTGGTCAAGCACAAGATCCCAGTCCTCGTCGTTGACCCCGTACGCCAGCTTCCCTCGCCCCCTCATGACCCACGCGCCATCTGACCAAGTCTGCAGGTCATGGTCTCGACGTCGGGCGCGCAGCTGCTCCCGCACGAGGCCATCCAGCAGCTCTCGCAGCACCTGCTCCCGCACACGACGGTGCTGACGCCCAACATCCCCGAGGCGGCCCTGCTCCTCGCGCAGCACGGCCGGCCCGCCGTCGAGGTCCGCTCCGTCGCCGACCTCGAGGCGTTGGCGCGCGAGATCCAGGCCCTGGGCCCCCAGTGGGTGCTCGTCAAGGGCGGCCACCGGCCCTTCAAGGAGGATCTCACGGCGGCCGAGACCGAGGCCGAGCGCCGCGTGGTTGTCGACGTGCTGGTCGGTGCCGCCGGCGAGGTGCTCCGGGTCAAGAGCCCGTATCAGGCGAGCTCAAGCACCCACGGCACCGGGTGCTCGTTGGCTTGTGAGTCGGCCGGCCTTCCGTGGCGGCATCTTGGTGCGAGGGACGGGTGCTGACGAAGGGACAGCCGCCATCGCGGCAAACATCGCCAAGGGGCTCGACACGCCCGATGCCGTCCGCTCGGCATGCCGGTACATCGAGGCCGCGATCCGGACGGCGCCCGGCCTGGGCAAGGGACACGGCCCGCTGAACCACTTCCACTCGACGTACACGTTGCCGTTCTCGCCGTGAGTACCAAAAGCCGTGTCAGCCGTCGATGGGGAGTTGGCATTCTGATCACAAGACAGGGGCTATTTCATCGAGTACCTCCTCGAGCGGCCGGACGTCAAGGACGTCTGGAAGCAGTTCGTACACCACCCGTTCGTCATGGCCATGGGCAACGGCACGCTGCCGCGTGAGTCGTTCAAGGGGTACATTGTCCAGGACTACCTCTATCTCGTGGGTTGACCTATGCGCGCCTCGAGGGGATTGTCAACTAACGCTAGGTCGTGGCAGATTCACTTCTCGCGCGCCAATGCCCTTGCCGCGTACAAGGCACAGAACGCCGAGGACATAACCAGAGTCAGTCTTCGCTCCCGCTTGACGGATGGACCAGCAACTGACCAGCCACCTCCCTCCCCCTTGCTAGGCAAGTGAGATCGTGGCACACATCATGCACGAGCTGAAGCTGCACACCTCCTACTGCAACACCTTCGGCCTCTCCGTCGCCGACGTCCGCGCCACCGAGGAGCACCAAGGTACGCGGATCTCCTTCCCTTCCACTTCCTCGCTCCGGTGGCTAACACGCGCAAGCCTGCACCGCCTACACGCGCTACGTCCTCGACGTCGGTCAGACCAGCGACTGGCTCGGCCTCCAGGTGGCCATCGCCCCGTGTCTCCTCGGCTACGGCGCCGTCGCCCAGATGCTGCACGGCCATGCAGACACGCGCCGCGAGGACAACACGTACTGGGCGTGGATCCAGAACTATGTCGCCGATGACTATGTCGAGGCCGTCAAGCTTGGGTCCGGTAAGTTGCTGCTAGCATTTCCTCACACGTGAGGATGACTAGTGGAATGTATGTGCTAATCTCCGGCCCTGTAGACTTACTTGAGAAGCACATTCTCCTCCAGTCACCGACTAGAGTTGAGGAACTGGTTAAAATATTCATCCATGCGTTGAAGGTAACCCATTCCTCCCTCTCCTATCCGGACCCAGAAACTGATCACGGATAGATGGAAATCGGCTTCTGGGAAATGTTCCCCTACAAGTAGAATTTATCAACTTTAGACCTGGGGTATAATAATTCATAGACATATAAAATTGTTTTCACGGGCTTATAAGTTTACCGGTTTTTCAGACATGGCCTAGTCGTGCTCGTTCAAATCATGTACATGCCGTCTCTAGGACAGCTCCGATCATCGCCTTCTCGACATCTACATGTTCTTTCCGCGACATATTTCTGTCTGAGTCAGAGAATCTTCTATCCAGGGCCTCATCGCATGTCCACTCGCCGTGGTACTTCTCCATCTGGCATCATCAGCCCGAATTTCTGTTCTGGTGGTGGCAGCATGGGCACGGGAGGCGCGTCACTGTCAACTCCGTGCTGCTGCTCTCGGCGCATGTGTCCTGTCTGCTGCTTTACCCAGGAGTTCACGCTGTGGAATCGTGGCCGCGCATCCAACGACACATCTGTTGATGCCGTGTCACGTCGGGCGTCTCTACGGGACGAGTGCGTAGACAGTTGTCGAGAAGCCGCAGCCGCAGGGAGAGAAGGGACGGTGACCGTGGTGACCGTGTTGGTGTTGCTCGGCGTGATTATTATGTCTCCGTCGCCGAATCCGGAGGAAATGGATGATAGTTCGCTGAGTCCTGTCTGGCGCTTGGAATGGCCGAAGGTCCATTTCGGCGTAGTTGGCATTGCTTTCACATTAGAAGACAATTGCACCTGCTTCGGTTCCAGCTTGGACATGACCTGGACCTGCACTGCGGTGCTTTCGACGAACGTAGTGCCAGTAGGACTAAACGTGTCGATGGGTGATTTCGACCTCGACAACCCAAGTCTCGGTGAACTATACACACCCATGGGCTTATCGGGGGCGAAGAACTGCGATTCTATACGAGGCGAGGCGAATCTCGGGGGTTTGGTGGCTTGTGTCTTCTCGTAAGTAGGCCTTGATGGGTCTTCAATGGTGTACCACTCGCGATTGGTGAGACGAGTCCTTACGAAGGGTACCTTGGCGAGGATCTTATCGAAGCGACTAGGTTTGTGGAAGGACATGTCGTCCAGAGGAACGACTTTCCTGCGGTGTGATCTCTTGCGCATCTTCCAAGCAATAATGCATACTCCTATGATCAAAATCATTCCGACTAAATCATGTCAGCGAGAGTTAAACAACCACAACCGTATGGGTAAGATTTACCGACAGTTCCGACAGCAAGGAGAATCTTATGGACGTCAGAGTGCAGGCCGTCTTGGGCCGAAATCTACAAGAAGTCAGCGCACAAGGAACATGGATGATTGTTAGGACCGACAAGGCCCCATGATCTAGTCGGCGCCATGGAACATCGACTTACCATGGATCCAGACCCGGAAAGCGTCGCATCTGCCGTTGATAAGGGTGCCGGTACAACTGCCCCTTTTTCATTTGTGTCGTCCTTCTCCTCATTTTCGTCCTCGCTCTCGCTCTCGCTCGCACTATCGCTAAAGCCGTCGCTATCACTTCCAGCAGTCTGGTCCGGATCGGCCTCGGTAGTGCCGCTGGCAGTCGGAGTGGCGACCCCAGCGGCTGTCTCAGTGGCAGTCTGGCTAGCACTAGACTGAGTAGCTGTCTGTGATGCAGACTCGATGGCGGTTTGAGAAGACGTCTCAATGGTGGTTTCTCTAAGCGAGTTGCCGGGGATGTCGCTTTGTCGCTTTCGGAGAGCGGGAGTAGAGGACGGAGGGGGGCTTCGGACGTTGGGTTCGGTCATTAGTCCTTGGCTTTCGTTCCGCTTGTTTCTGTGCCTGATCTTGCGTTTATTCATGGCCGCAACATCGTGGTCCTCATGGTCGCTCTCATCCGCCCGGGTCCATGGCGGCAGGGTGATGCCGTCTGCGTGCCTTGCGTCCATCTGCCAGCGGCCCTTGCGAGGGTTGACGACGGAGAATTCCATTATTATCCTTGTTGAAGATTAATCTGTTTTGGTGTGAAGATGGTGAATGCACGTGTGAGTGTGAGTGGTGACTCTGTTTGGGAGTCCAGCTCTCGGAGAATCGATAGCGACAGTAGATGTTGTGGGGGGAAGGGCGTAGTTGTAAAAAGGAACCCAGTCTCGGGCTGAGAGAGTGAAGAATTAGTGCATACGAAGGGGAAAGAGGACCAGCCTGGGAAAAGAAGGAGGGAGGAAGGGTGAAGCTGAGGGTATAAAGAAGGGAAGGAGAAGGGAAGGGAAAGAGCAGGGAAGGGAAGGAACAAAGGAAGAGAAGGGAAGGAAAGGAAGCGAGAGTGGATGGTTTATGGTATGCGACAATACGACCAAGTTCCATACTACGGCGGAATACTAGTACTACCTATGTACGTGCTACATGCTACGTGCTACGTACTACGTAGTACGATGGACTGTGCGACCCAGGTGTCTGGCTGATGAGGAGGGTCAAACGCAGACAAGATCGGGGGCAGCGAAAAGACAACAGACAGACTCCAGCCATAGCCCACGGTTTCGCACGGCTCGGCGACCCCACGATTAGCGGCGCGGGCTGGCCTTCTAACATGACACCGGACAAATCCTGCACCAGATGCGTTTGCGAATCGGGAGCCGTCGGTTGATTTGGGGTGCGCTTGCGACGTGATTACGGGGGATTTCGTCGTCTCGCGTCCAGGGTCGACGGCGTTTCAGCAGGGTTGTATTGCCCAGCCAGGTGCGCCGCACAGACTGGGCGTGTCAATGCAGGGGCCGTGTCCCTGCTGGCGATGGATGACATCCATGTGCATCGCTGAATGCGAGAACTCTAACGCAGTAATGTACCTACAGAGGACAAGGGCCAGAGGTTCACCGTTGCGCAGACCGGGCGTTGGTTCCAACACGTCTCGTTTCACCTTGCCGACGTCGAAGCTCATACATCACACATCGCACAAGCCACCCTCCAGACAGGCTCGGTCGTGGCGGCCCAACTCTCAAACAAGAGGCCCCGTCCCATCCCGTCTGGTCTGGTCTGGTCTGGTCCCGTCTGAACTCGTCTCGTCGGCGGTCGCAGAGTCTCGTCCTCGGCTGTGACCGCGTCAACAGTAATCCAATGCTGTTGTCGCCATCGTTGTCGTTGAAAGTGGGTTTCGCTCCTAGATTGTGGACCTTGGGATAGGGTTGATGAAGTTGAGGGTGGCGAAATGCCGAGTGGCTGGCTATCCGAATACCACAAGGCCGTACGAGCCTGATTCTAGAACCAACAAAGCTGCCCGGTGCTCACTTACGATGCACGATCGAGATACGGGTATTCGTACATGTATCCATAGGTGTCCAACTTGGCTCCCCCGGGACGCTCTTCGACAGGCGCATGCATCTTTGTCGTATTGGACTTCCGTTGAACCAGGCCCCTTCTACAACCACTCCTTGCAAGAGATTGAATTGTTCCAGCATCATCGCTTCGGGCCGGCAAGCTTAGAGTAATGATGAACTGGTCAACAATGTTACCTTGAAATGCCGAGGTCGAATTGCATCAGACAGCGTCTAGTTTCGAGTTTTGAGACTCATCAAGGTCCCCTCTCCGAGTTCAAGTAGGCTACTACGTAGTAAGGCCAATCCCAACTTGGTAATCAACCCAAGCAGAGCAGCAAGATTTTGGGTCACTGGTCTCCAGGCCTCCAATTGTGCAAGGGGGCTATACCTTTCCTGAGTCGACCAGGCATAGCCGATATTTGACAGCGACATCGCGGATCGGAACTCAAAGGGCGGGATGAGAGCGCGGAAAGTTGTTTTATCCTCACCTTGACTCACCTCCCACCACCACCACCATCCACCCAAACCAAGGTCAAGAGAATGCGCTCCAATCACGCCGCTGGCCGCGATCCCAGTTTTGTGAATTGGGATGAACGGTGCGGGCCTAAATGCGCAAAACACTCGAGAAGCGCGGATCCGTCATTAGCGCGCTTGTTGATGTGCCCAGCATGGAGGAGGTGGATTTGAGGCTCCACGATGGCCGAATCCACCCGGTCCAAGGGAGGGATAATGGCGGACGGACAACGGACACTAGGGGAACTACCGGTAGGGTGCCCTGAAAAGAAACAGAGATGCCTGCGAAAGGCGGGAGGGAGAAGCTCCCCATGTTCGACCTCCACCGAGACCAAGGGTCGGTGACCTAAGGTAGAGCTTGGCTTTAGCGAGCTGAGGCCACAAACAACCAATGTCGAGTAACTGCCGACTTGGGTATGAAGGTGAGCCATATATAATACTGCACCGTGGTCAAGTTAGATATGCCATGTGTACTGAAAGTTGCGCTGCTGCAAGGTGCAGCTCCGACGCTCCAGGTCAGGAACCCCTCAACGTCTCCCATGTCCTTTCTAGAGTTTTTGAGGCGGAGACTAGATGGGAAGTTGCATTTTGTACAGTATACCCCAATCCCCGGGTCAGCCACAGTGACAATACACCTCCCCATGCAAACGAATCTCTGTTCTCTTTGAGGGAAGAAAAAGAATCGCAAACTAGGGGGGCCTGGACTTTCGGCGCCCGGACTTTCGCCGCCGGACTTTCGGGGGCTTGGCCGGACATTGCCAGCCGCCGTCTAAGCGCAACGGCGGGAAATGCACCGAGGTGACCGAGACTTACTTGAGGACATTTTGAACCATGGCGAATTGGCCCAATTAGGTATTTAGTTGGGAGATCCCACGGTAGCGATGGAGTGAGTGATTACAAGAGGTCATAACGTAGGGGGGCGTAATAGATATCAAGTTTAGGTCTGTGTCACGAGTAGGTAGATAATCCCATTACGACAAAGTCTCTTCAGTCCAGTGCCCGACTGTAATATCCTACCTATTCTGGCGAGTCCGCAACTCCCTTAAATACCTCTCTACTAGGCGATTAAAGTAGCTCGCAAGGCATGCACCTCGTCTCGCAATGCCTTGGGAGGGAAAGGCCGATTAATATATGAAGCAGCTAATTCGTAGTGCTGCGAGAATGCGCTAGGAACTACCCAATGTGGGCGAAGAGCACGGCGTGAATCTCGCGTGGTCTAAGCTGGGTCTGCCTTCATCTTGCATCTTGACGGTTTCTCCATATTTCCAATTCTCCATTGTTTGTGTAGCTCGTCCAGATGTGGAGCGGAACATGGCCAGCCCAGCCGCTCTCGCATCAGCATCACATGCGAGCGGGAGTGTACGGACTTCAGCCGCTCACCGTCACACCGACGAACGTCCGCATGCCGGTCTTCTGGTCGGCAGCTGCCGGGATCTGGGGTCGTGAGAAACCGGATTCACAGATGTCACGAGCCACGAGAAACGTCCGCCAGCACATGCATCATCATCCCCGTGGGAGTGTTAGCCGGGGGCACGTAATTACACACAGCAGACACATTAGTATCAACGATATAGGCACTTAAGCATATATGTAGCAGTCAATTAAATATAAGATAATCAAGGGATAGTAGTTGGAGTTGTTAGGGATCAGATTAACTAGCCTTAAGGATGCGTGAGGTTGTGGCTTCCTCTATTCCTGGCTGTGTCACTAGGTTGTGGCTAGAGCTTTGCCATGTAAAGTCACTAGTAAGAGGAACGATGGGGTCAGGGACAAAGCGCCATACAATCTTCTCTCGCGCGGTGTTTGTATTGCCTTGTGACCTTGGTCCGTATGAAAACCCCACCATTGATAGTGTAAATATCCCTCAGCGAAGAGGATGTATTGGAATGTAGACTATCTTGTTGGTGCCTTAGTAAAAAGTTGTCGATGCGCCTAGCACGCGGTTAGAGACTCGCTCTGAAAGCAAGCCCTGCATGTGTGCGCACGCTTTGGATGATGAGCGAGAATCGTCCGGAGGATGGATTGGCGTCCTTGGAAAGCCTCAGGGGCCAGGGGAGACGCCGTAGATGGAGAGAAACTCACGCAATGAATCGGTGGTGACACGTACGGTGATAGAGTGTGATAAACGGCGGGTCGACGAGAGGGATGCCACATGCATTTTGTTGCACTTGTTGTTGGATGCATGTGTTTGCCTCGTATTTGGCTCATTGGCCAGAAGTTCATGTACTTCGTAGTTGTGACGTGGTATACTAAACGAAAACACAAGGAACCTCGGAGGGGCAACGAGGCAAAGGGGCAAAAATAGAAAAGCGAACTTCCATGATGACTGGTGACATACTGTCAAGTGCAGGATTCGGGAGACCGGATCTCACAGTCCGGCACCTCCGGACGGCCTCGCCGGACCTGAAGTTTGCAGGAGGTGTCTTGCAGCTACTGGAGTTACCACGCTCCGGTGGGATACAAGGAGGAACGGGAGTTTTGGGGGTGGAAATTCCAGGCGGTGCCAGATGGTAGCTGCCAAGCTTGCTCTGGAGATACGGAGTACTATGTAAGGTATTTATGAAGTTGGAGACAGGGTCAGGGTCAATTCCGATCCCAGCTTTTGGGTTGGAGTAAGATACCTTGAAGTGACCTAAGAACGCCAAGTCCAAGCGAAACTGTGATAGATGTAGAGAAAAGGCAAGAAAACCGGCAGACAGCGAGACAGTGGGATACCAGACCGCAAGAAAGAAAGGAAAAAATTTCCCAGGGTTCCAACGTGGGGCAATAGAGAGCTCCCATCCCATGTCCGCCATCTCAATCTACCAACCCTCAAAAATTGGGCGTCATCCAGGCTAACGAGCGGGTCGGCGTGGGTTTCCGTGCTTGACGCTAAGGGATACGCTAGCTTTGCTGGGCGTACCGTCTTCACAGAGCGTGCAGCACACATCTGAGGATAACCTGCCTGCTGGAATATGGAAGACAGGCAGCCTCAAGTACTTAGGTGCTCAGACGGGCAGCGCAGGGCGTCGGAGTTACTACTAGTACGTGGTAATTATGGTGGATGAACGTTACCTGTCCCGTTGCGTGGTGGGGATTTTCCCCCCCAAAAGGTTCATCTCCTCTGGTCGTAGATCGCAGTGCCTGTTGGACAGGTTCCGTGGTGCAGATGGCGTCCCCCATATCCCGCGTCCCACCACGTCCTCCAAGCCCCATCTCTTATCGTTCCAATGGATTTGGATGGATGAATGGAGGGAGGGATGCGAGCCGTGGCGGATGGATGGGCGGATGGGTCCCGTCCAGGGAGGTGAGGTACCCTAACCTCGCCGTGGGTACTAGGTAAGTAGTAGTAAGTAGTGGAGGCCATCGGGCAGTACGTACCGAAGGTCGCTATACGATAGTGGACGCTGTTCGCTGTGCGGGCTCTGTTGCGCTCCGGAGCTATAGCGGTACCTCCCCTGTGGGACCAGGACCACAGGGCCTTTCGCTGCGTCGCTGTCTGGCCCGTCCCGCTGCGCGCCTCCAGTTACCTAATTCCCTCTGCCCTCCGTCTCTCTCTCGTGCCTGTCATATTCTCCTCAGTCACACTCCTTCTCGACGGTCTCGTCTGTCTGACTCTTCCACCTCCTTCATCTCACCTCCCTATACTCCTCCTGATCCTCCCTCTGGAGCCTGCTCCCCAATTGAGCCTCCCCAGCACCTCCAATGGCTTCCTCCACCCGAGCCACGGCTGCCCTCTCCCGGGCTGGCCTCCTGGCCCAGAGCAGTCGCATTGCGACTCGCGGCCTCACCACCGCCTCCAGGGTCAACTCTCGGCCCTCCGTCGCCATGAAGCTTGAGCACTCCGGCCGTATCGCTTTCCGAAGAGCCTACGCCGACGAGGCCCCCAGGTCCGTCCCTAAGCCCGGCAAGCTGCGTAGGACCCTGCGATGGACCTGGAGAATCACCTACCTCTCCGTTCTTGCTACCGTTGGATACACCTGCTATGTCGTCTGGGACGATCGCCATCCCAGCGAGCAGGTTCAGCCTGACCCTTCCAAGAAGACCCTCGTGGTGCTTGGTAAGTTGTCGCAAACCCTCCCCTTTTCCGTCATCCTTTTTCTGTCTCATGTCGCGCATTGAGTCACTAATATGAGGCACCTTTCGCAGGAACTGGCTGGGGCTCCGTTGGTCTCCTCAAGAACCTCGACACCGAAAACTACAATGTCGTCGTCGTCTCTCCCCGCAACTACTTCCTGTTCACTCCCCTCCTGCCCTCTTGCACCACTGGCCTTATCGAGCACCGCTCCATCATGGAGCCCGTTCGCACCATTCTCCGACACAAGAAGGGCGCGGTCAAGTATTACGAGGCCGAAGCCTCCTCCGTTGATCCGGAGCGCAAGGTCGTCAAGGTCATCGACAACGCCGCCGACGGCTTAGCCAAGGGCGGTAAGAACCTCGAGACTGAGATCCCTTACGACATGCTCGTCATTGGTGTCGGTGCTGAGAACGCTACCTTTGGTATCCCCGGTGTCCGCGAGAACAGCTGCTTCCTCAAAGAGATTGGCGATGCCCAACTGATCCGCAAGAAGATCATGGACTGTGTTGAGCGCGCCTCCTTCAAGGGCCAGACCCAGGAGGAGATCGACCGTCTCATGAACTTCGTCGTTGTCGGTGGCGGCCCTACTGGTGTCGAGTTCGCTGGCGAGCTGCGCGACTTCTTCGAGGAGGACATCAAGAAGCTTATCCCCGAAATCAGCCACCGCTTCAAAGTCACTCTCATCGAGGCTCTTCCCAACGTGCTCCCCTCTTTCTCCAAGCAACTGATTGAGTACACCGAGAACACCCTACGCGAGGAGAACATTGACATCAAGCTCAAGACCATGGTCAAGCGCGTTACCGAAGGCGCTGTTGAGGCCGAGGTCGTGAAGGGTGATGGCACCAAGGAGTTGCTCAAGGTCCCCTACGGTCTGCTGGTCTGGGCTACCGGTAACGCTCTTCGCCCTGTCGTCCGAGACCTCTTAGGCAAGATCCCGGCTCAGAAGGACTCACGCCGTGGTCTTGCCGTCAACGAGTACCTCGTTGTCCAGGGCACCCGCGACATCTGGGCTGTCGGTGACTGCGCCGTCGCCGGTTACGCCCCCACTGCCCAGGTCGCGTCCCAGGAGGGCACCTTCCTGGCTCGCCTGTTCAACAACTTGGCCAAGACTGATGCTCACGAGGGCCGCATTAAGGAGCTCAGCAGTAACCTGAACCTCAAGCAAGGCAACTCGGCCGAGGTCGCTTCGGAGATTGAGTCGCTAGAGAAGCAGCTGCGAAGGATCAAGGACGTCAAGCCCTTCAAGTACTCTCACCAGGGCAGCTTGGCCTACATCGGTAGCGAGAAGGCCGTCGCCGACGTTCCGTGGTTCAACGGCAACTTTGCCGCCGGTGGCAGCCTGACATTCCTGTTCTGGCGCAGTGCGTATCTCTCTATGTGCTTCAGCTGTAAGTTTATTCCCCTGTCATTGTCTTCTTGGTAGGGACTATTTTAACTAATTCTTTCTTCAGCCCGAAACCGCGTTCTAGTTATCCTCGACTGGCTGAAGTCCAAGGCTTTCGGCCGTGATGTGTCTCGAGAGTGAACCCGACCCAACCAAACTTTATACACGAGAGGTCCGATACCCTGATTGGGATGAGACGGCAGACGCAGGCTACGCCGCGTCGGCTTGTACAGCTTGCAATGTCTGTTCTTGGGAGGGGTGTTTACTTGGAGCATTATACAAGGGCTGTGAACCTGGCTGGGCTGGACTAATAGACGTCCGATTAGACTCGGGCTTGGGCTGGGAATGCTTCGTGCTTGGTAACCCTGTTTGTTTTGTTTTCTTTGTCCTGCGATTGTAGTTTTTCCCTGGGGCTAGAAGGGAGGTGAGGTCTTGGGACCTTTGTACGACTGGTGAGCCAAAGGATAGTAGAATATAACGGGATAGATGGAGAAAGAATCTACTATGTATGACCAACAATTATGTGGGTGATGGCATTGATGCTTAACCATCGCCAATGGAGCATAGCACCTCGATGTCTACGTACCCACGAAGTACTGGACCTGACAAAGCATTCAATTGAAGGTAAACCCAGTCAGTTCTTTCCCAGCTTGTGGATGTTATGTCTCATCACAGGGGTTCAACGTGGAGGAGAAGGAGGAGGAGTGGAATGGAGATTGCTCGGAGACCGGCATCTTCCAGTGGGGCCGACGCGAGCCAATTCCCGAACCGTAAACCCCAATTCGAATTCCCAGAAAGCCCCGCGTTCCCAGCAGCGGGGAATCTCCAGCAAAAGAGTAGCAAACGCCTGGTCAATACCCAATACCGCAAGTGTGCAGTGTTAGTATGGTTCCGAGTCCGGGCTTTTGTGGCTGTTGCAGTGCTAGTCATCGACCTGCAGGTGACGGAGTCATACGCCAATGTCCTACACCTGACCACTTGATGGCTCATCTCTCTCTGGTCTGCGACTCCAGCCCTGCCTCAGACTCCTCGCCATGAGTTTCCCCGTCGTGGACAACTCGAATCCCTTCGGCCGGGATCTCGCTGCTCGGCTGGATGCTGGTGACGCCCTGAAGCACCTCCGCAACGAGTTCGTCATCCCCTCCAAGGCCGATATATCCCGCAGCTCCCTCCCTCCCGGCAACACCCTCGCCGGCGCAACCACCACAGGCAAGTGCTTGGGCTCGAACCCCTCGGCATCCCGAATCTCCGCTAACGCTGCCCTCTGAAGATGCCGAGGACGGGGGCATCTACCTCGTCGGCAACTCGCTAGGCCTCCAGCCTCGACGCACTGCCACCCGCATCCAGCAGTACCTGGCTACCTGGCGCACCCAGGGCGTCCAAGGCCACTTCAAACTCCTGGACGACTCGCCGCTGCCGACCTGGCTCGATGTCGATGCCCGTGCCGCCGAGATGGTGGCCCCTGTTGTAGGCGCCCGGGTCGAAGAAGTCGCTGTCATGCAGACGCTGACAGCGAACCTGCACCTGCTGATGGCAGCTTTCTATAAGCCGGATACCAACGGACGGCATAAGATCATCCTAGAAAGCAAAGCCTTTCCAAGTGACCATGTTTGTCACACACTTTCGGCTGCGTTTGTCGGGCTCGTGTTGCTGATACCTCGAGCAGTATGTTGTTGAAACACAGGTTCGCCATCATGGTCTAGACCCCAAGGACTCTATGGTCACATTTGATCCCCCGGGCCCCGAAGACACCCTCTCCACGGAATACATCAAGTCCATAATCACCGAGCATGCCTCCACCACCGCTGTCCTCCTCCTTCCGGGTATACAGTACTACACAGGCCAGTTCCTCGACATCCCAACGCTGACTGCCTTTGCGCGCGCCCAAGGCATCTTCGTCATCTGGGACCTCGCCCACGCCGTCGGCAACGTTCCCCTCGCCTTGCACGACTGGGACGTCGACGCCGCCGCCTGGTGCAGCTACAAGTATCTCAACGGCGGACCCGGCTGCATCGGCGGCCTGTTCGTACACGAGCGGAACTCGCGCGTCGGCGCGGCCGGCGAGCACACGACCCGCTTCGCCGGCTGGTGGGGCAACGACAAGGCCGGCCGCTTTGCTATGCGGCCCGGCTTCTGCCCCGTCCCCGGCGCCGCGGGCTTCCAGCTGAGCAACCCGTCTGTGCTAGACATCACGAGCCTGTGCGCGTCGCTGGAGGTCTTCGCCTTGGCCGGCGGCATGGGGCCTCTGCGCGCCAAGTCGCGGGAGCTGACGGCGTACCTACTCGAGGAGCTACACCGCATGCCCAAGAACCTGGCTGGCTACTGGCGGGTGTTGACGCCGGGGGAACCGGAGGCACGGGGCGCTCAGCTCAGTATCCTCCTCGCGGACGGGCTGTTGGAGGGTGTCATGGCGGAGCTGGAGCAGCACGGGGTGTTGGTGGACGAACGACGGCCGGATGTCATCCGCGTGGCACCCGCGCCACTGTACAATAGCTTTATGGACTGCTGGAAGTTCACCAGGGCCTTTGAGGCGGCTTTGGAGAGGAGCTTGGGGGGGAGGGGCAAGGTAGAGTTATAGTCCTCGAATGGAATTTTGTCGTGATCTTCTCCGCCGTGCTTCGGCAGTAGGTGTGATGGACATGAGATGTTCATACCTCGCCTAGGCAAATACGTTAGGGGCATTCTAAGACCCTTTGCTTCGCGAATTGGGGCATGAAAATTCCCGGTTGGGGAGATCAAACAGACAACGAAATAGTGTTAAGAATTATTGCTCAGGCAAGGTACATGTCATCTTTCATCATTGTGCCTGCGGAGACAGCAAGTGCTTACGTCTTTAAGTGCTTGATATAAAACACAAGCCTCTCAGTCACGGCGACGCCATGTGGCTGTGCTAGTTGCAGGCGGGTAAGGTGATGTTGTTTGTGATGGTGTTTCCGACAGATAGGATGCTAGGATGACGCTGTCTTGCCACAAGGGTGCTTGTTTTCCAACATGTGGGACCTGTCTGGCGTTAGGATGAGCGACCAAGAGCAGCTCAGGTACGGATACAGATGTCCAAGGTTCACGATTTCCATCAGAACGAGCACGTTGACCAATAAACGCTTGATCATCGTAGAATACGTCGCCTACAGTGAGTTTCGACCATATCTGCATGGATTTCAAAGGTTTCTACACCGACAGGAGGACGTTGACATGTCCGATTATATCACTGGTTTTCCAGTTGAGATAGGTACCCAACTTAGCTAGCTAGGTACCTACCTAGGTAGGTGTATGTCTGCTAAGCGGATCAGGTACCTCACCGCTGCCTTCCAAGCAATCCCTGATAACAAATCTGCTCACTCTTCCATCGCCATGTTTCTCAAGGAAAGGGTGCCCAGTTGTGACTGCATCGCAAAGCCGGCAGAGGCCGCACACCAACGAGATTATCTTGACGTCCAATTATAGAAGGGAGATACGAAGTACCTCCTTGCCCTTCTGACGAATTTTCCTGCGTCGCCCTTGACATCATGGCCCGAAAAGGGACATCTTCCTTGGCCTCGCCAAGACCAGAAAGCCCTGGTCTCCAGGGTAGGCCAATCGCAGCAGATTATGTCAGCGGCCCTCCAGTGGCGGAGTCCACCTAGTGGGTCCTATAGTCTGAGGCGGACCCACTCACGGGCCTGCCGCAGGGCGCTCGAGGCCAGTGCGTCGAGTTTTTTCTTCTAGCGGCGAAAAAAATAAAATAACACGGGTAAGCGCAAAGGTATTTGGGGATCCTCCAACTCAGACCTTTCACCAAACAATCTGCCCTTTCTCCCCCGGACATCATCACCAACCCTCGGGCACGCACTCCTTTTCATCATCCAGAGGGAATTCTCATTCACGTGAGATATCAGTTCGCGTTATTCCAAGACTCTCTTTGTCCCCTTTTCCCATTCCATCCCAGAAAACGGGCTCTGTTGCACACGTTCATCTCGTTCCCATCCTCTGAAATCATGTCAGGCGGTTACGAAGGCGGCGGCGGTGGCTACGGCGGCGGTGGTCGTGGAGGCGGCGGCTACGGAGGCGGCGGTGGCTACGGCGGTCGCGATCGCGGCGGCGGCGGCGACCGTGGTGGTGATCGCAACGGATACAGCGGTGGTGGTGGCTACGGCGGGTAAGTTGATCCTTTTATCGTGGTGTTCGTGTCGTGGTTGGGCGGGTTTGGGCCTGAGGTGCTGCTGCTTTGACGAGGCTACACAGCGCGTCAGCCCACCGCACAACGCGTCCTCACCGCACTCGTAAGCAGACTTTTCACTGACTTGTTACAGCCGAAGCAATGGCGGCGGCGGTGGCGGCTACGGTGGAGGAGGCGGTGGTGGTTACGGCGGCGGTGGTGGTGGTTACGGAGGAGGTGGTGGTGGTTACGGAGGAGGTGGTGGTGGCTTCGGCGCCGGCGGTGGTGACCGCATGAGCGCCCTCGGCGCTGGCCTGAAGCACCAGGAGTGGGGTATGTCTTATTCCAAATCATCAACGCATCCATCCATTTGCTAACGGCCTTCGCAGACATCAACACCATGCCCAAGTTCGAAAAGGACTTCTACAAGGAGCACGACGATGTCTCCAACCGATCGGATGCCGAAGTTGAGGCTTTCCGCCAAAAACACGCCATGGCCATCACTGGCACTGGTGTTCCCAAGCCCGTCGAGACCTTCGATGAGGCTGGTTTCCCCCGATATGTCATGGATGAGGTCAAGGCACAGGGTTTCCCCGCTCCTACTGCCATTCAGTCCCAGGGTTGGCCCATGGCCCTCTCCGGTCGCGATGTCGTCGGTATTGCCGAGACTGGTTCCGGAAAGACGCTTACCTACTGCCTTCCCGCCATCGTCCACATCAACGCTCAACCCCTTCTTGCCCCCGGCGATGGTCCCATCGTCTTGGTTCTTGCCCCCACCCGTGAGTTGGCTGTTCAGATTCAGCAGGAGATCACCAAGTTCGGTCGATCGTCTCGCATCCGAAACACCTGTGTCTACGGTGGTGTCCCCAAGGGACCTCAGATCCGCGATCTCTCTAGGGGAGTCGAAGTCTGCATTGCTACTCCCGGTCGCCTGATCGACATGCTCGAGGCTGGCAAGACCAACCTTCGTCGTGTTACTTACTTGGTTCTCGACGAGGCTGATCGTATGCTTGACATGGGTTTCGAGCCCCAAATCCGCAAGATTATCGGCCAGATTCGCCCTGACCGACAGACTCTGATGTGGTCCGCCACTTGGCCCAAGGAGGTTCGTGCCCTTGCCTCGGACTTCCTCCAGGACTTCATCCAGGTCAACATCGGTTCCCTGGACCTGGCTGCCAATCACCGAATCACCCAGATCGTCGAGGTCGTCACTGAGATGGAGAAGCGCGACCTTATGATCAAGCATCTCGAGAAGACTATGGAGGACAAGGACAACAAGATCCTCATCTTCGTCGGCACCAAGCGCGTTGCTGATGAAATCACCCGATTCCTTCGCCAGGACGGGTGGCCCGCACTCTGTGAGCTTACCCACGCTTCCCTTCATTCCTTTCCATTCTAATGACTTTCCAGCCATCCACGGAGACAAGCAACAAAACGAGCGTGATTGGGTTCTTGACCAGTTCAAGGCCGGAAAGAGTCCCATCATGGTTGCCACAGACGTGGCTTCGCGTGGTATTGGTGAGTATCATTCCTCCCCTCCCCCTGCCCCATGGCAACTTCCAGCAGAACACTTGCTGTACTTTACTCTCGTGTTTAGGGGCTCTCTTGACTGTGCATATCTGCCTGACATACTCGTGTCCACTTGGTTCTCTATCCATGGAGTCTTGATCCGTTGTGTAGCCATTTCTTTGCTATGCTCGTATTTCCACTCTTGTACCGTTGTCGCTTCCGTGGTACGAGCGTGGAGGACGCATTTCTTGACCTGATCAAGCTGCTCCCAAGGCTCCCTTGTCCCGAGGACCCAGTGACTGCATATCCCCAGGATGGCATTGAACGCACGAGGATTGCCCCAAGTCCGCAAAGGAGTGAAGCACAGACGGCCTGCCAATATGCTTAGCTATCCGCCTTCATCTCCCGCGCTGGAACGTTGCTATACATACACCCGTTTCCGCCTGCTAACCATTCGTGCCAAAGATGTTCGCAACATCACCCATGTGTTGAACTACGACTACCCCAACAACTCGGAGGATTACATCCATCGTATTGGTCGTACCGGCCGTGCTGGTGCCAACGGAACTGCCATCACCTTCTTTACCACTGATAGTGAGTCTTCTTTAACCTGGAATCCGCATCCATGAAAATCTGTTACTGACAATGCTCCAGACCAAAAGCAGGCCCGTGATCTTGTTAATGTCCTTCAAGAGGCCAAGCAACAGATTGACCCCCGCCTCGCTGAGATGGTTCGCTACGGTGGTGGCGGCGGCGGCCGTGGTTATGGTGGTTGGGGTCGGGGTCGTGGCGGCGGTGGTGGTAGAGGTGGGTTCCGCAGGCGCTGAAGCAGTTGAGACACCCTCTCGAGCTGACTGGCCTTGCAGCCAACGCCAACAACATGCCAGTGGGGAACCGTCGATGGTAAAATTGACGTTGATCTCGGTGGCTTCAGCCCACTCTTGATACCAAGGACCCTGACGTACTAGGGAACTTTTCGAGATTCCCGAAAAGCACATGACACCAACGGCGTTTGCTTGTTAGAGAGGGCAGGTGTGGATCGATTAGACATTGACTCACCGCACGTGGGTCTGGATTACGGGTTGCTTTGCGTTCCTCTTTGGATGCATCTTTTAACGGCATATTTTGATTTTTCTTTTTTTTGTTGCTCTAAGTAATGGCTTTAGATTGGCATCGGGATGGGAGGTGGTGAAGTTGAGATATCTTGCGAGTTGCAATGCTACTGCATTGGAGACCCTGCCGCTGGGTTAATGACAATCATGGGATTGCTTATACCGAGACTGAGGCTGTTGCGCTCAACCATGACGTCGGTCAAACTGATAGAACTATTGTACCCAATACAATAACCGAACCTGATCAAGTATGGTTTAATGTCTGCCGCTTCCATTGTTTTGCCTGTAATAATCCACGTCCTTGCCACTCGTGTCAATGCATATCTATGTGAAACCGTTCCATGTTGTCCCGACGATGACCGACGATGCTGAAGAGTGCTTGTAAACTGAGGTTCGATTAGCCTCCCATGTCTCAGCACCGCTTGAACGCGTGGAAGAACAGTATGAAGCCACGCGTTTCCCATTTGCAACGACACGCCATTGTGTGCTCTGGTGTTTCTATTCCGTTGCAACCAACCTACCAACCCGGTTCTTTTTACGCATTGTCCAGCTAAAGATAGCAACTGGCCTTGGTATTAAATCCACGTAACTCTAGATAATGTCAACCAACTGTCACTCCATCTTCACATGTATGTTCCTTTCTCCGACAACCAAATAATCATAGTCACATAAGCTCCCAATCCTTCGCTGGGCCGGTTTGGAATTTTCGATGATGTCTCCGTACCATGAACGTGGTGGAGTCCCTCGCGGATATAGATGCCATAGTCCTTCCCACTGATCCAGAGAACCCATGCGTAAGGCACGAGTTATGTACTATGCATTCAACAAGGTCCCACTGGTTATCATGCAGGCCGAGGGACTCGTGTGATTGTCCTGTACGACCCGATCATTCTTCCGTCTCTCACTGGCATCCCAGACCCTAGAGGATAGCTGCCATTTGGGCATGAAATACGAATACCGACCATGTCTTGGTGAATCTTAGACCCTTTGGTTCATGTGGGTTTGGTGCTAGGAAGCTTACTAGGCCGCAAGTTTCAAAGCGGCGCTTTGGTTTCTGTGTTGTCGGCTGTGCTGACGTGGTTGCAGTAAGTATGGATGCAGAGGTCAAAACCGTGGCAGAGGAATGTGTACTGGCGGCCAGCACAACGGCGTTCTCTAGATTCCTGTTTGTTCCGTCCTTCGGTTACTTTCGATTGGGCGAGGGTGTCGACACCGGGTTGACATCATGGCCATAGCCCCCTATTCAAAGATCCAATGTACATGGTATTTTGATGGTTCGGCTTGCTTGGATGGTCTCGCTGTTTGACTCCAGTTCACTCCCAGGTCAGAGTTGTGTCTGAGATGGAAAAAACCTCGAAGCTGAAGAAGATGGAGTGATCTTGCACAACATGCAATTCGGAGATGATACTGCAACCGCAGAGAGGCACACGACAATGACCAAAGGCTCTAGTTCATTAACCAAAACGACAAGCAAGTGAAAACCAAGCATCAAGAGCCAGCTGTGCAGGGTAGCGTAGAGGGTCGTTGTGGCCGCAAGACGCAACGCACCCACGTCCCCCAAGCGGAAGCAAGACTAGCCAGCTAGTTGGACATTTTTTGAAATTCATGGGTGTGGCGCGCCACGCAGCAACACTAGGTCTCGATAGCAAGATGGCGCTCGATTGCCGCGTCATCTTCACAATGGCAGCTTGGGGAGCAGACTTTTGTCCGGCGCTGACATCAACGCCCTCTTCGCCACGCCCGCTGGCAAGAACCTTCTTTGTCGAGAATTCACAGATGATCCGGACCCGGGAGGCATTCGCCGAGAGAAGCTTGCACCTACGTCGGAGGACATAACCCGTCTCGACCCTTTACACCGAGCAGAAAAACCACATCCCGGTCCCATGTACCTACACAGCGGGACAGGGGGAAGGTTGAGGCGCGCAGCGGCCGGCACTCAACAGACGAAACGGAGCAGCAAGTTTTCACAGGGGGGCCCGAAAATATTCGGAGAGCGGGACCAGGTAATTCGCCTCACTTCGGCCTGGGGAAAAGGCAAACGAATATCGGGGGGTAGGGGGACGGGGCCTGGGAAGATTGATGACATCTGTCAGTGTCTGCCCAGCCTGCGCCTGCGCCTGCGCCGGCGGTTGCTTGCGGCTGCGGTTGCGGTGCAGATTGGGCATACATACAGGCATACAGACACTCAGACACTTAGTCAGACACGCAGACACACAGACACACACGCACGGGGGGGGGGGGAGACGGCCGCATCAGAGGGAGAAAGGGGAGGGGGGGGGGGGAGTGTGTGGTGATGGAAAAAGGGGGTTGGGGAGGGGAATCCTTGGAGGATGGGAGGATCATGTTGTATCAAAATCGGGAGGGGGCGAGTTTGCCAGCCGAGAGAGAGATAGAGCAACTTTGCGTTCCCAGGAATGCGGGAGAGCTCCAGAGCTCGACTCGAACTAACTTTGGTGGCCTGTCTCCTACGGACAACCTCTCTCACCCACGCTTTGGCGCCCGTGGTGGTGCAATTGTTGGTTCGAGGGCGCGCAAAGACCGTGGAGTTGTCAGTTGGGGGACCGTGTCCGCGGCGCAGTAGGCAGATTCTGACCACGACCCCCCCTGCTCCCCCAGGTCAGCTCCTCCTCCCTCCGGCCCGTGAGCGCACGCACGAGTCTATCGTCGGTCGGTGCGGTGTGCAAGCGGCTCAGGCATACTGCCAGACGGAGATAGGTAGACCTCGCTGGGCCATGCCCTGCCCGTTTCGTGCCGTGTCGTGCCGTGTCGTAGTCGTGCTATGGTTGTATCGTCTCGTGTCGTCTCGATGTACGAATATGCTCTGACCTCCTCGTCTTGGGATTTCTGTCCATCGTTCTCCGCCTGGGCATAGACCTCGCACTCCTCACCTGCCTCTCTGGTCCAACTGAGACAAGCAGCTGAAGCCCTCCTCGCATCCGCCACCGTGTTCCGCGGTCGACGTTGCCTGCCCTACCATTCTTTGGCCCTCATGGCCCAAACCTCACCGATCGTATCCCAGCTGGCCCGATGCGTTCTCCTCTCTGAACCTTTCGTTGAGTCACCCTCTCTGACTGCTCAGAACGGCTTCCCACGCTGCAACTCGTCATGACTCAATTGCATACTCTGAACATTGCCCACCGCTGAATGACCTCCTTCGTGCCCCCCGATGACACCCACCCCCTCCCTCACCCCCCTCGAGTGAAAGAAAAAGAGTATTGACTCGGCAGCGGCATCCTTCTTTGGGATACCAGGGGGGGGGGGGGTGCTACCTACGTCAGGGTAGGTAGGACCTCAACGCCAGGGCCTAGATGCTTGTACTGTGTCCTGGAGACTCTGGAGTCCATCCAGCTCATCGGCCGCTCCCTGGGTCAGGGAAAAAACCGGATGGCCGAGCACCCAAGCGAGCCGCGATAGCCAGGCCCTACCGGCGACTGCCAGGTCTTGCTCTCACGAACCATCATCGGGCAGTAGCGCTAGACGGACGGCCTTCCTCGTTACTGCGGTTCCGGGTACTAGGGAGACCCACCTCCTGAAGAGCCCATGCTGCTGGATCCGGCCAGCCGTCTCTCGCGGCCGCTTTCGAGTGGAGTCTGGTCCAGGAAGGGAGATCTCTCTGTCATGGGCCTCCCAATAACAATGTCTCACGCCCAAGTATTGGGGAATTCCGAGCGTGCGATTCAGCGCTCCATGAGCATTACGTCGGTGGCGGATTGAGGTGCCGGATGGGCACTGCCGACGGCATCCTCTATTTGCTCCAGCAATCCCAGAAACCCGTCTGGCCATTTCCAATTTCGATCTGGGACTGGACCCGGAAGAGTTCGGCCCCCCCTTCTCTGAGACCACCCGCGACGCGCTGCATAGAGGTGTCTATACAATACAGTAAGCACAAGGTTGGCGTTTGGTTCCAGGCCCTCGTCCTGGGAAAGGAGTGGGAGGATGAATCCCAGAAATAGTGATGATGATGATGGTAGCTCTCAGCCTCTGCCTGCAGGCTTCTCCAAAACAGTTGAGGATGGGTTGTGCGCGTTCGTGTGTGTGGCTGGATATGCGCACCGAGCGGCTGCCACGCCCCGAGGTCCATATTTGCCTTGGGTTCAGGCTGAGTATCATGGCCAGGCGGGTGTCTTCGTTTCAGGGGCTACCAAGTACAGAGATGAATGAATCGTCGTCCGTACTCCCCCATGGCCGTAATGAAACGCGAGCCCTGTTCCAGACGCGAAGTTGGCCGACTCATTTCGCAACTGCAGGCAGCCTCAGCTGAAGGCTTCTTATTCGGGAAGGTGTCGTTTTGCTTCAGCCTTGAGGTTCCAGAACGACAACCAAGCAGGATCGTCACCGGCATCAGCTCGCGTATCCCCCCGTCTGTTCCCCAGAATGAAGCCATCCAGATGGGGCCATGCCACATCTGGACGCCATTGCGCTTGGCTTTTCGTTGGGGGGAACCCACTCGCAATGGAAGATGCCGTTATTGGTATGCGTGTGTGCCTCATTTGGTACGCAGGTACGAGGTACGAATACCGGCACGAAGTACAGCACTTGGTGCTGAAGAACAACCTGGACACAATCTCCGCACGCTCTACTACGTAGAGTATTTTCTGACCAGTCCTCCGGTGACTGCCGAGAAACCAGAGACGTCCAACCCCAAGGATCCAAGCTCCTAACCCAGAGGACCCAGCCCAGAGGACCCAGCCCAGAGGATTCAACCCTGTCGGCGTGCGCTAGTGAGCTGAGTCGTATGGGCCTGCTCGCGTCCACCGTCGTGCATATCACTAGCGCCCCTCAGCCTACCAAGATCTGGATTTCCTCGTTCAGCAGGTGGAGACCCAGCCAGAAACAAGAGGAATTGAGATTGGTTCGCAGATCAGCAGGTGACGAGTCATCTGGCCCAGCAAAGCTGTCTCCCTTTGGCACCTGAAGCCGGTGAAGAATGCCTTCTCCCACGGCCGGCCGGCCAACCCTCGGCGTATTGTTCATCCCCGTGTGTTCGGCAAGGCGTACAGAGTACAGGAGAAGGAACTGGCGTGCGGGGGATTCCCAAACCACGGGAAGCCTTGAGATCGTGGCCGTCCCGGCCTCCAAACTAGTTCGACCGTTTGCTGGGGTTCAAGACACCGTCGACGCAGGCTAAAACCGACTGCCGTCTACCGTTACCGCCCATGGCTTGCTGTAGTCTCGCACGTTCCTGGATGCAAGTAACATTCTAGCGACTCATCAGCCCTTTGGTCCTAGGCTTCGTCTGTGCTGCGAGTTTCCCACTAATGCCAACAAGAGAACGCTAGTCCATGTTCACGGTTCTCCTGCTGGCCCTGGCTCAGTCACTGTCGTGCGAAATTAGGAGGGTGGGTATCATCCGGCTTGTCGAGCATCCGGGATGCTGGTACTCATCTGTTTTGACGTTGGCGCTGGCGCTCTAATTACTGTACGATTACAGTCCTAGACCTAGATGGCAGCATGGTAAGCCTGCAGCCACGCCATATACTAGGAGTGCGATGGGCTTGAGATCAGCTCCAACCTACATCGGCAAGATCTGGGGGACGTGAGACGTACCAGCTGTCACCTACATACGGAGTAGTGACTTAGCGGTCAAGGAGGGAGAAGATCCAAACCGGGCTATGTACCAGCCACTCCCCTTTTCTAAACGCCAAGACCTGGATCTGGCTCACCTTGATCATCAGTCTTGACTATCAATTTGTCATCCACTCTGCCTGCGTCAGCCATCCGATAGATCCACTCTCATATGAAGTACACGAACGCCTGTCTGTAATCATGTTCTGAATGGGACGACCAATGTCATTAATGACGAAATACCTGCAAAATCCCAATACCGTCATTTAACCTTAGTGAGATTTGTGAATTTCTGACTCTTCCACACATTTGCTGCGTCATGTAAGATGTGGGACTTCGATGGTGAAGGGCGGACCAGTCAGATTTAGGGGCGACCATTGCCGGCACCTGGGATATCTGGACGAGGATTTGCCTGTGATGGGAGTAACTTGATCGGGGCAGGACTTGACGAACATCCTTCCTCAAGATAATCTTCGACCACAGTCTCTTTTCTTCTGACCCTCTCACCTCTCTTGCGTTTCTCATCCGCGGTGCGTGGTTCGCGGCCATTGTTGGGTCGTGTCGACCAGAGTGGCGGAACGACACTAGTCAAGGTTTGTCCTAGGTAACAGCAGCGAAGCCCTCCTCTCTGGTCAGATTTTCTCCTTGAAGGATGTGTGGGGGATTTGGGGGCTGGGCTCTGTCCTCGCTCCTAGACTCACACCCGCGCTTAGGGCTTTTTTATGGCACGGTTTATCTTCTTGTGGTTAGCCGAAGGGGCTGAATCACCGAGCGGGCCCCGGCCAGTGGGTTCTCCACGCCTGAGAGAACAACCTCAAGCTTGAAGCTGGGATCAGATGCTGAATCGCAGCGAACCGCTTCATATCGCGTAGATTAACCCGCAGACACCATGGTGCGTGCAATGGAAAGGATGGGAACATACATCTTGATAGTCCAACGGGGCCGATCAACTCCACCTCAACGTCCTCATCGTCTGGAGGAAGGGAGTAGTTATGCATCAACAACCGTTTCTCCGTAACTGATGCGAGCTGTATGCCCTGTGTCTGAGGAAAGGTCCCACTTCCAGCCTGCAATTGCAGCCCATTCATCAAGGTCGAAGGAAATAAAAAGCGCGACGAGGTGTGAGTCGGTACTTTGCACATGGCCGATGACCGATTCCACCACAGTGCGTCTCCGACTGTGACCATAGCTGCCCTTACCCCGGTAGGCCTAGACAACCATCCCCTACAGGATGAACATGGTGTAAATGATGGCCTTCCCCGGCAGTCCGTGCCCTTCTATGCGGCCCCATGACTCCATGCCCAGGGGTGCCCATATCCCGCAGGAGGATCCCATCCCATTACCAGGCTCAAGCAAAGACCATCCTGGCGGTTGGGCCACTGTGCGGCGAGGCGGTCAAGAGAAGAAGGCCAGGGGAAAGCTGCATGAGAGTGGATGTATGATATAATCAGAAATTCAACGCGGAATTGTGAGGTCAACTCTCGCAACAGAATGCCAATGACATCTGGTCTTAGCTGGGGGCTCATTTCAGGTTCCTTCGTCCGAGACATACGAAAAAAATCTGCCTGAGTCGGCGTTCATGCCGGAAGTCATTCCCAAGTTGTATCCACGCAACCACTTGCTTAGTCTCGGGGAGAGGTCATCAAGGGAGTACGGAGGTCTAGGCATGTTGAAGATGGCAACTATGGTTACAGAAACGAAACACACCTCTTTAGCGTTCAGAAGGAGGGCCGGTTCATCGCGGAGGCCCTGATTACAGGAGACCCATGAGCGAGTCAGGACATGCCTGCCTGTAAATGATGGAGTCAATGCTCCGCGGAGCCTGAGGTTGAGATAGACAACATTGCGTGACAGGGAACTGGCCTCTCCACAGCTTGTTGACCAAAGCTTGTAGGCTAAAACGCACCACTTGGGGCTGCCGGAATCCCCATAGGTGTCGTAGGGGCGAGACCATCTTTGGACCGAGAACGTGTCGGTAGTCTGTTCCGGGGTGGTGGATTGCGGTGATATCAGACCCTTGGTTCGGTTGCTGTTCGAGGACAACAGGCGGGTGCAGCGGATTTCTCGGGCGGGAATGGGGTTTCATCGAAATGGAAGAGGGTGCCCTGCATGCGAGCCAAGAAGGAAAGGAGCGCCCATGCCATCCACCGACTAGGTACACAGACAAATCATCGGCGGAGTGCTGGTGGTTGAAGTTCGCCGTGGGTGTGGCACAGTATTGCAGGAGGATTGACGTCCTGGGCAATTCCTGCACAGCTGCGTACTCGGCCGTTCTAGATGCCGACCAACGGAGCGGCCCTGCGGGTGACTTTGGGCGACTGTGGGTGACTTTGATGACCCGACTGCAGCGACGTCGCATTTTCCGACATGTTCAACAAGTGCTAAGCTGCTGGGCCTCGAGGGGCTAGAATCGGCATGGACCGCGCATCAGTGGGTACTCCACGTGAGCTCTATTTCTCTAGACTGGCTTGCAGACTCAAGGTGCACAGAAGTCATGTCCAACACGTGGAGCCGTTTGGAGAGGTTCCATTCGATTGTGCAACAGGGAACCGCATTGCTGTCTGTTGTAACGACGGGGATCAAAGGCGGAGGTGATGCGGTTGGATTCAAAAGAAAAAGGAGAAAAGTGAGGTCGGTCTGATGACCTGCGGGCGAGTGATACCCTCTGGGTCTTCGGCCAAGGGCAATATTGATGAGCGGTGGTCGTTCCCCCCCCCTGCTTCCCTGTGCGTGCCTTTGGGTTGCCGCCCAATTCGTGCCCGTTGGGCGAGCATCCGTCTGGGATTGGTTCCTCATGCAACATCTGCATGTGGTCAGGCGCCATTTGATGCATTGCGGTGTCACTGCGTCACCGCGGTTGTGCAGTGGACGATGTGGAATTGACTTGCCTGTGGCCCACGGTGGCAGTCGTGGACATAGCCTCGCTGACCCTTGAGGCCTAGCAGGCGAGCCCCAGATGGCACTTGTCGATGCGTTGGTTGTAGGCAAAATGGGGTAGTCGGCGTACCTAGCGAGTCCACCAACGAGATGGGTCGGCTGTGCCTCTTTAGGGCATTGAAGCCTTTTAGTTCATCCCGGAGGTTCGGTTCGCTTGAGATCTTTGCGCCTAAAACTCCATGACAGATCATTTGACTAGGACGGCGTCAACCAAGCCAGGATCCTGGAAAGAGGACGACAGATCAGAGTCACGGAGCCGACTAGCTTTCCAAGTTGTTGGAGGCGGTCAAAACAAGCAAATTGCTATTGTGGGCGAGACATTGATGCGCTGGCAATGTGTGTTGGCAGCGGGCGGTAGGAAACAGCAAGGAAAGCGAAAGCCCTGACCGAGCAACAAAAAACAAAAAAACGTGGATGTGAAAATCGGATGTATCAATCAGGGAGAGGTTGGAATCTGATGGTGTAGAGGGGAGAAAGACTGTTTGCTTGGTTGGTTCTAGAGACATATTGACGATGCGACTAGCTCCTTCCCTACATAAGTAGGCACTCTATTTGTGCTAGGAATACATCACATTTACGCAATTATCGTGAAGGGAAGGAGCACCACTCCAGGGGTGTGAGGCGTAGCCTAATGCACTTACAAGACACAGTAAGAAGACACGCCTTAAAATAAACTTGCCAATGCAAATGGTCAAGTAAAAAGAAACAATAAGCGCATCGTGTGTGCATCCGGAATTGATCTACGAATAAATCTAGGCATTTGCTGAGAGCTACATTGCCAGTCAATGGGTCACCAGCGAGGCGCGGCGCGACGCTACCAACGGCGCGTCTTTCTAAGCTAGTACAGAGATGATCACCAGGGTCGATCGATATCGTTTTTGTATTGAGTTGGCGACAGCAGGAAGAAAAAACTCTCCAGGTATCAATCGTAATATGCGATGTGGCTTCTTGCCCTCTGCAACTGATCATGAGGATCGTATTTTTTCTTTCTCTCCATGTCCTTCGCTCTCTCTGGTCCTCCTTGTCGGCGCCCGTGTGCACCGTCACGTCTGTGATTTGTGACATCTCGCCCGCGACGACCTATCATATTCAACTGCGGAAGACATTTACCACCGGCGCGGGCATGGCACAAGGAGCTGGCGGACGAAACCAACGGGATGCCGATCCGACGGTGCAGGTTCCGGCGTACAATCCGGCGGTCCAGTGCCGCCCCGATAGCTGGTTCCCATATAGCGCCCGCCAACCTCGTGTCCTTCGTCTCGGGGACGACTACGTCTAGGGCTGAGTTGGAGCCGCGGCCGGATCCCTCTATCCACCGTCGAAGGCCTAGAACCAATATCTAGCCCGGCGGACGGCGTCAGCCCCGAGAAGGCTGGGATATGCACGTCAACGATTCCTCGATACCAGAACACAGACTCACATCGCAAGGACTGGTTCAGGCACACACTGGCGTGGTTCCGCAGCAAAGACGTTCGTTACACAGTCGTGTCGCGGAGAATATTCCCATCCTCATCGAGCCTGGTTCACGCGCGACTGCGACTAGCGCTTGGCGGGAACCACTACGCCGGGCTCTCACACACCCTCACCGTCTCGCCGCCACGTTCTGAGGCCTCAACATGCCTTGTCTAGGTCTCGGTCTCGGTATCCTGACTGAGTCAGTACTGGTCACCAGGGGACACTCGCAATCTCTCTCCCACGGCGGCGAGCCTTGTGCCCGCGGCAATCCGGGCAGCCGAGGAGGCTTCGGGGCCCCGTTCTATGGTCACGGCGAACCCTCCAATTGGCATTTGGCTGGCAAGAAGGATAATCGGCACTCTAACCCCTCTTTGGGGACTTGGGGCCAAGCCCCCGAGGTGCATTCTGCCAGGCATCCTGGACGCCTCCTCGACGGTGGGACCAGCCACCTTGTGTCTGATTGGGCTTGGTTCTGGAAAAGGCCGCAGATCGACTGTCGCAGTTCGGGGACTTCATTTGCGCACTGTGTGTCGTGGAGGAGGAGTCGCCGCCGCCGTGGGCATTCCGTGGCCCTGCACCCTCTCACCTCGTTCGCCGCTGGACTGGGGCCCTCCACCCAGGCCCTCAGCTCAGACATCGCAGCTCGCAGCGCAGTGCAGCACGCAGCACGCAGAACGCAGAGTGCCAAGTGGATGGACGAGCGATTGGGAGAGGAGGGGGGGAGTAGGTGGCAGGGTAGGGCACACCCCCCCGGTCGACCTGGCCACCCCCGTTCGACTCCAGCGCGCCGGCTTCGTGATGGTTGGGTGCTGGTACTTGTACATAGTACTCTCCGAACGGCTGGCCGTGGCATCAGAGACATGGCAGCATGGAGACAGCCATGGCGCCCGGAGAATCCACGATACCCGCCGAAACGGGATGCCCGACTCAGAAAACAAAGCAACACCCGCACTCGCACCCATTGCTTCAGTCGGCGGCGTCGGGGACTGACACGCTCAAACACGTCTGCAATCGCCACATTTCCAGCCTTCACGAGCGCCCCCTCCGCCACAAATTCTAGTCGCGCTGAACCTGGCGGCCAGGGGAGCAAGCCTGCGAGGAGCGAGGAGCGAGGACCAGGACGCAGAAGGTTGGCAGGGGACAGGGTTTCCTGTTCGTCTGCTCCTTCACACTTGGCCGTCAAATTTCTGCTAGCCAGAAAAGCGCAGTCACCAGTCCGCGACCCTCCTGTTTTTTTCCCACCTCTACTCCGCTTCACCTTGCCTCTCGCCTCTCTTCCTCCGCCCTCGTCTCCAGTCTCTCCAGTCTCCATCCAGTCTGCAGTTCGCACACACCCCCAAACTGACCAACTGCGCGCCCTCTTCTCGCGTACCCGTAATTGCTCGCCCTCGCTCTCGCCGCTTTCGATCCAGCCACGAGTCAGCGGCTGATCCGGCACCGGTCACGTACAGTACGTGGGGTACATTCAGCAGAGCGATCTACCTACCTCGACGCAGCAGAGTCTAGTCTGCGCAACTTGGACCCGTGAACTAATTCCACTATCTGCTTGCGCTACAACGGAAATACCCCGACTCTTGCACCCCCCCTCGGCCGGTATCCAACGCCATCGCACTGCTTCGATAAGCGCAGGATCCCACCTTGAACCGGCCACCTGGGAGTCGCCATCTTCCAGCCAAAGGGGAAGTTGCCCGAGTTCGTTCGTCGTCTCCCCAGGGTTTGTAGACTGCAGTCGACGCAGCCTCAACGCAGACAAGGACCAGCCGTCCGCCAGTCGGTCCCACCTCGCATCGAGTGCTGGGTCGCGCCAAGTTGCGGAGCTCGTCACTGTCCATCACTCCGTCATTCATTTTGGTCAAGGGCCCTATAAAATTCTTCGGTCCCGCACCCGCTCTCGTCGTGACCGTCACGACAGAAGCTTTCCCGGACAGACACACTCGCACGCCCCCCCTGCACTGCTCGAGTCGCTCAGAACAGACAAGAGTCAGTGTTCGCCGCCAGATACACTTTAGCACCCCCTTACCCATCTCGGAACCACGCGCTAGACTCTCTTGGACCTGGGTTTCTCGGCACAGTCCACACTACCAGTCCGATTCAATATCGCACTATATTAGTGTCGCGCTCCCCAAGCAGTACCATCACTCTTAGCCCCTCGACCTTCTGTGATCGAGGACGAGCGCGACCATCCTTGCCTAGCCCCTCCTCTGCCCCCAGCACGATCCGCGCCCAAGAATTGTGCCTAGCTCATCGCATCACACACTTAACCATAAACCTACCTACCCTTGGCCTCACCCACGGCGCTACCACTGCCGCCGCCAACATATACCGCCGCGCCGCCGCGAGTCTCTTTGCAAGCGCTCAGCCATTACCTTCTTTCCCCTGTTACCGGACCAAACACCAACCTGACGCGGGCCTCGAAGCTAAACCTGCCCGGCCATCGCCCTATCACCAGTCCCGTGGAGCTGTAGCACGTTCTTGGTGCCAACTGAGCAACCTCACAACTCTCGTTGTTGATACTGCGCATCTCTTCTCTTCCAAAACCCCAACTCGACCCCGAGGCAACCTTAGACACGCTCCTCGACTCCCAGCTCTATGGAACGCAGTGCACCGGAGTATCAGCAGTCAGGTTTGCCCTCGCCCTATCCAAGCAGCTTCGGCGACAGCAATTCTGAAGAGTCGACCGCAGATCACGCGTCTGCTGCGCAATACCCGGTCAAGCAGGAAGTCAACTATTCCACCTCAGCCACTCCTACTTCCGAGTACGGCGTCTATCCCCAGTCAGCGCGATCAGGATCTTTCCCAGAGCACATCCAGCGTTCATATCATCCTGCCAGCAGCACCAGCAGCGGAGGTATGGCGCAACAACAGAACAGTCCGTCTATGCCCCAGCAGGATGGGCGAAGCCATCAAACCCACTCGGTCAAATCTGACAACGATGTACCTATAGATCCGTCCATCGCCGCGCCGAGTCCGACCTATCCCTACGGGCAGCACTCGCCTTATGCGCCGAACCCAGAGATGACGCACAGCTACTCTCATCCCAGCGGCGGCGGTATGTACGCGCAGCCGCGACCGGACTGGGCGGGATACGGCCAGCATGGAGGTCAGCCTTTGACTCCTGGTCATCCTGTGTATGCCCAGTCACCCGCCTCAGCACCTCCCCAGCAACGACCCAACCAGGTATGTAAGAACACAATGAGCCAAATGGACTGCGACTGGTGCCATTGGAGAGTTGAACGCAAACCGATTGGCGCGTGTCTCTTGGATGAGCTGTGTCGGGCGTTGATATCAATTGATGCCCCTGATATGGATCATGAAAAGAGCAGGTGCTTTGGGGACGCGCCAAACTCTTCATGTCGCATCGCGTCTCGGCAATTGACGTAATATTCAAACAGAAGCTAACCTAGTTCATCTTAGGTCTACTCTTTCGTCCCAATTCCCGGCGCACAGCAGCACAAGCGACCTCGAAGACGATATGAGGAAATTGAGCGAATGTACAAGTGTGGATGGAATGGCTGCGAGAAAGCCTATGGCACCCTGAATCACTTGAACGCTCATGTCACGATGCAGTCTCACGGGCAGAAGCGAACCCCTGAGGGTAAGTTCCGAAGACACATTGTTGATTTTTTACTTGGTGACTGATTTTGATTACCTCTAGAATTCAAGGAGATTCGCAAGGAATGGAAGCAGAGGAAGAAGGAAGAGGAAGCCCAACGCAAGGCTGAGGAGGAGCGTCAACGCCAGGCTCAAGCTCAGGCTCAAGCTCAGAACGGCGGTGACCACCAGCCTGGTCCTGACGGAACTCCCACGTCGACCTATCCTGGATCGCGACCAGTTCAACTGCCTCCTATCGGCTACCAACCGGCCCAGTATCCCCCACCCCCTTCAGGGGGGGTTCCCCAGCAGCCTTTGCAGGATTACAACAACCACATTTATCCCAATTATCAGCCTCACTCACCATACGCCCAGCCTAGCCAGGGAATCTACAGCCAATGTAAGTCGCGCACTCGTGGAAGTGAACAAGATGGGCTTGAGACTGACTGGTTATAGCAAACGGAGCCCAGCCCCCTAGCCACTAATTCTGGCGCAGGAATCACGGATCAATGGCCCTAGAGTAGGAAAGTCACCAAAAGTCAAAAGGGAAAAGGAAAACTCGATGTACTATATTGGGCTCGCACCGCATATTCCATGCCGTCCGGCCACACTCTCATGGCTTGAACCGTTCTCAGCACAGTCACGGCCAATCCCTCACTAGATGATTTCGTCTTCGGGGGTTTCACCTTTGCACGCCCATTCGTCAGCCATGAGAGGAAGACTGGTCCCAGCACTAGTCATGGACGTGGCGGTACGCTTGTCCGCTCTTTTCCTTTGCGTCTGATTTCATTGTTGGTCTAAGACTCGCCCGAGCGGCTATTTTATGGTTCTCTTGCTCTTGTCTTTTTTCTCGGAGTTTCCGCATATACGCATTCATGAGGGCTGTGGGGGTTTCTTCATTTTCGGCGATGAGCATTGGTGGCCGGTCTGGGGCGGTACAGCGCTGGCGAAACTTCTTGAGCGGATTATTAATCGGCTGTTGATATGCACTGTGAAAGTGTTGCTGTCAGGTGGCAAGCAGAAACATCATCGGGGCTCAGAGATGAGCCCCACAGGAAGTGGTTTGATGACAATTTTTTTTTCATTATATTTGATTTTGGCCACGATCGTGTTTGAGTCAACGGGGGAAGGGGGACGGTACAGGATGAGAGACAGACAAGGAGGAAAGTCGTCTCGACCAGTTGGCGACTGTGTACTTTGTGACCAGCCGAGGGCGTGAATGGTGGATAGATATCTGCTCATGCATCTGATGATTAGGGGGAGAAGATTGTGCATGATTTTGACGCACGTTTGTAACTAGATGAAGTCGATACAAGAAAGGCAAATGACAAAGAGACTTGTTCGGCAAGATTTTCAGAAATGTTCATGAGGAATATGATGAAGCCTCTGAACGAGTTAAATGATGGCTTATCGCATGGGGTACTTAAGTTGAAGACGATGGAAGTATGCTACGGTGGTCAGTATGTCATACCGAAACTGTAAATTTATAGTACTAGTAAATGGCCGGTACAAGATGTAGATAGATTGACGACATAATGCAAGGATATCTCTGTACTACTTAGGTATTCGGTAACTAATGGAGGCGAGGTGGCCCTAAACCACGCCCCCATGTATCCGCATCCTTGCTGCAGGTTTAAGACATGGCGGCGACCTTGATCTGGAGATGGGGTGGCGTTGAGCCTTAGACAGAGGAGGGAAGAGGTTGCCGTTGTGCAACGACGCTAAGGCGGCTACGATCTGGCCATGTACGAATAAGGTAGGCATGGTAAGAGGTGGTTAATTTTCTGGGGGGTGCAGGGCTGACAAGGCGTGGGAGAGGTGAGCAGGGTTGGAATTAGAACGTGGCCGGGCTGAGAAAGTGAGACAAGATAGATCCATCCGAGGCAGATAAGCACATAGAGACACGAAGAAGAAACGGGGACATGTGTCTTTGTATTTTACTTCGTATTTTACTTAATTGTGATGTAGTAGACGATGAGTCGGAAGTTGTCAAAGTTGAATTAGATGTACATAGTACTACTTAGGTATGTAGCGTACACATAGTATTAGCAGGGAAGGAGCATGGAAGATGAGCAAGGGAGACAGCCATGGGTACTTGGTACTTTTCGGGGGTGAACTAGGTAGGTAGGTAGGATCTGTGGGAAAGACGAGATCCGAGGCGATGGATGAGCTAGACAAGGAGCTGAGACTGAGTACCAATGCATGCGAACGATGATGTCGTGGGTGTGCTGTGCTTCGTACATATGCAACAGACCAGACTAGTTACCGTGAATCTGCAAGACAGGGACAGGGAAGCGATCAGAAAGAACGGGAATAGGAACGGGTGTGACGGTCGAGTGAAGAAGGACGAAACAGGACATGACGTTATGGACGGGACGGGACGGGACAGCGGGCGGGCGGTCCCACGTGGAGTCTCCGGGAACTGGGGCGACGGGCGCATGTTTGACAACTGCAGACGCATTCTTGGTACGGATGAGTTAGCTAGCCATTGCTGGGTTAGAATTCGTACATATATTTAAGATAGATGCGGCAGCCAGGCAGGCGGCCGGCAGCCGAGCTAATGCCTCTGTTGGTCGCTACGTCTGCCGAATGCCCTACGGGGGCCAGCCTAGGGGCCAACCTAGAGGCCAACCTAGAGGGGGCGTGTGCTGTTTAGTCCAAGGCACGGTACGACGTACAGAAGGTCGGTACGCGGTGCGAAGTCAAGGGCTAGGCGAACGGGGGCAGTACCTTGGGAGAAAACGGGCGAGGGAAAACGAGTGTGTGTGACGCCGTTGGGGATGGACAAGGGGGGGTGCCCGGCCTGAAGGCGGAGCCGCGGAGCGCTAGGAGAATTTAGCCGCTAAGAGACACATGCACGTTTGATGGAGATGCATTTTTTTTTGGACATTTTACTACATATAGTAGTCGACTACGGCGGAAATAACTACTCTGTGCGAACGTGTCTGCACCTGCGGTGGGTGGAATGCAGTGGTGTTTCCCCAACGGGCAAAAGGAAGAATTGGTTGGGTGCGTGCCCAAACAAGCAGTGGCAGACGTCCGCTCTCCATAGTCCCCCTTCTTTGTTCAATCCGACGGGGAAACCGGATAGATTACCTTATATCCAGAACCAGGCCGGGGCTAGTCACGTATATCCGTAAGTCGGTAGGTACGGAGCCGCTGTAGAAGTACCGTATGTACCGTGCTGCACCCACGCAGTAGCATCGGCCCCAAGGGCTGAGCCGCCGCCTCGGTTTCGGTATGGGTGGTGAGACTCTACATGGGCATCGTTGTAGCACAGAGGCGGCCAGTTTGGGCTTGGTTGATTTCCTGTGCCACCTGCCTTAGACCCCATCTCGTCACATCCGCATCACACCCATTTTCCTAGCGGGGTGGGGGATGCGTGGTGTGGGCGTGCGGAAACGCATACCTAGGTGATAGGTGCAGTATCTCTCGTTCGAGGCCAGGCGAGGCCAGGCAATTTATTTGTTTACACGTACGCCTGGGAGGTATTCCTAGGTGCGGTAGCCAAGGCCAAGTACATATATCGCCCTTGTCACCCAACTACCCTGCCCGCCTGACCTACTACGGATCCTAGGGACGTGTGAAAAAAAGGACCCAACTAGTAGGGGAGGCAGCAGTAGGAAGCCAAGAAAAACCCCCTGGTCGACCCGCGAAACCGAAACCAGACGGCGCCAGAACCCAAGGCCAACACCAAGGCCAACACCAGCACCAGCGCCAGTGCGGGCGTGCATTTTTCTTTCTAGGTTGCCTTCCCATCACTCGAGGAACCGAAAAATGCCGATCGGGCAGGGGACCAGGCCATTCGGCAGCTGCCGTGGGGAGGGGGGGAAAGGATCCATACAGTATAACAGTATAATAGATCTCGTCCCCAGTTAACAAAGCAGCAAGCACGATCCCCCCCCCCTTGTTATTCTTTCCCCCCCAGTGCCAGGGCGTGGGCGGTGGGGGGGGGGGGGTTCTTTTTTGGCATGGCCCGACTGTGACGCCTTGGTTGATATGGCAGCGCCTGTTACATCGCCCCCGGTGTTTCCGTCGTTGATTTGGGAACGTTGGGTTAGTAATAAGGTCGTGGGGACGGATTGGGGTATTAGTTCCTAGGGGACAGACGGCGGACGTTGCCAATCGGCCGAGAAACACGGAGGAGGGAGGATGTAGTATGGATGGCACATCAAAGATAGCACAGCGGGAGGGGTTAAATTTGACGTGACCCAAATGCTTTTTAGCTCTCGGCCTTAAGGTGAAAACTTATCCAAGTAAGTTGCCTTAAATCTTACCTTGGGGTTTTAGTCTTCTTGATCGAGAGCGGCTGCATGCGTGGCCGACACATGGCACGAGAGGCTGCGATGCTTGCTTCTGGAAGCCGGGCTGATAGAGTTGGACCCGACAGGCCAGAGTGGCCAAGGTGTGGCGTCTGGGTAGTGCGAATATTGTCCTCCGCCGTCCTGCTGCATTTTCTTTGCTTATTGCATACCTAGTTACATACATACTCAAACTGTTGCGTGAAGGGGCATACGGCCTGGCGCTCGATGTCTCCGTTCCATCGGTTGTGGTGCCTGGATGCGGCGGGACAAGGGATGACGTACAGCGCTCTCGCCCTGTGCGGCTGAGGAGTCAGAGCCTCCATGCGTCAAACGTCATGTCCATACCTACCCACCCATCCATCACCACCACCACCACCTTCTTCTACCACCTAGTTTCATCTCCCTTGCAAATCATGGGTAAATCTTGATATCACCAAACCGCTGATTCCACGCTTCCTCATCCTCCTTACGGCTTTCAGGTGGCATTTTGCCAGCCTCTCACTGGCTTCCCATTCCCCCCCTTCAAATTATCTACTCCGCCACACCCTTAACTCTTGCCCGTCGTCCATTCCCATCTAACAAGCAGCTTCCCACATACACATCTTCGTTCCTCCAACCATCATCCCAACTGACGACATAAACCACATCGCCATTAATCCCACGCAGTGCCTCGCGGTATTGCACATAGGCCACCATGGACTTCAACGCTCCGCTGCCGCATCGCATCCCCCAGCTTACCAAATCAGACTCCAGCGCATCGGCTGGAGGCGCCTCGATCAAGTCTTGCAAGTCCGTGTCTGTCCTCGGTGCATACCCTCTCGGATCTCTGCGCGTGCATGACCCTGCCGACCAAACCCCGGAAGAAGACGACAACGATGGCCCGCCTCCTCTGGACCCCCCTGCTGGACAGGATGTTCAACCGCACAACGGCACACAAAGGACATCACAGTCTGCCTTGAGCAAGTCACTCAATACCTCCCGTCAGCAGCCCTTGAGGCATGACATGGGAGGTGGCGATGTCGTCCTCATCCTCGATCTTCCAGAACTCTTCACCGTCGGATACGACTCCCTGTCCTTTACCGCCAAGCACTTTGGCGGCGTCAGAGACATCCCGCCGGGCCCTCACTTCTTCTGGGTTGCTCACCCGGGTGGCCTCTCTGCTCGCAGTGGTTTCTGGATTGTCGCAACCGGCGTCGATACTGTCCACATCATGCAGTGGGACAAGTTCAACGAGCTCCTCGGCGAGTCTGCACGCGCCGAGGCTCGCATCCAGACAGACAACCTTGATACCTTCCACTCTAAGCTCATCCCTTACTCTGATCCTTCCGCCGTCAACGCCGCCCAAGGCGACTTGTTACCCTCCGCCTCCGACAGAAATCTCAACATGTGGAAGCAACTGACGGGCAGCATCTCCGAAGACGTTTTAAGTCGCATTACGGGTCAGCGTGATGGTAATTGGGCGGTTCACACTGGTGACCGCGTCAACGGGTCGATCCTCATGGCTGGGGAGATGGAGCTCGACAAGTCCTTCTCGCATTCAGTACTTAAGACTCGCGAACTCAACTTCACCTTCAACCAGCAGTCCAGGACATACTCGGTCGGGAACACCGGGGCTGACCGAACGCTGGAGGCCACTGATGCTACGACATACATAACCGCTCTCATTGACAACCCCAATGGTTGCTTGACCGCTGGCGATATTGCTGGCGATTTTCAATTCGCCTATGTTGTCGGTATGCATCTCGGCAATGACTCGTGTATCCAGCAATGGTGGCACATGCTTCTCAAACTTATTGTCCGAGCTTACGTCCTCCCTGTTCGCCAACCTCTCCTCGCCGCTACCTTCATTCGATCCCTCGCCGCTCAGCTCACCTACAGTAATTCCTGGCTAGATGGTTCCGTTATTGAATTCGCCCACTCGCAGACTCGTGACTTGCGCCTTTCCCTCACCGTCTACAAGCGCCGCCTCGACGAGCTCCTCCTTGGCCTCGGCGCCCAAGCTACCCCCGATCAGCTTGCCGTCGGCACTGCCTTTTCCGGGCTTGAGGCTGCTGCCATCGCAGAACTGGACTGGGACCTCCGCGGTGATTACCTGCGTCGTGGCAATGTCATGATGGAGGACGGCGAGCAGGTTGAGCTTGAGGTTAACGACCTGGAAGCTGAAGATGAGCGAGGCGAGTGGGCCCCCGAGGTGGTGCAACTGGATGATTCTGGCCGGCAGCGCGACCTAGTCTCGTGGAATGACTAGGAGTACCAGGCCTGCAAGTCGCTTCAACCTCCGAGCTACTGGGAGAGCTGCACGGGGAGTTTAGCCTCTGAAAGATTGCGACGATAGCTGAGGGTGCGGTCTCGCCGGCTTTCGACTCGCCAACAGCGAGGAAGGCTAGTACGGAGACAAGGACCAGTCTAAGTATACTTGGTGCACGGATATGAGCTCGTAAGTAGGCTGGGACGCAGAGGAGGGCGACATAAATATCACACGGGTTTGAAAAAAAGGAGATCACATGGACGGAGTTCGGAGTATTCCTGACATGGGCGCAACCACTACGGCGGTGAAGATAGCATTCTAGCAGCATTTTACTCGAGGCATTGCTCTTGAAGGCTTGTTGGCCCAAGCTCATGTTTCCTTAAATCCGGACAGAGGACCCCGAATGCCATTGGCATGCGTAAGTAAATGTAATTGGGTTCTTGCCAGCCCAGCGACGAGATTCCAAGATGAGAACAGTACGAAGTTTCTGTGCTCGTACTTCTGGACGCTTGTATCCATTGCCAAATACTAGAATGACCGAGAAAACACAGCATGCGACCTGTCACAAGCGCTCTATTCATCAAGGTGTAGGGTGTAGGGCCAGTCGAGCCTTTTCATTGAGCACATCACAGTCTCATGGCAGGATAAACCGCGTCGTTAACTTTGAAGATTTCATTTGCCTGCCAGATCCTTTACAATCCGCCAAAAGCAAGGCCATGCAAATGCCAATGGGAAACCCATTCCCAGACCAGGGAATATGTGACTCCGATCCCTTTTCCGCACTGCCAACAACACCCAACAGCCACGCCCGCACGACGTACACGCGGGCGCGGCGCGCTGCCCCGAGCTTCCCAGACCGTTTATCGGTAGGACTTCTGGAAGCGCGAACGGGCGCCCTTACCACCGAACTTCTTGGGCTCGCAACGGCGGTTGTCGGCGACGAGGAGGGTACGGTCGAACTGGACGAGAGCCTGCTTGAGGAGGTTCTTGGAGTGCTCGTCGACGAACTTCTGGTAGTAGGCGATGAGGGACTTGGCAATGGCTTGACGGACGGCGTAGATCTGCGAGGTGTGACCACCGCCGGTGACGCGGACGCGGATGTCGACGTTGGCAAACTTGTCGAGGCCAACAACCAGAAGGGGCTCGTAGACCTAGAAAGCAAAAAAAGTCTCAGCATTTCGTTCCATCTCTCGAAAGTGCGATCTACACCCGCCGAAGTGTCCGTCCCAAAAGACTGGGGAATTCGATGGTGGAATGGCGTTCACGGATCGCGAAGGGCTCAGTATCGTACCTTGAAGCGCAAGATCTCGGGCTGGACGAGGTTGAGAGGGCGGCCGTTGACCTTAACGAGACCCTTACCGGCCTATTTTGCGAAGTCGTTAGCAATTCGTTTGTTGCACGTCTCTCGAGGTTGCGGCGGCGGTTTCTTCTACAAACCTTGCAGTGGGCGACGGCCGTAGCCGTCTTCTTCTTGCCGAAGCATTGCACGCTCTGGGTCGTCGACATGATTGCTGATTGTCTGGTTGCCGGAGGTGCTATGAGGTTACGAGCTGCGGGACGTGTTGAGATGGTCTAGCTCGCCTGTCGATTTTTGCAAGAGAGAGGGTTTGTGCCCTCAGAAGACGCTAGGCCATTTTAGGTGGAGACACCGGGGGGCTCGCCGCACCACCGCCGCCGAGCAGGAAGAAAAAAACATGGTGCACGTGATGGAAACCCTAAGCCCTTGAACTTAGCGCTCGGATTTGACATGCCAAAATTTCGCCTCGCCAGAACCTCACGCCGGATACTATCACAGCCAACCAGCCGTTCGACTAACCCGCAGTCAAGGTACGAACCTCCCGCTCGAGACGGATGAACGATCGCGAAGAAGAGAATTACTGACCCTCTGTCCAGATGGTTTCCGCCAAGCAGCATGTCCCCATCGTGAAGAAGCGTACGTACCTCCTGCCCGCTCAACACCGCACAATTCTCCCCCGCCGCTACCCCGAATAAACTGCGACGATGGCTCGACGGCGACATGGAAAGCCGGTGAAGGGATTATTTTGGGAACATCGATGTTGACTGGTGTGTGTATGTAGGCACGAAGCGCTTCGCCCGTCACCAGAGTGATCGGTTCAAGTGTGTGGACCCTAGCTGGCGCAAGCCCAAGGGTATCGATTCCCGTGTCCGACGACGCTTCCGTGGTGCCATTTCCATGCCCAAGGTATGTGCAGCCTCTCGTGAATTATCCGGAGAGCTCGCAGTTCTCTGGCGAATTGACATTTTGGGAGATTGATTGCTGACGATTGCGATTTTAGATCGGATATGGCTCCAACAAGAAGACCAAATTCCTGACCCCCTCCGGCCACAAGGCTTTCCTTGTCAGCAACCTTAAGGATGTCGAGCTTCTTCTCATGCACAACCGCACCTTCGCCGCCGAGTACGTTGCTCCCGAACTGTCGACGCTGTTGTGCCCCCGAAACTAGTGTTGCTAACACCCCTCGTGCAGGATTGCCCACAACGTCTCGTCGAGAAAGCGAATTGACATCATTGCCCGTGCGAAGCAACTAGGCGTCAAGGTCACGAACCCCAAGGCGAAGGTCACGACCGAGGTATAAAAGGGTTAAGGGTCGGTTTTGGGCTGCTTTACGGTTGCATCGGAAAGGGATTGCGTTGCTTGCAGTTCTAGCATGTACACTCGTGCTAGAGAATATAACGCGCCGTTGAACGACACATGACTGGCTTGAATTGCCAAAACAAGATTCATGGTGCAGCCATCCGAACTGATGAGGGCGCTGAAGGGGCTTTGATGAGGGTCCGGTGTTTACGGACGAGACAAGGAAATAGATGAAAACCCCAAATCAGGGTTCCCACCTACGTTTCGCCACATGTGAAGTTTTGTCGAATTGCTGCCTTCGAGTATTGTATTTTTGGTGTCTTAACCTGCTACGATGTCTCGGCTAGTTTCACCCATGCTTTTTTCTACGCGCAGCTCCGTCGAAGCGTCAGTCTTGGGAGGTGAAGTTCCACCCAACCGCCAACAATAGTTACGTCGTTCACGACCCTCCGGTTTGCGTGGTACTCTACAGTCGATCAAGGGTATGAAAGAACAGCTAAATGTCCGGCTTTGTCCGCCACAGAGCCCATGCTACATATAGAAGGGGGTGGCTTGCCGTGGTTGATGTCCGCACCTGCGTCCGCGAGGACGAATTAAGTTGTTGACAAAGTTCCCAGAACTAGTTCATTGGATTCGCGTAAATCTAAGTAGGAGTTAGACGAACTCTCTGCCGTATCGAAATGTTGGGGGAGGGAACCTCGAACACATGGAGGTGCGGTTGTCCCGCGCCTGCCGTACCTAGAGACGTATATCTCGGTGAACAGCTGCCAGAGCAGGCACTTTGGCAGCTGCCTCGCACTTCCCTCACAAACACATCGTCACCGATCGATATTTACCGAGCCTCATTCTTCTCTGCCCTTTTCCCTCTTCCCCCTTCACCGTCATGTATTTCGCCGCACACCTGGTTGCGGCTCACTCTCTCCATGTCGCAGGCCATGCAACATCCATCACTCCTTTGGTTGTTTGTATCGATTCACCGATTAGCCTCGCAATAGCATCATTTACACACTAGTCGTCATTCGTTTTCCGTTCGAAGTGATAGCAAGAGCCCATTTTCCATCTTCACCATCTTCGCAGGTTAACAAACACCAAGATACAAACAGGCAGCTCTTAATATTCAGCTTGGTCACGATGGCTTACAGGCGGGTCACTTGTCGCCAGACGACTGTCCGACCCGGGTTTCAGCCACAATGCACACACCTCACAATGACCCGGCTTTACGGCGCTGATTTCAAATGCGAGATGTGCCACCGATCGGGGCCGTTTGGGTGGGTGTATCGGTGCATCCAGGATCGGGATGAGTTGATCGAGCAGGCGGCGTCGAAAGGATACACCGTGAGTGAAGCTACTCCCGAGTTGTCGTCAATGCCCTAACGAAGCGAGAGACTGCCTTTGATGAGCTGGGACAAGTCTTGACGGAGGAGTTGGGAATACGGAAACGCAGTCCTGCTGCGCGAGAGGATAAGCTATGCTTCTTGAACGAGGTTACCCCTGCGCAGATGGCCGAGTACCGACCGGACCAAGTGGCCACGATCCTACGACAAAGAGAAAATGTAAGCAAGAGGCGGTCTAGCCGGCTTAAGACGGTCTTCACACTAAAACTATGGCCAGTTGCAGAATGTGATCGAGAAGGAACGCCTCCAAAAGACCAGCGCTGTCCTTCTTGGCCCTCTGCGTCAAGCGAACGGCATCGACGAACGGACCCAAGACGCCAACTACAGCAGTCGATGGATCTGCGCCGATGACGAGGAGTGTCAGTACAAAGTCTGCCCCTTTTGTCGACCTTCGTACGCAGATCGATCTGTTCTTAGCTTAAATGCAGTGGCGCGTGGAGAACTATCACCAACCGCAGCCACAGGATTTGGCTTCCACGTTTTGGGCGAGCGGCCCGTCGTGGATGCAAATATTCTCAAGCGCATCGGCTTGCGTCCTCCACCGGTCAGTACCGAAGCAATCGGTTGAGACCACCGTTAAAGTACTGACGAAGTTAGGCTCCCGCTAAGTCTGACACCAACATTGGCGACATCTCTTTTTCGTCGATGCTCAGCATGAGCATGATGGAGATGCTGGACGAACAGATAGCGAGAAGCTGCGGGCTCTGGCAGGATATCCAGAGAGAGTCCAGAATTGATCACGAGGCATTTCTATCTTTGCTGCCCTCAATGCCCGTCCAGCTGACGCATTCACCAGGATGCAACAACCTGGGGGCGCTGCCTACGCGTGAAGAGCTCAACATACACCTCGAGGAGCAAAATGAAGCAGCCAGCAAAAGGCCTAGCCAGTTTGCGTTGCCTGCGGACTCCATGCGGCCACATCATCCCATTAACAGGTACAAGATTGACTGCGTCGTCATGGAGCAGGCCGAGTCTGTCGCTACTCCAGAGGTGGACGACAGCACAGATTATCTTGTTAAGATCAGCGGGCCTCGGATGGAGGCCCAGGATACGCTAGACTACGACTAGAGTCGAGCATAGGAAGGGAAGAATCCGTTGCTGGTTGAGTTGATACTCGAGAAAATGTCACTTGGTAGGAAGTAGTTGAGTAGCTCTTTGTCTTTACTCTCCCTGTTCGTCAATTGTAATACTTTGACTAAGTTAAGATTCCTCCTTCAAGCTCTCCAATACTTTTTTAATCATTTGGTTGCCAACGACCTTGGCCTCCTCGAAGCGCGGCTCAAAGAACTGCTGAGTGCTCACAAAGCGCTTCTCCCACGTCTCGAAGTGGCCGAGGCTCACGCACTCCTCCCAACCGCGTGCAGCGAACGTGAACTCGAGATCATCGCTCCGGTATGTCTTGTCCTCGACGGCAGTCCGCAGCGCCGCGTCGAGCACGTCCGCGTTCCGGAACAGGTACTCGGTGACACCGAGGCGTAGGCGGAATAGCGGCGTGCTGCAGATCATGTGTTCGTAGGGTACGATCTTGAGCGCTGCCCAGCAGTCGACCATGGCAAGCAGCGAAAGGTGGTTGTTGGGGCGTGGCTCGTCGGTGGGCGTGCCGAGCGAGAATGACGAGAGAATGGACGGCTCAAGAAGCGGGCGCGTGTCCCAAGTGTTGGAACCGCCAAAGACCTTGTCGCGGGCGCTGTAGACGCGATCGCGCAGGCCCTCGAGGTTGCCCTCGAGCATCAGCTTGTACAGGATGGTGACGCTCTTGGCGTACTGGGAGATCTGCTTGCGGGCCTCGGGGTTGAGGATGGCGAGCCCGGCGTAGACGTGCCACTTCTGGCTGTAGATGCGCAGCATGAGGTTGACCTTGACGTTCTCGATGCCGCCGACGTAGCGGCTCAGCTCCCAGGGAAACTGCTTGTTGGCGTGCCATGCCTTGCCCATGGACAGGAAGGCCGCGTGGGTGACGGCCTGCGTGTCAGCCGTGATGCGGTCGTGCTCGAGCGCCGACAGGTACACGAACTTGGAGCGCAGGCACGCCAGCACGGCCTCGACCTTGTGGAGGGCCTCATCCGGGGCGCGGTGCTGGATGAGCACGAGTGGCTGGTTGAAGGTGTCGACGTTGGGGCCGTGGAGCGAGTGGCACGACACGATGTCGACGTCGGCCGGGAGGTGGGTCTCGAAGGCTTTGATCTCGGGAGACTTGCACGACGTCTGGCCTCCGACGATGGCGCCAAGCTTGGTGGCTGAAGAGAACGGCGTCAGACAGAGTGTATCCCCTTCATGGCATCGTGGGGTTTACGCGGGTGGGAGAGAACGCATACATGGTCCATACTGGGAAATCACACGGTCGATGACAGCCGCCTCGACGCTATAGATAATGTAGTCGCTTGCGCGGGATACGAAATGACCATTGCGGCAGATCTCTATGTTATTCTATTCGAAAGCTTCAGCGTTCTAGCCGGGCAGGAGCAGGTGCGCAAAAGGCGTACATTTCCAGCGTATTCTTTCTCCAGGCTTTCCTGATTATCTTCCCTGTCGCAGGCCAGAATTCTAGTTCCGCCGTTAGCCACTCGGCACGGCGTCGGATATCATCACGAGAGGAGCGAAGAGGTTTCCTAGTCTTTGAGTCCCATGTTAGCGACCGAGTATCGGACTGAGGTGAGACACGAAAAGTGGAGGAGGGGAATTTCTTCAGACAAAGTATTGTTAAGGTAGCAAGGGTTAACATCATTGAGAGCACAGGGGAGAGTCTGAGGACCATAACGGCCGCCAAACGTCCCTGCACAATGCTCGAGCCAAATGCGCTCTTGTCATCATGAGAAGGGGAGGGAAGAAGGGAAAAGCCGCGGTGCGACGAGATTGACTTACCAAAGGGACACCCAGGTGTAGAGCTGGAGAAGGAAGCGCATAATGCAACCCGACTTACCTCCAGCCAGCGGCAGACAGCCTCTCGGCGTACATCTTGCCCATGTCGCCCATGCCAATGAGTCCGACAACGAAGTTTTCCATCCCGGCCGGGACCGCGGAAGCGGGTGAAGCCATGGTATCTACTGCTTGATGGGGGAACAAGCAAAGGGCATGGATCACATCCTGCAGCAACAAGCCACCTCAACCAGATCTGCTGGACTGGAACGAGCGAGCGAGAAATGGTTGTCGAGGTGTGTGAAAGGGAGTCTCAGAAATCGAACAGGAAGAAAAAATCGAGAAGTCGTTTTCATAGTCGAACGGGGCAGAAAACTTACGTAATCGACCCGCTCCAGCGAGTACTGCGGTATAGCGATGGCCTATGCATCTAGAGGAGGCAGCTCTCAGGCATCAAGAAACTGGCCGAACAAGCCTGCTATTACGTCTTCAGACCAACCTCTTCAATTTCGGTTCTCACGCTTCGAGATCATGGAGGTAGTATTCGCGCTTGGCTCCAATGGCTCCGGGCAGCTTGGCATCGGCCACAAGGAAGATGTCTCGGTCCCCAAACAAGTGCTCTTCGATCCCGACCCACCAAGCTCGCCCATCGTCAAAATTGCTGCGGGTGGAAATCACACGTTGCTTCTGACAAAAGCCGGAGAGCTTTTCTGGACTGGAGACTCTACGCCTGGGGCTTGTGGTCTGACGTCTGGTCCTGACGCATCTGTCGTCCGCAAGATCAAGCTCACCAAGGATGGGCAAAGCGATATCGGGGAGGTCGCTCTGATTGCTGCGACCTGGGAGACCTCAGCCGTCGTCGTCAAGGATGCGGAAGGCAAGAAGACGAAGGTTCTCAGCTTTGGATTGGGCGGGAAGGGAGAGTTGGGGCTCGGCGAGCTCATCGTGCGAACACCAAACGCCAGCGAGATCAAAGATTTCCCGCCGCCCGGATTAGAGGTCGTAGACCTTGCCGCATGCATGAGCCACGTCGTCGCAGTTCTTGACAACGGCGATGTCTACGGCTGGGGCAACGGGTCGAAGGGGCAGGCTGGAAACCCCGCAGAGGTCATCCACGCCCCGCGAAAGATCGAAGACATTGGCTTCAAAGTCGCCAGAGCCGTCTGTGGCCGGACGTTCACTTGCTTGTTCGGCGAGTCTGGGAGCGGGAACATTCAAGTGCTCGGCTCGGACAAGTGGGATATTCAGGCCCATGCCCCTCAACTGGCTCCCAAATGGAGCGACGTCGGGGCCAGCTGGGGAAACATCTACATCTTGGCCGAGGATGGCGATTTACAAAGTTGGGGCCGAAACGACCACGGCCAGCTACCCCCGCCAAACCTCCCGAAACTCAGCAAGATTGCCATCGGTAGCGAACACGTCGTTGCTCTTTCGGCTACCGGCGATGTCCTTACTTGGGGCTGGGGCGAACACGGAAACTGTGGTCCTCAGGTCGAGAACAACGATGTCAAGGGCAGATGGAACGTCATTGCGTCGTCAAAATTCATCCCTCCTGGATCTAAGATAGGCGCAGTCGGTGCAGGTTGCGCCACCAGCTGGGTACTCATTACGGCTGAAGAGTGAGCTGGCCGCTCACAATGCCACCAAAACTTTGCATCGCATCTCAAGACAACCCGTGAATCCTTAGTCTGGGAAGAGGGCCAGGTTCTTAACATCTGATAACCTCTGTGTTGGTTCCAGGAACTGGGAACCATCGTCAGGACGTTCGGGTTCAGGCTCCGCCATCGGTTGATCTTCAACTCGACTCATGTGCATAGCAGAAGGATTCTAAAAGAGTCAGCTTTCAACAAATGCGGAAGAGACCTGCGTACACTCACCGGGTCCACGCTATGATTCCACTCCAGTCTCGCATCCTCCTCGGCATCTTCCTCGTCCCTCACGGGTTCCCACCCCTCATCCTCGACGAACAAACTCTCCGATCTCATGGTCGGGGGTGGCGGCGGCCTTTGCGACGGGCGCAGTTCAAACGCTCCTATGCGTGATGCGCTAGCCCTAGCAGCGCTCAGTTGCGGAGTAGGGTTTGGCTGCGGTCTTGAAAGAGGAGGTGGTTGGGGCTGATGCTGTGGTGCCTCAGAGGGAGCCAGGCTCGTTCTACGTGACGTGGCTTCGAGGCGCGGGCCGTTATTTTGTGCAGCGTTCTGGCGGCCCTTTTTGGTCTTTTGACCCGGGTTACTGCCCCTCTCACCTATAGTCATGATCAAGAACTCGCACGAGATTGTATCGCTCGAGTAAGAGAGCTGGATAGGGCGAGAGGGGAGTGAATATCTAGCGGAGACGTCGTTGCCTGTGATGCCCGCATGTTGGACAATTGCCCGGAAGTCTTTGACAGATATTACGATGTGGAGCTTGTCCTCCACATCGATGTCATCGAACTCATCAACCTCCACCGCAATGGAGGTCTGGAGAGGTTTCTTCAACACCGCTTAGCAGATATGTTAGTATATAGTTGTGACGAGGCAAGGCAACTAGAAGGACGTACTATCCGAGCTGACTGTCTTTTCACTGAAGCAAGTAAAGTTGACATGATCACCATCAGTGTTGATGTCGAGGAACTCAATGCCAGGGCCAAAGTGATCCATCAGCTGTCGCAGTGTCCGCGATGCAATCCTCCAGTGGTGTGGGCTATCTTGCCGGTTGAACTTGGCGTGAACTGGAACCGCAACCTCGAAGGGAAGACGATGCGTAGAGGTCAGTCCATTGCGGAATATGATGCGAGAGATGAGCCGGCTTTGGATGCCTTCGCCATCCTCAACAGCAACGTCGCAGCGTTCGATCAGGGTCTGCTTCTCGACATCTCTCTGGTTGTCTGTCGAAGTACGGCTCCGAAACAGGGAAATGAGCGCCTATTAAACGTGTCAAAAATTGCACCAGACGCTTGAAAGTCTCGTCCCAAGTACATACTCGGATGTAGAGGGTGCAGTAGAAGCGGTCGCGAAACTGGCCGCTGCCCTGGAACTGGTAGCGCAAGAAGAACTTATTCGTGGCGAGCCTAACGCTAGCGTAGGCAGACTTGGATGTGTTGAGGGTGGTAAGAACGAACTGAAGATATGTTAGCTTGGAGGCTAGGGAGAAAAGTATGGTACAGAACACACAGAATCCCTTCGTGCCTCGAGGGAGACGTCGTCGCTAAACTTGTTCAGACAGATGAGGGCGTCGCGAAAGGCGGAGATGCCTTCCTCACTGAGGGTAAAATTAAGAAGCGCCATGGTTTCATGTCATATGGCATGGACTGCGATGTGTCAACGAGGACCATGGCAGTCGATAGCCGAAACTTTGTTGACTATTTCACGTGCACAATGTTGAGGATGTTCACGTTCATTCGTCGCGAGCGGAATTAGGTAGGCTTGGGTTCACGAAGGTGAAGAGTGACGAAAAGACCCAGTACATGCATGAAATCCGTTATATGCATCTACCCTGAACTAGCCCTGTCGAGCAAAGAAATGAAGAGAAAACTTGATTTTGTTCGTTGTTCGTCACGTAGAGTACGGTAATTAACTTTTGGTATCATGAGGCATGCATGCGTGTTCGTTATAGACCATCCGTGTTCCTCCAATCCCTGCCAAACTCCCCGCGTGAATCAAAATATGTAGTCGTTGTTTGGCTTCAATGGCGGAAGCAGCTGAATTTGCCAAAGCTCATGCGCCACGGTCCGCGCTTCACGCCGTGACGGTCAGCACGAACACTCGTGCCAAAGTGTCGGCCGCCGACGCCCTTGGACCAGAAGAAACCCATGACGGCTCGTTGCTGTAGGTGGAAAGGTTTTGAGGTTTGGTAGCTTTTGATGGTGCAATTGTGATGAGGTTCTGGGAGTTTCAGTCAGCGCCACGATCCTCTTCAAGCAATAGGGATACAACGTACTCTGTGCGTGGGGATGTATGAGACGTCGTCGAAGAAAGGTTGGATGGAAAGCAAATAAGGTAGATGCGAGGTTAACGATCGCTCTTTATAGGGCCCCGTTCATGGGTTGGAACAGTACCTTGGTGGTACGTCCTTGGCAGGGACGCGACGATCGGAGAGGCTTGTTTGTCGTCATGACGTAGACGATGTGGCGGTGCAGGGTGCATGTCACCCAAGATGCTCGACTGGTTGGTCTTGAGCTTTTTTAACATTGATGCCAAGCAATTCGGGTCCAGGCTTATCTTCGGAAAGGAGATGGAATGAGGGGCCGGTGACGCGACTTTGTGCCACACTCGTCTGGTCATGAAATGTCCCAAAAGAGTATGCGCACGATTCATGCTGACCGTGCACTCGTGTGGTAGTGCACAGCCGCACTTGTTCACACCCAGGTATGTGTTCAGCAACTCTACCAAACAGGATGAGACGACATAGCGGAGCAATTGTTCAAACAACAAATTATACGTATACCTCGTGTCTGCCATCATGTTTGTCCCCAAGTTCCACGAATCCCGCCAGCATTGCCCATCTTGTGCTGTGTGTTCATTACCGTAACTGCAATAACAACTAGCATCATGTAGAAGAAGATTACCAGACAGCCGAACATCATGAGATCGAACAGTTACCATCAAGAGCATGGAGAGCTTATATATCCTCATCTTGATTCGAAGAATCGAGCTTTTCCTTCCCATCACCTCACTCAGCCTATACAAAGGGACACCACAACTAACCCACGACACATCCCCCCACGCCACTCACTGACCCAAGATTCCCACAGAAACCACGATGGACGAGGAAAAACCTCGCCGATCTACCCGACCCAACTTGGGAGTTCCCCCAGAGTTTCTCCGGGACAACTTTGAATTGCAACCCCAGAAACGGAACCGCAAGGTCGGCCAAGGTGGCAGGACTGGCAAAGCTGACCGCAAAGCCAAGCGCAAGTATGACAGGCCCGAACGACTGGCAGACCCAGGGACAACATGTCGAATCTGCGAGAGCGAAGGCTCCCAAGTGCGCGAGCTCAAATATGCCCGATGGTTGTGCTGGCGCGTCTGCACGACGTGCTTCACCAAGTATGGGAGAGTCAGCTCAGGCATGCCAGGTGACGCATTGGACAGCAAGGTCAGGGCACGAGGCCTTGAGGTGAAGGAGAAGAGAGCGAAGGAGAAGAACACCATGGCCATCGAAGGGGACGAGGACGAGGATATGGACGACTTACTTCCCGAAATTCCCGGCCTCAGTGAGTTTGCCCCCAATGGATATTTCCAGATTCCTCAGCTGCCGCAACTCCCGGACGACCAAAACCTCGGGGAGTTCGCTCCAGCTGCAGGCTTCCAGATTCCTGTGCTGCAGCAGCTTCTAGATGACCAAAGCACTGGGGGGGTTGCTGACAATGCCGGTTCCCAGATACCTCAGCTGCCGGACCTCTCCACCGCCGAAAGCCTTTGGGGCTATACTTCAAATGTCAATGACCCTCAGTTTCTGCACCCTATGGACGCCCCTGTCGCCCTTCCTACCCCTGCTGTCGATTTGAATCCGACACCCAATGCACCTCGTGGAATGCGCGTTGCTGTCGGGCCAAACGGCGAGCCCTTCAACGAGTACGCGCAGGCTCTTGAAGAAAACCCTGACAAGAACACCGAAGATGACCTGAGAGCGCACCGACAGGAGGTGGCCAAGCTTCTCGACATGCCTGATATGTCGCAGACTGAGAGTCTTGGGGAATTCGTTGCTGACAAGGAAGTTCTAGGTGTCGAGCGGAACTCTGATCTCATGGACGCAGACAAGCCCAAGGACGAGCTGACCAACGAAGAGCTTTCCCTTTTCGAGGATCTCATGGAAGCGGACAAATTTGGCTCTGCAGAGGAGTTCTTTGGAAGCAGCCAGAGCTCCTAAGAACGGTGGCCAATAGACCGAGTCGTCAACAGCAGACAAAGTAGGTCTTGAGTATCAGGTGAATTGCTAACATGGCGGGGTCGCTTAACATTCTTATTGGATACGAAAGGTTGGTTTTTGGTTTTGGTCTTACGCAATGCAGGAAAATATTGCTTGTCCTTTATCCATAGCTGAGAGTAGAGCAATCTTTCTTCTCCTACCTGAATTGCTGTCTTTGTGCGGTAACTGAACAGTTCGATCGACCTAGGAGACATCATTTAAGTATTCACCACGTAAGAACTACAAATCAACTTGGCAAAACAGACATCGTATATTGTATGAGGGACCTTAAACCCACCGTGACCGACGTTCTTGACTCGTGTACTCATCAGAACCATCATTTCTTATCCTCACTATCTCTGGAGCTCACTCCAGCCCGAGGCGACCAGGCTCTCGCCGCCAGTCCTGTCGCCAGCCCCGTGCCAGTAAAACAGCCCCCCGAGCCCCATGGACTTGGTGTACATGGCCTTCGTGCGGACGGTGCTAGGAACATCAAAGGAAACAAAGCCCTTATCGCCCTCGCCATCCACAAAGCAAGCCGTGGCAGCTTCCTCGTGGACATGGGCCTCGTGCACCCACTGCTCGGGCAAGTCGCAGTACTCCATCTCGCCGGAGCCCTCGAAAGGATGTCCCGGCCCGCGCGCCTGGCCGAAGTACCTTGCATACGCCGGCACGCCGAGCACGATCTTGCGGCTGGGGAAGCCGTGGGCCAGGAGGTAGTGGACGCCGCCGTGGGCCGAGGCGCGGAGGGCGGGATACACCTCGTTGAGGTTCTGGCTCGGCGGGAGCAGCTGCGCGTGGTGGCCCGAGACGTCCCCCCAGCCGCCGGCGAAGTCGTAGGCCATCAGGTTCAGGAAGTCGAGCACGTTGGCGACGGCGGGGAGGTCCAGGTGCTTGAGGCAGTACTCCCCCACGGGGAGGGCGCTGGTCAGCAGGAACCAGGGCGACGGGAGAGCCCGACGGATGTCCTGGAGGAACCGAAGATAGTTGTAGCCGGCCTCGGGGTCCTTTGGGTGTTCCCAGTCAACTCGTCCAGCGTCAGTGGAGGTTGCTCAGCTGCCAGTAGGGGGGTATACTGACTGTCCACACCGTCTAGTTGGTGCTTTTCACAGAACTCTCTCGCCGCCAGCGCAAATGCCCATCTCGCAGACTCGCTCGCAGCAAGCTTGGGGAACTCCTTGCTGCTGGTGCCACCACCGATAGACAAAATGGTCTTGATGTGGGGATTCTCACTCTTCAGCTTGGCAATGGCCGCGAGACAGCCCTTCACGCCGTCGACCTCTTTGTCGTTGTCGGCCCATTCATCGAGTGCCTTGGAACAGCAACGTCAGCGATCCATCAACAACGGAAATTACTCTCAGGAGGCTCGCGAACCCGAAGCGTGCCATCCTCGTTGACGCTAGGACGAGTTAGCCCAAGATCGCGTTCCCGATCGTCTGGAAACTGGGGTAGCTAGGCGTCGCGCTACGCTATTCCCGACGGCGAGGGACTCACCCGACAAAGGCATAGAATATGTGCGTGATGGACGCAACGTCGAGGCAAGACGGCGGCTTGTCCTTGTAAACGCGCCACGACGGATAGTAGACAGCGTTGATATATTGAGACATTGTTGATTTGAGGCAGTATTGACAAGAAGAGGAGCAAGACGACGATGATGACGAGGACAAGGATGTTACAATGCATCGATACGAGGTCCCACCGGGGCGGTTTCTATGGTCATCTCACCGAGAGGACCCCACAGGGCGCAGCATGTTCACCGTGGTGAGGCAGCAGGCGAGCTTTCGAGAGTACTCAGATGTTGTTTCTGGGATTTTTGTGATTGAAGAAGCCTAAAAGGCCTGAAACGTGTACCCGATACACATGAGTAACTCGCTGGTAGACTCACAGTACTGTACTGCCCGTGTTGACCCCCTTTGTGCGCGAATCTCTCAGCATTCTCGAGCAAACAACAAAGACAGTTCGCCCAAGCACGTACCCAAGGTAGTGCAAACATCCTCGAGCCTGATTCAGATTACCAAAGCAACCAACGCATTGCCCGGGCGCATCTTTCAGCGCCAGCGTCTGTGCAAACCGCGGAGTGTTGTGTCAGTGGCGTCCGTTGCTAAGCAATCATGCCCTTCGATCATTTCGGAGCCCGGCAGATACGGAGGAGAGGGAGAGCCTTGTCTACCGTATGCAGTCTCCCGGCGAGCTGTTTCGCGTTGGTCCTCCCTTAGCGAGTGGTGACCAGTCGCCGTTGAGGATGCGCGAGAGAATCCTAGTCTTGGGACTCAGAACAAGACTGATAGATTCCGTGTAACGGCCTTCTCGGCTCGATTCTTTCTTGACGGCTCCGGCGTACAAACAGACCGCGGGCCACCACGGCATCTGAGCCCCAGGACTCGGGCCGGTGCGTCTACGCACTCCCACGGGATGCCACGGATCTAGCCATACACATGACTCAACTGCCGTGTTCCCCCACAGAAGCATTAGCTCTCTTGTCTCGTTACGGGGGAATCCGATGGGCAACTTGGCGGCGTGGGCCCTCTCTCCCTCATCCCAGTATCACGGCCGCTGGCATCTTCTCAAACATCGTGAGGCCGTAGACTTGAGCTGGGCAGATCCCACCTCGGCACCCTTATTGGCCGACTTGCCGATTATTTGGGAGTTTGCTTTTGCTGTGCACACGCCAGTTGACTCGAGCTGCTGTCAACGCCCGTGCGAACCCGCATGTCCGAGTAAATGCGTTGTTGGACAGGCCAGGAGCACGTTTCCCGGTACTCGGGAGACAGCTGAGGGAGTTTTGTGTACCGGCAACTCCAACAGCATGGCGTGTTTGGAGCCAGATAGCTCGCCTTTGTGCCACCACCATCCCGCCCCAAGTCCCGCCGGAGGATTCTTGGCCGTCCCGGTACGAGCCATCTCGCAGACCAACAGAAGCTCGTCGCGGACACGGCGCGTGTTTCCCATGCATGCCCCCGCATCTGCCATGACGCCGCATCTGTGCGACCGACAGAACCAAAGCTGGAAGTCCCAGGTAGCACACGGGGGGAAAAAAGCAAGTCCATGTGTGCCACTGCAGGGCAGATATGCACAAAGGGCTTGTTTGTTCCTACACTGTGCAAAACACCTTGCGCAAGCCGGTGCAAGAGGCTCTTGGACAAAGGAGCGAGCCCCAGGTGAGGACGCAAGTTGCAGGAGAGTATTTGTTAACCCCCTGCCTAAGAGACGAGCCTGACGGGAGGCAGTACGAGGTGGATGACAACAAAAGCCAACTTGAAGACCGTAGGACAGCAAATAAGGCCAAGGATGATTCGTGACGATCTTTATGACGACTATGTTGGTTGTGAGATATAATCTTCTGCGCAACTCGACTGGCATCTTCGTTACCTGCACATTCATATACGTGGTGAACTGCGTCAAGAGTCAAGCAAGGCCGTGGAGAAATGGACACTAGGTGCATTATTCGGCCTCGTGGCACTCAATACACCACCTCTGAACGCTCTACCCTTGGTTCTAGGAGAACGACTAGAAAGCCCGTCCATCCACATCAGAAGCCGGTCGACGCGCCCGGTGATGGCAATCCCTAGCCTCACCGCAATCGGGTCAACTAAACACCCTCTCTGACAGCACCGGAATACTGCTCTCTGGGATAACAAGAAAGAAGAAAAAGATAAACACAGCAAAAAGAAGACAACAAGTCCCTAAAAATCCTTTGCGCGCGCCTTCATGAAGGTTAGTAGTAATTCCACAGAGCCCGCAACTTTGTGGGCCGATTGCCTAAACGCCCTAAAAACGATCCCGCAAGTTTTCCCTCAATAACAACCCCCCTAAAGAACATCCGTCAGCCGCTCCGTCATAGAAAGCCGTTCCCAATGAACATCCTGCAAATTCCTAGCCACGTGTACAAAGACCATGACCTTATAATAGACGTGAAACGACACCTCTCCTGACTGCGGTCGATAGGTGCCGCCCTCTCAATGTTCTGGCTGCGAGTCCGAGGTCTCGTCGCCCGCCTCGCCGGGAGGTGATCGATATGAGGACCCTTCCACAGAGTGCCCGACGCTCTGGTCATTGTCCTACATGACCGTCGAGGCTAGCAGGCGCGACTCGACATCGTCCATACCCATGCCGTCCATACGCGGGCCTTCCATGCTCTGAAGTCTGGATTCGATGGCCTGGAATCGGGGCTCGTATCCGCCGGCACGGGCCTCGAGGTTTTCCATCCGTTTCTCAATGTTTTCGAGGCGTTGTTCGATGCGCATCAGACCCTGGGCCATGTCATGGTTGAGGCGATCCAGCTTGTTGGTGAAGGAGCGGATCGACGTCGCCAACGGGGCATTCTCCTGGCCGGGCGTGCCAGTCGGGACGCGCGGCTCGTGGTTGTGACGGCCCTCTTGGATAGCGAAGCGCCATTGATTTCCGAGCTGGACTTCGCAGACTGCCTTTGCGCGGAAAGGGCAGTCAATTTTCCGAGTCGAGGGATTGCGCTTCTTGGCGGTGCTGTTGTACTTGACACCACCGCGGTCGCAGACGAGGTCGTAGCGGGTAGGCTTTCCGTCACGGTAGTTGGAGGCGCGCAGCTTGACAATTCCGTAGCCTTGATCTTTGGCGACGCGCTGGACGGAAGCCATCAAGTCATCAAAGGTGCGGAAGATGCCTTCTGGTGGGGGCAATAACGCCGGCGGTGGTGTATTCGGCATGGTGATTGATTGAGCCAGGGTGGCGGTTGTGAAGGCGCAATTTGGGAGGTGAGGATGAGGGTGTGGATGTGGATGGATGGCAGAGAGGCGGCGACTTCTAGTATTTATGAATCGGATCGGAGAGAGCAGTGAATGTCGGGTCTGAAGAAGGTGTTTGTTGTTCGAGGTGTTGGTATACTGATATGCAAGAGGCTGGGCTGTGAGGATTTTTCCAATCCGCACTGTTGACAGGTTTGAGTACTTACAAGGTTTAGTGTTGATCCGCTCCGGAGACCGCGGAAGCCACTCACAGGTGCCGATGCGGCAGGGATGGATGCTACCTTAGCGCGGGCGAGGTCGAGCCCGGCCAGGTACGTACCGACTTCATGCTACTGCAGTGCGCTGCGAGCTGTCTCAACAACAGGCATACATAGAATATTCGTGGGGGATAGGTGCGTCTACGTAACCGGTCAGGTTGCCGTGCCTGAGTGTAGGAGGTATTGTGCTAGGACATACCTGGGCACTCTGCAAAGTACAGCACAGTGCAGCGCCTCCAAAGGAGATTGCAGAAGTGAGACAGACCATTGGAAGTGCACTCCTGGAGCGGTTGCTTTGGCAGCCATGACACTGGGGGTGTGGTAACGCAAGTGACAGTACGGAGTAGCGACATGGGACAATGAGATTGTGTAGCTCCAGTTGAAAACGGAACCAACCTCGACAGGTTTGGCCAGATCCATGTAGAGGGCCTCATCTGCAGCTACCCATATGTGTTGCTGGCGTTGTCCGTACTAGTGAGCAGTGTCTATCCGGACAGCGGGCAAGTACCCCCATCAAACACTACAACGTCATCATGTATAGTACTGAGACATACATCTATCTATGTGAGGCAACTCAGAGTAAAAGGGGATCCGGGAACTAACACCCCGCATCAGTGATGCTTGTTTTTGATTGCGTTTCCCAGTGCCACCATGGGCGTCAGGGCTCGACACGGTGCGGTGGTGGGTTGGCTGTGAAGGAGGTTTCCAATGATGTTTCTTGAACTCCACTATCTCGGTACATTTATAGTAGGCCTACGTACTTTAGGTTGGTAGGTAAGTAGGTAGGTAGTTCCCCCGGGCCGGGGTGGCGGCGCGTGCGCTGTGGTAGGACAGGCGCGGGCGTACTCCAGGTGCTGGGTCCAAGCTTCCACTTCCCTTCTCCCTGCCCCACGTCGCGCAGGAGCGGCAGGAGTCAGCCTAAGGCAAGTTACTCCGTAGACACTCACTGGAGTCCAGATGCAGCTCTCCCTCACATCTCGTCAACTTCTAGAACAATTCGTTGCACCCGCCCAGCTATAGTCCGTGGGATATTCCCACTCCTCAAACGGTGTCGCTGGGTACTGCTCCCCATTGACTGCCAATCTGGAACCCGTCCGTCTCTCATTCTCGGCTGCCTTCCCGCTCTCGTTTGCTTCGGCTTCTCCACCCACTTCATCCCTTCACTCCTTTCTTCACCCCTTCACCCCCCGCCACCTCTCTCCCGGCTCGCCTCTGCCTCGCTGTTCACCCAATGAGCAAACAGACGGCTACCAACACTATGGCGCCCGAAGGCAGCCAGGATGTCTGGGATGAAGCCCGTCTCGAGGAAGCCATGCAACGGCTGAAGCTTCTCCATATCAAGGTAACGGTGTCTCTAAAGATAAACCCTGCTTACAAGCTTGCTGACCCGGGCTGTTGTTTCAGGTTCGAGAGTTGCGAGATACTATTCCCCGGATGATCGACCCGCTCATCCAGAAACAGCCCTCACGTATGGATATCCTCTGTACCCATCCCGTCACGCCCCTGCTACTTGCCCTCGTGGAACTGATGCATCTCGCTCTAGCCGCTATTATGTTTGAAGACTTCATGAAGTCTGTCAACGCTGAACAGGCCAGTGTTAACCAATTTACCGAGTTGATGCGTGATGATATCAGCAAGGAGGTGTTTGCCCAGGCTGACAAGAGTCGAGGCCAGAAACCCATGGGCATCACCCCATGGCGGCACAAGGACCACCCGGATTGGTTCAGGATGGACTCGAAGCCTTAGGGGGTCGAGCATGTTTGTGAAGTGAATTCACAGTGTCACGATAGAATGATTAACAAGCGATGTTCATTTGTAACTCGACCCTTCAGTCAGATCCAGGACAAATACGAGGACAGATCAAGACTGCTACTACTTCAACCAACCAAGCCTCTCTATGACAACGACTATGCTTACTGGAACCCCATCTGGGTAATATTCACAGAGAGCAACTATCAATCATCCGAGGGAATGAGCAGCGATTAGCTGTTTGTCTAACTCAGGCTAAGCGGCAAGACTTGGTCACGCTCTCAGGCCAGGCTTGGGTCTCTTGTCCCAGTACCAAAAAAAAACCCTCCCAAACGACGTCACGGCATTTTCCAACGCAGATTAGACCAGATACTGCAATGGAAGAATGTTGCCGCGCGCTCTCTCCGGGTCAGTTGTGGAGTGGCCGCAAAAACCCAGGTGAGGGAAGAATATACGCACGTGATGAGTTTCCACCATCGCCCCACTCTGATTCGCTGGTTTAGCGGGCACAATCCGTCTTTCCACCCACACAAAATTTCCCCAAATCTCGAAATTCCTCTTTCTGTTGTGAGATCCTCATCGCAATCCCGACAACACCGCAAAAATGGTCAACCAGCGTGTCACCTACCGTCGCCGCAACGGGTGAGTACCCATTCGAATAAGCTCGAATTCAATCGTCGAGCCGCTGCCGTTGCGATCGCTGTGGCTAACAAGAATTTCTCGCGCAGCTACAACACCACCTCCAACCGAACCCGAGTCATCAAGACTCCCGGTGGTGACATCCGTCTGCTTCACATCAAGAAGCGCGGCACTGTTCCCAAGTGTGGTGACTGCGGCTCCAAGCTGTCTGGCGTAGGTTGCCCTCAACAAACAAGGCGAGCATTCGTGGGGTGTGTGATGGGCTGGATCGATGGGATACGACGACTTGACTGCGAGGAAAGGACGCGAAAACGCCTTTGAGAGACGGCCTTGTGCCCGCTGCAGGACTTGTTCTGGACAACGCGGGATCTTTTGGCTACCCGATCTCTCCTTGCAGTGTCGCAGTCCTATCGCCCACGCCCATGCCCAAACCCACGAATGCCCTCCACCGAAACGTCACAAGACTAACTCATGGTTCTTAGATCCCCGCCCTCCGACCCCGCGAGTACTCCCAGCTCTCCAAGCCCAAGAAGACCGTCCAGCGTGCCTACGGTGGTTCGCGATGTGGTGGCTGCGTCCGTGACCGTATTGTCCGAGCTTTCCTCATCGAGGAGCAGAAGATCGTCAAGAAGGTGTTGAAGGAGCAGGAGCAGAGCCAGAAGAAGAAATAAATGCAATCTCCATTGCCGGATTTGGCTTTCTGCGTGGGAGGGCAAGGAACTCTGGGGACTCGGTTCATTGCTTTGGTGTTCATTAGGGCAAAAGGGACTGCATGATACATCGGGACCGGGCCAAGAATGGCTTGTTGTCTGCCGTCTTAAGGACTGCTACTTTCCTCTTGGTGGATGAATGAAACGAACATCAAGCGGGCATGGGCTACATCGCCGGTCGTTTGCGAGTGACTGTGCATGTGTTGTTGAGTTTCAAAGATGTTGGACTCTTCAACCGCTCACTCCAAGTAGTTTTGCTCCAATCCATTCCCATTCGAAAATCCACCCAGTACAAATCACCATGCGATTTAGTTTTCATGGGGCAAGGCGTTGCAAGAATTCACGTTCTGCCTACCCATACCGTTGCCCGTAAGTGATTATCATCATGACGTGCAGGAATCGGAAAAAAATAATCAGGACCCGGACCCCACGTTCGGCAGTCTTTCAGCTTCCGACATCTATGTATCCACCTTCCATATCCTCCCAACGTCCACCAACAATTGTCTTCTAGACAGCTGTACTCCTCAGTTGAGCCATCCAGACTCTTGACCATGGCAGCCCGCACATCTATCCGCCCCTGCGCCGCCCCGCGCGCTCTGCGCCAAATGCTCTCCCAAGCTTCTAGTTCTCCCTCACGATTCGTCATCGCAGCTCTCACGCCCCAATACGCTACATCGTCAAGCCCTCGCCAGCCATTCCCCCTGGGTCGCCGACTGTTCCACGCCATGCCGAGCCGGAGGAAAGGCCAAGAAGCCCCCGCGTATAATGGCCCGACCGATTTCAACGAGCTTGATGTGCTGGCCAACACCCCTGTGCCATCCACGTCGGTCGACGTGTGCATGTACGATGGGTTCGGGCTGAACAGCGGCGTCACGATTTCGGACGGAAACGGCGTGCTGCTGGTTGATGGCGAGGTGTTCAACTGGCGGCCGTGGGAGGCCAAGGGAACGATGAACCTGGCCAACAAGAAGGGCCAGTTTGAGATTCCCGCGCAGGCGTTTGCGCTCTTTGACTTGATATGGCCGCGACCTGGTGAGTCTCATCCCAATTCCTCGCCCTGTGTGCTGCGTGGTCAGAACCGGGAAGCATCCAGGAGTTCCACTTGACTAATGGCACTGCAGACCTCCTAATCATCGGCACGGGCCCCGCCATCATGCCGCTCAGCCCCGAGACGAGACGACACATCGCTAATCTTGGTCTTCGAATTGAGCTGATGGATACCAGGAACGCGGCCGCGCAGTTCAACCTGTTGGCAACGGAGAGAGGCGTGTCGGATGTGGCGGCAGCGCTGATACCGATAGGTTGGAAGGAGGGAGTCGGCGCGAAGTAGCCTGGCCCTAAATCTAGTAGGGAGCAGCTATACTGGCGAATTGTAGACATGTGCTGTACGAATAATACGCGGAGGGTAGTGTTTGTATATTAGGTAACTGGGCTGAGGCTTCGCGTGGAGGACTCCGTGGACAGGAACCAGACGTGACCCTGTTGAGAGATATGGATAATACTATGTGTGGATATCCATTAGATTTGACTTGCGTTTCTCTAGGAAACGCTGTGCAAGTAAAGGAGCTTGGCGGCCTGCACCTCTGGCTTATTCTTGCACACAATTTAATTGGATCAATGCTGTTGAAAGCAATACTATAAACCTGCTGTGCGTTCAACCATGGTGGCGCTGGGGAGTGAGGAAGGATGTTAGGAGCTCGCACTCAGTGACCATCCTTCCAACCTAATCCTCCCTGCGGCCATAACTACAGGGTATCTAGAAGCGGCGGAGGCAAAAATACCTGCTTTACCCATGCCGGAAACATCACACGTGATTGGCCGGGCGTCTTCTTCCAATGAAGATCTCTTCGCAACCCCAGGTGGATGATGCCCTTGCGACGATTGGTTGGGCAACCATACGACTCATTCCATCACCGACGACGTGCGACGGGCGAAGGAGGTTTCTCGCTCCATTTTATCGTTTCCCTTGGAAGCACGGCCTTTTTTTTTTGTTTTGATTCACATCTTAGGAAGCACCTCTGCGACGACGTTGCCCGCCCCTGCCTCGTGCGCGCAAGCTGCCGCACCGTTGCTCGTTGCGTTGCGTTGCGTTCGCCCTGACTGCGCTTTTCGCGGGGGTCCTCTGGTTGGGCCGTCCTCGGGCTTTCGGGCTGCTACGCGGCGCAGGGTCTCAGCCTTGGTGTTCATCGCAGCCTGGTTCTGGCATCTCTGTCGCTTCGTGGTACGAGCAGATATCGCCGGAGTACTCCTTCGCACAAACGGACAGACGACAGAGTATAGACCGACTGGCAGTCGCACCACAGCCTCGTTCTCATCCACTCCTGCCGCCGTAGTTCTCGCAGCTCACCCTACTATACGCAATCGCCACGACCACGACGTATCGCGCCTCCCCCGGATTTGCTTTTTGATAGCCGCCGTGACTAACCTGGCTGGGCCCATCACGGACGCCAAACACCGATTCTTGCTGGACAAGAACAAACAGTCTCGGAGCAGCAGTTTTTATCCCGCTCGTCTTACGCTCAAACCAAATACTTAAACACTCATACACTCAGTCACATCTCATATCTGTTTCTCCCTCGCATCCATCGTCCTGATCTGTCAACCAATCCCCTCGTTGATTGAATACAGTCCCAGACGCACAACATGACGACCTCTCACCCTGGCCACTCTCACCAGTCCGCGGACTCCGTCGACCCTCACCTCACAGACCCCACGCTTCTCAGGGACAACTCAGAGTTCAAGTCCTACAAGACGAGCCGCTTCGAGTATCCCGGCCTCAGGATCTTCTACCGCCAGCATGCCAAAGCTGACCAGCTCCCCAAGAACCCGGCGCCGCTCCCCTTGCTTGTCTTTCTCCACGGACTTGGTGGCTCAGTGGCCCAGTTCCACCCTCTGTTGAGCAGTCTGACGGATCTGGCCCCCTGTCTGGCAATCGACTACCCCGGATGCGGTCGCTCCGAGTTCTCCGTCACCTCGTGGGACGCCTACACCACCGAGGCCCTGGTTGAGCTGCTGGAAACCATCATCGACGACTATCGAGACAAGGATGCCGGCCAGCGTGTCGTTCTCATCGGCCACAGCATGGGAACAGCCCTGTCGGCCCAACTGGCCAATTCAAAAGTACCCCATGCCACTTCACTGGCACAATACGTTATCGGCCTCATCGCTATCTGCCCCATTTCGGGACCCTTCAACGAGTCTATGACTGCCTGGGCCAGGAGGTTCATGTGGATTCCCGGATGGCTGTTTAATCTATGGCGGTCCTGGGATGGTCGTGGAGGCCCTGACAGTGAAAGCGTCAAGCGGTTTATTGGGGAAGGCGCAGATGAGGCCTCCAGACTTCTCCAGTACCGCTTCAACAAACAGAGCCGGACCCCTGTCTGGAGACGCATGGCAAATGGTGCACTGCCAGTCTACAAAGATGGGAAAGCCATTGGTGGTATTTCCGGACTGGATGTCTGGGCGGGCTTAGACATCCCGATTTACTTGATTGGGGGTGAGAAGGACAACGTTGTCTCGCCCAAGGAGGTGGATAAGATTTTCGAGGTTTTGGATCCCGAGACCAGCCCATCCGATGCTGATTCAGGAGAAGAGACGCCTAAGGATGTTGCTGACTCTACTGTAACCCTCGATGCGTCGACGCGGCCAGCAGATGATGTACCACAGGCCATTGATGATCTCCGAGACGAGGACTTTAGGAGAACCAGGGTTTCTCAGCCGGAGGTTGATGAAACCCAGGAGGACCCTTCAACCCCTCGCGACCCTTGCACGCCACATGAAGCTCTCGCTGAGCTCCCAGCTCTACCAAACCACCCTAGAAAGGTCGTTCGCTCTATTGTCCTACCCCCTCCCGCTACCCACGCTCTCCTCTATACGCCCTGCTCCGTCCGCGCCGTGGCAGGACTCATCTCCGACTTCCTCGCGGCAAACATCACTGGCCGTCTCTCCCTTGCGTGGCAACTGCAGTATCTCTCCCGGGAGGGAAAATGGGACGTCAAGAACCTCAACAAATGGAAGTCGGTCAACCCTGTCTCTGAACCCATTGGCCACGCTGCAAACCCTGTTTTCCGCGCCATGAAGACCCTGCGCGAGGCCGATGATGTTCATTGCCCAACCCAGTTCGTTGCCAACTGGGGCGCCGTGGTCAAGGACGTTATTGATATTTCCAAGGACCAGCCTGTCTACGACCCTCGCGGTCTCGAGCGCGCTGGCATTCAATACCACAAGTTCCCCACTGTCTCCAAGGTCCCCCCGCGTGCCGACGAGGTTGACAACTTCATCCAACTCGTCGACGACCTGCGTGAGAAGCAGTCTGAGCGTGCTACCAAGGAATCTTGGGAAGACCCTGCGCAGTGTGTCATTGGCGTCCACTGCCACTACGGCTTCAACCGCACGGGTTACTTTATTGTCTGCTACCTCGTTGAGCGGTGCGGCTTCGGGGTCCAGCAGGCCATTGAGATGTTTGCCAAGTCCCGCCCCAACGGAATTCGCCACTCCCACTTCCTGGATCGGCTCTATGTGCGGTACAACGTCGACGCCGCTCGCACTGCTTGATCGTGCTGATTTTCATGTCGAGAGCAGGGTCTTCGCTATGAAAAAAAACAGATTGCAAAAATAGGAGGACTACCGAAATGGCACGGTTGGTTGGGCTGAGAGGCTCGAAGCGTTTTCTTGTACGGCTGCTCGATTGGCGTCTGGTTGGGATGGATTGAATCGAATTGGATTAGTATAGGTTGGGATGGCATAGACGGAGCACGGTAGCGATGGACTTCTGGCGAACAAAATAGCAGGCGGCGTTTCGTGGTCTCTTAGTTTCAACACTCAGTCAGTACCGTTCATGTAACTCATAATCCAAACGGCGACGGTTAGCTATTCTCGCTCATGCTGTTGCTACTTTGTGTCTATGTAAATCAGATCGTCCTGTTTCGCCATTCTAATATGCTCATGATGGCCCTACCAAATAACCAAATCTCTCTAGCTGGAGCATGTGATTGCTGTGCTCCTTCACACTCCACGCAGCCTCTGCAGCAGCCACGGCGTCGCTATCAGGCTTAACCGTCTTTTCCCTGAGTTCGTCGCTAATCTCGTCAATGTTGACGTCGAGGTATGCCCTGAGGAACTCCCCGACATCGGTGTTCTCGACGTTACCGCGGATCTTGTCGACGCCGGGGCCGCCGGAGCTATAAATGTTGACGTCGGCGGCGGTGTGGCCGTGCGTGCTCCAACCGATGTGGGCGCGCAGGGAAATCATGTCTGCGAAAGCGAAGAGGGCGTTGTCGATGTTGTCGACGATGCGGGCGAGCTCGGCGTCTGAGGCATTGGGGATGCCGAGACCGGGGATGATGAGTTCCTCGTTGACCCAGACCTTTAGCTTGTCCTTGTTGTCGGCGGCGGAGGCTGAACTGGCGACGTGGGCGCGGAGTTTGTAGAAAAGCCACTCGGCTGAGGCGGTGGCATTGGCTAGGGCCTTGGGGTACCAGTTGTAGACCGGGAGGTGGCCGGGCTCCTGGATAGCGGCGTCGAGACCGCCGGTTTCGTGGTCGCTGGTGGAAACGAGGATAGTCTCGGTCTTGCTCTGGGCGATGAAATCAAGAACAAGCTGGAAGGTTTTGTCGAACTCGAGGACTTCGTGGACCTGAGCGGCAGGATCGTTGTAATGGCCAGCATGATCGATTCTGCTGCCCTCAATCATGATGAAGAAACCCTTGTCGCTATTTTCGGTAGCCTTCTCAAGAGCGCGCAGGGCTGTCTTGGCCATTTCGCTGAGAGAAGGGTAGGTGTCGTTGTGGTTCCGTCTATCAATCTCGAAGGGAATGTCGGCGGGGGCGTATAGACCCAGAACAGGGAGCTGGGCCTTCTCGCCACGCTCCAGGGCGTCGAAGCCAGCACGGCTGTCACTATAGGACCAATTGTGTTTATCCTGGGCAATCTTGACGACATCAGTATCGTCGGAGCGGCAGCTTCCTCGAGTGCTGTTGGGAAGGAAGTAGCATCGGCCACCACCTAGCATCAGATCCACTGAGCGCCCCAGCACACCCTCTCCAATCTGTTGGAGCGCGATGGAGTCCTCCATGGACCTTGTCAAGACGTGACTCGAAAAGCAAGCGGGCGTCGCATCACTCAAGCGCGTGGTAGCCACTAAGCCGGTGGTGTATCCGACTCTCTTTGCGGCCTCGAGCACGGTGCCACATGGCTCATGGCTGGGGAGGATGCTGATGGCACCGTTGTAGCTCTTGAGACCGCAAGAGAAGGCGGTTGCACCAGCGGCGCTGTCCGTCACGAGAGAGTTGGAAGACCGAGTCCGGCTGGTCCCCCAGAAGTGCTGGTCTAGGGTAAGGGTATCGTGGATGGGAAGATCATGAATGTGTTGGCGAAAACTGCGAGTCATGGACAGAGAGGTGGGACCCATGCCGTCGGAGACCATGAAGACCAAGTTGCGCTTGGTGGAGGGGACATGTTGCTTTGGCTGGGTCTGCTGATTGTGTTGAACCCAGACGGCGAGGATGATGACGGCGGCGGTAGCAACCAAAGCCCAGGCGAACAAGGCGAGCTCCCGGATGCGAGAGAAGCGGCTGGGCTTCCTGTCGGCTTCGACATCGGTGCGGCCCTGGGAGGATAAGAGGGGACTTTGTTCGGAGGCCTGTGGAGCACAAATGATCAGTCCAGAACCCTTGCGGAGTCGACGGGTGGACGGAGCAGGGGACAGATGACACATACCATGGTGCAGACTGAAGGCCCGCGTAGCTGACGGCGACGACAAAGCTGGTGTTGAAAGGAGGTTAGCGACGGGCAGAGCTCAGCGAGAGGAAGCCATGACTGATATAAGGCCCCAGGCGTCAGGCACCCCGGTACAACCGCGGACAAGGGCCTTACCGGTAGGTATCTGCAGTAATCAGATAAGGTGTGGAAAGGCGCAGCGCCTTGGCAGGTGAGCACGAACGGGCCATTCAGGTGCTGCGGTGGCGGCCCCATTTAGGCAGCCTAGACGCACTCCGCAGCCCCGGCCCCCACGCCAACCCGTTCCTACAGGGCCACAGGGGCATCTTCCGGGGCGCTTGCTCCCTCGCAGTCCACTGGAGGCGCCTAGGACGGGCCCTGTGACATCAGCGGTTCACGTGGCGGGGCGTTGTTGCAGCGATGCTTTGGCGGTGACCTCTGGTGCACTTGAATTGGAGGGTTGCAGTCGCATTGACGGCCTGGTCATCAGCAAAAATGCACCAACGGTTACTGGCTGCGGTCGGCCATCGTGACCTGGGCCAATGGCGTCACCCTCTGAGACGCAGAAGAGTGCACCACCTCCCCCCTGAGACCTACAGGCTACCGGTGCAGACAGTCGCGTTGCTTGTGGTTCCGAGACACGGAAAACGAATCTGGCACGTCGTTGGATCACAAGCAGTGTTGTTTTCTGTAGCATGCATGTCTCAGTCTTCGGTGTTTTCTTCCTTCCCATTATCGTGTCTCGACGTTGGTTTTCTTCCTTCATTCGAGGGAACTACCAAGAGCCCTAGCCCTCATGAGCCCTGTGGATGAAGTCATGGCCTGGTGTTGTTGACTATGTTTGTCTGGGGTTGATTTGTTCCGTAGCCATGTTAGGTCTGAGGAGGCAAGTGATGTTCAATCCTTCATGAGGCAGCTTTAATCGGACAAATAGTAAGCCCGGTAAAGCTGTCCTAGCTGAAATCGGCACTCTTATACGCATCTGAGTTGATTGTGTATTTTCTATTACTTGGCCATGGTCGATCTTCTGAACGACCCTGTTTGACCACTCTTGATGGCCTCGATCAGATGGCTGGCTCCGGGGGCTTCGACAAACCGGCGTTCCTAGGCTTGACCAATCGTTCTTCGTGGGCTGACTAATCGGTCTCGGTGGTCGTCATCACCCTGCAGTATCAACTGCCTAGGCAGTACTCTGGATGCCAATTTGTTGCCATACTGAGAAACAGGTATAACCCAGTGGCTTTGAAAGTGACTCGTGGGTTTCAGGAATTGCTTGTTGTTAATGGCAAGCGCAACAGGAACACCTACAAGCGAGTTGGCGTATCGTCATGAGTTTTCTATTCGTAACCAACGAATGTCTTCCCCAATCAGTCCAAGGAAGACAAAGACAAAATATCGGCCTGGGATATCCTCCGCCCACCTAACTGTATGACCTCTCCCGCAGAGGGGCTCTTGTCCCTGGTGTCTCAGATGTGGGCATACCAACGCATGTCTTAAAGCGGCTTTCCAATAGTCACGATATGAGATTATTTGTGGAAAGGCTGTAGGAACGATACTGAGCGTCACCAAGGCCAGACTCACCTGCATTGCCCTCGTACGGCATGGACGGCCATCGCTAAGGGCACCATGCGGTTTAGAAACAAGCAGACGAATAGCCATGCCATAAAATGGGTTACAAACCAGATCTATACTATCAAACTAGTTAGTATCTTGATTGGTCAATTGTCAATCAATCACATTCGGCGCCCAGCTGTATCATCTCCATTTGGCTTGTATAACAAGGTGAATTGCTTTTGCTACAATGTGTTTCGTTAAACTTGAGTCCTTCGTCCCCACCTAGGCACGTTCTTTTACCTTGCTTGACACATGTACCATCAATGATGCCTGACACTCAGAAACCGGAAACACTTGAACAAGCAGGCCTGGGACCGAACCGATTGCTAGTTTGTGCTTTGCCCAAGTCGGCCTGGACATGGCAATGTGTGCCGCCACGTGTAGACGATACACCTAGCACAGTGTTCCCGAAGGTAAGCCAAGGGTGGAAGTTACCAAGATATCCGTTCACATCCATGTCTTGTTCTCATTAAAATATTCTACACTCCCACATCTTTGCCTTGTAGTGACGTCCAGCCACAAGAAAGACGTCTCGGAAAACTACCTTGAAAATGCGCCAATGTGCGGATACGTCCTACTCCTCAACCTCTGCGGATGCTACGCCGGGCTTGAGTGCGACACGTCCTGTTTTCGAATTCTGCAAGAGCTGAACCGAATAAACGATCCCAACTCCTGGACGCCAGATACGATCGACGAGTTACCGTTTGACTTCCCTGACATGTGTCTTCCCGGCTGGCACAATACACGTATTGTCGGGACGTTTGGGGTTTGTTGCCCTCAGTGGTTCTTTGACTGCCCTTCTGTCGCCAACGGCGGCTAGGATAACTTAGTCGGATAGAGCAATGATGAGGGTAACGCCGGCTTACATTAAAAATTTGGATTGAGAGGAGTTAGGGTTATAGATTGTGAGGGAAATGATGCGACACTGCTGCGTACCGGAGTGGTTTTGAGGGCCTATCGATATTTATGAGATAGAATGCGGTTTTGACGACTGCGAGGGGAGGCTTGCTGCTTTGGGTGTTTTTAAGTCACAGAATTGGCGTAAGAGTAACGGTACTAACAGGATTGGGATATTTCTTAGGTGACTTTGTGCACAGAAATGCAACCTTCGTGATAATATGACATGTAGTAGAGCCCGCCTTCATACACATATTGCTGCGAAAAAATTATAATAGCCATGGACCGGCGGTGAAGTTTCACACCTTGCAAACCTATTCCGTCTTTGACATGTGCTCTTCTGTAGACATCACCGAGACCGAAGAAATCGCAGCGGTGGAGCTGAAACGGGACCAGTCAACCAGGAAAGTATCCCGCTTCTCAGAACGAAACCTTGTGTGATTTCATTCTACGCCTGTATTCTCATTGTGCGATCCATTTCGCAAGACAAGTCGCACAAAATCACCTGCTGACGTTCGTACAACCGCCCCGGCTGGAAGCGCGGCCGGGTTGATTCTACTAATCAGTAGCATGTCACAATGCGTGGATAGCCTTCGGCCGCCGCACTTTACCGAGACGATTCCTAGCCGTCTATCCGTAGTTGCGCTGAGCAAACATTGAATACGGAGAATACTAACAAGTTATAAATAGGGATTACTTCGTCATGTCTGATGCTTGCCAGGGGGGTTGTGTTGGTTTGGGCCGGGGTCGTGTCCCTGCGCAATCTCAAGCGATGAGTCTTGGGCTCGCAAGAAGAGATGAGAGCCAAAGCAAATGCTGCGTCACAGCGGCTGTACCAACAGCCCTTCCCTCTCGAAGACAGCACGCCACGTGGGTAAGGGGCAGTTGCTCGGCATTTGGCGTGCCGAAGTTGGCCTGTGATATCCAATGGACTGGAATAATTCCACAGATCCCCGCCGAGAGTCCATCGGAGAGGACCCCTACTTGTCGTAGGTAGGGCGCCCGTTGATGCACTAATTTACCGTACCAAAGTACCTCCTGCCGGTCTGTCATCAGTGCATCACTCGCCAGGTTATGGGCCTGGAACGCGCTAATTGAAAGCTTGTCAGACGCTAATGCCCCCATCTTCGGGGAGCTGAAGACAAGCAGAGGTCCCCCGCCAATCGCGAATCCCCAGTTTCAATTTGGTGCTGAGTGGCAGAGTGTTCAGCGCCGACCTCCTGAACCTGACGTGACGGGACGCCCCTTCCATCTGCACCTCACAATCCCGTAGTTCGTACGTAAAACGAAAATGCTTCGCTCGCATCCTTCATATCCTGCGTGCTTCATGTCTCTTCTGTAACCCCCCCTCTCCTTTACGGCGACGTTGGCTGCTCTGTTTCTGCTATTTGATATATTCTCTCTTTAAAACACGCTGCCTCTCTGCCCGTCGCGTCGCATTCGTTGTGGCCCGCTCTGCGCAGCTTGGGTGATAACGGCCACGACACTCCCGCGACAACATGCCTCATGACAAGGAAGAAGAGTCTCGCAAGAGCCACTCGTCCAACACTCGCGTGTCCTTGGAGCCCCCGACCGAGCCTGAGCCCGTCCGCCATGTGCGCTACGACCTCACCGTCGACACCGAGAACCTCGCCCCGCCGGTGCAATCGCCGCGACGGCTAGCCCGCTCCGACACCGATGGCCAGCGTGGCTTCGACCTCTCGCCGATCCTGCGGCGGCGAATGACTCGTGCGGCGACCTTCAAGACGGTTGAAGACTACGATGAATTCGAAAACCCCTTCAGTGCCAGGCCAGGTTGGCAGCCCGGCTCCGAGCCCGGCTACGATCCCCTGTTGCCTGACGGTGGGCACGCGTCGATGGAAACTCTGAATGCGCCTTGCGAAATCTCCGTTGTCGACTTCTCGCACACCAAAATGATCAAGAGCCACTTTGGAAACGAGGACTTTATCAACTTTCTGGAGACACCCAAGCCGGAATGGGCAAAATGCCGGTGGATCAACATCAATGGACTGAGCTGGGACGTTATCCAAGCTGTGGGGAGCAAGAAGGGGCTGCACAAGCTGGCGCTAGAGGACTTGATGAACATCAGGAACAGAACAAAGGCCGATTGGTGAGCGGGCTTCGACCGACAGGGCCGAGCAAGATGAGCATAGGCTGACTTTTTCCAGGTACCCAAACCATGCCTTCATCGTCTTGACGCTGCAGAAGCTCGTCCACCTGGTCGAAGACGACTCCGACTCATCCGACTCCACCAGCACGTACTCGCACAAACCCGGTGGCGCCCTCAAGGGCTCAATCAAGGACTTTTGGAGGAGCCGCAGAGCGTCTACGGACGCGGAGAAAGACATCATGAGCGCCCCGACAGATTTCATGAGCGATAATCTGCAGGAGACATCTATGGTCCGCACACTGCAGCGGTACCACTCGTCTGGCAACGAGGCCCGGACAGAGTTCATGGAGGCCCACTCGTCCCTGACGCCCTACAAGATGGCCATTTCTGCCGAGCAGGTCTCCATCTTTCTCACCTCGGATAACACCGTCATCTCCTTCTTCGAGGTTTCGGCTGGAGATGTCGAGCGGCCGATTGTCACTCGCCTTAGCACGCCGGGCACGATCTTGCGGGAATCCAACGATGCATCTCTCCTCGTCCAGGCCATTATCGACGCCATCATCGATCTCGCCATCCCCCTGACGTCCGTTTACACCGATATCATTAGCGACATTGAGCTCGACGTCCTCACAGCGCCAAGCATGAGACAGAGCAAGCGGCTCTACATCTGCATCAGTGAGATTAACAAGATGCTGAGCTTCCTCAACCCCATCGACAACGTTGTCAATGTGTTGCGAGACCACAAGACCTACCTCACCCATGAACAAGCAATGAAGGAGCTCGAAAACCCGAACTCGGGCGTCGTCGTGACACCCATGACCCATACTTACCTCGGCGACGTCCTTGATCACTGCATTATGATTACAGAAGCTCTGCAGCAGCTAAAGCAATCATCCGACAATCTGATCAGTCTCATCTTCAACACCATCTCGGCCAACCAGAACGAGTCGATGAAGCAACTGACGACTGTCACCATCATTTTCCTGCCATTGACTTTCATTACCGGGTTCTTTGGACAAAATTTTGCCGAAGAAGGATTCCCGGATATCCATCATGGCATTTGGTACTTGTAAGCGACTGTCAACAAACACTGTCCATCAAGGCGCACGTGTACTAATTGCAGTCTTTCTAGCTGGGCATGCGCTGTTCCAACCGTGGGCGCCACTATCTTAATCCTCATGCGAGAAATGATCTATACTTGGCTGATCCGGATCGTGCAAAGGAAGCACATTGGATCAATTCGGAAGAAGAAGATCAGAAACCGCAAAACGAAAATGAAACTCAAGGTGTAATACAACGGTTGTGAGGGCTATGATGCTGGATTCATTTGGTATAAGAATACCCTGGCGTTGGACAAACTATTGCTACATGACTCAAACTGAATCGAGGACAGCTCAATGCACCACCTATAGGAAATCTGCAAGAGGAAATAGTTGCGGGCTGGGGCCTAGGATAAAATAATTACTTGCAATGCTTCATGCTAATGAGAATTAGTGTACTTTTGTCTATGAGCGTCTTATCTAGGAGATGGACGTAACAAGTCTAAAGGTCCAAAGGACAAAGGAGCCAATCTCTACCGACCTTGCCCCGACTTATTGGAGCCAACATAAGTTAGCTGCTGCTCGAACTTGAAGACGAATTACTGTCGCTCTCATCGTCGTCGATAACAATGCCAGGAACCCGCTCCAGAATGCCCCGATCATCTAGCTTCTCCTTCGTGAGAATCCCGTTACTAGACATGGCTAGCAAGAACTGCTCCCAGTAAAAGCTCATGCTGTTGTCGAAGGCGTGGGTAAGAACCGTCTTCCACCGGTCCTTTGGCTCGTGCTTCTGCGCCAGCAGGATGTTCGTCTCCAACTTTGAGATGACTTCCTGGAACCTACTTGTCTGCGATCCGACCGAGGCATAGCACAGTCGGCCGAAGAGCTGCAGCCAGTTCTGCATGCCCTCTGCCGCGGGGTGCCAGACCGTGTAGCGGAGCTCAATCGTGGGATGGGCCTTGCCATTGTGCATCTGGATGGCAATGGTGGTTTCACCGTCGGGACTTTCAAGGAGCTCTGAAAGTTCCCCGATGGTAGTGGTGGACCAGATCTGCTGGATCCGCTGCTGGAGACAGGAGTCGTTGAACTTGGTAATGTGTCTGTCCATTTCACCTCTTTCAAGAGGATATTTGGGCTTGTTCTCATCGAGGAGCCGCTGACATTCAGCACTACTGAAATTCATATAGCCCCCCTTGAACAAGGTAGGTACCTTGGCGAGTCTTGAATGCACGGTGACCGGCAGGTATTGGTTGTGTTCGGGATCTTTGACGTCCGGGCGGAGGACCAGCATGAGATGCGGTTCCATCACCCAGCAGAAGGTCAGCATTTTCTTGAAGTGGACAAGATCAAAGCCTTCGGGGCGAAGCGTGAAGTGAATCCGCAGCTGGCAGGTCGAGTTGGTGTGCATCTTGATCCGGGCGCGGAGCAGGCCAAGAAGCGTCTCGATCTCGAGGCGGTTTCTTCTCGTGGGCGGCGGCGACGGCGTCTCGTCGCGGTTGACTGAAGGGTCCGAGATGCCAGCGGTTGCGGCGACGGACTCGGCAGCGGGCTCGGCAACAGACCCAGCAATGGACTCGTCGTCGTCGTCGTCGTCGTCGTCGTCTTCGTCGTTGTCATCGTAGTCGCTCGATTCGGTGGAGGAGGAGTCGTGTTGAGCCATCTCTGCGCCCCTCAGCATGACACGAGAGTATTGACGCATCGGGCAGCGCATTTTGATGCCAACCCAGTCCAGCCCCTTGGGACTGTCCTCAAGTGGCTTCGCGTTGGGAGCAGGGCATAAGAACCAATGGCTCATGCTCGGGGTGATGCCCGGACGATGTGCCGACTTGTCAAGATAGTTGAAGTCGGGGTCTTCGATAGGTGCGACATCGCCGCGGTAGCCCACACCGCCGACGACATATCCCTTGAGAAGAGCGTGCTTCTTGATGATTTTGGCGCAGTACTTGGCACACGTCTCCGTAGGGTTGGGGTCGTCCGCCGGGCACGCCCAGCGAGTGTCGTCGTCGGGGTTGGAGCCGTCCTTTTGCTCCTTGGCGACAAGAAACTCGACCTCGATGCCCCATTCGATCCGATCTCCGATCCGATCTTGAGGCATGGCTTGGGATTCCAATTGGTGATTTCTGAGTAAACCTGCTAATCCGATGAGAGCGTTACCGATGAAAGCCATCCTATAGTCGAAGATCCCTGGCGACCTTTATACTAGGAAGCTCCTCGAGAGCGGCTCCATTCACTCTGCAGTATTTCCAAACAGACATGGAAAGAAGATCTGAATAAGAAGCGGTGGCCGTTAATTGGTGTCCCGTGAGCAGCGCGGCTGCTACATACGACGGCGCGACTCGTGATATGTGACACAGAATCACAAACATGCTGGAAGCACACGGCGACTGCGAAAGTGGCGAGATGAGTTCCATTGTTCGCAGTCTCTGATTAAGAGAAGAAGAACCGCGAACAGCCTCGATCGCGGCAAGATCTGAAGAAGTTCAGTGGGGCTGTGGGCATGATGTAAGTCGTAGCATCAATGGAATCTAATGGGATTGCAGTGCAGGCGATAGACTGCCGTGTTCACGAACAGAGAAGCTTCAGATGAACAGTTGTGTCCCCTTTGTGCTTGTGGGAGATGTCAGTTCCGATGCCGCGGTCCGAGTGATGTCAATCTCGGACGTATATCAGGAATAGCTGTCCCGCTCCGAAAATCCAACAACAGCGCCACAGTAACTCGGAGGGCAGGCGAGAAAGCCGAGGGGATTGAGTGTTGCTAGGCAATTTCCATCTGCGACAATGCCAGACCAGACGTGGGTCTCTGGAACTGTAACTGGAAGAATGGAAATCCATGGTATCGCCATGCTCAAGCCCTCGTATTCAATACTGTCAGAGATGTAAGTGAATCAGACTCTGAATGCGCTAAACTCGGCTCACATCGCCAGCCTTTAGCCATCATCCCTCATCATCACCCTCATCATTACAATGCAAGACGCTTCAATCCCTGAGTTTCTATTACCAATACTGAGCCTCGGACAGAGAGGAAAGACGTCTGGCGCAGGACGCTTCTTGACCTTTTCTCTTTGCTACTAATCACATACTACAACTTGCATAGGGACTTATATATGCAGCATATATAAATTTGATAGGTGATTCCAAGTCATGTTAATTTCAATCGATCGTTACACAAAAAGCCACCTAAATACAGTCTTGAAGAATTGAAGATCAGGTTCTCACGAGTGAGGATTGGAGGGCCTTGAAGTCCGCCTTACGTAATACACCTCGGCGGAAGCGTCGCAGCACCACTTCCCAGGCAGCAACGGCTTAGCTGAGATTCCTTTTGTGATGCGTTCATCTACTTAATACATCTCCAACCCATCATTCCTTCATCAACCATGTTACCTACAATGACAGCTGTTTCGTTTGTTTGACCGGGTAAGGCTCTTCAAACTTGCTTCATTGTGCGTGCACGTACTCCGCTTCCCCCCTTTGAGCAGTTCGACCACTGTAACTTCAAGGGGCGTGACAACCACCATTCACGTTACCATGAGTACGCACCCCAAAGAGGAATCTCCAAGCGGCGATGCCAAACGGGAAGATGAGATGCAATATGGAGTCGCTGGAATGACTTTGGAAGAATTGGACGAGAAGTTAGCCCTTACATCCTGCCCTTAACCCGGCCTAGCTGCTAACATGACCACAGGTACCCAAACCGGCCCAGGAATCATTCCAAGACCTTGGTCTTCTCCGAGCTATTTCGGGAGCTGTTCAACCCTCTCAACGAGAACAAGAAGCAGAATGTAACCGGAGGAGGCCCCAAAAAGACATTTCGGGGCACAAACAAGCTGTCACCTCATGAACAGCGTCGACACATCATAGAACGATTCATCATCCGATGGCGCAAAGAGGTTGGCGATGACTTCTACCCAGCGTTGCGATTGATTCTCCCCGATAAAGACCGTGACCGTGGAGTCTACGGGCTCAAGGAAAATTCTATTGGCAAGCTCCTTGTCAAGCTCATGAAAATTGACAAAAACTCCGAGGATGGGTACAATCTCCTTCATTGGAAGCTTCCAGGTCAAACCGTCGCCTCCCGGTTGGCTGGCGACTTTGCTGGCCGATGCTTTGAGGTTATTTCGAAGCGCCCCATGAGGACTGATGTCGGAAAAATGACCATAGCTGAGGTCAACGAGCAACTGGATAAGCTAGCGGCCTCAGCTGGTGAAGCTGAAAACCTTCGCATCTTTGAGGCGTTTTACAATCGCATGAATGCCGAGGAGCTGATGTGGCTGGTCCGAATCGTCCTCAAGCAGATGAAAGTGGGAGCTACCGAGAGGACTTTGCTGGACCTATGGCACCCGGATGGAGATGCCCTTTTCAGCGTTTCTTCTAGCCTGCGGCGCGTATGCTGGGAGCTTCACGACACTTCAGTCCGACTGCAGCAAGAGGAGGCAGGAGTTGCGCTGATGCAGTGTTTCCAGCCCCAACTAGCCCAGTTCCAAATGCCTTCGTCGTTCCAGAAAATGATCCAGTTGCTTCACCCAACCGAAGACGACCCGGAATTCTGGATCGAGGAGAAGCTTGACGGCGAGCGCATGCAGATGCACATGATTGAGGACAAGTCGCAAGATGGTGGGCGGAGATTCTGCTTCTGGTCGCGAAAGGCCAAGGACTATACCTATTTGTATGGAGACGGGCTTCTGGACGAGAACTCGAGCTTGACCCGGCACCTCAAAAACGCATTCGCGCCCGGAGTCAAGAACTTGATTTTAGACGGCGAGATGATTACCTGGGATATGGCCGTTGACAAGATGGTTCCATTTGGCACGCTCAAGACGGCCGCCATTACCGAACAGCAGAACAAGTCTGATACGGACTCTGCCGGCCATCGCCCGCTATTCCGGATCTTCGATATACTCTATCTCAATAACAAGCAGCTGGCCCAGTACACGCTTCGAGATCGACACCGAGCACTCGAAAAGGCCATCAAACCAGTCCATCGACGCTTGGAAATACATACTCACACTAGTGCTACGTCTCCAGATGCCATTGAGCCTCTTCTACGAGATGTTGTCGCCAATGCCTCGGAAGGCCTGGTCCTCAAGAACCCTCGCTCCATGTACAGGCTCAACAGCAGAAATGACGACTGGCTCAAAGTCAAACCCGAATACATGTCTGAGTTTGGAGAGTCTCTCGATTGTGTCATCATCGGCGGTTACTATGGCTCTGGAAAGCGCGGTGGTATTCTCTCGAGTTTCCTGTGCGGCCTTCGGGTGACGCAAAATCATATCCAGGCTGGTGCCAACCCCGAAAAGTGCTTTAGTTTCTTCAAAGTCGGCGGTGGCTTTCGCGCCGAGGACTATGCAGAGATTCGGCACCGGACCGAGGGAAAATGGATTGAGTGGGATCAGAAGAGGCCACCATCGGAATACGTTGAGCTCGGCGGAGGAGAAGCCCGGCAATTTGAACGTCCTGACATGTGGATTCGACCCAAAGACTCCGTGGTCGTTTCTGTCAAGGCAGCGAGCGTTGGACCTTCGGACCAGTTTGCCCGTGGCTTCACCTTGAGATTCCCGCGATTCCGACGGTTGCGACTCGATCGAAGTTGGGATACTGCCCTGTCGCTGGAGGAGTTCCAAGAGCTGAAGCAGCGGGTGGAAGAAGAATCGAAAGAGAAGGCCATGACGGTTGAGGACCGGAAACGACGGAACCCGAAACGTTTGAAAAGGGAGTTGGTTATTGCAGGCGAGGACGCGGCACCTATTGAGTTCAAGGGCTCGAAGACAAAAGTCTTCGAAGGATTGGAGTTCTGCGTCCTCTCTGAATCACTCAAGCCGTATAAGAAGACAAAAACACAACTGGAAGTCCTCATCAGAGAAAACGGCGGCACAGTCGCGCAGCGAGCTGCACCGGGCACTAACATGGTCCTCATCGCAGACAAGAAGGTGGTCAAGGTTGCGAGTCTTATCAAGGGCGGAGACGTCGATATGATCCGCCCGAAATGGTTGAAGGACTGCCTCGAACAAGAATCCAGCAAATTCACGCTCCCCTTCGAGCCATCCCACCTGTTCCACGCCACAGAGGAGCTCAAGTACGCGGCAGAGCAGAACACGGACCAGTTCGGCGACAGCTACGCACGGGACGTGTCGTTCGAAGAGCTCAGGGACCTCATGATCCAGATGCCCAAGATCGAGGACGGCGAGCCCTTTGACAGGGGCGAGTTCTTGGCACAGCTCGAAGACCACGGCAAGGACCTGGGGAATCTAAGGAGCTTCATGTTTCGGCGGTGTGTGGTGTTCCTTCATCAGGTCGACGTGGATGATAACCGCATCTCCATGCTGAAGCACTACGTCCGGTACGGCGGCGGAGTAGTCACAGATGACCCGAATGATCAGTTTGTGACTCACGTCATTATTGAGGGTGAGGATGTGATGCAAGTGGGCGAGACAGCAGACATGGTGCGCAAAGAATTGAGCTCGAGGCGCACCCAGCCCAGGATAGTAACGGGGAAATGGCTTAACGATTGTTGGAAGGAGCATACGTTACTTGACGAGGAGCGGTTCATCGTTCCCTAATGGATGGGATCAATTTAGGGTATTACTGTCTTATTTGTGTATTACTACCTGAACTTGTGTAATCTACACTTATGCCGCACGAGTCTAGCTAATCCCCTTGCATGGTGCCTGCCTAGTTCTATGACTTATCCTCATTGTCAACAGTCAGAAATAGTCTGTTGCCGATATCGCCCAGGCCGGGCTTCAACATGCGAGACGAGGTCAACTCCTTGTCTACACCGGCAATCCAAAACTCGGTGGCTTCTGGCCACTCCGCCGCAGCTTGTTGAAGACCCTCCTCGGCGGCAATGACAGTAAGGACAATGATGCGTTTGGCCTTAGCAATGCGGAGCATGGAGATGGCTGCGGCACAGGTACCGCCAGTGGCAATGACGGGGTCGACGAGGATGGCTAGGCTACTGTCTTTTGACTCGAGGCTTTCCAGTTTATTGTAGTACTCGACGGGCCCATGCGCTTCGCGGTACAGGCCAATGTGATGAACGGGGACGGGGTTGGGAAGGACTGTTTGGACAGCTTTGGAGATGTTAGCTGACGGAATTAGACTAGAAGGGTAGTGGTTGGTTGACCGACCTTCAACCATGCCAAGACCAGATCTCAGAATGGGAACGATACACGTTGTGCTGGGCTGGAGAGTCGTAGTAGTGAATTGGAAGCCCAAGGGTGATTCATCCTGTGTTGAGGTGGCATTAGCATCATCATGGAAGTTGGACCGTGGAAGAGCGGTGGGAAACTCCGTACCTCGGGGCCATCAACAGCCGTGGTCACCTCTGCTAACGCCTCGCAAGAAAGGATGACGGAGATCTCATGAATCAGCGACTTGACGTCACGGGCGCTCGCTGACTTGGCGCGGAGCTGGCTGAGCTTGGCCTGGACGCATGGGTGTTTGGAGACGTGGACGTTGGGCGGAAGGGAAGCCATTGTGGGAAGGGAGGGATAGGGGAAGGAGAGATGGAGAATTTGGTATAGGTGTCTATAGAGAGAGATAGTCGCTAAGGTGAAGAGAGAGACGGTGAAGCATCACGGGGCGGGGGATGCTGGGACGGGGCCGAAGAGAAAAGAAGAGAGAAAGAGAAAGGAGAGGGAAAGGGAGAAGAAAGGTTGGAAGAGTCGGTGGGAGGTGGCTTATGTACTAATGTAGGTATTCGGTACCTGGCGTTGGGAGCACCGTCATGCCCGGTGGATTGGATGGCTGGACACGCCGCCCAGGGCAGGTGCTACCTGACTTACAGCACCAAGCAGGCAAGCACCCAAGCAGCGTCGAGAAGATCACAAGGTGCGGGCGGAAGCAGGTGGATAGGTGGATGGATTGGTGGGGTTGGTGGGGTTGGTGGGGCAGACGGCTCGGAGAGGGGCGGTCGCGATTAGATAAGAGCTTCGGAGCTCCCCGTTGGAGCTTGGGCGGCCTGAATCGACTTGCTTTCACCCGGAACCTATCTAAGCTTCTACACAGTGAGATGTGCAGTGCACTGTCATGGAATACATTGGCATTGTCTGTCTTACGGGTACCGTGTCATGTAGTAGAAACCAATTCCTCCACCATTGCTCTTGTAGTCACAAATCTGAAGGAACGACTGGTAGGAAACCTTTCGCCTTTTTGATAGGAAAACGCCAACATCCGCGTCCCTCCAAAATACACTCTAGCAATCTAGGTATCTTACTACGTAGCTCTCCGTATCTGGAATCCCGGGGTCATGACCCACACCGTCGCCTCTTCCCGACTGCACCTGCCATTGTTATCGCCCCGTCGCCGGGCTAAAGTTGCTAAATCCCTGCACTCCGCAGCATCTCTAGCACCCTCCTTCCTCCTCGGAAGCTAGGTCCCTCGCTAACTGACTAACATCGGCGGCGGTGGCCGGTCGCCGCTCCGGCAGATTCTCGGGCTGTCGACCCGTGTCCGATGCCGTCATAACCGGCGCTGTCATTCCCCAAACCCGTCTCCAATTGCAAAATTTGCCGGAATTTCACTTCATTCGGTCCCTTAATTATGGTTCTATCGCGACGAGAAACACTATTGAGTTTGAAAGGGACTTGGGGGTAGCGAGCAGCCGACGAGAGGGACGGCAGCTCAAAGTGGGACCACACAACCCAACAAACGTCACCCGCGATAGCAACGCGACTGCGACCATGGCCACGATGGAGAGTAGGACCGGCGACCCGAGAGAACGAGATCAATCGGGACTGTACGACGCCCCAAACTCGTATCGCGAACTTGGAGAATTCTCTACCAAGCCACCAGTTCAGGATGAACCCGATTCGTCTCGGGGGCAGCGCGACGGCGAGATTCGACATGGTGAACCCGTGTTGCCGCCCTCAGGAGGTGAACAGAAGCGCGAACAACTTGAGGAGCAAGGCACAAAGGAAATGGAGGTGTCGATGTTGGCTACGCAAGTCTACACGCACTCGTACTTGGTCCTCTTCTCCATTCTGGGTACCCTCGCACGTCTGGGTTTGACAGCATTGACCCAGTATCCCGGCACCCCCGTGATCTTCAACACGGTTTGGTCCAACTTCGCAGGTAGCCTCGTCATGGGATTCTTGACCGAGGACCGCATGCTCTTCCGTCACGAATGGGGCAATCCGATCTACGATCAAGCCATCCAGCGCGCGAAGCAAAAGACCCGCGACGAAGAGGGCGGCTCTGGTTCGGCCCCTTGGATGGACTTGACGACGGCGAAGAAGGCGCACTTGGCAACGAAGAAGAGCATACCGCTGTACACTGGACTGGCCACGGGATTTTGCGGGAGCCTTACCACGTTTTCAAGCTTCATCAAGGATGTGTTCCTGGCGTTGTCCAATGAAATGACGACCCCTGGTGTAGCAGACTCGCCAGCTGGTCGCAATGGCGGGTATTCGTTCATGGCTATGCTTGCGGTACTGATTACGACCATATCACTGTCTTTGTCGGGGTTGGTTATCGGAGCGCACCTGGCCATTGCGTTGGAGCGGGTGACGCCCTCCATCCCATTTCTGTTTGCACGCAAGGCTCTGGATCCTTTAGCCGTATTACTTGGCTGGGGATGCTGGATCGGCGCCGTCCTGCTGTGCGTTTTTCCGCCCAACAAGTCCTGGCGCGGCCAAGCGACCTTCGCCCTGGTGTTTGCGCCGCTCGGTTGCCTGGCCCGCTTCCACCTCTCCCTGTACCTGAACGGACGGGTGGTGACATTTCCCACGGGCACGTTTGCGGCCAACGTGCTGGGTACTATGCTCCTGGGTATGGCATGGGACATTGCGCATGTGCCAATCGGAGGCGTGGTCGGGTGCCAGGTGTTGCAAGGCGTGGAGGACGGATTCTGCGGGTGTTTGACAACCATTTCGACCTGGGTTTCCGAGCTCAGCAGTCTACGAAGGCGGAGTGCGTGGGTGTATGGAACGGCCAGCGTCGTGGTGTCGTTGGTGTTGATGATTGCCATCATGGGCGGCCTTCGGTGGAGTGACGGATACAGCAAGCTGCTGTGCTCGGTGTAAGCGCCTGCGGTGTAACAGAAGGAATCAAACCAATTATTCGATCAAGAGTCAGAAAGGTTACTTGCTGTGAGGGATCAATTTGCCGACGCCACGGTACAGGCGTATCGTTGCGAAAGGGGGATAAACTGGCGTGAAACATGCGGCTTTAAGCAACGTCACTCAACACCAACACATTGCACTGCGAGTTTCCCGTCGATTTGTGTTATGTTATGTACAGAAGGTTGTTTTCCGGAGAACCTGCGGACTGTTACTAACTACCCGTCTTGCTTGTTTGCCTCGTGCCCGTGCCAGGTCGCCGCTCTCGCCTCAGGTTGCCAGCCGTTGACAACTGCGGCAGGCGTTGCTCGGCCCACCTCTCTCCCTCTTCACCCGAGCAACTCGGCATACTACTAGTAGGTAGCCAACCTCCCGTGGACAGCGCTTTTGTCAATTATTATTGCTTGCACGTCCTACATCGCCAACCGTCAGGATGTTTCCACCCTATTCTGGCCCCCAGATGCCACCGCAATACTATGGCCCCCAGATGCCGCCGCAGTACTCTGGCTCCCATGTGCCGCCGCAGTACCCTGCCCCCGATATGAGCTCCATCTTTGCCCCGATGGACACGAGCAACATACATATCACTGCGCCCCAGTGTCCAGCTCGATTTGTTCATGGTTTGTACTGTGGGCAACCACCAACGGTCACTTGCCCCGAATGTCTTCTCGTGGCGGTACGCTGCACCTCGTTGCTTAGAAAGGTTTCTTTCCACTACTGACCTCTCCTAGTACTGTAGCGATGCGTGCAGAGTGAATGATTGGCACTTTCACAGATACGACTGTGTCAATTTCACGGTGCCTGAAGACGGACCGGATCTGAAGAGCGGAGACGACTCTTGGGAGGATCCGTGGTTCTGGGCTAAACACGCGGCAATAGACGTGTTGAACCTTGAGAAAAACGAGGGCAAGGAGTTTGACGGTGATCTTGACCTCCTCTTAGTTGGAGGTACAAAATTTCAAGGCATCCCTGGCCCATGCAATCTTACTGACGTAAATAGAGTCGTGTCTCCGTCACCTCATCTACAGCATTGCCAAACTTCCAGAGACGGCCACCCCCAAGATCACCGCCACCCTCAACGAGACCTCGCCTCACCACCTCGCCCGCTTGATCTTAACCGTACTAATTCTCACCGATGACTCCTCTGACCCGATGGTCAACGCTGAGTTGGCGGTACACCTCTGGTATTCAGCCAAGCTCCCCTACACTTTGTTTTGTCACCTGGGGCGCATTGCAGGGAATACCCTGTTGACTGTCTTGGATGATGTCAGGCAATTGTATGATAACGGTCAGCTTCCAGAGGAAATGAACTTTCCCATCTCAATGCCACGAGGAAAGGCATCGGTGATCATCGACATCAACCGGGCTCAATGGTGTCAAGTCGTCGGGTTTCTGAAACTCGCCCAAACCATCAACGAACGCGACGGTGCTCTTGTCAGAGGCTTGGATTGCAAGAAGTTTGCGCAGCCCTTCCCTCAGCTCCTCCAACGGATGACTCGCTCCAGAGCCACGGGGATGAAGCGTTGGCGATTCGATGGGCTTTTGTTGCCGTATGCACATCCCCGTGAAGAGTTTGTTGTTTTGAACCCGTGAGTTCCATCCGTTATCGGCCTAATAAAAAATGCTGACAGCGATGAGGATTTTCTTCAGCGACTCTATACACTATCCTATGGGTGCGACTCAGGAACCCCTCTCAGAGTGGCCGATGGAACTTCTCGACTACCCATGCGGCCCAGCACAGAATGATGTTTATGGCAAGATGTTTTACTACGTGCGAGACTTGTGCGTTTCCTTCCAGAAACGCATCAAGATACTCCCACTAGAGATTCGTACCATCTCAAAGCTCATCCACGAGCTTCCTGCCTATCATATCATAGGATCTACAACGAAGCAGTTCGACCGAATCGAGGTTTGTTACTGATTCTTCTGGGACCATTTTCGCAAATTACAGGGCTAATTCACTCCAGGCTGCTCATTACTGGGACAGAAGACCTTTTCTTACCTCCGTGGTGATGACCGACCTTCTCCGACATGAGGACGAAAACCCGAACGCTACACTACTAACACTCACTGGGCGAAGTGTGGTTCATCAGATGGGGTCGGTGAAAAATATTCTCGACATAGAGCGAGAGCTCTTGTTTGAAAGAGCCGGCTCGGTACTGGACGAGTACGCTCCACCCCTGGCAAAGGGAGACCCTGAGGATACAAAGGCAGCCATTCGTCGAAGAGTTGGTATCATTTTATGGCGAAACTGGGACAAGTTCTCTGCGCAGTAAGCTACCCTGATTATGTTCCATGCCTGCTCACTGACACTTATTCCCTAGATACCTCAACGCACCGCACTACTTCCAGCTCCTCAACCTTGTCACCGGTGTCGACCGGCCGGAGCGTGGTCTCGTCGCTACAGGCTTTCTTGGCTTAGCTCTGAAGCAGAAGAACAACATTACCCGCCGCTGGCCAAACCGCCTTATTCATAACCGCAGTATCATTCCAACACTGCGAGACTTCAACCGCTGGCTGGGTTGGGGCAACAACATGCCTCAAAGGTGGCTTGAGTGGAAGAAGTTTGGTGATGTTGAGAACGAAATGTGGGGCAAGCACTTCAGTCTAGCCTTGTCTGAAGAAAAGGCGAGGTCCACCGGCACTTTGCAAGAGTTGAACCTGGATCAAGCTATCAAGGAAATATTCTCAGTCCGGCAAGACCTAGATGGCGAAGAGGTGACTCGTGAAGCTGCGATCAATGCCAAGAAACCCGAAGATGGGGATAAGTCGAAGGGTCTCCAGGACGAAATGAATGGAGCTGACGGAGGCAAGGATGGCAAGACGGCGCACGACATGGAAAAGAATGATGGAGAGAAGAAGGCAAAAGCGAAGACAACCGACAAGACTAAGGCAAAGAAGAACAACAAGAAGAGTAACAAGAAGAGCAACAAAGGCGGGAAGTAATACCGCCGGGAAGAGAGTTTGCTGTTGAGTCACTAGGATGGAACAGGCTGCATGTCAACCCTGCAAACCTAGAGGAAGTGTGTCATAACTGTCTTTACAGATGCAGGTTCCCTTTACACTTGAGTACGATATGTTAAAGTAGCATTCGGGCAGACCTCTTTGCGAGTATTCCATGTGACTGTGAGACTGCGGAGGCGGGATTGTGTATAACTTTGCATTCAGTCATTGTATTACCAAACAGACAAGCTGACCTGACTCATTCTCTTGTCACAAACTATGGCGCTGAGAAGTATAAAACCTAGTATAATCATCGTCCTCATAGTCTCAACCCATCACCACCAGCGCATCTGATTATCTACGACACTATAAATTATCAACGCCATGATTTGTACCTTGTTACAAGGGAAGATTGAAGCGTCACTAAGATAAGCCTCCCAACTCAGGTCCTCGCGGTCAACCGAATGCCGATGATTTGGTGCAACGCGCGAGCGGAAACCCCCATCAACCAGCGAGCCGCAACTTGCGCCAGTGCTTACTGGCCAATGACATGGGCGCTGTCAGGACATGAGTATACCTTGCTGCACCGGAAATGAGGGTTCAGGGACGCGTCAGCCTGGTATAAAAGAGCGAGGTTGTCGAGTTTAGCCTGGCGTTCTGGTTGACGCCTGTCCATCTCTTAAACGCATACTAAAATGTTGCGACGGCTGGGGACAAAAGCTTCACCCAGCTGAAGAGTCTTGGTGTTGACGACCCCAATGTCGAACCAAATCCGTGGCGTTCAGGGTTACTTGGCCATGATATGGAAGCCCGCGTCTCCGGCCGCGTGGAACTCTGCAGAGTGTGCCGCAATGGCGGACGCCCTATACGGCACAGAGTGTTGGGACAAGCTCCAATCCGAGGGCGAGCACGGAGGCGTCGACCTCACCGATCTGGCCGGGGAGGTGAAGGCACCCTCATTTAGGAACTTCTCAAGAAGAAGACTAGAGTGTTGGTCGATGCCACCCTTGCCAAGTTGCCCCATCATTGCTGAAGCGAATGGGATGGCAGATTCTTCTGCTTTTCCACCGATATCGGTCATGACAGGCTCTAAATATTGCCGGGAGACCATCTGTATCTTCATCGCTAACGAACTTCGGGGATGGGCCTAGCGGACTGGCTGGCAGACGACCTCCAGGAATATTGTGTCTTTGAAACAATCAAGACGGCATGGCGCCAACGATTCAACTGGTACATCTAGTCATAACCCCCCAAAATGTGACGGGCATGACATGGAGTACCATCACGAATACGCGCTCGTGAAGGAGCACCGGCTGCCTATCCTCAGTAAGACGAACGCAGTGAATACCTTATAATCGACACGTGGCTGGCATCCACCACCCGGGACTGGACGAGAGACCATGGCACTCGGTCGAAGACGAAGATATAGAAGTATAACAACTCGCTGAAGGCATCGAGTTCATCGACCTGACGACCAGCGACAACGACGACGACGTTGCCGTCTGGGATTGAGACGACGCAACGGGACTTTGAGACGGCGTTTGTAGCAAAAATGCAACAAGTTCTTTGTCCACGATGCGGCAGATACCGCCAATGGTATCAAGCTCCCTGGCATGGTTATAATGTTGACACTATACTAGATGCTGGACGTCTACAAGACGTTGCAGACGCTCTTGCTCCCAAAATAAAATAGCGTGCTTAACTGCAGCAAGCCCGGGCTCAGCAAGACGTTTGAGCCCATTATGACTCTGTGTTCTATTGCCCTAGCACATATGTCCCACCAGGATGTCGTGGCGAACCCCCAGGGCACAAGCTCACCAAGGGCCAGATGTATAGCAAGCCGGGCACCTGGGGCATCCAGTGCTAGTGCTACTATAAGGTACAGCACACCCACCGCAGCGTCAAGTTGGGCAATAGCAACATCAACCGCGAACGCATTACCGTCGTAACGAGTTCCACCATCGTATCTTATAGGAACTTCAGTGGCGCCTTTACGCGAACCATCAACAGTGTCCCTAAGTTCACATCAGGAAGAAGCCAGAACTCCACCCACGTTACAGTTGACTTTGTCGCCTTCCTATCGCCCGCCACTATCTTCTACGATAAGTTGACTGAGGCGAAACGCAAAGATACCAATACTATCTAGCACCTTACCTCTATCATCGCCAACCGAGGGAATACGGCCAACATAAGACCCCTCGTTGTCCTCCTCAGCGGCATGCCAATGGGCAGAGGGCCGCAGGACCTAGAAGGTATCCTCCCCCTCATCACGATGCGCCGCACCCTCCCGGAAGACATGGCCAGGCTCAAGGCAGCCTACGCGGCGGCTGAGAACAGTATCAAGGCCAGCGCCGCTAACGCCACCAAGGACAAGATCCAGCTCTAGTACAAGACAGCTTGCGATGTCCTCAGCCCGCTTATGTTCTTTCGCGATTTCAGCGGCCCGTTCCTTAGCGGCACTATCCCAGACCCGCGCCCCCCCCCCATCCACACACATGAGGCCAAGTTTCTGCCCCTGGAAGAAAGCTTCTGTAGTAGACTATAAGAGCTATAAGAGGAAGTCAACAAGAGGGTCTAGGCGCTTAAGAAGACGCACAACGAGAAAACCATCATAAGGGCCTGGTTAAATCCAGCGAGTTCCAGCAGACCGTGCATAATAGCATTATGCCCAGCCTGCTCAGCCTGCCTAAGGACAAGTGGCTCATCGTCTAGCGACATTCGCCCGATGCTATTGACATCATCGATGAGAACATTTGAGACCTCGGCTACGCCCAGCTCATGGAGCTTATGGCCATTGTTAAATCCATGGCATCCAAAGCGGGCCCCTACTATAGTATTATCTTTACCTAGTACCCTATTAACGCCCACATCATAGCTGAGTGGCTCGAGCTCCGCATGAGAGACTGAGTTTACATTGCTGAGATGTCCGCTATGACCATGAAGCCTGCCAGCTGCCCTGAAGCGACCCGGAAGCTCTATGAGCTTGCCTGGAAGCACCCCGAAAAGGCTATTATCATCTTGTCCATCTACCTGATTGCGGGCGTGGGCCTTGATGGCATACATAACTTTTTCGACTATATTATTAAGGTGGGGGAACTGTACTCGAATAAGCAAACTGACTGGGCGGTTGTGAGGGTCTATCGCTGAGGCTAGAAACATAATGTTGATCTCTTTTCTATCTATGGCGAAGAGAAATCACTGGACTTTGAGATGTACTGGAAGAACAAGCAGAAGAAGTACCTCCTCCCAGACAGAGGCATTCTTAAGGTGATTAATGGAGATGATGGTAGTGTAGAGGATATCTGGCCGACTGAGTAGCTAACTGTATTACCTTCTGAAGCAATATCAAATGCTATACTATTACCTTGCTTAGTATACTGTCTTCCTAACGGTCTTCCTAACTGTCTTCCTATCTAACTGTCTTCCTAGCCTTACAAACCTAACCTAATAAGGAAACAACCAGCCTTAGAAAACCTCAGCTCGTGCAAACAATCCGCCAGCCCTTAGAAACACATAAGGAAACAATCAACTGGAGCCTACTCTCCATTAGGGCAATCCTCCTATATAACAGTAAGGCCAATCACAACTCCTACTACTACTCTATAATTTAATATTGATTGCTTTTCATGCTGCATTATACTACCTTAGCGCATATGTTTATCCTTCCAAACCTATCACCTCCTATCACCCCCTTATAACATTCACTACACCAGGCAAGTTAACTATAAAATCGCCAGTAAGCCTCATCACTAATGCATCCAGACCCAATCATACCTCCCACTGCAACCCAGCTTGACATTAGGGGCAAGCTTAAGCTTATCCTCACTAAGCTCAAGCAGCTTGAGCTACACGGCTGCCCTAAGGAAGGCAATAAAGCCAGCAACCACTAATCCAGAATGTCCCTTATGTACAGTGATATGGATGACAACCTTGCCCAGGTCAAGCACCTCCAAACCAACTACTACGCACGACGAAGAACCCCCATGCCCGCCGCCCATAATCCTCCAAGGCCCAAGAAGCAGCCAGACGACAGCGCCTGGCGCGTCCTAGACTTAGCCCGCCCCCTACTGCACGCCATAACGACGCTAGAAGCGCTCAACCGAGTCGTAGAATTCATTAGGTCCATCCCGGCCTTGCCCTCACCACCGCCCACCTCTCCCCCACACCGAAGCTGCCAACGACAAGGACGTCGCAACCATACGCGCCATCCGGTATACGACTGAGCTCAACTGCATCGCCGACTCGCTCTCCCTCTTCAAATACCGGACCCGAATCTACCTCATCTTCCTCTTCAGAGAGATGGAGGCCATGCGGCCCTGGCACCTGATGCCCGATGGCACATCCAGACCCGTTAGCATGCCCAGAAGCACCTACGAGTACATCACCACCAAAGTCGGCATCACCACCAAGAGCTTAAAGAACAAGATCAACCGCGGCAAAGCCCTGGACGCCCTCTGCGGAGGCCGCTCTGACGCCTCCCTGCTCTTCCTGCTGTCCCTCGAGCGAGTGACATGCTGAGGCCACCATCGGAAAAGCCCAGACTGTGAGGCAGAATCTGAATCGAGATGGGGAAAATACAAGAATTGAGTTGCTGGAGACAAGCTATAATGACTCTATCCGCAACTTACGAGCGAAGCAGTCCCCTTCGATAGCGCAGGACTCGGTGCATTCACCACTCAGGACAGTAGAACTCAGAAGTAGGTACAGTGGCTGTGGCTACTATTCCCGTCACTATCTGATGCATCAATCGGATTGACTGTATGCACATTCATACCTGGGTATCTTATGCATTGCTGTATCCGTATAGGCCTTCTGTGTGGCTTATCAGGTACTGTACGAAGTACCGGTCGCTGAGCCCGCTGCGCCTTCAGCCTTCAGCCCTACCTGCATCCCCATCGAACAACCACCAACCACCACCGGCAGTCCCTCCAATATCCTTGCTCAAAGAAACCACCCCCCCCTGGCCCCTGTCAGGTTCCTCCTTCACTATCACTGGAGTCGGTGCCGGTAGAAAGGCATTCGACCGCCTCCCCTCCCGTGGCCTTGTCCCATGTCCCTCTTGTCTCAGGCTCTCCTCTAGGCTCTCGAGAACAAAATCAGCCTTGGCGTCTTGCGAACGGTCAGGCATCTCACCCGCGTCCCGAAAATTCGACCCTTGTTGCGGTCTAAGAAGGAGGGGGCTGGAATGTGCAACCAGCAGCATGACAACAAACGTAGCTAGGCGCCACGGCTGATCCGAACCAGGCCTCTCCCGGCCGGTGGCGCTGGCGCAGCAAATCATGGCGATCCCAGATTGAGTCTGGACTCTTGGCACGGCCATGGTATTGGCTTCTACCGCGTCTAGGCCGGCAGTCGCCTCAAGCCAGAGGCTGGCGCTGCCTCCCCCATCGCACCCATGGTGCGCGCCTGGGGCTTTGGAGGCTTGGGGTTTAAGGCTGGATGGCTTGCATAGCTTCGATAGCTCAAGCAGGGAGGGCGCTGCCTGCAGCTCACTGCTGAGATATGTAGAGGCCTGCACCCACCGCGTCTAGTTCTGTTGTCATCTACTCTAGCAAATCCCTTGTTTGTCTGGAAGCGTACGGGAATCGTCTTCACGTCGCCCGTCATGTACTCCAATCAGCAGGGCATCGACGCTTCCAACTACGAGTACGACCCCCAGTACCAATCGCAGTCGCCTGGACATCGACAATGGGACTACGGCCAGCAGCACCGGGCGCAACCGACTCATGACCAACACTGGAACGAGGCTCAGCATCAAACGCAGCCAGTCCAAGACCAGCACTGGAACGAGGCTCAGTACCAAACGCAACCAACGCAAGGTCAACAATGGAACGAGGCTCAGTATCAACCACAATCCACTGAAGATCGAAACTGGGATGACGGACTCACTAAGCACCCGGCCCCGCGGAAGCGACCAAACTACAAACCTACGCCTCTGAGATGGTACTTCGTCGTGCTTCTAATTACTTCCCTGATGGCCGTTATGGGTCTTGTTGTGTGGGCGAGACAGGCGATGCCCAACTCGGACAACTCTGCTATAATTCGACACAAGCGATCTGTGTCAGGAGAGCTTGAAGCTCGACAGGGTGGAAGCCAGACGCCGAGCGGTGACGGAAGTGACAACGGAGGCAACAACGCGGATGGCAACAACCTTGGAACAACCACCTACACTAGCCACGTCTCAAGCATGGTCACTGTCCCAGGCACAACTGGAAAATTCACCACCTTGGTCCCGACTACACTTTACGAGACCGTCACCATAGGGCCACCCGAGTTTTCCCAGGGAGGCTATACCACATGGGAGCCCATTACTCTCACCAGCAACGTTGTCTCCTACGTAACAGTCACTAAGCCTGGCTCTGTAACTCAGACCGTCATCGTCAGCGAGAGCACCGGGTACACCGTAATCATGGGCTCCGTAACACCAGTGGCCAGCAGCGCCTACACTGTACACTATTCTTCGACCAAAACCATCACTATGCCCGGTGAAATTGTCACGACCAAGACAACTTTGGCAGAGGAATACGTGTCAACTTCTACGTATGAAGTCTCAGAGGGTATGTCGATGACCTCCGGGGCAGATGAGGGAAGCGTCTTGACGCGGCCCATTGCCACGTCCAAGGTGGAAAGTGTGGGATCGACTACCAAAGCCGCGAGCACCTTCATCACGATTGGCGAGGTCACCATTACCTCTAAATATACTCGACCGAACCCGCCCGGTAACAAGCAGACGGACGTGCCGGGCGACAAGTCGGGCAAAAACAAGCCAGGTGACAACAAGTCCAACAAGGCACCTCCCGAACCGACAGTGAAGCCCTCAGCCAAGGTCATCGACGTTGTCACTGTCGAACCCGACAAAACAATCAAGAAGGTCGAGAAAGTTGACCCCGTCACTTTCGTCTCTGAAATCGCTGGCGGCGAGACGATCATCGTGGTTTCACAGCAGCCAGAGACGTTTGTTACCGAAATTGGCGCCTACACCACGGCCATGGATGTTACCATCTGGGGCGAGGATGGCCTACCAACAACGACTCAAGTCGTCTCAAGCTTCAGCGGAGTTCTAACCACTATCGTCAGCTCGGTCGAGCCGACAACTTTCGTTTCAACAAAACCCGTGTTTCTTACCACCATCACGTCGTCGGGAGACGAGTCAGCAACCATCGCCTCTACCAAAAAAGGAAAGACGAAGACTCTCTCCTCAACCTCGACCGCGTTGATCACGGTGACGCCCACAGTCACTGATTCCGACCCCGAGTCGACAGAGGCCAATGTCAAGGAAGTTATCAAGATCTATAAAATGACGAATGGTGGCTATTTTGTCGGGAAATTTCTTCCTCCGTTCTTGGCTGTGCTCCTGTCGATCCCGGCTCGCGTCATCGACCTCAACGCCCAGCTGTACCAGCCTTTCTATGCTTTGAACCTCCCGAACGGTGCCCACGGACCCAACTCCATGACGCTCCATTTCAGCGGTTGGGCAGGTTTCCTGAAGCCGTTCGTGAGTCTTTCTGAGGGGCAGCCGGTTACATTCTTCACCATGCTCATCGTCTGGTGCACCGCCCTGATGACTCCCGTCGCGACTGAAGCTATTGGAGTCAAGATGCATGGAAATTGCACCTCTTTCGACCCTCACGGCTGTGCTACTGCCCTGGGAGTCTCCCCAAACCCTACGCGGGCGCTCCTCGCTCTCCTCGCCTTGACAATCGTGCTCCTGTGCCTTTTGCTCTTGTTCCTTCGAAACTGGGAGACAGGCTTGCACGCAAATCCTTGGAGCGTGGCCGGTATTGCTTCCCTTGCGACAAACCGTGAGATCCGGCCGCAGAGGTCCACCGAGAGGAAAATTGCCAAGGAGATGGCTGAGAAGCGCTACGGATTTGGCTATTTCGAGAACAGTAATGGTCAGACTGAATATGGGATCGTTCTTTACGACGACGCTGGCCAGAATCTAAGTGCGAAGGAAGTCACAATGGGCACCCTGTCCGAGGTGGACTCCCCGGACTCGCTTGATGCCACGAGAAAGAAGCGAGGAGGCAACCCGTTCATCGCCCTGGGAATTATGTGGCGATTGTGCTTTATGCTGTTTTTGGCGGGGTTGATGGCGCTTGTTCTCTTCTACGGCATCACATTCAAGACGCAGGACAACTTCCAAGGTTTCATGACCAGCCAGACCTTTGGCATCCGCTTCATGTTCGCCGTCCTCGGTGTCATCATTTCGTTTGGGTGGACGGCTCTTTTCATCAGTAAGACTCTCACTTTTGTTTTGTATCGAAATCCCTTACTTACTCATTAACAGGCGTAGCGATGATTGTTCCGTACCATGTCATGTCACACAGTCCTCAGAGCGCGTCCAGCTCCGTCCTCCTCACCCGACCGACAAATGCCTTCTCCGGCATCTGGTCCGCTTTCAAGCACGGGCAGCCTTTCCCGGCCCTCATCGCGCTGATGACCATTCTCTCCGAGTTCATGCCGATTCTACTTGCCAACATTCCGTACACCATAACACAGACCGAGATCACCCACAACATCTGCCTCTACCTTTCCGTCGTAATCATGGGCTTTATGGTCGTGACACTGATCGTCAGCTTCTTCATCCGCTGGCCCCACATACCAGTCGATCCCCGCTCCATTGCCGGTGCTATGTACTACGTGTCCGAGAGCGGTATGCTGGATCACTTCAGCGGGATGGCGAGCATGAACAACAAGGAGCGAGAGCAGCGGGTCCGAGAGGTTGGCGGTAGGTACTGGTACGGAGAGGTTTTGACGAGATCTGGTGCCACGAGACCAGCGGTGGAGCGGGACGATGGCACTCATGATGAAATTATTGGGCCGGCGGGGCAGTCGGTGCACGACATTGACACATCATACCGCGGATACCAGCCTTAAAGGGCGGTGGAAGATTTAGAAGGAAATCAGGTCTTCTTATGCTTTGTACGACTTTTTGGATACCCCGTTTTGCATTATTAGCGAGGATCATACTTATGGAACTTGGATAGAATATCAAGGCTGGACAGGCACTATTAGACATGGACATGGGACATGAGATATCAAGACTTGGGTTAATCGTATCAGGAAGTTATAGGAACACTGGATTCTTAACCTATTTCGTCTCAGGCTAAAAGAATCGTGATCCTCAAGGATCGACCTATCCCTCCTCTTCCAATTCAGTATAGAGGCGAAATATTCCGTTGCCATAGGGCAGTCTGCGCTCGCTTGCGAGATAGCTGCTGATGTTGGGGAGGTTCTTCACCTCCTCGTAAAGTTTGAAGACGCCATCGTACTCTCCCTTTCCATCAGCCGTCTTCGACTTCCGTAGCTTTTCGACAGTTTTGGGGAAAGCATACTTGGTTCCATCGAGACACTATCGCGGTGTGGTTAGCATACTCAAATATTTCAGTTACCGGTATTTGATCACGTACCTGGAAGAGGACCAGGTCGGCGTAGGTTAACTCGCCGCCATACAACCATGGTCCGTCGCCGCTCGCCTGGGAGTCAAGAACTCGCTGGACATAGGCGAGAAATTTGGGGATGCGCTCCTCGACGTAGTACTTGGACCGCCTCTTGGCCTCGGGCTTCTGATCCTCGTAGTACAGGGACACGGCAATAGGGTGGTGGGTCTCATGCATCTCATTCACGAAGCCGTCGATGAGGGTAAGGACAAGCTGGTTGAGGTGGAAGACGCCGTTGCCCTCGCTCGGGGCCAAGCCCAGCCTCGGGGCGAGGTAGAGGAGGATATTGGGCAGCTGGTGGAGGACAAGGTCGCCGTGCTTGAGGATGGGCGGAGCCAGAATAGGCAGGTTTGTAGCGTCGCCGATGTTTTTGGCCGAGATGTACTCGAGCACGACCGGGACGACTGGTTCTGGCGCCTTGGCGTGGTCGATGTACGGGACTCCAGCTTGTTCGAAGAGAAGGCGGATCAATTCGCCGCGACCAGGGAGGCCGGCCCAGTAGATGAGCTCGTAGGGCGCATCGTCGTCGTTGGTCTCGAGGCGTTTGGACGACATGATGAGCTGTGATGGGCGTGTGAGGTAAAGTAAAGGACAAGAAAAAAAGAGGCAAAGGGCCAAGCTGTTGGAAAGAAGATGATTTATTCGACGTCATGAAGTTGGAATTCTCGTGCGTGACAATCAGGTGAAGTGGGGGTGGGTTGACTTCCCCGCCATGACAGTAAGCGCTGACATGTTTCGCGGGGTTTGGGCTATGATCGGGAGCGGCGGTTAAGGAAAACGTATCTGACATTGAGTAGTACTATTCAGGAGTACAAACCAGATGTATGGCAAATATAGTGTACGTAGCTCAACATGACTAGATAAAGTTCCTGGAATGGCCCTGTGAGATAGAAGGACTGAGAACTCGGAAACTAGAGACAGAGTGACAGAGATTATTATACCTACTTGTATGCTTTCAACGATGCGTATGCACTATGGAAGTTGAGGGCCTCGTCGAATGGGCGCTCTATCATTCAGTCACTTCTCAAATGAAGTTATCACTCAGTTTGGGTAATTGATAGTCTAGTTTAGGGACAATTGGAAACAATCTCCCATATGTACACCTCACCTCCTCTAGCAGCCCCCTACCTCTCGTTCGGCAGCGCCCTATACCCGCTAAATCTCCACTAGACCCTTGCTGCAACAGCCCCGTAGTTGCCGTCGCCATAGTGGGGCTTGATTGCTATGTCGCAGGTGCTCCGCAAGTCGTCATGGGACCTTCTCTTTACGGCGGCTTGGAGCTCTTATCTCTACCCGCCCGGCCGCCCTATATCTTCTTCAACTCCTCAGTCAAGAGCTCGCAAACCATTGTTGCCCCTCCTTCACAAACCGCGACAATGGACGAAAAGGCTGCTCTTCCGCCGTACAGCGCCTTGTCGCTGCCTCCGCCGGCTGCTGCTGTCGTCGCCGCCCATGGCAGCCGACTCAGAAGCCGCCGAGCTATGCGCCGGTCTCGCGCCGTCAAGCTGTTCGCTCTGGCATGCCTCGCCTTCCTCGCCTTTGCGCAGTGGAAACAAATGCAGCCGAACTCCGAGCCACGGCTGTCGCTTAAGAAGCTCCACGAAGACCTCGCGACGTGCAAGAAGATCCGAACCAAGCCCCAAGACCCATCGGGCCTGGGCCGCGATAAGAACGCTCGCTACATTGATGGCGGCAAGCCGACGCTGATAAAAAATGCCACCATCTGGGTTGGCGAACCCGTCGAGGGCACGAGCGAGGAGGACGCGCGAGCTGGAAAGGGTTGGGAGTGGATCTCCGGAGACGTCTTGCTCGAGCATGGCCTCATTAAGAAGGTCGAAGCCAATATTGCGTCCGATCTGCTGAGCGATGATGCCATAATCTACGACGCTGGGGGCCGGCAGTTGACGAGTGGAATCATCGACATGCACAGCCATGCCGGCGTCTATCCATTGCCCTCACTCGACGGCAACGCGGATGGCAACGAGATGTCCGACAACATCACGCCCTGGGCGCGTGCAATTGACGCCATCTACCCCTTCGACACCCAGATTCAAGTCATCAAGTCCGGCGGCGTAACGACCTCGCTCGTTTTACCTGGCTCCGGCAACAACATTGGCGGAGAGGCCTACATCATCAAGCATGCCGTCGGCAAAGCCGATGGCCGCAAGGAAATCAGTGCTGAGGACCTCCTCGCAGACCCGGATCGCAACTGGCGGTACATGAAGATGGCCTGCGGAGAGAACGCGAAGCGCGTCCACGGTGGAGTTGGCCGAAGGCCATTCAGCCGAATGGGCGAGAGCTATGACTTCCGTCACGCATTCGAACAGGCTCAGGAGCTGGTGCAGAAACAGGATGATTGGTGCGACAGGGCCGAGGCTGTGGGTATTGACGCGATGGATGAATATCTGCCCCAAGTCATTGCCTGGGAGGCCTTGGCTGCTGCTCTCCGTGGCCAGGTCCACATCAACACGCATTGCTACACGGTCCCAGACCTTGAGGCTATGGTTGATCACACCAATGAGTTCAAATTCCCCGTCCGAGCTTTTCACCATGCTCACCAGACATATCTGGTACCGGAGGTTAGTATGCTGACATGTCACGAAATACGGGGAACTATGCAGTTAACACTTGCTAGATTCTCAAAAGAACATGGGGTGGCCGCCCACCTGCTTCGGCCCTCTTCGCCGATAACATGTACTACAAGACGGAGTCTTATATCGGCTCCGAGTACGCTGGCAAAATTCTTTATGAGAACAACCTAACGACCGTTTACGTCAGCGACAACCCTGTTCTCAACGCCCAGCATGTCCTCTTTGAGGCTGCCAAGGCATACCACTACGGTCTGCCCTACCATGCGGCGCTCTCTGGTGTGACTTCTGCGCCCGCAGATCTGCTGGGTATGGGTCAGAGACTGGGCAAGGTCAAGCCAGGATTTGATGCCGATATTGCCGTCTGGGACAGTGATCCCTTGAGCGTAGGCGCGACTCCGGTACAGGTTTGGATCGACGGTACAGCCCAGTTTGAGAATCCAATCGAGCTTTCGAAGCCATTGGGTGCTCCGATCAAACCCGACGAGTCGCTCGGCAAGGTCGTTCAAGAAGAACCTACCATGATGACAGATGCGCTGTTTAGCGGAGTCACCAAGGTCCTGCTCTCCGACAACAGCAATTACGAGTCCTCCGGGGAATCTTTCAACGTGGCCATCTCCAAAGGAAAAATCTCTTGCATCGGTGTCTGCGATGCGGAGTTTAAGGTCGGTGCTGCATCTGGTGCGAAGATTGTCGCTCTGGAAAACGGGTATCTCTTCCCTGCCCTTACCGGCGTGGCTGGCACTCTTGGTCTAAATGCAATTGATGCCGAGGGCACGACTGATAACGGCCCGAATGTTGGTATTTTCTCCCGGGCTGTTGACGGCCTGATGCTCGACACAAAGAAGCTCCACGTCGCAGCCAGGTACGGTGTGACACGAGCGATTTCCGCCCCGACCTTCTCTGGCGGATCAACACACTACGGCACAAGTGTAGGCTTTGTGACGTCGGCTTTGACGAGCCTTGAGGAGGGTGCCGTATTTGCGTCGGACCTAGCAGTGCACTACACCCTTGATGTGAACGTAAGGGCAGTGGGCAGCTATTCCGCTGCATTCGGGCTGCTGCGGTCAAAGCTGCTGGCGGCCGCGACGTCTGCAGAGCCTGCCCGGGATGCTCAAACCAACCGGAACAAGGCTCTCAATGGAGAGTCTGTCCTGGATCCTTACTCGGAACAGGCCTACCTGAAGAAGGTACTGAATGGAGAGCGTGCTCTTGCGCTCACGATCAACGGTGCCGATGGAATTGCCACGGCTTTAAAGATCAAGTCGCAAATTGAAGACGTTCTGTTGACTTCCCAAGCAGCCCCCAAAATCAAGCTGGCAATCCTTGGAGGTGCCGAGGCTCACCTGGTTGCCGACGAGCTGGCTGAAGCCTCTGTGGGCGTCATTCTCTCACCTCTGCAGTCCACAGGCGAGAGCTGGGACTCACACCGCGCGTTATCAGGCGCACCGCTCACTAATGGCACCACCATCGACGTGCTCCTCGACGCTGGCGTGGAGGCGGCAATTGGGCTGAGAGAGGACTGGGAGATACGTGATCTAACCTTCGCGGCGGGCACTGTGTTCAAGAACAGCGACGGGCGACTGAGCGAAAAGGCGGCGCTCGATCTCGTGAGTACCAACATTTACCGTATCCTCGGAGTGAAAGTCGACCAGATCGAGGATGCGGGTCACTTCGTTGTCAGCGAGGGCAGCCCGCTAGAGGTTGGATATCGTATCAAGGCGGTTGGGTCTGGCAAGGACAAGATTTCCGTGTTTATTTAACCTTCCGAAGTTGGCATCATGCTGCTTTCATTCCAATCTAGAGCGTCTTGTTGGGTTTTTCATTGACGGTCGTGTCTTGAACCAGAGTTTATTACTAAAGGTACCCCTATGGTGGTTCATGTAGTGAGAGCACTCACGCAAGCTGAGTCTTCTAAGTGCGTTGTGGATATTGTCTCTACTCTTACATCACTGCCAGTCTTCTATATTGATGGACAGTGTTCCTGTGGCGGTGCTTAGGTTTGCATCGCAATGTTTGGTCATATTCAACGGCCTGATATTGAGTTGCGAGGCAATGATAAGAGATCCTTGAACGTTCGTTATATCAACTGGCATTCAACTACTCCCTGCAGCTGTTACGGCGATGATAGACCGCTAGGGCGACGTTGCGAGAGAGATTGAGCACCCCGACAATGGCGACAGACTTCTCCCGGGGATTGGAGACGACTTGACAGAAATCTTACTTCGTCTCACCGTATCGACCACAACGACAAGCCAAGAAAAGGGAAAGAATTTCTGCTTGGCTGCGTCTAGGACCTCCTATGGTATGTTTCTCCATTCACATTCTACGTATTAGAAAAGTCCACCTAAAACACCATAATCTGGATTGTCGCAGCCTCATACCACATACGACCATAGCTCTTAGAAAATACGGGATCCCGTCCGCTCTCCCCTAGTCAAACTGAGAAGCGGCGAATTAGTACTCGGGTCGGTGACGACCGGGGAATCCTCGCTGTTGTATGTTCGCTTTTTTGCTCTTTGTGGATAATTTTGTGGTAGACAGGGTCACGATGCCCTCATTAGCGTTGTGGTTGCATCCTCAGGTACATACGACCACAGCTCTTAGAAAATACGGGATCCCGTCCGCTCTCCCCTAGTCAAACTGAGAAGCGGTGAATTAGTACTCGGGTCGGTGACGACCGGGGAATCCTCACTGTTGTATGTATTTTTTGTTCTTTTTGGATAGGGTATGAACTGAGGCGCGGCTATTCCTATGTGGTGAAGCTCATCGGTCTCGGGACCGTGGTCCAAATTTTTTTTTTTTTGACTGCACATGATTACGGAACACGCCGTGAAAAGGCGGAAGCTTTCGGTAGGCCAGTCAGTGCGAAAATGCGATGGCAATTGAGAGGGAGAAACGTTCGTTGACTTGATGAAACTGGTTATATTTTCTTTGTTTAGCAGTGTGCCTTGTTCCGCTCTTCCAAACACATTGCCTAGGCTAAGCTAAGTGAACGGGTTCGAGCTGGACCCTTCATACTCGTTTCCCGCTTTCTACCGTACCTAGCACCGGCACATGGCGTTGTAGTTTAGAAGTTTGGGCGAGTCATCGCCTGGAATGTGCATATGCGGGAAGACAGAATCGTTGATGCATTTCTCTTGGTGATGATTGGGTGCCTGGTTTCATGCCTCGTCCCCGATACAAGGCCGTCCGCATTTCCATGTAGCCCTGCTTTGTCGGGACCGCCGCTTTTCAAGCTTTTCTTACTCATACTGCTCACCCTTCATAGTCTTGATTGCAGAGACGTTCTATCCCGTACCCGGCGACTCCCTGTCTGCTAAAACTCAAGACGGGGCAGCGTCGCTATGGCTCAGGTCTCGCCAAAGCACATCATCATCGCCGGGGACGCTCCCGTGCAGCTCTCCCTCTATCCACCAACAGAAAAGTTCCATCCAAACAGTAGGAACGATCACGGGGCGCGGACACATTGGTTTCATGTCGGCGCCGATCTTTTGGCCAAGCTTCTCGATGCTGGGCTCAATAGCTCTAACCGCCAAGTTCAAGTACACAAACCCAGCGGCCTGGGGAACCCAGAGAACAACAGGATTCAGTTCATCGTCGAGTTGGAGGCTCACTAGTCACCGAGCCAAGGGTACAAAGAACCCCTGGCCTTCAGGCTCAGCGAAGACTGGGCTGGGATATCTAGGGAGCAAGCCGTCCTTGGAGATGGTATATCGAGCTTCGGAGGTGATGCAGGATCTCAAGCAGGATGAACTGGGGAGGACGATCGTTTTCGAGATCCCGTCAGATGACATCGCTCGGGGCAGTGGTATCAACTGGTCTCTTCTTGACCACATTACTTGAACGGCGCGCCCTTACCTAGACAGCTCCGCGAATATCTGGCAGAGATGCTTCACGAGACCTACTGCGACGAGAGGAAAAAGAGCAACGAGAGGGAAAAGATAGCAGGTGATGACGAAGAAAAGAAACTTGCACCCTGGAACGAGACAAGTCAAGAACTGAAGGAATCGTCACGGGCTCACGCGGACTCGATACCATCCAGGCTCCGTAAGATCGGGTATTTCCTGGCTGAGAAGCAGGAGCACCGCAAACCGGTTACGAGTTTCATTCCACGACACATCGAACAGATTACCGAGATGGAGCATGGACGATTGAATGCCGAGACGCTGCAGAACCAGTGGGGGAAGGGCGAAGAACGCGACGTTGATAGCAGGAAAAGCCCATTCCTCGACTCACGGGGCGACCTGGCGGAGCATTTGAAGGATATCCATCGCGGAATGGTCAAGAGCTATCCCAAGATTCTACCCGAGTCATACAAAATCTATGAAATGGTTCTGAAGGGTACGAATATTTAACGCGTCTAAGGAAGATGATTGTTTCATGAGCCTGCTTGTTGAGTTACCCTAGTCCAGTGTCTCCTGTACCATTCAGAGTAATATTTCTTTCTACGTCTTTCCTTGACTGTTTTCTTTCCTCGCGCTTTGAGATTGCTTTCCACACCCCAACTATAATCAGAGTCAATGCGAGAGACAGTACAAAGTACAGCCATATCCAATGCGAAACAATATTGTGGTCATCATCCGCCTGCCCTGCATGCCAGTTGAAGATGCCCATGCTGAAGATAGTCTGAACCGGTGGTATTAGAACTCGGGTCTTCTGGCGTAAAGAATTGGAAATACGAACAGCCATGAAAGTCGCAGGAAGAAAGATGAGGGTTACGATAGCTATCGCCTTGAGGGACAAGCTGTCGCGTTGTTGAACCTGACAAGTTAGAATAATACCCTCCGCTGAGTTTGGCGGGGTTGCATACCGCCGCCCTCATGTCGTTGTCGAACTGCAGCCAAGTCAATTACAAAGAATGAGATGATTCCAGTCCATGACCTACTTTGCTCTGATGATACTCGATCATATCACGGGTACTGTTCAGCTCGTGAATGAGACTCTTCAGAGTAGCCTGTTGGCTTACGACATTCGCCGACAAAGTAGGCGAATAGCCATCCACGTCATCCTCGGTTGAACAACGTCTTGAAAGAACCCCAAAGGCCTCGATCAATGTCCTCGCTAGCTCAGTAGCAAACTCCCACCGGCGGTGGAGGAGCAGGTTCTTCTCCCGCACCTCAAAAAACGTCTCTCTGGCTGATTGGGATGCCTCGCCTGTCATCTGAGATGGATCCAGGTCAGCATCTAGTTGCTCTTTTATACTGTTCACCTCGACTAGTATTTGATCCACCTGCCACCGCAATAGCGCCGCAGGCAGCATCATCATGTCGAGGGGCAGGGGGTCAGGGTAGTCGTGCGGGAAGGGGTCGCGGAAGAGCTCGGCCTCGACGGCGTCGCTCCAAAAGCTTCCTGGGCGGACGAAGAGGAGGCATTGCCAGTCGGCGTCGCGCTGGTGGCTTTCTGTGGCTTGCTGGGTGAGGGAGAGGGCGAAGAAGGGGAACTTGTCATCTTTCGGGGTCTGGGCAATGAAGCTGATGGAGTCGGGCGCTTCTATAATTGCTGAGCCGGCTGTGTTGTTCTCAATGAAGACTTCAAAGCGTTGGTTGATCCAGCTACTCTTCTTAGCAGCCTCTATGAACGAATTTTGCTTGAAGAGAAGACTTTCCTGCGGTGCCGCTGCGCGATTCTGGGTTGATGCCGCTTTGTCCATTGTCTCGGAGTATCTGACGAGGCTAATCCAGTCAACTATTATGCCCTTGAGGTCTAGTCAAAAGCACGCACACGATTCTAAATCGATTGTTGCTGAAAAGCTTCCGTCTGTCTCTCTTTGACATTACTTAGTAATAGTATTGGTCATTCTTCGTGAAATCATACTTGAGACGGCTCGGTAATGAATGCGATGGCGTCCTGCTCGGGTTTCCATATCCATTGAATCGGCAACTGTATTTTCCATCCTGTCCTCTGCGCAAGTCGTTAGTGAGACGCCAACATATATATGAGACTAGATAGCAACCCACCTGAAGGATGGCAGCACTGGTTTCGTAAGTTGCGAAGTCAACTGTGGCTTTGTTCGAGCTAGACGGAGACAGTGGAGGACCTGTCATGTTGGTGCGTGTCGCAATTCGAGACCTCCTCGAATCACACGATGGAAAGTGGTGAGAGGCATGTAACAAGAATAATGCGGCTGTAATCGGCAGGCTGTTGCATCAACTCACTGAAACCCAGAGCCTAGACGACGGTTACTGATATGGAAGGAAGAGAGGTTCAGAGATATTGCGGCGGGGAATGATGAGAAGGGATGGTCTCATTTCATTACATAATGCTGACGGTTACAAGAGAAACGAGGCTGGCGGCAAGACTTGCACATTCGCTGATGCAGCCTCAGCGAAGTCAGCCAGCTTTCGAGGCCGCGTAAGACGCCCCATGAGAACTCAGCCAGCCCTCAGCTTTCGAGAAGCGGGTTACTTCAAAGCCTCTACAATTTGAAGATTAAACAAGTCATGGCCTTCATAAAGGATGAGTGACATCGGATTTAGGCTCTCCTGATATACCTGCTGTGCCGTCGTAGCTGGACACGAGCTGCAAAAAGGCGGCGCTGAAATGAAGGGATAGCCACTGCTTAGGCTGAGACAAGTGTTTCAGTCCGTTCGCTGTCAGTGACAATCTCACGTTGCCCGTCTGCGAGCTTTGTTGGCCTCATGTATGAGATCCAGCTGGGCTAGCTCCTCACTCGATGTTATAGTGACCCAACGTCGGAGATGGGAACAGGAAGTTTTGGCAAATACCTAATGGCGATTGGCTATAGCTTTGCACCCAAGCATGGTGCCCGCCTCTGACATGAACTGTGTCAATTTGGTAGGACAAATGAGATGCTATGTCTTCCAAGAGTGGTGGCCGCATTTGCTAGTAACTGAAGAGAAGGAGATTGAAACCTGATGGCCTACTAGAGCGTGATCGGATCTTATCTAGCCTATCTGTCCTATCTATCCCATCTTATCGCGATTGGGTGGATTATTAATGGCGGTGGGGCTTCGCGCGCGCGTATGACCAAATAATCCGTCAACCGGCGCTCCCCCAGACTCAGCTTTGACGACGCCCCGCTGATTTCTCGCGCCATCCACCAACGAGCGATGAGGTGATGGAAGCATTTCCCTTCACTAGGGCCCCGGTTCGGCAGTCCGTCAGTTTGATGGGAAGCTTCCTCCTCCGGCCGCTGGGACAATAAATACCTTCGCGATCCCGCCATGTTTTCGAGAGTGTGTACCACGAGACAGACATCCCGGCGTCAACAAAGCACCACACGAGACATAAAGTACAGACGTCCATGTTGAGTGTGGCTGCTGCGACGACAACCAGACAACGCTTTGCTGCCGCGATCCTACCTTTATTAGCTACTGCTGCTTCTACTGCCACTTCGCCAACTCCGTCTACAAGACCCCAGCAAAGACACATCCGCACCGCAAACATGACGGCTGTCGGTCCCGTTATTGCCCTTTCCCACGGCGGAGGTCAGTTGTCCTCCCAAGTCGGGTCATCATGACTTGGTCTACTTCCGTATTTCCGCCATGTCCGAGCTGACAGAGATGCCTTCCTTCACCACAGGACCTATGCCTCTGCTCAATGACCCCGGGCACAAGTCCATCATCTCTTCACTCAAGAACCGTGTGCCCAAGCTCCTCAAGCTCGGCACGCCCGACCAGCCGCGTGCCATCGTCGTCGTCACCGCGCACTGGTCCACCGCCAAGCCCACCATCTCGTCGGCGGCCTCGCACAGCCTCTACTACGACTACTACGGCTTCCCGCGCGAGACGTACTCGCTCAAGTACCCGGCGCCGGGCTCCCCCGCCATCGCCCGCGAGCTCCGTGACGCGCTGGCCGGCGAGGGCGTGAGCGCGGACCTCGACGACGAGCGCGGCTGGGACCACGGCGTGTTCGTGCCGCTGCTGCTCATCAACCCCAAGGCCGACATCCCCGTGGTGCAGGTGTCGGTGCTGGACTCGGAGGACCCGGCCGCGCACCTGCGCATGGGCAAGGCGCTGGCCAAGCTGCGGGCGTCCAACGTGGCCATCATCGGCTCGGGCTTCGCCTCCTTCCACAACCTGGGCATCATGCGGTCGCTGAGCATGGCCGGGCCCAAGCAGCGCGCCGAGTTCCGCGGGGCGTCGGACGCCTGGAACGGCACGCTGACCGAGGCCACGGGCAAGAGCGATGTCGCTGGGCGCTGGGAGGCCCTCAAGGGCTGGCGCGAGTTTCCCTACGCCGACATGATGCACCCACCCCGCGGCGGTGAGCACTTCATGCCGCTGTTGGTGTGTGCGGGAGCCGCGACGGAGGGCGAGCAGACGAGGAAGTATACCGATGAGTTTGTGGGTGTTGATATCAATACGTACTACTGGGGCGCCGAGGAGGTTAAATGAGGAGGACGATGATGATTAGATGCCATGTTTGATATAGGCGAGAAATGTTTGACGTCATAAGAACCTTATTGTTTCATGATGCGCCGAGAGCTGAGCGTCATTAACGCCTTTCTCGCTTTTGTTCATGGAGTGTTTAACTTGCTTGATACACATGCCTCCAGAACACTTCCAGAAGCCTCGCTAGCATTGCCGCACCAATGCACCTTGATAATCTTAGTCAATCAACTTTCTCATCCGCCCAACCTTCCCGATTCCCTTCGCCAATCCCATTCTTCGATCGACAAGGGGAAACACTAGGGCATGGAAACCCACATGAGCGGACCCCTCTCCATCATCGTTGCTTGGCTTCCCCGGTCCCACCGCGAGCTAATGAGCGCAAGATGCAAAATCCAAGACCCCTGACGTCAAGACAGGGCCAAGACGATCGGAATGGGAGCGCTTGGGACGTCGTGGTTCTTGTGGCTTGTCTGGGCGAGGCCTTGGCCGCGTCAGTGACGACGAGTTGAGGAGGGAGATAGATGATGGAACCCAGAGCCGTCCACCCCCCAGACTTATCGAGGAAACACGTCTTCCTTTACAGTAGAAAATGACCAAAGACCCGAAACTGCAGCTTCTTTCATTTCGATAAACATCAAAACCAGTCACTCACATATCCATTCAAAGGCAGAGCAGCAAAGAAAGAACATAGCCGCCGACTATACTTACCCGCCATGGCCCAGCACTTCAAGCCAACCATCGACGCCACCGTGCTCAAAATCTTCGTTCTCGAGACAGACCAGCCTCACCCGGACACGCAGGACGAAAAGGGCTCCTTTGGGCAGATCCTCCACCAGCACTTCTGCAAAGCCGGCGACGACCACCACCCGCCGCTGGGTGTCGAGACGGAGCAGGTCTTCGTCGTCACGGAAAAGGGCGGCCGAATGCCCAAACTTGAAGAGTTTGACCTCTACCATGGACTGCTCCTCACGGGAAGCATGTACGACGCTCACGGGGATGACCCGTGGATTCTCGATTTGTTGCAGTTGCTGAAAGGTAGGCTCCTCCTCCCTCCCCCCCTCGGGTAGCGTCTTATCATCCCTTGCACACGACTCACCATGGTGTAGAACTCTGGACAAAGAGACCCGACTTCCGCTTCACCGGCGTGTGCTTCGGCCACCAGCTCCTCTCGCGCCTACTGGGCGGCACCGTCGGCCCCTCCCCGACCAACGACTGGGAGCTGGGCCACAGCGCCATCACGCTGACGGCCATCGGGCAGCGGCTCTTCCGCACGCGCGGCACCAGCATCGACCTGCACCAGATGCACCAGGACCAAGTGCTGGTGGCGCCGACGGCCGAGACGGCGGCCGGGCTGCTCGGAGCCGGCGCCGAGGTGCACGTATGGGGCCGCAGCGAGCACACGGCGGTGCAGGGCTTGTACGTGCCGGGCCGGCTGTTCACGACGCAGGCGCACCTGGCCTTCGACGAGGACATGGTGCGGCGGCAGATCCAGATGCGCGTGGACAGCGGTGGGATCGACGACCTGGAGCACGCGGACCGGGCGGCCGAGACGGCGCATTTGGACCATGACGGGGTCGAGGTAGCGGCGGCCATCCTGAGGCTGTTGCGGATCGACGAGGATGGCGTGGCGGAGAGCGGTCCAGGAATCAAATGCTGGAGAAGCGGCAGCTAGGAGACGGCGATCGGCAACGCTAGTAAATGGCAGCATCCACGAGGAGTGCCTCGCGGAAGGGCAATACGAGATGCGTTGTGCTGTGGCTTTGGAAAAGGTCTGAAAATAGATTGTGTGGCTGAGATGTGGAAAGGGCTTCAGACGGCGGTGAATGTGTATAAAAGAAGCCGCGTCCGAGAAGGGGACTTTGCTTCTACCACGTCTCCAACTACCGCATCAATATACATCTCCAACATGCGTCTGTCTCTCACCGCCGCCGCCGCCGCCCTCCTTGGCACCGCCCAGGCACACATCAACGGCATCTCGGTCCCGTCCACCATCAAGCCGGGCGACACCTTCAACGTCATCATCCTCAGCTCCAACTGGATCCAGAGCTCCTACGACGCCGCCATTGTCATCGGCTACGCCTCCGGAAACGGCTTCCCCGGGTCCCTGGGCACAGTGGCAAACACGTTCCGTCTCGGACCCGGTACGTGTGATCCCGTCTGCGGGATGGAATGGCATGCTAACCCACCTCGGCGCCAGAACTGTCTAACCAGCCGTACGACTTCAACGAGACCATCACCATTCCCGCGTCGGTGGCCAAGGGCAAAGGCGTCGTGTCGGCGTCGCTGTTGACCTTGGTCGGCGCTGCCTTGTCGCCGGTGCTGGATGAGTACAATGTCACGGTGACGTTTGGGGATAAGACGAGCAAGAAGTACAAGTCGAGCCTGTAGACGGTTTCCAGAGCAGCATGAGTGAGCAAGGGGTGTTTTCAACATTGGTTCCCGTCATCCGCTTGTTTGCTCTCCCGCATCTCAGGAGGTAGCCACCCTTGGAGGTATTCGAGCAAGACTCTCCTGGCTCTCACGACTGTCCAGTGAGCCGCAATGAAATGTACGCGAGGCCGGCAGTCCGATCGTCGCCCGCGTTATGCAGTGTTGTCTGTTGTTAGTGCCAGAGGGACTCGACATGGTGATGATGGATCTGGCGACAGGTTCAGTAAGCCTCGAGAAAAAGAAAAACCGCCCACCTTGTGACCGGCACGGGAGGAAACTCGGTACATGTCCTTTGCCTAGTCTTGACGATGCCCTTGTGCCACCAACCGTGCTTCACTTCGTATTGCATGAGCTGAAAAGCTGAATGTCTCAGTCAGCCACTGTCCACCATTTGCCCTGCGACAGCTTCGCCCGCACACCACTACAACCCATTTGTGGTTAGTTCATACTTTCACATACCCACGCAGGCGACCGTGAGTTCAGCTTTGGTGGTTCCCTAGTTTCTCTCTTCTGGGCATGGTGCATTTCAAGGGTTCAGAAAGAGTCCATCGCCGCGTTTTGAGCTCCTTCACTACAAAACACCAACGTCAGTTCGGCTTCCGGATGCCTTCAACCGCTCACCGGCCCGGAAAATCTTCCTTCCTTGCCCAACATCCTAAGTAGATTCAAAGCTGGCACAATACTTCATCACACGCTGGAGATCTCTTATAGAAAGAAACTCAGCCACAGGACTTACTTGTTGTTACATACATCGCGTCCGGTGTCGGTTTTCAGCTGCAGCCTTGTCGAGACTGTTCAGTACAAATCGTCTCACCTCCTTGAAGCAATGGCTTGCTCATCGAGATGCATTGCTTACCGTGATCCGAGCAAAGTCGGTGGAGAGACAGACGATCAACGCTCACCAACACCCTGCTTTGGGCGCATGATACAAATGCAATTTCAAGGCGGTAGTAGCATCTCCCACTTAAGCAGGTAAGGTGAAAACATGCTATACAGTCCATATTTGGATGCCAAGCCTGAGACAGCTTCTCAGCGACAATTTGCATGATCATCACCTTTTTAATGGAACACAACTGACCTACACGTGATACCATCTTGACTCCCATAGCCCCGTTTATTTATCAAGTAGTATGCGAAAAGTGGACGTCAAACGCTTCTTACACGTCATAATTGCCGGCTTCATCGTAGACATATCATGTTGAGTCAAGCATGCAACACCCAGGCCTCGAACAGATAATATACCAAGATTCAACTGTAAGATGCCAACCCAGCCTCGTGGGCTTTGAGAGCACATATTCTTGTATCGACCTAAAGCGCTCAATGAAAAGTGTATTGTTTTTGTCTTGAAGCTATAGGCTTCCGGGACGTAAAGCAGCACACTCTATCAAACTGTTAATCACTTCACTTCTGCAAGAAGATCCCCACGCCCAACTATAGAGCCCTCATGTCATACGGCATAAATGCGGCCAGGAAATATGCTACGGAGACTGTTCCACGGTGCCTTACGTAGCTCGATGCACACACCGTTGAGGTAGTGAGATGCAGAGGCACACGACAATGACACGCTTTATTCTCAAGCTCATACGTTACGAGAAACCATACGTGTGAGTCACCCCAAAGCTGAGAGATCTCATCGGTATTTTCACTATTGGCTACCATGCCTTTCACTAAATCCTTCTCTGCCTGTCCCATGTCGCCATCCAAGCGTTTGCGCAGCAATGCAAAGCCCTCAAGATATGACTGTCTAAGAATTGGCTGACACTTTTCCTGCAGAACTTTCTTGAAATTCTACAACGTCTCTTTACACAACGTCTCAAAGGCGTCCGTTTCAGGGCAGCCAGAAGTTGACAACTGCAATTTTGGCTATGGTGGCCTTCTTCCACATCTCAACGAGCAACAAGAACGCCAAACAGGAAACACCAAGGCTTCCTCGCCAGGTCACCAGCAGTCTTCTCAGATCCGCAGCTTGACAGACCAATGAATTCACTGTCTGGGGGCTTACCCCAAGAAAGATCTAATCGGAGCGTGGGGACGAGATCTTCATCCCAGATACCATCTGCTTCACATAACGGGCCCCATAGTCCACGCAGAGTTTACTAATTTCTCAGCGTCACTTATCAATCCCTCACACTACGCTCTTATCTATCCCCGGAATTTCCATCCGCACTTCTCCAGGTTTTGGATCTCGACGGGTTGTAACCCCCCCCGCGTAGTATAGTTGGCGCGAGGCTAGATCGTCCAGTCACATCTACGGGGAAACATTCCTTTTCCAGAGAGAACGCTGAGTTCCAGGGTTGAGCTGCTCGTGATTTACCTGTGTGGCAATGGAGAGTGCGGCGCCGGATCTGGAAATGCTCCATGTGACGTCGGGGCCGATGCCGGACCCTTCACAGGGGAGGAACCGTCGCAGGCGTTTTCGCTTGGTTTACTAAGACGGGCCGACCGAGAGATTACAACTACAGGAATCATGTCTGCAAGTCATCAGCATTCGCAGCAGAGCTCATGGTCAAATCGATGGGTGGTACATCGGTCATGGGCAATTGCTACAATCACGCGCCGTGTACGAAACCGACGACGTAGAGTGATCTACAAGCTGGAGCTCCAGAGCTGTCCCTGGAAATAACCCGGCTCAAATCCATCGACATCCTTGCAGTATCCGCTCGATAGAACACGCTGGATGGAGCTCTGTGAGAAAAAGATTTGCGGCGGGTGCCCCTGATGGCCCAGGACCAGGGCAAAGGGGCCACCGAGCAACGTCGCAGCTGGAGTGGGCTTTTTCCAACTTCACATGAACGTCCAACTGCCGAGTTGGCACAAGCGAGAGGACAATGGCATCTCCCGATACACACACACACATACCGATTCGTAAGGAGATACCGGTTTTGTCTGCAGCACGCGTGGATCTCTTGACACATTACACCGAAGTTGTTTCGTGATGCTAGCAAGCAGTCTTTCGGTTTTGGGGGAATGTTCCACGACGGGCGGTTGGACCATATGACAGGTCTGCCACCGTGGTCTGTCTTTGATGGTGCCAAGGAACATGTCATCTGCACGGACGTCGCCGCCATGGTCGCACACTGACATGAGCAGGGCCTATCAAGGAAGGCCTGGGCACATGACGCACCGTTATTGACGGGGCAGTGGTCGGCATAGAGCGTCACAACCACGGTGAGGATCCGTTCTGGCCCGCTGAGAACTGATAGAAATATATGCTTCACGCGCAGGATGGTTACCCGGCCGGCAATGGCAAGCAAGACGAGGTTATCCCATCGAACCTAGAATGAACCGACGCGGCGCCGCATCCCGGGCTGACGGCGGGCTCAGATCACGCTGGACGTTTTGGCTACACGAACGACGAACCCAACGGTTTGAGTGCTCGAGCTGTGCTTGGTGGCGGTCGATCTGCCTGCGGGAGGCATGCAAGGGGGATGTCGCTAGCCATCGGGCAGCTGTGGGCCATGCCGAAGCCTGCATTCCCGCCTGCTTCAACTTCATCCGAGTCAAGCCGGGCTGAGTCGGAGAGGGGGGACTCGCCAGGAGCTGATAGTCCGCGTACCTGCCAAGGCGTTAATCATAAGCATCGACGTCTCAGACATGGAGGCATCCGCGTCTCGACCCGGCCGCATCGTGATTCACCGCTGGGTTCCCGGGACGTGATTTGATGCAGGGCCGCGGGATTGCCGTGGGTAGAATGGAGCCAGCCCACTCGGCTCAAAAAGCCTTTGCCAGTGCCTGATTGATAACTGCTGTCAAAGAGGATTCTATGTGATAATTATAGCGTAAGGGTGGCCCGCGCACCGGTCGTGATGCGGCTCAAGAAAAGATGGCGTTGGACTGGGACATGGTGGGAAAAATGGTCGGTTTATAAAGCGACACCCACCACCATACGCCGCCACACGTACACTTAGCGACGAGGACGAGTGCAAGTACGTACTTTCTTGGTTCTTAGTCTTGAAAGCCATCATCCAGTCACTCACTGCTTTTAAGTCTCTTCTGGAGGTGACGGCGCATGGCGATGTAAATGGCGTTTCTGGCGACTTCACCCTCTCACATTGTGTCAGCTCTCCCAACATTGGAAAACGGGAACGCGGTTGGGCAGGAGGATCCAGCTCCCACGGCATGACCACGTTGCGCAGACTTGGGCGTTGATTGCACCATCGGCCGTGGACGGTCTTTGCAAACGGCGACGGCGACGGCGACGGCGGACGGGCTAGGCCCTAGGCGTGCTGGCACCAGCAGCAGGGCTGAGCAGGGTGTTCCCGACCGAGACGAGATGTGGCTCGTGGTGGCAGGTGGCCGATCGTTTGGGTAGGCGTTGGCGCTGGTGGCTCGCGAGGCCAGGGTGTTTCAGGCACACAAGGCCAATATGTTACGTATTAGACCGCGCCGGAGGGCCGGGGGCTCTGTAACCCCTAAGAGCCTCGCGGCTGCGGTTCAATTGACCTTGACTCGGTCTGTGCCGAGAAGGCAGCTCGCTCAGGTCTCGATTCGGGTCTGGTTTCGAACGAACTGTGGGCGTGTGTAGCTCCGAGGGCGTGTGATGGAGTCGACGAGAACTCGGTGGCGGGGCTCCATCTTCAACCGCCCAAGCTTGGACTTCGAGAAAGCTTCCAGGCTTTTGACGAGGGAATGATGAGATGGGTTACGAGGCTTCGACCCTAAGTTAGTTTCTTGGTACCCGCACAAACCCGCAACTCTCAAGAATCGCGGGGCGAGTGAGGAAGGCAACTCTGCGTTCAGCAGAACAGCGTGACGTGGAACTTTGTACGGCACGGCGGATCGCGGCTGGATCTGGATCGGCGCGCCGCGGTGGCAAAAGTGTTCGGGCAAATATGAAGATTCTAGAAACTTGCCCGATGGAGGAATCCAGGCTGTCCGAAACTTTGTGAAGACACTAGAAAACTTGTAGAGTTGGACGTCGAGATGGTGAGGTCATACCGGCGACGACGACGCAGTGATGATCCAAACCTGAACCCGAAGCAATAGGGTAGGTCATGGATGAATGACTTACACGAAACAGCACCGTAGGCCATGGCGGGTGTGGTGTAGCTCAAAGGGAGGGGCTAGCTCACACGCGTCTAACCGGCCTGGACTCGAATGTACAGTAATTCAAAGGCCGCCCAGGAGAGGACGAGCAGGGCCGCACGTGTTGGAGCCAACGAGGGAATTGGCGAGATCCATCGAGGTGAGTTCAGAGCAGTTGTGGTCAAACATCTGACTATGGACCAACATACGAACGCTGCAGTTGGTTGGTCGTCCGGGTGCAGCAACCAGCCCAAATGCCTCCATCGTGACATCGTGGATGGATGTATTACGTCTCACCATGGTCGGTGACTACTACAGTTGTAGTGCTGCCTTCCGGTTGAAGGATGCACGCGCGCCATAGATGCTGCGATGGTGAAAGGGGGCGTGCAGTGAGATCGATCCACGTGGGGATCTAAACCAGGAACCTGGGACCCGTTCGAGAGTCGAGTCGATGGAAGACTGCAGAGGTTCTCAGCCTCAAAGAGACCAGCCTCGGCACGATTCAGAGATTTTCCCAGGATTGGGCGATGGACGAGGGCCGCCGGCCAACTGGCGGAGCCGGGGGGCGTGCTCGCAGTGTTTGAAGCTTGGAGAGAGCTTCTGGCGTTTATGAGCAAGCTTTTTCCAATTTTCCCAGATTTGCAAGCCCCAGCTAAGGAAACCAGGGGTCCGGTTCAGCTACGCGGGAGCTCTCTCTGTCTGTGACTTTGAAAAATTTTCAGGTCTGTCGTCGATGCAAAATGCCAAAAAAAAAAAAAGGACCCCACCCGGTTACGGAGCACAGGGGTTCCGAGACTGGGGGGCACGGGCCCCTGACGGTCCAGGTGACGCCCGAGAATGGAACAGACCAAGTTTCTGACGTCTGACAAAGAAGGGCGCACCGTTTCTAGCGGTGGAGCCCTGTTCCGTGGGACCAGCATGGAATTCAACGGCGCAGGGAGAGTCGCGGCCGGTGCGCGGTTGCGAAGGGTTTCTCCCCCCCCCCTCGACTCTGACTCTGCCACTTTCCCGGGCTCTTTAGCGGGGGCCGGTCCCGGCGATGCGTAGACCGACTGCCCACGGGATATACTACAGGGAAAATAAACGGACTGCCTGGCCGAGCGAGAGATGCTGGGCAAACAGGAGAGGGAGGCGGCACGGCATCCCGTGATGCATCATTCTGCAGAAGAAGCGGAGAGAGCGCCAGCGGAGATGGGAATTGAGGGGAAAGGAGGGGGGGCTGCACATGATGGAATGGCTAATTGGGAAAAGAGACCACGCCCCGGGGTTTCTGTCGCTGCATCTTGTCGGGTTGTGAGGTGTCCAGAGGTATCATGCGGTGCTGCTTCCAAAGTTGCAATGCAGTGTCGTTGAAGCCTTTGACGCTGAGAGGCGCTTGTCACTGACATCCTTGACGCCCCTTTCTCCCAGCCATGGTAGAGATGTGCTTGGCTTGCATGAGCACGGCATAGATCGCCGGGTTGCAGCCTGTCGTCCTGTCCCAGCCGGCAAATGGGCAAAGCATGGCAGACAGCCACATCTACACCGTTTTCTGCACTTCTCTGCATAAAAGAGCATCCTGTGATCAGGAGGAGGAGCTCCATCTTCGATAAGCTCGCCCAGCATTCGGTGCATTGGAGCTCTAATAAACCCCCGCCCCTGGCCCCGCGGGGCGTACGAGCACTACATACGGGTGCACCAGTTTCTAGGCGATTGGCTCCGTGTTTGCTCTTCTCTCTGGCATTCTACTCGCAGTAAGCCGGCCACATCCGCATTGGTATGCCCTCTTTTGACCTGGGCTAGGCTATTTTCTCCCCAACTGGCGGAGCAGCCTTCGTCTCCATCGGCCGAGAGTCGAATATGGGCCCACCCAGCGGCCTCCTCCAGGCTCTCCCAGTCGCTCTCTTATACTTTCGGTGAGGTTTTCGAGGCAGCGGTCCCCGCCGGTTCCAGGCCATTCCAGTGGGATGTTCAGTAGTGACCCCTTGTTTGCTGCCGTTGGAGGTTCATGGATCGGTTGCTCAGGTGGCTCACGTTCTCTCTTCTCGCCCACAGGCGGGGTTTCGCCAGTTGCAGGCGAAGGGCGTAATTGGTTGGAGGGCGTGTCGGGGCACAACTGCTCATCATATCACTAGGGGGTGTGAAGGGCACCCGACCGGACTGGACCCAAGATCAGACTCGGCACATCGCGCACGGCGGATGGAAAAGGTGCGTGAGCATTGCAGCATGGCCTGCGTGTAAGGCGAGGCGAGGCAAGGCAAGGCAAGTAAGGTGCCTCTCCGCGCCGAACAGCCGTGTTGCGACCTGACTGCAGTCAAAGTTGCAAGTGGCGTCGCAACTTGGTGTAAGGCCACTGGCCAGGCTTGGGCCGTGATGGCTGCCGTCGAAGATTTCATCTCCGCGGTCAAGCACCTACGGCAAAAAAAAACACCAACTAAATCTCCCGTCCCTTCCATCCGTCCAGTTGTAGTCCCGTCCATCCAGGCGAGGAGGAAGGAAAAAGTGACGGTCTGCAGCCTTTACAGGCATGGCGGGCTTTTGTCTTTTCTTCCCTGTCTGCTAGCTGCCCGTTCCCGCACAGCGCCAGCCACAGCGCACCTCAGTTTAGCGCTGCCGCACCAACAAAGGCGTCATGTGTGAGGTGCTCCATGCCACATCAGATCACCCTCGTTGCGAGTCCCGGGTTCCGAGGCCCTGCCATTAGGGGGCCCTGCGCCCTACGAGACAGGGCGCCCGCGAGGCTTTCCCTCTCCCGGCCCGGCCCAGGGTTGGAAGACGGCCGCGTTGCCGGCCGTGAGCGGTAGATGCCGCCGACGTCTTCTGGATGCGGTGCCCTGTAAACCCTCGGCGCCGCGCACCACTCGGGGCGTTCCTGGCCTGGACGGGCAGATGACCTCCTCGATCCCAAGCTGCCAAATGGCGGTTCGTACTGGAATGCCGCAATTGCACCTTCTGCATGGACCCGTTTCATGAAACCCGACGCCAATTCATCGAAACTTGCTCATGGAAGACGTGCTTTCAGCTACCTAGGTACTTACTTGTATGAGCTCACACACGGGAATCAACACGACGGGATCCACGATACGGAGTACATCCACGATCTCTGTAGCAAGATCCCAGGCCGTCTTTTCCACTGGGCCCCACCCGCAGCTGGCCGTCGCCAGGACATGCATTGGATGGGACCATGGAGCTTCCAACGTATGTACTTCGTACTGTGCTCCGTAACGGTAAGTACGGAGACATAGTGCAATTGGATTCGTATATTCGTACTCCCCGCTGGCTGGCCGCTCTTCGGACCCTGTTGGCAGCCAGTCGTCCAGGCGGCCATCACACGCCCAGGTCCGTCTCCACATCACCTCTCCCCGTCCGTCATTCAGTCAGTCAGTCAGTCAGTCTTCTCTTGGCCAAAGCACCTCATCACGTTTCCCGCTGATGAAGTGAAGCGAGGTAAGTAAAAAGGCCCCTCCCCCTCCCGTGCGTTCACCCCCGTGGGCCATGCGCCCACACACCTTGGGTACCCGCTCGCACACCACGCTATGACACAGCACGCCGTACCACGTATGTACCGGGTAATAGACTGAAGCGATCACACACCCGTACCCTTCCCTTTGCGCAATGCCGCCAAGTTTGCAGTCAGGCGGGAGCCGCTGTCAGTGGATGCGGCTGGATGCCCACAAGAGGCGCCACTGAACAAGCTCGTCATGGCATCGCGTTGCTCGCTATGACACATCGTTTCCCCCGCCGGTGCAGGCGTTGCAGGAGGCTCGTCAGGGCGAGTCGAATTGTTTACTCCCGCGAGACGACCTCCGAGCTCATAAGGAGCCCGACATCTCTCCTCCCATCCCCATGATTTCCTGATCTCCTCCTTGACAAAAGAAGATCATCCAGCTTTCCCCAGACTTTGAGAGGCCTTCGAGAACATTGGCAACCACACTTGTTCCCCAGACCGCCCTATAGCTTCCTTGCATGTCTTTTTTTTTGCCACACTTGGCGGCTTGACTTACACCAAATCCTCCACGACCACGCCCGCTGCTCCTCGACTTACAAGAGACAATTGACCTCTGCCCCAGACCCCCTCCTCGTCTGCCAGTCGCTCGCTACATCCATCTCGAGACCAGAGACATCAGAGACATCAGAGACATCAGAGACAACAGACGCCTCTGCCTAAAAGAAAAAGAAAGAAAAATTTGCCTAGGATCTAGCCACCCCCCCTCCCCCCCTGTTTTCCTCCGAATCCCGCAGACTTGTCCAGTCTAAAAGAACGAAGAACGAGGCCGATCGAGTTAGCTCGGCTAGACGCCATCCCTCCCATCCCATCGTCATCGCCGTTTTGTTGGCGCCCGCCTGCAGCCGCTGCATCTCAGTGCGTCAGCCGACCACCGCCAGCATCGGCATCAGACCAGCGCGCATATCCGCCAGCGAGACAAAGTGAACCCTGGCGGTTTGAACCGGCTATTACCAACCCGTCCGCATCATCAAGTCAGCGACGCCGGCGTCGTTTGTCCCCCTTGACTCGACTCTTATTGCGTCTTCGTCTTGGGCCTTTCGCTTACACAACACTTATACAAATCAACTCAACGCCCATTTCCTCCCCCCCCCCCCCCACCAGGCCATCATCATTGAAGCTAAGGGGAAAAAAACCTCCACCGAATCGCCCACCATGCCCCACCGCGTTGCCAACTTCCTTCGCACATCCTCTGGCAACATTGCGCAGATCAAGAAGGTTGCCATCTCTCGATCCCGCACGACCAGCCCCTACACCTCTGATGGCGAGGACCAGCCCAATGCGCTATCCGTGAAGATGCCCGACCTCGTCGACGGCGTCAAGAAGCACCACCGCATCTCCCTGCCCTTTGGCAAGTCCTCCAAGGACCACCACCCCTCGCTCGTTTCCCTGGGATGGAGTGTCGAGAGCCCTCCCGTTGTCTTCCACGGCAGCGCCGACGAGAGCACCGGCGCCCTCATCACTGGCCAGATGTTCCTGGACGTCCGTGACGACTTCGTCGAGATCGGAACCTTTACCGCCGCCCTCCGCCTGCACGTCATCCAGAAGCGTCCCTACCAAGGCCACTGCACCGACTGCCAGAACCAGTACACCGAGCTGCAAAGCTGGAAGTTCATCGCCAAGCCCACTGCTCTGCGACGAGGCCGCCACACCTTCCCCTTCTCCATCCTCCTCGACGGCCACCTCCCCGCCTCCATGGACACTCCCCTCGTGGCCATCATGTACGAGTTCAACGCCGACGCCCTCGTCACCAAGAGCTCCTGCTCGCACACGGGCTCATGCGCCCCCATCCGCTTCGAGAAGACCTTCACCGTCAAGCGTTCCCTGCCCGAGCATGATCTGCCCCACCACTCCGTCCGCGTCTTCCCCCCGACCAACATCAAGGCCAGCGCCCACTACAGCTCCATCATCCACCCTACCGGCACGAACAAGGTATCTCTGCGCCTCGACGGCCTGGTGACCCGCAACGAAAAGGCCAACACCATTGACTTCTGGCGGCTCAAGAAGGTCACCTGGCGCCTCGAGGAGACCATCAAGACGGTGGCCCCCGCCTGCGGGCGACACTCTCCCGCTGTCAACGTGACCGACGCCGACAAGAAGGGCCTCACCCGCACCGAGGTCCGCCTCCTCGGCGAGAAGCACCTCCACGAAGGCTGGAAGTCGGACTTCAGCGGCGCCGACGGCAACGTCGAGATGGAGTTTGACTACTTTGCCAACCAGTACAAGTCGCACACCCGCGAGCTCAAGTACGCCTGCGACACCAAGACCCAGGACGGCACCGAGGTGACGCACTCGCTCCTCATCGAGCTGGTCGTGTCTAGGGAGTACGCACCCGAGGGCAAGCCTCACATGGCGACACAGACGGGCACCGGCCGCATCCTGCGAATGCACTACGGCGTCGTCATGACGGACCACGCTGGCATGGGCGTCAGCTGGGACAACGAGGCTCCTCCCGTCTACCAAGACGTTCCTCCCAGCCCCCCAGCTTACCCAACCGCGGAGCCCCCAATCGAGTACGAGAACCTGGAGCCCCTTGATGCCCACCGACTCAGCCTCGAGCCTACGGATCGACAACAAGCCGGGGAGCTCCCCCGACGGGCGTCGGCATAACCCTCTTCTCTTTCTTACCTCTTCTCCCCTTACCCAGACATAATATTTTACACCATGCATGAGAGACGCGGCGCCTTTTTGGAATTATGATTTGCACAAATATACCCCACCAGCGTTGATCGGAAGAGATTGGGTCTTTCTGCTATTACAAAGGAACGGGAATTACAGGACATCCCTGGGAAACGATGCACACACAAAAAAGTTAGGGTGGGATGGAACAATCGTGAATGGGAAGGAATCCCAAAGGCGAAGACGCTCAAAGCGTGTGGGAGAACACAAACCAAAGCGAGCAAGCAAGCTATTAGAGCCCAGCTTGGCGAGGAAAGCCAAAAGCAAAGCGGCATAGTTGCAGATAGTAAAAAAAAACCCATTTGAATACAAAAACATACAAATAAGCCAATGCATCTCAAGGTCCCATGATCACTGCCAGTGACGACCATAATATGACCAGCGCCACCTCCAATGAGATGACCAGCGGAGCACCAAGACCGCATCGCACGCCGGCATCACCACACCCTCTCCCCAAGTGGCTTCGCTTCGAACGGGGCGTCTGGGGCCGCGCTGCAGCGAATTCGCGGGGCAGGCGGGGGAGGATGAGAACGAGGGGAGGGAATGGAACGGTTGTGTGGCATCATAGGCCAATTCCGATCAAGGCCTGTGAATGGCATCTGGCTCGGCGACCTCCGCTATCGGATCCTGAGAACTTAGTTAAGCGCGGGGGGGGGGGACGAACATGTGGTGCGACTGACGACGACGACGACGGACGGACTCTCGGTGTTGAAAGTCCGAACCCGCGAAGGGATCCTGGGGCGCGAAGATGAAAGTCATGGGTCCTCGTGCAGTGCAGTGCACATATCCGTCGTAGCGTCGAGTTAGCGGATGCAGCTCTGGAGGCAGAATTACTTGGGCATTGTGATTACAGAGCAGGATGCCAATTCCCGAATGTCCGTTGCCGCAGTCAAAGGAGCGACGGAAAGAGTACCATACGCCCTCCCTCCCATAACTTCCAACGCGCCACTCCAGCATCCCTGGCTCTGCCTTTGGCAAAGCACGCCCTCGTCTCATCCAGCGAGGCACAGCCCGTACGGGAAGAACCCCAGGTAGGTACACGAGCCGCAGCCGCCCCCGCACGTCGAGCTGTTGCGGCAGGCCAGCGGCGGGCTGCACTCGCCGAGCACCTCCGGGTCCACCTCGGCGCCGGGCAGACGGCGGAGGACCGGCGCGGCTCCCGGGGCGCGCTGGTCGATGACGGTGCCGTCGGCCGCGAAGCTGCGCAGCACGCCGTCGGGCCCGAGGCGGAGGGCGCCGCGCGGGTCTTTCGCCATGGTGTTGAGGAGCGCGGTGAGCGACCCGGGGTTGGCTTCCCGAGGGGCTGCTTCGACCCTGGGTGCAGGTGCTGCGAGGCTCTGTGGTGGAAAGGTCAGTTGCGAGTTTGGCTTTGAGGATGATGCGAGGGACGGACCGTGGTGAAGCTGAGCACAAGGAGGATGAGGAGCCAGGGAATATCGGGACGCTGCATGGTTGCAAAGCCACTGGTGCTCTAGTCGACTTGTCTCTGTTTCTCAAGAACTCGGTGATTCGTTTCTCTTGCGATGATGCACGAAACAGATGTGAAGGAGCAAAAGTGAAGAAAAGAGGCAGCAAAGGTTTTCGTATGGTGCAGTGTTGCGTTCAAGGCAACGCAAAATGCAGAACTTCTCACGCTTTTTATACAGCGACACGTTCACCTCGCCTTCTCACCTCCATTTGTTCACGCCCGGCGCGCGGCACAGCCGGGCAAGACAGAAGTCTGGGGAAGTTTCGTGGCACGGTTAGACAAAACGTGGCACGGGAACTTCCATGGCTTTGACAGATGGTTCCGAGGGTTTTGTGGCACGATGGGCTGTCGATGCGTTGATGGCAGGGCAGATTGACTTCCGAGAAACGTCACCGAGGGGGTATGTGCGACGATCAGAGTTGGGCTGGATGGAATGGCTTGAAGGCGCATTTCCTTCTAGAAGTCAGCTGATGCCTTGGGAAAAGAGGCTGATGCAAAGTTGTTATGCATTTCCTTTCCACCACGTCGTTCTGGCGAGTCCCGTTGGATCATGGCCAATACGTGTAAGCTGAGTTGATGCGGGAAGCAAGTCACTCGCTACCATCGGCGCACCGTGGCCTGATGTACATGGTGCTAAGCTGGTCTGAGGATATAGGTGACATGTGTAAACTCAATGCCATAATAGACATACCCCTTTTCAGAAAACTTCATCACGTACCTAAAAGCTTTGGCCTCGATGTTTATGGGCCCTCTGAATGTTACGTTGCAACTCAAGTCTAGATGTTGTATAGCAACTAGGACATTTCTCAAAAGTCACCGCTCTGCTTGTCACGCTATGCTCATGCCGAGGAGACGTTCTGAAGAGCTGCCATTAGGGATTAGCTTAGAATGAGTTTCTCCTGTTTGTTACTAAAGGCTTGGTTCTCTAGCATGAGAGCGAACAAGTGACAGGAGTGTAAATTTAATAATTGGCCAGAAGAGACCTTTGTGGGTTATTATATACATTGCTGTGCTTGAGCTTTACATCATGTAATGAGGTACGTATTGGATTCGAGATGGTGAAGAATGGAAGAGAGGTTCCAGTGTCTTTCATATGCTCATAAGTATCAACAAAGACTTCAGACACAGGACTTAAGCCTTGTAAAGTAATATACTACGGAGACTTTGTGGCTCTTTGATTCAACCATAGGCTTGCCATCTTTATAATGATAACTTGCCGACCTCCCACCACCAAGTTGTTACAACTCTCATCGATACAATCCGATATGGTGTAGTGGACTATCATTCCGCGTTTTCATCCAGAAAATGTGCCGCGGCGACCGGGGTTCGATTCCCCGTATCGGAGTCGTAGCAACTCTCTTTTTGCGGGTTTATGCCACTTTATTTTGTCTCTGTGGAAGCCTGAACATTTCGTGATGTTGTCGTTGATGTATGACGAGGACGAACGCAGCTGCTGTGATCACGAGCTTTCACCGGTTGCGGGGTCTGTCTATAAAAATGGGACAGTAGGTACGTACCCACATCCGAGGTGGGAGCCGTTCTTCAATGAGACCATCAAGCAACACTGTCGCTATTTTGGAGCATAGTAAACGCAACGCACCAGTGGTTAACACACGGTTAATGTTTTCCCTTTGGAACTCCGCCGGTTGCTTGCGCTTGTTCTTTTGCGGAAAAACACAATGCGTTTGGTGTTGTTGTGGAACAAGCCAACCTAAATTCAGAGCACTTGGGGCAACTTACTAGCAAAGTGGATTAATTAGATTTTGAGAGGTTGGTGATGTGAATTGTTGACATTGAGTCATCTATGGATTTGTTTAAGTTGCTTCCAATGCGTCACGCTCGAGCTCAAGGTGGTGCGGGCCTCCCGAGTTCACTTTGCAGAGGCGAAACTTGCCAGCCAAGTTCCCTACCCTGCAGTCGAGGAATGTGTTTTTAGTACAGGAATGGTGCTGGTCGGACTTATTACATTCGCAAGTTGTATTTGACAGAGCCAACCCTTCCGTGCTCAGGAACAAATAGTTTCCTGTATACCGAGTTGTGATATAACGTTGGTTTGTGGTGGTGAGCTGAGGTTGGTAATATGATGAATTGGTGACTCTCAGCTGGGGAGGTGAGCGGTCGCGCGACAAACACGGGGTTATTCTCAAAACGGTTGATTACTGTTTACTTCTATCACGCATGTTCTATTCAAAGAGCCCTCACCGGAAAATGTCGAGCTTAGTCGTAGTTTGTTGTTGCGTCCGCCAGCTCGAGCAAAACCTCCATCACAATGATCAAACGCCCTCAGGTTTGATCTGTTTTCAAAGCACACTTCGTCTTGACTCGCACACATGGTTCTCAAGCTTGTTCGCCATAAAATTTCACAAATAAGGCTTTCCCAGATATTCGAACACTCCCGCCGATTCCTCCCGCAGCCTCATTCCTCACTATCCCCGCCATCAACTCCAGGCCATTCATCATGGGAGCTGGCAAGAAAGGCAGGCGTCCCGAAGGGGTACCCGTCCCAATGTTCTTCAACCCGAAGAAGAACAAGAAGCAGAAGGCAGCAAGGGCTGCCATCAACATGGACCAGGTAGGAAACATCCATCCATGCTGTTTGCTGCGCTACTAACGCTGGGTGTGCTACTCCCACCAGATGAGCCAGATGGCTACACCCCATGCTGACGAGATAAAACCTCCCCTGTGAGCAAACCGTCTTGCTTTGACTCCTGATCGGGACATCATTGACTCGTCGCCTAGCGCTGAGCCTAGCCAAGACGCTGCCTCGCCTGACCTCGGCGCTGAAGCGCACAAGTCTGACCCCAGTGCCGAAGCGCACAAGTATCTCCTCGAGGAAATCGACTTCATCTACCAGCTGTTCAAGCTCTTCCTGCACACGGATTGCACGTCGGCGGTGGTATGGCCGGACGACATCCGGTCACCGGCCAACGCCTTCATCGAGTTGGCTGAGAAGATAATTCCGGCCTGCGCCGCGGAGTCACGCGCTGGTATGTTCAAGCACCGAACCTGGGATGCAGATCTATTCCAACAAAGTGCCTAATCGTTGCGCCTGGCAGAGTTTCTACTCGGCCTGATTCCGATGCTGGGGCAGCATCACAAGACCCGTCTCTTTGTTACCCTGTGGCAAAGATACCAAGCTGAGAACTCCAAGGGGTCAGCCTAGGTTATCACTGCAGTGGTGTGCCAAGACCATACGGCGAGACGCGCGTGCCTGTCAACTCACCGGTGATTAACGCGACGCCTAGGATGGCGGGCTGGGGTTAACTGAGGGCAACTGCTCATGAATTGGATTCCTCAGATGGGTCTCTTCTCGACAATATGTAGAAGTCAGCTCTACAACAGATGTATTCTTGTGATTCCTTCTGCTCCCGCCAAGTGGTTGAACGGCGGCTTTTCTAGCTCTCTCTTTGTGTGTTCAAGGATGCCGCCTGCAATGCCGCCGAAACGAGCGACAATGTTCTTTCCATGGCTTCTAGGCGTCAACTGCTCGACGCGACCTGGCGTCTCGTGACCTAGCTTTCCGTAATTATTGCCCAGATTACAATTAAACGACAGTGAAGGACTCCATCCCAGTCAATCCCTCCACGGTATACTTTCAGGCACCCAAGCGCCTGATGAGATTCCATGCAACTTCAGCGACGTATCAATATCTGATATACGAACCGCGTGCTGTCTAACAGCGACAAGCAAGGTCCCTGCTGCTCCAATTGCATCCCTTGTCCCCCGTGTGAGATATGACACTGTTTTTCTTGTTGTGCCGTGTCCGTCTTCGCCCTGTCTTGGTAAAGCCGCTCAATAGTCAGCGAGCTGCACTGGAATGTCTAATTGCACTGTCTGACACAATGGACAACTCGAAGCGACCAACAAAGTCGACCCAACATCTAGCAGATCTCTCCCAAAAGCGCATGGCCATCTCGCTTTTGCCATCTGAAATGAGCGTTCGACGCTAGCATGGCTGCGGGGGATGTCAGCCTGTCAAGCATCCAGGACACCCGGTCAATATTATGAGGTTTTCCCCAGAAAATGCCCCCCCCTCATGGTCCGGGGCAGAGGAAGCAGTTCGACGACGTCTTTCTTTCGGGGCAAGGGAACGGGATGGATGCCGATGTTACAGCTTCCAGCATCTTGAGCGCTATGGCAAATCTGAGAAATGATCGACCTCACGCGGGGTTGCATCCGTCTTTGCCGTCTTTAGAGACGCATGCCCCTGAGAAGATCAGGGGAGGGTGAGCCATGACTCAAAGTTTAGCATCGGAGCCGCAGCGTGGAACCGGAAGTCGCTTCCGCCATACTGGCCGTCACCTTTGACCCCACCATGTCAGCTTCAGAGCTGCTGGGGGGGGGGGGGGGGGGGAGTTAGTCTGGGGAACAAGTCGATTGATACAAAAAGAGCCGGGGTTGAAAATGGCAAAAAGTCAGGATGTCAAGTGGATTCAAACCACCGATATTGGACGAACAGGGAATCGAACCCTGGACCACTCCCAGATTGTTCAGACGAATCATGCTAAGGGAGTATTATACCACTAAACCATTCGCCCTGATTGGTGATTGCTGGCGAGGTTAATCATATAGAAGAAGCTGGCCAAGTTTTCGTACAAGTTTGGGAATGCTTGCATGAACGCCGAAAGAGTTGCTCGACTTGAACAAGCTGAAGTTGAGCCTGGATCAAGGGGAGATCAAGACGCAATTCATCATGGTCCCTAGTCCGTTGACAGTTTCCTATGCCGTGACATGACGAAGAGCATCCATTCAAGTGGTTCACTACGCGGCACCTCGACTTGCAGCACACTTCGCAGGACATCATTCGGAGCGACGGCAGTTCGCCAGGGGTTCCGTAAATGACATGCTCCATTCCTTCATCTACAAACACCCAACCCAGTGACATCCTGCCCCGGCAACTGGGCGTCACTGCCAAATCGGGTTCCAGTTCGTCAACGCATGCCCCTTTCAGACAGGTCGTGGCGAAAACAGGGAGATGAGCTTCTGCCTTACGAGTGTGTCGGTAAAAGATATATCCTCGCCAGGTTGCGCCATTTACCAGGTACTCTAACAGAAAGGGGCTGCTACAGGCTACAGTAATAGTTACGCTTGCGAAACGGCTCTCACGGTGGGATAACCGGCGTCTTCGTCAATCGCCACTCATCACCACATCGAGACTTACGTGTTTCAAATGTTGGCTGCTGTCATGAGACAGACAATCCGTATTCCCGTCTTCACCGAACCTGCATTAGCAATTCCAACAACTACTTCGCCCCCGGACATCTTTCCGGACGCCCAGAACCCGGGTCAACGGTTCGGCGCAGTAGATCCTTGTCGGACGGCCGGCAAGAGTCTCAAGGGCGATTAGTCCGTATAGCGCCAGAAATCCATCCCATCACTAGTTCGCGGCTTCTGTCCCCCGACAGACCAGAGCCCATTGCAGAGTAGTACTCGATAAGATAGGGCAACCCAATCATGGACGATAGGAACCTGAATCAGAGGTTCGACGGATGTCCTAGCTAGAGGCGCGAGGACTCGTGATGGTGTGGTCGTTTTGGGATGGCAGGGCTCTTAGCATTGTCTAAAACGCTGCTTCGACGAACGAACCTAGAAAGGTTGTTGATGCTCCTGGACGGGATCTTCGGTTCTTCACACCCTTCCACGGCTCCGGCGAGTCATTAAGGAAGCCACATGGATACATGTGGGAGACGGGAGGCGGATGGCGCACGCTTCAAAGCGCGGAGGCGTCAAGGTGAAGTCTAGCACACGTGGCGGTTGAGCCTCTGGGAACAACGGTAACGGGGTGGGTGTGCGTGCGTGTGTGTGTGTGTGTGTGTGTGCGGGTGTGAGATTTCTGCAGCTAATAATTTCCCTTATTTTAGAAGTAGATTCCTCTCTCGCTAGCAGCAAGGAGGTAACGCGATACTGCGTAGTGAGTGAGCCCGCTCGGCTTCGTTTATGTGATAAATTTGAGTCTTGGATACGATGTTAACTCCGAAAACCCCGGCAGAACGTGTTGCAACCATACTACTGCGTAGAGCGGTGCCACAGTGTGCTCGGACTGGCGCCTCCAGCTTACCGCCTGGCGCTCTCCCGACGACCGCCACAGGGTTCAATGGCGCTTGGCCCGTTATTGACGACGTCGTCCACACGGCAGACTCGAGAGACAAACCCGGAGCCAGTCAGGGCCCTCGAATTAAGCATTCCAAAGGCGGCAGGGGGGTTGAGGTACAAAAGAATGTCGATCAAACCAGCATCCCGGCAAGGTTCAAGCGCGCTCCCTCCTTCCCAAGGTCCGTCCATGATATCAGCAAGCAACTCGAATCTCGGAGAATAACACTCGACTATGCTGCAGGTCGGAGCAGGCTTACGGGCATGACTTGACACCCGTCCGCTGGCTAAAGGCGATGAATCGTGGAGAAACACGGGCTTTCGTTTGTGCGCTGGTCGCCTAGGCCCTGACCACAGGGAACATGCTTGCTCATTAGACGTCAAAATTGCATCCGACTCCACGTTCGCTGCCCACAGAACCACTATAAAGCGTGAAAATTGCGTAAAGGTGGGCAACCAGTTGCAGGATTCAGGGGTTCGGGCTCACTGATTGTTCGGTGTGATTTGGTCCGAGACAGCTTGGGGGGGGGGGGAAGCTCACACGGGTCTGCGACGGCGCAGCCAGCACCTTGCACTCCGTAGCTAGACGCCGGATGGACGATGCCGGTTCCTCGGGCAGATGATGGTCACTTGGGAATGGCAGTCGGACGCGGGCAGAGCACTACGGGGAAGCAACCCGGAGGTGTTGGTCCAGGGACCTGAGTCACGGGAGGCTGACACTGACACTGGCAATGCCGTCAGGACGCGCCCTGCTGCCAAGGCGTGCTGCAGACGATATTCCCGTCATGGCTGAAAAGGGATCGACCTCAGTACAAGTATCTAGCCGACGAGATAAGCAGGCCGGCAGGGTCGGCGGCAAGTGACCCAAGAAGTCGGCAGTCATGAGGCTAGTCCTCGTCGGGGCGGACGGTGGTGGGCTTGGTCATGTTAGCCAGGCACACAAGGCAGCGATGAGACACTAGGTCCAGTGAACGCGAGGGCTCTCGCGCAAGCCACGGCACCGATGGTATCAGCGTCTGGACTTGTCTAGGCGTGCCATATTGGGGGGGTCGAAGGGCACATGGAAGAGCCAAAGAGCAAGACGCCATGGATGATGGAGCCAAGAGAGCCCAAAGAGTCAAGATTCTGGTCCCAGAGGAGACAGCACTCGGGTCAGCAGCAGCACCCAGGAACGCAGAGCAATCAGCTCCAGATCCCGTTCCCACAAGGCAAGATTCGGGCCGGGCGGTGGATACCGGAAGCAGCCTAATCCGTGTGCTGACCTCTGCGCCGGGAGCGTCTGAGACAAGTCTTCAGTCCAAGGAGGGACAATTCCGACGAGAATCAACGGGGCTGACGGAGCGGGATAATGACGATCATCCGGTAGTCAGAATATCCGGACCGAGTTGGGCAATATTGGCACTGGTGAGTAAGGGAGTGAGGCTGCTTAGGGGGGTATTACGTAGGTAGTAGGTAGGCAACGAGTTGGCGGAGCAATCCCCCCGAGCGCATTCAAGAAAGATTCTTGAGGTTTGACGTCTGAGAGCATCTTGACTATTGTCTCTTATCTCGTCCAAAGCGCATCTTCGCGGGGGTGGTTCACTCCGGGGTTCTGGGGAAAAAAAGCCTGGTAGACGTCCGTGTGGGAGAAAAGCAAAAAGTGGCCTCGAGGGCCCCCATCTCATCTCATCAATCCAAGTCCTCGGGAGCGACCATTGTGTGCCCTACAACGATGAATGAATCAGATCAACAGCGGACTAGAGTAGCATCGGTTGATCAGAGTATAGTGCACAGTAGTGTCACAAAGCCCCCGTCCGGTCTCAAATTTCGCTATCAAAGCGAGGGCCAAAATAGTCACAGGTCCCCCTCGTCAGCCTATCGCCGGCCGTGGCTACGGTACTACGCCGGCGGGGCCCGGTGTCGATCACGGCGGCCGGGCTGCGAGACACTGACTCGCGCCGTGAGCGCAAAGCCACGCGTTTGGCCTTTCGACATAGTCCAGGGTTTTTTTTTTCTTCTTCTTTTCTTTGGGCATAATCTTACCAGGGATGCTGCCCAGTTTGCCAGGATGCCAGGACTCGGCCGGGCGGAGACGGACTAGGTCAGGGCCTGTTGCGGGCCCTGGCAGCGTTGGTGAGATGAGGGCGTCGATTGCCTGCAGCATCAGCATCATCATCATCATCTGTGGAGTGTAGCATCCGCACCGTGCTTTTTCGCTTTTTTTTCTTTTTTTATGCGGAGCGATGCAGGGTTGTGGGGAGTAGATCCCAGATTCGTCAGATGAGCCATCGCAAGGTTCCCGTAGGCTGCGGATATCAGTCTTGAGTTTACGACGACGGTAGCGAAAGAAGGAGGGGGAAACTCAGAGCCGTTGAAGGCGTCCTGGACATGGACACTAGACATCTACAGAGTTTCCAGAGCATCTAGAAGCAAAAGCAGGACTCACTCACTCACTCCCCCTCAAACTCCATTCCAAATCTCCCAGTGACCATCACCACCAAGCCGCGAGCATCGTTGCTTTCCCTCTGCCCCCCCCTGCCCCCTAGCACACTATCGCCACCACGCCTGCTGCTGGCTGCCCAGACTAAAACCCTCTAGCGTAGTGTCAATCCCCCGTGGCCGTCGTATCACATCTCGGCGCCCGGGTTTCGGCGGAGAGGGTGGAGGTGCTCCAAGGGCCCGCGGCCAAGCGGCTTCGACGACTACCACCTGGTGGGCTTTGGCTTCCCAGGTCCGGGCTGTCGACATCGACGCCCCCGGACGAGTAGTGTACACGACTCGCAGCACCGCCCGCAACGAGCTGTCCAGGGCCCCCTTCTCCTTCTCCAGGAGGCGCCTGGACCGTGTTGACCAGAATGGAGCCCCTAGAAAACGCCCGTCTGAGTCGTTAGCAAGCCATTGTTGCGAGGACGCTGTCGAGGGCTCTCTTATTAAAGCCTCCAGTCTCGAAGCTTCGTTGGGAGAAAACCCGTTGCTGCCGTTCATCCACACGCCCTCTCTGCCCCGGGCCATTCTTTCCTTTTTGCTTCGCAGTCTTCCCTCAAAGTATCCCCGGGTTTTGCTTCTTGGGGCTTTGGGCACTTGTCTCACTCGGGTCTCACAATCCTCCCCCCCGGGAACGCCTCACAGCAAACGCCTTCCCCCCCAAAAAGAAAACGACAAAACGCCAACCCGAGTTTATACGACACAAACGCCCGTCGTCGAGATGGTGACCCGCGGATTCCTGGTGCCGGATCACTTCGTACCGGACCCTCCCAGCGAAGATGACATGAACATTGCGTCCATCATCTGGGGCTTGTCCCTGGGTGTCACCGTCTTCAACTGCGCCAAGGCCTTCCGACAGTCGAAATCCGCCATCATGAGGAGGAAGAGGTTGACCATCTACGTCATCATGATCTGGGCTGAGATCGTGTCGAGTTTCGTCCTGGGAGTCATGACTTGGCTCTATCTCCGCGAAATCATCGGCCCCAGCTTCCAGTTTTACTTCTTCATTAGTACGGTTTGACCCAACGCGCCCCTCACGACGAAACCGCAGACAGAACACTAACAACGCCGCCTTTCTAGTCGTCTTCTGGTCTACACAGGTGCAATGCCTCATCCAGATCATCATCAACCGAGTAGGCTTGCTGATGTTGGTCCGGGCCAACGCCACCAAACTGAAATGGCTCTGCTTCCTCATCCTCTTGGCCATCAACATCAGCGTCTTCTGTATCTGGGTTCCTGCGCGTCTCCAGATCAGCGAGCAGTACATCGCCATCAACAACGTCTGGGATCGTGTTGAAAAGGTCATCTTCGCCATCATGGACGCCATCCTCAACTTCTACTTTATCTGGGTCGTCAAGAAGCGCCTGATTGCCAACGGCCTGCACAAGTACAACCGCCTGTACCAGATGAACTTGTTCCTCGTTGGCATCTCCATTGCCCTAGATGTAAGTCCCAACGCTCGCAAATCGACACCAACCATGCATGCTGACCCGCCATGTAGATTCTCCTCATCTGTATGATGTCTCTGCCCAACAGTTTCGTGTAAGTTCTCTCCAGCCCATGCATCCCATGTGTTATTCCCACTCACACGTCCCACAGCTATGTCCAGTTCCACCCGCTCGTCTACCTTCTCAAGCTCCACATTGAGATGAACATGGCCGATCTTATCGGCAAGGTCGTCCGCGCCAGCAACAACGCCGACTCCAACGACTACAGCTCTCGCGGCCGCTCTCACCAGACCGGAACCCGCCCTCAGCACAGCCGATTCGGCGCCACCTTGACTCGGACGCACATCGAGCTCGGCGAGGAGGACGAGATGGAGCTCAAGGAGCGCGAAAACCTCGAGGGAATCAAGAAGACGGTCGTCACGGAGATCACCAGAATGGGACCGACGGCCGAGGACGACGATATCCCCGAGCATCACGAGCGGGCAGTCAGCGAGGCCAGCTCGACAAAGCACCACGGCAACCAGGAGGCGTATGCCATCGAACGCACGCGCTAAGGTTATCCACTTGATCCGTGATTCTTTATATATATTAGAGCTAGAAGGCATCGCCAGCGACATGGCTAATTTAATGAGTATGTATGTACGTGTACGGATACCCCAAAGATCACGCTGTTACTACAGTAGACCGCACCTTGGTGAAGGCCCAAAGCAAGGATCCTCCTTAGCGAGCACATCACATCGTAGACTCGATCTGTTAGCGGCCAGCGCCCGTGACCTGTCCCCGTCGGTCCCACTATGTGTCTGATCGTCGCCAGGGGTAGAGAATCCCGGCACAAAAAGCAAAACCAAGCCGCCTGCAGAGTCCATCCTGACTCCTGCTAGCAAGGATCAGGGCGGGCGAGCGGGAGCTGCAAGCCAACCAAGCACCGCAGATACATGGGACGATTCGTGCGTATACTATTATCTCGTCGACGCCCGATCGCTCAGGAGAACCGATGCCAGACAGCTATGGACTCGACCAACGCCCGTCTGCTCTTTTCGGGGTCTCCAGGTTTTCCCCAGACTTTCTCTCCCCACATCCAGCCGTTCTCCCATTCCACTGACCATCATGCAACCCGTGAACCTAACCGTAGCTGTCGTCGACAAAACCTAAATCATCTACTACTTGCAGGAGCAGTAAGAATCCTTGAGCTTGGCAATCTTGCTCGTCTCGTCTCGTCTCGCCCGAGCTCAGGCCTCTAGAACGGCCTTGGATGTCCGGCCGGCCTCCAGATATCCATTTCGCGAGAGCTGTTCCGACAAAACGACTTCACACATCAAGCATCTGCATCACCGCCTGAGACGCACACCTCAGGGATTCAAGCCATGCCGGTGCCACCCGGCACCTGTCACATTCCAGAAGCCCAAAACGCAAACGTTTTCTGAGTTTTCGCTTGTCCCCGCCAAGGCTTAGCTCCCGCGATTTCCGAGGCGGCAATGCATGCCAGCATCATCCGGGCTGAAAGCCCAGTTCCGGCTGATCGTGACATGGCTGCGCTGTCCATTGTGAGATCGCCGGCTGATGCAGGGGAGAAGTCGTTCGTGCATGAGGTCTATGCAAGGGCAGTCCCGCACCTTTAAGACAGTCATCCGAACTTGAGGGACGCTGCTCTGTCCCTGCAAATGTGCGGGTACCTGAGCGTCTTTGCTTTTCGGGCCACGAAACAATTGTGTGGAGAGATGTGAGCTTCCAGATGAGATGTCTCCGATGCGAGAGTCGTTGCTTGTTCGCGATCAAAGCCATCTTCATGGTCATCACTCGGTATGTTAAACAAGGCCACGCACAGTAATTGCTCATTCGATTGCTGCCAAGTCGTACGATTCTTCTACAGGTTTGGGCCCAATACTATGGGGTGGTATCTTCATGTACGTGCTACGCGCCTGCTCCGAAACCGTTACATGCGGGCTTTTTATCCCTGTTACAGACGCACTTTCATCACCGGGAGCCTCGGATGGCTTCCGCTCTCCCCGCGTCATAAACGTCGCGAGGGCGCCTGATGAGCCGTAAGCCTCATCTTGTCTATGTTTCTAGGGAGCGGTGGCGCACTACAAACATAAGAGCGCCTTCTCATCAGACCTTTGTCGTTCAATCAATTGCCGTACACCCTACGGTAGCACCAACGTCCCCTGTTCCTCGGAACTGACAGCTAATCTGGTCCGGAGCTCATCTTAAAACGATTGAGTCCTAGAATTGATCCCCATGTCCAGCAAGAAGATGCCCCGTCTGTGTGAAGAGTGTTGCATTAAATGGCATACTGCAGGATGTCGTCAGTCGTGGAGACACTCCTGTCAACAAAGGATACTATGTACATGTTTCGCAGGCTGTGTAACCCGGGTATAATCGCTCACCTTGGGCAAGAAATCCCTTCCTATAAACTTGGAGAAAGGTGCTCTTTTGGTTATAGGTCAGATACCTTCCGCCAGGGAAGGTGAGGACTACGGTTGCTGTCATCAACCCAAAGATGCTCTTTCTGCTTCGCGAACTCGGAGCATTTAACGAGTCTTCACGCGATTTACTCTAATCACATTTAATATAGGGAGTACGTTACCCAATTCCATTTCTACGTATTTTTTTCCATTCCATGTCAGGGATTGACTTCTGTTAGCCGTTTCTTAGGTGTCTGGATGTTGTCCCCCATTACTTTTATATGTCGTATCACACTCTCGAGCTAGAGCATATTGGATAGAGCTATAACCTGGCAAAGAGACAAACTGACTAGAGGAGCAAATATACTTTGGCGAAGGCTGATCAACTCTGCTTGTTATTCTTCCTCTTCCTCTTAGACTACCGAGCAGTTTTGACGCAATTACTGTACTAGCTGTGGGAAGACCTGACAACTACCCCAACCAAGCTTCAAATCGGGTTGAAGTGGGTATGCGATTTGTTTCATACGAGAACTGGTATCACTTCAAGATGTTCTTCTTACGCTTGTTGAAATTGTTGAACTCTGTTCTCTTCGAACAAGGTGTCAGCTCTTGATATAGGGTAGCAAACGGGCCCTTGCACGACGATTTTGCCGATTATCTCCCGCCCCGGAAAGCCTACTCCAACACCAACGTCACCGTGACACTCCGTCGCAGCTCGTTCGAACTTGTCGCACACCAGACGGTAGCTCTCATCCTGAATTCCTCCCGAGCAGCGGCACTTTTCGCTCCGGAAGGCATGTGCACCGCGCGTTGAAATGCGCGAGTTCATGGACTATGTCCACAGCGCCTTCTACGAAGCTACGGGCTGGAACCACGACAATTCGTATGCGGCGCTGAATTCGACCTCCGATGGTGAGAATATCGCATCTGCAAGCTCAATTGCTTGACCCTATTTTGCTGATGGCTTTTCCACCTAGCTCTCTTGAACTTCCAGACGCCTCGTGGTTTGCGACTCACACTCTCCGCGCTCGCGAGCCCCAACTTCGCAACGTCATACCAGCTTGGTTCTGTCGGCATCGTCGATGGCTCCATCTCGTACCTCTTCTCATCGGTCCCGCTCCGAGTCCTCTTGACGCCGCAGTCGGAGACCGTGTCCCTGCCGGAGCTCCTGCGCTCGTACCGGCCGCTCACCGAGCTCCCTCCACGGACCGACGCAGGGCTCCCAACCCCACGAGACATTCCCGAATCGTCTCTCCTGTATGGCCGGCTATACCTACCTCAGTCTATGCTCGAAGCCCTGGTGGTCAAACGACTGTCGCCTGCTTTGCAAGTCCAGCTGAGCTCGGTATCAGGTCAGCACCTTCGGAACGGAGGTACCGTCTTGGGACTGGCACAATATGACGTGGGGAAGTACGCCCTCGAGGGACTAGCATCCTCGGACGGCGGGCTCTTGGGACTCAGAGGCGTCTACAATTTCGGCGGTGACGCCGACGTGCACCCTCCACCACGTCCCACCGATAATGGAAACGAGAGGATCTATGGACGGTTCAGCACGGGTGGAGAATTCTATTACGGCACGCTGAACAAGTCTGGTGGCATAAGCGTGGGAACCAGGTTCGCGACGCTGCCATCTCACAAGGGGACACCGCTGTCTGCGACCCTCACCCTCAACCCCCTGATGGGCAACATCAGCGCCAGCTATGCGGTCGTGGCGGGCAAGCACTGCAGCCTAGCGACGCGAATGGAGTTTAACATGTTCAGCTACGAAAGTGTCTGGGCTGTTGGCATGGAGCTCTGGCGGAAACCGTTTGTGAGGCCTGTCGTGGATGATCCAGAGTTGAAACAGCCATGTCGACCAAAAGAGCGCAGCTTGGAAGCGAAATTGGAGTGGCGGCTGGATGCCCCAGAGCCGGTGAAGGAGCCAACTCCTCCTCCGAAACCGACCGAGCCTGAGAGACCCGGCGAGGAGAGATACGCGGGCGTGCTCAAGACACGGCTGGACCAGAACCTCCGGATTGGGGTTCTCTGGGAGGGACGTGTCAAGTCGCTCCTGTTCAGCTTGGGGAGCGGAATCGATTTGAGGAAATTGGACAAGCCATTCCGGACGCTTGGGTTAGAAATCCAATTCTCGTCATGAGTGACCCCTGAAGAGGGGGGCTTTGAATCTAGCACGCGGCCACTCTAGGTCAGGTGTTATTGTCCGAGTCGGTCCGTAGGGCTCGTCTTCCTTAAGTAGCGGCTAGGATCAGGGCCAACAAGCGCATGAAAGGGTTTCAACTGAGCTACAAGGCGTTGGCACCACGGGGTGATGATTCACTATGGTCGATTTACGGTCGACGCCTACGCCGACGGGAATTCGTCGTTTGTTGGTAGGCGCCAGGCGATGAGAGCGAGGCGTGGGGGAACATGACTGAAGTGTACATGGTACTTACTGCCTAGTTTGTTCAGCTCTAGGTTTTGTGTGAGCGTCAGAGGGCCTGCATGGTTGGATGGATAGCATTTCACTGGCGTCGGTACAGGTGACTTGATAGTGGTTAAAAAATGGGAAAAGCACCAGCATGCGGATGCCGAATGAATGTACATAGGACTGATTTGGATCCTGCACGGCATTTAGCGAAATTCATGGTCAGCTGCAGTCTTTGCCTGATGAGCATAGCCTCTTCCTGATTTGGTCGCGAACTGTGACAAGCCAGTCTCGTCATCTCTGACGGGTTTCCTGTCGACGATGTGTCACCTAGACGGACACGACGCGTTCGATGGTTAGGATGGAAATCGGTCTGACTGACGGCTGCACTGGAAAATGTCTTGCCAAGCTACGGAACGAGGTGGATGGTGCCGCGAGAGCCGAGAGCGTTGGTGTTTAGGTGGAGGAGATGGAGAGCCCGCCTGATGCGCCATGAGAACCTTGATGGCATCGCTAGATAGCCGTGGCTGATGCGATGCGGGATGGCGGGTGGCTGGCCAATGAGAAGACGGGGAAGCCGGCAGAGATGTCGAATCTGGAGGCTCTGAGAGGTTCTGGGAGGGTTGGGCGGGGACGGGTGGCTGACGGCGCCACACTCTGGAGGGCCAACCTCAGTTGGTTCTCTGGGATCTTTGAAGAGGCAAGCTGGCAACTGGGGTTACAGGCATTGGGAGAGCCCACACCAGTGAAAATGGAAACATGGCTGGCGGATGGGCAGTGGGGGGTTGTTTCTTGTGGGAAGAGGGCTTTGCGCAAAGGACGAAGGACGAAGAATGAAGAACGGAGCCATCAGTATTCATGGCAGAACGCCATCATTCAAAACACTGCTGAGAGAGAGACATGACAGCCCAAAAGAGACATGAATACACGAATGAATACACGAATGAAGACATGACAATCTACGAATACGGTACAAAGACCACGAATGACGGGCCGCGGCGCTGTTGTCGCACTCCCCTCTCTGCCGGGATTCCCTGCGAGGCCATGGCCATCCGGGTTCTCACTTTAAACTGACCCACCAGAGCTAAGCCAACCCGCCGCGCCCTTTATCCCGCTCTGCGCCATGAGAATTCCCCCCTCCCCCTCTGGGTCTCACTGACTTTTGAGATTTGCAAAGGCTCTCGATCAAACACGGGCTGTGCAGTGCAAGTTGTGCGAAATTGTCGGCGATGCTGCAGCGTAAGGAATGAAAAGAAAAAAGAGAAGCGCGGCTGGCTTTGCGGTGGGATCGTCTTTTAGGGCCGCGATAGTCTAGTCGCTAGATAAACAGAGCAGATAGACGCGTACGAATAGACTCACATGCAAGGTTGATGACGGCCCAGGACGGCCCAGAGCAGGGGAGAAAAGCCCCGTGCGCTACCAAAGTTAACGAGGTGGCCCAATCCCTCGACAGGACGACACACTTGCGAAAAGGCGAGGGCTTGCCTTGTCTCATTCTGCATTCAGATGGAACAGCTCCCTGTCACGCTTCCTCAACCCCCCACGGACTGCTCCTTCTCTGTTCTCTCGTCACCGTCTCTCCGTCTCTCCATCTGTCCATCAGGGTTCCTCGCCCCTCTTTCGTCACGATCCTAGGCTCCCTCGCTCCTCCTCCTCCTCCTCCTCCTTCTCCTCTCTCCATCTCTCTCCGTCGGAATCGCTGGACCCTTGCGCCGCCGTCGAGCCTGACAAACAATTCCTGGTCTTCGCTCTTAGCCTTCCCCGTAGCCACATCCCCATCCATCCATTCCCCGGCGTTTGCATCAACACCACGCCCAAGGCCGACGCACCCCTCAGCACCTTGCTTCCTTCCGTCGAGACCCGCCAGCTAACTCCAAGCTCGCCCCCAGTCGCACTTTGACTGGCTCCGTGTGGCACCCTTTGACACCCTTCCAAGTTCCCGCGACCTATCAGTCCGTCTCGGCGCCATCAGGGTGTTTTTCGCAAACCCGTTCGTCTCGGTCCCCAAAAATATCCATCCGCCAGATCTTCGGTTTCAGCATCGCCATTGACATATAAACCCGTCGCCCTTCACGCATCAACGCTCGCTCCCTCAGCTGCAGGCCAAGACGAACATCCCCGTGTGACACAAACCACAACTTTGCGCCCTCCGCCCTTCGCGCTCCTTGGCGCTGGTCCATCTCTCGAATCGTCCGCTCTCTAGAGCTTGCTTGCTTCCTCATCGGGGAATAATCCTTTTCTGGCTGTCTTGACGTCCCACGACATCCCGGCCTTGGGTCTCCATATTTGGCAGCTGGCCTTATAAGATATTTTTGCCCGAACCAGTTTGTTAGAGGGCGTTGGATACCCTTCGCCTCTCATCGCTTTCCCAGCAGCACCAACACAACACACCGACGGCATTATGGCCGACGCACTCGACTGCAGCGGCGATACCGTCGACGTCACGAACCGTGGCCTTCGAATTGGTGCCATCTTCATCATCATGGCTTCCTCGTTCTTGGGTGCCATCTCCCCCATCATGCTTGCCCGACAGAGCAAGATCGCCGTCCCCAAGTTCACCTTCTTCATCTTCAAGTTTATCGGTACCGGAGTTATCATTGCGACGGCCTTCATGCACTTGCTGGTCCCCGCCATCGAGAACCTGGGAGATGAGTGTTTGGCTGATCGAATGGGCGGTTATGACTGGGCCGAGGCTATCGCCCTCATGACCGTCATCGTCATGTTCTTCATCGAGATGTTGGCGACTAGGCTTAGCAACGAAGACATGGACCACAACCACGGCGACATCGACAAGCACCTGGACCCTGCCATGGATTTCATCGCCACCAAGAAGCCGGAGACGGCTAGTAGCGAAGTCATGTCCCAGGACGACGTGGAGCGAGATGCCCGCCCCAGCGAGTCTGGTTATGCGCCCGGTGGAGATACTCACCTCGCACACGGACGCGAGCACCAGGAGGGTGATTCCAGCAGCCTCGGTGGTCAGCTCCTCGCTATTTTCATCCTTGAGTTTGGTGTTGTGTTCCACAGCATCTTCATCGGCCTCACCCTTGGCACCACTGACGAACTTGTCATCCTTTTGATCGTCCTCGTTTTCCATCAAATGTTTGAGGGTCTGGGTTTGGGATCTCGTTTGGCCGTTGCCCCCTGGCCTAGAAACAGGCAATGGGTGCCATACGTCCTCGGCTGCATCTATGCTCTCTCGACGCCTCTTGGTATCGCCGCCGGCATTGGCGCCCGACCCAACAACGCCAACACACAGAAGCTCGTGAACGGCATATTCGACGCTATCAGCGCCGGTATTCTGTTGTACACGGGTCTTGTGGAGCTCCTTGCCCACGAGTTCATGTTCAACCCGTACATGCGCCGCGCACCCATCAAGATTCTGCTCCTCGCCTTCGCCTGCGTAGCGTTTGGCGTTGCAGTGATGGCTGTCCTGGCCAAGTGGGCTTAAAGTGAGAGCGAAATACACTCAAATAGTCGGTTTGGAATCATCTTCTGGTTTGAAGAATTGGGTTAGATGGATATACGGCCTTTCTTTCTTACAATGCTTATAGACTGCTTGAACAATGATACCTCGTTTGTTTGTAATCTGCATTGATTTTGACAATATTCCTTCAGCCACTCTCTGCGAATATGATCCTGGGCCTATTCAAACTCATCAGGTCGCTTCACGTGTATGTACTCGATGGGTTCTTTTCCAAGAGAGGTAGTTTCGGCCGTTGATGTCATGTCGTGTCTGGGTTCACGTCGCAAAGTTCATGTGCGGGGCGCCGTTACTGGCTGGTCTTGGCAACGAGGCATCCTTTAAGGAAGCTAATTTGGGTAATTCATATCGTAGCACGAACGACGTTGAACTGGGGCTGGGGGGAGTCGGTATTACCGTCTCGTCCACTGAAGACGTCGAGTTTCCGAAGCCGATGTTCGACAGAGCGACTATTTCCAGTCCGGGATTCAAGGCTGACCAACTTCGGCGGGTTTATGGCCCCACTCACGTTCTACAGTGCGTAATATAGCAAACGCATATTTGCACAGTATCATTTAACTGTGCTTAGTCACTAGGCTGAAGGTTTCCCGCTAGGGTCTCAAGCCCTACCCAAAAAAAGTTCACCAATTCGAGGTCCTATTCGCATCACCACGAATCAAGCTCTCCGACTGTTCACGCTTCGACAATCTCTCACCCAACGCAACAACCCCTCCTCTCCCCCTACCCCCCCTACAATACCGCAAAAATGGCCGGCGGAGTTACCGTGCGCGATGTCGATGTAGGTACTCCCTGAAGAAACCAAAAAAAACACACAGAAGAAGCCAAAAATATTCTTCGAAAACCCCGATCCCACCCTTCTCGACGACTTCGCAACGCAATCTTTCCCGACAACCATACAACCGCATAATGGAGGTGCTTGTCGCAGCGCGTCGGTGCTTGAGACTGGCCGCTGCGTCGGCCGCTGCACATTCGCGGACGATGTGTTAAAACGAGATTGAGGAGCAGGCGCGAGGGGGTCGAAAGACTTCTGACGACGGAATCATGCTAATGGGTCTCTTGTTGCCAGGCGCAAAAGTTCATCATTGCCTACTCGGCTTTCTTGAAGCGTCAGGGAAAGCTTCCCATCCCTGGTATGTTGCTGCATATTTATCTGTTTTCCCTCTCCACGAGTGTGGAAGCTCGGGGACAAACCGCTGACTGCGCCCTCGTCAGGTTGGGTTGACACTGTCAAGACCGGTCCCGCCAAGGAGCTCCCTCCCCAGGACATTGACTGGTTCTACGTGCGCGCCGCCTCCATCGCCCGCCACGTCTACCTCCGGAAGACCGTCGGTGTCGGCCGTCTCCGCAAGGTCCACGGTACCGCCAAGAACCGCGGCAACGCTCCCTCCCACCACGTCGACGCCTCCGGCTCCGTTGACCGCAAGGTCATGCAGGCCCTCGAGAAGATCGGCGTCCTTGAGATCGACGAGGACAAGGGTGGCCGCCGCATCACCCAGGCCGGACAGCGTGATTTGGACCGAATTGCCCAGACCACCGCTGAGGCCGAGGAGGAGGAGGATGAGGATGACGAGTAAAAATCTGGCGGGGAGCATGGATTAGGGCGTACGGTCATAGGTTTTGTCATGTATGAATGAGATTCCCCGGGAATTGGGCCATTCGGTTTACTCAATCTGGACCCGTTCGAGCTTGTCAATTTGATAGTGTGCGTGCTCTGTGAATATGTCTGAAGCTGGCCCATGGCCTTGGCGAGTATTGACGATCATCCATCTTGTACTACTAGCACCATGGGGCCTCATCAGTCAACTCGACGGCAATCACCAAGTGTCAACCGGAGGACAGAGATTCGTACCATGAAACTTGGAATCTTGAACGAGAAGTGTGAGCTTGATATCGCTCTGGTTGAGCTTTGGTGAGGTTATATGGGCTTACTTACTCACACTTGACCAGCCGCTCTCACATTGAAGGCCAAGAAACGACGCCTAAATCTCTTGAAAGGTTCCCGGCTTTAATTATCTAATGTATGTATTCAGTTGATTGGCTATTTGCTCCGACGACCTCTTTCTGTTTCTCATCCTGCCAGTCCCATCGAAGAGAAAGCCCTTGCCAAGCCATTGGCCTCACGCTGCTCTCCAGCCTCGGTGGCACCTCATTTGTTCCCGGCCATGCACCTCGTTTTCTCTCGAGTCGTTCATCTACACCTTCCCTCGAGAGCCCCCATCTCTCTCCCATCTCGTATCCCCACGCCTTGCACTTCGCACACGACCACAACTCATGGGCCGCCCCTCCCTCAGCGCACTAAGGGTCGTCTTCGTCGTGCGTCTTTCTTTGTGTTTCGTCGGGACAGCATACCGTCGTTGTTCGCCCCTGTCTGAATTCCTTGTGCGTGGCCTGCGCCGGCTGGCCGTGATTCAGCCGTGTTGCACCGCCTGGAGGCGGAGGAGGTGCGGCGCGAGGGCGCTTCTGCGTGTAAGTGTAGATGCACCAGAACGCAGACACCTCAACACAGCTACTCACCAACTCACCTCCTCAGCGAGTTGGGACTGCACAGCAAGATTGAGCAGCGAAGTATCGTATGCATCCTGCCGCAGCACGCCTTTCTTTGTCATCGCTATACTTCGATCTCGGTGTGTTCAGGGGCGGGCCTGCTCAAGTATTTGCCCCCCCCCCTTCTCATGCTGTGGCTCGGAAACTCATCCTCATCTAGTATATCTGCTATCTACTCAAGCAAGAAGACCGCGAAGCTGCAAAGAAAGAAAGAAAGAAAGAAAACCCGTCAACATGTCGGGCCTCGAAGGTGACAGACGCCTGCCGCTGTTCATATCCTCCAACCAAGCATCCTCGCCGTTCTTCTACTTCCACCACATGGTCAACGGCCAAGACGGAACGCTGACGGTGCAAGTCATCGGCCCCAGCCTCGAGTTCACCTTCACCCACTCCCGCGCCAAGGCGCTGCTCACGCAGTCGACCATGGCGAAGCGGCTCGTCAACAAGACGGTGGGCTTCCTCGCCCTCGTCGCCCCGAGCGGCACGCGCACCGTCCTCGCCGCGGCGGAGAGCGGCCACGGCGGCGGCAAGTTCGGCGACGTGCTCGACGCGCCGCCGGGGGTGCTGGCCAACATGCTCTGGACGCGGCGCGTCGTCGCCGTGGGCCGGCTGCTGGGCATGTCGATGTCGGGCCCGTTCGACCACTCCGGCGGCGCGAGGACGCGCGCGCGCCAGGGCCTGTTCCGCGGCTCGCACGTCGAGGTCAAGCTGGCGGTGCATGCCGTCGTCGTGCTGCTCGACGTCTTCAACATCACCAAGGACTTCGACAACCTCTCGGCGCGCCACCTGCGCCGCCTGCGCACCGTCCGCTGGGAGGACGGCTCGCGGCCGTGCTTCGAGGTCTTCTTCTCGCGCAAGAACTGCGGCTCGTGCGGCAAGCTGGTGCGCACCCTCGAGGAAGCGACGGGCGTCTCGATCCGGCTGCTCTGGAAGCCGCGTCTGGAGCTGAAGCAGTATCCCAAGAGAGCCCTGGGTGCGGCATCTAGGGGGCAGCAGCGGGGACCGGACGTTGCCGATGAGCAGCATCTGGACTTGGGGGACCAGCTCTCTAAGGAAGAGTCGGACGACGAGACGGTGGGAGGCTCAGAAGAGGGAGAAGAGCCAGACGGAGACGACGACGACGACGACGTGCAGGTCATCGACATGGTCGACCTCATTTCCCACCCTTCCTTCTCCCTGACGCCAACACCGCATCCCGCCGACGCCTACATCGACGGCCTGGCATATCGCGTCGGCCAGATGGAGTCCTCCCCCGACGGAGCCGCCGAGGCCATCGTGCAGTTCGCCCAGCAGATGACGGGCAACCAAGTCCACTGGGCCTCGTCGCCGGAAGCCCCAGCCAACCGCAGCATCAGCAAGCCCCTACCCGCAACACCGGAAACCCAGCCGCCGGCGTGGATGACGGCCGACCGACGCAACGCCAGCTCGCCATCGCGCCCGTCGAGAGCAGGCGACGGATATCGCCTCCCGGCGCGGAGCAGGAGCTCGTCGCCTTGCGAGCGCGCTGCGTTGAGAGACCGATCGCCCAGAAGGTACTCTACCGGAAGGCTGGAGCGCATCGTGGTCGGAGAGCGACGGTTGCGGTCGCATATCAGCATGGAGATTCCAGCCCGGCAGGGATCTGTCTACTAGGCTTGATGGCTTGCCTTCCGCACGGAGATTCGACACCTGGCCTTGGGATGGCCCGGGAGAGAGATTGTGGCTGGGCTGTAAAGCGAGGAGGAGAACAGCCCGAGGAGCTCGGAACGAGAGAGAGAGGCTGACGCTTTGGAGCTAAGAAAATGTGTCGACAACCAAGGAAGTCGGGCTGTCGAGTATGTATGCATTGCTTCGAGACTATTAAAGCCTTCTGACTACCTTGAATTGCTGACCACGTACCTCGGCGTTCATGTGCTCTCTTCATGTGCTCGCGTTCGTGTGCCCTCGTAATCTTATCATCTATGCCATGTCATGCTCTCTAGGTGTAATGCTGCTTGTATATAGGTCGCTGTCAACCCCTATGCTGTCCAACGCGCGCGGTGCTCACTTCTTCTCCAGCCCTTGGAGCAACGTCCGGAATCCAGCTGCCATCTCCTTCACTACCACATCCACGTTGGGCGCCTCAGGCGCCTCCTCAGCTGATCGTAACGCCGCCTCCCTCGCCTTTTCAATGCCCGCCACGCCCGTCTTGCCCATCGTCATGGTGTGCTTCACGTCTTTGCCGCACCGGGCGCCGCCCCGAGGCGTGCCCGGGGTGATAGGCGTGCGTTCTATAAGGCTTTGCCACTTGGAGAGGTACATGCCTGGGCCGGCCATGTTGTCCGAGACGGTGCCTGTGGTGTCGAGGATGCGTTGGAGACGGGAAAGAGAGAGGTCGGAGAGGGTAGACAGGTAGGTTGAGTGGGCATCGAGGGTGGCGAGAACGGACTGCTGGGAGGTTGCGGGGAGGGACTGGAAGAGACGATTCAGGTTATCCTCCATTGGGCTCGTGTCTGCTGATTTCGCTTCAGCCTCTGACTTGGGCTTCCCGTTGACATCCGTTTCAAGTTTCCCTTCTGTGGGCTTGTCCTTGGGCTCCCTTTCTTCGAGGTTCCCCTCTTCGGGTTTCCCTTCTTCGGACTTCGCCTCATCACCATCTGGAGTCTCTCGGGTTGATCGTTCTTGGCGAAAATTGACAATGACCTGTTTCTCCCAATTCCTCATCTCCTCCCACACCTCGGGGCAAGACTTGGCCAAGGCGTGAATCCACCTGTACATGACGGCGCGGTTCCTCATCAACAAGTCGACGTAATCGTCGACGCTGGGCATTTTGCCCGGCTTGCTCGACTCGCCGTTTATCATGGAGCGCATGCCCCCCAGCGGCGTCGACGTGCCCGTCTCGGCCTTCTTGGGCTTGCTGGTCTTGATGAAGTCGTCGATGAAGGCCTGGCCTGCGTCGACGTGCTCCCGCAGGTCGATCTGCGCGTGCACCGATCGGATCATGGGCTCGTAGGCCGTGAACAGGTCCCTGACCGTTGCGGTGAAAAGATCGGGCGGTTGGCGACACAGGGCGGCCGTGATGCTCTCGCGGTCGCGCACCGACAGGAGGGCAGAGTAGTACTCGAGACACTGGGCGTGGGTCTCGTCAGTCAAAGCGGTAGTGAGATGTGGTTCGGAGGCGTTGAAAATGGCGGTGATGATGGACTGAGAGTGTTCCTCACTGGCCGCGCGAACCGTCTCATGCTCATCACGGCCCTGCGCGACGTGCTGCCGGATCGCCTGGAGCATTCCGTCGCTGGGCCGGTCCTTGGCCTTCTCGATCTTGTCGGCGCTCTTGCGGAACTCGCCAGCATCCCACGACAGCACCAGGGATATTATCCTCTGTAGCAGATTCATGCCGTCGTCGGCGTTGGCCGTCAGCCCGACCCAGTTGGTGATGCTGGTGACGCTCAGCTTGGCGAGGAGGAGGCGCATCATGCCGCTCATCATGGTGGCGGCATTGCCGACCCGCAGCGTCTGCTTGACCATCTTGTAGGGGACGAGGTTGTGGACGTTCTCGAGGAGCTTGAGCACGTACTGCCCTTCTGGGGAGAGGACGAAGATGTGGTGGATGAAAGTGGCAAGGCTGTACCATGGTTAGGATGGGCTACAATGTGGGTGTTATAGGGAAGACGTACTGAATGATGGCATACTCGGCCGAGGCCTTCACGGCTGGGGAATAGCTTTCCAGATCGTCCGTGCTGCTGAGGTGATCATACAAGTCATCGATCAAGGTTCCGTAGACGTGCCCCTCGACGATGCTGTCCCACGCTCGCGCCAAATCCTGAGCCTTAGTGTGATCGTACTCGTCCTCACCCTTGACCCCGTTGTCCTTGGTCCCAGGAGGGTGCCTCTTCTTCAGGCCACCCAGAGCACCTCGGCCGATCATCTCGAACAGCGCACTCCCCGCCGTTGCCAGCACCTTGCGGGTGCCTAGCGCGCCCTTGTCGTAGCTCTCGGAAAGCTCTGCCTCGCCCAGCCTCGCCAGGATGCCCTGGATGCGCACTGACCAGAAGTCGCGGGGCAACTCTCTTAGACCAGGGAGCGGGAGGACGAATCTCGACAGCAGCGTTTGTAGCAGTGGGGACGTCGACGGCTGTGAGGCGTCCTCTTCCGGCGCCTCCTCCGGAGCCTGTTGCCCCTCGCCGTTCCGGTCCTTGCTCTCGGCGGCGGGCTTCGGCAACGGCGGCGGGGTCCTCACTCGAGGAGTGCCCGGCACCAAATTCACGGGCGTCGAGGCGCGGCTCTTCCATGCGGCGGCCTGGGGCACGACGGTGGTCCTGGCGAAGGGATGGCCATAGCCCGTGACGGCGTCGGGGAACTTGAAGGCCTCGATCTCCGCGTAGGTTTCATGGTGGGAGAGGATGTCGAAGAGCGCGTGCGTTTGCTCCTGGGAGAGAGCCGCAGGCGTCATGATGCGAGGGACTGGGGCATCGAAGGTGGGTTGGTTGTGGAGGGGGAGGTTAATACAAGGAGGAGAAGGAGGAGGAGGAGGAGGAGGAAGAGGGAAAGACGAAGAGGATGAGGAGGACAGAAACCGTGGTTCCTGTTCCTCTTCTTGCCGCCTCTGGTTTGACAGTACGTCAGGACTCGGGACGGCCTGGTCCTCGACGGCTTGCTCGGCAGTGTTGCTCTTAGGTAGGTTGTTTGGGGTGTGGCTTTGTAGACGTCACCGCCACCCGCCACCCGCCACCGGCACCTGAAGTGTGGCTGAGCAGGGTTTCTGGACTAAGCTACTTCCGTCTTGGTCACAGCTGTCACCGTCGATCATCAATCAATAAGCCGACGATGATGGTTCATCCTTCCTTTCTGGGTGAATACACCGGCCATCGAATTACCGTCTTTGTGTCATCTGAGTGAGGATATGAATACAAAATATGTGCCTTTAGCTTCTAGTCGTCGCTAACAAGGCATTTGACTAATGTTTGTCCTGATTGGAATCCCTGACCCATGTCCACACAGGTAAGTGAAAGTGCCTAGGATAAACAAGGCAGGCAATCGCAGCGACATTCTCAGATTGGAATCAAACTAGGCACAAGAGAGGAAACAACATTTTGAAGCTTGAAAAACAAGCTTTAGTGACCAAACACAAGAAACAGAAACACGGTTGTAAATGCGAGCTTCCATACCAGCTTCGATAGCATGTCCACTAGAGCGTTCTTTCAAAGCGCCCACTATACTATTAGAGCCAAGCAACTGGGTTATCAACAATTTCTAGTTCCTAAAAGTACCGAAAACTCGAAACATGTCATGCTGGTGACTGAGCGGGCGGTATGTTTTGATCACGAGTATGCAACGAGCCTCTCAGCAGGTCGTGCGGTTCTTGAGGGGGATTTTAGTCAAGGAATCCTCTCCCGACTCCCAACACCCAACTCACAAGCATCTCAGTCCCATTCCCGACAGCATCACCTGTAACCTCAGCTTCCTCAAGCCTGCTTCCGACAGTGCTACTCCCGTATCCGACAGGGCCCCCCCTCTCGCTTCTGAGCCTGGTAGGAATGCCACTCCCTCTATTGGCCGATCCCTCAACCCTGTCGCATGCTCTACGTGGGGTTGAAGCCGCCAGACGTCGCCGAGCTATCTTGACCTGGGGCAGGCTTCTTCTTCATTTACTAGGCAGATGGTTCAGCTGGTAATCTGGGGATCCCGCACAAATCTCCAGATCTCGGCATCCGGGGCCACCTTTGCACATGGTTCAGCGGCCTACTGGCAGGCCGTGATCCCGGCTCCATGCAACCCAACGGCTGCATATAAAGCGACACTGCTTCCCCGCACGTAGTTGATTGACCATAAATCCCACTATTGTCCACGAGGGAATTCATCAAACAAGACACAGCCCAGCAATCGACTCACCATGCTCAACAAGCTTGACAAAGCCGCACTCCCTTCGCTGTCATGTACTCCCTCCGTGATCCTTCTCGCAGTCTGTGCAGTTGTCGTCGTTGGCCTTCTGCGGAACAAGTTTCGACCAGGCTTGAGATCCATCCCAGGACCCCGACTCGCCGCCTACACGGCGCTTTGGCGATGGCACGACGTACGCCGGGGCCAGGCCCACAGGACGGCTATAGACCTGCACCGGAAACACGGGCTTCTTGTTCGAGTTGGTCCGAACCACGTCTCGGTTTCCGATCCTCGAGAGATTAAGAAGATCTACGGCCTCAAGTCAGGCTACACGAAGGTACGAGACAGCCCAGTGGCTGAACGTCGTCCGGCTTGGTCGGTTGCTGATCCGTGACAGACCGCCTTCTACCCTATCCAATCCATCACCTGGAGAGGAAAGCCAGAAACTAACCTCTTCGGCACTCGAGACGAGGCCTACCACCGGGAAATGAAGAAACCCATTGCCAACGCGTTCAGCATGACGACGCTTCTGACCAACGAGGTTGCGGTTGACTCCTGCAGCAATCTCTTGATCGATCAACTTGCGTCGTTCGCCGGCGACAACAAGCCGGTGGACCTGGGCGAGTGGATCCAGTTCTACACCTTCGACGTCGTGGGCGAGATTACCTTTGCGAAGAAGCTGGGTTTCCTCGAGACGGGCGGCGACGTGGATGGAATGATGGAAACTATCGAGGGCATACTTGTAAGACAAGAACGCACCCGTTTCTAGACTCCCGCTGACGACGCAACAGACCTACGCCAGCCAGGTTGGCCAGGTCCCCGCCTGGCACAACGTCCTGCTGGGAAACCCCCTGCTGCCGTACCTCATCCCGTCGATGGAGAACTGGAACCAGGTCCTCACCTTCACCCTGAAGGCGGTCAACTCGGTGCTCGGCACCGAGGATGACATCGGGAGCGGCCTTGCGAAAGGCGGAGAGCTGGATGTCGAGGCCTTGGACCCACGGGGCGACATGCTGAGAAAGTGGCACGCCGTGAAGCTTTCGACGCCGGAGCGCATGTCGACGCGCGACATCGTCGTCCACCTCAGCGCCAACGTCTTCGCCGGCTCCGACACCACCGCCATCGCCATCCGGGCGGTGCTGTACCACCTGCTGAAGAACCCGGAGAAGATGCAGAAGGCGGTCAGGGAACTCGACGACGCGGCTGCCCAGGGAAAACTCACCCGGCCCGTCTCCTTCAAGGAGTCCACAGCCCACCTCCCCTACATGCAGGCTGCCATCAAGGAGGGCATCCGAATCCACCCATCCGTCGGCCTCCTGCTGGAACGCCACGTCCCCCCTGGCGGATCCGTCATCTGTGGAAAGCACATTCCCGAGGGGACCATTGTTGGCATCAACGCCTGGGTCACGCAGCACGACGCAGAAATCTTCCCGAGCCCGGACCGCTTTGAGCCGGAGCGATGGCTCGACGCCTCGGATGAAGAACTGAAGACTATGGAACAGTCGTTCTTCGCCTTTGGCGCCGGAACGCGTACCTGCATTGGGAGACACATTGCCGTGATGGAGATGGCCAAGGTTATTCCAGAACTTCTGAGGAGGTTTGAGCTTACACTGGCAGATCCTCAAGCTGAGTGGAAGACAAAGAACATCTGGTTTGTGCAGCAGGAAGGACTCGTTTGCAACTTGAAGAAGAGAGAGTGAGCGCTGAAAAACGAGACAGGATTACAGATAGTGTTCAGCATGATCGCGAATAGCCACATATGGGATACTCAATGAGAACTTGTAATGCCAAAATCGATAGTCACCGTCTTTGTGCATCGATGAGAAAAGTTTGTGCATTGCTCACCGCAGACTAGATGGCATCGCCCGTTGTGTGTTGGAAATGTTGCAAATCAACTATCAACAAAGAACCTTGGATACCAAATGTCCACGTCTACTGCTGGAATCTGAGATGTAGTTCAATAGGTTGTATTTTCACAATGCATAAAATATTGAGAACTACAAGCGTTCATTTTATTATCGTAAACAAAAGAAAAAGAACAACTATCGTATCATAACCAATCAACCCCTAATTCCATAACCAGCTCATGTCCTTTTGAGCCTTCATTACTTCGAACGTGGTATCAAAAAAGACTGAAACACTCAGTAGCAGGAAAAGTCATGCATCTGCCGAAAAGGGTATAACGTTTAACCATCCCGTCCCATCCTCCACCGTTTTTCACGCTATGGATCCTTACGAGACTCGTCAAATTGTTTAGACAGTCTGACCGGGGAAGACCGGACCAGTCTCGTATGTCTGGCCGTTGATGGTCAAGTGCGTGCCATTACCGTTGCCGTTCAAACCCTTGCGTCCACCGTCAAGAGGGGCCTGACCATTGGTGTTGTAGACACCCTGACCGTTGCCATTGTAAGCGTCCTGGCCATTGCCGTTGTAGGCGTTCTGGCCATTGCCGTTATAGGCGTTCTGGCTGTTCAATGCTCCGTTTCCAGGAATCTGGCTTTGACCATTGCCGCTGTAAGGGTTCTGGCTGTTGAAAGATCCGTTTCCAGGAACCTGAGTGCCATTGCCGGTGTGAGTGCCTTGTCCAGTACCGGTGCTCACAGGGTGAGCCTTGCGCTGAATTTTAGGCGCGACGGGAATGTCGGTGCTCTTGTTGGCAGAACCAATAGAGAACACAGGGCTCTCCCACTTCTCACCCTTGCGGGCAAGCTCCTTGTACTCCGTGGCCTTGGTGCTGATGCCACCAGGCAGGTTGATGGCAGGGAAGATACTGTCCTCCTTGGTAAAGGCAACGTTCACCTTCTTGTCGGCAGCAACTTCCTCAGCCTTGGCCTTCTTCTTCATGAACTCCTTCTGGACGGCATCAGTGTAGCGCTTGTAGATGTTGGGGGCGTTCTCAGGATCGTTCTTGGCCTCAGCCGTAGCACGATCAACTTCCTGCTTGACCTTGTAAAGCTGGGCATCGAATGTGTTACACTGATCCTTGATGGCCTTCTCCACAGCCGCCTGCAGAGGCTTTCGAATGACCTTGAGTGCAATGGGCTTGGCCAAGGCAAAGAGCAGCTTGTGGCTCGACTGCTTGACCTTGAAGTTGAGGCCCTTGACATCGACGTCGACTTTGTCAACCTTGAAGAAGTTCTGACGATCCTTCTTGTGGGCGGTGGACACCTTCATCTTGAAGGAGAATCCATCGCCAGGCAGAAGGATGTCAATAACACCTGTGTCTGTCAAAGAAGGGAAGCCCTGCTTGCGCTTGATGTGGTAGCTGACGTCGCGGAGATCCATCTGGATGCCGGCAACTTTGACCTCGAAAGTCTGATGGTTCTTGTTGGAAATCTTCTTGCGTCCCCAGCGGAAGTAGTGTTCGCTGGCAATCTCCAAGACGTTAGGCATAAAGTTGTCACTCTCGAGGACCAGATTCTCAATAACGGTATCGAACTGAGGGTCCGAATACTCGATACGCGGAATGGGAATGTAGGCAATGTTCTCCAGAACAGCAGGGAGAATGACCTCAGTTAAATCCTTGACGAGGTGGGGCTTGAAAACGGGTTTGCCGTCAACATCGTTGCCAAGGTCCTTAAATAGTTTTTGAACTGCCTGAGCGAAGGCCTTGTTCTGAACATCCTTGTCGAACTGGTCGCCGACAAACTTGATCTCATCAATGACACGATCAGTGTGAGTGCGATACTTCTCACGGAGGAGGTAACGTCCATGCTCGTAGAGCTGATTCCACTGCTGGGTAGATGCATCATCGAGAATGAAGCCCTGCTCGAGCAGGCAGCGCCGGATATACGAATCCATAGCCTTGAACCAATCCTTGAGCTCCTGATCCTTCTCGGCATCCTTGTAAATCTGACCAATGGACTCCCAAAGATCGGAGGTAGAAGTGCCGTTGGCGAAGCGCTCAATGAGAGTACGAAGGTCGGCCTCGGCAGCGGCGAATCCAGTCCGAGCCTCCTTGGCCGAGCCGGAAGAAGCCTGACCGATGGTGCGTCCATGGCTGCCATAGCTCTCGGCAAGGGTCAACAGGGTCTGAATAGCCTGGGAATAATCCTCATGCTGCTGACACTCGAGAATCATCTTCTTAAGGCGGAAGATAGTCTGGTCTTTGCGCTCCTGAGGCATCTTCTTGCTGAAGTACTCGTTGGCACGGCGACGATACTCTTCATTGCGCTGCAGAATATTCTGCTTCGTCTTCTCCTTGGTCTCATCGTCGACGTTGCTGTCAACCTTTTTCTGGGCAGCAGCGATAGCGGCATTGGTGCCGGCGAAAGGATCAATGTCGCGTTTGCTTTGAGTTCCATCCGCGCCCTTGGGCAACGCATTGTTGACACCAGCAGAGACAGTGTCCTTGACATCCTTCTTGGCGTCACCGCCATAGACACCCTGGGCCTGCTTCTTCAGGTTGTCCTTGGAAAAGTCGGGGACCTCGTGCCAGGTGTTGTCCTGGGCAGGCCTATCCATCTCGGCGAGCTGATCCTCAGTAGGCCGAACCTTGGAGGCAGCGTTGGTAGCTGCATCGCCAGCAATGTCTCGCAGGAGGACGGTAGAGTCCTGGAGGAGCTTTCGAAACTGGCCGTTGGTAATGAGAAGTTTGCCAAGAGTCCTCAAGCCTTGGAGAGCATCGTCGCCATCCTTCTTGGCGACGTCCTTGGAGACGGGAGCATTGGGCGTGTTGACACTTTGGGGGTCAAATTGCGTAGTCTGCCAGATAAAGTCCTGGATCAGGTTGCCGTCATTCTTGGACAAGAGCAAATGTTTGGCCTGCTTGATGACTTCCCTCGTGTCTTGGACAAGGGACTTTCCATCATCAGAGAGTTTCTCTGGGGGGTTTGAGAGGGCGCGAGAGGCTAGGAAACTGTTGAGGGCAACATCGATTTGGTCGTTCTAAAGTTCAAGTTGTTAGTAAACTGGCAATTATCAGAGCCGTAGAATGGGGGATACATACCGAAGGAACCTTGCCATTCTGGAAGGCAGTAGCAATTCCGTAGATCTGGAGCTTGCGGTTGATATCGGCCTCCTTAACGGCGTTGTTGGTGGGTTTGTTGACGTTGGCAGCCATGGTGACGGGTATATGTGATTAAGCAAGTCGAACGGAAAGGGTATCAAGCTGGTAGCAGGTGGGAACGACTCTAGCAGAGAGATGGGTATCGGGGGTATCGCGGGTATGGAAGTAATAAAGAATGCGATTGCGAGAGGGAGGTAGAAAAGCGGGAGGTGGTTGGGTTTTTGGGGTATCACAAGGCGAGTTTGTTGGTATTATTCTTCTGGAGAAGGGGGGTATAAATGTCTTTTTGATGGAGAGAAGAAAGGGGAAGGAGGCCGGAGTAGGTTTGGAGGAAGGGCGAAGATGAAGGGGGGGTTAGATATACTTTGGGAAGACCTCTGACAGAGAATCAGAGACAACTTGATGTTGGTGCCAAAGCTGGATTTGGCGAGGGAGTGACGTTGGGCAAGGGCGAGAAACGGGCGAGAATGGCTGATCGTGGACGTCATCGGCCAGAAGTTGCAGAGCTGCGGACCCATGAGCTGCTGCCATTTACGTCGTCGACCACTAACAACCCACCCAACCGTCCATCGAGCTCTCCACTACTGGCGTTAGCCCAGCTAAAATGATCCGACTCAGGTACCTAGCTGGGCTAGGGAGACCCACCCCAATCCCACTGTAAGTACCTTAATTACAGGGCAGGGAGGCCAGCGCAGTCTAGCAGCTTAGGGCAAATCGCAGCAGGGGGCCGCGCGGTGTGTTCCGTCGTCGAGGGCCAGCTGGGCATGGTCTGGGCACCTGCAAGCGCTGCAGCGAGACAAGGGCCCCGGCGAGACCCCTGGCACCTTCAAAGGTGTCTCTGACGTTCTCGACTTTGCAGGTTATGGATTCTCCAGGCCAGCTGCAACGCAATTCTTGACAGGGGTGCCACTCTCTCAATCTGCTTCCTCTTCTGCGTTGACGGATGTTTCATGGCCCGATCTTGTCAATTTTCTTCCCAAATGACTGGCTGGTTGCCTCTTGGGAGCCGCCGCATCGCATGCATGCATCTAGGCTTTCTGTCTGTCTCACACTCGGCCCCGGCAACAAACGATGGCATGTGAGATAGAAACAGCACTCCCTGACGAGTCACCCCGAAATCTCTTCTCTTCTGCGCCTCAATGTGGCGGCTGAAGATGGACGTGAGGGCCCCTTATTATTATCTTTAGTCCACCGTCTCGTTGCTAGTAGAGAGGAGCGGAGGCACCCGATCCAACCTGTGTGCCTCTGATGCGCCCCAAACATCGAGCTCGTGTCTGTGCTCCGTGGATGGCGCCGTGCTTGGGTGTTTCTGGATGGACAGAATACAACAAGGAGCACTATTCGGGCATCTTGCATTACCACACGCGCATCCGTGGACGTTGGTGATGCTGGTTGTTCCAGATAATGTATCTATCCTGCACACAGACACACGCACACACACACACAGACATACCTACCTACCTACTTATTACTTCATTCGCACACTGTACACATACCATACCATGTGCACCCACCCGCCCATCCATCCACACGCATCACGACAAGAACGGGGATGCGCGAACCAACGAACAAATGCTGCATTCAGCCCGTGCTCTGTCTCTCGCGTATGTCCCGGCCCTTGCCATTGACTCCCGTGAGCCTTCCCTTGCAAAGCATATCCCGCTCGTCACACCTGGCCGAGCATGTTTGACCGCAACGAAGGAATTCAACAAGCTACCGTCCGTCCCAGATGCCCCGTGCCGTGAATCCACATCCGGGGAGCAAGCAACCCACAGGTCAAACCGACAAAGGGGACCGACGGGGTCAATCGCAAGCTGCAATCCCCAATTACCAAATAATACGCGTCATGCAATCTCATCACCGCACCTCCTCCTGGCTGCCCGCGTGCCCTGCTTTGCGACGCCAACTCAAGCCAATTTACGTGCTGATCTCAGCCATCGTTGCGATCCAGGAAGAAACCTTGGGCTGCTGCTGCGAGCACGATGATGATCCATGACGTCAGGCCAGCCTCCAGCAGCACCCATGCCGAGATGAGCAATTGGTCGCACAGGTTCGACAGGGTAGAACTGCACGGTGCAGAAGCCATACATAGTGACGGCCACAGTTCTTAGCGCACCAAGGTACCTCCCTTGCAATGTAATTGCTGGGGAGCTGGGGAGCTGGGGCCTATTAACGCCAGGTACGTGGTGGTGGTGTGGCCATGGTTCAGGCCGGCTGGGGATCGCTACGGAGGATGGCACCAGCCTTGTGCCAAGATACCAGCCGAGCTGGAAACCGGCGGTAGCGTCTTTGTCAGAGCCCGGGGTTGTATCGATGCCGCTAGCTGTATCTAGCCTTAGATCATCACCCATGGACAGATGTTTTTTTTTTGGCCATTTTTGTCGAGATACCTCTGGAAAGCTTCATTGTCTTGGTAGACTACCACTTTAGCCTCGAGCCACCAAAAGGCCTCCGCCGCCGGAACCTCCCCTTGCCGTCATCCTGTATGCGTGCCTGAGGTCTATATCTAATCGCTTCCAAGGCCTATGCAGATGCGCCCGGGGTTGCGCACCTTGCCACGTTGCATGAACGTCTCAGCTAGATTCCACCCAGTTTGCACATCGTCTCGTGATGTGTCACTGGTCGCACTGCCGATGCACAAGACGCAACATTCGATCCAGGTGCAGAGAAAGCAGGGATTCATCTACCTATTACGCAGTAGGTCAACCATGGTGGAGCCCTTGATGAGCCCGCTCCCTGCTGTTGCAGGTCAAGGTTGGCGACGCCGTGCTGCTGTCGGTCGGCAAGGAAGAAAAAAAACTCCGTGTGGGCAATCACAAACTGAGACAGGAGGTCAACAATGTCACCTCCCTGACAAATCCAAGCAAGGAGCGAGCTGCTGGCTCCCTGTCTGCATCTCGGCAGTGGCAGGCCTCATACCCTCGACCCTCGACAGGAATGCGAGTGACACTATATCCCCGACTAAAACTTTGGACTGGCATATGCAGAGGCAGTCATTATGTCCTTGGATGGATGGGTTGGCCGTTGCCAATCAGAGGGATGCTGATGAATCCAGGCAAAGTTTCGCTGGGTAGGATAGCGCAGAGGGAGTCCAGCTCCCCCGGAAGACATTTTTCTTGCTAAACGGGGATACCATCCCGCACCTCGACGTTGTGTCAGATGAATGCCAGCAAGAGCGCTGTTGTCTTCAAACGAAGGACCCATGTATCGATGAAAGTACGAATCAGGGTAATGAGACTCTTTATGACCGACTTACTCGACCGCCCAGACGGCTCTGCAAGAACTCAGCTTCCGGCGGTAGAACCACTTCTCTCCGAGCCCCGCTCCCGACCGTTCCGAAAACCCGAGGTCCATCGGCACTATCACTCCCCCACGATGGATCTCGCATGAGCCAGTCACCCGGAAAGCTGACTCGAAGCTTTCCCCACGTCGAACCAAACGCGGAGAATCTCAGGGTTCCGCAAAGACATCTAAACACGAACTTCGCCTTGCCTTGTTCTTGCTCTTGTCCTCTCCCAGTTCCCATTAGTAGAGGCCATCCACCATGTCTCCAGCCATCCCTAAGCCCCCCTACGAGCCCGAGTTTGCCGCCTTTCTAGACGCCTTCCCGGGCCCGAAGGACTTCACACCGGAGTTCATTCCCGCGCTGCGCGACGCCCAGAATGCCGCCTCGACCCTCGAGTCCACCCTAGCCGGCGAGCCCTTCACTCACGAGGAGCGCTCCGTCCCGGGCCCCCACGGCCCCGTCACGCTCTCCATATGCCGCCCCTCCAGCGCCGCGCACTGGCGCTCCGGCAGCCCCGCCATCTTCTACACCCACAGCGGCGGCATGATCTGCGGGAACCGCTTCACGGGCTTCAAGGGCGTCTTGCGATGGGGCCAGGAGGTGGGCGCCGTGTGCATCACGGCCGAGTACCGTCTCTCGCCGGAGCACCCGTTTCCGGTACCGCTGGATGACTGCTACGCGGGGCTCACTTGGGTCGGGGAGCACTTCGCCGAGCTAGGTATCGATCCTAAGTACCTGATGCTGGCAGGCCAGAGCGCAGGAGGCAATCTTGCTGCTGCCATGGCGATGCTCGCTCGCGACCGCAACGGCCCCAGCATCTGCGCCCAGCTCCTCGACAGCCCCATGTTGGACGACCGCATGGAGACCAACTCCAGCCGCCAGTTCGTCGGTGAAGGCACCTGGTCGCGCGACTCCAACGTGACAGGCTGGAAGGCCTACCTGGGCTCCTTGTTTGGAACACCCGGCGTGAGCCCATTGTCAGCCCCGTCGCGAGCGACCACTATGACGGGCCTCCCTCCGGCCTTCATCTGCGCTGGCTCGGCGGAGCTGTTCCGCGACGAGAGCATCGAGTATGCGCAGAAGCTCTGGGCAGCGGGTGTGCAGGCGGACCTCCACATCTGGCAGGGCGGGTTTCATACCTTCGACATGTTCTTACCAGACCATCCTCAATCCAAGGCGTCAATCGAAACCAGAGCAGCATGGGTGAGAAGGGTACTCACCAAGCCAGTTGAGGACAAGCCGTAAGGGTGACGTCCAACAAGAGAGATGAGGGTTGTTAATAGGCGTGGAGCGGGACATCCCTCGAAAAATACAAAGTTTCACTGGAGCATGATGACTATTATTCAAGGCGTAGATATGGTAGATCTGGAAGATAAATGGACTAGATTGTAGACTTGAGACCTCGGGATACTAACCGTATTCAATGTGACGAGATGTTTCGAGCATCTGGATATAACTCACAATGAGATTGTTCTTGTTGAAGTTACAGCTGGGTCTATATATAAGGGCTTTGGAGGGTTAGGGGGAATTGGCACACTGTATTTCTGTGGGCGAATTCCCTCAGATCCCCTCGTGGAAAAGCCGATCCTTTGAGAAAGCTAGCGATGACGAGTTGGATACCCTTCTACAGTTCGGCAACTCACGGAGCTACCCTGGAGAACAGAGCTACATTGGCATCTTGGTTTCACCTCTTAACGCCATCTATGCCGTCGCAATTGCTAAAAGCATTCCCATAAATCCAGACCTTTAATCTTCACCTAATGAGGGTTCGCGCCCATGTTGTTGAAAACATCGGCCTTGACCTGGCCTGCAATCAGCCCCGACCTTTCTTTGGAGGCGATCAAGTTCGTGTCCTTGGCCAGTTTCTCCACCGCCCTGTCGGTGCCCTTAGAACCGCCGCCCATCATACCCTGTCCTGTTCTGCTTCGCGCAATGTTCGTCGTAGCCTCCTTGATCTTAGAGCTGAGGTCTAGCATTTGTTTGTTACCATAGTCGCGGTTGGTAAGTAGCGGGCTCTGGCTTAGGGTCTGAACCCAGTACTTATGCCATAGAAGCTCGAGGAGGTGTGCGTCGAGGGAGCTCTTGAAGTGGGATACCTCGAGGCTGTAGTACCGGCTAGAGTGCGCACCGAACTCGGCTACCTTGGCGAGCGGAACTGCCTGGAAGCCATCTGACGTAGCTGCGCTTGAGGCATCCGCCTTGTAGCTGGCGGGGTAGGTTCTGAATGCACCGATTTCTACCTTTCCGGCGTTGATGGTGCGATCGGGGTCGATAACGACGGCGAGAAAAGGGTCTTGGAACTGTTGCTGCATAGCCTCGGTCTCGACATCGATTCCACTGAGCCAACATCCGTAACCGGGATGACTATGGTACCAGCCCACCACGTTCTCCTGCCGGCCCTGGGCGCGGGACAGGGTCAGATATTCGACCAAGTATTCGTTCGCTTCTTCCTGGGCATTGACTCGGGTCTCGGTGCCCTCGACGGGCAGGCGGAAGGCGTCGGTGACGATAAAGGTCTCTTCGTCGATGTAGCCCTGCATCAAGCCCATGATCTCGAGGTTGCCGCCGGAGCGGGCGTGCATGGTCATCTTGATGAGAGCGACGGCGCTGATGCGCACATGTTTGAAGTAGCTCGGGTCTTTGAGCCATGGCCTGGCGCTATCGATGATTTTTTGGGCGTCCGCGTCGTAGCCGTAGAGGGCGTCGCGTTTGGGATCGACCAGCTGGACGTTGTTGTCCAGCTCTGCAACGGAGTTAGCGGTTGGGACGGGGAAAGGTCGAGGGAGACGTACCCCAGGACTTGAGAGCCGTCTCCTCCATCTTGACGACCCGACTCTTCCTGAGAAGCGTGGGTTGTAGAGATGGAGAGGGAGAGTTGAGGCGAGTTGAGGGTGGTGAAGGTGGAGGTTGAAGGTTGGGGGTTTGGTGGTTGCAGCGGGCAGCTATTGCCCCGCTCTAGCCGCCTGGATGACGTCTTATCGATAAGAGCGGGCCCACCCTCCTCCTATGTGCAATCAGGCTATCTATCCTACTTCGTACTCTGTCCTGTTTACTGCGAATATTTCACCTCTCGATAAATCCTGCCTACGAGTATAGCTGCGAAGATAAGAAATATGTATTATAGGTTGTGCGTACAATTCCACAATCAATAAAAATACAGCACAATAACGCTTCCAGCCGCCACACTCAACACTATCAGCAACGCTCAACCTTAAGCCTGACCACCTCGCGGCCCAGAGGCATAGTCGCGACGCTGAATCCCCATGCGGAACCTGCGAATCCGATCCATACGGTTGAGAGAAGTGGTCGGCAGTCTGAGAACCGTCTCGCGGTACATGGTCTGCGACTCCCACTCATACGAGCAGCCAATGGCCCTCTGCATGCCTCCCTCCGACGCGCAGAACATAAGCGTCACCGGGGGCCTGACGGCCTCAAACAGCGTTATCTGCATGTTGTATGTATCAACAAGTGTGAAGATCTACACTGGGTTAGTAATGATTCATCAATTCCTGAAAGGACCATGCTTCCTACCCTCATGTCTTCGGGCCGAGCCTGCTTAGCTGCCTCAACCTTCATCCGAACCTCCGGGTCCTTGTACGGATCAATGCCCACACGCTCCCCATGCTCATTGGTGATTGACCGACTCAACGGGCTTCCATTGACGCTCCATGAGAATCGGTTGAAGTTGCCCCCGAAGATGGCACGCTCAATAGTTGCGGCATTCAGGTGGCCCTCGAAGCCGAACATCTCTGCCTGAGTCTCACAGAACTTGCCGCCGTAGATGATCCGCACCAGCTTTGGTGTCATGATCCAGATGTAGAGAAATATGAACAGGAGTATGACGCCAACAGCAATCATGCTTGCTCCAGCTGCACCAGCTGGGGCCCCAATAGCAAAGAGAGTGATGGCGATGATGAAGATGGCGCCATTCCACTCTAGTAGGAGCTCCGAGGTAAACCGCTTCCAGGATGGCCCAGTGGACCAATAGATGGAGTAAAAGGTCTTCCATCGAACCGAGAGTCCCCAGGCGCCATCGATGACGACGGTATCGTCATCGGCAATACCGGCGACCTCGCAGTGGGGTGTGATATCCCAGAGTGTTGACCGGTAAGTATCTTCCATGTCATACCACGGCTGACCACGCTCCACTGGAAGTGTACATATATATCGCTCTAGTAGCTTGTCTGAGTCGTTGGCCAGTGACAACCTCGAAAAGGCTTGGAAGGCCGTGTCGGACGAGTCAATCTGTGGCCGCATCCTCAGAAGCCCCATCAGGGCATACGCCTGGTCGCCCGCAAAGTACTCTGTGGTATGACGACTATATAGGCATCGCAGAGCTAGAACAGCAAGCTCCAAACGGCTAAGGGTGATGCTTCCCAGGTAGTGGTCAACCAAGTGTCTCGCGACCTCGGCGTCCATGTACGTCCAGACCTGGGACGCGAACTGGTTTTTGGCGATAGTCAATGGGGCCTGGAGATTGCCATCACGGGTGTAAACCAAGATGCTACGACCCGGACTGAGAAGGACTTCCGGAAATGTCCACATGCGACTGCCCCATTCCTGAAGCAGGGCCTCTGTCGTAACTTTGCCTGACGACGCGGCCGATTTTCCTCTGCCAACGGCGATGACCATGCCGTGTGCGGCGCGAAGGACGTCGGAAATACGATAGATCTGTCAAGCTCAGCCATCGTTTCGGATTGTTGATCAGGAAATACTTACATCCGCCTCCAGCTCGGCAGGATCCCGCATGCAGCTGCATGAGATCCAGTACGCGGGTAACTTGGCAGCGCGGCAAGCCGTCTCAGCGATGTGATGCAGAGCAATCATGGACTGTTCGTCGGAGTGCGAGAAGTGCTCCGTAGAGTAAGCGACGAACAGGTAGCTCAGGTTGGGATCTCGCCCTTGGCTCTTCTCCCATTCCTCAACGTTCTGGACCTCGACGCCTCTGTTATCATCGCTGAAGGGCTCGCGGAGGAAGCAGAGGTAGCGAGGTCGCAAAAGGCTGTACACTCGGTTGTTGCGAGCCATGAGAGACAGGCCCTTGCGGTTCTCAAGCAAGTTCCCCCACACCTTGGCATTGCCGTGGTAGCTGTACAAAACTGGAGCATAGTAGAGGTTTCTCTGGTAAAATCTCGACTTGCTATCCCAGAACTGTAATTAATAGTCAATGTGTTTGTTCATTGTTCGGCGCGACTGGGTACTCACACAAAGGGTCATGGCCAAGGCTGCAGGCAGAGCTCTCAGGATCATAATGCCCCAGTCCTCCCAGCTCTCAGGATCGTAGCTGAAGTCAATGACCCATGTAGCGATGCGGATCTTTAAGGGAGCGACCTTGCGGACATATGTTCTCCTCCAAGTAGAGGTCCCTGGCCCCGTGTAGATGTCATCTGTGCAGGCCACATAGAGGTTGCGCAGGTAACCGTCATTGTGATGTAGATAGCGATCCGACCGGGCCTTGAGACTCACTCGGCCAGCATAGTCGCGATGTCTGAACTCACGCTCCGAGTCGTTGAACTGGTATCCAGGCTTTTGGTACATGCATGGGTTGCGCAATCGCCACTCCGTCCGGGGCTCGTTGAAGTGGAAGCTACCCTTGAGGCTGACTGGGAACTCCTTTTCGGTGTTCTATGGCTAGTTGTTAGCAACCTGGCACAATCTTACGGGGAAAAGCCTGGGACATTACACTTGGTTCGTGGACGGGAGCCAGGTAGTTGGGTACGACAGGAACAACAGCCTTCGATTGCTAAGATGGGTTCAACTGGAGGCTACACGCAGAAACAGCCGCGGAAGAGCTTTACCATTAGTCCGTCCTGTTGACTCTGACTTGTCTCCTGGGGATAGACACCCTGCTGACCATTGTAATTCTGCCATGGTTAGTTCCCGAGGTGGCGACGAGCTACTTGACAAGTTACTGACCATGGTCTGCTGCTGGTATTGGTCCATGCTTGGCTGTGTGTGAAACTGTGAGAGAGGATAGGCTTCTTGGCCTTGAGGTGTAGCGTAGGCGGAGAAAGAATGGTTCGACAAAGGGCTTTGAATCGGAGAGACAGACTGTGGCTGCTGGTGGAAAGGTTGATTCTGGTAGGACTAGCATCCGAGTCAGAAAGATCAGGGACACAGCCGTATTCAGAAGGCATCTTACAACGACTGAACTACCCGGCGTGTACGAGCCACCGTGAGCTTGGTGCGAGGGCTGCGGCTGCTGGTGTTGCGGATACTGACAGAGAGTCAGAGGCGAGAGTGGTCTAGGAATCGCTGAACATGACTTACGTTGCCTGGGGAGTTGGGGTCAAAGAACCCTCCGTGCAGGTGAGCCTTGAGAGGTGTTAGCCAAGATAGATTCCAATAAACCTGAGGAAAGGCGGCTAACCATGGCTTTAGTAGGCGACACTGAGAACCAAAAAGGTTCAGATGCTGTGGATTCTAGAGCAGAGGAAAGAAGAGAAAAGGGGCTTGAGTTACACGACACCGAGGTTCTCAAGACGAAGGGGCGGATATGTAGGCGCCGGACTGGGAGTGACACCAAGTCTTGTAGCGGGAAATGAGCTGAAGAACGACAAAGTCCTGGACGTCCTATAACATCTTATGATATGCCTCTGCAGCTTTCCATTCTCCATTTGACAGACGGGAGCCCACACCACCGATAGACCCAGACCATGTTCTGTGAGCCATAACCCCACTCATCGACCAGGCAGAAGTGCATGAAACGAGGGTGCGTGTGACAACCTCCCTTCTTCTGCATCCAGCCTCACGATGCTTCTGGTGAAAATGATAGGTCGGCCAGAACGGCATTCTCCGCGAGCCTGGGTCTCCGCGGCTCGGCAGTGCGCTGCGAGACACTCTTGTCTTGATATAACATCAATATATTGGCTGCTGAGGCCATGCGTGGCGCATCCCTTGGAACGGCGTGGCTTGAATAGCACCGACAGCTCGTGCGTCTAGACCCGAGTCGGTCTCACCGCGGGGCGGCACGCGACGCCTCGGCCTGGTTGCTTGAATAAGAATAGCCACACTTCACTCAGCTTGGCTGAAGCCTTTCAGCTGCCAGTACCACTGTCTGGGACGAGGACACCTGCAGACCTGGAAAATAGAGAACAGATTGGCAGAAGCTTGAGTCTGATCCAGGGACAACGGTTGGTGGCCTTGTGGCTTCTTGGTGGGTGGTGATAGTTCACGTCCCTGCGTTCTCAACGAGGCCCGAGGCGGCTCACAACCCTGGGGAACTGATCAGCCCTGAAAGTGGCGTCCTTCGTTGCAACCCAACCAAGCCGCCGGATTCGCCAAAAGTGACAGGCTCATTGTTAAAGGTGCTTCCAGAGGCCCCAACTTCCCTACGCGTCCCATGACTGCTAAGCGTTAGTCGCCGCCCCGTCGCGGAGGAGGAATGCAATTCGCGCTTGCGTGTCGTGTGAGACATGGCGCAGGTCTAGACATTGAGGCGCCCCTATGAACCTGCCCAGTCTAGTCTTCGCACATGCGACATATCATAAATTGTACCAAGCTGAACCTGAAGTCCTAGAATGCTATTCTCCGTTGCCTTGAGCCTTAGGTTGTCCTTCAGTGATCAAGAGGCCAGGGCGCGAAGCCGAGCATATCGAAAGTCGGCGGCGATAGCCTGATTTTCTCCGGTCGATTTGCGTCCCTTCTTTGCCAATTTCGCAAAAGTCTCTTCTCTTCTAGTATCACCGCTTTGCTCTTGACCATGTCGTGGACAAACAGAGAGAGTCCCTACCAAGCGTTTGCGGAAGAAGCCACGGGGACTTCTGTCGCGGTTGCGTTTCCACAATGGATGCTCAACATCTTTGAAGTCTCCCACGGTACGGCAAAATAACAGGTGGCCTCCTTCTGTGCTAAATTGGATTTAGGTCATCCAGACGGTCACTGGCACCTCGAGACCAGTCCCCGCTGCCTTCGATCCAAGGCGGGCTTGAGGATTGTGTAAGTCAATACAACGCATTGAAAAATGCTGCGAACCCGGGCTTTTAGCATTGCCATCTTCAGCATACCACTGACAGACTGAAGCTTCGCCCCCCTCGATCTCCCTCGCAGAGATGCCCTCCCCCAAACACTGGAGATGTTCAGCATTCTCGGCGTCCCGACCGACTTCACCAAAGAGCGCCTCCAATCTGTCAGCCACAGCTTCGGCCGAAACACCGACTCGAACGGGTCTTGCTCTTGGTTCCATTTCCTGTGCAAGAACATCGACATCAGACAAGAGGGAGTCAATGCTCCAGAGGTAGACAATCGCGCGGCGGCCATGGGGTACCACGTCTCCACTCTGCCACAAGCCGACTATAGCTGGCATCGCACTGGGTTCTTCTTGAGAGTTGACTCTCATGGAGATACCACTCTGGTATGCTTCGGTGCTACGCCGCGCGTGAGGGATAGGCTCAGCGAGTTCGTTTCTGCCAAAGCCTGGGAGCATGTCACAAATGCTCCGTACATCTTGTTTGACATGGTTTTCGAAGGGCTGTACTACGAGGTGGATGATACAGTCTGGAAGATGAACAAAGTCTTTGGCCCCCTTGAGCATGTAAGTGAGCCAACTCGTTCTTAGCTCCCTCTAACGATCACAGCTGATCCTCGAGTTCGCCAATAGCAAGGGTATCCGCAAGATGAGCTCCAAGATCCCCTTCGCGGCGATGCACAACTGCGCCAAGCATATCATCCACATAGCAGAAGCTCTCGAATCCTGCATGTTGCTCGTTGACTCGACGATCCAGAATATGGGTACTCACGAACAGATGTCATCCCAGGCAAACCGCGACCAGGTTCTCAGACAACTTCGTGAATGCCTACAGTACAGACGTACACTCTTCCACTCCAGCCAACTCCGCTTGAGCAGTCTGCAGAAGCGGATTGACAACGCCATCACGTTGTCGTTCAACCTCGTCACCCAGCAGGACTCCATGGTGATGATCCAAGACTCCAACTCGATGAAGATCATTGCGGCCATTACCATGGTTTTCCTCCCGACCACAGGAGTCGCCACCGTCGTTGGCTCACAGCTGTTTGTGACCGAGGTTCGTAATGATAAGTCATGGGAGACCTTGATCACGCCGTTGTTTTGGACTATGTTGTGGATTGCTATCCCTCTGACAATCGCCGTGGCAATCCTTGCCATGCTATGGCATTGGTGGACACACAGTGAGAATCCCGCAGGAGAGGTTGTGGAAGTTGTAAAGAAGGCTAGGGCGGTTACATTCAACTCCGGCGCGAAGAAGATGTATTGAAGGCGCTTGGGGTTGTTTACCGGAAAAGCATTTGTATTCAGGGTATAAACTAGGCCTATCTTTGTGTGATTCAATATTATACTCACCTGTTTCCCACGTTTCAATATTTTACTACCCTGGTATCAGCTATCATGTCGCTCTCAAGAACGAGGATCTGGGGCTGGGAAATAATGCTTCATCCCATTCAATGCACTACCACCTGGAAACAACAAAATGAGAACCCCTGCACGTCACTCGCATAATGCCCTGTGCCACCGGCTGAGCCCAACACAACGAAGAACAGTTCGTAGATCTCAAGCATTTGCGTCAACCTAGAAGCTTAGACCCTAGTCTCTACCAAACGCAACTACAATCGACCGACATCAATACAGAGAGGTGCCTGAAAAAAGCAGAATTGTCTGGAAGGAGTTTGATCTCTTCATGGTTAGACAACCGACAACAGCAGCAACCTTCAGTCACGTTTCAATCGTTTCATCTAAACAGAGACCTGAGTCGACCCAAAAAGTTTTATTTACTAATATCTCAACCAATATACAATGAACATTGTTGCATACAATGGGAACCAGCATGCATGTAAAGCCATGAAAATTGCTCAATCCCATTTCAGGGGGGAGGCAACTTAGCAGGTGAAAACGGCAGGGCCAGGAAGCTCGTACTCGGTAGCTGCGGCGAGAATTAGTAAGAGCGTAGTGATAGGAGGTGGGCAATCTTATGTACTCACCCTGGTAGGAGTCGTAGGTAATGCCAGTGTCAGATCCAGAGTATGCTCCGGGGAAGCTGACAAGGTCGGTCGGCTCGGTGCTGCCACCGCCAGTGACCTCTAGCTGATGGCAGCCGGGGTAGAACTGCGCTCCAGGGTACTGGTATGCGGAGTGTAGGGCGATGATCTCGTGTCGCACAAGGTAGTAGCCGGCCTTCAGGCAGCTGGGGATAGTGTAGTCGATACCCTCGTTCTCGTCCTCCATCAGAGGAGTCTGTGTTTGATGAGTACTTTCTCTACCAGTAGTTTAAGAGACAACTTACAGTAGCCCAGGTGTCAGTGGTGCCTTCTCGGCCGGCCTCCTGGACCTTGAACCACACAGCCTCGGAAGCAGGCTCCCACTCGTCGCAGCCCTCATCAGGGCAACGGGCCATGTAAGTCAGGAGAGGACCGACGTGAGACTCGGGCCAGAGAGTCCATTGCAGGTTTACGGTCGAGCCAGCAGCAACCGGGGCGTGCAGGGCGGCGGGCTCGCTGCCCTCGACACCGCCGGCAGTGTAGCCGTTGCACTGGATGTCAATGGAGTCAACATCCTCGACAGGGCCGTTGCCAGGAATCGATCTCGAAATGCGCTCCGGGACGGGCGACGTGTAAGGATCAGTGTTGGGGTTGTAGAACTCGTAGTCGACGCCGCCAATGGTGGCGTCGGAGACGTAGCCGTGAGCAGCCACCAGGGCCGCGGAGGAGAGAATAGAAGCAACGACACGCATGGTGACGGATTGAACTGGTCAATGAAAGAAGTAGAAGAGATCTCGGTTGGTCGGTCAGTGGTGATGTGAGAGCTGGTCCGATTCCCCGTCCATGGCGAGAGACTGACACCTTAAATGGCCCTTTCTCAGGAGAGGCGGTAGCTAGCAAGTCGTTCCCAAACAAGATTTCGGAATAAAGGACTGAAGGCCCAGTGGGAACACGCGCCGCCCAAGCTCGGTTGCGCGGTGAGGTTGGGCTTGGCGGTCCCGAAGCGTTTCAAGTTCCGCAGGTGGGAGAAATAGACGATTGGTGGAGTTTTGAAGACGATCCCAGACGAAACGGAGGGTGGATAGTTTCCTGCTGCGGAAGATCTGGGGCGCCACTGAGAAGGGAGTGATTGCCCGGGATGATCGATCGTCTCCCGAAACCATAATGGTTTGAAAGCTGCATGGTTTTGTTTACCGTCCAGGTTGCCGACTACAGCGCGGCTTGTCGATCGAATCGCCGTGCTGTAAACGGGGGCTTCACCGGAGCTGTCGTATCGCTTAAAGACTTGGCTGTTTGTTCTAGAGATGGGATGATTTTCATCGGACCCAGACTACAGATGTGGCATAATGACCGACAGGCCTGTCTGTTGTCTGGTAGACATCTTGGCTAGGGTTCTCCTATTGAAACAAAACAGAACCCAACACGCGTCCAAGGGGGGCAGCGTAGACTATAATTTAGTTTATCAGCTTTGCTTGTAGGACATATCAATGCATGCTTTGGCGTGTCGCCCGCACATAGCCTGCGTCAAAAACATGTTGCGACACAAGCAAGGAAGAAATGGAGTTCGCTGTGGACGTGTACCATCCAGTGCAAGCAACGGCAACTTGTGGCGGTGGTGGGCGAGCGACGACGCGGCGTAGGGTCTCATTCAATCCGAAAGGAAGTCATCCCTCCGCGTCCTGATTTCGAACCCTTCTTGTCTTTTAAACTTCCTACCCCAGGGCCTTTTGAGTTTCCCTTTTAAGCTTGTTTCCTTTTAGGTTGCCGAGAAGAATACGAGGTGCTTTTACCAGCCGTAACCACGTGCTCGGGTCTGGCTGGCTGCCTAAGGTTTTGCAGGGTCCAACGTTTGTTTAGCGGGTCACGATTCTTCACGCGTTGAGCCGCGTTGGAGCCTGCACGTCACTTCAGTGCTTCATAGGCTTCGCAGCAATTTTCTCTTCAGCGTCCATCGCTGCAACGCCGAAACCTGCCTGTCTTGATGACTATTATCCCATTGCAACATCCCATAAAGCGCCATCCATACAGCTCCGTGTAAAGATCGAACCTATTCGCAACCATGCCACCCCCGCAAATATTCTCCGAGGACGCCATCTCCAAGGTGACGTGCACAGACGAAGATGCGCTCGACGGAATGATCAGAGACCTACGTCCAGCCTTACGGTCAAGTATACGCCGGGTGTCCCCGCATTCTTCCCTTGGACAGCTTGACCTGCTCCCAGTGGAGCTCTTGCTATCCGCCCTCAATCTCCTCGACTTCCAGTCCTGGTCCCGATTCTCGCGTGTCTCCCTGCGAGGGAAAGGCATCATCGAAGCACTATCACCATACACAGATATGATGCTACATGCGCCAACAACACTGACGGCACTAGGGAAGACCGGACTCCTGCAGTACCATTCCGCCATGTTGCTCCAACAAACCCTCCGCTCTGACAGATGCGTCTCCTGTCTTGGCGTTGGCTTCTTTCTTTTCTTGGCAACCTGTGAGAGAGTCTGCTATGGATGCCTGATGCGGAACCAGGCACTCTGGATGACAACACCGACTACGATCAAGCAGTGCTTCAGCCTAACGGATCATCAACTCAAAAGGCTACCCGTCATGTACAGCATACCCGGTACCTACCACGTCTGGTTTAGGGTATCCAGGAACCGAGTCTACCGCCTTGTGAGCGTGAAGAAGGCGAAGCAGCTGGCCATTGACATACACGGAGGAATCGAAAACGTGGAAAATCTATTGCCGACGACCAACGATGGGAGCATGACCACGAAGCGGTTCACGATCTTCAAACATTTCCACAAAACACCCCTGGAGCCTCCAGGCTTTGACTTGTCAACGTTACATCCCGATTCCGCGGAAGATCCCATCTTCGATGAATTCTGTGGCGTGGCCTCTATGCGCTTTCCAGTCTTGTCGGGCAGCGTTACAGATGAAGGGCGCCTCTGTCAAGGATGCGAGGTTGCCTTTGAGGACCATGATCGAGGACTGATGCCCGATAATGTAGTTTCGGAGCTTATACCACCAGAGGCGGACGCGGACCGTGTATTGTCAGCGAGGGCATCAAGATTACACTCGAGGGATGAGTTTTTAGAGCACATCAGGAAGTGCTACGGAGCACGCAAGTTACTTGCTAACTAAGTAGACGAGGGATGAAGTGGTCATGGTTGTATGCAAGGCAGTAGAAGGCTTAGAAATAGTTGCTTATTGTACAGCTCTAAAGCTCAAGTACCAATGCAAGTTTGGCTTGATCAAGGCGAAGCCAATTTGGTGGCCTACTCCTTTGTTAATTTGGGGGGTGTACTACTTCGTGAACTGATAGATCCATAGCACTTTACTTATGTTGATTGTTGAGGTTAGACAAGTTTTGAGAGAAACGGTACACAAGCTCAGGGTAAGATTCATCACAACTTATGTAAAGAAATCAACTGGGAGCATAATTGCAAAACGAGCAACTATAGACCTCACACATGGGACAAGCCATATCCCTTTTAAGGGAAAGCCCGCCTGCCCTACACGCACACTAATATAGGCTAGCTAAGGCTATCAATCAGAACACAGGACCTGGTTTGACTTACACACTCCCACACGGTAGGCACCGGACGATGACCATTGTAACCACTAATTGTTCCAGGTAGAGCTAGAGCTTCGAGATTTCTGGTTGTCCTCCGCCTTTTCGATACCACGGTAACCCTCTTCAAACCTCGGAAGTCCTCGGTATCGGAGTCGCCTGTAAATTCCTCTCGGGAATACTTGGATCCATGATGGGAGATACAGTTGTCCTATGCTTTCTCTATTAGCACGACTAGTCTCATGATGGGTGTCTGGCTTTTTACCTTGCTACTGACATCTTCAAGTTGATGAGGGGGTGCTGGCATCTCAGGTAGAGCATTGTCGTTGTCAGTCACTTCGGTAACTCTTGTGTAAAGCAACTCACAGTTTTCGCTAATCCAAGTCAGTTTCTTTCCTCGCGTTGGAATTAAAGGTATAGATGCTGTACTTGCCACTGAAAATCATCGCTGGTACTTGTCCCCGAAACTGTCTGACAAGCAGAGCAGCCGGATTCTGGTCTCTCGTCCAATCCTTCCCTGGCGCTTGTACAGATCAAACTCATGGTGATTGTACGTTGGGGCAAGACTGCACTCTCCCAATTAGTCAGCCTGTCCACTTCCTTCCGAGTAGCTTGCTCTCGAAGGGTATAAAGCTTCTGTTGCATTCTGCGACTACCCTTCTTCCCCTTGAAACGGTCGCAAAGGATATATTCGAAGACTTCCCACGACATGACAGACTTCAAATAAATAGGAAACGATCGACCAGTGAAGTCTTCGACAATAAAATACTCATCATTAAGCGGCCGCTCTAGTCGCACAAGTATTGTTCTGATCCTCTTCAACTCCGCAAACATGGCGAACATCATCGTCAGGATTTTGGCAGTGGATTGTTTCAAGCCCATGACCAGATCTACACAAAAGCATAGTTTTGAGAGGATCTGATCTCCAACGGTCCTCAAACAACCTGTCAACCTTCTGGCAGATTCCTGAATTATGTTGGCTGTACGGTTTTCGCCATCGGATATTTGCTTGACTAAAGCCTCGTGTTTTTTTGTGGAGAAGATATCTAACATTTTTTTAGGACTTGTTCATGCAAATGCTGTAAAAGCCTTACGTGATTGTGAGTTGCAGGATGACTTGGAGTGAAATTGTGTACCCAGTGACATCGTCTCGAAATGCGCTGATATTGCCATCTTCGTGAAGCTTCCACTGAACCTTTCTTGCGGCATCTTTGACGGCATTTCCCGTCCCGTTGTTAGTGAGGCTAGGTCCGTATTTTCGAACCGTCTTGTCGCAGAACGTGGTCAAACATTGCTTGATTTCTTGGACAGTTTGTCGAGCAAGTTGATAGTGATTTTCTAGCTCATCGGAGCGCGCGAGGTTGTTGTAAACCAGGTCGACTTGTTGAACTGTCTTGTGCAGAATCGCGAGTCCTTGGACGATTTGACGATATTCCTTTACGGATCCGCGGGAGTCGTCTAGAGCAGAGACGATATCTTTGACCAGAAGGCCTATCGAGACACAGTCCCCGAAGGCACCGAAAGTAAGCGCCACCTCCATTCCGGACAAAGGTGAGGAAGCTTCAAAGTGATAGTCTCGATCCTACACGAAAGCGTCAGTCTTAAAAAGAGGGGTAATGAGGCGCAACAATATCGAGGCTTTCTTCAAGGCTTTGATTTCAACGCCACATCAGGTTGTGGGCTTTGTAGTTGGCTGAACGAGGCAAAAGCAACCCCGAATCAGAAGTTGTATCTTCTAATTTAGTAGCAGGGGGTCTTGTAAATTATGCCTTGCGGCCTAAATAATCATACCACCTGACGGGACATAGCTTGAGGTGGTCCTCCCCTGTTAGCGAGCCAAGCTGGAGGCGATGCTGATAGAGAACATATTCAGCTAACATGCAGGGACCCGAGTCAAGGTGGTGAGATTTCGAGTTAAGGTACCAACGTAAATTCATAAATCTTCCCGTTAAAGACGATCTTGTTTCAAGTACGGACTACTGCCAGTCAAACCCGAGCTGGGAGCTGGGCCCTGTAATATCTACTACCCACCTCCGGCCCTTATGTCGTGCCAGGTCGGATTGACTATCAAATTCATGTGCCGAATTCACCAAGGTTGAATGTTGTAATGATGCAAGCGGCTTGAATGAGCGACGAATCGACGGTGGTTGACGAGCTTCAAAGTGATAGTTCCTAGGCATACATTGCCAAGAAGATAGATCATTAACGGGACTTTGATCTTTGTTTGCTTCGATTGAGCCTCCAATGGCATATTAGTCTTAATTTTCATCACGTTTAGACCAGGTTCGGCTAAGCGGTCGATTTTACGTACAGCTCGGACACCTTTACCATATTCTGATGAACAGGATTCGTCTTTCTACGATAGAAGACAACCAATAGGTCACAAAAGATCTGAACGGATGACATACTAACCAATAAATCGAGTCCGGCGGTAAAAATATGATCGGAGACAACATCATGATGCGAGACTAAATGCGTTCTCAAGAGTCTCCTTTGGCTATTCTAGGTAGGCTGCCTAGTATGCCTCCAAATGACTGCAGATGGCCCTGATAAAAATCCCACCAGAGCGTCCGATCGCCCAAGGATCTCTGGAGTAATGCAGGAAGATGTTACAATAAGCAAGAATGATCAAGGCCTCAGGCTATTTTTGGCCCAGTAAAGGTGATCACTGGAGACTCGAACCAGAAACTCCTGAACGACAAGGCCTCGCTGCCCCGGCGATGTCCGCAGCGTGTCGAACAGATACTGGAGTATCTTGACTGTGCCGTCGTACACTACTAATCTGGGATGAGAAGTCTCATCTTGGAGCCGTTTAAGGAGACTATAGCATTGCCCCCAGAGGTTGACGGATCTTGTGTCGTATGGACGGGATCCATCGAAACTTGTTAGTGCAGTACAGTTAGTCAATACCTTCTCCCTTGACTCAGCGGCAATGGCACGAGCATCATGATTTACTTTGATGCACTGGATCAACTTAACAAGAACGGTTGAAAGCTCGCTTGAAGATGAGAAGGCGTCGAAGAGAACATGTTGGCTAAGGTGTGTGGAAAAGGAAAAAAAAAGAGTACCGTGCATTTGTTGTCGTTGACGTCGACCTAGGGGATGCTAATTTGACTTAAAGCCCACGACTGAAACTCTGTTGCTTCGTTGAAGTATATACTTTGATTCTTTTCTAATTTAGTGCTCTTGTGAGCAGATGCAGAGATATCTGGCGTGCTGGCGTTGCTCTAGCTCTGTGTGGTCTGTCTGGGTGACGCAATGATTTGACCTTGCGTTTCTTGCACTCCCTACATCCAAAATGAGACTTGGCGTGTAGGTTTCGTATAGTTAGCTCGTGCCAGTCGGATCGGTCTCTGTCCTTGGATTGAGAAAGTGAGAAAGACGAGGTGTCTTGGGGATCCGAGGTGGTCTGGCGTCAAGGGATGAATGAGAAACTGGGATGTTCAGACTTCCCACAGTACGCGAATGCGAACCCGAGTATTTAATGTTTTCATCTGGGTTGAACGAATTATTGCGCCATTTTGTTCAACTCAGGATTGTCCTATTCATTTCTGCTCTACAAATTCAACAAACGAACAGTGGAGAGCTAGCGCTGGTTATATGCACCCAGAATCGAAGGATTCCTGCCTATGTCCTTCCTGGGGTTCCAATGCATCGAACTTTCGAATAACAAGTTCTCTGGGCAGGGAGGACCTTTCTGGCGGGCGGACTGTTTGCGAGAAGGAGGGGATATGAATCTTGGACCTTTTCCTGCTTTTCCTTTTTAACTGAGCACCGTGTCCAGAGGCCATTGGTTCAACGTCTACCTATCCTGAAGTTGAAATAGGGGGCTAGAGTTGGGCAGAAGTAAATCTTAGTGCCAGGTTTGTAATCACCAGTGGCCCTTTTTCCGTTTTAAGAAAAGAAACCAATTTCAAATTTCCGGGCTTGGGCTATGCGACATGGGACAAGGCTAGGTTGCAGCCCAACGCAATTGTGGCTCCGTCACAAAGTCCCTACTTTCTGTTGTGAGCGCAAGTCGTGGGGGCTGGATGAGGCGTGGTTAGATATTCATCTCGTATAGATAGGAAGCGGACCGCGCCCTATTCGTTGGCCTGCACTGGGAGCTTTCTAAAAAAAAAATTGGCAACTGTGTTCACAGTGAAGAAATTTCCACGACGACGCGGTGTGGGAGCAATTTACTAGGGATCCATTAGGTTGTGTTTATATTAATTGGAGGCATCTAATCGATACGGCGAACCCCTGTCTTTTTGCCTTGACCAGCCGATTACCGTGCTAAACACGCCCCAACATTGCCACGTCTACCTACAGAGTCAGCATACTGTGGGTTCGTCCGTGCTATAATTTCTTTGTGTAGATGTGACCTGTATTGTCGAGGGATCGCTAGATAGGAGCCAGCAAAGCGCACCAAAGGCAGATGGAAGCTGCGCTCGGTTGATCGGTGCAAAGTCGGAGTCCGTCTTAGAGTCATCAACCCGGGGCAGAACCACCCCCTTGGCATGATACGAGGAGGCGACGCAAGCCACATTATGCCGTGAGAGCGTTTCCCAGAGGTTTCATTGGGACGAACCCTCCAAAAACAGGCTCTGTGCATATCCCTCGAAAGCCTCATTCTGCAGGGAGCATGCGGTGTGGGATGTGACCAAAGAATCCGAGACACGCGGCCTACCGCCATTTCACAAAAGCAAAACAGGCTGCGTATTTTCTCCCTCCTTGCCCAACCATTTCAAGGCCTTAGGCGAAGAGCGGAAAGGGGTGGTCAGCCGGCAGACGTAGCCGTCATTCTGTAAGGCTGCAAGCCAGTTGTTGTCGTCGTTGAGGCGGGGGAGCAGCCAGGGCTTTGGTAAGGCTCTCAGCTAAAGTATTTATTACGTCTATCAAGTATCCCCCTTCGTCTTTTCTGTAGCATCCCACGGTCTCTCAGTCGCATCCAGTCTTGAAAATGACCCCTTCGTTCTCTAACGCTGATAAAGTCTCCTTGGTACTTCGACAAGTATGCCTCGGTATGTCCACGTCCTCTAGGTTCGCCTCCGGCTTTCTGTCTCTAGTACTAATGTAAAATACCAGTACTCTGGTTCATTCCACTAGCCCTTCTCCACTCTGCCTTTGTCGCTTGGACCCGGGGGCTTCCTCTTCGCCTGTACCTCATCTGTGCGGTGCTCAACCTCGTCCTGGGGAGGCTTCGGCCACGCGAGATCCAGTACCTGTGCGATACCACACGAGAAACGTACAAATCATGGATGCAACTCAAAACCTCCGACGCAAACATATCACATGCATCTGCAGGGCGGTTGAGCCTTGACGTCGAGCCTCTCGGGAAGAACGATTGCTCTCTTCTCTGGGTCGGGAATCGTCACACGGCAAAGAAAGTGGTGCTGTTTTTCCATGGAGGCGGCTTCATCACACCACTACTTCCCGGCCACTTGGAGATATGCTCTCGAGTGTGCGTGGACGCTGGCATTGAGATGGGTACCGAAGTTGCCGTTGCGGTGCTCGAGTATACGCTCTATCCGGCTGCACGACATCCCGTTCGGCTGTGCCAGGCTGCGAGTGGGCTTTCACATCTGCTTTCTTGTGGATTCCTCCCCCAAGACATCATCATCGGCGGCGACTCGGCTGGAGGCTGCTTGACGGCTCAGTTGTTGTGTCATATAATCCGGCCACATCCCGAAGCCGACCGGATCCAACTTTCCCAACCTCTCGCTGCCGTCTTCCTCATATCGTCTTGGCTGACCAGACATACCAACGACCGCTCATTTACGGAGAACAATTCCATCGACATGATCTCGGCGACATCTATCAGCAACACCATCCTGGAGCTAGTGGGACCCGCGGATATCATGGTGGAGAAGAGCGAGCTCGCAAGCTGCGCATTTCCACTGGACATGGAGGTTCCGTGCTTTGACAGGTTAGATACTGTCACAAAGCAGATGTATGTCACCGCGGGGCACAACGAAGTGTTCCGAGATCAAATTGCTTTCTTTGTGCGCCAGGTGCAACGCTACAGCCCCGGGATTAAGCTACGGTTCGATCTGCAGCCGAAACTAGCTCATGATTTCATACTCCTGGAAGGTTTGGAGGGGCGAACTGGAGAGTGTATGGAGGCGATGAAAGAATGGATGAAGGGTTTGCTGGCCGCGGAGGCACTCTGAGAGCCCAAGCGACTCCTTTTGTTCTAGTTAGCACTGTTAGTCTTTGTGATGACCTTTTTACGGCCTTGTGCAATCTTGGGGCTCGGATTTGTAACAACAAGCAATCATTATTTTCGTACCTCTTTAATAGCTGATGATGGAAAAGTGCCATCGATACACCACTAGCATTAGCCGCCGTTGTTCCTGATTAGTTGAAGCCGCCATCAGCCATTTGCAGTCATTCCGGAGCTTAGTGCTAGCATCATATCCGTCTCGAACCCGGGAGAACCTCAACTCAGCCTGCTTTCGCCTTGGACAATGCCGCTCGGCTCATGTCTCAGGGTCACGGAAATGACAGTTTGTTCTGTTCACACAGTGAAGTTGTCTCCGTTGGCTTGAGGACTGGCTCCAAGCTTCCGAGCTTCACTTAATCCCCCATTGAAGGTTAGCAACCCGGTAATCTAGAAGCCCACATAGCGGAGCTGATATTTCCGCTGGCGACTCTGAATTTAGATCCGGCCTCAACCAAGTGCGACAACTATACTTTAATTTTTCCTTACCTACTGGGGGGAAACGTAGACTAGCATTGTTTCTCTTTTTCGTGCAGGGTAATGTACGAACACAGTGTCAAAACCAGGCTTCCGACTCGATGTCTTGCAGACGTCACGTCGCATAGATCGCCCTGCTGCACCGCTTTTGATGTACTCTAATGAAGCGAACAAAGCACCGGTCCCAGAAATATTTGCAAGGGCTTAGCCTAATGAAGTGACGATGCGTAGCAAGTCCACATTTCTTACACGCCCAGTGCAACCCTCAGGCGAGAACAAGGATCCGAGGCCCAACTACCCAAGGTAACCGGGGATCAAGATTCGATCGCGCGCTGTACTTACCAGGTTCATTGTGGACGAGCATGAGACGTCATCTTTAAAAGCCTTCCCCAGCTGCTCATCGCTACAGGTGGCGTTGGTAAGACCCTCGTAATCTGGCTTGCTTGGCCCGGTTACTTGTCAATCCTCATAAGGGAAGTCGATGTCCCACCAGGACTTGCATGACATCCATCACCTAACGCCAAGTTCCTATTTGAAAAGATCAGAATCATCGTCGGTGAGACATTCTGTGGACTGCCATGCGCTCACATCTGCAACAAAAAACTCTGGCACTTCCCAAATGCCTTGAATGCCCACTCAAAGCGGGCCAATAGGCTGCCACGCCCGAATATAATGAAAAGCACTACATCTGATGAAACAATCGCATTGTATGACTGACTGTTTTGAAAGCGTCAACAATAGGTAGACACGCAACAAACTTGGCTCGAGGTAACGAGATTTGGGCGTGTTGATCGCGGTGGCGCGGAACGGCCACTGCAGCTTCATCGTCCTCGCTTTCCGCCTTTCGGCCATTGGAACTTGAGCAAGACGGCGGGGACAGTACTATTATCGCCATCGCCAAGGACTGGCCAAGCTCGGAGGAGGAATCTCACTTTGATCCCAGTCCACTCCGTGCCGATGCTCCGGCCCGATATATCGTGGCCCCGAGGGATCGCCCTGCACCGGCTAATTCGTCGTCCCCGGTGTGGGCGACCCCGGAGCTGAGTACATGTGAGATGTCTAAAGCTAGGTCACAAAGGAAAGAACTCAAGAGTCAATACAATCCAATCGTTAATCTAAAAAAAACATTAAACCAATCCAAAGTCTATGGTATCCCCCAAGAAGCAAAAAGTATCTAGTATAAGTTGCCCAAACGCCACTTTCTGTACCGCCCGCCGCCAACAAGTCCATACTCTTAGAAGAGCTCAGAAACATCCCTCTTCTCGTTTCGCTTCAGGCCGCACTTGTCCAGGCATGTCTCGATGCCGAGTGCGACGTTGGCGGGGATCATCTCGCGGAAGCTCTCAATGTCCTGTCCGTTTAGCGTGCCAATGCCTCCGAGGGTGCTCTGCACGACGTCCTTACGAAGCCTGAAGAAGTTCTGCGCAACCTGCGAGACACCGGGATCGGTGTTGTCGAAGCCGGCCACGAAGACAGCATCCTCGCAGTCGGGGTTGAACTCCTGGTGGATGGCGCCCTTGGGGAAGACGGCCATCTGGTAAAGAGACATGGTGTTCTCGATAGGCCGCGCGCCGTTCTCGAGCACGAAGTTGGTTACCAGGCGACCCTTGACGATGATGTTGAGCTCGGTGGCCCGGTTATGCACATGCGCCGTGTTCATGCCGCAGGGGCCGAGGAAGCCGACGGTCATGGCCGCGCCGTTGCCGATGAGGGCGGGGAACGTCTTGGCCGTCGCGGAAACGGAGAAGCCGCCCTGGCCCCTGGACTCGGATGAAGCGGGAGCTCCCTCCTCGTTGAAGTCGAAGATGTAGTCGCCGGGCTCGCTGAGGAGGCCCACGCGGTCGACCTGGGTCGGGGCGGTCAGGAGCCTGGCGATGAGGTCCCTGTCGCCCGACCTGGTGTTGACGGGGACAACCGCGGGAAGCACGGCGTCGATGTCAATGTCGCCACGCTTGGCCATCCTTTGGGGCGCCGCGAGGGCGGTTCCTGCGAGGAGGAGGCCGAGAGAGAAAGATCCAGTGAAGAGCATGATGGCGAGTGGGGGATGAAGTTGCTGGGTAGTTGCTGAAGGGTTGAGGTGAGGAATCGGATCTTTTTGAATATATGAGTGTTGAGTGTTGAGTTGGTTGACTTTGAGGACTGGTGGATGGTTCTTCTCATCCCAACAGTGTCGGCATTGGGCTTTAATTATACGTCAGGTCCGAAGCCATCGGATCGTCGACTACTCACCATCTCAAGCACAATGCCAACAATAGACTAGATGACAGACACCTAATTTTAGTCAGACTCTCGCTGCGCCGCGCCGACCCAACACACCCAGGAATAGCGCTGACGGCGTTCATCGCTGGCCTCCAAGCCCCGGGGTGCCCCATGCCTTTTGGGGTCTAAGCCTTATGGAACCGGTCTTGGCCTAGGTGAAGAAGAAACATGATTCTTCGCTTGCAACTTCAACCCTGTCGGTCCAGTCTCCTAGGAATGACGAGAGGGCTGGGGGGGCCCGCTTGTTTGACGCCTACGGATTGGACTAGACAAGGATCCGAAGTCGCCAACGGTATTGTAGAGCTTGGCGGTATAAGCAGTAGGCCTGCATTGCCTTGCCAGAGAGTCTGGCTTAGGCTATTTTTGTGCTTGTTAACGAGGAGCCAACGAAGGCATCTCAGCTGCGATTGCTGACTTAGGAGACTAGAGCCCATGTTGATTGAAATTGTCTAAGAATCTTACGTGTGAAGTTTGTGACTAGGCCTTTGTCTGGGCTCCTTCACAGTTCCTCATGCTGGGCGTTTGGAATCTTCAGCAGCAAGTTCAGTCCCGCCACGTCAATTACTGTCGCTCCGTTGGCGATGGTTAATGTGGTACGGTGTCAGCACACGGCAGTCTTACTCTTTGCGATCCCACTTCTGAGCCGCGTAATCAATTGCATTTTCCGCCAAGGGCAGTATATTGCATTTTTGGTAAATTAAGTGGTGGCTATCGCTTCACCTTTCCATCTTCTCTTTAGCCGCTTGTGGCTTCACCTACGTTGCTGTTCACCAGCCTTTCAGCATCGCCCTCATTGAACACGCTAACATTGGAATGTTCCACAACATCATCCAGGCACAAACAAAATTGATAGGAAATGGTGCAGAGCAAGACTTGACCCTGACTTGTTTCACAGAATGCAAATGGTAAGGTATCAACCAGCATGCATAACTACATCAGTACACATATGCACGGCGATACGTAACTGACAGCTCTTGATGGGGGTACGGCTGAGGAAACACTCAATGCAAGATGATAATCGATGCCGATACTGTGTCTTCCGTAGGGCAAGCTGCAGCAGCTGACTGAGCACATGACGAAGCAACAAACTTGTGCAGCAACTCGTGAATCGGGATCTTCACCGAGCTTGATATTTATCCAAGCAATCCAAAATCATCCGGGCTCAATCCTGTCGAGTAAAACCGAGTTGTAATCCCGAAGCATGAAGTCGTTCAGCAGGTTGGGCTGCAACGATGTTCTCATGCTCTCCTCCAGCCTGGGATCCACCAACAACCCATCCAGATCATCAACTGGGCTTAGCCTTGCTTCAAATCTAGGATCGAATGAGCCTAATGCTGATGAGAGGGCTGATGCGGAAGTTTCTGGAACCGAGACAGGTTCCATGTCGGGGATTGGATACCTTGGATGGGCTGTCCCTGATATGGGCGTGCAATTGCTGTGCGTCGAAGAAGAAGCGACAGAGTCTCTCCATATGTTTGAATCGTGTGACTTGCAGTGCCGGGATAGAGGTCTAGAGCCTGTGTGTACTGCGGCCTAGCTGTAGATGGGTGTGGGAGCGTCTCTTCTTGTCTCAACGCCTCGTTTGCCCCACAGGCGTTGACCAGCCGCAGGATAATGTCACTAAAGCACGATAACCTTTTCATGCAAGAGTTTTCCTCAGCCCACTCTGAGAACGTGAGTATCATACTGCTGAAGGACTGCAGTAGTTCCAAGTCTTCATCAGCTGCTGGCTGGTTATACAATACATGCTTCGAGAGCTCGAAGAATGCGACGGGAGGATATGATACTACCAGTCTGGTTGATGGACTCAGAGGTCAGTAAAGACGGGCAAAGATAGCCTAGAAAGGTCCAAGGCTTTGAGGAATAGGACGGTTCGTACGGACTAGATTAAGGCAATGCCCTCTTTCTGACGTAGTCCTCCAGAGACGGTGGAACAACTGGAGGGAACGTCGGGCAACATCAAGCAGTGAAAGTGATGCCTCTGCATCCTCTGAAATAGGCCATATCGCCAAGGCCCGCACGGAATGAAACCTTATGGCAAGCTCTGCTCGGGAACAATCGAGAAGTGTGCTGCACTCTTCGTCCTCCCCAAGGTCGTCAGCATGCTCCGCTGCCCAGTCCTGAAGTTTCCGACCTTGAATAAGCGCGAACTTGCCAATTTCACTTGGACTCTGGCGTGTTGCTCCATCTGAGTAGAGGCCGGTATACAGTTGCTCCTCGAGTCGTAAAAGGGCGACACGGGCGGCCAAGTTGTTTGTGACTTCGTCGGCAGAGGAGCATGCTAGCTCGCCCTCAAAGACAATGACGCCCGGTAGAATGGAGGACCATCCCGAAGACCACGACACTGCCCTACTAAGACACAGCATGCAGTACATGACGTTGCGCTTTTCTTGGAGCTCGCTGTGGCTGAGCTCCGGACTGCGATTTAACGAGCTACATTGGTGCAGCCCAGTAGACTTGGCAACGTGAACGGCGAAGCTGAACAATAGTGCAGTAACATCCTCGGAAAGAGAGGTTTGCGTGACAAGGCACTGCGCGTCGTTAGTATATGATATAATTACAGTGATTTGCAACCAGAGACGAACCAATGATAAGATGGCTTGCAGACTTAGGAGGCTTGGACTGAGCAGTAGAAGCTCCACGTTTTATAGGGCCCGCTTCGCATTCACTATGAATGACTTAATAAGGTCTACATCGACGGAGGACGCCGCAGGGGCTTCTGTGTCTGGCATGCTTGGCATTGCCCGAGAGTGGAGTGATTTGGCCTGCAGGGTTAGAAGGACAAGACTCTTGGCGCACACATCGTACGCGCGCTTATCAGACACATAGGCAGAGTCCACAACCGAGACCATGAGACTGCGAAACCCGTCCTTGGTCCATATCAGCATGTGCGGATTCACCGTGTCGGAGTCAGGATCCACCATTGCCTCGATTATGACCAGAGACGGGCTTGTGAGGACTGAGCCATCGTAGACGCGTCTGTACATGGCATGCGGCTTGGTCAACTGTAGAAGCTCTTCTCGTGCTACTGCGGCGTTGGCTACTAGAGCTGGAGAGGTCTGCTCTTCGTTGCATAAACTGGCCAGGATAACCGCGGCCATGTCTTGCATCGCCGAGACGAAGGATGTGGGCCCGTAGTACCCATCATGGCCGCTGACATTCCGGACAGAGCAGCGTCGGCCGCAGGGCGTATTCACGCCTGAAAGAGACGGCGTGCGTACGTGGTTGGGCTTTTTGCCCTGGCCTAACCATTCGCATTCCAAGCCGAGCCTGGTGCAATTGGAGCAGTGCGGACGTTCTCTCCAGCATCGGATTTTGCGTGAGCGGCACTGGTCACAGACTGTTGGCCGGGTTAGATGGATGAATAGGGTGAAGTGTTTGAGACAAGCATGCCTGGATAGTCTTTCGAGTTTCCCGTCTGTTAACATAGGTGTTGTCAACACCTATCAGCACCTACCAGTGGCTTGTACAGATGAAGGGGGAAATACCTCGTGATCGTCAGATGCATCCCAACTTCTCTTTCCTTGTGGCGGCATTTCGGGTGTTTGGTTGACGTCTGAAGGTTGAGGTGGCCAGTTTGTTTCAGCGTCCCTTGGTAGTATAAACAGAGCTTGCGGGCGCTAAACCTTACTTAAAAAAGCGGGTAGAGGCGTGATGGGCTTGGCCGCACCTCGCTTCAGAGGCGTGTTAGTAGCCAGCAAACATGGGCACATCCGCATCCTTCCTGTGCTGACGTTGGCCCACAAGGTGCTTGGTGCTAAGCAACGCCTAGGGACGAAGGACGAGCCAGCCTGCCATCTTGCGTCTCTAGCGCGTAGATAGAGCCGCTGTACAAGGCAGGTGGAAGTGGCGCGTAGACTACTTATTAGGCACGGCATGTGTTGTGAATCCATGACGGTAAATAGCCGGGCCAAATCGCCATGGCATGTTTCCTGGGGCTTGTCCCATCGCTTTGCATCAGTTTAAGCTACCACACAGCCTGCCTTCCGAAATGGCTGGTGATGACGGGGGACTCGCGTGGCCGCTGATCCACCGCTGACGTTGCATGTCGAATCCTCCTCCTCTATGAATCACCCGGGGGACCTCGCCGCCTACCGGAAGAGGTCCGTCGTGTGGACCAGCAAGTTCCACGGCGGTCGGGAGCCGGGACAAGGAGCACGGCAAGGAGCCCCGGTGCATCTCGGCAACGCCGAACGATTCGCGCTCCATACATCTCAAGCATGGCGCACGTCGACGGCACTGGAAGCTTGGCTGCAGCCCAAAAGGGACACGTCTTTATCCGGTCGGACTAGTCGAACTATCGATCTATAAACACTCCGCCTGTCAGTGCCCCCCCACGTTCCGGGAACGCATTACCCTGTTAGCCTCACCAGGGGGGAGGTGAGAGAGGTTTCTGCACGGCAGAGATACACTAATGCTGCTTCAGCTGTCTTTCTGTTGTTAATGTCATATGTTCAAGCACCTCTCCGGACCCGGTAATGCCACTTCTCACGCCCTCGGCTGCTCTCGCGGCCTTTCGCTACCGCGAGCGACTCTTCCGTGCCCAACGATCCTAGCATTTCCAGGTGGAGCTTCATGCGGCGACGCAAGTTTCCTCGCAGCCTTACGTATGCCTGCACTTGAATTCACCGTCAGACAATCTCCCCGTGTGCTTACGCCTTAGCTTCACTGCCGGCTTGATCATCTTGGGTCCTTGGCTAGCGCTTGGCATAGGGCCACGTCGATCCTGAGTATCATGTTCGAGGGTGAAAGGAGCCCGCTACCTAGTCTAGGACTTGAGATGGGCTTATCGTCCGAAGCATCATCTGGCTGTATGCAGCTCAACGTGTCGGCAAGATGCACGGATTTGATTCTTCTGCACCGCTTGGACCAGAACTCCCGGTCACTATCCGTAGAGCAGTCTAGTCTCCTGCACCGATAAATCACCTTAAGATGTGGAAGGTGAAGGAGGAACCTTCGCTACCAAGAGTTGAATGAAAATCAAGCGGGAGATGGAAAATATCCTACGAGCACAGTTTGAAATGACTTGTATATATCCACTTGCCTAACCTTGCAAATTTTGTTGACTCGTTAAGCCCTCTCGTAGTGCTTTGTATTGTTACCCACAGTTTTTGTCGATTTAGCCTATCCAAACATGTCATGTATTGAGTAAGACTATTGCCATGGGTTCATCACTTGATTCGTAAGACAGGAGACCAAAGTTGCAAGGATTGAAATCCCGAAGACAAGGTACCAACTATGAACTTCCCCCACAATCTCACCAACTGCTCTCCCACCCTTCCCATGTCTTTCTCCTCGCAGCTCTCTGAGAATCCTCTCTCTCTCTCTCTCTCTCTCTCTCTCACACACACACACACACACACACACACACATACACAATATTAAGTCTAAACGTGCACATCGTCCCCATTCATCTAGCATGCGGCAAAGACTTGTGCCGTTTTTAAGAAAGGAGAAGCCGGTAAATTGATGAGCCAATGAGATGACAGTTCCCAAAGTATTCTGCCAATTATTTGTCTGTCGTTAGCCGCTCAAAGCTAGAAGGATAGAGGACTCTAGTCATCTTTCGAATTTAACACCGGGTCTTCAAAGGGATTCACGTCATGTCGAGGTATGTCAGATTCGCCGTTATGTCATTTAGCAAAGTCTTCGGTCTTATGAGATATTAGGCTTAGTAATCTAGGCTGAATTCCGTCTGACAAGGTGCGGGGAATATATGTCATGGAATCTGACAGCACCACAGCCTTCCTAGACTTAGCATCTTTCACTCCATCAGCCAAGTAACACAACAATAGTAGCGAATATAGAAAGTCACAAGGTCAGACAAGTCAGTGACTCGATCAAAGTCGTTCTTACCTATTGTGATAAGACAATGAACGAGATCCCTACTGAGCGTCAGCGCTCACCACTGAAGGTGCCGCCCGAATACCAAGACTGCAACATATGTCAATCCATCTGGCGTCGATTCTCAGATCCCAGCTTCACCGATAAGATCAACATGGGATCCTTCGACTCAGCTTTGTCTTTCGGTTGCCCTACGCATACACCTCTTATAGAAGGCTTCCGGGATCATTGCAGTGACCACCACTACCAGAGCTCAGAGTACAAAGACGTGGGCATTGTTGCTGGAGAAGAGAAGGGAAAGGTTTCTCTTTTTTCCTCAGTCTCTCGCCTAGGCTGGACTTGGGAGCTTCTCTTAGCCGAAAGACCACCCCAAACGAACTTCTCAGCAACCAGACACGGTCGAATCATGGATCCAAACTGGGCCGACATTGGAATTCTCCAAGAATGGAGGCAAAGATGTCTGACACTTCACGGTACAAAGTGTGATAACCCATTGAACATTTGGAAGACTCAGCCCGCATGGCTCATTGATGTGCAACGGAAGTGCATTGTTGTTGGCACAGAAGCTAGCGATTTTGTCGCCCTCAGCTACATGTGGGATTTGGAAAGAAATCACTCGTCACTGGTCGTCAATCTCAGTATGATTGAAAAGCTACAGGCACCTAATTCGCTTGAAACCCCTGAGTTTGTTGATCATGTGTCTCCAGCGATTCGACGCGCCATGTTCATCACTTCATCCATCGGAGAGCGTTACCTCTGGGCCAACGCGCTTTGTATACCGCAAGGCGCGGGTACTAAGACAACAGAGCAATTGTATCTCATGGGTGCAATTTATTCCAATGCAATTGTTACCATCATTGCTTCTGATGGCGACGCTGAGAGTGGGTTTCCAGGGCTACGAGGTGTCTCGCCTCCTCGAGCACTAAGTCAACGGGTAATTCCATTCGGCGAGGAGAAGCTCATCGTCCGGAATACTGCATACTTCTCTATGGGCAGTGGAATGCCATACTACGAGCGTGGGTGGACGTACCAGGAGTATGCAATGTCCCCAAGAAAGATTTTGTTCAATAGAAAGGAGCTGCACTGGGAGTGCCAGTGTAGCGTGTGGCATGAGGAACTTACTCTGAACTCTACAATCACGACATACATAAACCCACGACTCGCGGTTATAGTATCAGGCTTCCCAGACATGGACTCCTTCTCTCACACCGTCAGCTCTTATAATAAGAGAAAGTTGGCATTTCCAGAGGACGCTCTCCCTGGAATCTTAGGACTCCTCGCTGTTTTCAGCCGGTCATTCACTGGGGGGTTTCTGTACGGCCTTCCAGAGATGCAGTTTGACCGATGTCTAGGCTGGAAGCCCACCTGGGGTTTCACAAACCTTGAGCGGCGCGTCAAATCTGATCGTCCTCCAGAAAGCCGACTGACGCCATCAGATCTGCCATCCTGGTCCTGGATTGGATGGCAAGGGATGGTGCATGTGGCTCAAGAGACAGCCAGAATAAACCCACGCAAGAACTCAATAGAAGAGACAACCCCAGTAGCTGACTGGTACACGAGTAGCTCCCCCAAAGGCTCACATCTACGAAGAATTCACTCAACATGGTACGAAAACCGGGAGGACAATAAGGACTTCACCAAACCTCTACCCTCAGGATGGACTCAACACGACGCGTCGTCTCTTGGGTCTTTCAGAGACGAGCCCCCTCTCTTCCCTGACGGATGTGGAAAGTTCATCTTCAAACACCATCGCTTGCCAGACAAAGATTGCGATGCGTGGTTCTATCCGTTCCCAGTTGCTGAGATCACCGAGTCAACACCGCCGGTGATTCCAGAGCAAACACCGTATCTGTTTTGCGAAACCAAAATGGCTCGGCTATGGGCCCGTCGACGAGACGTGGAGAATGAAACGACCAGACATCGTCAGAAAAACATACTCGGGATATATGACAGTGCAGGTGAGGAGGTCGGAGCACTACATTTGCATCATGAGGATCAACTAGCGTCTTTTCCCGATACTGAACAACAAGATGGGCCCGGAGCTCCAGTTCAGCTCGTGGCTATCTACAAATCGCGAAAGCACTCCCTGACCTGGAAGAAAGAGCTTAGTCGCTACGATAACCCAATGAGTATTGAAGATAGCTATGGTGTTTTATGGGTTGAGTGGGAGGACGGAATAGCGTCTCGGCTGGCGAGTGGCAATGTCCGGAAGCACTCATGGGAATCATCGAGCCTGGAGGATATTTCACTCGTCCTGAGGTAAAGAATTTTGGTGATGTCAAGGAAAGGCTTCTCCAAGTAACTTTGGTTGGGTGGCGTATGCGCATAAGTGTATGGGCTCTCGAGTCCTTGATCTTGGTAGAAACGAAAATTGTGTTTGCAACCCAGTACATCGGCCCGGTGTGCTTCGTCCAACTCTTTAATCTTCTTGATTAAACCAAGCAATCCATTCTCGCGTTTATTAAAGTTATGTTATACGATAGCGATACAGACAATCTTTCCGAGACAGTTGGCGGGCGCATCGACCAATTTCTAAAAGATCGTTAAATTATCTGCCATTCTAATTTCACGTGGATCTAATCAAAATAAGGACGACTAGGGGGCGGGAGCGGTGGAAGGTTTAGTTGAGGTTGCGACTTGGTAGGCTAGAGGCTGGGTTTCAGCCGAAGGCGGAGGAGGAGTGGGAGAAAAAGGCTTGAGAGACGGCCATTCAAAACAGGAGATTTGTCTGTCTGCTAGGTGACCTAATCATATATACCCGTGATTATTGAGGTTGGTCAGTGAGAACCATACAATAAACTGTCAAAAGGTCAGGGAGTTCACTTCTGGTCGAGTTTGGGGGAGTCCCTGATGGTTCTGCATATGCCGCTTGACAAACATATGTAAGTAGAACAGTCGCCCTATTTACTATTGCCTTCAGCCATAGGCTATGGTGCCTCTGATTAGGCATAGTTAATCGCCTCTAATTTCTTTGGTAAAGACCTCAAGGCAGAACATTTCCTTGTTAGCTCATAGCATAGCTCCTCTGATTTCTTTATTCATCTGGTTCTAACCCCAGTACCTTCAAGGAAGTCTACACACGAGAGATGCGAAACGTCATGATTAAACCCGATCGAGTCGAGTACTTGGCATTGGTGACATCCCCCGGCAGTAAATGCGCATCGCCATTAGCCAGAAGAGCCTCTGCAAGTGTGCACTTTCCAACAGTCTTGAACCCCAGCTTCTGGTACAAGTGCACCGTTGCCGTATTTTGCGGCTTAACCATCAGCCTCACAAGAACACTAGGCGCCTGCCCGCTTTTTCGGAGATAGCTCAAAGCCTCCTCGCACAGCTTCTGTCCAAGACCTTGGCCGCGATGCTCCGGAAGAGTGAACAGGCTCAGCATCTGCCATTTTTCTTCTTCTTCGTCAGAGTCTAGTGTTGGCTGGCCAGATGTTTCCGGGAGAGTAAACTCAGATCGACTGACAGGACCTCGGATGGTGAGCTGGCCAACCCATTCAACCGAGAGAGAGGCAGTGAAGACGGTGGGCGACGCAACGCAGATAAAGTTTTCTCTGTCTTTTTCAAGGAGGCGATTGGTCCAATCCGTTTCAGTGAATACATGCTCGATTTCATATGTTGAAGAAAACGAATCAGGAGATGTCTGAAGTGCTTTGAGACGTAGGTCGCGGTACTGGTTTGCCATCCCCCCTTCTGAGATTGTTTTGGGAACGTGAAAGAAAGAATAGTGATATTCTGGCGTCATAGTGGCTCGAGGAGGCGCAGTGGATCGAGGAGGCGCAGTGGATCTGCTTGGATGTAACTGTTAAGCTGATATGAAAGAAGGAATAGCAATTTAAAGAGGAAATTCACGACTGGTAAGAAGTAAAAGCCGTGGTTGTTTTCTCCGCGGAAGGCGGGGAACTTGTTAGTATTTCACATCGAGTCCGATTATTAATCGGCAATGGTATGTATCACTTGAGCCTACCGCCTAGTACTATACTAGGTCGGCGTATTTATGTAAGAGAGACAGAGTAGTACGGAACTAATAGCTAATAACAACTGGTATTAGTAATAGAAGCAACACGAACTAAGCCAGGTTACGTTACAACATCATTATGGGCAGTGACGAGGACTTCTTGTCAGTGAACAGTCGCATTCAGTTCTTTTCTCCAGCTAGTTAGAGCGTGAAAGTTCAGCTCCAGTCAGGACCAGGGGACCAGCTCAGAAGTAAGAAGAAAGTGAGTGAACATTGACGTAAGAGGTTTATGCCGTTTCTGTGCAGACTTCCAGGACTTTGCATGCAACTTGAAAGTTGAAATCACAAGGACTCAGGAGGTTGAGGAGAGAGAATAAATGGTAGCGTGCGGTTTTAGCAGCAGGAAATTGATGATAATTTAGAGGTTAATTAGTTTAACGGTGTTAATACTTACTTACTAAGATAGAATCATGTTATCCCAAGTAACTAGAATCTCTAGTCTTTGTCTAGGTTTTGCCGGTTTGCTTGTCCTTAGTCATCCTTGCGGCGGGTCTCTCCGTCATCACCAACTAGGCAGCTGGGTACGCGGTGATGTGAGCCTTTGCCTGTCATCACCTCGAGAAGCCTCCACAAGGTCCAGTTCCAGGCGCAAGACGATGTCTCGGCTCGTCGAAGCTGTGAAAAATGCCATCTCGGACTCAGCCGCGCGGTTCCGCCGCTGGCTTGACACGGCCCAAGGCCGCGGAGTGGTGAAATGCACAATCGCCTACACCATCGCCAGCCTCGCGACATTCGCCCCGCCGCTCGCTCACGTGCTTGGCAAGCCTGAGGGAAAACACGTTGTGGCCACCATCACCGTCTACTTCCACCCGGCGCGATCCGCAGGGTCCATGATAGAGGCCATCATGATCGCCATCGTGGCGGTCGCTTATGCCGAGATGGTGTCCTTGCTTTCCATGGCGACGTCGGTCTTTTTCGGTTCCACCATGCACCTGATCATGATATCACACGTCTTGGTTGTCGTCGTCTTCATCGGCGGGGGCTTTGGTTTCATAGGCTGGGTCAAGCAGAGGATGGCGAGCCCGCTTGTCAATGTCGGCAGCACGCTCGCATCGCTGGCTATCATCAGCGTCGTCACCAAGGAGAACCACGTGGTGTCCAACGTCTTCTCCAATGACAAGATTGCCCAGGTGCTCAAGATGCTCATCATGGGGATTACCACCACGGCCGCCGTCAACTTGTTGTTGTGGAGGAGCTCGGCGCGCCAGTCCCTCCGCCAGACGATGAACCGGGTTTCGATGCCTCTCGGTGACATGCTCTACATGATAACGGGGAGCTTTCTCAGTGGTTCCGAAGCCGGACTAACATCGGAAGGGTTCTCAGCTGCTGCTTCAAACTTCTCAGCAGCATACTCTCAGATGATGAAAGACATGAGAGAAGCCAAGTTTGAGCATTATTTCCTTGGCCACGAGGAAATTTACGGGCACGAACGATCGGTTGCGAGGTCCATGGAGACGTTAGCACAAGCCCTCGGTGGTTTGAGAAACGCGACAAATACCCAGCTCGGGTTATTGAAGAATGCTAATTCACTCAGTCAGAGCACTGCTGGAGATGTGTTGCCCAACACGTCCTCCAAACTCTTGGAGTCATTTAACGCCGCAACAAGCATGTCGATGTCGTCTTTGAGGCAGGTCCTCTGCAGCGTCTTGCACGAACCGCAATTTGGACGCCCACCAACCTACGAGATCAGTATCGATGAAGATCTGAGACGAAACCTCATGGACTCCTTGGCTACATTCAGTGCAGCTCGAGGAGAGGCTTTGCACAATCTGTACCGCCAGATCGAGCAGATGACCTCGCTACCAGATACGAGTCGTGCAGACTTGGAAGAGATTGCTGCTGCATGTGGGCATTTTACCTCCAGCTTGCAGGCCTTTGGAGAAGAAGTCCTGCAGTATCTAGACGTCTTGGATGACTTGGAGTACATCGTCTTACACAAGAATCGAAGCTGGCGGTGGCTCCTTTGGTGGAAGGGCGGTAAAGGTGATAACAAGGCTATCCGATTATTCGAGTCTGTTGAAGGAGACAACTTGATACGCACGAGGCAGCGGTCAATCACTGCTTCAGATGAACCTACTACACTGCCAACACAATTAGATGTTAGAACCTGGTACACTGCCCCCGATGCGAACAAGATCCTGTCATGGATTTGGCGAACCCTCTCAGCTTTTTTAAAGAAGATGGCTCGAGATGACAGTGGGTGAAACAAGTGGCTCTTTTATGGCGTGACTAACTCTTCGCAGTTCAGTTTGGTCTCAAAGTCGGCATTGGCGCTGCCTTGTGGGCGATGCTTGCCTTTATCGAGGAGACTCGAGACCTGTACAACCAGTGGCGCGGTGAATGGGGCCTGTTGTCATTCATGATCGTCTGCTCCATGACCGTTGGCGCTTCCAACACCGTGGGATGGGCTCGATTTATCGGCACACTCTTTGGCGCTTTGTTCTCCGTCGTGAACTGGAAAATCAGCCATGGCTACGCGATACCTCTGCTATTCCTGGGCTGGCTGACCAGCTTCATCAACTTCTACATCATTGTGCAGTATGGGAAGGCTTCTCTGGGTCGTATCAGTCTGCTTGCGTACAACGTATCGACGTTGCATGCCTATAGTTTGCAAAGAAAGGCAGATGGTAAAGACGGGGCCAGCGACGAAGGGGGTTCGCACCCGGATATCTTGGAGATCGTGAAGCATCGTGCCATTGCCGTTACGGCGGGTATCATCTGGGGTCTCGTAGTGTGCCGACTCATCTGGCCCATCTCAGCGCGCCGAAAGTTCAAAGAAAGCCTCTCAGTCCTTCATCTCCAGATGGGTCTCATCTGGAAGCGTGGGCCTCTGGCAGTGCTGTTCCGCAGCGAGGGATCTCAGAGCTACCTCAAGTCTGGCGAGCAGGCTACCTTGCAAAGATACGCCGCCAACTTGGATATTCTGAGGGTTTCTGCTTCATCCGAGTTTGAGCTGCGAGGTCCATTTCCTACGGATGTTTATGGGCGTGTGCTGCGAGGAACCACCCGTATTCTCGATGGCTTTTATGGAATGAGTCTGGTGGCGTATCGAAAGGGGCACCTTACAGAGGGTGAGAAGGCCTTGTTGGAATACACCGCTCGCGAGCGTGCCATCCTCTGCGATCACATATGCCAGGCATTCCAGGTAGTCGCCAGCTCAACAATGCTTGAATACCCTTTTGCCGATGCTACACCAAGCATTGTCTCAGCGCGGGAAAATCTTCTCGGCAAGATCTTTCAGTTTCGAAAGGAGTATGCCTCAAGGGCCGCAGGGTCTGCGAGTGTAGAGGGCACAAGCGGCGGCGACCCGGCCAATATCGTTGTCGAGGAGTCAGACTACGCGCTTCTGTATGCGTACGCCCTTGTTACGGGGCAAGTGGCGGATGAGCTGAAGATGGTGGGAAAAGAAATCGGGACCTTGTTTGGCGTGCTTGACGAGGACACGCGCCTGTTAGACTGATTTATGTACTGTCTTTTACAGAGTTACATAGCTGTACGTCTTGTAGAATTGTAAAATCCCTGTAGCCGCTCAGAGGAGCCCTCCTTTGCTGCCGCAAGCCAGCAGTGTCATCAACTCGCTCTCATCTCTAAAGAGGGCTCTGTAATGAATAGAAGACTACAAATGTCTGGATGCGTGTGTGTCTAAGGTATTGACAATACTAGTAAATCTTTCTAGTCCTTGTAGATTCTAGGACCTGTCTCGATCAGCTTTAGTCACATCACTAGGTGTCTCAATCCGGGTCTTGGATCTTACTCAGGAGAAGTAAGGCCGTCATCGGAGTTAAAGTTCTGCTACCACCAACGCAGTCTACTTATGGCACATGCTGGTTGTAGATGAAGGGCTTCATGCGGTAGACCTAAAACCTTGTGGAGGCAGACCTAGTTTGGCACATCTTCATGCCAACTTGTTATGATTTTCGTCTCCAAGTTTATTCATATCAGTCAATAGAATATTCCCAACATTAGCCGGGGGTTAAGACCGAGAACCATACTATCATCGTTCAGCTGCGATGTTAAAATCGTTTAGTAACTTATAGCAATAATAGAGCTTTTCTAAAATGATCCGTTCTTCAGTCTACTCTCATCAAACTTGTATCTCCCCTCCAATTCCCAACGTCTTTTTAAAGCCAACTCCGTCACAGACCTCACCATACGGCAGATTCAAAGGCGGTACTCCAAGATTCATACTATTTCTAAGAGCCTCCCTGACCTTTTCAGCGAGTTTATTTCCTAGCTATACCATGTTTGTATGGTTTCATCACTGACTCGGACTCGCCTTACAGAAGGGGCTCCAACTATTGCCTTTACTACCTTAGCATGGTTCTTCCTTGCACTCTCCTGGAAGCGCCAAGCATCTCTTAGAAGAGGGCGCCACCTTCGCCGTGGAGCGACTCTGAGCAAGGGACCGCACCAAGAAGTCAGGTGTACACAGTACATTGGAGTCAGATCTTGGCCGAGGTGAAAGGCTATCAGAACCACGTGCACACCATGACTAAGAAATACGGTCATAATGTTCATGGCGATCATCAGTGTAGTTTATGGCCTCGGTCTACATTTCAGGTGAAATAGAATGGTCTGGTGCGTGTAATGCTGACAAATCCAGTCTCTTTTAATTCAGGCCGTCAAGAATTCCAGCAATGAGTTTACAGAATACACATTCCCCACTTCATCCAGCCTCGGAACGTCCTAGAATTTGTGTCAACTATGACGAGAATGAACCAGGACAGCGGAGATGTTGAGCGACCGACCGACGGGGCGCAAGTTCACCCTACCTGTTCTTCAGACGGACGCTCTTCAGCTGTTGCGGATCTCAAGTTCGTAAACATGTCTCATCCGGATGACATTCGCCGGCACAAGGAGGTTCGAACAGAGATCCGTCGTCACGTCATGAAGGACATAGGCCAACAGCGGAGGCGACCACGACGTTCTAAAAAGACGGCAGCGCCAGTCCACCGTACATCTTTACGAGAGATGAATTACGGCGAGAGCTCTCAGTCGCGCAACACGCATCCAAGTAGCGGCTCGCCTGCTCGATCTTTAGCTCCGCTGGGTAGCTTCCCTATTGAGGCTGATACACGTGTGCTTGAGCTTCTGGCTTTTGGTAAGAGATCCTTCTTTTTGCTTCAACTCCTTATTCACAACATCTATTGACGTATGTTCTACCTCAGCCGCGACAGCCCCCTATCAGCCGTTTCGGAGCACCTGGATCGAGGTAGCTTTCTGCGACGCAGGAGCCTTCCATACGACTCTTGGCAACACTGCCGACTTTTTGAGGGAGATCAATGGCAATGACAGTTCCATAAATGCCCGCGAGATTTCCAGTCACTATGCACTATCAGTTGTGCAATTGAGGCAACGCCTTAGTAGCGTTGCGGAGAGTACCAGTGAAGGAGCCATTGCTAACGTCTTGGCTCACGTCTGCCTGACTGTATGCTCCCCAGCTTACACTATGAGCTCCTAAATAACCCCGTTTATAGATGAGACGCTGTGATTGGGACAACTGGAGGGTCCATATGGATGGACTGAGCATTATATCAAGAATCCGTGGAGGATTCAACAACCTCAGACGTCAAATATTGATTCTGATACTTATGTGAGTATTCTTCTTTCTTCAATTTGCTGAAAAAATGTCTAACCAGCTTCCGCAAAGATACGATCTAGCCGGCGCCATGGTCTTTGACTCGTTCCCACGATTTGCTCTCCCTACAGATGTTCTCGGTACGCCTAAGAGATCTCTCAGGGAAGTGCCACCAAGGTTGCAAACATTACTTCTCCAATTAGAGCAAACTTCGCCCGATGTATCTTCAGCGGGTGAAGCCTTGAGAATGACATCCTCAATCGCCGATGTAATAAACACCAACAGCCACTCCACATCGTTCTGGAAGAGGGACATGGACGCTATCATCATGCTCGGCCCTTGCATCCACTTCTTACTCTCAATTCCGAGACTCTCCAACACTTTCGATACTACAGCTACCTCTGAAGATCTTGTTGCGAAAGAGATAGTACGGCTAGTGTGCCTTATGCTCATGTCTACACTGAAGGAAACATTCGCGTTCTTTGCAAGCGAGAGAGTTGCGCTCCAGGCCAAAGTCGCCCGGTTTGTTCCTCAGAATGCAAAGAGGTTGGGCGAAAAGTATTTTGAGTTGAGGATTTGGGCTCTTATCACCGCTGTCTTGTTGCAGCAACGTGACGAAAGGGGTGTATACATACGGGAGATCCGGAGAGAAATGCACGCAATGGGCGTATCATCGCCACATGAGCTACTTGAGATTGCCAGAGAAATGGTCTGGATCGACATTTTGATGTCGCCATGTGCCGATGAGCTCATGGAAGACACAGAGTTAGGCCTCGCCCATCGCCAAATTTTGAGAGAAGAGTAGCTGGAAGGTATATGAGAACCACTCATGGCTGTGTACGAAAATGCAAACACATCAAATTTCAACCAACACGTTCGTCGTTGTAGCTAGACGTCGATTATGTAGATCATCTGTATGGTGGTATGCTGCTTGACACCGAGTTGTCTGATGCTTATAGCCGTTTAACCGCCATTTATGCCACCACTAACTGAGATGAACTGCCCAGTAACCCAGCGGCTCTTCTCACTGGTCAAGAGGAGTACAGCATCTGCGATATCCTCCACAGTTCCGACTCTCTCCTCAGCCCTAGTCAGCGAGATGAGGTAGTCCTTAACCGGTTCAATCTCAGGCACCGGCGGGAGCGAGTCCGTCAGTACCGGCCCTGGTGCAACTATGTTAACTGTGATACCCTTGCCATCACGACCAATCTGTGCGCGGGTTAGCAGGTTCTGGCGTCCCAACCCCTAACCAAGCGGCCTTGCAGGCCTCAACATGCTTGGAAAACAAGTAGGACAGGAGGTGTCAACTTACTTCACGGGCCAAAGTGAAAGTTAGTTGGTCCATTGCCGCCTTGGCGGAGGCATAAATAGGCATCTGGACGAAGCCCAACTTGGACGCGACACTTCCAATATTGATTATCCGGCCTCCAGCTGGAATGTAGGGATAAGCGGCCTGGAGAAGCAACACGGGGCCAACTACCGCAACTTGGAAACGTTTTCAGGATATCCTCGGCCTTGCTGTCGAGGATAGATCCATATGCAACAAACGATGCACAGTTCACTTGAAGACGAAGCGTCAGCAGCGAAGCTCTGGTTCTTGAACGAGAACACCAGAATTCATCAATAGTTGAGCAGTGCAAGAGTCACACTTACCGACAATATCAATGTGGTCAACCCTAAAGCCATTGAGAGTCTCCTCCACAATCTTCTTGCTACCCTCTGCGATTGATACATCAGCCTTGACAAGGATAGCTCTACCCTTGCCTACGGCAGACTCAATCGTCAAGATGACCTCGGCGGCGCGTGAGGCAGAGGAGTCAGAGACGTGGTTGATGACTACACGTGCTCCAGCTCTAGCGAGCGTAAGGGCGATGGCAGAGCCGATTCCATTCTCTCTGCCGGAGCCTGTGACAATAGCCACTTTTTTGGAGAGAGAAAGCGAGTCTGACGAGGACATTTTGTTAAAATGAGTAGATGATTCTTGGGTGTGTGAAATGGCAACTAGTTGGTGCTGATTGCTTGAGCTTCCTGTGCTTTGATGGATGAGAACTCAGACTAGGACGGGAAGAACGCTTTTATAGAAATACATCACCATCGGCGGGCTCTCCTGGCTCTCAAATATTACAAATACCTGCATTCATGCATTACCAATCGAAAGACCATGCCAGGCCATCTGTAATCATGCAAGCATCGCTATCATCGTTGAGGCAGGCTTGAGGCTACGATGAAACCAGAGACCAGAGACCTAAAAGGGAAACAGGTCGATCTCCGATGAGTAGCCTAACCCAATATGAACGCTGGTCACCCCTGTACTTTTAGCGCGGCGTGATTGTTTAGTGAGATCGAGGCACGCGTTTGTTAGTTGAATGGAACCTTTGCTGGATTAGAAATCTCAAACACCCTGATGAGTTGGTCGTATTTCGAGTGGTAGAAGCACAGTTGAGGTTGGCAATACCGCCTGTCAATTGACTTCATGCGAAGTAAGCAGGGTTTGTCTAGTGACAAATCGGCCCGGCAATGCAGCAGCCGGTTGCCAGGTGTGAAGCTGAGTATGACTTGGCAATCTTACAGACAGGTTCGACCGCCCACAAATGGAGTATAAAGGGAATGGAGAGCCCCAGTGATAGTGAAGACCAGATACAGCAGAGCAAGTTTTATCATTGAAATTCCAACAAGTCCCAGCTATTTCCTTATCGAATCAGCTCGTTACACAACTCAGTTTCCTTCATTACGACCAAAGTCCTTCATTGAACATGTCGAAGCTCATCGTTATCCTTGGCATCACCGGCGTTCAGGTATGTTAATTCGTTCCTCTCCAGAGTTCTCTGTGGGGTTTCTTTTTTTGTTTATCCCTAGTGTTATGGCGAAGTTTACTAATAAGAGCGTTATAGGGCAGCTCAGTCGCCGACACGTACCTCCAGACTCCTGGGTGGAAGATCCGTGGCCTTACCCGCAACCCCGAGTCAGCCAATGCAAAGGATTGGACAGCCAAGGGTATTGAAGTTGTCAAAGGCGACCTCAACGACGTGGCGTCTCTGAAGCGCGCCTTTGTGGGTGCTGACGTTGTTTTCGGCGTCACCGACTTCTGGACCATCTTCAAAGACCCCGAGAGCAACAACAAGAAGAAGCCCGGCCAAGAGCTCGTAGAATACTGCTACGAGGCCGAGCTTCAGCAGGGCAAGAATATCGCCGACGCTGCGGCCACCGTGTCCAACCTATCCCGATACATTTTCAGCTCCATGGCTAATGCGACCATCTCCAGCGGCGGCAAGTATGCCAAGCTGTACCACATGGACTCCAAGGCAGAGGCCGCTGCTTACGCACAAAGCCTCCCCACCCTCGCTGGGAAGTTCTCGCAGGTGCAGGCTCCCATCTATTTCCAGCTCCCTTGGCAGTGGGGGCTTCCGACGACCCCGACGAAGGTATGAACGACATGAAGCTCGGGTGGCTATGGTGCGAGCTGACAATCGTTGGTACAGACAGCAGATGGTACTTGGCGCATGGCCGGCATTGGCCCGGGCAACAAGGGCATCCCGTTTGGACACGTTCGCAAGGATCTCGGTCCTTGTGTCAAGGCAGTTGCTGAGTCTGAGCCCAACACGAACTTGTTCGCTGTCGGGGATTACGTGTCGTGGACGGATTATCTCAAAATCTTCTGTGAGACCCAGGGTCTGAGGTACGGTGGCTATGATGAGCGTTCATACGATGAGTTCTGCAAGCTACTCCCGGGCGGTCTTGGCCATGAATTCGGTCACAACGTCCTGTTTTCCTTCGAGTTCGGGTATGAAGGCTCGGATCCAACGGTTGTCAAGCCACAAGAGGTAGGTGCTAGTCCATGCCACCCTGCTACCAAGTGATGCTAACGACTACTTCGTAGCTTGGCCTCAAGATGACCTCGTTCCGTGAATACTGCCAGGAGACTGACTTCTCGGCTATCTTGAGCTCCGAGGTGTGAGAAGTCTAGTGGGTATACCAGCCAGTCGCTGCAGTCTGAATGTATCTTCTATATTGTAGCAGTCAATTGGATGAACAGAGACGCATCTTTTCTTGTCTTCTTTTTTCTTCCTCTGTCATCTCTTAAGTGTTCCAGCTCTAGCTGCTAGATTTCAGGTAAGAATAATTTATGTACTTAGCCTGAGGGAAGACGTTTCATAGACTAACCAGCTTATCCAAACTCACCCGTGCAAATGAAACTTGGACGACACGACATTTTATCTCTGCTGACTCCACAACTTGCGATGTCTCGGAGGATGAAACGAGACATACTGAGTTCTGCAGATGCCGAGCCTGCACCAAGCGACAAAGAGTTGTCTCCTGTAAGTGAAACCCGAGACGCACCTAGAAGGACCATAATGAGATGAGCACCAGTCAGGGTGAACAGGGGGAAATACGATTCTCAAAGTAATCGAGCATCTCTAGAACAATTACGCTTGCTCGCCATTTCTGATGCGTGGGTGTCGATTACCTACCCGATACACCTTTACAACGCTCTCCAACGGGAGGGCTTTGTAAAACGGCAGCAGGCTAACATGAACGTCTTATTCACTCTTCTCAAGAAGTCAAACCGCTTCATCGGAGACAGCCCTGACAACAAGAAGGACTGTTATCTCAAGCGGTTCACGCTACAGATGGGGATATTGGCATCGACTTCAAAGGATCGCGGGCTCGATGACTAAGTGAAAGGAGAAAAAAAAGCCCATCATGTCTCGTGCTGGACCCCGCAAAATCAAGCAAGACACAGGACAGTAGACTGCACAACGAACTCAATGGTTGACCCAGCAGCAGGACTCTGTTTCCAATGAGGGCGATGTTCGTGGCGACGAATGGTGACGTCGCCGTCCTTTTCAACTTCATGTGGGTTTTAAGCGAGTTCTGCACCAGCCAAGATTTGTGGTTTGCGCCTTGCGCTTTGCGGAACAACAGCCGTGGAACTTTTGCAGATTGTTGCCAAGATCGTCATCAAGCGGGGATAACGGAAAACCCAGAAAAGGGCAGGACGTTAAGTAAGTACCTAGGTTGGGGAATATCCTTGGCTACTACCCCATGGTTGGTTTGTGTGTACCCTGATTTAAGCGTGCGTGCATCCATTGTTGCAGTTGCACTGGGGTATGATGAAGTAGGCAGGTGGACTGGCTGACTGGGTAGACAAGCAGTGCGATCCAGTTTTAATCATATAGGTAACCAAAAGACATGTCCCGAGATAAGGAGGGAAGAAGCCTCTAATAAGTCCTGCAGACTACAACATCTAGCTCGTGGTTAATTGCGGATTTGCAGGTCTAGTTATCCAAAACCGAGCCAGTGGGCTAATGGTCTGATTGATACGGCGCGCTCCGCGGTCGGAGACTCCGATTCCTACGGCTAGCGCTGGGGTTTGGAGCCCCAAGGCTAAGACCACTAAGGCAACAAGTTGGGGTACAGCTGTTAGCTTGTTCGGAAAGCGTTTGCGAGTTGGGGGCGAGTTGGGGGTCGGGCTTGGGTTGATGGGGAAGACAAAATATCTTATCATTTGCGCCTGAAGGCCGAGTCTCATTATGCTTCGCCCCAGGAACGTTGTGGCGAACCTTTGATACAAATACTACCTACTGTCCAGCTGTCGACGTAGAGGATTGCGCTAAAGACGGATGGCGATGGGGCTGATTAAGTTATCTCGATATCTCAGGTAATTGAATCGGGTTGGTTTTCAGCCTAAGGCATGCGCGCCACACACAGGTCCGCAGGCGGGCAAGGGCCACAGTAACTTAAGGCACGGACGACGCGAACACGTGAGGGAGACTGTCAGGAGGGAACGATTCCAGAAGAGTCCCAGCGCTACCAAGCACGAACAAACAACCAAAGCACAACAACGCGGGATCTCGATGGGACTGCCAGCCCAGCATTCCAGAGGCAACATTGCATCCGTCCCTTGTTTCCATTTGACAGGCCACAGGCTGGCAACAAGGGAGGGTGCTGATCAGGATCAAAGCGCAGGCAGGCGGCTGCAGCCTAACTAGAGGCTGGCAGACCCTGCACCACCACCACCTCACACTCCTTGTCTCCCTCAATCCTCATGCAGGGTGGGGAGAGACCCCGCGTTTTCGGATGATGGAGCATGGCTGGGCTGGCGTATGACGGTGCGACGCAGGACCCAAACGAGCAACGAATGGGGAGCGGTTGATAAGAAACCCCAGATCAGCCCAGGTCTGGCCAGCTCTGCCCATCGTGTTCTGAGCCTCTGAGCGAGCGGGACACAAGCGAGGCCACCACCCCCAGCGCGGATGTGGCGGGAGGGTATTGAACCCAAAAAGTCAACTTGCTTTGCCCTTGCTGTCTTGGCAAGCAGACGGACCAAGCTCTGCTGCCCTTTGCGTTGCAACCCGGGCTGATCGGGGTGACACGCTCGCGTGACCATGCTTGGCGCACCCTTCGCGTGCCACTGGTGATGTCACCGCACGATCAAAGCCATTCGAACGCTCTGGATGAGGGCCCAGAAGCAGAGCATGATAGCTGCTGATTGTTTCCCGCCAACGACTACGACAAAGGTCTACGAATTTGTGACAGGAATTCAGGCGGCGCGCACAAATCGGTGGTCGTTTGTGCAGGAGGGCACGGGGCGGCATCCGAGACAGCTGGGGATGCAGGTTCTACCGTGTTTGTCTTTGCGCGTCGTGCCCAAGACAAGCACAACGTCCCCTCCAATCCAATGGGATCATGGGAATTCGTCGCGGGGTCAAGGGAATGGGAGGCGTTGTCCCTTGGCGCTTGGCAAGACGGACGAAGGACACGGCGCCGCGGCTGGATCAATGTCTCACTTGGTTTGCAGGGCTTGGCCTAGACCCTCACCCGACGGCTGAGGTCATACTATATTGGACACAACAAGAAGACCCGCACCTTTGCTTCCTTCCGGGATGAGGAGCAGTGGCAGAAGGTGAGCGTAAGTGGAAGAAGCGCGTTGCGGCGGAACTGGGCCTTTTGTGCTATAACTGCCCAGGGGGGCGCGCGAAGTCGAATCTTTGATAAGCATCACTCTCATCAGTCTCCCCGTCCGAGGACCCGGTCGGGGCTGTCGGAGAAGATCGGGAGTTCGCCGATACCTCCGTTGGGTTCGACCGTTACTTCTTGTGCGACTGAAGGCTGAAATCTGACTCCGGCCCGAAGGCAAAACACGATACGGTCACGGCTCGACGCCCTGGACCGTTCAGAGGAACGCACATCCCACGCGGCACGTATTTCACATTTCACATTGCACGGGATGATGGATCAACCCCCGCGGATGACTCTACGGACGAGTCTGGGGCCTCACCCCGTACGCGAGATGCCGGCCGATGGGCCATGGACAAAGAGAGCAGATCGCCGGCAAAGCCAGCAAGTCGTCGGGCGGCAGGGTACACATCCCGCCGTCTCACCAGCCCGTTCGTCCTATCCCATCCGACGGTATCCCATGCCCGACCCGCTGGGCGAGAGGTAAATTGCTTATCAGCGGCCGGGGGTGGGTGAGGGTGAGTGGAGGAACGACGCAGCCTCCATCGCTATCTCGTACCGACTACTCCGTAGCAAGTGATGCAAGTCCGAATCGAGAAGCCCACTCCCTCTTAAGTTAGGCCGCCGCCATGGAAAGCGTATTCGCTCCAATACGCAGGGAGCCACAGGTAATTAGGAGCGGGCCGGAGGATCTGAGATGCTCGTGGACGACTGCTATTTTGCCATCTGGCTTGAGCCGATTTGCCTGCCCTAGCCTTTTCTCTGATTGCCTGGTGTATCCATCAAGTTCGCCCTGTCATCCAGCCACAGTCATCCAGTCATAGTCATATTGTCATCTAGTCATCCTATCACTCAGGCGCAGCCTAACCAGCTGTTGGCCTTCCGTTCCATCCAGCCTTCCATCCTCTCGGAAACGAGCCCCTGCCCGTGTCACCGAGGCCTTGCCAGCCTGTCTGACCTGACCTTATCTACTGCTTTTAACAGGGCTGTACCTGGGCTTGGCTGACGGTCCGACCCTCTGTAAAGTGATGAGTTGTGCTCAAGCCGCAATAACAGACACGTTTGCTTGGCGCCTGGCAAATCAGCACTCAGCACCCAGCTCGTCTGGGGCCCAGCCAGCCAGCCAAAAGCCAAGCCCAGCGCACTCCCGTATCGATACCGATACCACGATTACACCCCCCTCCCCTTTCCCTATGGCCTCCCCCACGCCCAGGGCATCGGGTCACTCACGCCCCTGGCCTCAAATAAGTATTCGTTATGACCGCTGCTCCTGCAGCAAGGCCAGCTTGCGGAGGAGTCCCTCTAGATTTCTTCTTTTCTTTTCTTCGACGGTCACTGCTCTGGTTTGTTTCGACCTTGTCTTCGTTTCAACTCCAAGTTCTCATCCGCCGCTTATCAGCAAGTAAACGAAAACCACGCCCCTTTCGATATGGTCCACCAGATCTCCCCGGCCCCACGATCTGACTACGCCTCCGACCAGTTCCATTCGTCCACGCGCGCTCGATTTCCTCAGACACCCTCGACTCAAGCATAGCACAGCAGAACCGATCAAAGAAAAGAGAGCTGCAAGGAACAACCCGCACCCTAGGTAGCGCCCTTCCGCGCAGCTGGGTAGGCCGACACACTGCGACTCGGTGATTCGCTCTGCCATCGTTTCCGATTTGTCGTGGCCTCTTGATCTTGGTCTTGGCCAACGCTGTCGCCCTTGATCGCGAGCCAATCCACGGGTTGGTTTTACGTACTGGGAACCCGCCGGGGCTTACACGCGGTCATCCCCGAACGGGCTTCACGGACCCTGAGTCTTTCTCTGGAGAACCGGGTCTCGTGTTCGGCGCTGGCTGGAGGATTCCGGATCATTGTCCGTGACGTGCCGCGTCTTTGTGAGGGGGGAAATCCAAGTTGACGCAAACCGAAGCGAGAGAGAACGCGTCGTGAGAGATACTCGAGGCTGCGTCTGTCTGTCTGTCTGTCTGACTCTGAGCTCTGATTGCCCGGCACAACCCAGGCTGACGCGGGACGCCCGACGCCGCCCGTGGACGCCACTGAAAGGCCCCTAGAGCACCGCCCCGAAACGCGCTGGAACACCGCCCCTGCCAGTGGGCTCTACAGTGCACCGACCGCTGGCTTCCGCGAGACATGCCAGCCCGGACCGCGCTCCACACTGCCTGAAGTTGATTGAGTGCCTGCCGCTCCTGTCCCGCCCCGGGGTGCGCTCGCGCTGCCAGGTGCTAGTGCAGGTGCCACTATGATGTCTCCACGCTCCTTCCTGCTCGCCCACCGCCAGGGTCAGGGCCAGCGCATCGCTCCTGCCCCGGCTCCCTCAGCTGCCCCTGCCACTCACACTCGGGCTCACACTCGGGCTCACACTCATACGGATATTACATCCTCCTCTTCTAATAATACTACACCCTCGCCCTCGCCCTCCCACTCTCCCTCACCTTCTTGTTCCTCCCTTTCATCAACTACTACCCCTACCGACGCTTCACCTTCCGCCAATTTCCCCGCCGCCACCGCCGCCACGACGACGACGACGACGACGAAGACGACGACGACGACGACGACAAACTTCTCCCCTCTGCGCTGGTCGCCCAAGTATGACGCAGGCAAGGCTAACGTCGCCGTCACTATCACTCCCATCCCGGTACCACCAGTCTCCGATGCAAACATGGGCAAACGCAAGGACAGGCGAGAAACGCTGTGTCTCTCCCCTTCCAGCCCGCCAACTACTACAACGAGTTTGAGTACACGGCCGACAACCCCGACTAGCCCCGTCAAGATCCCGACCAGCACCGGTGGCCGCCCTGTCGCCCACCCGCAGAAGCGACACACCTCACAACGCAGACGAACTCGAGACTTGTCTGCTCCGCTCTCTCCCGAATCCATCTCTCCGTCGCTCGTTGCTCTGCTTGCCGTCACGGATATCCCGCGGCCCAAGCAGCTGCAGCGACGCCGTCGCCGGACTGTCAGGTCCCTGACTGTGGACGAAGTCATCGACTGCCAGGGATCCGAGAAGGAGTTGAGCTGGTCCCTGAGCCGGAGTCCGCTGGATATGCTTCTCTCTCCGCCCCAAGACGCCACGGACAACGACGATGACAGCGTCAGCGACTGCAATCTCGGCTATGCCATGTCTACCAGGACCTATTCCATGGATTCTGTTCCGTCCTTGGACGAATCGTTCACCAGCGACGGGCTCTCTTCTTTCGACACTCCTAAGACCCCGAGCCCGTTGTCGCGAAGGAGCAGGTTTTCCCCCAAGCGCATGTCTTTGGAGCCTATCATATCGCCACCGGGCTCTGTGGACGAGCATCCTTTAGCCACTGGAGATTCTGATGACGAGGACTTGATTATCGAGTCGTCGACGCAGCCAGAGGAGAACTCAGTCCCAACGTCTCCGTTTCTGAAGCCGTTCAAGCCGTTGCGGTCTGTCTTCAAGTCCAACTTGACTGCCTCGCTGCGAGCTCTGAGGTCAGCTGCCAAGTCGTTCTCCGCCATCAACTTTCCCTCTATCCCACCGGACGACTTCTTGACCCGATCGATCCTCACCATCGACCCTAACGTGCCCTACACGGACGAGCGTCGCCCCCCGGTCCTCGAAGAGATTCCGTCGGAGGCCATGCGCCGGTACCTTAACCCCACGACCAACTCGCGTATCGAGTCCCCATCAAAGACATTCAGGACTGGGACTTTTGCGGCATCAATTCAGATGCGCACCTACAAGATTCAGCGAAGCCGATCCGCCCAGCCTTCCGGCCGACACTCTTATCCTGCGACGTCGCTACAAGCGTCTCCTGCACCTCAGCAGCCACAGCCGCAGGCCCCCACCCAGCCGGCTCTCGCATCACCCCCTGGCATGCGACAGCGCGAGATGCGCGAGAACCCCGACTTCATCCGCATTGCGGTAATGGAGATGGCCATGCGCAAGCGCGGCAAACTGGATGACCAGCGACCAGGCCGGGCTCGCTGGGCGCTGCCGCCAAGGAAGATGACAACCAGACCCTACGAGGTTGCATCTGACGGTGTCCCGGCCCGATGGATCCCCATTACTTGATTACCTGGTGAAGGCCAGATGGGCTCTCGCTGACGGGTCGGGCAACCAACGGGGAACCCTGATCCCTCGGTGCAGGTTGGCTGGCAGGTGGCAGGCAGGGCGATGACACGTCATGTGCCTGAACAGGGTTCCTTTGCAACGCTGGTTCGGGCAGGACAATCAGATGCCTGCTCACAACCCTGGGCCAGTCTACCAACGCATTGGTAATGGAAAAATTTCCACAGTGGAAGGTTTTTGGAAGGCCAGCAGGCGAGGCAGCGGTCCCACTACCCGGCCCTAGGCCTTGTCCCGATGCAGGGAAAAGCCTGTCACTGACATCACGGATGGAACTGATTACGACCTGACTCTGGGAAGGGGGTAAATCGGCATGCACGCTGCACGCACGCCTCCGCGCGCTTCCGCCCGGAGCAAAGATCCGACGCTACTTTGGACGCACACCAACGATGAAAATTCACAGGCTTTTACGCCGGCTGAACCTGGACCAACCTCGGCAACTGGACGCAACGGCTACACAACACAGGGCAACACAACCCACAAACCAACCCCCATTTGAAATGGGCCATGATTTAGAAGCGATCGGCATTCCTTGGAGTTTTCCCTTTGGTCTCATCATGAAAAAAGCACTAGCCAGCATTTTGCACGGTGTCGGGAATTGCTTCTGTTTCTTCACACTCCCCCCTTCGAGTCATGCGGTCTTGAATGCCGGGACTCCACCCAACAGGGGGGGTTTTATTCATTTTTACGAAAGAGCGAAAGAGCGAAACGGCTCTTGCCGGAGTTTGGAGATGCATCTGAACTGAAGGGGGAGCATTTTGGAGAAGGAGAATAGTTTTTGCGGTGCAAGACGGAGACACGGATGATATTTGGGATTTGATGGGAATGGGCATTTACTTGGACGGCGAATTTACGGAAGGTATCAATCAACGTCAACAGAACGGACGAAGCACATATGTTTCATTTTAGGTGTATGTATGACGGCACAGAAGACGAGCATAGCATGGTGAACCAGGAGTAATAGACGTTTAGCTTGGTTGTACTTGGACATGATATTTCACAAGATTTTGGCACTCTTGGGTGGATGCATGGTGTTGTGTTGAGGGTTCCAGACCTGGTAGTGTCCCTGCCGCGTGTGGAGACATCCATGAGGATGATCTGCGGCGGTGGGAGCGTCTAGGGGAGCTTCTAGGGGAGCTTCTAGGGGCGTCTGCTGTGCGTAGGGACTCTCTAGCTCGACTGGCGGATGGATGTGATGCAGGCGTGCCCAACCACTGATTGACGACTATCTAGAAAGACGGCGCTGGTCGGAATGCCGGCCGAGGGTAGTCTTTTTCACCGGCCATCCGTCTCGGCGATGGGTGAGAAACGCGTGTTGGCTCGACAGGAAACACGTGGTCGAGCGGTGATTGTTCAGTCATGGCCGCCATCCTAAAACGTGGAAACATTTGACTGGCAGTCAACTGTTCGACTTTCCCACCAAAACAAACAAACAAATCAGCAAACACGACAAGGCAGCGGGCTTTTCGGGCTCCGGTACCGACAATCAATACCCTGGGGCCGCGTGGGGGTCGCTCTTTCTCTCTCTTCTCTCTTCTCGCCCTCTCTCTCGCGCGGCGGAAAATCAAGGGTCCTTCTAGAAGCCCCGGAAGCCGATGTGGGGGGGTTTGGGCAATATCAATCAAGCTCCCCTCCCCCGGAGTAATAAGGGGGGGACCACCGGACCAGGTCCGGCAACTGCGCGAATTTTATTATTATTATTATTTCGGGCTCCGACCGGATGGAAAAAAATACGTTACGTACAGAGGAGCATTTCAAAAGTTTTATCCCACGCTAGAGACACTCTGTTCCTTAGCCCTTATCAAATACCTAGAGGTACAAGCCATGCTAGCTTGCGATAGTAATATAGGCGCTAAGCCCCCTATAGAGTTAAGGGAGTTTACAGTATTACATTGCTAGCTAGGGCCTTCCGCCTGCTGTAGGCTTAGTGGGCCCCAGCGAGCGGACCAAGGAACGATGTACTCAATGTACTTAACCTGGTGCTAATGCCAAGATCGCTCTAGCGCAGGACAGGACTTTTGAAATGCTCCTCCGTATTTTCCTTCCTTTTTTCTTCTTCCCCCCCCCCTCCGGCTGTTTGTTTTGTCAGGGTCCCTCCTCGCATGGATGATGAAAGGAGATGCCATGCGGTCTTGCGTGTTCTAGACCGAGGAGGCCGGTGGGTGGCTTGAGGCGGTGTGTTCTTGTTTTTTTGTTTTGTTTCTGTGGCTGTGGGGGGAGAGGAGGGTTGATCTATACCAGGGAACTATCAAGGTAGGTGGTAACTAAGGGTCAGGTCAGGCCGGTCTGCATTGCATTGCATTGCATACACAGGTCTTAGTCTTGTTGATTTTCACACGAATGTTTTCCTCTTTTTTTCCTTTCCTCTGACTCTTCTCCCACACGAATTGCTCTCCTCTTTTTTCTTCTCTTCCGGCGGCGGCGTAGCAAACCCCCCGGTCGGTCGCTCGTCCGTCCCGCCGTGTGGGTTTTCCTCTCCCGCTGGGTTCCCCCGGCGGTGTAAGGACTCTCTCTCTCTATCTTCGGCCCGCTTCCGTTCCCGCGCCGTCGGAAGTCCACCTCATTCGCTGCAGTATGCCCGAGGTCTTTTTGGCAATCCAGCCCCCCCTCCCCGGCTACGTTGCCCTAATTAAGAAAAAGGTACGTCTCTTGCTCAAGTCTTCTTTCTTCTTTTTCTTTTTGTGGCTCGGCCGGTAATGTCCGGCGGGCCTTCCTGATGGAGCAGGTGCGCGGGCGGCTCTTCCGCACCGCTGTATCCACCTCGGGGTGGCGAGAGACGGGGCGGCACGGCCCTGTTCTGAATGCCTACCTATGCAGTAAATACACTCAAAACATAGATTGACAACCTACGAACAAACTCGTACCATCTAGGTACCCAGATGTTAACAAATGACACATGTATATACTATTATCTGTATTACATACGGAACCCATCACAAGGTGCTTCCATCCACCTAAACGTTTTTTCATAGCCATCCATCCGCTTCCCATGCAAGGGCCGCCAGTGCTATACAAGAAAAAGGCATTGCTGACCTCCATCCCTTTGTGCGCTCTAATTTGGCCTTGCGATTCCCGCCATATCATGCGAGGTTTCAGGCCAAGTAAAGAAATGAAACCAAGTAATCCTCCCCCGAACCTCCCCTCCATGCGCCTTTGCCCTTTGTTCCTCTAACCTGTACTGCACGTCCTTCTCCTTCCCATTTTCAACTCTTGCTTTTTCCCGAGACCCAGCTCATTCTCCTGGGTCTCTGCTCTCGCGGAGGAGGAACTTCTTCGTCCACCTCTATTTCGTCGTCTTGCGCGTCGTTCGGGTCGCGGTGTCCCATGCGATGCGTGAGGGCGCTGAGCTTGTCCTTGAGGTTGCTGGTCCCCGTCTTCCTTCGCACCCCGGCTTCTTGGTTGCTCATGCTTGACATGGGCCGCTCGATGCCCGCAGCCATCCTCCTAAATGCCTGGCTCTGTGGCGGGGTGGTGCTGTGTCCACTGCTTGTTCCTGGTCGCAGAAGCTCCATGCCATGGTTATGCCGGATGCTGCGATTGTCGTCAATGGGCGTCGGGGGCGTCATCATCAGGTACGTAGGGACGTTGGGCCCGTGTGTTGCTCCGAGGCCGCCGTTGAGATGAGACCTGCGGCTGGTGACGCTGGAGCTGCGGCTTCGCCGTCGGGACGAAACGGACGGCGGTATACTGCTGTGCGTACTGCCGGCGTGGAGGGAGCGAGGTGGCGAGCGAGAGAAGTCGACCGGCGAGGAGCCATACATACTCGACGAGTCGTCACTGTCGTTGATGCTGCCGGGGTATTGTTGTGAGCCTCCCGACGACGATGGCGCAATCAGCACAGAGCTGTTGGCCAGCTCCCTTAGCTTGTTGCGCTGCTCGGCATTGGGTCGATGCTTGGAGAACTTGTTTCCGATGAGAGCACCCGTGTGGGAGATGAGCGCCTTCACCACAGCCTTCTTGAGCGCCAGTGCCAGGTCCAGGTTTGACCACGTCTTGTTGTGCCACTCAATTGTCGGCATCCTGAACACAAAGTCGTGCACATCCTCAAAGTTGCGTTGATCCTTGCCCTTGTAGCTTAGGCAGAGCACCACCGACGGCATCTTGATGGAAGAAAACGTCATGAAGTGGCTGGCGCGCGTCATCATCTTGGTAAGGTCGTCCGATGGCTGCAGCAGGTTCTTGACCTCGACCTGCTTCTTCCCGAGAGAGAACCGGGGTATCCGCTTCTCACTACTCGCTATGGACTCTGCCTTTGACTCGTAGCCCGTGTTCGTGCGTCCAAGGGCGGCACGTGGAGTAGCCCCTGACCTCAAGGAGTCGTGCGATGCCTTTTTCAGTAATGTCTTGGATGTCCCTGGCGTGCGGAACAGACGGAATGAGTGCCCTTCGCCGGTGTTAACGCTGAGGGCCTTCTTCGAGGACCCCGCCTTTGAGTTAGACGTCAAGGTCGGATGGAGTCGGAGTTCAAGCGACCCGGGTCGGGTGGTGAATGACGACGACGAGTCTCTGTCCAACGAAGTGTTGTCGGAGCGCCCGTTTGTGCTATGCAGCGAATTATCGTCTTCCTCATCCCCGTCGGCCGCGATCTGCTTCACCATAAACGGCGAGTCGTTCTTCGTACCCGACTTATCCTCGCCCATGCCCGGGAAGATGTACTCAAACAACCGCTTGCCCACTTCACGCTCTAGTTGCACCTTGATCGGCATCACGTTGACCTCGAACCCATCCATGACGGGAATCCCAGCAATAGCCTCCAGCATGTACCAGTAGACGCGAATCATTTCCTTGCTATCGGTGTTGGGACCCAGTGGCCGTTCAGGGTCAATGTACGGAGCCACCATCTCCGGGTAAGTGGCATCCGGAAGCAAATTCAGACCCAGCACCTTGCCCACCCGAATGAGGTTCACGTGAGAGCCATCCGAGTTGTCAGTGCGGTCGTACTCTAGGTCCTTGAGTTGAAACTCCACGAGTGGCTCGTTGGAATCCTGCATCAGGTGCCAGACGATATCTCGAACCGAAATGTTCCATCTCACCAAGCCTGTGCTATCTGAGTTGACATCGAATTTTCTTTGAGACGACGTGATGGCCTTCATCATGAAGAACAACTCGTCCTCACAAGCAGCCAGGTCTCGTTCCAAGCGCAAGCGATCCTCCCAACCCCTTTTGTCGAGATACTTGGAGTATGTCTGGAAGTGTTCTTTGATCTCTCCCATCTGTCTGATCCGCTGCTGAAGCTTTTGCACCATAGCTGGAGCCCCACTCAGATCGCTGAAATCGGACGCGAGGATGATCTTCTCAAGCCGCTCGCTTCTCGTCTTCTCTAGCGGCTCGTTGTACATCAGAAGATCGAGTACAATGACGTAGAGCGCGTAGTACTGAGACGAGTTGCAGAGCGCCCGAGCTTGGGGGAACTCGACCCAGAGGTTATCCATGCGAGACTCTGCATTCTCTTGCGAAGCTTCGTTGGGATTGTCCATATTGACCTCATCGTTGTACTTGAGGCGCAAGGTGTTGTACTTGTCGTATCGGAGCATGGCCGATGTCTTCTGTACGACTCGCTTGAAACCAAAGGGATCTGCCTGGAAGTCGAACACCACCTCGATGGGTACCCAGGGTGGCCAGGATGATCCGCTCGACGTTCCATACTTGCTGCCAACGTACATTGACAGCAGATTAGTGAGAAACCATTTTTGATGAGTGACAAAGAACTGGATGCTGTCCATGTTGACCAAGAACCGGCGCTGCACGAGACCGCTGACAGTGTCAGATATTCTCTCCTTGTCCATGACCTCCATGACCTTCAGTTCCATCCCCTTTGCTGTAGCTAGGACCACATGCTTCTTGTTCTTGTCGCTCTGTAGCTGGATCTGTGGTGCGACAATTCGGATGTGGTAGCTGCTCTGAGGGGTGAACTCCTCAGCAATACCGTTCACTAGATCTTCGATGGACCCTTCGATAGCACCATCTGCATTCGTGCTCCAAGTAGCACTCGTGAACTTTCGACCATCGCCGAGGATCTTCTTGATCCGATCTTTGATGTCTTGTGGAGTGTCACTCTCATTAATGCTTGGGTCCTTTGACGAGGCACCACCGTGGCCTGCGTGTGTTGACTTTGGTTTGCCGTTGGCTTTCGCCTTGTTCTGTTCCTCCACGATGTCCAGAATAAACTTAATGGCTGGCCGCGAGAGGTAGTAGATGAATCCACGCCGCTGACTGTTTTGGTGGAAGTAGCGAAGCACGATGTTTCGTAACAAGTTGTTCCACTTCAGTTGCATGTTGTGAATGACGAACCGGTTGTTAAACTCGCTTTCGAACTCCGTGGTTTCTGGAATATGGATTGTCTCATCGTGCATGCCCATCGAGCCCACCGATCGCTTTCGGTCGCCACTAGTCCTTTGGCTGCTCCATGACGGCTTAGCCTGCGTCTGACCTAGCATGTTCTCGAGAAAGTCCTTCTTCTCACGCAGGACGTTGCTATGCTTCCTTAGTGCTTCGAAGGCTTGTACCACCTCGGGATCTTTCCCATCAGACCTGATAACCTTCAGCTCCGCTTCACCCACGTCACGAGCATGCGTTTGCATCTGAATTCCTAGCTGATCTAGCCGCTCTTGAATGAGTTGTCCTTGAACACGTATGGGATCATTGTCATGATTCAGGATGCAAAAGTGCGTTGGCTCATCGCCGAATGGGCTCGTTCGAGTTGGGTCTCCAGCAATGACCCCGCCAATGTCCGTTTGACGGAAGTACGTCAACCTCGGAGCGTAGACTAGAGGCAGGATCTTGGTGTCAGGATGCGGTTCGGTGGGCAGAATCCAATCCAGCTCGACAAAGTCATCCATATCAATCCAGCTGAAGTCATTGTCCGGGATCGTGAAGCGTGATAGATCTGGCTTGTCCTCTGCATCGTTCATCAAGGTTGCAATCGACCCCTTCTTGATAGCTTCCGTAGTGGTTCCCTTCAGACTTGCCGACACAGCACGAACGTCTGCGCTGACCAAATCCAGCTGCGCGGCGTGGATCTTGATGCCAGAAGTCCGAGCAGTTTCAGTGTGCCGCTCCTTGCCAAGCGTGTTGAACTCCTCTCTGCGTTGATGTAAATCCAACGAGAAGCTGTCGAAGCGGACCTTGACACCCGTGGCGGAAACTGCATTCTCCGAGTAGTCCTCCACGTCCTTGTGCTTGTAGATGTGACTCAAGAAAAGTGGTGCTAGAAGCAGGTTATATTTCACAGTCGCCAAGTGCCGGCCAAACTTTTTGCTATTCTTCTCACGCCCAGGGAACAGGGTGCCTTGGCGGATGGGCAACGACAATGGCTGGCCAAAAAGACCCCACCATTCAAAGAAGTGAGTAAAGAAGCGCGGTGTCAGATGAACTGTGTTGTAGCTTCGTGATGGCTCTGGATTCTCAGACAACCAATCGCGGTCAACTGGCGCGCGAACTGCGATTGACAAATGGATATGCCGACTCCGGAATCCACGCATAGCGTCGTACGGTATACCGCCTTCGTCCTCCGCCCAGCGTGGGTTCTTGAGAACGATATCGTAGTGAGGCCTAAAGTCGAAACTGCGCCGTCCGTTCACAATCGCACGCTCGAAGATGAGGCCGACTAGAAACTGGACCTTGCCAGAGAGCTTCATCACCACCTTTTTGAATGTCGCTTCGGATTTGAATTTGTCATCGGGTGTATGCTTCTCCAGCTCAGTCTGGAGTCGCGCTGCTTCTCGGACCTCGTGGCTATAATCGGGAATTGCGAGGACGTACTCGCTGCTCTCGACAGCAATGAAGCGCTTCGGATCATCCTCCGCGTTGACGCTCCACTTGACATCGTTACGCCAGCACATTAGGAAGCCTGCGCCATTTCCGGTGACTTGGTACGGATCTCGCGTGCCTTTCAGGGCAAGGTGCACATCACCATCGCCCTTCCAAGCTGCATGCATCTTAGAATGAAAGCCAAGTCGAAGTTTGTCCCAAAAGCCCACCCTCTCGGATGGATCTAATTGAGGCTTTGTGAAGGACTCGATAACCATCATCATATCCTGAATGGCTGGCTGGTAGCAGGGACCCCAAGTGATGCGGGTCGGTAGAGCTGTGTTGACATCCATGTACACATCAGAGTATGCTTTGACAGGGCCGATGGTACGGCGGACCTCGATCACGAAGCCACCTTCTTTAGATGTTGGATCCGCGTTCCTTGGAGGAATGACATTGACTCGAACTCGGCGCGTGGACTCAACTCCTCGGAACTCCTCAGCAACAACAAAGTTTGCCTTCAATGACACAGATTGAAGCTTCGGAGACTGCCCGTATTTCATTGGGGGTATGTGTAGTAATGGCAGCGGGTAGTCGCGAAGTGTGACCTTAACTTCGCCCATTTCAATGCCGGCGTGCATTGGCACAAGCAGACTGTACTGCATGTCTCTGGGCATTCCCTTTCCGATCTTGTGCAAAAAGTCCGGTAGGTCCTTCATGGGAAATGTCGGCTTGTCAAGCGTGAAATGTAGGTCGCTAATGAGAGCGGACATCAACGCCGGTCTGAGGGGCACTTCAAGAAGGTTCTCAGTTTCTTCGACGTCGTCCGGAAGTTGGCCAGGCCCCCAAAACTGTTTTCGGGCTTCCCTGACAGTGTTCTGGTCGACTTCGTATGCCTTGTCAATGCGCTTCTTCCAGCTCTGGCAGTTGAACACATCCAAATGGTAACGAGCATCATACTCAGAAACCTTAGAGTGTCCGTTGACCCCAAAATTCTCGGACTCGGGGTCGTATCTAGGGACCCTCCCGCGATGAGCATTAGATTGTCCACCTGCCCCGCCCATGGCATCCAGGCTTCGACTTCGGAATGCGGACGTAGAAGGGGCTTCGTGTCGTCCCCGTGGGAAGGTCGATCGTGCTCGAAGTTTGCTACTTCCTCTCCGAATCTCCTCTTCGCGAACTCTCTTTAACTTGACACGGAAAGCTTCCTCCCGCGCAATTCGCTGTACTTGTTCATTGAGGCCAGTTCGGTAGATCATACCGAGTTTCCACTCAAAAGCACCATCCTCCAATTCAAATAGGAAATTCCTACTTCTGACAGAAACCTTTGGAACGACCTTAGGGCCTTCGGGCTTCTTTTCGAGGATGTATTCATTGGTTCCCGTCTTGAACCGATGATGTAATTGCTGCACCGCCTTGATGACGTTGATGAAGTTGTCACTGACGCGACTGAGAATGACCTCATGAGGAACGCCGATACGAACTGCCTCCGTAACAATGTCGATCATTTTCTCCTCGATGATAGCGCCATGTGGTGACTTCCGCCTTGACTCTCGGAGGTCAAGGCGACCAGACTTGACGCTGACCAGTCTGGCCCAGACATTGCGCATTCTCGGCGGCTCAGTGTATAGTCGGAAGAGTTTCGCCGCGATGTACGGGGTCGACCATCTCTGCCGACCCATCTCTAAGCCATACATGTGCAGCATCATGGACGGGTCGTGTGGCATCTCAGCCTTCAGTTGCACCAGAGCCGCTTTGAACTCAAACGTGACCATTTCTGGGCCATCTGTGGTTGGCGCATCGCTAAGTTCTTGGTGGGAACCTGGGGGGGCCAGGCGGCTAGACGGCGGAGACATGCCCTTCGTGCTGCTGTCTTGTTTGTGTCGAGGCAGGTCACGACCTGTCTGCATGAAAGCCTTGCGCAGGGTCATAACAGCCACCCCCACAGCATAATGTCGGTATAGGGAGTACTGTGCAAGGATGGTCCGTACTGTCACTTGGATGTTGAATACTGGGCCACGTGCGTCGCTTGCCGCAGACATTAGGAGCTCAAGCCGGGGAATGCTGATGAACGGCTCCGGTTCCAGCCTGTCAATCTCGTCCATGATCTGAGCCTCAATACCGCGAGCGCACATGGTGAGTCGTCGACCATCCCCAATGTTTTGAGATTTCTTTCTGTGCCGCGGTGAGCTGGTCGGAGGCGTGAAGTCAGAGTCTGACTGATTCATTGATCGACTATTAGCGCGTCTTCTAGATGACCTTCGTTGCAACCCGTCCAGTCGATGTGCACGGTACTCGGCCGATGCATTATCCCAGTGCAAGAAAACCCCGCGCGTGTCGTCCGAAATGTCTTCGTCAATTCCGGCGATTTCGACGTTGAAGTCAGTGACCTCGACTTGATATCGGAGAAGCCAGCTCGGGGCTGAACGTAGGAAGTTCTTGCCCCTCGAGGTTTTGATGACCGTGCCCTTGTCCGGTTCCCCATCGAGTCTTAACTCTCTGACAATCTGACGGAGACCGTCAGTAATTTCAGGCCTAACCAAGCTGATAGAGGCTGACTGCAAATTCCCAGTCATTTCGACGTAGACATCGGGCCTCGCGCCAAGATGCACCTTCATGTCAAATGACTCGGTAGTAATGAGATTGAACCGGTCTCCCACGTTAGTTTGGTAGTAAAGATCATGGGATTGAAGGCGCACTGCACCGTCTAGAGAGTAGTGGAGGTCTTCAATGAGGGAATGGGAGGATTCCATGTCAAGTGAGATCGATGAGATTGACGAGATGATAAGATCGAAGTCATCCGGATCCTCCGTCTTCTGCAATGGCTTGAGTTTGATGCGTACTACTGGCTCGTGCATGGAGAATTTGACAGTCGCCTTTGGTAGGAGGCGTGAGATGAGATGTCGGTTTTCCTTCTGCGCTTTTTGAGCCTTGGGTTTTGACTTCAAGAGAGCAATAAGAAGGGGAAGGTGGCGGGGATGAAGGTCGACTGAGGGGGAGGTGACGACGGAGTTCGCAAACAAGATGTTTGCATTCCTCCCCTCAACGGTTGAATCCTGCAAAACCTCCACGGTCTTGGAGAGGAACGTCGTTTTGACCGTCGTCGTAGCCATCGGGATGTATATGAGTCGATCAGACTGACCATGACCATCATCAAGGCCAACGGAAATCGACAGCGCAGCAGCCAGTGCTTCGTGCGCAATGGCATCCAGCGGGAAGTACATCCTGTGTGCTGGGGACTTGGGGTCAAGTTTGTGGAGATCGATGCCAACCTCTTTCATTGCAGCATTAAGCAGGATGGGATCAGCTCCCGGTTTGGCAGGCTGTACTTTTGATGTGATACCGAGGAAGCTGACGGCGAATTGAACTTCCTTGATGCCTCGTAGGATGGAGCTGAACAATTCTTTGGACTCGGACACGGCCCTTTGGGTGTCCTCATTCTGGCTACCTGGCTCATCGACCTCCTGCACAACCTTTCCGAGGAAAATATCAATGGGTTCATCCGCGGTTGGAGACTTTGGGTCTTTTCGAAGTTGCTTGAGCTTGTCAATGCATGTTTGCATGTCGTCGAGGGGAATGTGAAGGCGCCCGAGCTTCAACGACAGTGCGGCATCCCGTAATCCTTCCCATGACTTGTACAAGAACCCATGGATGTTCAAGAACATGTGGTCCAACACTTCCATCGACTCGTTCCCTTCGGCCGTGAACAGGACACTCCGGACCGCCATCGTCCACTCAGCTTGCCGATCCTTGCTTGGTGAATGTTTTCCCAGTACAAAGAAACGCGCTCGATCGACCATTTTGGCCCGGGTATCGACTGATAGTGTGAAGCTTCCAACTTGGATACTGCCGACGTCTACAACATTGATAGTCGAGTTGAAAGCAACTACATCTATTAACTTGAGCCAGTTGATGTTTCGGTGGAGTCTTTTGATCTTCTCCTTGATATTGGTGAGCTTCTTCCACGTCTCGCTTCGAATAATTGGGTTTGCGCCCGGACGGGAGGATCGTGATTTGGGGCTTGGTATAGATTTCGCATCGGAGCTCTTTTTTTTGCCCGTATCCGTATCGCTCGTTTCGGCATCCGACCGGGTGAGTTTGTTTCCTTCCAGTTCCGGAATATCCAAGGTGACGACAAGCTCACTGAGAACCAGGCTCAGCCATGTCGGCTGAGCAAAAGTCGGCCGATGGATGTTAAGCCCCAAGCCCCGAATCTCGACCCTGCATCCATCTCGCGGGGTGTAGGCAAGTCGGCGCAGAGAGAAGTAGCCGATTCGCTGGATGGAGATTCCGGTGAGGATTCGGAGGACGGCGAGGAGGACGAAGGATGACAAATAGAGCAAGACAATGAGGCCGAACACAAAGGTCGGGTTTAGGAGAGCCATGTTTTGTATGCTCTCGCAAGCCTCTCGGCTTAGGTGGCTGCGCGACGAGCGACCGACATCAGTATTCGTACAGGGGCGGTGTAAATAAACCGCGTGGTGTTCCCTACTTACATGTGCTCCAAACAGAAGAGGTACCATGCCCTCGTTTTCACTTAAGTCGTCATGAAGGGGGTTACGCCATGGACGCGGGTCCGGACATGCGAAGGTTGAGAGATGCCGAGTTTCCGGTCGGTTCCCACGAGTTCCGTCGCGCAACGTCCCGGGCAAGCGTGGCGCAGCTTCGCACGCAAACGAAGCAATGGATACGGCCGGCGGATGTTGATAATCGAATAAGGTGGTGGTTTCGGCCCGGAAGGTTCGGCGTGGAGTCGAGCTCAAGGGGCGACAAGTTGGATTGGAAGCGGCTGGAGCCAGATAAGTCGAAGCTAGGAAGGAGGCGGGCTGGGAATCGTGACGTCAAAGGAGCCGGCCGTCGCGGTCGAGGAAAAGGGGGCAGCGGGTAGCTCGGAGCTTGGGCACGCAGGAGTAGGATCGCGAACGACAACAACGCCAAGAGAGAGCAACGAACCGACGAGGAGGGAGGGGGGAAGGCCGAAAGGGCGTCTAAATAGCCCGCGACAAGAAGATACGTCAAGTTGGAGAAGATGGAAATGGCCCGGGAAGTTTTAGTGGTGGATGGAGTAAGCCACTCTTTAGCCATTCTTGCCGGATATGTACGTATCTACCTGTCTGGGAGGTGCGTGGGCTGGCTTGCTGGGGCCAGCCCCTGTTCCATTCTCCCAATCTAATCAGCCAGCGGATACTTGTTTGGTCAGGCGACTTACTGCGCTTTGGGAGGTACCGAAATGGTCGTCCCCTGGGCGAGCTGCTCGCTATGTCGTGCTAGGCCAGCGAGTTGCAGCGAGTCGCAGTGAGGTTCAAGCGAACGAGGGGTACCTACTTGCCTACCTACAGCACCTACCTACACCCACAGACGGGGTGACGGGCTGCATTGGCGCCTCCCGTCATTGATGTGTCGTTTGCGTAGAGCACGGGCCACCCACACCATTTCCACATTTCCCGCTGCAAATTTCAAGTACGTACCGTTTCTCAAAGGGCATTTGATCCAATCCAATGCCTCCGAGACTAGCAATCTCCATCACCCATAACGTATTATCTTGGTCATCTCGGCCGGGATCCTGCGCCGGAGACACAGCCAACAAGCGTTTGTCCCTCTTATGTCCGGATGCCATATCTCCGCTCAAAAAGACCTCTTATTAATCAATACTTGTCCATATCGAAACTGGATACTACATACGCACTTACGACGCACAACAACGTTGCAGCACCCCAGCGATCTGCAGTCAGCGTTTGGGTATGTACGAATACGCCGAAAAGCCGGTTCTTCTGGCCTGTGCGTCTGGCGGGCCACCCTCCCAAACTCACGTCAGTCCACTTTCCCATGTCGTCTGCTGCCCTCATTTGCACCTCGATCATCCAATACTCATCTCCGCGAGACACGTATTTATATTTGCCCCGAAAGCGCAATTGGTTGTCCTTCTGACTGGTTATGTATTGTTGAGGATACGGGGAGATGATCTGCACACCGTCTTCGCTTCTTTATGCACCGGGCTGGCTTGCAATTCGTACCTAGTTCAGGTGCACTCTAGCCCATAATCCCGCTCTCCACGTCTTGACTCTCGACACTCAGAGACTACGGACGGCTAGGGCTGTTCTGCTATTGCAACCCTCGGCGAGCGACCGAACATGTACGACACCACCCACACCATTTTCGATAACTCGTTCCTGTTGCGCTGCATTTCAAACCCACCTCATACAGAGATATCCATGGTTATTTGCTGGCTTGTTTTGGCATCTACTTGGTAGGCTATGTTCAGGCCAAGTCCAAGTGCCCCAGCGGGAGATCGGCTGCTGAACTTAAAGTCGTCGTTATGCCCGTGCCATCCGTCATCACCTTGGTATCAAGCTTGCTTTGGCGCGCTGGCCGGCGATGGCAAGACTAGAGACACCGTCTAAGCCACCTCACCTCATAGCGGCTCCAGGTTGCCGGCAGCTCCCTCCTACAATCGAACCCCGCCTAGTTGCAAGATGTCTCATCCTTGTTCCTTTTCGAAGGTTGTTTTCCACGAAGCCGTAATATCATATAGTGACGTGTCGGAGAACATTTTCTGGGTAGTCATCAACCCTCTACGAACATCCACGCCCATCAACACCTTGTCGTACCATGCCATGCCATGCCATGACACCCTCTACATTTGCTTCCCCGGGGAGCAACACGCCGCTATGATTGGCCAAAAGCTGTTGAAGTTTGTTGGGGAATTCACTATGTTGGTGAGGCTCCGTGCAATCCTTGAAGCGCGGGGTTGCAATGGGTACGTAGCAAGCTTCCATCACCCCGTACAGACTCGTGGCACATGGCATTTGGATGAAGCCACTTCAGTCGCTCGTTCACATGTTCAAGAGCGACCAATAAGGTACAGAGGACACCCCCCCTCGATCTCATAGTCGATCTAGATTGACTGGGGATTAGGCGCATTTTGTGTGGTCTTAACTGGCGTTTTGGCTCAAGAAGAAGTCCTATCCTGTAATGCCCGTATCTCGGCTTTCTCCACAACCCTCAGTTCAGCAATACGATCATCAACCAGCGCAATGTCGGCCTCTACTCTTAAAATCTTCTCAGACATCAAGTTGATGTATTCGTCATCCGTAAGTTTCTTCAGAGGACTCCACTTAGATCGAAACCAGCTGTCGTTCTCATCCTTGACCTTGGGCTCACGCGTCGCCATGCGGTTTGCGTACACCTGTCCTCCAGCACCAATAGCTGTCCAGAAAATCATGGCGGGTATGATGTTTGACGGGCCACCTGTGACGTATGAATAAAAGGTAGGATCCATTAGGATATACTGAACTCACGGATCAAACCTCCCACTGCGCCAGCCACTGTACCGGCCATAGCACTGGCCTTCGTTTTGTCTGCGAGTGACACTTGCTCTTCACCACCCCATGTTTTGAATATTATACTCCTTGTGACTTGATACCGTCAGCTTGGTAGGGAAAACAGTAGTCCGCACGAGGGAACTCACAAAAGTAGCTGGTCCCAAGGGCAAACCATTGAAACCCTGAAACTGCACCCCAGACAACGGGGTTGCCTTCTCTGAAGATGGAGCCTCCAACGCCAGCCAATACGCCAGCAGTTCCTTGGGGGAAAAGTGAGCATGCCGGTTATTTTGATGCGCGCAATCAGGAACATAGACTTACCGGCGTAGCCACCGAATTTTAGAGGAGGTACCAGCAGGTCGATAATCTCAGGGGCGAAGATTCCACGAGGTGAGGTACGGCGGTGAGCGAGCGTCCGTTGGGCATCTCGACTGCTACTGTCGGCCATGGTGAAGGAAACGGGACAGTCGTGAGGAAGATGAAGATGGGATGGTGGGATGGCAAGGCCAGAGAAAGAAGTGCAGGAGGAGGAGGACGTGGAGGAGGACCGGAAAGAGAAGACGCAAGAATGATAAAATTACAAACAGATTCTCCGTTGGATACAATGATACAGTACAATTACATGGCTCGCAATATGTCTCATCTCGTCCCTGTGGTCGTCGCAGGCGATAGCAGATATCAAAGAACGGGTGAGCTGGATCAAAGGGACGAATGAAACGCTGTGAAAACCCCGTGACATCAGGCCGGCCCTTCCTGGCTGGCGTGGCGGCAACCTCCCCGCTGCCCGCCAACCCGCTGCCCGCTGAGGAAAACCTGCAAGCGAGAAAGGAGACCGGCCAGTGGCACTAATCCTGTTCAGGGCTAGCGTATCCCACTCCTGGCCGGGCAAAATTAAGGCAACCCTCACTGGCGCCTTCATCATCATTTTTTCCCTACGCCGAGCAATTTTCGTCTCTCGTCAACCCCCAGACACGGCAACACTCGTCGGGGCAAACTTCATTCACGAACCGTCTCCGCACTCCGTCCGCCGTACCAATCCGTTCTTCACCGACCAAACCGACCCTCGACCTCGGCTTCGACTCCGATCTCGACTCCCGCCTCCCGCCTTCGACTTCCCGTCGTCGACTTTCCCCGCGAGGACAGGCCAGCCCACTAGGTCGGCTTCGCCCTCTGCAGTCCAACGCGCATCGGTCGTTGAATCGTTGCGCGTGTCGCCTAAACCGCAATCATGGGTGAGTCCAGTACCTTTCGGCTGCTTGCTACTGAGATCCTACCACTGACGCCCTCCCTCGCCAGCTCCCAAAAGGAAGGAGCAGCAGCAGAAGATGTCCCTTGGGGACTTTATGAATGATTCAGGTTGGTGCTGCCCCTCGCCCGTGTCGCATTGTTGCCCGCGCCCCGCCGCACGCACACATGTCGCCGTGCCACCGACCCTCATCCACCATGCTAACTCTTCACAGGATTCGGTGGAGGTTCCTGGGCCGATGAGGTCGAGGACTCTTACGGTAAGTCATCTGTCTTCCGAGCCTTGCTGTCTCGCCAGTCTACGTTTTCGGTATGCTAACTCCCTCACAGTTCCTGGTAGGCGCCATTTTCACCCCTCGCCACGAATCCTTGGTAAACTGACCACATCCTCTTAGGCACTCAGGCCCTGCCCTCGGGCGACCGTGGTCGCTTCAGCTCCACCTCTACCTGGCAGGATCGGGGTATGTTCTCCCTACGTTTCAAGTCTGCTCACTGACGCTGACTCGCCCAGGATACTCGGTCCGCGAGCACTCTCCCCAGGCCATTCCCGACAGGCCTCCCTATACCGCCCACTTGGGTAACCTGGCCTACGACATCACCAACGATGCCGTCAACGAGTTCCTTGACGGCTGCGATGTCGCCACTGTTCGTCTAATCGAGGACCGTGAGCTCCAGCGCCCCAAGGGTTTCGGCTACGTTGAGTTCTCTACTGTCGAAGGCCTGAAGAAGGCCCTCACCTATGATGGAGAGCCGTTCCAGGGCCGAACCGTCAGAATCAAGGTTGCTGATCCCCGTAAGTTCCTCTGTGCCTCTCTCTACTCAAAGCATACGCTAACAATTTCCTAGCTCGCGGCGGCGACAGCGGCAGGGGCGATTCCATCCGAGAGATGGGCGCCTGGGATCGCAAGGGCCCTCTCAGCGAACCCGCAGGAGGACGATCTGGTGGTCGTCCCGAGTACAGCGAGCGACGTACCCCTCGCGACAATGACTTCGGAGGAGATCGTCCTGCTCGTGAACTGACTTGGGAACGACGCGGTCCTCTATCTCCCGTTGCCGGCCAAGAAAGCTCCGGATCTCGAGATGGCAGCCGCCCTGCCCCTGGCGGCCTTGGTGAACGAGGCGAGTCGCATCGCGGAGGCCGCCGAGACGCACCTCCTGCCTGGGGCGAGGCCCGACAGGGAGGTCGCGAGGAAGGTTCACGACCTCCTCGCCAGGACTACCCCGAGCGCGCGGAGCGAACTGTCACCGCCGCCGAAAAGGATATGCAGTGGCGAGACCGCATGCGCCCCGAAGCTGCGAAGGCCGCCTCTCCTGACGGAAGCGCTCCCCCCTCCCCAGCTCTTTCAAACGCCGCCCCCGCACATGGTGGACGACCTCGCTTGAACCTTGCGAAGCGTACTGTGTCCGAGGCCACCGACGTCGGCTCTGCTTCCCAGGCTTCTAGCTCCAAGGCTAGCCCCTTCGGCGCTGCTCGCCCCATTGATACTGCCGCCAAGGAGAAGCTGATTGAGGAGAAGAGGCTGCAGGCCATCCAGGACAAGAAGGAGGCCGATGAGAAAGCCAAGGAGGACCGACGTCTTGCTAAGGAGGCCGCTGCTAAGGCTGAAGCTGAAGCCGCTGAGGCTGCGGAAGCCGAGGCTGCCGCTGCTGCCGAAGCCGCCGAAGTCGCTGCCCAAGCCGCTGCCGAAGCTGAAGCTGCTGCCGAGGCCGAGGCTGCCAAGCTAGCAGAGGAAACTGCCGCCCAGCCAAAGGAGGAAGTCGAGTCTGCTGAGAAGCCCAACGGAGAGCAGAAAGTTCCCGTTCGAACACGCGAGCCCCGTTCGCCGCGCGAACCTCGTGAGCCTCGTGAGCCCCGAGACAACATCAAGTCGCGAGCCGCCGAGTCTTCCAGCTGGCGATCTGCCACTGGCGAGCAACGTGGAGCCCGGGGCGGATCTCGAGGTGGTCGTGGAGGCGGTGCCCCTCGTGGCTCCCGCAACGATACCCGACCTGCGCGATCCAACGGATCTTCTGCTCAGCAACCCGCTGCTGCAGCTGGAGCCGCCGATTCTGAGCCTTCGACGCCCGCCGTTGAGGACGATGGCTGGACGACAGTGCCCAACAAGAAGGCCCGCGGCGGCCGGGCTTAACTTTAACATGTGTACAGATGGCCCCGTTTCCTTCCGGTTTTGCGACTAGAAACGCTGTCGCAAGATGTACCATCGTGCGGACCTGCCTCTTTGGACAACCCAGTTGCCTCCCGGACTCTTTTACCCTTCTCGGAAGCAAATCCCGCCTGCTTGTATCCTCCAGCGATGGGGGTTACTGGGACATGGAACTCCCCATGGCATGGACCTTTGGCGTGCCCAAGATGCTGAGAATATGGGGCCCATAGGAAATCAGCTCCCCTCTGTCTTAATCATGCTGTGATCTAGGGCATCTTGTTTCCCCCTCTGACGCGTTCCAAGTTGAACTCGAATGGTTCCGTGGCTCCCTTCCGTCTACCCACTGGGATGAGAAGGGGGAAGATGATGGATGCTTTCGGAGCATGAGCCCTCGGCGTTTCGAGACAGAAAAGTTAAAAGAATGGTGGCGAATGGATGGATGAATGGATGGGTGGATGGAAACGTGGCATGCGTTGAATGATGACAGCTCTCTCTTAAACGATTTCTTTTCATGTTATGAAATGCGGGAAGAAAAGGAGGGACTGGATGCTTTGTTTTCTTGATGTTTTGATGACGATCAGGCCAGCTTAGCGCAGTGAACCACCCCAACTCGGTTTCTTTTTTCTGGAGTGGAACGGGGCAAAGGGGGTTCTATATGCTAGGTGATTTACGGATCAATGAAATGTACTGTGCTTTTTCTTCCCTTCATTACATGTTGCGTCTTGTGTTGTATGGGGGAAGAAGGGATGGCGTAGGTACCAGTCTCGTTGAGGATGGAAGACGTTGGGTATAAGTCCGTGATGGTTCCGTAGACGACTAGGTGGCAACACAATGAGAAGATGAACAGTATGCTCTATTGGCTAGGAATTTCTTTCCACCGTTGGGTCTACTCGTGAACCATGTCTATCTCCATTCCACCGTCTAGTCTTCTCGCCCGAGTTCACCACTGAGCCTCGGCCCAGAGCCGGAACCCATCCAGCACAGTCCGCCTCACGCCCTCGCTCACAAACTCCAGCTCCTTCCCATGGGCAAACCTCCCGAGCCGCACCTCCTCCTCGGTGACCCAGGCCCACTCGACATGCTCATCGTCCCGCAGCACAACGGCGTCGCAGGACGCAACGTCGGCCCAAACCGTCAGCTTAGCCAGAACGCTCCCGTCGTCGCCAAAGACGCACAAGCCATCGTCCCGGACGCGCAGACCGGGCTCCCCGCCGGCGCCGGCTCGCAGCCCCACGGCGGCCTTGACGGCCGTGGCGCGCAGGCCCGTCTCCTCCCACAGCTCGCGCACGGCGGCGGCGACGAGGCTGGCGTCGGTGGGGTCGACGCTGCCGCCGGGCACCTCCCAGAGCAGCGGCCAGGAGTCCGAGGCCGCGCGGCGCAGCAGCAGGACGAGGCCGCGCGCGTTGGTCACGAGGGCGCCGGCGAGGAGGTAGTCCAGGTCCGGGTTGGCCGCGAGCAGCGCCGCGGGGGGCGTGGTGCTGTGGCGGAGCAGCGCGGGGGCGATGGTGTAGGACGTTGGGGGTTGGTCTGCCATTGTGTGTTTTTTGTCTTGTCTACTTGTGATGGGGGGGTTGCGGGCTGTGGGTTTGAGGGTTGGGTTGTCGTGGGAGATGGCTTGTAGTTGGCGTTGTGAGTTGTGAGTTGGGAGTTGGGACTCGTAAGGCATCTATCTATCTGCCGGATGAGAGAATGCCGTGCCGATGAATCAAACACCACCCCCCACAACCTTCCTCCGTCTTCACACAGCCAAGTATATATACCCGAACCTCTCCATCCCAGCAGCTCAGCCCTACAAGGTCGGCACAGGACTCAAACCAGGCAGCAAAATTGATACCTCAAAAAGCAGACTTGTCCATCGTTATGCTGTTGCCTCACAGCATCTTATCGAGTCAGCCTGGCTAGTCGTTGAGGCAAACCTCCACCCCTTCACTAGGCATCCGTGGCCCAAAGCAAATGTGCCTTACAGCAGGCTACCTATCTTCCCATGGTAACCGAGGCTGCCTTGGGTCTCCATTGGCCCTTTCCACGCTTGCCTGTTTTGTCCTGACCAAGGTTGAGGTCAGGACTAAAGCGGAATGTAAGTGCTCTATCGTTTTGTTCGGCAACTTGCTTCATCAGGGAAACCCAACTAACGAGAATAAAAAGATGGTATTCAGCTTATTATACGCTCCCTCGCCCCAAGCCAGGTGCGTGTTTTCCCAACCGGCAGGATCCTCTTCCAGATTCCCCCGAGCGCTGGAATCTCTATTTGTTTGCATGTATTCGTACACAGCAAGGCGTTATTCGGCCGAGTGCTCGCTTCGTAACAGACCATATCCTAAGACCTCTTGGCTCCCATCTCCTCCATTCCGTATTCGTCCCAGTCCTCGTCCCCGCTCAGCTTCCGCCCAATCCAGATCCCCACGGCCGTCAGGAGACTGGCCGTCAGGAACCAGCCCTCAAACCACCCGTCGACGAACCCGGGACTCAGCGCGCCGCGGAGCACGCCCCCAACGGCCGAGCCCAGCGCTGTGGGCAATTGGCTGCGCAACAGTAGCGACGACGAGATGACGTATGTCGCCGCGATCTGCCCGACGACGAGCGCCAGGTTCGCCTGCGCCTGGCGGAGAAGACCAGGCGTCCACTTGGCAAAGAGGTGGAAGGTCTGGACAACATTGTTGGCGCTGGCGAGCAGGATGACACCACTGAGGGCAAAGCTAATAAGGCGTGCCCATGCTAGTTGGTCCAGCTTCGGGTCCCAGTGGCGAGCGAGCAAGGAGAGGACTCGGTTGATGGGGTCGCTGCTGGCGAAGCTTGCCGAGGGCGACGATGCGCGCCGCAAGGTTGTAAGAGACGTCGCCACAATACGGTAGAGACAGTAGAAGCTGAAGAGGTATGAGGGGACGAAGAGGAGACGGCCTAGTGCTGTGCTGGCGCGGGCCGTGGCAGAGCGACGGCTCTTGAGGAGCGAAAGACCAGACGCCAGGTTCGCCTCCATGGTTTCCAGTCCTGAGATCTCAAGCCGCAACGACTTCATCTCCGTCTCGTCGGCAGAGCCACCGCGCAGGGAGCCCATAACCTTGCCGACCAGCCCGCTGCCCTTGGCCGACGATGCGCCTTGCCTCTCTGCCGCCTTGCGCTCTAGGAATTGTAATCGGTGTCGCTTCGTCGCAAGCATCTCGTTCGTCGCGTCCAGTCCTGCCTGCTTCCGGTTGACGTCGGCTTCGGTGACGGGTCTTTTGCGCCGTGCCGACGCATCGGCGAAGGTGTGCCACGGGGACGATACGGAAGCGAAGCCCGAGAGAAGGGCCATGAGCGTGATGCCTACGACGCCGATGCGCTCGAGGCAGCCCCGTGTCAGGGACTCGGAAAAGCCAATCTCCTCGGGCATGACCCTCACGGCCTTCTGGGGGACGGCCCGGCCGACGGACCAAAAGGCGAAGAGCCAACCCGCAAAGAGCGCAGTGTGCAGCCCCCATGCAATCCTAGGAAGCCTGCCCTTGGCTGTCCGCTGGAAACTCCAACCGGCGCTGGTGACCATGGACCGGCACTCAAGCCAGGGCACGAGCATGATGAGCACAAACAGCAGCGCCGGGACAGTGATGCGAAGTGCCAAGTTCCTCGACGTCGGGTTTACCAGCTCCATAATCTCGTCCATGATGAGCGTGCCCAGCGTCGCCGCCAACCCAACCGTCACGCCAAAGGTCCAGGCGGCCCCCCGGCGCTGCCAGCTCTTGGAGCCGTGCTCGGCGTGGGCGGCGCGAAGGGCGGCGGGCGCGTGGGACGGTAGGACATGGTCTTCGCCATCGCGGGCCTCGGCGGCGCGGTTCAGGCGGGGGAAGACGTGGCGGACGACGAGGAGGGTAACGGCGGCGAAGACGGCGAGGAAGGGCAGGGCGGCAAGGACGACCGAGGTGGTGATGGCGCGCGGGTCGACGGCCTCGCAGGCGTCGGCGCCGCACTGGGAGAAGGGCCACATGGAGATTTGGTGATGTATCGTATCGTGGGGTTGGGTTAGGTCGTCTGTGACCATCTATCGAATCGGATTCGGATTCGAATTGGTCGTCTATTGCAATCGTCGTAGTATACCTCGCCCTCCCCCCATCGGTGAAGCCAGTCGCGATGATTCCCCGTCTTCAAAAACACCAATAGACGACGTCACCGGGCGAAAGCAAGGGTCGTCGCTATCACGGTCGCAGTGGCCAGGGCCTCTCTGTCGCATACGTAGTACGTCCACCAAGCGCATCCAAGGGTTCGTGCAACGTGGAGTCCGAGGTGTCGCTTCGAGTTGTCTGCTGATAGATATCTATTTTTTCACGATGAACTCTGGAGATTGGCGATTGCAAAGTACGGGCTGACGGGTGACTCTGTGATTCCGTGACTCCGTGGAGCTCCTTTCCTTCTTCCTTCGTCCGTCCCCTCCCTCGCTCTCCTTCCCTTCCCACCATCGTCGCTGAGACGGAGCGGAGCACCCGTTCCTGTGGCCTCAGGTTGCACTAGCCCCCAGATTGAACCACCTCCTGTGCCTTGATTCGCTAATGCAGCACGACGTCAGGGGGGTTGCCAACCCCAGGCCGCCACCTAACTTATGCGCTGACTCGCTACGCGCCTATTTCACACTGCGCTGTGATCAAAGACGTTTCGTTCCAGTTTAGTTACTGCCCTGCAGTCGGCCTGCAATCGGCCTGGGTTCACCGGGCAGCGACACATGGCTTCCTGAACGGCACGAAGCGGGAGATCTAGAGGCGCTATGCACAAGCACTATTAGAGTCAAGTGCCCCCCGCCGCACGACTTAACAACGTGGAAGCCGAGCATCTATCCAAGCTACACCAAATCGAGCATCTCTCTATAGAGCCGTAGACCGGTTCACTCGTGCCCGAGGTGATTCACAAAGTCGAATTCTTCAAGTACGAGCACCCCAAATTCACTCACGCGAATTAGACAAGTTGTGTCAGCTAGTGTCATTCAACCGCTACAGCCAACCAATGTCCTCTATTTAATTAACACCACAGCATACGAAAGCCACAAACAGGCTTTGCAAACTCCCTTCGCCATTCCAGTGCCGAGCAGTCGAAGCTCTAGACGCCTTTCAATCCTCGTCGCTCCGTCTATTATCCCAGCAGTAGCAGCAGCACCCTGTGAACCATGCCTACGGCCTCTCAGGAGGCTCGGTAGCTTCTTCGTCTTCGTCCACAACTCCCTCCATGTCATTCATCGATTCGGATGCTTCTTCGCTGCCTGACATCTCGTCTTCATCGACCCCCTCAACCGGACTTGTGCCGTCACCGACAAAAGCAAAGTCTCTGGTTGAGATACCATATTGCCCGAGATTGTCGTGCTCATGTGCCGCTTCTGCCTCCTCCACACGACGCCGTATATCTCTCCTCAACATTCCAAACAGCTGTCGATTCACCCTCCTGACCCGGTTGGCAGGCACTCCTGGAACCTCATTAGGAGTGCGTAGAGCTCGGGTGATAGTATCACTGTGTGAACGGGTCAAGTTCCCCTGCTGTTGCCTCGTGGAAATGTCGTCTTGTCCCGACTCAGCCTCTTCTAAGCAGGCGAGTGCGACGTCTGACCCAGGTAAACACTCGCTTTCCGGTTCAGGACCTGGTGTTTGTTCCACAACTGGTCCCGAGTCCTGCTGGATCGTGGCATATTCTGCGGGGGTTCGTATCTTGTCGAGTGCCTCTCCGTCGAGATTGTACCCTTCGTTCCCCCTGGTCGGATAAAGCCGCTTCAATCCGTCATTGTTCACATCCCATACTTCTCCATTCGTTGAGTGGTGATTATCCATCAGCCGTGTTGGCTCCAAATGGTGCGTTGTGACTTCCCCACGCCCAGCCAGAGGCTCCAGAATCGCGTGGGTCTCATCATGGTTGAGCCGGATTGACAGTGGTTTCTCCTTGTCCCGTACAATGTTGGTGTCAATAGAGCCAAAGAGGTCGTGCTGGTTCATGTTTCGAATATCAATGATACTTTTGGTGCGTTTCCCAGCCTCGGTCTTCTATGATTTGACTTTCTGCTCCAATGAATCCTCGTCATCATCATCGTCGTCGTCGTCGACCTTCATCTTAAAGGCGGCCGCTTCGCCAACCTCCATCTTGTGCAGTTGCTCCAGCTTCTGCTGATCCAACGCCTGTTTGCCCGTGATTACCTCGAACTCAGCAGAGTCATCATCGTCATCGTCGTCGTCGTCACTATCGCCAATTGTAGCGGTGTCTCTGATGACTGGCTGATCGTCCGGAGCCTCGTTGCTTTCGTTGATACTTTCGTTGATGCTGGCGGGTTCGGGAGATCGAGGACGGAGCAGTAAAGCAGGGATGATGGGCTTAATTGTAGGATCAAACTTAGCCGGAAGCCCTAGAACACGTGCCACCTGGTGTGCCTCTTCGTCGGGGGAGTTATGGATCTCAAGCTCATAGATACTACTTGCTTCGCTGTCGGCCTCGTGCTTGCCATGCGTAGCGGACAACATGCTGACATATGTCTGGCGTGTCGAATCCTTGGCGCGCTTCGTCTTCTTCTTCTGGCGCTTCTCTGTCGGCCGGACTACGACGACTGGCACGGGCGAGTACTGAAGACAGTACTTGGAAAAAGAGTTGCGGGTGTTGACCAGACCCTGGAGACCTCCAAGAGATCGACCCCTGGTTCCGACGATGAGCATGGCGGGCTGATACATCTGAATCTGTGGTGGAGCAGTCAATATTGCAATGCGATCCAACAAGACAATGGGTGGTGCCTACCAATTTCTGGAACGTTCCGTGAAGCTTACCCACGGCGTATTCGAGGACGATGCTGACGGCACGATTGGAGCCATTGCGCTCCTGAATCCCTGACATGACGGCCTTTGCATCTTCTTGGTATTGCTTGGAATCGGAGAAGCGGATCTCCTTTTCGATAACTCGGACACACACGATCTCGTCGCCATCATCGACAAGCTCGTCAAGGAGCCACTGCAGGGCATAATCGGAATAGGCATGCTCGTCCACGCCGACCATGAAGGTGCGCGACCGCCTGCGCGGCTGATAACCCTTGTGTCGGACATTGAGTGTCAGCGAGATCGTGTTGTTTTTAGTCGGCTCGCCGGCGGGTAAGTTGTCGAAGGCGATGTGGCGTTGAAACCTGTCGGGCGATGTCTCAGTTAGCGTCGCCATTGTGGTACGGTTGCCCCTAAGCGCGGAGACGGAGCAATAAAAGATGGGGTGTGGGAGAAGGGGAGCTGAACAGCAGTAGTGGAAGAGTAGATGGAGTATCAGAAATAAGAGGATTCGGGAAGAGGAAGTGGTGACGACAAAGAGGAGTCGACTGCCTGCGGGAATTTGCGGCTAAAAAGAGCGGCAGCATGCCCTGAGCTGGGTACATTGGCAGTGATGGATGGTCTGACCAAGCGAAGCGACTAGCTTTCTGCATGAACTAGCTGACGAGGATTCCGCACATGGCCACGACCAAAAGTCGAGAACAGCGGGGTAATGGCGGCAGTCGAGGTGGAGACCAAAGGCTAGAACCTGCGAACTGGGCGAAGACCGTCATCTGGGTTCCACTTGGACTTAGACTTGGGTTTGGATTTCGATGGGGTGCCAGTGTCTCTTGGAGTCGGCCGGCTATCAACGGCGAGCCAACTCCCGCTGACGGGGAACACTGGTGCCAAGGTCGCAGGACAGCAAAAGGGAATACTGAGACGATTGAGTTTGAGCCCCTGCGTCGTATTGACACCCCACAGCAAGCAGGTCATGACACGGCATGGTAGGCCATGATGGATTGGTATACCATCAGACGGCAACGAGTGCCGTTCCACCCGAGACATTGACGAGTCCTGAGCAAGATTGGCCGAGATGGTGACTCAGACGGCAGGACAGGACACCATTCCAACCTGCAACCACACGAGATTGCCGATCTGTCGGCAGATGGCATGCGAGCCAGCATTGCAAACCAGTAGATCGACAGGAACAGATCTTGGAGACCGACGCGGTGGAGGGGTGTTGAAACAGAAGCGATAGCAATAGGCGGGGACAGAGGCGGAAAGCGCAGATCGTGACGGTGGGCATGAACGGAAACAAACAAGAACACTGGTTGCTTACCTTTGGTGAGGCGGGGAGCTCGCCCGGATCCGTGACCCATCCGTCTGTTTGGAGGTACCCTGGGGCAGAGAAGGATTGCGCGGCTTGCGAAAGGTGACGGAACTGATCGAAGCCTTGCGATCCAAGGTAGTATTAACATTCGCAGCGTCGTCCTCGGCGCTCTCGAGACTGGAGCTGCGTGCCACGGGCAGGTCGGGGGCGAAGGAGATGCTCGACTTGCGGGCCGACGACTCGTCGCCGTCGCTAACCCTCACGCTGGTGCCAGAGCCATTGATGGTGGTGACGTCGCATGGGAAGTAATCGTTTTTGGAAACGTGCGGCGCGACCGTCTTGGGTGAGACGTCGGAGTCGGTGCGGTTGACGGGCGGAGGCAGAGTTGAGGCCGTCGCCATGTCGTTTTCGGTTCGAGGTACGAGGCGAATGTGAGATGGGGGGAAGAACCCAAACAAGCCGGCGGTGGCTGTTGCTCGCTTGCGACAATCGATAACAGGGAAAGTGAAGAAAATATCGTTGAAGGATGCTGGGTGATCTGGGTGTTCCGCAATATAAGTATGGTAGGCGACTACCAGGAGTAAGTTTGAAGAGGACGACCCGAAGCCAGGTCAGGTAAGGCAAGGTACGAAGTAGATATGTCTGAGGCCGTCGGTGGCCCGAGGCAAGTAAGTAGCTCCGCGCTTGAGCTCCCAAGGACCTTTGGCGTTCTGCAAGATGACGATCCACGCAACCCAGGACCAGGGCAGGAAGGTAGATAAGAAAGGCTGCTTGGTGCGACGTAACTAGGGTAGATGGCGAATCGCAAAGGCGCACGGGCGAGAACAGTGAGAAGGAGGCGTTTTCGAGGGTGCGATAGGCGAGCGTTGGAGGAGTTGGAGGGGAGGGGAGGGGAAGAAAGGAGCAGCTCTGGGCGCTGTTGACGTTCTAGGCTCGAGGGTGATTGGAGGGAAGTAGCGAACGGCTCAAACGCTTTGAGAAGCACAACGGAGGACAAAGCAGGGGCCGTGAATCAGTCGGTCAGAAGATTAGCGAGGTGAGGGCGAGAGCGAGGGCGGGCGGCGAGATCGAGGGCGGTGCCGCTGGTGTTGTTGAAGAAGAGGAAAAAGAAACAAGAAAACGAAGAACCGGGAAAGGTTTGTCTGCCTAGGTAGCAGAACAAGCGGGAGTGGCGCCGGTCGAGACGAAGGCTAAATGAACAATTATGAAAGCAGTACGGAGTACAACAAGTACCGTAGGTACTCTGCTTCGTACAGTCGAGCGCGGCACGGCAGTTGGGCCAAAAGTTTGAAGGGCCCTGGGAGATTAGATGGGTGGCCAAGGGTGGAGATTTGCGAGATGCGGCAAGATGCGACCAGATGCGAGAGACGTTGATGAGAGAAGAACGGGGTGATGGGGGGAGGGAAATGAACGAGGAATAGCTCATTTGTGTGTTGCACGTGTGCGAAGGGGGGGAAAAGATGAAGGACTGCTTTTGCCCCCCGTCCACTTCGTCTGGGTGTTTGGCTTGGAGCAGAGATGCGACGAGTTGGCAAACTAAGTGTGCGACTCACGGACAAGGCCCAGGCGCAGGTCAGCCCAGATGCCGTCCAAGGTAAGGTTATAGTCAGGCAAGGAATGGGGGGGAAGGGTTGGAGGGGTGTGATTTTGGGAAGCGTGAGTGCTAGGGGTGGACGAGGACGCGAGAGGGTGTGTAGGTAGGTAGTATTAGGACTTTTGATGCCTAGAGTCTTGGACGTTGATACAAACTATCCTCGTCGCTCGTGGTCTGGGGTATCTAAATACGAGCATGGAACAGGTGCACAGCTACGAATTTCACTTGATTGTCGGTCCGTCCTTCACAAGACTGCGCGGACATACAATCCACCTTTGTACGAATTCTCCTCCCCTCGTCAAAGGCGGACGCATGTGGCATCAAGCGTATTTCTGCCCGAGTGGCCCGCCCACTTTTCCGTCTACGAGATGGAGTCGTCAGACGCCGCAGGCTTAATTGCTCCCTGTGCGCTCGCCGTGTACAATGTACGTCCGTTTGTGTACAGTGCATCCAAAGTGGGCTGGAGTGGCAGGGGCGAAGATGGCACCTCAAGAGCCGCGGTTCGGGCCTTGGTCTTGGTCCACGTCATGGCCCGACCGACGGCAAGCAGGCAGAAGTGGCGAGAAGGGCAAGTAAAATAGAGAACTGAGAAATACTCGGGAATCACCACGTTACCTGGGGTAGAAACTAACTCTCTTCCTCCTGCTCCAGTGGTGACTAGGTTGGTTGCTCGTTTCTCTCCTTTCCCCGCTTCATCTTCTCACTGGTCGTGTGGTGGTACGCAGTTCAACCGTTGGTAGGGATGCAAGGCCAGGGCACACGGGAAGCCGCCGAGCATTGTCCGCTGACGAAATGGGAATGACAGAGAAAAGATGACAGAGCAGAGACAGGAAAGCTGCGAGATGAGTCTGGGTGTAGTGTGTCGTCCCTCCATCCCAGGCCCGCTGCTGCGCTGCGCTGCAATGCACAGAGGGCAGCCACAAACCCATGCAGGCCAAGGCGCGGCAAGATGGGCGATTGAGCGGCCGGGAGGGAGGGAGGAAATCTACGTAGAGCTCTCTGCAGCATGGGAGCATGCCCCAGCGGCGGGGAACAATTGGCTGGGGCAGATCAAACATGTACGTGGGTGGCGTTCGGAGGTGTATCTACAATGTGCAATACCAAGGTGAGAGATATGGGTTTTGCCATCATCCACAACCATGTCTACCTGCTTGCTCAACTTGCTCAAGCGAGAGGCAGCCCGCTCCATGGTACGCAATTGGTTCGTCCTAACCACCCTCGCTGTAAGGGGGGAATGAGCCTATCCTACCTGAGGAATAAGGACAACTGACGGACGGGACATGTTCCTCCGCTCAGAAACCAAAAGGCCTTCCTTCCATGGTTTCATCACCCACACACGCGCACACACACGCGCACACACACACACGCACGCACGCACGCGGAATACAACCCCTAGCTTCCATTCGTAACTCATCGTCCCCTACCTAGTCTACCTACTCAACGCCTATTTCTCCAACACCAGACTTCGATAGGTAGGGCCCCCCGGGCTGTGTACGACTGGAGCCCACTTAATTACCTTGGCGGTCCCGGGGCCACTAATGCCACCTTGTTTCCCTTTGGACTCCAAATCCCGCCCTCCCGGCGCGGCCCAGCACACCTCCTTCGAAACCCGGCGTGCAATCTCTCATCCCGTCAAGAAACAGACAACCCGGAGGAACGGCTAGACAGCAAACTAGCCAGAACCTCCGCTTCGAGGGGATGCTAGTCCCCAGGATCGCCTCCCTGTCTAGGCTGGAACTCTGGGACGCGGCGCTGGAACTTGGAAGCCCTTAGAACGTACGTAGTATAGGCTCCTTCTGGCAAATCCGGCTGCCGACCCGACCTCCGACGAGCCCGGGCGGGCCTGTCCGCCTCCGAGTTGCTGGCCTGTCTGCGAATACTACGTAAGCTGCTTTTACTTTGTTCTTGTACTTTATTCTTCTTTCTGAGGTATTCGTAGTCAGCCAATTCCACATGCAAGTCGCACCTTGACACCCTCCCTCCTTCATCTCGCCGATAGAGTTTGCACGTACGACACACAGTCACGCATCCGACGCTGGTGTTATTGGACCGTCTCAATTACAAATACCCGCCAGTGAGGCCGCCCGTCGAAACCAGACCAAGTGGCGCACGTTGAGTTCCCCATCCCCGCCTTCTAGTCACCGTCTTCCATCACTCCTCGCTCCCAAGCTACGTAGCAGGAAACCCTACGCCCGCAACACGAGCTACCTACCTACGCAAGATAGTGAGGCGGCTCAAGTCCGTCCGTCCTCCCTTCCTTCCCCTTCGTAACCCCAAGGACCTGGGTGCTGCCGAAGCTTCGACCACCGCGCCCGCAGCCCCCGGGTGGGGATTTCGCGTTGGGCTCTCGGGGGACGGAAACGCTCGCCGTGGTGGGGTAATAAGTTGGACCAGAGCTAACAGCGCCCCTAGTGCCGGCGGGCTTGCGAGGAACTGGGAAAGAATGAAAATGTCCTACGCATCACATGGTCTTGTTTTTGACAGCTACGCGGAGAGCTAGGAGTCATGCTGTGTGCTGCGTAGGAAGAGGATCGCCATGAAATCACGGTACTCTCGGAATCCGAAACTGCCTACTTTGCACATACACTCTCAACATGTGGTCTAGACCGGGCATACACCGACGATGCCGCATGTATCTATATGCAAGTTGCCTGATGTGATCGAGAGGACTCCTTCTCCGTCTCCCGTTCTCACCTCACACCGCCCCTCCTCCCATCCCTCCAACGAACCCGCCGCCAAAGGTCATCAACCGATCCATCGTATCAGATCATCATCTCGCAGGCAAGACCTCGCTGCGATATCCCACCACTCAGTCCACTGCACCGCCGCACATGGAGATATCCCTACCTTCTCATCCGCCGCTCGGGCTCCCAGCACACCCTGGCTTGAGGCTGACGACCCAACCGCCGCGCTGGGTGGCTTGAGCCATGGATGTCACGGACGCTATCTCATGTCAGCACTCGCAGCCCTTCCGAGACGCCTTGAGGAATCTCATGCACGCACGGGGAATCTCCTAGGGCTTGATAAACCTGGCCAACACTAAGATCCCAGACGGGTAGTTTAGCCAACGGACACAGGCGTATTTCTGTTACCGCGAGAAAGAAACAACGGACCCAGTCCAACCTTACCCGGCTACGCAGCAGATCCTCGATACCCTTCTTTCACTCCTTCGGTACTCCCTCCGTACGCGTAAATTCCTCATCTTCCCTTGTTAGTAAATCGGGAGTATACAAACCCTAGGCGGGCACGAAGCCACGCAGTGAGACATCAAGACACCTCTCATCCACACGCGCAGGCACACAAATCCACAAGAAACCACGGAGCCCGCTTTCCAAATCTCGCTTCCAGAAATTTTGCGAAATGGGGTTGGTTTATTCTATGACAAGTCGCTAGCTCCCTAGCCTCCATGTCTCAGTGCCTGACGTATCCTACTACTGCGTTCGGAGCACTGCATCTTGCCAAGAAGCAAAGATACACACCTCACGTGAACCCATCCCATGTCTCCGGCAGTCGACTGCACAACGAGCCCTAGTTAGACGCCTCGCTCATCAGCTCCTTCTTGGCACCCATCACACACAACTCCACGGCCAAGGCGGAGTCCGGCACTTGTATCCCCTCTTGCCGGGCGTGATGTCTTCACGGCGGCTCGGCAAACAATGCCCAGTAATATCGATTCATGAATTAAATTCACCCTGTATCTTTCTTTTGATGTATCCTTCCTTGTCCTTCAGGTTCCTATGCCTCAAAGAGGATGTCCCGTCTCTACCACACTTACAGCCCATCTCGAGAAAATCCTCAAGCTTTTGCACGAGCATCACCAACTCCGAGACGCCGTTGCCATGCCATGCCATGCATCATACCAGTCGGTCTGCCTAATGCAGTGCTTAACGCATAACCGACCCCATTTGTTCGTCCCCCGCCTTGGCTCTCGAATTCTCACCTGTTTCGATGTTCTCCAAGACTCTGGGCGAACGGGAAATGTGGCTTGCCAAGTCTTCCTTTCCTACCCTAGTTGTAGGTGCGGGACAGGTTACGAAGGTACCAATCCACCAGCTTTCGTCCCACCTTGGCCTCCGAGATGTGGATCAGGTCCTGTCGATGTGCATTAGCCTGTGAGTAATCAAACGATGCCACCTCAATGGCTATGTCGCAGTATGACAAAAAGAGCCGTTCTTGAGGCGGTGTGGGGGTTTCTACTTACACCCTGAAGAGCATAGTCGAGGTCGCTAACGTTGACCAGCTCGCCCTCGAGCAGACCCTGGTCCTGCCATCGCAGCTGCTTGGTGCGCTGCTTGGTGACCAGAAGCCACGATCGCAGCTCCTCAGGCTTGACCTCGAGGAAGCCAGCCAGCTTGGAGAGGTCCATGGTTGTGTACAGTCGGAGGTACGACTTGATGGTGGGGCTCCACATGTTGGTCTTGACCTCGTCCATGAAGATGGCGAGGTGGTGCTCCACGGGGTCAACATTGGACTCGGGGTTCTCAAAGTCTGGGGGCACGGGGGAGATAAACTTGGGGCACGCGGTGCGGAAGAGCTCCTCGAAGATGGGGAGGGACTCGGGGCCGCCACGCTGCAGCTTAAGCAGCTGGTCGCCATACTTCTCCCGGAGGGCGGTATGGATGGTGTCGTCGAGACGAGTGGGCTGGAAAGCTACGCAGATGGCAATCAGGGCGTACATCTGCTCGTTCTTCTTGGTGATAGAGTCGTACTGGGCGCTCTTCTGGAAGTTCTTGGTCCTCGAGACGTAGACGAGGATGTGGCTGAACATCTTGATGGCATCGGCGTAGCGGTGCATCATCATGTACGAGAAACCCACGTAGTAGTAGGTGGTGAAGTGGGCCGCCATGACACGGGCGAACATGGCCTTCTTGTTGAGCTCAATGTCATCGAGCGTCTTCAGGGCCAGGCTAAAGTCTCCCAGCAGGCAGTGCACTCGGAGGAGACCGATAATGGAGAAGTAGCCCAGCATTCGGTACAGGCTCTTGGAGCCGTAGTCACCGGCAACAGACATGGGGTCCTCGTTGCGCTTCATGGCAGCCAGCTGATCCGTGATCTGGGATCGCTGGATGAGAGAGTAGAGGACGTTGAGGACGCTGTAGCAACCCCAGGTGTTGGGGTTCTCACGCAGCGCCTGGCGCTCCTCCTCGTTGGACGCGGTTTTCGCGATTCGCATCCGGTATGACGAGAAGGTGTTGAACTGGTAGATGAACTCATCGATGACATCCCAAGCCCAGTAGTACTATCAAGTAACAGTCAGTCCCAAACTGTCGGGCATATCAGAACAGGTATGAATATTCGGGGAAACCAACCGAAGGGGGCTCGAGGTCGACGGGACCCTCGGAGTTGAGGATGTAATGGAACAGGCTGCAGTAGGCGTCGTAGCTCTGGAACTTGGTCTCAAGAGGAGCCTGGAAGTCGAGGGGCTGGGCGGCCTGGACGAGGCGAGCCTGGATGTCGTCCGTCTGGTGGGCCATGTTCAAGGACGTGGTGCGGCTCAGCTCGTCGCCGTCCTCGTACTGAACTTGCTCCTTGTACTCGGCCACCAGGGCCTCCTCCTCGACGTCGCTGTCGTCGGCGATAGCGCGGGCCGGAGCCCCGCCGTTTTGAAAGGTAGCCATCGTGATCGATCGCTCGTGTTTCGTGGTGCTGGCCTCCGCGTCTTGTCGCTACGCTCGTCGTGGATGAGGGGTACGGAAATTTTACGCTCGCCGACGGCCCCAGCGCATCTCGCGAATTTTCGTGAGCTTAGGGCTTGTGGTGGGCGGATTGCGATACGCCGGGGCAGTGGGTCTGCATAAGTGCTTATCGATTACTCTCTATCGGGGCTGTGATGGTGGGGTGGGAGAAGCTGCGAAGCGGGGCAGCAAAGGACGGCGATAGCTTGGGCGGGACGCCTTGGTGAGGTTCTGCGGTTGCACATTTTCTCTTAGAGGAAGACTATTCGCGCATCACGGCATCTCAGGTGCGTAAATATGAGTCATCCTCAATCATTCTACATTTGACCCAAAGGAGAGGCTGCCTAGGTCGAGAGTTTGCTGACTCTGGCGTGGTGGTGAAGAATTCTAGGGTGGGATTAGTCACACTCTGAGCAAGCCGCAGACAACTCCGCCACTACAACGAATGATCGTCCAGCCCTTCTGACGTCTTCAAAATCGCCTGTAGACCCAGTTCAGTCGTTGCAAAAATCCTCAGGGACTTTCCAATCTCGAATATTTTTATTTATTTAGAACGAGGTCGCGTTACTGCCAATCACAAAGACCTTTCGTCACCATGCCTGTGGTTACCCCAGATAAGCTGGCTAGTCTTCAGCGACAGTCAAACGATGTCCGAAATGTACGTCGATTACCACTTTACTTGTATGTTCAGCTCGCTAACCGTAGAATAGATTTGCATCCTGGCCCACGTTGACCATGGAAAAACGTCTCTTACAGATGCCCTTCTCGCTACTAACGGCATCATCTCCCCGAAACTAGCAGGCAAGATCCGTTACCTCGACTCGAGGCCCGACGAACAGACCAGGGGTATCACAATGGAGTCTTCTGCCATCTCATTACATTTCTCTATGCTCCGGAGATCTGCCCCTGACGCCGCCCCCGAACCCAAGGAGTATCTTATCAACCTCATTGACTCTCCTGGACACATCGACTTCAGCAGTGAGGTGTCAGTTGCCTCCAGACTGTGCGATGGCGCCGTTGTCTTGGTCGATGCCGTTGAAGGAGTCTGCAGTCAAACAGTTACAGTCCTACGCCAAACATGGACCGAGAAGCTCAAGCCCCTGCTGGTCATCAACAAGATGGACAGACTAGTAACGGAACTCCAGATGACACCTGCAGAAGCATATGTTCACCTTAACAAGCTCTTGGAACAAGTCAACGCTGTACTAGGAAGCTTTTTCCAGGGCGAGCGAATGGAGGAGGACCTCAACTGGAGGGAGAAGATGGAAGAGCGCGTCACTGCAGCTGCAGCTGCCAAGGAATCTGCTATTGCCGACCAATTCAGTGACGCAGGCGAGCTACAATTTGAGGAGAAAGACGACGAAGACATCTACTTCGCCCCCGAGAAGAACAACGTCATATTCACGAGTGCTATCGACGGATGGGCATTCACTTGCCGCCAATTCGCCAGCTTATACGAGAAGAAGCTCGGCATCAAGAGGGGGACAATGGAGAAGGTCCTCTGGGGAAACTTCTACTTGGATCCCAAGACAAAGAAGATTCTAGGGCCCAAGCATCTGAAAGGCCGCAACCTCAAGCCCATGTTCGTCCAGCTCGTTCTAGAGCCTGTATGGACTGTCTATCAAGCCACGACTGGTGGCGACAACGGCAAAGGCGACCCTGCCTTGCTGGAAAAGGTCACCAAGTCACTGAACATCTCCATATCACCTCACGTTATTCGAGCTCGGGACCCTCGGCTATTAATGACCACAGTCTTTGCCAACTGGTTGCCGTTGTCAACTGCCCTACTCGTCTCTGTTGTGGAATCACTGCCCTCTCCTCCCAAAGCACAAGCACAGCGTCTACCCGAATTGTTGAAAGACTCCCCTGGTTTCGACCACATTGACAACGCCATCAAAGATGCCATGATCTCTTTCAAGCATGAGAAGTCGGACCCTGTCGTTGCCTATGTTAGCAAGATGGTTTCTGTACCCGACAGCGAGCTACCAGAGAACAAGCGACGCCCTGGAGTACAAATGAGTGGTGAAGAGGCAAGAGATCTCGCCCGTAAGAAGAGAGCTGAAGCATTGAGGGCACAAGCTGCTGCGGGGGAGAATGAAGTGGACAGCATGTCTACTGCGTTGGAATCTATCAACATCGACAGCATTGCGCCTGAGTTGGAGGAGGAAAGCGTCGACCCTGAGCATCTCATTGGGTTCGCACGAATCTATTCTGGCACAATCTCTGTGGGTGACAAGCTCTACGTTATCCCTCCAAAGTGGTCTCCGGCCGAGCCAAACGCGACCCCTGGACCCCAAGAGGTTACTGTCACGGCACTCTACATGCTGATGGGAAGGAATCTGGAATCCTTGGAATCTGTCCCCGCAGGGGTTGTCTTTGGAATCGGAGGCCTCGAAGGAAAGATTTTGAAGTCTGGGACTCTGTGCAGCCAGCTCTCAGGCGCCGTCAATCTTGCTGGTGTCAACATGGTTGGGAAACCAATTGTTCGAGTTGCGTTGGAGCCCGTCAACCCTGCTGACCTGGATAAGATGATCCAAGGACTGCACCTCCTGGTACAAAGCGACCCTTGTGCAGAGTATGAGCAGTTTGAGAGTGGCGAGCATGTTTTGCTGACGGCCGGTGAATTGCATCTTGAGCGATGCCTGACGGATTTGAAGGAGAGGTTTGCTCGTTGCGATATTCAAGCCGGTGCACCAATCGTGCCCTATCGAGAGACTATTGTCCGGGCTGAAGAGATGAGACCTCCTGTGAACAAGGAGCTCGGCCGTGGTGCGGTCATCGCTACCACGAGCTCTAAGCAGGTCACCATCTCAATCCGTGTTCAGCCACTGCCCCCGAAGGTGACCGAGCTTTTGGTGAAGAATGGAGATGCTGTCAAGCGAATGTACTCCGATCGTAACTCCAAAGAGGATGATGACGATGACGATGATGATGACGAGGCGAAGATCGACTTAGAGGGCGACCGCGCTGCTGCCAGTGCACTATCCGTCGAAGAATTCAAGCAGCAGCTTCGAGAGAGGCTTGAGGGTGGCAAGGGCCGAGAGAACTGGAAGGACCGAATCGATCAGATCGTGGCCTTTGGCCCTCGCCGAATTGGACCAAACATCTTGATTGATGCCACCGCGGATGGCATTCTTCCCAGAGCCTTCACCTCCGAAAAGTCTGCAGAGTCTGCTCCTCGCGCGAGAGAGGCCCTCCCCAGCCATCTGGCTGATAAGATTTCCTACGCCTTCCAGCTCGCCGCTGCGCAAGGCCCTCTGTGTAACGAGCCGATCCGGGGCGTTGCCGTCTTTGTCGAAGATGTCACGCTTAACATTCCTAGCGACGAAGCAGCTTCGGCCCGCGACAATACCAGCCGTCTCACCAGCGAGATTATCAAGACATTCCAGTCGGCCCTACGTGCTGGCTTCCTCGATTGGTCTTCTCGCCTCATGCTTGCCATGTACAGTGTCGAGATCCAGGCCTCCACCGAGGTTCTTGGCCGCGTGTACGATGTTCTAACCCGGCGTCGCGGCCGCGTCGGTGCCGAGACCATGAAGGAGGGCACTCCCTTCTTCACGATTCAAGCAGTGCTCCCCGTGGCCGAGAGCTTCGGCTTCGCGGACGAGATGCGCAAGCGCACCAGTGGCGCTGCCCAGCCGCAACTCATTTTTGCCGGCTTTGAAGTCCTCGACCAGGATCCGTTCTGGGTGCCCTTCACCGAGGATGACCTTGAAGACTTGGGTGAGTTGGCTGACAAGGAGAACGTGGCGAAGCGATACATGGACGGAGTGAGACGGAAGAAGGGCTTGTTAGTTGAGGGACGAAATGTGGCAACGGATGCAGAGAAGCAGAAGACTCTGAAGAGGTAGATCATTGTCAGAATATAGTATAAAAGCGCATAGTTGCAGAATAGATCTCATTCTTTATGTGTTCATGTGTTCCTAAAACTCAAGATTATAATGATTCTATATATCCTAGCTTCTGTATTTTATTTCAGTTATTGGTTAAAGCTGCCCGTTACCGTACCAGAGTACTTGTTACTCCATCCATTGTCAATGTCGAGGGAAAATGTTGCTTTCGGAAGAAGTGCTCGCCATTCGTCATTACCCTACAGGAAAAGAGACAGACTTCATTTACTCAGCAGCCAACAACTAATTCCAATCAAGAATCACGAGAGGAAGTGAAAGACAAGCATTAAACTGCGCATCTTATTTTTGTGTACAAAATGAAGGAAAATTTAACCTTACGGCTATCGTCAGTCAAAATGGCAGCGTCAACTCCAGGTGGGAGGACAGGAGATTTGGGAACGTTGTTTGTTCTTTTTTATACTCGGGCTATTCGAAACGGGACTTTAGGAATATTTATGGGTCACTGGTGCAGTCACTTCTATCTCATGTCTTTACTATGGTGTCGGACATAAGTATGAGCACATACCAAACCCTATGTGATCCACGCTCTTATATTTATAGGGCCAGCAGCCACTCTTTATACAGCTTATTACTAGTAGCTTATAGACTCGTGATAGCTACCAATAGTATAGGTAATCGGCACTGTGAACTGACTTGTAATTGTATTTTCTATAGAGTGCAGTGTGTGCTCCTACTTATGCTGGATACTGTAGTATGTGTTCCTCTGACCCTGAACAGGAGGGGACCACTTGCTTTATGACTGGAGGTGTACCCACCTCCCTTCCCTGCATTATCTAGGATGACTACTTGGGTCATTGAGTGCATCAAGGTTAACCCATGGCTATAACCTGCGGCTCGCAGTGAATGGGGAAAGAAGCCTTGTGATGGCTTATGTATGAGTTTGAAGATAAAATCTCTCTCCACCGATGTAAAAACCTTATACACTTAGATTTAGGATGGTGTTCCATGTATTCAACAGCACACTTGCTACGCTTCTCTGCAACATTCACGTTCTCTCTGCGACGGCTTGCTAATACCCCGCTGAGCGTCACCATGCCAGCAGCTGCCGACCAGCAAATGGTATCTACGTCGTGGCCCATGGCTCGCTCGCCAGGTCGTGCTTGTGGTTCAGTGCGCAAGAGGATAACTGGGAAGATTCGTGGACTGAACGGATCGGGATCCCTCTTGCACCTTTCGGACAGAGGTTGAATGCTCTGCCGACTATCCCGTACAAGGGAGATGAAGAGGTAGAGCTGAATCTAGACCCTTCACCCTGGCAAACCCGTCTTTCCAAGAAAATGCTGGATCGTCACGGACGCGTGAGCCTAGTGAGGTTGATGAGGATACCGTAGCTCACGCCACCCGGGATCCAGTCAAGTCTCCAATCGTACAAATGTTTGCTCTCGTTCGTATCCTGTCACTTCTCACAACGTTACAGACGGCCACTTCAAAACGGAGTGGCTGTCGGTGAGGCGCTCCGATGTTGGCTGTGCAGCATGTCAAACCGCCACCACAGCCACGTAAAACGATGGCTGGACATGGTATGGCAAAAGCAACTTCACGACGACGACGACGACAACGACCTCTCCTCCTCATGGACGTCAGCAAGTCCCGACGTCGAATATCCTGTTTCTAATCCAGAGATTCGGTCATAATACTACATATGGCAAGGGCTCTTTTTTGAGTCCGGCTCAAGGCATCCCGAGTAGCGGCATCCGTACTACGCAGAATGAATTTCTCCTCTTTTGCCAACTCCACTTCAGACTATCTTGGTCTTCCAAGACTAAGCGGAAAAGCGTCACTAGCTTGGAGCGAGTTTCTTGGTCGGGCGTTTTGGAAGTGGCAAGCAATCACGCACTTCACTCGGCACTATTCTTCCCAAGCCTGCACCACCTGTTCGCTCGATCCCTGCGTGGAAGCCAACAGCAACAAGTGTTTGCATCCAGACCAACAAGTGTCTGCATCTAGACCAACAAGTATGTCTCACCTGTTATGCCAGCCGTGCTGATTGCATCTCTGGAGAACCCAGACGCCATCAACGCCCAAAACCCAGCGGCTCGGAATTGCTGGCTTGGTCCAACGCTAGAAGGCAAGCCATCCAACCGCCTTGCTCCCGCGTCCAAATACAGCAACTCTGATCGACGGCCTAGTTAATGACGGTGGGATCGAGTATCGTGCAGTGCTCGACTGCCCGTTGGGGCGTAAAAACACGCACAGCGTGTGCTTCGTACGAACGGGCGATGGCCTTGTAACCCTGCAATAGCAAACAGACAAAAAACAAAGAAAGAAAAGAAGAAGCATCCCAGACTCCCCATCGAGGCGCGATTCATTCCCTTGCTCCGGGGCTTCAGGGGCAAGCTAGCAGCGTCACATCGTCGGCCCTGCAAGATACCCGACTATTCGTACCGAGACGGCCAGTGCCCGTTGCAATGACACCATGACAGTCTGGACTCCAACTGCGCAAACCATGAAGCACGTCGTCTAAGCTGGTAGAACGCACGATGGATGCCTCGCGGCACGGCAATGGATGCCGACGCTACGACGCTCCATGTCACCGTAGCTGTCACTGCGACTGTGACTTGGACGGCATCGTGTCTCATCGTGTCTCACCGTGCCCATCAATCACTGTCAAACCTCGAGGAAGTCTAAAAGGCCCATCCAGCTGCAGGGAGACGCGCCTCCATGTCTGGAAGGATGAGACAGTCTGTCACTTCTGATCTGGCTGTGGACCGTCTGTCTGTCACCAGACTCGCCACCACTGCACACCTGGTAGCAAACATGCTGCCGCGAATACCATCACTTATCATGATGCCCTTACTGCCGCCCGTTTAGCCGTCGATGGCGTAAGCATATTAGCCGGGGTCCCCTCGGGCTGGCCATCTCCAGCCGCTGCCGCACCACAAGCTCGCCGTCCTGAGCCCATCTCCAACACAGCCCAGCGCCACGAGGATGATGACGGTGGCTGGGCGAACCGAGATACCCCCTCCTCAGCCCTCACTCACGCTGCCAAGTTAGCCTTCAGCCAACTAACCCAACGCGGCCCCCCGTTCCTGAGAGGCGCAACGGGGACCCGGTCCTAGTCCACGGCAGCTAGGGTTCCTGGCCCGCCGCGATAGTTGCCTCTGGGCCCCCCTGCTGCGAAACCGCCGGGTTCATCGAGCCTTGCTTGTTCGGGGCTTCGAGCTGTGGGGTCGATGCGGACGATAGGTGCGGACAGACAGACCCCTGTTATTTGCTTGCCAGTCGCTTCCTTGCCGTTCCGCACCATGGAAAGGAAGGGAGCAGGAAGCGGTCCCCCGGGTCTCGAGATGCAACACGCCGGGTCCGCTCTAGCCCAGCAGTAGCTCGTTGGGTCGTGGGTCAGAGACTCAGGGCTGAGAGGAAGAATTTGATAGTAGTCTCGTCTCGTCTGGGTAGGGCACGAAATCAAGATAGCTAGCTGTGCCTGGGTCAACCATGGCGGCTACCTTCTAGTATTGTTCTTATTCTCCGGCTGCGCCTCTTATACCGCCCGTCTCCGCGCTGTCCGAATCCCGTCTTGCCTCGTCTCGTTGTGTTGTGTTGTGTTGGGTTGTGCTACGTCCATCTCCTTGCCTTACCAATATATATATATATATCCCACCGCACAAAGCAAGCCATGGCTTCCACCCCAACTCCCGACGAGCAGGCCGCGGCCCTCGCTGCCGCCATGGCCGCCCTGAGGCGCTTCAACATCGAGGCCTTTACTCTGCTGGGAATCGCTCTCCTGATCACGGGGCTGAGGTGCTTCGTCCGCATCCGCACCGTGGGCTTCAAGAACCTCTGGGCGGATGACTACTTGGCCGTTGTGGCGGCGGTAAGTTGCATGTCGACTGTGACTGCATCCATGCTGATTCAGGATGCTTAGATTGCTTATGCTGCGGAAACCGGACTGGCATATTCCGTGGGCAACATCGCTCATGGACTGGCCAACAACTCCATGACGGATGCCGAGCGAGCGGCACTGGACCCCAGCAGTCCCGAGTACGGGATGAGGCAAGTCTCCTAGAAACAGCCTCCTCAAAGACATCTCCATCTAACCGAAGCAGGGTTCTCGGCTCCAAGATCCAACTTGCCGGGTGGTCCACCTACTCGTTCCTCCTCTGGATCCTCAAGGCGTGCATGTGCACCTTCTACTACCGCTTGACCAAGGACCTCGACGGCTACCGGTCGAGGATATACATCGGTTTCGGCTTCATCATCGCCAGCTGGGTTGCCATCCAGCTCAACATCCTCCTGAGCTGCCGCCCGAACTTCGCCATGTGGTGGCAGATCCACCCCGACCCGGGCGAGTACTGCCACCCGGCCATCTCGCCGGCCATTGTCTGGACCGGCCTCGCCCTAAACGTCTCCACCGACGTCTACCTCATCATGATCCCCATGCCCATGCTCTTCAAGGCCGCCATGCCGTGGGTCCAGAAGTGCTGGCTCATCATCCTCTTCAGCCTCGGCCTCTTCGTCACCATGGCCGCCATCCTCCGCGTCGTCCTCCTCGTCTCGGTGAGTGCCAGCCGCCCGTGTATACATTGACCAGTGTGTGCTAACAACGCGATAGGACCCCGTCAACGGCGCCATGCTTGCCGGCTCCTGGGCAGTCCGCGAGACCTTCACCGCCGTCGTCACCACCAACATCCCCATGCTCTTCCCGCACTTCAAAAAGGCCGTCAGCCCCATCCTCTCCCGCATGGGATCCTCGCTCGGCTTCTCCCGCAACACCAAGTCCGGCGGCGGCACGGGATCGCGAGTGTCCAAGATGACGCTCGAGAGCTGGAAGCGCAAGACCGGTCGACACGGCTCCATCCCCTTGCCGGGAAACACCATGTCCGGCGACAGACACAGCGACAACTACAGCGAGACGTTCATCGTCGACCTCCCCGAGATGAACAAGGGCAGCACCAGGTCCAACGCGAGCCACCCCGAGGCGCCCGCCATCAAGCGCCAGGTCGACGTGTCTGTCTTCGGGACCAACAGGGGCACGCGGCAAGCGCAACAGGCATACACACAGAACGGGAACTACACAACCACATGGTCGGACGCACAGGTGCATTCGCCACAGTCGGCGTCACAGTCCGAGTTCTACCTCAACCACGTCCACCAGGACGGATACCAACACAGGAGCTGAGAAGCCGGATGGCACATGTTTCATTACACACAGGCATTGACTTGCACTCTTCTATACTATATGATCTATCGCCACGTGTACAAAAGCTCAAAAGTACATTAAACGGATGCTTGGGGGTGGCACTATTTTTTTCGGGGGCGATATCAGGCTTGATACATTTGGTGTTCGGCAGCACGGGCTTATACAGTCTGTTCATGTTTCATTTATCAGTCCACGCAGGCTGGGTAGTCTCGCTCAACATAGAGAACTCGATACATATGACAAATTTGTTAAATTCATTGGTCTTGGCCTCCCAGATAAGTGACATAGTTGCAGTGCCTGTAGTGAACTCCCGCAGTAGACGAAAGCTGCTCAAGGGAGGTATGAGTTCCCGTTTGAGACGATCCCCCGGGGCCGGGGCCGGGGCCGGCTCTAGTACCGACAGATCGGCAGCGCACCTAAATAACCGAGGCGGAGGAACGCCTGTGGGAGGTCAAAGAAAAGATCTGATCCTTGTTCAGGCAGCAAAAAAAAACAGGTGCTCCGCCAAAAATATGCGGGATGGTCAGGGATCAACCCATGCTAGGTTGCATTTTGTTTCAATCATAAGGAACGGTTCATTTATGGTAAGCACAGTCTAACATGGACGAGAGCAAACAGTTTGGAAGTTGCGCGCGTCGTCTATGAATGCGACATGGACTCTTGGTGGTTCTCCTGTGGTCAATAGCCAAGTGTCTTTCGCGGTGGGAGGTGAACCTATAACTTACTATGTCTGTCCTTGAGATTAACTTGTGGGGGAGAGTCCAACGTTTTCCTCATAAAAAGGTCAAGTTGAGTGTTGATATCTTGTCTTGTTGTCTTGAGGGCAACACTATGACGAGCCATTGTATTGCACCCTGGTTAACTCAGAGTATCTGTGTCTTGAAGCGTGAAGCTTCGGCACTCGGAGAAACAGGGCTTCCATAGAGAATGAGGCGGCTCTTGGATACGGGACACGGCCCTTTAGGTGGACGCTTGCTCTGTGTTCATGCGTACGAAAGAAAGACGGGGGCTTCCGCGGTATAAATCAAGCCCGGGGCATCGGAAGCAAAATATCTCAGGATTGATGCGAGCGACTCCACTCCTCAGCCAGTCCAGGGTAGGTAGCCCAACGGCGGAATGGAATTACCCCCCACACAGCGCCATGTTGTTGATGGGGAAAAGGGGTCCACCCTAACCATCCCGTCCACTCAGGGCCCTGGATCCTCGGCAACCAAGGCAGGTACCTACCTTCCCTGCTGGCTGCCCTCCAGCCCACCGGTAATTGCGGCGCGTGCCCACCACAGGCAGGTCGGAAGGCAGGCAGGCGCGGTCGCGGTGCGCCTGCCAGCCCGCCTGCTTGCCTTCCCAGCCCCGGCCGGCTGATGTAAGGCTTCATGCACCCAAGGCAACCATGCGTCCTCCGCCTCGACTGGGCTTCACTCCGCTGCCACGATGCCATCCTAACGTCCTCAAACTGCCCGGGCTCACGACTCCACCAACCACCGCGTCGACCAGTCCCATTTTTTGGTTGCATTTCGTATCTCTCCTGTTACGCTTCACTTCTATCCATTCCTTTGTACATTCTGCCTTATTTTTAGCCCGCCACTGCGCGACATTGCCGAGCGACACGACGCACGCCACCGCGAACCCCTCCATCCCTGACCCGTCCCATCCTCCGGCTGGGGCCAAGCTGACCCCGTTCTTTGATCCCGTCTTTGACTCTCATCACTCCCCGTTCGTCGCCTCTTGAAGTGCTCCTCCGCGAGCCTCAAGCCCCCCGACCGGCACCATGCGTCTGTTCGGCAACAAGAACAACAAGTTCAAGGTCGACCCCCCCAAGATCCGCATCGAAAAAGTCGTCGTCGACCGCCCCTCCCCGAAGCCCAAACCCAAGCCGAAGCCCGCACTCAGCGGCTCCGCGTCCCGATCGTCGTCTGCCCAACGTCCGTCCCCGAAGCCCGTTGCCCGCCAGAAGAGCCACTCGCCCTACCCGTCCTCGTCCGACGAGAAGCGACTCGAGCGCAAGCGTAAGGCTGGCAGCGTTTCCGTGTCGCGTCGATCACCCGCTAGCGAGCGCATCGAGTTCGACAAGGACAGCGATGGCGAGGACGACGGCTGGATGAACCTCGACGCCAACAAGAGGCAACGTAAGAGCACCGACGAAAGCTACCTCGACTCTACTCGGAAGCTTCGGAGCGTGAGGGCGTTTGAGGACTGCGTGGATGGGCTCAACTTTATCCACGCCGTGGACGTAGCCTCTCTCGAGCTGAAGTGCGTCCCAGTCATGGGTGCCCAGAAAGAAGATGTGGCTATAGAGTTGCAATATCCCAGCTTACAGCCCCGCGAGAAGTGAGTTCTGTCCTCATGGCCCTTTGTGTAACCTAGTGCTAACACGCGATGCAGATATGAGCTGGTATGGGGCAAGGACAAGATCGACGCGGTTGAAGCGAGCATAAGAGTAGTTCGACACGTAGCCGAAACATACCTCACTGACGACGAGGCCGAGCCATTCACCAATCCCAACGGGGGTATCATCCGGCGCTTGGAAAAGGCGTCGAACCGTAATATTCAAGATCTGATGGGGTTCAAGACGGCACTACGCGAGTACAACGAGAAGCTCTTGAACCTGGTCGAGGATGGCGTCATTGCCAAGAACCTCGATAACCAGCACGAACTACCTCAGAATCTCGTGGCCTTCATTCTGGACCAAATATACGACCGAACCGTTGCGCTCAAGGTGGAACTTCTCTCCAAATATGAGAACGGAACCGACTATGTCTATGGCGAACTTCTCCATCCTTTCATCTCCAAGATCCTTCTGGAGCAGACCAAGATGACATCGGGGCAAGTCTTTGTGGACCTTGGCTCAGGCGTGGGGAATGTCGTCTTGCAAGCGGCGTTGGAGGTTGGATGTGAGAGTTGGGGTTGCGAGATGATGGAGAACGCGTGCAACCTGGGCGAGGCGCAGAAGAAGGAGTTTGATGCGCGCTGCATGCTCTGGGGCATCAAGCCGGGCAAGGTGCATCTGGAGCGTGGCGATTTCCGCAAGAACCTGCCCATCCACGAAGCGCTAGTGCGGGCCGACGTGATCTTGGTGAACAATAAGGCATTCACCTCGCAACTCAACGACGACCTGATCCGGATGTTCCTGGATTTGAAATCAGGATGCAAGATCATCTCTCTCAAGTCCTTCGTCGCGGACTTGAAGAGCAACAACCACAACATCAACGACGTTGGCAGTACGATCCTCGAGGTCGAGGAGTGCACATACCCAGAGGGGTTTGTAAGCTGGACCAACGCCGGAGGGTCGTACTTCATCTCCACACGAAAGTAGACTATAGAGCATCGTCAGCGCGGGACAAGGTGCAATTTTGGGTACGGAATGAGATTGGGTATTGATTGGGAGGCGCATTAGCGTAGGAGATAGGGTTGTCAGGCTTACAGGATACTCCATATAGCACTTCGTTTTTTGTCACGCTGTTGCCTCGTTCGTGTTCGCTCCGTGTATGTTGGTAGAATATGAGGTGGTGAGGTATCGGTGGGAAGGTCATCGTCCCTTTTCGAAGACGGGTTCGTTGGCGAGGTTCATGGCGTCGGCTTCTTGGGCCATTCTCTTCATCCATCGGTCAACCAGTTCCTTGTTCTCTTTCTTGACCTTGTCCCTCTCTTTTTCCGCCATGGCCATCTGGAGATTCATGGCGATCATCTCATCTTGGACTTGCTGTTCCTGTTGTTAGCCCGTGACCACCGCAGTGGCCAAATCAGACGGCGCACCTCGATCAGCTTCCGCTTTTCCCTCAGCTCGTAGTCTCGATCCTTGAGCCTGGTGTGAAGGGTGCTCCGGTCGGCGGTCAAGTCTCTGACTGATTTGGAGTCGGTCTTCGATTTGGAGCGAAGTTTGGCGAGCTCCTCTTCGGCAGTGCGCAGTCGTGTTTCGGTGACGCCCTTGGAGCGAAGGGCTTCGGCGAGGCCCTGTTTCAATTGGGCGACGGCGGGATGGGCCAAGGTGGAGGACGGATCGACGGATTGCGCGGGCTTCTTCCCGCTGGTGGTAATGAGCGACTCCAACGAGGACTTTTCGGTTTCTAGGGCAGATATACGATCGGCCATCTGGGAGCCTGTTTTTTTTTGCTCACAATCGTCAGTCCGTCGCTCGTTGCGGTCGGAGATAGGAGGGGTATTGTGGGGGTGCAGACAAGTCTGGACGAGGTCCATGTTGACGGGATTGCTGAGCTCTGCATCCTTGAGGGAAGAGAGATATTGGTCGCGCCAGTTGGGCATGTTGAAGGCGATGAATCACGGGGGGAGAGCACGAAGGGAAGTGGGAGAGAAGCAAGGAGAGTAAATAAAGGTTGATTTTGATTATGAACCTGACTCGGGCGATAAGTCGTTGATGAATTGTCCCGCGCATTCCTGTCCAGTCCTGCCGGGTGCCCTGCGGGATGATGCAACGCCCAGCTGGCAGGGCGCTTACGGCAGAGAGCTGTTTAGCCGAGGAGCAGCCGCGCTGCCTAGCGACGGGATGGTTACGTCGGTGATTGGCGTCTGGCGGAAGCTCCGCGGCTCCCAACCTCGCTTGTTGGACGCAGCTCCCCTCCTTACGCGACACTCGAAGGGAAAACATCGCACGCACGGCTTACTACGAGCAGAGCTGGGGTTTCTTCACAATGAGATAGCCCAGCATGGACACGCTTCACCCGAGAGCCGATTGGGAGAGTGTCGGGGACAAGTGGTTCCGCAAGACGCAGCTGTACACGGCCGTCTTCGACCAGGATCTGGACCTGGACAATTACATTGTGTCGGGAGCTCCGTACGCGGGCGCACTGGGTGAGTCTTTCTATTCTCTCTTTTCTTTATTTTCTCACATACTTTATTTTTTGGTTTGATGAGTAAGATGCTGCAATATTCGTTGGTTTGACACATTCACGTGTCATGATGCAACGGGAATGAGAGCGTGGATGGATGGACCTGGACTGACACATGCCCAGCACTATGGCGTGACGACTCAAAACTAGTGGCCTACCGGCCAGGCATGGCGTTGAAGCCAGCCATAGATATCTACACCCTCGCTGGCAAGAAGCTCCGCAGCATCCCCTGGGACAAGGGCCAGATCAAGGGCCTCGGCTGGTCAGAGGACGAGACCCTCCTCGTCATCACCACCGACGGGACAGTTCGCTGCTATGACCTGCAAGGGGACTTTACCCAATTCTCCCTCGGCCACGGTGCCGATGACTACGGCGTTGAATCATGTCGGTAAGACATAGTCAACTCATTGTTGTGAGGAACATCACTGACTAGTCGTAGGTTTTATGACCATGGCATGGTGGCGCTTCTCGGCAACAACTCCCTGGTGACAGTCTCATCATACTCTGAGCCTCGACCCAAGGCCCTTGCAACTACCCCCGAAGGCACCATCCACTCGTGGGCTATCATCTCACCGAATCACACCTTGTCCAGATCGGTCGAGGTCCTGCTGAGCGTGGAGCAGACTGTCTACGTCGTCGATGCCACTGACTGCGAGGACCGGTTCCTGGATATTGGCCCCTTTAGTCACATCAGTGTCTCTCCAGATGGTCGATACGTGAACCTCTATGCTACGACCGGCAAGGCCAATGTCATCTCCAGCGATTTCCAGGAGCGCCTGTTTGAGCACGACTCCGATTCCCAGACACCGCCAAAGTATGTTGAGTGGTGTGGAAGCGATGCGGTCATTGCTTGGGAGGACGAGGTCCACATTATCGGACCTGGCGACATATCGTCGTCATATATTTACGACAGCACGAGGGTTCATGTCATCTCAGGTACGCAGCCTTGGTCTCTCATGCCGCGTTGCTTGTGCTGACTAGTTATAGAACACGATGGTGCTCGATTAATTACCAACGACTTTTGCGAATTCCTTGAGAGGGTTCCGCAGGACACCCTCGAGGTGTTCGGCCAGTCGTCGGACTCATCACCAGCGTCGATCCTCTTAGACGCCGTGGGCCAGCTGGAGCTTCAGTCTCCGAAGGCTGACGATTATATCCAGCTGATCAGACCAAACCTCACCGAAGCCGTGGACACGTGCGTCAACGCTGCAGGCCGCGAGTTTGAGGCTTACTGGCAGAAGCGGCTGCTGAAGGCTGCTTCGTTTGGCAAGTCGGTCCTTGATATCTACAACAGCGATGAATTTGTCGACATGTGTGAGACTCTTCGGGTCCTGAATGCGGTGCGGTTCTACGAGGTCGGAATTCCCCTCTCGTTTGAACAATACCATCGGTTGACGCCCGAGTTACTCATACGACGACTCTTGAACCGCCACGAGTACCTCCTGGCGCTCAAGATTGCGGGATATCTCAAGCTGCCGTCTGACCGGATCTACGTGCACTGGGCGTCGAGCAAAGTCAGGGTGGGAGGAGAGGATGACGACACCATCTGCCGCCTCATCGTCGAGAGGCTATCGGGGAAGCCCGGTATCTCCTTTGAGGAGATTGCGCGGGCTGCGCATCAGGAGGGCCGAAGCCGTCTCGCGACTGAGCTCTTGAATCACGAACCTCGAGGAGGTAGGCAAGTGCCTCTCCTGCTGAGTATGGAGGAGGACGATCTTGCCTTGGACAAGGCCGTCGAGAGCGGCGACACAGATCTCATGCTTTCGGTTCTGTTACAGCTGAAGAAGAAACTACCCCTCGCCGCCTTCTTCCGTGTCATCAACGCTCGACCGACGGCGACGGCACTGGTGGAATCGCTAGCGATGGAGGATGGCGATAACACGCTCCTCAAGGACCTCTACTATCAAGACGACCGCCGTATAGACGGAGCCAATGTCTTTATCCGCGAGTCACTTCGCCAGCCCGATGCACGGACGGCATCAGATAAGCTTGCCATAGCAGCGAAACTACTATCCGATTCGAGGGAGGCCTCGTTCGAGATGCACGCACTGAAGGAGGCAACGTCACTTCTACGGCTGCAGGAAGCGTTCGACCGTGACTTGACAGATTCATTCACGGGGCTTAGCGTCAATGAGACCATGTTCAAGCTGATCCGACTCGGATACCACGGACGAGCCAAGAAGATCCAAAGCGAGTTCAAGGTACCGGAGAATGTGGCATGGTGGATTCGGTAAGTGGATCACGGCAGACATGGGACATGGGACATGGGACATGCGGACGATGTCGGTCAATTTGGATGACGGCTAACACGGATGGTCCCGCAGGTTGCGAGCGCTAGTAGCAAAGCGGGAGTGGAATGAGATTGAAGAGATCGCGCGGGTCAAGAAGAGCCCTATTGGATGGCAGGTGAGTCGACTGCCGGGCAAACGCCAGTTCGCATCGGGAGGAGGAACTACATGCTGATAAGACACGCACCCTAGCCGTTTTACAACTTGACGCTCCAAGCGGGAAATTCGCGACTGGCGGCGGTGTTTGTGCCCAAGTGTGTGGGGCTGGAGCCTGGTGAGACTATCACGATGTATGAGAAGTGCGGGATGCGGGTCAAGGCTGCACAAGAGGCCGTGAGGCTGAAGAATGCGGATGAGTGGGAACGACTGCTAGAGGCAGCGGGCCGAACAACGCAAGATGGACGGGAGATCGAGAGGCTTGGGCAGACGGTATTTAAGAAGTAGAGCTGTATGATGGGGCAGTTTCGAGGGTAGGTGTGTTTGATGTGAGGGCATTCATAGATAATTAGTTATACGTTGTTTCCGGGAACGTTGTGGACTTGGAGATTAATTCCTAGTGATTGTACAGGTTGCCGACCTCGACTGCGAGAAGGGCTCGTGCAATACAAATGGGTTCAGACTGCGCGATGGAGACGATGAAGGAATCTTGAGTAGGCAGCTGGCGAGACTGCAGGCTTCTGGGCTGTGGTTTTAGGCTACTATACCAGAAGACGCCCTAGCTGAGGCTCGTGATGTTGAGACTTGAGAGTTGAGACAGCCAGACAAGCGTGAATCAAGGCTGGAATGCACATGCCAAAGTCTCTTGGGCGGCAGGTCCCGCGGCAGTTTCAGCTTAGCTATGGCCAGTCGTGCCGCGAAGCATAGCACATCCCCGCAGAGAACCTCGTGAACTAAACAACAAGGGCCCTGAGTCGAGGGAGGGGGGGGGGGTGGCGAAGGCGGCGAGGGTTCACGTGCCGGGGGCGCGACAGGGGATGGGGAGGTGTGGGTGGGTGATCGGAGGATCCCGATGGTTTGGGGAGAAAGTTGAACTCAATGGGAGAGGAAAAAAGAGGTGCAGTAGTAGTGTTGCGATGTGACCCAGGCAGATGATGCTCGCATGAGCCGTGAGCGAGTGGCATGACCGGGGGCTTGCGCGGGGAGGTGTGATGATATCATGGGGTTCGTTTGCCCTCATGGTAGTGAGCGGGGCCGCCCGTGCATTCCGGGTTGTGAAGATGAGTGCAAGATGATCAGGATATGTGCAAAGGAGCTAGGGAAATGGCATGAGCATGGGAGATGGGGAATTTGTTTGCTGTCAGTCAGTCAGGTCTGGTCGGCCCGCCCTCGTTGCCGTTTTGGGAGAGTTCTGGACCCGGGCAGTCCGGGGGAGGGGAGCCAGGCGGTGGCGAGCGGGCTTGAACAAAGGCACGCGGCTAGAACAGACGGATGCGCGCACACTTGGATTCCGGGTTACGGAGTAGAAGGCTGTGGTGAGAGAATACTTCCATCATCCGTGCGTGTCGTGATGATGCCATGGCTGGAGATGGAGGCGCGGCTAGCGGGTTGACTGACAGACGCCGAGTCAGCCCTGACGGAGACGGAGATGGACTGAAATGGACGGAACGGGGGTGTCTGTCACTGTGGCAGTGGGAGACACACTGTAGAATGCACTGCACTTTGAATGGGACATGGCTGAATCCTACTAGTGTTCATACAAGGCGAGGGAGATGTCCTCGAACCTACCAATCCTCGTCATCCGCGGCATCTCGCAGGCTGACATTTATTTACACGACAAATACGAATAACCTCGCCCTTCTGTACGAGCTGCCTCATGCAGAGAAGGAAGGGGTAAGCAACTGAATCAACGAATGAATGAATGGAACCACAACTCTTTGCACAGTCTGGGATCGGGGGGGGAGGGCGCGTCCTTCCACGCAACTGATAACTTCCCCTACTACCCACTCCCCCCTTTCAACTGTCACGTTGGGTATTCGTTCTGCCAAGACATTTGCTTGCTCGCAGAGGGCGGGCTGCTGCTTGCTGCGGGAATTCCGAATTTTCACGCCACTGGTTTGATATACGTAGAACGATAGTAGTACTATGAGCATGCTTGGTATAACTAGTAAATGCTGGTATAAATATTGGACATTTCACAGGGGCACAGGGATGCCGCTAGGTGGATGCTAATCCCGCTCCATCTGGACCGGGCTGGAACCTGGGTCGACGGCCGCTGGCTGGTGTCTGGTTTTCTGTAGCGTATGTACATAAGGAACGCAGATCTTGGTGGTGCATCGCAATTAATGGCCGGCGGGTTTTGCTTTGTTGCCTCTCCTTGTATTCGTACGTCGTACATATCCTTTGTTTCTGGTTCCCATCCGCGGATTGTCCATCTACAGAGCGACCCCCTCCCTCCCTCTTGGACCCCTGGCCCCAGCTGGTAAGGGAGCCATCTCCATTTATTATTATTCCCATTGACCTCTAGGCTTGTTGCTTCGCTGACTGGGGGTGCGGCACCAACCACCACCATCACCACCACCACTACAACCAAGCCCCCCCCCCCCCCCCCCCCCCCAAACCCACCCGCCGGCGCCGGCCTTGGACCTGGCCCAGGCCTTCCTCGGACCTACTAGTATATACCTGGGAAGTCACCTCGACGAGGGCCTCCAGATCCAGGACGGGCAGCGTCCGCTTCCGCGAAATACATCTCAATTCCCCCTGCCCGTCCGGCCGTAAACCCCCCTTCGCCTCTACCTCCCCTTCGCTAACAAAAACAACAACAACAACTTCACCTTCTCCTCCGTTTCGTTCTCCGGCGCCGTCATCCTCCCTCCCCCTCCCCGGATCCCGAGACGGAAACCAACTTGTCGCGCACGTGTTAGGACAGGAAACTTGGAAAACTTGTTGGACGAACCCACCAGCGCGCCCGCGAGCTAAGATCACACGGGGGGACATAACATCCACCTACCTGCAGTGCCGTCTGATTACCGCGACCTGGGGATAACATCAAAAAACACAACTAGCTTCTTGTTTTTGCGATCGAACCGTTCCGTCCTTCTTGCCTCCTCGGATCGCTTTATCCGCGCCTCGAGCCTACTACACCTAGCTTCGTGTCTCAGTCGCCCCTCTCTCGTCCGCCCAAGTAGCCACTGCGTCCGGCCCGTCCTCCATCGCCGTCTTCAGCCTGGTCGCTTTGCCTCTCCCATCCAACGCAGAAGCAGGGTTGACGCGAAGCTTCTTCCTGGCTTAGCTTTAGAATCGGTTCGTCTTTGTTGACAAAAAGGGACCTCGCACCGTCCATTTCCTGTTTCTCTCTTTTGCTTCTCCCACCTCGTTCCAAAGAAGCCTCCCCCCCCCCTGCGTCGTCTTCGGCCGCCCATCCGCCACCGTCAACACCTCGTCTCCCTCGGGCCTTTCTGGTCTGCCCAGCTTGTACGGTCCAATGTTCACGCCGCCCATCTCGTCGCCGCCAGGCCCTCCGCCGCCCATGGCCTCGGTGGCGACATCGCGGCCCAGCCGCCTGCGCGGGCTCAGCTACCTGCGCAGCTACACGCAGAACCACCTGCTGTCCCGCGACGGCCACAGCGCTGGCAGTGGTACTACTGGTACTGGTACTGGTACTGGTAGCGGCAGCGGCAGTGGCAGTGGGAGCACGTCCCCCAACCGACAGCACACTGCCAGCCTCACGCGATCGCTGAGCCATTCACCAACTGCGACTGGTCCACAACCGCCCGCCGTCGTTAACCACTTGACCCTCGTCAGTTCCACGCCCGATCCCGTGAGATTTATTCCTTCGTCGGCCGCCAACACGAACACCACCGCCACGCCGCCCGTTGCCTCGCCCGTTCCCGCACCCGTATCCAGTCCCTCTGCTGCCACTCCCGCTACTTTTCCCGCGCTTGCACCTGCACCTGCGAACTCTTCGTCCTCCGCTTCCTCGCAACACCACTCATCAGCCGCCGACGGCCAGAACCCCGCTACCGCAACCTTCACCTCCACCTCTACCGCCGACGACCAGCCCGCCATGACGAGAAGACGAGCCTCCACCGTCACCGACGCAGCCTCCCCCGCTGTCCCTGACACCACGCCTTCAATTCGCTTTTCCGCCTACTACGACCCGCGTTCCACCCGCCCGTCACTCACTTTCCCCCCCATCTCCAGGACTCTGCCCACCGGCTCGGAAAAGATCCGCGTTGGTCGCTACTCCGAGCGAGACAGCCACTCCATGGCCAACCTGCCCGGTAACCAACCCTCCGGCGCCCCTGTTGGCTTTAAGAGCAAGGTCGTCAGTCGTCGACACTGCGAGTTTTGGTACGAGGACGGCAAATGGTACATCAAGGATGTTAAAAGCTCCTCCGGCACGTTCCTCAACCACATCCGCCTGAGCCCTCCCTCCCAGGAGAGCAAGGCCTTTCCCGTCAATGACGGCGATATTGTCCAGCTGGGCATCGACTTCAAGGGCGGTGAGGAAATGATTTTCCGCTGCGTCAAGATGCGCCTGGAGCTCAACCGGGGCTGGCAGAATAAGCTCAACACGTTCAAGTACGTAATTTTCACCCGATGAAACACACCGCCCCGATCTCATTTGCTGACATCATTGGTAGCATGGCCGCACACAAGAGGCTGCAGACAATGGCCACAAGCGGAGCGGCGGGCTCCAGCTCCCAGGATTGCTCAATATGCCTGAGCTCTATCGCCGTCAGTCTTACTTGAAACCCCGCCCTTGCGGGAGCCGACGAGTCCCCCCCCCCCTGCTAACATGTCTCTAGCCGTGCCAATCCTTGTTCGTGGCACCGTGCTCCCACACATGGCACTTCAAATGCGTGAGATCGCTGCTCATGTCACCGCAATACCCAATCTTCATTTGCCCCAACTGCCGCGCCGGCGCCGATCTCGAAGCAGACGTGGACGAACTCGCCGAGGAGTGGCAGCAACTTAAGAGTGAAGAGCAGGCAGAAGCCAACGCAGAGGCGGAAGCCGGCGCCACGCCCGCAACCGAGGAAACCCCCTCGTTGCCTGCCGAGGTCGAGACGCCGGAAGCCGCAACATCGGAGCGAGACTTATCTGACGCCCACGACGATGCCATGGACGTGACGGTCAACATTACGCCAGAAAGTCCTCAGCGAGGGATCCTACCACACACAGCCTCCGAGCCCCTGCCCATTAGGAATGCGGCATCTGGGGCTGGCCGACAGTTTGCCTTGCGCGATAGCCGCACCCCATCACCGCCAGGACTGAACGGTACGGAAGGCCCCATCACTCCGAGGAATAACGCTGGACCCTGGGTCTTTGACGGGAGTGCTGGCCGCAACGCGGACGCGACGACAGCAGAGATGCGGAGCCTTGACGCCGCCGCAGACATGGACGTAAACGGATCTCGCCCCAGCGATGACTCGGGCTCTCGATGAGGATGTGATGCCAGAAGATACCAAGATTGATCTTATACACCTCGTTGCATAGAACAGTCTTCACCCGGATGTCGACGTATTTTGATTGCCCTAACTGGAAGGCGTAACCGGCGGATTTATCCCCTTTTCTGACATCATGGCGACGGCGTCCCTTCTTTTCTCTCCTAATCGGGCGGGCTTACAATCATGCAAAGCACAGGCGTTGCGGGGAGTTTTTGTTTTGTTTTGCTTGTTGATAATTCTTTTTCTACGTGGTACCAAAGAATCAAACGCATACTTCGGGAGGTTCCCCCCCCTTTTTTTGGGCATGGCGGCACAGCAATCTTGTCAACGGAAGACTACCACTTATTTTTTTTTTCTGGGTTTGAGAGATGGAAGATGATCATGACCTGGCATGTCATATATATAAACTGGGCTGGGAAACACGTGGTGGATTGCTGGAAGGTTGATAATAAGATGGATTACATATAAATACCACGTTGAATGCCCTGTATATTTTGAGCACAAGCACTTGCTGTAGAAGGCATAGCAATGGCATTTTTATCGTAGCATATTCTTGTTTTTATACGTATAAGTGAGTTGAACCTTGTTACCGAAGCAATGAAGCAATACCAGCGCCTTGCTTTGCTGTTAAATGACCTAAATCCGCCAGCCCCGCGGCAGCTTGTTCTCGGGGTTTTGATGGCTGCACATGATGCATAAGATGACGTCAAGAGATACCATTGACAAAACCGAAGACAATAGTCAACGTGACTAGAACGGATGGCATACCGTAAGATCTCATAGGATACGTACACCTTAACGTCCCCAGTTTTCCGCAAACCCGCCAAGTCCCAGTTATATCAGTGGTCAGGACATGGGTTTGTGGAGACTCTGAGGTGTACGAATCCTGTGAGATCTTATGTAGGTATGGCAGTTACTCATACAAAAGTTGGATGAAATGTATATCGCTAATTTTCCGGATATACAGAACCATTTGTACAGGCCGGCCTCGCATGCATCTCAGAACTGAATAGAACGACCCTGGACCCTGCTACTCCCCCTTTCCCTTTTTTCTTTTCAGTGCCTGCCCTTGAAAACTCGTTGATGAACCGCGTTCAGTGGGCTGACTGCTAGTCGCCGTTGCTGTGATGCTGTGGGGGTGCCGTGGGGAGGCCTGTGGCGGGGGTCCAAGTGGACCTGAGCCCGTGTAAGCCCCCAGTTCCAGTCTACAGCTTGAGTGCTGAATAGACGATGGTGATGTACGGCCTCGTCTGACTTTGCATATTTGAGCAATGATGCACAAAACGGCACACAGTAGACAAAGACCAAAAACCACCAGTGTAAGGTTCACTCTGTACAGGCCAAAGTCCGTGTGAGTACCAAGGCCCGCCGAGGGATGGATGAATCTCCGTTGGATGAATCCATGTACTGTATCTAGAGCACCCATCTTGACGTGTGGCGGCGGCAATACATCTTCGAGGCTGCTTCTGGATATGGGAACCGGGAGCGGCCTGTTTGCCAATGCTTGTCGGTCACCGAATTTGCGCAACTTCTCTCCTATATCAATTGAACATATCAGATCCTCAAGCTCTGATGCCTGCACAATGGCTCAGCGTTCTTGTGTAACGGCTCACACGAGCTCGTGATTCCCCCGTAATATACTTTTGTTAACTTGATCGTAAAATTTGCTAATTACGTAGTTGAAGCCGCTGCTAGTAAACTCGCACTCGTCCCTTATAGTGGTAACGGGCCGAGGCGGGCGCCTTTTGAGCCTCAAGCGCGTACCTGATCCGGCGGTGGTAGCTTTGGCAGAGCGGGAGATTGAGGGACTAATATACTGTAATCTATCCTTTATTCTCTATTACAGGCTGAATGAACAAATGTTGACACCCATGTATTGCCAGACGTGATGATGGACCACTACAGTTCTCTCCCATCAGCAACGTCCGGCACCGAGATGATCCGGCCTATCGCCGAACCGATACCGCGGGCGCCGGCATAATATTTTGGCTGGGGGGGGCAAATTTCCACGGGCTAGAGGCAAAGTCGCAAACCTATTGCTAATCCAAAAGTCCACCAAAGGCACGCAAGCATTGCATCGCATCGCACCGCATTGCTGCAAAGCCATTCCACATCGTCGGACTAGCAGCGCAACATGTTGCGACAATTCAGTGCACGCCTGTCCCCCAGGGTTCGAGCCCCGAGCTCGCGCCTCTCGGGGCAGACTTCCAGGTGGTCGTCGTTGTCTGCTCGCAGGTCCATGGCCACAGTGGCCAAGGTATGAACAAGCCAGCTCCTCCCTACCCATGCGAAAAATACGGCCGCTGATGGCTGGACCCAAAGGATCCCACCGAGTTAGACGAACTGACGACGCTCCCCAATGGCCTCCGCGTCGCCTCCGAGGCACTTCCCGGCTCCTTCTCCGGCGTGGGTGTCTACGTCGAGGGCGGCTCCCGCTTCGAAAACGAAGCCCTCCGCGGCGTCTCCCACATCATGGACCGCCTCGCCTTCAAGTCCACCTCCAAACGCTCCGCCGACGACATGCTCGAACAGGTCGAAGCTCTCGGCGGCAACATACAGTGCGCCAGCTCCCGCGAGTCGATGATGTACCAGGCCGCCACCTTCAACAATGCCGTGCCTCAGACCGTCCAGCTACTTGCCGAGACGATCCGAGACGCTCAAATAACCGACACCGAAGTTGCTGAGCAGATCGAGACCGCCCGCTATGAGATCCGCGAGATCTGGAGCAAACCCGAGCTCATTCTGCCCGAACTCGTGCACACGGCCGCCTACAAGGACAACACGCTGGGGAACCCGTTGCTGTGTCCGGAGGATCGGCTGGCCAGTATTAACCGCAACAGCGTTCAGATGTACCGTGATCTTTTCTACCGTCCAGAACGAATCGTTGTGGCATTTGCCGGAGTGGAGCACAGCGAGGCCGTCCGGTTGACGAAGAAGTTCTTCGGTGACATGAAGAGCGAGCCGATATTATCACGGACAGGCTCGGAGACGAGCGACAGCGAACTGTCAGGGAGCGAGCCAAGCACATCGCCTCTCTCTTCATCACCATCGTCGTCTGCATCCTCACCTAACCTGCTCTCCAAGATCCCCTTCTTGAAAAACATCTCCACCTCAGCCTCTAAGAACGCCGCCGTCCTCAACACTCCCCCCTCCCAGCTCGACATCCAGCGGCCAGCTCACTACACCGGCGGCTTCCTCTCTCTGCCGTCGCAACCTCCTTCGCTCAACGGCCAACCCACCTTCACCCACATTCACGTCGCCTTCGAGGGTCTACCTGTCGCTTCCGAGGACATCTACGCCCTGGCTACGCTGCAGACCTTGCTCGGTGGCGGCGGCTCTTTCTCCGCCGGCGGGCCTGGCAAGGGCATGTACTCGCGCCTCTATACTAATGTCCTCAACCAGTACGGCTGGGTAGAGTCGTGCATTGCCTTTAACCATTCCTACACCGATTCCGGTCTCTTTGGCATCTCGGCTTCATGCCTGCCTGGGCGTACCTCCGCCATGGTCGACGTCATCTGCCAGGAGCTACGGTCTTTGACCCTCGAGACAGGATTTTCGCGCCTGCAAAGCGGCGAGGTTGAGCGTGCCAAGGCCCAGCTACGATCCAGCCTGCTCATGAACCTCGAGAGCCGAATGGTCGAGCTTGAAGACCTTGGGCGTTCCATCCAGGTTCATGGTCGCAAGATGCCCGTACAAGACATGTGCAAGAAGATCCAAGGCGTGACCATCGCCGACCTGCAACGCGTGGCTCGGATCGTCCTCACCGGCAAGACGAATAACCCAGGAGGAGGCAGCGGTGCCCCTACCGTCGTGCTGCAGGAGGCCCAGGCGTACGGTGTCAGCAACCACACCATGACCTGGGACCAGATCCAGGACCGAATCGAGAGCTGGAAGCTCGGCAGCCGGAAATAGGTGACCCAGTCTCGGCATCCACCGTCACTCAGTGCTTTGCGTCTTGACCGGCGAAGCTCTAAGCAGTGCTGGGCCGTATTGGGGAACAACTCTTGATATCAGGATATAGAAACCCAAGACGCCCACCAACGCCAACTTGAATGAGGAAAGAGGAGGTTGTATTATAAAGATCTTGTACAGCATATAACGCACGGGATGAGTCAACGAGGTGTGGCGTGGTGGACAACACGAGCCATGTTGGGATGTGGCACGCATGCGTATGAAGGAAACTGGCATGAAAACAGCATCATTGGGTGATTCTCTACTAGACTAAAATAAACCTGTACATCGACCGGATGGCGAAATGAGCAATGTTGAATGAAGTGTATTTGCTAGATATATATATATGCAGTCTACTAATGTGATGTTACCAAAACTCCGAATCGCTCCCGGTATTCGCTGTAAGTTGAGTCTTCCTAATCTACCTGTACGCTGTGCGCCCCCGATCCGATCCGATTCTTTCCTTGTCCCTTGCCCCTGGTCCCGTGCTCCGTATTTGGGTTATATTCTGCAAGGGTATAAATCGTATTCCTGTAATGGGCTGGCTTCTTCTCTGTTGAGGGTAACGATGTGGCCGTTATAGTTTTGACCGGAGGGCTTCAAGCCGATATTTCACGTCCTTGAGAGCTTTATTGGTGGGCTTCCAGTCGTCGAACTGACGTAGCAGCTCATCTGCCTCAGCACTAAGCTCCGTCCTCACGAAGTCCTCCTCGAGCAGACCGCGCATGATCCACGGGAGGACGTATGGATTCGGGGAGGTGAGTGGCCCTTGACGAGCGGAGATGTCGCAAGGTGGCGGGGCATGGGCGGGGGCGGTCTCGAGAGCATGTGAGATGGCGAGGTCGTAGACGGCGTCATCGAAGTAAATGCGAGAATGGCCGGCGCCAGAGTAGAGCGAGCCAGCGAGGGGGATGGACAGCTCGCGAATAAGGCCGTGGTCGGAGACGCCGAGGTTGCGCAACTTGAGGGCAAAGCCGACGAGGTGGGCGATGAAGTCGGGGGCGTGGACGCGGCGGTCGATGAAGACGGCGCGATAGATGTATGGGTGGTGAGCGGGGGAATATACGGCAGACTGTACAACATGTTAGTGAACAAGCTAAATGCACATCAAGATATAATAACTCACTTCCATGGGTACTAACTGATCGTCAATACTGCCAATAAAGGTGATGCGAGCCCCGTAATCTAAGACGTGCTTCAAGGATGTCTCGAAGCGCTTCGAATTATCGCTTTCCGCGTTGCTAAAGTCCCAAAGCTCCGCTGCCGAGCCCATTAGGAGACTGGACTTGATGTCTGGGAACGGCCCCAGTGAGACGCCGGCCATGGCACAAACACCAATCTTGGCGTTGGTGATGATCCCGAGATCAATGAGCTTCTCAAGAAGCATGATGCTTACGGGGACACCCTGAGAATGACACGCAATGACGATGAGGTCTGCGCTGCGGATGTGATCGATCCAGTTGAGCATGAGCTTCCAAAGATTTTCCACTCGGTCCTTGATCTTTCCCTCACCCTCCAGGGCAACCTTTTCTATCTCGCAATCGCCGCAGCCATGGTCCTCGGCCCACCGCCGGATGGATTCGGCGCAGAGACCCGCGAAACGTAGTGAAGTGCCGGTGGGCTGACCGATCATAGGTCGGAGGTAGCTGGCGGGGAAAAGGCCGTGTACACCGATGGCGATGGCCTTGCGAATCTTTGGTGGATCTTTGACGCGGATAATGTGGTGTACTGGTGACTGTTGGGTGCGGAGAAGGAATTGTGTGATTTGCTTGAGAATGGACGGGTTGTCTTTCATCCGATATGTGCTGGAGAAGGATGGAAGTAAAAGATTACTGGAGAGCCTTGCTGAAGATTCGGACTCGGCGATGGACTGATTTGAAGAATCGACTCTCGCAGGAGGCCCATTTGGCTGGTTGATGTCTTGTGGAATGGGGGCTGTGCTGGTTGGTGTTGACGCGCCGGAGGGCGATGCTGATGGGGAGTCAATTTCCATGGACTGTGGCCTCAGTCGTTTGGTCCTCCGCCAGCTTGACTTTCCTCCTGTTTGGATATCCTTCGGCCTGGATATTGCTTTGGCTGGTTTGGACGGAGTTTGAGACATATCACACTCCTCCATGGGTTTGGGGTGAGCCTCAGAGCCGTCGCCAATTACCGCAATCTCTCCCGTCTCTCCCGTCTCTCCAGTCTTTCCAGTCTTTCCAGTCTTTCCAGTCTCAGCGGCTGGTCTTCCCTTTGCTTTGGGTGAGTCCTTGGACCAGAACGCCCAGGTAGAGCCTGCTTGAGGTGACGCTACATGTTCATGTGGAGACGGGGGTGCATCTGGGATTATAACATCTTCAGACGTAGGTCCTGGTGCCGGCTCTGGTTGGAAATCGGGGGTCGGCTTGTCGTTGCTCGTTTGTTCGGTGGATGACTGCCAGAAACCAAACCAGGATGTGGCGGGCGCGCTTTTGGCGACTAGTGGCGAGGCAGGTTCAGGGGGTTCAGTCTGAGACGGAGGAGTGACTGGTCGAGGTTGCTCGACTTCTTTCGTGGGATCAGGGTTTATTTCCGTCATTTCGGGTGCCGGAGGAGTAGACGAAGCCTGTGTTTCTGTGAATGGAGTCCTAGCTAGCCAACCAAGCCACCCAGACGTTGGAGTTGGCCGGGAGGTAGTGACAGGCGAAGGAGTCTCGGGGGTCGGTTTGGTATCATCGTCTTGTGGTTTGGGGACCTCGGACTGGGGGGCCTCGGGTTGAGAGACCTCGGGCTGAGGAATCTCGGGGTCAGGCTGCGGACCTTCCGCGTCTCGAGTATCGTCGCTCGCCATCGCGTCATCGGGTTTGGCCTCGGGGATTTTGGGCAATCCTCGAATCGTCCCGCTCGTACTGTAGAGGCTGGCCGCGTCGTCTGCCTTCTTAGACTCAAATCGGCTCAGATCGGATGTCTTTGTCGGCTTGACAGTTCCGCCAAGGATGTGTTCTTTGGCTACTGACGTCGACGCCGTCGCCTTTGGTGCTCTCGGCCAAGACCCGTACCAGCTCTTGGTCTTACGGATCTATCAGAGAAGGCGTGTTAAACCGGGCGAACAACAAGACAAAACATGGTCGAGGAGTCGAAGAAGCATACCTCGTGTTGTTTCTCTTGTCCAGGTGCGCCGCTTCCGTTGGTGTGTCGTGAAGGCGACATCTGCTGGTCGCTGTGTGATCGCTCCGACGTTGCTGGGGCTTGTGACAGTGACGTAGCGCCCTCGGCGGTTGGGACGGCCTTTGGCATGTTCTTTGGGGTCGCTTCCGCCGGATTTGGGCGCGCCCTCTTTCGGGGAAGCATCACGGAGACAAGGAAAGAGTAGAAGCGTCCATGGGAGTGGGACATGCGTCGACGTAGCCTTGGGCGTTGGTGTCGCGCTGCGTCTGTAGGGCGATTTAGTCTAGGTGCATGTGTTAATGAGCGTGCCTAGCGATGGCGGTTTATTATAGCGAGAGTGCCTTATCAGGCCCTCGCCCCTCCACCGCCAAATCAGGCTTAGATCGCTGGAGATACAAGGTACAAGCTTTCGAGGCCCCTGCTCATTCCACATCTTGGACCCGAGGGCCTGGACAGTGCGCCGGAGCCGGGAAAACTTACTACCTGCTATCCACCCGTTGTCCGTGCGCTTATCGTTATCGCCTTATCGCCTGTCCCGCCAGTCGAAAAAAATTCGAGCCATGATTTTCTAGGTACAATCCCACCCTCAGAAGCGACGCAGCACTTGGTGATGCGCCAGCAGATTTAACAATGAGCAACCTCAAGCGAAAGGATGCCCCCGGTGGCAATCCTCCTGCGAAGGCACCCAAGAACACCAAGGAAGCGAGGCCCTCCAAAACGGAACGCCCCAGCAAGGATGCGACGTCCGCTGCAAAGTCCCCCAAACCCAAGAAGAGCTCCGCCGAAGTTCCTGAAACCGGCCCCGTCGTCTCGGTCTTGAAGGAGGAGGAGCCAATGTTCCCCCGAGGCGGTGGCAGTGTTCTCACACCCCTCGAACAGAAGCATATCCAGCTCGAGGCCAAGGCCGATGCTCTTCGCGACGAGGAATTTAACACCGGCGGCAAGGCGCTCAAGAAAAACAAGCGGAAGTCGGCACTGAAGGGTGACAAAAAGGGTAGCAAGAAAGACACTGATGAGGAGGATGCCATCCGAGTTGAGAGTCTCAGCTTCACGGTAGGCTCTGCCATTTACCAGAAGTGTTTGCTCACCACTGACACTGTATAGAAACTGGTTAAGGGCTCTCTCGTCCTCGGACAGGTCTCCCGGATCAACAACCTCGATATCGAAGTCGCCCTACCCAACAATTTGACCGGCCATATTTCAATCGTGGCTGTATCGGAGCAGCTGACGGAACGACTGCAAAAAGATGCGGCGGAGAACGATAAGGACGAGGATGAGGACGATTCTTCAGATGAGGATGGCATTGATCTCAAGTCCATTTTCGCGATTGGCCAATATCTTCGAGTTTCCGTTTTGTCCACGATGGAAGAGGCTGCTACCGGAAAGAACAAGCGACGAATCGAGCTTTCACTGCGACCTGCCGAGGCCAACTCCGGACTCGAGAGGAGCGACGTGGTTGCCAATAGCACGGTCATGGCTTCAGTTATCAGCGTTGAAGACCGAGGATTTCTCATGGATCTGGGAATCCCCAAACTCAGCGCCTTCCTTCCCAGAACCGAAATCGACCCGACCATCGACGAGCAGCGACTGCAGCCTGGCGGCGTCTTCCTCTGCCAGGTCACCTCCAAGGGTGCGAACGGCAAGATTGCCCAGCTGACTCTGTTGCAAAAGAAGCTCGGCAACCCCAAGGCTGTTCCCAACGACGCAAACACCATCAGCGCTTTCCTCCCAGGTACCCTTGCCGACGTCCTAGTGTCCAACACTGATCGAAGAGGATTTGCCGGAAAGGTACTGGGTCATCTCGATGTCACAGCCGATCTTATTCACTCAGGAGTTGGCCCCTCGGGTGTCAGCCTTGACTCGACTTACAAGATTGGCTCAAGAGTCAAGGCAAGAGTCATTTGCAACTTTCCTACATCCAGGGAACCTAAGCTTGGAATTTCTCTGCTCCCCCACATCACAACCCTCGAACAGAAGCGACCATCGAAGAAAACCGACGCCACAAAGCTTCCTACCGATTTGCTACCGATCTCTTCACTGGTAGAGAAGTGCACTGTTCGCCACGTCGAGGCCGAAATTGGTCTGTATGTAGATGTTGGTATCCCCGGTCTGAGCGGATTTGTCCACATTTCTCGCGTCAAGGATGGCAAGGTTGACGCCTTGTATGAGTCGAGCGGCCCATATAAGGTCGGATCTGAGCACAAGGGACGTATCATCGGATACAACGAGGTGGATGGCGTCTTCCAGGTCTCTTTCGAAAAGACGGTTCTGGAGCAGCAGTACCTGCGGCTCGAGGACGTCCCCATCGGAGCGGTTGTCACTTGCAGCGTTGAAAAGGTGGTCATTGGTGAGGATGGAGTCAGCGGTCTCATCCTGAAGGTCGCCGAGGGCATTTCCGGATTCGTTACTGAGCGGCACCTGTCCGATGTCCATCTTCAGCATCCTGAGAAAAAGTTCCGACAAAGCATGAAGGTCAAAGCCCGGGTTCTTTCCACGGACCTGTCCAAGAAACAGATGCGCCTTACACTCAAGAAGACACTAGTCAACTCAGAGGCGCCTGTTATCAAATCTTACGAGGACGTCAGTGTTGGCATGCAGGTTCCTGGTACTATTGTCAAAATCCAGCCCAATGGTGCTTTCATTCAGTTCTTTGGCTCGCTCAGGGGCTACTTGCCTATCTCGGAGATGAGCGAGGCTTACATCCGCGATCCTAACGAGCACTTCCGTGTTGGTCAAGTCGTCAGTGTCCATGCTCTTGATGTCGACCCCGAGACTAAAAGGCTTGTGGTGTCCTGCAAGGACCCCTCTGCTTTCGGCCTCGATAAGCAGAATGCGCTCAAGGCTTTGCAACTCGGGGACATTGTCTCAGCCAAGGTCACACAGAAGACGGAGGATCAAATCTTCGTTGAGCTTGACAGCGGATTGAAGGCCATTCTCCCGGTTGGTCATCTTACCGACAAGTCTACCTCCAAGAATCAATATGCCTCGAAGCGAATCGCCGTGGGCCAGACCATCTCCGACTTGATGGTCATTGATAAGAATGAGAACCGCCGAGCCATTATCCTCACTCAAAAACCAAGCCTCATCACCGCTTCCAAGAACAAGTCCCTACTCACCAACTTCGAAGATGCCAAGGAAGGCAAGGTTCTTGCAGGATTTGTGCGCAACGTCACTCTTACTGCTGTCTTTGTTCAGTTCGCCGGGAATCTGAATGCGCTGCTACCCAAGTCCCGGCTTGCTGCCGATGTGCAAGCCCTGCCTGATTTTGGTATGCAGAAGTACCAGTCTATTGAGGTCAAGGTCCTTTCTACGCTCCCGGATCTAAAGCGAATCATGGTTGCCCCTGTTGACTTTGACGAAAAGGCCGCCGAGTCAAAGAAGAAGACCAAGGCGGCTGCCTCCGATGACTTGGAAGTTGGCAGCGTTGCTGAGGCCAAAATTACCTCAGTCAAGGATACGCAGCTCAACGTGCAACTTGTCGACAGCCAGACCCAAGGCCGCATTGATGTTTCGCAGGTATTCGACACCTGGGAGGACATTACCGACCCTAAGGACCCTCTCGACAAATTCAGCAAGAAACAGGTGCTCAAGGTTCGGGTCATGGGAGTTCATGACGCCAAGGATCACCGCTTCTTGCCTTTCTCCCACCGCTCGGTTCACTCGGTCTTGGAGTTGACCGCAAAGCCAAGGGATTTTGAGGCTGATACTCTTAAGCCCCTGTCTCTGGACCAGCTCAAGGTTGGAGATAGCTACGTCGCCTACGTCAACAACTGTACCCCCCAATACCTTTGGGTCAACCTGTCACCCTCGGTTCGCGGCCGAATCTCCGCAATGGAGGCTTCCGACGACTTGTCTCAGCTCAACGACCTCGAGTCCAACTTTCCAGTTGGCTCAGCCTTGAAGGTCAGGGTTACCGCCGTCGATGTCCGGAACAACCGCCTAGACCTGTCTGCTCGCTCTTCTAGTGCATCAGAGGCTATCAACTGGAGTGCTTTGAAGCAGAACATGGTTCTTCCTGGACGAGTGACTAAGGTCAACGAGCGCCAGATCCTCGTCAAGCTTAGCGAGCAGGTTTCTGGCCCCGTACACCTTCCCGATATCGCCGACAACTATGACGATGTCAACACCACGAACTACAAGAAGAACGACATTGTCCGTGTGTCGATTGTCGAGCTGGATCAGAGCAACAAGAGGCTCCGGCTTTCTACCCGTCCTTCTCGCATTATGAGCTCTACTCTCCCAGTCAAGGATAAAGAGGTCAACGAAGTATCGCAGCTGAATACTGGAGACATCGTTCGAGGCTTTGTCAAGAATGTCGCCGACAAGGGACTGTTCGTCCTTCTCGGTGGACAGGTCACTGCGCTCGTGAAAATCTCGAACTTATCCGATAGATTTTTGAAGGAGTGGAAGGATCACTTCCAAATTGACCAACTCGTCAAGGGTAGAGTCATTGCTATCGATGCCATCACACGTCATGTCGAGCTAAGTTTAAAGTCATCCGTCGTTGACGATGACTACACCCCTTTAATTACCTTCAACGACGTCAAGGAGGGCCAGATTGTGACCGCAAAGGTTCGTAAGGTCGAGGAGTTTGGAGCGTTCATTCTCATCGATAAGTCTGCCAATGTCAGTGGTCTCTGCCATCGTTCTCAAATGGCTGAGAAGCCCGTCCAGGATGCTACCAAGTTGTACAAGGAGGGCGATGTCGTTAAGGCCAAGGTTCTCGAAGTCAACTCCAGCAAGAGGCGAATCACTTTTGGTTTGAAGCCTTCTCTCTTTGACGATGACACTGATATGGATTCGGACGGATCCGAGCAGGGCGCTGTTCTTGAGGATGATGAGGACAGCGACGACGATTTGGAAATGGCGGATGGTGGTGTCGAAATTATCGGCACTGATAATGTGGACGACTCTGATGAGGACGAGGATGAGGACGAGGATGATGAGGGTGAGGACGATGAGGACGACGACGACGACGACGAAGATGATGATGACGAAGAGATGGAGGACCGACCCACCAAGAAGACCAAGGGACTAGGCGGCGGCAATAAGTCAGAGTGGGCTGCTGATCCTTTCGCAAACTCCGAGTCGGAGTCTGAGGAGAAGCCCAAAGGCAGCGAGAAGACGAAGAAGAAGCGAGGCAAGACGGAGATACAGGTCGACAGGACTGCGGAGCTTGATGCGAATGGCCCTCAGACTTCCAGCGATTACGAGCGACTTTTGCTGGGACAACCTGACTCATCCGAGCTCTGGATCGCCTACATGGCGTTCCAGATGCAAGTGAGCGAGCTTTCAAAAGCCCGTGAGGTGGCCGAGCGAGCTATCAAGTCCATCAACATCCGAGAGGAGACGGAAAAGCTCAACGTCTGGGTTGCGTTCCTCAACTTGGAGGTTGCGTACGGCAACAAGGCGACGGTGGAGGAGGTGTTCAAGCGGGCTTGCCAGTACAACGATGAGCAAGAGGTCTTTGAGCGACTGGCTAGCATTTACATCCAGTCCGAGAAGCTCAGGGTAAGTTCTTGGACGATTTTGAGCAAGGTACACTGCTAATCTTTTTCCAGGCTACTGATGATCTGTTTGAACAAATGGTCAAGAAGTTTGGTGCCAAGTCTCCCAGTGTGTGGCTGAACTACGCCCACTTCTTGCACGTCACACGCAAGGACCCTGCGAAGGCGCGAGCCCTTCTCCCCAGGGCCACTCAGCAGCTCGCCAGCCAGCATAGTCAGAGCTTGGTCAGCCGGTTCGCGGCGCTGGAATTCAGATCCCCCAACGGCGAGCCGGAGCGTGGCCGGACCATGTTCGAGGGCCTCCTCGCGGCCTGGCCCAAAAAGGGCGACCTCTGGAACCAGCTGCTGGATCTCGAGATTGGCATCGCCGGCGCAGATGCGGATCTGACAGCGGTGAGGGACGTCTTCGAGCGGAGGACGAGGGTCAAGGGTCTCAAGCCGCAGCAGGCGGAGAAGTGGTTCAGGAGATGGGCGGCCTGGGAGGAGAAGCTGGACCCCAAGGGCAAGGACAAGGTGATGGCCAAGGCTCAGGACTGGGCCGTCTCGTTCAAGGCGAAGAAGGAGGCTGCGGCGGCTGCTCAGGACGAGGAGATGGAAGAGTAGCGTGTCTGATGGCCTAGTTTCATTTTCGGATACCATTAAAGGATGCCAAAAGTTATTAAAGAGGTCGTTGTTCATAATGAATGTTCACATGCTCCATGGAGTGAGAGTATCTTTGGCCGGTTTGTTAACTCGGGTACCATTGCTGCTTGTTGTGATATCGCAATCCTAGGTGTGAATGTGGTGCTAGTATGGAAGCCAATGAGGCTCGTCACATCCGCCACCGTGAGAACTAAGAAACAATCCGTCCAAGCTCACGGGAAACGTTGCAGCAGAAAGGAGGATTTCTTATGGCGTCAGTCTGGTGACCTGGCACCTCGCAAACCATCCGCCGCATTGTGGAGAGCGCATGATGCGGACCTCTTCGTACGAGCTCGTGTCCAAGGCGACGACCATGGTTCTGGTTGAGCGGTTAAGAGCCGAGGGTCGTCAGCCAGCTCATCTGGCATTTGAGATGCTTGCAATTCACAAGAACGGTAGGCATACAAGATGACGACGGGCCGGGGGGACCTTTGCATAATCCGTATCCCTCTTGCAATGTCACAGCACGGGTCGTCATATGATTTCGATCCCATGCCAGCTGCACGCCGGGAAACAAGTCGACGAATATCCCCCGGCTCGCATAGGGACAGATAGAAGCCGCCATCGGGCTGCCGCGACGTCGCTCTCCTCCCCGCTGACGATGAGGCGAGTCGGCCCGCAGCTGACGGCGGCGAGTTGCCGGACGTGTCGGCACATGGGGAGGGAGGTGGTGAGCACTAGCAGGCTGTTGGATGGCAGGTGCCGGAGAGGAGAATACGAGAGTCTGGGGCCATAAATAGACGGTTGGTGATATGCAGGGAGGGCGCAGTTGTTTTGGTGTAGATATCAATATAAAGGACATGTAAAGGAGCTGGCCATGTGGTTGAAGCATCATTCACAACCACAACCACAACCACTCACTTCCTTCAACACCACCAACCAACCAAACATCCCCCCCTTCGCAGAACCCAGCACCCAGCAACAACAAAAATGCGTCCATCTCTCACTTCCGCCGCCGCCGCCGCCCTCCTTGCCGTCGCGCAGGCACGCATCACCGGCATCGCGGTGCCGTCCACCATCAAGCCGGGCGACACCTTCGACGTCATCATCGAGAGCTCCAACTACATCCAGGCCGTGTACGACGTGGCCATCGCCGTGGGGTACACGGCCGGCGAAGGACACCCGGGCTACTTGGCCAACGTTGCCGATTCCTTCTACCTCGGACCTGGTAAGTCTCTTTGCCGTGTGGGAGAAGGGGGGAGATGCGGCAGTTGGCTGATAGAACGGCGTAGACGAGTCGAACCAGCTGCAGAACTTCAACAAGACCATCACTGTTCCCGCCTCGGTTGCCAAGGGGAAGGGCCTGGTGTCCGCTTCGCTGTTTAGCCTGTACGGAGCCTCCGAGGGGGCTACGCTTTCCGACTACAATGTTACCGTGACCTTTGGTGACGAGACGAGCAAGAAGTACAGCACCAGTCTGTAAGGGTCAACGGTTGCCGCGGGTATAGCTCTGGAGGACTCTAGATAGAGCAATGTGACGTGCAAAGAATGAAAAAACAGCTGCCTCCTCGTATCGGTTCCTTCGGCTCTGTTGATGGTCTTGAATTGTTTTCTCTAGGTAGGGTATCGTCTATATCAAAATGCCTCTCCCAAAGTCGCATCGCTATGCACCTTTACAAAAAGCCCTTCGCACTGACTGCATGGTCTCTGACCTATGCTCACTTCAGCTTGGGCTTGACGACCTGCATCCCGTTGGCGCTGCCCCAGACGCTGTCGCTCACCTTGGCCGGAATCTTCCTCCCGCGGAGCCGCTGGTCGATCAGCCACATGCCCACGACGAACTCCTGGCGTCCGAGCATGCCGCGCCCCTGGCGGTCGACCAGGTCCCAGACTTCGGCCAGCTCGTCTCCTGGCAGGCGGGAGCGCTTCCAGACCTCGCGGACCACGAGGTTGAGCACATGCTCGGTGGCTTCTGCCCTGGAGCCCAGCTGGTCAAGCAGAACCCCGCGGTTGGAGGCCCAGACGGCCTCGTATCGCTTGCGTTCTCGCGGCGTAATCTCCTCTCGCCACCGTCTCCGCGAGCCCTCGTGGTGCGCGTGCTTCTTCTTGCCGTGTAGCTTGTGGAGGTGTCCCTTCTTGTGACGATCCACTTCCTCGTCTGAAATCTTGGGTGGTTGGCGGAGGGTTTGCATCAGACGGGGAGACTTCTGTCGCCTGGGCAGAGGGGGAGCCGGGAGACTGCCGCCGGTGTTGTGAGGCGTGAGGCGGGCGGATGCGAGGGAACTGGCCATGATGGCATCCGTGAGAGATTCCAGGGGTAAGCTGGTGACGGATGAGTTCTTGAGGCGGTGGCGTCTGATGTCTCGTGATGGTGAAGCAGGCATGCTCGTCGCGGGCTTCCTGTAGTCGGGGAGTGGTGGAGGTGAAAGGCGTTCGGGTGACTGGACCGAGGAAGCAGATACAAAGGTATCATTCGAGGACACAGTTTCGGACCGTTTTAGACGCCCGCTCGCCGGTGCTGATGTTCTCGGGGCTGCTAGATTTGGTGTTGACTGCCTTGACGTAACAGTATGCACTTGCTTGGACTTGGAGGTTGGCTTCTTGGAACCACGGGGCTGCGGTGGCGTCGGCGGTTGCTGTCTCGGCTTCGGGCTTCGCTTCTGAGGATCCGGAGACACGGGCGACAGGATCTGGGTCGGGGCGCGCGTGATAATCTGCGGTGGTGTTTCCGACCGCAGTACTGGCTTCAAAGCCGGCTTTGAAGGTCTACGCGGCTTGGGCGACAATACTTCTGGGGCTGACCTGGTGACGGGTTGCGGAGGCGGTGTCAGAGGCCGGGGCTTCGTTTTGGGTTTGGGTTTGGGCGACAAGAGCTCTGGGATCGACTTGGTGATGGGCTGAGTGGCTGTTTGTGGAGGTGGTGTTGGAGGCCGCGGCTTTGACTTGGGCTTAGGCTTAGGTGACAGGACCTCTGGGGTTGACTTGGTGACGGACTCGGTGACTGGTTGCGGAGATGGTGTCAAAGGCCGAGGCTTCGGTTTCAGCTTGGGCTTGGGCTTGGGCTTGGGCTTCAATGCCAGAGTCGTCACCGGCGGTGGCTCTGGTACCTCGGCGATGCTGTCGTTGGAGCCTGCTGTCGACGGCGCCGGGGACCTCTTGGGCGACGAGCGCTTGATGGGATCGCCGGCCCTGACCTGCTCGAACATGGAGATGAGGGATCCCGTTGGCGGAATCGACCCCGAGTCGACCACCTCGCCGCTGCTCGAGAAGCTCGCGGCCCCCACGCTGATCCTCCTCCGGGGCGTCCTCGTCTTGGGCGTGGGGCTCACGCTCCTGCTGGCAGCCAGGGTGGCGGCAATGAAGCTGGCGCTCTTGGGGTCGGGCTTGGAGTATCCCGGGTGAAGCTGCGACGGGCCGGCGCCGAGCTGGTGCCAGCGGGACGCAGCGACGCCTCCGCCTCCGTACGGGTTCGGGTCGACCGTCACGGTGCTGCCGCCGGTGCTCTGGGCGCCGAGGCGCTTGACGGGGCTCCGCGACCGGCCGGCCGACGTCGCGGCCGTCAGCGCGCCATTGTCCTTGCTGGCGGGCGGCGCGGCGGGCTTCTTCTTGTGAAAGGCGAGCGAGGCGCCCTGGAGCGCCGTGGTTGCGGGATCGGGCCGGCCGGAGGGCTGGGACGCGATGGGATTCATCGCCGGGACGAGGAGCGTCGAGGAGCGTCAGGACGGCATGGCACGGGCGATGGAGGAGGACGGTTCGAGGAGTGGCGTAAAGTCTAGGAGGCGGAGGGGATGGGGACGATGGTCGACAGGTGGCTGCCCCGGAGATGATCAACCTGACGAGGTGAGGCTGTGAGAGAGAAAGAGAAAGAGTGAGAATGAAAGAGAGATAGTGAAAAGGTCGAGGTCGCGGCTGCAACGGAACTGCGTCATGTGTCTTGTGTCTCCAGCTTCTCCGTCCCTCAGCTCAGGGGACGCGCACATGGCCGTGCCCCACTGAACACACCTGGAACTGTCACCGAGGCCCGCTGCCAGGCTGCCGGGTTTCAGGGGCTTCTGCCAATAGGGGAGGACTTTGCTGTCGGCGCTAGGCCTTTTAACTCACGGCGCGCGGTTCTGGACCCGACAGTTGCTGCAACGATGGCAACGGCTAACTAATTAGGCCGTCTAGGGCTGTTCTAGAATCGAAGGGTCCTGGTTCCAAGATGGCCTGGGTAGGTAATTGGCCAAGGGGACGCCGTCGGCTGGTTACTTGGAGTTTATCTATCTCTTCATACCTGGCCAGACGGTTTCCCCTGGTTCTACTGATGACCAGTTCTCAGCTAAAAGGAGTAACTAGGTAGGTAGCGCTACGAACACGGCCAACTACACCGTTCATGTGGCAAGACAATCAGTCCTGTCTTCTTCTCCAACGGCTCCAACCATCACAGCATCCCCTCTTCTGGCAGCTTTGTGCGTTGAAGATATCGAGCGGCGTATAGTGTGCAATATCGACGTTAAAGTTCAACCATCCACCTCAGCGTGGGTCCTATAGTCTAGTGGTCAGGACGTTGGATTGTATGTTTGCAAACAAACCGGTTCACCTAAATCATAACTAACCATAAGCAGTTGATTATCGATCAAAATATTCTTCCAAAGACACCAGTTCGAACCTGGTTAGGACCTGGAAACATTCTTTTTTTCTTCTTTTTTTTTTTCTTTCTTTATTTCTCGATTCTTTCCGTCTCCACTTTACCACCTTCATTCACTTCGCTGCGAGGTGCGCCGAAACCCAATCGTCGATGCCAAGCCGCACCAATGGACATCTATTGGTGGAGAACCTGACGACACGGATCTGAATCTCTCCGGCAAGATGAGGCGTTCAACGAAGCCTTTTACGACGTTGACGAGTAGAAGGATGAAGACGATTTAGGTTGTCAATGGCGCTTAGATGACGACGCGGCTGTCAGTCTTGGCGGCTCAAAGATGTTGGAGGCAGAGAGTTCAGAAGGGTTTGAACATTATGAAGCATCTGAGAGCTCAGGCAATGCATCGACAGCAAGAAAACTATCTGGCATACAGCAAGCTCTTTTGAAGGAGCTGATGAATTTCTCTGTGTGCTACGTCAGAAGTTGGCCCATATTCATTTCTTTGGGGAGGGTTTAATCCTTGCTCTGGCTATGAGCGGAGCAGCATCGTCAGATAAAGGGCGTTGAACGATGTCTTGCTGCATCACCATGCGGGGTTACGCCCAAGCTAATGCAACTCCTCCACGCCCTACAAGCAGTTGGCCAACGGCAACTTGCCAAGGTCTACGCCCTGCCGTAGTCTAGCATGTAGATTATGCGAGATACAGACTAGGAGTCAGTCGTGACTCTGCAACTGCCGGGGAGATAAGTCCCAACCATGGTCGTCGACTCAGCGCTGTTCTAGACTACCTAGGTGGTGCATATTAAAGACGCGGACGGGCTGGAACCTCATCATGGTGGTTGGCTCTGGCTCTCAAGGCATCTCGTTTCATCTATAATATACATACAACAGCTCGTACAACAAGGATAGCTTACAGAACTCACCACCGTCATCAGCATGAACACCGCCGAGAAGCCACTCGATGCATCCAAGCTCGTCTTCACCCAGTCCACCGAGCTGCATCCGGTCCCGGAGCACGGATCCGCGGAGCAATGGGCGCAGAACGTCTGCTGCGACCACATGGTAACGTGCCGGTGGACGGCCGAGAGCGGCTGGGAAGCTCCCGAGCTGAAGCCGTTTGGCGACATGGCCATCTCTCCCGCGGCCTCCTGCCTCCACTACGCGACCCAGTGCTTCGAGGGGATGAAGGCGTACCGCGGCTTCGACGGGAAGCTGAGGCTCTTCCGGCCGGACCGCAATGCCAAGCGGCTGGTCATGAGCGCGAAGCGGGTTGCGCTTCCGGGCTTTGATGACGGCGAGCTGGTGAAGCTCGTCATGGCGCTGGTGCGAGCCGACGGACCGCGTAAGGGCCCCTTCTTAGTGTGTGTTTCCAACGAGAAGAGGACGAGCTCACCGTCGGCATCTAGGATGGCTCCCCGAGGACAAGCCGGGCCACTTCCTGTACGTCCGTCCCGCCGTCATCGGCAGCGGTCGCCAGATCGGGATACAGATCCCGCGAGAGGCGACTCTGTTCATCATCGCGGTTGCCTGGCCAGACTTCTCCTCCGAGTCTCCGCCGGGAGCGTTGCCGCGGCCCCCCGGTCTCCGTCTTCTCGCATCGGAGAACGGCGAGGCCAGGGCGTGGCCGGGCGGGTTCGGCTACGCCAAGGTTGGCGCAAACTACGGGCCGAGCTTTGTGTCTCTCGGCGATTGTCGCCAAAGGGGGTACGACCAGATCCTGTGGGTTCTAGGGGCCGATTGCCAAGTCACGGAAGCCGGCGCGAGCAACTTCTTCGCCGTTGTCAAGAACCCCGACACGGGCAAACATGAGCTTCTCACTGCGCCTTTGACGGACGGGATTATCCTCGAGGGAGTCACGAGACAGTCCGTCCTCGACCTGGCCCGCTCCAGACTAACCTCGGAACTCCAAGTGGCGGAGGAGAAGTTCACCATGTACGAGCTCCAGACCGCGTGGGAAGAGGGCCGGGTGCTCGAGGCATTCGTTTCCGGGACCGCGGTGAGCATTGCAGGCGACTTTCGGCGAAGTGAAGCTAATAGGGAACCTTGGGTAGTTTTTCATCTCGCCGGTCTCGGTCATTCATTTTGGAGGTCGGGACTTGGATATTCCCGTGAAGCGGGACGGCGCAGATGCGACGTATGCGATGTTGCTGAAGGGGTGGCTGAAGGATATCATGTACGGAGCTGAGTCTCACGAGTGGGGCGTCGTCATTGAAGAATAGACCTGCCACTAGGATATCTGCAGACATTCATCTCGCCCCACGGGGGAGATTACAAGCAGTTATATAGTAAGCAGTGGCATAATACTCAATTATGGCGAGTGGGCTACAGATTGTCGCTCAGCACTTCCTTTCCTCCTGAGGCGAGCCCGCGGGAAGTAGTCAATCACGTTTCATGCATGTCCATGCATGCATCTCCCCGGTTCAAAGATGAATGTCATCAGGGAGAGCAAGCTGCGTTCCCGCGCCGAGCACCAGCACGTCATCGGTCTCGCTGGAGAGTTTGGCCGTGGCATATTTGGGCGTCGCGGAGGGCGCGGAAGACACCGGAGTGGATCCCGGGAAGCGGAGGTTCGGGTGAGGGGCCGTTGAGCGGGGATATCAAAGGGGCCGTAGAACCTCCGTCGACATCAATCGCAGCACGCCCTTTAATCAACCACATTTCACAAAGCCCAATATGGCTTCCGAGACTCTCACGGCTGTCGTTCAGCGGGGCACTGGCTTGTTCGTCGAGGAGACTCAACTGCCCGCACTGAAAGAGCACCAAGTCTGCGTCAAGGTCGAGTGTGCCGCCTTCAACCCGACAGATCGTATGCTATACACTCGCATTTCATCTCGATGTTGCACACCAAACTCACCCTTCATAGGGCTCGCATTCGATCTCAACGCCTTCGGCGACGGTGCGGTCCTGGGCTGCGAGTTCGCCGGCATCGTCACACGGACGCATCCCGGCGTCACCAAGCTGGTGCCCGGCGATAGGGTCGCCGCCTTGGTCTGGGGCGGTACGGCAAGCCACAACGAGCTACTCGGCCTCGACTTCACTAACATTTTCGGGGGTTGCAGGAGAGAGAAAAGGCCTCGGGGCATACTCGTGAGTCGCATGGGCCAAAGGTCTGCAAGCACGTCACTAAGAGCCACGCAGCACGTACTCCATCGCCGACGAGCGCCTTTCATACAAGGTCCCATCCACCTTGGACAACGCGCAAGCTTGCAGCATTCCGCTGGCGCTCAACACTGCCTGGCTTGCCCTGTTTTCCAAAGACTGCCTGGCGCTGAGTCGAGATGCGTCAGCTCGGAAACCCCAGCTCTTGGTTTGGGGAGGCAGCTGTAAGCCACGTCCATGCCCAGCCCCGGCTCTGACACCAACTGATGGTGAGAAGCTGCCGTCGGCTACTACGCTGTTCAGCTAGCACGGCTGTACGGGTTTGTCGTTGCAGCCACGTGCAGCCCTTGCAATTTCGAACAAGTAAAGCAAGCCGGGGCAACGCACGTCTTCGACTATCGCGATGAGGACGTCGTTGCCAAGCTCGAGGCTGCCTTGCCTCAGCTAAGCCACGTCTTTGATACCATCGGCAACGCTACATCTTCAGCGACAGCGGCGCAAGCAATCGGGACCCAACCCGGAACGCTGTGCACAGTCAGACCTGGCAAGGCTAACACGCAGGATGTCCCGCAAAACATCAACGTCACAGACGTATTTGTCTTCACGGGGTTTCCTACACCTCACACCTATCGCGGCTCGGTTCATTGGCCTGTGAGCTTTATTTTTTCCTTATTCTTATTATATATTCGCCTCGGGCTGCTTGCTTCGGCCTAGTCTCTGCTAACCTGCTTTATCCAGGTGCATATGGAGGATCACGAACTCAGCGTGAAGCTATATGATCAGATCCCAGCGCTACTCAGGGATGGATCCTTGAAGCCACTTCGTACAGAAACCATGGGCGCTCTCAGTCCCGGAAACGTCAATAAAGCCATGGATATGAACCGCGCTGGCCAGGTTTCGGCTCGGAAGCTATGTTTCGAGGTCCTAGAAGGACTGGGCAAATAGGAGTGACTACGATTTTCCGATAGGCTTCGTCAAAGACGCAACTGTAGTATCCTGAAAAATGTGCATGACTTCCAATACACCAGGTGTAATTGATGGCTTCACAATAGCGGATTGGCCTATCCACACCCTTTCTTGCTGCCGATTCGTGAAGGCTGCAGTCATGACGCCCACAGAGACACCCAATGGAAATCATGTTGAGCTAAATGGCTCTCAACAAACAGAAAGCTTAGCTCGCTGACTCATATGAACTAAGCAACGGCGGCCGGAACACTCAGTCTTGTGCACAACCCATACCTCATACCTACAGGGAGACGATGCAGTCTGACAATACCACCCAATACTTGCCTGCATCCCGAGGCACAGGTAAATCCTCGTGCTCATACCGATTTGCTTGGCGATGGCTAGAGGGAACTAGGTTTAGAGTTACTATTCTCAGTCTTATTTACTGTACTTCTCGAGCTAATCTATTTGGAAATCGACCACAGATATCCATCGAAGTCAATTGTGCTGTCCGTTGGGACGGACGGCAATATTCATTCTGACGTGGAAGCTGAGGAAACTGGCACAGCTCGCAGGAATGGTTCACTGGAAAGAACAACGGGCATGCCTTGACGGATATGGGGTCAATTCATACGCCCTATAGCCAACTATCTAGTTCTTTCCGGAATCCTCCTTCAAAGATACAATCCGGTTGAGCACGATCTTGTCATCCGTGCTATCAGAGTCCATGGCCTACAAACTTGTCAGTCATTTTCACACATACAATGACGGTATACTCACAAAGTAAGCAACACGCATGGCCTGAAATCGGACAGTCTCGGGACCGCTATCAGCACCCTCCTCGCCTGCGGTGACCGGCCAAGGAGCCTTCTGGCGAACTTCGTTGAAGCCCTCCTCAATCAGGGCCTCGGTGTAGACGGTCTCGCTGTCCGGGTTGATGTCGTTCATGAACCCGCCCTCCACCGTCGTGGGGTCGTCCGACTTGAAGAGTGGGCGCTGGATGCGGACCTCCAACTTGATGGAGTTATCGGGAACCCACTGGATGTAGGTCTTAGGCTTGGTCTCCTTGTCAAAGACAGCCGTAACGCCAGTGACCTTTCCAGTCGCCTCATCTTTGGTGAACGAGGTGGCCTTGATGGGGTGGGGAGCGTTGAGAAGGCCGACCGTCTTGCCCGGGGCCAGACGGAAATAGCCCTTGATGTCGTCCTCACGGAAGTCGGCTCGGTCGATGTAGACTGTCTTGGTAAAGCGCACCTTGTGCGTGCCGAACTTGGGGTCCTTGGGCGAGTAGGGGACGTCGACTTCCTGGGTCTCCTCGAGGTCTTCAACAGTGACGGGGATAGGGTCAAGGACCAGCATGAGACGGGGCACCGTGTTCTCGAGGTAGCGGCGAACGGTCTGCTCGAAGCGGACAATCTGGATAACGGTCTTGGCCGTGGTGACACCAAGCTCGTTAACAAAGGTCAAAAGCGCGCCGGGGGGGATACCTCGGCGTCGAATGGCGATAAGAGTGTAAAGTCGAGGGTCATCCCAGCCTCGAACAATGCCGCCTTCCACAAGCTTCCTCAAAGCTCGCTTACTCATGATGGTTCCACTGACATTGAGTCGGCCTACGCGATATATGGTCAGCTTTTTATGTTGCAGATGTACTTCCCTCCAATTCCGCAACGAAATCCAAATCATCTTTCAATTGGGAGAGTCGGAGTGCTTACCGAACTCGCGCTGCATAGGCTCATAGACCTCGAGGGACTTGTTGAGCCACTCGTAGCTTTCTCGGGATAGGATGAACTCGGTCGTGCACAGACTGTGGGTAACCTTCTCGAAGCTGTCGACTAAACAGTGGGTGAAGTCGTAGGTAGGGAACATCTTCCACTCGGGAGCTCGGACATGCTGGGTCTTCTTCTTGGGGATTCGGTACGCAGCGAGGTCCCACATCTGAGGGTTGCCGCTCTCGATGTCCTGCTTCATGCGAAGAAAGGCAGTCTGAGGCTCGTACTTTCCATCGTGCATATCCTGGAACTTCTTCAGGTTGGTCTCGACGTCCTGCTCGGCGTGCTTGCAGCGGTATCGAGGGCCCTCCTTGCCCTCCTTGCCTCCACGCTGGAGCTTGATCTCAGCCTCGTTGCAGTGGCATACGTAGGCCTTCTCCTTCTTGACAAGCTCCTTGGCGAGGTCGAAGAGCTGCTGGAAGTAGTCGCTCGAGTATGTAATTGCGGCGGGGGTGAATCCTGCACGCAACGAGAGTCAGGGTCACGGTCCCATTGAGAACAGCCAACGGGATGACTCACCCAGCCACTTGACAATCTTGATGATCCATTCGAAGTAGACCTCCTCCTCTTCGTCGGGGTTGGTATCGTCGAACCTTTTATTCTGTCAGTCGCCTCAATCGTGTACGCTTGGCGCGGCAACGGACCTAAGAATCTGTCGCCTGGTTAGCTTCCATCACCATCATCTTCTAGTCACGACCAAGACCCAGCAAAGGCTTACCGTCTGCCCACCATGATAACGGGCAAACCCAAAGTCAATGGCAATGGCCTTGGCATGTCCCAGGTGCAGGTAACCGTTCGGCTCGGGGGGGAATCGAGTGATGACGGGTTTCACAGGTCGCTCCTTGTAGACCTCGTTCAGGAAACCCTGCTTGAACATGGCATCAGGGTCGATGTGTGTCGATTCGGCGGCCTTGGGCTTGGGGGCCGCAGCCTTGGGATTCTTCTCTCGCTGCTCGGCAGCCTCCTTTGAGCGAGCCTGGTTGGCGGCCTTCTTGGCGCGTTTCTGGGTGCGCTTCTTCAGCTCGTTCCTCGTCACCATCTCCCCCGTCAAGTCGTCGAGGACGAGCTTGACGGTGGCCTCGGTGACCTCCGCGATAGGGTCGGCCATAGCTGGATCAGAACAGGGGTCGATCGCTCGTTCGGGTGTCTCAGTGCGGCGATGATGTCCTGTAGACTTGTGTGGGAGTTTTATGGTGGGGTTATTTTGGGCAGATGTCGGGAGATCGTTGGCGTTGGTGGGGGAGGGGCTGCGATGTCATACACCGCAAAGCTCAGACTTTATCCGCAATCACCTCGGCGATAGTAGATAACACCAGCAGGTCATAGATAAGTAGCGGTCAAACATCGCGGGCTCAGTCGCATTGAAATAGAATATACCATCGATATTGATAATTTCTAGGCCGAAAGCCCGTTACTAGTTTCCGTGAGTCAAACCACTGGTTCCGTGAGTCAGACCAGCCTGTGGCGAATAGCACGGGATAACTAAAATACCTAGTTGGCTAATTATTGAGACAACCAAGACATCAACTCTACTCCGGTACTGTAGTTGTGGCCTGGCCGCGACTCGTTCGTATGCTTCCGTCTTAGCTTAGGGAGATATGATGATCGTCTTAGATATCTTAAACTTTTGTGGCACGGTTCTTTACTGTATTGTGTCGCTACTTCGGCTCGTCGGTGATGTGCCAACAAACGTATCTTTACAATCGCGCTGGATCTCACCCTGATTTCTAACGTTAGGCGGATCGATAATTTTGAGAAATGATCTCGTAGATCAAGAGTCTTGGTCTCTGGTCTTCGGCTCATCCTTCGTAAATGTCTGCAAGCAGCGAGGAGAAAGCTGGTTTGGTACCTTTTCTAGTCCTAGTCCAGGGTAGCTCAATCTCGAACGAAGTTTTGTGCTAGCCAAGTACCTCACGTCAACTTGATGTTCTTGTGCGAGAATAATAAACAAAGCTAGTAACTTCTAGGTCTACTAGCTACGGCTCGCACCGAGAAGAACTGGGTTTCGCCTTGCGGAAGTTTCCACCGCTATACATACTACTTCGCATAACCCACACGCTCGTTCGGTGCCGGGACCGGACTCAACAACAGTTGAAGACCTCTTCCGTTCGGAGTCCTTATGTCTCTGTATCTAGGGCCGAGACGTCCACAGATGAATCTTGCAAGTTCTCCGGCTTGCTGACTCGGTTGTTCTCGTGCAGCTATGGATGGGCCGTCGTCGGTGGCGGCGCCGCCCTGCTATGGTGGGTGGTCGGCACCACATATGCCTGGGGTGTGATGCAGGACGCAGCGTCAATGTCGGCGCTGGCAATAATGATATCAAGATGATGCGGTCCCCGAGAATGCGATGGACTGCAGTTTGCTGTTAAGCATGTTGGGGCGCCTTATTTACTTCGGGCGTGCCAATGGAATTTTGGTGTTAGGTGAGCATGCCTTGATCTTTCTTGCTCTCAAGCAGAGTTCTGGGCCGACAAATGTGGACTCTGGTTTCGGTAGTAAAGTCAAAAACCAAACGACTAACCAATCTGCACATGTCGTCTTTGCGGTGATTGCTGAATGGTTTAGGATCGCTAGCGGTCTCGTATTTACTGGTGCAGGCTTCGACGGTGCGACAATCAGCTTTGTTCTCGATGCCCTGATCTAAAGGCTTAACATAGCTTAGGGAGATTGTATTCTTTGACTCCCTACGCTCGCAGCCGGGTTGCCAGCGGCCTGGGTGATCAGGGAGCGAGTCCGACCACTCGCCGGGCTTTGTTGAGTGGCATGCCATTCAACACGTTGGGATCCGAATGATGTTGCTGACTTCCCAAGACATCTCTTCAAATCCTTCACGTTTGTTCTGCTTTTCTTTGCTGGTGCTTTGGAAACTTTTCCCTTCTTTGTGCCATCCTTTTTGCTTCCCATGTACACGGAGTCCCTTGGACCTGTCGACAACGGGAGAGCGGATCTTACTGCGGGCTTCAACCCAGCCTCGGCCTTTGGCCAAAATGGTTGTGGCTTTGCTTGCGACAATATTGGGGGTTTGAGGGCACTGCACAATCCATTTGTCTTGACGACTGTTCGTATACTTCCTATCTAGCCTTCATTAACAATTCCGGGCCGATGATGTTATTTGTCTCGGTGAGTGGGGCTTCGAACGACTGGCTCTCCTCGACGATGCCGACGGTGGTGAGCAACGCCATTGGTATTGGAGAATTGCCATTGCGATGGGCATGATCCTCACCGGCTGGACTGGAGGCTGCTGTCGAACCTTGGCGCGATCACACCTGGTTCTGGCGAAATCGAGCTGACGATTTGTCATCTTAGGTTGCGCCTCTTGCAGGTTACCATGTACCAGCCCCAAGTGTGTGGAGGAGCGGAAGTTTGCTCGCAAGCATATCGGCCAGCCATGTTCTACGCAGATCTCTTGGGTTTGACGTCCGGGGGCATGATTGCGACAGTGCGACGGCGCATGAACCGGTCTGTGGGCGAAGCCGTAACGTTCAACAGGGCCGGTTCGGCCGCAGAGGATGGATGGTGGGTTTTCATTGAAATATGGCGAATCTTCATGGGCTTTTATTATCCCAGAAACGGGCGCAGGTGGATGGAACCTCGGAGCGGAGAGGGTGGGGGTTCACCAACTGTCAAAGACGGAAAGGTTAACGATGATTGACGACTTCGTAATTGGTTACGTATATGGTTTCAGACGAATGGCTCAGCGCAATTTCGACCTGCAGGCCGAGATCCGATTCACTGGCTGCTGTGCGTGGCTTCTGGCCGGCGCGTGGGATTTCTTGCTGCGGGCTGGGGCAATCGCCATCTTCATGACGAATGTCGTGCTCTGGCAGAGAAGGGTTGCAGGCTTGCAGGCGTTGGCAGTGGGGGTCGTGAGCCCACTTCCCGCTGGTGAACAGGGCCGTGAGAGGGTCGTGTCGAGGGGTTTGGGTGGCTCGCGTGGCTCTGGGTGGCTCAGGTGGCTGGTGCGGCGCCCGAGATGGTCGAAGCCGTGGCGCAACCCGCGCCGGCGACCCGGGGAAGGAAGGCGTGACGGGCCCTCGCGCCTTGGGGGCCTCGCACGCCATCGGCTGCTCGCCATGGCCAATTCAGTTCGCGGCATCGCAACCCGGGCAAAAGACCTCACGACTCCTCAAACCCAGGTTTTTCGAGGTAAATCGTGTCGCCATGGGCTGCCGAGTCTGTCGCGCAAGAAAGGTGAGCATCTCTGGCCGCATTCCTCTTATCAAACCGCCCCGACGCTGCCGGCCCGGTGCTGATCTCGGTGTGCTCGGTGTAGGTCAAATGCGACGGCCGACCCAACGGGTGCCGCAACTGCGAGCGCCTCCAGCTCGAGTGCGTCGACGACGAGGGCTCCAAGTCCGGCCGCCGGTCCGTCCCCGTGTCGCTGAGGAAGATCCGGACCTACCGCTCCTGCACCAACTGTCGAATATCCAAGACCAAGTGCGACGGCGACCGCCCGAAGTGCTCGCGATGCAGCGCCCGGAATCTCGAATGCCTGTACGACGGCGGCTCGGCCCCTCGCTGGGCCCGCAACCTCAGCAAGGCGCCCACCTCGGCGTCGACCGACGACGGCAGGAACACTTCTCACGAGTCGTCGGTGGCCATGGGCGATTCCATGTCGCCAAGTCTGGTCCGGTCCCGAGAGACCGACGACTCGCGGTCCGATCTCCAGAGGTCGTCGACCACAGACGCCAGCACTACCAACCCGCCGGTGGATTTTTCGGACGACACGGAGTTGTCGATTCACTCATGGTAGGTCCATTCAAGGCATTCCAACGGCGTCATTACTCACTTCAGTCCCAGGCTCGTGTCGCTAGAGCTCCCGTCCGGCCAAAACCTTCGCACCGTCATCGACCAGTACTTTGCCAATATTCATCCGCTTCGATGCTTTGCTTTTGTTCATCGCCCGTCCTTCACTCGCCAATTAGAAAAGGGATTTGAATTCGACGATGAGAAGGCCCTGTTACACATCATCTGTGCCCAGGGAGCCAAGTAAGACTTCCCAATCCTGTCTCACCATTCACTCCTAATCTGACCTGTTAGGTTCTACGCTCTAAGTCTTAACGCAGAGGACCAGGCCGCTAAATCGAGTCTAATCCGCTCTGCTGGAAATTCCTGGGCCAAGAAGGCCGAGTTGCTGATATTGACCAACTTTGGGAAGATATCGATCCAAAGGCTCATGGTATTTGCCCCTGAAAATGGAAGTGATAGGACTGAAGCTGACATCAAGACTACGTAGACATGTGTCTTACTTTACGATTTCCATTTTCGGCTGGGCGAGTATACCCAAGCGCTTATGCTGAGTGGCCTCGCCGTCCGAATGGCCCATGCCCTGCAGGTCAACGTCGAATACTCTCCTGACATTCTCTGCGCTGAATCCAACGAGGTTGCACCACCAGCGGTAGAAAAGGAGAGTCGCCGGCGCCTTATGTGGGCCTGCTATATTCTGGATGCATGGACTGGCAGTGGTGTTGACCAGTTGACCCTACTTCGTGAGGCTGACATCAAGATCCAACTTCCATGCAACGAGCGCAACTTCAGACTTCGAATTCCCTGCGTGACCGAGACATTGGGCGTGGGTCATGTTCTACAATTTCTCCCACCTGCCATTGTTCCTCGAAGGCCAGCCGCCAACATGGGTATAATGGCATACTACATCCGGATCGTCACCCTTTGGAAGCGAGTGGTCAGGTTTGTTTGAATCTTGGGGAGCTTTTCGAAGTAGTCTGAATCGCTAATTCCGATGACAGATATGTCAAGCACTTGGATACTAGCCCTCCGCCTTGGATACCTGAGTCCGACTTTGTTGTTCTTGACGCCGATCTTCAGTCCTGGGGTAGACACCTCCCCGAGTTTATTTCTTATTCTCCGGACACCATTTATGCTCGACTCGAATCGGATCAGCTGGGCTCATTAGTTCTTCTACATTGCACATTTCATCACACCCTCTTAGATCTTTATAGAATATCCATGCCGGATCTGTTCAAGCTGAGGAAACCCTTTTATTTCCCACCAAACCAACAGGAGTTTCTACGATCCCTTCAAGCCGATTGCTTTCACCATGCCCGACAGATCGCTAGTATCCTAGCCGAAGCTGTGAAACATGGAACGCGTTTGGTTGCCGACAGTTTGCTTCCTTGCTTTGCATACGACAGTAGCCGGGTGATGCTGTATTATATCGCACGCTTGCTCGACCTTAGCCGCCCGGATGCGGAAGGCCTCGTTACGGACGCCATTGATGCCGTTGAGAGCAACAGCAAGATCTTGAGAACTATGTCCTCCCTTTTCCCCCTTGCAGATTCTTTGGTGAGTGAAGACGCATCCCTTTAGGTCTCTGTCGTCGAACTTGAGCTAATAGCATGGAAGGCTACCACTACTGAGAGATGGCTGTGCAAGATTCGCCTGAGCTTCTCACAGGACGAGGAGATGAGTGACGCTTGTGAAGAGGAAGATAACGAGAGCGAAAGGTGAGTCTAGATAGTTACCAGACCCTTGAAATCTACTGACTAATTGGGTTCAGATCTCCTAGTGGTTTAGTGAGTCCGACTCAAAACCACCCTGGCAACACAATAGCTGGCCTTGGCATAACTCGCTCAGCCCGAAACGAGGCGCGTGAAACCAAGCCTGACATTAGCACTTTGATGGGAGGTTCAGAAGGTGGCAGTCCTACTCTTAGCAGGGCGGCCGGTCACAGATTGCCTGGTAGTCTCGACGAGACCCCGGCTCGATCAGGTCTTCAACACGAGCAGCCCGTTGCCCTTCGGACACCACCTGCAACCATAGCGACATCATCGGCGTATATGAGAGACCATGCGGTAGACCTCAGTGATCTGCAAAACTACTTGTCCTGGGACATGTACGGCATCATGGAGATGAGCGACTCTGGATTGAAGGCTGGTATTGAAGGCAACGGCTACAACATGCCGTCCTGGAGTGGAGCGATGTGAACATGACAGCCATTGTACTGAGGAATTTTCGAAGGATACTCATTCTCAAATATGGGCATTGTCATCTACATGATGACCATTGAAAGGTGAGGGCAATTTCGCTGGCCCGCTGGCCGCGTGGACATACAGCGCGACCCCGCTCCGAATCCGCCTCGGACCGTCGGGATCGGGCCGTCGCCCAATGACCAGAGACATACAATGAGCAATGCTCATCACGCAATGCAACAACATCCCGGCGACCGTCCCTCGTGGGCCCATCCGTTGCCTCTTTAACATTGAGGAGTCGTCTGTTTTGTCTAATCCTCTTCCTACAAAATCCGACGTTCAACTGATACAATGGCTCCTTATAATAACATCCTCCTCCTGATCGCCGATGATCTCGGGCGTGAGCAAATCGGCTGTTATGGCTGCAAGGCGTTGCAGACACCTCAGCTAGATAAGCTCGCCGCTTCTGGATCGCGATTTGACTTGGCCTTTGCCAGCACGGCCTCGTGTAGTGGTAGTCGTACTACCATCTATACAGGTCTACATACGCACGAGACTGGAAGCTACGGGCTCGTTGGCGGGCGTAACGGGTTCCAGACGTTTGAGAATATCGAGACTGCTCCCGAAGTCTTCAACAAGATTGGGTACAAGACAGGTATCCTCGGAAAAGTACACGTTGGCCCGGACTCTCGGTATCCATGGCAGACGCGCAAGGTGGATGACTCGAGAGATACAGCCAAGACCGCAGACAGAGCAGAGGCATTCTTTGAGGAAGCAAAGGCCGAGGACAAGTCATTTTTCTTGACAATTGGGTACATCGACCCTCATCGAGTTCTGGCAACCCGGGCTGGATTTGGCAATGTGGAAGGCAATTACGATGCTCGCTTGAAGGACCGTTTGTTTAAGCCCGAAGACGTTGAGATTCCCCAGTTCCTGCAAGATCTTCCCGAGGTTCGACAGGAGCTTGCAGAGTACTATCGATCTATCAATCGGCTTGATCAAGGAATCGGGCTGGTTCTAGAAGCTCTGGAGCGCACTGGGCTGGCCGACGACACTCTCGTGCTGTTCCTTAGCGACAATGGTCCACCGTTTGTCAACTCAAAGACCACGCTATATGATGCAGGCGTACGACTGCCGTTTCTGCTTCGTGTTCCCGGGAAGGCATCAGGAGTTGTCAACACCAACATGGTGTCTTTCATCGATGTGTTGCCGACTTTTCTTGACTGGGCTGGACACACGGACCTCCAGCCTCCTGACAGTTCTGGGGCTCCTCGACGTGGGCGATCAATCCTCCCCGTCGTTGACGCCACAGCGACGCAGAGCGGATGGGACCATGTCTTCGGGTCACACACTTTTCATGAGATAACCAACTTCTGGCCGACGCGATACATGCGGACAAGGCAGTACAAGTACCATCGGAATGTGTGCTGGAAGCTGGACTTCCCGTTTGCCATGGACCTCTATGCATCGCTGTCTTTCGAGGGCATGAGGAATTCTGGAACGGAGACGACACCTGCCATGATCGGCAAGCGTGCGCTGAAGAGCTACATCTGCCGACCTCCCGAGGAGTTGTACGATATCGACCAGGACCCCGACGAGATCAATAATCTCGCGGACAAGCCCGAGCACCAAGAGCGGCTGCTGGCTATGCGCGCAGCGCTAGAGAAGTGGCAGACGCAGACGAAGGACCTCTGGCTGTGGAGGGACGGAATGGCGGTGCAGCTATTCAAGGACTACGACTACGAGAGGGAAGGGCTCAAGATTCCGGATCGGTTTGACTTTGATGTTGACAACCCTGGGACCAAAGGTGTGGCTGGGTACCCGCAGCGGTAGACGATGAAATGAGACAGTGGTTTAAGATGAGATGAAACGCCGTGTGCGGCGGCGCGATGGGTAATTACGGTAGAAGCCACGAAAATAGCAGCTACTTGAGATGTCTCAAGGGGAAGACTGGTTAGCTACAGTCCGTGTCGACTTTTAAATTGGCATTGGGATGAGAAGAATATCGGAGCAAGTCTGGATGTAAAAGCTGCTTTGATCGGGGGAGAGAACGAGCGGCTGACCTTTGGTCGGCTTTGTTTACATGGGCGTATCCCCTCCCACTCCCCACTCCCTACTCCCCACTCTCCAAGTTCGTTCCACCCGACAGATGCCGAGCGAGTGCAACACCAATGCAGCTCAAGGTTAGCAGCAGCACCAATCCGGCTTTCTGGGTAAAAGAACCGGTTTGTTTACGTTTTTTCTTTCATGGAAGATAAGGGCTGAGAAGGCGCCGCGCCTAAATTAGTTTGCATGCTGGTAGATAGATTTGATTTGTGGTTGCTAGTCCGGTTTGCTGCATGTTTTGGGTTTGTGATACAAACACGGGACCCAATAGGCGGTTTTGTTGTTGTTCTGTGAGGAGTGGGACGACAACTAATTAACTGGCCAGAAAGGGCTGCTGTGGGATCTTGTACATACACAGTTTACATATGCGCAGATGCGGAATGGCAATGACATTGTGCAGAAGCCCCTAGTCGGTCATGGTGACGTTCAAGGGCTGGAATTAACGCAGATCTCGAGAGCCTCTATTTAGATGGCATGTAAGCAAGCGAAACTCTCTCGCTTCCCTTGTTTTTCGTTCCGTCTCGCGGCCCACGTCATAATCGACGGGCTCGGCCAGTGGATGGTTCGTAGGCCTAGAGCCGGACGCTTTCTCCCCCTCGCCTCTTGGTCTGCATATGCAAGGCAACACAAACGCAGGGCAGGGCAAGGCAAGGCAAGACAGAGATGGCGAGCAGGGCGCTTGCTGCAGGTTCGTGGGCCGTCTCCATGGCCACCAGCAGGAAGCATAGCACTACTGCAGCCCGACGCTGTATGCACAATGCGTCTATTGTCCATTGGAGTTGTCCATTGTCCATTGTCCATTGTCCACAAACGAGCACGCGCACGCGCACGCCTCGCTACGGGAAAGGAAGCAATAAGACAAGACAAGAGACGAGATTGCGAGAAGCTGCTCTGAACCACATGACTTTTAAAAAAAAAAGAAAAAAAGGGAAAAGAGGAAGACGAAAACAGTGGTACAGAAGGATCAGGCCAGACTCATACAATCCAATCCAATCGACCCCGGGCGCTCTGGCGCTGTCGCAGACGCAGGTGTGTCGATTCCATGGGAGCAGAAGCCAATGGCCATGGGGAACGGCCCTTGTCGCAGCTGCCCCAGTGGACATTCTGCAGTGGGCACGTTCAGCGCTCCAGGGCTCCGTCAGTGGACCTGCGGAGTGCGCAGCGGGGTAACGGCGCTGAAACACTGCCCCGAAATAGCCCGGGGTCGCCCTGCATTCGCTGGGGGGCCGCACTTGCGCACAACATTGATGCCCGTGTTGTCATGGCAACCCGGCCGTTATCCAGCGCCGTGCAGCTGTGCATCTCCCGGTTCCGTGAAGACCCAAGGTACCTATCTACCTGCCTACCTGCTGGCCGTTCACTCCTCTCACTCCCCCGACGCAGTTTTGTCTCACCTCTTCCCATCTCTCTGTCTCGCGATCAACAACCTCTCTCTCCGGCTTCATCTTCTCCTACTCTACGGCCCTCGGTGCATGGATCGTGACGACTGCAGCTTCGCCCCGCGCATAGGATGCTCTGACCACTTCTTCCGCTGCTCGATGACCTTCAGGGAGAGAAGGTAAACAACCACCAACGAGATCCTTCGCGATTCGCATCGAACCGAACTCTTACCCCCGTGCGCTCTCATCAACGACTCAAAGGCCTACTCGATCCACCGTGCATCTGCATTGTCTTTTGTTTTGATTGAGAATATCGTCTCTGCCTCGCCTGGCAAATCGCCGTCGGCCCGTTCATCGCATATCCCCCCCCAAATCACGTTCATTATCGCCCGAGCCATCCACACCTCCAACCATGGACACGAGCTACTTGGCCCAGCAGGTCAACAGCAGCGTTAACCAGCTGCACGGCCTGTTCGATGAGATCGGTGTTCCCGACCATGAGCGCGAGGCTCGCGAGGAGGAGGTAGGTTTCCGAACATCACGTTCCAAGACGACCAGTCGCTAATCATACTTGCGCCGAGTAGCTCTTCTCCGCCCTTTCCGAAGCACTCAACAGCCAGGTCCGTCTCGTCACTCAGGAGAAGAAGGAGATGGTCGACGAAGCCAAGAAGATCATCACCGTTGTCCGCCAAATGGAAGCCTCTCTCGACGACCCCAAGAATCGACGAGACTACCAGGACGACGACGATCTCACCATCACATATCCGCTGGCGAGATGCTTGCAGGCTCTCAAGGAGAAGCACATCCAGATCAGTCGCGTCCACAAGGAGCGCTTCGAGCAAGTCAAGAGTACGTACCATCGGTGCACTCCTCGCCCCCTCATCCTCCCCAACTATTAACACCGTTTACAGAGCTCGTGCACGCCTTAGAATCCTACTCATCACACCTCGAACCCACCTTTGTCCAGATTGCCCTTCCTCCCACAGGCCCCAATCAGTCTATCCCTCCCAGTTTCGATCTATCCCCATCCTACGTCGACAAGCTTGACAGTGAGTTTACACGTGTATATGAAGAGTATACCCGTCGCATAGCTACAGTGCAATCCCTGGGCGATCAAATCATTGGGCTGTGGGCGGAACTTGGCATTCCACAGGCGCAGCAGGACGGCGCCATTGTCAAGTACTACCGAGACGCCCCCGAACAGCTCGGCCTTCACGAGGAGGATGTTTCCCGGCTCCGAACCAAGCGTGACAGGCTCTCTGACGAGAAGAAGAACCGCGAGAAACGATTGCGAGATCTTAAGTCTGCCGTCGAGGGTCTCTGGACTAAGCTGGGCGTCGACGAAAGCGAGACCAAGGCTTTCTTCAACCAAAACCGCGGTTGTGGCATTCGCCAGATCAACGAGTTCGAAGATGAGCTGTCGCGATTAAACGAGCTCAAGCGCCAGAACCTCCATCTCTTCGTCGAGGATTCCCGCATCAAGCTACAGGAGTTGTGGGATTCACTCTACTTCTGTGAGGATGAGATGCTCGAGTTCACCCCGGCCTTCTCCGACGTCTATAGTGATGCGCTTCTTGAGGCCCACGAGCGCGAGGTCTCGCGCCTCGAGGCACTCAGGGAGCAGCGTGCTCCCACATTGGCCCTGGTCGACAGGCACAAGAGCTTGATTCAGGAGCGCGAGGACCTCAGCGCTTCCAGCCAGGACGCGTCGCGACTCATGGCGCGTGGTCAGAAGGGCGAGAAGAGAGATCCCGGAAAGCTTCTGCGCGAGGAGAAGATGCGCAAGCGAATCGCCAAGGAACTGCCCAAGGTCACTGCTGAGCTGCGCAAGGTGCTGTCTCAGTGGGAGCATGAGTACGACCGACCATTCCTGGTCTTTGGCGAACGATACATGGACGAGATTGAGGCCGCCGACGGTGGCAGAAAGAACGTGCTCCCTCCTCGCTCCAAGACTCCCGCCGGACAAGCTCCGTCATCCATCATCAAGGCCCCCAAGTCTGCAGCCAGCAGAAACCCTGCTCCCAAGTCAATCCCTCCTCGCTCCATGACCAAGACTCCCACTGCTGGTGGTCCCCCGATCAAGCGCACTCAGCCTCAACCTCAACCGCCTTCCAACACCCAGGGTAGCCCGACTCGCAGCCCATCACGTATCCCGGCTCGTGTTCCTCTGTCCAACATGAAGCACGGCAGCAACTCCCCCGAGCGCAGGCCCGAGTCGAGGGGTGAGAACCTTCGACAAGGGCCTCTGATGAGGGCCCCACCGCCCAAGATGCGTGATCTTGTGGCAGTTCCCGAATTCAAGGCACCGGCCAACCCTTACAAGTCCGTTGGCCTAGCATCGAGCATCGTCCGTCATGTCGAGCCCGAGGACGTCTACGACGACCGATCTGCCACCTCTCGCTCCAACTCCAACATGTCCCACAACACTCACGCCAGCTACAGCGAGGATAGTTACGAGGAGCGCTTCGCACCCGTCCATTCTTCGCACCAGAGCTACCGCCAGGCTCCGCCGCCGCGACAGATTTCGGGCACCTCGCTCACGTCGACCAACATCTCTGGTTCCGAGAATTGGGAGACGTACGACGACAACAGCGAACCTGAGGTTGATGCCTCGGATGCGTACTATGCCAAGTTGCGAGCGGCGCGAGGGAAGCGGTACTCGCCCGAACAAGGCCACCGACCAACAAGCAGTCAGTCTAAGCGCATGCGAGGGATTCCTCCAACCGCCTCGTACGGTGGGCCGGTGATGATTGACCAGGATGGCAACCGGATCATCTCAGGGAGCGAATGGACAGACTCCGACGTCTACTAGTCCGAGGCGCCTCAGAACACTCCTAACACGACTGATGGAAAAAAGAAAACGGTTCGCCCGTTTCAACGATGATGGATTCACGCAAGTTTTTTCATGAAGATGCAGGGCATCTCGCAATGACTTTGGGTGAATATCACAAGCGAGCAACCCCTCACGACTTTTGGCGCATTGAAGGACTTGTTCCGCTACCTACCGGCTGCATCTTATCCCACCGCGCTCTCTGCTTTCAAGGTTTTTTTTCTTGGCCCTCTTTTCTGTCTTATATCTTGCTCGGACCCAACGCTAGATCCTTGTATTCATTGGTTGAAAAGCTTCCCTCTGGAAGTGCATAGTCAGTATTTCTTTCTTGGTCCTTTTTGCGTCTTGACTTGGGGCAAGGGAACCCTCTTGGCTGGCGGAGGCCTTGGGATAATGGGAGGCTGCTCTGATAGGGGAGGGGAAGGGAAAGGGGCATGGCTGGATGGTTGGCGTCTCGGTTTGACTGGCGTTTTGATGTACATATGGATGGCGTAGACATCCTAGGCTAGGTTCTTCAACCAAGCCATTTTTCCTTGCTCATATCGCAGTGACGTTGAAATTGCCGTGACTGCGATGCTTGTCACCCCGATATCCCGGTGTCCCGGTATCAGTAACGGGGGTGGCATGCGGGAGGTTGCCTATTTAGGCCATTGAACGGTTAACTGCAGCCCCACCACCTCCGCTCCGACCTCGGTCCGGGTGTTGGTCTTTCAAAGCGAAAACATGTCGAAGAAAGCAAGTTTGAGCGTGACTTGATCATCAAGAATATTAACTGTATTAGGCCGTGGCGCAAATATATGTCCAAGAGGGCTGCTATGTTCTATATAATCCTGCTTCTGTCCCATGTTCTGGAAACCAATGCATCAACGCCGTGCCGAAGTTCAAAGGGCCATATCTCATTCCATTCCCCCACCGTTATTAGAATATAATTAGTTAAGAAACGTGCATTTTTCGCTTCTCCGCACCCAGCGCTGAAGCTGTAGCGGTAGCAGATGTTGTTTGTAGGACAAAAAAGGAAATGATGCGCAAGTGACGAGCGTCTACCAGGTGAAGCCACCCCACTTGTTGCGTTGGCGGTGGGTGCGGGTGTTGGTCCAGCCGGGAATCTTGTTTGTAGGGATGGAGATTGAGTGACCGTTCTCGACCTCCCAGGACACCTTCTTGGACTGGTCCGAGTAGTCGTCGCTGTCCAGCCACTTGCTGAGGCGGCTCTGGTCGCCCTGGCTAAAGCTGGCGAGCGGCTGGGGGAGCACCTTGGTGCACTCGGTGAGCGTGTTGATGTTGTTGACGCCGAGAAGGCTGAGGCGGATGTACTCGCGAGCATAGTCGTTGTTCCAGAGGCCCTGGCCACCCTGGCCGGCAAAGGCCTGGAAGGCAGGGCTGGTTCGGGGGTGCTTGGACAGGTTGACGTCGCTGGGGAACATGTAGACGCGCTCGGGGGTGGAGACGAGGCCGAGGGTCTGCTGGTAGTAGAGGACGTCCCAGACGCCGGGGGTGCTGTCCTGGGGGTCGCCGGCGCGGGTGATGTTGATGTCGTTCTGCTGGGAGGTGGTGTGGGCGCCGAGCAGGGCGATGAGGCCGTCGGGGCTGATGGTCTTGGCCATGAAGAGCTGGATCAGCGTGTCGGCGTCGGAGAAGGGGCTGGGCAGCAGGTTCAGGGGCGCGGGCGTGGAGCTGTCCTTGCGGCCGACCCACGAGCGGACGCGGGGGCCGAGGGGGCAGACGACGGTGGCGATGGTGGAGCCCATCTGGATGAGGTCGGCGTAGGTGACGGCGGCGAAGCCGTAGGTGTCGTGGTACTTGGCGTAGATCTGCTGGTACTGGGCGCCGATGGCCGAGATGCCGACGTTCTCGCCGCGCGCGAGCTCGCCGGCCAGGATGATGGACCCGTCGGCGCCGCCGCCGGCCTTCTCGTTGGCGAGGGTCCAGGTGGCGGCGTCGTGGAAGCCCATGCGGACGGCGTAGCGCGCCCACTTGGAGCAGCGGCCCGAGTCGCCGCGGAAGAGGGCCTCGAGGTCGTCGGCGATGTACTTCCACACGCAGCACGTGTCGCTGCGGCAGCGGGCCGAGTTGAGCTGCGCCACGGCCCAGTAGCGCTCGCGGCTCTGCGGGTTGCCGGAGCCCTGGAGGATGGCCGTGATGTCGCGGCCCGACGACGTGAGCTGCGACGGGCTGAGGGTGCGCAGGTCGCCGAGGAGCTGCCCCGACCCGACGCTTTCCCAGTCGCGGGCCGCGAGGGCCTCGATCTCGCGGATCTTCTGGTGCATCTTGGAGTGGTGGCCTGCGGTGGCGGCGGCGGCGGCGAGCGGCACGGCGGCGAGGGCCGTGGCGAGGAGGGCTGTGAACTTCATGGTTGCCGGGATTGTGATCAAGCGAGGGATAGTGAGTGAGTGAAGGAGGTCTGAGACGAAGTGAATCGACGAAAAACTGATAGCGAGTGACAGTGAATGTTCAAAGAACGGAAGAAACGAGGGAAAGAGAAGGCTTTCAAAAGAGAGGAAAGTAAAGATGGCCTCACCAGTTGCTGATCTCACGACAAGAGACATCCAGGACGGGGGGGGGGGCCGGCTGGGGTTGATATATAGCCTACCGCTGGGCAGAACCTTGCAGCCCTTGGCATCGAGGCTGAGAAAAGCTTCGGCATCTCAGTTCCACGGATCCAAACACTTACATGGGTTGGCCCGGTCCCCTGGCACCAAGCGGGCATTCGTGGGGAACGACGAACCACTCGAGGGGGACCCCATTTCGGGTCTGTCGTTCTGGTGCCGAGAATGCCAGAGACGAACCCCAAGAGAGGAAAGAGGCTAAAGACGAACCTGGACGCCAAGAAGGGGGAGCTATTTTCACCTATCAGCTAGCACGAACTAGGAAAGGGGAGGGCTTTCTCTCGGAGTTGAGTGCTGTGGAAGAAGGCGTTAGCCCGGGCAGGCCGACTGCGAAAGCACAGCGATATCGTACGTAGACGGCCGTGTGTCGATAAGGGTTCCCGACTGCGAGGGTGATGATCTGCGAGAAGAGTTCGGAGGGCAAAACGCAGGCGGGAAACAAAACAAAAGGAGCTGGGTTGTGGAAAACTGAACGGGGAGGGGGGGGGGACCCGGCTGGAGTCGCAGCTCATTTCCCAATGCGGTAATCTGGGCGGCCCCACAGCTCCGTGCGCCTCGGGCCCCCTGTCGGTGGTTTGCTTGTACGAATAATGGCTTTGTGCCGTTGAGTGAGAGTAAAAACAAATACTGAGATATTGCAGTGGACGACGACGGCATTGCTCTAACAATAGCCTACGCCCAGCCCAGTCTCAGTCTGGGAGCATCTCTCCCCGGAACGCCCTGCAGATGTGACGACGACGTGCCGCGTCCTCGGTTCCAAGCCGCCGCCGCTGGCAAGAAGAGAGTTTAATGTAGCGATGGAGTCTTTCATTTCAGGCTACCAGTACTGTCTAGCAAGACGAGAGAGAGAGAGAGAGGACGCGTACGCATTTCATTTCTCTCTAGTTGAACCGCAAGTGCCGGCCCAGCTGAAAAGCCCCAACGGCGCATGCGACGTCTGCAGTACGGTTTGGCCTCCCAAGTTCGTGTGCTTAGCGGGTTGGACGGCGGGGGCTTCTAGTGTCGTGGGCGGTTCTTTCTTGCAGCTGTTCGTTTGGCCCCGTCTTGGCAAAGGGCGTTTGTCGTGGGATGGACGGGGGCCCTGGCATCGAACGGCCTGGACCGACGGCGTGTTTTTGTCGATGCGGGAGGGAAGGCCAAGCTGCAAAGTCGTCGACGACGGAGCATCTACACCCGTCCGCATGCCATCTTGCATCCAGCACATCCTGGTCATCGGCATGTGCTCCTTAGGGATACGAGTCCTTTACCCTCCGCAACAGGAAGGCCATCCGCGATAACCATCCTGAGAAGTGCAGATGAACCGTGGCCGAAATCCCCGGGCCGTACGATCCAGAACCAGGCGCCATCCCCCTCCTCCGCGTCCAATCGCCGCGTCCTCAAAGGGAATTATCAAGCCCCCCCGCCATCGTCAGTTGTGGCGCCGCAAAAAGCAAAAACAAAAACCGACCCGCTGTCTTATTTCGGGCATGGCGCTGTCCAGGACCCAGCACTACCACGTTCACCTGCGTGCTAACTGCGTTTTCCCTCCCACCGCCGAACGGTGACGGTTCCTTTCCCCCCCTCCCCCCTGCGTCTTGATAGGCAGTATTGCTCCGTAGCGTCGCTGTGGTAAATTGTTTCGGTTTCAAAACCACCTGCAGGTTCCAGGCCAGCGGAAACATCGGCCCCCAGTCAAAGCCACCATCACCGCAAGACTAACCAGGCCTTTCCCTCCGGCAGCATCTATTCGTACATCGTGCGGAAAACACCCAAAACTTGCACGCTGGAGACGAATCCATCCTCTCGCGAATGGGTCCGGTGTTTTCGCCCGGCCTCGCGACGGCCCCACATGCACCCGGAGGCTCGGCATCGTCGTCACCACAACTGAACTGTGAAGTCAGAACCGAGGGGCTCCGTGCGGTCTGCTTGTGAATTCCAAATCATGGCTGCCATATCTTGGGTGACGCTGCAGACAACAATATTCTCATCCAAAGAAGTCCATGCTCGAGCCTATGCATCCCTGCAAGGTACACCGTCGCACCGGCACGAGACCTGGCGCTGCACTGCAACCTGGACGCTTCTATTCTCGGCCCTAGGCTCTTCGATAAGCATGCAAAGCAGAACATAAATGTCTCAATGGGATTCGAACGGTGAGTACGACGACGACGACGGTGGAACATGAGTGAGCCGGGTTGCACTTGGCCAGGTTAACGTACATGCTCGCATCTTCTTCGCAACAACGACTCGGAACTACAGATGGCGCCATTATCCGCACGGCAGATCAGCATGGCATCCTTGTCTAGTAACTGTCCATCACTTCTATCTCGTTCATTCTTTTCAGCAACGCGCCATGTATGCTAAGCGTCGTGCCAGCGAAATCGCCTGCGACAGTAAGGAAGGATAAGGCTACTCGTAGCTTATCTCTACTCAACCCCCTAAGCTCCTCTCGCCCCTGACCAGAATCGCCATCGACGTCCCCTCCCTAGTCAGGCACGTATTCCCGCCACACGCCGCCTGGATCGCCCGGATCGCATATGAATGCACCGTCAGCGACACCACCTCGCCGCACCCGGCGTCGTCCCAGACCTCCCCCAGCGCCTTCTGCTTGCGCTCCACGTGCTCGGCGTCCGTCTCGGCGTGCCCGTCGCGCCCGAACGTGTCCTCCTCCGCGAAGCCGGGCTCGAGCGTGTACGTTGGGTACTTCTCGCGGATCCACGACGCCGGCCGCCGGAAGTCGCACGTGTGCAGCGTCATGCGCTCGCGGATCAGCTCCTTGACGACGGGCTGGAAGGGGCGTCGGTGGGCTTCCATCAGCGGGCCGAAGATGTACTGGGTCGTCTGCAGGCAGCGGGCGAGCGGGCTGGTGAAGAGCGTCTGGGGAAGGGGCGCGCCGTCTGTGGCGATGAGGTCGGTCCAGAAGGCGTTGAGGTCGTGGGCTTGCTGAATGCCTACTTCGGTGAGATGGGCGTCAAACCAAGTCTCCTTGTCATCACCATTCATGAACGACACCCTGCTCTGTTACTAGGTCAGACTCTGAAGCTGTTTGATGGGGAAGTCGGCCGAGACACTCACATCCCACTCCGCAGTGCCCACCTCGGCATGCTTCTTGTTGTGATAGCCAAAGCCGTGGCGCGTCAGATATAGTACCTTGTAAACCACGTTTTCCGGGGACTTCTCGTTGAGCCACTTCACATAGGCCGCAAACCGGACCCAGTCCCGCTGGTCAGGAGAGCTCGGGTCGTCGGAGGGATATTCCTTGCCCGGGATCAAGGCAAGGTGAGGCTGGGTGATGACCTTTTTGCCGGGATACAGAGGCGCCAGGTCTGCGAGCTCGTAGAAGACCCCGGGCTCAGTGGTGAAGGTCCAGCGAGAAGCCATGGTCGATATCGGCCTTGGGATCCAACCGATGCTGGGGGGGTTTGGTCGTGTGACTCGAAAGCACGCGGTTCCACCACCTGTGAATACGTCGAGGATAAACCCGTCAAGGACAGGCCCGCCAATATCCGCGAGTGTCGTGTGAAGATCAAGTGTGAGAGGTATGAGTTGGCCGTGTCTCGACCTGTACTTTTCAAATGTCGTTACTTTGTGTGAGTCAGCTCGTTTGTGGTTGAGATTCTCGCCTCAATTGAAGGCCGCTAGTTCTAGGTGCAGGAGTCCAGTGCGGGGCAGTTGAAGAGCTGAAAGAAGCCGCTGAATAAGACCGCTCCAGAGCGTTGGATCTGCGTTGAATTTATTCTTGTCATGGCGTGTACGGATTCTAATGCTCGCAGAAATTCCACTCAACCGTCCTGAGATTGTTATTCGTCCTCTCCTGCGACATGGTCCGCTCCGACATCAACTCTTCCCGCAGCTTCTTCGCCTCCTTCTCGCTGATGGGGAAGTCCATGTTGTCCAGCACCATCGACGTCACCTCGGTCGGGAACTTGCCCATCCTGTCCGCAGGCAGTGCGCTCTCGGCCCACCAGTGCAGCTGCTGCGGCGGCACATTGGCTGTCGAGAGGACAGACAGGGCCGGGTCGACGAGGAACAGCGCCAGGATCTTGCGGTGGCCCGCCCGCGACCTGTCTGCCAGCTCAAAGGGGCTGACGTGGTGCTGGTAGATGTTGGGGAAGAAGAGCATGCGGTCGGCCTTTGTCACGACGCTGCCAATGTCCTGGAGCGTGTCCTCCTTGCTCCGGATGGCAAACGTTCGCGAGATGGAGTCATGATCGTCTTGTTGGTAGCCAACATCCTGTGACAGCTCCTCCTGGTTGGCAGGTGTACGGAAATCGAGGCGGCATTCGGTGATGTTGTCGCAATCGTAGTAGTAGAGTGCCGTCGCGCAGATATGCTCGTTGAGCTGGCCCTCGATGTGCCAGGAACCACCGTCATATGTGGGCTTCTCAGGCGTGAGATGAATGTTGGCCAACTTTACGATGACCTGAATTCGGGACGCATTGTTGAAAAAGCCTGACGACTTGACGTCGCTGGCGTTTAGCTCGATAAAGTCTTCAAGCTTCTTCTTCATGTCGGGAAGAAACACCTTGTGCGTTTCCTGGAACCACGCCTCATCGAGCCGCTCACGATCCGAGCCTTTGTACCACTCCTCACTATCCTCATCTTCTGCTCTGGGGGGCTCGTCTTCGTTGACGGGTCGGTTGACGGGGTAGCAGCCGTAGCTATCATTGGTATCGCAGATCTCCTGGGCGCAGCAGTCGTTTCCAACATTCTTTACGACCAAGCGCTGGACCGCAAACTCCTTCGGCCATCGATATACGATGTCCCAGGCAGGCAATGCCTTCTCGATGACCTTTTCAATGATCGGATAGAGCGCGGCATGCTGAGCTGGGTGCAGGTTATTAATATAGCTCTCGATCCGAGCGTGCTTACCGGTTAGGTCAACATCGCAAGGGAGCCACTGGAAGCGAGAGGATAGGTGATCGACGGAGTAGTCGAGCCAAGCAGTGCGACGCTCACTAATCTCGACAGGGTGCGGCTTGGGGACGGGAACACCCATGCCGCAGTTTTCAAGGCAGTTCTCAAGGTTGATGCGCCTATCAGTGAGAACTAGGGTTCTGCCATAGATCACAGGCCAGAGTGATGGGTGGACGAGATCAAGGACTTTGTCGTCACTACCTGGGTGCCAGTCCTGTTGCTCGGCCGGGACATTCTCCAGGGGCGCCACAGCAGACTTGAGGGCCTCGCGGAGGTCATCTGGAATGAGCTTGTCCGACTTGATGGCGCACGCAGTATAGTCTACGACGGGGATGAGACCTGTTTTCTCGTAGATGTCTGCCTTTTTAACAAGCTCTTTGATGCACTAGAGTATGTGTTAGCAGTCCCGTTCCGTCAGTGAATACGGTGTGCCTACTGCTTCAAACATGGCGTCGTCGAAGTTGCCATAGTCGACGTATTCAGCCCAGGGCATCTCGAGGGCCTCATTTTTCCACTTGGCGACGATCTCGGTGTCGTTGACCTTTCGCCACCAGTCGGGCTTGTCGGTGATGTCCGCCATCAACTTGAGCATGCATACCTCGCGGATGGTGAGAGTGGCAGCAGCCCACTCCCGGTTCAGGGTAGGGAAGGCATCATCAGGAAGATACCCCAGAGAGAGGCCGAAGCCAGGGAGGCAGAGGTCCCCCTCGCCAGTCTTAAATAGATCCCTGGAGAAAGACATGATGAGGAAAGTGTCGGCCCTTTGAATTGACTAGTTGCTGTTGCGGTGTCGACCAGAAATAGAGGAGAGGCGAAGATATATAAAGCTTTTTATGATTTCATCGTGCACGTAGAAGTGACTGCGTGTGGAAAGGCCAGGATTGTCCAATGCGAGAGCCAGCAGGCAGCCAGTCTCCACCGCTGTTCTCGATAGGTCTAGCTGAACGGGCTAGAGTGAACAGCCCACATGATGGCGTTGTATCTGGCTCTTGGCGACCAGGTTGAAGATGGACATTTCGATTCACGCGTTGGATGCCTGAAGGACGATGGAGGGACCACGGGATAACACGGGCCGCACACGAAGTCACGTTACCGGATGGGGGCAGGACGGATGGGTCTTTTCTCAGGCAAGCAGGCAGCAACACCAGCATCAGCACAGTAGCTTCATCCAACCTTCAACTTCTAGCATGGGTCGTGAATACCGAGCGACACGGACCGAGGGACAAAAGCTCGCGTTGCACTCCGCATTTTACCGAGCTCAAGCTTGGGAGCTTTGACTTCTTGAGGCAAAGTGTGGGGGCGGCCTGTGATATTGCCTGTTGGTCAGGTGCGCATTGTGCGTCTCTACTGATGAACCAGCCAGCCGACCACTGGGGTAATTCCCCAGGGTCGTCTCGCAGATCTGGCGATGGCCTGAGCAGCTTCGCTGCGCTACGCACGAACCCACCCGGGATTATGTCGTGATGCAGGAAAAGAGGGAGGAGATTGATAAAAAGATTGATTAAAAAAATGCCTCGGGCTAATTACCTATATGCGCCTTCTGCCCCTCTCGGTGGAACACACTTGTCCCGAAAATCGGCAGATAAATCTTCACCATGCTTCGATGCCGAGCTGGGATTGAACACTGCCAAGGGGGAAAAAGTAGCTATCGACTGTTACAAAAGGGGAAAATGTGCTGCTCTTGTCTGTTACAGCAATAGTACAACGTACGTGTCCCTATTCGTTCCTCCAAATACCGAGGCTGCGGATGGCCAACAAGGCAGTTGCACAGCTGCCGTGCCCGTGGGGAAAGCGTCACCCGTTTTGGGCGGCATGCGGCATGGCAGGAGCAGTCCGGGCGAATCACAGCCAGCACCCTGCCGAGGCACACCGGCTTTCGGCCAGTGAGGTACGGACATACGAGCTGGGGTGCGATGGGGAAGGTCCCGCCCGTGTCTGCGCCTGCCACGCCGTCCTCGGCCACCACTGCGATCACTTACTGACTTAGCTTAGAATACCACCGCCTTCGATTGTATGAGGCCATTCCCACCACTCAACTTTTCTCCTTCTTCTTTCCACTTCTGCCTCCCGCCCTTTTTTGTTCCCTTTTCTCTGCTTTTCTTCCTTTTCTTTCTTATCGATGATATCCCGTCTTCCTTGATCCGCCCGCCGCAATGACTGAAACAGCCACCGAAGCCCCGGCCTTCGAGGCCCAGGTGCCCATGTCCGAGCCCGTCGTCGACGACAGCCCTCCAGCGAAGCCCTCCGGTACCGTCGCCGCCGCCGCCTCGAAGCCCGCTCCGTACCAGATCGCCGCCGCCATCGCCGCCGCGCCGTCCAGCGTCGATGCCTTCGTCCACCACCTCCACCGCTGCCTCCGTACCCGCGGCGGCACCGACACCGTCCTCCTCTTCTCCGCCTACAGCGCCCGCCTCACCGCCGCCATCCTCTCCATCCTCGGCCGCACTGCCCTCCGACAAAACGCACGCCGCCTCGTCGAGCTCGCCTTCCAGCTGCCGCCCTCGTCCTCTCTCGCTCTGAACACCGCGCCTGCGCCTCCGCTAGCCACTCTCGCCCTCGGCGTGGCCAAGCGCCTCGAGGCCTTCGTCGGGATGCTGGGCGAGTGGCGCACCATGAACCGCCTCTGGGGCATCATGGCCATGTGGCTCGCCGCAAAGGACCTCCTTATTCGTCTGCGCAAGCCCGCTGACGCGACCGAGACCAGCGAGAAGACCCCCAAGTCGAGCAAGTTCAACACCACCATCGAGGTCCTCCAGGTCATCTCCCTAACTACATACCACATCGGTGAGGCTTCAGCCTGGTTCGGCGGAAAAGGCGTTATTAAGTTGTCGCCTAAAGCCTTGAGCCGCGCTGCTACCGTTAGCGTCCGTTTTTGGGGAGCCTACGTCTTTATGGAATTGTTCCGCTTGCTAGTCGAGCGCCAGCGCAGAACTGTCTCTGAGGATGTGACCGTCGAGAGCGAGTACAAATCAAACTGGTTTACCAAGTTTACGCATACTCTCGCATGGGCGCCTTTGACCATCCACTGGGGCTACGGCAACGGCTTCCTCCCCGAAATTGCCGTCGCGGCTCTTGCGGCATACCCGTCCGCTGCGCTCATGAAAGATCTGTGGAAATCCACTGCATAGGGCGGATCAATGCGAATATGGGGAAGTAATGGCCAGTGGCTACTCGGAGCGCAGTCACCCCAGAGCACCAGAATCATCTTGGAGTTGGAGAAGAGCTGAGCAGTGTCAGGCGCCAACACTGTACATTGAAAGAGGTGGATAGACACGGCATATAACCGGGCAAGAGGTGCAGAACGACGGAGAGAGCATGGGAGACACCATGTTCCAGGGCTATAAGACTGATTTCCTTTCGCACTAATGAGACTATGCTGTGCATCATTAAGGCATATATACATCTATAGGTAGAACCGGGTGTGTGGTCTTTGTACGTACACCGAATATAGCTAGACGAGAAGCAAGCAAGCAACCTATAAGATCCAACGCACACTCGCCCTTTACCCACGCAGGCTCTCGCCTCTTACGACGCCGACCGATTGATTCCGCTGGCTCTCCTTGGTAGCCCTGAAGCCGTCCTCACATGGGAATTCGCCTCATCTCCTCCTTGGTCCAATAGCGGCGCATGTTCTCAGCGCCCAGCGTCTTGACCTCCTGGTCCAGATGGGTCCACAGCACCTCGCGCCAGGTCTCCATGCGCGCCTTGAGGTCGTCGAGGGTGAAGTCGGTCTCGCCGGCGCGGCACCGGCGCAGGTAGTCCTCGAAGCCGTCGAGCCCGGCGTGGATCTCGCGGTGCTGGCGCAGCAGCTCGGCCGCGCCGCCGCCGCGCCCGTCCCTGAACTCGGGCATCTTCCTGGCCAGGTGCGGGAACACGTACGTCTCCTCGATGCCGTGGTGCGCCGTCAGGTGCTCCGCGAGCTGCAGGCCCTCGGACAGGAACTGCTTCAGCGACATGCCCTGCGGCCGCCGGCCCGTCGTGCACGCGTCCCAGAGGAGGTTCCACGAGCGCCGGAAGTGGTCGTGCTACGGGATGGGGAGGGGGGTGTTAGTCGTTGCCTCGTGCAGAGTCTCGGCGTTGCGGGCTGCGGCCAAGGTCCCGCGCCCGGGAATCCTCACAAAGTATTCCATTTTAACTGCCAGGACGTTGAACTCCTTGAAGTCGCGATCCGACAGCGGCGGAAGCTCTTCCTTCCCTTCCTTGGCGCCGCTGCCGGTGTCGTCCGTCGTCGACATCATCTCCCGCCGATTCAGATCCTGACGCGGCTTTATCGCAGTCGTCGAAAACCCTGCAGGCCTCGTCGCCACAGGCCTCGCAACCACAGCAGTGACAGAGACAGACCTTCGTATAAGGCGCAGCGACGTCCCTGGTCTAGTGAAAACAGTGCTGTTGTAGATGGCGACGCTGTAGTTTCGGTGGTGCATCGGCCTCATGGCACTCAACGCTCACAACTCGAAGAAGAAGAAAAACTTGGGTTTATCATGAAAAGACACATCAAACAGTAATCGTACTACGTTTCCCCCCCCCCCTTCCCCTCCCCTCCCCTCCTCTCCCCTCGGCCTCGAGTAGTAAGAAAAAAATATGCCGTGAGATAGCAAGCGGCTAGACCCAGACCAGCCATACAGACGTTGCCCTTTAACAAGCCGCGCGCGCGGGTCGCTCGTCGGCAATCACCCGGGACTGAGACCATGCCGACCAGCCGCGCGCCAACTTAGTCATCGCCGGCGTGTCGCCGAGATTCCAGCCGAGTTCCGATTGCGATGCGTCTTCGGTCAACCACAAACGTCGGAACAGTCCAACCTTCACCGAGGGAGAGGGATAAGCCAGAGACGGCTTTTCCAGCATCAAATCCATGTGGTCATATTGGCCTACCTTAGCACACGAGTAATTCGCTTGTCAGCGGCCATCACGTCATCTACTTTCTCCAAGTCATGACACGGACTCCTCATCGGCAAGAAACCCGACCGATAGGTCTGGAGGCCGAGACATAATTACACAATTGACAACCTTGTTTATCCTCCGCCACAGCGAATTGCGTTCATATGGCTAGGTATGTACTTATTCTGCCACTGAGGTAGGAAGGGTCTAGTGACCGTCTGTCAGCTTTGTTGTGGCTCTCGGACCAGTTTGTGTGATTTGTCTACTTCTTGCTATCGAAACTCCTTTGCAAGTGTTCTATCGGAGCAAAAAAACATACAACAGTGAGGATTCCCCGGTCGTCACCGACCCGAGTACTAATTCACCGCTTCTCAGTTTGACTAGGGGAGAGCGGACGGGATCCCGTATTCTCTAAGAGCTATGGTCGTATGTGCTGGTGACGGGCAGCAATACAGTACATCAGGGCATCGTGCGCCGCACGCCTCTTCATGGTAGCGGCTCCGTGTACAAGGTCTACGTCTTGCATACTCAGGCTCTAGACTGGACAGAAATATCTCGCATAGCGCAATGTTTGATGAAAACCCACCTAGATCCGGATTCAGGGCGTTGTAGCTACCGCACTTCAGCAAATATGCCTGCTATAAGAAGCTTCACAAACCCTGATCAGGCAGCTCGAAGCTTACACTCTAGGACCGGGGCCTTTTATACCAGTTCAGTTGGGATGAAGTTGACACAGACGCCGAGCATGGCGCTACAGATGTTCCGTTTCGGATGCTGGACATCAACGGAAAGCCGGTAGCCCAGCACGTTTTATGACTAAAGAGAAGGATATAGTGACGCCGCCGCGAGACTAGCCATGTCAAAAATAGGTGCTTGGGTCGATGCTCAACACAGTTATGAGGCATAGCTCAAGCTACGCTCCTGCATTTAAGCATTCCATTGACTACCATTTTACAAACGTCTACAGTAAAGCTTGTGGAAAACAAGCCGCGTCTTAAAATATCTCACAATTACGATAAATCACCTGAATAATCAAGGCCTTCATCATCAACATAATCTTGATATTTGGGTTCTCAGCCCTATGCAGATATCAAACATTGAGTTCTGTTGTCTTCGACTTCTCGAAGACAGCCCGGTACGGCTGGATGTTCTTCTCCACAACACCACCCGGGTCACAATACCGCTCGACGATGTCAACGCTGCGGCCAATGTAAAGCTCCGGCCGGAGCATATCGTCTAGGTCCGCCCAAATAGGCCTGAAAAATTCCGTGGCTTTGATTGGCTCGACCAAGTCATTCGGGAGACCCTCTTCCATCATAGCGCGGCCCGCCTGATACGACAAGACCCGGACTTGCTCGTATACAATTGATCGATTCAGTTCGTGGGCGATGAGTTGCCTGAAAAGAAGTGAAGGGGGTTTGGAGGGCTGAAAAGGGCCGGTGGTCTTCGACAGGTTCGATGACGAGCCAAGACTTGTAGAGAATAGCAATGGATAACGTTATTCCCACATGGGATTGATTCATTTCATGATTGCGAAAGAAGGAACCAGTTTAAGTCTTCAAATCAGTTTACTTGTTCCTCAGCCCTTCATGACTGCGTTTCTCCATCTCTCAAATACCTTTCGTCTAATTCCAACAGGCGCGGAAGAGCCATCGCCTTAGCAACTTAGCTACCTCCGGCAAACACGTATGCAATGAGACGTTCCTTTTTGCCACACACCACCGCACGCATCGCACGCATGTGGAAGACTGACGAGTTCTATGTATCCTTATTCCGTTTCAACCTAGTGACACGTAGCGAGCTGCCTCCGCATCCTCGCCCTTTTCATTAAAAGCAACCATCCCATGCAAAATGCAAGCAACTTTAGACGCCTTCATCTCGGTTCATTCCCTTCCCCTAACCCCGGACGGCCGCACCCAGCGCTCCGCCCGTGAACTGCGTGCCACCGGCCTGTCGCTGCGGGTTGCCGCCTCCTCGCGGGCCACCTCCGCCACGGCCACCTCCGCCACGGCCACGGCCTCCCCGACCTCGGCCGCCTTGTCGCTCAAAGGCATTTGAGGTACCCTGGGTCTTCTGCTCTAGCGTTCGCTCGTTGGTCTCAATGAGCGCGCTGGCCTTGTCGGACAGCGCCAAGGCGAGTGACTGGAGACGGCTGAGCTCCACTCCCTTGCGGAAGATGACTGTCGACGTGACCTGGTCCAAAGAAGCAGCCAGTTCCTCGTGGCTGATCATCTTGCTGATAACGGCTGATACCTTGGTGGCATCGAGCTCGAACATGCCGCTGAGGGTCTCGACGGCAAGCGTATCGTAGAAGGGGGCGTAGGTGAAAAGGTATGTTCGGAGACCCTCCTCCTGGATCTGCTTGGAGAGCATAGTCTTGATCTCCTCGGCATTGGGCATGAGGTCCCAGATCTTAATGCTGTGGATGAAGGTGGTGGACTTCTTCCACTCGCCAGCCGCCAGTGCCTTGGAAGCCTGCATCACGTGGTCTCGAGTGTTCTCGGGAGGACCAGTGAAGATTTGCCTCTCATGGTACTCCAGCATGCGGCGGTAAGTCTTGCTGATGACACGCTTCTTGACGTCAGGCGAAGAGCCTGTTTGGGCCAGCAGGGGAATCTCCAAGAGCATGCTGCAGGTGAGGTACACACACTCGAGCAGCTCGAGGTTAATGTGCATGTGGAAGGGGAGTTGTCGCTGCTTCTCTAGGCGCTCTTGCTCGGGAGAAACCTGGTTGTATCGCTGCATCATAACGCCTTGGGCGAGAAGCTCCTTCTGGCGACCGCTACCGCAAATCTCCTGGAGAGTGTTCTGGGCATCGTAGACCAGGCCCATACGGAAAGCACAGAGACCGACCTGAACCAACGTTCGGTTGTACAGAATCTGGCTCTGGACATCGAAGTTGGGGATGTTCTCCTGCAAATGGGACATCAACATCATGTCACGAGCCTTGTAGTACTCTCCGTGGAGAGCAAGGAAGTAGACCTGGCACAGCATGGCTCGGGCACGGATAATGCCTTCACTGTTGCTGAAGAGGTAGTTGCACAGAACGTTAACCAGGTTACCGGCATCCTGAGCCTGGCTGCGAGGGGTGATGACCGACTCAACGGACTCGCCGACACCGTTCCAGCAGTTCTCCTCGAAAGTCTTGACGACCTGAGCGGGCTGGATGGCAAAATTAGCAGGGTAAAGATGAAGAGACTTGGATGCGGAAAGTTACCTTGAAGTAAACATGCTCCAGACGGCGCATGACAATTCGGTTCACGCTATCCTGAGAAGTCTCGAGGGCCTCGTCTTTTCGGAGGTGCTCGTAGTAGAGAAGACCGCGGAAGATGATGTTGTAGAGGGAACCCTCGTCCTGTAACCGCTCGATGTACTCTGAGGTGTGAGGATCGATGCTCTGTAGAGAGCGGACAAGCTCGTCATCCAGTCGCTCGACGTACGAGACGATGCTGCCGGCGACCTTGATGTACTTTTCACCATCCTGCAAGGTAGGAGGCTTCTCGTCATCATCCCACTCCTCGGCGTTCTCGACAACGATGTAGTCTCGGTTCTCCTGGAGGACCTCGAGAAGGGCAGAGAGCTCTCGCTCAGCGGACTTCCAGTGCTCAAGAGGCATGACGTTGCCGGTGCCAGCGCCGAGGTCGAATCGGGCAGAGACGATGGTGAGGAGGACACGGATCTTCTGGTACGGGGTGGTGGAGATCTCGTACAGCTTCTCCATGACCTTGATCTGCTCGGTGCGGTCGGTGTTCTTCTTACCACGGGATTCCAAGATGCCGCGGAGGTGCTTGAAGATGCTCTCGGGGGTGTACTGAAGAGTCTTTCCACCCTTTCCAACAGTGGCAAAGCCCTCGTCGTCGTCGTCCTCGGCAGGGGCGGCGTCGATGTCGAACCGGGTGGCCTTCTTGGGCTTGGGAGCAGCCTGGACGGGCTCATCCTCAGAGGACTCCATGTACGCATCCTTGTCGGCTCGGTAAGAGTCGATCTGGGTCTGGAACTCCTTGTTGGTCTTCTTGATCTTTTGCTTGACGGCGTTCAATGCTCGGGCCTGGGTGGCGTTCATCTTCTTGGGGGTGACCTTCTGCTTTGCGAGGGCCTCGTTCATGAAGTCCTCGAGCTCGGCGAGAATTCGGATATAGGGCTTGGGGGACTTGCCGCCGGGCAGCTTGGCGACCTGGCGGTTGAGTTTGTCATACTCTGCATCTCCACGTTAGTCTTTTTTATCTTGGTTTTGTATATTTTCCCGGTTTCGAGTTGCGTCTCGTAGTATGGGGGGGGGGTTCGTACCGGTTGAGATGAGAGTCCAGTCGCCGTTCTTTTGGCCATTCTCGATCTGCTTGATGGTGGCCTCTAACTCGTCGATTCGTTTGTCTTTGGCACTCTTGACTTTGCCTCGAACCTCTTCATCGCTCTCGTCGTCTGACTCTGCGCCCTTCAAGAACTGGCTTGCACCGGCGGCCTTGCCAGATTCGCTGGAGTCGCTGTCGCTGTCGTCGTCCTGGGAGTCATCGTCGTCGTCCTGGGAGTTCTCCTGCTCCTCCTTCTCCTCCTCCTCGGAGTAGAGCTCCTCCTCGTCGCTGGAGCTCTCGCTGGAACTGTCGTCGCCGCCGCGGAAGAATCGAGACATGATGGGCGAGTTTCTGGACGCTGGTCTGTCCTGTGAGGGTCAATCTCGCGGGTGCGTGCGCGGGGTTGTTTCGATCAAGGCAAAATTGAGGATTTTTGGTGGGAGGTGGGGCGTGCACCTTGGGGCTTAGCGATAGGATGGCCCACGAGTTGGAGGCCACAACTGATGGCGATAAGCGGGCCGGACCGGGCAAGGAGCTGTATTACCTAAGCAGCCAGTTTTTGCCTGCCCGCTCCGGGTCAGGGCTCTGCGAGCGGAATACCACGGCTCCTGTGCCTTGTCACTTCTCAGCGACTGGTCGCCGGGGTGGTACCTCGGACTCCGGTTCGCCTTTGCTCGGACCCCGGTCCAATTCCCAAAATCGCCTGCAGAAGAATTTCGAGATCCAGCAAGCCAGTCAGTGACTCGGCTTCTTGCATTTCTCAGCAAGACGTCCTTTACCGCAGCTGCAACGAACAGACGTCCACGACCACCACCGGCTTCATACCTTCGCCTACTCCCCGACCTTCACTTGCTCAGTATCTATTTCCACAGCAAGACTATGGCTACCATACGTTGCTCGAATGCGCCCTCTGCAGCAAGGTCGTTTCTCCAACTTGCAAACCGCAGCTACTCCTCGACCAGTGCGTCATCCTCGTCGCCACTCGAATTCCTCCTCCCACGATGCGCATCGCCCTCGGCTAGTCGAAGCACCCGGATATCCTCCGCATCATTGACAGCCTATTTCCATGCCCGAAACATCAGCCTTGGTCGGTCAAGGGAATTCACCGTGCCGATTCCCTCGAGGCGACATTTCTCTTCCTCCTCAGCCTGGCAACAGACGCGAAGCATCTTGAACACCCAGAAGGACGAAGATGGAAACGAGATGATGCTGGAGATCACGCCCCGTGCAGCCAAGGTACAGCCGTTCAGACATGTGCTCAGCGAATAGAATTAACAATTAGAAGCGACTCTCCCAGATCATGGACAAAGACTCCAATCCCAACCTTGCCCTGCGCATTCAGGTCGAAAGTGGCGGCTGCCACGGCTTCCAGTACCTCATGAGTCTCATTACTCTACCGCCAAAAGACTCCCCCGAATGGTCCTCCACCGTTAACGAAGACGATACCATCTTTCAATACCTCCCCGAAAATACCGGCTCAGCCTCCGCATCTGAAGTGGGGGCAAAGATCATTCTCGACGAGCCATCCCTGGACCTCCTCAAGGGAAGCAAGGTGGATTTTACAACGGAGTTGATCGGATCGCAGTTCAAGATCGTGGACAATCCCCTAGCTACCAGCAGTTGTGGGTGCGGAACCAGCTTCGACATTAAGATGTAAATATCATGGCCTTGGTGGTTTCGCGATGACGTTGTACACGGGGCGGCCTTGCAATAGACCCTCAGTTAATGGAATCATTAATACTCCGGCAAAAATAATATGGCATGAACTTAACATTGATCAAGCATCAAGAGACAACAATAGAGGCGACACTTCACAGCAGATTTGGAAACTCGAGTGTCATTATCATGGTATCAATTTCCACCAGTCCCTGTCATGACATCGAACGCCGAGCAACCATGCAGTATTTTAGGTCCTAATGACCAACCCATTTATCTCATTTTCGAAAACCCAATTTTTAGTTCATCTGGCGAATGAGACCATTGATGGCCTCCTCACGGTTGCCAAGATCACCACCCTCGATAAAGTGCTTGAACTTGCGGGGGCGGAAGCCGCCAGTGGGGTTGCTGAGCTTGAAGGGCCAGAGGAAGTTGGCAGCCTGCTTGAAGTTGGGACCGACAGTGGCGATCTCGTGGATGAGATCCTCAATGCAGACAATGCCGTACTGGCCGAGGTTGTCCTCAACGATGACGTTGTCAGTCAGGGCAGTGCGCTGCTTGTTGACCTTGCCGTATCCGCGCTTGTAGATGAGCTCCTTGATGGACTTCAGGTTGGGGTAACCGTAAGCAATCCAGGGCTCGACGACCTTGAGCATCTCAGTGGTGGCCTTGGTGACCTTGATGAAGACACCATTGTTGATCTGGAGGAGACGGAGAAGCTGGAGGATCTTGCGGGGCTTAGGGGGCATCTTGTTGATACTGGGGAAGAGTTAGCTGAAATTCGACATTTATCGGAAACGAGTTCACATACCCCTTGATACGGATGACGAAGATCAGCTTGGACTCGGCGGGGATGTAGGCAGAGTCCTCCTTCTTGGCAACGCGGGCTAGACGGATCTTCTCACGCTCGGTGTCGCGGTACTCCTTGACGTACTTCTCAGCACGCTGGAAGATGACACCACGCTTCTCCTTGTTGGCCTGGAAGACTGTCAGTCACGGTCTTCAAAATGTGTGTTTACATGAAGTGGTTTGATGGGGCAAGTGTCAGACCCGAAAGAAGGTTAATTATCAACAGCATAGACAATAGTCTAGTCGATATGTGTGTGTTATGCATCATTGTGCCGGGAAGGAAGATGGGCAGTACTCACAGCCTTCTTCTTGGTGATGGCATCGGTGCGCTCGGCACGGGCCTTCTCCTGAGACTTTCTCTTCTTGAGAAGGGTCTCAGGGACCAGGATCTGGTCGTTGGTAGGGACACTACAGTCATCAGATTAGTTCGCAGTCCAAATACCACAAGTGGTATGGAACAGAGCGCCGGTGAGAGAACTGTTGCAATGCGACATTCTCTGCTTGGCTAACTCGAGAGATAAATTTAACCGGTGAGGTAGGAGACACCGACAGAGGTCTGTCGTTGGCATCTCCTGGGGTTCCTCATCCAGCAACACCCTGAACAAATGAATGTTCGGGAAAACTCAGTCGAAGGCGGTCTGCGCAAGGCATTTTCAGCCAATTGCGAGCACCTATACGACAATGAATTTGAGAGAGAAGACCAGAGTCTTCATCTCCAACACCCCAGGCAGCATCTCTCAACACACAGGCTTTGTTCCAAGCCTGGGCAATTGAGGGAGAAGCCCAAGAAAGATCGAGCTGGCAGGTCAACGATCTCGACGGGCGAGATCGTGACTTATCCAGCGAGAGGACCACGACCATCTGCAAAAGAAACTCGAAACCGGGCACCCGCCCATGTCGGGACACTTCAAGGAGGAAGCACGTACGTGGCACCCATTTTGTCGGCGACGGCTGTTGTGAGGTCGGTTAGTCGGTCGGTGAAGCTGGTGAGGAGAAAGGAAAGAGGTCTTCTTCTTTTCTGCAAGCTTGGGGGGAATTGGATGGCAGGACCCGCTTGGCGAAAAAATAAATTGGCTAGGGCAGGGCTTTGTGGGTCGCCCACCAAATTTGCGTGAAAAGTTTCTGCCGCGCCCCACCGCTTACAGCCCACCTCTCCGCCACCAAACTGGCGGCATCGCGGAAATCCATTTTGAGAACCTCATTCTCAACCGCCCAATTGACTCAGTAACCAGACGTCACCCAACTTCAAAATGCCCCCCAAGAAGGTCGTCCGCGCTCCCCAGGAGAACATCTCCCTGGGCCCCTCCGTCCGTGATGGTACGCTTCATCCCCGAGCCCTGCAACTTCCCTCGGAAACCCGACTGACATTTGTGTGTTTGCGCAGGCGAGCTCGTCTTCGGCGTTGCCCGTATCTTCGCCTCTTTCAACGACACCTTCGTCCACGTCACCGATCTCAGGTTCGTCAGCACGTGAATATGGAAGAGCCGGCTAGGCTCGAAAAATATTTGGCGGTTCATGCGGCTAACTTGGGTGATTCCAGTGGCCGTGAGACCATCTGCCGTGTTACCGGTGGAATGAAGGTCAAGGCCGATCGTGACGAGTCCTCCCCCTACGCTGCCATGTTAGCTGCCCAGGACGTCGCTACCCGATGCAAGGAGCTTGGCATCAACGCTCTTCACATCAAGATCCGTGCCACTGGTGGTATGTTCCGACCCTTCGACAACTTCGAATCGCGAACTGGAGACTAATCCACGTCTAGGTAACGGTACCAAGACCCCCGGCCCTGGTGCCCAGTCCGCTCTTCGTGCTCTTGCCCGTGCTGGCATGAAGATCGGCCGAATTGAGGATGTTACCCCTACTCCTTCCGACTCTACCCGCAGAAAGGGTGGTCGCCGTGGTCGTCGTCTCTAAGCTACTCGCTTATTGGGTGGCCTGGTATGGACAGGAGTTTCGCTATCTGGTTTCTGTGGCGTTGAGAATCACGAGGAGAACGGCTATTGCGCCTGGTCTCCAGTCTACTTTGCTGTAGACAGTTATGAATTCGCCCGAAGAAGGCCCATGAATCATACTCCTTGTCAGACCAGTACTCCTATGGGAGAGACTACTCGTGACAACACTTAGATGTAGCTCTCGAACAATGAGTTATGAAGACCAACTTGACTTTGACCCCGTCCTGCTACTGATCTACGCCTCGCTATGTCAAGGGTATCCGAACTCCATGCTCCGTTAACACTTCATGCCAAACCCCTTGTAGTCTATTTAACGCCTGGTTTCAGCGTCCAGATCCCTCTACCAGCCCCTCCTGTCTTGGACAACACCGCAACTTTATCAAGAGCTGCCTTGAACTCGTCGCTCTGCTTCTTCCCTGGGCAGTACGGGTTAAAGTGGTCTACGAGCATCTTGCTGGGGACGCGTCCTCCGTGCCGATTAACAAAGGCCTTGATCATGGCCACGAAATCCTTAGTCTTCAAGTTTCGGTCCATGCCTGGCGTGCCGGATCGCGAGCTGCTCGCGCTACCGTCGTCAAGGCCCTGACGGTCAGCAAGATTGCTCATAATGCCCGCCGAACTCGGTCCTCCGCGACGACGGTTTGCTCCTGGACGTCCTCCTTGTCCCACCTCACCAGTCCAGGTCACAGTGCCAATAGGAACGTGGCGTGCCTCTAAGCCTGCCTGGCGGAGGTGTGCTGCTGCTTGACGAGCGACTTGGTTGGCTTCATGTCGAAGAACGCTAATGTCTGCCTTGGCCTTCTGTGGACCATTGACAATCTGTTCGTGGTCGTAGGCGCTGTTGACAGACCGAGCAAAGATACCCTCTAGCATGCGCCTCTCATCGTGGACGGACTTGTCCTCTTTGTATTCTTCCATTGCGGCGATCAACCCCATCTGCTGGACCTCCTTCCCTTCACTGTCTGTTGGGTTGTTTCTCACGCTGGTGATCGGCCCGGCATTTTGTGCATCGTCTCCGTCTACGGTGGTGTCACCGAGATTCACCTCCGCGCCTTTGAAGACTTCACTTCTTTGAGCCCCTGCTTCTCCAGATGGGTTAAAACTAAAAAGATCATAGAGGTCTGAAAGGTCGTAGGAACTCCGCTGCTTGGGATCTTTCAAGACTTTGTTGGTCATAAACTGTTTGAAAATCTGGCGGTGATAGATCTTCTCCTCAATAGTGCCCTCTGTCATGAGCCGATAGATTTTGACCGGCTTCTTTTGGCCCAGTCTCCATGCTCTTTCCCTTGCCTGAAGGTCGGTCGACGGATTCCAATCAGGGTCAAAGATTATGATACGGTCTGCTCCCGTTAGGTTGGTTCCGAGACCACCTGTCCGAGTAGTCATGAGAAAGACATGGATGTCAGGGTCCCCATTAAACCTATCAATCATAGACTGCCTTTGGTCCACAGGCGTTTCGCCATCCATCCGAAGGTGAGAAATGCCGCATTCTCTGATACACTTCTGAATGATGTTGAGCATCTGCTTTCCTTGGGAGAACAGAAGGGCCTTATGGCCGTTGGGGATCATGACCTTTTGTAAAAGGTCTTTCGTAAGTTGTAGCTTGGCTGAAAGTTTAGGGCTGCCAAAGTCATATCCGGCCTTCTGTCCCAGGCTTTTATCCAGCAGGTCGGGGTGGTTGCAAATCTTACGTAGAATATCAATGCCATATAGTGATTGCCGTCTTCGCGATAGGATGGCTGAGACTTCGTCCGACTTGACAAAGGTCTCGTAGGCGGCACGTTGTCCGTCAGTCAGCTTGCAGAAGAGAACTTGTTCAGTCTTCTCAGGAAGATCTGCAGCAACGTCGACCTTCAAGCGCTGTAATAGGTACTCGCTGATGGTTTCTTTCAGCGCTTCCGCACACTTCTCTGCAGTCATGACTTGCAGATTAGATGCATTAGCGTAACCTCCTTGTCGAATAGGAATCTCAAATTGCGCCCTAAAGTTGACCAGCGTCCCCAGACGCATGGGATAGATGAAGTCGAAGAGGGACCAGAGCTCGGTGAGGTTATTCTGGACAGGAGTTCCCGAGAGAATGACGCGGTTTGGGGTGTTGAGTTCCTTGCAGGTTACAGTAATCTCAGCATTGGGGTTCCGGATCTTATGGCCCTCATCCAGTACAGCATAGTCCCACTGAACAGGCAGCAGCTCCTCGGCATATGTTTGAAGGCCAGTGTATGTCGTAACCAAGACGTGTCCGTTCTTGACAGCGCTATTGACGATCCTTTTTGCGGCTTTCTGCGACTTGCTTGCAATCGGACGATAATGATCCAAGTCATAATCATCCTCGAACTTGGGGTTCATCATTCCGCTACCCGAAGCATGTAAAATCGCAACGCGAAGGGGAGGCCACCAGCGATGAAACTCGCTTACCCACTGTCGAAGAAGGGTCGCAGGAGCAACGACCACTACCGGACGCTGTAGTTTTTTGCTGTAATGAAGTGCAGCAATAAATGCGATCAGTTGCACCGTTTTCCCCAGACCCATCTCGTCACCAACAATGCCTCCCACACTTTGCTTGTGCAATTCTGCAAGCCACTGTACGCCGGTTTTCTGGTACCCGAAAAGGGATGGATGGATATCTCCCGGTAGCCGGAGACCATCACCAAACTCGTGATCTGGGAAATCCGGCGCGGGTTTGAACCATTCTTCTTCTTCTTCATCGCTTGCTTCAGCCTCGGTAGACGAATCAGTGGCTTGTCGACGGGCCCGTCTCGCACGACTTCTTCGAGTAACCCAGTCGTTCAGCCGTCTTTTGTAACAGGCCTCATTCCCATCATCGATCTTGCTGAGATCAATCGCCTCTTGCTCTTCAGCTTTTGCTTTGGCTTTTGTCTTGCGGCGTTGGTCCCGAATCAAATCATCCTCCGTTCCTTGCTGCCAGACAGCATGGTCTGACTCGGAACCAGACGTGCCCCCGGGCTCAAAGTCCGCAGACGGGCTGCGCTCTGCTTGAACACGTCTCTTCTTCCTTGGGCGGAGGGAGAATTCACTTTCAACAGGAGCGCTCGCTGTCTCTGGCTCTGTCTCTGTCTCTGGCTTATCTACCTCGTCAGCGAAACCGGGTCGTCGAAGCAGTTGGTGAGACGTGGGCCCTTGGTCATCGCCTTCTAGTTGATCCACGGCGGCTTCCTCTTCAGCATCCAGGATTGCATCCGCAAGTTGCCCTTCTATGCCCACAGGTCGAGGTCCACCGACCTTAGCAAAGGGCGTGATTTTTCCGGTTCGAATGAGGTATTCACGATGACCCTCGCCAGGCAGTCTTTTGGACTTGACGTGCGTAGTGTCAAGGGGGTTTTCTTGATGGCGTCTGTTGATGCGGGCTTGGAAGTCCGAAATGTCATTGCTAACTTGCCCGATTTCAACTTCCAACTTTGCGATTTCTTTCTGGACATTTCGAGCCTGATATGGGTTCCCGGAGACTTTTTCGAGCTTTTTTTCCTCCTTATCCAGCTGGAGTTGAATTCGGTGCTTTGAAGCCTGCAATTTGTCGATGCGATTTTGATCCTTCTTGTCTTCCGCCTCTACCAGCGCAGCGTTGGCCTGGATTGTAATGTCCCGTTCCAGGTCATTTTGATCCCTGACCGTTCCGGTCAATTTCTTCAGCGCATCCTCCTCGTTCAAGCCCTCCGTATCAGGAACGACCTGGTCGTCGTTCTGAGATGATCCTTCCTGGGTGGCGGCTACCATCCTGCCCAACAAAGCGGCACGGCTTTCCGCCTTTTGCTCTGGAGATGGTTCGTCGGTGTTCATGGTGATGATTTGGAGTGGTTTGCTGGTCAATGTAGCAGATGAAATGTCAAGAACGGGTGGTCCGTCACAAGTCGTGGTAACAGTGAGAAAACCAGGAAGGTTCAAGAACTGAAAATTGCAAGATGAGGTGAGTCACAGGTTGTACCTCTGAACCATGTTCTCCCGGAAGCTTGATAAGAATAACCAGGGACAACAGAAATCGCCTTGGCTCGTGGGCGTGGGCTTGACAGTGAGAAGAGAGCGTGAACAGGAGACTTTGGCAAAGTGCTTCTTCCCTCCTCTTTCGAGACACGATTCAACGGTTCGATATATGTGACGAGTGCATAGAGAGCATCATAAGGCGGGCAGATTCGCTTCCCCAAAAAGTCCCTTTCGTGGATGTGAAAAGTTGAGTTGGAAGTTCTGCCTGCGAGAGATGACGTACGCGAAGTCTGAGGAGCCCAAGTCCAAAGGGCGTGCAGAGGCTAAGAGGCACGTGCTCTGATTGGTTTGCGCAGGGATTACTAGGCATCCGAGGGAGCCGCACCGCCACAGGGTGGTAAGCCAACGCCCCACAGTCGACTAAGTCGCGAAGTCCACAGCCACACTTCAATATATCCTGGATCAACCTCGCTTCAACCTCAGTTTCGACGACACGCATTGAGAACAGCTCGGTTAGGTCTTGGTCGATTCACTCGCTTCATCTTCTGCATATCACGCGGCTTCATTCAACCCCTTCTCAGCCCTCAGTGATCTATTCTCTGTCCCTCATCACCTTCCCGTGGAAGCCGACTCCTGAACCATTTCCCTCAACTTCACCGTATCATACCATACGAATACCTCCGTTCAAAACAACCTCTTCAGAGTTTTTTTCGGGCCAGCGTAAGCATAAGAGGCTTACGTTTCTCGAGGAATCCAAGCATTAATATTGGGACACGCCAGTTATGAGATCAATCCCCAAGAGTCCCTGGATTCTCCGTCCCACCATCCGCCTCCCCAGAGCCCTGATCCCACTTACATCAAGAAGAATGTACGCACAACGCCCCCTGTGGCTCGAATCCGTCTTCGAAGACAGTAGTGCTACACCGAAGTTGTTTGCCTGGAGCCCTTCCAATCTTGGTCTCCAGAGCGAGCGCGCACCCAACGTTTCTGACGACCTGGACCGTCGCATCTTCGTGCTTGGAGTGGGAAACCTAGGCCGGCTCTTTGCAAGCTGTCTGGCTCAAGCTCCAGAAACTCCGCCAATTACTCTTGTAGTTCATCGGAAGGAACTTCTAACGCAATGGCATGCTAGCCAAGGCATCGAGATCCTACGTTCCGGTGTCCTTGAGAAGAACAAGAACTTCGACATCGAGTGGTGGACCGACTCTCGGCCAGATCATGGACCTGTGCGTGAGGTCTCGGGTGGCATGAAGTTAAGGAACCTGATCATAACAACCAAGGCCAACGCAGCTCTGCCGCAGGTTGATCGTCTTCGGGGATATCTCGACGGAGAGAGTACCATCGTATTCGCTCAAAACGGCATGTCCAAACTCTGGCCGCCTCATGGACCTGCTTATACCTCCTATCGTTACGCAGCCGCCGATGCCCCCAACTTCCTCGCTTGCGTCACGACACATGGCGTCACATCTCTGGGGTCTTTCAAAAGTCAGCATGCGTCGCTGATGGATGTTGCCATCGGGACAGTGCTCCCAAACCAATCCTCGAGTGAGGTCGCCAAGTACCTGATACGGCAAATCGTCCAAGCACCTCACCTTGACGGAAAGGCAGTTTCACGCGCTGAGTTCTGGGTTCTGCAGTTGGAGAAATTAGTCCTCAACTCTATTCTCAACCCGTTGACTGCCATTCTGGGGTGCAAGAACGGTGGCCTGTTTACCGAATCAGAGGGACCCCTGGCGGACGTGATTACTCAACTCTTGACCGAAGCGAGCCAAGTCCTCCAGCTCCTCGTCAGCCACGAAAGCAGCGCAGATATCATCGGCGATAAGCCGGCGGCGGCTCGAGACGCCGAAGCGCCTCTCGACACATCCCCGCAAAGCCTACGTGAGCGGTTCTCGGAACCGCGCCTGAAGGAGACGGTCTACCGGGTGGGCCATAAAGTCCGGGACAACACCAGCTCAATGCTGCAAGACGTCCGCGCCGGGCGATCAACCGAGATCAGGGATTTCAACGGCTGGCTGGTCGAGACCGCAGCCTTCCTCGATCCAGGCCTGGATGTCACAGGCCATCGAACACTGGTCTCCCTGGTGGAAGCAGGCAGGACCCTGCAGGTCGATCAGCTCGCAAGTCATTTCGACAATTGCGGTGCACCGTCCTGAACCGGACCGCAGACGAGGCGTTTCTTGGTTGAAATCACAAAGTCCTGCTCGGCATCGTCATCCATGGATTATCCCTTCCCCGGAGGTAGTCTAGCTTGGTCAACCGAGACCGGCTTTGGACTCCGGAACTCCCAAGACAGGCAACAACCACAGGGCTCCGCCCCGAATCAGGGGGGGTTTCCTCCACTCCCCAGAATTTAACCTATATCGTACCCCCGAGGGCCATTTGCCGTGAGTGGCGTGTTTTGTTTCCTTCGTCACAATATGCCAGGATCACCAGCGGTATTAAGGCTTCAGATATAGGTCCATAAAACGGCGACTAACACGGCGCTAGCCACCCTTACCGGTCGTCTACCAACCAAGTGCCATGTTTGTTTCGGGCGTGTAATGGCCCTTAGCCGTGAGAATAGCCGTGGGCAAGAGGGAGTGGCGTCCATGTTCCCAGACCAACGTCGTATTGCATCACCAACTAAGCCCAGTCTCGCCAGGTCGTCGAGGCCGCTCAGTCCAAGTATCCAGGAAAGCAAGCCAATGCAACCCCCCCCCCGGGCCTCGACCGTTATACTACCCCCCCGGGGAATTCTCGTCTTCTTGTTGTGGGTTACAAAGCCATGACGAAGCACGAGGCACCCGTCTAGCCAGGCCGGACTCCGTCAAGGTTGCAGCGGAAGCATTCTGGGGTGTCGCAACACAGATCAAGGCCAGGACAGATCGGGGGAGGAGGCCATGGATGATGGGCTACGAGAATAACGGCCCTCGCTTAGCGAATGCAGCTCGGAGATTTCCCACAACATGTATAGCGCTTTTGGCAGTTGGCAGTTGGCACTGTGGCACTCACGTTTTGTTTCCCGCGACCCGCCCCCTGGCACGTTTCCAAGAAGTCCCTGCTCCGTTCCCAGGGCCCCAGACTCCCAAGACCCGGTCCGAGACTCCAGTCAAACCGGGCGAGCCAAGCAAACGCCCGCCCGCGGCGGCACATTCTCGACAGATGTCCCGCCAGCAGGGAACAGGGGCGGGGGCGAGGAGCAGCAGCATCGCGAAGGCCCCCCCCCCCCCCCCCCCCAAAGACATCTGGCATTAGCGATCACCAACGCAGTCCCTCGTCCAGCCCATCGCTGCGCTCCCGTCGCGTGTGCTTAACCGCGGCCAGCCATGCGGTTTCAAAGCAGGCATTTTTGCTCAGTCCCTCGCCGCAACCGCAACCACGTCACCATGAAACACACGGCTCACCGACGAGTCGTCTGCTTTCCACGGCTTCCGGCTCTTCTAGACGCAGCCCCCCCTCCCCCCTCGTTTCGTCAGTATCCTTACACACATAGGCCCTACATGCTCTTGGCGCCCAACCTGCCGTTGCAGTGCGGTGCGGTGCGGTGCGGTACGGAGCGGCTGCGGTGTGACGAGACGTGCGCGCCGTGGAGAATACCGCACGCGTGGGGCCCTTTATTCGTCCCAACCACGGTGCGTCCCCCGGCGCTCCCTGCCGAGAAAGCATGTGATTTGGGGTCTTCTGGGGGTTGAAGCGTCGAGGGCTGTGGCTGGTGGTGATTGATTCACTTTCGCCGTCGACGTCTCAGTAGCGAGACTCCACCAATGCAGCCAGGCCCGGTGAGATCTGCCCAGCTAGCAACCCTACGGAGGCTTACCCGCGCAAGAAGCAAAGGCAGGCACAGCGGGCTGCTGTACTATGTAAGGTAGCGCAGCTTGCTGATCCGGGGCCTCGACCAGGGCGGCCAGTTCTCTTCCAAGCCTCACTCGCCCTTCGCGTCATCGCCGGGACTCTGCTTTGGCAGGCACTCCCGTTCCAGGCCTCCAACATGCGGTACCGCCCGTCAGTCACCATGGCGAGGCCGACATCTGGGCTACGTGGCAAGGGGCCCGCCCGCTTTCCCCCTATATCATCACCCGTCTAAGAGCACCTATATCCCACGATATATGGCCATCGCGTGCAAGCAGGGGGTGTCAAACGCGTCCAAACACTGGGACGCGAGCGCACTTCCCGTCAGCGAGTGACGTGTGGACAGATACCGCGACCTTTTCGGGGGCGAATCCTTTCAGGGGGCGCCGGCAAATACAGATGGTGGTGATACTTGGGAAAGAAGATTGCCAAGATTGCGAAGACGCCTTCTCGCAGCGAAGCAGAGGCATCTTGGAGGAGCTTGGTATGACTTCATTAAGCTAACTACCAGACAAAGAGAGCCCTAAAAAAAAGGGCACCCATAAGCATCATGTTCCCCATAATCTAGCGCTTCCTTGGTTGCGAAGACCCATTCATAGCGGTATCCCCAGAAACGCCTGCCATCTCTCTCACCACGCACACCCCCCCTTTCCACTGTTCCAGCCTCCTCCTCCTCCTCCTCCTCCTCCACCTCCACCTCCTCCTGATCTCCCACCGCTTTGCTCGCCCATGAACCCGAAAGGAGCAAAGTCGTTCACCCATCTGCCACATCACCCCAACCAGAAGTACGCCCACCGCCCGCCAAGCCGTCTCCAGATATTGAGACTCGCGTCATCCCGGTCTCTCGCGAGGCACAAAGCCCAAAGGTTCCACCGCAAAGCAAAAGTAAAAGCAAAATGAACCACAACTTCCCGGTTTTCCTACCTTAACTGAACGATTGTGGTTCCATTAAGTACATGCATTTCTCTCCTGCCAGCCTTCCCAAGTCTATAGATTTTTCATAACGCAAGAAACAAAGGAGATCGTGGATGATGTGTAGTAAGTAGATAAGATAACAAGGGCTGATCTTAGAGTTAAAAAAAACCGCAAAATGGTTGGAGCAATCCATGAGGGCTCTAAAGTTTGGGGGGGAGAAGTAAAAGAGCGTAAGGAGGTCAGAATCAACAACGAATGATAACGATGCCAACCTGCAAATAGAGTGTCGAAGAAGATGGTACAGAGTAGGAAACCAAGTCGTGTTAACGGGGCAGTATGTTCTAGATCCGCCTCATCCGCATACCCCGGTGTCGTGCTTTTTTTGCGGAAGGGGGGTGTGTACTATAGGTTGGTAATGGTGATGTGGTCTTGTTCTCGCGAGCGCTAGCAACGTTGCCTCGCGACTGAACCGAAGGGGGACGGGAGATTGTCGCTTCCGAACAGAGGAAGTCGTGAAAAGAAGCCCTCCGTTGCTCGTGATGATTTGGGAAAGGCGTCGAATGCGGGCCGCCGTCTTTGGTGGTAATGGCATTGGGGTCACTTCCATGATGGCTGTCTCTCGGCGTTCGTCACCCCGTCACCTCGCCAAGAGAGAACACGCCAGACGCAAGTCGGTTCCAGGCATTCGGAGAACGCATCCGTGCCACCTGTGCTATAGGAGCCGTGATAAGGCAAGCTCCTAGCGAGGCCAATGTTGGTGAGTTGGCATCGATGCTCCCCGGTGTCCGCCATCAGCCCGTTCATCACTGTAGCTGTTGTGAATAAACCATATCCCCAGATTCAGCCACCGAAACAGCAACTGGAGACATCGACTGTGACATGCCCGTAGCATCTCCTACTTCCAGTTGCTCGACCCGTTCTCGACATGCTGCGGGAGTGAATCCGGTGCCAACTTTGTTTGCCACAATCCGCCATTTTTCGTTTTCGTAGTCTTGGAGTGCGTTGCGGAGTTTCTGGTCCTACACAGGGAATGTCAGTCTGGAAGTCCTCGCCTAGTTTGCTATTGTCTGGATGGGGGGGCGCCCGATTCACAAATCAAAGAGTCAGGTCCAAGAGAAGAAGGAAGGTATCCGTGAAATAGTAATGAAAAGTAGAGTGACATACCGACTCTTCAGTCCAGTTTGTTGTCTTGGCCTTTAACTTGGTGCAGTACCGCACCTGCAATGTCCCTGAAGACCGTCCCGGGAAGAAATCCGCAATCTGCTTCCAAGTCAAGTTCTTGTGCTCCTTCAGATCGATCAAGAGCTGGTCGTCCTCCGGTGTAAATTTCAGCTTGGGCCCCCGTGGCCGAGGCGCCGGTGAGGGCATCCCGGCCTGGCCTACCACGCTCGGCGCACCTCCGCCCCCATCGTCACGGCGCATCAACTTTGTCGGTGGTCCGGATTCAGGAAGATGATGGTGGTGATGCGTGGGGGGCGCGTGATGCTGACCCACAGCGGCCGCGGCTGCTTGGGCATACGCGGCTGCCAAGGGCGTTTGTTGCATGCTCTGGAGGTCGGCGTGGTCCAGCTCAGATAGTCCCGCCACGGAGAGGTCAAGATCGCCCGGGCGTGGCCGCTTAGAACTGGCTCCAGGATGTCGCGAGTGCGTCGGCTGAGGCGGTGTCGACATGGTCTGGTACATGGGCGCAACTACCTGTCCGGGACCCCCAAAGTGCGCCGGTCCCATCCGGTGATGGCCCATCTGCGACGGGTCCATCACCATCTGAGGCTGCGTATGTTGGTGGTGCTGGGCCATGGCCGGATGTTGCTGGGCGTGCGGGTTGCCTTGGTGAGGATCAGGGGCCTCGTGAAGACCAGCGGCCGGGGCTCCCGGGTGACCGATCGAGGAGCGGTGTTGCTGATGACGGGGCCGTTGATGGGCGGACGAGTCATATGCGTGCTGATGCTGGCTCTGCTCCCCCGAATGTGAATCCTGGCCAGAGTAGTCCACATTGTAGTCCCCTACTCGATATGTGCCCGCCAGCGTGTCTCCGAAACATGGGTTCCGCCAGAGCGGACCGCTCTGTACGGTCGCCGGACTCTGGATGGAGAGAATTTGGTTAGATGGAGCCCTTTCGGGCTGCGTCGTGGAGGGAAGGGCCTGGTTTTGCTGCGAGAAAGACGTTGCGGGGTCGCGGGCGCCGGCCGAGGCGTCTCGTCTTTGTGGTCGTTCGTCAAGCTATAAGTCAACTCTGATATTAGCTGCCGAGAAGCCGGGCACATGTGTCGTCCGAGTCGGGATGATTGGTACGGCAGAGAAGCTTTCCCGCTTCCGTCGCTGGATGAGACTGTTGTGTGGTGGGGGAAGTTCCTGGTCCGAGTTGGGATATCGTCGTCGTTATGGGGGGGGGAATCGAAACGAGTGTGTTTGACGCGCGTGGGATGGAAACCAGGGCTGTAAGGCTGAAGACGCAAAGGAAGACGTTGATTATATGAGGTAACGCGAGTCGAGAAAATAGAGAAAAGGAATTATTGCAAAAGGAGCGAGTCACAGTGACAGTGCTGACTTTGTATGAGTCCCGCCACTTCGTAGGGCAGATGTCCGAAAGGTCCCCCCTCAAGATCTCTCTAGTTCCCGGCCCAGGGTCCGTATTTAAGACACAAGTGCTAGGAAAGGTAGCCCGGGTCTGCCAGGGTAAGGGACGCATTACATCGTCTGATGATCGAGGGCCAAAGCAGGGTCACAGAGAGGGTGGATCTGCTGCTGCCGCTCTTTCATGCTGCACTAAAGCCATCAAGATTCGCCTTGCTGCGAGAGACAGTACCCCGTCTTGTGCTAAGCTGCGGAGACTGGCTGCCAGCTTCGGCCAGGGAGGGGGGTAGTCAATTAGAGCATCTTATGCCATGGTCTTCCTGGGGGTCTGGGGGTGCCGGTCATGTAAACAGCACGCACCCCTCCCCTGATGCCAGTCCCGGCCCCCCCCTCCAAGGAGCAATGATGCCCTAGAAGGGTGGGAGGGGAGCGCACTCAATGCATGGCTGCTTTGTTAAGACGGGCAATTTGCTGCTATGGCATCCCTGCGCACCCAGCAATTGAGGAGGTGAGTGTCTCGAAGCAGCCATGGAAGCACGCGGGATGCCACCGTCCTATTGGGGGAGACGTTGGTTTGAAACGTGCCTCGCCCCAAGCGCTGCTAGGCTAGGCCAGACTGAGCTGGCGGAAGACAACGAAAGAAGCGTGACAGCAGACAGCACGCTTCCCGCACATTCGCCAGGCCCGAGGAAGGCCTCCATAACCTGACTCGGAGCTAGTTGCGTGGCAGGCAGTGAGGAAAAATGTTCTGCTGCTTGCAGGACAGCCAGACAGGGAAAGATCCACCAAAGTCGATGGGGAACAGGGGTAGTATAATGCGTCCAGGGTTGCTATATTAGATGGTACATCCCACCGCGACCCAGGAATTATGGCCGCCAACTAGGCTGGATGGTGACAAAAGGTATCTCCACCAGCCCGGAACTGCCACTCGACAAGTACGGCCCATAAAACAAGGAAATCCCATGCTCAATGACGAGGCCGAAGAGAGAACCGGGGAGCCGGCGCGGATCCAGATTGGTAAAGGGGGCACGCACGTCATGATGGCACTTCTCATCCAGATCGACAGCAGAGCTCAGCCAACTGTGGCTTAAGCGGCGAGCCACGAATACCCCCCACCAACATCGAATTACGACGGTTCGGGGGGGTAACAGGGACCAGAGGTGGACGGAGATGGGAACAATCGAGGGTGCAAACCGACGGCCCGGAACCGACCAAAAAGGGATCAGGGGCTGAAGTTTGCGGGAACCACTGCCGTGGAAGAAAAGAGACCGAGATGAGGTCGATGACGGCTACCTTGGCAAGCAAGTCGAGGACCCTGGGGTCTGGGCTGAGCCGGGCGGTTGGTGACGGCCGTTGAACACAACCAGCACGCCAGGCAAGCGATGTGCGCCCCCAGAAACGCCCGGACGAATTCCCAGATCTCGAGGAGCTTGGCCCCATCCGGTAGGCGACCCAGATGTCATCCACTGTCTGGTGGTCTGCGGTAGGCACATCGGCCGTCAATTCGGTGCCGTGACGGTTGGAATCAGCAGGACACGGGCCATTCAGGCATGGTCAACGGCTGGCGCTTGAAGGCAGCCCTAGACGCGTTCGGGGACTCCAAAATTGCGCACGTCAATGCTTAATGCCCCTTAGGGCGTCCCCCGCGGATGTGCAGCGCCACGTCGCCAGGGCACCAGTCAGCCCTCGCTGTGAACGACTGAATACCCAGTCGACCCGAGAAACGGACGTGGACGGACCATGAGCATGAGGGAACCGAGGAGGGGGCCGATTCTGGCGTCTCCGAAAAATACCCAAAAGATGGAAACGCCGTCAACGAAAGCTCAATGCGGTCTCAGGGACCTAGACACCTGGTCAGCATCATGGCATCGAGGGGGATCCGATTCCAGGGCCCCGGCACAGGAGTCGGGAGGGCCTTCCAGAGGGTCTTCTAGAGACTAGAGGGCGTGGAGGGTCTTCCAGAAGGCCTTCTAGCGTATCCAGGCCTCCAGGGCAAGGCTGGCTAGCGCAGCGACCCTGGTTTGGGGGTGGGGAGGGCGAGGGTCGGGAGAGGATGATAGATGTCATTGCGATTGGGGATTTGGGGAAGGCGCGAACGGACGGACGGTCCTCTGGCAAGATTCGGGCAGATTGAGCCATTGCGGGTGGGTCGAGAGCTTGCGTGACGTTGGCTGTTGATCAAATGCCAACTGGAATGAGGGAAATGAGACGAGGATGGAGGAGGATTGACGATACTAGGTGATGCCCTGGTTACCTCTAGGTATCCAGACAAAGTATGTACGTGCCTTAGGCAGGGAGGGTACTAAGTTAGTAGGTAAGTAAGGTACTACTAACTAATGGAAGGAGTAGAGTGGGGAGCAGGGAGGGAGGGGGCAAGGAGCGTGGGAAGACTGGAGGAAGGAGCGATTGAGTGAGCGGGAAGCTGAAAAGGAAGAAGGAGTCGATATTAGAAAACGGGAAAGAGGGAAGGCGCGCACGACACGACACGAAAAACAAGACGCAGAAAGTGGGTTCGAGCATCCAACCTAGGTCCGGGCAACCTAACCTCCAACGTACAACACACGATGAACAACACCTCCTACTAACGCATCGAGATTCACTGCATCGCCTCGACTTCCGTACGCACGAACACCGACGAAGGCATCATTTTACGGTTCGCACGACGCACGCGTACGAATAAGGAAACAACAATATGACGGTCCGAAAATTTCGGCAAATCTCCCTCCCTCATCGTGCATCCGTCTTCAACTGGCCGCATGCATGACGGTCGCGCCTCCACCTTCGTTCCTCACTCTGCTTATCTGCAGCGCCATTGCATCGCGCCGCATCGCATCGCATTTACAATCCACCGGGTTAGGCCAAGCCAAGACGGTGACTTCCTCCTCCTATAACGGCGTCGCTGCAGCGCAAGCCAATCCTACAGCTGTTTCGTCATACCGAGAGCTACTTAGCTCTATTAAGCGCCTCCCACGTCCTCCCATCTCCCGTCTCCCACTGTCCCGAGTCCGGGGCAGGATCGGCATCTTACCGAGCTCTCCAGAAGACGGGATGGGCGTAGGATCGCCGTTCCCCTAAACGGCGCGCTCCCAACAGCCAACGGGACACTCGTACCACCGCTTGCGCAGGTACGGATGCCGGGCTGACCAAAACGCAGGACACTATCGATTAGATGCCGGCCCCTTGCGCCTTGAGCCTTGACCTCACAGCTGCAGGGTTGATACGAATAGCAACAGGAGGGGAGGTACGTAGTGGATCGACGTCAGCAGGAATCGACCACGGTCTATACGAACCTCGAGGGTCCAAGAGGGTCCAGCCGTCCAGGACGGGAGCGATGACGGAATCAATGGAACCTCAGTCCATCGCCGCTGCATCTTCCCCGTGCCGCACTGAACATTGTCACCAAATGCTTCAGATCTAGTCTACGCATCCCATGATTCTCATCCTGAGCTCAACCACCTTCTCGATGCAGCCCGTCCCGGCTCTGCCCCCCGGCCCCGGGGCCCGCATACTCAACACGTCGGCTCTCGCTCGCCTGCCTCCCGCTATCCACTGTCCGCAGTGCGCTACCCTATCCACTGTCTACATGAGCGCTGATGCATGAACGCATAAACACCAATTTCAGCAAATTCAGTCCCACAACACAACTACCAGCTCACGGCGCGGTTCCACGCCCATAACCCTCGGTGAAGCCGCTCCCTAGCACCAACCCAGCCCTTCTCCGACTCTCAGTCTCTCCGCCCAGGCTCTCGGGGCGGATAGGCTCCTATGCTCCTAGCCTCCAGCTCTTGGGTTCTTCCTCCCACGCGTCCCAGCAGGTCGGTCGGGAGCCTCGCCACTGACTTGGGTCACCCATGCACTTCCCCGTCCCTTTCAGGCCTCGTCTTCCTCCCATCTTCTTTTTAGCTTCTCTCCCGCGCGTCACTCAATCAATCGCGGCCGAATCTAGAAGCCAACCCGCCGCTAGCCGCAACGTCATCAGGATTAATTAATAAGTAATTTATTTATTCTTTTTCCCGATCTTTTTTTAGCTCATAGACGCGATCGGTAGTTTTCGACCTCAATTGCTCAATGAATCCTATCTTTTTTTGCTATTTTTACACAAAGTCAGCCCGTGTGCCTTAGGTACCTTAACTAGCTAATTAATTACAACAGTGGCTCCAAACTGCGTCTACCGAGTACAGAAAAAGAAATCTCAAAACGCCTCCCCCGCATGAACGACACGCAGCCTCGGACGCTTCGCTTCGCTTGCGAGCGACGAGCTACGCCTCAACCACCCCTGCATGGGCCTGTCAAACAGGTCACATCCCGCCATCAGCCCAGATCAGATTGCCGCAGCATCGGCTTTTGGTCTGATCCGTCGTCTTCCGGCTCTCCTATCTGTGTTTTTCGCATGATGATCGTTCATCCATGTCCTTCTCCGTCTCGTGCCCGCCATTGTCCTTGCCGATTCCGTCTTCCCTCATGCTCATGCTCATTGTCGCGCTCACACGTATGCATATGCCCGTTCGTCCACTTCCGACGTCGTCTAGGCAAAATTGTCGGACCGATCAACCCAAATGTCTTCTAGCTCCGCAAAGCTGTGGAAGTGCACCGGTCGGTGTTCGTCACTGTAAAACGGCAACGGCGTGTCCAGTTTGACATGCACCGACTTCTTCTCCATGCCGGCGAACACCGTGCCCATGAAACTGTAATTCCACCTGCCATCATCCGGCACCAGGAAGAAACCCCTGAATCTCGGGCTCAGCAGAAGTTTGCGCTTCTCGCCCATCGTCGTCGCGAATCCCTGGGGCTGGTCGCTCTGCGTGTCCTTGTTCTCGGCTCCCCACTTGTAGCCTGCAGGCGTAAGCCCCCAAGCAGACAGCGATACGCTGCCCGGAGTGAACGAGACAGACACGGTGGCGGTGTTGGTCTTGTCCCATTCGGGATGGGCATCCAGAAGCTTCGAGTGCTCTGTCACGTCCATGGCAGACATGTACGGCAATTCGTTGCCAGACATGGTGTGGATCACACCAAGCGGCTCCATGCCCTCGAGGAACTCGCTTTGCGGAAGCTGCTGTTGAAGCTGCACGTTGCGCAGGCCGCCAATCTGCGGGACCATCACAATACACTTGATTTCCTTGACCTGGTCGTTGTCAGGTGCTGAGGAGCCGTAGAGGTAGCCGGCGACCTGCACCCTCAGGTCCGCGATGGTGATAAACCGCTTGAGAATGTTGTTAGGCATAACATAGGTAACGTCGTCGAGGTCATTGTCGACGGACGAGACGTAGATGTTCTTGGCCCTGGTACGCAGGTTGGACGTGGCGATGGCTCGCGTTCGCCATTCCGTCTTGGAAGCAAACGTTTGTTGCTCAAACTGCGAGGTCGTCGTCACAATAATCTCCTCGCCGTGCACGTTCTGGGTCTTGGTTGTCACGGCAGTCAACTGCTGCTGTTCTTGCTGCTGCTTCTCAATCTCCGCCGCCTGTTGTCGCTGCATGGATGGGGCCGAGATCTCCATACCCAAGATGATGTCTCGGACTTCACTACTTGTTAAGCTTGAGACGTTGACGTTGTTCTTCTTTCCGTAGTCGTTCAAGATGAGATCTCGGAGTTGTGTTTCAACCTTGATCCATTCCTCGTCGGACAGCGACGGCCAAATGTGATGGTCGTGGGTGATGACGGTCTTGTCAGGTCGGAGAATTAACTTCGTCTTGTCAGGGTTAACGTGCAGAGCACGTAGAATCAGGATGAGACGGGAGAAAGCCGTGTACGACGAGATACTCTTGAGCCACTCATCGTACAGGTTGAAGAGCACCATCTGGGGCTCTGTAGCACGCAAGATCATGTCTCCCAGCTTCTCGACCTTCATGGCAGCCTGAAAGGGGAGCTGCAGCTCAGATGCTCGAATAGAGATGTTGGGGAAATCCAGCAGATGGACCTCAAGAGGATCCAAAAGACCCTTTCGAGTGACAATAAGCTGCTTCGGCTGCTCTTCCACGGGTAGCGATCGAATCAATGCGGCGACCTCTTCGGCAGTCTTCCACTTGGCTAGCTGACCAAGACGCTTCTGTCCAGCCCAGACACTGGTGTGGATGATCTTGAGGAAGAGCTGACCAGTACGGGGGTTGAAGATGAAGATGGCACCGTTGATAGGCTTGGTCGTCAAGTTACCCTCGAAAGTCTTGTGGATGGTAACGCGGTAGACGTTGGTGTCGTCGATGAACAGCTGGGTCTGATTACTGAAGAGTTCAGAGTAGTTCTGGGAGTTCAAGAACTCCTGGTTGCTCTCCGAAGCATAGAGCTGTAGACCCTTGCGGATACGCTCACGCAAGACATACAAGGCCGGGTTTGCCTTCATGACCTTGGCCATGGCCTGCTGTACCAGAACCTTCAGGCCAGGGAAATACATGCCGTACGCAGAGTAGAGGTTGTAAGCAAGATCGATTCCAATCATGAGACCAGTAGCGGAGGGGTAGATGCTGGCACTGTCGGTGGTATAATCTAGATACTTGGCTCGGGTGTATCGCTCAATGTCGTGAGAATCGTAATCACCATATCGGAGCTGCACATCAATCCAGAACTTGTTGGTGGTGGTGGGCTCGATAACGTCCTTGGTATCGTAGAGGAGCGACGGTCGGGTGACGTTCCACTTGTGGCTGGCAAAGAGCAAAATGTCGGCACAAGAGCTGTTCATCTTGTACGACTTTCGAGGATGGATGGTTTCCTTCTGTACCGTCTCAATGCCAAGGGACTCCAGCTCCTGGTCGAACACCTGACAAAGATCCATGACAACGGACTCGTGGATCTTTTGCCACAGATGGGCTCGGAAGATCTGAATAAGCGAGATTTTCAGAGTAGGAATTTTTCCGTGCAAGAAGATGCCCGTGAGATCCAGTTGGACCTGGAAACCGACGTAGACGTTGGCTCTGTTGATCGTGGGCGACCACCACAGAGTGAAGCGACGGTTGGGAATTTGGTTCAAACCGGATCGCTGAGCGTTGGTCAACTTCTTGAATTTCATCGACTCTTCAAAACCACTGTTGTGAAGCACGAGATGATCGTGGCGTAGGTAAAGCTGGTCTCCATCAACTCGGAAACCGGCCCAATCAGTCATCTCTGATTCCAACACGATGTCCTCGATGGCGAAGTTGTGGGCCGGCGAGGCCTCTTCCGAGACATCGAAACCTCCCTGAGTTCCAAAGAGCGTATGTCTACACCGTTCCTTGGGGTCCAGTGCTGCAAATTCAGCGGCTGTAATCTCGACGGTCTCATAACGCTTAGCTCCTGAGTTGGTATCGCTGTTCTCTCTGTGGAGGACAAGGATATGGTTCGATGTAACGACAAGATCCTCTTTGCCGCTCCCGACCTTGATACGATAAAGGCGGTCTTTACCACTGACCACGTTGAACACGTGTCTAGGTCCTCCGTCAGGACCTAAGAGCACGTCACCCTCCTTGACGTCCTCGACCGCGACCTGAGAGTCATCGTACCGGAGCAGCATAGTCCCATTAGCTAGGCAAGCTTTCTCCCAGAACAGACCTTCCCAAGACGGGAAACCTGTGGCCTTGAAGAGAGTATGTTCAAGGATGGTTTCCACACCACCGAGAGCCTGGATGACATCGGTTCGGTAAGCATTTAGGTTCCAAAGCTTACCGTCGTGACGCTGACTCGTCCACCAGAATGGATTGCTCTTCATGAGCTGATACATCTTGAACTCAGCTCGAGCACGGAAACCCTTGTCGAAACTCAGGGTACTTCGATCTTTCTGGAACAGGGTGTTGATACGGGGTAGACCTCGGTCCCAGCTGTCCTCGAGATCCTCAAGGGTCAAACGACGGTTCTGCTGGTTCGCTTCCAGGCGCTTCTGGGAATACTCCGTCCAGACTCGTTGAGAGTCGATGAACTCGGCCTCCCAAGGAATGATGTAACGGAAGATGTTGGGAATCAGCGTCTCCTCGTCATGGGTCATACCAGCACGGTAGTGAGTGACACCAGTGTCGGTTTGCTTTGACCACCGCTTATCACTGGCAGGGATCAAAATGTGAGAGCCAGAAATCATACCGAGACCACCAAGCTCCTTTGGAGTGTAGAAGACCGCAGGAGGGAAACGCGAAGGCATCTTGGAGTTCAGTCCAATCTTGACTCGGGTTTGAATCTTGGTCTCGCACTTGACGATCGTATCAAGAAGGTCAACCGTGGATACGGCGGCCTCTCGATAGTACGTGAAAAGTGCGATCAAAGCCGTGTTCCACTTGTTGGCGATCTTGGTGAAGGTGGTGGACCCTGAGGACATAAGGATTTGTCGGATGCGGTTGTTAAACTTCTGAATATCCTCCTCAGTGACCTGCAGAAAAGCATGCGCGGTTCGCTCCTTGGTAGTGTTGTCGACAAGCGACCACACACTGTCCTTGACCGGGAACTCCTCGTTCTGGTTCCGGCTCTTGGGCAGAATGCGGACCTCAAAACCGGCCATCGAGAAGAGTAGGTTAGGATTGTCACGGCTATACACGCTAACAAAGCTGTCTTCCCAATCAATCGTAGTGACTGATCGGGGGAGGCGGTTCTTGATGTCCCAAAAGACAGCTCGGCCCAGGTTAACGTCATGTCGCATCAAGCGCATGCGAGAATCTCTGGGCCAGCACTTCTTGCTCTTGTAGCCAATAACATTCTCAAAGTTGGGATCCGGCTGCTCCGTCAGGAAGCGTTGGATGAGGTCTCTAGACTCCTCGGCGGTAAATCGAAGGAAGATCCAGATCTTGTCAATATATCGAGTGTACAGGCGAATTGGGTGTCGAGTTTCCGTTTCGCGATCACGGAACTGCAAGAAATCGTTGGGGCTCTGAGGCGGGCCAGCAATCTCGCTAGCTCGCTGGGGACCGAGGAGCAGAAGATCCAGAACAAGACCGTAGTACTGGAACACGAACGCCGAGAACTGGAGACCGCGGATCATACCGTAGCTGTTGACATGATTCATGTCCTTGTAGGTGAGTTGGACGTTGTTCTTGGCAGTGATGTAGTCCGCCAAGTTATGATCCATGATCAGTCTAAGAAGAGAGTTGAGCAGGGTGAGCTCCATCTTCTCATAAACCTTGGAGAGCTCCGTCTCAATCATGACGTTGCATTCTCCATTCTCAGACTCCCACACACCGCCCAAGTTGTTAATGCCCTGAGCCCACTTGTACACCAGCAAAGGTGGAACCTCCGAATCAGACGGTTTGATCCAGGCGGGGAAGAGATGTCGCTGATCAGCTTGATACCACAGGTACTGGTCCAGGTAAGCATCGCTGATCTTCTCGATAGGCTCGATGTCGTAGACGGGGTTGATGGTGCTGTAGTTGTCGTTCATGTCGATGTTGACCTCCTTGAAAGCTCGCTGAGTGAGCAAGAATCGTTTGATCCGCTCCAGCGTAGTACCTGGACTGTCGTATGCCTGTTCAATCAACGCCAACTCTTCTCTTTGGCTCTGGTTGAGACGGCCCTTGACTGAGTAGGCCTCCCTGAGTCGTTCGAGCGCGAGGATCAGAATCTTGGTGTCGTGCTTGTAGGACACACTGGGGAACGGAATGGGAGAAAATTTGCGTGACTCCAACCAATGCACAGTAGTGGTGTAGATGGCAACAGCCTCCTCGGATGAGACGTAGGGACCATCCTTCATGTGGTTGTGTTGTCGTTCCTGCTCAGCCTTCAACCACAGTCGGGTCAAACGGCCGACGTTTTTTTTTGCCACAGTCTTGTCGACAGTAGCTCCTCGGCGAATGCGCTCACGGTTATAGTGAGCGACAGAGACCCACCAGTCAGCCTTCGACTTGACGTATCGAAGGATAATATTCTCGATAGGCGCAGGCAGGCCCGGAACCTTCCAAGGGATATTGCTCTTCCAGCATCTCCAAGCCTCAGAAAGATGTTGCAGGACGGTGTTGACCTTGTTTTGCTTGATACCCTCGGGCATCATGTCCATCAGGTCAGCCATTACGGAGGCGCGGAGTTCCAGATCGTAGTGAGACTCCACGCGTTGCTTAGTGACAGTCTTTGCGACACCCTTGCTGTGTCGGCCCTCGAACTGACGAGACAAGAGATTGCCCAGCCATCTCTCAAGAAGGGGAATGATTCCTCGCATGAAGAAAAGCCACACTCTCCAGGCAGGGGCCCAGAAACCACATCCGGGACCCTTTCCAACCGGTCCAGAGTTAAATCGGTAGTAAATAAGATGCTTCAGATCCTTGCAAGTTCGAATCTGGTGCATCAGCTTGTACTTGTATCGGTACATGCCCGTGAGCTGACCGACGTGGTTGAAGGCATACAGGATACCGTCAGCGAGCTGGAAAGCATCGATGTTGCCCAGTCGGTATTGGACTTGAGCATCGACAATCAACTTGGTCAACCGCAGAATTTCACGCATCAGATGGAACGCGTTTCCGAAGCGAGACTTCTTTCGCTCTTTGGTGGTGAGGGTCTTGACGGGCTTCAAGTTGAAGTTGTAATCAAGATGAAGATAGGTGAGGTTCTTGCGATGAATAAGCAAGTTAAGCATGTTGAAACCCTGACGACAGACTTGTAGACCAGCTTCGACCCAATCGATGGTAGTTTGCTGGAAAAACTTAGTCTGCTTCAGGGACTTCAGCAGGTTCTGTTTGTTCTGGGCCTTGGGGGTCTTCTTATGGAGCTCGTTCAGAACATAGTTCTTCAACAACTTCTGGTACGAAACTCGGACCTTGACTGGGGGCCGGTCCGAAGGAGCATGCTCAAGGTACCATTGCTTAACCAAGGGAACATCCTGAGCTCGAATCATTTGTCCAGAACGGCGGTCGAAGGGGTATGGGGCCCACCAAAGCTCGACTGCGGAGGATGTATGCTCATTCTCAAGGTCATCATCCCCAAGGAATGGCTCAACACTGGCGGGGAGTTTGAAAGCGTCCTCCTCGGGCTCCTCGTTATTTCCAGCGCCAAACAGCTCGTCCTCGTGCGATACTAGGACGTTCTTGGACGCGACTGTTCGAGAGGAGATGGGGTTGATTCGGCGGTCGAAGTGGAATGTCGGGAGGTCGGGGTCATCTGCTCGGTTGAAGACGATTTGAGGGTGAGAGTGCCAAGACTGGTGCACACTTCTCGGTAGAGAGTTGTAGAGATATGGGAAAGCAACTCGGAATTCTGTTCGAATTGGGTTTCGGAAGATGATTCGGTCGATCGCATTGAACTCGCCGAAGTCCTCGTCATTAGGGTCGATATCCTTGTACAGGGGCTCGAACCGAGGGCCACCAGGCAAAGCAACATTGAGTGCCTTGGCCGACAGCAGACTCTTAAGTTCGAAGAGATAGAAGTAGTTCTTATCCACAACATCGGAAACCAGAGGTCGGCTGAGACGGAAGAGCGCAGCCATCTGGGGCAAAGTCAGGTTCCATGACTTGTAGCTGGGCCCATTAACGTGAGGGGTGTCCAACAAAGGTCGATGATCATAGAACCACTCGTAGATGGCCTCGTCGTCGTCTTCGTCAAGCTCCATCTGAATGGGCTCCAGTGGTTCCACGTCCTCGATGTTCTCGGACCATGACAGCGGAGGTTCTTCGTCATCAAATGGCGGGAATCGCATGCGCTTGAACAATCTTCGATCAGCCTTCTCCTTTCGCATAAAGGTCCACATCATGGCCCACTGCGCGAAGAAGACGGGTTCGATGACTCGAGGGATCTCGTTGACCAGAGTCAGGCAACCGTTCACGTGGTAGAGAACCTTCACTTCGCGTGCAGATTCCCACGGCATGGGCATGTTCTCAAGAAGCTTCAGCACTGCGTGGGGCATGAACTTCAGGGCTCCCAGGTAGCTTCGCTTGTCGTTTGTGTACTTCTTCTGCGACACATCGCCAATGTCCTTGACGATCTTTCGCAGATGCTCAGGGGGCATGTCCGCCTTTTGCGACTGGACGAAGCCCCCCTTGCGCTTCTCGCCAAACCGGTTTCGCTGATTCCGAAGCCATTCCTTCTTCTTCTGTGCGAACTTCGCGACCTGGGGGTCGGTCGGGGGGCGGTAGCCTGGTGGAGGGGGTGCCGGGGTCGATGGGGGAGGCGGAAGCGAGGAGGACGGAGGGGGCGGAGGCGGTGGTCCCCAGCCTGGAGGCGGAGGCGGAGGTGGTTGCGACATGATAGCTTCGTGATGCGCCGAGATGTCGATGTGTCGTGAAGCTGCCTGTCGAAGGCTTCAAGCGAACGCGCCTGTTCCGACGCACTTCCACTTTATGGCTCCCTTGCTGTAGAGTCAAGTCGTTGGGGAGGTATTTGTCGCGGGATTTGGGTGATAAAACAGATGCCTGTCGCGCGGAATTTTACGCAGCGACGACGTAGGCGACGTTGATGCAAAAGCTCTAGAACTACAGTTGCCCCCATCGCGACAATTTTCTGGTAGGATTGGAGACGCGCTAGGAACGAGTGGGTCCGTCACGTGTTTTGTCTTGGCATCTGAGGTCACTTCCATGGGATGCCAAACTACAATTCACCGTTGAGTCTCATCTATCGTAATTCACATTATCTGTACGCACGGTAAAACATCCTTCTAGTTGGAATGCTGCCTCCTTACATCAAAAAGTCTCGGCGGGGATATGGTAGCTGCGTCTCTCGGTTCACAGTACCGTTCTTGTGGACTCTTGGTTTCCCAGCGATTTACAAGGCATGTAAACAAGCACGTGTTTAAAGCCAAAGAACAATGACTTGTGAATATCGCGCTTATATATCCATACACCCAGACTTGACTTGATAATTAAGGCATATACTCAATACCGAGGCCCGGAGCCCCAAAAGCCCTTGTTGGTGCCGGGCAGATGAGAGGTATAGGGTAAGCTCGGCTGAAAGACACCTTTAGCCAATAACAACCATCAGGATTTGGTTACCTAAGCATTAAACTTCAACTCCCGCGCATCGTCAGTCCAAGGCGAACGACTCCAAGCTCGACCACCACGCCGGCCAATTCGCCTCCCACTAGCTCCAGCAAGATACCCGCTGCCGTCAAGTCAAAATGGCACACCTTAGTATGCCATGCAGCGTCCTCGTTGACCGCATCTCGCTAACCGCCTCCCACTAGACGTAAAGCCCGATCCGGCGTACCTGAAGTTCCAGGGTGCGTGACTTCCCCCATCTTCTCCCCATCGAACCGACGACCTCCCCGAGCGATTACTCTAACACGATGGTGTATAGCTATGCAGAAGGGCCGTCACAGGTTCTTCCGCTGGACACCACGAACTGCCAAGATCACCTTCATCTACGTCGCCCTGATCCCCGGCATCATGGGATACATTGCGTACAAGACCGACGTGAGTTAGCTGAGGGTTCCTGTCGAAACACAAGACTGACCGTGAGAAGGGACTCTGGGACTTCCGAGCAAAGCGAAAGGGCGATCTGATCTATGAGCGATAAGTCCACTTGGAATAAAGGCATGGGACTTGTGTACATATATTGGGTTCAGTCTGGGTAGAGCCCACATGGGAATCCAGTCGAAAGCAGCAGATTACATCAACAAAGCGCGGAACTCGATCAACGTGAAAGCTCAGATGTATTGCTCTCGAAGAATGGGGTATTATAATGTGACGCAGCCTTCTGACCTTCGGCATGTTCGGGGTATCTTCCATCACCGCCATCCCCTGCCTCTTGGCCTTGCTGCAGGTTCAGGTCCGGGTCTAGGACCATCCGGTAACTTTTCTCCCCTCCTCCACTCCCCCATGGGAAACCCGCTTCCAACGCCATCTCTCCAACCGCCTCTTCCTCCCCGAAAGCCACCACGGCCAGTACCGTCGTCCCGAGCCTGGAAACCACCTCGTTGGCCGCCGCGTCCTTCCCGCGGAGGTACGGTCGGTTCTCTCCGGACGCTTTCTGCCGGCGCCACCGAACCATCTGCCAGAGGCGGTATCACAGCGCAGGATATATAGTCTCCGACCACGAAACGGGCGTCGCCCAAGGTCTTGTCCTTATCCTTCACATCCTTTACCGGTCCGTCCATGTCGACATCGGCTGATAGTTCTGCGCCTGGTTCTCCCTCTCCGATGACAATACTGCCTAGATCCTTAACCGCGAACCGCGGATGCACGTTGCTGATTGCGCTGGTGCTGCGCAGATCTGGGAAGACGAGTTGGAATGCGAGTCGTGAGCCGATGGCGGGGGAGGGGAGGGCGGACGGTTTGGCGGCGGCCAGCTCGAGAGCGAGCTCCTTGAGGGTGCAGTCGGACCACGTGTAGACGGAGATATGTGGTGGTAAAGAATGTGAGCCGAACTCCTCTGGTCTGGGAGATAGGTCATGTCAGCACGGGTCAGGATGAGGAAGACGCCGTTGAAGCGTCGTGGCTGTGTCGTACCTGTAGAAAGCTGCTTGGCGATAGAAGAGCTGGACCAGGAATGGAGTCGTGTCTTCGCGAATCGGCTTCGGCGGCGGTAAAGACATGTGTGATAGATTTTATCGTATTATAGTATACGGCCAGATCACTGCTCTCTTTCCCATCTGTCATTTAGTTGCACATTGTTCCGTTCTTCACAAGTTTGAAGGCCAAGGCGATGCGCATTACTAGGCACGCGCCAAGATTAGCCGGGATATTTCCGTAATCGATAACGAGAGTATCCTCATGGATGGTCGTGAACCCAGCAACTTACACTTTGCGACATCTTCATCAATTCAACTAATATTGGTGGCCACTTGTTTGGTTACGTTGTTTCCTCATACCAAGACACATTTACACCTATAAAGGCTACGGGTACGGTCCTCGATCCCCAGCGACACCCTACCAAGATGGATTTCGCTGCCTTGATGAACAAGGAGCTTTCCAAGTCCAAGAAGAGCACCAGCGACGACAAAAAGTACTTGAAGCGCTCCGAAGTCGAAGCTCAGCGCAGAGAAGCCTACCTTGCCGAGCAAAAGGCCCTTGAGGCCGAGCGCGAATCCAAAGCTGCCGCCAAGCGCAAGCGTGAAGAGGACATCGCCACCGAGACGGCCGCCCGCGAGGACAAGCGCCGCAAGCTCGCCGAGGAGTCGCGCAAGCGCCGGGAAGAGCAGGACCTCGAGGAGGAGCGCGTGCGGCGCAAGCGGCTCGGCCTGCCGGAGCTGGTGAGGAATACGGGCGAGGAGGAGGACCAAGGGCTCGCGGCGGGCGTCGAGGACATACCCGAGGAGGAGCTCGTGATAAAGTTGAGGGCGATCGGAGCGCCGGTGGTGCTGTTTGCAGAGGGACATGCGGCGCGGCTAAGGCGGTATAGGAAGTTGACGACGGTGATGACAAAGGGGCCGATCCCGACGACGCTGGAGCTGGTGGAAGAGAAAGATATGAAAGTCGACGCCAAGGTGCCCCAGGACAGTGAGGGCCGGAAGTGGCTCTTCAGGCAGCTAGCGAGTTACTTTACAATGGTTCTCACGGAATACGAGAAGGCGATGGAGGCAGAGAAGCGCGAGACGAGCGCCAGCAGGACGGCATACAACGCCATGGTCCAGACCCGCGAAAACATGAAGCCGGCAAGTCCCCCTCCAGCGCACCGCATGCTACGCTCAGCAAGGCTGACACAGTGAGATAGCTCTTCCGAAAATTCGAACAAGGCGACCTCGACGACTCCATCATCGAGCCCGTAATCGAGATCGTCCAGGCCCTGCAGGAGCGCCGCTACGTCGACGCCAACGACGGGTACCTGCGCCTCAGCATCGGCAAGGCTGCGTGGCCCATCGGCGTGACCATGGTGGGTATCCACGAGCGCAGCGCGCGGGAGAAGTTGCACAACGGCGAGAAGGGCCACGTTATGGGCGACGAGGTCACGCGCAAGTACCTCCAGAGCATCAAGCGGTGTCTGACCTTTGCTCAGGTGCGCTGGCCACCCACGGATCTCCAGCAGTTGATGGGCTGAGGGGAGGACGGAAGCGATGACAGCGTGTCGGGGGACGGGCCGGACGACGGCAAGGCTAGACTACGTGCAAAACACCAATGATACCCCCGCAAGTTTAGACAACAAGGATCAAGACCATCTCGTCTGGCTTCTCGCGGGAGGTCCAGCGGGAATAACAGTTTCAATGGCTTGGTTTCGATACTATGCCCCTTTACGCCTGATGTAATCTCGCAAGGTACGTCATTCGACGTGCCGTAGTAACCGGGACCCTGAACGCCTGGGCCGTGATGTATACATTCTCGGCTCTGATTCGGCACCGTCCGGCAAGTAGTTCCATTGCTCCCCCAAAATAATCCGCCAAACAGCGGTCATCGTTGCCAAGCGGCAGCCTTCCCTTCAGGGGCAATTCATCCTTCACGGCGATTTGGCCCGAGTAGGAGACCATCAGCCTTGAGCCTCGACGCCACTCGGAAGCGGCTTAGCGTCGTCGTACCAGGCCTCATCTATCCCCGTCCTAGGGCCCTGGCCGCCGTGCTTCTTGTTGCCCGCAACTTCGAGGCCGGCGGCTATGAGGCTCATGCGACGGAGTCTCTCCTTGGCTTCTTGCTCGTAGTGGCGCGCGACTGCTAGGGCTTGCTTTTGCATCTCCAGGCGAGGATCTGGCACAACGGCGACAAGCAACTAAACCAGCAAATCAGTAACTGGCCATCATCATAGACACGTCAAAGTCCGTACCTTGTTTTTGGCGTCGAGCCGCGCTTTAAGAGTCCCTGCACGGATCATGGCAGCCAGCTCCTGTTCGGTAGATTCTCCCGCCTGAGCAAAGGCCTCATTCAGGCTGTCGAGAGTGACGCACGAGAACGGCACGAAATACTGAACGATAGACTTGCTGCGAATTTTCGAGTAAATGACAGAGACGTGTCGCTGCAGGTATATATCTAACAGGTAGTCGTTGCGGACCGACTCAAGAATCGCCAGGCAGCTTGAGTATCGGCCGTTGACGAAGAGGCTGATCGCCTTTCGGATGTGGGGCTCATGCTCTAGAAATGTTCGGAAAGACGAGTTGTCGAGCACGCGAGTATGCAGTTCATTCCTATCCATGGTGGCCAGAGCGAGCAGCCCTCCATAGATGGCAACGTCGTTGGGACTTGCGATGTGGTTGTACGTCGCCGCAGGCACACTGGAGTCGGTCTGGAGGAAGCTCTTCGCGGCTTCGTGGTAATGGCCGAGACCCAATAGACCGACTCCGGATACAACCTTAGTGTAGGCCTGTGAGGTTTTATCCTCGTCGCTGTTGGTGCCCTGCACGCCAATGATCTTACCGAGGTTGTTGAGGGCCATGGTCCAGTCGCGACGCTGTAGAGAGACACTGACGAGGTGCTTGCCACACTCGATGATGTGCTTAGTCGTGCTAACGTCCTGGCGCATTCGGCTGTATGCATCTGTAGCTTCGTTGAGATATCCGATGCTTTCAAAGTGCCGGCCTAGATCTTCGTTGCCCATCTATGCGGACAGAGGTCAGCTGATTTTGGTACTACACATTCACTGATGTTTGCTCACCCGGATGCTTTCTTTGATTAAGTTGTTCTTGTAGCCCTTTAGCTCAGCCTCGAGACGTGCCGTTTCCGCCTTGTTTGCACGTTCGGTGATGTCGATCCAATGGTTGTCCCTCTGTGCCTCGGGCTCCCCGGGGGCGGCCAAACGCAGACAGTCCCATGCTTCTCTATATCTCGAGACATCTAATCCGGCCTTTGCCTCCACTTCGGCAGCCTTGAGTGCGTCGACGCAGAGCGGCATGCAGCACTTTCCGATGAGGATGAGCCGATCGTATCTCGTTCGACCTAAACCGACACAAGTTCGGCGTTAGCGGCAACAGGACCGAGGGAGGAGCGAGGACGGCATACCTGAGTAGTTCTGGAGGTAGAGGTCGAGGTCGAGCTTGGGCTGATCTGGGACAGCGTTAGCAGTTGGCATTCGGAGCAAACAAGCTCGATTGGTAGGGAGCAGGCCGACCTTTGACGATGACGCCGCCCATGTTGCTCATCTGGGTAAAGAAACTCTGCAGTTGGCTGGACGAGGCCATGGTATGGCTAGGAATTAGTGAACGAAACAATGAAACCGGTTATTCTCGATGCGAAGGAGCTCTCGCAGCTGTTCGTGTGACGCGTGAAGGTGCACTTCCTCGCAGGCTGGTAGGTCGCAGGCTGTAGGCTAGTGGGGCGGCCAAGCTTGGTTGACGTGAAGGCGGGGAGGATCCAAGGTGAGTCTCGGTAAGTTTCGGTGTGCGAACTGCTCTAGGGTAGTTCCCCTCGCAAAGTAGCGCTAGCATACTCAGTGACACAGAAATGCAGATCGCCGGCAATAGACGCCGGTGGCGAGTTTTCGGATCCGGAGACCCCGTGTTACGTCAATGGCTGTAGACCCTCCGTTACCGGTACTTGGGAACAAGCAATGCACGCTGTTGTTGTCTATTGCAAAACACGCACCGCATCTCTAGTGGCGGCCGACTCTACAGTGTCTGGCCTGGTCCGAGAGAAAGCCACACTGCGACCGGACACGGTTCCCCAAATAAAGATTAGCCATAGTTTATTTCCAGACTTCCCGGCCTGTCGTTGCGAACAAGCTTATTGAGGTGCGGCCAGTCGGCTAATCTCTGCCATTGCATTCGATAAGAAGGTGTCTTGACTTGCAGGGATAGCGGCCGTTGCGAACTCATGATTCGCTCGCTGTACGCATATTTGGAGTGTGGCTCAAAAACCGTGCGATGGTCGCAGGGATCTCTGCGTTCAGCTCGCCGAGATACCCATAATCTCGTGTATTGCTTACTACCATAGCGCTCCGGACTGGAGAAGGATGGATATCGGCAATTCGGCGGTATGCTGTGTCATCATCTTACCTTCTGAATGGGCTCTAGGTCAACTGGGTGGCTTGAGCGTTGCGTTATTCCCGTCACCTTCTAGAAGAATGCAAACGCAATCAAAGTTGCAGAAGTCAATGTCATCGAGAGGCGAACCACACGATCCCCCACCAGCATTAGTGTCAAAACCTCCCCGTCCAATTCTGTATCCGTTGGCCCCTTGAATGCTGGACCCCTGATTTCCCCGGCATTGACACTGGTGCAGGACGAGGATGACGTGTTGGGCAGACTCCGGGATCGTCGGCTGTGACTAGACGCGAGAAAGACCATCCCGAAGATTGGATCTCGACTCATGTCGATTCCGGTACCGATATGGATGGGTCGCATCATGCAACGATGAGAGGTGACGTTGAAAATAGGACGTCGGTGGCGCCGATGACAGTTGTCAGCGGGGAGTTGCAAGCATCAACAAGACACAATGAAGTGGGATAAGATAATTTGCGGTGAGGGCCTACGTTGGTTACGACTACAGACGCTGAGCAAACAGGCGTTGGACAACCGAAATGGACAAACCGAGATTCCAGTGTACCGGTAAACAAATGCCATTTCCTCCAGTTACGGAATCTGAGAATGGCATTGTTGAAAATACCGTACCTGCATAGTAGAAGGAGTTGAAACAAGGCTACGATGGCAAGACTCGTGCGGCCGAGACGCAGGCAAAACCCGGTCGGTGCCGAACAGACCCTTTGCACTCTTCGCTATCAACCAGCCAAAACGAGAGGATTGCTCGAGGAGAAGAGAGGAGCCCCATTCAGCCACGGATAGGGCCCTGCTGCGAAGCACCACTTCCACCAATGACACGACGGGGTGTTTAACCAGGGGGAGCTCCTGGGGATTGGAAATCGTTTTGACCCGACATTTTGGACCCGAGGGTTCGTTGCCGACGGGATGTTTGTCTGGGAGAAGGCTTGGCGCCAAGATGGCACTTCGGCGACGGAATCCCGCAGCAGCTAGAGACAGACGACTGAAAGGAAGAAGCGTGATGTCATGGTCGAGTGCCGGACGGCCCATGGACGATGGCATGAGTACCGGATTGGATCCCTGCATATCGCGAAGTTGCGGCACCTTTACGGAGTAGTCCATCGGCAAGACGATACACTAGAAGGTCGAGCGAGTGCATGGGCAAATGCGTTGTTAGTGCCTTTTTTGGTATAGGAGCAGGACATGCGCCGCCGCCGCCGCCGCCGCCAGCGAGCGAACCAGCGAGCCCATCATTCGTAGTTGGTACGCCTGCAAACGAGATCTGCTACGCAAGCCTTTTCGGTGGGCTCGCCGTCACAGCGCCGAAGCCCATTGGCATTGCCCAGGAGAGTTGGAAATCCGCTGTCTGCCACACGATGTGCAGGGCGTGATTCCCAGCCAGTTGCAGCAGCGCGGCCACAGCCGAAGGCTTCGGGCTAGTCCCCCGAGGCGGGCACCCGAATTAAGCTTCTTCTTTCCTCGATGCTCGACGGGATGGATGCCATTTGCGCAGGCCGGGGGAAGTCCGCTGCTTTGCAAACGCATGTTTCGTGTAGCCCTCCTCACCGATAGCCTGTCTGTCTTTCTTTCTTTCTTCCTCGCCCGGGAGGTGAGCTGGTCTGTACGATGGCGTAACCTTGCAGGACGCTGGTGGCTGGACGCTCTCGGGGAGTCCGCCGCACGTTGAGTTAAACGACTGTGTGTGTTTCTGGCTCGGTGGATGTCCGCCTTGTTGTTTCCTTGGTCTCTCCCCCACCAGCCCTACCTCGCACGTGCGAATGCAGCCCACAGTTCGCCGCGGACGGGTACTGGCTTCATGCATCGTGCCTTACTGCCGCCAAAGTTCGGTATCGCTTCACACCCGTTGGCTGGCTGCGAGTGCCCTTTTTCGGGCTGCCCGGGGAGCCGGGCTGGGGATAATTCGGAGTGGAAAAGTCTGGGGGAAAATAGAGTTGCAGGTAAGCATCGTTGTGTGTCGTCATTCTGGACAGCGGCATTTTGGCAGTACGGAGTACAGAGAACGCTAGTACTTCATTATATCATGACCTCCATGACTTTGCTGGCGTTCCTGGGTAGACACAAGATAATAGACACAGGATAATAGATATAGGATAAAGCCGAAAGGGCGAGCTCGTACGTAGGCTAACTAGTCAGAAGCACTGTGAGCCTCTGAGCAGCACACCGCAGATAACACGGGAACAAGCGGCTTCTCCACACGACCGAGCTTGCGTCTTTGTCTCTCTGGAGTTTGTCTCTCAGACGCTTGGGTGAGTGGAAGTTGCCGCGTGCTCACAGGGGAGGCATTCAAGTGCCCATTGCCCCTGTTGCATGCAGCTGGGGTACTGCCTGGAACCGCGTCGTAGGATGGAGATCTGGGCTATGGCTGGTGAAGGGCAGACGGTCTCGAACATGGCCCTATTGTCTTCCTCATCCCAAGTCCCCAATTGCTCACCCCCATTCGCATTGCGCCAGGTGCCCCAAGCAAAGCCGACCATCCATGATCCAGCCAGCCAGCCAGCCAGCCAACAAGCCATGGCCGCCTCTGCGCATACTCACTCCCCCCTACGCCTCTGCATTATGCCCCTCTGCTGATCATCTTCGCTTTGCGCGGCTGGTGTCGGTGTCTGCACGGGTGCGCTCGTTCGTTCGTTCGTTACCTTATTAACCTTACTCCCGTAACTTATCTGCTATCCGCACCGGAGGATCTAGGTTGGCACCGTCGTAAAGGTACCCTACTCTGCAGCACTGCGACGCCCGTTTGGGCCAGTGGAGGCCCTAAAACCACATTTAAGCTAAACCTTGGCTTTTGCGCAGGAAGGAGACGCGTATGTGCAGGTACGTATTCGTAGGTAGTTCGACCTACCTACCTACCTAGAGCATCCACCCCCCCGTGCAGGTGAACTGGGCGAATTCAATGCCTACCAAGACGTAGTAGATTCCACCAGGGGGCCTGAGACTCGGTTGCGTTTATTGGCGGCTCCCCTTGCGCCCTCAAATCAAACCTGCTGCTGTTTTACGGAGACGGGGTCTTACCAAGTATGCACATACGGCGAACGTCCATTGTGGACGGGCTGCCGCTGCCGCTGCACAGCCCGGGTGGTGGAGAGTTCTTTTGCCTCCATCGAGTCCATCCCGTCCTCACTGTGGTCCCTGTCCCGTCGAGGCCCAGGCCGGCCAGACACTTGGGTTCCGTGTTAGCCGTGCGACGCCTCAGCCCTTCCACCCCCATGTGGTTGGTCGGGTCTGGTCTGTTAGTGCAGTGATTCGACAACCACACGCAGGACGCACGACAGGCACGCTGCACACACGAGCAAGCAAGCAAGAAACAAAGCGAGACGGATAGGTCAGGACAGGACAGCACAGAGGAGGCGCTTCCACGGCTAACCCCCCCTCTGTGGCCCACCTCCTCCATCAATGACGGATCGTCTCAATTGGATTCGTGTGGCCGCGCCTCGAAAGCCGATCCGCAGGTTCGCAACAAATCGCTCGGCCTTCGGCGGCCCCGTGCAAGGACAAAACCACCATTGCCTACCTTGGAACAAACAGCGACCTCTCTCCACGGGAATAATCTGGGCGTTCGTCGCTGCAAGACCGCTATGCCTGCCCATGACATGCCATGCCATCATCATCATCATGACCATCACCGCCCGCGCCAATTCGGACATCGGATATCGGGCTTTGCACCTGCGACTCGAGCTGCACCGGTAGCCAGCCAGCCAGCCAGCCAGCCAGCCAACCAACCAACCCTCCTTCTGCAATCCATCCATGATCCATCGGCCTGCTGCTGAGACTGGGCTGGTGCCCCACGGACTTCAAGTGGGTTCCCTCGTTTCCCTCTCTATTCCCAGTTCGGCCACCCTCCAAAAGGATCCTTGGCCTCATCTGTTACTACGTAGCTTACTTCGTAGTCTACCGTGCTACGTCGTAGGTGCTGGCCCTCGCTGCTTCGCTCTTGACCTCCGTAGCCGCAGCCGTGGGCACCTCGTTCCAGCGACTTTATTACTTTCCCCTTGGCCCATCTCATCGTCGTCGTTTTTTTGGTCCGTCCCCAAGCCTCGCCCCTCGACTGTCAGTCATCGACCATCAACCATCGTTCGAACTCCTTATCAGACTGGGATCCGCGCATCTCACTCGCTCTCTTTTACCCCCGTCGGCATTTCCCCTCTCTGCCTTGTCCTCTCTCGTCTCTTGCCTACCGACCGGTTCTACTCGTCCTCTCGCTCACATCGGCCCTGTCCTTCGTGGCCCTATTCTCTTGGCCCCGTCTCTTGGCACTTGTTTTCAAGAGCTTGGCTGCTTGCTTTCTCTCTTGGCACTTGCTCTATCGCCCAATTTTTCTGCTGGCATCGCGCCCTGGCCCCATTTCCCTCCTCGCTGGCAACTGTGCCGTGCACTGTACTACCGCGAGCCCACCGGGGTGGCGCACCGTGCAGCCCGTACCGTGCTCGCCGACACACTGTCCAACACCCCCGGAAAAAAAAGGCCCCAGAGCACTGCGCTGCGCTGCACTACACTGCAACTGCGCTGTCCGGTCTGAGGTCTCTCTCGTGCCGCGCTCGTTCCGCTGTGTTTCTGCTGAGAAACCTACAACCTCTCCCAGCGTCTCGCTCCTGGGCTCTCTCCCTCTCTCTCCAACCCACGACAAAACCTCGCTGCCATCACGCCCTGCCAACTCACCTTGCGGCAGCTGCGTTGACCTCCCCCCCGCTGATGGCCTAGGCCCGCGACTCTTGGGGCAATTGGGACATGGGCTTGCCGCTGGCCTTGCATTCTACGCCCATTTCTACGAACTACGCCCCTGCAACTCGACTCGTTTCCGTCCCTCAGGTCGCATTTCCCCCTCGATCACCCGCCGCCGCCGCCGCCGCCGCCGCCCGCGTGTGTCGTCGCCCGCGCAGTCGCAGTCGCTGTCGCTACCCATCGCCTCACCTCTATCCGCACCAAAGAATACTCGCACGCCTGCTTTGACAGCGGCCCTCGAGCCTGAGTAATGGTGAGCTCCCCCCCGCCCCAGTCCGCGTCTTGAGCAAGACGCCTCCCAAGACACGCCCACGTATTGTACAGCACAGTACACGCTCGAATGCCTGCGCATGCACCTACCAACGCCCACCGCGGACCCCCCGTCGTCGCTGGTGCTTGGTGCATAGCGCGAGGTCTCCATCCCAGCGCCATCTTCCCGTCCTTTCTCCTCCCCTCCACCCTCCTGGCGCCCAGCGCCCAGCGCCTTCCATCATCACCATCGACCTCATCATCGTCGCCCTTTGCTGACCCCGTCTAGCCTGAAATGTCGCCCGACGTCGCCGAGGACGATCCCGGCCAGGCGTCGACCGACTGGCAGGCCAACGACGCCCCATCACCATCCCTCAGCGCCAAGTCCGACAACGATCTCGACGATGACGGCACTGACGCGCCATCACAACCCATCCAGAAACGACGACGAGTGACACGCGCCTGTGATGAATGCCGCCGTAAGAAAATCAAGTGCGATGGCAAACAGCCTTGCACTCACTGCTCTGTCTATAGTTACGGTACGATTCCCAATTTATGCCTGCTCTTGGCGTCTCGTCGACTCAACCTCACCTCCCCCCTTTCAATTCCGGAACGCCTCATCACCTTCACTGAACCAACTAACTTGCCTCTCAGAATGCACATACGACAAACCTTCAAACCGAAGAAGAAACCCCGCACCACAATACATCGAAGCCCTAGAAAGTCGTCTACAACGCGCCGAGTCGCTGCTTCACAAGTTCATGCCCGATGTCGACCTGGCCGACCCCAATCTCGATCCAGCTATCCAGCAGGAATTCCACAACCGCGAACATGCTCGCTCCTCGAAAAGCCGGACGCCTCAACTTCCTCAGCAATCTCAACTGGTACAGCAGCACCCCGATCCTAGCGAATCCCACCTCACCTCCATGATTGATTCTATCGGACAACTCGAGATAGATGATAGCGGAGGCTGGGATTTCCATGGCGTCTCGTCCGGTGCCGTTTTTCTTAAGCGAATGAAGGAGCATTTTCGAGGAATGCTGGGTCCCGTGGGAAAGGCACCCTTCTTCCCCCGACCCGATCGCACCACTAGCCTTGCGAACCTCGACTCGCCATCTCCGGCCGCCAATTCGCCATTCTCCGCCGTACCATCTTGTCCCGAGCTTCCTCCCAAGGAAGTGGCCCGCAAGCTCTGCTACTATTCTCTCAGTTGCGCGACGTGCCTCGTTCGCATCGTCCACGTCCCATCGTTTTACGAGAAATTTGAAAAGATCTACGAAAAGCCGCTCGACAACCTGTCTCAGGACGAAACCCACTTTCTCGGACTTCTCTTCGCCGTCATGGCCCTAGGTTGCATGTACGACAATCTGGACGACGAATCAGAAGGAATGGCTTTCGGAGAAGCCAGCCAAGAAGGGTAAGCTGAACTGTTGGATGGGCGGCCTGACATTGCTAACTCGCTGTTACAGCATTAAATATTATAATTCAGCACGAGCCCTCCTGCAAGACATAACAGAATGCCGCGACCTCACCTCATTACAAGCCCTCCTCTTCATTATCCTTTTCCTTCAGGCCACATCAAATCTCAACGGTTGCTACTCCTTCGTCGGCATCGCGCTTCGCTCAGCGCTGAAAATAGGCCTACACCGACACTTGCAGCACGAAAAACTTAACACGATCGAGGAAGAAGTCCGAAAACGCGTTTTCTATGTGATACGACAGATGGACATCTACGTCTCAACCCTACTCGGCTTTCCCCTTCTCCTTAACGTCGACGATATCGACCAGCCCTTCCCCGCTGAAGTCGATGACGAATTCATCACAGCCACTGGGATCCTACAACCGCCTATAGGGACTTCTTCCTTCTTCGAGGCCTTTAATGCGCACTCCCAGCTGATGGAAATTCTCTCCAAGATCACCAAATACGTCTATCCAATGAAGGGTCTGGGCCAAAGTGTCATGAAGGACAACAAGCCGACATCAACATATCTTATCAGTTACGGCCGAATCAAGGAAATCGAGGCCGATTTGCACACTTGGTTCGAGAGGCTCCCGCAAAACTGGCGACCGAGTGCTGACGGCCCCATTGAAGTCGTACGGTAAGTCTGGGTCTCATGAAGCTGAAGTGTCGGATACGCAAGCTAACGATGTGTAGGGTCCGTCATTTGCTAAGATTTGCCTATGCGCATGTCCAACTAGTCTTGTACCGTCCCTTTCTGCACTACGTATCTCCTCGTCTTAGCCAAGGTACCAAGGTGGATGAGCTATCGTACGCGTGCGCAGCGGCAGCCATCAGTGTGTCTCGAAACATCGTGCACATTGGCCTTGAGATCCGCAAGCAGCGTGTTCTAAGTGGACCCTACTGGTTCATGCTTTACACCGAGTTCTTTGCAGTCCTCTCTCTGGTGTTCTACGCTACCGAGAACCCCGAGAAGCCAGGATCTGGCGAGGTACTGGCTGATGCCCGCGCAGGCAGGCAGATGATTGCTGCTCTGTCAGAAAAGAGCATGTCTGCTCAAAGAGTCACGAACGCACTTGAGGTACGTGATGGTTTTCAGCCTCCAATCGATACAGTACTGACAGTAGCTATTCAGGTTCTGTTTGACCAGCTGCCAGAGTCGCTCGACCCAGGACGCATGCGAACGGCGCCCTCCAAGAAGCGGTCTGCCCCTAACGGCCGGCCTTCGTCGGTCTCATCGCAGCAAACGACGATGCCCCCAAGCATGTCATCCCGACAAACCAGCGACTTCGTTCGTGGCAGCAGTCAACTCACCAACACCAGCTATGCTACAAGCTTCACCCAGGGCACCATGGATCATGTGCCATCAACCAGTGTTTCCGGTTTCCAAGACGGCGTTTTCCCGTCCAGTTTTGGGGACTTCATGCCCCTAGACATGCAAGCACGGCACACGCCTGGCTCTACTACGAGCACGGCGACCAGCTCTCAGCGCAACCGTTACCCAGCGCAGCCGCTCGGCATCCACAACCCTGTGAACAAGCTGGAGTCGCTCATGTTCCCGTCGGAAGATCCGTTTGCTTACCCCAACCAGCCGATGATGGAACTGGGATACCCTGGGAAGTCGGACCCGCCAAGCAGCGTGTCCGATCAAGGCCAGGACATGCAGCTATTCCTGACCGGGACATTTGACGACGTGGAGAGCCAGATCTTTGGAAACCCACCGCCCTACATGATGCACCAGCAGAACCAGCCAATGATGAACGTTTCAAGCCAAATGTTTGATCCCGGTAACATGATGGCGATGCCATCGTCGTCGGGCCACCCGATGGCGCCGCAATCACATCGGCAGCCGCAGCCGCATGCCCAGCCACACGTTCGACCACAGCCGCACCCGGCGCACTTGATGGCGAACAGGCGAGCGCACACGCAGCGGCACCAGGAGAGGCAGATTCAGCAAATGTTTACAGAGCAAGGAATGCAAGCGGACTGGGGGAGTTTCTTTGGTTCTGGACGAGGAGGATTTCAAGGGATGTAACGGTCGCTACATTGATACCCATTTTACGACACGGGAGGCGTGCAGGCGCCGGATACTTTTGCGCATGTGAGGCAGAGGAAGAGAAAGAGAAAGAGCAAGAGAAAGAGCAAGAGAAGGAGCAGGGAAGTGGTAGAGAGGAGCAAGAGGAAGAAAGAAAGAAGAAGGAGAGGGATACGGAACGCCACTGCAAGGTCAAAAAACGGCGGCACTGCTTAGAGGAACCTGGCAGATAGACGGAGCAACCATTTTTGGAGGTGTATATAGGGAAGCAAGCGGGATTGTCTCTTGGAAATGACGACGGACGAACTGGAGGGAGGGGAATTATGAATTGGAGTGTGAGGTGATGGACTTTGGATAGTTGATGTATTTGACGAGAGATGGGACTAGATCTAAGTGTAGATATAATTATGATACATCTGTTGACCATCTGAATACATGTGTTTGACTCCAAGTGTGTGACGTCTGCGTAGACTGACTGACGACGGGATTGACGGGCAGATTGACGGGCAGATTGACGGACAGATTGACGGACAGATTGACGGACAGATTGACGGACAGATTGACGGACAGATTGACGGACAGATTGACGGACAGATTGACGGACAGATTGACGGACAGATTGACGGACAGACCGGTCAACTGGAGCAGCCGATTCGGCACCGTGCACAGTGCTACGTCCGACAAATCCGGCACGGAGCTTCCGAGCGGGCGCGCAGTGGATGTAGCCGGAGAGACCCGCCGGGTGAGACGATGCCGGTCTTTGCGTTTGTTTCGCTTGGGGAAAGCGTGTAACTTTAAAGCCCCTAGGCTCCAGGTAGATAACTAGGTATACGAAGCGTGGTACGAAGTGTGATAAGGACAGCTGCGACTTCGTGCTTCGTGCTTCGTACCACTTGTCGCTCTTCTTATCTCCATCGTGTCTCACTGGCTCCGGGCTCGGGCTCGGGCTCCGGTCTCTCTGCCGGAACGCTCTGCCGCTAAGCTCAGGTAAGCAAGTCACCTGCAGCGTTGTGATAGTAGGGGACGGGCCATGCTCACCTCAACAACCGACTCATCTACGCACCCACTGACGACATCGCTTTGTTGAGCTTGACGCCGAGCGGCCAACGTTTCTCCGCCGCCCATCTAAGCCGGACTTGCCTGCATTGTGTTTGCCAACCTGAAGAAAAAAAAACCTGAAGAAAGAGAACGCGAGAGGAAGGAAAGCCTAACAAGGGGCACGCATATTTGTAGACCTACCTCACGTTCTGGAGAGGCATGGCTACGCAGCTGCCGAGGCCTGTTCGCGGGGAGGCCATCAGAGAGCCAGCTCCGTCTCGGGCTCCAGCTCCAGCTCCAGCTCCAGCTTCGCCACGTGCCGATGCACCCAGCAACATCGACTACGAGCTGGTGCTGGAGGACGAGTTTGATGCGCTGTAAGAAGCCCGGGCTTGAGGCCCTTACGCCTGAGGCCAGCGGAGCTAACGCGGCGCATAGGTGTGTTGAGGTCAAGACGGGCGACGATCTCGAGAGCAGTACCACCAGCAGCCGCAACAAGTATCCCGGTATGTAAGCGCTCTTTGGCCTTCTCTGTTGCATGTCGTGCGCACTCGGAGCCGGATATGCATCATGGAACGGGCTGCTAACTCATCACACAGCTAAACTCCACGCTCGCAAAGTCGCGGCCGAGCTTGGCGTCAGCGATGGCCTCATCTACCTCCCCGGCGAGCCAACGCGCCTCTACGAGGACTCGGACCAGTCGCCGCCCTTCAAGCAGCGCAGATAGTATGCACATGTTCTCGTCCATCTGGACTCCTTCGTTCCTCACTCTGACCGGGTCCAACAGCTTCTACTACTTGACCGGCGCCGACTTCCCAGACTGCGCCGTCACCTACGAAATCGCCACTGACCGCCTCACGCTCTGGATCCCGTATGTCGAGCCGCGGCAGGTCCTCTGGTACGGGGCCACGCCGGACGCCGCGGAGGCCATGCGGGCCTACGACGTCGACGATGTCCGCTACACGGCCCAGCTGTCCAAGTTCCTTCACAGCCAGCTCCGTCCGGCCACGACGCTCTACATCCTCCATCCCGACCAGGTCCCGCCCAAGCTGACGGACCGGCCCCGCGGTCAGACGCACATCAACTACTCCAAGCTGCGCCCGGCCATGGACCAGGCTCGTGTCGTCAAGACGGACTACGAGGTCGCGCTCATCCGTCGCGCCGCGCTCATCTCGTCGGCCGCCCACCGCGCCGTTGCCGAGCGTCTACTGACGATGCGCAACGAGCAAGACATCGAGGCCGTCCTCATCGCCGAGTGCACTGCTCGCGGCGCCCATGCCCAGGCGTATCCCATCATCGCCGGCGCCGGCGTCAACGCCTCGACGCTCCACTACGACAGCAACGACCAGCCCCTCGCCGGCAAGCAGCTCGTCGTTGTCGACGCCGGCTGCGAGTGGCAGTGCTACGCCAGCGACATCACCCGCACCCTGCCCATCTCGGGGTCCTTCACCCCCGAGGCCGCCGACATCCACGCCATCGTCCAGCGCATGCAGGACGAATGCATCGCCCGCATCCGCCCGGGCTGCGTCTTCTACGCGCTGCACCTCCACGCCGCCGACGTGGCCATCCGCGGCCTGCTGAAGCTGGGCATCCTCCACGGCAGCTTCGACGATATCCAAAAGGCCGGCACCGTGGCCGCCTTCTTCCCGCACGGCCTCGGACATCACGTCGGGCTCGAGGTCCATGACGTGACGGGCGTCGACCGGCTGCTGATGCGCGAGAGCTTCCATATCGAGGGCGGGAAGCGCGAGATGGTGACGCCGACGACGCTGAGCGCGCTGCGACGCATGGTTGCCGCGCCGCCGCCTTACAAAGGACGACAGGCCCTCCGACCGAACATGATTGTGACGGTCGAGCCGGGCATGTGAGTTCTCCCCTTGCCCCCCCCCCCTGTTTCTCCGCTGTCACCTACTAACACGCACTGCTAGTTACTTCTGCCGTCCCTTTATCGAGGGCTACTTCCTCACCAACGCCACACACGCCAAGTTCATCGACCGCGAGGTCCTCGAGGCCTACTACGACGTCGGCGGCGTGCGGATCGAGGACGACATCCTCGTCACCGAGGACGGGCATGAGAACATCTCGGCCGAGGCGCCCAAGGGCGAGGACCTGCTGGATGTGATCAACGGGAGCTTTGATCTGATTTGACCGTTTGCTTTCTGAGCTAGGTTTACTTTTGTTCGGCTGGGTTGGGTTCAAGAAGATACAGCTAGATGGGTCTATTACTCCGTCTATGCGACATGGCTTTTTATCAAGTTGAGCGAGTTCGGATGGCTCTTTTACATTATAGGTAATTTGGGAATCACTAGAATGCAACACCTTGGACTCGGACTGGGAGCGGCGTGTTGATGGCGACGTAAGATGAAGTTATTCATGCTCATTACTACCCAAACATGCATCGTGTAGCCATTGCATGTAATGTACAAGAAACAAGGGCCAACGTAAAAATGGGGAGCGCGACACGGCCTCAAATCATTACGCTTGATAACACCCGCCGAATTGCTTTCACACTACCCATGACAAACGCCCCTCCTTCTCTTTTCTCTCTCTAGATTATTGGCCGACATAAGAACAACCGAGTCCCTTTACAAGTACTTCTTGGGCATGCTGTTGCGGCGGCGCTTGTAGATGATGTAGGCGGCGATGAGGAGGCCCTGGGTCCCGAAGAAGACGAAGATGAGGAAGCGGTGGCCGGGGGTTCTCTCGAGGACGGCCTCGGAGAGCGAGGAGTGGTGGTCGGAGAGGACGGCCTTGACGGTGCGCTCGTTGGCCTGGAACTTGCGGGTGAGCTCGCGGCGGAGGCCCTGGATCTCCTTGTCGAGGTCGGTGATGCGGCCCTGCAGCTCGGTGATCTCGTCGATCTTGCGGAGGTCGGCGCGCAGCTGGCCGACGAGCTGGGTGAGCTCGTCGTGGCGCTTCTCATCTTGCTGCTGGTGGCGCGAGGCCACGCGGTGCAGGGCCGAGAGCTGGTGGTTGGTGCTCTGGAGGCGGTTGTGCAGGTCCTGGAACTGCGTCTTGGAGGTAGCGAAGATGTCTGGGTCTTCGTCAGCCAGCTCACCGTCGCCGTAGGCGTCGTTGCTGTTGCTGTTGCTGCTGGGAGGGTTCTTGTTGGGCGTCTGCTGCCCCCTGGCATTGTTGTTTCCGTTGTTATTGTTGTTATTGTTATTGTTATTGTTGTTGCTGTTGCTGTTGCTATTGCTGTTGGCCTCGGTATTATCCGACATGACGACCAGCTTGAACACCTCGAAGGAGTCGGGGGTGTCTGGGGTGGCGGCGGTGATGCCGAACTGGTAGCCCGAGGGGATGCTGAACTTGGTGGTCTCGAAGCAGAGCTGGCCGTCGATCTCGACGCGGAACGAGCTGGCCGACTGGCGCAGCTTGACCTGCGAGGGCCGGCCGAGGTTCCGGTAGTTGTAGGTACAGTGGCCAAAGGCCATCTCCTCGACGCGCTGCTTGCTGCTGTAGTCGGTGGACCCGTCGTTGAGGAAGCCACGGATCATGCCGCCGGCGCTGCCCTGCTTGTCGATGACGAGGGCGAGGCCGTCGAACTTGCCAACGGTGTAGATGCTGCTGGAGCCGACGGCGCCGGGCCCGCCGCGGACGAGCCAGATATTGAGGTTGCCGCCGCCGCGGTCGGGTCCGTTGGCGCGGAAGTCGACGTCGGCGATCCACTGCGGCTTCGTCAGGGTCTGCGACGACCACACGGCGCCGCGTTGGTTGCCGGGCGCGAGCGGCGTGAGGATGATGCGGTTGGAGAGCACCTCGGGCATCTGCGGCGCGCCCTGGATGACGAAGTTGGGGATCTGGCCGCGGTTCTCGGCAGGGCTTATCCGGCCGGCGTGGCCAAAACTGAGCTCGCTGATCAGGTACTGGGCCTGCGAGAGGCTTGCTGCCAGCAGCGCGGTGAGGGCGAAGTCGACACGCATGGCGAGATCGGAGCGTGCCAGGAAGGAATTAAAGGCCCAGGAAAGGGAGGGAAGCCTGGACGACCAAGAAGAGGCCGGTCAACGGGCACAAACGCGTATCAGAACGAGACACTCGTACAAACAAGTCGGCCCGGGCTTTCGTGATCGAGCGTGTCGGCGGAAATGGTACGAGGGAGAAGGGAAAACGGAGAGCGGAGGATGGTGCCCCAGGCAAGGCTGAGAGAAGACCAGAAAAGAGGTCGGAGGTGTGAGGACACTTTGCACTACAGGTAAGGTACGATACGAAGACCCCTGGAAAAGGAACGCCCAGCCTTGGTTAGGCCGCGGAAAAATGTGGCTAGATTTTGTGCGATGGAGGAAAAAAGTTTGGTGAAGCTGAGCAATTGGCCTTTCAATTGATGCAGCGAGTTTTATCTTTGCCCGAGTCTCGAAAGACGGCTGCTCTTTCTCGCAATCCCTCGGACAATGGGACACAACACAAAGGCTGGAATGAAGCCACACAAGAGATCGCTCCTCTCAGCCTCGGGCGCTATTCACCGGGAAGCCTGTGGCTTGGACTCGCAACCGTGGCTTGAAGCTGTGGGGAGGGTCCCAGGGGGGGGGAGCTTGGGGACTGATGATTGGTGGGAACTTTGTAATCTGCCCCAGGAAAAGGAAGGTGCCACCTTTCTGGAAGCTTGGGCCATTGAAGGAGCTAGGCCGTTTCAGGGTTCGCGGCCAATCTCTCCTCCTGAGGTGACCTTGACTGCTACGCATTCTAAACTTGTGAATTCGAGGTTATGAGGTTGAGGCTGAGGCACCAACGCTGATCATGGCAGAGTCTTACCCGACGCTGACGCAGTGCGCCCTCGTGGCAGCCGCCTTCAAGGTCCTCCTGTTCCCGGCTTAGTGAGTTGTCCTGCCTTTCCTCGTCTTGCTTTGGCTTGTTCGCATCGCCGTCGTCGACTCTCGCCTGGATATCCGCGGCTTGCTCCGAGGGCGCAAACCACGACCGGCGCGAAACAGTCGAGCAAGAGACCACCGTGCTGACCCCGTCCCCCACAGCAAATCCACCGATTTCGAAGTCCATCGCAATTGGCTCGCCATCACCCAGAGCCTTTCCCTCAAGGACTGGTACTTCGAGAAGACGTCGGAATGGACCCTCGACTACCCCCCCTTCTTCGCCTACTTCGAATGGGTCCTCGCCCACGTCGCCCACCTGATCGACCCCCTCATGGTGCGCGTCTATAACCTCGACTACGACAGCTGGCAGACCGTCTATTTCCAGCGCACGTCGGTCCTCGTCACCGAGCTCGTCCTCGTCTTCGCCCTCCAGTCCTTCATCGACTCGACGCCGCTGGCCTCGAAGCGCGCTGCCCAGGTCGCTGCCCTGTCCGTCATCCTGTCGCCGGGCCTCCTGATCATTGATCACATCCACTTCCAGTACAATGGCTTCATGTACGGCATCTTGGTGCTGTCGCTGGTGCTGGCGCGCTCCAAGGCGACGCTGTTGTCCAGCGGGCTCGTCTTTGCGACGCTGCTATGCTTCAAGCACATTTATCTGTACCTGGCGCCCGCGTACTTTATTTTTCTCCTGCGCGCCTACTGTCTCTCCGCCAAGTCCATCTTCCGGATTCGCTTCCTTAACTGCATCAAGCTCGGGCTGGGCATTGGGGGCATCTTTGGGGCCGCTTTTGGACCCTTTGCCGCGTTGGAGCAGATTCCCCAGCTCCTTAGCAGACTGTTCCCCTTCTCGCGGGGGCTTTGCCATGCGTACTGGGCACCCAACGTTTGGGCGCTGTACTCGTTTGCGGATCGCATTTTGATCCACCGTAAGTCATTGTTCCCATGTCTGGATTGCGGAAAACTAATTGGTGCTAGTTGCCCCGCGCCTCGGCCTGGCGGTCAACGAGGGAGCGTTGCAGAGCGTGACCCGCGGTCTAGTTGGTGACACTGCATTCGCCGTGTTACCCGAAATCAGCCCCAAGATATGTTTTGCTCTGACCTTATTTTTCCAGGTGCTGCCCCTGATCAAGCTCTTCGGGCAGCCTACCTGGGAGAACTTCATCGGCGCTGTCACGCTGTGTGGCTATGCATCTTTCCTGTTTGGATGGCATGTCCACGAAAAGGCCATTCTTTTGGTCATTATCCCCTTCAGTCTTATTGCCCTGCGAGACCGACGACACTTGGGAGCTTTCCGACCGCTGGCCGTGGCAGGACATGTGTCCCTGTTCCCGCTCCTATTCACGCCGGCAGAGTTCCCCATCAAGACCGTGTACACGGTTCTCTGGCTGGTTGTGTTCCTCATGGCCTTTGACCGCCTGGCGCCAGCCTCGAATAAGCCGAGATTCTTCCTGCTGGATCGGTTCAGCACGCTGTACATTGCGGTGAGCGTGCCGCTCATCCTGTACTGCTCGCTGCTGCACCATATCTTCTTTGGCAAGGCTTACGAGTTTATTCCCTTGATGTTTACGAGCGCGTACTCGGCGATAGGAGTCGTTGGCAGCTGGGTGGGATACATGGTCGTGTACTTCACTGCATGATGTTTCATGTATCAACTAGACTGGCGGATGGTGCTCATATTGCTACCCCTCTAGCCCTGATTGCTGCTTTGCCATGAGCGATACCCCGAAAATAGATTTTCTCGTTGATCTTTGTGAAGAAGAAGAAGCCGAAGAAGAACGAGGCGCTGCATTTGAGCAAGTGAATCACATAGATTTGCTATTGTTGATCATTGAACTTGCGCTCGAATATCTTTCCTAACTGAATGCCTGGCTGGCATCTGATTCGTGAAACTTTGGACTCGGCAGATGAGTCAGCGAGCCTAAATTGGGTAATTGTGGAGATATTTCCACGTGAGACGCAAGGCTGATGGTCATTTTTGGAGCTAACAACCTCGATCCAGGATATGGGTCTGCACTGTTGTCAACGAACTCATTTTGGACCGAGCGGATTCCGGGGTGCTTGCCAGGAGCGAGAGGGTGCACCACGTGTCATTTGGAAGAGGATGAGGCGCATTAAAAGTTGGAGCTAGATGCATGCTGGGACATGGCTTGCTCGCCGAGAAGACGCGGCTGAATTATAGATTTACAGGGTCCGCGACCAGTGATATCGTAGGATTCTGCGGACGCAGGCTGTTTCGAGGTTGATTGCGACGTCTGACGATGCTCTCTGCACCATTGCAAAGCCAGCCGAACACATAAAAGTGCATGCTGGGCGTTGCGGGTGAGCAGCTTGACACGTCCGGAAACGCGGTCCTGGAGGAGGCGGTTTTGGCCAGCGGCCCACCTGGACAACGGGGCACAATTGCGATTGGACACGGATGGGAGTATCTGGACGAGTCATGAGGGAAAAAAGACGGTTCGGGCGGCGTTGGAATCGGCGAGCGACGACGAGAAGAATGAGCCCAAGAAGGTGCGTGAACGAAGGAAATTGCTGGTGGTGGTGGCCGTCGAGAGTGATCTGGCGGAGTGGAGGAGGTGAAGTTGCGAGGCGCCTGGGTTGACGGATGGATGGCGGAGGAGGAGGGCAGCAAGGGAAGCGCCGCGCCGCCGGGGAAGGGGGGGGCGGGGGCGTGTCAGTGGGTGTTAGTGAGCTGTGGTGGTGCCGGCCGGGTGTTTGGGGCCGGGGGGTGCCAATCTTCGGGGAACCGGTTGCGAGGAAGGAGGATTCGCGCGTTGATGCTGGATGCCGGAGCTTGATGGCTGTTTCTGTAGGATCCTTCAGCTGCTGAATGGCCTAGCCGTTGATCTTGGCCTTCTGGCTGGCCTCGTTATTCGCTTCTCGCTCTATGCGGACGGGTGCCGTTCCGTGACGCTGATGGGTGATCGATCCATCGCTAGCGGTACCTGGCGCCGCGACCCATGCGGCTTTGGCACCGGTACGCCCGCGGTACCTGTTCTTCCACGCGTCTTCGCACGCAGGCCTAGGTATCCTGGTTGGTACCCCCTATCGCCCTTGAACCCCGGTTTTCTGCTCTGCTTGTCCCGGCCGCTGCCTGCTACTGGCTCCCAGCAGGTACTTCGCACTAACGCCAACCCACGTCCACACGGACATCCACCCACGCTCCTGCTTTTCTTCCTCCCCCCCCCCCCGGGTTGTCCTCGCCGTTGCTCCCGTCGCGTCAGCCCGCTTTCTTCTTCTTTCCCTCCTCCATCATCGCTTTTCCGCCCCCCTTGTCCGCCGCCAGCGCCCACCCATTGTTGCCTCATCTAACAAACCCGCGAGCTGTGAGCCTCACTTACACCGGCACAGCGGCCTCTGCATCTTGTCGCGTTTCCCACGAGCCGCGTGTAAGTCGCCGTTTCCCGCACGCCCACCTCCCACCCCCCCGGCCAACCCGCGATTCCCGCCCGCGCGTTCTGCCTTCTCCTTCGACCGCAACTCGACGAGAGCCACGCCCCCTCCCGCATCCGCGTACACCTCCTCCGAGCCGATGCTGCGACGCCGCTGCCGCCTTTGGATTCATTCTTGTTAGTGGGGGAGAGGCTGCGTCTCAGCCTTGCAGACGATTCTTTAGACGTGGGACTCCAACACTGGTTGCGAGCCGTTCTTCCAGCATGGTACTGCTTCCCCGGTCACCGCTCTCGGCCCCCGAGCTATAGCTGAGCTCTGTGTTTAGGTCCTGTTCAAGCGGAAACCTGTCCAATTTTTGCCTCCGGTGGAAATCGAGGACGACGATGTCGAGGTACTACCTACCACCAATCCTAGGAGGCTTGCGCAACAACTAATTCGTGATTCAGGTCTGGCACATACCCCAGACAGGAGAGATCTTCGTCTTGTATGAAGATTATTTGAATCGGTGAGTTTGAAACTTGGCTCGACCAGATTTGTCCCTAAGCTTACCCCAAGTCTAGCATGGAATTTTATAAACAGGTGCGATGACCTAACTCCAACTTCAACCGTTGACCCTCGCTTACCCAATCGATATAGCGTCGCTTCAACGACCAGATTACAGGCCATTCAGGTCTAACTTTCTTCGAGGCCTTTAAGAGCGAGGTTTGTCTAGTCGGTCTCCGCTCACATCCACTCGCTCACCATCGGAAACAGCTTGCTGGAGGCAAAGAGGTTGAAGCTTCGTTCCCCGAGGCTCTCAAGGGTCCCATTCTACGCAAAGTCCAATTCCAGACAGTTTCGCGTCTCGATAACCTGGTCGATCAGATTTACGAAGAGTTCAAGCACGACTACTACCCTGGCGAGGAGGTGACTGTCACTATGAATGGCGGAGATCGAGTCCACGGCCTGGTTCGGGACAAGACCAGCTTTGGCGCCAGAACCCATCCCGACGGCACCCAGACGCCGCGCACCACCCGGTATTCTGTGAACCTCAAGGAGTCGGACTCGGAGACCATTGTTACCGACGAACACATATGCCGCGATCGGGGCATCTTCACCAAGGCTATGCTCCGGTCTTTTATCAAAAAGACCGTGACTCGCGACGCGTGGAACGGTGCCCCTTGGCTCGTAAAGCACGAGTACGCTGCACAATACCATATTGACACAAGAGTCCCGCCTCATCTCCGCCACGACACCAAGGTCCAGGAGCGCAAGCAGCTTCAGGCCCAGAAACGAGCGAGCCTCCCCCACGAAACTAACGGCCACAGCCCTGCCGGAACGCTCAACTCAGGTCCCATGCGTCTCCCGGAGCTGAAGCCAGCGCCCAAGGGTAAGTCGAAGCCCAGCCAGACTGGATCTGGCTCCAAAGGCCTCAAGTGGCCCCCCAACATGCCTGTTCATGGTGGAAACCCCTTTGGCTATCCGCCTGACCATCACGTCCAAGCCCCTCCGCAGCGCGAACCTACCCCGCCACCACCACCACCTCCGCCTCCCAAGTACCCTATTGAAGATCTACAGCTTGAACCGCGGGACGATCGCAAACGCCCGCCGCTTAAGTACCTGTGCACGAACCCCCCTGTGCAGGCGGAGAATGGAGATGTGGTCGATAACGACATTGATATGGATTCTATTGGCCCTTTGCTGGAGACGTGGGATACCCTCAACGTATACTGTGAGGTTTTCAAGCTTGATTCTTTTACCTTTGACGACTTTGTCCAGACTATGCGTGTCGCGTCTGAGCAGGTTCCTGTTCAACTCTTTGACGAGATTCATTGCTCCGTACTCAAGATCCTGGTCGACTCCGAGGCCGATGGTGGCAAGGTGCGCATCACTCTGCCGGAGATTGAGGAGGACGATAGCGACGAGGAGGAGGAAGACGAAGGCGAGGAGAACGAAGAAGCTACACCTGAACCCGAACCGAAACCAGTGGGGCGTGCTACTAGGAGCAGCATGGCGAAGCTAGAGGCCGAACGACTGGCCGCCGAATTAGCTGCCGCCGAGGCAGAGAGCGAAGCTGCAGAGGCAGAGACTAAACACCGTGCCGAAGAACTTCTCAAGGACTACGATTGGATTGAGCACTTGCGAAAACGCGACTTCACCAACGGAGGCTGGGAACGCATCATGGTTGGACTGCTTCACCAGCTGTCCAAGAACGAGCACCAACGAGAGGCTTGCGAGGAGCTTCTGTACGAACTTGTCCCCGCCGAAACCGAGCCTACGCAGGATACTGTGCGACAGGCATATGCCGAACTCAACGTCAATTTCCGCGTTAAGGCGTTGCAGATTATCTGCATGCTGACTACAGAGACCAAGGCTATGCGGGGCTACATGGAGGACTGCAGTGAGACTATGACGACCTACCGCAAGGAGAAGATTGACTGGCAACGGCAGCGGAAGCAAGGGTAAGTGCTTCTAGACGAATTATCGGGATGGATGCTAACTGTCATTTTAGTGTCGAGGATCTGCGACAGTTGAATGAGCAGCGCAAGATTCTCCTGCCGGACAACATGCCACCTTCGCCGTCACAGACTCCTGTCAAGGCTGAAGAGGATGTTAAAATGACTGACGTGGATGAGTCGCTGATGTCCAGAGAGGAGGATGGTGAAGAGACCGAGGAGGACGGTGCGGCACGGAGAAAGCGGAGACGAGCACAGTCCACCAAGCAGCGAAAGCGCGAAGAGGAACAAGCCCGAAAGGAAAAGGAGAAAGCCAAGGCTGAGAAGACGCCCAAGCCGCCAGCCCAATCAAAGCAGTTTATCAAGCTGTTGAAGGATATCCAGAAAAAGGAAGACCTGATCAAGAAGTGCGAGGACGAGATTGCTATTCTTGACAACGACCTTCGCGAGGCCGACTGCCCCCGGACTCGAGTCATGGGCAAGGACAGGTTTTGGAACAGGTACTACTGGTTTGAGCGGAATGGCATGCCGTACGGCGGACTCCCCAACAGCTCGACAGCCTCGGCGCAGTATGCCAACGGGTGCATCTGGGTGCAAGGACCTGATGACTTGGAGCGGGAGGGATACATCGACTTGCCATCAGATCTGCAGGACGAGTACCAGGCCAAATTCGACATGACGGTTCCCGAGCGGAAGGCGATGGAGGAGGGCAAGACCAGTGTCTACAATTCGCGCCAGTGGGGATATATTTCGGAGCCGGAGCATGTCGATGAACTCATCAAGTGGCTTGACCCGCGCGGGTTCAACGAGCTGAAGTTGCGCAAGGAGCTGCTCAACTACAAGGAAAAGATTGCTCAACACATGGAGAACCGGACGACATATCTCGCGGAGAGCGAGGAAGCGGAACACAAGGAGGAAACGAAGCGGACGAGCTCGCGAATCCGCGACAAGACACCTGAACTACCCAGCTACCGCTGTCTTCAGTGGGAGAATTCGACTGCGATTGACGAGGTGGGACACCTTCACAGCGACCCACCACCGCCACCGAGGTCGAGGAAGCAGACCAAGAAGCGAGAGGCACAGAGCGACGCGGCGGCAGCGCCAGCGACAAAGACGCGACGACGGCGAGGGGGTTAAGGCGGCGAGGGACAATGGATTGCCCTGCCAGGGTGTAAATTTTCAGGGACTGGACATGGCATGACAAGATTTGGCATGTAGGCATTGTGCTGGATATTTGGCGAGCATAGAAGCTGGTCTGACCTGGAGACTGAGACGACGAGGGACCAGTTACCGGCAGACCAGGGGTCGGCGGACTGTTTTGGGGGACGGCCGGGTTAAAAGAAGAGTATTCGGCGTTAAGGCCAGGCCAGGATAGGCCTCGGCAGCATTAGGCGACAGGGCATAGAATACAGTACTGCACAGTACTGCACTTGATTGGAATCAGAGGCTAGGAAAACAATCAAATCAGACAAGACGACGGAGCAGCTTGCAATGACGACGGGTGTGACGATTTACTCAGCTGGCGCTTTGACGACGACGGCGAAGCGGCCCGTTCTGGGGCGATTGACCGGCACCAAGGTACGTGGTTGGTTAGCACATGCATGGTTCCAGTGGAGATCTACAGTGCTACCTCGGCAGCTGAAGATACCGATCCCCGATGTACCCTCAGACGATCGGATGGTTGATTGCGCCGGACAATTATGGGTTTTGGTGAGTATATAGAACCTGGAGGATCCGGGGAAACGGGGAAGTTTGTTTCTTGGCTTTCTGACTCTCACAAAGACTCAATTGACCTTTCCAAGACCCTTTCCCCTGGCCAGCTACTCGTCTGAGTATAATCGTGACCATGGCCGATACCGCACAGCCCAAGATCAAGCTACACTGGTACGTCATTGCACGGCACCCGGGCATGCAACACGCCACCCACGACGGACATCAACAACTGACAGAAGCAATAAAAACCACAGGCTAGACCGCTCGCGCTCGCAGCGCATCGTGTGGCTGCTGGAGGAGCTCAAGCTGCCGTACGAGCTGGAGGTGTACCACCGCAGCAAGGAGACGATGCTGGCGCCGCCGGAGCTGGAGAAGGTGCACCCGCTGGGCAAGTCGCCCGTCATCACCATCACGGCGGCCGGGGCGACGGAGCCGGTGGTGCTGGCCGAGAGCGGCTTCATCACGCAGTACCTGGTGGACAACACGGCCGAGGGCAAGCGGCTGGTGCCGCAGCGGTGGCGCGACGGCTTGGAGGGCCAGCTGGGCGGCGAGACGGAGGCGTGGATGCGGTACCAGTACTACCTGCACTACGCCGAGGGGAGCCTCATGCCGGTGCTGGTGATGGCGCTTGTCATCGGCAGTGAGTTTTTCTCGGATGCGCTGACTTTTGACTTGCACGACATTGTTGCTGATTGAGAGATGAAACAAATTCCCAGCCCTCAAATCCCCCGCGGTGCCCTTCTTCATCCGGCCCATCTCGTCGCTCGTGGCCAACCGCGTCTTCTCGTCCTTCATCTTCCCCAACGCCCGGCGCAACCTGAAACTGATCGAGACGCACCTGGGGTCGTCGGGCGGCGACTACCTGTGCGGGCCGTCGCTGACGGCCGCCGACATCCTGATGAGCTTCCCGCTGATCGCGGCGAAGGGCCGCTTCGACACCTTCGGCACCTGGGCGGGCGGCTCGTGGGCCACCGAGTTCCCGCGCACCGCCGCCTACGTGGCGCGTCTGGAGGCCGAGGAGGGGTACAAGCGGAGCGTGGAGAGGATCCGGGAGATTGATGGGGATTTTGAGGCGACGGTCTAGTGGGTGTGGGTGTGTGTGTGAGATGTTCACCTTATCCTCATGTTGGAGATGCTGGTCGGTGATGTCGGAATATGAACAAACAGTAAAAAAGACATCATCCGTCATTTCATTTGATGCATGAAATGTCAACGTCCTAGAATCAAATATAAATCCTCTGTGCAATTGATCGTCTTAGTCTCACCGACCCTCACCTAACATGCCTGACTGCCGACCAACCCTCATTGGCCACACACCTGAAATACGGGTCTCCAACTTCACCTCGAAAATACCAGCTCAACACCTCACGGCATCGCCTCCCTCACTCCTCACACAACCCCGTGCGGCCAATCGCAATGTTCGCATCGAGAACAATCTGTTCAAGATGCGCGTCGCAGTTGCGCTCAGTCGCCGTGCCGCGGCTGGGCATCGCCGCCCGATTCGCCACGCTGGCCGGCGCACAAGACTCACATCCGCATCAACCTCACCCTCACTCGACGCACAGCCATGAGCCCGCCAGGACACGTCCCGGCGCCCTCGAGGACAGGTCGAAGGCATCGCAGGACTCGGCCATGGCTTTGTTCAAAGACGTCGTCAGCCCGGCCGCCGACGGCCAGGATCTGGCGCAGCCCGTGTTGAGCGAGCTGGAACTCGTCGCCAAGCTCGACAAGCTGACGCAAAGGGACCTGAGTCTCCAGGACGAGTACGATGCGTTCCGGAATGAGATCTGGCCGTCTGTCAAGGAGATGCGTGGCCAGGTCTCGAGGCCCATCTACCTCGCCGTCACCCTGCTCCTCGGCAAGTTTCGCAGCCACGCCGCCTCGGTCGGCACCATCCCGGGCATCAGCGTGGAGATTTCCCAAATGTACGGCGTCCTTGGCAAATGGGATCCGGTCATCCGAAACGACCTCGTCCTGGGCCTATGCCTGGCTCTGCGCGAGCGCAAGAACCCGACGAGCGTCCGCGGGGTGCTCATGGACGAGCTCATTACGCTGTGGAAGCACATCTCCCAGCTGAAGCGCACGGGCGAGGCACTCCAGGAGCCGCGGTTCGTCTTGCCAAGCGCGCAGGATTTGCTCAAGGACCTGAACAGGCGGCCTAAGAACGTGCCGGCCGACGAGGTTCGCGCCCTTACGACGCAGCGGGCCTTCTCGTCCATCTTCCTCCTGTTTCCGCCCCCGCAGGCCGAGGCGATGCTCCCAGGCCTCCTGGCGACTATAGCTGTCTTATCGGATATGAGATACTCGAGCTCGGGCTTGCAGACAGAGGCGGCGCCCCTGCTCAACCTCGTCCGGCTGGTGATCTCCAAACTGGGTGGACTGACTGATGACGATGTCTCGGAAATCTTCAAGAAGAGGGGCGAGTTCCCCATACCGAAGCAGAACAAGCTCCGGGGGTACGTGCTTGGCCAACTGCCGTACATCACCAAGATGCTCCTCTACCAGAGCGATAAATGGCAGAATGGGCTGGATACGAGCATGGATCCTGAGATGGCCAAGCAGGCGGACCTGTCGACATTCCACAGACAGCTGCAGGTGGCGTACCGTTCGCGTAACACGGGGGCAGTCCTCTCCATTTGGCAAAACCTCAACTCCAGCTTGCAGGACCACCCGAGGCTTAGACAGGCGATCCGGGACGACCCGCACTTCCTCGACTACTGGATGTTCGTGTGGTGCGGTGTCCGCCGAGCCGGTAGGGTGCAGGAGACGATCGAGCTGATGAAGGAGCTCGGGGTTGAGCCGACCGTCAAGACGTACACATCCATGCTGCACGGGTGGAAGATGTGCAAGGACCTGGCCAAGATCGAGGCGCTATGGGGCCAGCTCATTCAGTCAGGGGTGAAGCTTGACCTCGTCATCTGGACGGAGCGCATCTCCGCCCTCATCGAAGGAGGACGACCCGAGCTGGGCGTCAAGGCGCTGGGCGAGATGGTGGCGACTTGGAAAAAGGCCGTTAGGGAGGACCGACAAGAAGACGCCGTGGAGCCAACCATTGCGGCTGTCAACGCCGCCTTTACGGGCCTGATACGCCACGGCGATCACCAGCAGGCCCACGAGGTGCTCGCGTGGGCAGGTCGCGAAGGCTTCTTGCCCGACATCCGGACGTACAACATTCTCATCCGCGAAAGCCTCCGTGCCGACCACCACGAGGACGCGCGGGACTTGCTGCGGGTCATGAAGGACCAGAAGGTCCAGCCGGACTCGGCCACGTTTACCATCCTGCTGGAGGGCGCCATCAACCGGATCGGAGAGCGCAGCAGCGTCGAGGAGCAGCTGCAGGCCGTCAACCAAGTGTTTGAGGACATGGAGGATGCTAACCTCAAGCCCAACCAGGAGACGTACGGAAAGATGCTCTACGCGGTGACGGGCCTGCCCAACGTGTCCGACGAAGCCATTGCGGCCGTCCAGGGTCACATGCGTGGCCGTGGCTTAACCGTCACACCGCAGATGGTGACGATCCTCGTGGAGCGCGCGCTCGCCCACGATCCCCCCGACATCGAGGCTGTCCTGCAGCTCCTGCGGGACCACAACCTCAAGAGCATCGACCAAGGCGACCAGACGTTGTGGGAACGCGTCATGAGCGCGCACGCCATTGCAGGAGACCCGGCCGAGGCCATGGCCATCTTCGACAGCCTCGCCGACGCGGGGCGGCCCGTCACCTCGCTGCCATGTCTAACGGACATGATCCGTGCAATGGTGGAAAAGGGCGACCAGCAGGCAGCACAGAGAATCGTGGACGTCACGCTCGCGCACACGAGGGAGCGCGGGGAGGAGAATGATCGGTACTGGAGGCATCACTTCTGGTACCTGGCGAGGGAGAATGGGCTGCTGCACAGCGTCAAGCTGCCACACAACCTGATGATGTCTTGACGACGGAGGATCGAGGCATTCTGATACATATCAACGATTGCTTTTTACGTCGTCGCGGTTAGCGAGGAGCGGATGGACAGAGACCCGGATGAAGGCTGGAACTGCAAAATGGCATGGTATCTGTATGAGAGGTGAAATTCCTCGTCGCATTGCCCTGTATTTCCACGCCGTAGAATGCCTGTACATGTATAAAAGACGAACAAACTGTCACCACCCAGCAAAGAGGGTTGTTTTCCCAACCTGCGCCGCACGCCCCGTCCCTGTTCCGGTATGTTGTGGAAAATGCCATCACGAAGCCGTCTGCCGTGTGCGTTTCCTTATCCTAAGACTCATCCATGATTTCGCCGGCTCCATTCTCATTGCCGTTCCCGTTTGAAGCCTGGGGTGAAACCTGCGCCGGCGCATCCCTGCTCAGCATGGCGGCGACGTTCTCCAGGCCCTCGACATCGTTCCGCGTGACCTTGCGGCCCTCGCCCTGCCACTCGCCGTCGCGCACATCGCCCTGGGCGCCGAGCTCCAGGCCGCGCGAGTTCTCGAGGTACTTGCGCGAGGCGGCCTCGACGTACTCGACGCGGTCGCGGCGCCAGGTGCGCGGGGCGGCGTCGTCGGGCGCGGGGCCCAGGTCGGGCAGCAGGGTGCGCAGCGACGTCGAGAGGGCGCGCAGAGCCTGCAGCTGCGACAGGGTGAACTCGGTGGTGGTGGCGATGGGCGTGGCGGCGCCGGCGTCCTCGAGCCCGGCGCGGTCGCGCAGGAAGCCGAAGGGCCCGGCGGCGGGCGGCGGGTCCTCGGCCTTGACGGCGGTGGGCAGGCCGAGCGAGTCGCGCAGCTGGGCGAGCAGGGCGTCGTTGCGGGCGCGCTCCAGCTCGAGGACCGAGTGCAGGCGCTGCGAGGCGTGGAGGCGGCGGCGCAGGTGGGTGACGGAGTCGGCGGTCGGGCGGTCGTCGTCGGCGGCGGCGGCGGGGGAGAAGTCGAGGCCGTCGTAGTGGGCGAGGCGCAGGAAGGGCTGGTGGTCGGGGCGGACCTTGAGGATGTTGTTCATGGTGTAGAGCTCGAAGAGGTCGAAGTTCTTGTCGATGGCGGCGTTGAGGAGCGTCTCGAGCTGGTGGGTGCCGTTCTCGATCTCGCGGCGGGCGGCATCGGCGGGCGGCGGGGCGTCCTTGTCGCGGGCGGAGGCGCGGAAGCCGAGGTTCTGCGGAGGGATGGAGAGCAGCAGGCGCTCGACCGAGTCGAGGGCGCGGTCGGCGAGGACGTTGACGGTGTTGATGATGTCGTCGAGGAGGGACTGCGGGGGGTTAGGCTGGGGGTTGTGGAAGGATTGGGAGGCGGGCGACGTACGACGGGCGGGTAGCCGAGGTGCTCGGTGAGGAGCTCGTAGTCGGAGGCTTGTGGATCTGCCATTGTGGTGGGTGGAAGGGTTGTTGTTGCGTGTAGGAGGAGAGGCGGTGGTGGTGATGGGGTTTAGACGCGTCGAGTCGCGGTCATGAGAGGAGAGCGAGCCCCTCACTAAAACAGTACCGCTTGGATTGAAGTGCCAGCCGGAATACTGCTACACTTTGAGGGGAAAAAAATGCTCTTGTAAAACGCCAAGATGGAAAGACCTGAGACGTTTTAGGATTTGTAAATCATTTCATGAATGAGTAGTCTTTTCGCGACATTGTTTGCGTTGTCGCAACGGCAACGGGAGGTCTCATGATGGGTCGGGTGTGGCCTGAATCGCAAGGCGAACAGAAAGCCACCCCCGCATCAATGGCCTCTTTTCACTTCCCCGTTGGGACTTTTCTTTATAAAATCTTCCACTTATTCTCGAGTTGCCGTGGGAAATTTTATTCATATAGACTATGAAGTGTTTAACGGGCGCAGAAACTGATAGACCAAAGAGTCGGGTTGATACAACTGAGAGGTGCGATGCAATGGAAGGCCTAAATAGAATACAACTAGGGATTTGATTGCCATAACTTACAACATCAACATCACTCTGTATTTCATATTGTCTCCTCTCGCAACTTTGGTTCTGCGTGCCGGGGCTGCGGTCCACGCTCGGGATACTGACAAGACTTACGGTACCATAGAGTTAGACATGGATATTAAAGCCTGAAGAAACTGGTAGGGCTGTAATTATAGCTAAAGGCACGAGCCATCTGAAAGATAAGTAAGGTGTCCTGAAGTAAACATGGAAACCCCAAAAGGAAATCCCGAGAAGCATCCCGGACCATCGCCAGATGCAAAAACACATCACATTAAGCAAAAACAACATCATGGACCTCCAAAAAGAATGCGTACACGACCACGCCAGTATTCGAAACTAGTCAGGTCAGCGGGCGATCGTTTCAGAATGAATTATAAGTACTAACCTGGAATCTCTAGAGATTTTGAATCCGGTGAACCGAAATCTAGCGCCTTAGCCATTAGGCCACGCGGCCGATGAGAGATTTGGAAGATTAGAGGACTTATGGAGCTTCGCCATCAGTTTAGTGGGGTTGCAACGTAGGTACACAGTCACACGAGGTGAACCTCAAACAGGAGAAGACCAAGATGGATGACTGGAATATGAATTTTGTTTGACTGTATTCATGAATAGATGGTGCGTCTTTTGTGTTTATTTAGATGTTTACTACTGAATCTCGGCTTAGAGGGGATAGGATAATTGGCATAGTCATCTTCTCTTGAAACGGGCATCCCGCTGGATAACTGAGAAAGGTTATGCAGCTAATACTGACAATTTAATATTTAACCTTGCTGTCCCCTTGAACCCAGGTTTACCTCTAGCTCTAAAGCAGCTGACATATCACTACATATCAGGGAAACCTAGCACTCCCCATTGCTAGCCGACGCTTACACCTTTGGCAACCACGAAACCAACCGCCCATCAGCCTGGCAGCAAACGGCCGAAGGAGAATCCGGCATTCATTGTTGTCAAGATCTCAAAGCTGAGCCCATTGTTAGTTATCCTATGGAAGCCAATGTATCTGTGAGACCCGGAGAAATAGTAACATATGGCTTGCTTATGCTACGACTATACCTAGTGCATCCAAATACGTTGGGGCCTTATCTGATTAAACTGCTGTGCTCCACTTCTCAAGATAACATGCTTGGATTCTTTTGATGAAAGGGAACTCCATCGGGAACATCATCCCAGTTCGCCCGACCCCTGTTGGCACATGGCCTTGTCAATGACGCTTCAACGACAGCTCTGACGTGATCGGAGAATGGCCGAAAACCGGGCAGCCTAGTCGGTATCCATACGCCTCCTCCTCTTTGAAACCCTTGCAGACCATGTAGAAACATACCAAGGACCGCAATTGCACCCAAATCGGCGGAGAAATACCGGTCAATTATCAGTCGGGCTCCATGAGGCCCTTATCATCATCCAATGGAAGAGGCGACACGACGTTAACCCACCAGCAAGGACTGTTGATCCTCACTCAGCAACCGGACTTGGCCCATATTGTTGGTTCGCAGTATCCACAGCGTGCGTTTGATATCATCGCCGTCGTATATAACGCCATGAAGGTTTGATGGTGACTGAGATTGTCTTGTTGACTGGAAGGGTCGGCGAGACACGATGGCTATAAAGACGCGAAACCCACCATGAAGACAGAGAGTGTACACGGGATAGAACGACTGAACCACATCCGAGGCGAGCCCTGAGACAACTTCACCATGAGCGAGCTATCAGCGAGCAAGCCAGGCACTTTATATGGCAGGGCCCATGCCGTGTTCCGTGGCACATACTCTCAGGCCGTCCTGCTTGGTCTCATCAGCTTCACGCAGCCTGGAATATGGAACGCTATGAACAGTGCGTAACCTGACATGTGACGCATTCGATGAACAGTATACTAATTCTTGTAGGTCTTGGGGCGGGTGGTCAGGCCGAGCCATACGTGGTTAACGCAGCCAACGTCATCACATTCGCGTAAGAGGCCTCGGTGATTCCATGAGAATATACACTAAAAGACATAGGGTCATGGTCGTCTTTTCTCCTCTGGCTAGTATGGTCGGCAACATCATTGGGATGAAATGGGTTATTCTATTTGGAACCCTTGGCTACGTCCCCTACTCGGCAGCCTTGTACTGCAACACGGTATGGGGAACCCAGTGGTTCCTCATCTTTGGTGCTGTGACATGTGGCTTCTCAGTGAGTTTGTTTCTTGGTTCAAGTGTTGAAACCATTCTGACACAGCTAGGCTGCTGGTTTGTGGCCCGGAGAAGCAGCGTTGGCGGTCGGATATCCAGAAGTGAGCCGACGAGGCACTTGCAGTAAGTCGTGAAATGCCTACTACCTGAGCACGCTTCTGACAGGATTCAAAGTCGGCATCTGGCTGTGTCTTGGCAAGCTCGGTTCTATAATCGCCTCGGCAATTCAGCTCAGTATCAACAAGGACAAGGCCCAGACCGGATCTGTCGCCCCCAAGACATACCTAGTTTTAGTAGCTCTCCAATGCCTCGGCCTGCCGCTGGCCCTGCTTCTTGCTCCGCCGAATAAGCTGATCCGAAAGGACGGCAAGAAGCCCACCTTCGCCATTACCGACCGGACTTTCAAGTCCCAGTTCTGGGCATTCGTCGCCCAGTTCAAGCGCAAGGAAGTTGTCCTCCTCATCCCCGCGTTCATCACCGCGCAATGGGGCGTGACGTACCAGGGAAACTACCTTGCCGCCTACTTCACGGTTCGTGCTCGAACCCTCGCCGCATTCGTCATTGCCATCATCGGTGCCTTGGCCAACGTCCTGGCTGGTTGGTGGTTAGACACGAAGCATGTGCGCCGGTCCACGCAGGCTCGCGGAATGTGGTACTTCTTGCTGGGCCTGTTCACCATCGTTTGGATCTGGAACCTCGTGATTCAGGAGCGTTGGGCGCGAGACAGCCCTGGAGAGATTGACTGGAACAGTCGAAACTACGGACAAGGACTGACCATCTTCATTCTCTACCGGTATGTCCTGATCCGCTCCAGATCGGCTTTTGGTCTTGTGACTAACCCGGCTCTTTAGCATTGCATACGAGACTATTGGGGTTTGGCTCTACTGGGTCATGGGTACGTTTGACGTCGAAGCCGACACCATTGCACTGTCAATGGGCGTATTGAGGTCCGGGGAATCTCTTGGCTCAGCCCTCGCGTATGCTGTGGGCTCAGTCCGCAGCGCATCGCTCATGACTAACCTGATTGTGTCCGTGGTTGTCTTTTACGTCGGTGTTCCGGCTACTTCGTGGGCGGCCCATCTCATCAAGGAGCGAGCCCCAGATGAGGACACGATCGATGCTGAGAGGGGGTCGTCTGAAGTCGAGCGGGTGAATTTTGTAACCAAATCTAGCCCTGGAAACGAATAAGAGCATAAGAAACAGCAAGGTAGCTACAATGTCGATGACACACTGTCTGGCCACTACAAAATACACAAAAAGTCTCCTTCTGCAGCGGCCTATCGCTACTATAATCGACCATGTTCAATTAGTCGCTCCAGAGTTCTTACACTCGGTAAGCCCGACCAGTTTGAAAATCACATTCCATCCACTACGGGAGGTATCCCGCTTTTGATCTCCAGTTGAAGTTCTGGAGTCCGACGGATAAAAGCTAGCCTCGTTTCCTCCAATTTCACGGCAATTGAGGCATCAGACCAGACTCTGCAACGTTCCCATCTCTTGAGGATAAAGAATCAAGTCTGAAATGCCGTGCCTCTTTGAATCGCATGAATGGCGCCTGGTTCGGGCACTGGGACACCTGCTTGGTCCGAGGAAAGCGCGAAACCATGTGCAGTTGGGGCCGCTCAACAATCACAAACAGGTGCACCCCACTGCCGAGCTTGTCGAAGTCGAGCTTTGCCAGACGTTCATGAACAGTCAAAATCAACATGCCTAGGCCAAGCTCCTGGGTATCGTGGATGACCTTGAAGTAGACGTAAGCGACTTCTATCTTCAAGCTTAGTTTTAATAAGAGATGACATTCCAACTATAAAAGCTACTCGGCCTGGGTTGAACTATACTGACTGAAAGGGGCTCATGGTACGCATGTTGGATGGACCCTTCTTCCCCAACGACAATGAAATGTTGGAAAGCCTAGTTGGCCGGCAGACATTCCAAGAGCAGAGCCTTGTCCCTCTGCAAGGCTGCCTCAATCGAAGTCAAGGGGATGCCGAACTTTTTCTGAACCTCTTCGGCGTTGGCTATGGTCCAGCTGAGATCCTTGTCGTTTGCTACAAGGTGGAACTTCTGCCCGAAGACGCTGATGCCCAGCTCTTCTACCTCCTCAGGAGTCCGCTTTACCGCTCGCACTTTTCTGCCGCTGACTCTGATGAGAATATCACGCACTTCTTCGATGGTGAGCAGCTCGCTGCCAATATCAATCTCCTGGCCACCAAACTTGGCCGGGTTCTGTAGAGCCGCCGCGGCGTACTGCCCAATGTCGCTTGCATCCGTGTAAGGCACCTTGGCACCTTCTTCGAGGAGATGGTCCAGCTCTCCGTGAGTCGGAAGCCGAGGGAAGTTCTCACGAGCACCTGGCAAGAAGAAGTCATGGTGAATGACTGCGGGTCGAAGGATGGTGTAAGCCTGGAATCCGCCAGCTCGAACGATTTCCTCGACTTCTGCCTTGGAGGAGAAATACTGGTGCAGTTGCATTTTCTTGGTTGCCTCGTCATCCCACATTTCCTTGTGTGCTGTGCCATGGGTCGTGGCTACAACAATACTTTCGACGCCTGCTTTCTGACAAGCCTCGACAACAGTCTTGGCCTGGAGGGCTTCCAGTCCTGGGTAGGGGAAAGTGTTGAGGAAAACCCCTTTGCATCCTTGAGCTGCTTGAAAGATGTCTTCGAAATTCTTGCTTTCTCCTTGGAAGAGAGTGACAGCTGGATTCTGCAGGATGGGCGGAGCTTTCTGAAGGTCGCGTACCACGGCGTGAACCTTGACACCGGCTGCGAGCAGGTGCGAGATGACCCAGCGGCTTTGCTGACCAGTTGCTTGTGTGACGAGATAGGTAGTCATGTTGAATGTGTCTTGTAGACGAGAACGAAACGTAATATAGCTGATTTGTGTAGGAAAGAGTCAGAGGGTAGTTGGGGATGAGAGTTGTTGATTTATTCTCTACACAACGAAGTCGAACAGGGCCAATTTATATTGAACTCGGGGCTTTTCCATCCCTCAAAAGAGAAACTAGATTGATAATCAATGACGAGTTTACGCATACTGATGATATGTTGGCGGCCTGTCATTCGGGTTCTGTGGCATGAGGTGACGGAGAGAAGTGAAGTCCGAAGTAAGCAAACGACTCAAAACGGCCAAGCGTGGAGAAGCATGCAGCTCCTAGCCTCGATAAAAGTTGCTTCGTGTGGGGTAAGAGATAGATGGGAAGGATCTAGGGGCAGCTGACAAATGACGGCACTGAGCCGCCTTGCAAAGGTGCTTAAAACATCAGCGACCCATCCAAGGCAACTTTCTCCGAATCCTTCAGCTTCAGGGAATCAACCCACCAACTCCCCAGCTTCCCCATCTTGGCCATTGGCTAACCTACTGCGTCGCAATCAAAAGATGCCGCATCATCCGTCGCCACAATGAAGGCTCGCAAAGGCTGCTGGACGTGTGCAGGTTAGTAGCCACCGTCATCGCCAACCCTGAACCACCTAGGAAGAGGTAACGTTCTCTAATCGCGATTCCTCAGCTCGCAAGATTCAATGCGATGGGGCTCTGCCGACCTGTGAGAAGTGTGCTCGATCCCAGCGAGACTGCCAGGGGTATGAACTGCGCCTGTCGTGGCCCCGAGACGGCGATAAGAGACGTGCAATGACGGGGAGCAACGCACCGCCGGTGGTCATGTCCCCAAGTCAGTTCACTCCAAGGTCCTCCGACCTCTTCCTCATCAACACGACTTGGCAGGATATGGAACTCTATGGCTATCTACCCGGACAAATACACCATCTACTCCAGTCCTCCCCAAAACTATCGAGGCAGCCTCAACAACAAGTGAGCCATATGGACCTAGTCCACTACTGTAAGCTTCAAGCCGTGCCACCCAATCGACGAGGGTCTTTGTTCATATTTTCCCAACTGACAAACACGCCAGTTCACAATTCTGCCCATCTCTCACTGGTTACGTTCGGCCAAAGTCCTTCGCAGATTCGAGACGCACTCCTGAGCATGGCCCTAGCACATGACGCAGTTCCGGGGCTCGCTCTTTTCTACGCCTTACTTGCTTTTTCCTCGCTCCATCGCTACGGACTCAACGAGCAGGCTGTGCAACTGAAGATACAGGCCCTCCAGTCTTTATCTGCTTCGGTGACAAACGAGCCACTGATTTCCGGAAAAGCTGCCCAGCACGTGGCGGCATCTATGCTTCTAGGGGCTTTTGAGGTTAGTTACGAAGAACGCGCCATCAAGATGAAGTCGGAAATTAATGTCTTACCATCGAGTATAGATCCTACAACCATCGGAAGGGTCCGGCGAGTGGCTGTTGCACACATGGGGAGCTATGGACATGATCCAAGCGACTCAGCTCCAGGATCGACCAATCGAAAGCGACACTGGCCACCTGCTTAATTGGGTCCACTATCACGAAACGATTTCTCGCTTCGCTGCGCATCATTGGCGCCACAAGTCATTGGTTCCGAGAGCCTCGATCGGAAGCGATTCCAGACCCCAGGATCTTCAGTATGCGTCTTTAGGGAGACATAGGCCCGTACGTAAATCTCAAGATATGTCCATCCATCACTCTATGCTGACCCTTCCTTTATAGAACTTGCCTTCTATAAACCCTACCTATGCAATATTGAACCTGCTCTCCGAGATTTGCGACACGTTGGTTGATCCACGGGATCCCAGAAGTCGCGATGAGGAGTACCAAGACCGTCTCGGGGATTTCCAGAGAAGGATAGGAAATGTCTCTGTCGAACCAGCCGCCTCCGGATCAACCCCTGATGCCACATTCGCCGTGGAACTGTACCAAACGGCGACACAGATATATCTCATGCGGGCATCGCAGAGCCTATGGGAACCAACGGCAAATCTTGAACCTTTGATAGATGCCGTGTTCTCGGGGCCTGTCAGGTCATGTACCTGTGAGCACTTCTTTCCCTTATTGATAGTCGCTTGTGAGGCACAGAGAGATGAGCAGAGGGTATCCATTATCAACTTGGTTGAAAGGACCCAAAGGGACGGTCGTATACGAAGTATTCAAGGGGTCAAGAGCACAATCCAATCCATCTGGGCGCAGCAGGATCTGCATAAGGATAGCGATGTATTGGTGGACTATCTCGGTATTATGAGCGCTGTCATCAGCTCGAATAACACGCTACCATCCTTCGCTTAGGGGTTCAAGCCTCTATAGTTGTCTCTTTTCTCGTATATCGAACTTTAATTATTCATTTCTCGCTATGAGCACCTCTTGTGTATGAGTGTTACCGCGAAGAGCATGACGTGGGTTCAGCAATTAAGATAAAGCCGACCTGGTCATGGTAGCCAGACACAGAACACAAGACAGAATCACTATGGTCTCGATGTTGGGAATAGACTCAACCCATAAGTCTGGAGTTCGACTCAGGTTACTTCACGGACTGAGGAGAAATTACGGTGAGCAAATGGTGCCTTGTGGTAGCAGCAACACGCCCTCGATAGAGCGAACAGCTAAACGTAAGAAGAAGAAAAAAAGTCAAGGTTCAAACAATTATTGTCACCCATGTTTCACATCAGCGCGTTCATCTTCAAGTCGGGTAGCAACATCGTGGAATCTATATTTACTACGAAATCTCGCATATTCTCCAACTAAACTGAACCTACTTCTTCATTGACTGGCCCTTTTTCTCACTCTAGTCATTTTAACGTTTAGCCGTGGTTAAGTGGGCAGCGGAGAACAAAATAGAGTTGTGGGTTAGCGGTACCCAGTTATTCAAAAAAGAAGTGGACATAAAGATGGCCAAAAAACAAAACATACAACAGCAGGGATTCCCCGGTCGTCACCGACCCGAGTACTAATCTGCCGCTTCTCAGTTTGACTAGGGGAGAGCGGACGGGATCCCGTATTTTCTAAGAGCTATGGTCGTATGTGCTATTGGAGGGCGAAGATACAGACTATAGCCACAAAGTGAGACTCAGCTGAGGGGTTTCTATCACCTCTGACTTAGACCATTCGACACATTGGGTTTGAAAGGTGCGGCGTGTAGTTCAAAGTAAAAGAAGGAAGCTTCCCCGAATCGTGGACGTCTAAAGGAGCGAGAGCGTTGCAGGAAAGGCTACCTGTCCCCTCCAAACAGTCACTGCTATAACGAGCGAGGGTTACAGCGTCTTGTTATATTACGTCTAGTATGGGTAAATAAAGTAGAGCATTACTAATAGTGGTGAGAGACTAGACGCTCGTAAACGTCAAGACTAATTTCTTGCGAAATTGAACATGTTGCGGGGTGCATGAGACGCCGGCTATTGGAGTACAAAAGTGGGCTAAAGTGTGAGCTGGAGATTTATTAGGTAAGTAATCATCAGTGCTATCGAAATCTCTATCCTTTGTCGTTTTAACGGGTCCATTCCCTTTAAAAGTGAGAAATACTCACGGCAATGGCTGTCGATCGCACAAGAACACCCACCTCGAGGTGAAGCCACACCGGAATAAGCGATCATACTCATCCCGTATACGGGTTGGAATACCCTAGTTGGGCCGAAATAAACCGGCACCAGATTTCTGGACTGACTGCGATAGTTATTCAGTCACTGTTCGGCCGGGTGCCTCTTATTCTTCGCAGTTCATGACGTTGGCCGAGGATTCAGATGCACATGTCACAAAGGACGGAGCCTCGGCTTGCCTTATCTTACAACTACAAAGATGGCATGTCCATTGGTCTTGGCAGCCGGCACTCACTGGTAAATGCTGCAGATATTGCCGGAAGAGGGGGTCCGTCTGTGATAGCTGCTACCATTTCGGTAGACTAATCGAGAAAAAGGATGCCACCTAGTCTAGAGGTCCGAGAAATACCCACACAGAGAAGGTAGTCTTTAAGCATCCCGGGAACCCGAGCACGTCAATTGGCCTTGAGTCCGATCCGGAGGATTTGGATCAGCGGATTGGACGATACTTTTGGCTAATCCGTAACGCGTCTCATTGCCCCTCTTTCATAATGAGGGTATTATGTCTTCCATGACATGGGGCTTCTCAATACTTCGGGGAAGTGGGCTATAGATGGCCTAATTTCCGGTGAGGCTACTCGTTTCGGCCGCAACACCGCAACAAACGTTTGAATCCAGATTTGTTGGTCTAAATTCCTCAAATATGAGTCTTTTTTAGCACAGCCAAGGACTCTCGCTTGTTCCCTGTAAAAAAGGGGACCAGGCTTAGTGGGCCATGTTATGCGTTGCGGTCCGCAATGGAACGTTGACGGCGAGATGGTTCAGTTTGGTGGCTTGATAGGGAAATGGGCTTTTTCATGAAAGCGCATGATAATCTGTTTCCTCCATGGCCTTTAATATCGCGTGTCTCGCTCTAGTTCGTGGATTGATGTGGCTCCAACTTCAGGCTTTGTAAGCTGAGTTTGTTCTGACGTCGAGACCATGGTGATGCCCTCTTATGTTCTGTGCCTGGCCACCATGGCCGGGTTGGCTTCAACCCATGCGAATCCCCCCACTCCGAGATTCCGCACTTTGTACGCCAAGACGCTGAACAACTCCAGAGTCGGACACGACACGACACTTGGCCCTGTTATCAATCCCGATGTTGATACCACGAGCATACAGAACATTGTCCCGTCGAAAAACATCTCCATGAACTGGGGCACACAGGGCAGTGGTCTTGTCAACGTCTCGCTCGAGATGAACCATCCAACTGTTCTTCTCGAGGAAATCGATGGGATTGACACAGTTGACTGCGATCCGACCTCTGTTTCCATCACCTTCAGCGATAAGGATGCTTTTGATGAAGCGCTGGAGGACTGGTCTGATGACGATAGCTTCATCTTGGTGACCAATCACCTCGGTGACTGCGACGCAGAGAACGAGCGTGGCTTCTTCCTCGCTCAGAGCATCACATCAGACAGCAGCTCCTTGACGGTTGTCGCGAGTGGCGAGAAGTCGGACATTGAGAGCACAGCTGGTTTGTGGTGTCTTGCTTTGCCTCACTGTTCTCAAGTCTAATCGTCAACAGCTTTCACCGAGATTACCTTCTCCTCTATCCCGACTGTGCAGTCGAAGCGGGCCATCACCGTTGACGCCAATGGCCTCACATTGTCCAACACTTTGGCACTCACACCGGCCACTTCGCTGTACTCGTATGCGCCGTATCTGTCTGTCACGGCTGACAACGCCAATCTTACGACCGCAATCACTTTCTCCGGAAAGCTCCGATACTCGATTCTCAAGGCGAAGGTGTATGAGCTTTCCTTTGACGTCGACACCTACGCATCGGCCGACTTGGGACTCACCATTGACGTCACTGCGCCATACAGCCAGAATGTGGTGTATGATCCTGCACCACTCACTTACAGCCTTGTTAATGTGCCAGGCATCGTCTCCCTCGGACCAGCTCTCGATTTTGCCATTGGCGTCGACATATCTGCCAGCGCGGCGGTGACCTTGACGACCGATTTTGGTGTCAAGATCGAAGACGGAAACTTCCACCTTGATTTCCTAGACAGCTCCAGCTCGTCCGTCACCGGTTGGACTCCTGCTTTTACTGCGAATGTCAACATCAGTGAGAAGGCAGGTGCGTCAGTCGATCCCTACGTCGACATGACAGTAATGCTTGAATTCAAGCTTCTCGGTGGCCTTTTGGATCTCAGCGGGGGCGTGACGGCCCAACCCAAGTTCAACAATGACTTCGTTCTCAGCGCTCGTCAGATTGTGAATGAAACCTCGGACGGTAGTAGTGCGGATAACACAGCAACACAGCCCGAAGGTGAAGGCTGCCCTCAAGGGCTCGCAGTCACCTCCGACTTTGAGTTTAGTGTCATCGCCTTTGTAACTCAATGGTGGCGACAGACTGTTTACAATGTCACGGTATCTGTTGCAGACGAGTGTTATACATGGCTGTGAGAGCCATCCCTTTACAGCTCGTGAGATTCAGTCCAATGCCGTTACTGCACTTTTTCCTACTGGGATCGTAGCTTTATATTTCAAGCAGAAACTTGCAGAATTAGATTGAATATTCAATTGCTGTGAGACTCGTCACTTTTGTCCAAAGCCCCCATCAATCGACCGAACGGGTCCCACTCCGATCTCCTGACGACGGTATTCCCCATCCTCGCTTAAGCAGTCAATCGACGTCTTCTCTACGTGTAATGGACTCCAACCGCCGTAGTATGGGCGGGATTGTGTGCGTGCTAATCTCGATCCACAGTGCCGGTTATGCAGTGCTCACTTCGTACATGTAATTATGTAGTGACTTACTTATGGAAGACGAGCTTGTGGCCAAATCTTGAGACATTTGTGAATGAGTGGAGAGCGCATATGCAAGGGGTGAGGACAGGCGGTCACGTTGCAGCACAATACTTGTGAAGAACACGATGGATCTATGTTGCTCGAAGTAGGTCACTTTGGATGGAGCAGAAATGAAGCGTAGCCATTTTGAACGGTGCCTCTAGATATGAGAAATGCACGGTGAGGGTTTGTTCTCCATGAAGAGTAAGCAGCCATACTAGCACCGAGTAAATCTATACTCAATGACCTAGCTAGAGACGATATTTTCACGGCTCATTTCGGCAAGACGGATCATACGTTAAATACATGATGTTTATGTGTGATTTTCCCCCGTCTAGATAAGAAGCGTGATGTGAAATGAAGTGGTGAAAGGGTTACCAGCCCTGGGAGTTCTGTCGGGGGCTGTACCAACTCGACCTTCTTCCAGGGTGGACCCTGTTACAATCGCCCTTAAGGGGGAAATTCCATGCAGTCCACTTAGCCCTGGCGTAGGAGATCCTCTTGCGGAACTTCGATGGCTACAGCCACTTAAACGTACAGAGATCAGTTCGATGTACGGGCGCTGACTCCGGTCGACATGTATGAACTATTACTTCAACCGTCCAATGGGTATCGTGAGAATACGGTAGACCATGTTCCCTTATCTGCTTGCATGGGAAGTTTTCTTCCGTGTCCAATCTCGTCGTGTTTGGTTAGTTGCAACCCGTATGCATGTCTTGAACATTGAAAAGCAAGCACAGGCACGCCACAAACATCGACGTATTGTTCCAAAAGCAAAAACAGTCTTGACTGGATAATGTTGCTACCGCGTTACCCTGCAAGTGCTGTAAGGGGGCGTGAAGCGGAACACGCGGAGGGCCGAGGGCGCGTGGCGACAGATGTGATAGTCTGAGTACTGGCTGAGGTAAGAACTCACAAAGGCAAGGGATATAAAAGAAGCTAAAGAAGGACGCTCGCTCTGCGTATCCCCCCAATTCTTCTGTCTACTCAATGACCTAGATCAGTCCTTGTATTTTGAGACAGTACAAGAAACACGGACACCTATTCATCATGGCGTCCACCGAGCACCAGCAGGCCAGTGGTACTGACGTGCCAGATGTCAAGGCAGATGTTCCTGCCCCAGTCTTTCCGGATTATTTTCTCTCGCCAGATGCAGTCCTCCAGGACGATGCCCGCTGGAGGTTCGGAAGGAAGCCTGACTACACCAAGACTCGTAAGGCATGGGAGAAAAGTAAGTCTGCACAGTGAGGCAACCCCTCCTAGCGTGGCAGAACTACTGCTGTACTAGGAAGTATCCTAAAAATAAGGAGTATCCTGTCTTCTAGGTTTGACTGACTTTTCGCAGCCAAGGAGATGAACCACGTCGCAGGCAGTCTTGAGGAACTTGTTGAAAACCTCGTCAAGAATTGGGAGATCGAGGCTTCGTACAAGACCCAGGCACAGGAATGGCGTACTATTGACGCCAAAAAGTACCGATTCTCCGTCAACGGTGGCTCGCCACAATCTGCCGAAGAAATGGCCAAGATCGGTACCTACAATGCCTTGATTGAACCCAACAAGTACTACAGCCCAGAGCACATGGACTTTTCTGCCAGCCACAAAGCCTTCAAGCGGATGATGCCGACCTTTGCCTGGGAGGTGTTGGACGTTTACAGTGGCCCACCAAAGGCGGCCTTTCGGTGGCGTCATTGGGGTTTCATGGAAGGGAGTTACACTGCGAAGAATGAGTGAGTTGTTTTGCATGGCTTCTTGGGAGATTTACTAACAGATAGTTAGCCGAGGCGAAAAGGTTGCCATGAAAGCAAATGGCAAGAAGATTGAGATCAAAGGCGTGACGGTGGCAGAGCTCGATGACCAGCTTCGTATCCTGTCCCTGGACACATACTTTGATCCAGTTGATATGTTCCGCCAGATGGAATCAGATGATCCCAACAACAATGAAGAGGAGCTGAGTGAAGGCAACAAAGGCTTGGGAGAGTTTGCGTTGGGGCAGGACAGTCAGTGCCCTTTTATGCACAAGTGATTGGAATTGGTTGGTGACCCTTCCATCCCCGGGCAATGCTCATGAACTAGTCAAACGGTCACTTTGTGTGCACTCAACAGTTTATATTTATAATAGTATCTTCTTTGATGGGAGACAGTCTTGTCTTAAGCCGGCAATGAGGTAATAACTCGACTTTCGAGAAATCCATATACATTACACAATCTTCTTGGCGGTGATTCATCCCTTATTAATCAGGCATCTTGAGTTATTCCAAGTGAATTTGTGAAAAGGCAAGCAACCACACAGGGAATGCACCACGAGACCGAGGCCGAGTGTTTCAGCGGCCAAAACTCGTCGCGGCTGTGCTCTACGGGGAGCAAGTCGCCATGGTCAGCACCGCCGTCTATGCTGCCGCGCTGGACGGGAGACGGCCTTGCATCGCTCTCATAGGTCGCCAAAACGCACCAGGTACTTCTACGCAGAAATGACGGGTAGATATTTAAATAACATCTGCATTTCACAACGCTAATCTTGTGATGGTTATGACCTGAAAAGTTAGGCTAGTAGACTTAGTGTAACATGGCTACAGTCCCCGGGATAAGCTCCTGAAGTTTGATTTCTAAAGATCCGGCAAGAACGCCCAGGAGCCTAAATATTGGGCTCCGTAGTGTGCTAATATTGTCGAAGCATCTCGCCCTCTTCAGATCCCAGTCACAGCATGCCAAAGACCATGCGGCTCAAATCCACTGCTTGTTGCCGTGATGAGACAGAAAAGCGCCACCGTCACCCTTTTCCAGGCTAGCATTGTTTACCACGGACAGCACAGCCTGGACAGATTCTTCAACAGTGATAGGTCCCTTGAAGTCGGGAGCGTAAGCGATGAACTTGTCTATCATGCCTTGCAATTTTGCTCCTTGCTCGGGAGGGACTGTCGATGTAAGCTGCATGTCTTGAGAGCAGTAAACGATCAGGGGAATCTCACCGTTGTCCATATGGCCCGTGTTGACCACGCCGGGCGAGATGCCGAGAAACAAGACGCCGCTGTCGCTGTACTCGGCGCTGTACTTGGCAACAACGAGATTCAGGGCTGCTTTGCTGGTAGAATACGGCGCGCCGTAGACGAGTCCGAATTTAGCAGTCATGTCAGCATCTGCCAATCCTGTAGTGATTGCGATGACCTTCTTCACGCTGCCCTTGAGAATAAGTGGCATGTACAGGCTGAACAGGTGAACGTTGCCGACGACGTTGATCTTGAAGGAATCGATCAAGTCCGTCGCGAGTTCCTCTGGCTGGTCGGCTCTTGGTGGTGGTCAGTTGGTGTGAATGCAACGAATGTTTGTAGAGCGCCTTACAAGGTGCCAAAAGATTCGAGGGACGACCATTCGGATACAAAGGCCGCGTTTGCAATAATGTAATCCAGGGATCCGCCGGTGATCTTGGTGGTTTCGGCAACGGAATTCTGACCAGGTTTATGAGCGTGATAGCAAGAGAGCTAGCTAGTTTTGGGTAGCGTGCGTACCTTGAGCTCGTCATAGTTGGCCAAGTCGGCTTGCACGATGTGAACGTTCTTTAGTTCGCCTAGCTCGCTGGCAATCTTCTTATCAGTTCCGGCCTTGTCGCGCACGAGGCCAATGACGGTGTGGGCGGGATCCTGGGAGATATGGCGGAGAAACCCAAACTAAATGGACAGTCAGCTGTATGTCCGACATGTGACAGAGAGTTGGTCAAAACACACCCCGATACCGCGGGAGACTCCAGTAATGAGGTAGGAAGGCATTTTGGAACTTTGCTGCTGGTGGATGGATGGAGTTGAAGATTGTGGTGAGTGAGTCGATGATGAGAACAAGTTTGGAAATAAGCGAGCAAGAGGTCCTCTTTATAACTCGCAGTGTTCTTCAGTCTTTGCCTCTTGATTCAGCCTCATCCAAGGGAGCAGTGGAGAGCATCTTGGAGATGAGCCCCAATCGAGACTAGCACGACTTCAAGCTCGCGAAAAGATGCTCGACTTCCATTTTGAGCGGTGACCTGCATGACCCTATCCTAGGTGGAAGTTAGATCGAGGCTCCGCAAAGTCCGCACTCCCGCCGATCCTTGGCGCTTCGCCAGCTGACCAACGACTTCCAACTCATAAAACCAACAAACTGGCAACTTTCCTCGAGCAAAATCACCCCGAGACTCCGCCCTGTTCTTGATTCCACAGCAGGAGCGGACATTCGGCAAACACTGCTGACTTTGTATGTCGCGGATAGTTGCCACTTGCCAGTAACCCATCACACCTCTCACCCATGCCTCCCAGAGAAGCGGCCGAGCCCGGCAAGGGTTGCGGAACATGTAGGGGTCAGTTACGCTCGTTGCTTCCCAGGCGGACAGTACCGTGGATCAAGGGGAATACAGGCCGATTTGCTGATCTTGGATGATTCATCGGTATAGCTCGCAGAATACGATGTGATCGTGCTGCCCCGTCCTGCGTCCGCTGCACGCGCACTGGACGCGATTGTGATGGGTACGGGCTCCGTCTTTCATGGCCTCGAGATGGCGATAGAAGGAGAGCCATGGTTGGGCCCGGTCCGGCCAAGCAGCAGCATGCCGGCTCCGCAAAAGAGCTTCAGTGGGTAAACGTCTGCTCCCAGGACATCGAGATGCACGAGTACCTGGCCGATTCCTCGTCCACTTTCGAGTTCTATCTGGCTCCCACAAAGAGCTCTCGTGCTGTCAGGGATCGGCGACGACTCGCTCCGCAGTCTTCTCTGCCCATTTCAGTGAATTGGATGCCATGGAGGCTAGACGCCAACGAGATGGACCTTCTCCGTTACTGTAAGCAAGCAGCAGCGGCGTTTCGTTTCATTCCGAAGCTCACAACGAAACAGTCGAAAGCATCGCCGCATCCGCACTCTCTACTTTTGGCCACGAACAAGCCGAGCTGAGGAGCCTTCTGATCCGCATGTGCTTCTCGGACAACACGGCGTCTTCCAACGCGGTCCTGCAAGCCGTACTAGCACTCGCCTCGGTGCACCGGGACGGACACCAAAATCAGGCGACTCGACTCAAGCTCGGTGCATTACGAGACTTGAGGATGTCTATGATCAACAGCGACATGTGCGAAGCGACGGCCATGCGACACGTGGCAGCAGGCATGGTCTTGAGTTCTCTCGAAGTAAGGAGACCTTTCTTTAAATTATCTTTTACATATTTTTATACCCTCGCGCTAACTTGCCTTTTCAGATGCAACAGCCAGCAGATGCATGCAACGATTGGATAACGTATGGCTGTGGGATAAAGCACGTCATCCGAAGCGCTCGGCTCATTGTCTCCACGAGCGACAACGACTCCGTCGTTCTCCTAGGCTGGGTTCATTACCACGACGTTCTGGCTCGGTTTAGCATGCGCCATTGGCGGCGTACCCACTCACTTCACAACTGTCGCCAGGAAGTTGGAAAACAAATCATAAAAGCCTCCCAGTGCTGGAACCCCGAGGTATGTCTTGCCGACCCACGACGCCGAGTCTTGTCCGGCCACGCTAATTCTTCCAAGACGCCGTGGCCGAAATCGGCAGCGCACGAAGTTCTACACTTGCTGTCGCTGGTTTGCGGGGCCATTCTCAACCCAGAACACCCGAAATATCACGCCAAGGATTACAGGGACCATCTCAGCTTGCTCGAATGGAAGCTCAAGAAGCTTCCGGCGATTGAGCCAACAGATCAGCCCCCGCTGATGACGCCCAAGAGCACAATCGTGGCCGTGGTCAGCGAGCTGCACCGTCTGGCGACTCTGACTTATCTCGAGCGGGCATCCGGAAACGGATACCGCGAGTCGCCAAAGGTCGCCAACTGGACTGGCAAGGCGTTCCGCATCTTGTTCAAACTCAAAACATGTCGGTGGCTGTTCCCGCTTCTGATATTCGGCTCCGAGGCCCGCTCCGATGAGCGGCGAAAGCTTCTCCTGGATCTGATGTCGAGAACAGAGAAGGAAACTCACGGACGAAGCCTAGAATGCATCCGGACTTTGGTTGAGTCGATATGGGTCCAGGACGACCTTGCAGTTGGAGAGCTCGTTTACGTGAACAAGCTGGAGGCTATACTAAGCAGCTACGCGCTCTTGCCTGTTTTTGTGTGAGCCCGGTGTGACTTGAGCAGAAACTTGGATCATGCAGAAATAGAAGTATGCATCTTTAACTCACAACTTAACTGTATGAATTGTTGCAATTTGACTGTGATTGTCGTGATGAATTAATTCACCACAACGAGGCTCGTCATGCGGCGGTGGGAAATATGTCTCCGAGCCTCGAGCGGCTGAAAGGTCGCAGCCTGACTAGGCAACAAGGCCACGACAAGACAAGCAATTGTGCTTGGCGTTGGTCTTGGCCACTCTGAATGATACACCCTGGGACCAGCCCAATCGCCGCCTTTGCTTGCGGGGATGGAGGGCCCAGCGCCAGGTTTGATTCGTAGCTCGCCACTTAGGGCGAAAATGGACGAGAGGAGACTGAAAAAGGTCGTTCTAGACGCAGGAGACAAGGCAGATGAATTCTTCAGGCCATTGTTGAAGTGGTATGTGGTCAATCGGCTTGCTTTGGATCAAAATCACCCCAGCCTTCGGGCTCTAAATCAGACCGGCCTCAGTCTTGCGTTGGACTCCAAGGTCAACATCAAGGAGTGGAACAAGTTGGTCAGCGCAGCTTCGAAAGGCCTGGACTGCAGCGTGCCGCCTCTTGGCAAGAGCGTAGCTAGAGAACTGACGGAGCAACACGTCGTTTTCAGGACCAGGATCGCCCAATTTTACCTCGGAAAAACTCGCACTCGGACCGAGACCACCTGGAAGCGAGACTTAACCGGCAAGCTCATCTTTTACTCAGAGCTCAAAATGCGCGAGACTTCTATCCTGAATGGCATCAAAGACGAGGTCTGCCGCATCTGGCTTCCTGACCCGGACGCGCCCCAAGAGCCGCACCCGTGACTTTGCCCTTATGTCAGAGGCGCAGTACTCTGGCGACGAGACAAGTTCCGGTTTTGGAGACTATCTACTCTTCAACGCCATACTTCTGCGCTGGGAGGAAAAGGGGCGTCCGTTTGCGAGCTACAGGGCTATGGGACGAATTACCAAGGAAGCGTGGTGGAAGGTGATGAATAGAGAGGAAATCATAGTTCTAGGGTGAATCTGGGAAAGGGTTCACTTGTGGAATTCGCACGAGTACCTAAACTTAATTGCTGACCCGCATTAGTTCCTAAACATGTATAAGATGATGTGACTGTTCATGTTCAGCTTATACAATTGTGGTTTTCCTAGGTGAAGTCAGGTTTTGCCTGCGGCCCACCCACAACAGCCACCATTGTACCAACATCAAGTAAAGGATTATTACTGAACCAAAGTACTCCAGCCATGTCTCGCATTGTTTAATGGTGAGTTTAACCAATATACAGAATAACCTCTAGGTCAGCGAATCAGGTCGCTAGATTTTGTGTAACCAGATGATCCCTGCACTCTGGCGTCTCAACCTCATCCGGATTGGATGAGCGTAACTGCGCCCAGCCTGACAAGAGTTTTTTCCACGTTGAAACAACGCGCCGCGTTGATTCTCCTGTCTCGCGTAGGAACGCGGAATTCGCCTCTAGCACGTTAAAAGCACCGTTGTGAACACAAACACTCTACGTGATTGCTCCATCTGGTCCGCCACCTCCTTGAACCGCGGCACAATTTTCCGGTTATTCACCTATTGTCATCGATGGACGAAACCAAGAGAGGTCCCCTTGGAGAGACCACGACTGACAACGATGACGCGTTGCGTGGTGGTACGGGTCCTCCTTCCAGCCTATCTACAGCACTTCCTTCTGATGGGCGATTTCTCTTTCGATTGGAATTGGCATCTTCGACACCCGGATTCTCTCAATATTCGCTTGATCGGTATCTTTCTCAAAAGAACTTCGAGGACCCGTTTCAAGTATCTCTCCTAGACTTGCAACCTCCTCAAATAGCCAAACGAACCATCACCGAAGCCTTGAACGCCTGGGCTAAGCTAGATCGAATCTTCAATGACTGGTTTAGGACGGCGAATCCCAGCCCAGAAGCCGAGGCAGGATCAAATCCCCCACACAGCCTTACAGGTTCAAAACCACTTGCTTCGCGGGATGAACGTGTCCGTCGATTTATCTGTGTCTTTAGCTTTGCCGGCTGTGCGGCGGCCTTCACGAGTAAAGACGAGTGGAAACGGCATTCTTTATCCCACCTTCAAATGACTGGGTATTGGCTATGTACCCACGGCGACTGTGGTGGAAAACCAAGTACCACCAACTTCCGACACGAGGGTCCCACGCCTGCGAGAGCTTCTACCTCGAGCGACATCTCTTCCGGTGGTACAATATTTACCACTATCCACAGTTTCAGATATCACATGTACGATCAACACATCCCTCGTGATCACATATCGACAACGTTAAATTACGTGGGGCAACCGATTAAACATGATCCGGACCCTGAAGTTATCGCCAACTTCCAAGACAATGCGTATCGAGAACGTTGTTCACTTCCGGCGTATTTGAGATGTCCGGTAACAGGGTGCAATGAGGATTTCCATGGACACTCAGCGTGGAACCAGAGAATGGATCATGTTGCCCAGCATCTTGAACAAGCATCGCCGTTGGACCCGGGAAGGGTAGAGACATGGTTTGGAGGCTCTAGTGATGATGAATTTATCCAATGGGCAGCAAGCCCAGAGGTCAATATCATCCACAAAGCGCCAGACAACGAAAATCAGCAGATGTGGCTCTTATGCAGCCCGAAGGCCGTCTCCGTGCTCTCCGATAGCGGCTATTCTACCTTCCAACCAGATGCCATCACACTGGACATTCCTGGGAGCACACATTCGAACAATCTGGAGTCCTCATGTGACACAAACACGCGGCGACAACAGAACCCTACCGGTGAGCCCCCTTGGGCTTACTCTAATGACTCGGAGGATACCTTTACCGGAAGATACAGTGCCTTCTTCTATGGTCCATTTGGTGGTCCCGTGTGCAATATCCGCTACTCAAGGGATGGCAAAGTCCCTTTTCTCGAAACCGCACTCAACCCTCCAGATTTCAGAAGTCGAGACATCAGTCTTGTAGCTTTTGCTAGAGACATCAAAATGGAACTGGCTGTTGATTCAGTCACGACGTGGTTTAAGCGTTGGCTCCGTGAAGAGCTTACGGCCGGGTGCCGTAGACATGGAGACAATACGGTTTCTGGAGAATCTCAAGCTGATAAAGAGAGGGCTGACTTTGGACATCATGCGATTAGTGGAAACCCCAACCTCAAGAGGCCTCGAAAAGATGATGAAGATGCCGGAGAAGACAGCAACTCAAAGAGATCTAGAGATGGGAACGGCAAAGACAACGGAGGCGATCACGGATGCTCAACCAATTCCTCTGGGGATAGGCGATTTGCATGCCCATTTTTCAAGCGCAATCCGAGAAAGTATGTTCACCACAAGTGGAAGCGATGCGCACATCCTGGGTGGGAGACTGTGCGACGGATTAAGTGAGTCAAGTTTCCAAATCGTTATTCCGAACACTCATCAGCAGGAAAACACAAGACACTAACCCACTGAACTCCTGCAGAGAACATCTTTACAAGCAGCACAGACTGCCAAAATACCAGTGTAAGCGCTGCCTTGAGGACCTGGAAACCACATCAGCCCTTGCATGCCATTTGAGACAGTCGTCGCCTTGTGAAGTCCGCTCGTGCGTGGATCAAGACGGGATCGACGAGTACCGAGAGATGGAGCTGAGGTCGAGAAAGAAGCTCCTGGGCACACTTTCAGAGGAGGATAAATGGGCGATCATGTATCGAACTGTGTTTCCCGACAGTAGAAGTATCCCGAGTCCCTGTATGTAATTCCTCAAGCTCAGCTCGGTCAACAGCTAACGACAAGTGGGCTAGATCAAGATGACTACACAGCAACACTTCGTCACGCTGAGCAACGCAAGATCGTGAGCGACTACACCGATTTTTTATCACGAGAGATGCCAGACAGGATCCGGAACAGACTTGCGTTGATTGTCTCCGAAGATCATCTCGAAACTATACCGAGCCTCATAGTCAATCTTATTCGGGATATGGAGCCGGAGTTCAAGAAATGCTTTCGGGAAGAGAGCCTATCATTCCTCGTGGATGAGCTCCCGCAGTCACCAAGGTTGACATACAGTAACTCTTCTTCAGGCCCCTCACGTGTAGCGCCGGTATCAGTTGAGATGACGACAGATTCTGAGGGGGCCAGCTTTACGGTTCCCCAGCTTGACCATTTGCTTGATTTGGATACACTTGACTATGACTATAGTGATACTGACTGGGGCAACATATTTGGTTCTACCGTTGGTACGACGATGGGTGATTGTTCTAAGGACGACGTTCATCAGTAGCTAGAACTTTGTCATAGAGCGTTGATTACGGGGATAGTCAAGTATATTTCCATGGCTTGTTGTCCTTAAGAAACAGAGTGATTGCCTAGAACCACGTAACTACATAAGGTGCATGTCTACAAAAACATTATTATCAGATCCTGCTCCGAATTACTCTATCGTTTACAATCCTTCTCAAGAAGATCAGGAGCTTGTGAAAGTTCATCTACTGCAATGAATAGAAGGGAGCCATTCTTAGTTTCGCAGAACACGTCAATCACCTCCATGTCCAACGGCGTAGATAGCTCAAAAAGCCTTATCAAACCTCATCAGCTCCCCTGACTTAGCGTATACGAAGCAGTCTCGTGTTGATCACAGCGTTCTGAAAACGTAAGAAGGCATGGGTCAAAGGTTAGTGACTCTTCGGGGTTCAAGGGTTGATAAGTTTTGTTGTTGGTATCTCCCGCACATACGACCATACCCACTAGAAAATACGGGATCCCGTCCGCTCTCCCTTAGTCAAGCTGGTGAGGGGCGAACTAGTACTCGGGTCGGTGACGACCGGGGAATCCTCGCTGTTGTATGTTTTTGTTTAGGGTTTCTGTTACTTTTTGTAGTTAAGCACAGCAGTAAGAGTTGGTGGTTTGAAGAAATCTGCATCCCCGTGAAGTGTCATACTGTGGAAAAAAGGTGTGGCTCAGTCTATGTGGCTTAAAGTTGACGCCACAAACGGCTAATACTGGTTACAGCTTTGCGTTCCCAAGAACAGTGCTCGCCGCCAGCATAACCTACGTTAAACCTGTCAGGATCCCAGTGATTTTGGCACAATTTCTGATAATGATGAGATCAGGTGTTACTTTTTCCGTGTTCTTCTATCGTGGTTGAGATGAGCTCCTATACGGAACAGATTGTTAAGTCACCACACTATAGTTAATTGTTATTGGAACACCCTTACTTAAAAAGTCGGCCCGTTCTCAACAATCCATCAACTGACTTGCGGGCTCGTCTATCTTACCAAAGGTGTAGACTATTCTACAGATATTGCACTATCAACCCGAATTGGAACTCAAGAAGTGTAATTCCAGCATGACTCAAATTTAGGCATATGACTTTTCAAAGGGCTTGACTACGTCCTGCATAAACGTCTTCACTAACTTTTCCAATGATGTTTGCTTGTATATTCTCTGCATGTTAACTGATCTCTCGACAACGGCCGAAACGACGTTCGACAGTATATCGAGTAGCGCAACTGTGCTCAGTCTCACGGTTTTGTCAACTACCACAACGACTGCCATATCTACCACAAGCTTAAGTCTGCCCTGTTAAGCAACATTAAACCGCAATTTCTTTCCCGCTGGAGCGATCCACGGCCGTGCTCTAGTCTAGGTTCGATGTCGGGACTGTGTTGGCTTTTTACGAGATGGCCTACTACTGAGGTGCTGCTTGAGCTCTATTCCGGCTTCAGAGTGTACTAGCGTTGAAAAGGTATATTGACATTGCGACGGCGTTCAAGAGAATCTTACGAATAAACCAGTGTTTCAAATCTTCCATTGTTGTTGTGGTCAGCAAAATGAAGTATAGCATGCACGATCAAGTGGTCTTCAGAGTTTGCCTAATAGAATTCCATTGGCGATCTATCTATTTGTCCTGTTAATCCATAATTGTTCCGATTCCTTCAGCATATCCAATCCAGTCTTTGGCTCATCTGGTCGGTCAGTCTTGGCATCCCGAGAGAGCGAGCTCGTCGTCAGAGTTTCTTAGTTTCGGCCGTCGCCGGCACGGCGACTCTGCTGGCAGGCCTGGCAGAGGAAGGGCATGTATTGGATTGACCAGGTCGGACCCCGACAGGCCCGGCGGTTTCGAACATCGTTGCAGATTATCTTGCTGCACTCTCGAGTCTGCTGGATTCGATCACAGTCCTGGCAGCGGCGGTGGATGTTGATGGTGTGACACATCTTAGCGGGGGTTGACTTGGCTTAGGTAAAGTTGAGTTGGTGTTTTGGGCTTGGGCTGGGTTGGGTTGGGTTGGTGAGTTGATAAGTGTGAGTTGTGTTGTTGCAATGGTGGTTGCGGAGAGTGTGAGTGTTGCGGTGGGGAGGAGAGAGAGTTGAGAAAGGAGTCATTTCGAAGGGAATTTGTACTATCTTCCCGTGAGTAGTTCAGTGATCTCGTTTCTCATCTGTTCAACTAGATAGTCCGGGTTGTTAGAGTGGTTTATTGAACGAGACCATTTTTCAACTAATCAGCCCTCTTGTTCGGTTATCTGCCTGATACATGGGTTCAACTCTTCTGTTCTAAAGGTTTCCCGGCTTTTCATTGAACCATAAGCGTCACAAACTTTTATATCCTTTACGACAGAGTTCAGTATAGTGGTAGCATTACTCAAAGGGCTATACCGGAACACGGCGCTCTCTGCTGTTTGAATAGCGGATCTTCTCCTGTGCCAATCTTTGCCTCGGAGGTTGTTCCTTCTGGGATGATGTACCGTCGTTTTTGAAGGTGCTTGTCACATGGACGGTGCCACCAGCATAGGCTATTTCTTATAGTAACTTGGATTGAGCATGGCAGTAATTATACGCGTTTCGTATTTCTCTCAAGGACATGCCAAAAACTCCATATTGCTTTGCATCAAACTCGAGAAATATTGCTTAATAGGTCATTTTATTGCGCTTGGTATAGATAGACTCCTTTTGACAGTTTCCCTTGCAATCCCCCTTTTTATTACATCAGTCCAGCTGACAATTGCCCTAAACCATCATGGTTCCGACAAGGCCTGCCATGGCAAGACCTACACTCATCAGTCCCCATCGAATCTCTCCCCTCGACTCGAGGCCAGCATTGGTGCCAGAGCTCGCCGTGGAGCTGGGTGCAGAGGTACCCGTAGCAGCAGAACCAAGGGTGCCGCCGCCAGTCGAGCTAGGGCTGACGTTATCGGCCACCTTGGCAGCAGCGGCAGCGAAATTCTTGATGGTTTTTGTAGTACTCGAACTATTAAGTGTCTGTCAGCGTCATTGTAACTTGTGACATGCACAGAGCCAGGGAGAAGAATCAGCACTTACGGGGCGTTGATGACACCGACCATTCCGCCCTGGCAGTGCTTCCCCGTTGCGCAGTAGTACCAGATGGGCTTGTCGTCCTCGATGGTGACGCTGAAGACGGTGTCGCTCACTCCGCTTGACACGGCAACCGGGCCGCTGAAGAAGGAGGTGGTGTTGAGGGGCTCGCAGGGGGCGGCGAAGCTGCTCTGCGCGACCGAGTGTGCCATGGGGTAGAAGTGGAACTCGACTACATCGCCGACGCTCGCCTTGAGCTCTTCGGGGGAGAAGGTGAGGCCGCCATCGCCGACTTTGACGACGTGGACGCCGGAGGAGGAGGATGTGGAGGATGCGGCTGCGGCTGTGGCAGCGGTCGTGGAGGCGCTGGAGCCGTACTGGGCGAGGACGGAAGTGAGGGCGGACAGAGTGAGGAGGAGGGTGCGCTGCATGTTTGCGGTAAGGGGGGGTGAGGGTGTTGAGGGTTGGTTGGTGAGTTTATTTAGTGGTTGTGGTTATGGTTATTATTGTAGTTGCAGTTGTAGTTGCAGTTGTGGATGAGTTGTGGATGAGTTGTAGTAGCTGTGGATGAAGTGTGGGAGCTGGTTTGAGCAGGTTAATACCGACTTGTACGATCTCAACGCCCTACTTATACTCGTTCTCAATACCCCTAAAGCACATTACCACACGGCCGTCCTTCCAAATACCAAGCGAGCACCCGCCTCGTTGGAATCCCAAACAGGGGTGTCGCAAAATGCCTTTTGGCGACTGTGGCTCAAACGCTGTTGACACAGCCCACCATCCCAGCTTGCTTACCTACCCCGCGACCCCCGCGACCGCCCTGAGCACTAACACGGCTCCCGGGGCAATGCCATTCGGTGGGCGTTTCGAGGCTTGCCGGGCTTCCGGATCCCAGCGGCACCTGGACGTCGGGCATAGGTTGTGGCGAGCCCCCGGGTGAAACAGCGCCCGACGACGGGGGCTAAACATAGAGAGCCGCAGCCCAGCTTTAGGCGCCGGGGAGGCATTGAGTCGGAGGCCTGGTGGGAAAATCCGATACTGGCCCTCCTAGGCGCCAAGGCTTTCGTTCGACTCCTCAAACGCCTGGCCCAGACAGATGTCCAACCCAACCCCGTGAGGCCCGCCTCCGTTGCGAGCCTCTCTCCCTCCGCAATGCGGCGGCGGCAGGTCAGCGATCCGTGGGCTTTGTCGAGTTTTCGTGTCGCATTACACAGCCTCCCTCGCGTGGTACGTTCCAATTGCTCCGAGTTGGCCGTCTAGCAATGCTCAATCTGGCGCCGTGAGCCGTGAGCATCTACATAGGTAGGTACATGCTTCTTCTTCTTCTTCTACTCAAGCCGCCCCCAGCCCATCGAAAAACACCTCGTCCAGCAGCCCCAGCAGCACCTTTTGGCCCTCCCACTGCTCCTCGGCCGCCGGCCTGATCTGCGCCGGCGGCAGCACGAAGCCAAAGTCGCCCGTGTCCCTCAGCTCGATGGTGTAGGAAAAGTCGGCGCCGCCCACGCGGTACACGTGGTCGGGCGCCGCGCCCGTCGTCGCGTACAGCGTCGCGCCGCTGGGCCCAAAGGTGAAGGTGGTGCGCGCGTCGGAGCTGTCGCGGATCGTCTCGCTGACCGTCGACGCCGCCTTGGTCCACTTGCCCAGCTCCGGCGCGTACAGCGTCTCGTTGTAGCCGTACGGCGACAGGATGTACTGCCCGTAGCTGTGCCAGTCGATGAAGAGCTTGATGCCCGCGCCGTCGCGCAGCTCGCGCACCAGCTTGTCCAGGCCCGCGTTCTCGGGGCTGTCCGACGCCTTCTCGCCCTTGTACGTCTGCGCGCACGGGTTGGTCGACGCGCCCAGCGGGTTGGCGTCCCAGCCAAACTCCCAGTTGCGGTTGATGTCTCGCCCGACGCAGGACCCCGAGGGGGGAGGCTGCCGGTTTTTGCGCCAGAGCCGGTCGTTGGTTTGCGTGTAGAGGAAGCCTTGCGACGGACGGTCAGGGGTCGTGCATAACTAATAAAAGAACCGCTGCGTCTCTATTGGGACTTACCGTCAGGGTTGACGATCGGGATGATGTAGAAATCGTACGAATCCAAAAACGACTGAACAAGCTTGTCCTCGTCCCTGTAGCCCTGGATCAGCTGCAGGGCGATGTACTCAACCGTCTGGGACATGTTAGCCTGCAGCGTGTTTGCGCATCATCATCACTCTCCAACGTACCAACGTGCTGATCCATTCTCTGGCGTGCACCGTTCCGTGATACAGCACAGCCGGCTTTCCGGGCCCGTCCCCTCCCCAAAGATGAAGCCCAGTGATGGTCCTGTTCTCGTAGGATCTTCCCGAAGAGATAATCTCCGAGTTGTTGGGGAACAGCTCGTGCAGGTCTTGGAGGTACTGGAGATGGTCCTCGTACTTGTGGTACGAATCGTACCACGCAAGGTCATCCGCCTGGCGCTTCCACTTTCGCGTGGCAGACGACTCCGCCGTGATTGAGTCTCCCAGATCCTCATGCATGACACGAGAGTCCAGCCCGAGCGCCTCGAATGCATCGAGCTGGTCGGGCGCGAGAACAATGTCGATGAACTGGAATTCGTGCGCCCATTTCTCATATGACAGCGTGGAGAGGCTTTTTTCGATGGAAGACTCGTCGCCGTGTGTCTTCACGCGGAATACTTTGTATCCATGGTAGGACTGTGCGCTTAGGCTTGGGGCTGCTGCGACACTCAAGGCCAGCGGGACCAAGAGCGAGGTCGAAAGAGCGAATCTCATGGCTGCGAATTGAATCCTATGAGATGCAGGAAAGGACAAGAGTCAAGATGTATCCTGGGAGGATTGATCGAGGCATTCTCTCGTCTGGATGCGAGCAGCTACAACTACATATATAGGTACTGTGATCTCCCCTCCCCCACGTGATGGACACAATGTCGACATGGCGATACTTCTGGCGCAAGGGCATCAGCGGGACACGCCATTGCGCCGACCAAAAGTCCTGCCCAGCATCTTAGTTCTTCTCACTCACCTTCCAGATCGACCGCAGCGTCCGATCCGCCGCGCAGCCATGGCAGGGTTGTTCTGCTAGATGCCGCAACGGCCATGGCGCGAAAGGATGACGGTGGTGCAAACAAGCTCGTAAGCTTAACGCACATAGAGCCGGTGTAGCGGACCGTGGATGACGGGATCCATGCGGTTTGGTGGGGAGGGGAAGAGCAGGGTTGTGAACTTGGCAGGGTTGATCAAGGCAGTTTGTTCCGGCTGCGTCGGGACCTTTTGCATCGACTCGGTCTTGTTCATCGTTGACCGAGGACTTGTGGGTGTTCAAACAGACATTGTGCGTTGCGAAGTCGGTGCAGGTGTGTAATAGAGCAATAAATGACCAGCCAAGTTGTGAACTCGATCAGAGGTTCAGATCATGACAGCAAGACTTCAAGAAACCTGAAAGAAGTCAAATGAAATCCGCTATAAGAAAAGCCCTCATTCCTTGAATCCAAGTTAATAAGCCCTGTCGGTGGTATCGCCCGAGTAGGCAGCTGTCTAGACATGGCGTTTGCTCATTCTTGGTACCAATTGCGACAGAACAATCCAGTCGCGTTGAAGACTGGCCCCGCACTCTGGCGCTCCAGCGTCTCATCGCCTCAATATGGAGCCGTCTAAAGAAGAACGATCGAAGAGGCCGATATGCAAGGAACTGCACTACACTGCACAATGGTCGAAATTGTGCATGCCAGTCCTCGGTCCTCGCCGCGTGATCCGACGTCGGCTTACCGAGCGTTGCGGCGCTGAACACAGAGCATTCCAAACCCCAACAGTAAGTAGATACCCTTGCCAAGGTGCAACAACCTCTCACTGCGTGTATTTACAACTGTTGGGTTCCTCCACATTCGTTGTGCGAGCAATCAATCCCAAACATCCTTTGCCACCCCCCGGCTGACTCACACCCACATTGACCCAGATAACCCAAGAGCCATCAACGCCATCAGGACACGCAATAAACCCATCACCATTGAATTTCATGTTACCGTACGCGTCAATCTTCCAGCCCTTGCGCTCCCACTGGCTAGGTGTTGTGCTGGCGTTCGTCGTGTAGCCAAGCCTTCCCTGGCCGGTCTTGGAGCGGTCAACGTACAGCTGCTGGGGCGTCTTCGGCTCGTGATAGAGATACAGATAGCCGTTGGCCAGTTTGAAAGTAGCCAAGTTGTCGGACTCGGCCGTGCAGGTTGCCTTCTGGTTGGGCAGGTTGAGCAAGATCTTAGTCTTCGCAGCCTGGAAATAGGAGAAGTGTATCTGGCTGGCGGATCGAAGCGACAGCACCTCGAAGGTAGTAGCTTTGCTTGGGTCGGTCGCAGAAACCAAGCCAACGGCAATAAGGGGAGTCAGGAGGAGGCTCTTGACGTGCATTATGGCGAGGTCTTGCGTGTCAAGGATGTCTTTACGTCGAGGGGTTTCTTTGAAGTAGGAGCTTTAAGATGAGAGTTTGGTGATATAAAGTCAAGCCAGAGGTCAGCAAGTGCATAAGATGAAGCTAACTGATACTGATGAAAGACAGATCGGGCGCTCAGCAACGTATATATACGTCTTCAGCCTGGGTGTCACCTGGGAAACGCGAGGGCAGTGGTAGTCATCATAGCCATCAACAGATCCATACAACCAATACTTGTCTGAAAATATCTCAGACATCATTGCCGATTGCCGAGCATCAGGTTCGAGTGCAACCTCACATACGCCGCTTCTGCTTCGCGATTGGGGGGTTTTCTCAAGTTGTTCAGCATTGCAGCATGTGGCGATACGAAATAGAGGAAGCGCGTTTGAGTATGGTCTCACCCGTAGCACACGCACGCGAACGGGACAAGACAACGAGGCGGTGAGCCGAACATCCAGTAGTTCATGCATCAAAGGTTGGAAAACACTAGTCGATGGATTATCGGAGTCCAGTGCCTCGGCATATGTTTTTGAAGGGGCATGCGCAGTTGAAGAGTGTCAGAGTGTATTAGATTTTCAAGTTAAGATTCCAAGGCCAGTGCTTCCCTTCTCTTTTCTTTCTCCGTGAGGGTTACCCCGTAATATTCTGTTAGCACGTATGTACGTAGTGGTCTGAACAACAAAGGGAGTCCTTGCAAGAGCCTAGACTGCAGATCAATTATCTGAAGCTAGGTACTTCGGATATCTGCTCGTCTGCCACCCCGTCTTGGGTCGAACTACGTACTTGAAACCAATTCATCGTCAGTCGTACAACAGTAAGATATTAAGATGGGACAGGGAACCCAAATCCAATAACCGTACGTAGCATGTCAATTCGAAAGGCGATGTACAATTCTTGGTGGAATAGTAGTGGTCATCGAACACGGATTGTGTCATCTTTGCTACCCGAAGCCCAATCTGTTTCAACTCAACTTCAAAGCCACAGTCAATGTTGCTGCGTAGGACTAGGCTGAGATGGAAATTCTCACCTCGTCGGTCCAGACCTACTTACTACATGGAAATTGTGTACGATGAACGTCTCGCTGCTAATACTAGGTTGATCGCAACAATGCCGTGTTGGACTTGATGTAAAACTCGAGCTTCCTACCCTATTGCCCAACAGGTGGATCAGAACCGAGGCCCAATACTCAAGTGATTGACTGCAAATCATTTGCCCGGTTGATAGGGAAACCCAAGATTACCCAGCCTCTCGAAAGCAAATTACGACTCACCTCATTCGTTTGTTCATACGTAATCGTCCTCGACGAGGTTGGGTGTGGAGCATTCAGAATTTTTGCAGCGCATCTGTCCCCACCGCCGCCTGGAAAGACAGTTCAGCCTCAGGCCAATATCCACCAGCAGGCCCCACTCTGTACCGTATAAAAGTTCTGCTTCCCTCGCTCCTTTGCCTGTTTCTTTTTCTTCTTCACGTCGACAATACTTCAGTAAGCCCCCCCTACTAGGGAGCAATCCACAGCCTCACAGCAGCACATGACCTTGCGCTCTGTGTTTGCTCTGCGATTCTCCCTACCTGCTCTCCACTTTCTTCGGATCGCTAACCCCCTTCGCAGGAGAATCATTTCTATAGTATTCGACCTCCTCTTGGTTCCCTAAAAGAGCCACAGATCCCACCCTGGTTGATGAGTGCATATCCTCGACACCCTAGAGTGAATACCCTTGGTCCTCTCGCACTGTCCGCAAGGATGGCGGCGTCGCTTTGCGGCTGCTGTATAGAGAGTTGTTTTCCTCTTGATGATCTCGACCCCGTTTGCGGTCTGCCTTCGGGCGCGCGCTCGGGGTGGGTGTCGATGGACGTCTGACAGGCGTGTTTTTTTCTTTCCTTTTCATTGTTATCTGGGCCTGACCTGGATGCGAAGAAGAGACGGGGTCCTGGGTAGGATGTGGAGCACGTTGAAGTGGTTTCGCCGCACCCGCGTTGCAATGCGACGTGACGTATGAGAGGGCATGGCGTGCGTCGAGTTATCAATACGATCTGGCATTTCGACGAAGCGAAAGACGTAGTTATGGATGGATGGCTGACTGAACACCCGAGCGGAAATCACACTAGATAAGGTTCTATCGCTTCGAAATTACGGGCTTGAAGAGATTTTCGTGTCAACATCAACAGTCAACGTGATTCACGGCAGCCCCATTCCGCGTTCCAGACACTCCAAGACCTTCTGCTGAAACGCTTCCACATGCCCCCTCTCGATGACATGGGTTTACCAGAGCTTGTTTTGTGTATTGCAAAACAGGTGCATCGGCGCTGGAGGACTGCTAGTCCCGAAGAGCCATGACAACGGCAGCGCGTGATGGTGACGTTGTAAAGCTTGCAGTTTTCGAGGAGACGAGTTATCGCCGTTTCCGAGAGTGTGACGGACACGCGGCGGTTTCGATCTGCATCTCCCGTGGCACTCAATGGGAGGCCAAGAAAAGGCCCATCAGCCTGAGTCGTAGCATTTTGGGGAGATCGTCGGTTGACCTATGGGCATACGACACTCAACCGAAGGTGGCCCTAGGATACGCTCTGCTTGCTAGATTGAAGAGCTGGTCGAGGAGTTCCAGAATCCCAATCCCGTGGACCATGCCATGATAATCTGATGCTTTCTTTTGTCAATGCACAAGTGCAGCAGAAGCTCATCCTTATAGCTATCCTTGCGAGAGGCTTGCCGATGTCTTTTTTGTTCGAAGCTTATTCGCAGTGCGTGTCCTGGCCATGTAGTTTGAAATAACGTGACACACAACCTGTCTACTTGAATGAGTTGCATTGTTTCAGCCAGAATTGCATATGTGGTTGGCAGAGCATGTAATCACTGTATCTCAAATGCAGCGTCCTGTTTGGTCACATCTTGGTACTCACATAACCGGCCGGAATTACCACACGAACTGTAACCTGCTTCCTTCGTCATCAGCGCTAACCCATCGCTTCCTCTTTCAAGTTTCGATGAAGGGGCTTATATCAGCTTACGCGTCAAGACAGCTGACGGCTCTAGCGAGAACAATCCGGTATTTGTGAGAGCATGCTTCTCAAGGTCCAGTTCTATGTGCTAATTCTCGGGAACTGCTGTAGAATCGAGTCGCACGATTGAGTCATTGACCACAGAGCCGTCATGAAAACAACCCCAGGAAGCAAAGATGCCCAAGCCGCAGGTCCTGTCACTGAGCAATTCTACCAGCGGAAAAGCAAGCCCCTGCCATCCGACCCGATACTCCAATCATTCGTCGAGCACGTCCGGAAAAATGGCTACGTGGTGATTCCGAACGTCTTCACTGATGCGGAAGCCATCGAGACAATCGCCGAGATCGACAGACTCCACGGCGCCGCGCCCAAAGTCGGCCGCGACTCGTGATGACAAGATTTGTATAAATCTTGATTTTCGCCTCGTTCTTTTCTTCCTTCATGTTCAACACTACAAAGACATCACAACCCACAACACGTCTGGAATGAAGATCTCCCTCATTACCTTCATCATATCCGCTGCCCTATTTCACCATTCAGCTTAGCAAGTGTTGGCCAATCTCGACGAAAAGCCAAACGCAAGCCCAGTCGGCAGCACTCATGGTCGGTGGTATCTATTTTCAATAAACGAACTGCCTACAACTTGTGTAGAAATCTCGCATATTCTCAGGCCATGTTTGACTCTATTATTTGTATTAAGCGACTGTAGTGCGCCATTATTATTCTATAGGTAAGCTATTTACACGAATCCTTCAAATCTACCCCATGCAATGTTTTTGATTAGAGGAAACGCATGCCAGTGTGAAACAACGCTAGGCCAGCCAAGACTAGACCTCCGGCAAACGACTGTCGACTCTGAGCACTTCCCGAATCCTTGTCTTTGTCTTTGTCTTTGTCATCGTCCGACGACGAAGCGTTGCTGGTCGGGGGCTCAGTTGCGCTGGCTTGAGGCGCCGTGGTATCTGTCTCCTCCTTGAACACCCGCTTGGTCGATGTCGTGGCGACTTCAGTGGTCGAGGACTCCGAGTCGGACGTTTTGGAGTGAGGGGCCTTTGTGCGGGACGCCTTGCTCGAAGACGAGGTTGTCGTCTCGGGCGGCGCATCCTTGATGAACGGCTTGATGATGCACTCCTTCATCAGCTTGTTGTCGACATAGGCGCCGTCGGTCCACTCGGGTGTCAGAGTCAGGATGTAGTCGGACTTGAAGCTGCCCGCTCCCCAGCCGACAAAGCCCACGAAGACGTCGGAGTTCTTGGCGATGAGCTCGTTTTGGGTGCAGAACTTTTCCATGCACTAGTAACGGTCAGTCTGGTTCATACATGATGCTGGAAGTGAATGGCCTACCGAGTCTTCCAGCGACGCCCCCGATTCCGAAATCATGGCTAGGCGCTTGTTCTTCCTCAACCAGGTGGCGATGGTCGTAAAGGCTTCGACGTTGTCGGTGGTGCATTCGGCAAAGGTGCCCGAGTTGTTCTCGTCGAGGTACTTGTGCAGATCCATGTACAGGTTGTCCTTGGTGCCATCGGGGTTCGAGATGGCGTCGAGGGCGTCGGCACTCCCACTCGACACGAAGGTTTCGGCGCTCGCAAAGTTGGTGCCGGGGAGGAGGATCATGTTGGACTTGGCGCCGGCCTTCCGCACGGCCGTGACGACCTTCTGGCAGGTCTGGGCCCAGAGCTCGATGTCCAGGTCGTGGGGCTCGTTCATGAGGCCGAAGATGACCTTGCTGTTCTTGCCGTACTTCTGGGCGAGATGGACCCAGAGCTGGACAAAGTCGTCGTCCGAGACGTAGTCGTCGTCTGAGACTTCTCCCTGCCCGATGATGCCGTTGTCCCAGCGGCCAAAGTTGTGCACGTCGATCATGCAGTAGGCGCCCGTGTCGAGACAGGCTTGCATGAGCTTGTCGTATTTGCCAAAGTTCGTCTCGTCCAGATCGGCGCCGAGTTTGTGGTTGGTGATGAATTGCCAAGAGGTGGCTTTGTCCCGAGTCAGAAGAGGGATGCTTGCAGGGACCCAGTGAGGGACTCACGGAGGCGGAATACGTTGAAGCCGTCGTCTTCTACAAAGTGCTTCATTTGGCCTGCGCCATCGCCGCCCCCGTATTCTGTCAGGGGGAGCTCGACGGTATCTAGAGGGCAGCTGCCCTGTTGTTTGGGTCAGCGACTGAAACTGGGGAATTGGGGTAGGTCAGAGGCCGTACATCGATATCACAGCCAAGATCAATGCCAGGAATGGCGACGCCCTAAGAGACTGGTCAGTTTGCTGCACTTGGAGGATTCCGGGAGAGGCATCTACACACCAGATACTTGACTCGGCCCAAGGCACCGGAAGCAAGGGCTAGGCCGGTTAATAGACGTGTGACTGTATGCATGGTCTTGAACAGTGTGACGGCTCGCAAACAGCGTCTCTTTGGTAGCAAACAGGGTTGACAAGAGAAGACGGTCGACACAACGGAGGAGAGGGTGGGTGATTAAAGGCGCTCAACCGGCGGAACAAGCGGGACCGAGGAGTAAAGAGCAGAAGAAACGAGTGGCTAAAAGTAGATGGAATACGGCACGGAAGGGCCTAGAGAATAAACTAGTGTAGATTCCTCATGGTCTGGCGATCGGCGGATAGGACGAGACAATACGAAACAGATAGGACCGCTCGTGAAAATTGACGAGGCGCTGGGAGGGACAGAGGCAAAGAACAGTCAGCCCACGGCCAGCTGGAGGCTCAGAGGGACTCAGCCTTCTTTTAACGGTTCGAGAAATTACGGCCTCTCGTGTTCCGTTAGCGTCCAACTGCGGTTCGTATTGAACCCCAGGGAGATGCCCAAAGCAGCCAAGAGCCGTCCTGCTCGGTTGGCTCATGATCTCATCCCGACCAAGGGTCTTTTCGGGGGGTTGAGCCCGCCTAACCGCAAACCGCTTAACGGGACCCTTGGCAAGTGTCAGAGTATTTCAGCACAAAAGTGTCCGTCGAACGCCCCGGATGCACCAGGGCAAATTGTGAGGCTGGGGAAGTCGAGACCAACCCCCGGGATGGGCAGCCCTACGGACTGGGACTAGTTGACGCCTCCAAGGCCTTTGGATTCAGGGACTTTGACACTTGTGGTGATGATGCCTATTTAAATCGGTCACCCCCCCTAGTTCATGTCAGAATGTACCCAGCAAAGCCCGTGCGGGTTTCTCCCTGTCTCAGGTCTGCGAGCTTTAGTTGACTATGTACCTAAAGAGCAAAGACATGCATGCAGCTCATAGGTTAGGTTAGGCTAGACTGGTCCAGACGGAGCCGTCGAGTCAGTATTGATCACCAGGGAGCGAGCATCAACTCTTTCCACCATGGCGGATCCCTCGGAGAATAACAACGACGCCGAGGATTTGACTCGGCTGCCCGCGGTACCCAACCTCGTCGGGCTGTTTAGTTTCTCACTGCCAAAGTCACGTGTCACTGGCCTTGATCGAGGGGAACTCTGCAAGAGGTAAAACTGCCTAGTCTACACCGACGATCGCTTCAACACGGCTGCATTCTCGTCCAACCTATCCCAGTCGTGCGCTTCGAGACACGCCCGTCGGTTCAGCAGCACCGCCGCGCTCGTCCTCTCTCTCAGCTCGGCCTCGTACGCGTCAAGCCCGGCTCTCAAGTCGAGCCCGCCGTTGTAGATGCCGCCCAGCCTCTCGCAAAGCCGGTATGCATCGAGGATCCCGTGATTGGCCGCCTCGCCTCGATACACCGTCATGGCGTGCGCCGCGTCGCCCGCGAGCGTCACCGTGCCCCCGCGGTTGTCCCACTGCAGGCAGGGCCAGTCCTGAACCACCATCTCGCGCATCTCGGAGCCTTGCGGGATCGCGTGCACGGCGTCGCGGAGCACGGCGTCGAACTGTCCCGCCCGCCGCTTCATGTCGGCCAGCCTCGCCGCATCCGTCGCCGCCACGTCGTCGTCGGGCGTCTTCGCCGGCCACGAGATGTTCATCTGCACGCGGTACCGCTCGGCGTCGGTGCCCCTGGTGCCGTTGATGCCCGGCGTCTCGAGCATGCTGACCCAGAGGAAGTTGCCGCTCGCCGGCTGGCAGCCTTGGAACAGCAGAGGGTCGATCCGTCTCAGCGGCGCGACCGCCTCGGCCGTGAAGTCGACGGCGCACCCGACGCACCGCACCGGCAGCGGCACGTTGCGGTACGTCTCGGGGGCCAGGAACTTGCGGGTTCGCGAGTTGCTCCCCTCGGCGCCGACGAGCACAGCGCCCTCGGCCCTGGTGCCGTCCTCGAACAGCGCGACGACGCCGCCGTCATCATCATCATCATCGCCATCGGCGTTCGCAATGCTCGTCAGGCGCTTGCCCCAGTGCACCCGGCCGCTGACCTCGGCCAGCAACACGTTCCGTAGCTTCTCGCGGTTGACCCGCAGCCGCTCGCCGGCCGGGATGCGGAACCGGGGCTCCAGCGTCTCGAGGTTGACCAGGACAATGGCTCCGGGTCCGTGACGGTCGGCGTCGGGATCTACCTGCGCGGCTTTCATCTCTGCAAGCGTCTCTGGCCGCAGGAGCTTCTTCAGGTACGGCAGCACCCAGTGCAGCGTGAGCGCCCAGCCTTGGCCGCGGGCCGAGACGTGCTCGTCGCGCTCGTAGATCTCAAACGGGACACCGGCCTTGAACCTGCGTGAGTACGGGTTCGATACGGTTATACGATGGAAGCGGGGGGCGGGCTCGTATTCATGGTCAAGGAGGGTGCAGTGAATATCACTCACCTCGCTCAGGCCGCAAGCGAGACTCAATCCCACAACTCCAGCGCCGATGATGAGGACGGGCTTGGTCGGCATGATGAGCAGCCTCAGTTGATTGATCTTAGGATTGACGAGGATGCTATTGAGCCCGTCGGATTGATGTAATCACTAGCAGTATCCTGCTCTTGGCGGGCGTTTTTAAAGGAGGGGGATCATCAGTTCCGTCACCGTGATTCCTTGAGTAACGTCCGCAAAACGTGACTCTGACTGTGTTACTCAACCTCGGCGGCCGAACCTGTCACACCCCTCCACCTGATACGGGGTCGTGGGCAAGGCTTCCCTCTGTCGCTATGTCATCGGGCCAAAAACACGAGGTTCTCCAGCCAGGAAGCTTGGCTCCGGTTATCGTCAAGCTGCACGACGGCAACTTTGCCACAGCGTCACTTTCCCGATCGACCTTGAATCTAGAAAATTGAATAGAAATAGATTTTAGATGAGATCTGAGTCGAGAGTAGCACCCACCAACAGACCAGCTAGATGACGAAGACGACGCGGTGGGTAGCATACTGGAGGGCCTGTTTTGTTGCGTCGGTCGCACCAAGCTTGGCAAACAGGCCGAAGTTCCGCATCGGCAGTTGCCAAGAACCATCTACTTCAATACTTCATTCTACTCTCTCTTGGATGACGATTGCCCTCGAACGAAAATTGTCCGGTGCGACACTATTGTGGCGCCCGGATGCTGACGCCGTACAGATCCAGCCACACCATATCGCGGATAGATGCACTATGATCGACATAACATACTTCTAAGCGGTGCGGAGAAGTTGATCAACTCGACGTGCTTCGTCATTCAAATCTAAACAGCACGGATGATTCTGCTTCAGACATCTTGCTACACATCTTGCTCGGTGTGCCCATCACCGTTCCTGAGCCCATTTCTGGGACCCCCATTCTGAGCTCATCACTGCCACCCTTCCGGGAGGATCATAGGAATTCCCAACGGGAGGCCCCTCAAGGCCCCCTTTAGAGTCCATGTCTACTTCTAGGCTGTCTGTATGGGTCGAGAGGGTCCAGGAACGGCTTCGAGCCACGTCGGCCATGCTCGAAGATACGAAAGCAGTCAAGATTCTGGGCCTTTTGGATGTCATGTTTGACATCATCCACACCCTACACACGCAAGACGGATGAAAATATAAGCTTTTCTGACTTAGAGAGCCAGAGAGAAGTCATCCTGTATGTACTATTTGTTACACTTTGCATGTTCTGCACCGAGTTCCCCGGTGGATTCTAGTCTGCGCTTCTGTGAAGATATCTGTGACCAACTTTGCAGCGGTCGTTATCAAGAGGTGGTCTGAAGCCAACAATCAGGAGCCAAATAGAGTCGTCGGAATGTGGATTGGTCTCTACGTCATGCTTGGTCTTTTTTGGGACCCTCGGTCCTTCAGGTGCCGCATGGTGAGCTTATAAAAACCCCAACGCTGCTCTTCAGACTTGGCTGCGTCTCAGGTTTTGCGCTTGTTTCTATTATCTCCAATACAGCGACCAATTTCCACTCGGCCCTTCTTAGGACAACAATTAGGTTCGCTATGAGGTGCGTGGACGGGTTGGAATCAGAAGATGTCACATGCTGACATGCGACGGCTCCTCTGGAGTGGCCGCATGCTAGCACTGTTGAGTTTGTGAATGCGGTTGCTTCATACAGGCAAGTCTCTTGAGGATACTATAAACTTGCATGACAGCTGACGAGATTACAAGCTTGAAGTCCAACCAATACTCCGGGATATCTCCCTCAATATCAAGCCTGGTCAGCATGTTGCCATTTGTGGGCGAACTGGAAGTGGAAATATGTCTCTCATTCTTTTATTCATGCAGATGATCCATGTTCAAAAGGGTCAGGTCTTCATTGATGGAATCGATATCTCCACCCAAGCCAGCTTCTTCCGCAACCAGTCACTTGTGCTGTGTAAAAGGAATGATTGTATCGCTTTGGGCTGCTTGGAGACGTTCCGGGGCACCCTGTGGCGGCGGCAGGACCCAGCTTCCCTTCTGGGCTTAAGCCTACATGGGTAAGAATCGGCCCCTGCCGCGTACTAGACCAGCTTTGAGTAATAGTGTATCACTGGCTTGATAGACTGGGCCCTCCCTTTCCCGCTGCTACGACTTCTCTGGTGTCTTGCACAATAGGATCTCATCAGCCAGCCTCAGACTCTCAGTTCTAGCTAGATAGGGAAGCAGTGCCCTCTTCTCTTCCAACTGATTCGACACTAAACACTTGACGTATGTGATAAGCGAGTGTTCCAGTACAGCAAAGGTTACATTAGGCGCTGTGGCTTATGCTAAGACCACTGCGTCCTCACTCATCGGTTTATCTGTACTAGACATGCCACCGCTTTCATCATTACTGAAATCATTGAGATCTAGACCACCCTAGCTTAGCCAGACAGTAGCTCTGTTTTCGTTTCGCTGGTTTCCCCCCTCAGCCCGCCACGTGTTTATCAATCATTAGACCCATGAACGAACCAGTCGAGGGCCGGCTATGGGCTGGTAGACAATTCTCCTAAGAAATGTTCCCAGAAGGAATGCAAATCGACTAGTTTCACCACGTGGTGAAATCTAGTGTTTCAAGTAGAACAGGATATCGTACGTTGGGCACTGAGACCTTGATGTAGGCGAGGAATTCAGAAGCCTGTGTGTTGCCCCGATGCGGACGAGGATCAACAGACTAAGATAGGGTTCAACTTGTAAGCTGAGTCTATGACGTAAAGCCAGTGATGCCAGCAATGAGGTCGAATGGTTGCCTCTGAAGCTGGAGAATATATGAGGCTACCCAATAAGCACAAACAAGAGAACGGCGGCCCTTCGTCTTCGCCTTCGTACCTATCTTTTTAAAGCAACTACGACCGCAATTCACAATGCCAGGCTGCCTAGAAGGCTACCATGCTGCTGCCTCTCGAATTCTCAAGGACGTAGATCACAATGAATTGCTCGCGGAACTTGGGAAGCAGGTCAGCGATGCTACCAGTGCCTCTCCCGAGAGTCAAATCTTCTACAGTAGCACGAACCCTGCGCCGATCATCACAATGAAAAACGGCCAATTCTCAGCCGTCGCAGCCATGGCGATCGAGAACGGAAAGGTTTTGACGACCGGCAGTCTCGATCAAGTCAAAGCCGCAGCAACCTCAGTCAAGACCCCAACCGACCTCAAAGACAATTGCATCGTCCCCGGCTTTGTTGAGCCTCACGTCCATATCATAACATCAGCGATGCTGGAGGGGTTCCTCCTGAACTGCGACCCTCTCAACGAGTGCACAGGTGGCACGTTCGAGGGGACAATTGCCTATTTGCAGCAGGCGGCCCAGAAACTCGCACAAGGAGAGTGGCTGCTTGGGTATGGCTACGACCCATCTCGCCTGGAACCGTACGAAGGAGCGTTTCGAGATTTGACCATCGACGTGTTTAACGCCAACGGACTCAACGATCATCCGATTTTGATCCTCAACGCATCCGGTCACATCGCCTATGCAAACACCACAGCCCTCAGCGAGGCAAATATACCCGTTACCAAGACCTATAACGGAGTTCTTGTCGAGCCACCAGCATTTCTGCCTGTTATCACGGTAGCACTGACAGCCTATGCACCCACGATACCCAAGGTTAAAGCAGGCTTCGTCACACTCTTGGACAAATGGAGCCGCAAGGGCTTCACCACAGTCTTCGATGCAGGTGTCGGAAACAACGCGCCCGACAATCCAATTGAAGACGCCAACACACTGTACGGATTAACGAGCTGGGCTCCGCTACGGATAGCTGGGGCAGCTGCGGACCTGACGCCAGGTATGGCAGTTAAGATCGTCGGAGACCAGGAGATGCCAACCGGTGGTGCCACGAGTTTGAAGATCAAGACCATCAAGCTTTGGATGGACGGCTCAACGCAGGGGTTCACCGGGGCTCTCGAAGAAAAGTATGAGCTGGACATGCTGCCAACCTACTTTCGAAATGCACCATATGGCTGGGCGGGCTGGGAGGTTAATGATAACGGCCATATCACACCAGCGTCGGACAACGATATTTACACGGAGATGCAGAAGTGGGCGTCCCTGGGCTACCAGCTGATGGTTCACGTCAACGGAGACTGCGCGTCCGAAGTTGTCATGGATGCTTTCGAAAAGTTGCAGACTCCAAATCCGAACTTACGACATCGAATGGAGCATTTCACCGTTACCAGACCGGAACAAGTCCAACGGGCCGCCAGGCTGAATCTCAACGTCAGCCACACCATTGGACACGTCAAGTACTGGGGCCATACCTTCAAAAAGTACATTCTTGGAGACGGCAGAGCGGAACGAATTGACCCAGTCCACGACGACGTGGAAAACGGCCTTGTTTACTCGCTTCACAGTGACTCCCCCGTGTCACAAGCGGATGGCCTGTCTTATGTTAGGACGGCCACGACCAGGCTGATGTATATCGAGAAGTCTAACAAGCCCGAGCACGTACTTGGGCCGGGTCAAAGAGTCAGCGTTGAAGAGGCTTTGGCGGGCATCACCATCAACCCAGCACGTCAAACACTCCTGGATGATGAGATTGGAACGCTTGAACAAGGAAAGAGCGCTGACTTCGTTGTGTTAAAGAAGGACATTGCATCGCCCTCGATCGATGCGTCGGAGATCAGTAGTGACTGGGTGCTAGAGACGTGGTTCCAAGGTCGCAAGATGTATTAGATCTGCTTGTTTGGTCTCTATATTAGAATTTTGTTTAATAGAAGGTGCTAGTTGGATCAAGTTTTGCCTCTTGAAGCCAGTCTGCCCGATCATCCATCCTGTAGATGCAAAGTGCGTCGACCCAAAGGTACTAGGAACCTAGAGTTCCAGGAAGTCACAGGGACTCAAATACTAACACATACTTGTTGTCTAAGCGCCTATGATCTTTTCTAGATACCGAAGCCAGTTCTCCCCAAGGACCTTTTTCATCTTCTCCTCTCCCCATCCCTTCCTTGCCATTGAAACCGCTAGTTGGGGCCGATCTGCGAGCTTGCCCAAGGGCTTGACGACCTTCTGGCTACCCCAAGGAGTGAGTTGCCTGGCATAGCCCTTGTCTTTGTTGCACCAGGCCATAAAGTCACTTGGCCGCCCGTGATCCTCGCTCGCATCCGAGCCCACGCCCACCAAGTCCTCGCCGACGAGACTGATGACATAGTCTAGAGCATCGACGTAGTCGTCGATGGTGCTGTCGTTGCCCTTGGCCATATGAGGGCCGAACTGGCTCAGGCCGATGAAGCCGCCTTTGGAGCCCAGCAGCTTGATCAAGCGGTCATCCTTGTTGCGAGGGTGCTGTTTCAAGCCGCCAGGTAGGATGTGAGAGAAGCACGGGGGCTTCCCAGCCGGGGCATAGTTGATGGCATCCTCGGAAGTCTGGGGGCCGACGTGGCTCAAATCGCAAACGATGCCCAACTTGGCCATCTCGTCGACAACTTGCTGCCCAAACCCCGTCAGGCCGGAGTCCTTGAGCTCCGTGTACCCGGCGCCGCTGTAGTTTTGCGTATTGTACGTGAGCTGCATCTTGCGCACGCCCAGGTCGCGGAACACGCGCAGGTAAGGGAGCTGGTCCTCGATGCCGGCCGTGTTCTGCCAGCTCAGGAGCACGGCGGTGCGGCCGGACTTCTTGGCCTCGCGGATGTCCTTGACCGAGTGTGCCTGGACGATGAGGTCTGAATGCTCCTCGAACCACTCCTTCCACTGGACCACGTTGGCGAGGCTGCCGCGGAGGCCTTCCCAGAGGCCGCATGTGCAGGAAACGCCCGTGATGCCACCGGCGTGCCAGGCCTCGAAGATGTCGCGGGACCAGTTGCAAATGTTCAGTCCGTCGAAGTGGATGGCTGACTGGTAGATGACCAGGGCTTCCTGCTCGGTAGGCATGACGAGTCAAGTAGGATAACACACGGTCCAAGTGTTTGGGTGAGGGAACGAGGTCGGGGAAGAGCCTAGTGAGACCGTCATATGTATAAGTTAGTTGAGCACTCACTCGGTCCAAGTCTCCGAAAAGCTGGAAACCTGTTAGTAGACAAACCGGGTTATTCCCGCTCATACTAACTGAAGCAGGCTACAAATTCAGAGTTCCACCGTGCCAGTCGGAGAGGGCCCGAGGCGTTTCTTACTGCTTCAGGCAATAGCACGCGGGCTCGCTCCGCCTCCAAGGATCGGTGGGTTCCATGAGCTTGGAGATCCATTCATGGGAATGCCAGTGATTGGGCCTGGCCCATCTCGTCGCCATCGCCATCGTCAATCACGTTCTCGTGGCTGTGTGGGGCTGGCTTGACTCGCGAAAGATAGTGAACTGATGGCCGTGTACTTAAGGATGCCATGCGCAATGGAGGCGAGATGCTGAGGTTACACTGAGATAGACATCCTCTTCTCCCGCTTTCTGCTGCGGTTCATACTGTCACGGTCAAGGTTGTCCGGCTCGACACCGTCGCCACAATGGAGACTTCTCCGACCGCAAGCAACCGCCTGAGCCAGGAGTTGACAGGTCACAAACATGCAGACGTCAACGAGACGACGACGAGCGATGAAGAGTCTCGTCCACAGCACGAGCGTCGGTCGCTGAAGCGACGGATTCTCACTGTCCTGTGGGACACGTTTGATAAATCGCCCGAGGAACGCAAGCTCATCGCCAAACTCGACTGGTGGATATTGTCATATTGCTGCATCGCCTACTTTGTCAAATACCTGGACCAGACCAATGTGAGTGGGAACTCCTGCTCGACCGGCTACAGGAGAGAGCAATCATCTGCGGGAAAAACAGTCGAGCTGACGAACCACGGTGCAGGTCAGCAATGCATACGTCTCCGGCATGAAGGAAGATCTCGAGATGAGCGGAAACGACCTCAACTACCTCAGCACCTTCTGGACGGTCGGGTACATCGTCGGCCAGCTGCCCTCTCAAATCATCATCACCAAGATCCGTCCTTCCATATGGCTGCCGACGGCCGAGCTCATCTGGAGCTTCATCGTCATCGGCATGGCAGGCGCCAAGGACGTCAAGACGCTCTGCGGGCTCCGGTTCGTTGTCGGCCTGCTCGAGGCTTCGGCGTATCCCGGCGTGATGACGCTCCTGGGCAGTTGGTATACTCCCATGGAGTTGGGCAAGCGAGCTTGTATCTTCCAGGCGTCCTCCAGTGCTGCGCAGATGTTTTCGGGGTGGGTTGTCCTTCCGGAGGAATCTGGCCTTTGCTTACACGCCGAATAGATACCTTCAAGCCGCTCTTTACTCCGGCATGGACGGACGCAGTGGGCTTAGGGCCTGGCAATGGCTCTTTGTCTTTGACGGTAAGACAGCTCGATTTCTTGCCGTGATAGGTTGTTGACCCGATCAGGTATCATCGGCATCCCGGTCTGTCTATACGGATACTGGGCTCTCCCCGACTCCCCGAGCTCCTCCAGGGCGTACTGGCTGAAGCCCGACGACCTCCAAATGGCCAACGACCGGATGCTGCAACACGGTCGCGCTCCGATGAAGAAGCTCACGTGGAAGATCATCCGCCGCGTCCTTTCAACCTGGCACGTCTACATGTTCTGCGCCATCTTCATCGCCCACGTCCTCGGCATCAAGATCTACTCGTACTTCAACCTCTGGCTCAAGGCCACGGGCCGGTGGAGCACGGAGGAAGTCAACATCATTCCCAGCGCCGGCTACGGACTCCAGATCGTCTGCACGCTCAGTTACGCCTGGATTTCAGACGCCATTGGGCTGCGGTGGCCGCTCATCGTCGGAGCTTGCGTGGTGTCCATGATCGGCACCATCATCCTCTCGGTGTGGCCGGAACACAACCAAGCTGCCATGATGGCTGGCTGGCTGCTCACGTTTTGCGAAACCGGCGCTGGTGCTCTGATCATCACCTGGATCAACGAGCTCCTGTCGTACTCGGCCGAGCATCGTGCGCTTGTCATTGGTGTTGTGGAAACTGCCGCCTTCACGTTTCAAGCTTGGGTGCCTCTGATCATTTACGACACGGGCGACGCGCCGCATTTCCCTATCGGGTACGAGATGGCGACTATGTTTTTTGCACTTGAAATTGTCCTCTGTCTGGCGATTCTGTACCTATCCAAGGCCTACCCTGCCGCTTAGTTGTAGTTGCGGCGATGGACTAACCCGTGCTTTATATACTTGTATGTAACCTTGACAGTCGCCCCTCGACCTAATCGATGCGTGTTTTGCTGGCTTTGACAATTGGTGGAATGCACGATGTACGCCAGAGCGCTCGGTTATCGGCTAACACGGAATGGATTGAACAGGGGATTGTGTCCCTTTCCATTTCTGTCTCCGTATATGCGTGAGAGCTGAGAGACTATGCTGAGAAGACGAGCCGGACTTTGACACCGTCTTCTGGAAGTGCCCAGATGAGTAATTGTTCGTGGGCAGGGAGAGGAAGGTTCACAGGCACTCTATTATCCTAGGAGAAATAAGTGTTACAGACACATTTGTAGCGAGAGAGATGAGAGGATCAGAAGAACGGATCACTGCCCCTTGGGAGTTGGCAGAAGCATAGGATGGCCGAATTCAGATTCTGTTTCAATCATCAGTCAAGGTATAGGTTAGGCAAGCACTTGTTAAGAATATCTGCTATTATCCATGGCGAAAATCAGTATAATCCAGCGTTGACTTGACAAAAACCCCCAATTTCTTCATCTTACTCGACTTATCTGAAGCTTAATCAAACAGGGACGCTGGTTTCTTCCTCCCACACCAACCATATTGTTTTTCAACGTGTTGTAAAGTCATAGCCGCAGTTCTCTTCCCTTTGAGTTCACCGTTGAGCGTGTTTCAGGATATACGAGGTTACCGTGCAAGGCGTGTTATTCTTAGAGACTTGTAGCAGATTCTGTCTTCTTTTGGCTGCCCATCTTCTGACTTGATAATCTTACGCAATATCACACCGTTTTTTTACTCTCTTTCTTTTCGGACACTGTGCGTCAGGTTCTCGGATACCCGGTTTTATTTCAAACTCACGAGGCAGCCGGACGCCCTCATGAGAATTTAGAAATCAAAGAATGGGATCTGAAATTGCCTGTACTCGCTGTACTTGGAACCAAATCGATATTGATTTCTCGTTTTCACCCGCATGCCGTTAAATCCTACGCCATTAAGTCAATTGGAGCACATATCAAGATCGACATGCCTAGGTGGATGCTTTTCTCCTTCTATTCTTCATACTCATAAAACCTCAGCGGCTGTGCCGTCCCAAAGTATGTTGTGAGAGATTTCGCGTGAAGGATGCAGGATCAAGGTATTCATCACACAGCCCTGGCGTGCTAAATCAGGCTGATACGGTGTGATGTCTGAACGTAATTTTCCAGATGCTTGCACCCTCTGTGAATACTCCGTTGCGATATTCCGGGCTTGAGGGTATCGGTGGAGACGTCGATAAACCCCTTTCCGCACGGAACGGCGATAAAGCCCGAGGCTTTCATGGCATCGTTGGAAAGAATGGGCTGCTATTTTGAGAAAACCCTTACTCGTATCATGCAATGTGCTCCATTGAACGCGTCACCTGTTGCCAAAAGGGCCAGTCCTCATCTGAACTCTCAGTCTCCCAGCAGCATCTCCATGATATTCACGGGTTGGTTGCTAGCCACATTGGGTGTTGCGTGCCATGGATATCCACCACTGGCTGCCAAACATCGCCAAGCAATTCAATATGCAGGGCACGATGGAGACGTTCGTATTCCCACGGTCCCGAGAGTCCGGATCGGCCAAGACGTCAAAGGTTCAGCGGCACGCGGGGAAACGCCAGGCCACCAATCGGTTCCCTGCGATTCTTCCCACAAGAGCCGTCCGAAAGAAGCTTCAGCAATAACCGTTTGCTGGGCTGGGCGAAGAATGGTGTGTTTCCGAGCCGTGGTGAAACCCGGTAACGAGCCTTAGCTTGCCGTGTTAGCCGTTGCAGGGGTGTCGCTAAATAGACCGGCCGGGCTGCTCCCCGCGGCTGATGCCGAAATTCAAGGAATCTACGGGGATCCGCTTCTGATCACTTTTGATCGATTCGCTTAGTGCCGGGCGGACCGAGATTTCCCGTTGCGGCCTTGTACGCCGTGGTTCGTCGAGTAGTAGATGCGAACTACTGCGATGGCTGCCGGCACCATCACGTCGGTCGAGATGTTTAAAGGGGGGGGGGGGGATACGAGTAAACAAGTCCGAAACAGTATATAACGTGCGTGCTTGGCAGCGTGGTTTAGACTTGGAAACCAGCTCGACTCAGTCTTTCTTCATTCGTTCTTCATTCATTCTTCATTCTTCAACACTCTCTTCAAACGCTCTCTTCAAACGCTCTCTTCAAACGCTCACACTCTTTTCGTCTTTCACAGGAACAACAAAACTATTTGACATAGTTTCACCCCACTTACACAACTCAACAGCCATGCATTCCGTCTTCGTCGTCCTCGGGGCTCTGGCCTCGTCTGTCCTGGCCTCGCCCATCGTGGCCCCCCGTGCCAGCTGCACCTTCACCGACGCCGCCACGGCCATCAAGAACAAGGCCAGCTGCTCGACCATCACCCTCAAGGACATCGCCGTCCCCGCCGGAACCACGCTGGACCTCACCAAGCTGACCACCGGCACTCACGTCATCTTCCAGGGCAAGACCACCTTCGGCTACAAGGAGTGGGAAGGCCCCCTGATCTCCTTCACCGGCTCCAACCTCCTCATCGAGGGAGCCTCCGGCCACTCCATCGACTGCCAGGGCCAGCGCTGGTGGGACTCCAAGGGCAGCAACGGCGGCAAGACCAAGCCCAAGTTCTTCAGCGCCCACTCGCTCAAGAACTCCAACATCAAGAACCTCAACGTCCTCAACACCCCCGTCCAGGCCTTCAGCATCAACAGCGCCACCAACCTCGGCCTCTACGACGTCACCCTGGACAACTCGCTCGGCGACAGCAAGGGCGGCCACAACACCGACGCCTTCGATGTCGGCTCCTCCACCGGCGTCTACATCTCCGGCGCCGTCGTCAAGAACCAGGACGACTGCCTCGCCATCAACTCCGGCACCAACATCACCTTCACGGGCGGAAGCTGCTCCGGCGGCCACGGCCTGTCCATCGGCTCCGTCGGCGGCCGCAGTGACAACGTTGTCAAGACGGTCCGCATCCTGAACTCCAAGATCTCCGACTCGGACAACGGCGTCCGCATCAAGACCGTCTCCGGCGCCACCGGCTCCGTCTCCGACGTCAAGTACGACACCATCACCCTGTCCAACATCGCCAAGTACGGCATCGTTATCGAGCAGGACTACGAGAACGGCAGCCCTACTGGCACCCCTACTTCCGGCGTCCCCATCACCGACGTCACCATCAACAAGGTCACCGGCTCCGTCGCCTCCTCCGGCACCGACATCTACATCCTTTGCGCCTCGTGCAAGAACTGGACCTGGACCGGAAACAAGGTCACCGGCGGAAAGGCCTCCTCCAAATGCAAGGGCATCCCCAGCGGCGCCTCTTGCTAAGCTGTCGACTTGACCGTGCTGGCCGCGAACAGGACGACCGGCTGGGATCGGGGCGGAGCTGGCTCTCATTAGTTGTTTGTACAGTGCCGTATTTGAAATCCGGCATTTCTTAACTTATTAACCTCATTTTCTATCTTTCTCGTCGGCCCGGCCTTGGTATTAGCAATTCTAAAGAGGTTGGGAGGGCGAGTAATTGGGGAGCGGCGACGCGACATTGGCACATTATCCAGATGTCGAGACCAGACATGTAACCAGTTTCATGAAGTACATAGTTGTGTTATATGATTCCCTCTTTAATCTGAATCCTTTTGTGCAATCTCTAAACGCTATAGAGTCTTGCCTGTGAATAATCCATCAGTTAACCGGGATAAAGAGAAAGCAGTGGCGCTATACTTCCATCGTTTAACTTGTTCATCGCTCCATTGCCTATGAATAGTAGGCCTGCTGGTTAGCCGACGACCCGTAGACTGCCTTTCTGAGCGGGTCCTCAAACACGTTTCGGATCTCATCCAGGTTGAGACCGGCATTGAGCGCCAGCTGGAGCATGATCCTAGCCTGCTCCGCGCCGACGTAGGATGAGTAAAAGCTGGACGGTAAGTTAGGATGTGTTCCTGTCAGATAGGCCACGGGTCAATCTAAACATACATGGCACCTGGGAATCTTCCAGGGACTCCTGTGCCCGTCACAGGACGAGCCACAGCAACAATCGGGACCCCCTTGGCAAAGAGATCTGCAGCAGCTTGTTGAGCACTGGGGCTAACTTGAGCTGCACCAGGACCCAGAAGAACGAGACCTCTGAAGTAAGAGTGAGCAGAACAAAATTTCGAAATTCTCTTGACAGGAATTACTTACTTGGCTCCGTTGGCAACCGCGGCATACATCAATGATGCGTCGAAACCCTCTGACATTCGATCAGTACGCAAGCTATCAACTCTCTCGTTCTGTTTTTTCATTACTCACGGTGACCATAGAGTACAATGACAGAAGACAGTTCCGTAGTATTTGTAATGTCAAAGTAAGGTCGACCAGTCGGGTAGCCGGCATCGAAGTAGTAAAAAGGTTGCCCTGCGAGAAAAGCGCCGAGGTTTCCTTGCTCGAGGGATTTGAAAGTGTCGGGCGTGTTGGCGTTCAGCTTGGTGGAGTAGAAGATCGACGTGATCCTAGGAACTTTTTAGTCCCACGAGTTCACGCGTTTGCTTCTGCTTCGCTCACCTGTCGTTGAAGGCAATGAGACCTCCGCGGTTGCGTGAAGCCGGCGAAACCGCAGCGGCTACAGCTTGGTAGAAGTTGGATCTTCCATCAGGAGAAACGTAGCTGTCCGGCCGCATAGCCCCAGTGGCAATAAACGGCTTCGAGCAGTTGAATGTCAAGTCCACGCCAAAGGCCTGCAAGACGTCAGCAACTGGCAAACAACCGTCTCCGAAGCACTGACCGTTTCTTCCAGCGTGTTTGTTCCATGGAACATGATGGCGCCAACAATGTCGGATCCCTCGGCGCAGAGTTGTCGGTTGGCGTGCTGGCTGATGTTGAGATACAGCGACGAGTTCAACCCGGAGCTGCCGCCGGAGACTTCGAAGTTCACCACAGCCAACTGAGCAACGTCTAACACTTCGGAGACATTTCCAATCAGCTCTTGGGGCGTCGGTCCCACCCCAGCGCCGTAGTTGACGTTGTCCAGTCGGCTATAGTTTGAGGCGGACAGGATAGTGCCCCTTGCGCTATAGATACTACCATGGCGTTAATCAAATGTCAAGGACTTGAAGAGCGGGAAACCACTTACACGACTTTGGGCAAGGATGCGTTGGTAGAGATCCAGTCTAGGCCCTTGTCAAAACTGGCTTGCACCAGTGGCAGCGCGAGAGTGCCTAGTGCCAGGGCCCGCGCCGTGTTGGTGAAGAGTTGGGACAACATTTTGATAGGCGTCGGAGAGATGGAGCCAAGGTTACAGATAAAGCAGCTAGAGTACTCGGTCTCATCTTTCAGAACCACTGATAGCTTGGCAAGAAACAGGCTCATTTATACCCTCCAGCCCATCGACCCTCCCTCCGCTTTTCGCTCCCAGATCAAAGCCCGAGATATCAAAAGTCTCTTGGCACTTACGACCGACCATTCCTGATGGCGGCGTCGCAGCGGGATAAACCCCCCCGGTTTCCACTCCCTTATCTGCCCCTCCAGTTGACAAACTGCTAGTGTCCTCCGAGTTCTGTCGTCCTCGGCCCAAGACGGGAATAGCAGCACAAGTGTCCCGGGCATCGTATCATCGATAACCGAGTGAGAGAAACACAAAGGCATTTACCTAAGATGTCACCATCGATAGCATATCGTGCTCTAGCGGAGAAACGTAATGGGCGTGGCTGGGGAAGTCCAATCAGTCGGTGAGAGTGCGGGGAAGTGTTCGTCCTAGGACCATCTTTATCTTCAACCCTGTTCACGCACAACGTTGAAGACTTGTGGGGCTTCGTCGGCAGTCGGAGTCAAATATCAATGTCCGCATCTTCTTTGGTCTACAGACCATGGGACTAAGCTAGACGAGTGAGCTTATCCGAAGAAACCGATCGGCTGTCGGAAAGAATGTCCGATTCGGCGTCCCTTATGCGATGACTCTGCTTTGCATGATTGGTCTGGGACGCTTTTCAAGTTCGACGTGTTCATCATGAACTGTTGGCTATATCGTATTCATAAGGTACTAGCCGTACAAGACCTCCAGATTGCTCAACTCGCTTCCCGTTGGGCTTCCATATCAGCTAGGAGGTCATAAGGAAAGCCCCTCTTAGCTTCAACCCCTAGCTCGATGTCGCTTCCCTTCACTACAGACGAGAAGGACCATTTACCTGAACCGACTGACTCAATCTTGGACCCTTCCAAACCCGGCAGGACAACCTCCATCGTCGTGGTTGGAGGAACAATGACCTCAAGGTCAAAATTGAATAGCCCATCCTTCTCCTCGGTAACCGACCAACTGCTTGATACCTTGCCATATGGAGTAACATGCTCTGCTGCTGCAGACCTAAAGCCTCCACCAAGAACAGGCTCGACCTTGGATGTCTTCCAGCCTGGACTCAGGCGTTGCAGACCCGCAAGACGCTCGACCATAAATTTGGCGACAGCACCAAAGGCATAGTGGTTGAAGGACGTCATCTCACCAGGGTTGATGGACCCATCCGGCATCGTGCTGTCCCAGCGCTCCCATATAGTTGTGGCGCCCATCGATATCGGGTACAGCCAAGAAGGGCACTTCTCATTCAGAAGCATTTTATACGCCACATCGGCATGGCCTGTCTTTGTAAGGGCCTCACAGACAAAGGGTGTTCCTGCAAATCCGGTACCAATCTTGAAAGAATTGCTTCGAACGACATCTGCGAGACGGTCACCTGCCCTCTTCACTTGCTGTGGCGAGAGGAGATCGAAACAGATGGCAAGCGAGTAGGCTGTCTGCGAGTCCGACACAACTCGCCCGTTTCCGCTGACATACTCCTCTGTGAACTCTTTCCGCGCATTCTCAGCTTGGACATGATACTTGGCTGCGTCGTCTGTTCGGCCAAGCAGCTTTGCAGTGTGAGCGACCAAGTCCAGAGACTTGATGAGGAACGCGTTGGCAACCAGAGGGGGATCAGTCACTGCTTTAAATGGCTCATCGGGAGGTGCATTCGGGTCAAGCCAGTCCTGTTTCCATGGTCAATTCAGCACACCCTAAGCATTTGCGGAACACTCACGGCCAGTTGGAACGACTTGAAGTCCCACAAATGCGTGCAGCCCGATTCGTTCCGCGGTATCACAGCCAACCAAGTCGCCATGGACTCGTACTGCTGGGAGAGAATCACGGTATCTCCAGTCTCTTCCCAAAGAGCCCAAGGGGCCAAGACTGTCACGTCGTGCCAGATGGCCCCAGGCCAGACGTTGCCCCAGAAGAAATCTCCTTGAAGCACGTTGGGACAGACCATAGGAGGAATGCCGCCTTGTGCCTTTTGGTCGAATGCCACATCTCTAAGCCAGTCCCGAAGAACACCAAAGCAACCGTACAAGAAGGTGGCTGTGGGCGCGAAGAGGGCAAGGTCTCCAGTCCAGCCAAGACGTTCATCGCGCTGAGGGCAATCTGTGGGCAACGACAGGAAATTGCCCCTCATGCTCCATTTTGTGTTTGAGAACAGTTTGTTCACCTTTGGATCGGAGCAGGAGAAGAATCCAGTCTCTTCCATGTCGGTGTTGCAAACAACGGCTTCGAAAGCATCAAAGATATCGATGTTGTCAGACGGCCAGTTGTCGATCTGAGCATAACGAAAACCATGGAATGTAAATCGTGGCTCGTACACCTCTCCAGACTCGTCCCCTCGCAGAACGTATGTATCGCGAGCTTTGCAGACTCGGAGCGGTCGGGTCCCCAGCTCTCCATTCTCGAGGACCTCGGCGTGCGACAGAGTTAGGCGATGGCCTCGGGGACCTTTGACCTTCTTGACTCGCAGATATCCCACAAGATTTTGTCCAAAGTCAAGTATGATCTTTCCTGATGGTGTCGTGATCTTCTCGATAGGCTGCACAGTGTCGAGACGCCTCGCGTGTTCCTTGAAACCGGCGATGAGGGCGACGCTATCAGGGAGTGAAGGCAATTCTTCGACCCCCTTCCAGTTCTTCAACTCGGCACCCGGGCTAGACCAGCCATGAATTTCAGCCGTAGCGTCGTATGTTTCGCCGTCGTATATCTCAGCGAGGCGGATCGGCCCTTGAATAGCGGTCCAGGTGTCATCGGTGCAGACGGTATGGCTCGTCCCATCACGATACTGAATTTCGAGCTGTGCCAACACGCTGGTGCGAGATCCGTACAGGTTCCGATGGCCACCGCCAAAACTCAACCTGCCTTTATACCAGCCCTCGGCGACTCGAAAACCGACGCAGTTAGCCTGAGATGACAGGAGACGGGTGACGTCGTACGTTTGATACTGCAACTGTCCAGCGTAGGCAGTCCAGCCCGGGGCGAGGAAATAGTCGCCAACGCGTTTTCCATTAATCTCAGCTTCGTAAACTCCTTGTGCCGTCACATAGAGGCGCGCGGAGAGAACGTTGTCGCCAACGGTAAATTCCTTTCGGAACAGGTCTTCAGGCTGTGGTTTTTCCACGTCGACTTCTGACCACGGGGCTGTGATAAGCTTGCTTGCCCAGTCCTGTCGACTGAGAAGTCCGAGTTCTAGAAATGCCGGTTCGCTCCATGGAAGGAAGTTGGTCTGGCTGTCTCCGCGAGCTCGGACACGAACAGAATATCTCTTTCTTGATGTGAGAGGTTCAGTCCCCGGCCAGGGAACAAGGTGAGACTCCCCGGATGAGACCGAGGTCGAGGATAGTTTGACTTGATCAGAGCCTCTGACTTCGCTCAACTCGATTTCGTACTCAGCTTGCACGAAGTTCGGAGGCACGTTGGAAAACCGCCAGGAGACTCGAGGGCTTGTCTCGTGGACGCCGAGGGTGTTCCCTGGACGGTAATGTTCGAAGCGAACGTCAACGACGGAAGGGGAAGGGGAAGGGCCCGTCATGTTGTCGCTTACTCGAGAGGAGTTGTCTCGGTAGAACAAGAGCAAGAGTGTCGGAACTCAACAGGCCATCTTGCCAATATCTCGACTCTCTCCAGATGAGACCGTCGTTGGATGATTATGTACCCGGTGGATCGGGTCAACAGCGGCCGAAGCCCCATTGAGGGGTAATAAGTGCTGGTGCGTCGCTGAGTCGATGGTTCGTCACCCGCGAGAAGCTTCCCTTCCGACATTCAGCCGTCGAGTGGGTGTAGTGGGGGCTCCCCTTTCACTAGGTTAACTTGAGTTAGCTGAGGCTTGCAGGCATTAATCGTGTAGATCCGGCCTTCCGTCTCCTTCGCGTGCCAATACCCCGAAGCCATCACCATGCCCTGCTTTCTCCTCTTGGAAGCCGGCCAAGCCCGCTATCAATCTATCAACTCCAAGACAAAACTCAAGAGTCAAGCACGATGATGTTGTTTCCAATTCCAAGGCTGGGATCAAACCATCGCAGCTCCGGTTATGCTAACCAACTTGGCAATCACTACGGCCTCGTCACAGCTTCCATGCAAGCCACTGGGTAAATATGCATGGTTTGTACAAACATATAGTTTTGTCAATTATAGCTGGCCAGGAAAAGGCTTGACGTACAATCAGCCTAGACTATTATCTGATGAAATCATGGCATTCCAGTCCATCGTTTCAGTACTCTATAGAGGTTCTACCTTGCGTTCAACAAGATGGCTGGCATTCAGACCACATGCTTCATGGTTCCAGATATGCTCCAGGTTAAGCTTGACAACACCAGACGCTTAGCCGCCTCTCCTTGTTAAACCAAAAGAATGAGATCAGGGCAAACAGACCTAATACAGTGACACGCGCGCGGCTTGCTGTTTTGTGGATATGCGCGCGCAGTCTCCAATCGCACAACAAGCTAAAAGTCGCAAGGCCTTCAGGGATTCAGCCGCAGCCTACGTGGCAAACTGACAGCTCATCTCATCATCCCTGCAGTGCTCGTGAAAGCTAAGCGCCGGCGCTCTGGGAACCTGCATACATCTTGATCGAAACGTTTATGCGATTGGCCCAAGTCGCTGGCTGTTGGTTGTTGGTTGTACCTGGCATCGTGCGACACTCAGCGTGGACGCCTTGACGGCTGAACGATGGATCTCCATGCGCAAAAAACCTCATGTTCCTCCTCCTTTACTTCATCTCCTTCCTCTTCGGGGTCGTCTACTTCTTCTTCTTCTTCTGGTTCTTCTCATTCTTTCGATACTCAAATCTCGGCTGCTCTTCTCACCAAGGAAACCATGGCTGATCCCTTTGGGATCATCGGCGTCGTCGGCATCGCTGCGAAAATCCTCACCACCCTTATCGATCTGGGGCTCGACTGGAAAGACGCACCCGATGACGCTCGAAGCTTCATGAGCCTGCTTCAGGCTATGAAAACAATCCTTTCCGAGACCAACATGAACTTGGTCACCAACCCAAGCTTCGTGGATGCTTTTCAGGGCCGCCATTCCACTGTTCTCTCGCAACTCGGATCAACATCTCAGCAGACAAGCACCCAGCAAATGGTGTCGATGTGCTATAACGAACTGGACGAACTACTGAGAGACCTAGAAAAGCGTTCCAAAGGCCATCGCATGGGCTGGGAACGGATCAAAGGGGCATTTCTTTCCAAGAGGACGAAAGAAGCAGTTGAAAGTCTCCATCGCCAGTGCCAACTCCTGAACGAGCTTGTGGCAATTGATTCCATTGCGCTTGCGGCCGAAACGCATCGCGTAGCTCGCAACATCAAGCAAGAGCAGAAAGTGATGCATGGCGAAATCGTTCAAGTCCGTGACCATCAAGTTTCACAGGAAACCGCCAGAAACCGCCAAGCCATTCTTGAGTGGCTAACTCCGGTCAGCTACAATGCCCAACAGCAAGATTTCATAGCTCGGAGACAGCCAGGGACTGGACAATGGCTTTTGGATTCGCAGGAGTATCAGGCTTGGTCAAATACCAGCCAGCAAACCTTGTTCTGTCCTGGTATTCCAGGCGCGGGCAAAACCATTCTCACGTCAGTCGTTGTGGAAAACCTCATCGAAAGACGTGAAGCAGACTCCAGAATTGGGGTTGCGTTCATATACTGCAACTACCAACGCCAAGACAGCCAAAAGTTCGACGATTTGCTTGCAAGCCTATTGAAACAACTCAGTCAGGGAAAGCCTTCCATTCCTGACGCTTTGCAATCCCTTCATGACAAACACAAGCACGTGGACACCAGGCCGACATCCAGTGAGCTATCCAAAACACTTCAATATGTCTTGTCACAGTATCCGGAGAGCTACATCGCCATTGATGCACTCGACGAGTGTAAAGTAGGTGATCGAAGGAAACTCCTTGTCGAGCTTAGCAAAATCCAGGCCACTTCGACGACGAATATCTTTGCAACTTCGAGGGAGATTCCAGACATATTGGGCCACTTTGAATCCAGCCCTTCACTTGAGGTTCGTGCAAGTCGACAAGATGTGGAGACATATATACTCCATAACATGGCACAACTCCAGAGCGCCGTCCAAGTGAACCCAAAACTACAAGAAGAGATCAAGTCTTCCATCTCGGGCGCAGTTGATGGAATGTAAGTTTTACCCGTCCCATGAAAGTGACGCGCTGATCTTCTTCCAGGTTTCTGCTCGCAAAGCTCTATCTCGATTCGCTAGAAGACATCTTCAGTGCCAAGATGATACGAAAAGCATTGGCCAACATGCAGAAACAGAGCCAAGAATCCAGTGAGAAAGAAAGAGCCAAGGTATTAGCCCATGCGTATGACGGAGTCATGGAGCGCATCAACGACCAGAAGTCGGGTTCCAAGACTGTTGCTTTACAAGTCCTGTCCTGGATCACGTCGACGAATCGGCCATTGAGCATCATCGAACTACAGCATGCGCTTGCGGTGGAGGTCGAGGCTGCAGAGTTTGACGAAGAAAACATTTTGCCGATCAAAGATATGGTCTCTGTTTGCGCTGGGTTGGTTACTGTTGATGAAAAGAGCCAGATCATCCGCTTAGTGCATTACACAACGCAAGAATACCTCCGACAAACACGAGATGCATGGAGCCCAGATGCTGATGCTACTATTGCAAGCGCCTGCATAGCTTATCTCTCCTTTGATGCATTTGAATCCGACGTTGCTGAAGACGGATGGCCCTCCGAGGAGCTAGATCAAGCATTTTCCGCACATCCCTTCTATGAATACGCGGCTCTGAACTGGGGGAAACATGCACAGGATGCTCCGAATGTCTACCAAGAGGTGAACACGTTTCTCCAGTCCGGCAACAAAGTGAAATCATCGTGTGAGCCCCTGAGAGGGGCTTTCGAGTGGGTTTGGGGGAATGGCCTACATGTAGCGTCATGGTTCGGCATTCAACAGGCAGCAGACGAGCTATGGGCCGAGGACTTGCTCGAGTCCACAGACACCGACGGCGGAACACCACTTTCGTGGGCAGCAGAAAATGGACAAGAAGGGATGGTAAAGCGTCTACTCGAGAAGGGCGCCAGAGTTGACTCCCCTCCCTCTTCGGAAGCAAGCCCGTTGTTACTCGCAGTTAAGCACAGACAATACGAAATCATCAAGCTACTGCTCAAAGACAAGGCCGACCCAAGCCGGGAAAACAAATCCGGGCGCACACCACTAAGCCAGGCTCCGGACAAGGATGTCATCCAGCTTCTTCTGAATGCAGGGGTTGAGCCAAACCAGAAAGACAAAGATGGGTACACACAGCTAAACTGGCCCATGGACGTGGATGCAGTCAAGCTGTTACTGAAAGCAGGAGCTGACCCAAGCCTGGAAGCGAAAGATGGGTTAACCCCACTTGCGAAAGCCGCGAAATCAGGTCACGAGAGTGTCCTCAAGCTGCTTTTGGATGAAGGAGTCGACCCAGGCCAGAAGGATCGAAATGGGTACACGCCGCTGCTCATGGCCGCTTCCGAGGGTCGCGCGGGTATAGTCGATTTGCTACTCGCAACTGGTAGAGTTGATATAAACGCGAAGGCCAGTTCAACCAAACCCGATATGAGCGGAAAGTTCTTCGTCGGGACGACGCCAGTACTCGCCGCGGTGAGTTCTGGGCATGCCGCAATCGTGGAGAGGCTCTTAGAAAGCGGAGCTACCGTCGGCGTATGGATTCATCGCCACCACATGTCTACGCAGAAGACAGTACTTCACGAGGCAGTTGCTTGTGCTCGGGAATCGGTCGTAAGGCTACTCCTAGATCAAGTGCCAGAAATCATCAACGAAATATCAACCGAGACGTCAAGACAGTACACGCCCGGAAGCGGAATGAGGTAATATATTTGACCATGATCAAATCTCCTAATAAACCGACCGAAGAATCGCTAACTTGTTTATTATGCAGGGGTTTGCGCAAGGACGGAAGGGTACGCGTAACAAGAATGACAGCTCTCTCTTGTGCGATTACACGGAAATATGCCAAGGTAGAAAAGCTTCTCAAAGCAAAAGGAGGCATTGAGGTATACAGGGTATCGATGGAGAAGGACACCCAAGGATGAAAGGTCGAATCCGAAGACGTTTAGACAAGAAATCAAATTCAACGGGTTGTCGGACGTCTCTAGAGTTTGGTTATCCAAGTTTGACCGTAGGTACTATTCAACGTTGGATTACCTACTTCGTACTCCGTCCTCAGGCCCAAGTTACTAGTACCCTTACGTCACCCCCACCCCACCCTAGAATTTCAGTCTTCAACACCCTATGTACCTAGTCCTGCATCCCACTCTGGGCGTAGGTGCGCTCCGAGGCCTCCTTCGCGGAACTTCACCTCTTCCATATCCCCCAACGAACTCTCCCTCCAGCACCTCGCGGCTCACTAGCAACCATGTCGGACCGGTTCAAGAACATCATGGACAAGGGGAAGGAGAAGGGCAAGGAGCTGCGTGCAGTGAAGCCCAAGGGAACCATCAGGGGCTCCGTCGTGAGTGCTTTCTTTTTTTTTCCTTCTCCGGGCAATCCGACCCTATGTGAAGCTCCAAAGCGACTGACGGCGATAATGCGCCCTAGACGGGACTCGTGCACAGGACCAAATCCTCCGATGACGATGTTGGCCACGTTGCCCGGCCCATCTCCCAGCTCCGCGACCCAGCCTCCTTCGCGCCGCCCCCGAAACGCACCGGCTCCGGCCTTGCTCCAGCGCCGCCCCCGTCCTCGACGCCGCGGCATGTTATCACCGCCCCTTCCAAATACCAAGACCCGCGAGCCCCTGCCGTCGAGCCACCTGTATATCAGAAGCAGCCACACGATTCTCATCAGCAGCACGGGGAGGAGGAGGAGGAAGACGACCGGCCCCCTCGGCCGTATCGCGCCAATACCACCGGTCTTGACACCAACAATCTGCCTGCGCCGCCAGGGAGGAAGGATGGCGCAGGAGGCAGGGCGCCGCCTCCGTTGCCGCCGCCGTCGTACCAGTCCGCAACGTCGGGGAGTAAGCCGGGGCCTCCAGGTCTGCCGCCGCGTCTGCCCCCGAGAACCAACTCGGGCAGCTCAACGGCAACTCCCCCGGCTGTAAGTCCTGCTTCGACGGGCAACAGCTTTATAAACCAGGGGGCCGTCAGTCGCCTCGGTGCCGCGGGCATATCGGTCCCCGCCTTCGGCATCGGACGCTCCAGCCCTGCAAACCAAAGCTCCCCAGCCCAACCACCGCGACCCGGCGCAGCGCCGCCCGCGCCCTCGCAAATGAACGAGCTGCAGAACCGCTTCTCCAAGCTGGGCGGCACCGCCTCGGCGCCGCCCACTGCAAACCCGCCGAGCGAGGGCACGACGTGGGCACAGAAGCAAGCAGCCATGAAAACGGCCTCGTCATTTCACAAGGACCCGTCGTCGGTATCGTTTTCCGACGCCAAAGCCGCTGCGGGCACCGCCAACAACTTTCGGCAGCGGCACGGCGAGCAGGTTGCAGCAGGGGCCAAGACAGCCAACGGCCTAAACCAGAAGTATGGGTTGATGGACAAGGTCGGCAGCTACACAGGCTCGCACAACACCCAGGAGCCAACCGCGGGGGTCGTCGCGGTGCCGACTTCAGTACCCGCACTTCTAGGCAAGAAGAAGCCTCCTCCACCGCCTCCCAAGAAGAGGGCTGGCTCGGGAAATGCAACGGCAACTTTGAATGCCCCAGCGTCAGATGGACCACCGCCCGTGCCGACGGCAACGAGACCTCAGTTTTGAGTAGAGCATTTTACCAGTACTTTTAAGGATTAGCTCGTGTTGCTCGGCGCATCTGGAGTTCTTCATCATGTCTTGTCTTTGTCACATCGCACGTGTCGGCGCATATATCTCGAGTCATCGTTAGGTAGCTTGTAACGTCTTGCGGTTCAAACTTCACATCCGTGTTTGTTTTATCCCTCGCTATATCGCGGGAGGCAGCATATACCAGGCGCTTCCAGCGCAACGATGTGATTCCTCATCTTCTCCTGCATAATTGGCTCGTGAATCATCAAGGGTCGAGGCTCAGACAACACTCTCCATCTTATTGCTTATCCTCCCAGACACCGTCCTTCCAGATGGTGACATAGGGAGTGACACCATCTGGGCGGTAGTTGAGAAGGACAACCCTAAGCGATTGGTCAATATCACCAAAGTTTGAGCGGAAGATAATAAACTTACATGCCATCAGGGTTCATGGACTCGCCGGTGTAGAACTCATAGTCTTTGAAGTTGGCAAGGACTGTGTTAGTGTAGTACTCTTGAAGACGCACTTTGAAGGCGGCGATCTCGTCGGGGGTTTTTGGGTTTTTTGTTCCTTCTCGAACAAACTCTTTCAAAAGTTTACCGATGTAACCTAGATTTAAATGATCAGCTTGACGGACGTGCAGCGTAGAGTGGGATAGGGCGTACCCTTCATGTAAAGCTTGTAGCTTTTCTTGTCGAAGCTAGTGCTCTTGAGACGCTGGCCGTGGATGATGTCGTTGACCTTGACGGTATTATCATCAAGACCCTCGTCAGCCTCCTCGGCGGAAGCGTTGGCACCAATGTCTAATCAGACCTCGTGTTAGCCTAGTGCTTTTATTTCCTTTCTTCACTCGTCCACTTTGAATAGCCAAGCGGAGGTTCGCTCATGGTGTTAGGGGAGGGTGTACGAACTGATCTCGAGGCCGCCCTCGGTGATCATGGTACAATCGACCTCGTAGACGACATCATCGACCAGCTTGACGGAGTACGCGTCCGAGATGAGCTCGTCGTTGGAGATCAAGTCCTGTGAATGCGGGGTTCAGCGTCAGGTCAGGAGGGGGGGACAGGCGAGGCGGGGTTGTGATCGCCGTCAAGAGGCGACTGTGCCTCTCCAGATTCGGGAGGTATCTCGTACCTTGTAGATAATCATGATAGGTGGTTGGGTGGTCAGCAGGACCTAAGGATGCTAAGGATAGTGATGGGAAAGATGGGATGAAAGAAAGATGGGATGAAAGAATGATAGTAATAATCAGATTGAAGAGGGGTTGTGGACGCGGTGGAGCTTGGGCAGGAAAGAATTTGCTCCATCGTTTTCCCACTGCTCCATGCCGCTCTAGGTTAGGTACATACTTGCATATTTGCATAGCGGTATACTTACATACATGGGGTCTAGTACTAATTGTATTGGCGAGGGTGACCTGAAACAGGCTTTGGGGAAAGGGGGGGAAACACTCAGCTGCGCAGAGCAGGGATTGATGCAAGGAAGGGGGGACACAAGGCGCCAAACACCATCAATTCCGGGATTGAAAGAGCAAGTGAATTTGTGGCATCTTAATCAAAAGGAACAATTGAAAGCGACTGAAAAGGTGATATCATCTAGCTCTCAAATTCATTGCCTAAGCTGATAATCTTACTAACTCCCTAACGGACTTTCTTAGTCCCAATCTCTCTTTAATTTTAGACGGGATAAAGATTGTGACAAGTTATCCCTAACTGCTATAGTGCCCAATTGTCAATACTGTCTAGATGTATATTATGTACCCCTGATAAACAGTGGTGTAATGATTGAGGACCACGTTATACCTTGAGGAATGAAAGGTTATTGCCTGAAGGAACGAAAAGTTTTTTTTGCCTTGAGGAACGAAAGGTTTTTTTTTTGCCTTGAAGTTAGGGAGGGACATTTGGTCTTGTGGCTGGGCATTCATGCCTTAAGTTAATCCGGCAGTCATGACTTCCTAACCGGGAAAGGTACAGTGCTAAAGTATCATGATTACTTTAGAGTTTTGCCATTGGGACGGCCCACGTGACTTTCAAATATCTCCCGCCAATCAGCGCTGCCACTACTGCCTTACATAAACCAGCTTCCACACGCGCAACGCAGCTTCCATTGCAGCACAACACCTGCTGCCTACTACCCGCCGCTGTCAATAGCAGGATCCCAATCGCATATAAATACTATGTGCAGAGGAACAGGCAAGGACAGGGTAGGCCCGCGCTGCCTTTGCTCGTGGGAAGTCATCCCTCTCCGCTGCGGTTAAATGTGGAATATTTCGCGTCTTTCCGGCTCTTTGTGCGTTGTTCACTGCCTTCTCTGCTGCGCATAGCAAATTCGGTGCAAGGTAGAAATTGAAGGTACATGTGATAAGAAAGTTATATAAGCTAACCCAGTAGGAAGACTTTGTATAAAAGAGAGTTTATAGTTTGTGCACAACAATTAATTCTTATAATATTTATAAGCCTTAATATAATATTTTTAAGCTTGTGCAATTAATACTTTTCTTCTATCAACTTTACTTGAAGAAGATTGTGTATCTCTAAAGTCATAGGTTGGAGTGCACAAGATACCGAGGATCGAATGCAAAAGTTGGAACGCCGAGGATGACAAAACGCCAAGCCGACGTCATAGGCACGGGTTCCGGAGAGGTTCGGAGCAATTGCCTGCCAAATCCCAAGATCAATGTGGCATTTCGGGCTGTGAGGTTATCCGAGCAAGGCTGGCACGGGGATGAATAGCCGCGGGTCGGGACGTTAAAGCTGAGCTGTGGCGGCAGCTGGGTGCGGCTCTTCCAATTTATCCGAGGTGTAGAGACTTGGTAAACAAACCGTGTCCGTGATGCAGGACTGGAGATGTAGTTGGGGGAACGAAGGCCCAAGGATCGCACATTGAATTCCGGATTTATGGGGGAGTAATCAGAAGTACTCAAGGAAGGCCTTGGCCCAGGTGGATGTACTGGTACCGCCAACTTGGACTTATTTGAACTGACGGACCCGAGCGAATGCAGCCAACCAGCAGAGCGTTGACTCTTGTTCGACATCTCTCTCTCACCTCAGGATGCTTCAGTGAGATGCATACATAGTACAAGGTGAGAAAGGCTGCAAGACAGGGTCCGGCAGTGCGCCATGTTGGAGTGTTACGCCACGACATTATCAACGAACCCTATGATACATTATACAGCGCACACTGTAATTCTTGTACAATTGATGCTACGACACCCACGCGTCCATATTCAGTCATGCACCAGAGCATCCCCCGGGGTCTCGTCGGGTAATTGTTCGAGATGCAGTGGGTATTATTCCACGATGCGCCTAATTTTTGCTGCCAAATCGCCATCGCTGTGGTTCTGGACTCGGACTAAACGCCGAGTGTTGACTCGGCGTGACGGCCGTTCGGTGGAAAGATGGGGAGGGGCCTTTTCTTTTTCCCTTCTGTTTTTGCACGCACCCGCTGACGCGCGCACTGGGGCTGACAGAATGGCGTCAGGGCTAACGCAATTGGAGAAAGGGAGCCCGTCTTCTGTTACAGCCCATTGGCGGGGATTGCTTCACGATCAGGACGAGCGAAGGAGGAGGCGCAAACGTACGGGTTGTGATTAAAAGCAGCACTTTGTTCGATTGACTAGCTTTATCATGACCATATTCTTCAACGCGCAATGCTGCCATGGCAGGGAACCGGGGGTTTGAGGCGTGCTCAAAGCTCTCTCTCTCTGCGTGTCTTCGAGACGGCGGGGCGCGATGGGGAGTAACCCCAAAAGTGCCCCAATGTATGGCAGATATTAGCACCAAGCAGCAGTCACCCATTACTGGCAGTCGTAAGGGGAACGAGCGGGCGACCGGGAACCGCTGCGTGGAGAGATTATGGGGTCGGAGCAAAAAGTTGGGAGAGTGTCAACATCAGTCACTTTATGTAGTACCTCTCGAACTACCTACTGCCCAACCTAATAGCCTCGCTTTCTGGCAGCTTCGTCTTTTGTTTCTATGTCCCTCTCTCTTGGATTCTACCGGTAGTTTGCAATACCCACTCTCACACAACTGGCGCGGATCGTCGAGTTGGCGGTGTTGGCGCGGGGCAACAACCCAGCAGCTGCTGCATGTTCCTTCTCCTCCTCTTTCTTATTTTTTCTCTCTCGCTTTTTGCTTTTTTTAATGTTGTTCCTGTTTACTTCTTTGTCGCAACTCTGTTTATCCTTCTATCTAGCATGGCACTGGCGAGGCGTGTAGACCTTGGATTGGCGGGGCTATTGAGCAGGAAACGAGGCTACTGTACGAAGCATGTGAACCTGCCTCCCGTCACGATGCTGGCTGGCTGACGGATGAGTTGATGTCGCCTTGTCCCCCCCGCGCCCCTTCACCCTTGTTCCATGGACCCCTTGATGCTTTGATCGCTGCGCGGACTGTGGGTTGCGGGTTACCTATGGGTTGTCCTTTCGGTTTTGGGTGGGTGGCGGCACCATTGCCCCTCATTGCGATTCGGCGGTCCCCTCGGACGAGGCGCTGGGCCATGTGAGTCTGGGAACTTGAAGGAAAGCACCCCCCGGTCGCGGCTACTGTGTGCCCCTCCTTTCTACATGCTAAAACTACCTAGGCCCGTCCGCTCCCCCACCCTTACACCTTCTACCCCTCCCCACTAGAGCTCTTTTGCCCACGTCGCACCCAACCCTACGCAGGCGGCAGCAACGCAACGCACATGCTAACTAAGTAAGTATGCGCGGGCGCGCCAGGCAAGGTGTAGAGGTGAGGCCAGGCCATAGTATGGCCCATGACGATGGGTCAAGGGACCTCGGGACCTTTGCCCCTGGGGAGAACGAGGAGGAAAGAAAGGCCGGCACATGGCAATGGGTATGGAACACAGGTGGATGAGATATCGACGGAGTGCGGGAGTACCTCTTGCGAGTCTGGGAAAGTACGGGGGACCTCTGGGTCGGTGGAGGGTACCTCGTCGTGTTGCAGCCAGCCCTCTTACCTCTTGAGGTTTACCTTGCCCGCCCCTTCCACGACCACCTACGGCCATTATCATCCATACCTAAGGTAGGTAGTAGGTTGCAGGTCAAGCAGGCGTACAGGTACCTTTCTGTCTCCCCCGTCCCTCCGCTACTTGACCTCCGCTACTTGGCCTCCGCTACTTGGCCTCCGCATTGCTTCCCGCCTCCTGGCTTCCTGGCTTCTGGCTTCTGCCCTGTGCTTTGTCCCGCGCCGCGTTCCCCGTTCCCCTCCACGTTCCCCGTTCCACGTCCCCCGTCATCGCTTCATCTCCCACCTCCCACCTTCGCCCACCTTCACTTTCAAAACCTCTGCATTCCTCCCCCTCTTCCTCCCTCTTGTTCTTCCTCTTCCCCTCTTCATTCTGCATCCATCCTCCAAACCTTTCTCTCGTCAGCCTTCCTCTGCCGCATCACCACTCTTCTTCACACAACTTAACCTTTCTTCCTCACACTCAACCGTCATCATGGTTAAGGCTGGTACGTGCAAACAAAGCCTCGCATCCCTGCGCCCAGCTCCGCGCTTTCCTTGATGCCCGCTGTAACATTTGCACAAACATTGCGACTGACTCCGTGCACAGTTGTCGCGGGCGCCTCTGGTGGCATTGGCCAGGTAAGACAGCTCTCCCGTTACTCCTCCCCACCAACTGCGAATCTCAGGCTCACATAATATTTTTCTTGTCTAGCCTCTATCGCTGCTCCTCAAGCTCTCCCCCCTCGTCGACGAGCTCGCCTTGTACGATGTCGTCAACACCCCCGGCGTTGCCACCGATCTCTCCCACATTTCCTCCGTCGCCGTAAGTCGCTACCCCATACCCCGGAGAGGGGGCCATCTCCCTTTCCCCCGAAGTCCCACTAGTTTGCTCACATCTCTTTGCAGAAGACGACTGGCTACCTACCTGCCAATGACGGCGCTAAGGCCGCGTTCAAGGACGCCGACATCATTGTCATCCCCGCTGGTATTCCTCGTATGTTCGCCCTTACCCCGGACTCCCCCTCCCCCGGACCACCCGGCCGGACGCCCGACCCCAGATCCCCCTTCTTCACGTTGGCCGGTGTACTGACTGCTTCCCCACATAGGCAAGCCTGGAATGACTCGCGATGACCTCTTCAAGATCAATGCTGGCATTGTCAAGGGCCTCATCGAGGTTGCCGCCGAGGTCGCACCCAAGGCCTTCATTCTCGTCATTTCCAACCCCGTCAACTCCACAGTCCCCATCGCTGCCGAGGTCCTCAAGGCCAAGAACGTTTTCAACCCCCAGCGTCTCTTCGGTGTCTCCACCCTCGACATCGTCCGTGCCGAGACCTTTGTTGCTGAGATTATTGGCGAGTCACAGCCCCAGAAGCTGACCATCCCCGTCATCGGTGGTCACTCTGGCGAGACCATCGTCCCTCTCTTCAGCAAGGCCAAGCCCTCTGTCTCCATTCCCGATGATAAATACGAGGCCCTCGTGAACCGCGTCCAGTTCGGTGGTGACGAGGTTGTCAAGGCCAAGGACGGCGCTGGTTCCGCCACCTTGTCCATGGCCTATGCTGGCTTTCGGTAAGCGCCACCCCACCCCTGCCGGCCAGATCCCTTGGTCCGTAGCGACTGACCCCTCCGTGTCCAGATTCGCCGAGAAGGTCCTCCGCGCCGTCAAGGGCGAGAAGGGTCTCGTCGAGCCCAGCTACGTCTACCTCCCCGGTGTCCCCGGAGGCGAGGCCATCGCCAAGGCGACTGGCACCGATTTCTTCTCTGTTCCCATTGAGCTTGGCGTAAGTCGAAACTTGAAGATGTAGTATTGTTTGACATGTGCATTTAGCTAACTGTGTACAGCCCAACGGTATCGAGAAGGCCATTAACCCCCTAGAGGGCCTTACCGAAAAGGAGCAGGCGCTTCTGGCCAAGAGCATTGAGGGCCTCAAGGGCAACATCACAAAGGGTGTTGACTTCGTCCACAACCCTCCCCAAAAGTGAATAATCCTGTTACCCATTACCCAATACTCAACCTAGTAAGCGGCTTCCTGAGGAGGCAAGGATACTCCCAGGGTCCATAGCTATGGCGCTAGACATAGTAGAATGAATTTAAAGACCGCGGCTGCTGATGATCTGTTTTATTCCATAGGCTGTGAGTTTCTCGACTTTGATACGTCAGGATGGGTCGTATCCGCTCCTTTCCCGGTCCTCGTTCAGGCATGGCTGCCGGTACGTATTGGTGGCGGAGGGTAGACTGGGCAGGAAGGGTCTCACATATTGGACTCCGGTTGGCTAGGCCTTTGGTGTAAATAGTCGGAAGCTAGCGCAGTGTGGCTGGTGCTTGATGAGCAATGAGGGTATCATGAACACTTAGATTGCCCTTTCTAGGGCTTATTAGGGATAGTCTTGATTTGAAAAACTGCTCCTGGTAGCTCGTTGATCTCGGCTTGTACAGAAGTATTGATGCCCAGGGCCGCTAAAGCTCCCCGGACGACACCGCACGGAAACCAGAGGAACTGCAGGGTGGCGCAGACTGGGTCAGCTTGTGAAGAGACAGGTGTCTCGGAAGGGATCGGGAATATTACCGGCTGCGCGCGGACTATTGCCTGTCCGCCGGCCTCGGTACTCATGCGCGAGAAGGGCCGGAAGGTGTTATCTGTCAAGACGTAGACGCCCTGGTTGTTGCATGAGCCTAGGCAGTCTAGAATACAGGCAGGGGGGACGGCATGATGACAACGTACCCTATGATTCGTCTTGAGGTTGTCAATGTTCTTGCCAAACACGAGAGACCAGAGGTCCTTGCAGAGGAACTTGATGACGTCGAGCGTGTCGTTGAACCGCGGCCGGTCTCTCGAGAACCTGCGACACGGAACCCGTCAGCAAAATCACACCCACCAGCGGGCATCTTCGCGGAGGGGGCGGGGGTTGCTTTTCCTGACCTCTCGACGAGCCCCTGTCCGACTCGGTAGCCCAGCATCTCCAGGCGGTAATGCACGGCGTCCATGTCCTCGTCGTCGTCCATCTTCCTGGTGCCCGCGCCGGTGACGACGCCGGTGGCAATGGAGCTCACGGCATGGCTGGTGGAGGCGGCGTCTGCGGGCGCGGTCGTGGGCTCCGTCAGCGCCGAGTCGCGGTCGTGGGTGACGCGGTAGGCGAGGGGGACAAGCTCGATGAGGAGGAAGTCGAGGCACGACGAGCTGAGGAAGTTGGCGGACGGGTCGGCGGCGTTGTAGGGGGGCATGACGGGTTCGAACGACATGGCTGCGTTTGAAATGGGGGCCTGGGTCTAGATCTTTGGCATTGGTGGGTGACGGAGGGTTGGGAGAATATCAGAGTCTGGGATGGCCGTGGATGTTTGAGCTGTGCTATGGTCTTCACCCCTCTGGCGTATTCGTGCCAAGTGGTCTAGCTCGTCCTCACTGTACCAAGTGGTAGTCTAGCTGACCGAGCTCAGCGAAGCAACGAACAGCCAGCCCAGGCGTTCAGGGAGTGTGGGCTGCACGTGCTGATAAGCCACCTGAATGGGCTCTTATCTCACTCAGCATGGCAAAACGTCTTGGCAAACGCGGGGGCAGGCCTGGGGCACAGTGTAGAATAAGGGACAGCTGCGGAGAGCAATGAGCGCGGGGCAGTCGCGACAGTCCGCCGACTCCTGTTCCTTTGACTCTATGTGCCTATAACTCCTCTCCAGTTACGACTGGAGGTCCTCCCCCTTACTCCACGACACTACTCAAATATGGAAAAATCAAAAAGAGCCACCTCATGTTTCAGGTAACAGGGGAATCTTTTTCCGTCTCCTCCAACGCCGTACCGAATCGATGCAAAATAGTGAACAGACCAAACAATCATACAAGTAGTAAAGAAAAAAATAAGAGGGATGCGCCCCGAATACTGGGTAACCTACGCCCCGGAACCGTCATGCATGGCTGCGCCGTCTTTGCACTGTGCTCGGTTGTCTGACTTGTTTCGCTTGTCGTCTATCAACCACGGGCTCTCCCTAAGACGGATATCCAGGCGACTCGTGTAGGAAATCTAGGTTATCCGGGCTGCTGTGGAAGCCATTGGTTCCGATATTCTGCCGTTTCGTCGGCCGCTGAACTACATCTTCGTCTTCGTCTTCGTCGTCCGATAACAGCGTCAAATCAATGACGGCGGGGGCGGGTCGCTTGTTACTGATTGAGGCCAACCCTCTAGGACCGGCAGAGACGGGTGTACCAGTACTGGACGTGGTATTCTTCGGGGTTTCAAGGCGACGGCCGATAATGTTGACCTCGGAGATCTCTAGGTCATCGTCGTCATCGTCATCATTGGCGTCGAATTGAGAATGCTGGCCCTGGGAGCCAAAATGGTTTTCTCGCTCGTCGTCACTCGTCTTGATGTGCCATTTTCCATTAGGCTCGATGGTCACCGTGTCTAAGCTTTTAGGCGTCTTGCTGAGAATTTCCTTGACATACCTAGCAGGCTCTTGGTCAGTACGATTCAAAAACTAGGCTGTGGTATTTGCGACTTACTCATCAACCGCGAGCTGCTCAAATGGCGCGGATTTGTTGCAGATGGGGCAGAGCCATTGAGGACCTTGCTCCTGGAGCTGGAGATAGGACGTAGCATCAAAACATTGGATGTGGGCACAGCTGAGACTACGGCAAGGAAGGTCTAGTCGCATGTAAGACAGCGGACACTTGAGGGATAGCACCTGAGAAGTTGCGACAACATCAGGGTCTTGAGCTTTCTCGGTAACTGCGCGTCGTTAGTATGTTCGGCGCGTTACCGCCAGAGCTGGCTGGTCCTTACACTCTTGAAGCACAGATTGGATGGGTATCCTCTTGCCATCAGAAATTCGGGTGGCTAGCTCCTCGACAGTGGTAACCCTGCACAGGTTGACGACGAGGAAGAATTTCTGTAAGGATCCACGAGTTAGCAAAATTGCTGCAACCAAAGACATGCGCCAAGATTGACGGGGGCATCCTGACATGTCGGCCACCTGCCTTATTTGTCAACGCATAAGTGAACTCGAGGTTGTTGGTGTAGTTGTGCTTCAGGCGAAGTTTGTTGGTGACGTCAACTGGTCTAGTAGATCCAGGTTTGTTCTTCAACCCGCGCAGGTTCGCCTTGATGTCCTCAGTGTTGACGCGCAGCTCGGATTGGTGAGGAAAAGCAATATCCTGCATCCCTATGTTGTCGCCGGCGCAGAAGACCATGACTCGGTAAGACTTTTCGTTGATACACTTTTGCAGAGCAGGGTGGTCGTTAAGCTTGAGTGGCACGGTGACGGAGTTGCGGTGCTGTGACATGGCTGAGTCGAAGTTAGATGTTGGTAGTTACAAAATCGGGGTAATAAACTTACCATCGCAAACATGAACATCGCTTAGAGCAGCCTCAATCTTATAAAAAGGACTCTGCTTAAAGCTTACGCCCAGTCGGGACGCAGGTACAGGCCGATGAGAAGGGCGAGCGGCATTGCCATCACGGGAAAAGTTGTTTGCGAAGGCCATGGATGTTTGTAGTGCATGGGTAAGAGGGGAGTGAGGCGACTGTGTGTGTGAATGACTGGCTCGGGCGGGAGAGCCAGTAGGCACGTTCGAGATCACGTTTTGCACGCTCTGGCGGATCTGGTGAAATCGCACCGCGTCTTGGGCGCTGACAGCTTCTTCGATGACTGTAGGATGGACAACAGGGTCAGTGGTGTGATTCAATGCAGATGGAAGGCGGAGATGAGGATGAGATGGTGGGGTGAAGGAGGAAGTAGAAGCAGATGGAGCGAGGCAGTAGCGGGGTCGGAAGGGACGTAGGGAGATGGAAGCAAGGCGGAAGTGAGGCAGTTTAGGACAGGGCTGAAGTGCAATGTAGGAGCGTGCGAGATGGAGGCGCAAAGACTCACGATTGGCGATGCGAGTTTGCAGCTCGGCTTTGATTCCAGTACTCTTGATACCGTTGACCTGGCAGACCAACGAGAGTTGGCGGTTGAGTAGTCGATTCACCTGGCGCACGAGCTGGGTTGCCTCCTGTCGCGAGACCGAAGTTGCTGGGGTTGAGCCTGGAGCCGCAGCCGAACCCAGGCCCGAAGACGAAGCCATGGCTGGCGTTTGTGTTGGCGACGGCCGTGATCCGCTGCTCGCTCGATGCCCTAGGTGCCTAAGGACTCAGGGTGTTCGTGGTGATGAAGGAAGTCGAGGCGCAAAGGAAGGCGCAGAGGACGCAGAGGCAGGCGCGAGGGCGCGCGCGAGGGAAGGCGCCAGTGACTGTGCCGGTGCGATGTCGAGGCTGGCCGCGCAGCCGCATACAAGGCAAGCACGACCAGGCAAGCACGACCAGTTAGGCGGTTGGCAGGGTTGCGTGCCGAGCGTGCAGGGCTGGCCGGAGGGAAGAGACAGTGGACTGACGGAGAGAGGAAGGAGAGACGGGCAAAGACGAGAACCTGCGACACGAACAAAGAGAAAGGGCAATTCTTGGGTTTCAGGGATCCAACATGGATGTTCTCTCTCCTCTCTTCCTTCTCAGCCGGCGGACTCGGGAGTTCATCCGTCTCGAGTCTCAACTTTTGATGTCATGCTCGCCCACGAGGTGCAGACGTGCGGAAGTCCAAAAGGAGAAGGCGGTGATGAGTGGCAGCAGGGGACGTTTTCATCCCCTGGCTCGTGTCTTGACTCGGGCCCCCAAATGCCCCATTGACCAGCAGCACTAGCCACACGCACCGCCACAGCCTTGTCGCCCCTCCACCACCAGCTCAAGCGTCGCCATCTGCTTTTTTTTTTTCACTGGATCTTATCGGCGTCCCACCAATCTGCGATACCACAGTCCCTCTCTCCCATCTTCTCTTCAACAACCACCGCCGCATCAGAAATCATGGCAAAGAGTGCTCGTGCAAGCAGCCGAAAGGCGAACAACCAGCGCCTGGCCGCAAAGGTCTTTGGCCCGGTCGAGGCCGCTCGCGCGGAACGTCTCCACGCAAAGCTGCTCGAGTTGGCTAAACAGCCCAAGCCTGAGTCGAAGGCAGCCCTGGATAGTGAGTGAAGAATATCGACGGTATCAAGTACGGAAGAACTCCACTAACTCACTTGTAACAGCCCAGGAAGGTGCCGCTGAGGCTGACAAGGAGGTCCGGGCCGGTGAGGACGAGACCAGTAAGTTACCATTGCGTCCCACATCCACTAAACGTCGCTAACAATATTCCTCCTCAAGCCATGGATGTAGACTCTGCGCAGCCGTCCAAGGCACGCATTGCCAAGAAGCGCGTTGACAAGAGGAACGTCAAGAAGGCAGGTATTGTCTTCCGAAAGTACAGTGATCGGGTGGCGGCCAACAAGAAGAAGGCCGCTTCATCAAAGGCGGCATCATCAAAGGCTGCTCCGCCATCAGCAACAGCAGTGGTGGTTTAAAATCTTGGTTATTGTTCATGTTCATTGTTACGGTCTCATTGTTTAGCAAATATGAATTTCATCCGTGATACCCTACATCACAATCCCAGCTATTTTCACTCACCCCTGGCATCTAATGGGGACAGCCTTGTGTGGCGCAGCATCCCGTATTCCACAAAGCCAATCACGGGCTGCCTCAGCCCAGCGCAACCTCTTTAACCCAGTAGCGAGGCTGGCCAACAACAGTAGCGCATTCATTCCATCACGACACGACACGTCCACATCCTGCTGTGTAGTATCTTGGCGCGGCGTCCAGATGGCGGATCCCTTATAGTTTCTTTTCTCCGAGTACTTGTCCCCGTGCTTTCTCTTCGCTGTCATTCATTCGTTTCAATCCCATATTTTCCGGAAATGGTCGCCCCTAACCATGGCTCTTCCCTCCTGTCCAGCCTGTTGCTCGCAGCGGCCAACGTCTTAATCCCCGTCTCCATTCTCGTCTTCGCGACCGGCTTCTTCCCATACAAACCATTTATTCCCGGCTTGGCCGAGTTCCAGCCTCTGGAATATGGACCGCCGCCGCCTGCGCCCTTTGATCGACTGATCTTCATGGTAGTCGATGCGCTGAGGAGGTATGCGCTGACATCACATCGCACAACTGACTCGCCCAGCTCTGCTGACTCCATATCCTTACAGTGACTTTGTTTACTCGGAAGATTCGGGCTTTCAATATGTGCAAAGGTGAGTCTCGAGCATGTGCGTGGCCATTTACGTCCAGAGCGCTGCTTACAGACAACCAGCCTCATTCGGGATGGCAGTGCTATTCCATTCACAGCCAACGCCCGGTCACCTACCGTGACCATGCCGAGGATCAAGTCCATGACCACCGGCTCGATCCCTTCATTTGTTGACCTAATCTTGAACTTTGACGAGGGAGATACCTCGTCTACACTGGCAGCCCAGGACACATGGCTCGCCCAGATCAAGGCCAAGGACATGGGCAAGCTCCTCATGTACGGCGATGACACTTGGCTCAAACTCTTTCCAAACACGTTCGACCGCCAGGATGGAACCACGAGCTTTTTTGTTGCTGTTCGTTGCCCTTCGGCCTTCATCTCATCACTGGACTTGCGCTGACTTTAGCCAAGGACTTCACCGAGGTCGATCATAACGTCACTAGAAACATTGCTGGCGAGCTGGAGAACAATGACTGGGGCTTGATGGTCCTTCACTACCTCGGTCTCGACCACATCGGACACAAAGCCGGGCCTCGAAGGTAAGTCCCCTAGTAGGACCCTGGACATTGACGTTTGTTGACCCCTGAAAGCCCCAATATGGTCCCCAAGCAACGGGAGATGGACGGCATCGTTCAAATCCTCTTTCAATCAATGGCGTCCAAAGAGCACCTCGACTCAACCTTGCTTGTTCTATGCGGCGATCACGGCATGAATGACGCTGGAAACCACGGTGCCTCCTCGCCTGGCGAGACGTCGCCCGCTCTGGTCTTCGTGTCTCCAAAGCTCAAGTCCATCTCGACCAAACTCCCCGCACCCGCACACCCCAAGGGCGAGTTCGAGTATTATTCCGTGGTTGAGCAATCTGACATTGCGCCAACAATCGCTGCGCTCCTCGGCTTCCCCGTCTCAAAGAACAACCTTGGTGCCTTCATCCCCGATTTCCTCCCCTTTTGGCCCAAGACCAGTGACAAGATCCAGATCTTGATTCGCAATGCTCGTCAAATCCTCAACATTGTCACTGCTGCATTTGGTGGCGAGATTTTCGACCCCAAGGGTACAACTGACCCCTGTGCCTTGGAGTCAACCGAGATCAATGACCTGGCCTGCCAATGGCAGAAGATTGATAAGCAAGCACGTTCTTCGGCAAACGACAAGGAGCTCGACCAGGTCTGGCTTGTTAACATGTCAGGGTGGCTGCGCCGAGCGCAAGATCTGATGAGTAGCATGGCCTCCAACTACGACGTGCCCCGCCTGTTTCTAGGCCAGGGGTTGGCTCTTGTCTCTGCCGTCGCCAGCGGAATCGCTGTTGTTCAGCTTGGCTCGCACCGAGGCGGGCTTTTGGCTCCTTTAGTCCTTATCACTGTGACGTACGGCATCATGATGTTTGCGAGCAGCTACGTCGAAGAAGAGCAGCATTTCTGGTACTGGTCGTCGACCATCTGGATAGCTTACCTCGGCGTTCGACATGTCCGCAGGTCAGTCGCTAGTATTAAAGTGATCAACAGAGGCGCAGTACTGACCGTATCCCAGATCGGCCGAGTTACCAAACATGACTTGGTTCATCCTCGCTCTCGCAGCTCTCAGAGTCACCAGGGGCTGGAACCAGACGGGCCAAAAGTTTGCAGGCGAGCTCGACATCGTCAAGACATACGTCGTTCCTAACCCACAACTCCTATGGATTGCCATTACTGCGACCTACGTTATGCTATCCTTCCGCATCCTCTCCCGGCTCGAAAGCCTCCCGTACTTTGCCGCAACGGCTCTCGCCTCGCTTCTCCTCACGTCGGCCTTCAGCTTCAAGATGGACTTTACCAGCGAGGACGCGCCCGAACTCGTCGTCGGGTTTGCCTACACTTTTAACCAGATGTTCCAAGGGCAATCGCTACTATGGAAGGCGAGGACTGTCTTTGCTCTGCTTGCCATCCTCTGGGGATATGGCGTGTACCATACTTTGACGGGCCGCCGTGCTGCTCAGACGCAATCTGGCAAGTCTTTGTTTTCTATTATCTCGCATCCTTTAGCATAAGTCAACTAACATGGCGCTTCAGCAAACCTATTCCAGCTTCTCTACACTGTCCTCGGCATGACTCAATCCCGCGCCACAAACATACCCCTTTTCATCCTAGCAGACATCCTCTTCCACGCACTGCAGGCCGCCGACCTCTCCATCCCGGAAATCACCACTGCCTCTATCCTCCTCCAGCACACCTCGTTCTTCGCCTTCGGCGGCTCCAACGCCATCTCCTCTGTCGATCTCTCAAGCGCCTACAACGGAGTCAGCGGCTTCAACATCATCGCCGTCGGCCTCCTGACTCTCGTCAGCAACTGGGCCGGCTCGATCTTCTGGGTATCCGCCACCAACCTCCTGCTGCTGCGCAAATATCGTGAGGGCCACCGCCGCGTCTTCAGGCAGCATCTTGCCGTTATGACCTTCTTTTTCGCCGCCAGTGTCGTCTTCGTCATGGCGGCTTGTACGGTGTTGCGGACTCATCTCTTCATCTGGACCGTCTTCTCGCCAAAGTATTTGTACAGCATGGCGTGGAGCCTTGGGCAGCATTTGCTCATCAATACTGGATTTGGGGGTCTATTATTCTGGTTAACAGCACGTTGAGAGATCATATGCTCGAGAGTCAAAAGTTGGTGCATCGTCAACCCAAGCAAATCTCAACGACATGAACAAGAGTTGTTTTCTTGCCGGCCACTGACCAGATAAAACAATATCGTGGTTATATCACTTGTAGCAACGAATCCTAATAGCTTCCCAATTCGATCGCTAAATCCACGCCCACCCTGCCGAGACCACCCGTTATCCCATCTATCATATGTTCATCATCAAAGCCCGTTTCGTTAAACTCATGCGTCTTATCTCATCTGGTCTCAAACATCTGTCATGTCCACGTCACCGTCTGACAGGAGCTCCTCGACAAGAGATGAAGTCCTCTCCTCCTCGATAACTGACGAAGCCCTCTCTTCCTTGGCCACAATGGTACCCTCGCTGGTATCTTCATCCTCGTCCTCTTCCTTGATCCGTGGCTCTTCAACAACTGTCTTCTCCTCTGACTGCTGTCGCTCAGGGTTCAAAGACACGCTGCGGCTCGTACGTCGCTGAGCGGGTTGCTGCTCGTCGAGGACGTTGACGATCTTTCCGAGGCTAACGTGGGCCTTATAGAGGGCGTTGCGGCTGGTGGCGTCGGAGAGAATACCATCCTCTACGGCAGCACTGACCTCAACGTATGTCTCGCGGAGCTTCTCCTCAGTTGAACCGGGCGACATGTGGAGTTTACCAAGGAGGGTGGCGACGAGCTTTTTCTCTTCTTCTGCAAAAGTATCAGGTATCACATGTCTTGCGTTTATCGGCGTTGAACTTACTCGTAATGCTGCCTCGTAGTCTTTCCAAGATGTCCATAGCAAAGGCCAGGTGGACATCGCCATTAACAGCCTTCTTCTCGTTATCCAGTAGAAGAGTAGCGCCATAACACTTCCTAGGATCTGTCCAATCGACTAGACAGGCTCCAATGGTAGTCATACTGACCATGTCCTCCTCGACGTCCGCATCATCATCCTCCAAGCCCTCACGCACATTGAAAAGAGCATGAATAGCCTCGATGGCAATAGAGCGCATGATATCCTGGTTCTCGGCCCGCGAGAAGCAGAACACTGGCAGGAAGTAGTTGAGCGCCTGTCGGACTGTCTGGTTCGCTGCTGATGAGGGATCAAAGTAGACAACGACAAGCGACTTGAGGAGCTCTTGACAAGCCTCCTCATCGCTAATAATTCGACCAAGCAACAACTTTGAGGCCGCGACAGTGGCAGCGGCTTGGACTTCGGGTGATTTGGCACCCCCCTTGACGGCCTTGACATAGACCTTCAGGAGACCTGGCGTTGATGATAAGAGCTGTGCTCCGTGTACGTTGAGAATATCCGTCAGGATATGGAGAGCCGTGATTTGCAAAGCCGTATGGCCCTTGCTGAAGAAATGCATAAAAAGGCCGAGATTCTCCTCTGCAAGCGATCGGTCAAGAAGGGCGCATAAGCCTAGGCATAGCAGTCCCCTCTCACGCACAGGGGCTTCATGACTGCGTACTGCTGGCACCACCAGGTTGTTGAGCATGGATACTAGGTCGGTGTTGTCCTGAAGGTTTCCAGCAACATGCGTGAGCATACATTGGACGATGTGAAGACACTTCATGTTGACGACAATCTCCCGAACAGCTTTTTCACGAGCCTCTTCTTCGCTCACCTCAGGGTCGACACCACGCTTGCCTCCCTTGGTCGGTGTGCTTGGCCCACTGACCTCTGACCTGGCTGAATGAAAGCTGTCTTCAACATCGTCTACCGGCTCATCGACGATAGTGTCGTGTACATCCGCAACAGACTCGAGAACAATGCTGCAAAATTCTCGTTCTCCGGCAGAATCGGGCGCACAGATGCCCCGAAGGGCCTCCACGGTGAGTTTCGTAACCTCATCCGGCAGGTCCGGGATCGACAACATTCGTCGGAGTAGTGTAAACATCTTGCGCCGCCCGACCTCGTCAGAGTAATCGAGTGTGAGAGCAATCTGTAACATTTGCTCCACAATGAACTCCTGTTCCACGGTGTGTTCCTCCTCATCTTCATCCTCATCCAATTCCTGTTGGGCAACCCGCTTGAGAGCCTCAACTAGGACCTGGAGATAACGTTCAAGGAAGAAGGCAAGCTTTGTGACCTCGGGGATCTTCTCTTCCACCAAAGCCAAGTACTTTCCGTTGCCCTCGAAGCGGCAGAAATTGTTGAAGCTCCTCGCCATGAAGACTGACTCAGCGGAGAGAGTCTCCCAGAATTGGTCGTCAAACTCAGCCACCTCGCGGTAATCCGGTCGGCCTTCCCAGAAGCCCTTCATGGCTTCCAGAGCAACGCCATTCTCGACGCCTGAGTTGACAACGTCAATTCGCTCCAGCAGTTCCAAAAGGCCTTCAAAGTTGGGAGGTGAAGGCTCAGCCTGCTGACCCTCCTCGGGAGGTGGCACGCCGGCGCAGTCCTCAATCCATCGTTCCCGAAAGAGTCGGCCGGCAGCCTTGCGAACATTCTCGTCTCGGTCTCGAAGACCCCATCGCAAGAGCTTCTCTCGCATGGAGAGGGAAAGATGTCTAAAGTCTCCTAGCGCCGGCAGAAGGCGGGAATAGACTGCTCGTCGTGTTGCGGAATCCTGGTCGCGGGCACGCTCGAGGAGAAAGGGCAAGGTGTTAGGGAGGATAGGGAGGTTCACGAGGAGGGATCTTCGCACATCGGCACTGGGATCGTTCTGCAGTACCTCCAACAACTTATCAAGCAAGCCTGTGTCCTCGTCATCGTCGCTATCCTCAGAGTTGGTGCAGCCCTCGCCCTGGTTACCAGCGAGACGGCCAAGACCCAAAACGGCTTGAGCGCGAACCATGGCCTCCTTATCCCGGATCCGCTTAAGCAATCCGTGCCGGAGCTTCTGGAAGAGGTCATCGTCTATCGCATCGAGAGAGTTGATGATGTGTGAGATGAGCTGAGTCGACCTGAATCGAACAAACTTGTCCTTGGCGGTCAAAAGAGGAAGAACTGATTCGAGAAGATGCGAGGTGAGTCGAGTGCTCGGTGTCTCAGGCATCACACTGGCATCGTCCTCGATGTCTCCGAGCAGCTCGTTGTCCTTTTCGCCGGCGTGACGTAGGAAAAGGCCGATGAATCGAACCGACTTCTCCCCAACGCTTTCCGACTTCTTGATTGGCATTATCTTGAGAACGCACCTGACGAACTCGCCGTTGAAGGCCTCTTCGTCGAAGTCATTGGACTGGGGGTGTTTCGAGTTGGTTGGTTCATAGCAGCACGACTCGTGAATCTTCCGCAAATTCACGACAAGCTTTCTATGTGTCGCTGTGGTTCTCTGGGCATCGCGAAAGACGCCGCAAACCTGGGTTCTCAAGGCGTTGTCCGGGGTATCAACAATGTCGGGGACTGAAGAAGATGCGCGAGAGGCGCCGGAGGCTCGTGATGCGACGGTTGCGTTGGACTGTCGCGCAGCCGGGGTTCTTGTCGATCGGTTTGACGTTCGTGCAGGCATTTTGGCGAAGGGAGACAACCCTATGCGCAGCAAGCTGGAGATATTATCGAGAGTTAAATGGACGTGTAGATGCCTGTGTGGTCAAAGTGGTGGTTTGTTTGGGCAACGCGGTTCGTGTTGTCACAACTGGGGTAAATAGTCTTCCATATTAGGATTAGCGCTCCAAGATAAGTCAGTATCCCCGCCATCACGTGCGATTAGATCGTGTGCTAGAAAAATATCTTATCAGTTTGCAGCCATATTTTTTTTCGAGAACGAGCTCGCCAACTTCCCGGCGCAAGCACATTGAAGGCGCTGCAGACATTTTCTTCTCTCGTCACAGTGCAACCTCTTACTTGAAACGATCTTCAAGTATGGGTACCTCCAAAAACGACCGCAAGCGCTCAGCCGAAGACGTCGATCCCACCAACTTCGAGGATCGAGACAATGGAGCAGTCAAGGCCACCAAGAGGGCGAGAGTAGAAGAGCGACGATCGCTCTTCGTCCGATCTCTGCCTACCGGTGCTACCAGTGAAACTCTGACAGACTTCTTTTCGGAACACTTCCCCGTCAAGCATGCCGTTGTGGTTATCGATCAAAAGACTAAGGAATCACGCGGCTACGGTTTCGTCACTTTCGCCGACGCCGAGGACGCACAGGAAGCGAAGAACAAACTGGACAAACACGAGTGGGAGGGGAAACGAATCAGACTCGACGTTGCAGAACCCAGACATCGAAACGCGTCCAGCGGCCCCGCCGAAGTCATCGCCGGCAAGCCCCCCAAGAAGGACGAGTACCAGGCGGCGCCGAAGCTGATTGTGCGCAACCTGCCTTGGAGCATCAAGACCTCGGAGCAGCTATCGAATCTCTTCCGGAGTTTTGGCAAGGTCAAATTCGCCGATCTCCCGCAGTCAAAGGGCAAACTCAAGGGATTCGGTTTCGTTACTATCCGAGGAAAGAAAAACGCAAAGCACGCCTTGGAATCCATCAATGGCAAGGAGATCGACGGCAGAACTCTTGCTGTTGATTGGGCTGTCGACAAGGAGACTTGGGCAAAGCAGAACCCAGAGGCGGAAGAGAAGTTGAAGGCAAAGAAGGCCAAGGACCAGGAGAACGAAGATGGGGAGGATGACGAAGAATCTGCTACTAGCGAGGAGGAGCCCGAGGAGGATGAAGCCGAGGAGGATGAGCCTTCAGAGGACAGCGGCGTCAAGCCGACTCGGGATTCAGAGCTCGACGCTGACCTGGAAAACTTCATGAAGAACTACATGCAAAATATGGAGGAGGACGATGATGAGAAAGACGACGAAGCCGACAAGAAATTGGAAGAGGCAAAAAACAAGCCACCCAAGAGATTGACAACGGACAACTCATCCACTGCATTCGTTCGGAACCTGCCTTTTACGGTAACCGATGAACAACTCAAGGGCCATTTTGAGCACTTTGGAAAAGTGAGATACGCTCGTGTTGTCATGGACAGGGCGACGCAGAAGCCCGCGGGCACTGGCTTCGTGTGTTTCTTCAACGCAGATGATGCCAGGACTTGCATCAAGGAAGCACCTCGACCTAAGGAGCCAGTCAGCATAGGCAAGAACTCGATTCTTCAAGATGAGAGCGCCGATCCTGATGGCAAGTACACTCTGGACGGCCGACTGCTTCAGGTCGCGCAGGCTGTCAACAAGGTTGAGGCAACCAACCTTGCCGATAACTCTCTCGCCAAACGAAGAGAAAAGGACAAGCGGAGACTTTTCCTTCTCGCCGAAGGCGCCATCGACCGAAACTCACCCCTTTTCGACGTTCTGACGCCTGCGGAGCACCACATGAGAGATGCCAGTGCTACCCAGCGCAAGAAGCTTGTGCAGAAAAACCCCAGTCTGCACCTGAGCTTGACCCGTCTCGCCCTCCGCAACTTGCCTCGCAACATCGGTGCGAAGGAACTGAAAGAGCTCGGGCGAAAGGCTGTGGTTGGCTTCGCCACGGATGTTAGACAGGGCCGACGACAACCGCTCTCGAAGGAGGAGAACGCTCGAGACGGCCAGGACGGCAAGGAGAAGGATCGCGAGAGGAAGCTCAAGGGCAAAGGTATCATTCGCCAGGCCAAGGTTGTCTTTGAGAGCGCAAAAGGAACCAAGGTGGAGGAGACGGCTGGTGGTAAGAGCCGTGGGTATGGTTTCGTCGAGTACACATCGCATCATTGGGCTTTGATGGGTCTCCGGTACCTGAACGGACAGCAGGTGGAAAACGAGAACGGAAAGAAGCAGAGACTCGTGGTGGAGTTTGCCATTGAGAACGCTCAAGTCATTCAGCGACGAAGTGCCAACGAGGAAAAGTCCCGCCAAGGGCAAGACAAGAAAAAGGATCAAGGCTCGACGGTGAAGCCCGAGGCCCGATCTCGAGATGGCCGACGGGACAGCAGCGGTCCTTCGAAAGACAAGGGCAAGGGTCGCGATCGCGACCGCGATCGAAAGGGCAGCAAGAGCAAGGCTGACAAGGGTGACAAGAGTGACAAGGGCGAGAAGCCTGTGGCAGAGGAAAGTGGGAAACCCAGTAACCCCAAAGAGGATTTACAGCAGAGGTTGATTGCGAGGAAGAGGCTTGTCCGCAAGAAGAAGGTTCAGTCGCGCGGCAAGAATTAGCTAGTGCTTCTCTTGATACCTGAAAATTATTTGTTGGCGTTTGTAATTCTGTTATGAATCCCGGAGGACTTAGAAGGTCTAGTGTAGTGAGTCATGTGAGAGCCTCTTCGCGTGTTCACATTAGATTCTGTGTTCTCATAGTTCAAGACTTATTCAGGTTTCAATTTTTAGTCTGTCCTATCCTACACTCAAGATCCCCAAGTAATACAAGTCATAAAGATCATTCATCGTTGAGCCGAGAACCCGAAGTAATGAACGAGAGTAGCACCACGCGTTTCTGTTTTCATTTCCAGAGCCAGCCCGTCTTCGTTTCTACACTCCCTCCAGCGTGGATACCAGACTTGTCTTCATGCTTGGAATCGTTCTTGGAGTCGTCAACCGGCTTGTCGGCGGGGCGGAACGAGTAGTGCGTCTGGGTACCGATCTGGTTGCCGTCCTCGTCGAGGGTTTTGACGGTGACCTTGCTGTGTAGGTACCCGAAGCGGTCCACATACTCGTCCTTGATTACCTCCTGGTTCTTGTCGAGGGTCCTGTCCTGCTGGGGCTTGTCGAGTGAGGTGGACGGGCTGTCTGTTATGGACTTCACGAAAGAGTCCCAGGAGGATTGGGAGTTGGAGAAGGATGACTGGATGGAAGAAAAGAAGTCATCAAAGTGGTCGGGTTCCCGACGACGGCGGGGATGCTCTGACGCAGGGTTCTCTCGGAATGAACCGGGGAAGATGTCGTCATCGTCAAAGATATCACGGGATTCCCTGGCATCTTCACCAGCCACAGCTCTCCAGACATTTGCGGCTCTGCGGTCCAGTTCACGATGGAAGTAGTCCCAGTTGGCGTCTGCGGCCTGAGCCAGGAGCTGGCTGGGGCTGGATATGTCGAGAAAGCCCTGCGACTTCAGCCTGCGCAGCCAGAAGTAGGCGGGCTCGCCGTCAGGAAACATGGAGCGCAGGAGCTTGCGCTGATCATGACGGGTGGTGATTTCTGGCAAGGGTTGGCCCTGGGAGACGGCAAGTAGATCCTCAAAGGCATCCTCAAATGTGAAGATGGAGGCGTCGAGGTTGGACGGGGCATCACTAGGGACGGGCTGGGGCAAAGAACGGAGAGTAAGCGGGGAGTAGGGCGAGAGGGTCATGGAAGCCATGGAGGTATTGGGCCTAGATATTTCCATATGGAAGGGCCCGACCGTGTCGGTGTCTGCTGAAAGACTAGTGGTGGTGATGGAAGGGTCCGAGTCAGGCGGCTGGTTCGATGATGTTTTGGTAGAGGCTGAGATGGAGCCGGAAGTAGAAAACGAAGAGTCAAAGCCGAACCGAGAGGAATGATTGCCTTGGGAGCTGTCGTCTCGTGTCATACTTGTGATAGCAAAGAGTAAACAAAGATGTTATGGACTGGAGAACTCTGGGGAGGATGTAGGGAACAAGTTGCGTCCTTGGCACGTCGTTTGTCGTATGGATCTTGAACTCGGCTCATGTGACATCCCGAAAGATGAGGAAGAGGATGGAAGCGGCCAAAGCCGGTGGGGCAGCCCGAGGAGGGAAATGTGGCTTGGGTGGCTTGCGCCTCACACGCCTCTTCGAATTCCGTCGTCGCATGCACGGGCCAACGAAAGCGATATGCGAAATGACAACATGGGTTGGCACTGACGGGACCCGCCAAACCCACTGAAACCCGCCAAAACCCGCCAACAGCGAAGCCCCCGAAGCCCCCGGAGATGCCTAGGTGTAGTCATCCATCCGTCAGTGCCCGCAGTGGTTCGCTGCGAGCTGAGGTCATTCTTGCCTGGGGCACCAAAGCACTCCATTCTCTGCTCGTCCCTCGATTACTGGACGAAGTAGCATATCACCTCTTCCAACGTCGGAACGCGAGACATCGCCGACATCCTTTCCATCTTCACTTCTTCTTCTTCGCTGGGCCAGCCCTATTCCATTGCCATGTTTCGTTAGTGTCGGCCTTGCTCATCCCATCCCCAACTGCTGCTTTGTTCTGGGCCGCTGGTCATGTTGTATACCCCAAACGACTACTCCAGAGGTCGCCTGCTGTCCCCATGATATTGCTACGATTACCGCCACCCCATCGTCTGTCTCGCTCCGACTACGACTTTGACTCCGTCGCCATTTGACGACCCTCTCCTCCGAAGCCGATCGTCCCGTTGCTCCGTCTCCGAAACCTCCGATCCTCGAGCTTCCTCCACCGAGCTGGCGCCCGACGATGATGCGTGCCATTGTCGAGCCGCTAAGGCCATCGCTCGCCTCTGACGCATGGCCTTCATTTGCAAGCGATGCGCCCGGCGGCGGCGACTCTGATGGCGATCCAAGCGACAACCTGCAAAAATGGTCCTCGTTGATTGGCATCACTACGGCCATCGTCGGAAACATCCTTATTGCTCTGGCCTTGAACGTCCAGCGATATGCCCACATCCAACTCCACAAGGAACGGCATCAGATACGACGGAGAGCGAGGGATGCCATCAAGCGTGCGCAAAGCGGGGCCCATGCCGGTTCGTACGGTACTCTTGGCCATCATCATGCCAGCAATGGCTATCAAAACGGTGCGGGGGGGTCTGCGGTTCAGCCTGGCCACCATCATGTCGACGACAGCTGCGAGTCCGACCCTCTCAGAAATTCCTTCCACTCGGGTGGATCCAACGATAGCAACAGCGAAGATGACCAAGAGGAAGCCGCCTTGACGTATCTCAAGTCGCCCTACTGGTGGCTCGGCCAAGTCCTCATTACTCTCGGCGAGATGGGTAACTTCCTGGCCTACGGCTTCGCACCCGCCTCGATTGTCTCGCCCCTCGGTGTCGTCGCCCTGATATCAAACTGCATCATTGCCCCCGCCATGTTCCACGAGAGCTTTCGACAGCGAGATTTCTGGGGAGTTGTCATTGCCGTCGGCGGCGCAGTCACCGTGGTGCTGAGCGCCAAGGGTGAAGAAACGAAGCTAAACCCCCATGACGTCTTGGATGCCATCACCACATTAGCCTTTGAGATATACCTAGGCGTCACCATTTTCCTCATTAGTATACTCATGTGGGCCAGCCCCAGGTACGGAAAGGACACAATCCTGATTGACCTGGGGCTCGTGGGCCTGTTTGGTACGTTGTTCGCACTCGATATCCTCAAATGTAAGCCTAAGAAGCTGATACTAACCACCGTCAACAGGTGGTTATACTGCCCTCGCCACCAAGGGCGTGTCGTCGATGCTGTCATCAACCTTATGGAGAGCCTTCACCACACCCGTCACTTACATCCTCATCCTCATCCTGCTCCTGACAGCCATTATGCAGATTCGCTATGTCAACAAGGCGCTGCAACGTTTCGATTCGACGCAGGTCATCCCTATCCAGTTCGTCATGTTCACGTTGTGCGTCATCATCGGCAGTGCTGTGCTATATCGCGACTTCGAGCGGACGACGACCGAGCAAGCCACCAAGTTCGTCGGAGGTTGCTTGCTGACCTTCTTTGGCGTTTTTCTGATTACGAGCGGCCGGGAACAAAGCCAATACGACGACGACGAAGTCTTGTCGGACGCTGAGGGTGTCGAAGAGACGATTGGTTTGGCTCGCCAGGACAGCCAAAATGGTCAAGACTTCCAACCTCCTACGTCGCAGTCACGCCGGTCCAGTCGGCTGTCGGAAGCCAGCTATGCGGAGACCATCAGAGCCATCACGCCACATGACGATGGGGGCGTACCATCTGTGAAGCTCCTGGGATCGAACGGTTCGCATAGCTCCCCTAGCCAGGACACTTCAATCCACAACCACCCATGGCCAGACGTGGGGGTCCCGTCGACTCCGCCTGGTCGAGGTGTCAGGACATACTCGACGGATTCCGTCCTGACGACGTCCGGCCTCGAAGCTGGTGGAGGATCAACAACGGTGCCCTCAAACCCAACGACTCCTCTATTACGGGACACGCTGGCGGCGCCGGACGGCCCCTTGCCTCCTCCTCCTCGTCCGGGGATCAGCCCGACCAAACCAGGCCCACACCATCGCTCGCACACATTCATCTCTCCATCGCCGCTCTCCTCCACCGTCACTGCCGTCGTCAAGGACGCCTTCCTACGTTCCTCTACAGACGACCCCCGACTGCGCAAGACGTCGATGCGCCGCATCCGCTCGCACATCCGCGCCGGGCTCTTTTTTGGCAACGACGATAACGCTTGCGCTACCACCGGCCCGGGACACGCCGTGGCCAGTGCGGCCGAGGACGTGCTCGACAGCAGCGCGTTTGGCGAGGCCGACGGCCCCACCTACGACCAGGTGCGCCGTCGCCCTCGCAGCGTCAGTGACACCCTGGGCGACTTCTTTGGCGTGCGGCGCAAGCGGCGCAAGGACGACTACTTTTCCAGCGACATCGAGGATGGCGCTGGCGCTGGCGTGGATCCCCGCTCCGACGATGACACTGGTGTTTCGAGACCCTACGCCAACCAGTAGTTGTAATCACTCCTCTTCTTTACTAATACTCTGTACGCTTCACCGAAGCTTTCGATTTTGGTTTTGATATCCCGCGCGTCTATATATACATCTACATCTGTTTTAGTGTTTCTTTTTCTGGCCGGCGCCGGAGGCATGTCACACTAAGGGCTTCAAGCGTCGGCGTTTGGGTAGACCTGGTAGAAAGGAGGAGGGCGGGGAGAGCGGACGAAGCAAAGAGCTTGTTTAATTTGCTTTCTGGGTAACACTAGGTATCTTGGGTTCCCGGTTCTGGTTTCGCTTTGGCACTTGCAAAGGATAGCAATCGAGTTGAGCTTCCACACGGAGGGAACGAAGTACACTAGCAAGTACGGACGAAGTGCATTTGAGGAACAGAAAGGGGGACTGGAGACAAACTGCGATATGAGGCTTGCAGTATTACCACTCATTGGTTACGACGTGGTCTATTGGGAAAGGGAGCCTACTTCTTACTATTAATATTGGGCTTCTGGAGATTACCGTCGAGATCAGTGTGTGTGGACAAGACAGAGAGAGAGGGAGAGAGAGGGACAGAATCTCTTCTGAAATGAAGTTGTGGATCGGGTCATGTCGATCATACTCAATCAAACAATCACCACAAAGCTTGGCCAAACCTTGTCATCTCCTTGCACAATGGCTTTGGCTCCGGCCCATACTACGACCTGAGAGTACTTACTAAACAAGAATGGCAAGCATGAGAAGATGATTTTTCCCACATAGTCCCTCGGGGATGGAAGCGGCCCGCCTTCACATGGGAACTTGTCAACCATTTCCATGACGGCGTGATGAGGTGCCCACTGCGATGGGCCTGGAGGGGAATGTCGCCGGGCCGCAACCGACTCAATTGGGCACCTATCGATCTCTGCGTCGGGTGTTGATTTCCTTGCCATTGAGCAGCCAGCCATCGCAAGGCTTGCCTGATTGTTGCTCACTTGCCTCTTCCGTTGCTTGCATCCTCCAAACCTCCTCCGTCAGCCTTGGCCCTTGGGACCAGGGTCAAGGAGCAGATCCCAACCCAATCGGGGTGACGCAAGCGCAACGGCTCCCCTGCGACACCATCTTGATGGGAAATGGGACGTTTCTTCTTTCGCCCGCGGCGCCATGTGTTGACGTGTTTGGGCTTGCGAAGCTTGTGGGCGCTCGTCCTGACGTTTCTTCCGGGGCTAACCAGTTGGCCCTCAGAGGGATCGTCGAAGTAGCAGCTTCATTCACAGTAGTCTGCACCCAAACTTTGACTCCAGTGAGGTGCCATCGTGCGTTTCCAAGGACGCGTTAGCAACCGGCGATAAACTTTCCGACAGCCTCGTAGTGAGACAGGCGGCCATGGTATGAAGAAGCCAAGTCGTTCAAGCAAGGAACTGTCGCCTACTCACTTTTCGCTTCATGGTCTTGTCCCGACAGTAAAGTAGCGGCGTGACTAAGAACCAGTCCTCTTTTGTTTCTGCAGGACCCCGGCTGGCGGGAAGCAACTCCGCGGTAAACAAACTAAATGAAAAAAGAAGGGAAAAAATCGGCATGTTTCTAGCAGCAATCGTGCACAGTGACGACTGTCAAACACTCGGCACTGCGCAGATGGTTTGGCATGGGTTCATGTCAGGCTCACGGTAGCAAAGGCCAAAACCTCGCTGGTCTCAAAGTGCATGAGAGTCCGTCCAGGGAAGCCCAACTACCCGGGAAGCACGACACCAGACGGATGGTTGAGGGCCGGCAACATGCCAGCAACGGAAGGCTCTCTAGTTCCCCGGCGCTAACCCTTCGAAGGGCGGAGCAGGTGCACCAGCAGGGAAAGTCGACTTTTTGGGGCAGCGAGCATTGAAGGTGGCAGGAACTTGGATGGCTGGATGGTCCTCTGGCACAGGGCCGGGAGTGCAAGGATTCGCATTGTCGAGCATGGAGATCAACATGGGCTAGACGGGTCGACGAGAGAGTTGGGTCGCATTCGGGGCGTCGTCCGGCTGGAGGACGCAAGGCGAAGGAGGGGACGGAGCAGGAGACGGAGAGGAGACGGGGGTCCGCCGAACTCTGTTGTCACTGGCCGGGCATCTTTGTCAAGCCCCTCCTCCACTTGTAGCGGGTGTCGTTTGGTCCGGTGGCCTTCTGTCAAGATAGCACAGACCGGAGGGTACCTAATGTCCAGTCATGCTCCCAGTGTTCCCGAGGAGGGGAATCGTTTGCTAAGCGGCGGTTTCATGCGCATCACGACGCAAAACAGTCACACCGACTTGTGCCTCTGGCCCGGGGGCTGCATAAATCACGGCGCCGCGCATGGACTTGCAGCATTTCCGAGACGAGGGGGAGGAGTCGGATATGCGGTTCGGAGTCGCCAATGGACTGCAGCACGGTAGATAAGTTGGTTTTGGGGCGATTTACCTTGTGTGGTTTGCCTGCACCCGGGTCTGCGTCTGCGCCGTTTGTGCCTGCGCCGCTTGTGCTTATGCTTGTGCCTGCACCAGTGCCTGTCGTGACCGTTAGAGCGGCCCAGGAACCCGTTGGCCTGGGCGAGGGCCCTGTGGGGGAGGCGATGGGTGGAGGGCTGGGCCTAGAAGGATGCTGTTGCATTTGCCGCATAGTGGCCGCGCCCAGCGCGCGCGGTGTGTCCAGGCGTGTCCAGGCGTGTCTGTTGTGGAAAGTCTAGGGTAGAATTTAGGCAAGCGGGAGGCTCGGCTCCAAAGCCGAATCACCTCCATGTAAGTGCGTTCGTACTTACATTCGAGGGGATAGTTGTCGATTGAGGCGGGACTGTAGCCTGGAGGATGGAGCTGCTTGTGAATGTGAGAGGCAGATGTGGACGCGGATGTGGATGACGGTTCCTTCCGCAGGTGTCAGATCCCGTGAAGAACGAAGCCCTAACATGACAACTGAACCTATAGTAGGCAGGAACTCGGCGAAAAGGCAGAGGCGGGCGAGCACACAGGCACAACATACGCTCTTTCCGATCCATCAAGATCTCGTATATTCCACGCACGTACCTGCCTTGCAGTTGCTAGTGAAGTGGATTGAAGTCAATGCATCTATTCATGTCCCCTCCGTACTTACCTAGGTACTTAGGTTGACGTAGTACGAGCAAGTACCTACTCACTACCTAGGTACTTATGCAAAGCAAGACCCGTTGAGCACCTATCATCGACTCAAGTTGTTCTCTCATTTCTCAATTCTCAATCCCAGATCTTGGCCCGGGAGGCGTTGTTTTGCATGACAAGCCATCGGTAAGCGCTCGTGATTATTGGCTCTTACATCACGGGAGCTCAACCTGGAGCTTGCGGCTGCATCCTCGACGTCAGACCAAGGCAAGCTGCAGCCCGACGCCATACGAATTTTCTGCAGCTGACGGGGCGGGATAGTCGGTCAAAGGCGGAGGTCGGCATACATACTTAGTACGAACAAATGGAGAAGAAAACGCAGCAGCAGGCAAACTTGGTAGTTTTAGGTCTCAGACTCTCAGACTCCCTGATCTACGATATGGGCGTACGGGCGGGCATCCACAGACAAACACTTGCTGGGATTCGAATACTGGGTGATGCCTGGTTGCCTCAACTTTGTCCCTCTCAGCAACAGTCGTCATCCAGACACTGGACATTCCCACCCCACCCCTCCCCCTCCCCTCCCCCCTTTCCCGTCCGTATTTCCGCTGGTTGATGACCGATGTGGTCTTGGATCCTGACTCTTCTGCTGACGGTACTTTTTCTCCTTTTGTGGTCCCGTTCATCCTGCCACACCAAATGAAAAAGAAAAAAGGTACCGGGTATGCAGGTTGCTGCGTAGGGCAGGAACTGGAGGCATGGGAGGGGAGGGGGAGGGGGGAGGGGCAGGATTCCGGAATCAAGCAAAGCCACTGAAGGACGACGACACACGTCACGGCGCCTTCATTTTGCCCACTTCAAGGCTTCCATGCTTGGCTGGTACCAACTTGCATGTCTCTGCACCTTCGTACTTGCCTTGACAGACTTGCCTTAGGTAGGCACGCACGTACGAATACAGAGGCAGGCAGGCATGAGCCGAGGCCGAGGAAGAAGAAAAAGAAGCAAAACAGACGTACCTTAGGTATGGCCCACGATGACATCCTATGGACCCCGCCAGGAAAAAGAAAGTGGAAAGAGCGGGCATATCCCTCAGCATCAGAATTCCGCAGTTTGGCCGCTTCCATGTGTGTACGAGTCTCACCTCTAATTGAGTGCCCAGTAGTTCCTCAACGTCAACCCTAGCAGCACCCCGAGTCTAACAAACCCATTCCAACGCAACGCCCGCGACAAACGCAGCAACCGCAGAGAACACCACGCGCACGACCAGCAACGTCGTAATCGAAGCTTCCACGGCTTCTGGCGCCCCCCTCGGCACGCGGCCACTCGGGGCCCGCCGGCCAGTGTCCAGCGACTGGCTCACTCACCCACCCACAGCATGATGCATCCCACCGCCGCGCGCCCACGCTCCGAGGGCTACGACGTACATCCACAATAGCTCCAGCCGGCCAGGAGTGGTGGACCTTGACAGGGCACGACGCCATCCACCTTTCCCACACTTGGCCCCGATTTGTCTCTGTTTCCTTGGGCCTCTGGCCTCAAGTCGCTGGCCTCAAGCCCCCAAGATCTGGGTCACTTGCTGGCCCCGCTTGCAATTGGGGGTTCGATTCTCTCTCACCCGCATTGTCCCCTTTGCTGCTGGAGGAGTCGGTGCTTCTCCCCTGACCGCCGAACGCGGCCCTTGCCCTGACCCCTGTCTTGCTTGCGGACCCTTCGCTTCTTGTACTCCGTATAGAGCACACACTGGCGCGGCAAGTAGGAGGAGAGTCAACAAGGTCTTCCGGCAAGAGAAACACTGGGAACTGCATTCCGGATTCCAGGCATCGCGTCTGTTGCACTGCGTTGGACTTCATCGATCCAGCTCTCGCGCTTGGAACTGAGACTGGGTCGCAGCCGCAATGAGTCGCGTCTGATGCTAAAACCTCGTTCATCAGTCCCGGCGCGATGGGTTGTCGAGTTGGACATGGGAAGGCCAGCCGACGTTTGGGAATCATGTGTCCCTTGTGCTGTTGCTTTTCTGTTCATAATAACCCTACGAAGCAGATTGGAATGGAGACCCTGAGCCGGGAACCGCGCCGTCTGTGCGCTGGGCCGCTGCACGAGAAGCTGCCCATCTTGCCAGCCCAGCGGCTCTAGTCCCAGGAGCCAGTGTTTCTCCTGTTTTGGCTTGTTTCCCTCGTGGGGTTGGTGAGGTAGGATGGCTGCCCCTGGCTGCTGGGTCCCCTGCTGCCCTCCGCTTTGAGACTGAGACATCCCGCCTCCTAATCCTCATTCTCTCAGGGTGAGGATTGGATGCTGGGATTTTATTCCATCTTGTATATTGACCTACCACATTAAGTTGGGTCTTGACGGAGCTTGGGTTCACAGGGCGGGCGGAAACTTTATCCTTGTCGATGCCGGGTGCTACATACGGATAGTAGTAGCCCCTTCGCCCTTATCGGACTTGACGACTATCCTCTCGGGGATCGTGGCCTGGCGGTTGGTCTTGACGCACGAGCTGCGTCACCTGCCTGCTCCAGGACGCACCGGGATGCACAAGACGCACCAGACTTGTCTAGAAACGGCCACTTGTTGACCACAATCTGGCTGTCTGGCCTGATATACAGCGGGTGCGGTTTATAGCTTCCCTCAGCTGCATCCATCTTATTATCTGAACCTCAAACAACCGCGTTCTCCAAATCGACGCCAGCAGTTGAGACGTTATTGTCTGGAGTGACGTGCCTATACTTGTAAGCACCATTTCATCATGGGGCAATCTGCGATGGGGCCCCATGCAACTGCTCACCCAGACGCAGATTGTTCAACTCGCCCGGCCTGAGGCTAAAAAGGCACCACGACTTTTCGCTACTTCTTGAGCCCTTCGCCCAGGGCCCGCCCGTGGTGGACAGCGCTCTAGCGCGCCATGCGGATAGTTGCATCAACTAGTGTAGCTCGGTAGAGCTTTCGGAGCTCAGGCACTTGAGTCCAAGGCGGCTTGCGAGGACCATCGACATCACCACTTGGTGTCTACAGCGCACCCACACCAACCAAGAGACGGCGTGAAATATGTTATTACCATTGGCAATGGTGCAGTACGGCACGGTATCACCAAATGTCCACAAGCGCAAGAACACGACCAACAGCACGGCCGGGGGGGAAGGGCTCCGAGACTGTGGGTGGGAATGCGGCGGTGGGGGTGACAAGCCAGGAACACCCTTGTAGCAGTCACCGGCCGTCCTCAAGCACCGGTGGCTTGGTGCTTCTGCTTGCTTCTGCGTCTGCTTCTGCTTCCAGGGACCAGATGTCTCTCATCTGTCGGTGGGTGTCACGTCCGCAGCCGCAGCCGCAGCCGCGTCAATGTTGTCGTTCCACCGGCCTGTACCCGTCGGCCTGCGACGTCCGCTGCCATCGCTGAAGCCGGCTTTGCAGGGTGACGTTTCCACCCCTTCCCTGGGTTGGGGCTCGGCGGAGCTGCTGTCCTGTGCTTATGCCTCGGGCTGTCTGTTTAGAGGCAGAGCTGCACTGTACGGATCACCAAAACCCTGTCTGCTGCTGGCACACGACGCGCATGTACCCACGAGCGACTGCTATGTAGTACGTACTTACTACGTACCACGCAAGTTGGTACATGGAAAGGACAACTAACTTATGGTACGCCAGTTTAGTTAGTAGGTAGTCTTGGACGGCACGCACTCCACTCCGCCCGTGGGCTGTACCTCGTTGACCCTCAGTGGAGCTGCTGCGACTTCGTTCCTGCATTGCTTAGGGAGCCGGTTCCCAGAAGGCCGACCGACTAAGAGAAAACTGGGCTACCTAGGCGCGGTGCCTCGGTGCAAGACAGCAGGGCCCCGCGGCCCTGAGCACGACGCGGCCGATATCACTGGGTGCTCTTCCCCGACGCTCTTCTCCTGGATGGTACTTGGTACCGGGTCCAGCTAAGGTACACTCGATGAGCGAGCTTCGAAACGAAACCCACTTGCTGATCCTCCTGATGCCTGTTGTTTGGCGGATACTGGCCATGTCCTGCCTCGCCCGTCTTAGCCTGCGGCACACGGAAGAGCTTGGACGCTGATGGCATCGCGATTTGTGTACCGAGCAAGCTCGTCGTACCTGCGGTCCTGCAGGCAGCTCTGCCCGCCCGATCCTGGTCCTATATGGAAGCCTCCTAATATGCTCCTCGCTGACAGAGCTCTGGGGCTTCCGGTTCCTTCTCCCTCATCCCGTGGTCGAGAGCACGCCAGTCTTAGCGGTCGATCGACACACATTGCGCTGCCCAACCATGGCACCCGCTCCTTGTTGTTGCTTCTGTGGACTCGAAGAATTTTTCCTTTCCTTTCTTGTTTCCTTGTCCGACTCTGCCTTTTGCTTCTCGACCTGTTGCTGTGTGTGCTGGCATCTACATATTCTGTAGCGCTCACAATCTCTACTTGCTTCCCTCCGATCGTCGAGACGCGGCAGTCGAAGGCCATCTAAAACACACGCCGTTGCCATTTGGGGTTGAGGCGTGCGGTCGCACCACAGCCAGCCTCACCTCGCCCTACCACCAGTCCGACATGGCATGAGACTACGGTAGCCGTACAGTGTCCCGTCGCCCGTGTGATCGATCCATTGCTCCTAGGCGGGCCCCTACCGCGACCTCCCCCCCCAGATTCCCGGGGTCGAGCCCGTCGAGCCAGGCCAACCCAACCACGGAGTTCCGTTGAAGGGGTCCCCCTGGACCATTACCCTAGTCTTTTCTAGCCCCCAGCTCCGGGCTTGTCTAATCTTGGGAGGGTACCAGTCGCCTTGCCCCAAGATTGCATCAATCTCTTTGCTCCCAGGCCGTCTTATATTATACATAGCTCCGTCACCTTGACTGAGTCCTGGTCTCTCCCCCACCTTCTTCTGCAACAGGATCGAAATTGGTCCGTCTACTCTTACACTCTCGCCTCTCACCTGTCGCATCTACGGAGCCTCAGAACTGTCGTTTCCCCCTCACTGGCTATCCCACAAAACGAAAACATCGGCAACTCTGGATCTGGATCATTGACTATTTCTTAAGAGGGCACGCCTCGCCGTCGCCCTCTGCGCCCTAGAGCCCCCGAGCTGCCGCCATGTGGGCTTCTCACATGCCTTACTACTCAGAGTACAACTCTGCACGTTCCGAACGTGACGCCAATCTTAATGTTCTCTCGAAGTCGGCCTTGTCTACCGTGTCTGGGATCGCCCCCGATGACATGAACACCACCAGCAACAACAACAGCAATGACAGCGCTGGAGACATCGACCTCCCACTGCAGCCCCCCGCCAACCTTGCCGAACTCATGGAGCCTGCCATCGATGGGCCTCCGTCTCCAGAGAGAATCCGCCAGTTGAACGACCAGATGAAACGAGCCTCTCACCTCAATAGGGGCTACGGCCACCGTGCGGCATCGTCAAGTGCATCTTCGCTCCAAGTTACCGAACGTGCCGGCTGGGAACAGGCAATGGAAAACATGCCCCTTTCTCGTCGCTCCTCGAACCGGTCCGCTGCAAGCCGAAGCCCCTCGCAAGATCGACTTGATAGTGTGCAAGTACTGGGAAAGAATATCTTCCACCGTCGTGCCAAATCGAGCAAGTCGGGAAGATCCAAGCGCGAGAGTAGTACCCACAGCTCGTCTGGAAGCTCCTTGTACTCAACCGAAGCCCCCAGCGACAACTCCCTGGCCAACCTCAAGGACTCCTTCATGCCAACAATATTTGCACGCCGGAAGACTTCTCGCGATGAAACAACTCTTCAACGGAAACTTCAGATTTCAGGACCTTTCAACTTCCAACATGTCACTCACACGCCTCGCGACCAGATTGCCACCCTTCAGCGCGGTAACCGCATGGAGTTGATGGCAGAACTCTCAACCTTGCGTGTCTCAGGTCCCGCAAGCGCCCCCGGTGTTATCAACGAATCAGACGAACAAGATCTTCACTTCCCCAACTTCTCTGCCGAGAACGTTGGCGGCCAGGATGCAGCCGCGAACCGTCCTTCACTGGTACCCCGCCAGACTGCGCCCGTGTCCGGAACTCGCCGCCTCATGAAGCATGCTCGGTCGCAAGAACAGCTTCGAACCACGCCGCCCCGGCCAGTCCGACCCCCGAGATCTCCCATCGAGCAAATTGTCTCGTCTACCCTTGGCCCAGTGCCACCGCCGCGGGTGTCGAGCCGCCAATCTGCTCACCGAAATGGCAGCCCGACGGTAGAGCTGGATCGGCCGCTGACTAGTGGCGGCTTCCGCCGGCCTCGGCCGTTCAGCCCCGGCGAGAGTCCGGAGCAGCCCCCGGCGACATCTCATGGATACCTGCCGGAACCCGAATTCCCAGCCGTGGACGAAACTCGATTCTCACATGCCCTGACCACCCCTGATGATGCTGCATGGCCTCTAGCCACCCCTGGTGGTCCCTCCTATGAATCGCTGCTGGCGGATGTACCTGAAGAGGAGGAGCATTTCGCGCCCCCCCGACGGTCGCGGGTCAGTCTTGCCAGCAACACCTCGTCGCTACGAGCCAGCCAGTCTGTTCCGATTCTTCGCACAATGGCTCAGTCGCATCGTATGAGCGGGACTTCGGATACCCTGGGTCCTTTGGAGATGTCTGTTTCCCACCGCGCAACCAGGGGCGGGATGCAGGATGGCTGTGGGACCCTGGTATCGCCAATTAGGGAGAGCTGGGAGGACGACATCGACTACTGCTACGAACACGAGGCTGATGCAAACTTCAACTACGAATGGGAGCGGCCGTCGCTGGACGTCGGGCGAGAGAACATGGCGCCCGCGCCCCCAGTTCAGGTGGCTTTGGTGGATGACGAGCTGAGCGAGGCGCCGGGTGCCAGCACTGCTCACTCGTCGCCTGGTATGCTTTCCGCATCTCCGTTCGACGTGCCGGCTCTAAGCCCTGCTAGTCAAGCATCCCCCCCCGTCGGTCACGAGGCTACAACACCCATTTCGGCAACGGTAGTCAAGAGCAACTTCTCGCTACCGCGCGGGGAGAGAGCAAGCCGACCGCCCAACCTGAAACACAGCCGCTCTGATTCTCAAGCCTCAAGCTTCAAGGAGTGCCACGGCTTCACTCTGTCTCCATCCCTGCTCATCCCAAACGATTACCACCACCAGATGCTCGAGAACGAGAAGCAAGAGTTTCCCAACGACGAAGAGTTCCGTAACCGGTTCTTCAAGTCTAATGCATTCTACGAGGACAGCCTCGGAGTAGCGAACCACCCATCGCCTTTCATGCTACAACAACGGGCCAGCGTCTCGACCACAGCGACCAACTCAACGACCAACTCGACGGCCGTCTCCGACTCCATCGGAGAGCGTCATGTCTCGGCAAACTCAACCTGGACAACCCTAACCCGGCTCACGAGTAGCACCTCGCTCAACAAGATGGCAGGGTCCTGGTCAGAAACCGGTGACCGCGTCCCGAGTACTCACCTCGCCGACCCACAGGAGGATAGCGATCAGGAGGAGGAGTCGACTCCGCCTGTGTCTCAGGACAACGATACGGTGCCCGAGCTTTCCCCATTCCCGGCGCCGCCTGTCGTGAAGCGATCACTCCACAAGAGTCACGCCAGCGAGTCCATTGTCCGCGACGAAGTGCCGCCCATGAGGTCACCAGAGCTGACCAAGACCCGGCGGCCTCGTGCCAGGACGACAAGCATGAGCCAGGCACCGCCTGTTGGACAGTACGCTCTATTCCCTCGGTCGGACATCAAGGGCAACGGCGACCGGATATAGAATTGGCCGGTTGGCTTCATGCTACCATCATGCCATGTTTGTGCTTTTCTAGCCCCCTCAAACACATGTACCGCACGGCTGCAACATGCCCTAGCTGCAACGTTTGATCATTGAGGTGTAAGGTTCCCTTGACAGTTCAGGTGTACATTTACGTGTCTTGGGACATGACGGGCCTAGTCAGGTGCAATGGCCCACCAATACCCTCAACGAAGGATTTCATTCATAGACGGAGTTTTTGCACGCATTCACGTTGTTCTTGTTTCTAGAAAGCGTCGCATTGTCGGTCGTTTTGTTTTTCTTTGTTATCTTTACGCGCCTTATTTTGACCGCATTTGTGCTACTAGAGGCGTATTTGTGGCGCTGTTTATTGCAGCTGGGAGGCCTTTTTCCTCTTTTTTTCTCTCTCATTTTCACAGGGGAGAGGGAACTCAAAAGACAAAACCCGTCACTCATTGGGGATGTATACTTTTTTTTTTGTGGTATTTTCCCCGGGACGATGGGTAGAAGAGGGCATTGGAACAGGAGGAAAGGCCCCGAACCAGAGAGATGGGTTGAATTGTATGGGTAGGATGGGATTTGACGAGTGATGATGGATTATGAACTTCTAGAAAAAAAACAGCAGCCATACGGCGACTCGCTCTAGGTCGTAAGAGCGCTGGCTGGGACTTGCGCCAAGTACAAAATAACAATAAATAAATAGAAACCAAACGGTGTGTGCCTCTACATGACTTGCCAATGATAGTTCTCGCATGCGAGGGTTATTCATAGTAGTTGTCCAAGGGGTCCAACTAACTGAGTGACAATTGTTAGGGTTTCTCTCATTGGTCCATCCTCATGGCACGAGTTGGAAGGCAAAGTCAGGGTTATAAATCAGTTCTGAACTTGAATGTCTGGTCTATCTTTGTCTGTTGCGTTCAGTCGTTCTCCACACCTAGCAACGGAACCTGGAAGCAAATGTAACTGGAAGCTCTCTCCACTTGACTCTTTGACCCCCCCACCAATTGGCGAGAGAAAACAAACAAAGGAAACGAAGAGAAAGAAAAACGGTAACAAGAATCAAGAGCAGAAAGAAAACAAGAGTCAAACCCTAAAAGAAGGTGAAGCAAGTTTTTAGAAGCAAAAGTCCGACCCACCCATTCATGTTCTCCCCCCCCCCCCCCACGGCCAAACGTAGCACTCGATACCCAGATCCTGCCTCCCAATCTTGCGCAACTCCACCTGTTCGTGAAAATGTGCTCTCTGAAGCCTGTTTCTTGTTAAACCTTAACCCTTGCCTGACTTACTGAAATGGAAACTTTCGAGTATATGCCGGTACATGAACGGAGAGTTGAATAGAAGCTGAAACCCGAAAATGCGGAATCTTGAAAAATGGAGCGAAGGATAGAGGGGAGCAGTTGTCGTAACCTAGTATCCTAGTGGTTTCGGTCATTCGTTTTCTTTTTGTCGTTGGCTTTTCGTTTCGTGGAGATATTGGTCATCCCTGACAGCCGTTCATTCTGGCCCACCATCCTGTTCATCATTCATGCTGATGTTGAAATCCAATGGCGTGTTGTTGTCCCTAGGAGACATCGTACCCTCCGAGACAGAGCCCTTGAGTTGACTTAGACTCCCCTTGAGCTCGTTCTTCTCACGCTCAAGAGTATCGCGCTCCTGCTCGAGGGACTCGATATGTTTGCGGGCCATCTCCAGGACTTCGCCCTTGCTGACCCTCCTGTCACCCCAGTCGACGGGCGCGCCGCCATCAGACTCCTCGCCATCTCCGCTGGTGCGGATCTGCTCGGGGAGCGCATTGAGCAGGGACTCAAACTGGGCGTTGAGGCGGTTGCGATACTGTTTCTCAACAAGGTTGTGAGAGGCGCGGGTGCGGCGATCCTCAGGGGTGTCTGAGGGTTTGGTAAAGCTGTTCTTGGACGTCCGGGAGGCGCTGCGGAGCTTGCTGAGGCGGCTCGAGGAGTTCGAAGAGGATGCTACGGAAGAGGATGCCATGGAAGTAGCCTTGGATCCGACGCTAGCTCGGCTGTTCTGGGAGGCAGAGCTGGGGCTGTTGGTCTCTGGAGAGGGGACTTTGCGGCTGTCAACCGACTTGCGAGAGTCCTTTTTTTGCTTCCTAGACCTGGCAGCCTTCCTGGGGCGGGGATCCTGTGCTTCATCGAGTTCTTGTTGCAGGTCGTCGGGATCGGTCCATGGGTTCGTTGATATCTGGGCAGCAGGTGTGGTCACAGTTGGGGTGCTGCTGTCCTGGCCGAGGTGATCTTCCCAAGAACTACCGAAGGTGTATTGACTCTGCGAGGAATGAATACTAGAGGGAGAGACCAGTGCGCCTCCGTAGCCGTGGGTGGCATCCGATACGGTTGGCGAGAGATGGCCATGGTGAGACATGGAGGGGATCATGGCCCCGGGCACCTCGAAGTCGAAATGGGCCGGGTTCAGGGCCATTGACGGGTGGGTGACACCATAGAGACCCCATTCCACGGGCATTGTAGTGACTGCCGGAGCGGTGTAGCTCGCTGCAGCCATGGAGGCCGGGCTGTGCGGCTGATGGACCACATTGCCGTGTAAGTCGAGGACGGCCGGGTGAGGTTGGGTATGGAGGTGGGGACTTGACGCGTCATGTGACTGATCGGCCAGGTGAGGATGGGGATGGGGATGGGGATGGTGTGGCGGGTGGCGTGGCGGGTGGTGAGACGGGAGATGGGGCGGAACGGCAACGGCAACGGCGGAGGCGGAGGGTGGCGCGGCAGCCACATGGCCATGTGGATTCGGGAGGGGCCGGTGTGGCTGAGCGCTGGTTCGATTCGAGGAGGAAATGGGCTGTTGCAAGTGGTCCAGATGGGCCTGTGACGCCTGTCTGGTGCTATTCGTGGCGACATCGAGATGGCCGGAGGGCGCTTGGGTCGTCGGCAAGGGCATGGGCATCTAGTTTTGCGATGTTAGAATCGGACGTTGCAAGTGTGCACTCGTTTTTCTCCGGTGGTTCCTTCCTTGACCAGCTTTTTCTCGGCCCTTCCTTTCCTACCAATCGGTTTGTCAAGAAGAATCTCCCGGTTTCCGTACATGACTTTCGATTCGCTTAACCTGTGTCTCGCGTATCTCGGCACTCCGTCATCGTCCATCGTTCGTTGCATGATTGTATCTCCCTGTCTCTTTCTGTTTCTCTCCTTTTCTCTTTTTCTCTGGTTCCCTCTCTTCCTCCCCCTTCCTCTCCCTGCATCTTCTTCTCTCCCCCTCGAGTAGCTTGTTGTCTCCCCCGGATTCGTCATCATTGCCACCGCAGCTCATGCAATCCACAGCACGCACCATCAGGCGCTTTCCGCTGACGGATGACAGCTGATGGCTCAGATCCGGCTCCGGCTGGGCACTGTGCCAATCAGACCGACGCCATGCCGGCTCCGGGCGGCCATGTCCATATTCACGGACCAGACAGAAGACGGGCAAGACGAACGCCATGGCTCTCGCAAGGAGGCATTCAAGGGAAACGGAGGAGCAAACGAAGCGAGAGAGCGAGAGAGCGAGAGAGCGCAGACCTTTTCCACCTGTCGCGTCCTTCACTCCTGGGTTCGAGATTCAGCCACTGAGCTGATGTTGATCGAAAGACGCCATGTCTCACTCGAGTAACTCGACCTTCTCAAGGCTTCTAGCCTCATCCAGTCACAGTCGCAGATCAGCTAACCACTGGGTCGACTGCCATGTGCCCAACGTCCCATGTCCCACGATGCCCCTCCTAATAAGCTTTCCCGGGTTTTTGCAACCCCTTGGCCCTGACAGATCTGGGGACCGACGCAACACAAACAAAACAAAACATCGGATCCCGGCGTGCTACGTACCTCGGGTTCGTCTATGAGGAAGTCATAGAACGACGCATCTCCACCGTGATCTCCCGCCATGGTAAATGGCTAGGGTGGATTGCGGAGTCGTGGTGATGCTTGTTTGGTCGAGAATCAATCAACTCGCGTGGCTCGAGTCTCGTTTTGTTTCGTGTGCGTGTGCGTGTGTGTACGTGTGCGTGCGTGCGTGCGTGCGTGTGTGTGTGTATGTGTTTCTAGGTCGTCCTTCTGGTTTTCGCGCTGGACTTGAACGTGGGCGTGGGCGTGGGCGTGGGCGTGGGCGTGAATGGACGCGGATGGACGTGGACGACGTTTGGCGTTGTTGACCTTGACAGACTGACCTCGAAAGGCGAGGGCCTGGTTTCTCCTTTTATCACTCTCACAGCCTGGTCGGAGACTCGAAAACGAGACACGGCTGGTAGTCTGCCGACGGACGGACAGAGGCTTTGTTTGCGACCCCGAACGCAAGACGCACTTGTCTCGGGTGACGGGTCTCGAGGCAAGGGGGCCGGTGGCTTGTTACCTGGCGTTCGCCAGCCTGTGCAGCCCGAGTAGCTTGTGCAGCTTGTGCAGCTTCGACTTCGACTTGGGCGTGAGGTTCGCAGTGGCGGACTGATTAGTTGACTCTTTCTGTAGACCAGATTCGCGCGGCGTGAGCCAACGCCGGTACCGCCTTTCAACTTCAACGCCCCCGATCCGGGAACCAAGCAGCTTATACGGCGGGATGCCCGTGAACGAGATGCCACCGGAGCTTGCTAGACTGTTCGAACGCCACCCGCACAGAGCCGCATCGGTCTCGGGCCAGCGATCGAAGCCGGTGCTCTTCTGGCTCTATTTCCCTTCAGGGGTGGTGGGCAATGCCGGCGTCTCGTGCTACCAGATTCCAAGTCACCCCACTGAAGAGATTTCCGGGACCACGAGACAGCGTCAAGCGACACAATCGGATGTCTTCCCACCCAGATGAGCGAATGGGTCTACCACGCTGCTGGGTACTGCCCCCTTGAGCCCCAATCTGTATGTCTGCTGTCTGTCTGCCGTCTCTCGACTTGTCGTCGGATGGCTGCTGTTGGTGTCAGGCTGCATGCTGGGTAGGGTGACTTTTCGGTCGGCACACACCGGACTCACTCACTGTCTCTCTTTGTCACTGTCTGTTCCCTCTCCGTTCCCTCTCCCTTTCCCTTCCTTTCTCTCTTGATCGGTCTCGCTCTTGGCCCTGACACGAGCTCGTCTCTCTGCCTAGAGTATGACTAGTCACCTCGTTGCGGGTTCTGGGTCGAATGTTCCTGTCGCTCTCCTGTTCTTTCCCCCTTCCCCTTTGTCGTCGTATCCTCTCTCCCAGGGAAGCCGAGGCAGAGGTCGAGTGACTGGTCACGGGGTGTACCCAATGGTAACCCAGAAGTATGAGCAGAGTGGCTCGAGCCCCTGATGACAATAGTCCTCTCGTCGCCGCCTCGCTTGTCTCGTTTGGGAATCAGGTGTCGTGGGACAGACTCTCTCGTGCCAAAATGCTAGGGCTGGGGACTGGCCTGTGAACTGGGCTTGGGGATCTTTGCGGTGTCAAGCGAGCCCGACCCTCTCTTTCTCCTCCCACGTGAAGTAGCAACTTCCAATGAGAATAACCGGCTCGGATAGAGGATCTGTGGCCGCGGCCGTTATGGCTGCTACAATTTGATAATAGCCACGGCGGATGGATAACGGCGGAAGCCCAGAGTGGATTCAAGCTGACGCCTCGTCGGACAGGTTCCCTCTGCTGTCCAATTGCAATTTACAAGGAAGTCCAAGTACTGTACAGGATGGGAGTTGGAGTTGGGGCCGACAGACCCCGCCCTTACCGCCCAAGACCCAAGACCCAAGACCCAAGACCCAGGACCCAGGGCCAAAGGCCAAAGGTGCAGCTTGGGACCTCACCCCGTCGTCCATCCCCGTTGTCCGTACATCCTGGGTTATGTAGGCCAGGGTGGGAAAAAGCTTGGGTTATGCGACCTCATTTGAGGGCTGATCGGCATTTGAGGGTCCTTTGGGCTCAAGCTATTGGATGCCTTCATCCGGAAGCCTTACAGCTCACATGTCAAGCGCGGGACATAAAACGCATGGCGAGAGTGTATAAACTTCCTTGTCGTGGTTGGCCTCCTCCGCCACCGTCTCACGTCGATATCATCCTGGGACTTTCTGAGCAGTCAGAAGCTTGATCTCTTCCCTTCCCTCTCATCCCCGTTCCCGGGCACCGGAGGGCGGTGGGGAGGGGAGGGGGCAATTATGGAGGGGGGAGGGAGTGAGCGGAGAGACGGCAAGGTGGAAAGCCGTTATCTTTCACTGGTATCCTCAGTTCAGGGCCCTTGCCAAGGCCTGTCCCAGCCCAGTTGAGTCCAGCTTCTGGGGATGTCTGGTCCGGTTGGTACGCTTGGTACATAGGACGCTCGGTACGACTGCTGGGGGGAGGGGCGGAGGAAAAGGGCGGGCCGCTTGGTGGTGAGAGAATGAATGGGGACCAGTATTTGACTCAGGACGGCCGGGGGGAAGAGGCCACGGGCAGAATCAGAATCAGAATCGGAATTGGAACCAGAAACGATGACGATGACGCCAGATGGCACCACTCGAATCTCGCTCGGCCAGGTCTCATCTGTAGAGTTGGCTCAGATGAAATTAGCAGCGTCTCGGGAAGTTGACTGCTCGATGTGATGATTGCTGTGTCGATGTGTGCGTTTTTGTGACCCTGTCAACTATCAACTGCAGCTGCACTGGTTTCCGGGTGACGACATGGTGTAGACGCATTTGTCCATGCCCACCGCCGTCATCGTTCCTCGTCTGGCCAGTGGCGATGGGAGCTGAAGGGTGGTCTGATCCTAGATTTGCCAGCCGAGCGGGGGCGTGGCTGGCCATGGCCGGGGGTCTCCTCTCCTGGGCGTTCCTCCCGGCTCTCCCTGTTCTTGTCTCCTTCTCTCTTGTCCCTCTCTCTTGTTTCTGTACCCGATAATCCAGTACATAGGTAGGTGGTCCCTCCTCCCTGCTGGGCCAGGCAGGCCTCTGTGAGTCGTCGAAGCTCTCAGGGCCCTCCCTCTCATACATAGTAGATGCAACATATTTGCTTCGTACAATATAGTGCGTCAAACGGTTAGGCCCGACATGTCACACTTGCAGAGTCGCACCCCCGGGATCCCTTTGGCCTTCTTTGGCACATCCCGATTCCCAAAGCCCGACGGTTTGTCACCTAGGCCCCCTCCCCCCTCCCCCACCGCCCTGGATGAAAGGGAAGCGAAAAAAAGGAAAGAAAAAAGCGGGTGTTCCCCTTCTCTACTGGTTTCTTTTCTTCTGTTTCTTTTCTTTTTGTTCTCGGGTGTCAAGGCGGGAACGAGAGCCGCTGGGGAAGACAAGCCGGAGAGGGTGGTCGGTGTCAAAGGGGGGGGGGCGGGATGGGACGCAGTAAACGGTTTTTTTGTGGGTCGGTGTGGCACACACTGCTTATGTATGGTGTTCATTTATTTATATTTTAACTCATTTGAGGGCCGATTGAGTATGTCGTGTATATTTCCGTCACTGTCACTGTCACTCACCGTGGCTGTTTTGGTTGTGTGTGCGGCCGGGGGGGTTCTGGCCGTTGGGTCCGGCTGTCGTGTGTGTGTGTGTGTGGCTGGGGAATTTGGCCGGTACCGAGTTATGCCGTCACACCAGGCCAATAATACTCAGTCAACTCACTCACTCACTCGCTCACTCACTTACTTCACCCCGCCGTGTTATACTCTACTATACTGTTTAGACTACGTAGTATACAGAAGCGAAACAGCAAAGAAGTATGAGTGTGGGCAGTGGAAGAAGGGGGAAGAAAGAGAGAAAGAGAGGGAGAGAAAATAGAGGGGAAGAAAATAGAGGGAAGAGGGGAGGGGGGAACTCCCACACAAAGGGAGGGTAGTATCAACTTCATATATAGTTAGCCTTTTTCCTACGATCCCAATTGCATATTAAAGTGGACGCGGAGCCGCGGGGCTGCGGCGTCGAGGCACAGGTACGAACTGGGGGCATCGACTCGAAGTCGCCGCACAGGACAGGACGGGCTTGACTTGAGAGCGTTGGGGCTGGAGTTGGAGCTCAATGGGTTGAGGACGGGAATACGAGGTGGAGAATTGGAGCGGAGGGGACGGGCAGAGCCGCGTGCGGCAAGAGAGTGCATTATCGCCGATTTAGACCACTCTCTTTGAACTATCTCAGTAGTATATTGCCTAGACGTACGTGCCTAATCTAGGATAGAGTGGGCGACTATCCTGGGTAAAGTGAGTGCTGGTGTAGTCTAGATGGAGTCGGATGGATAGTCACTAGCCAATGGCCAAAGAGAACGCGTAACAAATTCGAGTCTGTTCCCAAGTGGTCTTGGCCTCTGGAAGATTTTATGGGGCTCGCGAAACCTTTTTGTTTTTCTTCGTCTGTTTATTCTCTGCTTCTTTCGGCAGTGGCTTGCTTGGATGACTGTGTCGTTGATCAGCCGGGAACTGAGACAGCACGGCGAGACAGTGAGTGAGTGCATATATATGTATTTATATATATATATACATATACAAACATCATCGGGACGAAGAGCGAAACCCCAGCAACATGCAATAGCAACGATCCTATCGCTTGCCAACGCCGAAGGCCCCGTCGTGAAATTTGCCTGTTTGGGATGTCTGTTTGGGATGTCTGTTTGGGATGTCTGTTTGGGATGTCTGTTTGGGATGTCTGTTTGGGATGTCTGTTTGTGAGTAGTCGTTTTGGCCGTGTCTTGGGTTTTCGATGAACGAACGGGGGCTGCTTCGACGAATACGCACCTGTCCATCCATTTGTTCAATCACGCTGCCATTGGCAAATTGCCACCAGCGGGAAACAGAACGAATCCTCCACGAACATGCATATCTATCTATCCAAGCGCCCCGGTCCCCGTTCCCGTTCCCGAACCTCCCCGCCGTCCTTCAGCCCACCTTCAGCCCACCCTGGTCCTCGTCCCGGACGGTCGATCTCGGGCTTCATGTGAATCCGGGGGCCGGGGGGGGGGGGGGGGGGGGCGAGGGGGAGACCGAAACAAAAAAAAAACCCCCCCATCGACGGGGGGAGGGGCGCGCGGCGGGAGAGAACATGGGGCGGAGGGGGGAGTGGGGAAGCGGGCTGAGAGAGACAGAAGGACTCCGGAAGCGGCCGGTGTCATGGCACCATCACTACCCAAGTCTGCGACATGTACTTTTGTTTGTTTGGTTCTATATGTGGGCTGCGACCCGGCAATGCAAGCAAACGGGGAGTGCCCATCAGCTGTACGGCACTGATACCGAGGTTAGGATTCCCCTGGCCTTCACATCGACGCCGTCTCGTCCTTCCGGGAACCAACTGAAACCCTGCCAAGGCTGCGGCACATGGCAGCCCAGACCAGGCTGGCGGTCGTCATCTACTCAGATCTGCAATCGTCCTGTCATATCACCAACACCCGCGTCGGACCCCTGGGCTAGGCCGGAGCTGAGCAACACCATCCAGGCCGTCCAATCACAGCCGGAACCGAGGCCTCGTTGTATCCGGGGGACAAGAGGAAAGGGGAAACAGGCTGTACCAAAACTCCACGAGTTGCGTCAACTGCTACCACGACGGCTGCTACTACTACTACATGAGCCCATATGTGTGTTGGTGTGTGTTGACCTTTCTTTCTAGCCTGAACGCCGTTCCATCCCTCTTTGCTTGAAACCATGATTTTTCCCCCAACTATTCATCCTCAGCCCGTCTTCTTCTTCTTCTTGGGCCGCTCTTCCACTTCCCCTGCATCGTCATCGTCGTCGTCGTCGTCGTCGTCTCCGCCATCGTTGCCAACCCCGCTGTCAGCCTCGCTGCCGGAGCCAGAGCTCTCGTGGTCGCTGTCAAACTCCTCGGCCACGTCGCTGTCGCTGTCGGCCTGGAAGTCCTCGTCCACGCTCTCCTCGTCCTCGTCGGCAGAGCCGCGGTCGGCCTTGGCGCCCACCACCTCGTCCTCAGAGTCCATCATGTCTTGTTGGCGCAGCGCGGCCGCTAGCATGTTGGCATCCTCGTCGATCTCGTTCTTAACCCGCAGGCCCTTGAGCTTGAAGAAACTCTCCAGGGCTTTGAGGTCCTCGCGACTGATGTTGCTAAACTGAGACGAACCAGCGCCGTTCTTCAGGAGGACCGTGATGTCAAAGGTGGAGAGGGCGGAAACAGCGCCGCTGACGCGGGAGAAGGTGACGGACTGCGTTTGCTCGTAGGCGATGTACGTGGCAGGCTTGGGCACGAACATGAAGGCCTTTTCTAGGCAGTACAGGAAACCCTCGCTGGCCTTGATCGAGCACTTGATGCCGTATTGGTTGCGGTGTCTAGAAGTGGGGAGCGTCAGCATTTTCAAACAAGAGCAAGCAAGAAACAGAAAACCACACAAGGGGTTGGGAGGCATACGTGATAAAGTCCTTGGCAGGGGATGAAATCTTCTTGTTGGCTAGGCCGCGGAAGATCTTGGCTACGACGTGATGCAGGGGCTCCTCGTAGTGAGGCTCCAGTTTGTCCTGGTACCTGCTCTTGAGCTCGTCCTCGTTGAGGTTTAGGTCGATGGTCACCTCCTCGTCCTTCTTGAACTGCATCACCACAAAGGGGTAGCGGGTCTGACCCTGGCGCAGGGGAGGGTCCAGGCCGATGCACAGCATGCAGTGCGTCTCGTCGGGCTTGGGGAGAACCATGAACTTCTTGATGGCCTCGTACTGGATCTTGTAGTCGTACGTCTTGCCGCGAAGGCGGAACGAGGCCTCGTACATGTCGATGTCGAAACGACCTCGGGGGGTGAGATGCAGGACGTCCAGGAAGGTAGCAATGGTATCGCCAGCCGTCTCGCCAATCTCGGCCTTGTCGATGAGGGTCTCGTAGAATAGCGCGGCGGCGTCCTTGACCTCCTCGCCATTCTCACTGCCGGCATCCTCGCCCTCCGTCTCCTTGCGGGTGGTGGTGCCCGGGATGTAGAAGCGCATCTCGACGAGCTGGTCGCGACCGGCGGCGGCCTTGGTGCCCCTTGTGCGCGCGCCGCCCAGCTGCGGGTTGGCGCCCGCGTCGGCGGCGGCGGTCGGGGGAAGCGCCATCTCGACGGCGACCTCGTTGCGGCCGGCGAGGTTGGTGTTGCCAATGTCCGAGTAGGCGAGCTCAAAGGCCGGGCGGTTCTGGACGCTAAAGGTGAGCTCCGACTTGGAGAACTCGGCCTTGCCCCAGTTCCACCCGCGCAGGGCGTGCTCCTTGTTCTCGAGGGCGGTGCTGTACCAGTTCTTGAACACCTTAGCGAGCCGGTCGTACTCGTCCTGCTGGAAGCCGTCGAGCTGGATGGTGCCGGAGCTGGCGCGCTGGAGAATCTTGATCTCGTAGCCCTTCGCCGCGCGACTCCATTGTGCGGCGGCGATGTTAGCGTGATCGAGGGTGAAGGTGTCGCCGCCGCCCGAGGGCTTCCAGCCGAATCCAGTCTCGGCGAACCTGCACTTGCCGCTCTCCTTGGAGAGGTCCAAGTAGATGTTGTCGAAGCTTTCGCTGCGAGGATGGAAACGGCCATGGTTAGCTGGATTCCGACAACGAGGCAATCGTCACAGCCTCCATCTCTCTCCCTGTCGGTCCTCGTCTCACTCTCCAAACGAGGGAGCCGCCAGGAATTGGGGAATCAACAAGGAACTTACATGGCAGTCATGGCGACGGCAGAGCTCCAAAAAGCCGGGTTTGTTCGGGAAGAGAAGGGGCGGGAGTTGGGCGGAGGAAGAGTGGTGGCTCTGTTCTCTCACCGTTGCGACGAAGATGCGATCGGGCCAACTCGAAATTTGAGTTGTAGGAATACGTCGTAGCTTGCGAGCTTCGCGGTCAGGGCGCGCCAAAAACACGCGTGCAGCAAGTACAGCAGTGGCTCGCGCGCGCGATCCCCGCTGTGAACCACTATAACCCGCTGTGTGATGCCTGAGGCGGCCACTGAGACTGAGTTGGCGTTCGCTGTAAGAGGTACCCTGCCAGCTGCGTGCCTGGCCTGCCCCAGTAATTTCGCGGAGAAAGGTCAAGCTCCCAACGCATTGAAACCCCCCTGCGGGTCACATGCGCCGTGCTGAGGCGGCCGGGTCAAGTATCCACAGATGCCTGTCTGGACCGTGTTTAGCGGCGTCAGTTAGTGCGATGTTGATACTACGTACCTTTGCTTGCTGAAGAGCACCGGAAAGCACTCAGCCACCTTATTCGCCCCATCTCCATTGTTAGTCCGCTTTCTGTCTCCAAGCACCAGGATACCTCCCCTACGAACCCTTTCGGCACATGCTCCACTGACGAGAGCGTCCGCGTGCCAGATATGACAACATCAGTTGGCTATCCTCCGTCGCTCTCCGCCGCCAGCCCGAGTCTCAAACTTTGTACATCTTCTCCTCTTCTACCTCGCCATCGCCACGGCCATTCTTCTCCTTCTTCCCCAGCGCATCTCCTGCTGTCACTGATTATTTATCTCCCATGGTCCACCCCGTCATGACATCCCGTCATCCCCGGCCACCTAGTTCTAGGTGCGCCTCAGCCGCCAGAGTAACATCCGCTCTGCTCTTATCGTTCCTCGCCTTCACCCCATCACTTGTCGCCGCCGACAACAACGCCCGCCACCTAAGCGACGATATCTTGCTGCCTCCTGGCCTCGGCGTCCCCTCGAATCCCGATCCCCCGGCGCCTGCCGAGTACACCTTCTCTCTCCGCCACATCTTCCACCACGGCACCTATCGGCATCCGGAGCTACACCGGAAGCGAGACGTGGACCACGAGAAGTCGAGGGTGTTTTTGGCCGCCGAGGATGGCTATGATGAGCAGCAAGTCTTCCGGCTCAAGGCCAAGAGCCGTGCTTCGCCAATAGAGCGGCTGGTGGACCGGAGGCCTTCCGTCGTGGACCCCATCGTGGCCGAGTCTCGGCGACAGGGTTACGCGGCCGTCCTCGATGCATCAGCCTGGACCCTCGACGAAGTGTCATCGCCCGATATCACCGACAAGGAGACTGTCTTGACTCTTGCCAGGATTACTGCCAACGCTTATGTTGCGAATGAGACTGACGCCGACTGGGAGGATGTTAATCCTCATTTCAACCGCTCCGCTGATTTCGGATGGGAGGGCGATGGTCTCCGCGGCCATGTCTTCGTCGACGACTCAAATTCAACCATCGTTATTGGCTTAAAGGGCACTTCCACGGCCGTCTTTGATGGCGAGGGTACCACCACCAATGACAAGGTCAACGACAACCTCTTCTTTAGTTGCTGTTGCGCCCAACAGGGACAATGGACTTGGCACCAGGTCTGCGATTGCGCTACCGACACATTCACCTGCAACAACACCTGCGTGGTCAACGCGTTGCGAGAGGAGAATCGATACTACACTGCTGCGCGCGAGCTGTACACAAACGTGACGGAGCTATATCCCGACGCCATGGTCTGGCTGACCGGCCACTCGCTTGGCGGAGCCGTAACCTCGATGCTGGGATTAACCTACGGCCTGCCCACCGTCACCTTTGAAGCTGTTCCAGAAGCTCTCCCGGTTACCAGGCTGGGTCTGCCTGTTCCTCCCGGCGCCGATCCTAGGTTCCCCCAGGTGCGGGAGAACACTGGTACGTACCATTTTGGCCACACCGCGGATCCTGTCTATATCGGCACATGCAACGGAGCCACGGCTTCATGCTCCTTCGCGGGATATGCCATGGAGTCTACGTGCCACACTGGCTATGAATGCGTCTACGACGTGGTAGCAGACAAGGGGTGGCGTGTCGGCATTGGCACCCACAGGATTCGATCCGTCATCGACGACGTCATCACCAAGTACGATCATGTGCCAGTGTGTCGACGTACCCCGGAATGCCGAGATTGTGCTCAGTGGAAGATGTACGAGAGCAACGGAACGGACAGCACAACCACGGCAACCCAGACCACAACAAAGACTCGGACTCGAACTGCCACCTGCAAGACGCCAGGATGGTGGGGGTGCCTCGACAAGTCAACCCCCGGTCCGACAACGACAACCACGACGACTTCAGCATCTACCTCCACTTGCAAGACGCCTGGCTGGTTTGGATGCAAGGACGTAACTACCACGGAAATCACCACCACCGAGAGTAGCGCCACACCAACCACAACTTGTCACACGCCCGGCAGATTCTGGGGCTGCCGTGACGATGTGCCTATGGCAACTGAGACCCAGCCCAGCCCCGTGACAATTCCATCCATGACAGAGATACCAACGGCCACATCAACGGCACCTTCGAGTGCCTCGCCTCCTGAGCGGACGTGCCTGCACCGAAGCTGGCTTGGTTTCTGCAAGGAGTGGGATGGAGAGAAGGCAGAACTTTCCCCGGGTGATCTGTAGCGGCCCCGGAAACTACTCGGGAATAGTAATTCAACATGCAGGTACTCTTACTGAAGGGGCCAAAGGCTCTTGTCGCGGTGGTTCTGGCGTTGGAGCTTTTTTTTACCAAGGGAGTATTCTTCACACATGGATGGCATTATCGCATGTTCATATACACACATACATAAATTCGTATACATAGGAGGCAGCCAGATAGTCTCAGGTTGGATCTGGTTGGACAACGGTGTTGGGTTTGATATGATGGACCGACAAAGGTGTACGGTGCCATGGCGAGCATAGATATGAACTCCCACTTTGGGCAATAGAATGGCGTAGCCTCTGTGCTCGTTTAAATTATAATATTTTATAAGCCCTACATTTTTGAAATGAATTGCAACTTCTGTCAAATGCAGAAATCGGCTTAATCGTTAGCAGCCGTGGTGTTGGACATTCATTGGCCACCTATCACATGGTTCCGTGATGTCAGCGTCCAAAAATTTGTTCCCCTCCACCACCAAACGCGTCTTCCTGCCACCTCCATCATCTCACAAGAACTGCACCCAACGAAACCGCATCCCCACCCGCGAACTCGCATCCACGCAAGGCCATGTGATTCCCCTTCGGCGCCTTCACCTTGGTTTTCGCCCCCCACCCCCCCAAAAAAAACAAGCGGATGATTTTACGATGGAGCCTGAATCCAAGCCCTCGGAAAGGGACGGCTCCCGGTCTCCGGACTTGTCGAGCGACAGCGACAGCGACAGTGACGCAGGCATCGGCCGCGACAGCACTTCCGACAGCCAGGCCCGCGCCGAGCCGCAGGTCGAATGGCTAGCCACGGGGCGAGAGCGTCGGTCCACGGCCGGAAACCGGATGAAGTCGATGCTCGCCAACGAGGAGCCCGATTCCGACCTGGAGCTCCTGTTCGCCGAGGACGAGAACGATCAGGGATTCAGCGATGTCGACGATGACGGGTCCGACGTCCGCATGGACTCGTCGTCGGATGACGAAGACGAGAACACCAACAACATCAACGGCGACGAGGACCTCGAGGGCGAAAAGGAGCTGGAGAGGCAGGCTAAGGAACGCCGCACTGCCCAGCGCAAACGCAAAGCCCAGGAAGTCATTCCAGCCAAGTTCCGCAAGAAAGTCCGCATCAACCCGACGACTACGCCCGCCGCTCCCAAGCCCGCCGCCCGGCCGGCACCGCGACCCAAGAAGAAATCCGAGCGCATGTCGTGGCTGCCGTCAGTGTCGGACCTCCCCACGCGGGCCTCGTCGCGGCAGACGACGCGCTGGTCCAAGGAGCAGCTGCACCAGCAGATGGTGGAGCGTGAGGCGAAGCGACTGAAGCAGGTGGCGCAGATGCAGAAGAAGGCGGCGCGACTGGAGGCATTGAAGAAGCCGCCGATGACGCAGGAAGAGCGGCTGCGCGAGGCGGCACTGGTGGAGAAGCGCAACAGCAAGAGCCTGAACCGGTGGGAGGTGGCAGAGAAGCAGCGCGAGGAGGACCGACGCGCGCGTCTGGCGGCGCTAAACGAGCGGACGCTCAAGGGCCCCGTCATCACCTTCTGGAGCGGCATCGGCGAGTGGATGGGGAGGAACATGGTTGTGGAAGAGCCGGCCAAGAAGAAGAGGGAGAGGGTCGACAAGAACAAGGGGAAGGGGAAGGAGAAGGCCAAGGAGGAGCCGGCAGATGTCAAGACGGAGGTGAAAGTCGCTGGGGAAGATGCTCTCAAAGACGATGGCCAAGTCGATGGCCAAGTTGACGGCAAGCAAACCACGCCAGCAACAGCAACAGGCAGTGATGATGCTCTGAAACAAAAGCTCGAGTCTCATCAACCGCCACAACAGACATCTCCGCAACCACCGGTTGAGACTCCGGTACCTACCGAAGCTCCTCAAGCTATTCAAGCAAATGCAGCAACCTCGGCTCCTTCAGCTGCTCCAACAGGCTCAACACCCCAAGAAGGCGATGCACCAGTTCCCATCAAGGTTGAGGAACCCCCGGTGAATCCTGCAGATACTCCCACCCTAACCGAGAAGCCCGATATGCCCAAGACGGAAGATGCGCCCCGATTGATGGCGATGCCACCCCCACCACCTCGGATTACCAGTGGCCTGGCTGCTCCCGCTCCCGCTCCATTATCTCCTCCTATTCCTTCTCCTCCCCCCAATGGCCTGGCTGCCCCTGTTCCTCTTCCTCCCTCTCCTCCCCCTCCTCCTTCTTCAAGTGGCCTTGCTGCCCCTTCTCCCCCCCCTTCAAGTGGTTTAGCAGCACCTGCCCCTCCGCCGGCGGCACCTCCTACCAACGGACTGGCTGCTCCGGCTCCGGCCCCGACTTCTGCTCCCCCGGACGCCCAACGGTCCGTCATGACCCCTCCGCTAGGACTTTCACGGCCGCCGGAATCTAAGCCATCCGGTGTCCTAGCCGCGCCCGTCCTCGCTCCTCCGCCGAGCATCAGCATCAACGGCGTTCCCCCGTTGATGCTGGGCTTTAACTCTGGCCCTGGTAATTGCAAGTCCAACGTTCTAGCTCTGCCAGATACCTCTCAGGGGTCTGGTCCTCCGACCATGTCCAGTATGGCGGCTCCGGGGAGGCTCATTCCATCTATCCCTCTCACCGCTCCCGCTCCTGTTCCCACTTCTGCTCCGGCGCCACCCAAACTCGCAGATGCACTTACGTCTCCCACGTCCACATCCATATCAGCATCCAGCTCAGCTCCTCATCGAAATATACCTCTACAGCCCATCTCCAACCCTCCCGCCGTTCTAAACAAATCCGCTACCCCGGACACGGCCATACAGCCGCCCGAGCCTCTCAAACCCTCCACAGGCGCCCGCAACGCCATTGTTTTCCAGAACTTCGACGAGAACGCCATCAAGGACCGCACTCTACAGACCCAACTCCTCTTTGGTCGCAAGATGGCCAAGCTCGGTAGTAAGTTTCGTCCATGGCCTTGCGGCCTAAACTTTGTTCTCTACATCTACGCTCTTGACTAACCTGTCACTGCAGAACCCTCGCACGCACCCCTCTGCGTCATCACAAACCACCCGGCTCGGTACCGGGACCCCAAGACCGGGCTGCCGTACTTCAACGCATATGCCTACCGCGAGATTCAGCGACTGTGCCGTGGCGAGCACCGCTGGAGCAAGATCTTGAACGCCTGGGTCGGCAGTGGTTCCTTCGCAGCCCGTGGAGTACCTGAGCGGTTTCTGAATCCAGGTAAGAAGAGGACTGTCGAGGACAAGACAGTGACGGAAAAGAAGCCAGATGATGGCAAAGTTCTCGAGACAAAGCCTGCCGAGGCCAAGCCCGCCGATGTGAAGCCCGTTGATGTGAAGCCTGCTGGGGGCAACGCCCTTGAAGTGAACGCCTCTGAAGTGAAGCTCCCAGAGGTGAAGCTCTCAGAGGTGAAGCTCTCAGAGGTGAAGCTTCCAGAGTTGAAGGCCCCTGAAGCAAAGCCCTCACAAGCAAAGGCCCCAGAGGCGACTAACTCCGAACTGAAGCCGCGAGAAGCAGAGGCTCCCGGTGTGAAGGTGACAGGGCCAGCGGTGAAAGCCCCAGATGCAACACCCCCTGAGCCCAAACAAGAAGCAAATCCGCCAACGGTCCAGCCACCCGATGTGGCGAGCCCCGAAGCCCCTAAATCCGTCATCACATCCAATCTACCTCCCATTGCATTGACGGCCCCGACCCTTGCTACACCCAACGTTGCAGTAGCTCAGCAGACGTCAACCGCTCCCTCCGTCACTACCACTGCGGACGCCGCTCCAGTCGAGACAAAATGAAGAGGGAACGTCGCGAGAACGGCAGAGGTGGCGTTGTATTGTTACTACGTAGATGTCAATTCCTAGATAGACGGAAGGAGTATGTGTGTAAATGGATACCCGCTAGTGGTCTAGTGCCTGAAGACCAACAGAATAAAAATAAAATAAACTCCCAGACCAGGACGGCCAGCGTGTATGGCCAAGAGATAACCGTGTGGTTTGGAAATAAATGAACCTCAACTTTAGAATGAGCTATAAAAAAACGATGTTGGGACGTACATCACATCAACTTGGGTACTGTAGATGTTGGCTTTGTGCTGCTTTATTCGGTAACTATCTAAGTCCTACTAGACTTTCTCGACCCAGAGGGAAGCAAACAACCCAAGCATCTTATTCGATGCTGTCTCAGTCCCGTCGTTCTCAAGATTGCGTTGCAAACATGCCTGCCACATCCCATCTCATTTGCTTGCCATTTGCCGTCCAAATTGTCTATCAGAACAAGTGCTGATTCCCTTTTCCTTTCCCCCAAATTGCCCCCCCATCCCATTTTGGAACATCCAATACCCGAAAGACTAGAAACATGTAGACGCTTCCCAAGACCACAGATGCTCGCGCCCTCATTCCTTTTATTCTGCCATTGAAGAAACGCCGAAGATACCATGTCCTGGTTGCTGCTACAGCCCAGTTCATAGCGAGGGGGACAAAAATCGCTTCAAAAAGAAATCAAACAAAACACCGTCTAATGCTGCCGAAGTTGTTGGGTGGAGAAGGGCAAGAGCCCACGCCGAGAAGTTGTTGTTACAGAGTCGAGTAAAATAATGTGTGGAAGGATTGATAGTATATGATGTTTATTGTTGTTGAGCCAAGATAGAAGTTGGCATTCTTCAGTCGCGCTTGTTGCCAATGACGTCGACTATCCAGCCCAGTTCGCTGACAAAGTCATCCAGGCCGTTGTCGATAGGGGAACCGAGAAGATTGGCACCGTTGATGTTCATGTCGGCATTGCGGCGGGACAGGAGGGGAGGGGGGGACATCTTAGCAAAGGTAGGCTGAGGCTCAACGGCCTTGCTTCTCTCCTCCAGCTCAGGAAGGCTATAGCACTCATACGACTCCATTGTGGTCGACGTGTTGACCGTGGGCTGGAAAGAGACAATGTCGCTGTTGTTGCTCGACAAAAGGTCGTCATCATCGTCTGTCAGCCCGTAGTAGTAAGCCTGAGCATCGTCGTCAGGGTACACCGGCGATATCGGAGAGGCGAAAAAGCTTGAAGAGGTGGACGCGGTGGTTTCGAGCCTAGGTCCGGATGGAATGACAGCAGAGGCTGGTACCTCCTGGGTCTCATACACGGTCAACTTCGAAGGTCTCGTGGGCATAAGGGTGAGAGAACTCGAGCTGTTGGTGCCATGACCGATTGACTCGGAAGATACAGTGCGCCTGAACGGGGGAGGAGATAGGCCAGTGGCATAGCTTTGATTCTCAGACACGGCCGAGGTCGCAAAGTTATCGTCGTCGTCGTTCTCGTTCTCATGCTCGTGTTCCTCGGGCGCCTCGTCGGGGATAACCAAGGTCGGCCTCACACTGAGGTTGGAGCCGGGTCGCGACGCAATATCATCAGACAAGAAGCGGCGAAGAGACTCCGGGGAGATGTCTCTAGTGCGAGTGCCCTCGGAGGGAGTAGTACATCGGATATCTGCATCGTCGGGAACGGAGCGAGGAGTGGTCTCGCGGACAGGTGATCGTCCACGTTCGCCATCACGGCTCGTCTTGCGAGAGAAGAAGCGTTTCCATGCGGGAGCCGGAGAGAGTGATCGCGCCGAGGTCTTGTGATGGAGCAAGGGAGATGAACCCAAGCGGAAGGGTGTGTTGTCGGGGGTGGCCGACGGTGCGGGTTGAGGAGCGATGAATTTGGACTCGGGGTTCAGAGTCTTGAAGTCGGTAGGACGCATTGAACTGAGAGATGCACTTCGCTTCCGGAGAGCCTGCTCGACAGGAACGATTAAAGTGTTGACAGTCTGGCCTGGCATGTAGGGGCAGGCTGTTGTTGAAGGGAGAGTTGTGTTATGAGTCTCGACGGCGCCATCAACCTCATACTGAAGAGTCCTTGTCAGAAAAGGCATGATTAAGAGTTAAAAGGCAGGCTCGGCAGTCCGTAGGAGGTGGTGACGGGGGGTTGTGAAGGAGTGTAGTGTGAGAGTGGGTTAGGTGGATTAATAAAGAGTGGGTGAAGGAAGGTGAGGGAGAGTGTGTTGATGGTTGATGATTGTCGGCTGGGGACAAGACAGGACATTCAAAAGAAAAGGAATGCTGGGGTAAATAGGACCCTATTCATACGTACATAGTAATAATACGTGTGACCCATCTTGAGACCACCGTGCCTCTTATACGGGGTGCCCGGTCCAGCAGCGTCGTCGCAGAAGATGTCACGAAAAGAATGGCATCCTCTCCACTGGCCGCGGCCACGCCGGTCGTCTCGCTGCATGGGGTAAGATTGGGAGAAATTGTCCCACGACCCAATGAGCAGCACGGACTGAACCGAAGGGTGTGTTCGACTAGGATTGCTTGTCAGCGCTCAGTGCACGAAGCAGTCGGGTAAAGCATGGAAAATGGGACGAAAAGGAAATTGGGCGAAACAAGCCACTGGGCCGGGATTCGCGATGACAGCTGAGATTCGCGGGGGGCCACTTGCACACGCCCACTGTATTCTGACTCTAAAAGTCTGAACGGGGCTGAACGGGGCGTGGCATGATTTGTGACGACTGCAACTAGCCCGGCCACGCAGCAACGAGTATTGCATTGTCAACAAGATGCCCGACGCTCAGCTCAGCCCAGCCACGCCCGAGACATGCCAGCGCATCCCCGAGGCCACGCCCACGGCCATGGGCCAACGTCCATTGTATATTGTCCATTGGCATTGGCATTGGTGTTGCCACGCATGCGCAGATGCAACATCCGGGGGAGGAGGCTGGCTAGGCCGGAGCGCTGCGAGTCTGCGGACTGCGATGCCCGAGAGGAAAAAGCATCGAGTATGACGTGAGACCCTTGTCTCAGGCACACAAGGGGTGGGGAGCCAGGGCAAGACAAGGCAGCAGGCAAGGGGTTAAAATCGAAAGAGGCGGAAAATAGAACCATACCACGGCAGCTAAGACAGGGCCCCAGAAGGCTCCCGGTCGCTTAAGAATGAAGCTGGTCGATAAATCGGACAAGACAAAAGGAACGCTGGCAAATGGAGCCACGCAGATCGATCGAGGGCGCAGAAGCAAGCCCAACCAGCCAAGGGCGGCCGTGGTTGAGATAATGAATGGACCCGACACGAGGGACGGGGGACGAGGGACGCGATCCAAGACAGGTACAATCGTATAAAGCGCCGTGGCACCCGGAAGTAGGGAGACGTCGACCAGTCGAGAAAAGGGCAAAAGTGAGGCTGGGCAATATTGTGGCGGCGGCCAAGAGAACAAGAAAAAGAAAGAAGAACGAGTGGTGGATTCAAATTCCAAACAAGAGAAGCAACGAAAGCGAGTCCAGACTCACAGGTGAAAGGTAACAAGAGTCGTCGAGGGATCCATCATGGGCTTGCTGGGAGAGCGCCCGTGTAAATATGTAGGAACCCGTCCCTCCGTCTTGCGAGGCGCTCTGGGCTGCAGGGGCACCGGCCCACGACGGCGTCTAGATTGATGCTGTTTTGGTAGACGAAACCTTGCAATAACAATTATAGCAAGCGGATGAAACACAAGGGCGCTCGTCTCATGTCCCAAGGCTCCCAGCAGACGCAGGAGTTTGATGGCGATGCCAGATCCAGATTACAGAGAGTCGGTGGGAAGGGTAATGCTGGCCAATCGCAGTGCAACGATGGCTAGCAGTAAGCGCCGCGATGGGGAGCGGGTTGAGCTTGCACGACAGTCGGCGTGAGGATGAGCTGCTCTGAGCTGTTGTGCACTGGATTTGGAGACGGGGAAATATGGAGCGCGTCGTAGTGCTGGCGCTTAGACAAGCGGCAGACCAGATCGGAGTGAGCCGGGAACAAGAGACGTGGAGAGACCCCGTAAACAGAGCTCTCTGGAAGACCTGGGATCCAAGGAGAACTCGAGATACAGGGCCGTAAGGGGGCGGCTAGTGAAGGTGTTGCCGTCGGATCGCTGTCGTTGACGCAAACCTTGACCTTGAAGTACCGTAGATCTGGGACGCAGACCGGGTGCGAGCTGTGGACGTCACAATCGTCTGGCTGTGGTGTTTTCGCAGTATCAGGAGTAAGGCGTTAGGAGGGGGCGTGGTGGTTCACTGGGTTCGTCTTGGCGGTGTTGGGTATTGGGTGTTGGGTGTTGGTCTTTGCCGTCCTCGGGAATGAGTGTCTCGAAGGGATGGTGATTGTCGGATTTGCTTCTGGAAGTGGCTGCAGAGGGCTGCAGAGGGCTCCAGCAGTCCCAGATGTGCGGGAAATGAGGAATTCAATACAAAGCAATGCGGCGCAGACGCGCGAAGAGCGAAGCGGATTGGAGAATGAGGGTTTGGAGAGGAAGAGGAGTCTGCAGGTTTGAAATTGCAGATGGGGGATTGGCAATTGGAAAATGAGGAGAGAGAGGTCTGACGAGATGATGAGATGGACGAGGTGACGCGAAGCAAGGAGGAAGCAGCAATCCGAGAAAGGTAGGAAAGCCACTTGTCTGCGGTTGACGCAATCGGGGAAGGAGCGAGTCGAGGCCAGTCCAGCTGAACCACGGGCAAAAAGAGTTGCAGGAGACGACGGCCGACGGTCGACAGGTCGCGATGCGCGCACGAGGTTGGCTCACGAGGGTTCAGGTTGGCTAAAGGCTTGAATGCCGGGCTCAGGAGGCGTTCAATCTTTTTCTGCTTTGGGAAGCGAGGCGGGGACAAATCACCCTACTAGGTCCTAGAGCAACTAGGTTGCATGGGAGTATTGACTTTTGCTCCTACGGACGCACCGGGAATGGCGGACTGCGAGCTGCGAGCTGCGATCGACCGACATGGAGATGGTGACGATGCCCATTGACGGGTAGCCTGTGCACTTCTCATCTAGCTGAGGGCATGGTGAGGACGAATGAGGGGGCTGAGGCGCCTCGAGAGCATTGGCAAAAGCTTCGAGGCCTACCAACGTAACATGTATCTACTATTTACTTCGTGGTGGCCGTGATGAGCATGGGGATGGCGTCATTGGGTTGATGAAACCCAGCGACAAGGTGAAACGAACGCAATCAATGCAGGATGCCCAGAACGTATTACAGAGAGAGGCAAGACGAGACCACACCGCGAGAGGAGGAGACGGAGGGGACATTAGCAGGTGGTGAATCAGGATGAGAGGCTCCCGAGACACCAAAAGACATGCTTTATTAGCTGAAGACGGGCCGCCTCGGGAGGAAGCTTTGCAAGGCAATCCCCCTAATAATAGTGGTCGTTCGTGCAGTTGGTATCGCTCAATTGTTGATCCAAGAACAGTGGGCATACTGCTGGACAAGGCTAATCTGGACGAGGGCTAGCGGCCAGCCTGAGACCATGTGGACTCCCATTTAATTAATTGCGGCCGGGGGCTGGGTCGAACCAAAGCAAAGAAGAGGCGTCAAGAGGCCCTGCAGCTGGAGGGGCGGGTATGATGGAGATTGGATTTGCTGGAGGGAGGGCTTTGAGTTGCGTGCCCACCAAGTGAGGACTGTACTGTGAGAACACCAACATCTTCCTCCTGTATCTCATCAGCATGTACGAAGACATGGCACAACCAGCCTGAGCTCCGGCCTTTCCGTCCATCATGGCATGAACTTTCAGGGTCCTGGTAACGCTGAACTGGGTTCCTCCCGCCCCCTGACTGGAGCGCTGGCGAACCACTCCCCCATGTCCAGCCAGTCGCCGCGGCTCTCGCCGGTGCCAATCCTACACTCTGAAACCAACATTCATAACGAAACTTTGCTTTCCGGCCAGCCAGTGCACCCACGGCCGGCCTGTCACCGTCGCAGGCGCCGTGATGAAGCACAAGCCGTGGTTACAAATGCCATGAGAACCTCTCTTGAGACCGCCCTCAACACCCAGGGTAGTTCAGCACGCCAAACCCCCGACGCCATGACTTGTAGCCAGATTATATCATGTTCCTATATACCCATCCCGGGCCTGTGTCCAAACCGAACCCAGGTTCGCTCTGTGATTTCATTCACCACGCCATGTCTTTGCTGCCGCCGGTGAAAACTTGGGACTGTGCGCGGACATGCACAAACGTCCATTTGCGGCAATGCTGCTAGGGCAGGGCCACAGCTGATTGGCTGCACGGTGGATCGCCCGCTTGTGTCGCGTCCGTCCACCAGAACATCTGACGACAACGGCCTGAACAGACCAGCAGCCGCCCTGTTGGTGTCGCGAGTGAGAGTGGAGGGGTCTAGATGCCAACGGATGGATCCCAGATCAGCGAGGAGGAGAGGACTGAGTGAGCGAAAGCCCTTGTAGGAAGTTGTCTCCTTTCGCAGCATGCACCAACGAAAGGGACGAGGGAGGCCTTCATGACGTTAACCACTATCAGCAGCCTCATAGCCAGCCGACTGGTCTGATGGGGAGATCATCAACAAAATATCCATCTGCAGCCGAAAGCGGCCACATCTGCAGACCTAGGTCGTGAACGGCTTGGTTGGCAGTCAGCTCGCCCACGTCAGCCACCGGTATCAACGGAACACGACACCCGCGATCCTCAGCTGGCCCGCCGTGGTAGGCAGCCGAGATGCACACGGCCAGCTTTTCCGCCCTTCACGACGCCATCCATATCCCTTCAACCAGCCTCCTCTGCCCGCCCGCCAGCAGATCCCCGCCACGTCTATCCCCCCCCCTAGGAAGTGGAGGAGGCTAAGAAGCGTGGAGCCCGCGGCTGATTAAGGGAGGAAGAAGAAGAAAAGGGAAATATTCCAGAAGGCCCCGCAAACGCACGCCAATGGAGAACAGCGGGTGTTGACACAGCATCCATGCGGGCTCTTCTGGGGCTGGCTGCGGCGTGCGTCGTCGATCGACAAGTCAGTGGAGGCTTGCGTGAAGTGACTCTAGTTTGCTTTTCCTACTTACTGCGTAATTAGCCCTTGCCACGGCGTCTTGTCGCGCCCGTGGGCCAATTAGTTAGTTGCTACGTAGTGGCACGAAGTAAGTAGTACGCCTGTGTCTGCGTGCTGTGCACTGGTGACACGGCCATCGTGGCTTGATGTCGCCCTCATCTGATCATCTCATCTAGGGCAAACCAAAGAGCCTCCATTCCTATGCCCGAACTCTCCAGCCGCACCAGCCAGCAAGCCGAAGGCGCAGAAAAGTAAAGCATGAAAAGCAAGGCAGCCAGCATCCGGACGTAGTACTACCCAACGGATTGCATCGTCATCCGGCTTCAGCTAGTTAGCTTACCTGACCTGTCTGTCTCTCTTGCCCGGTTGCCCGGAGCCCGGAGCCCGGGGGAGGGAAATTGCAACCTTGTGTCACTTTTCTTTTCTTTTCTTTTCTTTTGCTTCTCGGATGTGATGGCTCGAATGCCCCAGCATCGGTCCCGATCGCGGGTTGCTGGGACGCCCGTTGCTTTGTGGAGCAAGCCAAGTTCGATAGACGAGGAAATCGGAAATTATCTTAGACGACTAATGGGACGGTATATTGACGTTGTAGCCCAATATAGGTCGATGACTCGATGACTTGTTGACTCTAATTTGTAGACTACGAACTTCCTCCCTTAGCTACCCTATAGTTGGGTGTCGAATTCTGGGGAAACCAAGCCGAGGGTCGTCGTGAGATGCAGGGCTTATCTTCCAAAACATCATCTGCCTCTCGAGTTGCATTGATGCCTGCTTTCGCCGTACACTCTTGCTTGTACAGGCTAACTCTATCATATCAGTCGCCGTTGAGGTATCAAATAGCCGCAACTAGTCGAATGAGATACAATTTACCAACGACAAAGTCTAAGGCAGAGAAAGACGAAGGCAGAGAAAGACGAACTGTAGACTCGGCACATCAATCCAAACCAATATCTTATTACAGCACGTCTTCCTGCAACCATTTTCATCTGCTATTGACATCCCACATTCCCTTCATCCAACTCCCAGTAGAATACAACCGCTACGATGATATCTCTGGGACTCACACAGAAACTCCCAGTCTCCGCTTGGCCACTTCAACAGCCCTCTATCATCCGCAACGCCCAACAGCTAACCGCTGTTGTCCGATCCCCTGCGCCATCGCACGGTTCTCACCCGCGGCACCCGAAAGATTTACTCTGTACGTGCAAAAGCAGCAGTGGCAAGTCGCCTCGAGACGCGCGCAAGCACAGGGCCGCCAGCTAAGCCTCGGCTGGATTGGGCTTATACGCAGATATCCATTGCTTGCTTGTAATTGTAGTTGTTTATTTCCGAGCAATTACCTAGGCAATCAAGTGTTGCTTGACACATACATTATTAGTCTGAGTTGGAACACACCCTCTTCCTCCTCTTGCCAATTCCCCGGTTGCCGCATGGCCTGTTTGTTGCTTGCGGCCGATGCTGATGCCGAAATAGTGATAGTACAGATATCCATTTCTCTACCCCTTCCGAGACCACCCGCATTCGCATTGCACGATAAACACATCCGAAAATGAATAGATGGGAATCGGCGCGATTTGCCCATCACCTCCATTGCTCACCGCCAGAATGTTTCGCGCTCTAGAATTCGATCCCTAATAAATATCGTACATGAATGACGAAAAAAAAAACAATAATGCCTACGAGGTGGACGAAGGATTCCACCCGCACCCGTCCTCGGAACAGTAGCCCCAGCCGTAGTTCCAGCCCCAGACCTTGTCCGTTAGCACCCATCCTTGCAAGACGTAGGAGGATCCGAACGAAACTACAGGATAAGAGGACAAGGGGAAACTAGGAAGAAACAGGACAAGAGAGAAAGAAAAAAGAATCAAGGCAAAGTGAGAACCGCCCACTATGCTTAACCCATTACAATCCGTGATGTAAAGATGATATTATTACCGCATGCTTCAAGCCGTTCGATGTTGTTCCCTGTCCGTCTTGTCGTTGCCCAGCGATCCAAAAGGAAGAAGCGCCCCAAGATGACGGTGACCAGCTTTGAACAAGGTTCGCACACCCAGGCGATTCCCGAATAAACAAGTTGGGTTGGTTTGGTTGTTTCATGTGTCCCGTGTCCAAATGCAAAAACAGATAGATGTCGTCGATTTCATTCTAGTTGTCCTTTCCGACAGCCTTGCCTGCGGCCTTTGCCTCGGCTTCGTGTCGGTAGGCACTGGGCTTGTTGCTGCGGGAGCCCGTGTACTTTGTGCTGAGAAGAGTGTCCCAGAAGGTAAAGAAGGGCTGGGCAAAGTTGGTCTTGATGCCCCAGTGCTGGTGGTGGATATCGTGGTAAGCGGCGTTGTTGCTAGTGATGAGCTGGAGAGGATCCCAGGGGAAGGAGTAGCCGCAGTGGTCGTCGACAGTCTTGACGGTCGAGAAGGACCAGAACCAGATGCCTTGACGCAGGGTCATGAAGCTAGCCTTGAAGGCAAGGCTGGCGCCGACGGTGTCGAGGAGAAAGCCCTCGAATGGGTGGTTGTACAGAGCGCCGTAAGCATACGGAACGTAGAGACGGTGGTGTCGTGAGTGGAAGGTAGCTAGGAGGATAGAGGCTCAGGTCAGCGCATTGATTCAAATAGACGCATTGGTACGGGTGTCAGTCCCCACGGAGCAAGGCTCATATTGGAATCCAGGGGATGAAGCAGCGGACAATGACTCACCATACAACCACTTGTTGACGTGCATCAGGCGATGCAAGAAATACTGCCAAGTATCGAGAACGAAGGTGGCGAGGAAGAACTGGGCGGCGGGGATCAAGATATGATAGATGATCTTGGCCAGCTTCACCTCCCAGGCGGCAAAGGCGGGCTCAGCAGTGGCGGTGGTCAGGAAGGGGTAGTAACCGCCGGCGATGGCACCGGCAAGCATGGGGTGGGAATCAGCGAGGTTCTTGGAGATGGCCGTGGGGTTGAGGCCGAGTGTTCCGAGCACGACGGGCAGGGCACGCTGGGCGAGGCGGAGACGGGTAGCCCAGACGGAGACGTCGTAGTCAGTCTTGCCCGTCATCTCGGGCGGCTCGGTCAAGGCCAGGACGGCACCGGTCGCAACCTGGATGACCTGCTGGAAGATGACGTCGCGGGCGACCTCGTAGCGCGATGCATGGTTGCGCTTGGTGATCTCCTCGGGAGTGTGTAGGCGGTACTGGGGGAAGACGTCGCAGACGTCAATGGTGTGGAAGGCCAGGGAGACGATCCAGTAGATGATGACGGGAACGACGAGGGAGAGCCAGAAGTCGGAAAGGAAAGGCAGGAGGTCGGCCTGCGGCGTGAGGGAGTACGACGGCAACGGCGGGAGCGCCGTGTCGAAGAGCGTCTGGTTTGCGGCCATGGCGGCGGCGTGGGCGATGGCCGTGTCGTTGCCCATGACGGGTGGCGACGGAGGCGTCTCGACGATGTGTGTCGCGGGCGCGATTCTTTGCTGCCTGTCGGGGTTTGCAACAAGGAGAGCGAGAGAGAGAGAGAGCGCGAAACCGAAACGAGGACGAAGCCGGATAGACAGGAGGCAAGAAAACCGGAACAAGACGCTAAGAAAGTGTTTGGGAACTCTGTACAATGAATAGTTTCGAACGATCAAGGAAAGGGGAGCGTTCTGGCGTTTGGATGAAGATGGACGGATGGCTTTGATATTTGGGGCCTTTGGGGGGGGGGAGGTGGCGGTTTAGATTGGCATGGTTTCGGGCCCAAGGGCAGGCCTTGGTATGGCGCCAAGTCCGAGTTACAGCGGAGCAGCTCGCTCTCCACCGGCAACTTCGGAGCTTCGACGTGCCCGAACAATTCTCTGACGACGTGACGGGAAGGAAAAGAAGATCCATTCAATTTCGGTTGCTTAGCTTAACTGGGGCAACCTGAGCTCCCCTCCGACGAGGCCGCCCAAGAGAGGGCTCCTGAGTCGTCCTGCTCCGTGTTGGGTGCTCTATCCTCTCGCACTCGAGACTTGAGTCGCATCATGCAGTGACGGCATCAGCCCACACAAGGGTCTGGCTCTACAGATCGCGGGTGGTGGCTTGGGCCTGACGCAGCGCATTGTGCCATGAGGAGATGACCTCGATCCTGCCATCGCCTGTTTCTGGCTTGGTCCTGAATCGATTTCAGCGGTGCTGGTCAGCCCTGGGTTGCTTTGGTATCGTGTTTTCGTCGCCTTCATAAGCACAGTCTTCCGGCTCTTCCAGCTCAGCTCCCCCACCCCTCCCCTGAACCTGCGCTCCCACGCAAACTGCACCCCTCGCGGCCTCGTTCCATCGAGGCGTCACCAACTGGTCATTCTGACCTCGCGGTGTTGTGTTGCGCTGTGCTGTTGGCTGCGTTCGGCTCGTGAAAGCTTACCATACAGGTGCTGATAGGCTTCGCTGAAGCTGATGGAGGTGCGTCTGGCTCGCTTGGAGAGGGGCCGGCCCAACTCTGTACGAAGTACGCGTAAATGACGGGAACGAGGTTGTTGTCATGCGACCCGCTGGCAGAGGTTGTTTAATTACCAACTTTTACAAAGCTGAGGCTCACCAGTAGCAAGGTCGATTTGCTTCTGTTAGACATCGGAACCGAGCAGCCTGTTCATTAGGTAGATTCATCGTGATCATGGTCAGCCCAGACCAGGTACCCGTCCCTTCATCAAACTACATCCTTATTAGGGTGGTGACTTGCCAATCAACACAGCCAATGGGCCTAGAAGGTCGCGGGCGCTGGTTCGCTAATCGTTCCGTGGTCTTTCTGCGGGGCGATTCGCGATTGATGCTGAATTCTTCCTTACTGCATCCAATGCAACTATCGCGTCTCACCGCGATAACCGATCATCTCATTTCGTTCTTCGCCACTGGAAGCACTGGTTCGTACAGCCTAATCAAGTGCATGCGGCAATGATTGGCACAACTGATGCCCTTATCTCACCCAGCTTCAGTGTGCCATGATGTTGAGATGTCATCTTCAAACATTTTACTATCTGTAATGACCAGTGACTCATCATCTGTGCTGGTACCCTCAGTCAAATCAACTCAACTAGTTCTGTACATTCTTTCGAGTTCACATATATCCGACTTGTGTGAGCGATGATACGCTATTAAGAGACCATCTACTGTCATGTCTAGGTGGAATATGAGATTTTGATCAAGCATCTTTCTAAAAACGGCCCAGTTTCTACTCTTGCCTGAACAACAGAGACAATACTTGTCGACTTGGCTCTCTTAATAGTGGGTAGGTTGCGTGGGAGTTGCCAAATTTAAAACCCAGGAACTTCCCGTGCTACAGATTAGTTCCACCCATCCAGACATCGCGCCGATCAATAGTTTAGTCCCTCGAGAAGATTAAAGACTGAACGAGTGTAAGTCCGTCCGTCCTGTTTGGGGTAGCAAGTGTGAGTTCATCAATCTCGGCAACATCCTTGGCTAAGCATGACGTGGATACGGATCACGTGATTTTAATTGAGAGCTTTTGGGATTGACTTCTCAAGCAATCACAACGCTGAAATGAACCGACGGCTTGGAGAGGTTTGGTATTGAGTTGCAGAACTTGTGTTATAAAAGCCGTTCCAACATCCCATCCCTTCTCCCGTGATATTCATACAAGGCCTAGGAAAGGAGCATCCCTTTTTATTGAATTCATTAGCTTACGTATAGCGCAACGGCGCGTGGCTGTGCCTGGGAGGTGGCGCCAACGGGAGGGAGCCACGCGGTTCACCGGGCCTGGGTAATTAATTACATCAGCTGGGCACTCTGAGACAAGTTGCCCGTTCCAAAACCTCGTCCAAAACCTCGTCCAAAACCTCGTCCCATTCATTGTCCACCCCCGGATTTGCGACGAGGGAATCATCCAACGCCTCTTTTCCAAGATATCTCCACGACCGACCGACCGACCGACCGACCGACCGACGTCCCCATTTCCCCCCAAAAGCAGGGTTCAGGGCCTATCATGCAAACCCGATAGACGCGGCTACACCCCTCATATTTCCGAGCGTCAGCGATCCCCGCGGCTTCCGCCTCTTTGTCTCGAATTCTGAATACACCGATTCCGCCCTCGTTTGCTCATTTTCTCTCGGGAATACACCGTCGATCGCTTCTCTCTTTCTTGCTCCGGCGACCAAACCGACACCATGGCTTACATTCTCTACTCCGTCTCCGTCTTCTTCATCGTCATCGCCACGGCGCTCTTCTTTACCCGCGCCCGCTGGGTCCCGCACGTTGCCGACCTCCCCGGCGCGGGCTACATCTACTCGCGCCTGCCGAACAGCTTCGCGGACGACATCGAGGCCGGCCTGTCGAGTAGCACCTTTGATCTGAGCGGGAACCTGGAAGATGGAGATACTCGTGCCGGGCTTGACGACACGGCCAAGGCCGAGGTTCTCCGCATCATGAAGAAGCGCCGCCTGACGTTCGACAAGGCCCGCAAGGTGTACATGGAGGAACGATTCAAGGCCAACGGCATCGGTGCGGATGGGCTCCCCCGAGATCCAAAGTTTGTGAGTTTCTCTTAAGAGGGAACCACCGACCGGTCTGAATCCGTTCCTGGCTGCCTGTATACTGGTTGTCAATACCCAACGACACTTTACATATTAATGCCTTCACCACGACAACTACCACTTCCATTACCATCACCGACACTACGATGGGCCGCGCGTCGTCGCTATCCTGTTTTGCCGTTTTGAAGTGCTCATCAAATTACTTGGCACAACTGTTGCACTTTTCTTATCTTTGTCTACAACATTTCTTTCGAGTCTTTCCTGGGAGGAAATAGGAATGCGGGGTTGTCTATGGCCATGTAGTCAACCACTGCACGGCAAGGAGTTTCAGGATGCCAAATTATTATTATACGTTGGGAATTAGGTTCCCGACCGGACTGGTTTTTCATCTATCTCAGGAGTATCAAATACACAAGCAGTCATTTGCATCTTGTTCCCTCGTCTCTAACGCCATCAAAGTGAGTATGGGCTAATACCTACAGGCTAAGAACCATGTGTAGGGGTAAACAAGTGTTTCCAGCCCCAGGTCGCTCCTTTTTCGTTGAACATGCATGTATGCCGTCTACACAACGGAATACGTTGGATTTGTGGGGGAGGGGCGACTTGAATTGTCTAGGCCAGTGCTCCTAATAGCCATGCCGTGATGCTGCAGATGCGCCCCGGTTTCCGGTTCCCGGGGTTTGGAAATGTTCCGATGTGAGGACAATTGCTCGCCCCTCGTTCATTTTGTCTTCTTGGTGTCGGCCTTACCGTCATTGTAGGTGCGCTCATCAGCTCCCTCGATCTCATTCACAAGCTCGTCAACCTTCTTGGCCTCAGCCTTCCAGCGCTTCTGAGAGAAGTTGTCATCGCGCTGGAACATCCATGCCTCGGGCATACGGTAGGTACCGCCCAAACGGTCAAAGGCAGTGAAGAACTGGCCGTAGTTGACTTCGAATCTAGAGTGGTGGAGGGAGTGGCAAGCAGCGCCGTTGATGATAGGGTTGTTGGTGAGGTACTCGCCGTCGTGGATCATGACAGCCCACAGGTTGACGAAGACGAAAAGGGCAACGTAGGCCATCTTCTGGAGGGGGAAGATGAAGGGGAAGATGTGGTAGGGCAGCGACTGGATGTAGCCATCGAAAGGGTGGAAGGCATGGCTGGCAAAAGGGGTGGGCATGATCCACTTGTGGTGAGGCTTGTGAAGGTACTTGTAGACGAGCCTCCAGTGAAGCCAGCGATGGGCCCAGTAGATGCAGAAGTCCGTGAAGACGAGGAAGAGAGGGAACTGGAAGTAGTTGTACCAGAGGCCGGGGCCCTCTTCGGTGGTGTCGTAGAGCTTTCCGTAGCCGCGAACCTCGAGGAGGAAGATGGGTGCAGTGATGACGGCCATGACGGGAAGAGCCTTGTTGGCCTGGATCATCTCGAGACGGACCTGGTTCTTGATGAAACGGGGGTGGTTGAAGGTGCGCTTGTCGAAGATGAAATGGAACGAGAGGGCAGCGACGATGAAGTATACGGCCAATCCAAAGATCCTACAAGGGAGAGAGAGGGCGCGGTTAGCCAGATCTGTGTGACGGTGTCAGGGCCGGAGGGATGAGCAACGCACCATGTAATGAAGTAGAGAGTTATGAACTGGCGGAGGGGATGATCGCGGTCCCAGGAGCTCAAGTAGGCATTCTGAGATGGCTCGACAGATATGAACTTGGTGGCTGGCTTATACGCCCATGTCGAGAATGTCTGGGCTGAAGCTGTCGCGTTGGTGCCAGCTGTCGCTGGGAAGTCATAAGGCGCAGGCCGTTTGGGGAACAGGAAGGCATAGACATAGTCGGCGATGAAGGTGTCGGTGAGTTCGAGGACGACGTCCATGGCGGGCGAGTGCTGTTGTGATCGAGTCGGGGGGAGTGTGATAGGTTGAACAACCGAGGGAGGCGGAGGGAGGCGGAAGGAGTGGGAGAAGAACCGACGAGATGGGAACGACCTGCAGCTTCTTATTTATCTCTCTCGCACAACCGCACGGGAGAGAGAAAAAGAAAGCAAGCAAAAGCAAGCACAAACCAGAAACTCATCAGTGATTGACGGCAACCGGAATATGTAAAGTGAGCTGCTGTTTCCAACCGTGACCGGGATCTGGTTACTGGTGGCTGCGGGGCACCAACGGTTTGTGGTGTTGGCGTTCTGGGGAGTAGGTACGGTTTGGAGAGGATGGAAGCTAATTGGGCCAATTGGACGGCAGTTGACGCCGACGGAGACTATAGAAACGGAGAGAGAGAGGCTGCTGCGAACAGAGATGATTCCCGTTCACCCAAGTAAGTACGTATCGTAGCAGGAGGAGGGAAAGAAGACGGCGGGCTTCTTGTTTTCTTTATTTATACGAATACTACCCGTGCTCTTGAAACCCCCCTGGGGCTTTACCGTGCCTCTGGGGAGGGAGTATTGGTGTCGCCAAGTGCCGGGTACCGCAACGGCCGTCTTTGGGGCAAAATGGCATGATGGCCAGAGTCCCGGATCCGATGCAGCCCGGCCACTTTTTCGATGGCCGGCGCCTTCTGCTCCACCGATGCCCGGTGTCTCGCCCTTTCAGTGGCTCCTCACACGCACGGACAAGGTACGAATACCGAGTACGCCCCAGGTCCTCCAGGGGTCGCAGCTGAACTGCGCTCTCTTCTGGCAGACTGGCACTGTCTCTTTCGAGTATTGGAAGTGGTCTGCTCCGGAGCCAGCAGCCGCCGAGACCTCCACAACCACTGAGAGCGTCCGGCCATCAGCCCCCTGCTCGTGGTCCCGCTCCGTGTGGAAAACAAGGGCATTCTCCGGGACAGACAGGATCATGTCAACTGTACTCTAGAAGAGGGGACCTAGCATGAGCTGCACCAGGTCAACTGCCGTGCATTTTGCATCTCCCAGATGTACCATGTACACCAAATTAAAATGGTATCTAGATACGAATACGTACTTGGATACATAAACCAGAAATGAGAAGAGACGAGACAAGTTGACGGGACTAGCAGAAGCTAATTGATATGTCCTTTCGCGCACTCATCACCAGAATACCATTCCAAGCCGCCGCGTTTCCATCTCGCCCCCATCTCTGTCAACGCAGTAAGCAAACTGTTGCGCATCGTGATGAGCGGTGGGCGGTCTGTCTGAGTGGACCCCGGGTTTAACGCCAAATCAAAACCCGCTAGACGAGGCAGGTCCCCTGGATCTCGGAACCAAGCGGCCTCGAAAGACGGCAGAGAGGAAAACCATACGATTCCCCTGGGTTTCGAAGGCTCGTTGGCGACAAGAGGACCTTTTTATTTGGCCCCGGGAAGTTGACTGGTGCTGCAGCAGCCGACATGTGAACAAGAGGAGGTGATGACGACGAAGAATGCGACCGTCGTTGGAAATACGCATACGAATACGTCCCCCCTCCCTCTCATCAAACACCCCTAACCCACGGGCTACCATTGGCCTCCAGGCCTACCTTCGGAGATTTCCATCCTACTAACCATCCGGTCATAGGTGGCCTAGAGCCTTTGACGTACTTATCTGTAAAACTGCTGCGAGTTCGTTCTATTCATCTCATCCCAAATCTCATGATCCAACTACCTGATGCTTAACACTTCCCTACGATTACTTCTTCTTTTCTTGTCAGACAGGCTCCTGGCCGAGATGGCGTCCGGAGACTGAGTACACTCAGTATGTATATGTTGCCGTTGGATTGCTCCATTGAAGCTAAGAGGCCATTCACCAGCCCACTCCACCCTGCCAGTGATTCGCATCATCGAAGGTCACCTGTCTAGCTTACATAGCAAGTGGATGGATGGTTTTGGGGCAACTTTAACGGGCGTCCCCCGTTTCCCAATCGGAAAATAGTTCCTGTTCACAAATAAGCGGTGGCAACAGGCCGATAACTAAGACACCCTTCCTAGATGAACCCGAAACCTAAAACGGTAATAAGTTACCCATCGTTTAACTTACGGGCCCGTCTCTGAATGGACTCCCTTTTCTTACCTCTCATGGGGGGGGGGGGGGGGGGGGGGGTTCACAAACACATCATGTTGATACACCACGAAACATGAAACAAGAATACTCCGTGTTTGTCTGAGGTGCCAGGTGTGGCAACTGTCATCATCGGACAAACTGAAGTATGGCCGTCACACAACGTGGTCCAAACACGCGATGCAACAGCGGCAATGGCTGGTCTGGGCACGTCCACGTCCACGTCCTTCCCCATTTACTGCTCTATGTACGAGCTGGTCTGCTGCACGATCTAGTGTGCGGGAAAGAAAGTCGTACTTTGTAGCACGGCTTCGCGGGTTGTACAGCCTTTTTCCATGTCGGGCCGGATGCATCGTACGGCAGCTGAGGTATCCAAGCCCCTCGCATCGTAGATAATCCGGCGTTATCAGACAAGGACCGCGGCTATCAACTCCCGGAAAAAGAAGCGAAGCCTTCCCTGGAAGTCGGCCCTGTACAACAGAATGGGCTTCCGTGGGCTAATTAGGACAAGTGCTTCGGCTGAGGCTAATTGCATTTTAGCCTCCGTGGCCCTCGAGGACTCGTGTTAGTGCAGACGCATGGAATTCCCCAAAGGCTCATGGGCTAGAATCGACAGTGCCGAGGTTCGCAAGTGAAAAGTGCTGCTGGATGAGTACAGCCTTGAAGAGTTACAAAGAAAAACATAGAAAGCTCTATCTAGGGGAGGGGGGTGACAGGGCCGGTCTGAGCTGACAAGACGAGGAAATCTCCCGCCGAATGGCTTTAGGTTGTTTCCAGCATCACTCACCACGGGAGAGCCACCAGCGGAGCGTGGCTTGTTGATATTGGCCGCTCTGAAGTCACTGCGATCCCGAGAAACGAACGGATGCAACCTCAAACTCCAAGTAGCATTCTGCCGTGCAACACGAGGCCTTGGCATGACGGCACGGTGAAACCTCCCACTCCGCCTCTCGGCCACGAGGCAATGCAGTTTCGCCACCGTGATTCCTGGCCGCCTCGCAGGGTACTGAGATTGAGAATGACATAGGTCTGATATGTAGACATTTCGAAACGGGTTGTTTACCTACACCAACGTCCAAGCCTGCAGCTCAGCTGTGTTCAACTTAGCTCAGCTCTGCGCGGCTCCAGCCTTGCTCCCCTGTCTCTCACCTCTCCCGAGTCCCACGAGTCCCGCGACGTTTATCGCCTCTCGGCTCCTACCCATCCAACCGGTGGGTGTTGTGATCGATTGCTTACACACGCGCGGCTCGGCATGGGCAACGGTTCCATGGATCCGTCATCCATGTCCAAGCCGCTCACCTAATCAAGAGCACTTCACCACCCACACTCCCGCTCTCACGCTTGTGCAACACCAACCAACACCGCGCCTCTTTAGGAACGCCTATGTATTCCCCTTGCCCATGTCCATCCCATGTCCATGCCACGTCCACGCCGCTGGCAATGCATAGTATGGTCCCGCGCAAGAAACACAAGCACGCCCTCTTCGGCTTTCTTGAGCTACGTATTACACGCGTACTCATAACAGTATGTATTCGGGGTGCAGATCAAAGACTTCTACTACGTAATGCGCCTTCTTCCTCTTCGTCTCCAGATTCACAGGGCGCGTGCCTTTCCGCGTCAACCCTGTCGCCCTTTGCTACTTGTTATTTTTTCGTCGGCTCCGTCAAGGGGGAAAAACGGATGGCGCGTCAAATAGTCAAGTCACTTGCACGCGAGGGGGCGCGAGAAGGGGAAAATGAACCATTTGAGACCATGCCTCAGCCACATGGAGGCAGACACTACGACTGACCCGCAATCTGTCTGTTGCCAACCTCCATCATGGGCCATGGCGTCCGATTTGCACAGACCATGCGGGTCAGGACATGGTGCTCACCCCTGATCTGTATCTGAGTGCCCTGTCGGTACCTGGAGCTTTCCCGGAAGGTACTTTCTGCCCATGTCCGTTGCCGTCTGCATTCCGCCCCATAAGCCTGCGGAGGGCCGACCTCTTGCGGCGAGAGGACCCACCATGATTCGCCGCAGCGCGCTGGAGCCTGACGAGAAGCGCGCTGGAGCCGACTGTCACTGGCGCACCCCTCACTGGTGCTGCAAAGGGCCCGATGCATGGGACCCCACTTGCAGCCGCCCAGACCAGGCCGGGGCTGATGTACACCCAGCCCTGCTGGAAGTACCCTGCGGGCCCCGGCTACCTGCGTTAAGGCGCCTCAGCGGCTCCCCAGTGGGGCTCCCCCGGCGGCCTGACTAGCAAGTCCAGCAAGCCCAGCTCGCTTCCCACGGCTTTGGGGCTCTTTGGAGGTTGCTTAGGGTTGTGTTTGGGGGAAAGAGGCTTGCCTTGCCTTGCCTCGGGACCTTGGCCCCACTATTATCCCATACCTTACCTTACCTTACCTGCAGGCTACCTAGGTAGGTAGCGGAGTCTAGGCTACAGGCTACCTACAGTGTATCCACGGGGTGAGTGAGCACTGAGCGCCGGGCCAAGTTCCAACCCATCCAGTGCCTGACCCTTGCACTGCACTCGCCGCACTGACTGTGACTTGACTGAGCGACTGGACGGCCACACCTCCATCGTCCCTTCTCCGTTTTTGCCCTTTTTTCCACCTTTTCCCCTTCCATCAACATCGTCGCGAGCCTACGCCCCATCGAAAAAAATCATCCGACCAGGCCTCGGCCGCACCCTTGATTCTTCTGCCAACCATCGCCCATCGCTGACAACTTCCCTCGCCTTGCCCCCATCCCGGGCCACTCGAGTCCAACTACTCCCGCGTCCTCTCCTTTAGGCCACGCCCTCGGCCCCGTTCTGTCTACTTTGCCGGCGCGCGCCAGTAAACTCGCTCCGTTTCGCCGCGTTCCAAAAACAGCATCGTCAACCACCCGACCGCTCTCCCTCTCGAATCGCAACGCGTTCCCTCTCCGACATCCAGTCTCGCCCTCGTGGCTAGCGTTACGGACTCGTCGTCGCTGAGTCTTGTCGAGCGCAATGTCCATGTATCCGCATCGCGGCATGGGGGGTGTCCCCCCCGGCAACTCGGCTCGTCTCAACGAGCTTCTCGAGCAGATTAGAGCTGAGTTCGAGACGCAGATGCGCCAGACTGAGGGCTTCGAGCACCAGAGTATGTCTCACCCGCGGCTCTCTCAAAAGGGCTCACTGTTGTGGTCTTGGCGCGTCACATAGCCTTTGCCTTGACTTCAGCCTCATCCTCGAACTCGGAGCTTCAGCTAACCAGCAATTCTAGTCTCGGCGCAAGTCAGTGAGATGCAGCTCGTCCGGGAGAAGGTCTACGCCATGGAGCAGACACACATGACCCTCAAGCAAAAGTAAGCTCACCTTAACAATGGATCCGCCTTGGAACTTGCGCGCTGACTTTTTGATTCTTGCAGGTACGAGGAAGAGATCAGCATGCTCCGTCATCAACTCGAGGCTGCCCGAAAAGGCGCTCCCCAGCCTGGCATTCCCGGCCCGCCTCAGCACGCTGGCCCTTCCCAGCAGCCTCCCTCAATTGCGCCCGGCAACGGTCTCTTCAGCGGCATCATGGCCGGCGGTAGCCAGGCAGGTCTCGCGCCGCCTCAGCAGCAGCAGGGCCAACAGCAAGGCCAACAGCAGCCTCCCACGCAACAACAGCAGCAGCCTCAACAGCAGCAGCACCCTCCTCCCCAGGAGCAGCTGGGACCTCAGCACCAGATGGCTCAGGGCCCTCCTGGCCTCCCCGTCCCTCCTCACCCCAGCAGCCAACAGCAGCCCCCCTACTCCCAGGGCTACCCTCAAGGCCCCGTCTCCAACGGCATGGGCCCCCAGCCGCCGCAGAGCACTGCTTCTCCCGGCCCGGGCAGACGAGGCATCGGCCGGCCTCCGAACGCCGTTGGCCCCGCGACTCCGCAGATCAACACTCCCGTGCCCTATCCCGGCAACGCTCAGTCGCCGCAGATCAGCCATCCCACTCCCGACCACGCTCGTATGGGTGGTCCTCGCGCTCCTCCCGTCGGTAATGCCCTCGGCGATCTCGAGGTCGATGCCGTCGCCCCTCACAACAAGAAGACGGGTAACGACTGGTATGCCATCTTCAACCCCCAGGTGCAGCGCGTTTTGGACGTCGACCTGGTCCACTCACTCAACCACGAAAGTGTTGTCTGTTGTGTGAGGTTCAGCCATGACGGCAAGTACGTCGCCACCGGCTGCAACAGATCCGCACAAATCTTCGACGTGCAGACTGGAGAGAAGGTTTGTGTTCTCGAGGACCACAGCGCTGCCGATATGAGCGCGGATCTTTACATCCGAAGCGTCTGCTTCAGTCCCGATGGTCGTTATCTCGCCACCGGTGCCGAGGACAAGCTGATCCGAGTAAGTCGAGATTCCATGTTCTATACCAACCTTTGGATGTGCGCTAACCTCATTTCTAGGTCTGGGATATCCAGAGCCGGACGATTCGCAACCACTTCTCGGGCCACGAGCAGGACATTTACTCTCTCGACTTTGCGCGTGACGGACGAACAATCGCGTCGGGTAGTGGAGACCGCACTGTCCGCCTTTGGGATATTGAGCAGGGAACCAATACACTCACTCTCACGATAGAAGACGGAGTTACGACTGTGGCCATCTCGCCCGATACCCAGTACGTTGCGGCGGGATCCTTGGACAAGAGCGTTCGTGTGTGGGACATCCACTCGGGCTTCCTGGTGGAGCGTCTGGAAGGCCCTGATGGTCACAAGGACTCGGTTTACTCCGTCGCCTTCTCGCCCAACGGCAAGGACCTAGTCAGTGGCAGCTTGGACCGGACAATTAAGATGTGGGAGCTTAGCACTCCCCGCAACGGCCCCAACCCCGGCCCCAAGGGCGGCAAGTGTGTCAAGACATTTGAGGGCCACCGCGACTTCGTTCTCTCGGTCGCGCTCACTCCCGACGCCAACTGGGTGCTGTCCGGATCCAAGGACCGCGGCGTCCAATTCTGGGATCCTCGTACGGGCACCACCCAGCTGATGCTCCAAGGTCATAAGAACTCGGTCATCTCGGTGGCTCCCAGCCCCCAGGGCGGCTACTTCGCCACTGGTTCAGGTGACATGAAGGCCCGCATCTGGTCCTACCGTCCTTACTAGGCGTACTGACTGACCATATTCGTCCGTCTTATCATGTCTCTATCCTCGATACTTGGTCTTATGGTTAGGCGTCCAAGTTTCAAAAGTAAGCAGAGGCGAAAACCGAGGGGACGAGAGAAATATCATACACCTAGCGGAGAGTCTTGGGAGAAGTGGACGGGAACGGATCTGGGGATGGTGATAAGAAATTTGGAGCTACGTGATGGGAAGTTGGAGCTTGATGGGCCGAGAAGCGGAAGCAGCGACGACTTTTCTGTTTCTTGGGAATATGACATGCCAAGCACTCGACCTGGAGGATATCCGCGGGGTGGCGCTATGGAAAGGGATGAGAAGCAAACCTCTTTGTACTGGATGTGTGGGAGGGAGGCATTGTAAGGATTACTCGCCGGCTCACTTTTTGTGTTGTGTGACTTGTGTTTATAATGAATGATTACAACTTTTTTTTTTTGCTCACAAGCTGTCGTAACTAGACCTCATGTTGAGAGTGGGGGGTATCGTTTTCTTGCGCTAGAACCATCAAGCAGCGCATACATCAGACCGTGGTAGGTTGCAAAGGCTCATAAGGAGCCGAACAGACTAGACAAGGCATCGCCACCCTTTTTCTTCTTCTTTTTCTTATCCTTGGCCACGTCTTTTATTATGGTCTTGGCAAGCTTCTTGATCTTTGGTTCATCGGAACTTGGCTCTTTTACCACTAGATGTTCTACTTCTCGACTTGACGTCCTAGGAAGGGCAAGCTCGTCGCGGGACACAGCTACGCCCATGTCTACGTCTCCATCGGGCCGGGCGAGCGAAGAAACCGCTGCATTCAGCCCGGACATCAGGTCTATTGGCCCGGCAGGAGCGGAAACAGACTTGCGGTTATGATCAGGGGGGACGAGGTCGGACAGTAGATGGTTTGTGCGAGCGAGGACGGCAAGGAGCATAAGGCCTAGAGGCGCATGCTGATTATCGGCGGCGAGCTGGGTGAAGGCGCTGGCGATTTGTTAGCAGTTGTTTCGGCAGGACAGGCTCCCAGGTTTGGCGCAACCAACATGTAGGCACGCGAGACGACATGGCATACCATCCACTTTGCGTGGGCCACTGCGGGGATGTCATGATCGGAGCGGCGCGGACGGCGGAGCAGAGCGGCTGCGAGGTTGCGGGCTGCGCGGCGGAGGAGGGCGAAGGCGGCCCACCAGTGCGAGGCGGAGTGTTGGTTGCGGTGGCGGTGGGCGGCGGCGTGGAGGATGGAGAGGAGGGGCGTGAGCGAGGCGTGGATCTGGGAGAGGGCTTCGGCGGAAGGGGTTGAGGGAGACGAGGTAGACTTGGTAGAGGAGGCGAGTTGGTGTTTAGGGAAAGGTCCGGAGTTGGCTCTGGGCTTCATTGTTGCTGGTGCCGCGGTCTGCGAGAAGGTCAAGGACGGCAGGGTTCCCGGCGTGTGGGATCGACATCTAGTCTAAGTCGTAGGATGGAAATGTGCAGCCATGGGTGTCTGGCTGTTGCATCGCATAGCTGTTGGTGTGTGAGAGCGTTGCGGTGACGTGCATCAACGTTTTTGCGGTAGTGGATGGTGATGATGGTGGCGCGATAAGATAGGGACACTGATAGATAAGCGTGCGATTGGGGCGAGCGCACGATTGACCATCTCTCGCTCCACTGAAATGCAAGACACAACTTCACTTGCCTTGCTCAACTGCATCTACGCTGACAAATGGGGCCGAAATCTCCCATCGTCCGATACCGTTTCGCGGAGACCTGGATCTATCACCCAGTTCATTCTTGATAAGTCGTGATCCATTAGAATTACCTAAGAACACCAGCCGGTGCAGCTGGTCAACGCCCGCTACGCTCCCTCTAGATCTCTGGCGGGACTGGGACCCTGTCACCTTAACCATGTCGTCTCCACCACCGTCAAACCAGTCCGTCCCGAACTCACAAGCAAGACATGCATGGGTTGGACGGCCATCCACGGCTGCGTCGAACGACGGCAATGAGAGCGCCGATACGATTAAGGCCTTTGTTCGCATTACCCTCGACAAGCCGAATGCTGTGTGTCCCGCGTTGCAAGGAGAAACTTTCCCAACTACTTCTAGCGAAGCGAGGAATGAGATCAGCTCCATACCTCATCTAATCACGCGTCTGTCGTTGGATGTCGGCGGGTTCTGTCTTCCCCGCGGTTCACGCCACGCCACCCGCCAACGGGCAGACTAACGCAGCCGGGCCTTGGTCCCTAGGCCCACCGGTAGGTTATTCCAGTATCATCTGCCCATCTACAGTTCCACACGAGGATGGCCTACATCACCGTGCATGGGCGGTGCGATCCAACAGTTGCTATCGGTGTATCCGTACAGTTGACGGCGCTACCATGCTGCCTTGGAAGAAGTTGTGTTGCCATATCAAACCCGCACAAGCAGACTACACACCCCTTGGGTTTCTCTCAACTCTCACCTCGCACTCACTTCGGCAGACTCGTCGATTCCGTCTATTCACTTCAGCGGCGTCGTCTGCCACGGACGACGGGGTATAGTATGAGAGCGACGGGACTACGGCCACGGTCACGACTACGGCTACAGGACGCCGAACGGTTGCATTGCAGCGGCGCCCTTGTCCCAGTGTCGTTCTATCCTATCCCTTCCCATGCTGCGGATACCTACGGAGAAGGCCCAGTCAGTAGCGCATATATCTGCCCGAACCTCCCTGTCTTGCGATAAGCGGCATAGCCTTCCGTCAGTCGGGTCTTGCTCTCGGCCCGCCCGCAACGCCAACAGGACTGGACGCGTGACCTAAGTTATCTTCCAAGGAACCTCCATCTCTCTCCCGCGATTAGACTCTTTGCTGCTTTTATTATCTGCTTCTCTCGTCTTTGAGCCTTGGTTCTGGTCTGTTGCCTTTGCCTTCATTGTTATTTTTATTGCAACTTGAGAGGGAGCAGTAATCGATACTCAACTGAGTCTGCGTCTACTTTGCCTTGTTTCGTCACCTGTTCTCCGCCTCCCGACGGCCACCACGACTCCCTTTGCGCCTCTCCGCATCCAAGATAAAAGCAGCTTTCACCCGTCCATCTTGGCTTTTCAATCATCTTACATGGTTAACATTTTGCTTTCAAGGCACCCTGCGCTCGAGAACCCCTGTTCTCCTTGCTACTCTCGCCACCCCGCCACCACCACTCCGCTCGTCTGTGCTCTGCGCGGGGACTGACCGAGTCGCAACGGCCAAAAAAAAAACCAGTTCTCAAAACGCCAAAGCAAAAGACAAAAGACAAAACTACAGCCACGGCTTCGCAAAAAGCAAACTTCGAAACGGGCCCAGGTAGCGGGTTGAAGCCACGGAACAATGCCCCCGGCCGCGCGAAACCCGGCCAATTGGGACCAGTACGATGGTAGACCTTCTCCCACCGGCAGCATGACCTCGAGTGCGATCGCCGAGGAGCAGGCTCTGCTCGACGACGACGACGATAACGACAACGACAACGGAAGTGTCCTGAATTCTGCCAGTCACGGCGGCGCATTCATCAATCGCAGACGGTACGATTCCCTGTTTTCTCGTCAAATTCCAATACATGCAAAATCTTTCGTTGGCTAACTCTGGCTCCTCGCGGCATAGGTCTTCCGTCACGAACCACCTCGCTGCCATCGCCGATATTGGAGGCGTCAACAGCTTCAGGTCGTTTGCCCGGAGCTGGCAACGAGCCGCCGGCTTCCCGGAAGTCATCCCCCGCCGTCCAAGTTTCGTCTACGCCCCGGACCAAGACTCTGAAAACGTTCAATATGGCCGCAGTCTTGTTGACACTGCCGGATCGCAACCGCACACCGGCTTGCTAAGACAACACCTGCAGGCCTCGAGCCCCGACGGTGAGCCCAGCGCCAGCTATGGCTCCTCGCCGATCGCCGTGGGGGGCCACTTCCGTGAGCGCGAGAGCAAACCGTTGCTTGACCCAGAGATGGCCGGCGCCTTGCCGACCGGATCTCCGTCCAGCATCTTTGCTGTTCCACCGCACCTTGCGGCTCCGTCCATCATTGGTAGCTACGGTTCTCACTATGGCACCATCGACAGCACGATGCGCCACCGCCTGTCCGTGGGGCAGGCTCCTGGCTGGGGAGCCGACGAGGACGAGGACGAGGAAGAGGGCGCAGCTCATGGCGAGCACCAGCCCATCCTCGTCAAGGAGGTCAAGGAAGGCGACAAGGTAGTGCTGGCCGTCGAGGGACAGAGCACACTCCCCCAGTCCGTCTTCAACTCGATCAACGCCATCATCGGCGTCGGTCTCCTGAGTCTGCCACTGGCATTCCGCATGAGCGGCTGGATTCCAGGCCTCTTCATTCTCACCCTCACGGCCGCCGTCACCTCCCATACGGGCAAGTTGCTGGCCAAGTGCATGGACTACGATCGAACCCTCATTACCTATTCGGACCTGGCCTATGTCTCGTTTGGCGCGCGGGCGCGTGTCGTCGTCTCAGCCCTATTCACGCTCGAACTAATCAGCGCCAACGTCGCCCTCGTCATTCTCTTCGCCGACTCCCTTGATCTACTGCTTCCAAGTTTCGCTACAGTCAATATCTGGAAGTGTACGGCAGCATGCCTGGTTCTGATTCTCAATGCTATGCCCCTGCGTTTCCTGAGCTATACCAGTGTGATTGGCATCTTTTCCACCTTTTGCAGTACGTCCTTGTCGTCCTTCTCTGTGTTTTCGTTTGCTCACCCATGACAGTTGTGTGCATCGTCGTCGTCGACGGCCTGGTGAAACCACACACACCAGGCTCGCTCCGAGAGCCCGCAGTCACGTACCTGTTGCCAGAAAACTGGCTTGCGCTTCCTCTGGCATACGGACTGCTTGCTAGTCCCTGGGGCGCTCACTCCGTCTTTCCCTCGGTAAGGCCATGGTGGTTTTGTAGTCGTCGACAAGCACAGCGCTAACACTTGACAGATCTATCGTGATATGCGCCACCCTTATAAGTGGAAGAAGGCAATCAACGTTACGTTTTCGTTCTCGGTAAGCTGGGCTATCTGCCGCCGGGAGACAGAGTAAAGACTGTGAACTGACTCTGTGGTTGATTAGTATGTGCTGGACACTTGCCTTGCAGTCATCGGTGTGCTCATGTTCGGAGATGGGATCCGCGAGGCCATTACCTCCAACATCCTTAAGACGTCTGGATATCCCCAGGGTCTTACAGTGATGATGTGCATATTCATCGCCATCATCCCCCTGACCAAGATTCCTCTCAACTCGCGTCCCATCATCACAACGATGGACGTGATCTGCGGAGTTCATCAAGAACACCAGCATCCTCACGGACAGCCCTCAAACGGAAGCTCAGCACTTGCCACAAACATTACACGGGGCTTTGTTCGGGTGTTTGTGGTGATGCTCCTACTTCTCATCTCGATCCTAATTCCTTCGTTCGACTCTGTCTGCGCGTTCTTGGGCGCGGCGCTGTGCACGCTCATCTCCATCATACTTCCCATCTCGTTCCATCTGAAGTTATTTTGGGACGACATCCCCGTACGGGAGCGGTTGATTTCGTGGGTCCTGCTAGTTGTTTTCGGTATTCTCGGCACGCTCGGGACTATCTGGACGTTCCTGCCGAGGCATCTCATTGGCGCTGATTGAAGACTTGTTAGACATGGCCAGGCTTGGCTTGATTGGTATTCTGGGTTTCTTGGTCACCGCGACTTTGCATGGACTTGGGAGTTGGGCTGTTGCTTTTGGATCAATCGTGGGTGGATGCGGATTGGCAACTGTCGAGACGGACGGTGGTGATGTAGTGCGATGTGTACCCGTACAGCTATGCGGATCCGGGCTAGGGATAATGGAATGGAATGGATACAGAGATGGGGAGATGCTGGTGTCGAGGTACGGAGCACATGTCAAACGCAACATGTTGATCATCTCGAGATACCTCTGGGACGTTTGGAGGTACGTGTTGGGACGTCAACCTATCGGCTCGATGCCTCCAGCCAGTTGCCATCATCTCTTCTGCTCGCTGATGGCCCGTCTTCCACAGACAGAGCATCTTCCCATTCCCATTGGAGCCGCCGTGGCTATTTATCGCTTCCACACACCTCCCTCCTTCTATTTGCATACATCACCCATCGCCCACTGATGGCTGGCAGGACAATCAATGTGCATGATAGGCGCGTTGCATCCGTCGACGTTCCGAAAACACGCGGAGAGGGTGGCATGACGCCACGGATGGAGGGGGAGGTATCAATAACGGCTGATCTCCTCGCGTAGAGAAGAGTTCCAGGATAGTTCCCTATCGCATGCCTCCACCCCTTATCCTTTATCTTCCACGACTCTCACACACACCCAACTGGTCGAATCCTTGCCCAACCCCGTAAGTCTGCAGGGCCTCCTCGCTTTCGTACATGCATGGCAGAGCCAAAGCCAAAGCCAAAGCCAAAAAGCGCAAACATGGAGGTCAAGACGAAGGACGGGGAAAAGAGTGGGGAAGGGGCTTTGGTCTGGGGGTCGACGCCCCGCCTGCCCACCAATGCACCTCATCATGCTCAATCCCACCCACATTCCTCGCCTCAACCTTGTCTCGCGGCCTCTGAATGGCTGGAACATGCTTCTCGCCTCGTCCCACGACGCCCGTTTGTTCACCTCACGCCCCCCCTCCGAAAGCGTCCTGACTCGGACTCGCTGGCGCCCATTCACACCCTTCTCACTTACACATCGACACCTAGACGGCCTCGACTTGCACAGCCCATGAAGACCTTCTGCCCTGTTATCAGGGGGCCCATCATCTTCAGGTGAAACAAGGCCATGACATCACGCAATCTTCTACGAATACTGATCTGCGAGCGTCAGACAAGACTGGCCCAGAAGAGATGGGAGAGAGATAGTCTCCTGCTGCCAAGTCAGAAAACCGCACAGTACATCGCCAGGTGCAAGCTATCATTCTTTGAGTGGGTAACTTCTGGTATTTGGCCATTATTTCTAGAAATATCTAATACCCAGAAAGCTAGTTACGACCAACGCCCCCTCCGCTAGAGAAGGACGGGCCTAACCACGATTGGAGGTTGTAATAGAGACTCAATCTCCTACCAACCTCCAACCCACTCAACGTCCCCGAGATCACTGCGCCTGTCCCTGCGCCAGTTCCAATCTCTGCCCTTGCTGTAGGGGGAAGTGTCCTTAACCCGTTCTTGTTGATGTTGTTTGACCCCAAGTTTGTTGTGATAATTAGAATGATCCCAGACGCCCGCTTCGTAAGATTTGTATCCAAAACCAATGTGGCGTCGCGGCTTCGAGTCCGGCGACGTAAAAGAATCCAACGCTGCCGGTTGGCCCCTGCGACGCTCACCCAGTGCTGCCCACTTGTCCAACGGGCTCCGCTTCGGCGGAGGCGAGTAGCGGGGGGTGAGCGTGACATGAGGCTTCAACGACGGCGTCTCGTGAAAGAAGAAACCATCAGCGACGAGGTCGTCATCGACGTCGCCCCTGATGTCATGTGTGCGAGGAACCGGCGTCGGCTCCTCCATCTCCATCTCCAATTCCATGCCCATCTCCATTTCAAGCTCTGGCTCCACCACGGCCTTCTCCTTGACCTCCTTCTTGCTCTCGTGGCTCCATGTTCGCGCGTTGAGCTCCTGGAGCATCTTCATCTGCTGCTCGCGTTCTTCCTCCTCTTCCTCCTCCTCGTCATCCCACATGTCGCTCCAGCTCTTAGACACCGCTTCCTTGCGGCGCCCGAAAACCGTCGACATGGACAGCATCATGGGCTTGGCCATGGTGATGGGAAGAGAGCCAGCCATAGGCGACACCTTGGTGGGCCGAGAGAGCGGGTTCATGGCGAACGACTTCATCGACACACCCATGTGAGAGTCAACCATGGAAGACATGGGAGTCTGAGCACTGGCCGAGCACCAGTCCGAAGTGGTGCCCTCCGACTTGGGAAACAGCTCCTCAGTGTAGCTCTCATCATCTCGAATCACGCTAAGCTGTCGGCCAGCATGAGGGCTGGCATGGAGATGCTTGGACCAGGGGAAGGCGCCCATCTCGACCTGGGGAGACTGGATCGAGGGAGTTCGGAGGGGCTCGCGATTGGCCGATGCCACAGCCGCCTTCTCGGCACCGCAGAAGTCGTCCAGGATCTCGTCCTGAGCAGTGAAGCTCACGAGACGTAGAAGGGCATCACGAGCACCGACTAGCGAACGTCTCCTGGGGTCGAGGTTCATGCACTGGACAATGACCTCGTACGTGTCTTGGGACATGGAGGGGAAAACGTCGAAGAGCGACTGCTTGTCTCGGGAGTAATCGAGGAACAGAGGGTCCGCCTCAGTCGGCGTGGTGAAAGGGTTGCGAGAGAAAAGAATGTTGAGTAGACAGATACCAATGGCCCAGATATCCGCCTCGCGAGGAGAGTAACCAGCACCGGCCGAGTCAAACTGCTCCGGAGCCATGTAGCGGTCACTGCCGACGGTCATCTCGTAAGACCACTTGTCGGTAGTAGCGAGGCCCCAATCACCAAGCTTCATGGCACCGTCCTGAGTCAGGAAGATGTTCTCGGGCTTGATGTCGCGATGGTAAACACCCTTGGAGTGCGCATAGTCGACGGCATCCACCAGTTCAAGCATGAACTGGCGAACGTGCTCAGTCTCCAAAGGGCCATGTCCGTTGCGGATGGCCTCGTAAAGATCGCCCTGGTCGCAATACTCAAGAACAATGTAAATGTGCGACTCAGTCTCAAACGAGTCGAGGAGGTTGACAATGTTGGGATGCGATTCGAGACGGCTGTGCAGAACAAACTCCTCCGACTTCTCATCGATGGCAAAGTCGGCATCCATGTCAGAAGTAGCAGTCGTCTTAGTTAGGCACTTGATGGCAACAGTCTCGTTGGTAACGAGATCCTGAGCCATGAAGACCATGCCAAAGGAACCATGGTTGAGGGGGGAGATGGTTTGATAGCGTCCTCCCAGGAGAACGCCACCAGTGAACTTGTTCTTGAGACACTCCATTGTGTAGAGATAGGGTGAATGGACTCAAAACAAGAAGAAAAGAATAAGAAAAGAAAACGAAAGTATAGTAGTCGTACAGAAGATTGTTTTTGTTGCGCTGTGAATTGATAACTGAAGATGTGAAAACCGAGAAAGGCGTGAGTCGAGACTTCGGGCTCTGTGTATAGATGAGACTTTAGGTCGAGACTTGGGCTGGTAGTGTTGTTGGATATTTGAGTTGTTGAATATACAGGTGGTCGTTGTGACAAGATAGAGAAGTGAGGCGTCAAGCAAAAAGGTTGATGATAGTCGTGGAGGAATCAGAGGCTCATTGGAGGGTATGTTTGCGGTAGGCTGGATAACAAAAGAAATCGAATTATGGAATGGTCGTGATGGTGAGGTTTAAGGACCAAGACGGCCGAAGAAGGTTGAAGCAAGGAAAGAGATTCGTTAGGATGACATGTGTGCGTTTTTTTGGAAGATTTGACAAAAGAATGACTCTGACAAATGGGGTGAATTGGGTGAGGTGGACGACCGAGGACGGAGTCAGCCAGGCAGAAAGGATTGGTGAGTGTTGCGGCGAGTTAAGTAGCAACGAAGAAACCGGCTTCGACGATGCCGATGAGTCGACGTGTCGGACCAGACAAGCTGGCACCGGGATGAGGAAGCGGAGCTCAGCCGGGACGGAGTCGTTCACACTCGGCGAGGGCGGTTGAGTCACGCGGACCGGGTCGGCCGAAGAGCGAGGGCCGGAGAGGTTGGGATGACAATGTCGAGAGGAGTAACCCCAACGACAATGCCAAAACGACGACTTTTAGAAGGTACGCGGATGAGGAAACGTGTCTTGGGACAGTCGAGGTCGTTGGCGGGTATTATCGTGATGCCGGCGGTTTCGACTAAGACTGTTCGATGCAAGGCCACGGTCAAACTGGCACGTAATGCAGATGAGGTAGGCTTGAGGCGAGTCGGTTTTTGCAGGAAGCTAGGCAGAAACAAACAAGTCAAAGACTCTTCTTCTTCTCGATGGAGATCGCTGTCGCTGATGTGGTTGTCGATGGAGTTGTTGAGTCACAGCGGTAGCGTAGGCTTGCTCGGAGCGGGTGGCGAGGCGGAAGCGGCAATGGCGGAATTGGAGAGCGGTACGAGAGAGTGTGAGAGAGATGGCAAGCTCGAGAAGAAAGAAGGCCTTTGATGATGCGGAAGCGTACAAAAGGACGGGAAGGAAGGAGGCGAGATGGAAGGGAGATGTATAAAGGTAGATAGGTAAGGAGAGAGGACAAGAGAGGGAATGGCGGTGATGGAAGTGGAGGATTGGGATGGAACGAAGTGGAGGGGGATGGATGGACGTGGACTGGAGTGGACTGGGTTGGATTCAATTGGATTAGGGGGGTGTGAAGTAGGGAAGAGGGCGGTGGTCATAGGGAGTGGGTAGGCTGGGTGAGGGTGTGAGGGCGTGATCATGGGTGTGGATGGTGTGAAGGCGCAGACCAGCACCATCAGAAGTCTTCACAGACAGGCAAGAGCGAGTGAATGAGCGACAAGGAAAGGTGCCAAGTGCGAAGGAAACGGGGGCGACCGGGGGTACCGGGGACACGCAGCGACCGACAACAGCGAACGGCGGGAGGCAGGCACGAAGGGGCCCGTCCCGTCGTGTTTACTTCAGGTACAGTACAGTTCCTTGCTGGCGCTACCTAGCTCTGTACCTTACAGCAGGCATTCCCAGCCCGGGATAGTCTCCACCTCGGCTTCCCTGGCTGGCGATGCCCGGCAATCCGTCTAGCACGCCGCAGGAGTACGTGGTACTTGGTACGTGGATCTATCCCGTCAATCAGTCACGGTACGGGAGTCATCTCTCACTGTGAGTAGGTAAGTACCTAACTATGGAGTACACGTGCTCTACGCGGCTCACAAAACCCTCATTAATCAATCAGACGAGACAGCAAGGTCCTGTACCAGCAGGAGAACTCCGCAGTGAGCGAGACAGAGGCAGAGGCAGACGGGATGGACGACCGAATGGCGCTACAGTGGGACGATGCCGTAATGGGGGTTGGTTTGGAGACGGAGGCAGAATGGAATGGACGGGCATAAAGAACACCAGCCGGGGTGTGAGTGGTTTCGCTGCACAGTGGTCGGGCCTCAGGCAGAACGACGACCAAGATAAACACTTCGTCTCAGGCGTCTCAGTCTTTGGTCTCCAGGCTCCCAGAGCGTCTCAGCGGGCGGGCGCTGGACGGATGGTGGAGAATGAGTGGTTGGCGAGTGGTGAGCACGGCGAGGATGGGCACTGGGCTGGGTGACGTGACGTGACGTCTTGCCCAAACGGGGGAAAGCAAGGCAGGGCGCTGCACTGTGCAATGGAGACCACAGCGGGCCTGCGAGGGCGCATCAAGTGAGTGCGAATAGTCCACGTCCCGCACGGCAGCGAGCACGCCAGAGTCTCTGGCTGAGACCTCGCGGTGGACCGCTCGGTACGTGTCCTTTGTGCAGAAGCTGAGCAGCGATTCGAGTACCTTCCAGCGCACTGCCGTGTCAAGCGCCGAACGCCGTACTGGCGAAGGAGAAGGCTTCATTTCGATGGTCGGGAGGGAAATGACCTGCTGACCAGCGTGACCAAACGGTGCGGCCCAAGCGCTCCACACAGTTTAGCTAGTCTAGATAAAGCATAGCTCGTTTGGCCTTGGAAGGACGTTCGAGACAGCACGGCCTCGCGGCTGGCGAGGCGGGGTCCTGATAGCGACCACACCGCCCGGTACACACGTCGGAGGTAGTGACGGGTGCTGCGTTGGGCGGACTAGAGACCTTACCCTTACGTATCGAAGACTGCAGATCCCATCACGACCAGATTGAACATCTACGGGAGGGTGTGCGGGCGAGCAAGGTGAGTGGCCTACGGGTGAAGACGAGCTGCGTTGAGGATGCTCGTGCGCGTGGCACCAATGGACTCACGGGCGCTCAAGGGCGCTCGATGGCTCGTGGGCGAGACCGCGGGGGGACGGCCAGACTGTGAGACTACTGTGCACGAAGTATTCGTACAGCGTGCTACTGGATCTGGGCGAGTGCGTGACTGACATCGCGGATGACCAAGTGACCAGGAATCCAGTATAGGGAAATGGGACGAAGAGCGCCCCAACAAAAATGGGAGCAGAATGTTCCCGAAAGACTCCAAGACTCCAATCTGTCCTTTCTCCTCTGTTCTAGCTTCAGCCCTCCTATCCAGGCTTGCGCTACGTTGATCAAGGTGCGTTGCCAGTGTAAACAAACTCCGGTCCAGACCAGCCAGCCATGGCAGCTGCGACAGATGCGACAACACTAGATTTGGCTTTCGGGGCGTCCAGCAAGCTCACGGTAACCTTTCGCCGATAGCTGGCAGCGGCGTCACTGGGCTGGTAGTGGAGGGAGGCCGGGACTGGGAACTTGGAGCTGGGAGCTGGGAGCTGGGAGCTGGAAGCCAGCCGTCATGGGCGTTACAGGTTCTGCCACGATTCCCGTCATCAATTCACCATCAGATTCATCATCCATCCGTTCGTCGGGACTCGGGACTCGGGACTCGGGACCCTCTCAACGCTCCACGAGCGCCCTCGAGTTTCGATAGCGCCGGCCTCGAGCGGCCCCGGCTTTTTCGCTCGCGGCCTGGACGGCGCCCCCTAGCTCTAGCGGCCCTGGACTGCGGGGCGGGGCGAGACCGGGACCTTGACTCCTCGAGTGACTGGACGAGGCGTTGGGATCGTGGTCGTGGAGGCTTCGGCTGCGGATGTCTAGGGCGTCGTCAAGGGTCTTGGGGCCATGCACTCCTGGCTCCTGCATGCCAGTCCAGTCCCCGTCTTGTCTAGAACGCTGGCCTGCCAGTCATCACGGTTGTTTACTTGGAATGGGGAGAGACAGCGGGTTGGCAGTGCTACTGCATCCGCGCGTGCGTCCATTGTCTTCGCCTGCGACTGCGACTGCGACTGCGACTGCGCCTGCATCGAAGCAACGCAGCCGCCATCATCTTTGCTCGGCGAGAGAAGGGTGGTCCGAGAGTCGTCGTCACTTGTTGACCAGCAGACGTGCTTGTAACTGGACGAGCAATCAGAGTCAACCAGGGTCCCAATGTAAACATCTGTGCACGAAGGGAGATCCATGCTATGACACGTCCCCTGCTTGGAACCGACAAACGGTACTCGCCGTGCCTATGGCAGTCTGGTGGCACCAACCGTCTCGCATTCTGTGCAACGTCGACTGTCCGGGTGGCCGGTTCGTTCGTAGGAGAACGCGCGCGCCTGGCTGGGTGGCGGAAGACAGAACCGTTACGGAGACACTGACGCAAGACGTGGGCATCCTAACGTCACGTCCTACCGTTACGATTGAGTTTAGCACGGCGCAGTATTCGCAATGTTATCTCCCTAGGGTAGGTACTTTGATATTCGTGCTTTGTACCCGAGCATTCCTGTCAATCAGCCAGAACCAGATTGGGATCGAGGCAATGGACTGACGAATCCAGGTACGGGAGGCACGCAAGATGCGAAATGCCGAAATTTGGCGAGGTAATGGATGAAGACATGTATCTACTTCGTACGAATACGTTGTGCTATGTACGCCAGGCACGTTGAAGCTGTACGAATACTTGGTAGCATGTTGCCAATTGTGTTGGGGAAGATGCCGTCATGTCTCGTGTTAGATTGCATGTTCCATCTGTCCTCGTGCCTGTCCGTCTCGTCACTCCCCGCCGTTCCCGGCTAGGGTAGCGAGTCTGGCCAATCCAACGTTAACATTAATTCGATGCAATGCAATTCCAATTCGCATCAATCCGAAGCCGCCGGATGAGGGGTAAACAATCACCACCTCCTGACCAAAAGGAATCTTGAGAAATCGTCGGAGGAAGACACGATCATGAAATGGAAGCAGCACAGAATTTGATACATCAACTTGTGTGGACTCCTGAACAGGCCACCTGGGGGACGGCATGACACCCTATACACCTATAGACGTACATATTCGTGCAGCACAGTGGACACTACGTAGTAGATCCAATACCAGGGAGACTGGACATTACCAGGGACACCAGGCGTGCATCTGGGCAATGCATGCATGCATGCACAGGTACTACTGTGCGTCAGTCCAGTGAGTTGAGTCCCAGTCCGCCCATGGAGTATTCCGACGAAGTACGTACCGTTGGTCTTTGCCACCTAGCACGGGCTGCCGGGCTGTCATTCCCGTCTGCGCGCGTGCTGCTTTCGCTGCTTGCACTGCCCTTTCCGTCACTCATCCAGGATGCATTTAGAACAGGACAAGTGTCCCAGATGCATTTTCCACCCACGTCCACCTAGTTACCTCGTAAAGACGAAAATTGCATTCTGTAAGAAGTCCCCACTGTTTCTGTCCCAGATCCCGGATGGAGACTTTGCACGCTTGCACAGACAGCGCATCTGTTCTATTACCTTCTCTCGTCCCTCTCCGCTGGCCGCCTGCATGAACTGGCCAGCCTGGCTATCTCAACTCGCAGCGCCAGGATCCTCTATCGTGGATTCGTGGCGGAGGCACAGGTCGGGGTCCATGCCTTGCTTTCCATGTGTTACGGCCCAGTGCCTGGAAGAAATGGAAGGCTACAGGGTGCCACCTGCTCCGTTCAGTTGCAGACAAAGAGAGCCATGACACCCTCAGCGCCCCGTTTGGGGATCTCTCAGGGGACCTCTCAGGGACTGCCACCACAGCGTGCCCATCCAATGCCCGCGAAACAACTCGGGCGCCGAGGCTCCACCCGGTCGAGGATCCTCTCTGGGTTCCACCGATGTACTTGCTGCCCTACGATGCTATGATTAGCAACCTGTCGGTACTGGATTCCCATCATGCACCTCGAAATTGCAAGGTAGCCTTGGGGTGGCTTCAGACTCGAAACGCTCCCCTTTCCAAGTTCTAACATGGACACAACACACCCTACTCCACTCACCGCCCGCGTCACAACTTCACAAGCACCTTGATTTGATTGCGACTGGGTTTTGTTTCTGCTCTTCTCCAGGTTAGGTAGGTGGGAACCTAGGAAGCTCAGACCACACTTTCCAAGCTGAGCTTCCTGCGGCTGACCTTGAGTTCGCTTGACCGCCTTTCCTCTCTGGTAACCGTTTCTAGCCATTTCGGCCAAATCATTCATCCATCTCCCTCACTCACGCACCTAGCGCAACATCCTCTCACTCGTCCAGCCTTTCTGACCAGAATCCCAACCGTCTATCTCGCTAGACTTGAAGCGGCCCAGCCCGGATCCAGGAACACATAGACCACCCGTTGCACCGTTCGACGACCATCCTCCATCTACTACGTAGGAACCGATCGTGCAAACCGGGCAGGGATTGATATCGAACTGGGGTCGAATAATTTTTCGGTCTCTCGTGTTCTCTTGATTCGCGCATCGCACTGAATTCTTCCGGCTTTGTTTGACGACAGAATCTTCTCTGCGGCCTTGACCGCCATCTGGTAATTTTCAGCCTCTTGTCCGACCAAAGCACACGCCATGGCTCCAAACATCGCCGAAACAGACGTACTCGTCTTCGACATTGGTAAGATAGACAAGTGCCGACCGAGTCCACTCCTCCTTACCCACACCTTTGTTCGCTGTTCAGTGTTACTGCGCTGGCTAGCGGTCTATTGGAGTTGGCTGTCATGGCGAGAACTCGGCTATGACTCTTCTCGTTAGGATTATCATTATCATTGTTGTTCTAAGTTTGGTACTTCAGTGGCTGACATTATCCCTTGCCACGTCGACTTGCAGAGGGAACCGTTTGTCCCATTTCCTTTGTCAAGGACGTCCTGGTAAGTCCGCTCCGTTGTCCGTCCTCCGTTGTCCGTGTCCTTTACCGCCTCCGTTTCTTCGGGCCTCCGTCCCAGTCCCTCCCCAACCTCTTCGGCCGAAACATCCTGGCCGCCGCGTTGTTGGTTCTCCCAGATCCTGGATTCCGCGCTAGGCTCGGATGCATGCGACTTCCAGCGCCCTGCACCTACTGCACCTGCACACCAGCCTCCTGTCTCACCGACTTTGGCTTTGCTTTAGCTCTGCCCGACATCGTCGTCGGCATCGTTGCTGTGTTGTTGCGTTGCTGACCTGGGTTCCCCGTCGCGCCAGTTTCCTTACGCCCTCGAGGCGCTTCCTAAAGTTCTCGATCGGGAGTGGGATACCCCGGCCTTTGCTCCCTACCGCAATGCCTTTCCAGCGGAGTATCGCGATTCTCGCTCGGACCTGGAGGCCCACGTACGAGATCTGATCGCCCGCGATGTGAAGATCTCATACCTCAAGGCTCTCCAGGGCCACCTCTGGGAGCAGGGCTATGCCTCGGGCGAGATTCGAGCTCCTCTCTTCCCCGACGTGGCTCCCTTCCTTAAAGCCGCCCATGCCGCCGGAAAGAAGATCATCATCTACTCGTCCGGTTCAGTGCCGGCACAGAAGCTCCTCTTTGGCCACACCAATGCCGACCCCTCAGACCTGAAGCCCCTCATATCTGACTGGTTCGACACTGTCAATGCGGGACCCAAGATGGACGTGGCCAGCTACGTGACGATCCTCTCCAACTATCCCGACATTAGCCCGCAGAGGTGGCTCTTCCTGAGTGACAACCTTCTCGAGGTTGACGCCGCCATTCAGTCGGGTATGCGCAGTTTTCCCGTCACTCGTCCCGGAAATGCGCCCTTGCCGCCCGACCACCATTTGTCGAAACTCGTCCTCTCTGAGTTCACTCACTACTCAGCGTAGCGACGACCAGCGGCAGGCGGACAGAGGAGGGGAACGATGGTGTGGCACCCTCGTTGCGGAGCTGGCAGAGTACGGATCACTAGGGATCTAGCCCCCAAATCCGAGACCACGCCATCCAACTAATCTTGACCACTCGTGACCCAAAGTGTCCCACCAGGCATGCAGGCGTTGCCATGGCTCGTGTGTGGTGTAATGCGGCATGTCGTATATCATTTCCGAACCAGACGCGTTGTCGTTTGCCAAGAGGTGTAGTCATATTATTCCATCTTGAAACCAGTGCCTACGCTGGCTAAATAAACACGGATGGTTCATGAGTTGTTGGACATATCTGATGAGGGCGGCAGCAAGTGGTTAGGCATTCGCGCATATGCATCCCGGCCTTCGCCCATGTGTCGTGTTCGTTCGTCGTGTCCCTCCTGTTCGTCGTGTCCCGTCTATGCCGGCCGACTTGCCGAACCCTTCAAGGTTATGACGAAGTTGTTCCTTGTTCTTCCTGGGTTCGTCTCCTTCTTCGTAAAGTTTGGTAGCCTTTTGAAAGTGGGAACTGTCTTCCTCCATAGCGAATATGCCAGCTTCTGAGTCATCTTCATCCTCAACCGGACATACCCAAGGATCTTCATGAGTTCGTCGAGCCTGGCGTCGGTAAAATAACGAGAGTTGTCGACACAACTCCGTGGAAGAACCATAAAGAGCGAAGGAAAAAGATCAGTGGCGGTCCCTTCTAGTGGATTTGATTCTTTGCGAAGGAAAGAGAGTGTTCGTAGGAGCATCTCGCCACGCCCCTCGGGTTCGGGTACGAAGTTTAGGACCAGACTGAGCGATACAATGTCAAATACTTCGGATCTATCCCTGGGAAGTGGCCGATCCATAAAGTCTTGTTGCTTGATCCCGGGTTCCTGGCTATTCAGATCAATATGCTGCACGTCGAATATGCCGCTGGTCGAACATGCATTCCTGGTACTCAAAGAGCCGATTTCGAGCATCTTGAGCGGCTGAGCGAGTTTCTTGAGTTCAGCGACGGGGAGCCACTCGAGTAGCACCTTTGATGTGTCCCCACCGCGGTCGAGGCTCTGGCCTTGCAAGCTTGCCTTTTGGTAGTGATCGATGCCGCCCAGCTTTTCCATTTGCGCAGTGATGCGCCCTTCGCCTTCTCTATCGCCCTTGGCTGCCGCTTGACGGCGCTGCTTGTCTAGCTGGTGATGAGTGTTGATGAGTGTCCGGCTTGCCTTTCGAGACATGGACCGGGATGACTTGACCGTCGGTGGGCGGCCGCTGGAAAGGCTTTTTAGCCTTGTTGATTTCTTGGAAACCATGGTGACACAGGTGAGTCGTGTGATGACAAGTCCGCGTAGGTTGGTTTCTCAAGTTTATCCAACGGACAACGTTTCTTGCCTCAACGTGAGTATCCAGCAAGGTTGAACGCGGTGTCTTACACCAACGTGACGGATCAACCGGAAGATCCAATATTATGATAAGGAGATTGAAAGGAAGGGGCGCATTGTATCGAGAAGATGACCAGCTTGCACGGCGAGTCTTGTAATGGACAATTGGCGTGATATCCTGTTCTTACCTGGCTCATCTCCCACACAGACAGAACATTTCTCGCCAACCTTGCTGACATAACACAATCATTTGAAAGGTTCCCAGAATTACAGTCACGTGAGAGAGCTGGATCCGCCAATTTGGCCAATCACGATACTCTATCGCTTCAACCCTAATTGTCAATCCACACAGATGCTAAAATTCCCTTTTGCGCTTTGGATTTATTTTTTGCCTTGACCTCTCCAACCCACGCCGACGACAACTTCACCACCGGACAACTCGTGCCCACGACAACCGACACAATGGCCGGAAAGGACTCATCAAAGGGCAAGAAAGGTACGGGATGACACCATGAAAAACCCCGGCGCGAGATTCGCTGCGCGCAAAATAAAACACTATCATCCAACGAGGATTTTTCTCGATCTCGGAGTCGTCTTCATCTTCCGCATCATGCAGCAGCAGATTTTGCGAGTTCTGAACCAGAGCGATTGCTGATGCGTCTTCTCATATAGCCCCTGCCAAGGGCCTCAAGCAGGCCAGCGCTGCTGCCAAGGCTGCTCTCAAGGGCGTAAGTTAAGATGGCATACATCGTCCTCCTTGTGCCATATCGGCTAATCATTCGTGTGCTTCGCAATAGGCCAACTCCCACAAGAAGACCAAGGTCCGCTACAGCACCTCGTTCCACCGACCTAAGACTCTGGTCGTCTCGCGGTCGCCCAAGTACCCCCGCAAGTCGGTTCCTCACCTGCCCCGTCTTGATGAGCACAAGATCGTCATCCACCCTCTCAACACTGAGAGCGCCATGAAGAAGATGGAGGAGAACAACACCCTCGTCTTCATCGTCGATGTCAAGGCCAACAAGGCACAGATCAAGCTTGCTCTCAAGAAGCTCTACGACATCGACACCGTCAAGATCAACACTCTGATCCGGTATGCGCCCTCTGTTCTGTCACTCGATACCGAATCAGACCAATTTTTACTAACAAGTTTTCCAGTCCTGATGGTTCCAAGAAGGCCTATGCCCGCCTCACCCCCGACGTCGATGCTCTCGACATCGCTGCCAACAAGCTCTCACTTGTTTAAGTGTGCTGGGCGGGGGTTTGGCAAGTCATTGGGTTGGTTTGGTCTGCTGAAATGCACGGCATTGGGCATCGGAAAAGGCGCATTAAAGAGCTTGTCGTTTAGAGTGCAAAATGATCATGAATCAATACCGCCCAGTCACCGTACCTCGTCCCGCTGAAGCCGTTCCCGAAGCTAATGTTGAACATTGAAAACATGGATGATCTATCCATGCTGGTTGTGATATGTTGGGTAACCAGACGGGCGATGTCTAAGAGAGAAGTTTTGCTGTTTGATTCCAAGCACTAGAGTTGTAGTAATGTACACGGCCATCCAACCCATCAGCCGATCATGCCGAACCGACAAAAGTTGGTCCATGTTGATGGTATATTTCTATCCGTTCAGTCCTTCTCGCCGTCTATTAATTGTACAAAATTCCCACCGCATCCTCTTTCTCGTAACGTGACATAACTCCCGTCAGACACCGACACAAGCCCTCTCTGGCTCTCAACATCATGGGTATGCGGATCCTTTAGTTGCGCATGCTGTTGAGGTGCTTCATCGTTAGGTAGTTCATGTCGAGGAAGCGGTCGACGCAGTTGGCCAAGCAGCCCTGCTCGCCGTTGTCGAGCTTGGAGTTCTTGATACCGCCGGTGACGCACTTGTTCCAGCAGATCTGGGTAAGGCTGTGGGTTTCTGTCCAGGAATCGTGTTAGCAGCCGCGCAAAGAGAACACGGGTGAGGGGGGCTCTTGGATCGAGGGACGTACGAGCCTGGATCTGGGAGCGCTGTTGCTCGTTGGCGAGGAATTGGCGGAGGTCGGTCTTGTCCTTGTCGTTGAGCCTCTCAAGGTCGGCGTTCTCGAGGTTGATCTGGGAGCTCATCGTTGCGGTCGGCAGGTGGACGTCGTGACTGCGTGAATTGGGTTGATGTATAATCTCCGGCGATGGTTTGGAGGCTTGAGCTGGTCAAGATTTTAGATGGGAGATGCAGAGTGGTCGATGGACGGCCAATGAGACAGCGTGGAGTCATGACTGCGGCGCCCCACATTTGGCTTGCTGAACAACACCCCCTCCATCATATCGCATGCACTTTGTGTACGAAATATAGCTGTGGAACACATGATATTCTTGAAACGAAACATGGAATGATTTCTGACCTTGATATGGTATCTAATTTTATTGACAGTCACAGTCTTCGTTGACAACACCGGGAGAGAGAAAAAAACAAGTCTATGACAAGTCTAACATTAATACCAGAGCGGACACCACCACACAAGCTATTATGTACATGTCCCAACTCCATACAGAACATGTTCAAGTATGTATATACCCCAGTCTATACACGAAAAAAAGAACAACAAACGAGAGGTGGTGCTTCCGGGAAAACTGCAGCAGAACAATATCTAGATCCAGCGCTTCCAGCGAGCGAGCGCCAGAATCAAGACGCACAGGAATGTCATGAAGCCGATGATGCCAAAGAAAGGACCCAGGTTTTCGGTATCCTTGAAAGGAACCAAAACGTTCATTCCAAATACACCGCTGACAAGGTTGAGCGGGACCAGTACGGAGGCGAGGAAGGTGATCTTGCTGAGCACCTGGTTCGTTTCCGTTCCCTGGGAGATGCTGTTGATGGAAAGAGTCGCCAGGTAATTGCTGTGCGAACGAGACAGGATCTTCTCGAAGTGGCCCAGGCTGGTGGCCATCGTCACCACGTGATCCTGTATATCGCCTAGATACATGCCAATGTCCATGCGCGGCGTGACCTTGTAGTTTTCGTTGCACCGCTTGGTGAAACCCCGGAGGACGTCGGCCTTGCCACCAAGGAGTCGGAGCAGAGCCATACAGTTCTTGCGGACTCGGCCGATGGAGCGTAGAAACGAGCTAGAATCGTCCTCACGCATGACGAACACCTCGTCTTCAATGGCATCCGCCTCAAGCTCGATCTGGCGAATGTGCGGGCCGAAGGAATCGACAATGTCATCGCTATTCAAGTCAAGTCAGTTCAAAACCCATACCACGACATCCATGTTAGAGAGGATAAGGCACATACATCAAGGCATAGCAGATCCAGTCGCTGCTCAGAGAGACGTAGTCTTTCAAAGCAGTAATTCTCTTACGAACTTGGGTCGCATGAGAGTTGGGCGCGAAGCTGAAGCTAAGCGTGCCCTCCCGAAACACAATGACGTAGATGTTGAAGGGTTCGTACTCGATGCCATCGGGCTCCTGGACAATGTGAAAGGAGCGGAAGCAGGCGAAGTAATAAGACGGAAAGAGCTCAATCTTTTCTCGGGCCTCCTGTGTGATGATGTCCTCGATTGTCAGGGGGTGAATACCAAAGGCTTTGCAAATCGCCTGGATCTCCTCCTTGGTTGCCGTGTTGACGTTGAGCCACCAAACGCCATCCTCTTCGTCCTCCGGCAATTCAAAAAGTCCACGAATGTCCTCTCCGGGAAGGACGAGATCTCCCATTTCTGGGGCATGGATGGTTGACTCCCACGCAGAAGAAAAGAAACTGAAGCGGTTACTATCCACAGGGGCCTGCTGTTGGTGCGCTTTTTCAGGCTTCGGTTCGGCAGTCTTTTCACGAGTCATGGAATCCTCCGACGGAAATTCCAGAATATCGCCATCAAGGGTCGCCATCTGCGTAGGACGAGAGTTGGCAGTGTGCGTTCGCAAATCTTCAAAGCTTTGTGAAATCGAATGCTTGCGAGCTTCCTCACGAGCAGCTTGCTCGAGAATGAACTCGTCAAGATAGTCGAAGTCAATGAACAGCTTATCCTTTCGCTGGTTTTCTTTGAGAGGGAAGCACACGTCCTCCTCGGCGGTGGTAGCAAAGCTTACCGCGTCGTCATCAACATCAATCGTATGAGGCCGGCTGCGGAAGCTGCGCTTGCTTGAAATAGACATGGCGCGGCACAAGCCGTCTTCTTGCTCAGGCCGAGACTCAGAGAATGACATCTCTCGCTCTCGACGACGGGCTTCAGCAAACGCCTTGACTGAGTTGGGAGGCGAGATGGATCTTCCATCAGAAGAGTCTACTGTCGGCCGGCGGCTGCGACGAGCGGTTGGTGAAATTTGTCCAGACTCCTCATCGATAACGGCCTCTTCAAAGTCACGGACCCGAATTGCTGGGGTATTTTGCTCGTTTTCGATGTGCCGAGAACCGTAGAGGCTATCGAACGTCCCGCGACGAGGCCGCTCCTGCCTCTGAGCTGACGCTGCCTGGTGGCGGTGGTCGTCAAGCTCCGGCACTGGGGTATCGTAGCGGGTGTCGGAAGCATTCTCATCGTGGTCAGACATTGTGAAAGGTCAATGAGACGACCTTGACCGACGTGTTTAGGGGAGAGTCCGTGAGTCGTCTGTGTGTCGAGGGCGGAAAGGGTTGTTCCCAAGGGGGAGGGGGTGGAGGTTAGATGGGGGATTCCGGTTCAAGGTCCCATACTTTGTCCGTAGCAATAGCGTCGACCAAAGTCGTTTATAGACGTCGCGCCCGGCGCGGCAGCGGCGCGCCGAGTCTTGGTGTTGATCAAAACTGTGAAAAACTATCCGGCGTGGGTCGCCAGATGGGTTCTGGTCGGTCCAAGGAGAATATGGCAGGCGGTAGGGGAAAGTCGAAGTGGCACGAAAGACCAGTTATGGGGGCTTCTTGTTTACTCCGCTGTAGACCCAGAAGCCGGGACCGAAGAGCGAAGGGGGGGAGTCGGCTTGGGGGGCGAGTTGAGCCAACTTGAAGATTTGAGTTGAGTTGAGGCGGAACGCCAGCTAAAGAGGCCGTTGGGGAACGTTGGAGAAGCGGTTTGGGTTGTCGGTGCAAACAGAGTGCAGATCGAAGACGCTCTGGACTGAGGAAGAGGCGGTCTTCAAGATGAAGCTGATGACCATCGATTTGGGAACCAAATCAGGCCGAGATATGATGTTGTTGAGGCCTGAAGCGAAGGGGGGATCGGGTCAAGGCGCCGTAGTCGTTGTTAGGGGCTCGTATGACAAGCAGGGTCAAGGGGGGTCCAAATTGATGCCGGAACGGCAGGACCGAAGGGGAAAAGGAGACAATAACAGTGATGTCTTGGGTTAGGGCACCTGTATACAGTGAAGATGGTAAAGGAGAAATTGCAGAGAGGCAAGATCGATTGGTGCCGAGAGCGACAAGGCGAAGGGCAGGGTGAAAGAGGAAGAGGCCTGAATGGGCTGGGATGGACGAGCGAGATAAAGAAGGCCTGGCCTAAGACAGGAACGGGTTAATAAAAAAAAAACTGTGCAGCAACCACGCAAGGGCCTAGAAGCGGCAGAGGCCAGTGAGCGATGTCACAAGCCAGCCAGTGCCAGCCCAGTGTCCAATGAGAGACGACGGTGAGCCACCGCCACCTTCCCTGCCGGGTCACCGACAGGGCAGAATGTTGGCGCTTGGGCTACATGCTGGTATGTGCACTCCCGACGTGCCACAGGCGCCACAGAACGGGAGCCGGCATTCTCGTGCATTTTGGGGCATTTCCCTGGATGCGAATTCTGCCCGAACCACTGAAGCGGATCGCAATGACACAGGCCCAGAAGGAGGACTCCAACTGGCCAATTTGGCCAGGATGAAGCCTCCGGATGTCACTTCCGACCACGTAGTCCCTGACGCTGACACAAATGACGAGATGCCCCCCTCCCGACACTATTTGCTGTAACAGTGAAAATTTCTCATGAATTCCTCACGAGCTTCATCATGCTCAACCACCTACTCATCCAGCTTCCATGAGACCTCGCCTAAAAATAAAAAAAGGTCTTTTTCCTGATTAAGACGCTATTATTAGAGCTGAGTCATGTATCATATCAGTCACCTCTGCTAAAGTTCCAAGAGGTTAACAGCTGTGATAATGCTTTGCTAACAAAGAAAGGGAGTCACATAGGCAAGTCATACCTGCACCACCGGCGGTGCAAACAAAGTCACATGACTTTGCCCCCCCCCCCCCCCCCCCCCGGCCCTTAGTGTAAGTCATTAATACAGCCGCGCTGAAGGCCCTGACCGCGCTGAATTGAATGCCCTGATTATGCTGAAGAAGGTTGATTTAGTAAATGTGGCTAGGTGTGGCTAAGTACAATGGCTACGTAAAATCTTAGCTTTTGATTGGGTATGTCAGGGGAGGGGGTGCAAAATCATGTGACTTTATTTGTACCGCCGGTGGTGCAGGTATGACTTGCCAGTCACATACTTGCTGACATAAACAGCATGTTCGCTCCTTAAGCTAGTCCATCACTCCCCCGCTTTACCCAATCGGGAGCTGACTGGATGCGGGTCCAAGCCGTGTGCCTCTGACCAACTGGGGCTGCTTTGGACACCTCGTCAGTAGTTCAAGTCGCGGATCGGAGACAGCACCACGAATACAGGACACCACAGAGCTCGTCGCATTGTCCAAACTCCACGATCCTTCCCTCAATAAAAGAAATACTTGCCCGATCATTGCCTGCTCTGGTCCTTGTACTTACAACCGGGTATTCCTCACGCCAGTCCGCGGCTGGTAACAGTCATTCACTGCTACAACAGTCTCGCCTAGCTCTCTCCCTCTCACCAACATGGCGGACGTCCTTGATCAGGTCCGTGACGTTGTCGACGGCCAGATTGTAACTTGTCCCATCTCTCTTTCCTTCCGTCACATCGCTGACTGTGCTTTGTTCCAGGATTTCGAAGGCCAGAAGGTCACCGAGCTTCTTGCCACCATCCTCCTAGTCATTTCTGGGGTACGATTCGACATACATCACCTCGCAGCTTTGCCTGGCTTCTTTTGCGCCGTGCTAACATCTCCCGAAGGCACTCTCGTTCCTAGTCGGTTATATTCTACAAGACATCAAGCTCGCCGTATACGTTGGACTCGGGGGAACGGTGTTGACATTCCTAGCTGTGGTGCCACCGTGGCCCATCTTCAACAAGAACCCAGTCAAGTGGTTGCCCGCAGGATATAGGGAAGATTTGGCAACAAGCAAATCGAGTCAATAAATGCGTGGCCTATTTTTGGTTCGACGGGTTGGGAAGCTCTGTGTACACTTAATGTAGCCACGGGACTGCCCTTCCCCTCCCGTTGTGCCTTGCCTTCTCTCGTTTCTCGTATTATCTCGTGCCTCTCCGTTCAGCGTCCGTACTTCTGGAATTCCCAGTCTCTGTTGTCTAGGGGACAGACCGATCTGGCCTTGAGCCATCGTGAAATGCAGTGGAAGTGGAAAGCATGCTGCATGACGGTTAGCATTTGCTGTGTATAATTAATATTGTGATCATCTTACGTTGCAGATGCCCCATGCTACGGTGCACTCTTCGCTCGTAGCGGAAGCTTGGTTGGCCTGACATTCTATGCCTGGAGTCCAATCTGTTAGCTGGCTTTCCCTGTTACCCAGACAAAGGCTTCTGAGGACTCACATAGATCCATGATGTGGTTTCGGCAGATAGCACAGTTGTCCACCACGATATCCCAGGCCCAGAGAGCCACGGCATTCCACTATTCACATCTAGTCAGCATAACTTCTCGGGAGGAGTGAGATAGACCTTGGGCATACCTTCTTCACCTCAAACTTCTTCCTGACCTCGATGCTCTTGCCGTTGGCGCCATCGGCCTTCTTTCCGACCGGCGCGTCACTCATCTCGACGTCAGCCATGGTGCGCGGACAGGTTGTTCTCGCGCGGGTCGGGTGTGTAGTTGTCGACTACCGGTAGCGGGGTGACGGGCGACGGGGTCTTGAAATCGGCGCGGCTGTACGCGGGAAAGACGGTGACAGTCAGCAACGGGATTTTATCTGGGGAATGCGAAAACAAGGACGGATAGTAGGGACTGAGAACAGATGAGGCTGGCCTCTTCGAGTTGCGGTCGAGGAATCGGATGGAGCTCGCCTGTTATGTGTTGCCTCTGTGTGCCTGGAGGTGTCAGAAAACCGGAGCATGACAGGTGGGAAGGCTAGCTCAGCCTGCTCAGCCTTGGGGGGTCAACGGGCAGGTATGTATGTACCTTGATGGAGGGAGCGATCCAGGTAACAACCTCAGGGTTGCTTGCCACAGGAAGGCGAGGTGCTGGTCGTCTGTTTGTTGGATGGCTTTATTTATAGGGTATCTGCGATGGCGATGATGGTTGATGGATTGATACATACCATGTTCGGCTGGCTGGACGATTGATGGAGTGGAGGATCTCGTCCGGCATCGACGGTGAGTCGCCTCCCGTCTGGTTGGTGAGAATGCAGCGGCTGCCTTGTAGCACTCTGGGCTGGGTGGGACCCTCGCACTCGCTCCTGTGGCTTTCAGTTACAGGGCACAACCAGTGAGGTGCAGCCTACCTCACTCCCGTCACTTCAGGGCAAGATGGATGCCCGAAGTGGACGTCCCCTGCGAGCGGAGAAGGTGGGGGTGCGTGGCGGGAGACGGACAGCCCAATGACTCGGAGTGCATCTCACTCACTGCTAGGGACGGGCGTCATGGGACTGAATGGGGCAACGGGACACGACAAACAGGAGATGTTGAAGCCGATGGGCGACGGAGATCCGGCCATAACACTCTTACTTAGGTAGGTATCTGCCAAGGTATCAACTACCCAGGTCATACCTACCTACCTTACGTACCTACTTAGGTGCACCAAGTGAGGTGCGAAGTATAAAGTGCACCAAGTGAACCACCTGGAGCCTCGGTTTTACAGGGTACCCAAGCAGCACGTCAATGGCGACAGCGTCCATGCCTTCAGGCTCTTAAGAAGACTTAACTTAGGCACTTATGCACCTACCGAAGGCCGCCTTACCGTAATCCACCCCCGCCACCCGCCTTTGTTGTGCTGCACCTGCCCGCGCACCCATCGAGGTGACGGGAACCTGGAACCCGCCAAGGTCGGTATTCATACCCTACGCATACTTATTAGGTACAAACAACCCGCCTGTGTACCCGCCTGAAGCGCCCTCCAGCCTAATCCTTTCTCCGCCCCATCGCCGTCATACTCGTACCCTTTTCTTCCCTCTCTCTCCTCCACTCTTCCTCTTCTTCCTCCTCTCATACATCAATCCATTCCCCGCTGCATCATGATCGCGCCCAGCGACTCGTTCTTCAGACTTGCTGCCTTCCACTCAATCATCTCTCTTGCCTCATCGCCGTCAACGCACCCAACCTCAGCCCATCTGCCGGATTCCTAGCCCGGCTGTTCCTGTCGCAACCGCCCTCCACCCAAGTCATCAACCGTCGCCCTTGAAACCATGAGTGAGACCCCCTCTCAGCCAACGACCACACCCGCCCGCCGCAGGCAGGGCCGTGGCAATGGTCGCTCCGCTGCCCACAAGGCATACGCCTCGGAGAATGACGTTGTCAACGTCGATCCGTCTCGCTACGACCGCACCCCGCGAACCCCTCAGAAACCTGGTCCCGACTCTCCCGCGCCTCACACAAACAACGCCAACACCAACTCCAAACAGCGATCTCGGAACAAGCCTCGCGCCCCTAAGAATGTTCCGACTTCCCCAGAGTCGGGACGTCCCGGCCGTCACACCCCACCTCATCAGGCCTCCTCCATGAGATCAACAGCCGTCCCAGCATTTGCTGGAGCCACCTTCCACGCGTCTCCTGCGCCTTCCGCCCTACCTATCCCTAGTTTCATCACCAAGACATCCACCGATTCACCCGGCCTCAAGGCATCCCGGGAAATTGTTCAGGAGCCTTCACCTCCCACCGACTCCGAGGCCCTCACGCCCTCGCACCCGGCTTCGGCACCCGTCGTCCAGGAATCTCCGCTTGATTTCATGTTCCGCGCCCATCGTGAGGAACAAAGCCGCCAGCGACACGAAAGCCCCATCAGCCTTGGACCATCAGCTCTCGCATCTGACTTACCATCTACTCGACCACCCTTTGAGTCCGGTAGCGTCCCCAAACCTTCATCCATCCCACAATCAGCTCGCTCCCAGCCGAGATTTCAGCTTGGAATCGGTAGCGCTGAATTGGATGGAACCCCTGGCCGCGCAATGGGTCCGGCCTTCTCCACACCTTACCAAGAACGCATCAAGGCCGCCCGATCCAACACTGCTCGATCGCCTGCTGCCCAACAGCTTCCACGCCAATCCTCCGCTCCGGGACCGACTGAAGACCCCACAGAGGCCCTTAAGAAATTCTTGTTTAGCGGACCGTCTGGATCTGTACCCAACAAGGCTCTCAACGGGTTCTCTCCCGCTCGGCCTCCTCCGACACAAACCAATAGCCTTCCTACTATGGTTGGTAGAGATGGTGCCCACGAGGGCCGCTCTAATAACCTCCAGGCCATGGAGGATGATCTTCGACGAATTCTCAAGTTAGATCTAGGGGCTGGGTCTTCCAATGCTCAGCGGCGTCTCTTTTCTTAGACCATTTGACCCGGGCGTTTCGTCTTGCAGGGTTTCCGTTATTCTTCATCGATATCTATTTTTCGTTCATCAGAGCTCTTCTGACGACAGTATGAAACGCGGTATTGGGTGGCGGCGGATCTGTCGCCCATTTGGAGGGTTTGGGTTGGACTGACTGGCGTTTTACGGGTCATGACGTATCGGATTTATTGGATCAGGCATGATTCAACTATAGGACCACTGGGAGCCATCTTTTCTGTGGCCAAGGGCTGCAAGTCTAGAGCGTTTTGGGCCTGGATGTAACTGGATGTGCGGCTTGTATCAAGACGGGCACCTGCTTTTGGACTGGTTTTTGATGATACCCAAGGGTTCTATTCGATACGAGAATTGGCTGGGCGCTCTTAGAGATGTGCTTCGCCAACATGATACGACATTATCACAACCATGTAGTTGCCAACAACATATTTAGGTGCTTAGCACATAATGTTCCTATTAGACTCGTGAATGTTCCTCTTGTCCCATTGCGCCTGTCTCCTTAGTCATTCTCGATCCTGACCGCGTGTAGAAGCGGAAACTCGGCACATCGAAAGCCTCAGACCAGCTTAAAAGCTGAGTGGAAGCTGTCATATTGCGGTGAGTTGTCATTTTAGATGCACCTAGTTAGCAAATGGTCAGTGATCAACTCTTCTTTGATGGACTCTCGTCTGGCATATACTCGTGTCTTTGTCTAGACCTCGTATCCAACTGAGCCGAACCCCCGCTGTTGGTTTTCCTGTCCCATACTAGCTTGTTATTGGCAATATTTGTAACTACAAGGCTATATATAAGTAGAATGGGGAATTGAATACCCATGTCTGTGGTGAAGGATTACGATGTGGCTCACGGGGATTCCGATCCGGTGTTTGATACTCTCATAGCTTTGATGTCGTCTTCTTCTTTTCGTATAACGCTGAATTAAACATATACTTAATTGTCATAAGTTAAACTTGTTGCGAGGATTTGGTGCATAACTACCTAACATGGATCGGTTTAGGTCGGCTGCTTTAAAAAGGTCAATGACGTACTCTTAGAAGGGTCGCAATTATTTGGAAATTGAATAACTATGAGGGTAAACCGAAAAGAAATCCAACTTAAACCAAGACGTTTATCTCTACAACGTATACTAGGGAACAGCCTCAGGTTGTTAATACACCTAGCATCAGGTAGCATGTTCCTACCCTGTACACATTACGTCTTCAATCTTCGTCTTCGGTTTTCCTCCCGTGAATAAACCATGCCATGCGACAATAGCAAATATTTGGAAAAAAAGTCCTCAGCAAATTCGTCGAACTTGATGTAATCGCCTCCAAGATGATACGCGGTCGCAATTCCACTCACACATGCAAGTTCGTGCATGTTCTAGGGATTGTCAGCAAACCATCATAACACCAGGGTATTTAAGGGATCTTACTACCAACGTCCATGAGCCAGCGAACCATGTGCTGTTCCTTCCTTGCAGAAACATCATGCCAGGAACAACACGCAAATAGTGCTGCCAGCGATGCCCCAGTTGGTGCCACCAGTTGCGCTTGATGATTTTAGTCTCATCAATCTCGTCGATCGTCCATAGGTCTTGCTGGTCCTTATTGAGGAATATGGTCTGATAGATGGGCTCAAAGGTGTTTTCCGAGTTAAACCGAGCCTTTCTCAGCTGGTGTTGATAGTTGCTGCAATTGAATGACATTTCGATCAGGCGTGGGTCTTGCTGATACGTATACGTGTAGTACATGGGAGTGAACCCAGCCGATGACTCTTCACCCTTTGAGAAAGCAATTTGTTTCTTCTGATCCTCTGTTCTGGGGTCTGCACATAGCTCCGGCTTGAAATGTGTCTCGTAATGATTTTCGAAGTATTTGGTGTCAGTATGGGTGATGGTGATGTCGTCGTAGAAAGCTGCACCGCCGAGGACAAGCTTCTCTCGCCAGGTCGCCATCTTTCCTAGGATGCGGAGTGCGTCGTCAGCTAAGACGCATAGCGCCATCTCATCAAACTCTTCGTCGGTTGTCTGTTCTCCGTCGTTATTCCTGACGCGGAGTTTGATGACCCCCCCCAATCTACTCAGCACGGATTTCACTTCTGTGCCAGTTCTGATATCTACGCCTTTCTGTTGCAGATCTTCTTTCCACTTCCTGTAAAAGACGTCAAGGTGATCAAAAGTAACCATGGTGGGGAGATTCGGCAGTAGGGTGTCAGGGTCATAATTCCAAAGTTTCATGTTGGGATCAGAGAAAAGTCGTTCAACTATGGCCGAGGGCACATTGGCTGTCTGGTTCCCAGTTCCCAAGAATAGGGCAATGAGTGGATATACCATTTTGTCGCCAAACTCCTTGTTGAAGAAGAAGACGCGAAGCATGATTCTGATAGGAACTAGTCCGAGGACCGGCATTGTCCACTTGATGACCTTGAGGAAGAAGCCAAACTTTTTGATGTCGGAAGAGAACTGTGAAATGAGTTTGCTGGGGAAGCAGTTTGTCCAGAAGCCATCCTCTCCCTTGCCGAAGGAGACTTGTAGCTGGACGTCTTGCGGGTCATGGCCATACTGTTTGAAAAACCTGAAGGTGTGTTTAAAAATCTACAATTTTTGGGTTAGAGATCTGAATCCAGCTGACCCGTGAAGTGATCAGATGAATCTTACCGGGGAGCCTCCTTGAACGCCGTTGTTCATCCATGCAGCGCCGTGTTTTTTCTCGTCCAGTGGGATGGACGTTGCTTGACCGCCGACCGAGTCACATTTTTCCAGAACAGTTACTTTGAATTTGTCGGGGTGGTTTGCTAGAGTAGCAGCGCATGACTACCATGGTGTCAGTATCGTGATTTGGCTTGTCGGTAGACAATAAGATTTATGGAATACCATGCCTGCCGCTCCGGCGCCAATCACGACAACGTGTTTCTGTGTGCTCGTGGACGAAGCCATTTCGGCAACAGTATCAAGTGACACAATTTGGGATTGAATGCGGTAAGGTAGGTGAGAGGGGAGGGTTTGGTAAATACACGTTGGGACGGCAAGAACGTTGGACTTTTGTTTGCGAGGCGTGAGAGCGTCGTGGACGTCATTGACTCAATAGCTTCTCTATTTTAGTGGCTCTGGTGGCCTAATGTGCGACAAATGAGGTCGCTGGACATATTCACAATGTCATCGACTCTCAGCCCGTAGCCAAAAAAAAAAAAAAAGAAAAAAAAAAGGGCATATAGCAAATGGCAGCCATCCCATCACCGACTACGCGGAAATAAATCAGCATGCTTCTCGCATAATTTGCTTCCTCCGTAGAGTCGATCACATGCTAGATCTAGTGTGATGAGCGCGGACGCACGTGACCACGCGTTGCATGCGAGGTTACCTGCAGGGATGGGTCATGGCGACCACGCCAACCACGCCTCACCAACATCGTGCATGCTAGGAGACGTAACCTCGCCATTAACCTTTGAAATCATCTCGCAGACCTGCATTTTGTCTCAACGATCCCGAATTCTTGCCGGTTCCATTAGGCACAACAAATCATGGACGGAGCTCATACGGACATACCCGATCTGGGGGGCGACATGGACGACGACGAAGCACTCCGGTATGCAATCGCCCTTTCGCTCCAAGAGGAGCCACGGAACCAGCCAGCAGAACAAAAGCCACCGAGAAGTTCGTCCCCAAATCGCAACGAGGTCAGATCTGGCGGGCCGACGCTTGGTCTCCTCGCACTGGATCGCAAACAGATGGAAGAGGAAAGGTTGCAGAGACTAGCCAAGCGGCGTCGAAGTGTCTCCTCGGATGACGGTGTCGTTGAGGTACCGCCTCCCAAGCGCAAGGCGCTCTCCGAGCCGTCTAAATCTCCTAGCCTGCCACCCTTTGCAAACGGCACTGTCAAGAGGACTTGGGCCCGTGGGTACCCTCGGACGCCTGATGACATCAATATTGAGGAGGTTTTGCAGAAGAACAGCCTCCTCCTTGCAGTGCTGAGTTCCTACCAATGGGACGACGAATGGATCATGTCCAAGGTGGACCTGCGAAAGACTAAGCTGCTGCTTCTTGCATTTGCAGCTGATGATACCCAGGTAGGCTGTACCTTGGTTGACTCGCATCGTTCCAGACTTGGGTGCTGATGATGTGCGACACAATACAGAAGACAGCCATGCGATCTAACGCGCCACCCGGAACCAAGTTTTGCTTTCCCGCTATGAATGGACCTGGGTCGATGCATTCCAAACTTCAGTTACTAAAGTATTCAGACTACCTCCGGGTGGTGGTACCCACTGGCAACTTGGTGCCTTATGACTGGGGCGAAACGGGGGTCATGGAGAACGTCAGTCATCCTCAATGAAGAGGCGGCGCTTGCGGGTGCTTTAACGATGGATGACTTGCTAACTGGATCTCAGATGGTCTTCTTGGTCGATCTGCCGCGACTCGCTAACTCTGTCGACCACCAGCCAACCACATTTAGCACCGAGCTCGGCCGATTCTTGAAGGCGACAGGCGTTGACGAGAGCATGGTCACCAGTCTTTCTAATTACGACTTCTCGCGAACGAAGCACCTTCGCTTTGTGTACACCATGTATGTTTGCTCACTCAGTAACGTCAACGTCCCCGCACGTGCTGATGTTGTGATTGTCTAGTCCCGGCGGCCATTTAAACGAGGCACAGAAGCGAGTAGGTAAGCTATGGCGTGTGTAACCCCAACTCGTACGACTGCAGCTCACAGGCTATTATCTTAAGGGTACTGTGGACTAGGCGCCAGTGTGGCTTCCCTCGGACTGGCCAACAGCGACCCTGTCGAGGTGGATTTAGTGGTAGGTGAAGTGTGCCACACGAACCAACAAAAAGTCACTAACTTGAGGCACCAGTGCGCCTCTCTTGGTGCCATCAACTGTGATTTGATCGGAGCTATGTACAACGCATGTCGAGGTATCCCCCCTCTCCGAACTGAGGCGCGATCGATGATCTAGACTTGCCCGAGGAACACGAATGGTCTGACGCACTGTAGGTGACGATGGCATGACAGAATACAACTCCAGGCTGAGCCGTGCGACTAAGGCCAAAGCGGCGAGCGCGGCGCAACCGTTCAAGGAACACTTTAGGATCTATTTTCCTACAGATGAGACAGTAGCCCAGAGCCGGGGAGGAAGAAGGGTGCGTCACGGGCCAGCTGCCGAGCGAGCGACGATGCTGTGTGTATTCGTAATTGGGCACAGGACGCTAACATGAGAAACGCGCTGCAGGCTGCGGGCACCATTTGCGTCCAGGCCAAATGGTGGCGCGCACCGACCTTCCCCACCGAATTGGTTCGCGATTGTGTCAACACTCGCAATGGGCTATTGATGCACAGCAAGATAATATTCGCCCGCAAGAGTCGAACCAGCGGAGGCCGGACGTCTACGGCAGCGGAATCAGCGGACGCGGACGCGGAAGCAGATCCCGGCCAGTCGTCGCCGGGTTGGGCATATATTGGCAGCGCAAATCTGTCAGAGAGCGCATGGTGAGACACGGCCAGTCCGGCAGCGAATTGAGCAATGTCACTGACGAGATACCGAACACGAACAGGGGCCGCTTAGTCAAGGATCGAGCAACAGGCAAGCCCAAGATGAGCTGTCGCAATTGGGAGTGCGGCGTAGTGATTCGAGTTCGTGGAAGCAGCAAGGCCCAAGCGGGGGCTGGCAAGGACGATTTCAGCGACATGGGCATTTTCAAGGGTACGATTCCGGTACCTATGCGATTCCCGGGACGGCGCTACCGCGAGACGGAGGAGCCCTGGTTCTATGCCCAGGCATGAGCTGCTTGGGTGCCAGGCTATCTCGATTGTGGCGATGCCAAGATGGGGGAGAGCCGGGAACCTAATCTACGTACCTACAGTAGGTACACCGTATCGGGCCTGGGGAACAGCTGGCTCGAAGCCAAGGCTTGCCGACCCAGCACGAAGGGAGAGGTGCGTCACCAATGAGGGCTCGGAATCTGACCTCGACTAGACAAAGAAACGACTGCTCACAGTGTGGGGATATGGCGGGTGGCAAAAGTCGAGGCAGATGAGGAAGAAGAAGGAAGCATGGCATGGCCCCCGACTCCGGACATTTAATTAACAAGTAGGTTAGAAAGTTGTACGTTGTACGGAGCACAATTCAAATAATTAGATTGCGAACGACACAACGGACCAGGAACATGGAACACGGCAGAGCACCGACCAGACGTGACGGGACGAATTGAGTACGCCTGAGGCAAGGAGATTCTCTCCAATGCCGTGGCATCGCGGACGCAGCATTAGGCAGACGCACGAACATATTGTGCGGGTGCGGTACAGTCGAATACCGAGCGCAGTCCGGGACATGGTGAATAGTGGGTAAGGTAGCGATGGGGCTGGATCGTCACATGCGGGCGCGGCACCGACAAAACGAAGGCTTCCCTGGGTCCCCAGGTCTCGTTGGCCCCTCCGCAGGTCCCTTAGGCTAATGCCGGGCCTGGCTGCATGCTCCAAGCTCCATCTGTACGTGCCATGATGCGCGCAGCAGAGAGCTTGATCACGTTGCAATTGACCTTGACGGGACTTGAGAGAGGGTGGGACAGGGAGTGGGAGGGTGGGAACGGCATAGGGCCAAGGGCCAAGCGAGAGGGGCCCTAACCCGAGATGGCGTTGCCGTCGGGCGCCTCAAGAGGGGCGATGGCGTGCCTCTCTGGAATGTGGCGCTGGAGACAGGCCCCAAGGTGTGTCCAGGGGTGTCACGGTAGACCTATTGCGGGTAGAGAGGAGAGGGGATGAGAGAGAGACTGGGGAGGATTTGGAAGGGAAGCAGCAGGAAGAGGAGGAGGAGGTGGAGGGGGAAGAGCAGGTCAGAAACAAGAGGGCCAATGCCGCAAGCAGACGAGGACCGGCATGCTCGACCCATGGCAGCGGATTCACGAGATGGAGAGGGATGGCCTATGGCTCTGGGATAGGTTTGGGTTGCGAAGATGCGGAACGAAAGCGCTAGCAGCACAGATGTGGCCCGGACTAATCTCCTGGTTCCCCGACCGTGAAAAACACCATGGTGGCGAGGGGCCGGCGCCGAACAAGCCTGTGCTATTTAACTGACAGCAGGATGACGGGTGGAGGAGGTAGAGGAGGTGGAGGAAGGCGAGGCGTCGTTTGGGAACGATCACGCTTCTGATATTGGTTGTGGGGGGGGGGGGGGGGGGGCTAAGGGGGAAGAGGAGGGACGGATGGAGGGACGGGGGTGGGTGGGAGATACACAAGAGGGGGGAGGGGATGATGGAGGTTGTGAAAGAGGGGGAAAAGGAGAGGACAGGATAGGAGAGGAACGAGATGAGATGAGATGAGATGAGATGAGATGAAATGTGAGAGGAAAGGGAGACACGGGTCATGAATACGAAGTAGAGGAGAATGAAGATGAAGATGAGGATGAGGCTTGAAGATGCAGAACATAAGTGGCGTCGATGATGGCGTCGGACCTAACCACGTCCACAGATTGTTGCAGCTGCTATTGTCGTTGTCGTTGCTTAATTAGTTCGTTCATGGATGTAGACTGGTAGCTGTGGTGTCATATCATGGTGGGTGGTTATCGTGGTGGTTGCGGTTAGCTATCACCTATCGCTACTCTTGCCGTTGGGGTCGTGGTGGTTTCTTCAGTATACGGAGTAGGGAGAGACGGGATTGGAGGAGACGGACACGGAACTAAGGCAATGGGTGTCAACGTCAGAACTGAGAAGGATCCGCTAGGTCGTTGTCGTTGTCGCCGTGGCCGCCGCGTCCAGGGCCGCCGCAGCACCTGGTCCGTATATTTGGCCGGGGTACTAGGGCCGTGGTGCTGTCTGTTCATTACTGCGAGCTAAGTGGGATGTGGGTTGAGAACGTGTGAGCTTTGTTGGAGCTTGGGACTGGACCTATGCAACTTGCGAAGCTGTGGGCGATGGAGATGGAGGTGCGCGGGTACGTGGTGTGCGGTGGTAGGTGTACGTACATACACAGTACGGGGTATTTCGTAGTGCGGTTTGGCTGCTGCACTTTGCAGGCATGATGATGACGATGGTGGTGATGGTGATGGTCTGCCTTTTCCCAGCCCCTTCAAGCCCTTTCAAGCCCGTGCAAGCCTTGATGGCCCTGATGCCCTTGCGACCCTCCACAACCCGTCGTCCCTAAACACCAAGCCGCAAAGGCCAAGCCCCCCCCCCCCCAAGCCAAGTCCAAGCTAAGCTAAGTCAAGCTAAGCCCATGAAAAAATGATCCATGATTTGATCCATGATTTGATCCATGATCCATCCAGCGTCGACGAACTTGACATGGACGCGACGGCACCTGCCGGCAGTGCTCCGACGCGCGCGATCAAGAAGCCCCACCCTCCGGTACGAGCGAGGCTAGTCCACGACACCACCAGTTCTGCAACCAGTCCTGCAACCAGTCCCACCACTCATGGCACTCAGACATAACCCACTCACTCTCAAGCCTCAACCACCACTGAGCCGAACCGTTCAACCACTCAACCACCTCGCCCAAGGAGTTAAGCAGCGCCCCTCCCCATGGCCCATGGTCCGAGGGCCCAGCAGCAGGGCTGTGAACCTGTCTGCCGCAACCTAAGATGGGGGAAGGGGGGGGGAATGGTGGATAGGGAGGGAGGTGGCAAGTGGGAGGACCAGACCAGAGAGCAACCCGTGTGTCTTGTCTCGCCCGCCTCATGGAACATGGAACATGGAACATACCGGTTGCCATATTCGTACATGATACCTTGCACCCGCGCGCGGAGAGCAGGGTTCTCGACGAGTGCCGGCCAGGGACGCAGGGACGTCAGGGTCCGAGTTTGCCAGGGTCTTGCACTCTTGGGAGTCTGGACGCCTTTCGAATGTCCTGATGTTCTTCGCCTTTGCCATGGCCCATGGCTGGTCTGACGCCACCGGTTGCGGCGTCGATTGTCTAAGGAAGGTCTTGTCGAGTTTCTTGACCAATCTCCCCGGCCCTCCTCGAATCTACCGCGGTAAATACAGACCTCGTACCCTGGGGGGTTTCCAGATAGGCCGCCACTTCATGGAGCCCGCGGAGCCATTGAGAGAGTCCAGCTGGACTTGCCTGCATCCGGCCGAGTCCCACTAGCGGGCTCATCTTCCGGGACTTGGGAACGCCGTTGCCCTCTTGGAGTCTACTGTCTACGTAGTACTAGTCGGGCGGGCTCTTGGACGATTGCGGACGCAACGCACGATGATGCACCTGTCGGCCGCCCATTCGACGGTCCTGGGGCACTCCGCTCACCACTTCGTTGGGTTGCTGAAGGTTTTTTCACAAGGCATTGAGAGGCATTGGTGAAGGGCATCGAGAGGCAACTTGAGGTATTCGATCGAGGCTTTAGGGACAGGGCAAAGGTATCTACAGTATCTATCTTGGAACGCACGCTTGGGACGGAGGTTTGGGCTCTGGGCCTTGGGATTGGGTCCTGACTCCCGCTCGGGGTCCTAGATCCTGGGCTCAGAGTCTTGGATCCTGGGTCGGGGTCTTCGTTCTTGGGTCTCGGGGCCCTGGGCTGTTGCTTGGGCCCTTGTGCTGTGTCACCGCGTGTGGCTGGAGCGACGACGAGCGTCGAACCGACCAACGGATGCACCACGCATAAGCCCACCCACGGCAGTGGTAGTGGCAGCCAGGCCGGTCCGTCGCAGTACTTTTGTCTGATGAGAGGCTTGCGGTGGAGTTCTGGGGCCGCTGGAGCTTGGCCTGAGCGGCCTTGGCTTGCCTCGACTTGTTGAAGTTGGGCCGGGAAGCCCGCGAGTCCGTGTGCCTGTGAGTCCGTGGGGACCGTGGGTGACGTTGTCGCTGGGTTCCTGGATCTTCGTGACGGTTATCCCGCAAAATAGACGACCTAGAACAGACGCAGGGCAGTCCACAGACCTAACTTAGCCAAGACCCCTCCCCCTGGAGAGGGCTTGCTTGCTTGCCGGGTGTTAGTTGTTGCCCAGTCTTGCAGCCTTCTTCCATGCCCCATGGAGGTGTTTTGGCCCAGGTCAGGGCCTCGGGTCTCGCTCGTTTGCACGTACGTGGGTGGCCCATGATGCTGCATCCCCTTGTATTGCCCTGCCCTGCCAGGCTCAGTCTTGCTTTGTCATTGTGCTGCTATTCTCTCCTTCTGCCCTACTAAACTTGTCTTTCCCTACCACTGCTACTACCCTGCTGTGGCCTTGTCTTTTGGCTTGGGCTTGGCGCTCTACTTTGCCTTGTTTCTGGCCCTGTTCGGCTTGAGCCTTGCCCTCCTAGTCGAGTTCTCCCACGCCCTGAAAACGGGATATGGATTATGGATCCGGCATAATTAGAAATCATAGTCACGGTCGCACGGAAACACGATTGACCCTTTGCCCGAAGGCGGGCAATGTTGGCGACCGAAGCCTCCGTCTTGGCCATGAGGCTTGGTGGTTGGGCCCTAGGCGGTCCATCCGTGAGTGAGGCTTGGGGCCGTGCCACCATGAGGCTTGGACCTATGCACCTACCTACTTTTGCCAAGGAACAGATGCAGCAGGCTACGTGGACTTTGAAGCACGTAGGAATATCACATGCAGGCTATTCGTAGGTAACAAGCGCGTAGGGTTCCGGCGCTCCGCTCACGCCGGACGAAGATGACTGAGGATCAGCCACTTCCCGTTGAAAACCATCCCAAAGCCACGGTCCAAGGTAAGGCCCAGTCAATGCCTAACTGTCTATCCGTACCGTGCCCGTAGTAGCATGCCCAACTAATAAAGGGTCTACCATCCATAGCCCCATCCCCCTCCCAAATGGCCCCGTTTGCCCCATGGCCTTGACCCCCTGCTGCTCCATTTGGTACCACCAAGGACGACTGACGACTGACGACTGACGACTGACGACTGACGACTGACGTCTGGCCAGCGGGCCTGTCATTGGCCTGGCAGGTTCCCCGTGCCGTGGGAGCGTGGAGCGTGGAGCACGGAGCACGGAGCACGGAGTAAATGGATAGACAGTCGTCTACTAGGTGCCGTAGATTGGTGCGCAAAGTAGCAGCCCAGGAGCATGGAGTTGGAGCGTTAGAGCACTGGCTGGTTGGAGCCGTTGGAGAGACACCTGGAGGCCATGCAGCAGTAGCAGGGGTTGCATTACAGTAGCAGTTGCAGTAGCAGCATTCATTCAAGCTGGAGTCTACCTACCTACTATCTCCCAGTCTCTCTTGTCAGTATACGTAGGTCTCTTAGCCTCACTCTACGTCTATCTGTCTTACACACACTCTCTCTCTCCCACTCTCCCTCTCTGACCCTCCCCATGTAAATAAAACCGCCGCAAGACGCAAGACAGCTTTGGACATTCGTAGTCTCCCCCCCCCCCTCTCTCTGAATACCCTAATTCCCATGTGCCGTGTCCCCAGTATCCGTACCGCGGCAAGCATCTTTCGAGCACTGACTGACCGGGGACCCTCGCATCAATTCTCCATCCAATTAATTATCCACCTTGCTCATCAACCATCTAGTTAGTGCTTGTTGCTGTCTGGCGACGAGGTGAGAGAGGCCCGGCTGCTCGGTTGTGCTATGCTATGCTCTGTTTCTGCCTGCCTGCCTGCTCATGGAAGCTACCACCTGGCCTACCTAGCACAACCCGGGTTGCTGGTGCATGCGTGTGAGCGAGTGAAGGGGGGAGTGCGCCCCCAGGGCTACTAGTCAGAAAAGAGGCCAGGACACGAATGGACGGGATAGGACACGACGGACACGAAGCGACAAAAGAGGATGGCCGGCGCCCATGCCATCGGTTTTGTTCCCCATAATTAAAATCGGCAGTGCTTGTATGCCTTCGTTTGATTGACCGGTGTTTTTGGTCCATTTAATTCAGTCGGTCTGGCCGTCTCAGGTCCATCTTCCATCTGGTCAGTCACTTCGTGTGGTCTGTCTCAAGCCATTGTCTCTTTATCAGTCAGTCGCAGAAGAGCAGAAACGCCAACACCACCACTTCCACCACCACCAACAACCGCCATCATCATCACATCAACAACAACAAAGCCCAAGTACTTTGCTTCGCCTTGCTGCTGCTTCTTGTTGTTAGTGCCCGCCCATCATCACTCCCCTTCCCTCCCCTCTCCCCCCCCGTCCGTCCACCGACGACGCCGACTCCTCCGTGCAAGTCACTGACAAAACTGCCAGACGTGTCGCGGACCTATCCCACCCATCCTCCCTTCCATCCCATCCTCATCCCGATCTCCATCTTATCCCATCCCATCCCCATCCCCATCCTATTTCACACACCACACCACACACCCCCCCTTCTCACTCTCAGGTCTCAAAGAAGACTTACTTCCCCCCAACTTCCCACCCTTTGTTCCATTCTCCATTCTTCGTTCTTCTTGTCTCTGGTCCATCTTTCCCTCTTGGCCGCCCGCTACGCTACTCTGTTTCCCCTCTCCCGCATTCCTTTACTCAATTGTCTTGTGTACCTACGTGGTTTGGTGCTCGTTGGGCTACGCTTCCACGGATCGGCCGTTGGTCCCCTAGGTAGCTGCAGACGAGTCGAGCCCTGACGTCGAGTCGAGTCGAGTCGAGTCGAGAACAACCCCGAAATCGTTCGCGGGGGAGCCACCCCAGTTTGTTCGTTTCCGTCAGGTCCATCCGCCCATCCATCCATCCATCTGAGTCCCCAATTCTCAACTCCCGACTCCCAATCCCGTCCCCCGTTCCGCGCCGCCGCCTGCCAACTCCGGGCTTTGTCCCCGTTGTACCTCCCACCCGGTCCAACGCCAGCCAAGGCCCAACTCTTTTTCTGCTATCCCCTTCCGGAGGCGACAGCGCCGTGCTCCGCCGCCAGCGCTTTTGGGCCGCCCGCCAGCCAGCCTTCTAGGCCGCAAACCCGTCCGTGTGTTACTCGAGCTCCAGCTGGCTCAGGCCCATCTTTGCCCCTCCCGTTTGTCCCGGTCCGGCGACACCAGCGCAACACACGCCTAGCGGCACACCCCAGCAGGAGGAGCCCGTCACCGTCTCCGTCACCGTCTCCAGTACCGCCTCCGTCTCAATCAAACGACTGCCGCTCGCAGTGGGAAACACCCAGCAAAAGGCCCAGTCCCTCAGCCTCCACCCTCGATTTAAAATAAAACAAAGCATCTCTCGTTTGTCCGTTAATTGCTGTTGCTGCCGCCGCCGCTGCTGCCCGATTTTGCTACTGCCATTGGTGTTGCTCCTGCTGCAACCGCCCAGCCGTCAAAAAGAAAGGAAAACAGAGAGTACAGGTGCACACCACCTACACACCTCCAACATCCACACACGCCCACATCTAAACCGCCCTCTTTCTCTCACCTCTCTTTGTCACTCACTCTCACGCACCACCGCTGCCACTACCACTAAACCGGCATCAAGAACGCCTCCCGCCTTCCCGTCCAAGGAAAAGAGAAAGCGAAAAGAGACAAGACACAGAGCCAGAAATCCCCCATCAGGTCTTTTGGCAGGAGGCCGGACTCGGTCAGGAAACTGCCGGACGCAGGACGCTGGGACGCCTCCAGTACCTTGACGCCCCCCCATCCACCCTCAAGTACGTCCCACAGCCGTCCATGAATATCTTGACTCTACCCAGTGGCCTGTGGTCTCGCCAAATTTACTCTCCTCTCCTGCTCCTGCTCTCCGGCTCGCCCTCGCCCTCTGTTTCGCCTGTGGCCTCGCCTGTGTCAGCAGTCCCGCCTCCACTCGCCTGCTCCGTCCTCTCCAAGTCGTCGTCGTCGCCGTCGTGCAGTCGAGGCTCCGGCTCCGCATTCAACCACACGCCTGCCAAACTCTATAGACTTCAGTCGTCGCCCTCCTCAACCGCCTCCTCCTTCCTCCCCTCACTCTTACTCCTCTTCTACACTTACGCTTTCAATTTCATTTCCACTTCTACCTTCTTCTTCGCCCTACCTGCAGCATCCAATCCTCGCTGCCTGGTGCCTGACGTCTCCTCCATCTAAGCTCTCGGCTCAGCGGGGACTTTGCAAACTCTCCCAGCTTCAGGTACCCTTGGGGCATGGTTGATACGCCTCGACACCAAACTGCCTTCATTTCTACCACGGGTCAAGCTTCTACCGCCAGAGTCAACCTTATCATCCAATATCGACCTTGGCTGATTCGTGTCCTCTGGCTCATGCCGCTCGGCACCCTAACTTTGTCGTCGTGCACCACCGGACGGACTCCGGCCTCTTGACTTCCCCTCTCGACTCGTCGACTTACCCCCCGCGACTCTCTCTTCTACTCAAGTCTCCCCGAAGCCCGCTCTTCACCAACATCTCGGACGCGGTTTCCTCAAAATATAGGCCTCGCAACGTCCCAACCTTCTCATCCGTTACCTTCTGATCATATTGATCTGCCGACCCCCTTAGCTTGCCAACAAGCTTAGCCTCCACATCGGGGCAGTTAGACCATCTTCTTCCTTCAGCTCAAGGTTAAGTTTCCTTGGTCAGACTTAATCATGGCCATGTCAAGTCCATCCAATCCTCTAAATCCCACCTTTGAGGGCCACATCGCCTCCACGATCGATGCCCTGATTCTCTTCGAGGCCTGCCTTTCAGGCCAGTTGAACCACGTCCCTCGCCGGCCTCACGACCGCGAACGACAGGACCTGATCAAGAGTGGGAATGTGTTCATCTATGAGGAGCACGCTTCAGGCATCAAGCGTTGGACTGACGGCGTCTCCTGGAGCCCCAGTCGCATCTTGGGCAACTTCCTTATCTATCGGGAGCTCGAGAAACCCTTCCCTCCGGGCGAGAAGAAGCGCGCCCTGAAGAAGAGCAAGAAGCCTCAGCAGGGCATCGCCAAAAGCGACGTTGCCTCTCGCCCTGGCATGGGTTTCCCGTCCGCCATGGACCCTAACGCAGGTGGCAAGGATTCGGAGAGAGCGTTGATCGGGTCTTTGATCGACTCCTACCCATTCAAAAACGACGGGCTTGTCAAGAAAACGATCAGCGTCTCCTTCCAGGGCGTTCCGCATCACCTGGTTAGCTACTACAACGTGAACGACGTCATGTCTGGACGTTTGACCACGCCTACGAAGCATCACAACCTACGAAATGTCATTCCCCGTTCCGAGCTCATGCTCTCGCAAAACTTTCGCGCGCCTATAGACGACGAATGCAACCCCGACGAGAGAATGGGACACGCCATGTTCGCCGGTCTACCTGGGCACGATTATGGCCATGGAAGTGTTCTGCAGCGCGCCATGTCACTACCCAGCTTCCAGCCCGTTCTCTCGCCATACGGAGCACCAGCGCATTACGGGTATCCTTCGCATCAACCACCGCCGCCTCCGCAGCACCATTCCTTTGTCAGTTCGGTACCCCCCAGCGCGTCGCCCATGAGCTATGCGCCACCCACCCCGGGCAATTACGCCCTCGACCCAACCAGAACGAACCGCTTTGCAGCAGGTACCACCATGGCCCACGAGTTCCCCAGGAACATGCCAACTCATAGCCCCCCTCGTCGCCATTCGACGTTCGAAGCGGCCCCCGCAGCAGATCTCTCGGCCATGTCCCTCGGCTCGATCCCAGAGGCGCGTAGCATCACGGGTGCCTCATACCTCAGCGCCCCCTCTTACTATATGCCCCATCGATCCGCACCTATTCAGGGCCACGAGCACAGCTTCCCGTCCCCTCGACAGATGAAGACGGACCCAGATGGCCTCACTGCGGACGACGGAAGCTCACAACAATATACTCTGGAGGAAAACGGAGGCGCTTGGAGCTTTGACAATATCGATGGCACACAAGACACGCAGTACTTCACAGGGGGCTCATCGGGGGGCTCTCAACAGTGGTCCAACGGTAATAACAGCCTTGGTAGGACCTAAGAGCTTCGCTCACCACATGTGGCCACTCCCCCGGAAAGCTTGGTTCGTCGTGTTTATTGGAGTTGGGCTTATGGTCGGTCGGCTGCCTTCATCAACGGAACGGTGGGCAGCCTTGTGTGTACAGTTTCTCTGGTGTTTCGGTCTCCGGTTGGAATGGGCAATGGTTTTGTAGGGGGAGCAAAAGGTCAAGTCAACAACGGGATGCGATGCGACGTGACGCTGAGACGACATACATACTTCAATGCATGTATACCTTTGGGGTGTATCTGTACGAGACGGTATGGGTATGAAGGGTTTCCTCACTCGGCGTCAAGACTCCTCAGTTTGTACAGTTCTTCTTTTTACCGGTACCTTGGGATTGGGGCAAAAGGAAGCATGTACAGGTAGATACAAGGCGGTGGGATATGCGCATCTGGATCCCGCGAGGGAAGCCGATGGGCGGTAGAGTTTTCGTGTATTGGGTTATGCGATGCGGCATTCTTTGGCTTTTGCGTCCTTGTTTGGAGTTGCAATGTATCAAATATCGTTAAATAAAAGTTTACCAGCCTTACCTCACCAGTTTCCATGTCCCGTAGAATGGAGGTGCTGATGCCACAGCAACAACATTCTGAACAAGCCTTCAAGAAAGCACTTGCCCGCTGAAGTCCTGCGGGCGGTAGTCAAGTAGCGCCCATGGTGTAATCAATCTGAACGAACGACGCATGCACTCCGCAATCGTCCCTCGGCCTTTGCCAACTATCTATTTGTAGATCAAAGAGGAACTAGGTAACTAGCGCCTTTGCGTGCCCCTCTACAAGCAAACAGCCCAGTAAAGCCTTGTAAGGATTATACCGGGGCATTGGGAGATCGACACAGTCATATATCTACGTACCGAGGCTGCCCAGCATCATCACTTGGCTGTGAACCTCCAAGCCCAGAATATCGATAAGGTCCCGACGTCGCAGAGAGGTTCCAGGGGCATGACCACGAGCTCCCAGCCGGCGACATGCTGCTTTCTGTCAGCTTAACGAGCCGCGCCTCACGGGCGGTCGCCCTAGGCCTACGCCAGGGCCCACCTAGATCTTTTGCAGCGCCGAGCCAGCGATGCTTCTTCTTTTCGAAAGCGAGGTTCTTGCTGGATCAGAAACAACCTCAGCGTCGGCCAGAGTGAGTCTTTGACGCGGGGTTCCTAGCGTCACAATCAGTAGGGAATTGGCTTGACTGATTACTCCCAGCACCCACTGCTCCTCGCCCTGTCCTCCAAGTGTATCCTCCTCGACAACAGCCAAGACCCCCTCGGCGACAAACGACACTGCTCATGCGACTGCGGTGCGGGGCTCAAAACCGGCCAAAGATGTGCTCCACGAAGAAATCTACAACTTGCCCAACCTCCTCACCTTTACGCGCCTCCTTGCGGCACCGGTTGTCGGCTACCTCGTGCTGCACGACAGCCATGCGTGGGCCGTGGGGCTGTTCGCCTACGCCGGCATCACGGACATGTTGGACGGCTGGATCGCGAGGAAGTGGAACCTCAAGACGGTGGTGGGGACTGTCATTGATCCCATGGCCGACAAGACTCTTATGACGATTCTGACGGTGTGTTTGGCTGTCAAGGGCGCGCTTCCCGGTGAGTTGCCTCCTCCTCCTCCTCCTCCTCCTTCGGCTGTTCCATACAGCCCCCCAGGACGCCTAGCAGCAAACAACCTCTAACCTGTCTCTCTCTCCCCACAGTTTGGTTAGCTTTCCTCATCCTCGGCCGTGACGTTGGCCTGGCCATCTCAGCAATCTACTACCGCTGGATCTCCCTCCCGCCCCCCAAAACCTTCGCTCGCTACTGGGACTTTTCGCTGCCCTCGGCCGAAGTCCGCCCTACCACCATCAGCAAGTACAACACCTTCCTCCAGCTCGCTCTCGTTGGCGTGACCACCGCTGCACCACTTGTGGCTGCCGACATGATGCCGGCTCTTACGATTATGCAGTAAGTTTTCTTCGGCAAGCCCTTGGATACGAGAAGGGGAAAGCTATATGTTCCTTCAGTCACTGACGAGATCACTTAGATATATCGTGGCTACTACAACAGTGTGGAGTGGTGCAAGCTATATATACACCAAGGATGCTGTCAAAATCCTCAACAAGCCCGGGCCAAAGAGTCAATAATGGGCTTTCAGCACACCGAAAATGGCATTTCGACGGGGCTGCTCCGGGACTTGGGAGAAACAATCGTATCCAGTCAGTAGCCACGACGTGCTGTCTGTTTGCCAGGGTCATTCATAGACTGGCCTGTTTTCGTCTTGTGTACAACATATATCCTCTTGTATCACTACATGTACACGGCCTTCTATGAGCCATCCCCATGCACTCTTATCTACTCAAACGCCAAATGATTGATGCCGCCATTTCTTCTTATTCGTACATGTCATGACTATTTGCGTCAGTGTCTCGTTATGTAAAGCTCACGCTGCTGAGCTGGCTTCTTTTGGAGCTGGCTTGGGCGGCTGACGACGAACATACGCCAGCAGACGCAGGCTTCCTGCTGGAGTCACGCCCTCGACTCGCCGCGCCTGCGCCAGGGTCTCTGGTCTGGCCGCCTTGAGAGCCTCTTTCTCGGACATCGCCAGACCAGGAACATCTGCGTAGTCCAGGCTCAAAGGGAGCCGGATGCGCTCGTCGTTGGCAAACAGGCCCCGCTCCGTCGCCTGCATCTTGATATACGGCGCATAGAAGGCCTCAGTTACGACGCGGCTACGGATGCGCGGCGAATGCTGCGCAATCTCGGGCACAACGGACCCGAGCTGCTCCAGCTCGATCCGACTGTTTAAACTCGACAGACGGAGCATGTCTATGCCGTCACGGCGCTGCGAGTTCTGCTTCAGACGAAAGCCCTTGTCCTGCCACTGGTGCGGGCTGAAGGACACCGCCCTGAGCGCCTTGGTGAGGTCGTCCACTTGCTGCCGCTCATCGCGGAAGGCGTTCCAGCGCTGGTCCGAAACGACACCCCATTCCTTACCCTTGGCGGTGAGTCTGGCGTCGGCATTGTCGGCCCTCGCGGACATGCGGAACTCACTGCGGGATGTGAACATGCGGTAGGGCTCCGTGACACCCTTGGTTATAAGATCGTCGATCATGATGCCGATGTATCCGTCGCTTCTTGACAGGGATACTCCAGGGAGGCCCCGTGCGGTTCGTCCTGCGTTGATGCCCGCGATGACGCCCTGTCCAGCGGCTTCTTCGTACCCAGTCGTCCCGTTGATTTGACCAGCCAAGTAGAGACCATCGATGGCCTTGGTTTCCAGTGTGGATTTCAGGCTGCGAGGATCAATGTAGTCGTACTCCACACCGTACCCGGGCTGGAGCATCTTGGAGTCCTCCAACCCAGGGATGCTTCGTAGAATCTGCTCCTGCGCCTCGGCGGGGACCGTCATCGACAGGCCGTTAGGGTATATGACATTACTGTTGAAGCCCTCGGGCTCAAGCCACACAATATGCTTGTTCTTGTCAACAAACCGAACCACCTTAGCTTCAAGGGAGGGACAGTAGCGGGGTCCTTTGATCGTTTCGCGGATATGGATCGTTTTTTCCAGGTTGTCGCGGACGATTTGGTGGGTCGCATCGTTCGTGTACGTGACACTGCAGGTGAGCTGTTCCTGCACCGAGACAGTCTCGTTGAGGTAGCTAAAGGGCGAGGGAGGGTCATCGCCTAGCTGTCTTTCCAGGATATCGAAGTTGATGCTCTCCTTGGCAACTCGCGGAGGTGTGCCCGTCTTGAGCCGGCCCAGTTGGAAACCGGCATCCTTCAATGACTTGCTCAGTCCGAAGGTCGCGGCTTCACCTAACCGTCCCGCCGGGTAGGCTTGTAGTCCGATGTGAATCTCGCCACCGAGGAACGTTCCTGTCGTGATGATGACCTTGCTCGTCGGTACGACTTGTCCCGATTCGAGTCGAACGCCGGCGATACGGCTCGATGCGCCGTCGGCGGACTCGGGCGCTTCAGAAAGGACGATGTCGGAAACGCTTTCGAGGACGATGGAGAGGTTCGGGTACGACGTAAGCTCGTCTCGCATATGCTGCTTGTACAGACTTCGGTCGATCTGGGCGCGTGGTCCCTGTTGGTTATATATGTGAGCTCGACAAGATCAAAGTGGTTGTGGTAGCACGCGTGACGCTTACCCAGACAGCTGCGCCCTTCCTGCGGTTCAACATGTGGAACTGAACGCCGGCCTTGTCGATAATCCTTCCGGTGAGGCCATCGAGAGCATCGATCTCGCGGATGATGGTGCCCTTGCCAATGCCTCCGAAGCTCGGATTACAGGAGCAAGTCCCGAGGTTGTCAAGCTTTGGCGTAATCAACGCCGTCCGCGCTCCAGATCTCGCGGCGGCGGCGCATGCTTCGGCTCCAGCATGGCCGCCTCCGATCACGACGACATCGAAAGGCCTGTAGCAGAAGTTGAGTGTTAGTAAGTCGTGGGAGATTCGCGATGCCTCTAAAAACATGGCTGAGGATCGTGTCTAACCTTGAATCGCTCGCAACAGTCGCAAGAAGTCGCCGTCTCCCGAATTTCCATTGGCGCTGCCAGCCAGCGGGCTTAGGTCTCAATAATAGAGAACGCATGGCATGTTTGTCACTTGAAGGATAAATTCGCTTTGCTACCAGCAATATCGGAATCCAGACGGGGAAAATAATATGCCATTAACGGGTACTGATATAACCCATAATATGAAACTACCAAGTTTAGAATATCGTAATTCCCTACCCTACATCAAACGACTACCTTAACATGGGAACGACATAGATATATCCTACCAGTACGCAGGTTTCTGGTCCTTTGTCTGAGCTACTAGACCCTGGATTCACCTCAACGTCTTCCTCGTGCTTCGGGCCATGACGTGACTGCGTCCTCAACTTCCTCGAGGAACGTTGCTGCGTTGTGAATCGTCGTTCCTCCCAACACCACACGAACACCCGGAGTTGTCCCGTTTAGTCCAGCCACCATCTTGGCTTCCTCATACGTAGCACCTCCGACAATGAAGACGATGATGTCCTGGGGCTTGTCCTTTGTTGACCCCCCCCCTTCCACGAATGGATACTGCTGCTCTCTTAGTCGGCCCTTGATCAGGTTCTGTAGAGTAGTCTCAAGGAGCGGACTGTGTTGGGTATAAACGTTCTCGACGCCCTTGAGACCCTTGAACCGGCTTGTGGCGCCGGAGAAGATACCCGCCGACTCAAAGATGTCCGAGATACCTCCCTGAGACTGAGACGAGTGCAGGGATGAATGATATACCTGAAGCTTGTCGACGAGTTCGGCTTGCCGAGGAGGCACATTTCCAGCAGCCACGAGGAGGTCTTTGAGCATTGCAAGGGAGTTTGAAGGATGCTTTTGATGCCGAAGAGCGTACAAAGCCACAAGCCCCACCTTGCTTTCGGGTGTGACGCTTGATGACTGGATCAGCCGCTGGATATTCTAGAGAATAGTTAGCAACTGTTCATGACGGAACCGGAATTTAGAACACATGCCTTCAAATCAGTGCCGTGGTTGTCATTACACGCCAAACTTTGTTCCAGCTCGCTGACTTCAAGCAAGGTCTCGGCAGAGACCCGTCGACTGAGCTCCGATACGACGGTGACATGCTTGCTAACGTTGCCAGAGAGCTTTCGAAACTCGGGATACTCCTCAATAAAGCGCTTCATGTCCGTTATTGATTCAAGGTTGGCATTGTTTTGCGTCTTAGACTGATACTGCCCCACATACTCTTTAATGCTACCGCCTAGGTCACCAAAGTTCAGGAACATGTTCTTCTTGAAGAAAGGGTCCTGGTCTTGGGAGAGGACAATCTCCTTCAACTCGGGACTAGCCTCAGGGACACTACTTAGGTCGACACGGCCATTTTGAATGCCTAGAAGATGGTGAACCATGGCCTGGTATGTCCACTGGGTTAGGAGCGGCGTTACGGGATCTTCTCGGCGATCTATGACCAGCAGAATCGGAGGGGTATCGACTTTCCGGAAGTCGAAAAGCTGATCCTCTTGAGTCATCAGATAGCGAACCTCAGTTGCCAGCTTTTTGGCCAAGGGGCTTGTTTTCTCATATCTGATGAGCGGCTTCTTTTTGAGAGATAGAAGCACAGCGATGAGCCCCTCGGCGCAACGTTGGAGCGAGTCCGCGTTCCACGTGTCTGGACTGCTGGCCCAGATGCGTTGCTGCGGTAGGGTCAACCCGAACGAGAAGAGATCTGGGTTGATGACGGTGTAGTCGGCAAAGTGCTCTTGGACTACTTTGACAACCTCGTGATCGTCGGCCTCGGCCAGTCGCTCAAGCGAGGATTTCTTGGCAATGTTGGTAAAGTACAGGTGGTACTCGCCATATTTGGGATCCCGCAGCTCATCTATGAGCAACTGGATGGATTCGGGGGATGGGCGGACGAAGCAGAGACAGCGAAGGTGGCGCATCTTCTCGCGGCCGGCGTTGTCCAGGCGGTCAATAAGATAGACCTCGTGGTTGAGGAGTGACGATTGGGTGACGGCGGTGGAGACAATATTGACAGTCTCCCGGTCAAGGAGCAATATCTTCATCTTGGAGGACGAGGTATCGGTCGTCGTCACCACCTTGGAGATGTAGCCTGCGATGGCCTGGGAGACGTCCATGGCGGGCAGTGGCGCCGGAGCGGGAGGGAGCCTTGGCAGGAGGGCTTCTTTTTTCCCCAGCACTCGCAGGGACTCTATGAAGCTTGCAACTGATGATACACCGACAAAGAAATGCGAGGAAGACGCGGTAATCAAATGCGACGAGCGATGCGCCGAGTGATGGTGGTCGTTCCAGGTGAAGTGAGGTACACGACTACGTAGGCTGGTTCCGGGTAACGGCATATCTACCCCGGAAAATGCATAACCGCCAGCTGAGCCAGATCAAGCTGGGTTTGATCCTTGGACGTGATAGGTTGGCCCGCGCCTCATCGTGTCAGAGACCAGCTTTGGACATTGCAAGAAACGAGGCTACACTTTTCAAGCGCATTGCCATGACGCCGCTGGGAATCTGAAGCCCATAGCCGTTTACAGCGCGGGATACTCTTATCCGACAAAACAACGGCTGTCTCATGGCTGAAGCCAACTAAACAATGGCGCTTGATACCTGTCCTCCATCCTCAGAACCAACGTGAGTCTCAACGCCCAAATCTGGAGCCTGCATTGCCACTTACGGAACCACGGCTGACAAGAGTCATGAACAAAAAAGACTCTCGTTCACGCAGGGTCTTATTCTCGGGCAGCTTTCAGTTGTCCTGGTCTTGGCCGCCTTCATCAAGTTTTTCATCTTCGGCGACCCGCCATCACCCGAAGTCACCGCGTCGCTGAGAGACAAGGAGCGCAGGTCGAGGACGCTCGCTCATAAGCGCTCCCTCCTTAGTCTGCGGACGCCCAGCAACCGTCGGGGCCAGTCGTTGAACCGCAAGAAGTCGAGTGTCTTGAGGAACCCGCCCGCGCTGACCATCGGGTCTATCCTGAGCAAGACGTACTACAATGTCGACAGCCACCAGCCCGAGAGTCTAGACTGGTTTAACGTCCTTGTTGCCCAGACTATTGCCCAGGCCCGCAACGATGCCCAGCACGATGACGCTATTCTCAACTCACTCTCCAAAGCCCTGAACGGAACCTCGCGACCCGACTTTGTCGACGAAATCCGGGTCACGGAGCTTAGCTTGGGAGAGGACTTTCCTATCCTCAGCAACTGCCGGGTCATCCCTGTCGACGAGGATGGGTTGAGTCTGGACAATGGAAAGAAGTTTGACCCTGCCACGGCGGCGAGGGACGGCACCCGCCTCCAGGCCCGGATGGACGTTGACTTAAGCGACATGCTCACCCTCGCCGTCGAGACGAAACTCTTGCTCAACTACCCCAAGAAACTATCCGCCACGTTGCCCGTCGCCTTGGCTGTCTCGGTGGTGAGGTTTAGCGGCACGCTTTCCATATCCTTCATCCCTAGCAACCCGTCACAGTCTACTCCCACGATGATGACGTTCAACTTCCTAGACGACTACCGGCTGGACTTTTCGATCCGAAGTCTGCTTGGCAGCCGGTCTCGACTTCAAGATGTCCCCAAGATTGCACAGCTTGTCGAATCACGCCTTCATCGATGGTTCGACGAGCGCGCCGTGGAGCCACGATTTCAGGAAATCGCGCTCCCGAGTCTGTGGCCGCGGAAGAAGAACACGAGAGGGCCAGACGAGACGATGGCTGCCGAAGGTGCCGCCACCATCAGGGGCACAAAGGGCAAGGACGTTGTCCGCGAGCTACGAGACGAAGCACGCAAAGGAAATGCGAGCGATACAGATGCCTCGCTCAGGCATCGGCGAAGAGGAGGGGAGGGTGAAGACTTCCAGATGCCGGGTGCCATGCCTGGTCTTCAGATGGAGATATAGTAATCATAATGACATAGAAGAAAAAACACATGCCCCTCCTGCTCTTTATTTACCTTTCCGAGATTGGATTGCGATGAATAGGATTGAGCATGCGATCTCTACAACATTGACAGCCGCAAACCCATTTGAGGAGGCATCGGGTTTATACATGAGGCGGCAAGCCCGTTGGGTCCTAGTAAGAGGTTTTACGAAAACCAAAGGATAGGAATAAGAAAAGAAGGCCATGTTGAGCATATTTGGTTGGGTGCATTATGACAGCCATTGATTGAGCTATTCTTATGAGTGCTTAACTTGTTCAGCAGTTTCAAAACTCAGCCAGGGCCATGGACGTTTGAGTCAACGAGTACAGATTCCGGCACCAGGCGACAAGGCCGCCGACAAGCAGCACGTAATACGCGGCGGTCCAGATCTTCCGTGAAGAGGCAGCAGCCGGGTCTCGGTCGTAGAGCCAATAGGGGTCGAGTGAGCCCCAGAAGCGAGGGAGACCCATGCAATTGCAAAAGGCATGGACGAGAATGACGGCCAGCAAACTACCGGTCCTCAAGAACAAGAAGGTGGCATAGGCGCCGAACAACGAGGTGTAGGACAGTTGGAGGACAGAGCGGGCAATGGCAACGGGGAGAGGAGTCCGGGGATGGGTGATGCGGAACTCATAGAAGTGGTGCAGGTGGGCGAGGCCGAAGACGAGTGGCGATAGGAAGATGGTTCCGGTGAGGCTGGTGCCGGCCCGGAGCAGCAGCGGAATGGCGGCGGAGCGGAAGAGACATTCCTCGGTGACGGGGCCCTGTAGGGAGAGTCCGGAAGGGGGCAAATTAGCAAAGGAAAAGAAGCGGTGTGGGAAGCGAAGGAGGCCTTGTTGGTCGCGTCCGTGTGGGGTGGAGATGACAAGGCAAGGTGAGACGAAACGAGCTGGACTGGGATGATGAAGACTGTCGTATACGTACAGCAACCATGTTTCGCCAGGTGGGCCAATCGACCCAAAGCTTCTTGAGAGGCTGAAGAGTCGTCCATTGGCGAGCGGCGCCGTCGACAACGAGGGACTCGTAGAGCGGCCCGGCGAAGAGCAGCGCCGTGAGCCAGAGGGCGCGGGCGGCTTCACCGAGGCCAGCAGGCCAGTAGCCCATGAGGTGCAGGGGTTGCTGTTGAAGCTGCAGGCGGGACCAGAGCTGAGACGAGAGCAGGGCGAGCGTCGCGAGGGAGCACACGGCCGTGGACAGCGAGGCCACGAGGATGCGTGCGCGGATCGCCTCGGGGGCATCTCGTGAGCGGGTGAGCGACGGCCGGGTGGCGGCCGAGAAGTAGAGGGGGGTGACATAGACGAGCGTGTAGACGATCTAGAGGGGCACAAAATGAGTTCTCCATGTAAGTAGATGTGGGCACTAAAGGTGAGGTGGTAATGTATGGTGAATGGTAGCTTATAGGGAGGCTGAGGCGTTCACGGCATGTATCGCAGGTTGTGACAGAGCCCGGGAGACCCGACAAATGGTATGAGATGTGCTGTGTGTGTGTGTGTGTGTGAGTGTGTGTACGTGCGTATACAAGACCTACCAGTAAGCCGTATGCCTGGAACGGACCAACCCCCGCTGAGTCGGACGACGAAGCGGTGGACATTTGGGCAGTAGTCTCTCGTGTGTATGTTTGAACAGTTGGGGGTGTTAAAGAGGTTCGAGACGTTGTCGAAGGGAGATGAAAATAAATGGGATGAAAAGGGAGTTTTCTCGGGCGGAAGAAATGGGGACACGTCTTTATCTCTTACCCACCTCAGCTCGCGCCGTCCGTGAGGATGGTAGTCAAAGAGAAGCTCAAGGCTCGAGAGTGAGGATACGTGTGATACTCGAAATTCGGTACAAGGGACAATGGGACGCGAGGCTGAGCTACCTAGTAGGTAGGTAGGTAGGGAGAAGGGTGGCAAGTGACCAGCCTTATTCAGCCACGACTTATTGTGTTCGACCCGGTAAGCAAACAGCACAAAACACAAAACAATATGGAGGTTATGCAGTGAGTCGTAAGTGAGGTACTTCAAGCCTAGCTGCACTGCACGTTGGGGCGCTGTCACCGAATCTATTGGTATATTTCTGGGCTTCATTTCAATTTGCATATCGGCTGGTCTAGTAGGGAAGCTACTGTCCCTATCGCAGCTTGGCTCCCGTGGGATCATGGGCTACGTACGGTACGGGAACGGATGTGAGCTTGGACCGCATTACTTCGCGGTATGGGGATCGTGTGGGGACGGGATGGAGATGGCCTTTGACGTGGCCACTCACTGCTGGAGCGCTTCGTTGTTTGCTGACGGGCTCGCAAATTGCCTTTCGTCTTCATTAACGACCTCGTTTGTCGCTGGTACAGCCGACACGCCACAAACACGTTGTCATTGATATCTTGTCTCTGGTATACGGAGTAGCCAGACCATCAATCTGAGACTGGCCAGGTAGGGATGGATTACTCATTCACAGCCGTGTATCGCTAGTAGAGTAGTTGGCCAAAGACGAGAGAGTCAGTTATCTGGAGAATACGAAGCAGAGAGCAAGAAAATACCCTCTCATTCCTCGGTTGCGGCCGTATCTCAAGCTCCCTTACCTGAGGCAAGATCCATCCGCGTTCCAGACATCGTTCGCTCGTCTCCACACCCTGTCTCGCGATCTAAAGTCGACCGACGGAACCCGAAGCCAAAGCCTCCCGGCGAGCGCCGTACCTGCATTAGTTGGTTGGACGCAAGTCTGTGAGTGAAGATGACGACGCAATCTCAGTCAGGTTGGTACTGTGAGGCTGTGCAATGCGTCCGGTTCACACCATTTACGACCGGTCTCAAACAGTTGTGACGGCGGAAATCAACTGTACCGAGACGAGACACGTCGTACATGCTCACTAAAAGGTAGGTGGTAAGTGGAAATGTAACCCACTAGTACCTTGATTCTAATTGACCGATCTCAAATCTTGATTCACCTTATCTCGTCTCGGAAAGGAAGCAACTAATTTGGCCTTGCGATTGATGCGAGCGCCCTCTCTGGAAGACGGCGACGTGTGTTGTCTTGAATCCCTCGATCGCTTCCTCTTTTGGGTCAGCCCTGGCTCGGCCCTAGACCAGAAGGACGAGACAGTTGCAACCTTCGTGACAGCGGCCTCGTGGTTGATAGCCCCATAGAGAAGAATTTCATTGCGGGCAACCTAGTATACATTCCATTTGCAGTGTTCCACAAGGCCCAGAGCCGCCCAAGTTTGATGCGAATGTCCAGAACACATGGCTGCAGGGGATTTGCGCAGGGAGTGGCGATGGTTCCGTTCACACAATCCGGTCGGTTGGCGACGCGACTCTCTGGATGGAACGGGCTGGCGTGACACGGGCTTGACACGTCCATTAACACGTACCACGTAGACTAGAATACCACCTTCTGCGTACCAGGGAGTAAAGTGGTGGATCACGCCTCAGAGCGGCGGCGGCCTGGTGTCAGATTGCGCGCGCCTAGAGAGCGTCCGTCCATATTTTGGGGTTTGCAGCTTTGTGCGGCGTCTTCGTCCCTGAGTCGGGCTAGAAGGACTGGGCACTTATTTTAGCATTTTAACAGCAAGCTCAGCAGTCGCCACGGCTGCTCAGCCGGCAGACACTGCGCTGGGGTGAAACGAGCAGGACGCACTGCAGCGGGGAGCGCGCAAACGCCGCTGGGGGCTGCGGCCGGTGGCTGGCCGATGGGCGGCATCTGCACTCTGCACTCTGCCCTCTGCAGGCGTTTCGAGAGGCGCCGTCTGGATCGTCTTGCAGCCGCTGGTTATGTAGCAGGTTGATGGAACAGGCGCGGAGACAGTTAGCGCACCATGAAGAAAAGAAGCGCCCAAATGCTTCCATTTTTGGGCTTCCCTTAGGTAGATACCCGATGACGGGACGGAACCGTTTCGGTGCAGACGGGTCGTGGCTTAACTTGGATAAGCCAAACCATCATCCTTGTTTGCCCACTGCGCGCCATTGATGACTTGCTACCTGTTGCAGTCGAAAGGACTCCTTCATGAGAAAGGCTACCAATTGGGGCTCTGTCTGCTAGCTGCTGATCAAATCATACCCCCCAACCCCCTAGCCTAGGCTGGGAGAATTAACTACGCCCAATTGCCAGCCATCGTCCCTATCATGGCCAGTTGAATGGCTTTGGCCCAATCATCCGCCTTCAAGCCCACAGGTGGCTAACCTCTCCCATCCTTGTCTAGAACGATCAAACCCCACAACCCCACCTGCGTAACTGCGAAAAGGCCGGCCAGGCAAGCAAAAAACCCCAAGATCCTACAAACTGCTGTGCTTCACCTTATGGTGTCCCCTCGTCCGCCCATGCTAGTGAGACGATTCGAGAATTAGCGAGTGCCCTCGGAACCACAGTGTCTCGGTGTGAGACGGATAATTTGTGCACACTACCAAGACAATTTCTCTCTGTTAAATCGTCACCGTCATCGTCTCCGCCCTCACGTACTCACTCCTTTTGGTCCCCATTCCTCTCTCACCACCCTCACACTCCCTTCAGGGAAACAAGCCCCTTATTAGGACCTTTAGGCTTTCAGCTAACCCCCCAGGCTCAGCGTCTCCGTATCTCCCGCGTGTCGGTGTCGGTGACATGGTGGCCTCGTCCATACAGTGGGCGCCGTCCTGCAGGAGAAACCCTGCTGCATCAGGTAATATCCCGTTAGCTGCAGAATAGTGTCGATGGCGCTCCAGCACTGGTTCACGTCCATTTCCAGGCTCTGCAACCCACCGCAGCGCCGGCCAATGGTAGCGGCCGTCGCTTGCTGTAGACGGCGGGCCTGGATGGGGCGCGTCCCTGGGGGGGAAGCTACCCAGGACGTGCAGTGCTCCGTACCAAACCCCACGCAAACCAGGCTTTTGACAGTCAGTCAGGGGCAACGGTATTCCTACCTACGTAGTACTTACCCGTGCTAAAGCCCAGGGGACCAGAGTAGGAGTGGCGGGAAAGGTTGGGAAACCTGGAAGGAACCCTACAGAGCTACTGCACCTAGGCCGCACTTTCCTCGAGGTTCCCGTTGGGGTCGCAGCATGTACGTAGTAGTCTGATGGTCGACGGAGAGGCGGCCTTGTCCTTTCTTCCTTCCCGTCTTAGGTTGAAGCTACCCAACCAAGCTACCCGCCACTCTTTCCTTCCCCCATGATCCCATCCCGTGGATCTTTCTCTCCTTCCCTCTCAAACTCACACTCCTTCCAACCGTCGCTCGTTGCGCGCTCGCTATAATCCAGCCATTGTCGGCCAGTCACTCTTTCACCCCTTCGCTCGTCCTCACGATCATTGCTTCTTACTTCGTACTTCGTACTTTGCTTCTTTTCTTATTCCTGGGTTCTACTTCCTTTTTGCCTTTTCGGCGCTTCATCAGACGCAACCACCACGGATCCTTCCCTCCGTCTGTTCCTACCTCGCCGTCTACGCCGATTCTTCATCAGGATCAGCTTCATTTTGTTTCTCCTGTCCTTTACCCGCACGGCTCTCTATTCTTCCTCTTCTTCATTCTCGTTTTCACAAAGACATTGTTGCCGCTGCGCCTCCATCTAATGAACCCTCGCTGTTTTCGCGCCTAATTCTCGTCGCTCCTCCTTCAATCAACTGGTCGCCTGTACCATCATCGCTTCAACCTCCGACCCTCCGACCCACTCTTCCGGCCCCCGATCACCGCCGCGTCGCCGTTACCGTCCCCGACGACTTCGATTCAAGTTAATTCGACTCGCCTCCTTCGGATCTCGCCCTCAAACTGATTGTTTGCCTCACCAGGGCATGGGAGTTTCGATCACTATCGCCCAGTGCGTAGAGCATGTCGGCCTCGCCGTCTTGCACTCCGCCGCGACGGCCACTTCACGAGCGCACCAGCTCTCAGAACAACCGCCTCGGGATCCGCCTCGTTCCATATAGTCCGCCCCGAATCAGCGCCGATGACTCCCCCTCACCCCGTCCCAGTTCCTACGCCGACGCAAGCACCGAGACCGATCCGGAACCTTGGCCTAGGTGTGGTTCTCCATTGGCTCCGTCCAGTCCCTACTACGAGTCTCCATCGCCCAGCGCGGCTTGGACAAGGATCCGCCCTCATGCTCCCACCCCGGACTCGAGACGCCGCTCGAGACTTGTAACTCCAGAATCGAGCTCTCCCTGGCGCCCCTTGGCCGACGCCGACGCCGATATCACCGCAGACACCAGTGTTGACCCTGAACTCGATGTTCACGATGAATCACTTCAATTCGCCAGCGAGTTTGTGCCATCTTCGCCCCCGACTTCTCGACCCTCTTCCGCCCGTCGCCACATCATCAACGTCCACGCCAATAAGACTTTTTCAGTGCACCCACAAGATCTTTCAACATCATCTAGAACCGATTCCATGTGGTCTCCTCCGCCCTCTTACACCACTCGAAGCAGCTCCGATGCCCGGCAATCCCTAGGCGCATTCAGTAATGACCCCCAAGACCGCCCTAGCTCGCCATTGACTCCCCTCAGCCAACGCAGTTTGTCCAAGTCGCCAGCTTTGTTGTCTCGACCACGTGCCCAAACTAGTCCTAAAGTGTCCCCTTGGAACTATCGCATGATTGGCGGCGTTCGGAAGGTTCCCAAGACGCCAGATCTCAAACAGAAGCAACCTCAGCCCTTGTCAGGACCCTCGTCTGTGCCGCCCCTGCCGTCTCTACCCGAGATCGAGCTCACCAATCCGATTGAGGTCCCATCATCCCAGCTGCTGAACGAGAAGCCCTCCTTCCAGTCGACACTTTCTTCCCAGTCGAGATCTACAGTCTCTGATAGAACCAATTACAAGATCTTTGCTGCCCAGAGCTCTCCCGTCGCAGTTGCCGACCTAGACAGTCTTCCTGCCTCGTCGATCCATTCTAACTATGAGCTGCTTGGTGCTCCTTCTTCAACAGACCCTTCTGTCCATGACCAAACTCGACCTCCCACCCACGATAGCGACACCAACTACGTTGTCCATGGTGGACCTTCGTCCTCTTCCTCCGTCGTGGCTGTCCGAAACCGACAACAGGCCGAATACTCCCAGGAGAGCCTCATCGTCCCCCCTCTGCGACCGAATAAGAAAAGGTCTTGGGACAGCTTCGGCTTGGCCAAGACCCGCTCCCACGACTCTGTTCGTACGGGATCGTTGACCTCGATCTCTACCATTATGACGCAGGAGGCTACACGAGCCTTGTTTGTAGGCCCCCCTACCATGCTGCATCAGGTTGGACCGAATTGGAATCCCCCGGTTGGTACCACACCCAAGTCGAAAGGCACTGTCCGACAACATCAGTGGAGCTCTCAGCTATCAACCGTCCTTTCTGAGAGCGAGGGTGGCAGCGAACCTGCTTCCCGGGCACTGTCAGTTGCTTCTTTTGCCGATAGACGCAGCAGCAGCCACAGCAAACACATCCTCAGCATGGTCTCTTCTCTGGCTGGCCTCGAAGAGCACATTGGTGGACCTTCTCATTCACGAAGAAGCTCAGTGGAACCGCCATCAGCGACGTACAACCGAAGCGCACCTCGTGACCACAATACAGGCACCATTCGCCTCATCCGCGATCACGACGAGGATGGCGATGGGCTAGCCCCCCTCGAGGACTTGCATCATCGCTCTTCCCGAACCCGCCTGGGGAAAATGCTCTCGAGCTACGCGTCTGACCACAGTCTCCGATCGAGTGCCAGCTTTAATGCGGCCGTCCCGACTTGGGCCAAGTATTATTTCCCACATATTAAACACAATCTTGATGGTTCATGGCTAACTTGTTCTTAGAGTCTACTATGGTAGTGGTGAGCGAAAGTTCCTGGTATACAAGCCTTCGTCTGAGTCAATGTGGTCAAACTTCAGTTTCACCGACAGCCAGGGGGGTCTCAGTCGCTCCCCAAGCCAAGACCGCTATGTTTCGAACATCTTCAGCCCCCGTCGCCGGCCGCGCGACCCCGTGGCGCACTCTGCTGGGCGGCGCGAGTCGGATGCTGGATCGATGGATATCACACCACTTCCGCCGCACCCCGTTTTGGCGGTTGTCCGTAACTTGAAGAAACAGACGTCGAGCATCTGGTCACCGCACTTGGGTCGGGATCGCAGACCCATGAGACACAGTATTTGGGAGCCCCCAGCAGCAGACTGGGAGGCAAGGAGCGAACTGACCGGGAGACGAAACGCTCAGGTTGTCATGTTCGTCCTGGGATTCATATTCCCTTTCAGTAAGTCTCTATTACGACATGATCCTGTGCTGTACGTCGTAACTCATGCTGACATGGCTCGACAGCCTGGATGCTTGCCGCAACTATACCGATTCCCTCGGCAACTCGAACTCATGACATAGAGCATGGCCGCAGCGCATCTAAACGGCACCTGCGACATGAGCACGGCGCTCATGCTCAACTTGTTGACGACGACATGTACCGCAGTGCCATGTGGTGGAGGAACGTCAACCGTGGCATGTCCATCATCGGCCTGCTCATGCTTGGTGCTGTAATTGCCCTTACCGTTGTCGGCACAAGACAAGGCTGGGGTACCTAGAATCTTCCCCTTTTTGACCTTTTGACGAAAACCAAAATACGGCAAGACGTTCGGATGACAGGGCTGGGATACGTCCCCCACTCGAAAGCTCTATCACGCAACTTGATGGTATCTCAACGATTTGACGACAACCAACGCATCACGATGCTTTTATTTTTTTTCCTTCTAATCATCCTACGCCACCATCTTTTACGATTCTTCTTGATGACCTTATTTTTTTTTCTTTTGCATTCTGCTTCCCTCGGAAAAGCTGCCACGACGCACGAGCATTTGTTTTGGATTCATTTCCCAAAATCTTCAACGACACACGATCTTCAGGACATACTTGACTTGAAACCCCTCTTCATGACACGATCTTTTCACGGATCTCACCAAGAAACACCCCGACGCTCAATCTGTTTCCCCCCCTTCTTCACTATCTTGAGCCTGTACCAACAACCTACAACCACCTACAATCTACGGACGATTTTGTGTATCTGTATTATAGTTAGGTTTGACAGGCGGCGGAATGCCGGGCTTCAAGCCGAACACCACGACGTGCTCATTCTTATGATATCATGTAATCAGCAGCCCTTACGATTAGCGCGCAGATAGGAAGGCTTCCCGGGCCCATCCCAGATATAGATACGATGATGTGATGTAGAATCTAGAATTAGATTTATTCATGTTATAATTTATAGCTCTTTCGCAATACGTTCCACCTCGTCTGTATGTTTCCGAGTTTGCGTGATCCAAAAGCAATACACCATCAAGAATACATGAAGACCGGAGTTATTTAGTCAACTATATGGACCGTACCCAGTGAGGCTCAGAAGCCGCTTATGTTAAATCGCCTTCTGTTTCCTTTGCCTGGCCTCAACCTCGGCTCGGATCTCCCTGACAGCCTCGTTGATGTCGCTTTCTATATCTTTTGAGATGCCGAGGATGGGTTCCTTGCCGGTAAGGCTCTCGGTGCTGATGGAGCGCACCAGCTTGGCAGTTTTCCGACCCTGGCGTTTCTCAAGTTGCTTCCGAAGCGCAGCCTTTCCGGGGGAGGCGAAGAAGACAAGAGCAACGAAAGTCCAGATGACGGCGTAAAAGTAGACACGGGCCCAGGCAAGGATAGAGCCACTGAATGATAAGACGATAAAAGGGGTAGTGGTGAATGAGAAGGTGAGCTGGGTAGCAAGGTAGGACACAAAGTCGTAGTACTTTTTCTTGGGAGTGGGATTGCTGGTGATAGGGTCCAAGAAGAAGGGGCGAACGGTCCTTCGGACGTCTAGAGAGCGGCGAGTTAGTATTGATAACGAGGATGGTGACGTCGTTGAGCGATTTATTGTGTTACTTACTCTTCGCAACAGTCTGGATGAAGCTAGCGAGAACAAAGCTTAGGTAATAACCGGGATAGAAACCATGCCAGAGGGCACTGGTGCCGAAGGTCGCTAGACTTGCGCGGAAGCCAGGCTTCTTGCCCCTCGGCGTGACGCGCAGATAGATGTAGTTTCGCAGCCAGTTGCTGGTGTTGATGTTCCAGCCACCAAGATAGCCTCGCGGGTTCTGGGCTGTCTCGACTGCCCAAGGGTCGATGTTCTGGAGACGGTTCCACGATATCTTGCCCGTGATAGGGTCGACGCCGTTATACCCGAGGCCGGCGAGAATGCAGGAGCCCTCGGTAAGGGACCAAACGCCGTAGTACTTCAAGCGGGTGACGAAGTTGACCAGATGCATGATCCAGACGCGGCGTAGGAAGCTGTACTCAACATAAAAGTCTCCCGTAAGGGTGTCAGGGTTGTACGAGCCACTCATAGCCATGAACAGCCCGATCCAGAAAAGACCACTGAATGCCTTCCAAGCGGCCGGGCCACCGCTGCGAGGGATCTTGCGCTTCCTCCTAACGGGCGGTTTCTTGGAGGGGTCAACTTGGGGGGACACGTCAAACATGGTGGTGTCGAGCCAACGACGATAGTCTGTAAAGTCGAAGGAAGGACCGGCAAACAGGGCGGGGAAGAAGAGGACCCAGCCTGCATAGTCGAGAAGTGAGGGTAGCTCCTTGAGCATGTGGTCGCGCTGGAAGTCAGAGAGCTGGTCCCGGGGGAGTTGGCCGTCGGCAACGTTCCAGCAGAAGGCGCTGAGCTTCATGAGAAGGACCATCTGTGCACCGGTGACGTCGACGGAAGAAGGGCTATCGGCGGCCTGGCGGGCGATGTGGCTGATGGACATGTGGCCCATTACGAAGGCAAAACCGATCCATGGCATGTAGGGGCTAGAGCGGAGGAACTTGGCGATGCAGAAAGCGCCGCCGGCGCTGATGAGGAGGGTTCGGGTGCCATCCCAGAGGTCGAAGAGGCCGACGAGGTAGAAGAGGGAGACGCTGAATTGGCGGTTCTGTGAGCTCGAAAGACGCTTTGAGGTGGCGACGATGGAGGACGTGGACGTACCTGATGGCAAAAAGGTTCTTGGCTTCGGGCCTCGAGTCGGGAATGCGCTTCAGGAGACCGGCAAGTGGGAAGGATATTAGGAAGGAAGCGATGAGCTTGACTAAGAACAAGAAGACGGTCAGGATGCTATTCAAAGGCATGCCTATGCAGGGATATACTCTCTCTTACCTTCGTCGGTAGAAGCACCGATGCTCGAGGCAAGGGCGTCAAAAGCTTGATAGGACGTCCAGGTTAGCGACCTAAGCACGCATTGACGCATCCTAAAAGGCGTTCCACTCACGACGATGGATGAAGAGCAACATGGCGGCGGCAGGTTTGCCTGGCGCACGCGGGCCAAGCTGGCGATGTTGAGGGGGTCGGGGGTCAGGACGATGGGAGCTGGAAGGGGATGAAAAGAAAAAGAAAGAAAGAAAGAAGTGTGAAGTGTGACCGGGAGACACTGCGATCCTATCTATATCATGATGTAAGAAAATGGTTCCGTAAAGCAAGGGGTAGGTAGGCTACAAGGTAGAGCACCTTCTGGCCGAAGTGAGATTCAAGTCTAAGTGCAAGTCTATGTAACAAAACTCGATAACGGAGGGGAAAAAAAGGTTGGGACGTCATTTCAAGAAGCCCTTGCCCCCCAACAGGGAAGCTTGGATGGGGTAAAGGATAAAGCTACGTAACCACTAATCACCGGGCGTGGTCGGGATAGGCGGTGACTTGCCCCACGTAGGGGTGGGGGGACAGCAGAATGAATGGATGGAAAAAGAGGTGGTCGATGGACGATGGAACGATGGACGATCTCGGATAGATACATGCCAAGTACGAATATTCATCCATGCTCGTGTGCGAATAAAAGGACAGCTGACCCAGACAGTATCGCATTTCTCAAGCCGTCACGCTGCATCTCAGTCAGTATCCCGGTCACTTGGCTTCCTCTGCCGCGTGCGCGACAGGAAACTCGTCTCAGGCTGTGTGCTACTCACTTATCCTCATCATCAACCACCGTCACCCTTAAATATCCTGGCTTCGGCCGTTACTTTTCGATTGCTACACAGCGTATGTACAAGCACATCCCCAAAGCTATTCGTTGTCATAGGCTCAGTCCAGCCAGCATTTCCATCCCGTCCGACCATATCTACCTATACCAAATAAATAGAGTCGTCCATTCACTGGCAATTATTACGCACTATACTATACATTCCTGGCGTGACAGGCTCTCTCTCCAATGCTCTTGTATGCTCTTATGTGCACTTGATTTTGTTCCTTTCCCATGCATGCATGTCCCATGCGAGTGGCACATGCTCGATTTATCGCCAGTGAGTACAGATACCGCTAACCCCTAGTCACCCACCTTGACCGTCATCCAAGCTTCTTCGCACACCTAGGAGTTGGCAGCGTCACGGCTGCTCTGAGAGCTTGCACTCATCGTAGGCCGCGTCGTAGGCAGCGTGTCTCGGGGTCCCGACTGTCGCATCCGAGCGATAGCATACACGATGCCACTGACGAAGGCAATAAAAATGGCCGACACACTGCCGACGGTGACGGGAGCCGAAAAAAAGATCAGACCGCTGATGGCGATCGGCAGCTTGTTGAGCGCACCGACCATCGAGTAAGTTGTCGACGACGTGACACGGATGCACCAAGCCGAGCAATACGATATGAAGATTGCTGCCAATCCAGAGTACACCATACCCACGATCATTCGGTTGCGCGTCTCCTCTGGGAAGTTCTTGGAGAAGTTGACGCCGGACCAGTCTTCCATCACAAGCGAACAGACGATGAGCACGGGGATCGTAAGGAGGTTATTGTAGTACATGGCTAAGTAAACAGACAAGGTTAGTAAATCTGAATTCCACAGTCAAGGGGAAGCCAAGTGGGCGAGGGAAAACGAGGGGGGGAAACATACTATCCCAGTCCTTGAAGTTCATCTTCTTGATGACCTTGCGCATCCCCAGCACGTAGGCCGCACTGCAGAAGACGTTCATGCCCATCCAGGCGTAGCCAGCATTGAGCGTCGAGATAGCCGCCGACGAGTCGGTGGTACCGAAATCACCGGCAATGGCACTCTGGATATCGGCCCAGGCGGCAACCACGGAACTCAAAACCATCAGACCAAACGAGAGCAGAGCCACGGGCGTGACACTGCCGCCGAACCACAGTACCTCACCATATGCAATGACAATGATAGTCAGGTTCTTGAAAATGGTGTACACGGGAACGGAGAGGAACTGTAATGATTTGGTGCCGGTATAGATCATGCCAACGAGTAGGAGCGAGATGGGAAACCCTATAATATATCAGTTGTGAACCCACCACAGCTTGGGTCACGCCGATCGCCAGACTTACACTTCTTTGCCCTGTCAGGATCAAAGGGAGCCAGGACCTTGATCATGCCCATATGCTTGCAAGCCGTAATAGTAGCGATACACACGATAGCCTGTGCGGGTCACGATGGTGAGCACGATGCCTATCAGCCGACGTATGCAAGGCATGGGCTTACCTGAACGGCCAGATAGAAAAAGTTGAGGTTCCAGAAAGAGCCCGAGACGACGTACTTGTTGACGACGGTCATGCTGATCGAGGACAAGCAGTACGCAGTGATGGACACGGGTGCACTGTTATCGAGCGACGACAACCCTGGGCTGCCACCAATAGGGTGACGTTTCCTCGTAGTCGGGGAGGGGGCCAGGAAAGGGTCCTTTTCCTTGCCAAAGGCATTCTCGCCTATGCGGACTACGAAGTCCTCGTTCTTCTTGTCCGTCATCGTTGCGGGTGTGTTGAGCGGGAAGCAATCGTTCAGTTAGGGGAAACCGGAGGTAGTGGGCGGGATACGGAGGCAGCAGCGCAAAGTAGGGGCGTTCAGCGAGGCAGCTTTGTTGAGCACCGTGTTATGCCGTGGGTTCGCGGTGGATCAGATAGGAGCCGCGTCGAAATGCTCCTTGGATCTTGGTTTCTGGTAATAGTCGAGACCTTGACCCCTTCCTCTGAGCAAACTCGTCAAAAGTTCCAAGGGCTGGGAGTTGTGGCTAGGTTAGTGAGATGAGGGAGACGTGGAGGAAACACAGGGGGTTCCGCTTAGTCATGACTGCTTGGGGCTTTTGTTTTTTTGGGCCGGCAGGTCCGCGTAAGTAAGTGACGCCATCACATGGAGGCCCGGTGACGGGAGTGACGGTCCAGAGTAGGTACCTCGCCGTATTTCGGCATGGCAGGCGCCGAACCCCCTGAACCCCCCTAGCCCCCCCCCCCAAAAAAAAATCTCCTCTAAAGTCACATTCCACCGCACCGGCATGAGGGTGCAGGAAACGAACACGGACGAAACCTCCAGGCTCTGTCGCAACCCCAAGATCACACTGACGCGGCACAGGCGAACGGTAACTGCCAAACCAGGCCTGTTTTCTTTGCTGGGAGTCGTAGCACACGTACATGTACGGTACTGAAGATACCAGGGCGGCAAACTGAGGCAGGCTGAGGCGAAGCGATCTGAGGTAGGATGAGATGCGGCAGAGATCCAAGACCGAATTTGGCTGCTGGAGTTGTGATGGAGCACATTCCCTCTGGGCTGCGTCGGTGTTGGGCTTGTGGCTGAGCATCTACGGTACTGGCTCTGCTGCACCGTCAACCGCGTCCTCGCCGCCCTCTTTGTCGTCTTCTGGTGCTGCCGGGAAATTGAGGTGTTTCCAATCCTCTAGCTCCTCTGTTACCGACCTCATGCGGTCCCGGATGCTCTCGATAGCGTAACTGCCCAACAGCAATCGCAACGGCGGATACGAACAGTGAGCCAGCTGCCAGATTAGCTCCGCACACTTGACAGCGCTCGTCGGCTGCCGGTCGCCAAGCCATTGTACCATCCGTTTTGCGTGGAGAGCCGGCGACGTCGCATGCCCGTATGCCTCGCTCGCTGGTTTGATAAGGAAGTGACCCCATGTCGGCAATGGGTTGCTGGGTGTCTCGGGCTCATCACGCCGGACATGCCCTGGTTCAATGAGGGTTGCCTTGATGTTGAACGCATCCGTTTCGTAGAGCATTGCCTCAATGAGGCCCTCGACAGCGTACTTGGTAGCACAATACGGCCCAAGGCCTGGGACCCCCAATGCCCCAGACGTCGAGCTGAGGATGAGGTACCGGCCCCCGTTCTGTCTCCGAAAGTAAGGGAGCGTCGCATGGATGATGTGGACGGTGCCCATGAAGTTAGTTTCAAACTGATTACGCAGGTCATGCTCGTCCTGGTCCTCGCAGGCACCGATGACGCCGTAGCCCGAGCAGTTGGCGACCACGTCGATGCGACCAAAGTGGGTGAGCGTGCGTTCCACAGCACTGCAGACCGAGTCGCGAGAGCGCACATCGCACAGGGCCCCGAGACAGTTTTCATGGATTCCCGTCATCTGCTCCGGTGTCGTCTCAAGTGTACGGCCAACCGACGTGACCAGGTCGCCGCGAGACAAAGCACACTTGACGAGGGAGCGGCCCATGTGGCCGGTACCTCCAAATACCTGAGCGAGTGGTGAGTAAAGAGCGAAGTAAAGGATACGTGCAAGTTAACATACTATCCAGACCAGCTGTTTCGAGGAAGTGCCGCCAAGCGGCGGGTCGCAGCTCGCAGGCAGCTGAGGCCGCAGCTTTCCCGACCCATCGGTCGCGTCGGAGGCTTCAGTACGTGTGTCCATTTTTCCCTCAGAAGCCCGATCAGTGTCGGTCGGGGATGGGAAAAGGTTGGCCTCCTCGTTGTTGTGTTGTGGTAAGGCGGTGACAACGTTGGGATGAAGAATAAGAGACGGAGTTTGAGGTGGTGGAAGTCTCGTCCACCAATTCTTACCGGGCATGTACGTCGGAAAAGGTACCTCTGTTTTTGGCGGGGGCCGCCGGGGCGAAGAGATGTACACGTCCGGCGTCAATACCCATGCCACGCTAATGAGTCTGTCATTATTATAGATACCTAGTAGTAAGTAGTAACACATCGTCCGCTTCAAACATTGCTTGGCTGTGCCGTCACTTGGTACATACCGTTAGACGGCAAAAATGTCCGCACACTGTCTAGGAACTCATGGAATGGCAGCTAGCTTCCCATAAGCGCCCATTGCTGATGGCAGGCTTAGAGAGTCGAATCCGATCTTCGGCACCGGCCTGCACGGAGCTCCCGGACCCGAGTTTCGGTCCCACGGCACGGGCCCCGATATCGAGCTGCCGGGGAAGGGGACACCGACGTGCATTACGGGTATTCTTTCTGGAGGCCTGGTCCTCTCTCTAAGTGCAGCGAGGAGTTTCAATGGCTGGCAGTAATAGAAGCCGACCCTGGCTGATGCTGTGATACTAAGATGTTGACCATCTCCAACTTGTGCCTACACCAAGAGATGTAAATGCCTTGGCGAAAAGCTGCCCTCGAGATGGGCTAGACTACATACCGGAGTGGCGCCTAAATGAGTACCAGCTACTCCATTATTGTCTGCCTATATGCACATAGGTAAACGGGGTGCCGGCTTAATTCAACAAGGAGTGTTGAAGTTGTTGGGCTTCGTGATTATTCTGCTTGATACTCAGGTCCCCACATCCACGCTGACAACCCATTGGATGGTCCGGATTACTGACTGTGACGAAATAACTAGCCTGTGCGTTACAACGCCTCCCATTCATATCCCCGCCATTTTGAGCTATGTATCTCTATCTCATTCTTATCCGAACTGTCATATCGTTGACCATGCTGTACTGACAACGACGAAGGCTTTCCTACGCCACCCCACATGGCGTCAAAAAGTCACCAAATCACGTCAACGGTGCACAACTTAATTATCCCCTCTTTTGGTATCTATCTACTGTAGTCCTCAAGGGAAGACTCCGCACTCATATACAAGCACACGATTTTAGACCAGGGTCGATAGAATATTGTGCCATATCGTCACATCTGCGGACTTCCTTTTTTTTTGTCATACGCTGCAGCTGGAAGACAGGCCGGACTGGCGATGCTACGTAGAATAAACATCCTAGTCCCACGTAGGTTCCTCTAATGGGCTAGAAATTCCTTCACGTACTCCTGTCGGTGTGTGTTCTGGTCGAGTTCGGGCTCGCGGTTCAGAGCAGTCCACTTGGGCTCGTCTTTGAACAGTCGCATGGCGTGAACAAACTAGTACGGGCATCGATTAGCATGGCACGAGTTGAGTCTCGCACTGATCTCGGAAATGCTTACGTTGTCCTCATCGGTAGTAAAGCGGTGGTAGATGCCGGCCGGCAGGATGAGTAAGTCGTCCTTGTCAAGCTGAACGCGCACCCATTGGTCGTCCTTACTACGGACGTCGAAGTAGCCACGACCGTCGCGAATGTACCGGATCTCTTCATCCTCATGCAGATGCTCCTTAAAGAACATCTTGACCTTTTCCTCATACACGTCGCCCATCGTCTTCGGGGAGACCTTGATCTCATCCCGGTTCCTGTATCCACGCTTCTCGGCCAGGTCGTCGACGCTCTGGAGCTCAGGAAGGTGATAGTAGCAGACGCCCAGCGCGAAGAGAGCGTCGGCATCCACCCCCCGACCAGAATCGTGAGGGAGGCGTTGGTCACCCTATGAATGCTTGTTAACCGGAAGATTTAACATTGGGATAGTTGAGGAGGATTTCACGGACAGGGATATTGTCGTAGTAGTAGGCCTTCATTTTGTAGAGGAATAATTTTGGAGCGGATGTCGCAAGCAATCGAGTGTGTTCTTCTGTCAAGAGCGACGCATAAAGAAGGAACTTGTTGGGTCGGGATGGAGGGGCGGCGAAGGCCAGAATTATAAACTTGCATCCAATTCATGGTGGCGGGGTAAGCTCGCCATGGTTGCATGGTGCAGTGTGCATACTGCATGGTCAGCGAGCCGACGTCAGTGCGTCAGTGCACCAGGTGCCCCAGTGCATCAGCACTAACTGCCGGGGGTGTATTGCTACGGGCTCGTGGCTCTGAGGTGACGTGCTGACATCACCACATTGGGCTGTTATGATAGCGGTATAATCTAGATTAGGCATATGAAGGGTTCCCTCCTTGACCGGCATCTGTTTTCCGTACGACATCTCCCCTGTCGAGGTGTCTAGATATGACAGATAAGGCGTGTAAATGATGAATTTGCGTCACTTTGGTAATTCATGGGGACACACCCCCGACCATCGATACATGTGTCATCGGCCCGTACTGGATATCTCCACTTGCGCGGACACAGAGACAAGACAGGAAATATGCATAGAAAGATAAATGAGTGAGCCAAATGAAAGCAATGAACAAGAATAAAGATGAACGACTGTAGTCGTGGTTTTCCCTAACGCCGCCGTAAGCCCAATCCCAATTAGACAATCCCGTGTCTTATGCTCTACCAAAACGCCAAGCCCGAATGCCGAACCAAGTAGGTACTCAAAGAGACTTAATGACAACCTAATTGCCGTCATCAAAGCTGAGTTGAGGCACATCTCTGCTGTGTCTAGGTTCTCACCTGAACCCCCAGATTCACTACAGATCGTGAGGCCCAACATCCCTCGCTCCAGCAACCATGATATCGTTGTTGATGGCATCGGCCGAGTCGTCCTGCACACGCGTCTCAAACAGGCGCCTCCACCAGCCGGGAGGATCCAGGGGCCGAGAACCGTTGTGCAGAGGTGGGTATACATCGGTGAAGAAGTACCAGACGTGCCCGATGACAACACCCATCATCTCGTCTTTCGGGATGGTCCCATGCAAGACGAGGCTGAAGCCCATCAGAACCCACGGGAGATAAGGAGCGGTGAAGACCAGCAGGCCCAGGAAGCTGAGTCTGGTATCGGGGTTTCGACGGGACCAGATGTAGACGAGAGTGGATGAGAGGGGATGGCCGAGGAAGGGCATGGAGACGAGGGGCGACAAGGCGATCAGGCTGGCCATAGCGTAGACGAGAAGCCATGAGAAATGCGCCGGGGAGCGACCGGAGGACTCCTCGAGGAGTCGGGCGTATCGTTGAAGAAAATAGACATGGAAAAGGAGGTCGAGGGAGAAGGGGCCGAAATAGAGGAAGGTGGTCAGGAGCCGCCAGTACTGTAAACACAGAATGGTAAGCGGGGCGTTGCAAGTCGGAGGGAAAGACGAGGCAATGCGGGGCAGCGCCGTATGCTTACGACGCGCAAGATGGAAGAGGGGATCGGAGAAGACCAAGGACGGGAAGGAATGAGAGGACGGGGGGAGTGAAGTGGAGAGAGGCATAGAGGGAGAGTAGGGTCTAACCTGCGATTTCGCAAAGACGGCGCGGAAGCTGTAGAAGAGTTGGAAGGGCGTCACCATCTGGCATTGCACCAAGGCGCTCGTCAGGACGGTTGCCGTTGTCCACCATCGAGTACACGTGGGCATTTCCCAGAACCAAGTCTCGAGCGGCAGACGGCCTCCATCCATAACTTGATCCATTGTGGGAGGTGATGCGGGTGGGATGGAGTCGATTCGGGGGTTTCGGAGGGAGGAAGCGAGACGGAGGAGACGGGACAGGGCGAGGAGAGGAGTTGAAGCCAGGTAACAATATAGTAGTACAATGCGCACCGATGGAAACGTCAGGCTTGACGGGATGGGGTAGCCTGAAGACTCAGGTACTGGCTGAGTTGTATGAATACTTTGAGTCCTTTGGGCAAGACGGGATATCGAATGGAGCAAATCAGCCAGCAAGTAGTGCACAGCCAGTGCGATTGTGAGGTGGCCTTTCAGCGGAGGCGCTGACGTTTGCTGTTTGGAGGCGGTGGCTGCTGTTACGGCATCACAGTGCCTCCACTTTCCCCGAATGACCCTGGCACGTGGTCACCGCGCTTGGTACCTAGCTACTCCTAGTACCTTAGAGGACAAAGCACATCGTGTCAGAGCCATGGGGCAGGTACTTACGCAGCATGACGGGAAGTACGGAGTACAGGGGCATGGAGAAATGTGGCTAACAGTTGTCTTCCAGTAAACTGTGGCTGACTGCCTCCTGATAGGTACTTAGACCACCAACCCTTGTCGCAGGTAAATTGCTACCTAGTAGCAAGGGCCGGTGGGGCCGGTGGCTGGTGTTAGTGTGGTGGCCCATGAGCATGGAAATCAATCAACGCGAAAGTCGCGGGGCTGGGGATGCGAAAGCGCGTGTCTTCTTTAATTGATTCCCACTTGCGCCGGCCCATGGCTCTCGGCTCTTCAGCACCTCCATTCTCACACACCACCGACTCTCTTTCTCTGCGCATCGCCAAGCCTCAAGAGTTCTTTCTCTTCATCGTCACTCTTTTCTCCTTCCTCTCCAAGCTCTCGTGCAAGTCCGCCATGGCACGGAAATCCGGCGCGTCTCGCAAGTCGCGGGCCAGCGACGTTCAAGGTACGTCTCTTTCTCCAACCAGCCGCTGCAGCATCTCGCACCCGCGCCCGCAAACTTGCGACAAAGACAAAGACTTACCCGTGCCCACAGCTGGTGATCCCGTTCCTGTACGCGCAAAGCGAAGATACCGTCCCGGCACAGTTGCCCTCCGAGAAATCCGCCTTTACCAAGGCCACACAAAGCTGTTGCTACTCAAACTCCCATTTGCACGTCTCGTGAGTTGCACCCCGCCGAGGTCTTAGGCGCCACGCTGAGTACACGGTAGACTAACGCCTGCAATAGGTCCGCGAAATCGCCTTGACCGTTCGTCCCAAGGGTGAGGGAATGAGATGGCAAAGCCAGGCCATCCAGGCTTTGCAAGAAGCCGCCGAAGCCTTCATGGTTCACCTGTTTGAAGACACCAATCTCTGCGCCATTCACGCCAAGAGAGTTACCATCATGCAAAAGGACATTCAACTAGCGAGGCGGATACGCGGTGTTTGGGGAGGGCTTGGTTGATGACGAAGGCGCTGTGTTTAATGCGAAAAAGGGACTGGGATGGGCATTTCGGATGGTACTTCGATTGGCAAAGTCGATTGGCGTTGGGTGTCTGTAAGGCTATATACCTACGGGTGCAGCTTGTTGTGTGGGTTACTAAGGTACTGTTTACGAGGGGCTACTTACTATTAGCCCCAATACGATGAACAAACGAGGGGGTTCTTTCCACGTATAATACAAAGAAAACGCTACGATTCTCGGTACTCGATGATGCCCTGCTATGGGCAGCGCATCGTGAACTGACAGCAAAAAGAGGCGCAAACCGCTAACACGACATGAATTCATAGTTTCCTATTAGAAAAGAATCTTAACATAATGAATGTAGGTTGGCATCTACAAGTATCTATTTGACTACCTACCTACTCTGTTACAATGCTTACTGAACCATGCATGCCATGCATCTTGTCTTCAGTACTAGATTCCACGCGTCGACAGAATTGCCAAAAGCATCCGTGTGGACCAATTCCTTCCGTTCATTGGCTGTGAGGCTGGCGTCGGCTTGCTGCCGGCCCCTGACGTAATACATATCCTTCTTGCAGCTCCCCGCGTCAACTCTTCGGACTCACCACTCCCTGTTCGTCAACCCATTCCTTCAGAAATCGCCCAATTGAGCCAGTAGAAAATCCCGAGACACCGTCAAACAGCGATGAATCGAATGTTTAGTTCCCGCACTGCCTTCCGAGCCGCTGCCGCCAGCATTGGTCCTGCTGCGTGCGCCGGCAGCTTCCTGGTCAACCGCCGGGCTATTCGATGCGACGCTCCAACCTTGGCCGCCTCCTCGCCGCCGAGACGGCGCCGTCCGTCCGCTTTGGATGTGTCCCCCGAGACTGTTAGCCAGATTTCCAGCGGTAGTGTTGCTGGTGCGTCACTGTCTTCCCTACCGTTTCCCTTACAGCTACATCGAACGTTGACTGACTCTGCTTGTGTTTCTGTAGGTTTCGCAACTGGTCTAGTCGTGGCCCTCTTCTCCCGCACCCTCGCCCTTTTTAGTGGCTTGTTTGCTGTTTCTCTTCATGTAAGCCCCCCTCCCCTTGTTCCACATGAGTATGTACCATGCTTGAGAAAATTTAGTATACAAAACTGATTTGCTGTAGATTGCGGCGCGTTATGGATGGGATGTGACTCGCATTTTAGGCGTCCGGAAGCTTCTGGAGGGCAGCGCTCTGTGGGAAAAGACCAAGGGGAAGCCGTGGCTCACGACTTCTTTTCTTGTGACTTTTATTTTGGCCGCGTTTGTACACCTATAGGGTTTGCTCACATTCCTTCTTCTATATCACTATAAGTCCACTTATATGGGTGTGAAGTAGCTGTGCGAGTTATCAATGATAGTCCAAGTCAAGCCGTTCCGTGTATTATAGGGGTGTCATATTTGAAGGTAAATAGTAAACATGCCACCCATCACAAATCAACGGACCCCCGTGTTCGCATGTTCTCTCCTCGTTGACTTGAACCTTTGCCGTCTCAATTAGAATGTCACACGGTCCATCCTGTCAGTTCCCATCACTCAATAGGCTCCGTCTCCCGCTTGAGCCAAGCCATCGTCACCGCGTCCTCCTCGAAATAGCCTCGAGTCTTCTCCAGGACCTCGACATGATACGAGTTAAGCCAGGCCTTCTCAGTCTCGGTGAGCAGGTCCACATCAAGCAGGTTGCGGCAGTACGGGACCATCGTGACATGTTCGAATCCAAGGAATGGCTTGTCTCCGAAAGAATGCTTAGTCTTCACCTCCTTGACAATGATGACGTTTTCGATCCGGATGCCGAACTTTCCATCTTCGTAGAAACCAGGCTCGTTGGATATCACGTTTCCTGGGGCGAGTGCAACCTCAGCAAACTGGACTCGCGTGCCAATCCCAATTGGACCCTCGTGAACGTTCAAGAACGATCCGATGCCGTGTCCAGTGCCATGCCTGTAGTCGAGTCCATTCTTCTGTTTCTTGAATTAGTAGTGGCATTCTTCAAGCTCTTCGGCATGCTTACCCATAGGTGTTGTCTAGCCAAAGAGTCAAGTGCGAACCCGGTCGTTCCCTTAGGAAAGACAGCCAGATCTAAACCAATATGACCCTTCAGAACAAGGGTATAGGCCTCCTTCTCGACGTCGGTAGGGGTTCCAAAGTGCAGCGTACGGGTGGTATCCGTGGTCCCGTCACGATATTGGGCCCCGGAATCACAAAGATAAATAGCATTGGGGTCAATGGTGGCGCAGTTTCCTCTTTCTGGGCCGTAGTGAATGATTGCAGCACTATGGACGATTCAATATCAGTATAAACCCTTGGCTGAGAATGTACCCAGCTGCCCGCAAGGGAGTTTACTGTAGAGGCAGTTGGCGCCGAGCCGCGAAGGGTTGAAACGTACTTTGCACCAGTGGAAGAGATGGTTGGGAAGGAAAGGCCGACAAAGTCGGCTTTAACGGAACGCAACTTCTCAAGCTCGTCGGCAGCCTCAACTTCATCCAGCTTGCTCTTCTTCACCACGAGTTGTTGCTCAAGCCAAGCGAAATATTGTATCAAGGCGGCACCATCCCTCACGTGGCAGGATCGCATTCCATTGATCTCAGCCTCCGTCTTGATGGCTTTGGTATCGCCAATGGGGCTCCTAACTTCATCAACCATCGAGTCCCCCCCAAGGGCAGTCTTGAGGGCCCACGAGCCTTTGGTAGAGATGAGAAAACTCCCGGTTGCAAAACCGCCCTCAGACCTACGCTGCTTGCTAACAGCCGCATGTAGCTCTCTTGAATCATCCAGGATGGCGGTGTACGGCTTGATGTTGACCTTGTTGGTGGCTAGGTGGGAGCGACAGTTCTCATCTATCTTGGAGGAGTCAATGTAGAGGGTAGCGGAAGTAGGCGTGACGATGGCGTAGGAGAAGAATACTGGGTTGAAGGGAATGTCGTTTCCTCGCAGGTTAAAAAGCCAAGCAATCTCATCAAGCATTGAGACAACAAAGCCAGGAGAGTGCTTTTTCTCGAGCTCTTGACGAAGCTTAGTGAGCTTGTTCTGAACTGATTCTCCAGCGAGCCTGTCGGGCTGGATAGAGACGAGCTCGCGGGGTCGAGCTGGCCGTTCTGCCGCCCAGACCAGATCGACCAAGTTCTCTTCAACGGGTAACAATTCCGCGCCACCAGACTTGTGAATCTTGTCAGCTAAGTTCTTAGCCGTAGACCCAGAGATGAGCGACGGGTCCACGGCAACGTTCTTACCACCGGAAGACTGCTCAGCGGACCATTCTTGCCAGGTAGGGACATCTTGGAGACCCTGCTTGAGCAAGGTCCAGTTGTTGTCTAGCTGGGATGCGGCCTGGTTGAAGTAGCGGCCATCAGTGGCAAGAGCGGCGGATTGCAGGGTGATAACGGCGCATCCTGCGGAGCCAGTAAACCCAGAAATGAACTCGCGCCTGGCATCGCAGTCTGCTATATACTCAGACGAGTGGCTATCCTCGGAAGGGATTACTGCACGGAGAAAACATAGGGTCAGTGATGTGAGATGTCACGGGGCCGAAAGGAAACGGAAGCCAGAGGAGAAAGACAGTGATGCTTGTCGGGGCTCACTGTAGATTTGGACGTTACGGTCCCTCATCAAGCCCCTCAGGTGAGAGAGCCTGGAAGTGGTATCAACCTTGTCCATGGTTGCAGGTGAGAAGAGTTGGCGTGTAGGAACCGCTGATATGGAAGGCAACGGCCTGGGTGTTGCCAGACGGAGGAGTCTTGCTGTAGTCTGGAGGAGCATGGACTCTCAAAAAGACGCGGTACAAACACCGAAAAGGAGCCTACGATACCCGACCTCGGAGTACGTATGGCTGAATAGACGCTGTGGAGAGGCCGGGGTTTATTACCTCCCAGAGGTGGAGTGATTGACAAGGTGCTGCGTCCTAGGAGGAAGAGTCAGGAGAAGTTCGTGTCACTAAGCCAGAAGGCAAATGAATGGGCGACTTGAAAGATTAAAGACGGCCAACTCCTCTGTAGAGGTGAGAGGTGCGAGGAGAGAGTGGCGAGGCGACGAAGAGAGTGATGTTGCAACAGTGTTGGGTGCTGGGCGGGGAATGCCAGCTCCAGGTCATAGCTTCCGCAAGACAAGACACAAAGAAAGTGGGGAGACGGGAGGCGGGCGACGGAGTGATGATGGAAGATGCGCACTCACCTAACCGGAGAAGAAGCAATTAATCGCGACAATACAGAATTGGACAAGTATCCAGAGATAGGTAGCAGGCGATGACGAGGGATGCTTTTGGGCGCCTGGGTTAGGGTAAGTTGGGCAGATGAGTCGAGCGTGGAATTGAACACCACGAGACCTCACGCGGGCAATGTGCGAGGCAGTGACGACAGAGAGGGCCTGCCGACGCTGGCCGGCGGATATTTGGAATGGCCGCAGCGCCGAGCAATCTCTCCACCTCCGAAGCAGTCCTTCCTCTTCCACACGCCATGGAGCGAGTGGAGGTCAGTAAGTTATTAGTCGCCTAGATTGGTGAGTTTCTAGCGGGACCTCGCCCACAGACGTAGTACTGCCTGTGATTTAGGTAGTAAGGTATGCGGGCTGCAGAGTGCCAATTAGGTGGTGAATGCGTCTCAGATAAAAGGTACAGTGGTATAACCAAGGAATGACATGCCTATATGGGGCTTATACGAGGCGAAGGTGCGGATTGCCGGTGTATTAAGATGTATTTCTCACCCAATTCCGAGTAATTCTCATTAGTCTCCAGGTACCCTGCACCCCCACCTCCGCCAGTTTATAAACGTGAATATGTGCTTCGCAACTCGTCGTAACCCGAACGACCTCGCGGTAGCAGTAGTTCGCCGCGAATGGAGGACCTCCATCTGAGGACCTCAGCACCAAAGTCTGAGCAGCGTAGAGTAAATTAGAAACGTTTTTTGTCATTTTATTCTCCGTCTCTTTCACGTCAATATTCAAGCTTGTTCTGCCGGTTGCACTACAAGGCTGCTTTGGCCCATTCACACAGCCCACTAACTGCACCAAGCGAAGAGTGAAGGAGCTCTCTTCTCCCGCCCCCAGCTCAATCTGTATCTTCTCCCTCCCTCTATTCGCGGCCATCACACCCGCCCGCCCAACAACGAAAACATTTGAGGATTCATGCTGAGTCACCAAAGGCAAACGAGAAGCCTACCCCGAGACCACGGATTCCCTCAACTGCAGTCTTTGCATGCGTCTGGACCATCATCTGGATCATCGTGACTACGAAACCCCAGTACCAAACGGCGCATACCTCGTTGCATCTCTTGTCTTAGTGTACCTACCTTGTGTCTCTTGCGGAAGCAGCTGGACGGCTGACCATCCTAAATACCGGACACTTCCTAAGCACCGAGACCCTCGGGAAGCAGAGACGTTAAGTCCTTGCTTAGGCGCAAGGCTCTGGCATATCCCGCAACGGACAACGCAAGCGGAGGTCAGGCTAGGGACGTTGACACCGCATCTGAGGTATGGGAGGAGCCTCTACTGAAAAGTAGCCGCTGTAATGCCTAGAGTTTGCTAAGACTTTGCTCCAGTCCTTCTCCCAGCTTTCTGACCGTCTCAGTTGCTGCGTCACCCTCCTGCTGGAATCGCCCCAGCCCTGACGTGCTTTAGGGACACTGCATCACTCACATGAGAAAGTAGACGCGAGTATCCCAAAAACCAAAATGGACGAACTATCCATTCCTACCTTACCAGAGGTTGAAGCTGTCAGTCATCCGATCCGGGGTTCTTGAGGGTCTCCCACCATCCCTAAGCAGCTTTAAATGGGAGTAAACTAACATGCTTCAAGCTCATCATTTCCCTCTATCAGCCAAACTCTCCAGCAGTAATTTCTCAGATGCAGTCGGCTCTATCCCGACTCCAGAGCTCCCCACAAGCTTGGCCCATGGCTCGTGACTTACTCGGTCGACCGGACGACAAAGTGAAGTTCTTTGGTGCCCTTACCATTATCATCAAGCTCAACAACGAGAGGTAGTCCTGCCTGCATCCGTGCATACTGTATCTAGAAGTCCGATATCTCTAATCACACCTCCATTTTAGTTCTTCCCTCTCGGACGAAGATGCAAACGAGCTGCTGCTGCGATTGATTGGCTGGTATTTGGACTCGTTAGGTCAAGGCAATGGCCAACTCGTTGTCAGAAAGCTCTCCTCCGCCTTGGCAACCTTCTTCCTGCACTTTTATCGTCTGTGGCCGTCATTCGTTCGACATCTCTGTCTTTGTCTGGTGTCTGGCCAGCCATGCAGCACCGCCAGTTTGGAAGATGCCCCCGACTCGGCTGCCATCATCGAGCGCCTTAGCCCACCTCAGGTTCAAGCAGTTTTCTGGGTCTTGAGCAATGTCTTAGAGGACATTGCCAAGTTCGACTTGAATTCTGCGAACAAGTTGGTTTTCCAAGGAACCGGGTCATATTAATTGCTGACCTTTTGTACAAGCATGGGCCTTTATGATGCTATTCTGGAGAACATGCCGGACGCTGTCAATCTGATGACCCGCGGCATGTCCCCTCGGCTGACTTCCCAAGCAGCGCATGAAGACTCCATCAAGTGCCTACAGGTGACTTAACGTCCTTACTTCCCTTCAAGTACCCTGGAAATTGACCCGATCTAGTCTTGGGTTTGGTTCGCACAGCGGGCATCATCTCGGGATACCAGGCTTGTGCAACCTATAGGACCACTTGTCACGGCAGTCATTGGATCATTGACTATAGATGAACTTTATGATGCTTCTGTAGAGCTCATGGTGGATTTACTTTCCAACTGTTCCATATTCCTCACGAGCTCTCACGTCCAACATCTGGGTCAACTTTTTGATACCCCTTGGTTTCAGAACCGCTACCAAACTCTGGTGCAAGGAGACTTTGACTTTGATTCAACCCGGTTTGGCCAGCTTCTTCTGGCATTTGGCGATGCCAAGGTGGAGAAATTGATGCAGGTCAGTGATGATCGAAGCCGGAACTTGCTGTCGAATCTCGGTGGGCTACTTGCTGCCCAGGGTTATCCGGTCGCAGAGGACAAGATCTTTGTACCAGCCTTGGAGTTCTGGTCGACCTTCGCGGAGACTATGACGGACGCTATGTACTCAGATGAGGGCGCGGCTACTACTTGGGTACCCCAAGCCTTATCATACATCCTTCAGGCGGTGTCCAACGCATGGCAAAAGGTAATATTTCCACCGCCGGAGGAATTCGCATCCTGGGATTCCAGCGAGCGCATTGGCTTTCATGACGCCCGAAAGGACGTCATTGATCTTCTCCAATCTGTGTATTCCTTGGCAGGGCCGCAGCTCGTCGTGACCTTTGCGGACCTTACGCTCAAGGCCCTTTCTACTTCGTCTTGGTTGCAACTCGAGGCTGCTGCATTCTGCCTCGGTGGGCTCGCGGACTGCGTTGGAGAGGACGCTCGATGTGATGAAGCCCTGGCATCTGTCTTTACATCTACGCTATTCTCTGTGCTCCGCCCTGGCGAGCGAGCCATTCCTGCCCGGGTGCGACAGACGTGTGTCGCACTCATCGAGCACTATACCGAGTACTTCGAGCGCAATCTTTCTCACCTTCCGCCAGCACTCAACCTACTTTTCGTTGTCGTCGGGGAACACCCTCTAACTTCTGCTGCTGCAAAGTCTATCCTCAGGCTTTGTTCGTCTTGCCGAAGTCACCTACACCCAGAGGTGGATGCTTTTCTCGATGAGTACCAGCAACTCATAGCCGGAGAGCGAGTAGACTGTGGGGCCAGCGAGAAGATTCTCTGCGGCATCGCATCAGTGATCCAAGCTATCCCGGACTCATCCCAGAGGTATTCAGCATTCGCCAGACTCCTAAGCTTCATTGAGACAGACGTACAGCGATCTATGGAGTTGCTACAGTCTTCCCAGTCCACCTCCATTCCGTGTTTTGTGGCTCCAGTTTGCTCCTATACGGCCTCCGACGAAAACCCTGCGCTACATACTGCATTGAAGGCACTCAGATGTCTAGCCAGCACAGGCAGAGGTCTCCAGGCTCCGATTGAAGCACCAGTTGACTTGGAGGGCGAGTCCGCAAGCGCAAGAACCTCTAACCCGCAGCTGTCTCAGCTCCAAGAGGCCATCATATCCATCATCGTCCGATTGCAACATGAATTCAGTATGAGCGGAGAGGTTGTTGAGATTGTTTGCAGTATACTCCGCAGCGGCTTCTCTGAAGTCGATCCCGGGCCCTTTGTCTTACCGCCCCAAGGCGTCATTCAATACCTTACCGCCCAGACACAGCGTACGCCAAGGGTTGGACTCCTGGTTAGCACGGCGTGTTCTTTTGTCAGCTCCCTGGAGCACGACGGGCTTCAAAGTCAGCATGGGATGCTCACCACCGTACTTCTCTGGGTCGTGGGCCTCCTCAAACAACTCACCCGTAAGTCCGGTTGTACAATCCAACAAAATTTGTCATCAGAAACACCTGTAACAAAGCAGTTCAATGCTAAATATTTGATCAGACCCAGAGGCCGACCCAGAACTGTCCCAGAACGGGATCGAGTTTGTTAGCCGTCTGATGTCTAAATGCCCTGCCATTCTTCTCCGATTAGAACCACAAGATGCTGCTGAGTTTTTCTTTCTTTTCACTCTTCAAGTATTGGACGGCAAAGAGCCGTTGCCGAAGGCCAGTGCAGCTGAATTCTGGGTAAGCTGAGTTTTGCTTATACTTAGGACGCTCTGTCTAACCAAGACGTGCAGGCCGTTTTTGTTAGTACTAAGTGTGACACAAGAGAGCTGGATGACGCAATCGCGCAAGCCATGAGCATGTTGGGGCCTCTGCTCTCTCAAAGCCTGGCAAGGAATATTGGCGGGAACGCTTCTCGAAGTGAGCTGGACAAACTTACCGAGCCTCTTAAGAAGCTCGTGATTCGATATTCCATGGCAAAGAGCTGGCTGGAGTCTGGCTTGTCACATTCGTCTTTTCCAAGCACAAGGGTCACGCCAGAGGAAAAGTCGGTCTTCCTCAAAAAGCTCATCAGGTATTATTTATTACCGTTTCGCTTCGAGTCGTATACGCTAACGCGGTATAGTCTTCGGGGAGCCAGGACGACAAACCAAGTCGTCAGAGAGTTTTGGTTATCAGCCCGGGGCTCAAACTTTGCATATGCATCGTGAATAAGAGCACGAGTGTATAAATATAGCTGAGAAGGACTTACGACTGCTCTGCTGGCTCCGTTTAGGAGGATAGAATGATGATGAACTATCTGTATACCCAAAAAGAAAAAGAAAAAAGGGGCAGGGCTTTACTGTTACAATATTATCTTGATAGATATATATATACACACAGTGGGAGGGACCTCGAACATGAGCGAGATGCTCTCAGCTCTCGTCAAGTTTACATAACGATTATCTGAGAAAGTACTAACCATCAGAGCCCAACACCAGTTCTGACCAGTTGCATGGTTTCTTCGGCACTTTGTCGTGCCTTTCGGGCACCTTCTGCCTCGATTTGGTCTAGGTGCGCGTCACCAGCCGCGAGCAACTCAAGGTAGCGTTCCCGAATACCATCCAATCCGGTGACAACGGAATCGGTAACCATTTCCTTGAGCAGCTTGGGGCTGATGTCCCTACACTCGTCGGCCAATTGTCCAGGGCTTCTTCCACCGGCGTCGAAAATCGACAGGATATCTAGAAGATTTGAGATGCCCGGCCGGTTGACAGCATCGTAGGAAACTCCGGGCATTGAATCAGTCAGTGCAGACCCTATTTTGGCTTTGATCTCTTTGGGGGAGTCTGTGATGAGGATGCGAGAGCGCTCCACCTTATGTGACTTTGACATTTTGGATGTTGGGTCGGTCAGAGACATGACACGGCGGACAGGGGCTTAAATCGGCTATTAGAATCAAGGAGACGAGACGGGGAATTCGAAGAACGTACGAATCAAGACGTCAGGCAGGACAAGGTGGGAACCATAGGCGTGATTAAAGTTAGTTGCGCACTCACGGGCAAACTCGATATGTTGCTGTTGGTCGTGACCAACGGGAACGTGTGTTGCCCTACTCTAAGTCAGCCGAGAAAAAATAGTCAGAGCTCTGCCCAGGACAAGAGTGAGTACCTGTGGATGAGAATATCGGCAGCCTGGAGGACTGGGTAGGAGAAGAGGCCAAGCTTGAGGCGAGAGGCAATGGTTCGGTCCTCGAAGGTTGAGCCTTCAGAGACGTTCAACTTACTCTGGGGCGGGGAATCAGATAGATGGAAGGGGAGGTATATGGCCTGAGAATATGTACCTTCCACTGAGTCATCCTGGAGAGATATCCCACAGACGCGGTGCAGCTGAGAATCCACATGAGCTCCGAGTGCGCCGGAACCTATAGGAAGTGTCGTGTGTTAGTGGGAATGTCAGATACTAACCCATCGAGTGTTTGACAGACGAACCGAGGATTGATGAAAGATGGTCGCGCGGTCCGGGTCAATGCCAATTGCCAAGAGGGCAGCCAGTGCCTCGCGCTTGCACCTTCGAAGCCGTTCGGATGGCTGCGGCATCGTGATGGCGTGAAGGTCGACGATGGAGTAGATGAGCTTGGTTTCCGGTGGCTCTTGGTGTTGCAGCTGCACCCACTGGCGCAGCGCCCCAATGTAGTTGCCCAAGTGCGGTACGCCTGTTGGTTGAATACCCGAGAAGATGACTCGCGGCCGCACAGCCTTGGCTTTTGCAGCGAGTTTTTGCATGGTAGCCCGTCAATTGGGGTGCGATTGGGAAGTGTTCCTGAGTTGAAAACTGTTTGAGCTTGTAAGTTAACCGCTGATGAGTCGCTGCAAGCAGCGAAAGTTGGCTTAAGTTCATATGCATCTAACGGGGGAGGGTGGGAAAGACTGCCCACCTGAGGTAGTTGACACCACTTCAAGTGTCTTGTGTCGTCTGTTTTGTGTCGCCAGGCCTTACTAGGAACATCGTTGGTTGCTTTACTCGTGATTACCATGCCGTCACATGTATGCAGCAGACGGTCTTATCATGGGTGCATTTTGTTCATTCCGAGGTTAATTCTACAAAAGTTCAAATCCTCTCTTCCAACCTAGTGTACACGCAATGATAGATACACCGTCCGCCACCCCGCCGGTGACACCTCCTTTTATCCCAGGGAGAGAGACGCTCCTCTTCGGGACATGGTTTACTCATATGGCCTTCTCGTATACTGCCTCTACACGTTGGTCGTGGGTGGCGCCCTCAGGCCAGCAGCCTCCCGGAATCGTCGCGTGTTGAGCAGCTCCTCCACCTTCTCAACGGTGCCAATCGTCTTGGTCTGGCCGAGGTGCGCCCACTTCGAGTCGATCTGGCCCTGCTCCTCCTCAGAAAGCGTGTCCATCTCTTTGCCAATGCCAAGTCCGCTGAATTCCCACATGTTAGCCTTCATGCCCACACCGTAGTACTGGTGCTTGCGCAGATACGCGAGCCATAGTTGCACCGTCTCTGGGTCCCCGTCGCGAATTTGAATAAGACGTCGCAGGGTTTTTCGCTCAAAGTTCTCCTGCGCCTTCTTGAAGATGAAATGACTCTTCGGGACGGTCCATCGCTCCGTGATTCGCGGCAACGGGATGGGGCCGTAGGCGGGCAGACCGAGATAGTAGGCGGCTCGTAGGGCGAAGTCAGAAAAGAACTCGAGAGGCTGAATGCTGTATGACCGGAGCTGGAGGTCGCATGACGGGATACCGTACTGAGCCTCACGCTTCAGCGGCTTCAGATGCAGCGCCTCGATCGATCGCGGGTAGCGGGGTGCTTGCTTGGCATCGGTCTTGGAGTCGGCGCCCTCGAGGTTGTTGGGGACTAGGTCGTGTGGTGATGCCCTGGAACTTGTTAGCCTGAGCAGGAGTGGACGAGGCAAACGTACAGAGTGGTTTGAGCCCGGCGGGCAATCCATTGTGCCTCGGCCTGCTACTGGCGGTCAGCACGGGGTTCAATCGGAGTCCGAGAGCGTTGGGGCGTACCGGAAGGCGCACCAGGGACCGGAAAGTTGGGCGCAGCATCCTGCATGTGCCTTTACATTGACGATGATGATGTTCAAATTTGCTCCCATGTCTCTGGGGTACGGAAAACGTGAAAATAGGCGCACGGACCAGGCCCAGACTAGACCAGGCCGCCGCTCGCCTGTACAAAGCGGACGATGTGAAAACAACAAAACAGTGGCCGCTGGTATCTAGGAAGGCATTTGAATGGTGTGAGAATTAGGAACAAAAAAAGCTTCTAGCAGACACAGACCCTCCTAATTATCTGGGTGGAAGAAAGCATGGGAAGTGTTGTTTTGGGAAAAAGCGGTTGACTCTTTTCAACCATGATTCGAATAGCCATCTAATGATCTGGCAAGTCTTCGGCATCTCTCATTAATTCACTGCGGTCCCGAAACAACATTCAGTTTACTACCTTCAGCGTGGCAGCACATCACTTCACATCATTATTCGACGAGCTCATGGCACATTGCCGTGAGATTGTAATAATCAACGTCTTTTGCGGCGCTGGGCCACTACTTTCTTATAGAACCCCTTCTTCCCGCTGGTCTTCTGCTTCTGAATACCCGCGTACTTGTTCGAGAACTTAGTCCCGTCGTATGAACTCATTACCTCCTCAAGCATGGTACCCTTCCTTTCTTTCCGGGTCATCCGGGCGCTGTAGAACTCGGTTGGGCCGGCGATGATCTCACCAACATGGGAGTACTCGGGCGCGCTCGCTCGGAGAGCCTTCTTCTGATGCTTGGGATCTAGAATGCCTCGCATGCGGAGGAGTTGCCAGTCTCGCTTGAACTGGGGCGTGAGGTTCGTCTTGGGAAGGTCGAACCACTTGGATCCTGCCGTGGCCTAGAGTCGGCTTGTTAGCCCAAAGTTCTCGAGCCAAATGGAGACGTCAAATGTCTTGTTTGCAAAACGGAAAGTCAGAGTAACTATGATATAAAACAAATCATGAAGTCATGGTCCTATGATCCAAAACGGATGCTTGTCCCATGTCAAAGGTGCCACGAGGGCTCAGTTCTCATCAGCCGGCAAAGAGGTTGGGGGGGCATATATGAGGAACATGCGAGTGAAAGACGGAAAAGGAAAGGGTCATCTTCTTCTCACCTTTGTTTGGGTTGCAAGTCCCGTCTGTGGTTGAGGGGGAGCTCTAACAAACAGCTCCGTCTTGCTGGTGTTGGCGCTGTTACCGCTGGCCTGCGACCGAACGACTGTCGAGACGTCGAGCTTCACCCCAGCGACCGCGGTAGCCGGGACAGTGACGGCGGAGGCAGCATCGTTTCTCAGACGCTGCTCCGCCTTGCGCAGTAGCTCATCAACCTGATCATCCAAGATGGTTGTCATGGTCTGCTGTAGACAGAGAGAAAAACCAACGGGACCAACGTTGATGCACCGAAGAAAAGGTAGGAAGAAAAAAAAGACTGGGTGGGGCCGTACCCCAAGGCCACAAGGCCTCCAAAATTTTAGCCACAGCTGAGCCACTCCAGGACCTACTTAGTTGCTCACCTTGACGGGAGATCGCGCCGCCAACCAGCCCGCTTACGGCATAATACAGTACATATGTACTAGTCCGCCACCCAACCACCTAAGGTACCTAGGTACCTGGAGGACCCGCGACTAGGTACCTACTTACCTAGGTTGTGGCGGTGTGGCCCCGCCCTCCTCACAAGCTTGAGGCTCGAGCAGCCAGATGCCCAATCGTCATCGCCTTCCTGTCAACCTCTCATTGTTTACTCTTGTTCCCAAATCTCCATCAGCAACCATGGACCCGCAGAACTCCTCAGCTTCATCGCACCCTCAGCAAAACCGGCAGAGGCCGGTTTATGACTCAAGCCAAGGCGGTCATTATGGTAAGTTGCTCGCCTTGCCCGTTGTGCATCGCTGACTCTGAGACGCGCAGGCGCCTGTGCCGCAGTAGGTCGTCCTCATCCTGTCGCGATTCCGAACGATGCTCTAACGCTTGTATTATAGTTGGCTTCGCAAGGCTTCGCACCCTCCGAGCTCTATACCGGCCCTTGGGCCAATGTATGTTGCAAGTCCAGTGCAGTTGGAGTACGCGCTAGACACTAACCACATGATGTAGGCTCACCAAGGCCTTACCGGCCAGTACAAGGACATATTGACCACCTACTGGCAGCACACCATCAACCACCTTGAAAATGACACTCATGACTACAAGATTCACCAGCTTCCCCTTGCACGCATCAAGAAGGTCATGAAGGCCGACCCTGAAGTCAAGATGATCTCCGCCGAGGCGCCCATCCTTTTCGCCAAGGGCTGCGACATCTTCATCACTGAGCTGACCATGCGCGCCTGGATTCACGCGGAAGAGAACAAGCGCCGAACACTGCAGCGCTCCGATATCGCCTCTGCCCTCGCCAAGTCTGACATGTTCGACTTCCTCATCGACATTGTCCCTCGTGAGGAGGCTTCGTCGCACGCAAAGCGAACGACCGCCCAGCCTGCCGCCGCCCCTCAGGCCGCTCCCTCCGCCCCTGGCCAACCACAGCTACCCGGTCACGCCAACATGGCTCAGTCTGGGTCGCACCCGATGGGACCAGCTGACTACATGGGCGGCCACGCTCTAGCTCCCGACCAGGACTACCGCCAGAACCCCAACATGTACCCGGGACAAGTTGCCCCCGGCCCCTCAGCTCCGTATGGGCAGACACAGCCTCCCCCGTCCATGTACGGCGAGATGGAGGGCATGTACCCTTACTCGGCTATGCAGCCTCAGCAGGTATGTACTCACTGACGACTTAGACGCTATGGCTGAGGCCCTTCGTCACCCAGATCACTCACTGACTCATAGGGCCAGGCCCCAATGGCTTCCGAGGAGTTTGAGTAGTCTCGCCAACTCAACCCACGACTGGATTGCCTAAAGCATAGTCCGGATCTACTGGGTGTGCAAGTTTGGGCGACACTCGACGTGACGCAGGGATGGTGGAAAGGGCTTGGCGCAACGGACTTTAGGACTCATGCTTATTTTTGACATAGCTTGCCAGGTATAGCTCTGCCTGATGCAATCGCACAGTATACTTACGACACTCCTTCGGTACCGCTGTTGGATTTGCTGCCCTAGAACAGGTAGCTCCTGAATGAATTCCTTCATTTCCAATTTATTTCATCATGCCAAATCGTGAAGAGAAGTTAGCCAGCGGTGCGCTTCTAGCGGGACTCTGCGTAACGGGCGTCAATCTACACACGACGTCAGTACCGGTGCACTTCAAGCTCGATGTTAAAAGGACAGTACTTCTCCAGCAGTATGGGCCCGTTGAGGGCATCGACTCGTCCGTATTTCTTATTTCGTGAGGAGATATCGAAGAATTCGTCGTGGTTGTCAGATTGCAGGAGGTTTATGGTTTGTTGAAGCTCATCCAGGTTTTCCCGCAGCATTTGGCCGTTTTCGAGACTGTCGACAAACTCTGTGAGGTACTGCACATCTTGTGCCAGAGCTATAACGCCGTTGGGGTTGATGTGCTTGACCTCGGGTGACAATGGTAACGCCTTGGCATCTTGTCAGTACGATTTCTCCTCAGGCAATACCAGCATGGGGCGCAATATACGCACCAGAATCTTGTTTGCGGTATGGCTCAGGGCATCGAAGTAGATCAACTCCTTGATCTCTCGCGGCAAGCCCAGTAGTGTTGAGCCCATAATGTTGGACAGATACCGTGTGAGTGTCTGCATGTAGTTGCTTGGTTCACTCGTCACCGTGGGAGCCGTCCTAGACAGTCTTTGTCAACCGCATCGGTGAGGAAGACAGGGCTGTTATCTTACCAGTCGTATTCTGCCGTATCAACAAGGTCATCGATTTTCGAATTGACGAGCTCGAAGATTCGCTTCTCAGCTGTTTTCTTGTTGTTCCTGAAGTGTTCAGTTGCGCTCAATTTGAGAGGGCCGCCTGCCGAGGTAGATGACCGCGCGCGGATCAACAGCTGCTCTAATTCCTGGCAGGCTATCTCGAAGTGCTCAAGGTTGATGAGGATCTGCACTATTTGCCCCAGGTACTGAGAGCTCAAGCGCTCAACCAAGGACTTGCAGACCTTCTCTGTGAGCAACTCATCTAAGGACTAAACAATGTGAGTTATTTCATGGTCACCGTGATATAGCACTGGGCATTACCTTCTTGAGGGTTTCGTCGATGATATTGGGGTGTTGAAAGTGATCATCAGAGAAGAAGTAAAATTGATTGAGAAAGTTTCGAATGTCGATACAACAGAGTGGGTACATCTGGGAAAATGGGAGAACACAGGGGAAGCTGCCTCATCCATTAGTGCTCTTGCGATTGGACAAATTTTCTTCTTGTGGTGCCGTGGGACGTACGTAAGTTCTTCGGCTGGTTTCTCCTGGGTGAACCAGCTGACGTTTACCACCTTCTCGTATTCTTCTGGCGAGTTGATGGCCATAGGCATGTAGTCATCAGTCGACACAATCTATGCAACATGAATATGTCAGCCCTCTTCATAGAATCTGAGTGATGAGGACATACTTCTTGAAAGTCTTCGCTGAATCGCCGCTTGAGGAGTTCGGCATACTTGTCGAAGAGGGTGAGAAGAAAATTGTCGAGCATTGAGACTGTGTAGCCCCAGCCCTGTATAATTAATGAGCCATTTCTCTCTCAAAATACTTATCATGGAAGTCGAGTTCACGTCGATACCCATCCAAGAGTAGCAAGACTCACCTCCATGGTCTGGATGAACAAAGCAATAAATCCCTTGATCTTGAGCAGAACCTCGGCGTTGTTTACACTATTTAGTGCCTTGGAAGTCAAACTTATTGCAGCACTGCACATGGACTCCCAAAGCTCCTCGACCTAGAGGCAAAGAGCCTGGTCAGCGAGAAAAGGTCAGAACATCGATGGGAATGGTTGTCCTTACGTCGGCCGCAGAACGCAAATGGGGCACTCGACGCATAGTCGCCTTTTCGATGATGGAGAATCCAGCTATGCCCTCCAAGAGACTACTAAGAGACGCTTCGTCCTCTGCCGAGAGGTCAATGGAGCTAGGAAGAAGCAGATCCTTCTGCTGTCTTCTGGTGGCAGCATACTCTGAGCGAAACTTGTCTGTCTGGCCAAGAGCCTCGTGTATGTGAAGTGCCTCGAAGAGCGGCGAGAAGTCGACCTGGAGTTCTTCGTTGTCCAAAACGTCAAACTCTTCATTTTCATCGCTGACAAGCTCGATGGCCGAGTTCAGTTTGAAGTTGGCTAGGAAGGCGTCCTCCTCCACTCTCGTCCGTTGTCGCGACCTCCTGAGCTCGGTGTGATAAAAGGCTACTTCGCCGAGAAATTGGGAGGTTTCACGTATACGAAATAACCAGGTGTTGAGGTCCGTCATGGCAGCTTCGGATATAGCTTTTTGGGACGCAGGGATAGATTTTTGGATGACATCAGCCAAACGGTGCTGAGTGGCATATCGATTCTGGATTGTTGGAACGAGATATTCATTCTGGAGGTCTTCAAGAGATTTTAGGGCCGGATAGTACTTCTTGCGGCGAACCAGATCATGAGCGTTGTTGACGGCATGGAGAATCTTGAGGGAGTCCTTCAGGGCGTTTGTTGCGTCAGCAATGTTCTGGCGCACAGCCTTAGTATTAACAAGAGCGCCCTTTTGCTCCGCCAGCTTCTCAGTACTGGACTGGATGGACTGATTGAGTTTGAGGATCTCGGCAGTCAGGGTGACAGTGCCCTCGCGAACATGCTGGAGACGGTTGACGGAGTCAAGGAACTCCTCGTGTTTCGTAAGGCCGATGCGCTCAATGTCTGCTTCACGGTCTTCATAGTATCGACTGAGACACTGTGTCAGGGCTGGTGTTCGATTCGAGTGGGCAGCGTCTTTCAGTACTGGGATCAGCTGGTCAACGAAGTCGGAGTCGGTGGATGCGAGGATGACCTAGACACGACAGGATGAGCTACCGGAGACAAGCACGATCATACACGGTGGGGGCAAAACTCACGTTAGGCACCGCAGATGCGTAGTCATCCACAGCTGGTGGGCGTCGCGGCATGCCGGATACCTAAGGGCGCTTGATAACAGTAATGAAGCTGTTGAGGGTGGATGGATGGTGGCAGATCGCGTGTCGTCAGAGCCGGCCCAGCTCCTGCTAACATGCCTATGCCTCCCTAGGTAGCAGTAGGTTGCCAGACGCCATCAAGTTAGGTACCTCACGGCACGCTAAGTAGCTGGCGGGGTGCACGGTCCTCACCACAGCACCAGGCAGCACCGGATCACGGTGGGCTAGCACAGGGCGTCTACCGTACCAGGTTAGTAGCACAGCGCGTATGCCTAGCAGGTATGCCTGCCCTGTGCACTTGCCACGAGGTACCTAAACGTACGTTTACGAATACGGAAAGAGGTGTCTGCCTGCTCACCAACTTGTCTACTTACTTGGGGTCAGGACCCACCATTCCGCGCGGCCCCCTATTCTGCGCACTTTCTGCATAATATATAATTATAATTATTCGACTATTATAATAATATAATATCATTGAATAACTTCTAAATTAATTTAAACCTATATAATAAGTTTCTTCTATAATATTAAAGAGATTATAATTAAAGAAATTCTTAAAAAGAATATTAATAATAAATTAATTTATAATTCTATAAAGCTTTATAATATTAAAATATTATATATTTAAGGTTAAAAGAATAATATAAAAAGTAAGAAAATAATATATATTAAGAGTTAAAGATTATTATTAATTTTAGAGTATTTATTAATTAATTAAATTATAGAAAGAAAATTAATTAATTATACTTTTTTATAATTTAATATATATAAAGTAATATAGAAAATATTTAATCTTAATTATATTAATAATTTTATTAAGTATTATTAAGTTTTATACTTTTTTTCTATAATCTTAATATTAAATTAAAGTTATTTATAATTCTTAAAGTTATTTATTTTAAAAATATTATTCTTAAAGTAATTATTTAATAGCTTTTAATTCTTAATAGTTTTTTAGATTATATTTTAGCTTAATTTTAATTTAAAGCTTTATTTTATTAAATTTAAATCTTTTATTTATTTCTTTATAGCTTATATATTATATAATTACTTAATATAAGTATATTTATTTTTTTAAAGTATACTTTTTAATTAAAAGCTTATTAATATTTTTTCTTTTTAATTATTATTCTTATTTAAAAATAATATTTCTTAAAATCATATACAAAATCTTAAAAAAAAACTATAAATAAAAGTAATATTTAAGATAGATTTTTAAAATTAAAAATATAATTAATTAATATAAAAAAGCTAATAATATATATAATTATTATAATTAAAAATAATTTTAAGTACTTTAAATACTTTAAAGTATTCTAAGAATATATAGGATAAAATTCTATATATACTTAAAAATAAGAATAATATATTTTTATAACTTAATTAATTATAAAATAGCTTAATTAATATTTAATATACTATTTACAAAATTAAAGAAAGTATAAATAAGCTATTAAACTTTAAAATTATAGAAAATACTAAATTAAAGTAAATATATATATATTTTAAGAATTAATTTAAGTTATAATAGTTTATAAAAAGGAAAATAATTAAATTTAACTTAATAATAGCTATTCTTATAATAAAAGAAATTAAAAAGGTAAAAATAAAATTTAAGTTAGAAAAGTAAAAAAAGATAGTTATTATATTAGCCTTAGTAGAAAATATAGTTAAATAAGCTAGCAGTTTAAACCTAGATAATATAATCTTTACATTTTAAGCTTAGCTAGTTATTTTCTATAGTATTTATGGAGAAATGCGATGTTGAAGTCTAATTGAAATTGCTGTCTTTGTGTGCGGAATGGGGGGCCGTGCGGAAAGGCGGGTCCCGACCATAGTAGTAGGTAGTAGTAGTAGTAGTACCAAGATAGTTCCTAAGCTACGCTACTTAAGGTACGGCCATCGTTTCTGCAGATGGTAGGACAACCCATTAGAGTCATTAACCCCCAACCTTTTCATAAGACCCAACAACCTAACTTGAAGTTGATGATGTTGATGCGAACTCGATTCTCGAAACACCTTGCTCACCCTCTTCCCAACGCTTGTTTGATCTTGACACTCTAGTAAACAATGGAAATTCCTACACCCGAGTCATTGGTAGTGAGAAGGGGCCCGGGAGGAGGCCCAGTGAGGGACCGGGAATCGTAAAATCGAAACGGCTAGACATGACAGCGGTTGTAAGTGTTTGTGAAGAACACAAGGGAGACCAAATCAAATTTACCTCGATGTCTAAGCCATTTCCCAATGAGTATCCGTTGTTCAATGATCAGCCATTGCCATACAACATAGTGGAGGAAGTCGGAGTTTCAGGAAGAGAGGAGATGATTGTGTGTTCTGGAAATATTATTTAATCTCTACCCACTGCTGCTTGGCCATGCATTTCATCTTACCTTAGAATTCAACTTCCCCTAACGGGTTGAGACAGCTGAGAGAGTCTAGTTATCTCTGGCCATTTATTGGAGTTCTTGTCTTCCACTGCTGCCAAGTAAGTATCAGAAGAAGGCATCGCCTCGTGGCAACATTTCCATCTGCGTGTGACGTAAATGCGGGAATCCAAGACGACAAAGAAGATTCACACTTCTCCGGAAGGAAAGAATCTCCTGCAAATCCCGTCACAGATCTCGTGGCCATCGCTTTCAATGGTACCTGAAAGGATCTGCATTTCACCGTGGTTGCTTACCTTAGTAGTAGGTACTTGACCTGCTCCTGCCGTTTTAGACCGGTGGCCAGTCGTTGCCAACCTGAGGCAAGTGGATGAACCAACCCTCTCTCCTCCTGCCCACGATTTTACCAGGGCACAACCCCCTCGGCCCTTCTCCTCTTCGCCCTCTCCCACTCTCGGGTTCCCGTTCAACATCCTCCATTCTCCCATCCTCCAGTCCCAATCATCCACGTCCGCCTCTATCAAGTTTCGGCTGATAGACGCTTGTCCCTTCCTCCAACCATCTCCCCCCTTTGTTTTTGTTCTTCTCTGCAGTCTGAAACCCGCTTCTCACCTTATCACTAAGCCTAGCGGTTGCCCAGTTTCACCACTTCACAATGGCACAGCCTCGGGACAACCACTACAATCCTTCCTCACCACGTTCTTCGACTGGTAGAGCGGATTCATTCAAGGGTACCCCGGATACTCGCCTGAAGACTTTCTCCCCAGATGATGGCTCTGCCAAGTCTTCCAAGCTTCTCAAAGACTTCTCACAGTCCACCTCAGCAACTCCTCCCGTGAGACTTCCGGTCAACAGCTATCGTGGATCCGTCTCGCATCTTGACAAAGACCCTTTCGTCAGCCCTGCTCATGACACCAGATTGTCTCCCACCGCTTCCGCCTTTAGCCCAGATGGCCAGGCCGTGAGCTTCTCTCTGCACCAGAATAGCCGGCCCATTGCAACACTCTTGAGCACAGAGCTCGGTGTTTCACGCCACCTCGAAGTCTCATCATCAAGCCATCTGTCTGTCTCCGATGTCGAGGTTTGCCTCGAGGTATGAGCCCTTTATCTTTGTCCAAGACTTATCTAACCTCGGATTCAGGAACTACTTGAAAAGGGGGCACAGGTTCACGATCGTCGTGACCTCGAGATTGCAGATGGACACATCTACATCCACTTTACCGACATCAGGGATGCCTGCTGGGCCTTCTCTGCCATCCGCTTGGCTAAGAAAGCTTGGAACGTTGTTTACGTCAACTGGGGTCACGTCTCCAAGGTGTGTTCTGCATCTTCCTAGACGATGGCTAAGTTGACTGATATCTTGGCAGGATGGGTCTGAACCTTCGAACGAGAGAATCGCACAGCTTGGACAGGTTCTTGTCTTGGCTACTCTACCTCTTGGTTCTGCTTTCAACAGTTCCCAGTTGACAGAGACTGTGCAGAAGGTGCTCCAATCCTGCGGTTCGCTCTTTGCGTTTGTGAGACAAATCAACTATCCCGATGGTTCTTTCAGGGCAATCGCACAGTTCTGCAGACCTTCGGATGCAGTTGTGGCAACCAAGAGCTGTAATGGACTGACAGCTGAAGTAAGTATCATCTTATCCTATACTGTGGCCAACCTTCTAACACCTCTCAACAGGGTGTCCATCTCACAGTAACACCACCTAACCCCAAGATTTTATCCACCTGTGAAATCACCACAGCTCTTCAGGACATCTCACTTGCTAGAGCTCCAAGTGACCCATACCAACAGCAGGACACAGGGGGTCGAGTAATGTCTGGTATCAACGCCCAGCCCCAGTTCCCAGTCTATCCTTTCATGATTCAGTCTCCCTTGGCTCCCAGCATGCCCTACGTCCTCGATCGTGTCCCTCCAGCAAGCCAAATGGGTGGCATGGGCCCAATGACTCCTTCCTATTCAATGATCAACCCTATGTACCAAACGCCCCCTTCCCCAGCTCTCACAGTTCACAACGACTTCAGCCCATCGAGAGCTACGTCAAGCTACTCCAGAATTGATGCTCGCCGACAGAATGCAACTCGAATCACACGATCGCCTTATCACAGTGCAGCGAGTCACCACAACCACGTCGACATAGGCCGAATCCGAGACGGGATTGATGTTCGAACTACGGTGTGTTACTTCTGTCGGTCCCTGGCAGTATACTGACTCGACCAGATCATGCTTCGCAATATCCCCAACAAGGTCGACCAAGCAATGCTCAAGCGTATCATTGACGAGTCAAGCTGGGGCAAATACGATTTCATGTACCTGCGCATTGATTTCGCGAACGACTGCAAGTAAGTGGATCGCCTGCCCCGAATTTATGAGGCGCTTCTAACGGTTGGCTTGCAAAGTGTTGGGTACGCCTTCATTAACTTCGTCGATGTAAGACCTCGTCAACTCCTTTACTCTGGCACTCACTAACAAAAAGCAAAGCCCCTCGACATCATCGATGTTAGTAGAGATGTGGTCCTGAGCGCGATGTTCGGGAATTGTGGCTGACTAGATTCTCAGTTTGTCAACGCTCGAGGAAACCAAAGATGGTATATATTAGATAGGTGGTAATTAAGATGATACTGATATGGCGTTTAGGAACTGCTTCAAGAGCGACAAGGTTGCCGAAATATCTTACGCCAGTAGGTATTTACTATCTGGTTACTTTCTCATGTTGACAACTATACACAGCTATCCAGGGGAAGGACTGCCTAGTTCAGAAGTTTCGCAACAGCTCCGTCATGCTAGAGGCTCCTCATTACCGTCCAAAGGTACCGATAGATCGAAGATCTCTCTGCAAGGTAGCTCGTGCTAATACTGGTAGTTATTCTTCACATCGAACGGGCCCATGCCGGAGCTTGCCGGTCAAGAAGAGTCGTTCCCGGAACCTGACAACCAATCCAAGATGAAAAGAAGCTGCGAGAATGCAGAGCATGTTGGTAAGCATTACTAGCGTCTAGGACCATCCGATCACTTTTTACTGACCAACTGCCAGGCCTCTTTACACCGAACGCGGGCCAGCACTTCCGAGACGAGCAGCGCCGTAGGCGTTCCCAGTACGATCGAGGGACAAGACTCGCAGCGCTTGAAGAATATGACTACGAGACGGCGATCCAGCAGTTTTATGGCCCGGCTACACAGTGACGTTGTGTCTTGTTATGGAGCCATTTCGGCCTTTTGGTCAGCCATTTCATCTTCATAAGCCTGGATGTCGATGAGGTATTCCCTGGTGTTGATAGGCAAAGGCCTAGTTTGCTATATCTCGCTTTTGTCGTCTCGAATAGTCACACTGTGAGATAGCCATTCATAGCTAAATCCACTGAATGTGCCCGTTGAATTCCTGAACGCCTATGAATAACGCAGACTCTAATTATGTGCTGAGAGTCCAACCTTCAGCGTCGTCGAATGCTTATACAGAGACCCTGAGTCAGGACAACACCGGATTGTTAGTACGTAACCTGGTCTATGGCCAGCTATGGAGACGAAGGATTTTCCGGCAATGCTGGTAAGGGTTTACGCACGCTGCTCTGCAATATAGAAGAGGCGTAGCGAAGTTCGGCTGAGGCCGCTTCGTGAGGCTGGCGGGCACTTTTTGGCACAGCGTGGTCATCAACCAAGTTGGGAGTCGGTGGTGGTGAAAGACGCTCGCACTGGAGCAGTGCAGCCTGTTCCTCGCCGGAGTGCTGGTCATGACGTCGTGAGGCTGGGTTCGTGTAGTGACCCTGAGTGGACAAGGTGACAGGAATGTAGTCGACTTCCTGCTTATCAAACAAGGGTGCATCATCTCTGGCGGCATCAAATGCAGGCCCGTACAGCCCCTGGGTCCGTGGAGATGCAGAGGACAGAAAGGGTGTTCCACTGGCCTGGTGCATAAGGGGTGCCAGATATGGAAGAGACACGCCGCGAGAGAATATGACGAGGATCAGGCACGAGAGCAACAAGACAGCTTGGACGATAGCCATTCTTTTCTGGAATACGACCTCATCAGCGAGGAGGTTGAGTCTCGTGCTCAACGCCACAATCTCCCGTTGAGACTGTTCTCGCTGACTTTCTAAAGCTATCACTGTGGATTGCCATATCTGGTCGTATTGCTCGCGGACGCTGCGTAACTCAGCCAGTACCGTTTGGTTCAGGTTCTCAAGGAAAATATGAGCTTTTGAAATCTGTTTCTGTTCGGTCCTATGGAGCGACTCCTGCAAGTGCCGAGCTTGGTCCTCAACATACTGGAGAGACAATGTCAAGTTGGATTCCACTTGGTGTAGACGCTTGGTAATGGCCTTGAAGAAACCTTCCTGAACAGGCGGAGATGCGGTTGACGAACCGCCGGTTCCACTGGTGCGGTTCTTTCCTGCGGGGGTCCCTGAGGGTGAGGATTTGTTGACAGGAACCACGGTTGTGCTGGTGTCCGAGTTGGAGCTAGTTTTAGTGCTCGTAACCTGTACTGTGGAATTCCCCGCAACGTCGACTCTTGAAGATGAGTTGGATGATGAGGGGGCTGCTTTCACGGAAGGCAACACAGTCGGCAAGGCCGTCGTTGGTGATGCTGTTGGGACATCCTCCGCTGCGGAAGATTCTGTTTTGGCCACGTGTATGTTGGCGGTTCCTCTTCCCTCCGCTGGATCCGAGCGGGCGTCGTGGGCACGTTCACTTCCTGAATGGGCAATTCTCGCATCTTGGCGAGGAGGCGTACCCTTTTCTGCGTGGCTGGGAGATGCCTCACATGTGGCAGTCGACTGTATGAAAACGTGGGAGCCGGCTGTAGTGGCGCAGGTAGAAGGGCTTTCAATATAGGAGGAGATATCTGCGGTTTCCTGGTGATCGGGGGCTTCAACTTTGCTGGCAGGCTGGGCTTCCTTCGGACTATCAACCTGTACCACCTCAGGCTCATCCTCGGCATGAGTGTCTTTCCATGAGTCCAGCATGCGTGAGCCATGAACCCGAAGCAATGACACGGGGCAGTAATATTCGTTCCCGTAATGGGTAAGAAATTCGATCTGGACATACTTCGCCCATATCTGCGGGTTCTCGATAAGGAATGGCTGGATATCACGCGAGTTCCTCGCCTCAAAGGTGCCCAGCTCTTTCCACCACTCGGTCTTGACTGGGTAGCGATCGCTTACGCTGACCCGGAAATGGCGTATCATGCTGGAGAAAAACTCGAAGTTTGCCAGGACAATGGTGTCTATCAGAATGTCATCGCTAAGTTCTACGATCACGAACTTTTCGCGCGTCGAGCATTCCAGTAGCATGTATGAATCTTTGTTCTCAACCAGAATTGCCTTCGTGTTCTTCGCACCACGACCTGACTTCAGAACAGTAGCTCCGGCGTCGAACGAAGAGTAGGAGAAGCGTTCTTTGCATGTTTTCCCAGCATCCTTGCTTCGGGAAGTGGACGGCAGTCCATCATCGTAGGCCACAGGATCTCCCACCCCATCCTCGTCAACACCGTCAGCCTGAGATACAGTAGATTGTTCTCTCTGGTCCCCAGCCTTGTTGCTGTTATCGAGGTAGCTGTCGAAGTTCAGCGAGATCTCATCTTCTTCGCCCAATCCTGCGTGTCCCATGTCGGGTGGTGCTCTGTCGTCCGGCCGGCGTTGGTTAGGATTGCGAGATCCTAGATCATGTGGATCTTGCCCTGTCTTCCGGAGCATCATCTCCTTCCAGTCCTCAAAGGACATGAACGGCTTATTCGAGCCATCACCAGCCGCATCCTGCGATTCGTGTTCAGGCTCGGTGGGCGTTGTATCGGAGACCGGATCGACCGAAGAGCTAGGTACTGTCGCATCGGATTCGGCTGCATTTAACGTTGTATTTATATTCGCATCGGCGGTTGGTTGGCATGTGCTTGTCCAAGTGCTCGTGAGACAAGATTGTGGCAGAGAATGAGTGATGTAATTGATGGTAATGGCGTCACAGGTGGTCGCGACGTGTGTAGCATCTGTTTGTCGAGTGTGGTTTTGCCAATCCGCTGCGTTGGCGGTGTATGAAGTCCAGACTGATATCAGCGCAACAGATCGAAGGAAAGGCGGCCAAGGAGATGGCATTATGAAGGTGGAGGGTTGGGTAGGACAGTGGAGATGAGAAGATCTTGGGAGGAGGGATGAGCTTTAGGTGGATACTTAACTGTTAGGAGGGCCTTAAAGGGTTTAATAGTATATTGATCTAATATCTAGCTAAGTTAAGAATTTATATTTATATATATAGTATATTAAAATAAGAAAGAGATTATATATAATAAGTTTATAATTTTAGTTTTAAAATTAATGTTTAATAAGTAAGTCTATTAAAGTAATATTATATTATTAAAAAAAGATTTAACTTTTATAATAAGAAAAATAAAGCTTTTTTAACTAAGAATTAATATTTTATTTAATAAAGCTTTATTAAGTATATTATACTTTTTTTAATATAAATAAAATATATTAAGCTGTTAAATACTTTAGTAAATAGCTTAGTATTTATATAAGAATATTTATAAATACTTTATATATATAAATATAAAATATAAGAAGTATATAATATATTTATATATAAGTTTATTTTATATTTAGTTTAATATATATAGTTTATAATAAAATAAGTATGTATTTTACTTTTAGTATAATAATTAAAATTTATAAGAAATATATATTATACCTTAACTTAAACTAAGTAATTATAATTAATAGAGTTATATTATAATTACTTTTTGATTTTATTATAATAAAGTTTAATATTAATTAATATATGTAAATATATATATAATAGGCTTATGAATTTATTATTAATTAAATCTTTAATAAGTAAGAATATAATAAACTTACTTTTATTAAACTAATATATACTTAGTATACTAATAATAATATATAAATATATTTTGTTAATTATTTCTTATTTATTTATTCTTATTTTCTTTATATTTTTCCTTTTTCTCTTTAAGTTTTTTTAAAAGTAGAATAATTCTAATTATAATATAAAAAAATTATTTACTTATATATAGTAATAGTATAAAGGGCTTTATTTAAGTATATTATAAAAGAATTATAGATTCTTATTAGTTTTAACTTTTTCTTATATCTCTATAGTATAAACATACTATTTATTTCTTAGGTTTATAATATATAAAGAAATAATAAAGTAGTTTTTATTTAATATAACTTAAGATTATTTAGTTATATTAAGATTATAATAAAAACAAATATATATATATATATACTTAATATTAAATTATAAGCTTTAAGCTCTTTAGTTATTAATACACTTAATTATGTAAAATTACTCTTTATATATTATTAAACTATAACTTATATTATTTATCATAATATTTTAATTTACTTGATTAATACTTTATTATATTTAAACTTATTTTATACGCTTAAAATAAAATTAATAATTATATATTTATAGCTTTTATTTAGTATATTATTATATTAACTTATACTTTTTATTGATAACATTTAGTTAACTAAAAAAGTTAATAATACTTACTTTTAAATTATATATAAAGAAATATAAGTATATATTATTAATTCAAACTTAAGTATTATTACTCTTTAAGTTATTATTTAACGTCTTAAAATATAATCATTAATATTCTAAAGTTCTAACTTAAGGACTTTTTTATAGATTATTATTATATAAGTAATATTTTATTAGTATATATATTGTAAGGAGCTAGGCCAATAGGGCACTAAAGACTTACTGTAGCTACGCTGTGAGCTAGCTCCTTATCAATTGATGTATAGCACGATTTAGATAACGCTAGCTTGTTTGAATTAATTGATCTTTTAGTCTAACGGCTAATGTATCTATTGCAAGATTAAGCATACTACTCTAACTTTTACATATACATATATATATAATAATATAATACTCTTTAAGCTATTAAAAAGCTAAAATAAAGTTAACTTATATTTAAATGTTTATTTAAGTTTAAGGATTCTGTTATTAAACTTAATTAGAATAATAAAACTTAAATTAATATATTTTATTATAAATTAAAGAATTAAATTAAGTATATAATTTCTAACATTATTAATCTTTTAAAAGTCTTTAATATATATATTGAATTATTATTAATAATTAACTATTTAAAATATAAATTAATAAGAAAGAAAGTTCTAATAGTTAAGAAAATATTTAATATTTAATTAAGAGTAAATAAAGAATATAATAGAAATCTTTTTATAAAGTTAACTTAAGATTTATAGATTTAAGTATTACTTAAAAGGAGTATTTTAAGATTACTTATTAAAATTACTTAAAAAAACAGTATTTTAAATTATAATAAGAAAAACTAATAATTAATTAAAAGTATAAATTAATGTTAATTAGTTAGTATGTTTATTTTATTAATTATTAATATATAATAATACTTATAAAAATTACTTCTTATAAATATATTATTATTTTCTTAATAATATCTTAATTTTATTCTTAAAATTAACTTTAATTCCTTTAACTCTTCTATTAACCTTTTTTATTTATTTTTATATCTTAATATAATTATTATACTAAGTATAATATATAAGTAAAGTAAAATAGAAAGTGTTAAAACTATAAATTATTCCTTTTCTTTTAAGGAAGATTCTTTATAATAAAACTCTTATTTATTATAAATTAATCTTAATATAAAAACAGTTTATAGTTTACTTAAAGATATCTTTAATAAAACTAATTCTAACTTAAAGTAACTATTTTAAAAGTTATGTTCTTTATAATATAAAGACTTATAATAATTTTAATTTTATTATTATAAGTTATACTTAAAGTACTAATAATAAGATTTTAATCTTATTATCTTTTAAAGAAATAATTATAGTTATTATTAAGACAATAATATTTAGTGTTTTTTAAAAACTATTTAATATTACTCTAACTAAAGCTTATTATAGTTTATATTTTTTGTTGAATTTAGTTTTTACTTTTAAAGCTTTAATTTATCTTTGAAATATATTTTAATATTGAAATTTAAGTTCTTATATATTTTAATATTAAAATTTAAATTCTTATATATATAGTATCTTTAATATAGTAAGAATATATACTTTAAAATTAATAATTATTAATAGTATACTAATATTATTATTATAGCTTTAATATACTAAGTAAAATTAATATAAATTATTTAAACTCCTTATAATTATTAATAAAACTATATAAATAGCTTTAAGTAAGACCATAATAATATTAAAGTTATTTAACTAAATAAAACCTTTTTTTTTTTGATTATTAATATATTTTTAAAAATTAAGATTAATTCTATAATTAACTTACTTAGTACTTTTATATTAAAATCCTTAACCTAAATTAAGCTTTAAATAAAGAAAACTTAAGCTTAAGTTAAGTATTATACTTAAATAATAAATAAAAAGTAAAATAGAGATTTTAGCTTTATAATCTATATATAATAGTATATATAGATTATAATATAAATTACTTTAGAATTATTTCTTTCTTTTCTTTCTTTTTTCCTTCTTATTATTAAAGCTTATAATCTTAATTATATTTAATAAATAAAATCTCTTTTTATTCTATATAATATAATTCTATATTAATTTAACTATAAATTCTTAGTTTTTCTATTAAAGATTCTAATTTATAAAAGAATTTCTTAATAAAACAATATTTAAAGAGCTCTTTAATAAAGAAAGTAAATTAATCTTAAGCTAAACTTTAACTAAAGGTTAAATTAAAAGTAATTTTAAAGCTAAGAATAATAACTTTTTATATTATACTAAGAATTATAAGAAAGTATAAGTTAAAAAGGCTTTTAGTTTATTTTAATATTAATATAATATTATATTAATATTAAATAATAAGATTCTTTATAAAAAGTATTTTAGTTAAATATTAATTGAAAAAGTTAATTATACTTATAATAAGATTCTTAATAGATTTTTATATAATTATTATAATTAAAGTTACTTTAAGCGTATAATATTTAGAGTATATTTTTATTAAATATCTTTAGTATTAATACTTTAAGAGTAATTATAATTAAATAGACATATCTTATATATATATATATTAAAATAAGATTAATATTAATATAAATAATTAAATAATATAGATAAATAAGAATATAAATTAAGTTTAAAGTAAATTTAATTAAGATTAAAATAATGTTATTTTTATACTTATAATAAAAAAGACTTAAGTTTTACTACTATAACTTAATGTATATAACAATTATATAAGTATAATACTAAGGCTTAATCTTAAGGTTAATATAGAATTATTATAAGCTTAATTAAGGTTTTTATCAATCTTTTTTATCTTTTTTTTATTAAAAGTAATTTTTATTCTTAGTTTAAAAGTAAGAAAGTTTCTATTAAATTAACTTATAATCTTATAAATACTATTATAATCTTAATCTTAGGTTTAATTAATAAAATTAATATTCTCTATAATACTATTAATAACCTTTATTTAAAGTTATATAATATTTATAGAGTAATTCTTTAATTCTATTATAAGTATTATATTATGAATTACTATAGCTTTTAATTATTATTAATTTATATTAACTTTAGATTTTAATATTATAAAGTTTTAATTAAAAATATAATCAATATTACCTTAAAGCTTAAAAATAGAAATAATAGTATTAAATAATAAATAATTTAAGAATAAATTGATGTTATTTTTAATAATCTTATTTTGAATAATTTTTAAATAAAATTAAAAAGTATTTAAAATAATTATTAAATAAAAGAAATTATTTACTACATAAATAAAACAATATTCCCTTAGATTTAATATAATATTATTTTATCTTTAATATAAAGTAAGTTTAAATAGAAAGAAAAAAATAAAGAAAGTAAATATTAAAGTTTTAATTTAGCATCTATTTCATTAGATATTTTTATTCTTCTTCAATTAAAAGTTAAAATAAGATATAATTAAACTTATTATTTTTTTATTTTTAATAAAATTAAATAGTAAAATTAAATAAACAAAATTTATTAAAGTATAAAAGCTATATAATAAAGAATTAAATTAAGTTCAACTTATTAATAATATATATAAAGTTTATAATAATTCTTATAATTTAATATAATTCTATTCTTTTTAAAATAAGATTCTAATAAAAAGTAATTAAATATCTTATAATTTTAACTTTTTTATTAAATAAGTATTAAGCTATAGTTATACTAAGTATATATTATTTTTTAAAATAAAAGTTAAAATCAATATATTTAATATATACTTAAATAAGAATAAGGAATTTAATCTTATAAAGTATCCTATATATTTTAAAATATACTTTAAAAGATAATACTTAATGAAAAAATATTCCTTTATTTCTATTATATTAATAAATTTAAGTTCTATTTCTTAATAAAACTTTTACTTAATACTTAAATTAATCTTTAAGTTCTTTAGAAAATCCTTTAACTATTAAATGTTTTTATAAGAATATATTATATTAAAGTTTTATAATTAATAGTTACTTAAATAATTATTCAATAAATAACTTTATTATAAATAAGCTAAAGTTTAATTATAATTAAAGTAAGCTCATTTAAAGAAAAATACTAATACTTTATTTTCTTTATATTAACTATTTTATATATCTTTTAAGTAAGTTTCTAATAAAAATAAATACTTAAAACTTAAATCTTACTTTATAGTTCTACTATATTTATACTAAGGTTTAAGCTATCCTTAATAAGATAATTATTTATTTAAAATAAATAAGCTAGTATTCTATAGAGTTAAAGAAAAAGCTATATATTAAGGCTTATTTTAAGTAAATACTATAAATAGCTCAAAGTTAAATATAATTTATAATAAATAAGTTTATTATAGATAAAAGTATAAACTATAATGCGAATTATAATAAAAAGTTAAAAATTAACTTAAGAATTAATTTCTTTTTAAAAAATATAAATTAATTCTATTAACTATTTAAGCTTATATTTTCTTTAAGTAAACTTAATAATAAACTTAATAAGTATTAATGTCTAATATTCATCTAATTGAAAGTAAAAAGAATTAATTTAAAAAGTCTTTTTTTTTTTAAGAAATATACTTAATATACTTTTACTATAGTTTTTATATAAAGTTAATAAAAGGTTTCTTGAATATATTATTATTTTTTACTTAAAGTTTATTAAGTAGTATAATTATATTATAGATTTATTATAAAATTAATATAAACTTAAGTTCTAAGTATTAATCTAAAGAATAATATAACTATTAATTTATCAAGCTTTATATTAATATTTTATTTTATATTATAAGCTTATTCTTTCAAGTTTATAAGAATTATAATTATAATGTAAAAACAATATATTTATTAAAAATATAATAACCTAAAAAGTAAAGCTATATTATAAAAATAATATAATTTTATATTTAATACTTTTTACTTTTTAATAGAAAGATAAAATATACTCAAAAGAAAGTTATAAAAAGTAAAAGAATTAATTTAATTATAATAATAATTCTTAAGAAATAGATCTCTTAAATTATTAATTAAAACTTTTAAGTTTATAATATTATATTATATATTTATTCTAAATTTATATTTATATTATTTATTATTTAATTCTTTTTAATAACTTTATTACTTTATCCTTATTTTCTTTACTTTTCTTATTTTCTTATTATTATTATTAATCTTTAAGCTAAACTGCATAAGATTTAAAAATCTTAAAAGCTTTAAGAATTAGCTTAATAAGGCTAAAGTTAATATTATAATATACTTAAAATACTTAAGTATTTTCTTAATATAATTCATCTTATTAATTAATATATTAAACTGGTTAATTAATAAGCTTATAATTATTATTATAATTTTATTATATAAATACTTTAGTATTCTACTGCTTATTTAATAAATTATATTCTGAAGCTTTTAAAGCTTTTTTCTTTATATTATAATTACTTATATATATACAATAAGGTTAATTTATACTTATATTATATTTTATATTTCTATACTAAAAAGCTTTTACTAAAGCTTGAGTAATAATAACAATAAAAAATAAAAAAAGCTTTTAGCATCTATATATATATATATATATATAAACTATATAATCTTTTATTATTATACTTATTTAATCTTAATAAAAACCTATTCTATTATTTCTATTTATTTATATAATATATATAAAATAAAGAATATTCTGTATTATATTTTTAAGAATAAAAGAGTTATTCGTAAACATAATTATAGTTTTTTACTTAACTATTTTATTTATTTATTTAAAATAAATAGAAATAGATAAAGAAACTTATTAACTTAATTATTATTCTTCTTCTTCTTCTTCTTCTTCTTTTTCTTCTTCTTAATTATATGATAATATTAATTATTATTTATTAAGCTATTAAGTAATAAACTTATTATTAATTAAATATATTTAAAAAAAAGCTAAATCTCTATAAGATATATAATAATTTTACTTCTACTGAGTTAATATATACTTGATATATTGATAGTATATATATATATTATATTAGTTATTTCTTATTTACTTAATTTTATTTTCTTTATATTTCTTTCTGTTCTTTCTAAGTCTTCTTAAATATACAATCATTTTAATCTAAGTATAAATAGCCCTTTACTTATATATAATAATGCTTAATATAAAGGGCTTTATTTAGGCTTACTATAGAAAGAATAAAAGTCTTTATTAATTCTAATTTATTTTTAAATCTTTATAATAAAAGTTACTATTTATCTTTTAGATTTATCATATATAAATGAATAAATAAAAACTTTTCTTTAGATCGTTAATTTATATTAATATTCTTTTAAGATATTAATTAATAGTTTAATTTTATTTAAGTTACTTAATATACTTATAGTAAACATAATATAATTATACTTTTTAAGCTAAAAAAGAATATTAAAACCTGATCATTAATTTAGTTAAAATAATATAATTATTATATAATATATTATAATAATATATAATAGTTTATATTAGTAAATACTACAAGCTTAAGCTATAGATATTCTAAATAAAAAATAATTATATTAATATTACTTGTATAAAGAATTAACTCTAAATTATTATTCTTCATAACCCTTTAGATATTAAAGGTAATTTACTTATATTATAGATTATATTTAACATTTTATTAAATAATTATGTATTACTTATAAATAATCTTAATCTTTACTATTTACTTTAGGATTTCTATAGTTAACCTATTTATAATAATAACAATCTTATTGAAGAAATATAATAGCCTTATATTATTAGCCTTTGTACTTTTTAAAGAATACTTATTAAATTAACTTAAGGTTTAATTAATAAGAGAATTATTATAATCTAGCTTTATATTATAGAGGGAGAAATGAAAATCAATGTATAGTTTATTCTAGATTAAGGCTAGAAAATACATTAGAGTTCTCCACTAGCTTATAAGATCTATAGTAATAGCATTTTTAAAATCATTTATCATATGTTTTTGTATTTCCCTTTCTTAATCCTAGTATTCTGATATCTATCCTGTTTTTAACTATAATTAAAAAGGACTTCTACCTTAGTAATAACCTTAGCTAAGAATAAGATTATTATAATTAAGAGCTTTTGCTCTAGGGCTTTAGGGCTCTTAAAGCTCTTACACTAGAATTGAAAGGCAGTAAAATCTCAATAATATATCAATTAATGAGGGTTTAAGGGGATACTTTAAGTAAATTATAGTACCTTTTATAGCTTTAAGACTATTAAAATAATATTCTTAGCTTAATATATACTTTAGAACTTACTTATGTAATATATAAAGAGAATAAACTATAACTTCAAAGGATTTAATTATTTTCTATAATGTATTTATACTATTATTATTTTAAATAATTTAATTCTTAAATTAAACTTTAAATTAATTGAAAGAAAACTTACTTATTAAGATCTCTTAATAAAGTAATAGTTTACTCGTATTAAGCTTAAAATCTTATAATTATTATATAAGCTCTAAATAAAATAATATAATAATTCTTAGAGTAATCTTTAATTATTATTTAATTTATAGTTTAAAAAGAAAATCTTATACTTTCTTATGATTTATAATAGTATAATAGAATAACTATAATAATTAATAAAGTTGAGTAAATATATTGAAAAACTTGAAGAATAAATCAATAATTAAATGTATATATTTTTATTAATATATAAATATAATAAGATTATTATATAGAAGATACTTAATACCTTTTAAAGAAAAACCTTTCCCTAAACTTTTTAAGATATAATATAATATAATATAACATAATATAATTTATTTAATTTATTTATATTTTATATAAATAAGATAAAAATACTTATTCGTATTTATAATTAATTTAAATTTAAGATAAAGTAGAAAAGTATTACAATATAAACAATTTTAAGCTAATAAAACCCTATCTTTTACTCAATAATACAAGAAGATTATATTTATATAAAAACTCTAATACGTACTATAGTTTAATACTTATTTAATAATTAATAAAAGAATTAACCTAAGAAGCCTTTTTTTCTTAAGAGATATACTTAATATACCTTTCTTATAGCATTTATATTAAATTAATAAAAAGACCTTTAGATTGATTATTATATTTTTACTTGAGATTTATTAGTTAATATAATTAGAGTTATAAAATTAATTAGTATATATTAATTAATTATTAGAACTTTAAGTATTAATTAGTATTAACTTTTACTAATACTAACTAATATAAAGTAATATTTACTTAGTATTTAGTACTTTATCTTAGTATTAATTGATATTTACCTATATTAATGCTAATTAATTTACTAATCGTAAAATAGGATTATCTCTCTTAAAATACTTCTAAACTGATGTTAAGCTTTCAAGTAAATATACCTCTATAAAAGGCTTATTGTGTATTTAATTATAGTTTAAAAAGAGAATAAAAGCTTAATAGAAGTATGTAACTAATGGAGACCTTATTATTAAGATAAGATAACGAAAAGAGACTATTAATACTATTCTTTATAACTTTCATCTCTATTAATTAGCTAAATTCTTTAAAGATCATTATTCTAACTTTAATATAATCAGTTATTTTATCATTAGAACATAAATAATAAAAGATTAATAAAGATAGATAGTTTATATAGGCTTTAATATTAAGATAAAGCACTTAATATAGACTAAATATACTCTTTTTAATATATTCTTTTTATATTATTAAGTTTTATAATCCTTAGCTAGGCCTTTATTCTAATCTTAAGATAATTAACTATTTTACTATATTATAAACTAAGGCATAATAGTAGAGTTAAACTAAATAGTTAATTTAGAATTTCATATTAGGATAAGCTATTTAGAGTAAACTATAAATCCTATTCCTACTGTTTTATATGTTATCTATATAGCTAAATAAGCTTAAGATTACTATTCTAACTTTAATGTAATTGACTACTTTATGACATAATAAAACAAGGAATAATAGCTTAGTAAAAATATGTAAGGAGATAGGCCAGCAAGGCGCCGAGGGCTCGCCGCGGCTGCGCCGCGAGACCTAGCTCCTTATCAATTGATGTGTGGCACAATTTAGATAACGCTAGCTTGTTTGAATTGGTTGATCTTTTGGTCTAACAACTAAGGGATCTATTGCAAGGTTAGGCATGCCACCCTAACTCTTACAATTATTCAAACACGCGTGGGTCAATTGCTGTGCGGAAGGTTGTGAGTTCGAGCCGCTAGCTCAATCACGGAAAAGATCCTTGTGACCGCGATAGGCAATTGGCTCGCAGGGAAAAGGCTGTGCGCCGACTGGCTGTGTGCGCAAGCTGAGCCCTGGGGGTTGACATTGATGGGTTATCCCGAGACCTTGGAAGCCGGGTCTTAGCAGCCGTGCAGGGGCTGGTGCGCTGTAGCCCGCTGAGGCCTCGTACCTAGCGCTCGGGACGCGCGCTGTGAGAAGGGGGATAATTGTAAGGAGATGGGCCAGCAAGGCGCCGAGGGCTCGCCGCGGCTGCGCCGCGAGACCTAGCTCCTTATCAATTGATGTGTGGCACAATTTAGATAATGCTAGCTTGTTTGAATTGGTTGATCTTTTGGTCTAATAACTGAGGAATCTATTGCAAGGTTAGGCATGCCACCCTAACTCTTACAAAATAGGTAACTAATATAAGGCTTATTATTAAGATAGGTTACTTAAAATAGACTATAACTCCTATTTTTAATTCTTTATATTTTCTCTATTTAGCTAATTAACTTTAAGACCTTTATTCTAATTAATAAGTTATTAACTATTTTATTATACTATAATACAAGTTATAATAGCTTAGTAATAACTAGTAGTTAAAATAAAATTTAATATTAAGATAAAGTACCTAAAAAGAAATATAGATACTATTTTTAATATTTTCTATTATTACTATTTAGCTAAATAACCTTAAGATTACTATTCTATCTTTAATATACTTAACTACTTTACTATAATATTAAATAAGAAGTAAAGCTTAATAAAAATAGATATCTAAACTAGAATTTACTTATAGAAAAAGCGGAATAATATTTTTACTAAGGAAACAACTAATCTAATGTAAAGGACTTAATTTCCTCGTTAACCTCTTTCTCTTTAATATCTTGCTTGTTAACCTCTTTCTCTTTAATATCTTGCTTGTTAACCTCTTCTTTCTTATTTCTAAGGTCATTAAAGCTTTTAGTCCAGCTTTCTAAGAGAATTAGCTGCTTTACTATATTAGGTAATAGCCTATTTCTACACTAAGTAATAATATTATTATTAATAGAAAAGGTGCTTTTAATAATAGCCAAAGTAGCTAAAATAGCTAAATACTATTAAGCTAATATAGCTAGATTAGGAAATCAAGTTGAGTTACTCTTTTAATAATCTAGGATATTAGTCTATTAAATAAGGATTAGTAATCAATAAAGAGAGGATAGGATAATAGAAGCTATCAACCCCTTTAGGTAAGACTACTTTACTTATATAAGTAAGATATTCCTTTTTATTAGAAATATTACTTATATAAAATTCAGCTTTAGACTTAGAAGCTTATTTATCTTCTAAGCAAGCCTTTTAACCTAATTCAATAAAGAATAAACTAGACTCCATTGGCTATGGGAAATCCCGCCTTTGTAGCTTAATTTTGAATAGGGATTAATGTATAAATGTAACTAATAGGAATAAAGAATTCACTTACTTAAGGTACTCAGCCTTAAGGAGGCTGGTAGTTTGCTGACTTATGGAAGGATAGAAAGCTAATGAATAGTCTTCTTCAAAGTAGATTAATTTAAACTTAGGGTCTAAAAGAATACTAAGAAGATAAGGCTTATAGCTCGCTATACTTTTATTAGTAACATACCAAGAGAAATACTTTTCAAGCTTATTTAAGCTAGTGTTAATAGCTTTAAATAGCTTTAAAGAAGCTTTATACTAATTTAGAAGTTAGTAAAGAAAGGAATAAAATATAATATAAGAAAAGCTTACTAATTGGCTATTTGTACTACTAGAGCTAATTAAAGCTATATTTAAGCTTTCTAGCTTATTACAAACTTACTAAATAAATAATAAGCTATCTAATAGAGTAGTATAAAACAAACCTCATAGCTTAATTAAAGGCTTTATAAAGACTTTAAATAGTTCTTTAACCTCTTCTAGAAGCAATTAATTAAGATTAATAAGAAAGACCTAAATTTATCTATTAGTTAATTCTAACCTATAAGGAATAGATTTACTTACCTCTTTAAGCCTTTTATTAGTTATATTCTTATAAATATATACTAAAGAGTCTTTTAATTTAAAACTAGCTTTAAGCACTTAAAAGGTTAAGTTCTATCTTATAGAATTATCTAATTAAATTAGCTAATAAGGAATTAAATAAATAGGCATAAAGCTTACCTAATAGTATTTCTTCTTCTTAGTAGAAAGCTAATTATCGCTTTGAAATTTAGTTATTTCTTCTTCTAATAGCTGTTCAATCTTAGTTGTATATTTAGTTAAAATAGTCATTCTTTAAATTCAGATAACTAAAGCTATAGTAAAATTAGCTTATTCTTTAAAATAAGGTTAATTGGATTACTCACTATAAAGCTTACTATTACAGCTATTTAAGATATTATTATTGAGATTAAATAAGGATATCTCTAATTCCTTAGTTAAAAGGAATTCAGTTAGGATATCTTATGCTATAAGATTAATTATATGCGCTATATAATGAAAATCATACTTAAACTTCTTCTTTAAAGAGGCTAAATAGTCCTCTTTAAATGCAGAAAAAAGGTGTTCTTATTAGCTGTATTATCCCTTATAGTACTATAAGTAATTAGCTTAAAGCTTAAAATAAGGTTAAAATAATATACCTAGATATAGGATTGGCTGCAATTAAGGGATAAGAGATAAGGAAATTGAGAAATTCCTTATAGATATAAAGTCCAGTATAACTTTCAGTTAGTTGATTAAAGCTTATTCATAAGCTAGTTAAACTAAAGCTTATTCATAAGCTAGTTAAATTAAGCTTATTAGCTAACCTTTAAGCAGAGCATTATTATTAGTATAGTAAAATTATTATATACTAATCAGCTTATAGAAAAGGTTGAATTCCTTATTTATAAAAATCACAATGAGGCCTAAAAAGGCAATGTGTATATTTAAAGTTAAAACACTAAATATTAGAGAAAAAGTTCCTAAATCTAATTTATTTTGCTTAAGCTATTTATTAAGCTTTAATAAGCTCTTATTAAAGGTATCTTTTAAGATACCTTTAATCTTCTATCTATTAATAGCTAGGCTAGCACTAATTAAGTGAGTTGATTTAAAGACCATAGTTAAGTTAATAAGGAAAATAACATACTTATTATAATAGGTCAAAAGGTCTTACAATGTATAAGAATTTAAGAGATTAAAAGAAAGGTTATTTCCTATAAGAAAATAAAGAATCTTATTTAAGGCTTCTTCTTTCTTATAGTGACTAAAGAAATTAAATAGATTTAAACTAAACCTTTTAGTCCTAAGGTTTCAATTAAGAGAGATATTAAGCTTTAGAAAATGTATTTCTAATGGATATTAGTATTTAAATAGCCTTTAAATAAGGAAAAAAAGATCAAAAGCTTTATTTATTTATTTATTTATATACTATAGACTTAAGAGATAAAGAGAACTTTTATACTATAGAAATATAAGAAGAAATTAAAACTAATAAAAGCCTATATTCCTTTTATAATAGGCTTAAGTGAAATCTCTTATATTCTTATTATATATAAGTAAATAGTCTGTTATACTAGAACTAGAGTTATCTTACTTTTAAGAAGATTTAAAAGAAAAGAGAGAAATATAGAGAAAATAAGAATAGATAAATAAAGAGTAATTAATATAATATACTTATATATTATTAATATGTTAAGTGTATATTAGCTTAATAAAACTAAGATTACTATGTCTTTACTTACTAAAGAATTAACTCTTTTATAGATAGATTTAGCTTGTAGTAGGTTTATTGCTTAATAGCTTAATTACTAATAGTTAAAGGCTAATATAGGCTTAAAGCTCTATAGCTATAAATAACTATTAATAATAGCTTAAGCTTCTACTACTGTTTAGTCTTTTTATTTAGTTTATAATACCTTTCTTTGCTTTTTCTCTTTTTGATACCTTTATAAGTTATCTTATCTTCAAACTCCTTATAATACTTATATTAGCCTTAGATTTATTATTAATATCTTCTTTACATACAATTTACTAATACGTTTATTTTTTCTATTGCTTAATAATCTTATTAGTATATTAAATTTAAAATAATTAACTTCTTTATATAATTAAGAATAATAATTATATTGATAAATATAATATAACCTTAAGTAAGTAAAAAGAAAGACTAAAGGGAAAAGTATAATTACTTCTAAGGATAACTCTTTTACTCTTATAAGGGTAGTATTAGATATTCCCTATTCTATATATATTATGTAAATATATAAAGAGAGTATAGAAGGTCTCTACTAAGACTAGATAAATATAGCAGTAGAAGGCTATATAGCTTATTACCTTTCTTAGCAGGTAATAAGGTCTTCTTAAATAAGCTATTTTAGAAGATATAAACCCTAAAGCTTTTATCTTCTAAAATAGCTTTTAAGCAAGAAAAAGCTAATTCTAATTAGCTAAGGTTATCTCTTCTAAAAGAAGCTCGAAAGCTAGTTTCCTCTTAAAAGCAGATTAGTCTTTACCTTAGACCCAAAATAGAAAGGTTTAAAATTATTATCTAAATCCATTAACTAAATCTATAATAAGAAATTGAGGATAAAAGAGAAAGTAAGTTATTAGCTTATTATAAGCTTAATAAGAGGAAGATATAAATAAGTAAGGAGGTAAAGATTAAAAGAAAGGCTATAGGTCTACTTATATAAGTAAAGTAAAAAGAGCCTTTCCTAATTAAGATTAATCTTCTTATTAATCCTTATTACTAATTTCTAATACTAAATTATTAATCTAATTACTAAAATCTTCTAAATACTAATAGACTTATCTTAATTCTTAATCCTTAATTAATAGTCTAGCTTCTAGAATCTTCTACTTACTAATAGACTTATTTTGGTTTCTAATATCTAATCATTAATCTAATTACTAAAATCTTTTATTTACTAACTGACTTATTTGAACCTTTAGTCCTTAATTAGTAATCTAACTACTAGAGTCTTTTAATTACATTACTAATAGCCCTATTTTAATTGTAATAGTACGTTATTCATCTAACTATTAAAATCTTTTAAAGTCCTTCAATTAATCATAAACTACTCTTAATTCTAAATTTAATTATTAAGAATTTAAGCTATTATAAATTAGTATCTTAAATACTAATACTAGTTCTAGGTACTAAAAGCTAATTAATTACTAATTGTAATCAATTAGTATTTTATTAATTAAATACTAAAACTTCTAATAGTAGTATAGCTTAATATAAATTAATTAGTATAAAAGCATTAATTAGTTTTATAAACGTAAATATAGTTCTTCTATATACTTATTATAGAATTAATATATACTTAAGTTCTTACTATTAATCTATAAAATAATATAATTATTAACTTATTAATTTATTTATTAATGCTTTATTTTATATCTCAATACTATACATTAACTATATAGTTATTTAGTTCTTCTTCTACGTTAATTAAACTAACCTAAGGTAATAGAAAAACCTAATAATAAGCTATATAATAAAAACCCCTTCCTATTTATACCTAAAAGAAAAATAAATTAAGTTCAACTTATATATATAATTAGATAAGCTATAAGTAGTTTAGTTTATAATAAAAGCTGATAATATACTTACTTATGAAGAGTTCTTATAGAACTTTAACTTAATAATACACTAAACTTTCTTTAAGCTTAAAGTAAATCTACATTAATTTTATTATTCTTTCTTTTTATCTTTTTAGCTATTAATTTTCTTCTTACTTAGTATAAGTAATATATTCTCTTTTATCTTTACTAATATAAGTTCTTTTCTTTAGTTAATAAGCTTAAATATAATCAAGATTAAAGTTAAGTTTAGCTTAGCTTAAGGTTACTTTTATCATTATCTAGGTCTTTTATAGACTTAATAGTTTCATAAAGTAGTTAATATTAATATTATTATAATAATTATAATTATTTATATAAGAAATAATAAGATTAAGATACGATTATTAATACTTTAAGTATAATCTATAAGAGTATTTATTAGGATGATGATAAGTTCTTATATTATAAGAAATATAACTTTTAGAATAATTACTTTAAGTTTACTTTTAACTTTATTAGAAGTAATTCTAAGTTCATCATAGATTATTTCTATATTAAGCTTGATCTTTAGTAAGTAAGGGTTTTACTATAGAAGAATTTCCTTAGATGAAAAAGGATAGTTCATAGTTTTATTACTTTTTATTCTATTTTACTTATATATTATATATAGTATAATAGTAATATAAGAGGGTAGAAAAGAATAAGAAAAGTTAATAAAAATAGTATTAGGATTAGAATTAATTTTAGTATAAGGCTAAAGTATTATAAGTAAAAGAGTAAAATGTTTATAAGTTATAATTTTATAATACTTTATTCTATATTATAAGCTTATGCTTAAAATTGATAATACTTATAATTATAATATCAAAGTAATATGTTTACTAAAAGAATAATAGTCTAAGAGTCAGAACTATATTATAAATATAATATACTTTTACACTATATACTTCTATACTAAATATGTTCTATTTTTCTTATAGAAAGATAAAATATACTTAAGAATAGACTATAGAAAATAAAAGAGCTAATTTAATTATAATAATAACTTATAAAAATTTAATCTTTTAACTATTAACTAGATCTCTTAAGCTTATAGTATTATATTATAAATCTATTTAAACTTGATACTTTTACTACTTGCTATTTAATTTGAACTTAAAACTTTATCATTATTCTTTATCTCTTTATTATTATTACTATTATTGACCTTTACGCCAAACCTTTAAAACTTTGAAAACTCTAAAGGTTTAAGGAATTAGATTAATAAAGCTAAATATAGTATTATAAAATATTTAAAGTACTTAAGTACCTTAGTAATATAATTAATTCTATTAATTAATATATTAAGCTAGTTAATTAATAAACTTATTATTACTATTATTATTATATTATATAAATACTTAAAGGCTTTACTTTTTACTTAATAAGCTATATTCTTAAGCTTTTAAAACTTTAATTTTTATGCTATAGTTAGCTAAATTTCTATATAATGGAATTGACTTATATTCATAATATCTTTTATACTTTTATATTAAAAAGCTCTAATAAAAGCTAAAATAATAATAATAAATAGTAAAGAATAATAAAGGCTTTAGATCTTATATATATATATATATAAACTCTATAACCTTCTACTATTATATTTACTTAGTCTTAGTAGAAACCTATTATACTATTATTACCTATTTATATACTATATATAGATCAGAGAATATTTTATATTACTTTTCTAGTAGTAAGAGAATTATTCTTAGGAATAGTTATACTTTTCTCTTTAACCTTTCTTTTCACTTACTTAATATTAACTTAACTAGAGTTATGAAACTAATTAATGTAAACTAAGTAAATATTACTTTAACTAGTATTTAGTTAGTATAAGCTTATATTAATACTTACTAAATTTAAACTAGTCCTTCGCTAGTATACACTTATATTAGTACTAACTAGTCTACTAGTATAGTTCTTATTAGTCTTAGCAAAAGTAAGGATTTATATTATCTAAAAGTGAATAATTAAATAGCTAAATAAATATAACTAATTAAATGATTAGATTTAGACCTACTTTAAACTAATAGTTAATTAGGTATTCATTTAAGGAATTAAATATAAGCTAATCAAAAGTTAATCTATACTAGATAAATTATTTTCTTACTATAAACAATTCTTACTCTAATCTATCTTTAGCTTTATATAGGTTTTAAAATAAGCTCTATTTAGAAAGCTATTTTCTAGCTTATTTTAAATATTTAAATATTAATATTTGTTTAATATAAGCTTACTAATACTTGTTTCTAATTAGCTAGTATAAGTTTATACTAATACTAGTATTGTTAAGTTAAGTATTAACTAAGTATTGACTGATTTAAACTAGTATTTAATAAGTCTAAAATAAACTAACTAATCTCATAAACCCAAACTTCAGTATATAAAGAAAATAGATTGAAAGAAACTTACTATTATAATTAGTATTATTTTCATTATTATTATTATTATTCTTCTTCTTCTTAGATATATTAAGAAGTAAGCTATTAAGATTATTGTAAAGTTATTATATTAATAACTCTATTAAGCAATAGAAAAAACAAATATACTAACAAACTCAAAACAAAGACGTTATTAATCATTAGCATAAGGCTAATATAAATATAATAAGAAGCCTAAAGTTTTAACAACTTATAAAGGTATTAAAAAGGGAGCAAATAGAAAGAAAACATTCTAAACTAAAGAAAGAAACTAAATAATAATAAAAATCCAAACTACTACTTATAGCTATTAATAGCTATAAGACTTTAAGCTTCTATAAGCATTGAGCTATTAATAGTTTAGCTATTAAAAGTAAATATACTATTAATTAAATCTATTTATAGAAAGACTAAGCCTTTTAGTGAGTAAGATATAATATTACTATATATATTATACTAGTATATACTTAAAATATTAATAATATATAAGTATAATATATTAATCTTTTTCTTTTTACTTATTCTTACTTTCTCTATCTTTGTTTATTTCTTTTTAAATCTCTTTAGAAATAGGACAATTTTAGCTTTAATATAAAGAATTGTTTACTATTATATAGTAATAGTATAAAAGGCTTTACTTAGGCTTATTATAAAAGGAATATAATGTTTTATTCATTTTAGTTTTTCTTATATATTTAGTCTATAGTATACAAATAAATAAGTAAGTAGTAATAACTATAATATATCTATTATAATAGTAAATTACCTTTATATTATCTTTTAAGTTCTTTAATAACTCTTTTTATACCTTTAGGATTTCTTAATAGCTTTTTATTTTAATTATGAGGTATTTACTTTATAATAATATACTAATCTTTATAATATACATAGTGTTATAAGCTATTATATTAATAAATATAAATACTCTTAATAAGGTCCTTTTAAATAGAATAAGTATATAAAGTTTTAAGTCTTTACTTAAATATAAAATAAAATAGTATTATTAAGTAATATTTTTTATTTTTTATTAAAGTATTACTTTTAGTAATTTAGTACTTTTTCTTAGTCTTACTAAAGCTTTAATACTTAATTTATTTTTCTAAGGGTTTAAATTATCTTATTTACTTTCCTTTTACTAAGTTAACCTTTAAGAGATTATTTAATAAGAATACTTATAAAGTTTAAGCTATCTTTTTAGAAAAGTCTTATAGCTACTTTTATCTTTTAATATTATTTTCAATATTTTAATTTTGTATTAAATTTAAGTACTCTTATATATATATTATCTCTTAAGCTCTTAAATATACTTCCTTTTAGGAATATTAAGAATTACTCTATATACTAAATATAATTCTATCTTTTACTTTTACTATATTAAATCTTATACTTTTAAATTTAAATTTATTTACTTAGGTTTAAGTATCTTAAAGGGAAAAAGAAAAAGAAGGTTGATATTATTAGCTTAAAGCTTAAAAAAGAATATTTTTATAAGTATTTTAGCTTTATTTATATAAAGTATAATTAGTTTAAGCTAATTTAATTAAATAAGTAATAGAAGCTATAGTAAAATTATAATAGTTCTATTATATAGTTTACTTTATTTTTCTATTTACTAAAATTATATTATATTATACTTTAATAAGTCTATAAGAAGCTCTTTTTATAAAGAGTATTAAATACTTTTTATATAATAATTCTATTATTTTGATACTTTAGCTAAAGTATATTAGTTTAACTATTAGCTTATTCTTTAGGCTTTATAGTATAATTATTTAAGCTTATTTATTATTATAGCTATTTTACTATTTTATTATAGGTTATAGTAGGGTTTAGGTTTCTTTTACTTTAGGGTTATAAATTAAGTAATAGCTATAAGCTACTTTAAGAGCTATTTAACTATATTATTAAGGGCTTTTATAGTAGCTATTAAGCCTTAAGTCTATTAGAGATAAATTATTACTTTATTAATAGCTTTTTATAAGTAAGTTTCCTTTTAGTTAAATCTAAGGTTTAGTTTAAGGGTAGGGATATCTAGGATAATAGTAATGTAAATGTATTATAGAAAGTAGTTAGACTCTTCTAAATTATAGTTTATTCCTTTGTATATAGTATAAATAGTCTCTAAAGCCTAAGTTAGAATCTTATACTTTTAGTATATTAAAAAAAACTAAAAAAACTTTATATATTCTTTATATACTTATTATTTATTCTCAAGTCTATAATAAAGTAACTTATTAATTATATTTAAGAGAGTATTATAATAATTATAAATAAAAAGACTTATTTAGCTATAAATAGAAAGAATCTTATAATAATTCTTTAAATTATTCTTTTAGTAAATAAGTAAGTATATAAGCTTAAGAAAATAGAAATTAAGGTAAATGATTAATTAGTTAAGTAGAATATTCTTAAATCTTAAAGCTATGAAGGATAATTTACATTAATAATAAGATCTTAATAATATAATTAATTAAACTATTGTAGCTTTTAAAACTAATAATACTTAAGGTTGCTAAAGTAGTTAAGGATGTATATAGCTTAATGTATAAAAATATTAGATAGATTAAATACTTAATATTTATATTCTATAGATTAAATTTTATTTATTTTCATAGTTATTTTACTATCTTTATTAATCTATTAGTTATCTTTTTATTATTCTAGGTAATATTTTAACTATTATTCTAATTTCTTATTTATACTTTAGTCTTTTTTTAACTGATTCAGCTTATATTTTATTCACTATTTCAATATATTATCCTTTATTCTAATTATTATTTAGCCATTTTAGCTTATATATTCTATTATACATTATCGTATTTTGAATTAGATTTTAATGTCTTAACTACTATTTAACTCTTATTATAGTACATTAAGCTATATCTTTATATCTTTTCTGACTCCTCTTTCCTTTGTAATAATAATAAAGCCAATAATAAGATTACTACTAAATATAATAGTATCTTATTTTTAGTTCCTTTTAATACTAAGATTCATTAATTTCAATTATCTAAAGAATATAAGCCTTTAGGTACTAATAAGATTATAAATTAAAAAGTATAAACACTTAGTCTTTTCTAATATCTTCTTAACCATTAAAGCTAACTAGATTATCTATTTTCTTAGCTTTTACTCTTTTAATCCTTCTTAGAAGAACTAAATCTCTTATCTATTCAGTTATCTTTTGAGGTTTATTACTCTTACTTATCTTCAATAAACTTCTTTAATTAATCTCTATAGATTAAGCCTTTAATTTTAATTTGAATTAGACTAGTAATTTAGGATATAACTCTAAAGTGTCCCTTATCAGTAATAAAGTAAGATTTACTCTATTCAGGCTTTATTTTAGCTTTATTAATTATATTTCCTTACCTTCTTATATTATAGTAGAGAATAAGATCTTTTAGCTTTAGTAGATCTTAATAAGGCTTATTAAAAGTACTAAATCTTTCTCTTTAATTTTAGCTCACTTTTAAATCCTACTACCTTAGATAAAGCTATAAGAGACTTAGCATTATAGAGCTTTAAACTATACTAAAATAGCTCTTATAAGCTTCTTCAAAGTAATAAGATACCTCCCTAGATTTAGTATTCTATTATAATATACTTATTTTAATATATTAAGATTACTATTAATAATAATAATATTAAGCTATAAGTTAATAAAGTTATTAATATCTTCTTTTAAAGTTTTATTTCATATACCTAAAGTTTAACTTACTTTTATTGAAGTCTATTTATAATAAAGCTTCTAATTTTTAATATATAATATACTATATAGTTAAATAATATTAAATACTTAATTCAAGAAGTAATTAAAGAGCTAAGAATATTATTAGCTTTTTTATTAAGTTAAGAGACTAGAACTTAAGAATCTATCTTAAGGATAAAAGAAATGCTATATAATTAGTTTCTTAGTCTTCTAAATATATAGAGTATAGCTTAATACTCTTGTTTAATAATATTATAATCTTGGTTTAGATTATACTAAAGACTTAACTTAAAGTAAACTAAGTATTTTCTACTCTTAGATATTCATATTAATATATAGTATTATTTATTATAATAATAGTCTTTTTAACTTACTTGGAGCAGTTTAAGATTACTAGGATAAGAGCTAAAATAATATAAGCTTTTAGGTTTCCTATAGCTTTCTATTAATCTTTCTTTTAGTTAAATATTATCTTTCTTCTAAGTAAAAGTATTGAAAGCTTTATTATTTAAGCAAAGTACTTAATTTAGTATTTATAATAGTTATTATACCTAAAGAGAAATGCTTATATAGCTAAAAATAGGAAACATTACCTTAAGAAGCTTTATCTTCTTAAGAGGTCTATACCTAATATTAGGGTTATAAAATTAATTAGTCTATTTTAAATTAACTAAATACTAGTTTAGATTAGTTAGTATTTTATTAATATTTAATCTATTAAGACTAGTATTAGTTTAAAAGTATACTAACTAATTAGAAACTAGTTTTATTACTAATATTAGTATAAGCTTATACTAACTATATACTACTATCTTAGTACTTTAGTACTAAGATAGTACTAAGAAAATAGAAAATACTTATTTAAATAGTAAAGGCTATTAAATAATAGCTAAGATTAATTCTGTAATTGTTAAACTATTAGTTAATTCTAACTAAAGCTTGTTATTTTACTAGTCTATTATATTAATTATTAATTTATTATAAAGTATGTACCTTAAAATAGTTCATTAAGCTATAAACATCATAAATCAAAAGTTGTAATTAAATGATAATTAGATAATATATATTATAGAGTTAATTTAACTTACTAATTGAAAGGGTCTAGAATTAGCTTTTCTAATTAAGCTATTCTAAAAGATTTTAGACTTACTATTATTAAAGAATGGATTCTAGAATTAACCTTACTAATTAGAAGATTCTAGTAAAAGGATTAATAATTAACTAAGAAGCTAACCTAGCTATATAAGATCCTTTAATATCTCTCTAACTAACACTTAATTCCTTACCCTATTTGATCTGTCTATTCTATCCTATTACAAGCTATTTTTTCTTTCCTTATGGATTTAAAGGATAAATTCAAGTCCCCTTTCAAGTCTGGGGCTAAGATAAATCCCTTTTAAGAAGATATTAGCCAGTTAGCTCCTTCTAAAACAGATAGTCTTAACTAATTAAGGCTTAAGTCTAAAATAGCCTCTTCTTCTTCACAAGCTATTTCTAAGGATATTAGCTTTAGCGCTTATATTTTCAAGTATAGCTTATTTAGGAAGGTTATTTTTACACTTAAAAGAGGGTTAAGAGTAGGAAATATAGATTCATTGCATAATATAAGTAAGTCATTCTTTCTTCCTTACTTATAACCTTATTTATAAGCTCTATTATAAGCTCATAAAAAGCCTTACTAACTTTGGTTGGTATAATTATAAGAAGATTAAGCTAATTAAAGGCTTTTAATCTTTCAACTTCTAAAAATACTATAAGTAAAAACATTCTTTAGTTACTTATAATAAACAATCTAAAACTATTAGAAACGGAAGTAGGCTCATTAAACCTTTTCTTTTAACTTTTAAGCTAATCTAAATTAGAAGTAGACTTCCTTAAGCCTTTTAGCCCTTTTAACCTTAATATAAGAAATAAAAGGTCTAAGTAAGACTTATCTAGCTATTCTAGTAGCTTTAAAGAAGAAGAAGCTTTAAAGAAGATTCTTTATTTTCTTATTGAAAATAATCTATCGTTTAATATCTTAAATCCTTATAGTTTTCAAGACCTATTAACCTACTATAATAGGTAAGCTTCATCCCTTTTCTTATTCTCTATAGGCTATTGATATATTAATTCAAATCAAAGTCAGTCCTTTAGTTAATATATAGAACATAAAAGATATCTTAAGTAATATCTCTAATACTAGCTTATTAGATCTTAATAAGTAACTTAAGTAAAATATATTAAACTTAGGGTCTTTTTCCCCAATGTTTAATGTATAGACTTTAAATATATATACTACCTTTTTAGGTATTATCCTTGTCCTTTGAGATAAGGATTTAAAGTGTATTAATAACTAAATACTTTATATTAATAATTTCCTATCAAGAACTTAGCTAATAGATTTATTTTACTAAACTTCTCAATAGGCTTTAATTAGGTATTTAAAAGCTCTACTAAACTTTATATTCATAAGGAATTTATATAATCCTTAATCTATTATCTAGCTATTATACTTAATTCTATATTTAAGTAAGCTTACGTCTTAACTAATTAAACTATTTTAGTACTAAATAATCCTATTAGTATTATAAGGGATAATATAGTAAATAATAATAGCTTTATTTCTACTTTTAAAGATAACTATAGATTATCTTTAATTTAGAAATTTAAGTATAATATATACTATATAGTGTATATAATTAATCTTATTGTATAAGATATTCTAAAAGAATTGCTTTTATCTAAGAAATTAGAAATAGTATTATTAAACTAAACTAGTACTATTTTAGAAGATAGTCTTAGTTAAATTTCTAATGAGTAAGTTAATAACCCTTTTTTAAGCTTATTCTAATTTTATATAGCTCTTATTACATAAATATAAAGAATATCTATTTTTATTAACTATATAGGCAAGAATTGAATAGCTATTATAAAAGGGAATAAAAAGGCTATGAGGGGAGAATAAGCTTTTAACTAAGAAGGAAAGAGAGTCCCTTAAGGTAAGCCTATTTATAACCTTAGATTATAATAAACTAATTAATTAACTGATTTATTAAATAATTGAACTAATTGGAATTTAACATTTTAAGTGCTTAAAGTTAGGCTTAAATTAAGGTCTACTTTAGACTATATCTATAAAACCAATTTAAATACTAAATTTAAAGAGGTATAAAACTATATCTTCTTTTTTCCTATATGAGCTTACTAATCCCTTAATAAAGGTCTTTTTAGTAGACTTTAAGTAAGATTTCCTAGTTAAAACTAAAAGACTATTCAAAGTCTTTATTAATGTAAGGAGATGCGCTAGAGGGCGCTGAGGGCTCGCCGCGGCTGCGCTGCGAGACCCAGCTCCTTATTAATTGATCTGTGGCATGATTCAGATAACGCTAGCTTGTTTGAATTGATTGATCTTTTGGTCTAACGGCTGATGGATCTATTGCAAGATTAGGCATGCTACCCTAACTCTTACATTATAAAGCTAGTCTTTATATAGTTATACTTTTAAGGAGGAATATTCTTAGAATACTATTACTCTTAAAGGTTAGCCTTAATAAATACTATATATAGGGTTAAATGCCTCTTTTAAGTATTAATAGCCTTTAAGACTTAAATATAATAATTACTCTTTATAATAGTTATTTAATAAGTTAGACTTATACTAAGAACTTTCCTAGCTTTTATTATACCCTTAGTACGGCTATATTAGTCGAAATTGTAAATATTAGTAAGAATAATAGACTTTTTATATATTTATTATACTAAGATAGTATACTATAATTAGATTACTTTAGGAGTAGTATTTTTTAGATTAAGTAGCTTTGAGAGATATAAATAGCTTTAATTTAATATTAGGGTTATATGAGAGGAAGTATAAGACTTAGTAATGCTTCATAAGGTTATTAGTGTAATTAAGGTTATATATTTCCTATGTAACTTTATGTATATTAAGCTTGAAGGGAGTATAATTAGCTAATTCTTCTTTTAGAATTTAATTAACTAATAAGCGCTCTTAAATTAGTAATAGTCTTTAACTCTTGATATGTACTATTCTTTTGCCTTTTATGCTACTCTTTTAACCCTAGATATATAATACCTTAATGTTATAGAGCTTTATAAGACTATACATTGACCTACTATTAGTGTTTGTTTTGAGAATTTCTTTAATTATATTCTCTTTAGTATTATAAAAGGAACTTATTATGTAGGTTTGAATTTATTTAGAAATTATTTGATAATGTTATATTATTGTAATAGTAGAAGAATTATAATTATGCATTATATGAAAAGTGCATAGAATAAGGGGTTATGTGGAATAGTGGGTCCTAACCCTATAGGACTAATAGTAATATTCTAAGACTAGATAAGTGTATTAAGATTAGTATATTCTGGACTAATCTACTAAAAGAATTAATATTAGTTTAAGAATATACTAAGTAATTAAAAACTAGTATTAGTACTACTATTAGTCTAAGAATTAGTATTAGTATTAGTATAGACTTATATAAACTAAATAGTAGTTAAATTAGTATTTTATTAGTTTAAACTATCTAATTTTATAACTTTAATTAAAATCATTATATTCTAAACTAATATACTAAAAGAATTAGTATAAGTCTAAGAGTATATTAACTAATTTAAACTAATACTAATACTAGCATTAGTCTAAAAACTAGTACTAGTATTAGTATAAGCTAATGCTAACTAAATACTCATTTAAATTAGTATAGACTAACTAAATACTAATTAAATTAGTATTTAGCTAGCTTAAACTAGTTAATCTTATAACCCTAAACTAGCTTAATATCCCTTGGAACTTTACCTATTTTACTATAGTCTTTCCTTTGTATTTAATAACTACTAAGTAATTAAGCTAATATTAATCTTATTTAGTAACTTTATTCTTACAATATTAAAACTAAACTGAGATCTAGGTTTATAGACTTAATAAATTTACTATATACTTTATCTATACTATAATATAAAAATAGTCTTCTTTAAACTATAGACTTATAGGAAGGTTTATCTCTTACTAATTTTAAGATAACCTTTTATTAGTTAAAGCTATAAAATCTATAATAATAGAAGATTACCCTTAGATTATAATAAGTAAAATATTGATAGAATTAAATCTAAGTACTAAAGACTATCTTATTTATTAATTATTATAGAATACTCTTATTATAATAAATAGTCTATAGAGACTTATAAGCTAAATATAACTTAATATATTTATCCATAGTACTATATATTTATTTTACTTGGAAAGAGTAAATAAGTCTTAAAATAAATACTTATAATATTTCTATTAATAAGATAGAACTAAGTTATGAGAATTTAGTCTAAAGAAGTACTTTCTACTTTATTAACTCTTTAGTATAATATATAATATAATAATTAAAGTATAAGATATTATTTATTTAGAATATATTATACTTACCCTTTGAATTAGCTTTAAACTAATATATTAATAATCCTCTTAGTAATCAATATATAATACTTTTGAGTATTTATAAAAAAGTATTAAAAGGTAAACAAAATAAATTAAACTTTATATATAACTTTTATATTAAAGTTACAACTAAAAGCTAAAGTTATTTTCTTAAGGGAAAATATTAAGTTAAGCTAATACTATTATTTAAATACAATACTCTAAAGTATTATATGGAAATATATTAAAACTAGTTATATAAACTAATAATAAAAGAATATTTACTTTATAATGGAATACCTATTAATGAGAATAAGTATGTATACTTTTATTTATATTTTCAAATATATCTATTCTAATTGAGTATTAATTTAATCCTAGATAAGATTCTTATTATTACTTTACTAATAAGAAATCTTATACTAGTAATTAAAGTATGAGACTAAAACTTATCCTTACTATTACCAGTTAGTAGCTTACTATTCTATAATCTTTTACTCAAGCTAATTGAAGAATAGAAATATAAATACTTGAATATTTTATATATTTAATATTTAGCTAAATAAGCTTGATAAGTATTGTAATTCCTAAGAATAAGTATAAACCTTCTTCATAAAAGAAAAATAATATAAATTAATAAGTTAGTATATATATTATTAGAATAATATAATTCTAAATTAAAAGACCTATTAAATAAGGTAGATTTCTTATATGTTATATCTAAAATACATAGACTTACTAAACGAGGAAACTATGAAAATCTAGAATAATCTAAAGCAAAGTACTTTAAATATTAATAAATACTATTCTATCTTAGTATATAATTTAACTTATTTTACTTATAAATCAAAATATAATCTAACTATTATTAAGTATATATTATAAGGTATAAATCATAATCCTTAATACCTATTTAAGTATAGCTATCTATAAGTATAAATAAAGGTAAGCCTTATTCAAATAAAATAATAGAAATTCCCTATAAATATTCATATTATATGCTAAATGATTAATTCAGAAGTACATTAGTATTCTCTAAATATTACTTTTACGAAGGAATATTAAGTTAAACTTAATACTATAAGGTATAATATAGTAAGTAAATAAGTAATATTTATGATATATTTACTAAAGTATTATATAAGAGAATATATTATATAAAAGAATACATAATTATTAAAGTTTATATAAGAGCTTAAGTTTTACTGAAACCTATTAATAAATTACTCTTTAAATAAGAATATAATACAATTTATAAAGTTAATATTATTAGTCTTAAGTGAAAAGTCTAAATTAGTATTACTAATAGACTATTTTACGTACTATAATATATAATTATATAGAGTCCTAGAGATATCTAGTAAAAAGTAAACTATATATTATGATCTTATTAAAGAGTACTAAAGTAATATAAGCTTATATACTAAATATTTACAAAGACTAAGACTCTTTACTTTAATTATAAAGTTAAAGTATTATTAAAGCTATTGTAGAAATAGCTTAGTATAATCTTTATTATAATAAATACATAAGAATTCTTAATGGTTGAAACTCTTTTATTTGATTGAATATAACAACCCTATTAAGACAGTTAAGTAAAGTAATTTATTAAAAGAATATAAGTATAAGAGATTAATAACTTATAACCTTTAATATTTTACTAAGGAACATACTTTATAAGCTAATAATAAAGTTAACTTAAAACTAAATAAAAGATGCTAGAATATTAATATTAATCTAAATACAAAGATTAATGTCCTTAAGAATAAAACCTTATTAAAGGTAAAAAGTACTATAAAGAGTATAGATACATAATAACTTAATTAGGTTTATATAGTAAGTATAAGAGCTTTCTTAAGAATTCTTTAGTATATTAGCTAAATCAGAGAAAGTTATAGTACTTAATATAAAAACATAGAAGATACTCTTTATGAATAACTAACACTAATAAAAATAAAAATTAGAACTTTATCTATTAAGTAGCAGGAAAAAAGGTTCTCTAAATACTATATTTAATGAATTATATAATTAAAAATAAATAAAATGAACTATAAGATAAAAACTATTTATAGGCTTAATCTTTATTCTTTAATAAATAATAAAGAAAAAGAATATATAATAGTAGATCTTAAAGTACTAAGTAAAATTATAATCCTAAATACTTACTTAATACTATTAAAGAAGAATATTCTTAGTAAACTTTAAGGAAAAGTAGAATACTAGTATTATTAATACTTAAGCTTTTCTTTATTAATTTTTAATATATTTCTAATATTAAGACTATTTTATCATAATTAGCTATTAAAAGCTAGAATAATTAAAAATAACTTTAATAGAATCCAAGAATCATTTAGTATATATTTAATATCTTATAGATTAACTACTTTAATTACATAAAGTATCTACTATAAGATTTATTATAAAAAGTTTTATCTTTAATATAGTTAATATTAAATACTTAAAATACTTTTGAATTATCTTTTGATTATTTTTAAAAAAGAAATAGAAAATTATTCTATTAGATAGAAAGATATTCTTAAGATATTCTTTCTTTACTTACTTAAACTCTAAGTAAATAAAGTTAATATCTCTAATACTTTAGAATAAATAGTAACTTTAAGGAATATTAAATTCTGAGTTAATTTATTATAATTAGAGAAATAAATAAACATAATAAAAAAGCTTTAACGTTTTATCCTAAGATTTTTATAAACTATTTAATTACTCTAAATAAGAGAACCTAATATATTTAGAAAAGAATATAAATTAAGGAAACCTAATTATAAACTAAGAATAAACTAAACATATAATATAAATAGAATTTATAAAGATAGTAAAAGAAATTATTAACTTTTATTAAATTATAAATTAATTAATTAATATTAAATAACTTTATTAATGTAACTTAAATATTTAACCTTTTAATTACCTTAAAATATTAAAAGAGTAAAATATAAAAGATATAATATACTAATTTAATTTAATTTATTTATATACTATAAACCTAAAAGGTAAATAGTACTTTTACTTTATATAGATATAAGAAAAACTAAAAGTTTAGATAAAAACCTATATTCCTTCTATATTAGGCCTAAGTAGGACCCCTTATACTAGTATAGTTTATAAGTAAATAGTCCTTTATATCAAGACTTGAATTATCTTACTTTTTAGTAGATTAAGAAAAAAAAAAAAAGAATTAAGAAAAAGAGAATATAAGAAAGCTAAAAATAGAAACTATTAAGAGAATAATCTATTATAGTTTTATACTAAGAGTATATTAAGTATATATTAATATAATATATATAGAATTATTATATCTTTATTATTAAAGGTTTAGCTTTTTAGTAAGTAGATTTAATTATTAATAGGTTTATTACTTTATAGCTTAATTATTAATAGCTAAAAGTTAATATAAGCCTAAAGCCTTATAGTTATTAATAGCTATTAATAGTAGCTTAGATTTCTATTACTATTTAGTTTTTTACTTAAGTTTATAATACCTTTTTTATTTTTTTCTTTTTTTAATGCCTTTATAAGTTATTCTTTCCTTAGGCTTCTTATTATACTTATAGTAGCCTTAAGTCTTATATATATTGCTAATATTTACTCTTTCTTTTAGGATTTATTAATATATTTATTTTTCTATTATATATTATAGTCTTATTTATATAATAGCTTTATTATAGTTTTATTATTATAATAATTAACTTTATATAGTTAAAAATAATAATTATAATTATAATAATAATTATAATAATTATAATAATAAATATAGTATATTTTCTTAGTAATATAAATATAAGAATTAGTATTAATTGACTTATATATAAATATTAATAATAATAATAATAACTATATTAATAAGTTTCTCTTAATATATTCTTATTATATACTTAGGCTAACTTTAGTTAAATAAAGAGAAAAACTAAAGAAAAAAGAGTAATTACTTTAGAGAATAATTTTATTACTCTCTTAAGAGTAATATAAGATATTCTTTATTCTATATATATTATATAAATAAGTAAAGATAATATAATAAATCTTTATTAAAACTAAGTAAATATAATAATAAATAATTATATAGCTTATGTATATATATATAAAATCTATAAAATACTATTACTATTTATTATTATTATTATTTAAGCTTTAATAAAAGCTCTTTAATATAAAAGTATAAAAATAATATAAGTATAAATTAATTTTACTATATATATTTATAGTTAACTTTTATATAAGGAAAAAAGTTTTAAAAGCTTAAGAATATAGCTTTTTAAGTAAAGAGTTAAATACTTAAGTATGTATATATTATACTTATAATAGTAATTATAAGCTTAATATTTAATTAGCTTAATATATTAGTTAATAGGATTAATTATAAGTATTTTAAATATACTATAGTTTTAGCTCTTATTCTATTAGGTTTTATTCTTAAGCTTCTTAAGTCTTTAGATCTTAGGGAATTTAGCTTAAAGAGTAAGACTAATACTAATAGTCATAATAATAATAATAATAAAAAGATAAATAATAAAGTTTAAAAGTAAAGTTAAATAGTAAATAATAAAAATATAAGTTTAGAATAAGCTTATAAATTAATACTATAGACTTAAAGAACTTAATTAAGGGTTTTTTAAAGAATTTAATTAAGAATAACTATTATAATTAAATTAGCCTTTTTACTCTTTATAGCTTTTTTCTAAGTATATTTTATCTTTTTATAAAATAATTATATTATTTAATAAATCTTAAGTAATAAATAATAATATATTTAAGTATTTCTTTATTAGTTTTATATAAGTATTATAGTAAAAGTATATTAAGTATATTTCTTAAGAAAAAGAAGCTTTTTAAGCTAATTCTTTTTATTCTTAGCTATATAAGTATTAAGCTTTAGTACTTATTAAAGCCTTAATATAAGTATAATACCTTTTTATTATTAATAGAAGAATAAGCTTTTAATAATTTAAAATAATTAATTCTTTAATATTTTTTTATTTTATCTTAGAGTTAGATCTTTTATAAGGTTTACTTAGATAAAGTATAAGCTTAAATAGCTTATAGGGTTAATTTATATTCTTTATAAAAAAACTAACTTTTAAGTTAATTTATAACTTTTTATTATAATTATTATTATAATCTTTATTATTATTTATAGTAAGTTTACTTTAAAGCTATAATAGTAATAGCTTTAATAAGTAATATAATATTTTATCTTTTTATTTAATTATAAAATTAAATAATAAGTTTATTAAAATAAATATTAAAAAGGAAAATAATTAGCTTTATCTTTAGAAAGTATATTAGTATAATCTTATAAACTTTTATAATTATATATAGGTTTTAGGTTTATTCTACTATAAATATTTATATAATATTATAGGGTTTTTTCTTAAGAAAGATTAAAATATAATAAACTTTAGTATTATATATTATAATTAATTTTATAACTTATATATAAATAAATTATATAACTTTAAGGTTAATTCTTTATATACTTATAATAATTATAATAAGAGTTTACTATTAATATTTAAGCTTTTTCTTAAGGTCTTTAATATATAAGCCTTATAATAGTCTATAATAGAAAAAAAGTCCTAAGAATTTATATAACTTAGTAAATATTATTATTAAATCTTTAAGTTAAATCTATATTTAATTTATTATATATTTTTAGGAAAAATATAAAAGTTTTATTTTATTTAATTCTTAGATTATTTTATTAATTAAAGCTTAATTATTATAGATTTCTTAAGTAATTTTAAGTTAAGCTTAAGTCTTTTTTATATTATATTTAAATACTAAAAGATTAATATTATCTATAAATCTAATAATTATTATTCTAAAGGTATTATTAAGAGTTTTATAAAAACTAAAGATAAAGAGAATAAATAGTATTAATAATAAAAGGAATGTTTATAAAATACTTATTTAAACTTTAATAAAATTAAAAAGTTAATTATTAAATTAAAAATATATTATTTATATTATAAAATATTTAATAAATTATATAAAAAACTATTTTAAAAAGTATATTTATTATAAAATTATAATAAATTATTTATAATTAATATTATTAAAAGCTTTTATAAAATTAAATTAAAGAAAAAAGATAAAACTATATTAACTTTAAACTATATATATTACTTTAATTATTATTAAAATAAATTCTATAGATTTATTTAATTTATTATTTATTTATTTTATAAATAATAATTATTTTAATTTTATTATAATTATAATATATTAATTAATAATTATTTTAATTATTTTTTTAATTATATTAAGTAAGAATATTAAGTATTATTTAAATATAATTTATTATTATATTAAGATTTTATTTACTTTTAGAATAATTATAATAATTATAATATAAAAGTAAATTAAAAAGTATTTAATTATAATATTTATATTTATTATTTTTATAATTATAAGTATAAGTAATTTTTTATATATTTTAAGGAGTTCTATTAGGATTTTATTTTTACTTAAGGCTTTTTATAATTTAATTTTTCTTAAGGCTTTTTAAATCTCTTTAAAAATAATATAAGAGTATATTAAGTTTAGCTTAAGTTTAAGTATTCTAAAGGGAAAAAGAAAAAAGAAATTCATATTATTAATTTAAGGCTTAAAAAAGATTTTTTTTATAAGTATTTTAACTTTATTTATATAAAATATAATTAATTTAAATTAATTTAATTATATAAATAATAAAAGCTATAATAAAACTAGAATAATATTATTAGATAATTTAATTTATATTTTTATTTATTAAAATTATATTATATTATACTTTAGAAAGTTTATAAGAAACTTTTTTTTTAAAGAGTTATTAAGTACTTTTTATATAATAATCTTATTATATTTATACTTTAATTAAAGTATACTAATATAATTATTAATTTATTCTTTAGGCTTTATAGTATATTTATTTAAGCTTATTTATTATTATAATTATTTTATTATTTTTATATATAAAAAGATTTAATTAAGATTTAGTTTTTACTCTTAAGGCCTTAATTTACCTTTAAAAAATATTTTAATACTAAGATCTAAATCCTTATATATATATTACCCTTATTAAAATAGTATATTAAAGCTATAATATTAATAATAATATACTATTAATAATTATTAATTCTAAAGTATATAGCCTTAAATAAAGTTAATATAACCCTCTTATAAAAATTAGTTAATACATATAAAGCAAAAGCAATAAACCTAAAGTAGAATTAGCTAAAATACTAAAGGATAACCTAGAAAAAGAAGCATATATTACTATTATTAAAATTATCCCTTTTATAGTCTTTAATTAAGCCTAGTACATTGTCTAGACTTATGCTACTATATAAGAGATATAGTTATATACCTTCTATAAGGTAAATACTCTATACAATTAAGAAATAACCCTTAAAGAATAAATTACTATAAATATTATTATAGCTTTTATCTTTATTATTAATATAGCCCTTATAATAGCCTTAGACTATAAAAGAGGCTAACTATTATATATATTAATTATAGTATAAGACCTTATACCCTTAAACTATAAAAGCCTTAAGTAAATAACCCAAAGTTATATTAAATGTAAAGTTACTATTTATATAAGGAATATATCCCTTAATATTAATAGTTAATTACTAAAGAATATAATTATAATAGTAAATTAGGCCTATAGTAATATTAATATTATTATAGTAAGAATGCTCTTAAGTAGAAATATAGTCCTTATATTCTTTATAGTAAATAAAGTATAAACTAAATATGCTAAAGATTAAATTACTTAAGCCTTTAGTAATAATTTAGCTTTTTCCTTTTTAATATTTATAGTAATAATAAAGAGAATTTAATTTATATTTATCTCTAATAATACTAATAAGCTTATTAAAGAAATTACTAATTCTCACTAACTAAAAATCCTCTAAGTAAAGAAATAAAAGGTTAAATAATTTAACCTTAGTATAAAAATAAACCTTATCCTATATATTAGCTTTATTAAGAAGGCTAATTACCTTTATAATAATAGTCTATTACTAAATATATAACTATATAACTATAAGCCCTTTAATAAGGGGCTTTAACCTATTTAATATTATAATTACTTTAAGTTTAATTATTTAGCTTAGAACTATAAATTAACCTTAACCTATAGATAATATAAAGGCACTATATATACTAAGGGAATAGAATGCTTAACTAAATATAATAAAATATTACTTAATTATATTCTTTATAAAGGTAAGTATTTAAGTTAGAGCTAAGACTATTCTATTATAGCCTTATACTAAGTATAAGCTAAGGAAGAATACTTTAATAGACTATTATACTTTAAAGAATATATAATAGCTAAGGCCCTAATATCTTAAGTACTTTCCCCCCCCTCCCCCTTTTACAGTTAGGATTATAAGGGCCTTAGGCTCTAGGAGACCTAAAAGACCTTTTAGCTTAATAAATAGATAATGCTTAACATTTCCTAGCCTACTCTTAACTTAGGCCCCTACTAATTATATACTATTCTTACTCTTAATAGTTACTTTAGTCTTTTTATTATTACTATTCCCTTCTTAGACTATTAATTAATATTAGTGCTCTTCTAGAATACTAATTAATAGTCTACTCTTACTTAGGTTACTCTATAGGCCTATAGTAAATATAATATAATTATACTCCTTAAGCTAAATAGGAATTCTAAAACCTAAGCTCTAGCTTACTTAGGAAGATATAACTACTATATGATTTATTATAGTAAGTATATAATAGTCTATATTAATAAATACTATAGGCCTAAGTTATAAACTTCCTAAGCTAGAGAAAACTAAGCTAGTATTACCTTTATAAAGACTTAATACTAAATTATTACTCTATATAACCCCTTAAGTAGTAAAGGTAATTTATTTATACTATAGGCCCTAGATAATATTATACTAAATAATTATATATTACTTATTAGTAACTTTAACCTTTAATATTTACTCTAGGACTTTTATAATTAGATTAACTAGAGTAATAATAATCTTACTATAGAAGTATTCTAACTTTATATTAGCCTTTTTATACTCTATAAAATAATTATTAAATTAGCTTAAGGCTATTAAAATAGTACACTTAATCTAGCTTAAGCTTTAAAGACTATTTATACTATATATAAAGGAATAGACTATAATTTAAAAGAGTTTAACTATTTTCTATAATATATTTATATTATTATTATCCTAAATACTCTTACTTTTAAACTAAACCTTAGATTTAATTAAAAGAAGACTTATTTATAAAAAGCTATTAATAAAGTAATAATTTATCTTTAATAGACCTAAGGCTTAATAGCTACTATAGAAGCCCTTAATAACATAGTTAAATAGCTCTTAAAGTAGCTTATAGCTATTACTTAATTTATAACCCTAAAGTAAAAGAAACTTAAACCCTACTATAATCTATAACAAAATAGTAAAATAGCTATAATAATAAATAAGCTTAAATAAGTATACTATAAAACCTAAAGAATAAGCTAATAATTAAACTAATATACCTTAGCTAAAGTATAAATATAATAAAACTATAATATAAAGAGTACTTAATACTTCTTATAAAGAAAGCTTCTTATAGATCTCTTAAAGTATAATATAATATAATTTTAATAAATAGAAAAATAAACTAAACTATATAATAAAACTATTATAATTCTATTATAGCTTTTACTATTTATCTAATTAAATTAGCCTAAATTGATTATACTTTATATAAATAAAGCTAAAATATATATAAAAGAATTCTTTCTTAAGCCTTAGGTTAATAATATTAACCTCTTTCTTCTTTCTTCCCTTAGAATACTTAAACCTAAGATAAGCTTAATATACTCTTATATTATCCCTAAAGAGATCTAAAAAGCTTTAAGAAAGATTAAATTATAAAAGGCCTTAAGTAAAAATAAAATTCTAGTAAGGTTTCTTAAAGTATATAAGAAACTATTTATACTTATAATTATAAAAATAATAAATATAAGTATTATAATTAAATACTTTTTAGTTTACTTTTATATTATAATTATTATAATTATTCTAAAAGTAAATAAAACCTTAATATAATTAGAAAAATTATTAAAATAGTTATTAATTAATATATTATAATTATAATAAAATTAAAAGAGTTATTATTTATAGAATAAATAAATAATAAATTAAATAAGTTTATAGAACTTATATTAGTAATAATTATTAAAGTACTATATATAACTTAGGGTTAATATAGTTTTATCTTTTTTCTTTAATTAAACTTTATAAGAGCTTTTAATAAAGTTAATTATAGATAATTTATTATAATTTTATAATAAATAAGCTTTTTAATATAGCTTTTAATATAGCTTATTAGCTATTTTATAATATAAATAATATACTTTTAGTTTAATAATTAACTTTTTAATCTTATTAAAGTCTAAATAGATATTCTATAAAAATTCTCTTTATTATTAATACTATTTATTCTTTTTATTTTTAGTCTTTATAAAGCTCTTAATAATACTCTTAAGATAATATTTATTAGATTTACTAATAATATTAATTTATTAATATTTAAATATAATATAAAAGAGACTTAAGCCTAACTTAAAGCTACTTAAGAAATCTATAATAATTAAACCTAAACTAATAAAATAATCTAAAAATTAAATAAAATAAAACTTTTATATTTCTCTTAGAAATATATAATAAACCAAATATAAATTTAACTTAAAGACTTAATACTAATATTTACTAAGTTATATAAATTCTTAGGACTTTTTCTTTATTATAAACTATTATAAGATCTATATATTAAAAACCTTAAAAGAAAGCTTAAATACTAATAATAAGCTTTTATTATAATTATTATAAATATATAAAAAGTTAGCCTTAAACTTATATAACTTATTTATATATAAGTTATAAGATTAATTATAATATATAATACTAAAGCTTATTATACTTTAATCTTCTTTAAGAGAAAACCCTATAATATTATATAAATATTTATAATAAAATAAACCTAAAATCTATATATAATTATAAAAGTCTATAAAATTATATTAATATACCTTTTAAAGATAAAGCTAATTATTTTCCTTTTTAATATTTATCTTAATAAACTTACTATTTAATTCTATAGCTAAATAAAAAAATAAAATACTATATTACTTATTAAGGCTATTACTATTATAACTTTAAGGTAGATTTACTATAAATAATAATAAGAATTATAATAATAACTATAGTAAAAAGTTATAAATTAGCTTAAGAATTAGCTCTTCTATAAAGAATATAAATTAACCTTATAAGCTATTTAAGCTTATACTCTATCTAAATAAACCTTATAATAGATTTAACTTTAAGATAAAATAAAAAAGTATTAAAGAATTAATTATTTTAAATTAATAAAAGCTTATTCTTCTATTAATAATAAGAAAGTATTATACTTATATTAAAGCCTTAATAAGTACTAAAGCTTAATATTTATATAGCTAAAAATAAGAAAAATTAACTTAAGAAGTTTTCTTTTCTTAAGAGATATATTTAATATACTTTTACTATAGTATTTATATAAAATTAATAGAAAAATACTTAAATATATTATTATTTATTACTTAAGATTTACTAAATAGTATAATTATCTTATAAATCTACTATAAAACTAATATAAGTTTAAGTTTTAACTATTTATTTATAAAATAGCTTAATTATTTATTTATTAGTTTTTATATTAATATTTTATTTTATACTATAAGCTTATACTTAAAATCTATAATAATTATAATTATAATATAAAAGTAATATATATATTTAAAGTATAATAGGCTAAAAGTCTTAACTATAAGGTAAAAGTAATATAATTTTATACTAAGTACTTTTTACCTTTTTTATAAAAAGATAAAATATATCTAAAAAAAAAGCTATAAAGAGTAAAAAAACTAGCTTAATTATAATAGTTACTTTTAATTAAATCCTTTAAAAACCCTTAATTAAGTCCTTTAAGCTTATAGTATTAATCTATAGGCTTATTCTAAACTTATACCTTTATTACTTATTATTTAATTTTAGCCTTAGACTTTATTATTTATCTCTTTATTATTATTATTACTATTACTATTAATATTATTATTACTCTTTAAGCTAGATTCTCTAAGATTTAAAGACTTAAAAGGCTTAAGAATAAAACCTAATAAAATAAAAGCTAAAACTATAATATATTTAAGGTACTTAAGTACCTTAGTAATATAATTAATTTTACTAACTAATATATTAAGCTAGTTAAATATTAAGCTTATAGTTATTACTATAGGTATAATATATATATACCTAAGTATTTAAGTCTTTACTTAAAGGGCTATATTCTTAAGCTTCTAAAGCTTCTTTCTTTATATAAAAGTTAGCTATAAATATATATAGTAGAATTAACTTATATTTATACTATCTTTTATGCTTTTATACTAAAGGGCTTTTATTAAAGCTTAAGTAATAGTAATAATAGAAAATAATAGTACTTTATAGGTCTTATACATATATATATAAGCTATATAGCTATCTACTATTATATTTACCTAATCTTAGTAGAGACCTACTATACTATCTTTATCTATTTATATAATATATATAAAATAGAGGATATTCTATACTACTCTTAAGAGAATAATAAAGTTATTCTTTAAAGTAGCTACTCTCTCTTCTTTAACCTTTCTCTTTACCTAACTAAAGTTAGCCTAAGTATATAATAAGAATATAATAAAAGAACCTTATTAGTATAGCTAATATTATTATTATTAGTATCTATATATAAATAGATTAGTATTAATCCTTATACTTATACTATTAAGAAAATACACTATATTTATTATTATAATAATTATTATTATTATTATAATTATTATCCTTAGCTATATAAAGTTAATTATTATAATAATAAGATAATAATAAAGCTATTATATAAGTAAGACTATAATATATAATAGAAAGATAAATATATTAATAAATCCTAGAAGAAAGAGTAAATATTAGCAATATATATAAGACCTAAGGCTACTATAGATATAGTAAGGAGCCTAAGGAGAGAGTAACTTACAAAGGCATTAAAGAGGGAAGAAAGAAAGAAAGGCATTATAGACCTAAGTAAGGGACCTAATAGCAGTAGAAATCTAGGCTACTATTAACAGCTGCTAATAGCTATAGAGCTTTAAGCCTATACTAGCCTTTAGCTACTAGTAGATAAGCTACTAAGTAATAAACCTAATAATAACTAAACCTATCTATTAAAAAGCTAAACCTTTAGTAGCAAAAATATAATAACCCTATATATACTATACTAATATATACCTAATGCACTCCTAGTATAAAACTATAGTAGATTATTCCCCTAATAGTTTCTATTTTTAGCTTTCTTATATTCTTTTTTTCTTAAATTTTTTTTTTTTTTCTTCCTAATCTACTAGAAAGTAAGATAATTCTAATCCTAGTATAAAGGACTATCTACTTACATACTATACTAGCATAAGGGGCCCTACTTACGCTTACTATAGAAGGAATATAGGTTTTTATTCAAACTTTTGGTTTTTCCTATATCTATATAAAGTAAAAGTACTATCTACCTTTTAGGTCTCTGGTATATAAATAAATTAAATTATTTTATTATTTTATTATAAATTATAATAAAGTTTAAGTTTTTTTTACTTTAGAATTATAAATTAAATAATAATTATAAGTTACTTTAAGAGTTATTTAATTATATTATTAAGAGCTTTTATAATAGTTATTAAGCTTTAGGTTTATTAAAAATAGATTATTATTTTATTAATAGCTTTTTATAAGTAAGTTTCCTTTTAATTAAGTTTAAGGTTTAGTTCAAAAGTAAAAGTATTTAAGATAATAGTAATATAAATATGTTATAGGAAATAGTTAAACTCTTTTAAAATATAGTCTATTTTTTTATATATAGTATAAATAGTCTTTAAAGCTTAAGCTAGATTAAAGGTACTATTTTAATAGCCTTAAGTTAATTTAGTAATTATTCTATAAGATATAAAAAGGCTAATATAGAGTTAAAGTACTCTTATAGTAAGATTATTATTATTTTAGTTAATCTAGCTATAAAAGTCCTAGAGTAAATAATAGAGATTAAAGTTATTAATAAATAATATATAATTGTTTAATATAATATTAACTAAAGTTTATAGTATAAGTAAGTTATTTCTATTACTTAAAGAGTTATATAAAGTAATAATTTAGTATTAAGTCCTTATAAAGGTAATACTAACTTAATTTTCTTTAGCTTAAAAAGTCTATAATTCAAGTTTATAGTATTTATTAATATAGATTATTATATACTTATTATAATAAATTATATAATAGTTATATCTTCCTAAGTAAGCTAAAGCTTAAGTTTTAGAATTCTTATTTAGCTTAAGAAGTATAATTATATTATATTTACTATAAGCCTATAAAATAACCTAAATAAGAATAAGCTATTAGTTAATATTCTAAAAGAGTATTAATATTAATTAATAATCTAAGGAGGAAATAGTAATAGTAAGAAAGCTAGAATAATTATTAAAAGTAAAAATAGTATATAATTAATAGAGATTTAAGTTAAAAGTAAACTAATAAATATTAAGTATTATTTATTTATTAAGCTAAAATGTCTTTTAGATCTTTTAGAGCTTAAGGCTCTTATAATCCTAACTATAAGAGAAAAGAGAGAGAAAAGTACTTAAGATATTAAAGCCTTAGCTATTATATATTGTTTAAAGTATAATAGTTTATTAGAGTATTTTTTCTTAGTTTATATTTAATATAAGACTATAATAGAATAGTTTTAGCTTTAAGTTAAGTATTTACCTTTATAGAGAATATAGTTAAGTAAAATCTTATTATATTTAGTTAAGTATTCTATTCTTTTAATATATATAATACCTTTATATTATTTATAGATTAAAGCTAACTTATAGTTTTAGACTAAATAATTAAACTTAAAGTAATTATAATATTAAGTAAATTAAAGCTTTTTATTAAAGGGCTTATAGTTATATAATTATATATTAAGTAATAGGCTATTATTATAAAGGTAATTAGCCTTTTTAATAAAGTTAATATATAGAATAAGGTTTATTTTTATACTAAGGCTAGATTATTTAACCTTTTATTTCTTTACTTAAAGGATTTTTAATTAATTAGAATCTATAATTTCTTTAATAAGTTTATTAATATTATTAAGGATAAGTATAAGTTAGATTTCTTTTACTATTATTATAAATATTAAAGAGGAAAAAGCTAAATTATTACTAAAAGCTTAAGTAATTTAGTCTTTAGTATATTTAGCTTATACTTTATCTATTATAAGGAATATAAAAACTATATCTTTACTTAAAAGTATTCTTACTATAATAATACTAATATTATTATAAATCTAATTTACTATTATAATAGTATTCTTTAGTAATTAGTTATTAATATTAAAAAGTATATTTCTTATATAAATAATAACTTTATATTTAATATAGTTATAAGTAATTTACTTAAGGCTTTTATAGTTTAAGGGTATAAGGTTTTATACTATAATTAATATATATAATAATTAATCTTTTTTATAATCTAAGGCTATTATAAGAGCTATATTAATAATAGAGATAAAAGCTATAATAATATTAATAATAATTTATTCTTTAAGGGTTATCTCTTAGTTATATAGAGTATTTACCTTATAAAAGATATATAATTATATTTCCTATATAATAGCATAAGTCTAAATAATATATTAAACCTAGTTAAGGAGTATAAAAAAGATAATTCTAATAATAGTAATATATACTTCTTTTTCTAGGTTATCCTTTAGTATTTTAGTTAATTCTACTTTGGGTTTATTGCTTTTACTTTATATATATTAGCTAATTCCTATAAGGGGGTTATATTAACTTTATATAAGGCTATATACCTTAGAATTAATAGTTATTAGTAGTATATTAGTATTAATATTATACCTTTAATATATTATTATAATAGGGGTAATATATATATATAAGGATTTAGGTTTTAGTATTAAAATGTTTTTTAGAGGTAAATTAAGGCTCTAAGAGTAGAAACTAAATACTATATTATTAAAGATATTAGATATAATATACTATTTAAATTCTAAATAGACTTAGGATTAAATTAGTTAAATCTTATTTATAATTACTTATTCTATTATACACTTTAGTTAATCTTTATAAAGTACTAAAAGAAACTATTAACTAATAGAAATAAAGAATATACATATAATATAAATATATTAAAAAGTATAAGTAATAATTCAGTTTACTTTAAAAGATATTATAATTATTCTTCTTAATTATTTTCTTATTTATACCTTAATATAGTTAAAGTTAATTTTTATTAATACTTTTAGGAATAATAAGTATTTTACCATAGCTATATAATATCTTAGTTAATACTTACTAAGTATATAATATATGTTTAAACTTATTGATATTAAATTAAATATACTCTTTAAACTATTAAGCTAAAAGAAATAAATGTAAGAATACTAAGAAAAGAAAACTTAAATAACTTTAGAAAAAAGAAGAATTAACTATTTATACTTTTTATTTTATGAGGCCTAATATGTAAATAAGCTTATATTAGTGAATACTTTACTAATACTTCATAGAACTAAAACAAGTAATTCTTCCAATATAACTACATAAGAAAAAAGATATAATTCTAATTCTTTTCTTCTTTAAATAAAATAAACTTATTTATTTATTAATAGCTATATCTTTTAATAAAAGTAGAATAGAAAGTTATTTAAGATAATTATGAATATAACTTTTATTTAAGAGAGTTATAACTATGATAAGATCTATTTAACTTCTTAGTATATTAAGTTTATAACAAGAAATCTAAGTAATATAAAATAAATATAGTACTTATAATAAGAACTATATTAACTATAAGAAACTATTAAGATAACTTATCCTAATTTAAACTCCTCTCATATTATTCTGTATAATTACTGTAGATTCTATTATAAAGCTTTTAATAATAAAAGCTAGATACTTACTATAGTTTAATCTAAGAAAGCTATTTCTTAACTATTTATAAATAATTATTCATAAGTAATTCTAAGAATGCTTGATTGTATAGAGGAATAACTAGTATATAGCTAAAGAATACATGTAAATACTATATATAGAGTTAATATAATATAAATAAGGGATATTATATAGTATTCTTTTTAATAGAGGTATTAAGTTTACATTTAACTTTTAGTAAAGCTTATAAATAGCCCTTAGAATTAAGCTTCTTATATTAATAGTATAATATTCTTAAATCAATAATATAATAGAAAGATATAATTAAATAGTAAAAGTAGTCTTGAATATTTTACTAACAACTTCTCTAATTAGCTATAGATCTAAGTATTAGTGCTGTTTTAGCTTAGGTTAAATAACTATTACTTATTTCTAATTAATATATCTTTAAGTAAATTAATGATTACTTAGTACTTAAATAATAGACTCTAATAAGTAAAGGATAAATTTAATGCTTTTAATTAGAATTTTTTATATAAGAAAGCTAAGTTCTTACTAGCCTTTATGTAAATAACAATAAAAGACTAATATAACTATAAGGATTAGTTAGTAAATCATAAAGTCAAGAACTAAATATAGCTATAACTCTATAAAAAGAAATATATAGCATTTAATAATTCAGTTAAAATACTTAGAGAAAAATAAGTAAAATTATACTTTATTTATCCTTTATAAGAAAACTTAGTATATATTAACTATTATATTATACATTAATTTCTTTATTTTAAGCCTTATTAGTTTTTAAACCTTATATATTAACCTTTACCTCTAATCCAAACTTATCTACCTTTCTCATCTATTCTAACTTTTTCTAAACTCTATATGCTTCCCTTAATTTCATTATACTATACTAGCTTACTATTTATACTAATTTTATATACTTAAGTAGCTCCTTAAACTAAAGGGTATATTTCTCTCTAGATAGTAGCTTATCTATAGCTGTTATATGTTCCGTACTATTTCGGCTAATAGTTAAGCCCTTTATAAGGTTATTAAGAAGCTTCTTCTCCTTTATAATACAGCTAACATTATTAATATTAGTACCTCTATTATTAAGGAGTAAGTAATAGCGAACGAGAATTAGATATACTCTATTAATAGTACTAATAAGAGTATAGCTAAATTAAAAGCGATTTAGTTAGTAAGGACTAACTTTCCCAATTTACTGTTAATAATAGGCTAGCTTAATCTCTCTATTAAGACTATAGTAATATTTATAGGTATATACCTAATAGCTATTATTGTTGCCTCCTTTTTAATAGACCTAGTAGATAATAGGGAAAGTAGCTTATATCTTAAGTATTAAACTATTTTAGCTAATATTATATTATGCTATATTATATTATGTTGTATATTAAAAAAGAGTAAAGAAAGCTAGCTTAATAAGATATTATTAGTTTCTCTTATGTATACTATTTAGGATAGGCTTCTTATATATTAGTGAAATAAGTTAAAAAGAGAAGCTTAGATAGATTATAAGAAAAGGCTTAAAGGCTTAAGGTTAATATAATATATTCTATTAAGAAAGTATATTGTATTTTAGGTTATTAGGATTTTGAATACTAAGTATAATAATATCTTATTAGATTAACTCTTATATTATATATTATATTACTTTAATCTATCTATTAATATTAAGTAAGAGTATGTCTTTTATAAATCCTATATTCATAAATAAGCAATAGGCAGAATATATTAATTAAAATAAAGAGTACTCTTAATATATACTTAGTAATATTTACAATATAACTTAAGTTAATAAAGAGAATAATTATTAGGCTAAGTAATAAAGCTATGAATAATCTAAAAAAGAGTAACTCAAAAAATAAATTTAGATACTAAGAAATTAATTAAGTTATTAAGTTCTAAATATGAAAGAAAGGAAAGGTTAAATACCTTATTGTATAGAGAGAATAGATTAATAACTATAATCTATAGTTAGAAGAAAACATAATTTAAAGCTAAGAACTTATTCTTAAATACTAATAATGATAAGAAGAAAAATAAAAGATACTTATAGAGAAACAAAACATAGCATAGCTTATAATACTTATAAAAGAGAGTATTACTTTAATTAGAATTATTTAGTTAGAATTAACTACAACCCTATTCATCCTAATAATTAAGAAGAAATATAAAAGAACTATTAAAAAATCTAATTACTTAATGAACTACTTGTTATTCTTTTAGAAGACATTTTCAAAGTATTATTATAATATTCTCAAGTACTCATTAAACCTTTATTAAAGAATATTAAAAGATTATAGAGAAGATGGTATATTTACTAGAATAGTTAATAATATTAATATTTATATAAAAGATTATTATCTATAGAAGATACAGCTCTACTTAATATTGATAGATAAATGAAGATGATATAGTTCATAATATAATAGTTAATTTAGCTAGGTATTATACCTAATAATAGAAATCCCAATAAGCTAAAGCACAATAAGCTTTCCTAATAGAATAGCTTACATTATTAACCTTAAGCCTTTAAGCCTTTTCTTATAACCCATTTAAGTCCCTCTCTCTAACTTATATCTCTAATTTATAAAAGGCTTATCCTAAATAGCATATATAAGAGAAGCTAGCCTATATCTCTGATTAAGCTAGCTTTCTTCCCTCTTTCTTAATACACAATATGATATAGTATTAGCTAGGACCACCTATAGATAATTCTTATATTTAGTAGAAAAAGGAATCAAATACTTATTAATTAATTAGCTATTAATTACTAAAGATATGCTATTAAAATAAATAAATCATAATTATATTTTAATTTCTATATATTGTTTTCTACTTTTTCTTTCTCCTTTTTTATTAATCTTCTAAAAAGAATATCTTTTATTACAAGTAATAGTTCTCTTTATATCTACCCTTATATAGCTCATTGGCTTTTATAAATTATAATTATTATTAAAAGTTTTCTAAATTACTAATAAAGTAAAATATATATGTTTTATATAAAAGATACTATTATGCTTTTTTACTCTTTAGAAACAAATTACTTATTATTATTAAAGCTTATACTAAATACTTTATTACTTAAGTTTATAATAACTTTAACTTATATATAGAATATATATATATTACTTAATGAGGGAATTATAGTTTAGTGATTTAATGTATTAATTACTTACATATATAATATGACTTTAAGTGTTTAAGATATTATTACACTACTAATTAATTACTCAAACTTAATAATAATTAAGATTATATTAAACTAAATGTATTAACTCTTTAGACAAAGTAAGCTAATAATAGCTTAAATACTTTTAAATCTTATGATAGTGATAGTATATTTACTATTATAATAATAATATAAGGAATTCTACTTAGGCCTACTATAGAAGGAATATAAGTTTTTATTAAATAATTTTCTCCTATATCTCTATAGTATAGAAGCACTATCCACCTTATAGGACTAGAGTATATAAGTAAATTAAATACATTTACTATTAAAGACATTATAAGTTTATTTACCTAAAAGAGTATTATTACTAAAAAGACTTCATAATAAAAAATAAGCTTAATTAAGATTAAGAATAATAAAGTTAAAACTATCATTATTAAGTAACTAAATAGAAATAGATTATCTATTTAAGCTTTTATAGTTTATTATAATCTTAAAGATCATAATCTTTAAGATTATTATTATTGCTATTGTTATTATTATTATTATTATTATTATTATTATTTTTAATTATATAAAAAGGCTAATTATTAACATTATTATAAAGTTTACTTAAAAGAAGGTTGAACTTAAATAGTTAATAAGGTTAATTTATATTCTTTAAAGAAAGATTAACTCTTAATTTAATCTTTAACTTTTTATTATAATTAATATTATAACTTATAGTTTTATTTATAATACATCTATTTTAAAGTTATTATAATAATAGTATAAATAAACAATTTTATTTTTTATTTTTTAAAATAATTATAAAATTGTATAATTAATTTATTAAGATAGATATTAAAAGAGATAATTATCAATTTTATTTTTAAAAGAAAAGTTAATATAGTTTTAAAAGCTTTTATTATTATATATAAGTATTAAGTCTTTTTTATTATAAGTATCTAAATAATATTATAAAGTTTATCTTTTAAAGCGATTAAAGTATAATAAGTTTTAATGTTATAAATTATATTTAATTATATAATTTAAATATAAAGTAATTTTATAGCTTTAAAGTTAATCTTTTATATATTTAGTATAATTATAATAAAGGTTTATTATTAATATTTTAGGTTTTCATTACCATATATAATATATAAACTATATAGTAGTTTATAATAAAGAAATAATCCAAAGAATCTATATAATTTAATAAATATTATTATAAAGTCTTTAAATTAAATTTATATTTAGTTTATTATATATTTTTAAATAAAGTATAAAGGCTAAATCCTTTAGATTCTTAAATTATTTTATTTATTTAAGCTTAACTTTTATAAATCTTTTATATAGTTTTAGGTTTAACTTATATTTCTCTTATATTATATTAAAATACTTATAAGTTAATATTACTTATCAATGTAATAATAATAACCTAACAGTATTATTTAAAGTTTAATATAGATTAATAATAGAGAGAATAAATAATATTGATAGAAGAAAAACCCTTTAAAGAATATTTACTTAAACTTTAATAAAATTAAAAACATTGTTTTTAAACTAAAAGTATACTATTTATATTATAAAATAGTTAATAAATTATATTCATAATTATCTTAAGGCTATTTATTAAAAGATTATAGTAACATATTTATAATTAATTTTATTAATTACTTTAATAGTATTAAAGTAAAAAAGAAAAAGAAGATTATAATAGTTTTATATTACTCATTGTACATTAATAATTATTATAAAAGTTAATTCTATAAATCCTTAAGCTTACTATTTATTTATTCTTTAAGTAATAATTCTATTAACTTTATTATAGTTATAATATGCTAATTTATAACTATCTTAATAATATTTCTAATTATATTAAATAGTAATATGAATTTTTACTATAAAGCTAATTATTATTATATTAAAATCTTATTAGCCTTTAGAATAATTATAATTATTATAATATAAAAGTATATTAAAAAGTATATAGTTATATTAGTGATAGTTAGTAATTTTATAATTATTAAGATAAGTACTGTTTTTTATACTTTAAGAAATTTAATTAAAATTCTATTTTTATCTAAGGCTTTTTATAATTTAATCTTTTTTAAAGCTTTTCTAACCTTATTAGAATTAACATAAGAGTATATTAAGTTTAACTTAAGTTTAAATACCTTAGAGAGAAAAAGAAAGAGTAAATTAATATTATTAGTTTACAGTTCATAGAAATGTTTTTCTATGAGTATTTTAGCTTTATTTATATAAATATAATAAGGTTAAGTTAATTAAATTAAATAAATAATAAAAGTTAAAATAAAATTATAAAAGTCTTATTATATAGTTTAGTTTATTTTTTATTTATTAAAATTATATTATATTATATGTTAAAAAGTCTATTAAGAGTTTTCTTTATAAAGAGTATTAAATACCTTTTATATTACTTTAATTAATAATCTATTCTTTAAACTCTTTAATAAACTTATTTCAGCTTATTAATTATAATAATTATTTTACTATTTTATTATCTTATTATAGATTATAGTAGGATCTAAGTCTTTTTTATTTTAAAGTTATAAATCTAATAATAATTAAAAGTTATTTTAAAAGCTATTTAATTACCTTACTATAAGCTTTCTCAGTAATTATAAAGCCTTAAGTTTATCAAAGGTAAATTATTACTTTATTAAAAACTTTTTATAAATATATCTTTTTAATTAAATCTGGAATTTAATATAAGAGCTAAATGTTTAAAAATGTTAATAGTATAAATATATTATAAGAAATAATTGAATTCTTTAAAATTATAGTTTTTTTCTTTATATATTATATAAGTAAGTTTAAGGCTTATATTAAATTAAGAGTATTATTCTAATAGTCTTAAATTAATTTAAAAGTTATTCTTTAGAGAATAAGAAAACTAATATAAAACTATAATACTCTTTATAATCTTATAAACATTCTACTATTTTCCCTATAATACCTTAGCCTTATACTTAAAATCAATTCTAACCTTACTACCTTTTTCACTAACCTCTATTACCCCCCTCTACTCTCCTACATTATAGTTACATTATATATAGTATATAAGTAGGGTAAGATAGAGAGTATTAAGACTATAAGCTATCCTCTTTCTCCTAAGAACAATTCTTTATATAGAAACCTTTATCTACTATAGACTAAGCCTAATATAGAAATAATCTATAATTAATTTAAAAATACTTTTAATAAAACTAAAATTAAACTTAAAGTAATTATCCTAAAAGCTATATTCTCTATAGTATAAGGATTTATAGTAATCTTAGTTAATACTATTATAAGTTATACTTAAAGCACTAATAATAAGATTTTAATTTTATTACTTTTTATAAAAATAATTATAATTATTATTAAGAAAGTAATATTAATTACTCTATAGAAATTACTTAATAATACTTTAACTTAAGCTTAAGTTATTAATAATAAAAGGGTATTTTTACTCTTTATAATACTACTATTAAAGATAATTCTCTCTTACTTTAGTAGGAAAATTATTATTAAATCTTTAAGTATAGCCCTTAATATTATAATATATATATTAATTAATATAATAATAGCTATTAACTATATTCTTTTAAAGAGCTATCTTTTACCTATAATAACTTTATACTATTTCCTTAGTAAAGATATTATAATTCTCTTTTATAGCCTAATTATAAACCTTCTAAAGGATAATATTTAGATCCTAATTATTTTTAGTATAAATATATATTAAACCCTAAGGTAATTTATAGTTATTATTAAGAGGGTTTTAATTATTTATATAGAAGGTAGACTTAAGAATATTATAATAGATATTTAATAAGTATATAATATTAAAATATATACTATTAAACTATTATAAAGCTATTATATAATTAAACCTTAATATTTACTAATTATATTATTAATTAACCTAATAAATATAAATAAGCTTTATAACTAAAGTATAATTATAATTATAGAAGTTTATTAAACTAAGCCTTATTTAAAGGATATTTAATTAAAATAGTACTTTAAGTATTTTTACTTTAAATATATTATATAATACTATTAGGAATAAGCTAGGTATAACTACTATAAAAGATTCTATTACTTAAGGGATATAATTTATTCTACCTTAATAGGTAAGATTCTCTTAGTATATAGTAATTATAGTAAATCTTACTTAATATAATCTTATGCCTATTATACAATATAGAAAAAGTAAGAATAAGTAAGGAATACTTATTTAGAAATATTATTTAGGTTTAATATTCTAAGTAAATAGTATAGATATATAGTATATCTACTATAGAATATAAGTATACTAATACTAGCACTAATTACTATTATACTAAACCTTTTAGCTTATAAGAGACCTAAATAGTTACTAAAGTAGCCTTAGGCTAAGCTAAACTAAGATCTAACCTTAATAATATTTAAGCCTATTAACTAAATAAAAGAGCTTATATTAGTAAAAGTTAGAGAAAGTATACTAAGTATACTAAGCAGTAAGGAGAATAATATCTAAGAAGATAAAGAGGAAGAATAATAACTAACTTAGACTTACTTTAGGCCTATATAAAGTCTAGTATATTATTTAGGTAAAAGCTCTATAAGGATTTATTAAAAGTAGGTATATTACTAGCTTTTACTATAAAGTAAATTACCTATAACTTATACTATTATAAATATAAACTGAACTTAATCTATTTCTCCCTTAAGTATAAGTAATAGAGGGTTTTTATTTTATAGCTTACTATTAGGTTTTCCTCTCTATTTTAGATTAATCTAAATAACTTAAAAGAAGGACTAAATAGCTATATAGCTATAGTAGAGTATTAAAATATAAAATATATAATACTCTTTAAATAATATTATTATTATTATAATTAAATTAATTATAAAAGTCTTAAAGTAAATAATAAAAGTTAAAGTTATTAATTAATAAATAATATATAATTATTTAATAATATATTAATTAAAGTTTATAATATAAGTAAATTATTTTTACTATTTAGAAAATTATAAAATATAATAATTTAAAGTTAAATCTTCATAAAGATAACCTTAGCTTAATCCTTTTTAACTTAAGATATTTATAACTTAACTTTATAATATTTATTAATATAGACTATTATATATTTACTATAATATATTATACAGTAATTACATTATTTTAAATAAAATAAAGCTTGATTTTTTATATTTCTATTTAGTTTAAAAAGTATAATTATATTATACTTATTATGAATCTATATAATAACTTAAATAAGAATAAACTATTAATTAATATTCTGAAAGAGTACTAATACTAGTTAATTATCTAAGGGAAAAACATAATAGTAAAAAGACTAAAATAATTATTAAAAGTAAGAATAATATATAAAGAGTAAAGGATTAAATTAAGGGTAACCTAATAAATATTAAGTATTATTTATTTATTGATTTAAAAGCCTTTATAATTTAAGCTATAAAAGGAAAAAGAATAAAGAAACATTAAGGTATTAATATGTCTATTATTATGGTATATTCTTTAAAATATAAAGATTAAGTAAAGTATTCTTTTTTAGTTTATACTTAATATAAAACTATAATAAAATAATCTTAGCTTTAAGTTAAGTATTTACTTTTATAATAAATATAATTAAACACAATCTTAATATATTTAATAAAGTATTTTATTCTTTTAGTATATATAATACCTTTATATTATTTATAGATTAAAGCTACTTTATAGTTTTAAGCTAAATACTTAAACTTAAAAGAATTATAATATTAAATAAGTTAAAGCTTTTTATTAAAAAACTTATAGTTATATAATTATATATTAAATAATAAGTAATTATTATAGAAATAACTAGCTTTAGTAGTAAAGCTAATATATATAATGAAATATATTTTTATACTAAAGGTAAATTATTTAATCTTCTATTTCTTTTTTTTTATAAAATCTTTAGTTAATTAAAATAAGAAATTTCTTTAATATATTTATTAATACTATTAAAGATAATTATAAGCTAGATTCTTTTTATTATTATTATAAAGATTAAAGAAAAAAGAATTAAATTATTATAAAAAGCTTAAGTAATTTAGTCTTTAGTATATTAACCTTAAGTTTTATTTATAATAAGAAAAATAAGATTTATATTTCTATTAGAAAGTCTTTATATTATAATAATATTAGTATTATTATAGGTTTAATTTATTATTATAATTATATTTTTTAATAATTAGCTTTTAACATTTAAAAATATATTTCTTATATAAATTATAACTTTATATTTAATATAACCTAAGATTATTTACTTAAGAATTCTATAATTTATAGAAATTATAAGGTTTATATTATAATTAATATATATAATAATTAACTTTTTTTATAGATTAAGGTTATAATAAAAATTAGATTAATAATAATTATAATTTATTATTTAAGGGTTTTTTCTATATTATATAATATACTTATTCTATAAAATGTATATGAATATATTTTTTCTAGAATAATATAAGTTTAAATAATATATTAAATCTATTTAAAAAGTATAAGAATAATAATTTTAATTATAATAATATATACTTTTTTTTCTAGATTATCTTTTAGTATTCTAATTAATCCTATATTAAGTTTATTACTTTTACTTAATATATATTAGCTAATTCTTATAAGAGAGTTATATTAACTTTACTTAAGATTGTATACTTTAAAATTAATAGTTATTATAAGTATATTAGTATTATTACTATAATCTTAATATATTATTGTATTAAGGGAAATATACATATAAGGGTTTAGATTCTAATATTAAAATATTTTTCAAAGGTAAATTAAAGCTCTAAGAGTAAAGCTAGATTTTAATAATAGAAAGAGAAATTACTTAACTTATATACTTTAAAGATTTTATTAAATTGGATAATAATTTTTATTTTATTTTAAAGCTAAAAAGTAATTAATTATATTTTTAATAAAAATATATTGATAATAATCATATAAGATTTTATAAAAATAATTAATTAATTAATTAATTATAATTAATAATAAGTTTAAGTTAAATATATTCTAGCATTAGTATATTTTTAATAAGAATAAATTTAATATATAAATAAATAATAAAAGGCTAAATTAATCCTTTTTTATTATTATATTTATACTTTAAGTTTACTTTAAGGTTATAATAATACTTAGATAATATCTTTACTTCTGAATATAATATAAGTTTTCTTTTTAATTTTAAAGGTATACTTATATTAATATAAGTAAAGGTTGTTTCTTATTATAAAAGTTATATGGAAGAATTAAATAAAAGAGTAGTAAGAATAATAGAAAAGCTAAAATTAAAGCTAAAATTAATAGTTTACTTAACATTCTTTAGGAAAGAAAAATTACTTTTATTATTATTATTATTATTCTTAAGAATAAAAGTAAAGGGTTTATAAGAATAAAAATATAAAAGAGTATAGAGTCAATCTTATTAGTAAAAGCTAAAGAAAAAAAACACTATAATAAGTAAGAGTATAAGAAAGAATAAGCTTAATATAAGCTTTATAATAAATTAAAGTAATACTAAATATAGTTAATATATAAGTAAGTATATTATAGCTAATAATAATAGCTTAATAAATAGCTGTTAAAGTAATAAGCTATATATTAATGATTTAAATATCTAAAGTACTCTTATAAGAAATACATTTAATAACTTAATCCTTTATAAGTTATAAGTTTATTAAGGTATTAATTAATAAGTACTTAAGTATAACTTTTATACTATATTAGTAATTACTCTATAATAGCTCTATAAGAGAATAAACCTTAAGCTTAAATTATAAAAAGAGAATCTTTTAAATAAAGCCTATTATTTAAATATAAAAAAAGTCTAAAGTATTATTTATATTATTAGTGGAGGTTATTTAAGTATAGTTCTTAATAAAAGTCTAAAGGCTTTACTAAGTAGAGGAATACTTTACTATAGTATACTAAAAATATTAGTAATTAATTACTAAAAAGAGAATAGAAATAAAAGTTAGGTTTAAGTAATACTCTTAGTTAATATTATCCTAAGTATAATAATAATAAAGGCAATTATAATATTAGCTAATAATATTATAAAGCTTAAAGAGAATTTTCAAAAAAGTTAATTATATTAGTTAAGAATATATAAAAAACCTTATAGAACTTACTAAGGTATATTTCTTATTAATCTTCTTATAGATTATATAGTAAGTCTTTAAAGAGTATTAAATATAAATAAGAAAGAGGTTATGATATTTTTCAGTAATATAATAGAAATAGAAAACCTAATTTATACTTATAAAGCTATTCTTTAAATAAGTACTAAATACTATAGAGTCTATTAAGCTTAAATAAGAATAAATATTATAAAAAAGCATTAAGTAGCTAATAACTAAATAGTATAAGAATAATAAGAGAGAAATAATTAGTAATAAGAATAGTTAAAATACAGAAAATAAAGAAAATAAACATAAATAACAAAGATAAAAAAAGGCTATTAACAAAGAAGAAAGAGTTAATAAGTATATATATGTTAGAGTTTATTAGCTATAACTAGCGCTAATAAATCCTAGAAAATTCTAGCTATATAAGTTATATACTATACTATTAGCACTATGTGGGTGCTGTGTGGAGACTTACTTGTTTTTCGATTGGCTATTATCATTTGCCACAATCTACTGAGTTTAAGTTTTATAGACGCTAGTGGATAAACCTTAATCATATTAGGTTTTAAACCAGCCAATAAGGAAGCAGCAGTGACCTAATTGATCTGAGGATTATAAATCAATCACACTATTGATTACGCGTTAAAATGAGCTATTTGTCAGCCAATTTGATTGGCTGGATCCGGAGGAAATTGTCTATAAAAGAAGAGGGATTCCCTCTTGTATCCAGACCTATCTCAACTCCTTAGACCTTCAGCTTTTATCCAATCAGGATCAAAAGAATTCCAGTAAATCCACAAAATTCGGCTCTATCCAATGAGCTATTAATTAGTATCACAAACCTTCTTCCGCGATCCCTATCTTGCTGAAAGGCACCCAGTTATCTTAGCTATCTTTTATAGTGCATTTAACTTCCCTATTCAGTAGGCTATATATAATATAATAAGATAGAATATTAGAGTTACTAAAGAAAGAAAGTATAATATATAAGTATAACTCTAAAAAAGTAAATAAAGTTAAAAAGATATAAAGTAGTATAATATACTAATAGTACTCTATTATAGTTAAAGAAAGTAAAACCTTTAGTATTATTATAGAACTATAGTAATATAAAGTCTATCTAGTGTATTAATAAATAATCTTTAACTACTTATTAAGTTAAAGTTTTATATAATAGTAATATTTACCTTTTATTTAGTACTTTATCTTAATTATATTTTTAATTATTATTAAAATAGTAATTAAAAGCATTTTAATAATAAGACTCTATTAAATTAACATAAAACTTTTAAATAATTTTAAATATAATATACTTAATTTAAGTAATCTTAACAAATATAAATCTTTTAATTTTAATATTAAAATTATATTTCTAAAAGCTTAAGACTTAATACTCTTTAATAAGTTTATTAATATATTTAAAGTTTATAATTTCTTATATAATCCTATAAACTTTATTATATAAAAAAGCTTAATTATCTTTTTCTTCTTTAATAATTTAATAAATTAATAAATACTCTTAAATTAAAGATAATATTTATATTAATTTATATACTGTATATATATATTAAGTACTTTTTTTATATCCTTAGATTATAAGCTTATTAACATTTTACTTATTTATAAGTTTATAAATCAACTTATTTTATATATAACTCTTTAAAACCTTCTTTACTAAGATATTATAGTTAGTTTAAAATATATTTATAACAAAGGTTTAATTATATTTAGATGCTAATTAATAATGCCGTAATATAGTGATAGTATAGGGGTTATAATAATGCATTGCGTGTAGCGGTACGTAGAAACCCTGGGTGCATAGAAAGTGGGGTCGCTACGTTAGGTAGTATGTCTTACCGCCACAGTTGTCATCGACGCCGCTTCGGCAATTCCCCGGTCCTAGGCACCAAGGCACCAAACCTTGCCGTCATTCTCGGCATTCTTACTTGTAGCGCAACATTACCAAGGACTCAGACGAATTCCACCGATACCATCGTGCGACCGCCTGCCGGCGACTTTCCCCGTGATAACCGATCAATTGACCTCGAGCGAGGAATATTCTGCGACTGGACTTAGCCACGTGCACCTTCCCCTCTCCCTAAGATGTCGACGCGACCAGCTGCTCTGTCAGTCACGATCCCATCCATTCCGAACCGCTGAGCCTTAACCACCAACAAGTTCAGAACTCCATGCTGACGTGCGTGGCCCAGATCACTCTACCGCCGCTCATTGAAGCTGGCACTCGACTGGGCTGTCCATAGACACCTGTGGCGAGGCCAGGCCCTCTATATTCGCTCACTTTTCGAGGCCAATCGCGATGTCACCAACCCAAGACAGCAAAGAGTGAGATAATCAGCGCAATCGGACAATACGTGGGGACTAAATGTGACACTCAGGCTTTGTTGACCGAGACGGAGAAGCTTCTTGATAGCTGGAAGCACCCCGACCCGTACACTGCCCCGACTGCACCGGGTGGTACGTCTTGGCAAAGCCACCAGACTGGTTGTCGCCAATTGCTGATGATGTTGCAACAGGTTCGAAATTCGAGCGCAACCTGCCTTCTCCCATCCTGGACCGTAAGTGTCTTGTCGCCCTAGCCACCGACTCTCATATACTGATAATTCTTCAGCCCCCCCGCACGCTGTCAACCGACATTGATGAGGAATTTGTTGGACTGGGCGGGATGAGCTTTGTACATAGAGGACTAGAATCGATCCGAAATGGAAGAATATCACGCGAATCTTGCAGGTATCCTGTCACCTCACCTAGATGGCTATTCGAGTCGATGACGCGTCTAACTACATAAATGCGAATGTTGCACACAGTCCATGCTAGATGAGACTACTCATATGCTCAATTGAATCGCAGCGAGGTAAACATCTCTACATGCTATGTTTCCAGAACACTCGTCCGTTGCGTAAACTCAATGGAAATGGACTGCCCTAGCACTCATAGCATCGAAAGTCTAGTACTGAAGACCATCGGGTGATAATGGGGTGAATCGCATGAAATGTGCATCGCGCTTACCAGAATCTCACAGAGCAGTGGGTTCCATATTGATATTTCATGTGTTCTTGTTCATGACCATAGCCGTGGGATTATTGTACAACCCTAACGCGCGAATAAATAAAGCAACCGTGACCCCTGAACCGTGACCCTTTGTCATGACAACCCAAACAGCCGATCCTCGCAAGAAAGCAGAACCAAACGACGCGTTTACAGCTCCTGGCTCGCATTCTTTCCAGTCTTACCACCAGTCTTCTTAGGCAAGAGGTCTAGGGAGTCGGTCAATAAAAGTCTGGTTAATATGATGCAATGTGGACGTACTCTGGTGGATGTTGGGCAGAACACCACCCTGTGCGATGGTGACATGACCCAGTAGCTTGTTCAGCTCCTCATCGTTGCGGATCGCGAGCTGGAGGTGGCGGGGAATGATGCGGGTCTTCTTGTTGTCGCGGGCAGCGTTGCCAGCCAACTCGAGAATTTCGGCAGCGAGATACTCGAGGACAGCGGCCAGGTAAACAGGAGCACCAGCACCCACACGCTGAGCGTAGTTGCCCTTTCGGAGAAGACGGTGGACACGACCGACAGGGAACGCGAGACCGGCCTTGGAAGAACGCCTGAGTGATTATTAGCTTCAGATAATTCGGAATCGCAGTGGCCGCTGCACGAAGCACAATGACGCGTTCTTTGTTCTGAAATGTGCCGATGCTCACGGGGAGAGGGGGGGGGCGAGAAAGCAACTTACGATTGCGCGTTCTTGGAGCCAGAGGCCTTGCCACCAGATTTGCCACCGCCAGTCATTTTGAAGGATTTGGTGTTTGGGGGGAGGGGAGGTGTTTGGCTTTCTTGGGTAGGGTGGGCGGCTTGAAGAGGTGGAATGGACTGTTGTGATGGCGATTTGGATATGTAAGGTGGAAAGAAGGAGGTGGGCGGGGGGGATAGAAGTTAAGTACTTTTCGCGCGTCGCTGGTAAGATCACGGATCACCCACATCACTCATGGCGAAGCGCGATTTCGCGCTAGCCGAATGAGGCAAAAATGGGTTCTGGGCGACGTGCCGAAATAAAAATAATAAAGCGCACCCCTGCCGCGCTCGCATCAGGCAGGAGCCATCAGTGGTCAGTGGGCACGGCCGGGGAGGGAATAAAATCAGCGACACGCCCACTCCCAGCCTCCTCTCTGTTGCACCCTCGCTTTTCTGTCCTTTTCCCCCCTCGGCCCAGGCCGGTCAACGCGCCCTTTTTTTTTTTTTTTTTTTTTTTTTTTCCTGGGATTGCAGTGCCGCTTTGGGGATATCGCATTTGTCAGTCTGGGTCGGTCGGCATCAGTAACCTGAGTTGTTAGCCTTAGGTCTTGACGGTTGATTGGTTTCGTAACTTGGGCCTGTTCGAATCAAGGGATATTGACTCTCGTCTTGACCCTTTTTGTTCTTGTGTTGCAGGCATGATATATATTTGACGGGGTGCCCGGTATATCCGATATTCTTTGCATTTTCTGTTCTTCTGGGTGTCTCATGGCTAGAATACGGCGTTGGTTTAAGTACACGTGGATCCCACTCAGATAGATATATAGATGTAGACCTGATCCAGCATGGACATTCAAGGTCTATTTCCTCTTTGGCCTCACATATGTCCCGATTTAGATCCAGATCGAGTGACGCACATGGATAACTGTGGTCCACAGTTGGACCCCCTTGATCCGGACAGGAATCTAGGGAAATCCGAGATGTGGCGACGGAGCCGGCAGTCTCACCGGGGTCCGGGTCCGGGGCGTGGGGATGCGGAGAGCGACCAGTGCGGATGCACTACAGCAACGGAAGAGGCATCGATGACAGGTTGGACGGGTGAGTGGACGAGGGACCAACGGATTCAGCCCAAGAGGTTGTGGTGTGGGGGTAGTCTGAGGCCGTCTACGAAGTACTTCCGCTCTTTCGGTCCCTGTACATGTAGGGTAGCTACCAGTATTTAATTGTATTCAGAAATGCGAGACCACGGAAAGGATGAACGAGTATAATGTAAAAAGCAGTGTCATACTGACCGCTCCTTTCATTTTATGCCAGGGAGCCCAGTGGTAAAACTACGTTTTGGTCGATATATGGTTGAATCGTAACAATAATATGGGAACCTCAACGACATCAAAGTCCGATCTAGAGAATGCGTACATGCCCTCATGAGGTGAGATTCCACTACCGTCTGAACTACTGCGTACCGACGGAGGCCGTCACAGAAACAACCCACTTGTAAGTGGCCATCCAGGCTGGTGGGGACCATGAAAAGGGAAATCGCGCCATGTCCACCAATAAGAAAAAGATAGGACCCATCCCCCGGCTCGTCACCCTTTTTCTCTTTCTTGCCTACGTGCCAACGTCCAAAATTCCCAATGCGGCCCTTGTTCTTCGTGTCGCGCGACCGGGACTGGCTGACTGGCTGTTGGCAGCGCCCAGTGACCCGCCCGCCCAAAAAAACCATCACCTTTCCAACGCTAGCGCACTTGCCCACAGCGCGTCCCCAGCACCAAACGCACCCATCCACAGCAGCTCTCCCCCCGGGACAGTGCACCAGTATCACCACTACCGCCACTCGCTAGATACCTAGGCAGGTACCTAAGTTACGGGCTAGGTACTGGGCCACTAACTGGACGCTGGACCGTCCCCCACCCCAGCAACGCGTTGCAGCACGTCCCAGGCAATCAGCAATCTGCAATCAGTAACCCGCGGCCACCCTCGCGCGCCCAGCTACAAAAGCCCAGCCCACCCCCCCCAAACGCTTCCGCTCGCCATCAACTTTCATCACCATCTGCTGTATTCACCCACGTTCACGACCAGCCCGCGCGCCTCATTCATCTTCTCAAATCACACCAATCCACCCGACTCACCAGTTAACCATATTTAAAATGGCTCCCAAGGCTGCTGACAAGAAGCCCGTCGCTTCTAAGGCCCCCGCCACTGCCTCCAAGGCTCCCGAGAAGAAGGATGCCGGCAAGAAGACCGCCGCTTCTGGCGACAAGAAGAAGCGCTCCAAGACTCGCAAGGAGACCTACAGCTCCTACATTTACAAGGGTAAGTCTACTCGGTGATCCAAACGCGCTTTCACGCGCCTGAGTCTCAATAACGCGCCTGCTGACCCAATGCCTCTAGTCCTCAAGCAGGTTCACCCTGACACCGGTATTTCCAACCGTGCCATGTCTATCTTGAACTCCTTCGTCAACGGTACGTTTTGTCCCATTTCATGTATACTGCACACGCTCACTCTACTGTTCAAAGATATCTTCGAGCGCGTCGCGTCTGAGGCCTCCAAGCTCGCCGCCTACAACAAGAAGTCCACTATCTCCTCCCGAGAGATTCAGACCTCCGTTCGCCTCATTCTCCCCGGTGAGCTTGCCAAGCACGCCGTCTCTGAGGGCACCAAGGCCGTCACCAAGTACTCGTCGTCGACGAAATAAGTGGTATGACATGGCGGGTTTGTTTCGGGCATTTGCTTTTACGCGTGACATTAGGGTGTCATGGCTTTGAGGTTCACAGGGACTGACATATGTCTTCGGGGCCTCTTAATGCGTTACGGATGGTTTTGTTTTTATTGGGGGCAATGTCTTCTCACACGGGCAACGGGGTTCGCGGTTGTACATTAAGTATCGAGAATAGGGTCTCGGTATCAATGAATTCGTTCACATCAAGTCTTCAACTACATATGCATCCCTGATTGTCTTGTTCGTCATTGTCTGCTATGATAATAGTGTAGCCTGTGAGCGGCGACGTGCTTCACCCCCAGTCGATCAAAGGTAGATACAACATCATTTCTTCATCGCGTCAATGTCAGCCAAGGCCTGCCTTGCTACGCTTCATCGCTAGTGTCACCGGTTGCAAGATTCCTTTGTTATCCAATGTTCCCAACGCTGTTCCGCTGCTCCATCCCATCTTCTCCAGCATCGCTCGCCCGCGATTGTCGGTACCAAGTTCTGGAGCCGCACCTCCGACGATCTCGCCATCTCGATACGTTGCTGCCGCGTCGTTCGACCGAATTGGAGGAGGGGCGCGCTGGGATCTTTTGCCCTTGAGGTCCAGCCGCGGGAAATAGCGCCTGTTGAGTCTATTGACGACTTGGTTGAAAGTTGATTCTATATAGGGCATGGTCCTGAGCGTTCGATATAGGCTGGGTCGCCGCTGGTCAGCTTTACCAACCGATTTGGATTTGATCTTGAACTTGTTGGCGAGTTCGTGAATCATTTTCCGGGCATTGTTGTCCATTGGGGGCAACGTTAGACTTGAGGAAGTCGTTAGCAATGTTACATTTGAAATGACGGGGATAACTGACACCTCGTCAGAACCAAGCATGAACTTCTGGAACTCGTCGGCGACTTGTTCCATGGTCATGCCTCCTGGATACTTGACTCGGAGGTCCTCAGGTTTGGTCTTGCTGCCCAGCATGCCCAGTGCGCGAAGTTCCTCCCGGTGCTTCTTGCGCTCGGATTTCCGGAGTCGGTCGTTGTTCCAAGCAGCCTGGAGTGTTTGCTCCATTTCCGAGTCAGAGAGGTTGAAGTTGATTTGCGCCTTGGCGCCCTTGCCCTTCCGGCGGCTGAGACTGGGGCGCTGCCAGTCCATAAGATCAAAGTCCTCGTTTGTTGTATTGGCCTGCTTCTTCCCATTTCCTTCGTCACTTGAGGAGCTCGAGTCGCTGGATGAGTCGGCACGTTGCACATCCTCGTCTAACCCTAGATCGTGTCCGGCGATGAGTTTTGCCAGTGTTTCGTCGTCCAATTCGCTCTCGGAGCCACCCTCATCAACCGAGTCCCCATTTTGCGCTAGCTTTGTGGTACCCGCCTTCTTACAATTTTCCACGTCCTTAGAAGCACTCGTGTCGGTAATGTCATCATCGCTGCTCAGAATGTCCGGGATGTAGTAGTCAGTGCCACCAAGTTCACGGCGATTGCCAACTATGTCGTCTGTGTCACCGTTCTCTCGCATGTTTGCAATGTAGTCGGCGAAAATGGCGGCATCGTCGTCATCGTCATTGGATGTCGAGTGCATCTTTCTGCGCTGTCGCTGAGTCTTGTTTTTCGCCTTCTTGTCCCGTATAGACAATGTACTCGGACCCGGAACAATTTGCTCCTTCACAACCTTCATCTCGTTTTGTATCTCCACCCTCGTGTCTTGTGCAGTCAACCTGCCTAGGCCTGCGATCATCTGTTTCTCCACAACCTGAATCTCGGTTTGCATCTGGGCCATGCTAATCTGCGAGGTAGGTTGCACCTTTCTGTGTGCATCTCGTCCTTTGAAGAGGATGACCTCGTCGCTGGAACTACTGCCCCCCGAGGACGGTCGGACCGGGATGTGCACGGGGTTAGGGTTTCGTTTCTCTTGCAGCTGGTCACCCTTCAAGTCGAAGAAGAATGTCGTTTTGTCATTGGATGCGTGATGGCTCTGGATGGTCTCCTCTGGCTCCTCTGGGCCTATCAGCTCGTCTTCATCGTCAATTCCATCGCCGACGTCGTTGTCTTTAATGTCATTTTCGTTGCGAAGGCTATCCACTTGAGGCTGGTCGGGCGTAGGAGCGCGCGAAGACCGGTCATCGAGTGGCGATTCCGTTGTAGATTCCTCGACGGGTTCCTTGCTGTTCTCGTCAAGGAGCTTGTCCAGCTGCTTCAACGGTTCGCTGGTGCCCGCACTGACGAATTTGACGGGCCGTTGGCGAAGGTTTTGGCCCCAGGCAGAGGGATCATGTTGCGAGGTCTGGCGAGCTTCGTCGGCGAGTGTGAATCCGGCTAGAGGAGTCGTGTCAGCGCACTGCACGTTTCCTGTCTTTTGGACTTGGCACCGGGCGGGTTGGGAGTTACCATGGTCCCCGATGAAAGCTATGTAGGACGGCCCAGGGGTAGGTCGTCCGCGCCCCCGGGAGACTGCTCTTTCTGCTTGGCCTCGACCCCCTCGACCTCCTTGACCGGCTCTACTACCTCTACCAGTATTGGCGCCTCTTGGGGTGGAAGCCCCCTTCTTGTTTCGCGGCATCTCAGGGCAATTGCGAGAGTGCTGACATCTTGGGAGGGGGCTTTGGATGATCCCTGGTGCTCCGAGTATCCAGGTTCTTGTATGGATTTCCGGATGAGCAACGGAACTCGGTGAAACTGATGTCCTGAAGAAAAAGAGTCACCCCGCGCCGCACTGTCCAGGCAAATCGGGCTCCAGGAAGCTAGGGTTGGATTCAATGGCGTATCGATAAGACGTCGGCGAAACACGGTGGAGCTGTGGCTGAGTGGTGGGGTCACCGCCGATCGGCCTTGCCCCGGGGTTTCACCAGAGGTAGAGGTGCAGGGTAGTCTTCCGTCAGTTTTATCTATTTGCCTATATTTGCCTTGTCCATGCTACTCATAATTCGTGGTGTTTGACCGTCAGGCTCATGTGCACGATAAGTAAATTAAGACGGGTTGAGAGAAACTCGTAATGAAAGGTAAGAAAGGAACCTAATTAATTGATTACAAAGCAGTGTGTAAACCCGTTCTCATCACTTGCATCCACCTAGGGTCACACATGCTTTTCGTCACGTATTCGTCTCATAGACTGAGTGGATAGCATCCAGCAGAAGATCCGAATGATAAATGGCAATATGCCACTTAATCAGATCGGCAACAACAAACCGATTTCGATTTCCTTACGGGAATATATCGCCTAGCATGCAAGAGGGACACGTGTGACTAAACTTCTGCGACGCTCGATGTTAAAAGTCCCAAGTCCCATTGCGAAACATCTCCGTGTGCGCTTGACTAGTCGTGGAATACTGAAAGAAATAGGCTTATTTTCGTCTGCCGTAAATATCTCCAGTGTATGTAGATTCGGCATATCACTAACCTCTCGGTATCTCGGCTCCGCGGCCAGCCAGAATGACACATAACCCTTTTGTTTCAGCGTCTACCATTCATCATAAAGAGGTGAGGCTCCTCCAAATTTGATCTCGGGAGCGAAGGAGAAATATGGCAAAAAATACATTTGCGTCGACGATGAAGGATGCAGAAAACCTTGCAAGTATTGGCTCCCCCTTCAAATATTCTCCATAGAGTACCAAATGTGTTTGGAATTGTTCGCCGACCTTCGACCCAGCCGTGATCGGGACCATCCTCGATAGCAGCATCAACACTGTCTATGGATGCGTCTCCGAAGCATTATTTGGTATCGCCTGGAGAATTAAAGCTGATATCCAAGTCAGACGTTAGTCACTGCTGTTGACCTGAGCTCCTCAAAGATTGGGAACTGCAAACAATTAAAACATAGTTAGTTTGATGCTTCAGTTTATTTTATCTGCTGTTTTTGGGTATTCTGCATGACGCGTACTGAATAAATGTAGCTAGGAAGTAAGACACGAAGCCTCACTTGTCGTACGTTATCGATCTAGCGGGTGAGCTTACCGACATGAGTCAATATTGGCTGATGTTCAAAATGTTGTAGATGCTTCTCGTAAAAAACCCGCCAGTCACGATAGACTGCGGACTAGGCTGCCACACGACTGCGACGAGTCCGAGGGGGACTGAGTTGGGAAGCAGCGGCCCGGGGAGAGCAGGCCTGAGCTCCTGGTATGATGGAGACGGCGATGCGATGGTTCGCTCCACCGTCCCTGCGAGTTATGTTCTTCCTGTAGTATAGTTGAAGCAGGGTATGTGAGTTCTTCAGGTGGAGTGGATGACCTAGTACTAGGTTATAGGTGGTGGATAGGTAGTTAATGGAGAGGACTATGGCTGATCAATAATGTAGACTTTTAGGCCCACTGGGCACTCAACGTAGTCTACGACCCGGATAGTGTTATCGTGTAGTAACAAATATATGTCGTAATAGGGCTGCAAGGTCGATATTAGCCTTTACTCAGTCTCGGCTCAGTCCTAGGTGACACATGACTTGATGAGGAGGAGACAACACGCAGATCAAAAACCCTTTGCGGAAGCGGGTGAGAACGCCAGCATGATGGAATAGGCCTGCCATTGCTGAACGTCGATGGGGATAGAGGCAGCCGTTGGCAAGGTCTTATTGCTCGAGGGATAATAGAGAAGGGTGACAGACATCGTGAATCTAACGACATGTTTAAGCGGCGCTGGAGCTAGTCCTGGCCAGTCCTGCCTAAAGTACCTCCGCGCGGGGCGACTGCCTGAACACCTTGACACCCCTCCGCCCCACATCATGTTCCGAGATAACAGCAACTTTAACTTCAACGGTCCTCCCTCTTCATCGTTAATTAATAGAATAATAGGAAATAATGAGGATACGAGACTAGGATGGTTCCTGATTAGATGAGGGACGAAAGCCGGGCTAGAAATAGGATTAGCCTTGATACTTATGTATTCTTGCTAATGCAGTACAAATGCGTTTGGTTGTGCTTGGTACGTAGTTTAGGTCGGTGTTCGCGATTTGCAGGTGGATATTCAGGTACTCGCGCGGGGCGCCACCACTGCAGCGGTTCGCTCAGGTCAGTCACAGTCACAAGCCGCCTGCCGCCCAGCTGACTCTCTCCTCTGCGTCTAAGATCGTCACTCAGCAGCAGCAGCAGCTCCTTCCTCACATCCACACGTCCTCACGTCCTCGCATCCTCGCATCCTCACCCTCTTCACCTCTTCACCTCCTCACCTGGTATCTGTGAGACTGCTCCTCTCTTCAACACCCCGGGGCCGTCCCCATACCGATGCTCACCTAGTATACCATCGTCACCACTGTCGCCATGGAAGCCGCCATCGCTAACGTCGACCTCGGGCGCTATCGGCGTATCGTCCAGATGTTCTGGGACCCGGAACCGACCAACGATACCACACAGGACCAGCCCGTCTGGTGCCTCGGCCGCCAGTACAAAGTGAGCGACGCGGTTCCCTCGAAGACCGTCGACAGCGGTGCCCACACGCCGCCGCCTGCCCCCCACCTCGCCTCCGACCTGTCCTCTAACCTCGAGTCCGGGCTCGAGGCCGACCACAAAGATGCCAGCCCCCCCCCTCCTCCAACCCCCGCGAACGCTCCTGAGACACCGCCCGAGTCGATATCGAGCAGCTTCTCATCGTCGCTAGCCTATGATGATCCGGCAACAGATGGAGGCTGGCCGCCAGCGTTTCTCGCCGATTTCGAGTCCAGGTTCTGGATGACGTATAGGTCCGAGTTTGAGCCCATCCCCAGGGCCACCAACCCACAGGCTACATCCGCCCTCTCCTTCTCCATGAGATTAAAGAGCCAGCTTGGCGACCAGGGCGACTTCTCGTCCGACAGTGGGTGGGGCTGTATGATCAGGTCCGGACAGAGCCTCCTCGCAAACACCATGGCAATGATCAGCCTAGGTAGAGGTATGGACGCCGGATTTCTCCCGAGACATATCGTCATACTGACACCACGATAGATTGGCGTCGAGGCATATCAATGCAAAAAGAACGGCAGCTCGTCAGCGCCTTCGCCGATGACCCAAGAGCACCTTATTCGATCCATAGCTTTGTCCGCCACGGCGCTACAGCTTGTGGCAAGTATCCGGGCGAGTGGTTTGGCCCATCAGCAACTGCACGATGCATCCAGTAAGATTGGTTGGCTCGCAAGACGCCTCCCCGCACAGCCATGGCTGACTTTTGTACTACTGCAGAGCTCTGGCGAACTCCCACGAACTGTCGCTAAGGGTCTACTCGACAGGCGATGGCCCGGACGTTTACGAAGATGAGTTCATGAAGATTGCGAAGCCTCAGGGTGAAGAGTTTCACCCCACCCTTATATTGGTGGGCACGCGCTTGGGAATCGACAAGATCACACCGGTGTACTGGGAAGCACTGATTGCATCCCTTCAAATGCATCAGTCCGTCGGAATCGCTGGGTATGCTCATTCCTCCGCTTGCTAAGATCGTTGCTAACGTCAACCAACCCAGTGGCCGTCCGTCCTCGTCACACTACTTTATCGGCGCGCAGGGATCCTTCCTCTTCTATCTAGACCCTCACCATACGAGGACAGCGCTGCCGTACCATGAAGACCCTAACCAGTACACCGACGCGGAAGTTGGGACTTGCCACACGTCCCGGTTACGCCGCATCCATGTCCGAGAGATGGACCCCAGCATGCTGATTGGATTCTTGATTCGGTCGGAGGAAGACTGGCGAGACTGGAGACGTTGTGTGAAGCATGTCCAGGGGAAGGCCATTATCCACGTGGCAGATCACAACCCCATACTCGGAGGTCAGGCTGAAGGCAGACAGAGTGCTATAGACGAGGTGGAGCCTCTGAGTGACGATGACGCGGATACTGTTCATGAGGCTTAGGTTGATGAGCGCCTGGGTTGTGCATTATTCCCCCTTCCTTTTTTGCTTCTTCGGCGATCGCGACAGGAGTTATATTTGGGATAGATGTGAATTTAAACTGCGGTCAATTGCCAAATGAGTGCGCCCCCGAGAGCCACCCCGCGATCGCTGGACCATGTCGTGTGTGTATGTAATCGATATTCGAAGTTCGAACAATTGCATTGGCGGCATTGATGGCTTGAGTATCGATATGACAATGGACACGAACAAATAAGGCAACGCGAGGTCTTGACCCCGGGGATCCAAAAGAAAGGGATTGCCTAAAGAGCGTAGTGTTTACCGCTTCTTTTTCTTGCCACCTGTACTTGGTCTTATAACAGGCGCGGCGTGACCAGTTTCGCGGATATGTGTGAATAGTTTGGTCTTGGAAGGGTATGGCTCTGCGCACATGGAGCATCGATGCTGTTTCCCACTTGTCAGACCATGTTCAACGGGACCGAAAGGGCGTGGTTGGTACTAACAACCTCATCTTGGGCAGCGGCGACCGCAGCTTTTCTCTCCCTTTTCGCTCTGGCCTTGCCAACCTTCTTCTCCTGAGCTGGCTCATCGACAGCCAGATCTTGTGCCGCAGAGGAGAGGTCGGCATCGATGGCTTCAGTGGTAAGGGGAACGCTATGGGGCACGGATCCCCCAGAGGCAAGTCTCCCTTCAACGACATCCCTAGGCGCATAGTCGTCGCCATCGGAAACTTCAGCAGACTCGATCGAACTTGGCTCGGCGGAATTTGAGAGTCCAGGGCTCTGCGGGTTGACTGGCACGTCTCCATCATCATTCTTCCCGTTCTTCTCATTGTCGGTTGCTGTATTAGGAGTGACATCCGTGGACTGTGCGGGCCCGACCTCGTCTAGTTGTAACTCGGTACCTTCTCGTTTCATTTGACGCCGTAGGTGCTGGACTGCCTTTGTATGTTTCTTGCTCCTCTCGTGGGCCTCAAACTGGTTCTCACTCTTGAAGATCTTATTGCAGACTATGCACTCGAGGATTTCTACCTCGGATTCTTCTGACTCGGAGAACTGCTCGTCACCGAGACTGTTGTTGGATTTGGACCGCGCCCACTCGGGGACCTCATAGGAAGTGAGCCGCTCTTGATTCGCCGCGCGGGACCTGGCGGCTTGCGCAGCGGCAGCGTTTCGTAGAGATGCCTGGCGCTCGGCGTTGGACTGGGAGTTGGGTAGATATCGTGGATCACGCTTCCGCACAAAGCTCAGAAGGAAGTTGACAGCGTCATTGAACTCGCGAATGGCATCTTCACGCATCTTTTTGTTGTCCTTCTCCATTGCACGGCGGACGCGGCGGTCTGGGGCATCGGAGAGGCGGTATTTATCCTTCCAGGAAAACGTCTTTGCGGTCGAGAAGCCGGCCCAGGCAGCGTAGAATGGCTTAACGAGTGTCTCGTAATCATCATCCGAGGAACCAAAGCTAGGGTAGTCTGGGATGCCAAGGTATTCGTGCTCGGCTGCGGCCTCCTCCTCGATGGCAAGGTGCTCAAAGGTTTCCCTGGCGATGCCGAAGAAGCCTGTCGGCTCGTCGTCAAAGGCAATGGATGCATTGAACTTGCGCATCAAGCTCATGATCTCTTCGGCCGAGGTAAGACGGACATTTCGAAAGGTGGTAGGCTGTGCATCAGGGTCGTTGCCATCCTGGCCGCTTAGGATGGCATCGCGATGCGAGTCATACCAGGCCCTTTCTTGGGGATCGGAGAGTATTTCGTAGGCGGACTGGACTTCGGCGAAACGGCGGGTTGCGGTCTCAACGTCGTCAATGTTGCGATCGGGGTGCAGCTCGAGGGCTTTGCGGCGGTAGGCCTTCTTGATTCTGGACTATGTTAGCGGGTGAAAGCTTGGCTTCCAGAGGGCGAGATCGAGACGGAAACAGTACTCATCATCAGTAGCTTGACGGTCGACATCCAGAAGATCGTAGTAGCAGGTTTTGGCGGCGGAAGTGGTGACAGCAGCGCCCGAACCGTTGCCCTGCTCCGAGGACTGCTGGGCACCCATGATGAAGATAGGTACGGCAGGTAGGTGTCTACCTTAACCAGACAGTGGCATAGAGCGATATCTTTGTTTGATTGGATGATAACGTAAATGCAGTTGGTTCTATACCTCCAACTCGTGCACAAGCAAGTACTGAGCCAGTCAAAGAGTCGAGAGAACAGTGACCTGGCACCTAATTAGATGACACAGCTGGAAATACACCTGGCTAGAGCTTCGGTAGTTCTGAGGATGTGTCAACGACTACCACGGAGATGCTAGTCAGCGCGCTTTCTCCTCTCATCTCGAGATTGAATTAATCAATGGTGGGTGGATTGGACTGTTGGAGGGGCAAAAAGCGCGGGGCAAAAAAAGCTGTGGTTGTTCCCACCCCTGCTTGAACCGAATTTCTTTTGGGTTGGCTCTTTGTCTTTCCAGGGTCTCGTCTTCTTCTAATGGGGTTGTGGCCAATCAGGAGCCAATGGGTTCTGGTGCGGATTAGTCACACGGAGTGATCAGTGAATGTCTGAGTATGACGCATCCCCTTTGCTGTTTTAACTCGCAATACCTAGTTATACGTCGGCAAACAAGGTCACGGATTCCCCAGAGACAAGCGGATTATTATGTGGCCTGGCTTACCACACACCACAGTACCCCGCCTGCCCTATCTAGTTAACCTGAAGCCAACTAATTACCTAGGTACCTAGTAGTACTAAGGTAATCTGCGGATGTACCCAGTACTTCTCCCGCCACATGACCGTTACAGATGAGATGCCAGACTTCTTCTATTTCCCCTTGGAAACCGTGCGATTCGCTGCTGTGGACAATAGTCCTTGCTTAGCATGTTTCGATCGAGTGCGAACAGCCAGCCAATAATGGGACTCTTCCTAGGACCAAGTTGCTTCGATTCCTTCGATCGACAGAAAACAGCCCAATCTCCCTTGCGCGCACGCCAGCCGGGATGATCCGTCCTTGCCTGCGTTCGTCCAAGTTCGGTCAACAAACGGGTCAGGCGCCTCGGACCATGCGACGATGGCTGGTCTGGCATGGCCTAGCACGGCCTGGTCTCGCCTTGGGGACAACGCTGCCCGCTCCCGGCACGAGATTGCCGAACTCGTGGCCATTCATCTCAACATTAATTGCCTTGCCGGAAGAGCAAAACAACGCTGCAGGTATACAGTACGAATATCCCACAGGACGACCGATGGGAAGACCATCAGACGGGCACTGGCAGACACCTACCCAAACTCGGGATAATACGCGCCCACAAATCATTCACCAGATTTATCTTCTCTCCTTGCCTCCTTCTTGATTTCGCTCCGTCCTTTTATTATTATTATTATTCCTTTCCCTCTCTCCCTCTCTCCCTCTAAACCCCCGCCCGGACACCATTCAACAAGATCTGTCTGATATGACCCGAGAGAAACTCCAACCGCCACCGCCACCGCCACCGCCACCGCCACCGCCACCGCCACCGCCACCGCCACCGCCACCGCCACCGCCACCGCTACCGCCACCGCTACCGCCACCACACGCCACACAGTCCCGGCGAATCGTCCCAACTCGCACAACGTACTGCTACTGTACAACTGCCTGCGCGAACTGTCAACCCCACTCCGTCGCATCCTGTTCTATCTCTGTCTCGTCTTTGGTCGCGTGCCAGGCCCTCAACGTCTTGAATCTTGAGCTTGTTTCTTGAACCTTTTTTATTTCTATAGTTGCTGCCATGAAGTTTGCTCACGATTTCAAGGCAACTCTGGCCACCCAGAGTCAGTTGGGCTCCCAATTTCCACCTTCTTACTCGTTCGCTTCTCTTGGACTGACAACTCCGTCGCGCAGACTTCCCTCCTCACTGGGTTGACCATGCCATTCCCTACAGCCAACTGAAGAAATGTCTCAAGAAGGTTCAGCGCGAGCTGCGCGACCTCGGCCTCGATCCAGAGACGCTTCGCTCGCTGCTCGATCCCAACAATACTTCTCCGGTCGCTGTGCAGTATAAGCTTAGAGGTATATATTTGCGTCAAGGTCCTGTCGCTTGCATGTGACCAACGCTGATATGTTGCTCTTCCGCTCAGTTGCTTCCGACTCGAACCTACTGCGCCCTAAACTTACCGTTAACGTTCACATGCGAAATGGTGTCCCTATCGACGCCTCCCTGACATCTACCTCCAAGGAGTTTCTAAACAAGATCGCTGCCGCCATCCCTCAAGACCATCTGAAGAAGACCTTTGCCGAGACCAAGACCAGCACTGTCAACCCCACATCAACTCCTTCTCTAATCGAGCCCACCGAGGCCGACGAATCCGACGAATCCGATCCCCAGCCGCCTGACGAGGCGCAGCACCCTCTTGCACCACCACTCGCAGTACCAACCTCGAACTTAGCACTCGACGACTCAGACGATGGCACCTACGAAACCATTGAGGTTCCCCTTGTGTTCGACGGCGAATTCTTCGACATCCTGCAAAGTGATGTTAGCAATCTAGATGCATTGCAGACCGAGGAGGAGGAGAAGATGAAATGTGAGATTGTAGACCTCGGCAAGGAAGTTGCTCAGGTCGCAAAGCCATCCCGATTCTCCAAGAACGATCTGGCCCAGTGGCGCAACATTTTCGAGCTGTACCTAGATGCCGAGGTCTTTTTTGCTACCCATGAACTGGATCATGGTGCTCGATCAAGCCAAGTTGCCATGAAACAGCTCACATGGTTCCAGAGCCAAGTTGAGAAGCAGGGCCTGGCTAAGCAGTTCAGACTTGCAGAGAGCCGGGCCGCCTTCACCCGATTCCTGAGCTTGAATGCCTCCTTGCTCAAGAACCTACAGTTCCAGGAGCTCAACAAGCTTGCCATCTTTAAGATTTTAAAGAGTTAGTGTCTACAGTGCCCTTGTCCGTGACCTCACACCTGCTAACGCATTACTCTCAGAGTTCGACAAACGAACATCTTTGGGAATTTCCAAAGCCTTTCCCACAGCAGTCCACTCGAACAAGCTTCTAGCAGGAAACGTTGCCCGGGATGTTTGTGCTCAGATGTCTCAGGAGCTGGTCTCAGTTGTCCCGCAGCTGAACGACTACCTTTGTCCTGTCTGCTTCTCCCTCGCATACTTGCCCATCCGCCTGGATTGCCAGCATGTCTTCTGCATCCGCTGTGTAATAAAGATCCAGCGCCGTCGAGAAAAGCACTGTCCTCTGTGTAGGGCTGATGTGGTGATGAAGGCCTCCACAGGTGAGTCGCTTCACTTAATTATTTCTGGCCCTGAATTGCCCGATATTGACTCATTGCGAACAGAACACCTTGACTATGAGCTAACCAAGTACGTAAAAAAGTATTTCCCAAAGGAGGCCAAGGAAAAACAGCGCGCCAACGACATCGAACGTGGAATTGAGGACTACGGGCCTGGCTATGTTCACAAGGAATGTACTATCATGTGAACCACTAAGCCATCAAAACTGCCTCTCATGCCATAATACTGGGTATAATCCCCCTCATATGCTTTACACGATGGGTAGGAGTGTTTTCCCTGGAAAGATAAAAACGACGTGGTTGAAAGGTGAGTTGCTGTGTGGCTTATTTTCACGATTTCGCTTATCTGACATGGGTAATGGAGGGCAGAGCAAGCCACCATGCTTGAGCGGGGGATCAGTACACATCAGCTCTGATCACAAGAGTTCTTCGTGGAGATAATAAACGGAATTGGAGCGCGCTCAATTCATCGAACCCAACCAAAGACTCTGGGTACCTGACGGGACTACCCTTCCGATACTATCCTGCTAGGATATCGACACGTCTTCGGCAGCCTTCAATGCCTTTCGGAACGTGTCTTTCAACTCCGTTGTCTCCTCGAGACCGACACTAACACGAACGAGATCTGGGTCCACGCCAAACTGCGCGGCCCATGGCAATTCTAGGTAGTGCGCCAGGACGACATATGGAGAACACAGCGTAAAGTTGGTTCCTAGGCTCGGTCCCTTGGCAATATCCATGCAGTCGTAGAATGCCTGGGCTTGCTCTTTGCGTTCAAACACGACAGACAGCAAGCCGCCGTACCCTCCGTTGGGCAAGCGGCAGGCGTCATAATGGGATCGGGACGGGTTATACTTTGGATAGTACACGCGCTTTACGAGTGTGTGTGTACGCAGCACGTCGCAGATAGCCTCTGAATTCGCATTGATGCGCACCACACGGGACTCAAAGTCACGGCTGTTCCTTTCCATGAAGATGACGTCCTCCGGCCAGTATGTGTCTTCGTATTCTTCCCCCATGACCACCTTCAGCGCCTTGTAGTATTTGCTCTCTGGGTTGAGGATGGCGCTGCCGCCCATAACGTTGGAGTCGCCGGAGAAGATCTTGGTGAGGCTGCTTACAACGATGTCGGCGAATTGCAGAACGTTGATGTTTGCAAAGGTGCCTATCGTCTCATCGACCACGATGGCGAAGTCAAATTCATCGGCAAGCCTTCGCAGACGCGTGAGATCCGGGCAAGTGAGGAGGGGGTTCCCGGGAAATTCACAGAATAGGGCTAGGAAGCGCTCCCCGTTTTTGAGCTTGCCCTCGAGGTCGTCCATATCTTCGGGTGACGCGTGGCCGTAGAATAGGCAGCCGGGGCCGAACTTTTGTAAGATTTTGAGTGTATCGACGTAGGGGAAGCCAAAGTTGATGCTTTTCCTAGGTTCCCGTGCTTTCAAGAGGGCCCGGTGGGCATTGAAGATGGCATTCATACCACAGGGGTACAGATAGACATCATCTTCCTCTAGGCCCTGAATGCCGCGGGTATTCGACGTCAGAGAAGGTAGGGGGCCATTGTTGAGGTCGACCTCGTGGGCTAGGGCGCCGGCGATGCGTCTCCGAATGGCCGACTTCGCACGCTCCACCATGGAGAGGTTGAGGTTTCTACCGAAACGCTCCTCTAGGAACTGAGAACTCTCCAAAGACTCTTCGGGCTCCTTGGAAGACGAGTTGCGGGGGGTTGCGGGAGGAACGTCGACAGAACCTGGGCGCTGGTAGCGTTTGGGACCTCGGAAAGGCCTGCCCGGGGTTTCCTGAGCTTGCGTTCCGGTGGTGGGAGCCAGGAGATGATCCTTGAACAGGTCATGGCAGAACTCGGCACGGCGACTCGAGGTTCCATCGCCTGTGTGCTGCCAGTACTGCTTGGCGACGGGGAACACTTCTTCGGGAAAGATGACGGCCGAGATGGTGGGTGACAGTTTTCTCAGGAGGGCAGAGAGGTCCTTGGAGGTGTCGAGGGCAAAATCGATGACGGAGAGCTGGCGCTCCAGCTCTGGAGGAACTCGCTGCCGGATGAAGTCAAAACACCTCCTGGCGACCTTCGGAGTGGGCACAAGCATGGCTTGCTGGCCTGGACGTCCATGGCCAGCGACGATGTCCTTAGCAAAGGCAGCGATGCTCCGGTGGACAAAGAATCTGGAACTGTGTCAGTCGACCCGTGATAGTCATAGTCGTAGTCGCAGCCGCAACGCAGGAATGGCCAGGAGAAACTCACCGAGGGTAGCCCGTGGTCATGCGACCAACAACCCATTGCTCTCCCTCCTCGTAGCCGATATTAGACTTCCACGTCGGCAGGGATACGCTGACAGCCTGACGAAACAATTGTTTAGTACAGAGACGGAGCTTGAAGTCGCCATGACTCACATGTGCTGTGTCGGGAGGGATGGATTCGCCGAGTTCAAAGTGCGGCATGATCGATGAGACTACTTTCCTCGCCTCCTTTCTTCTGGTGGAAGTCTAGTATGTAGCAAAAGTTGATGATGAGCTGGGCTCTAACTATGAGATGACACTGAGGCGTTGCTTGGTTGGGTGCACAAAATCTGGGTGAACGGTGGAGAAAGAGGAACAGTTAGTCAAGGGGTCTGAGTCCGAGGATCGGAGTGTAAGTGTAGTGCCGGGCCTTGACAAAAGCGGGAGGAGCTGCCCGGCTTGGTTTAGTGATTGCCTCCTTCTCTACCGGGTCGGGCTTTGTCTCTTAAATCCCTCTTTCTGGGGGCTTCTCGACCCCCCAAAATCCTTCCCCGTTCCGGCGTTTGCCCACTGTGCGTACTAATAAATTGGGTGGGATCTCGTCCGTGGTCCTTGGTAGGTTGGGAGGTGGGTTCTCATGACTAGTAACGGAGGGGAGTCGGCCCCGCCCACACCGATCATTGCTCTGAATACCCTAACATACACGCCCTAATTCCTAACCTAAGCTAAGTAGCCAGTTTCCAGGTCAGGATACGATTAGTATCGATGTGATCCTTCTTATCTGTATCGGCCTAGGCTTCAGGCTGGGCGTGTATGTTGGGAATATGAGCATGTATGTCTGGGTATTCCATTGCTTGGATGGCAACCGCGGTAACTGTGTGACCCCCACTACACCACCACGCTGTGCCGTAGTGACGGACGCGGGGCATTGACAGCACACTTGGCATTTGAAAGCCCATAAGCTATTACTTCGATAGGTATGTACCTATGTATGGATGTACGGATGAATGCATGTATGTACTCGTCAGTTCCATTCCCGTGGATTCCCTTTAATGCAACCCGACACAGAAATAAGACAACGCGCACTGTCAACTTCATCAGCCACGACCACGTTAGAGGCGGTACATTGCCTCCTCGATCCAAATTCAAGACAAGGCACCAGACACAAAAAAAGATTCATCAAATCTTCAAGCCTCGTCTGATTATACAAGACCCAATCTGATCCGAGATGCAAATCAAACTATCTGAGATGCAAGTCAAACTGACATCCCTCGTCGTAAACAAGGAAACACCTGCTGCTACCGCAGGCATGCATAAGGATTAGAGGTCACATTGCGCACCTCACCTCGTACTGTTGATCCGATGGATCGGCAAGTAATAAAACTTCCTGCCCTGGTCCAACCATCAACCCACACGACCTTCTATTTCCTGTCATTTACCGCACTCTGCGGCTCCGCCTACTGGTCTTGCTTCCGATGCAACTGATGCTGTCACTAGGAGCAATGCTCACCATGTCGTCGTCCCAATTGGCGTGACTGCTGCCAACGCCGCTCATGGGCAAGGCAATATTCCTCGCCGACATGTGACTGGGAGTTCTGTTCGAGTGGCCCATGATAATGGGGGGCTCGCCCCCATTTGAAAGCCTGGTAACACTGAACCTGCTGCCATCCCGGCTCTTTATCACCAGCTCTGGACCCCGTGGGTAATCCCCATAGCCCACGTAGTCCTGGAACTCTTCAAAATCTTGTACATGTTGAAAGCCAGGGAATTCAGGCACATCCGGCACCTCAGGAACCTCTGGCGCCTCCATCACCTCGGTCTCCACCTCCGGGGGTCGTGGCCGGCGGGCCGTTCCTGAGGATCGATGAGATCGGGCGGAAAAGTATGAGTCGCGCTCGGGGTCGCGGTGAGGACGTTGAGACCGCGCTCGGGAATGTGTCGACTTTGGTGCGCCGCTGTGGCGGGATCTACCGTGGCTGCGATGCTCTGCATCGGCGACGACGAGCGAAGATCGAGTAAGTGGTGCTTCACTGCGGCTTCGCACGGTCGAGGCACGACTACTATGCCTAGACAATTGGCGGCTGTGGGGTTCCTCAATCTCGTCTGGAACACGACTTGGGGCCCTGCTCTTCGCCACACTCTTGGTGGTGCTTCTAGCAGTGCTCTTGGCAGTGCTCTTGGCGGTGCTTCTAGAAGTGCTTTTGGCGGCACTGCTCCTCGCAACAGTGCTTCTTGCAGCAGTGCTTCTACCGCTACTGAAATGGGGCTCCTCTGTCAAATACTGCACAGGGCGACGAGAATGCTCACGAAGGGTCAGTTCGTCGCTGTCTTCATCGTCATCGTATGGCATCTTCCTCGGGGTGTAGTCATCCGGAAAGGAGATACTCCTTGAAGGGTACTCGTCCGGGTATGTTTGCCTCCTGGGCGGGTAATCTTCATCGTGCCGCGTCCAGGGGTTGTCTTCTGGGTAGGGGATAGGCGCAGGAAGGGCTTGCCTCTCGTAACCACCAGCGGGCCTATAGGCCAGCGACTTGGTGTGGTGTCCATGATAAATTGGCTCGTGGTCATCGCGACGGCTTTTGTGACTGGAGGGTGCTTTCTCGGGGCAGGTAGAGCGACGTGAGAGGGTCGGGGGCTCTAGATCATGGCGGGGTTTGCGTTCCTTCTCCCTGCTTATCATATTGTAGGTTAGGGCTGCCCCGGCACCGGCAACAGCTGCAACACCAAGGAGGGCACCAACAACCGAGCTGGTGCTTAGCCCGACGTTGTTGGGGCTTTGGCGCGGAGATACGGACGGCTCCGAGAAAGGATCCTGGCCGTCAGGTACGTGGCTTGGGGCGCGCTGAGACATCGTAGCGGGAACAAGGGATCCGTATCCTGGATGGCCGGATCGAGGTGAAGGCCGAGCACGGGAGGGAGCCTGAGAATGGGCGTGGGAAGAGGCTGACGAAGAAGTGGAAGAGGGAAGAGGATGGGACTGGGAACGAGTGCGAGAATGAGTCGACTGGGCGGTGTCGAACTGCCAATCTAGGACGCGGCCTAGGTCTTCTCGACGAGAAGGAGGAGAGCAGAGGACTTGGATGATGTTGCCGTCGAGATCTTGGACCGTGGCTCGACCTGGGGATACACCGCCCTCGATGCCCAAGCGATGCCTTGGGTCAGACCCACTCGGATGGCTGGGAAAGCCGTTTCCTTCGGCTTGCAGTCGTAGCCACGGATTTGCTGTGAGGGCACAGTCGTGGAACTCGGCGATAGCGGCCGGGGACGGGGCAGCGAGTACGATGAAAGAGAGCTTGAGTGGCTCGAAGGGATGGGTCGCCTCGCGGATCTGCAAGACCGGCAATGGATCGCCTTCGCTCTGTCCCTGGCGTTGTAGAGCAGCACCCGGAAGGCCGTAAGTGACGGTCCCCACTGATGAAGTATGCTCGCGATCGGTGGCAAGGTAGCGTAGACCAAGGGGCTGAAGGATGCTAGCGTAGAAGGAAGTTGAAGATGCCAGGTGCGACACCTCAAGGTAAGGCAACGCCATGGTATCCTAGTATACTTCGTACCCGTCCGTGGAGCTGCCAATACGGCTGCCCGCTGGGACGCCCCGCTCGAATGCCTTGGCTTGTTGAATGGACCCTTGGGAAGCCTTGAAGCGCCCCAGTGTAGAAGAGGCGGACGTGGTGCTGGTTGACCGACTAGGGGGCGTTGGGGCTGGGGCTTGGGGGGGGGGGTTAAGCGGAACGACAGTTAAGGTAATGTGCAGAGGGAGAGGACTCGGGGAGGGAGCAAGAAGACGGTGAGTGGAGGGGCAGAAATGAGAGCTTGGGAGTGAGGAGGGATATGAAGAAGGGGAGGGGGGATTGGAGGAGAAATGAGAGAGAGAGATGCAATCGAGAAGCGAGGGGGTGAGGCGGCTGAGGAGAAGGAGGAGAAGATGAAGAAGAGGGAGAAGAGGGGAGGGGAGGAGGAGTAAAAGGAGGAGGATGAAAAGGAAACGAGAGGGGAGAGAGGTGGTGGTGGGGTTGACGATTGGTGATGGACGAGGACGATGGTCGATGGCACCGACGGGATGGAGATGCAATATGTACTTCGCAGGGTACGTAGCAGTGCACCAGCACTTGTCTTATGGGGCCTCCCGTTGTTTTTCTATTCCGTCGCCCCTTATTAGCCTGACGCCCTGTTCACGATCTGGGCCGCCAGTTCAGGCTGAGCTGGGGATTGGACGTGTCGGCGTTGGCGTGTTGTGTGTTTTGGTGGCCGTTGTTAAGTGGTTAGCCGGTCGAGATGGTGGAGTGCGCGGGGGTAAGTGATAGCTAAGAGCCCGAGGGCCTGAGAGCCTGAGCAGTAGCCTAAGCAGTTGCTTCCCTGGTGCTTCTTTCCTTCTCTCCTTCCCCTCAATACAGGGCGTGCGGAGGGAGGTGCGGCACTGTGCACTGAAGTTGCAGTTTTATGTGCCTAGTACACGCGTGCACGTGTGTGTATGTGGTATGTATAAGAATATTCGTACCGTGAGCGTGTGCAATGGGCTTGCCCACTCTACTTAGGTAAGTAGGTAGGTAGGTGTGGGTGGATATAGTAGATGGTCTAAGTTATGTATGCGTGGCTTGTTCCCTTTGTAGTTGTTGCTTGGCTGATGGATGAACTGACTGAGTGACAGTGATTGAATCCCGTGTTTTTGTGTGAGTGTGGCGAGACTGACTGGTGAGAGAGACGAGAGCAGAATAATCAGGAACGATTGGATGGACCTGGTATGGCTTATGACCACGACTCTACGGGCCCCCGTCTCATCGGCCAGCCACCGTGTCTCATTAGTCTCCTCTCGTCTCGCGCGCTTTGCCGCTCTGCATCTCGTCTTATGTATGTACTACCCATCCTCAGCGCCCGTCAACTGCCCGCCTGCTCCTCCATCTTAACCCACCTGGATCTCAAGTACAGTAACAATGGTGCCCCATAGTCTGTAGGCAATGCTACCGGTCATATGCACAGCGCACATGATGTGTACTGTACCAGCGCCCCTGGCGGCTATGCCTTGGCCTGGAACCCTGCACGGCATCTCCTCACGAGTTGTTACATCGAATAATGACGAGAAGGCTATCAGTAGAAAAGAGCCACATGATGGAGGAGGCCATTTGTGCAGTGCGGCGATTGTGCACCTACGATACCTACGATATGTACCCAGGCTAGTGGTTATCCAGGCCTGCTCGCCCAGGATGTTAACTTCCATTTCATACCAACTGTATCCGTAGGTACAGTGGTTGTGGAATTGGATTCCGAGGGTGACAAAACAGCGCTACAGTGTCGTTCCCACCTATGCGCGTCCCGTCCCGACGCCAACCAGCCAGCATGTTCAAATCGGGCTCCTCCTCCCGATCCCGCGCCAGCGAACAGAACAAGTCGCCATGCGCTGGCTTGCACCATCTCCAAGGAGTGCTTCGTGGCCAATGCAAAGTCAAGAAACCTGTTGTGTAGGCAGTAGGGAGGTAGCATACGGCACTGTGCTGTGCTGTACTGAAATCGTCTCTGTTTGGTACCTGCAGCGACAGGGGCAGCGTGACGATGGCGTGGGTGCTGGATGGGAGGACGGACGGTGGATGGATGGATGGAGAGTACTACTTAATAGGTCTCCTTGCCTCAGGTAGGTACCTAGGTACTTACCTACTGTAACACTTGGCCGCCGCCCACCAGTTGGAATTCCCTCACACCATGCGGAGTCCTACGAATCAATGTCGACCAATATGGAGACCTCTGCTGGGTCGTCCCTCCATGGCATCTGGTGGTTTCGCTCTTCTACGTCTCCTCCTACCGAGCCTCGGGCCTCATAACCTTACACTTTGGAAGGAAACCGGACCCTGGAACACAGGCCTACAAAGTCGCTAACAAGAGAGGGAGGTAGGTCCAGGTCCAGCCTCGTTCTTGACCGACTGGCGACTGGGCTCCCATTTGTCCATGCTGTTCCACGCCCGTGTTCGCTAAGCCGTCGACGCATGCCACGTCGAGCCCGACGGCTGGCCCAGAGTTGCCGGGCTCGTTCCACCGGCTCCTCAGCCGACCTCCACCCCCGTCCCATGCCCGGCCACCCCGGCCTCTCGGCTACGCAGCTTGGTAGCTCCCGTCCACAGCCGTCTACCCAGTATTCGTACTTTGTAGTCTAATTACTATATAAGTACTTCGCACGAGTGCCATTATCCAGCATGGGGCACCTCATCTTAGCTGTTCACGGCCAGCACGTCTTGTGTGTGCGAACCAAGCGCCCTTTACATGGGTACTATGCCTGCATCTGACCGTATTGGGGCATAAAGCACAAGGCTAGATAGGTCGGCACTGCGTACGCCACCCGTGCCGCCTCGTCTTAGTGGTTCGTCCTCACCGGACTTCCTCGTTCCAAGTCAACGTGTGTCCCCGTGATGGGTTTCGCTACCTTTGCCCTCCAATTTCGCATGTGGCTACCGACTATTTGACCCTTCTGGAAGTGAACCATCTGGAACGCTCAGTCCCTCTGAGCGCTGCATGCCGGCAGCAACGCTTGTCCCATGAAAGCCGAGACAGACCACGCGACATAGGGCGGGCCAACTACTCGCAATCCGGCTTCCTTAGCAGATTCGTAACCGACATGCACATTGGTTGCAACACGGGCAATGAAGCTCGTCTTGAGTTGTTTTGGACTGTCATTGCAGGTCGCTCATACTTGGGATTCGCAATTGTTTCGAGGCGTAACATGCACTCTGATTATGCCACAGCTGTGGCTGTACATTGCCTTCCTCCTCATTGCCTTGCCCTTAATTGGCCTCCCACGCCAAGTCAGCCTCAACAAGCCCCATGTAGCCATATTTAATGCCCATTCAAGCAAGAAGGCTGCTCGCGCGCTGAAAGCGCTTCAGAAAAGTGCCTCTCTCTCTTGACCGTTCGCCTTACTTCGCCTCGCTCCGTCCCGTCTAGCCTTGCCTCGCCATGTAGCGGTAGTAGATCTGTGTCAGATGTCTTCGGACCCGAGTTTGCTTGGGGATTGAACCAACACCGAACAAGAAACAGAAGCTGAATAGACGTGCCGACGTAAAGCAAAGAGCAGACATGAAAAAGAAAAATGAGCCAGGTTGAAGTGGCCCATCAAGACGACAATGAACCCGTCTTGGACCCGTTGTTGAACGCCCCATGTTTTGGTTGTAAAAACAAGCGACAGCGTAAACCTAGGCATTCCAAGTCTTTGCCTAGCCGATCTGCCTCGCGACGATGTTGTATTGCCGCCAGGCGAAACGGCATTGGCTTCTGCCTACATTCTTGTTCCCAACCGAGGATCCTTCAATGCCTTTACATGATGTCCCAGACATCCTCGGCGGCGTGGCAGAACTTGCTGCAGGCCACACTTGCAGACAACGAGTAGTTGCTGATGGAGATCTTTTCGTCCACGAGCGAGTCAGCAAAGTTATCCTCACCCTTGGCCATGGCACCGACGAAGACGCAGATGCTTTCCTTGGACTCGACAGACTCGACCCACTCGCGCACGCGCACGAGGGGGGCATCGAAGCTCAGCGTCACCTTGCGGCAGTTGGCGGGCAGGTGATCAGTGATGGGGTTTTGGATGACGCGCAGCAGCTTCTCGTTGGAGTTGGTGGAACGAATGGACAGCCGGTGCAAAAGCTGGACCATCAAACCAGCAAAGCGCTTGAAAGTTCGGGGAATACGGACTGAGGGCGAGACCTCAATGAGGACGCCCTTGGCAGTGTGGATGTAGATCTGGAGCTTCCCAGCCTTGTTGATGGGGGAGTCCAGCAGGGTCAGTAAACACTAAGAAGATATCAGCATGTCGAATACCAAACTTCAAGCCAGAGTTGAAACCTGGTGGGTGATGTCGGGGCGGGCATCGCTAATGTCCCGGTTCATCTTTCGCATGACACCAATGTGCTCGTCGCTATTAAGCAGCGAGTACTTATCCTCACGGTGCATCCCGGTACGACTGGTGCCACCGTGGGAGGCCTTGTACGTCTCCAGACTGGCATTGGACAATACCACGATGAGCCGCTGGGAGTCCTTGTCGGTGGGGGGGATGGGCGTGTTTTGCTCAGCGACCAACTGGGGGAGGGAGGGCGGAGGAAGCGATTGCGTTCCTAGAGAGGTTTCAACTACATTAGCCGTCAGGTCTCTCTGATGAAGAAGAAAAAGGACCATGGTGATTCGTACTAGGCCGCTTGACTCCGGCACGGCGTTCGGGGGAAGACATGTTGAGAGGGTGACGTGTGGGGGAGGCTGAAATGTGGGTGTGGATTGACGGGCAAGCGTGTAACTCAATCGGAGGCTTCGACTCTTTCTAAGATTTAGGATGAAGCTCAACGAGAATCGCTGGGGGGCGACTTGCTGGTGTCGATCAGGACGGTGCTCGATTGAGTGGTAATATGGGTAAAGAGAAGAGTATGAGAAATCGTGGGGATGGGAGGAGAGAAAAACCAGACGGAGCGGAGGATGAATGAGTGAGTGCCGGAGCCCCCCCCACTAATTTATTGCTCCGGTCCAGGCAAAACGGCTCACTGCGTAGTACCGGCGGAGTCGAGAGATGGAATCCCAGGCACGTGCCTATCCGTAGAACGATAAAGTTACTGGCTCGGAGGGGTACTTCGTGCTACGTACCTCACTTTTCCCCCTTGCAGTGTTAGTAGTAGTAAAGAAAATAAGGAGCCCAAAAGAGGAGTTTATGCAACAACCTGAATTGAAATACCATCCTGATCGTTGGAAGGTGTAAGTGGACCGGTTTCCGGCGATCATCAGTTATCGCTGTGCTCCGTGGTTCAGTACTACTCCCTTACCTAAGCAATACTGCCTACCCTTTCTCGATGTCTATTGGCTGACAAAATTTAGGATAGCAGTCTTTGATGCCATCTGATCTTCGTTGGCCATCCCACGACGCATACCTCCCCCTCTGACCAGCAATTGATGACCCGACCGCCTTCTTGGCCCTGCAACTGGCTGCTCAATCGCCGAAACGACTCCTACAATGTCCTCTCAAGTCGCAAAAGCTGCGCGCCGTGTCACTCACGAGCTGCACGGCGTAGTCGTCTCAGCTGGCCTCATGCAAAAGACTGTCAAGGTCCGCGTTGGAGGCCAGAAGTGGAACAAGATCGTTAACAAGGTGAGCAAGCTCCTTCAGAGATTCTCTCGTAAGTCACCTGCTCACAATATCTCCTAGTATTATGCCGACCCCAAGCAATACCTTGTCCACGACCCCAACTCCTCTCTCCGAACCGGCGACGTCATCTCCATCGTTCCTGGCTGGCCGACCTCCCAGCATAAGCGCCACGTCGTAAAGCACATCATTGCGCCATTCGGCGTCCCGATCGAGGAGCGTCCGCCTGTACCATCATTGGAGGAGAGGATAGCAGAGCGAGAGGCCAAGAAGGCCACCAAGGACGAGCGGAGGGCCGCCAAGCGACAGGCCGACGAGGAACAGAGGCAAGAGGAGAAGAAGGTAGAGTTTGAGAAGAAGGAAGCCAAGCGCAAGGCTTGGGAAGAGGCGCAGAAAGAGAAAGCCTAGGCCTCAGCGGATGATACCCATTAATGGCCTTAGCATCCATCATTGCACGGCCCGTGCAATTATGGCAAAATTATTCGCCGGCACAACATCATAAGGTCTGAATGCTTGGCCTTTTTTTTTCTGATATAGACGTGGGAATCGGAGTGAAGGGCCCGATTCACTGTCCTGTAAGATATCGTAAGCTAGTTGACGTGATGAGACATCATGTATCAAAGCTGTTGCTAAACCACCTGTACTGCATATAAATTATACCAGACATTTAGCTCGATGAAGCATAGACTTCGGCGTTCACGGAGTGGATTTAGCTCGTGGGAAAAAAAAGAACCCCACGAGGGCAATGATTTTCGCACCCGCTCTACCCGTCATACTAGGATACATGTGGTTCACATGGCAGTTGAGCCTTGCCATGATCATCTAGCCACCCCGTTCTCCAAACTCCTTCGCCCAATCTTCATACTCCTTTAGTCCCGACTTGCTCACGCTGGGCCGGATCGTATTCAGACTTGCCTTGAAGTCTGGAAGCCCGATCGGTCGAATCTCATCCATTGTCATTCGTAGTAATGCTTCGCCCAAAGATCGCAGCGGTCCCATGGCGGCATCTTTAGCGAGGGCAGTGATATCCGAGCCAGAAAACCCTGAAACGCAACTTCAATTAGCACCCATTCCACGGTCACGGTTCCTAAGCATCACTCACCATCCGTTAGTTCTACTAGCTGGAGAATATCATCGTCTGAGAGGTCATGTTTTTGTTGTCCTAGGAGCGTTCGTAGCTGTGTCTCTCTGGTGGTCGGCTCTGGGAGTGGGATGTATTGACGTCTCACAAAGCGCCGTCGGGCAGCCTCGTCGATTGCCCAGGGCAGATTTGTTGCAGCCAACACCAAGACCCGGTTTGCATCGCCCCTTTCCTTGTCCTTCTCGCTGACCTCCTTTCCTGCAGCTGCTCGTTGAAGGTCGCTCCACTGAATGAGAAACTCCGTCTTGATCCTCCTAGTAGCCTCGTGCTCGCCCGAGCCTGATCGTTGTGACAGGAGAGAATCGATTTCGTCAACAAATATAATGCTAGGTGCCAGCGTCCGAGCGAGCCCAAAGAGAGCTTTTACTAGCTTTTCTGATTCGCCCAGGTACTTGCTTGTCAAGCTGCTCGCCGAGATTGAGAAAAACGTTGACTGAGACTCTGTCGCGACAGCTCTGGCTAACATTGTCTTTCCTGTGCCGGGAGGTCCAAAGAGCATCATACCCCTGGCTGGTTCCCGTAAACCCATAAACAAGTCAGGCCGGAGGAACGGGTACACCACCGTCTCTCGAAGGGCGTTCTTGGCAATCTCCAAGCCTGCAACATCGCTCCAATGAACTTCATCTCCCTGAACCACAATATCATTGAGAATCTGCTTCGCAGCGCCCTCGTCGATACCGGCTGGCAAGCTTTTGAGAATGGCCGCCTTCTTCTTCTTCCACGCAGTCATCTCGTCCGCGGTCTCGTCTGCTAGGGACTCTTCCGAGGTTTGTGCTTCCGAGTCGGCTTCAATAACAGCTTCCTTTGACTTCACTCGGCGAGCTCCAGTCGAAGGCTGTCTAGAATCGTCTCCAGAAGCACTCGAACCGGAAGCTGGCCGTGGCTTCTGTTCGCGCCTACGAGAACGATTTGCTCTCTCTGGATCGGACCTGGTTTGTTTAGATGGTCCAACAGATCGCCTTATGGCCGGGCTTCTCCCTGCCGGGGCATCTGAAATGGTTCTCCGCTCTGAAACCTCGCCAGAGTCATCGCCGGCCCCAGAGTCGTTAAGAGGATCATGTTGCCTCGAAGACTTACGAGGGGATGTTATTGCAGCGCCGCTTCGACCACCAGCAAGCCGTTCGGAGCGGCTTGATCCATGCTCTGTCGCTGATTGATCCTGAAGTGATAAGCCTCCGAGAGCGCTGGATGCCGCGCTCACAGAGAGCAGTGAAGGCCTGGCATAGAAATATTCATCCGAATGACGCGCGTCTCCGCTGGACTCGCCTTCTCGAGGCACTACGAGTCTCCGTGAGTGGCTGTCCCATTGCAAAGGTGCAGATGGTGGCCTGCGAGCTTGGTCGAGGGAAGTTCGCGGGCTCCCGTTTAATGGCGTTGGCCCAGCTTCGGAAGATACGTTTCTAGTGAGCTTGTCCTTGGAGCCCAGCGCACTCCAAGCCAGGGTGGCAGCTTTGCTGGGTCCCTCACCAGCAGGTTTGGATGATTTTCTGGTCATCTTGGTAGGCCTATCGCCTAATTTTCCTGATCGTAAAGTAGTTCTCATGGTGTGCTTTTCTGGGCTGGGCGATCGTAGAGTCTTGTCTGGTCGAGGAGGCATCCTTGGGGAGGATGATATCGGCAACGAGCTCGTCGATGATACTGTTTCGAGGTATGAACTGCTACTACCGACGACGGCAACTTCAGAAGACCGACGCATGGGAAGAACCGGCCGCGGAGGCAAGGCTGGGCGTGACAGCTCTGAATATGTCACGGCGGGAATTGTGCCTTGGCCTATGGCTCCCTTGCCTCGACTGACGGCTTCCGCCAGACTAGGTCGCTTCGATAGTTTCCCTGTCGACGGTGCTGGATTAGAGTCATCCTGTCGTGAGATTCGCAGCGCTTCGAGGAGATCAATGCGTTCCTTGCACTGTAGCTCGAGCTCCTTGAGGGCATCCTGCATAGCCTTCTCGGTGGTTGTCAGTGGGACGTGGACTGGGACTGCTCGATTCGCCTGGTAGTCGTAAATCTGTTCCAGAGCACTTCTCCAGTGGCGTGTCGCCTCGATTTCATTTCCCTACAAGTAGATGCCATGGTGAGCCAAGGGAGTTCGGTATGCTGTCCGATCAAAGCCCTCCAGACGATCTACGTACCTGGCCTTCATAGTAAACGGCGGTTGAGCAGCTTAGATAGCTATCATCGTATGTCTTTTGCATCACAGCCAGGCCCTTGTTGCGCAACATTGCTTCGGCACCAAGAACATAGCAGCCCTCAGCCTTGTTTTGGTCGGTTTAGGATCTGACCAACGGCGGCTTTCCACGCTCCAGCCGACAAGGGCGACCCTTCGATCGGCGCGTGCACTCGCGAGCTGCTGAGGCCAATGTCGCAATAGAATCGGACGGTCGAGCCAAGATGATCTAAGAGCGGTCGGGGGATATGCGTCGTGGTAGCGGGTGCTCGAAGGAACTTGCGGTCTCGTTGGTAGTTGAAGCAGGATGGAGTGAGTGTTGCAGCATATGGCAAAGAACTAAAGGCATCCAGGTAGGCTGAGTGCGGGCGGTGACGTAGTCTCGAAGGCTGGCACTGCCCGCTGCAGTGGGCGCCGTCCGCTACCTACTTGTATCTAGGCGCTAGGTACCACTCCAGTGTACGTTGTAGGCTTGTAGCGGGGCACGAGCAGTCGCAGCACGGCGCAGGCAGGGATGGAATTGTCTGACTCGTATGGCCATGAGTCTGGTGTAGATGAAATGCAAGGAATGAGGAAATGACTCTTGTTAAGGACACCGTAGCTCTGGTTCTGTCACTGTCGAGAGTATCAGTAGTAGTGAAGGCCTGCTCGAGAGGTATCTTACACCTTGCATGTTGCATCCCACTCGAAGAGGGGGCCCTGTAGGTAAGTTAAGTTATGTTTTCTGCGCTACCAACATGATCAAAATCCACCCAACTCTCATCGGCCCAGCAGGAAAGTGCACTACCCGCGGGCATTATCTAGTATCGATCGGAGGCGAACAAACACCCGATGATGTCCGAATAGCCTCTAACAAGTGGAATCTATTGACCCGCTAACATGGTTCTCTAGGAGAGCAGCACGCGAATCTCTGCCGTGGTCCTGGGAAACACTGATCGCAGACCATCCTCGTCGTCCGAGTCTGCTGAACCATCCTCTCCTTCGGTGATTTCTTCTTCAAGCTGCTCAAAGTCATCGCAGAACTGCTCAGCCGCCTCTTCCGTGATTTCCCTGGCAAGCTTGGAGTCCTGGAGGTGTTTCAAATTATCCATAGCGTCCATCAGCGCAGACGGCAGGAAGTCGTCCAAGGTATGGCTCGCCTGGCTCAATACCTCTCTATTCAGTGAACCCACTCCCTTTTCGCCGTCTACCTGCAATATGTTCAGTATGGTATCCAGCCCTGAACCTCGTCGGAAGAAGTTGTACTGGCTCCCGACCAATCTCTTGGCTTCCTCAGCCGCTTTCTCGCGGAGCCGCTCACTCCTGGTCTGGGTGAACTCAAATGGCTCGAGTGAGCTAGCTGCAGATAGCATACAGTTGATGAGGAAGATGGACCCGTTGCGCTTCTCCATCGACTTGGCCATATTCTCGCAGCCAGCTATGAAAGGCTCGAATGCTTCCGCCAAGACATTCTCAAACTCAGTTTCACGGTCCTTAGTGGCAGCAAGTGATGAATCGTACGCCTTGCTTATGGCATTCAACTGCTTGAGTGAATCTTGTAGGAAGACCGGCGGGCCTAGGTCGGACGGAGCATGCTGGAATTCGCCTTGAATGGCCGCAATATGATCTCGGACCAGCGCGCGGAACTGGCGAAGAGCCTCCTTCTCTAGGCTTTCAACCAGTTCCACAAGATCAGACTCAGGACCCAGTGCCTTTTGGAATGTGATGCGGTAAAAGTTGATGAGATTGGCTAGCTTGTAGGCCGGAATAATGTCCTCGTTAGCCTGGATAACCTGCTCAACTCTCTGACGTAGTACACGAGCTGCACCTGAGATATCGCGGTCAACCAAGTCGTGAAGGGCCTTCAACGCATTGAAGTCTGCCTCAGCCTCATCGTCGTCGTCGGCTACTAGGCGCCAAATTTCGGCGTCTCGTCCAGACTTGAGTCCCTTGGCAAGCTCCTCGCCCTCGGCGACGAATAAAATTTCCAACGCCTCACGTTCACTGACAGTGGACGAGTGGATCCAAGCCAGCATGTCTCCGACATATCGCAAAGGGTCATGGGCTGTCATGTCGATGGGCTTGACCGATCGATCTTCCGCGCCGGATGGCGAGGTTCCAGTCAAAGCAACGTAGAAGGAGTCTGAAAGAATCCGCTCTCGTGCCTCGGCAAAAAAGTCGAGGCAATTCTGGAAGAGAGACGGCCTTTCCGCTAGGACTCGGAGAGCGCGTCGAATGGAGGAGTTCATTTGGGGGTTCTCGAGGTTCAGGGTTTTAAACTCTCGTTGTATCCATTTGTACAGCTTTTGGAAGCCGAGGTTGATGTTCTTCGACGTCTGTTCCATGAGTTCCAAGCCTAGAGTTTGCTTCTCGAAGCCAAGCAAGATCTCACAGTCCTTGCTAATCTTCTTAGCTTTGCTTAGAGAGTCGAAGAATTGGTCGTCCACCGGCTCAGCTGTCATTGTTAGTGCAGCCACCTCATTCTCAGACATGATAAAATGCTTCTTGAAGGCGCTGAGAAGCTCTTGTTTGACCTCGACCTGCCTCCGTTGTTCCAGAAGGGATGCCGATTCAGACAGAGCCGGCGAAGTCTGATAGTGGGCCGCGACGACTTGACTTTTCATGTCCTCGTATCCATTATTAAGACTGTCGAGAGTTGTCTTGATTCGTCGGAGTTGCTGAAGATTTGGTTGGCATAAATCTCGCTAAAGAGTGAAGAAACCCACCTCTGCAACACGCCCAAATTCTGTGATGACTTCCGCATTGCTGTCAATTACTTCCTTCTGTAGATCGAGACGAAGGCAGCGACGGGTCTCGGCGTCATTCTGAATCCCTCTTTGATCGAGAAGTGAGAGAGCATCTCTGAACTCGGTGTCTGAGTGTGTCGTTGAGAGGACGCTCGTGACTTTCGAGGCGAGGGGGCTCACGCCCTTGAGAGCAGGAGATGATGCTGAGGAGCTCTCAGTCGAAAGGAGCCCTGAACTGGAAGCATCTCTCGAGGGTAACCTTCTTACGGGCCGCGAATGGTCTGACGACATTGTGCTTGATGTTAACACAGCTTAGAAGTAGGCATGAACATCCGATGAGCCTTTCAGAACGCTAATTCATTTCGGTGCAACTCTGAAGATTCAGAAGAATTGCAGATAGTCACCGGGAAGGAACTGGCCGCGATCTAGGTTCATGAACTGAACTGTGCTTTCCCGAGTTGAATAGATCCTCCGAGATGGTTCAGCTCAACTCATCGAACACATAGTGGATCAATGTATTGCAACGGTGTCGTGAATGTGGACTTGAAAGGGTAGGCGGTGTGCGACGCCCGGTGGGGTGGCTTATCGCCTATAAGTCCGGCAAAAACTATACACCGCCTTTGAACGTCATACCCGCGACTGTAATACCTGGAACCCATCCAAGCCGCACTCCAGAACCCTTCTGGCGGATATCATCATCCTCCGTTGTCATCGCATGAGCGAGATCCCAAGGTCAGTCGCCTGTGTTTCCACCCCCCCAAATTGCGATGCCTGGCCTGCACTGCACGTGCTGAGCTCACGCATGTGCATGTGGTCACGCTCATCATGGTCACCTGCGTCAACCGGTCCTCGGTTAGCAAGGAACTGCGCTCATCATTTCTAGTTGATAGAGCTCGCCTTGCGCACCCATCGCGGTATTCATCTTGTTGCCGAAACCTGGACACCCGAAACTCTGTCTGAGAACCTTACTGAGGTATAGCTCCTACCTGAACGTATCGATACTCTTCAATCTCCATAAGACGCCTTTACTATCATTCGCATCGGCACACAACATCACCGCGATATGCCCATCGCGGCTCATAGATAAGCCGTTGCCTCTGGGCCCATCATGACTTCCAATATGTTCTCTCGGATTGTCCCACCTTCGAGAGGTACCCGATCGTTTTACGAACGGTTACGTTCACAGGGTGATGACGGATCCGCGGACGATCATCCTGGCCTGGATGAGGAGAACCTGGGTCAACACTTCAACGATTTCGACGCAGAAAGCCTGGCAGTAGATGGCAGCCGTATGACAGTCGATAGCGCGGGATTTGACATAAAGGACAATATAAAGGCTACCCGCCACGCCACGGCGCATGCACGACATTCTAGCGGGCCATCCTCGAGATGGCCAGTTCATCAGGACGACGAGGTGGACAACGATGTGCCAGCATCCCTGCTAGTAGAGCCCAACGAGACCGAGGATTTCCTGCCGGGTTCATCAAGGCGTACAGGACGACAACCAGATCCTACTCCCCAAGTAGCGGCTGGGCCTTCATCAGCAGGAGCCCGGGCACAATGGGAGACGGCAACGACGCAACAACGGCTTCACCAGGAAGACCCTTTTAGTGCCCCTTCCGGATCTCAGCGAACGCCATTGATGAGAGGGATAGTGTCGGGTGGTCCTCGAGAAAAAGCACTCTGGAGATGGGTCAACACCTCAAATCTGGATAGCTTTATGCGTGATGTGTACGACTACTACGAAGGAGGTGGGCTGTGGTGCATCTTGTGCGCCAACGCCTTGTGGTTACTGTGAGTACCGACGCTCTGGGGCTGGCGTCTAAGCCGAATTTGCTGACCCCTCGGTAGGGAAACGCTCTTCGTGGCCGTTTTCCTGACCTTTTTGTGCCAATGCGTCGACTATTCTAAGGTTCCTGACAGCAAGTCTTTGAACGAGGTCGTTGTCACGCAATGTACCCGTAAAATGTCCGGGGTCTGGAATCTCGGTATTTGGCTATACTCGTTCTTCTTCATTTGGAAGTCGGTGCAGTACTTCATCGAGATTCGCCGTCTCGTCTATATCCGGGACTTTTACATCCACCTTCTGGACATTCCGGAAGAAGACATGCAGACTGTATCCTGGCAGGACATTGTGGCACGGCTCATGACATTGCGGGACCAGAACCCGAAAACAGCTACTAATATGTCTAGGAGGCTGCGCAATTTCATTGGAACGCAATCGAAGGAGCGGCTTGATGCTCACGATATCGCCAACCGCTTGATGCGTAAGGACAATTACCTCATTGCAATGATTAACAAGGATGTCTTAAACCTCTCTCTGCCCGTACCGATAATAGGAGGTCGTCAGGTATTCTCAAAGACGATGGAGTGGTATCTACACTATTGCATCCTCGACATGGCCTTCAACGAGCTTGGCCAGGTTCAACAAGACTTTCTACGTACAGACCGAAGGGGCTTGCTTAGCCAGAAACTGAAGCAGCGGCTTTATTTTGCAGGGATCCTCAATCTCGTTTTCGCTCCGGTGGTGCTCGCCTATGTCATCATTGTCTACTTCTTCACATACTACAATGTAGGTAGCAACACTGCTCTAAATCGGTCGGTTGGCTAGCTGACACTGTTTCTAGGAATACCAAAAGGACCCGAAACTAGCAGCTGCGCGTAAATACACGGCACTGGCAGAGTGGAAATTTCGGGAGTTCAACGAACTACCTCATATTTTTTATGAAAGGTTGCACATGTCGGTACCCTTTGCGACTCGATATATCGATCAGTTTCCCAAACGAATGACCGAGGACATCGCCCGGAGTGTCGCGTTCATGTCCGGGGCCATCACTGCTGTCCTGGCGGTCGGCTCCATACTGGACTCGGAGCTGTTCCTAAACTTCGAGATCACGAAGGACAGGACGGTGCTCTTCTATTTGGGTATATTTGGTGCAATCTGGGCCATCACGCGAGGGATGGTTTCGGAAGAAACGCTGGTATTCAATCCAGAGTACGCGTTGCGTAACGTCATCGAGTACACCCATTACATGCCAGACCACTGGAACGGCCGACTGCATAGCTTTGACGTGAAGAAAGAGTTTGCGGAACTATACAAGATGAAGGTGGTCATCTTCTTGGAAGAGGTGATGGGCATCATTACGACACCAATGCTGCTCTTGTTCTCGTTGCCCAAATGCAGCGATCAGATTGTTGACTTCTTTCGCGAGTTTACGATCCACGTGGATGGGCTCGGATACGTGTGCTCGTTTGCCGTATTCGACTTTCAAAAAGGTGTTGGAAATACTGGACAAGATAGACACCAGGATGTGCGAGAGGACTACTACGCGACAAAGCATGGGAAGATGGCAGCCTCGTACTACGGCTTCATCGACAACTACGTTATCAACCCAAAGACAGGAATACCTGGGCATCTGCCACCAGGGTCGCGGCCGCCTTTCCATCCTCCGCCAGCGTTCCCCGGCCTTAACTCGCCGACGTTAGCAGCAGATATGCAGGGCTCACACATGGGACGGGCGGAGGTGGGCAGGTCCAGAAGTCGAGCTCCCGGCCCGGGGATGGGACGAAAACCGCGAGCTGGGCCGGTGATCCCCCCACCATCGCCAATGGCATCCATGCTGCTGGATCAGCACCACCAGCCAGCAATAGGCAATACCGGAGCACGTAGCCTGTACCTGTCGAGGCATCCTCGCGGGGGATACCGTGGGGAGAGCCAGATTATCGAAGAGACGCTTGAAGACAGCGGTCGGGACCGACGACTAAACCAGGAAGAATCGGTGTACGAAGCCGGGGGGATGCTAGGAGAATCAACTTGGGAGACGTCGCCAGGAAAGGGTCTCGGCCGGGAGAACAGCGCGGCCAATACTGAGGAAACGGACGCTGGTGTGCTGGGTCTAATCTATCAGTTGCAACAGACCCAGAGACCTCGCCGAGGCGGTGGTATGGTGTGAAGTCGGGCTAGGGCTACGGGGGCAGTATGCTTTTGTTTGAGGGTGCGTGGAGATGATATGGCCCGTTGTCGCTTTGCATATGTACCTCCCCATAGTCTAGCATCCAGTTTTTGTCTTGGCTCTGTCAGGCATCGTTTTTGCGTGCGCAAAATTTGCTTTGCATGCGGCGTTTTGGACAAGGAGAATCAGATATCCGGGGAAAGACGCAGGGTGAAACGATCTCGTGTGGTAAATGAAAGATTTAAGACACATGGATGGGGGCCACCTCGTTGGACTGATGGTGTAGCCCGGAGACGTTGTGACCCAGCGCGAAAGCCGATACGATAATCCGAGGCAGGCAACGTGCGGAATACATGTCTGTGACCAAAAAAAAATTGCCTGGAAGACGAGCAATTTAGCAATGGGCTCGGCTCCGACTCGCAGGCCTGGAGCGGATGCGTGTAGACTGCCTGTGACTCTTTGTGGATTTGTGTGAGTGATCTGTGGTGGAGAAAAGGAACTATAAGGTTCTATGGCATATTTCGTATGAAAGAGGTCTTGAGGCAGTTCGGACTTTTTGTAAGATTTGTGATGATGGATTTCTACGGCTGATTGATTGATTAGATTAGAGAGTACGGGAGTACCGCGGTACGAAGCTCCCGCTCCTAGGTAGGTAAGTACCTACGCTACATAGTAAGTACTGAATGGACATAGGTAGTAATTACCTACCTAGGTACCTAGGTAGGTAGGTACCAGGTAGCGTAATAAACTACCTTATGGTAGATACGTGCTAGGATGTCGGTTTAATTGATCAAGAAAGAAAGAAGGATAAAAAAAAAGCAAGGCTGGGACGGAAAGACCAGATCAACCTATCTACCATTACCAATAAGTGATTTGCTCTGGTAAGATAATAACGATATTGACTACAGTGCTGGAAGGTGCTCGAGGTCAGTGGTTACCTAGTACTCCGTATTCGTAAGGGTCGGCATATCGGAAAATCGGGGTGAGCGGCAGTCGGCGAGCGACGCATTTATTAGTTGCTCCTGGCCGAACCGAAGAACCTGGACTGATTGATAACTTAATTACAACCCTCCATTGCACCCCAGATAGCAAAAAAACCCCGAGGCAGTGCAGGGAATGACTCAACAGAGTATGCTTGCGGTCGAGAAACACAGATGATGAGTAGCCTAGACCTTGGTAACCTATTAATCCTGAATCTCTTTGAGTGCTAGAAGTAAAAGAAGCAATGGAAGCACCAATAATTCAATTTCGCGCAGTTTACAGATATCCGCGTATCCGCAAACGAATCACGGGCGTGATTCATGCCACTGGGACTTGGAGAGATGAATTTGATGAGATACAAAGTGATTGCAATCTATTCGCACTAATCAAATGCAGTAAACCAGGTTCTTTTGCTATGCGACGAGCTTTATCGCAGCGCGCATCGTGCGTGAGTGGCTGGCTGAAATAGGCACGCAGCGGGATGATGGCCTTTGCATGGGGTTCGTCCGCATTGACAAAAGAAACCAACCCCCCCCCCCCCCCCCCCAAAAAAAAAAACCCCCCCCAGAAAGAGGTGTTGGTTATGTCCAGCCATGAGAGCTTATGGTCTGCGAAGGGTCAGGCCATAGTGGGTGTATCCGTACATACATGCACGAAGTATGAGTGCTCCTCGCTCGTTTACAAGTTGGTTTGGTGGAGTTTCATCCAGCCACCAAAAGGACGTTCTAGAGCCGCATAGCCTCCATCCTTTATGCTGTACGAAGTAGGCGTATGGGCTGGGTCAATTAATCAGCGCGTGGACGGGGATAAAAGAGGCCAGTTCACAAAGGGTCTCGTTGTCGACATCGACACCGCCCGTGACATGGAGCGAATATGCACAGCACCTACTCTAAGTAGGTAGCATCGGTCTTGAGCTTTTCAAAAGTAGCATGGCTGTGCTGTGGGCTGCAGAAACGGGCTTACTACTACTTATGTAGACTACGTGGTCACCATGAAGGGTTACGTACAAACCCTCGCAGGCCGAGATTTCAGATACAAGTTAGGTCCGGAACCGGTAGCTTCGTCTTTAGCGCGCCGTGCCCACTCCGCTCGAGGACGCCCATTCCCCGTTCCCCGTTCCTCCGTACCTTGGAGAAATTGAGGTAGACTGTAGACACGTAGACTAGGGCCTGCCTGCTCGACTACGTGGGTGGTCGTGTTGGGTGGGAATGGAGAAGGAGAACCCCAACACTGAACCAAAATGCGCACAGCACCTCAAGCAGCTGCGCCAGAGAGACGCCGGGCTGGAGCTTCAGCTAGGTGGATTACCTTCGGCTGTCCCAAGTACGCAGATGGAGACGGAACGGGACGGGAAAGAGACCGGAGCAAGCTTATCGCACCGCAGAACTGTACTGATGTAGTTAATTATTGTGTACTGGAGCTGCGGGACCTCCATACTAGTACCTAAATCACATGCACCTCCATAGGTAAGGTACTTACTTCCTTACCTATGAAAGATTCCCTACATATACTCATGATTTCTGAACCCCGAGATACGAAAGTACAGCGTAGATGCCTGTCCATCGAGAGAAATGTGCGAAATAAAAACACCCGACACCCGGGCATTGTACGTCCGCCGGGCAGTAATGCAAAACTGCGAGATACCCACCTCGGCGCTAACCCAACAGGCCGCCCGGTGACCCTTCTGCGGCGGGACCTTCTTTTGGGGGGCTGCCAGAGGTGGACACGGTACCTATCTGCCCGTGCTGCTGCCCAATCATACCACGTCGCGGCTTTTCAGCTCCCTACCTAAGTAGGTACCTAAGTACTAATGAAAAGTATCCATGTACCTCCGCGGACGACGCGCCCCAGTGACGTTTTGCAGTACCTACGGCGCTGTAATTCGCAGGCAGGACCACCCCCAAGTTCCTTCCTTGCTTTGGCCGCCGCCGCCGCCGCCCGCCAAGCTGCCCGGACTCCGAGGCCGTAAACGGAGCAACCCCCCCAGGAAATTTTTCAGACGACAGGCGCTTCGTACAAACTCAGCTTTCCGCTTCGTCCCTTGCTCCATCCGGTCCATCCTGTCCGTCCGTCCACCGTTGGCCTCGTCTGGTCTCTCTGATACCGTCCCAACGACGTCTCAACCCTCCGCCTCGCCGGCGAATCTCGCAAACCTTCAAAGAGAAACACTCGAGAATACCGTCCGCTCTCAATCCTTGGTTGCTGGCGACGCACGACTCCGCCTCCAGCCACCCGTTCATCACTCACCACTCGCTACACCACAGTGGTACCAATACCAACCCACCCTCGTCGCACTGGGAGCGCTCAATTGCCTGTGTCTGATCCCATCTCGTCGACTTCGCTCGTCAACATCGATATTGACCTCCCATTGCGGCTCTCGCCCGTCTACCGAACCCCCCGACGCTCTCAAGCACCTCTCCTCAACCGCAATTACCCGGCCTTCGCCCAGCTTTCATCCTGGCTACCCTCGAATCCAAGCCTTTCGGCGGAGCATCGGAAGCTGTGGCCACCATGGCCCAGCCAAGTGCAGAGCCCGTCGACGACTACGAGTGAGCTTGCCCCAACTTCATTGTCGAGTTATGAGCTACGAGCCGCGAACTGCGAGCTCTAACGGCGTCATCGATTCCACTCGTCGACCCCCCCCCCTCTCAGAATCCTTCCCGTTAACTCGGCCTGCTCCAGCTATGAATCCCTTCCGCCCAACTTCTCCTTGCTGCAGAACATGGCAGCAGGCGCCTTCGCCGGCATAGCCGTACGCTGTTCCCGAGCCCCTGTTTGACTATTCGCTCAAGACTGACCGCGTCCTCGCCTCCTAGGAGCACACCGTCATGTATCCCATCGATGCGATCAAGGTTCGCCAAGCCAACCTGCTGTCTCTGTCCGACCGCAACACTGACCTGCGCCTCTCAGACGCGAATGCAGATCCTCAACCCGAGCAGCACGACCCCGGCGTCCTCGGGTGTCATGCGCAACACCTTCCATATCGCCAGGACTGAGGGCTTCTTCAGCCTATGGCGTGGCATGTCCAGCGTCATTGTCGGAGCCGGTAAGCCCACCGCTGCCTCGCACGCTCTCACTCCTCCGTCACCCCTGACTGACGCGCATCACCAGGTCCTGCGCATGCCGTCTACTTTGCGACGTACGAGGCTGTTAAGCATGCCATGGGCGGAAACCAAGTCGGTGTTCACCACCCTCTTGCTGCCGGTGAGCTTCATCCATCTGTCCAGCTCTCGTTGCAGTGGACTAACATATCGATCCCGCAGCAACTAGCGGTGCCGCTGCTACTATTGCCAGCGACGCCTTCATGAACCCTTTTGATGGTATGCGGCTGCAATCCGGATTCCCCACCTCGCTTCAGACACATGGCAACTGACACATCGCCCACGCAGTCATCAAGCAGCGCATGCAGATCCAGAACTCGAGCAAGATGTACCGATCCATGGTTGACTGCGCCAAGTACGTCTACAAGACGGAAGGCCTAGGTGCCTTCTACATCTCGTATCCCACGACCCTATCAATGACCGTGCCATTCACCGCTCTTCAATTCCTCGCATACGAGTCAATCTCAACCGCGATGAACCCCGAAAAGGACTACGATCCCGTAACACACTGCCTGGCCGGTGCCGTTGCTGGTGGTTTTGCTGCGGGGCTCACCACCCCCATGGACGTCATCAAGACAATGCTACAGACCCGAGGCACTTCAGTCGACCCTGAAGTGAGGAGAGTTAACAGCTTTATGGGCGGATGCCGTCTGTTATACCAGAGAGCAGGATTCCGCGGCTTCTTCAAGGGCGTCCGTCCCCGAATTGTCACCACAATGCCTAGTACTGCAATATGCTGGTCAGCATACGAGTTCTCCAAGTGAGTGAAGCCAGCGTTCGCCAGTATCTAACCAGGCACAACCACTAACTCTCCACAGGTCCTATTTCATCAAGCGAAATGATGCTTCGTGAAGTATCCTGGCAATGACCCAAAATAGACGCAACCGGGGGATGACCTCAGGCGAATGCTTGCAGAAGCTGTACTCGAGCCGAGGACTCTAAAACGCCGTCGAAGAACAACAAACAACAACGACAATGACAACAGCGCCAACCACACCGGCAACAATGGCGACGGCGACGACAGCTCCTTCGATACCCCCGACCCCCTTCTTTTCTTCCCGGTTCGACGTTTGCCAGCCCAGGCTTTGATTCTTGCAGAGGAACAAGTCATGGCAGTTGCCGGCACTTCCCCGCCAAGCAGAAGCGATCGACTGCGTACTGGAAATGAGTGATGGACCTTGTACATGGAATCTCCAAATCATAGGGACGGCTAAGGCGGAACGGTTCGGCTAGATGGCGAAGGGCGTGTGTGTGAAGATATGTTTGCTGGTAATATAGGGTCAAGATACAGCACCGCGCCGCGGCCCGACAGACTCGGTGCTGGGTGGCGGGCGTCTTTGAAATCTGTGCATATTCACGACTCCTTCATGAGCTCTCACGACTACCTCTTTTCCCCTCGTCGACTAAGACCCCTTTGTGAAACATTGGGAGACTTTGTCCTCTGGCCTCGGCCGCAGCCGACACCGGCTGTGCCATGTATTTATGGCACATAAACTGGTTAGTGTGGGAAGACGATACGGTGGCAAAGGGCTTCACCAAGTTGACTTAAGCAATATTTGGTCTACAGGGTTGTACAAATTCAGCGTGGAAGAAGGTCCCAGTATGCTAGAATTCTCCAAGTATATACGTCGAGTTAGAATGGCAAAGATAACACCCTAACACCTGCCACGTTTGTACGGGCATCCTTTTATGGTACAACAATCCTCACCAAAAATGCTTCTGCTGCTGTTGCCGCCGCTCAATACCCAAACTGCTGCCCCCCGAACTGAAACTTGAAGTTCGCGTTGCCGCCGCGACCACCTCCGCCCTGCTGGAACATGAAGGGGTGGCCACCAGCGCCGCCGCCGAAGGGGTTGCCCTGGAATGGGCTGCCACGCTCCTGCGAATTGGGGTCGTCACCGCGGTCGAAGCGTGCGCGCAGCTCCGGGTCGCTGAGGACCTCATACGCCTCGTTGATGGAGGCCATCTTCTTCTCGGCGTCCTCCTTGTTGATGCCCTGCTTCGCGGCCTTGTCCGGGTGGAACTGCTTAGACGCCTTGCGGTAGGCCGACTTGATCTGGCGCTCGTCGGCGTCGGCGGCCACGTTGAGTACCTTGTAGTAGTCCTTGGTCTTGCTGCGCTGGAAGGCGATCTGGGCCTTTTGCAAGATGGGGTTGACCTTGTCCTGGCGGTCGGGGCGGACCTCGGCGGCCTTTTGGAGCGTCTGAATGGCGGCCTCGTACAGTTCATCCCTGAGTTGCTTCTTGCCCTGGTGTAAGAGTCCCCAGAACGAGTTGGGGTGTAGGTTGAGGGCCTCGTCGCAGTACTTGGACGCGTCCTTGTGGGCGGACTAGCAACAGTAGTTAGCAACTAGGACCGAGTCGGAGACATGCCATGTATCAAGACGGGGAGATTACCTCGTAGTACGCTTGGCAGGTCATCTCAACCACTTCCTCGAGCAACCTCACCCTGGAACGGGCCGGGATGCTTCCGTTCTCAACGAGCGTGTCCGCCTGCTTCCGGATCTCGGGGACCAAGCCTGGCTCATTGGCCGTTCCCACGAGAGTCCTCCCGGCGGTGGTGGTCTGGCCGCGTTCCAGTTGTCCCTGGGCCTTGGTGTACGCCTTGTGGATGACCTTCTCCTGGCGGAACAGCTGCTTGCAGACCTTGGAGTCGGGGTCGGAGTGCAGGCACTTGCGTACCTGAGCTAGGCCGTTGTCGAGGTCGCCCAGCCCGTAGAAGGTGGTGGCTGAGATGATGACATGGGGAGAAGTGCCGCCAGGCTTCAGCTGGAGAACGTGTTGCAGGTCGCCCATGCCCTCCTCGACCTCGCCGCGCTGGAAACGGCAGCGGGCGCGCATCTCACGGAGAGCGGGAGACCGATTGGCAACGTAGATGGCGGTGCCGGCGTGGGTCACGCACTCCTCCCACTTCTCGCTCTGCTCGGCCATTGAGGCCAGCGCAGCGGCGAGCTTGGCCTCCTCCAGCTCCTTGACCTCGATGGAGTCGGGTCCACGGCTGGCAGCCTGGAACTGAGCCCTGGCAGAGTCCCAATCGGCGAAGCGGGCACGAATCTTGGCAAGCTGCAGATGGGCGCCCTCAAAGCCGGGCTTCAGGCTCAGGACCTTGTTAAAGTCGTCAGTGGCGTGGGTGGTGCGGCCGAGGGAGAGGTAGGTGGTTGCGCGCTTGAAGAGGGTCAAGTAGTTGGAGGGATCGCGGGCGAGGGCGGCATCGTAGTAGACGAGGGCCTCGCTGGTCTCGCCACGGGACAAGTGCGACTGCGCCGAGGTTAAGAGCGACGAGACGGGGAGGTCGGCGGGGATATCTTGGGGCGAGAGGCCGTGAGCCGAAGCCAGGAGCGTTGTGGCGGCCACGGCCAGCGTCGAGAGACTGATATGCATGCCGGCGGTTTGCTACGAACAAGCAATGACGGCGTCAAAGTCGAGAGGAGGGAGGGAGTGCGAAACCGAGAGAGGAGAGAGCGTGTAAGGTCGAGGCCGGGGGAGGGAGACAGCGCGCGACAGAGTCCAAGTCAACGACGGGAGAAGATGGACCGAGATCAACAAGAAGACATCGGTGGGGAGAAGGTGGCGGAGAGACCAGCAAAGCACAGACGACGGAGACGGAGACGGACGAAGGCGTCAAACGAAGAAGACACAATTATGGTTACGGTTCAATGGGGTGAACAGCGAAAAGGCTACGGGCCACTATTCAAGTCAAGAGGCAAAGACCGAGATCCTGCAACTCCCACGCTGTCCTTTTCCCCACCGGGGGCGCCTGTCAGTTGGCAACACGCCCGGACCGCGAAAACCACACGTGTCTAGAAGTACCTTCCTACCGGAGGCACCTCTAGCTAGTGCATGCGCTGCGGGCTGTGCTAGCGGCGGGCGCTACAGGGTCTAGAGGTACTCGTAGTAGTGGGGGTGATCCAGACACTTGCAAGTACCACCTACGAGTACTAGGTACGTACCTACACACTGCAGGTGCCTACTTAGGTAGCCCTGCCAAGGTTTCAAGCGGCCCCTCAGCCTTGCAGTCCCGCCCCTTATCGATAAACATCCTGCCATTGTATTGTGGCTGCCCATCATCTATCATCTTCTAACTCTCGTCAGAATCTACCTACGTGCCGCCCATTTACATACTCCAACTACCAAGACATAACAACCCGCACCCATCCATCTCATTCTACAGAAACCAACAATCGCCGTCGAGGCCTCATTGCGAGGGTCAGATTGTCCCCTGGTCCCGACTGATCCCTCCCCCAAAATCATCACTATGGCTCACCGCCGACATCACCATCATCTCTCCGAAGACTCTGCGATATTTTCCCCTTCCGTCGCCCGCATCGCCGCATCTACCGCTCGCGACTGGTCCTTCGTCGACTCCTGGCTCGGCGCAAAGTTCCACCCTCGCTCCATCCCGCCCTTTGAGCGCAACCCGGACACCCTCAAGGCTCTCCTCGCTCTCGCAGCCCTTAACGACGCCGCCGACGAAGAACGCCATCTGCTCGCCAAGTCCGAGTCCGCTGCCCTGCAGGAGCTCTCTCTCGAGCCGTTCCAGTCCCTGTCCGCCGACGCCCATGGTCATAACGCCGTCCCGCGACGCCCTCTGCGCCAGGGCCTCCTCGACGCCGTCCAGCATAATCTGCCCACCGAAGGCCACACCGCCCTCGATGCCATGGCCAATATGGCTCTCCAACTCGGCGTCGCCTTCCCTGAGCCCGAGTCTCTCGGGCGCCGCATGGTTGGTCTTCAAGCAAGCATCCAGGAGACGGAGCAGATGAGGGCTCGCGTCGACATCCTCCACCGCCACATCGAGGAGGAGACGTCCCGGATCAACAACCTCAGACGCCAGCTCCAGAGCGACGACTACAAGCCCCCGGCCCACCTTGCGAAACAAAACCTCGAGCTACAGCGCAAGGTCAAGGCAATGTCCGCCAAACTGCCCGTCCTCCAGGACCGTGTCGCTGCCCTAGCCACCGCCGCCGAATCCTCGCACCTCACCGCCGCCGACATAGCCCATGACGAGCAAGAGTACCTCGATGTCCTCGCTAGAAAAAGAGATCTTGACCTCCAGATGGCCACCTTTCACGGACTTCCCAGCAACCCCGACATGGCCCGATCCCAGCTAGAGGCTCTCCAAGGCCAACTGCGCAATATTACGTCACAACGTGACGAAGTCTTCGAGGGATTGGTGGAGCGCGAGAGCCCCGTCAAGCGACGTAGGTGACATCCGTCATTCAATACTGGATACAGTACAAATACCTACCTAAACCAGGTGCAAGACCTCTGTTGTCTTGGCCTAAGATCCCAAGCAACTGATGCACCTTGAATCAACAACATCGTCATTAGTTCCGGCGATTCTTTCCCGCCACTGCGCCGCCCAATCTACCAAACTGCCTCCCAAGACCAGACCTCTTAGCTGGGACTGGAGGCGCTGGTGTTGGGTCCTTTTGCGGCGTCGGTGCTGCCATAGTCTGAGCCCGCGTCTCCTTGCCCTTTGGGTCCATCGATCCGTCTCCTATCCGGATTTCGCTCATCATGAAGGGCAAATCCTCTCCATCTACGCCTTGCCTCTGGGCTCGTCGGGCTCGCTCTTGGACACTTCGAAACTTTTCTAGGAGCTCCTGCCATCGGATGTTCCCGTCTTCCCTCCCCTTGAGTCGATTGGGTCTATCGTAGTTAGAGCTACTCGTAGTCGACGTAGTACTGAGGCATATTAGCGACATGAATGGGAAAGGGATGGGCTTCAAGAGCCAAGACATTGGCATAGGTTTGAGTTGCCCGTGACCGCGAAGGGGGGACCTACATCCTAGGTGCCACATGCAGATAACCGATAGAGCTGACACTGTTGAGTCTGTTCTTCAGTGCGGCAAACGCAGACGACTGTGGCAGAAGCATCAAGATACCGTACATGCACTTGTACAGGAACGGGTATTTCTCAGGCTCTAGGAGCTGCAGCCGCAGGTCTGAACTTGGGTTTAGCTTGCTATTTAGTACTATCGTGATGTAGGAGTGTAGGCTTACATGTGAAGACAGGGGATTCAATCAGCTGCACAAGCTTATCCACTTGGATCAAAATATTCACTGTCATGTCCAGCTCGCCACTGAGAACCAATTAGCAAGCAGTTTGGATTTGGCAATGACTGTAGAACTTACAATATTTGTAGGAGGTTGTATGCTTGTTCGTAGGCCTGGGCCAGCAGGCACAGAGAGAATGTAGCAACAGCATTGTAGCACCACGACCTGAACAGGGAAACAAACAGGGTTTGGCCATCCTAGAATATCTGTTAGCCCTATATCTCGTCCTTTCATCTTCATCGATTTACTTACCCTCGTCTCGAGGTTCCGTAGTCTTTTCCGAACGTCTGCAAGCTGCGGAGCTGTGATGAGGTTGTTGTTCAGGTTCTGAACCATGATGCTTGCGAATTCAAGATCCTCTTCTTTCTCGATGCAATCTGCCAGCGTTCTGTATATCCTCTCGGGGCTCAGGCTAACACAAAGTTGTCGGATAATGAGATTACCCCTGGTTTCGAGCAGTTTGCGGTCCGTCGAGAATAATTGTAAGAGGTTGACCATGAAGTTCGTAAAGTACTCATCCTCCGAATTCCGAGATATCTGCGATAGGAGCTGCAGATCCTTCGTGACAACGGCATCTGAGTTATCAGACAAGGTCTTGAGTAGGGCGGGGAACGTTCCGTCGTTGAATGCAAGCACCTTTCTTGGTGCTTTCCTGTGTAGCATGATAAGCCATGTCAGGGCGGCGACGCGGGTGGCTTCGTGGTCGTTCAGGAATAGCAGGGTGAGTGAGTTGACTGCAGCAGCGTAGTCGAGATCGGCCTGAGTTTGGGTCGTCGGGAGGTTGGCGGGGGTAGAAATCGAACGCCCTTGTGCCGGAGTCGGACTGCGGAAGTCCAAGTCTCTCGAACTCGAGAGAGAGACTCGATTACTACTCGTGCCCTCGGGTTTATCGCCTGGAATAGGAAGTCGAGAGGTTGAATAGTGTTGAGCCTGGCCAGCGTGGGGCTGTCCCAACTCGGAATCATCCGAAAGAGACACAACATAATCCATCAGGCAAGTATTGACACGGGTCGCCGCTTGGTGGATGGTCTCTTTTGTGCTGGCCATGGCTGGGAGCATATGGGCCAGGATCTTGGGTGTAAAGGGCAAGACCTCTTCGGGGCAGATGTCGAGGAACTGGACAATCCACCTCAACGACTCTAATAGGCAGTCCTCCTCTGGTTCATGTTAGCAAATCAATAAAGAGGGGACGGTTGTGTTCACTGGGTACGCACCCAGGGGAGAGTCCAAAGTAGCAGTCAAAATTCCAAGGATATCCTTGTAGTTAATTTCAACGTCTTGGCCGGGAATCCAGTCCTCCTCGCTGCTGTCGTCATCGCCTTCGTTTGCGGCATCCGAATCAACCTCGTCTCCTTCTTCGAGCTCCGGAATCAACGAGTCGCTGTCCATTGAATCTTGGCGCTTCCGCTTGACGCCTTCCTTGGATCTCCGACTCTCAAGAATGCCCTTCTTGATGCGAGAGATGCGCTTAATCTCATTGAGGAACTTATCCAAGCAATTTTGCGTGGCGGCTCTCACATCAGAGTTTTGGTCCGACAGGAACTTTAAAAGCCCGTCAAGAAACTGTGGTAGGTAGGTGATAAGCTCTAGGTCGGGAATAGAATCGAGGAGGGTAATCCAACCAACGAGGAATTGGCGGGTGAAGGGGTTGAGGACCCATATTCGTTCTTTGAGAAGAGGGATGAACCTAGGCAGGGAGAAGGCAGTGGGTAAGTGGTCATCTATCGAGACCTTATCGTCGCCCTCGAACTCAGGGGGGGCTTCAAGGATAGAGACATAAGAGGCAGCGGACTCGGAGACGATGTCCTTGACGAGACGGTCCAACAGCTCTGCACCATTCTTGACCGATAGCTCCGAATCCGCACCAAGCTATATCCTATCAGTATCCGGTAGCAGAGATGGATTGTTTCGAAAACAGTGGGGCGACCTACTTTGCAAAGTTGGTCGAATATACTGTTAAAATACACGAGGATTTCTCCCTTTGCAACCTTGGCAATGTTGTACATAGCCTCACAGGCGTAGTACCTCACCCTAGCATCTTGGTCGGTGAAGCAGGCTAAGACTGGGGGAACAATCTTAGCCAAATAGCGAGGCAGCTCCTAAAATTTCGAGGTCAAGTCAGTGACTGTAACAGGCGGGTAGCAGGCTAGTTAGAGGCCACGCGTGGGGACAGAAACCGCAGTGACTAATGGGAGGGGTACAGGCTCGAGGAACAGCACATACGGAGCCGAGGGCGATAGCAGCGGCGGCCAAGCCGATCAAGCCACCATTTCTAGCATGGGGCTGGTGAACGGCGTAGGCATACTCGTTGCAGAGCTGCTCGAGGATGTCGTGGACGCGCTGATAGTCCTTTGTGCTGACGAGTTCGCGAATGACGCGCTCAAGCCTACAGGTGGAGGTTAATCATGAGGCTCTGGATAGACACAGACAGGCTAGAGAACTAGTTGGCTTGCGGTTGCGGGAGCAGGTGGTATGAGATCAGAGGGAGGAGAGCGGAGAGCGGAGAGCGGAGAGCCAAAGGAATAGGACAACAAAAATTGTGAGACATACTCAAGGGCGCCGACCTTGCGCTTGTCATAGAGCTTGTCGTTAAGGGCCCGCTGGATACTGGTCTCCATGATGGGCAGCTCTCTAACGTCATCCGCGAGACGCGGCGCAGGGGGGACGAAAGTGCTTGCAACAGGCGTGAGGACGATGGCCAGGTAGGGTAGTAAGGATGCGTCGCGATGAGATATGGTGGGGATGCGGTAAGAGATCACGTTTGTGAGAAGCTCGGCGGGCAGTTGTGGTCGCAAGTAGGTTGGTAGACTACGTTGTAAGGAGTCGAGGCAGGCAGACTGGTTCGTCGGTGGTTGGAGACTTGCAGCGCCAGGAGAAGGAAGCTGCAAGCTCAGGTGCTGAACATTTCCCCACGCACACCTTAGTACTAAGTAGTGGGCACCAAGGCAAGTTTATGCGCCACTCTAGGCTAGGTACTACCTACTAAGTAAGCTAGCAGGCCAGGTACCTACTCAGGCTGGGTAGTTGCGTCATCGCTTTGTTATAGGGGTATTCAGCGCCTGAGGTGCCGGTGCTACAGGGCTGTTACATCCTGACTGGGACGTGGTCCTAAGTAGGTACCGCGGGAAGCACCTGCCAACAGTTTTACCTAGAGATGACTTGAGGAATGAAGCTTCTCAACATCACCACCGGACTTTCAAGCACTCAATTTGTAGAGCAAAGAGGCTCCCTCGGTAATCTCAGCTCAGGCTCTAGTACTAATGGTGTTTGTCGTATCTAGAGCTGCCTATCTCTGAGTCCCCTAGTAGATAGAGCACGCCTGTGATACAACGCATGTACTTCGTGCAACCAGTCATGAAAAACAAGACGAACGACCCAGTTGCTCCAGCATTCAAGGAAGTCGAAGAATACTACCAACTACATACTTGTCTGTCTCTCTCCTTGCCTAAGGGAAGTCCCGTGTCTCAATAATCGCCGTTTCGCTCCTTGCTTCTCTGCTCCGTGTGTACTCGAGATGTGCCTCACGTATCAGGTTGCTCCAAGACGTCATTGGGACGCACGGCGATGCGCCATGTCATGAGACCAACCAACCCTGTGGCCGTTGGTGAGCCTCATCAGTTGATCGCGTACTACCAGCGACAGCGCAACTCCATACAGCGTCAAGCTCCCGTCCCGTCTTGGAGGTGGGGGGCTCTGAGACCTGCAGCTTGTAGTTGTAGACTACCACCTAGGTAAGCATGTAGGTAGGTAGGTATACAATACAATCCACCTGCCTAAGGTACTTAGTTAAGTAGCATCCGTCTTCGGCCTGTCACGTGTCAACTGTCTTTTTCTTACTGCTATTCCAGCACCGCCAAACTAAGGAATCTAGTTGAAGGTGTTGATCCAAATAGTGAGTGGTATAGATCCTTACAATCCCCAGAAATAAAAAGGCCACATCTATCCGTCTCACATGAGACAAGTGGTAGTATCTCACAAATCTACTAGTTGTCTCGATTCGATTCGGGTGGCATCCGATCAATATCCATCCTATAATTATTCATCACACTATTACCAGCCAACACTCTTAGCAGCCGGCCCATCTCTACCCAAAGAACCCAGTAAGTCCTGCCCTTTGGATTCCGCTGTGTATCATGTTCCTTAAGTTACTCCCATATCTTTTTCCCGGCTGTATCGCCTGTTCCGGAATACGCATCTTCGGGAGACGAAGAGAACACTTTAACTCAGTTCTCTTCACAATCCTCCCAGCGGCCGCTTTCGTCAAATCTCGGGGTCCATGTTAAGAAATGACAAAAGAATCAAATCCCGCTTCAGGCCTCTTCCGCTTCTTCATGTGAGGAGCTATTGTCCTCTCTCTTGCCCTTCAAGTCATTGCCCCCGCCCCTCGTTGCTAGATTTCTCTGAGCCTATATGGCCGCTCGTCTCGTGAATACATCCTAGTTTTCGTACGAGTGTCATATGCTTCACACTCAGGTCCTTGTTCAGTATCATACCTTGACTCCTCTCGCCTTGCGGATCCCAGCTGCTGCGGCATTGTTCATTTTGCCTGTCGTCATGTTGATACGTAAGAGTTTAAACCAAGATCTGTTCCGAACCAAAAGGTGGAGTAGTGATGTTTGAAATTCGTGTGTGCTGAGTCTGAGGAATATGAAGGCACCCATCGAAGAAACCCTCGGTGCCTCACCCTTAGATACCTGGCGCCGAGTTGGTTTACACTCACATGTAGCACCCTTGTCCCACCCCACAAGTAATATATATTCTAGGGCTCTAGACTTCCAGATCATAGTTTCTCGAGACCAAGTGTGATAGAGTCCGTATTGATGTCAGGGGCGGAGCCATTCTTCCCGAACAAACGGGTTGCTAATCCACCTGTGTCGGGCCCTTGCAAGTCGCAGGTTGACCTTGGCAGTTTTCTTCGGTACCAGACTGGAGCCGAAGCTCGTATCGATGAGCCTGCGCGGCATGCATCATCGGCTGCTAACTCTCCGGGAGAAACCGGTGAGAGGGGGAGGGGGAGAGAGGGTGCGAATGCCGAAATCACTGCATCAGGGGTAGAAACATGATATATAGTTGGGAGCGTGTGGCTCGTTCAGCCGTGTTTGTACAGTATTAACATCGAAAGCCTAAGGCTCTGGGAGACAAATGTATCCCGCCCTTCCTAGAGACATCCTAAAAGTTGGAAAGCAACGAGCTTACCGGCACAGGGCTAGCCCATATATGTACAAGAAGAGTCGCCCTTGTATTTGCAGGCTCGAGCTTAGTAGTGATGGCCGGAGTAGTTTCCGCTGTCAACGATCGCTTTCTGGCACTTGGCAAGAATTGACGCTTGCCTCGATACCTCTGCCAGCCTTCCTATTACCTGCTTGTTGCTGTTGGCGAAGCCGTAGAGGGCATACGGGATACCGACTGCTTCGCAAAACTCCTGGACAAGCTTCTGAGTTGTGCGGAGGTTATGTCTGGGGACGCGAGGGAACAGGTGGTGAATGACCTGGAACTGGAGGCCACCATGGAAGAAGTCGAGCCACTCGGGGCAGTCGACATCCATGGTGGTGCGTAGCATCTTCTGGGCAAACGACTCCTGAGGCCCTAGGTCGGCGGTGCTCATGGCAAAATGAGACAGGACAATTTGCACGTGAAGCGGCGATGAGGTGATATGGCTGACCATGACGAAAGTGAATCGAGACCAATTGTCAGGGAGCATCTTATAGAGGACCCCGTATCCAAACCAGTACCAGAAGAAGATCTGACCGGCAATTTCGAGCCACCGATGCCATGCCGCAGGACCTTTCTTAGGGCCACGACCAACTAGGAGGTAGTCCCACGAGAGGACGTAAAGATTGAAGCGTCCTAGGGCGAGGAAGGGGTAGTAGGTCCAGGCCTGAATTCGGAGAAGAACCTTTGCCACAGCATTGTATTCCATGGCCCGTTCATAGTATGTCGATCGGAGGCTACTGAGAAAGCGGTGGGACACAGCAAACAAGGGCATGTGCTCGATGTCAGGGTCATGTTCAGGCGCATTCGTGACAATGTGGTGAACATTGTGGTTGCGCTTCCACCAACCCATGGACAGACCACCGATGAAGTCGGCAATGATGATGCCAATGACGGTGTCAACGTGGAAACGGTGGGTGATGCCGATATGGCCGGCATCATGAGCGGCGAAAACGAGCTGGTGCCACATTGCGCCGAGGCAAAAGGCGCCAACGAAGTACTGTTTGAAGTGAATGCCCACAAGCATGCCGATGAAGAGCAGAGTGTACCGAGTAACCTCCACCGCGTATGCCCAGTAGTTGCAGTTGTACAGTCCCTCGTCGTATATGCGCTGGTGAAGCTCGCGGTACTTGACAATGATCTTAGCCTGCGTCTCCTCGTCGGGTGACGGATACTTCTCGAGGTCGAGGCTGATGTGTTCGCGGGTCACAGTATCCAGGTACGACATGCCGTCCATGTCCCCGTGCACAGATGAAGCCGGCGAGACCGAACCCGAACCGGTGCCGGCAGTGGCCTTGTCCTTGCCAGTGGCGCGATGCCGAAGACCTGGCGCATCGTTGTCGTCAAAGATCGGAGAGGGCGCGCGGGAGATGGTGGGGCTAGGCGATATGTCCTTGGAGCTGTCGGCGTCGTGGGAGGCGGCATCGATCTCGGCGCGGGTGCGATAGGCACCGCCTTGGATGGGCGGCGAGAAGTTGGTCCATCTGCCTTCGATGCGGCCAATGCGGTAGCGCAGCATCTGCTGTCTCGCCTCGAGGGAGTGGTAACTAAATTAAATTAAAAATCAGTACGACGTTCGGTTGATAGCCCGCGTTCAAAAATAAAAATGGTGGCGTACGCATCAATTTCGTCCGAGGCATCCTTTCCAACCATGTGTAGCATAGCCTTGTCGCCGCCGGGATGGTACTTAAGCCAGGGATCAACGCGGATGACCTGGTCATGGACGATGATGATGTTACGGCCCTCGGCAATCAACGCCTCGATCTCGTCGCGGGTCATGAGCGGAGGGATCCTCGCGGGGCCCTTGCTGGCGCTGGCGGGCGGCGCAGGGAAGCCGGTGATGCGCTGGGTGGTGGGGTGAGACATGGCGACGGCAGGCGGAAGGCAACACAGCAGCAGGCTGGAGGATGGAGGGACTCTCGGGGGCAATTGGCTGCGTGAAGGAGAATCGAAAGTTGTCTGCGGATGGGGCCAAGATAAAGGGTAAAGAGACGAAGGGAGGGGGGAGCCCGGTCAATTGCACGGGTCGGGTCAATTCACCGCATCTTCCATTCTTCGCGGCCGCCAACTTGAGATGCATGTCGAGCTTCTAGCGCCTTACGGTGGTGATGGGCGCTGGTGGTGCCCGATCCTTGCGCCGCGTCCGGTCCTGTTTACTGGGTCCAGGCACCCAATTACAGGGCCTTTGGGGGCTGGCTGGCGGCGCCACTGCGGCCGCTCGCGGGGCTCGGAATGGCTTGCAACGGGGAGTTCCCACTGAAAGTGAAAACAACCCCGCCACGCGCGGGTGGGGCTTGCAGCTTAAACCGTCTGGAGCTGGAGGCTCTGTTCGATGACAGGATCCATCCACAAGGAATAGGTGGTGAGGGGACGTTTCCGACGTTTCCGACGTATCCGACTCTTCGTTCGAGCCTGACAATCAGAGCCCTCCCGTTGGAGGCAGCTAGGTTAATAGACTAGGTAGACAGACAGATCTTCCAGATCTAGGTGCAGCAGAATGATACTCATCAAAAACACAAACAATCTAAATATTTCTACCTAAAGCATGGAAAAGGAGCCCCCGTACCAGAATATCTTGACCCCTTGCTTTGGAGTGCTTTTTCTTTCCTTATTCTAGGGACTATGGTCCGAGAACGAGTACGAACCGACAGCCTACATAGATACCCTAAGCTTCATGTGCGGCAAGTTAGATGCAATAGCTCATTGGATCCAGAGCCTGCATACTCAGGAATACGTATAACCAGTACATATCCGAAAACCCATCAATCCCATGCAGTGAGTGCACTTTGTCACCCATCGTTTGTTGTAATATAGGTCTGAGTACTTTGACGGACTCAGTACACCGATGGGTTGAACCAATCAATGCCTTCAGCGCATGCCAAACTCGCGCAACTAGGTATGCAGACCCTAGATAGTCTATACCCTTAGTTATCCTTATCTTTTTACCGATTTAACGCCCTCAACTTTTGTCGACACAAGCATCTTCACTCCGGGCATCCAACAACGTCCGTCTCTCCGTTAGCCACCCCACATCTGCTGCATCTGAGGGCCGACATCCCCACTCCGATATTTCTTTTTTTCTTGGAGGGGAACAGGTCAGCAACCGCCCGGCTCATTTTCACAGGTGGTCTGATCTGGCAGACGGACGCCCGGGGAGGAACCCTTCGCCCGGGAACTAAACCATCCGGCGCGGGCTGTCTGCAATCACCATCGAGGACATCGAATGGTAGGGCTGCGATTCGCCCCTGTTGCGTACAAAAGAGTTGGCTCTGTGCCGTGAATGCACGTCACCAGCATGGTCTAATACTGGCTGCCTGCTATACCTAGGTGGTTACGAAACACCCAGGGCATCGCGGCTGCAGACCCTCAAAGGAGCTGTCCGTGGGTCTACCACATGCATTTCCAAGTTGCCCAAGCTCCTGGCTCACCGACTTATGCTGTAAGTCATTCACATGAGTCCACAATCAAGGCAGCCAACATCGTTGGAAAGGAGACTCCTATGCAAATGTTTTAGAACTTGCCCTATTGGATTGATTCCCCTCCAGATATCTAAGATTCCCCGTACTTAAAAGCAGTGCCCCAATATGATTTGGTCTTTCAGTTCCCATTCATCATGCTACGACAAAGAGAAATATTACTAGTTTACACGACCCTGAGACCGAGTCGGCTTAGGTTCATTTCCGCTTCAAGCAGGTCTTGGTTCAGAAACCCTCTCTTGCCCACTTTTAGCAATCACAGCAGATGCCCATTCGCTCTCAAAAGTCCCAGAGTCTTATCCTCCACCACCAGAGAGGTACACAAGAAGTCGGGTTGGCGCCAGGTCATCCTAGAACTAGCGTCCAGCTATGCATGCAAGCAACTCAGTCCTTACTCGAGACGCTCAAAAGTGGATGGCCTTGGAATGAGTGGCCATAGCCGCCTCCTTGAAGGCCTCGGCCAGGGTAGGGTGAGCGTGGCATGTTCGGGCAATATCCTCGGTGGACGCGCCGTATTCCAGAGCCAGCGCACCCTCGGCAATCATCTCACCGGCGTTGGGGCCAATGATGTGGACACCCAGAAGACGGTCAGTCTCGGGGTCGGCAATCATCTTTACCATACCATCGGTGTCTAGGTTGGTCTTGGCTCGGGAGTTGGCGCTGAAAGGGAAGGTGCCGACTCGGAAAGGGATCTTCTGCTCCTTGAGGTCCTGTTCGGTCTGGCCGACCCAAGCAACCTCGGGATAGGTATACATGACCGAGGGGATGACACCGTAGTTGACGTGGCCGTAGCCCTTCTTGATGTACTCGACAACGGCGACAGCCTCCTCCTCGGCCTTGTGGGCAAGCATGGGTCCGAAGGTAACATCACCGACACATCGAATGTGGGGGATCTTGGTTCGGTACTCGGAGTCGATGATGACACGGCCGCGTTCATCCAGCTCCATGCCGATGTTCTCAATGCCGAGGCCACCGGTGTAGGGTCGTCGGCCAATGGCGACTAGAACAACATCAGACTCGATCTATCACCGGGTTAGTATTCAATTCGTTTAGAGCGCCATTTTTCTTATGCTCACCGTCTCGGGCTTTCCACCCTTGGCAGCATCGACCTCAAGCTTCACAAGCTCACCAGACTTGTCGCCACTGACAACCTTGGTGTTGAGCTTGAAGTCCAGGCCCTGCTTCTTGAGGAGCTTCTGGGTGGCCTTGGCAATCTCGGTATCCATACCAGGGCCTCCGATCTGACCGAGGAACTCAACAACGGTGACCTTGGTGCCGAGGCGCGACCAGACGGACGCCATCTCGAGACCAATGATACCACCACCAATGACAGTCATGGTCTTGGGAATTGCCTCGAGGGCAATAGCGCCAGTGCTGGTGATGACGCGCTTCTCGTCAATCTCCAGGCCGGGGAAGGGGGTGGCCTCGGAACCGGTGGCGATGAGGATGTTCTTGCCGCGGACGCTAGTCTCGCCGCCGTCGTTGAGGGCGACCTTAATCTCGTGCTCGTCAACGAAGGTGCCGGTACCCTTGATGTACTCGGCGCCGTTCTTCTTTAGGAGAAACTCGACGCCCTTGGTTAGGCCGTTGACGGCATCGTCCTTGGCCTTCATGAACTGAGTCAGGTTAAGGTTCACCTCACCGACCTCGATACCGCGCTTCTTGGTGTCGTGGAGAATCTGGTGGTAGAGATGGGAGTTGTTGAGGAGCGATTTTGAGGGAATGCAGCCAACGTTGAGGCAGGTACCGCCGAGGGTGCCGCGCTTCTCGATGCATGTAACCTATGCGCGCGCCATCTTGTCAGCCCGTTCGCGCATGAGGAGTCGGGTACGGTGCTTGACATAATCGTGTACGAACCTTCAGGCCCTCCTGAGCAGCCTTGATGGCAGCGACGTAGCCAGCCACGCCGCCACCGATGATGACGAGGTCCTTCTCCTCTGCAAGTTTTGGTTAGCGCCAGCTAAACACCAAGCTCCTCCCGACACATAAACGTACCAGAGGCGGAGGCATATCCGCGGCTCCATCGCGACAGAGTCGGGGCAGCGACGACGGCAGGGAGACTAAAGAGCGGCGCGGCGAAGGTCAGTCAATGAGTTGTTTTTTTTGGCCGTAGCAGGAACAAGCTCTGATAGTCGAGAGTGGTGGCGGGCGGGCGTGCGGGTGTGCGAGCAGCAGCAGAAGACAACTCACGAGGATTTTTGGAAGGCCGGGCGAGCGGCTTTGGATATTAAACGGCTGGAGAGCATGATGGGCGGAAGATTGTGTGCGGAGGAACACAATGGAGTGAAGGTGGACGTAGAGGAAGCGAGACTCGAGAGGACACGAGGTTGAGGTTGAGGGAGAGGTGAGGATTTGACGGCAATGGAAGCGAATTGGTAAAGCTCGTTGTTTGGCCGCGCACACGGACACACGGACACGGGGGACAGCGGGACAGCGCCTCGCCTCAGGGAGCTTCGGCAACGGTAGCCCGCCATCAGGTAATTTTTTTCCCAGAGCAGCCGAGCCGGCGGGCGACGACGGGGCGGGTACGTACCCCCAAGCTCCAGCGCTGGTGGCGCTCTCATTGGCACTCTGGACATGTATCTCCGGCAGCCCAGCGACAATCGGTCGGGTGCGTGCGTCTTTTGCCCTCTCCTGACCGTTCAAATCGGCTAATTAATCAGTCGAATAAATACCTTGAAATTGGTGGGCAAGTCGTCCCAACGAACTCATCCATCGCGTCCAGTTCCAAGGAGACTCTCCCCAACAACGAAGAAACGAACAACCGAGCCTTTTCTTACTGGGTAGGTACAGTACCTGAGTGGCCTTGCTGTCTTTCACACAGAAAGAATATCCTAGCCCGTGCTCTCCCATCCAAGACCGACTACCCGGCCTAAACCCGCGTCTACCCGACCCACTAAGCAAACAGGAATCGACGTCACCGTTCGTCGGTGATGCATTACGCCGACATCTCGCTGGACTATCGAAAACCCCGACCACACAAATCGACCCAATGCACCAATTAGTTGCTCACACTATGGCTACTCCATCTGTTTCATTACTCCAAAAATCGGTCATGCTCCCGATGATATTCCATTATCCCCGCATGTATTATTCGTAGCTGCCGAGCTTCCCTATATTCTAATTGCTTTTGGTGTTTTTTGTATAGATGCAAACATTTTCTCCAGTATGCATGATCTATCCGGCATTGTCTATGCCAACGCTGGCAGGTATTACTTACACTTCACCTTCATACCACTTAATCCTCGGCCGCCACAGCTTGGACTGCCGCCTGTGCCTTTTCTCGAACTCGCTCCAGCTTTTTCAACTCTTTGGCCCCAATCAGCTTAGTCTTCCAGATCCTCTTCCGTAGCATCCAGTGAATGCCCGCTGCGAGACCAGGCAGCTCTCTCGCAGGTCCAAACATCTTCTCCACCTTGACGTCCTCACTCGCCCCCTTGCTTCGACACTCGTGAAGCAACGCAATGATTAGGCGCTGCACAAACATCGACGTCCATGTGCTCGCCTCGGGCAGCTCCAGGGGCTTCAGAATGGCAATGGTTAGAGCTCCATCGGCGATGAGTGATGCGTAGAAGCGTGCAACGTTGCCAACCCGCCTCTCGTCTTTCATGCGCTCTCCATCGGCCGTCTCCTCATCCTCGGGTCCCTCCCCAAAGAGCGACTCTCCCAAGCCTCTGAATATCCTCCACAGTCGATCCTGCAGCGCAAACCTGACTCGGCTGTTGGTACAGGCTTGTCTCCCGACTAGCGCATAGTATGGATTGTACTGAACCTCGCTTCCCACACACTGTATCAGGACTCGTGCAATTTCCAGCTGATCGTTCTTCTTGAGCCGAAGGTTGATGAACTGTTTGTAGCCATGCTCAAAGTCTGTCGCGGACATGAGGGCTGAAAAGATAGCAACCTGTGCCGTCCCGACGAGGCCCTGTGCCCGGGCCTTCTTGGGGTAATCCGGCAGCACAATGTCCATGTCCTCATTGTCGGTTGAGTCGTCGTCTTTCGCCTTCTCAATGTCTTGCTTTCCGTTTGCCTTTTCTGGCTTGACGGGAACACTGGCACCAACCAGCCACCACTTCCCCTTTGTATCAGCCCCTTCGATATCCGCCAACCCTACACCCATAGGTGCAAGGCCGTCCAGTCTTCGCGATTGGCTCTTGAGCTCGCTCAGTCGCTTCTTCATACGCTGCACGTGCTCCGATACCACTGCCGAGTCCAGTCCCCGTGCCTTAGGCTTGCTGTTCTTGAGGTCGGTGATCATTTCGACGATGAACTTGGTGCGGACTGAGACGTTGGCAAGACCAATCTTCGAAACCGACTGGTTGAGGACCCCAGAAACGTGCTTGAGTGTATGCGGGTCATCTCGCCGTAGTAGACGGCCCGCCATACGACAGATGCGGAGAAGCAACTCGACGTTGATCTCGGTGAGGTCACTCAGCAATCTCTCCATGTAGTCAAAGACAATCCTGCAGGTAGCAACCTCAAAAACATAGAGCTGGGATATGAAGGTCAGGAGGTTGGAGGCTTCTTTCTGAATAGCAGAGTGGTCGCCAATGTCCTTGGCCTGCTCGTACTGCTCGCCAAAGTCTGTGACAACTCTTCGAAGTAGATGGGAGCCGAAGCTAGATCCAATGATGCGATAAATAGCGGCTGCAAATCCACCGGTCAGGACAAAGAACTGGTCAGGCAAGCTCTCGGGTTTGCAGATCTGCGCCATGATTGAGTCGGTAATTATATCGGTGACGTCGCCGCGAGCATTCTTCTGGTAGAGTTCTTCTACCGACTGCACGATTGATAGGATGTTGCCATCCGTGAGACGGTTGATCAAACCTTGGACTTGTTTCCGTAACCGGCTCTTGTGTTCTTCCTCGGTTCCTACGGCCTTGCGTAGTGACGGCGGGACGTATTTTACAACTGTCACTCCAGTAGTGGGTGCGACGTAGGGATTTTCTCTTGGGCGTGGCTCAGCAGTGGCTTTTTTCGGAACGTCTGAGTCGAACCCTTCGAATGACTCCTCGTCGAAGCCGTCCATGTCTGAGTCGTCGTCCTCGTCCAGCATGTCCAGATCGCCATCCTCATCACTTTCGCCTTGAGACTTGGTGCCCCTCAACAATTGCGCAGTCTTCCTCCTCTTAGCAGCGAGCCAGTCATCGTACTCGTGCTTCCTCTTACTAGTCTCGGTCTCTTCGTCGCTCTGGTCAGGCTCGCCGCCCAGGTCGCCCATAAGTTCTTCAAGTCCGTCTTCCTTGAAAGATTGAGGCAGAGATTTCCTCCCCTTCTTGATTCCCAGCTTCCTCTCAAGCTGTTCGATGTCTGCATCGTCTTGGGCCAGTCTCTCCTGGGCGGCTCTGGGCAAGCCTTTTGTCCTGGCCGATGCCCGCAATTCACTGCCAGCATATTCGTCATCTTCATCATCTTCATCTTCGTTGTCGTCATCGAACCCATCTCCCTCGTCAGATTCGTTCTCATCCTCACCCTCGCCTAAAGAGATGTCGGCGCCGTCTAACACCCCGTCTTCTCCCTCTTCTTCGTTGTTCTCATTCATCTCCTCATCCTCGTCGTCATCCTCGTGACTTGGTTTCGAGACTTTGTGCTGACGTTGAATGGGTTTTGGTCTAGACACCTGGGTACCATTCTGCCTTGTCTGGCTGTGTGCCTGAGGGGCCTTTCGCTCAGGCTGGGCTGGCCTCGTGTAGATTTGAGTCCTCTTTTGGACTCGATGGGCCTTTCGCTGGTCCTTTCGCGAGAGCTGATGGCCTGGGCGTCTGCCCTGTCTAGGGTTCCTAGGCTGGCTTGGCTCTGCGGTATCTAATCCCATGCGCTTGTAGAGCTTCTGCTGAAGCTCTGGCACAGATGCCATGGTGAAGGGTCACACTGGGTGCAGGAGGTTTCAAGCTGAAAATAATGTGTGCTAATACCCAGATGTGAATTTAGGCCATGCTATTTGTGGAAGGGAGCGCACACGATTGGAGAGTGGCTGATCTGGATATGAAAATCGAATGCAAAAGAAGTTTGATGGACGTCTTCAATGGAATTCGAGAAAAGAAAAAAGTTTACTAGTTCCGGTACGTCACTTTAGTGCCAAGCCCAAAAAAAATATGGTCCCGCCACAGGACTCGCGCGCCACACTTGTGGAGGTGGCAGGAGCACTCATGAATGGCGGGGCACAGACTGTCAGGCGGGAAACTCGACGTCGCCCTCAATTTCGAGTGGCTCTCATCCTACATCCATCAACAACAGTTCGTCTCAACACCATGGCGGCCAAACACATGAGCCATGACGAGGTCAGTTCTTCTCTCTCGCGCGCTTGAAGGAGCCTCAAACAGAAATCGCTCGGGGCCGCTTGTTGCCGCTCAACATTGTCTGAATATCCCTCGCTGACACGCTACGACTACAGTTCTTCGCCAAGCTGGGTGAGCTCTTCGACCATCGCAAGGGCAGCGAACATGGCGCCATTTACCTGAGCCAGAAACGCCGTAAGATGGATTTCCCCTGAGTCGGGTTTCTAGCTGTGCTGCGCCTGCTCTTGAAACCAATACACCAGTGCTGAGATCCTCGCAGTCACGTACGGCCAGGACATCCCAAGTCCCACAGATGAGAGCCCCTTGCCAGATCTTCACCCCAGCAAGCCGCTTCCCATCATTGTCCGTGCAACCGATGGTCAGTCCAAAAAGGAGCGATCCAGGAAGGTCAAGCTATCGACGGTGGTAGAGCCTAATGACCTTGAGGGCTTCTACACGCGGTACGCGGACGTGTGCAAGGGAGGTATGGTAGCCTTGAAGCCCAGAGATCGAAGCAAGAAGCGAAAGTCCAAGAAGAAGAAGACGGCAGCTTAATCAGTAATTTCCTTTTCTTCTTCTCCTTTTGTTTTTACACGAAATATGTCACCAATATCAGGCCAGGAAAGCGGGGGGTGCATGATGTAGCGCCCATTACATTATCTTCCTCCACGCAATATCCGAATCAATCAATCAATCAGGCACCAAAACCAGTACCTTATCACATATGACCCTTCATCAATAATTCCTGTCCCTTTTAGTCCATACTCTTGGCCACGATCCACCCTTCAAATGGCGATGGTCAGGTCAATCACAGATCCCTTGTTGTTTCCACTGTCAAGCTGTCCTCGCGCGGCACCGGGAACGGCCAGGCTCGAGTGAGTGTCAGCGAAGAAGCCGGCCGGGTTCTTCTCAATCTGCTTGACTGTGAATCCTGCGCCAGTGTCCTTGCCATTCACAATGACACCAGTCTCGAAGGGACCCTTGAGGCAACCCACTGAGTTGCGGCGGTGCACGTCGCCCACAGGGTTGGGAAACGCAATTCTATTCTCAGTCAACTATTGAACCTTCATGAAAAGGTTCTCGATGTACTTGCCTCGGTGGGCCAGACTTGCTCTTAGCGGCCTCGTGGATGTGTGTGGCCGTCTTGGCGAGAGACTGGAACTCCCCGCGGAAGCCGAAGAGGGTGATGTTGTAGCAGATAACGTCCTCGTGGGAGTTGAGCCCAAACTTGAAGATGCCGTTGGCACCCTCCAGGCCGCCCGTGAACTGGTTCTCAGCGTTGACGACCTTGTCGGGAGTAGCAATGATGTTAAAGGTTGAGGTGTACTCAAAGGGAGAAGACGAGGGCTTCTGGATGAGGAGTCTCTTGCTATTGCTGTGATCATCCATGGGCATGGGTGAGGCATGAGCCAGAGCACTGAGGGCGATGTTGGCGAGTGAGAGCTTCATGGTGGATAGAGGAGGGAGTTGGTGAGTGGTTGAGTAATTGAGTGAGTGTTGATGAAGATGACTGGAGAGTGATGGCGATTGCTGTGATGATTCTGATATTGGATATTGCAGCCAGACCTCTCGTCCTTATAGAAAATGTGAAACTGGTGGTCAGCTCTCGGACAGCCCTCGGACAGCATCCTACACAACACAACACAACCGTAAGCCATCCCGATCCTGAGGCCTCATGCCAAGTTCTCACCAGAGCCCCCATCTAGCTAAAAGCAAAAGCCTCGTATCGTGAGCCCACTTTATTCAGTAGACGCGCCCCAACATGTTCAACCTTGGGCCTCCCCTGCCTGGGCCAATGTCTCCTAGCCCCATCGCCGAGCAGCTAAGAAACGACCACGAAAGTGTGAAGGTTCAAATAGCAGCGTTCGCAGAGTGGTGATGGCATCATCGTCCGCCTCCCTAGCTAGGGGAAGCTCTTGGTAACACTCCGATCGCAGGTCACAGCCACCACCAGAGCGCGCTGCCAAGGTCTTGACCCAGGTTAGCTCTCAGACACGTCGTGATGTTTATTTTTCACTTTCTCTGCCAGCGTGGTGGTTCTATTTTTGTTTTTCACCACCGACTTAGAGAGGCTAAGCTCTCTGCCGCTTTCGTATGCCGAGCCTTGCACGCAAATCTCCCATTCGCTGGCTCGGCGCTGTGTGTGCTGGTGGAGACGTAGGTCGCGGATGTGCGAGATGCCGTACGGGGCGGGCAGCGACCCAGACAAGCTTGTTTCGAAGCTTAATACCCCACGAGATTTACGTCGCAGCTGACGAAGGGTGTGATTCGATCCCAGGTCGTCGTGGAATAAGCGCAGCTTTCCCAAGGAGTCTTGTCTTGGCAGACGCCAACCGCAGATCACGGCTGGTCCAACTTCCGGCTTGGTAAACCCCACCAAGCTACCGCTCAAGAGACTGCTGCGCAAAATTACCAAGACGATAGTTCCATATCGTTCATTGACATCACGTATAGTTGTAGCAGGGCCTCACGAAGATCTGCAATCGTCATCAGACATCCATCCCATCCATCGCGGCCTTCTTGAGTCCCGGGCCATCGCGCCAAAGTCTCAGGACTCTCCCAGGTCGCAACTCGTGCGTTTGCCTGACTGTAGCTCGCACATGACGAGGAATAACCCAGCATCGACTAGAGATATAATTGAATCCAATCAAGTGTGTCCGACTGCACAGAGGATATCAAATCCCTGGCTTAACCTCTCGTAGAACAGATACCAACAACGCACGGACTGGACACGCGATGTCAGAACCTGGGTGTTCTTCTTATTCGTTACCTTTCGACGGCGCAAACCCGTTAGATAAACGCTGCTGCTCTTTAACACAATCACCAAACGGCCAGACTCTAAGTTAGATTAGCCCCAGCTTCTTCCACCGTATCCGTCACCCCCATCTTCAAGATCTTCAAGATCGTCAGCCTTCACCGTCTTCGCCATCGTTTATCGCGTGGCGTCTCGAAACTAAACATCTGGCCCGAGCACCTGACGCCTGCAATCTTGAACCCACGGCACACACATATGTACTTGCACCAGCATGCTCCCAGTTCGACCGACTATTAGGCCCCCCAAAGATACTACGCAAATCCACGAACGTCCTACGCCCGTCTCCTCACCCAAACCACCAGCCGTATATCATAAGAAGCCATCAGATGATTACTCGAGATACATTCTAGTTAGAGCAATCTGTCGCCTCCCATCTGGCCTGTAGCTAGGCCAAACCGTCGTCCTTCCGTCTGTCCATCCACTCGCTGAAGGAACCACTTTTCTTGTTTTGTTGCTCGTCGTAACCAACGCGTCCGAGGGAACCGAAAACGAAGAACGTTGCTATTCGGCAAGTCCATGACCCATTCCCCCTCGCCAGCTGTCCTCAAAGTATTACAAGGCGTCGGTTCTTCTTCAAAGTAGAGCTCGGCCGCGATTCCGGAAAGACCCCGGCAGTCGGTGCCTCCAAGTTTTGTTGCGCGCATAAGAAATTTGACCAAAGAATGAGTTGCAGAGAGAAAAAGAAACAGGCTGAGACGAAGTCGCCACTACCCGGAAAATGAAAGTCCGTCATTAGGGAGTGGCTTTTTGTCACTATGCGTGGCCTCGCCCCGGTCGACATGAACCTCAGCCCAGATTTACATGATCTGGTCCTGTGTTAGGCCGCCGTGAGGGTCGGTGTCCATCACATCTCCTCCCGTCTGGTTCAGGTACTTGACGAAGCTCAGGTTGAGAGGACGTCCGCCGTATTGGTAGCCCTGGAATTTGGCAATAGCCGTTTCGGCCGTCTCGGCTGAGTCGAAACGAACCACGCCAGTGCCTCGGGAACGGCCGCTAGGCTCATACTGTATCTCGGCCTGTTCCACTTTGCCGATGGTGGTGAAGAGCTCAACCAGATCGTCGTTGCTCGTGGACCAAGGAAGCTGTTCAGAGTTAGACATCAAGCTGATACCAACTACGCGGGGTGTCTTACGTTGCGAACAAAAATAACCTCGCCTCTCTCGGTTCCAGAGGTCGCAAAGTCGGTGAAGGCGTTGGGGGGGACAGAACCAGTGGGAGGAGCCTCGAAACCGCCAGGACCGCCGGCACCGCCAGGAGGACCTCCGACGAAGCCGCCGCGGCCGAAGCCTCCGCCGAAGCCTCCACGCTGGCCGCCGAAGCCTCCACGGCCGAAACCGCCTCCACCGAATCCACCTCGCATGCCGCCGCCGTATCCACCGCGACCGCCGAAGCCCATTCCAGGGCCGCTGCCGGCATACCGGTCCTCGCGAACCTCGAGGACTCGACCCTGCCAGTCGTAACCGTTGAACTGTTGAATGGCGTTGCGGGCATCGTCAGGGCTCTCGAACACAACGATTCCAGACCCCTTAGGTCGACCGTCAGGGCCAACGTGGACATCAGCGCGGACGACACCACCGTTTCGAGCTACACACAGTATTAGGAGGGCTAGGTCTCGAAGACAGCCGCCTTGTAAGCGGAGGCCGACAACGACGTACCTGCTTGTCGGAAAAGATCCTTCAGATCCTGCCAACCAACGTTGAAGGGAAGCTTATGACAAGTCAACAACCAGCGATTGGTGAAACCACGAGAGGGGAGTAACAAACGTTGGCAATGTAGATCTGACGACCGCCACCACCCGGGGGACCACCGCTGTACCCGGGGTTGAAACCGCCGGCGCCCGGCATTCCTCCGGCGAAGCCTCCACCGCGATTACCGCCGGTGGCGCCAATGAATCGGGGTTCCGCCTCACGATCCTAAGCGTCCAGTTTAGCATGGCGTCCACTTCCGAGTGGTACTAGGAACTACTAACCTCTCGGACATAGACAAGACGACCCATGAGGTTCTGGTTGCTGAGCTGGGCAACAGCCTGTTGGGCTTGCTCCCGCGTAGCATATTCCACAATACTTTGGCGATGTTAGCTATATCCAGGCGCAAGTCGGACAAGAGAAGAAACTTACCCGCATCCCTACAATCACCCAAGGACAACGTCCCAACCCGTCAACCCAACCATCCAGAAGGCTAAGAGGGAAAGAAAAAACACAAAAGAAAGCCAACCAAAGACTACGCGATGAAGCCCACCTTCGACATTCCGTTTGGAAGCAATAAAACGTCGGCAAAAATCACTTCTCCAGCTAGATGACCGTCTCGTCAGCCCCACGTCACTCCTCCAAAGTCCGCGGCATCGAAAGCCTCACCCTGTCTCATAAAGTCTTTGAGGTGGTGCCACTTGACATCGTACGAAAGGTTGCCGACGTAGACCCGGCGGTCCTGTTGAGATGTCTCGCGAATGGTGGACATCATTTGTTCTCGCGCCGCAGCCCTTTCCTCGTATGATCGATGAGGGACCTGTCCAGCGAATCCTGCACTTGGTCCTCCACCGGGGGCGCCTGTGCTAGTCATGGGCGAACGATCACGGCCTCGGCGGTAGTCGTCGCGGCTGGCTGATCGGCTGCGGGGGGAATAGGAGCGGCGTCGACTTGACCGGCCAGGGCTTCTGGATCGTCGTCGAGGTGATCGGGACCTTTCGCGCTGGTAACCGTTAGCGACGGGGTGGAGAAGAGGTAGTTCCATGCCCCGGGGTCCAAGTATGAGGTGAAAGTTCGAGGTGAGGGAAAGCAGCAGGGCAGAGTGAGGGAAAGATAACTGCAAGGCAAAGAGGGTGGGGGCAAGTGCCGCGCGCTCGAGCACAGTGATTCACTCTCAGGCCTCAGCAGTGAATAGCCGCTCTTCAATAGGCGTCAGGCACTTAAGAGCGCGCAGCAGGAGCCAGGAGCAAGCGGGCCTGTCGCAACGGCCGATTTCGGGTGAGCGGAACGCATCCAGTGTCTCCCCCAGTCCTCGATGCCAGCAACCTGGCTTCCCGTGCGAAGCGGGGGAAGAGGCTCGGAAGCCGCCAGAAACAGCCGCAAGTGCAATCGCGCGGGGGAGGCGGCACACACATGCCCATGCGCCGGATGAAGAGAGGAATTGCGTGGAGGAAGGTAAAGAGGAAACGAAGTCGGAAGGAGAATGGAGCTACTCACGGGTCGGTAGGTATCGCCTGAATCAGCTAGAGAGATGAGCGTTAGAATTGAAAACTAGGAGAAAATATCCGTGGCAGAAGCAACGTCAAGAGAGGCAAAGGAAGAGGAAGAGTGGTTGAAATAACAGGGAGTGAGGGTAGCTAGGTAAACGTGGTGGAGGGGTGGCAGAGGCAGAGGGGAACGCCGAGTGGACCTGGAGGGAAACATGCAGGTAAGGGGGTTTTTGATAATGCAGTGTATGGGGAAATGTGACGCGAGAGAGGCAGCCGGAAGAGGTTGTTCGGGTGTGGAATGGGGGCTCCGAGGTGCATCGAGCAAGAGGTGGTATCACATTGATTGATGAGGACACTCCAGGAGTGGGAGCGAGGGCGCAACGCAAAGGCAGGCTCGGGCTCGGTCAAGCTCAAGCTTCGGACTCAGGGTCAGAAGGCTCGGGCTGGAGCTCCTCGGGGCCGACGGTCTGGTTCAGGGCGAAGCTCAGGCTGGGCCGTCTGGAGAGGCTCGTGGGGGGGGGGAGAAAGCAGATGGCGGGAGGAAGGTATACAGGCAGGCTTCGCGGCGACACGGTCCTGGGCAGACGCGCGTTTGGACCGGTGAGAAACCAGTCGCGAAGGGAACCGGCGAGCGTAAGGGAAGGCCGGGGGAGGAGGGAACGGGATACAACGACGGAGAGAGCAGCCGGAGACGATGACTTACCCATGGCAGCTATGCTCTTCTACAGAAGAGAGCTTTTTGGGGGGGTGGGAGGGTGTCCTTGTCGCGTGGTGAGGAACGAGCGGCTGGTCTGGATAGGCGGAAGGCAGCGTGTCCAGTGTCCACGTCGCAAAGAACGGCGGGATAACTATGGGGAGAGCAGGCAAAAACAAGCCACTGGTCCGGAGTCAGCCAGAGGATGTCGAATGTCGCATAAATGCAAGCGGGCTGCAGCACGGGCGATTCGGATCGGGTTGCTTGGGCTTGGGCTTGGGGGGAAGGGGGAAGAACAACTGGGGCAGCGCAAAGGAGAGCAGATGATGGCGTCTCTTCTCGCTCTGCCTTGTCCGTCGCAAAAAGAAAAGGCGCGTTGAAGAGGCGGAGGGACCAGGCGACGAATGAGAGCGCTGTAAACGGGGGGGGGGGGGGGGGGGGGGGACGACTAGGGGGGGCCGCGATGCAGGCTACCCTACCTTTGTACCTACCGACAGTGATGGACGGTACCCGTGGACAATATCCGTGCGAAGTACGAAGCACGCTAATAGCGCGATTGCAACGAGTTGCGAGTCCACGACAACGCCGGCAGAGGGCGATGAAAACGAGGATGGCGCTCGCTCTCAGGGGCTTGCTTGTCAAGTTGGAGCAGGGTTCCCAAACGGTCGCGGCGATGCTGCGTTGGTACGGGTGGTAACTGAATGGTTTGGCCAGTCAGCTAAGGTACCACCAAGGTACGGTCATGTCAGGCTGCGCCAAGCACGGCTCGCCGAGTTCCTTCCTCTCTCTGGCCCTCGTCCGCCTCTAGACAGACAGCCGCTACCTACTATGTAGAGGCTAACGGCCGCAAGTCTCATGGACGACAGCGAGGGAGAGGTAATAAGCCGCATAGCTTGCGACACCCACGGCCAAGCCACAGCGAGACAGAGACATCTCCTCCGGTGGGAAGAGCAGGAAATAAAGCACTTCGCACAGGGCTGAATGGATGTATGAAGTACCTACCTAGATACAGACGTACTGTACCGACCTCAGGGGCGCGGCTTTGATGTAGCCGCGTACTTAAGACGCGGTACCATACGCACTCGGCTGACTGAGTCTATCGTCGTCCAGGATATCGAGCACTGGTTGGGCAAGCTCGGCGAGCGCGGGTGAGGGATTCGTCGGCTTGGTGGTCGACGGCAGTGGTGGTGGTGGTAATGGTAGTGGTGGTGCGGGTGCGGGTGAGGCCACGAGTTTAGTGGCGTCAAGTTATCCTTGTCTCAACGAGGCAGGTACCTATAACGAAGGCAGGCAATTGATGCGAGAGACAATACCGGGACCTGCAAGTTGTTGGCACCACGATGCCAGTCGGTCACAATCACAGTCGCATCCATGTTCGATCACGGTGATTGGGTAACTGGACAGGGAATCCGCCCAAGGTGGATAAGGCGCACTCCGTACAAGTACGAAGGACGGGCTTGTGGGGGGCCAGATGAGGATAGGATGGGACGGAGCTTACTTACTAGCTTCGGTATGTACGAATACAGGACGGCACGGAGACGACATCAGACTGAACCTCGCAGGCTCGGGCTCACGCGCAAAGGTACTCACGGTCAAGTCACTGAGTCGGCCGGCGACCTAGGTTTGGACGGCTGCCGGATGGTGGTTGATGGCTTGCAGTCGTCGGCAAGAGGCCGCTGTTTCGAAAGAGGCAGCCACGCGTAGATGCTGCTGCTTAGTTGTTGTTCAAATGTGCTAAGTACCTATGCGCGCCCAAGCTGTCTAGCGGAGGGAACTGCGACATGCAGGAGGGATCTTGTCTGCGTGCTAAGTAGTCTGGCACCTACTAGGACTCTGCGGGTTGTTATGCGTGAGACGGGGTACGAAGACGCGGTGTTCAATAAGAAAGGCAGAGGATGCTCAGTGCCGTCTTTGATGTGCCAATGTTGAACGAGCGAACGAAGTTTTACATTGGGGCATTCGTCATCACGGCAAACCAACTTGAAGGCGACAAAGGCAAGATCAAACTACGGACACTATGACAGCCTTGCGACCTAACCTTGAGCTCCGTCGTCACAGTGCGATACCGTGTGGAAATAAGCGTCTATACAGTGACGTCCCTGTTCCTCAGGCTCCCATTTCAGGCTGCACTCACACATACTGCTGTAAGTTAGTAGGTACACACGAAGTTCACACATCTCGCACTCGAACACACTACTACCGCAAGCACCCGATGCTTTGTGTTTGTACATCACGCTCACAGCTACAGTACACCCACCCATCCTTGGCACCAACATTGGCCGTGGCCCCTGGCATCTGATTCGGAAGCAAGCTGTATCCAACACGTTGGTCTGGCGATGCACATGCACGAGCCTATTGACGCTTGTCATTGCCATCCGTTGGTTCCTATCAACTGACGTGCTCGGCGAGATGGATGGGGATTGCATTTAACAGAAGGATCCGCAGGTCGACGAGAGGCCAAAGCCCCTGGTTCCGTCGAAAAACGGACCCATCAACCGATCCATGATGTTCGCTGGCTCTGTGCGGATGCCGCGCCTTCGACGCCCGTAAGGCCCAGCTGACGCCTAGAATTTGGTATCTAGGCATGTATTCCGCCTGTGTCAGCCAGCAATGTCATGCCTCACGCAATCTCGCCAGAGAGAGAATAAGGTACCAGAAGCTTGGAGGTCAGGTAGTTGGTTACCGTGTGGGGCACTGCTGGATAGATCATGGACCAAGAGTTGGTCGACGCCATCAAGCCGCACCAGCCAGGCTCGTTGGCGGACCACACGGACTGCAGGCCGCTCGAAGCAGCCTGACAGTGCCGACGACCCCTTGTCCGCGTTGCCTCGGGGTTCACCCACCAAGTTTCCCATCGACGGAGGCCAGTGCAATTGGCAGACGAGACAGCTGAGATAAATGACTTCGGGCACCGACAAAAGCACTCGCCAACCAGAACTTGACACCTGCGGTACCTTCAGGGATCTCTGAGACATACGGCCAGCTCATTTGCAACGGTGACTCAAGCGGGAGATGCGAAGAAGAGGCCCGTCATGCAAGGTTGAAGGCCTTACCTGGATCGCCAACTTCCCCGCTAGATCTGTACCTTGAATCCACATCCCGCACTTCCACAGGTCAAGCTGCTATCATATCATCACGACCACTCTGCCGTTACTTCGTACGTCCCTCTTCTTCAGGGCAGGGAGATAGATTACATCCCTTCTCGCTCGGATTCCGCTCAATCACCACTATGTGCGCCTTTGCGTTCCCTATTTGGAGCTCGCAGCCCTTTGTGCGGCGAGCATGATCGGGAGGGCATCACCACGTGCTCATTGTTTTCCGACTTTGCCGCCTTTGAGGGGCATCATCCGGGCTTGACCCCTGCCTATCGCACGCTTCTTCGGAATCACAGGCATAAACCCACAGTCCGGCGTCCGTTGCAGGGCAGGGAACACTCAGCACTTGAGGCCGCCAAGAACCAAAGAATGACCGTACCGGTGAATCCACATGTCCTTTCCGAAACTGCGTGTCCTGCAGGCCTTGGCTGTCATTTGCAGCTCAGACCTGGCGACGACGAGATGTGATTGGTGCCGTTGGCTCTGCAACATGGCATCGAACAGGTTACGGATACAACGCCATAGAGTTCGCACCGTTACACAACATCCCAACAGCGGTTCAGCGGAAACCGCCGTCCAATCGCTCTTGTTCCCAGACCCCCTTTGACGGTGACACTTTACGCGTGTTTGGAATGCCACTGTGCGTAGCAGTCGTGGTGAACCATCAAGAGGAGTTGCCGGAAGACGAAGCCACTTGAAAGGCGAGAGGGATCGTCCATTCGTCGACGAAGCCGTGCAGACGGGCTCAAGCCGCCACATCGAGGTTTACCCAAGCATAGGTACCTAGGTAAAATAGTCAGCAGCGATGGCCTGGTCTCCCGGATAGCCGATATGATTGGTTGGCTCGTGAGAAAGAGGTACGGGTAGTGTCAGTAAGTAGGTGGGTACCTAGGTAGGTACTTACTTACCTTAGGTACTGGCTACTTGTGCACACGCACGTCGGGCGAGGTGAGTCCTTCGTGGCCGCTCCTGTATGCTTTCCGCCTCGGTTGGTACAGTTGAGGCCGGCCGGATAGGTATCCGCAGAGCCCACGTCTCTATTTGGTGAGGTACTTTTCGTGACACGGATTGGCCGGTGGACAAAGTGTCATCAAGGTACTATGTACATTGATTGTGGCTGGCTGACATGAGCGGCCTTGCATGACTACTTCGTACAGACTAAGAAGATGTCGACCTCCGGACGTGGTTGGGGAAACCCCTCGCACCGGCTTCCGTTGTACCTATCATCCTTGGACTAGCAAACGCGGTTGATCTGATCATCAAGGTTGGCAGCGGATCCCACACGGCCACGCCATGCAGTTTACGACCAGGCCAAAGCTCCTGGCAACAAACCATGTGGATGCCACGGCCATACGAGGAAGGAATCATATGCCGGTGGGTAGCTTCGTCTACCTACCTAGTCGTAAGGCTTCCTTGTGCCTTTTTTGTGCCTTGTGCCTTTTGCATTGGGTGTGGACGAGTATCATCATCCCAGACCCCAGTGGGTGGACGGCTAGGTCGATGCATGCCATGCCATGCCATGCGTAAGTGACGCCCGCCTACAAGGATATAGGGTGGGACTCTTGCGGCCGAAGACGACGGCAGCAAGTCGCGACGGCTACACCACAATGCACGACAAAAGTATGGTCCCCGCCAACACGATTACGTTTCAGGAGTCGGTACAGGTCCAGGGGTGATTTGAGTGTCTGGCAAGACTGTCCTACGTGAGAGTAGTTGGTCAACGCCTTTCAGTGGCACTTTGACCCGAGGCCGCAAAGGGACAGGGAGGAAGCCCCGCGCCATTTCCAAGGCAGCGTTCGGAAGACACAGACAAAGAACGAAAAAGAAAAGAAAAGGAGGACAGTATTCGTACACACGGATTGTACGGATACCTGGCTCCACGGCTTTCGGAGGCTCGCAGGAGCCTCCCGGGTAGTAGGTCTATATGGTTGGATGAGACGGATATGGTCCGAGCTCCCCCGGCATCGCCCCACGTCAAACTACCGGAAGCGCGCCCTGCCGCAATTGGCAAATTCGCAGCTCGAACTCCAAGAACTCGGACGATCCAGCTCCGGCATTTCCAAAGGTCAATCCCTACCTTGATAATTCCGCTCCCATTACCGACGTCTACTCCCGCCGCCGCCGCCGCCGCCGCCGCATTTCAATCAGCCATGTCGGCGTCCGCCCGGCTCCTCCCTCGGCCGTGCGCCGTGCGTGCTCCCCGACTCGCCGCTCAGCGCCTTGCCCTACGACCCTTCCACTCATACGACCACCCGCCGCCTCCCGGGCCCTTCGCCGCCGCCGAGAAGGCCATTCTCGCCGCCGCCTACAAACACGTCCCCGAGCACGGCTTCTCCCAGAAGGCCTTGGGCTTGGGCGCCCGCGACGCCGGATACCTCGACATCAGCGCCAGCGTCCTCCCCGAGGGCGCCTTCAGCCTCATCAAGTACCACCTGATCTCCCAGCGAGAAGCCCTGGCCGTTCGCAATGAGGAGCTATTCGACAGCCAGGAGCTGCCCGGAATTGCTGCTCGTGTCGAGGCGCTGACCTGGGAGCGATTGATGGGCAACAAGGAGGTCCTGGACCGGTGGCAGGAGGTAGGCGAACAACACACAACCATGTGAGCGAGACTGGGTTCCTAACAATTCTCTGCTAGGCATTGGCCGTCATGGCGCAACCGAGCTACGTGCCCGCCTCCCTCAAGGAACTGGCAGCCCTGGCCGACGAGATCTGGTTCCTCGCTGGTGACAAGGCCGTCGATCCCTCGTGGTACTCCAAGCGCGCAAGCCTGTCTATGATCTACAGCACTAGCGAGCTGTTCATGACCAACGACCGGTCTCCCGAGTTCGCTGAGACGCGACAGTTCCTCCAGCGAAGGCTCGGCGAGGTCAAGTCACTTGGCGGTCTCGTTGGTTCTCTTGGCCAGTGGGCTGGTTTCACCTTCAGCGCGGGCGTCAACATCCTGAGAAGCAAGGGCGTTCGGGTCTGAATCCCGTCCTCAATTTGTTCCTGATATGCCGCCTGTACGATATTGTATGAGACATGTACAAACATCCCCACAACCACCCGCCGAAATAGATGTCATGGCAAGCGCCGGCATAATACCAAGTCCATTCATGCACTCCCCGTCCCAAGTGCCGTTGCCCTTCGAAACTCCTATAGCCCTTGTCTCCGTGTCGACACCCCAAGCGCCTCGCCAATGCTGTAACAGCAAACTCCTAGCATACACGTCTCATCTGTTCCTACACGCAGCCGCTTACACAAGTGTTTGTTGGCGGGGATCTACCAGTCTGTAAAGGCGCGTTAGCATAGTGATACTTAGTCTTGCTGCCAAGGCGATTCAACCTACCTGATAACCTTGACATCCTTGTCTATCCGAGCCCTACCCTCTATAGCGTTGGGCGTAATGAGAATATACTGCCGTGACACGGAGCGACGCGCGGCGTCCACCTACAATGAGTCCCAGTCAGCTTCAACCGACCCTCCCGAATGTCTCACGTCAGATGGGGTACTACTTACCAGCATGTTTGTGCTGATGGCTCGGTTCACATTATCCATGAAGACATCGAACTCATCGAGACATCGAATAGGTGAGCCGATGGCCTCCCACACGGAGAGTAACATGCAGATGGACGAGAAGGACTTCTCGCCACCAGACAGCGTTTTGGTATTCCTGCCAGCCGAGCTCTTGCGCGTCTCGTCGGGCTCGATCTGGACAAGCACCTTGCGTGAGCGGTGGTCCAGGTCAATCTTGCCTCGGAAGCCGCGCTCACTGAGGAGATAGTTGAACTGGATGCGGATTCGGGCGCTGATTTGCCGCTGGAACTGGCGCCAGAGATGGAGACGTTGCTCGATGGCTCGCTTGAGAGACGAGATGGTGTCGTCTACGTCTTGGGTCTGTTTGACAACGTCCTCATATCTCTCGCGGGTTTCGGTGGCACGGTCGTAGATTTGCTGGTCCGTTGCTCCAAGTCGCTTTTCCCGCTGTGCCAGCTGCTCTCGTACTTTCTCGTACTTCTTCTCGATGCTTCTGTGGTTCTCGTCATCGGGGATATGGACACGCTCTGGTGCCATTTCCCGAGCTTGTCCGGTGAAGTCTTCAACCTCGGCCGCCTTTTCGTCCCGTTTGGTCTCCGCACGCCGCCGCTCGTTCTTTTCGATGCCTACTTGCTGATAGGCTTCGTTCTTTTGCATAACAGCGATACGTCGAATGCCTTCGTGGGACTTGATCTTCTCCTCGATCTTGTTGACCTTGCTCTGGAAATCGTCCCGCTCGCCTCTCTGAGCTTGCAGCTTTCGCCTAGCTTCTTCGGACTTCGCGTTAAGTTCTGGCTTTGCCACTCTCATGGCGCCATACTGGTTGCCGATCTGATCCTCCTCAGCATGCTTCGCATCTAGCTCCGCCCGTAGGACGACGAGTCGGTCGTCGGCGCCTTCGAAAGCATCGAGCTCCATGGAAATACGCTCCACCTCGGCTTGTGTTCGGCGAAGCCAGTTTTCGAGGTCCTTCATCTTCTTGCGATGGCTGTCAAGCTCGGCCTTGCAACGCTGAAGGGCCTGCTGCGCCAGACGGTCCTCACCCATGACTTCTCGTAGTTCTGCGCCCAATTGCGTCAGATTTTCCCGTTGGAGGTCGACTTGGCGGGCGGAATCTGACTGCATGCGGGGGCGTTGGTTGACAGGCTGAATTGGGCTTGTACCAATGGACCCATTCCTGTTGGTTATGCGTAATCCGTGGCCTCGTTTTCCTCGCCCATCGTGGAAACAGATGCACGCACTCACATTGCGTGGAGGTGTGTTGTCAATCATGACTCGTTGAGCCTCCGACCGCTCTTTGATTAGAACGATCTTCTCGATCTGGTTGTTGATGATGAGTTGCGATCGGACCAACTCGTCGTCAAATTGCAGTAGCCTTAGAATCGTGTCGAACTGGCTATCCGGCTCTTGGCTGCTGGTGTCTATTCGGGTTGCATATGCAATGTAAATTGGGGGAGATCGTTTCATCCCAATCCGGCGGATGAGATTCGAAAGTCTTGTCTGGTCAGGCTTGCTCCTCACAATAAACGCATTCAACGCATCTCCGAGTGTCCTCTCAAGAAGCCCGGACCATTCTGGCTGTGTAAGCCTCACATGGGCACCGATGGGTCCGATAGGCCTCTGCCCAAACCCACTCTCACTCTCAATGGCCTTGACGAGGTTAACCATGTCCCTATCGTAGCCATCGTAGGCAGAGCCAGTGCTTTTCTGGAGCTCCTGGACTTGTTTTTCTGTAGCCAGAATTTCCTTGCGTTTGGCATCCTTGACTTGATTATGCCTCCTGGCGGTTTGCTCAGCTTCCACCACTTTAGCCATAAGAGCCGGTTCTTGACGGGTGCCCTCGTTGATTTCTTCCTCCAAGGCCTTCTCTTTGGCGGCTGCTTTGGCAAGCTCGGCATCCTTCTCCGCACGGGCAGATCCTGTCGACTCGCCTAGACGCCGCTCTTCCTCCTTGATCTTGTTTTCACACGATCTGATGTCCTCTTTCACGGTTTTGAGGCGTCCGTGTGCATCTCGTTCCTCTCGATGTAGGTCGGCAAGGTCCTTCCTAGCTGCCTGGAAGGCTAGTTCGCATTCGTGAATCCGCTCTTCGAAGACTTCTCGGTCCGTGTCTAGGTCCAGTCGCGCTTGTTTAACCCTTTCTAGCTTTTCCTCCGTAGTCTGAAGAGCTTGAGTCATCTCCTCGCACTGTTGCTCGGCCTCGGCGATTGCTCTGTCCCGCTTCTCAATGGCATCGTTGCGCTCCTTGAGCAGCCTCTCCTGTTCCACCACCTGAGACCAGACGAGCTGGTTTCTGTAGTGCCTGGCCTTCTCGCGGAGGCTCTGGTTCTTCTGTGCTGTCTCGGCAAGCCGTTGGGCGTCCTCCATTTCTTTCTTGACTTGACCGATCTTGGCCGTCAGATCGTCTCTGAGGACCAGGGTCTTGTCGAGCGTGTCCTGTGACATCTTGTAGTCATTGTCCAGTTGTTCGAGTTGCACGCCAGAGACGAAGTATTTGTATTTTTGGGCCGGAGTAGCTGAGTTGAGGAATTGACGAGCGTTGTCCTGGGATAGGACTGTCAAGGGGTTACCAATTTGCAGCGCGTACCACTCGGAGATTTCTTCGACCTCCTGCTTCTTCGTCGAGACGGTTCGTCCTAGCGCGCTCTTGATCTTGAATCCGCTCCCGCCGGTCTTGGAGAAGTGACGCTCAACGATGATAGACTCGCCGTATACGTCAGGCATGTATGCGTCAGAGCCAGCGTTCTTGATCTTGACAATCAGGGTGCCATGATCGGTGCCTTCCTTGATGAATGATTTCATGCTTCCTCCACGGTTGGTATCGCTAGCCTTGCCACCAAGGCAGAGTGTCAGGGCTGTCAGGACAGCACTCTTGCCGCTTCCGTTCTCGCCGACGACGAAGTTGATGAGGGGTCCTAGCTCGACATGTAGCTTCGTATGGCACATGAAGTTGATGCATGTGATGCTCTCTATAATTCCGCCTTCGGATACCATGTTGTTCCCGAGGTTCGTTGGCCGGCGCTTGAGCATCTGGGTGGCCTGCTGGTCGTCCCAGGCGGTATTCTGCAGGTGCCTGAAGCCGGCATCTCGCTTGAGCTCGTACTGGGTCTGTGGCGGGGAGTCTGGGCGATCTGGCAGGGCTTCATCTTCACTCTCGGAGCTCGGCGTCTCATCGCGTTGGGGTGTTGGCTCCTTTATGTGGACGTCGGTTGAGACTCGGACGCGCTTCCTCTGAAGGTGGCGAGTTAGGTGAATCAAGACAAGAACCAGGTTCAACGACTTCGGCCGGGCTGGGCACTTACAGCTTCCTCTGGTCGGAAGTTGGAGTGTCCTTCACGGACATCGACGACGTCCCCATCCTCGTCATCCTCCACAACACGCCTTGAGCGTTTCATGGACGCCATGGCTACGGTTTGCGACGCAGCTCTGGCGTACACTCGATGGGAGACTGCCAGTTGTTATTGTGCGCAATCTTCGCTATAGTATCGCGCAGCTGTCGATTGAGATTGGTGGTGTAGGGTGAGTTGGTAGATCGCAACTGTTCTTCAGCCGCTGTGAAAGGCGTCGTTTGGAGAAGAAGAAGATACTATACGCGTCGGGTAGCTGGGACGTGTTTGCCATGGTGGGGAGCCCTTCCGAATACGTGTTAGCGCGGTTGCCATCCTTTGTCGCCCGCGTCAATGACGCTACCCTGGAGCCTCCTCCCACAACGTCAATTTGGAGGAAGGCGCTGGCGATGCGTCCATGCCCGAAGGTAATAGTCATCATATTTGACAAGTATAATGGCCACTAAGACCAAACTGGAAGACGGAGCTGGGGATCCGGCTCCCGAGCACGACGGCCTCGAGAGGCAGCTCCCCGACAACTGTGTGGAATATCTACTCTTCGTTTTGGATTCTCAGTCGGATAACCGAAAACAACTCTCACAGGTCGAGTCTATCCGGAAATCCGCTCTCGAACTGGCTAGTTCCTTGACCAAGGACTACATTTGGCAGAAAGATGAGTTCAGCCTGGAGCTCAAAAGCGAGCAAGGTGAGTAATTTCGACCTGTTTCGACTTGGACCGCACGCACTCCCACCTAACAGGATACAGGACTTGTATACCTGCACGGAATTACCGACTACAGCGATGCCGTGGAAGACGAGTGGCTCATTGTATACATACTCAGAGAGCTGACAAGGTCGCACCCTGACCTCTGGGTTCGTGCCTTTGATACGGACGGAGAGTTCCTCCTCATCGAGGCCGCAAACGTGCTGCCCAAGTGGCTAAGCCCAGAGATCGACCACAACCGAGCATGGGTTCATGATGGAAAGTTGCTTATTATTCCTGCCAAGGATGACGCCGTGCCCAGATCTCGGACTCTCTCGCTCCCAGACGCTGTCGAGGCCATCAAGTCGAGACCAGATGCCCTTGTCCATTCGACATTCATTGAAGCAGAGGCCTTCTACAGATTGGAAAAGTACCCGAAGCAGATTACTAACTCCATCCACCACTCACTCGTTACGATCCCACGCAAGGTCGCCTACATCCTCAACTCGCTTCCAAAGTCCATCGCCCCGGCAGTCGAGATCTTCTACCTACGAGATGCCATCGCCCTGAAACGCGTCATATCGCCACCCGGGCCCCTGACTTTCCCACCGGAAGACCTCGTCACCGTCTCTGTCAAATTCAGCAAAGTCCTCTTCGCACAATTGCGATCACAACGCTTCGACGTCCCGCCAGCCTGGCAAGATGTCACCCAAAGAGCACAAAAAGAGGCGTCGTCAGGTGACGCGGAGAAGGCTGTGGCGAGGCTAGAGCTTGGCATGGAGCTGACTTGCGGATTCGAAATGCTGGCAGCCAATGCCGAGAAGAGTAAGAGCAGGGTAGTTCGCGAGCTCGCAATCGTCCTCGAGGATCTGGCGGAGGACGGAGACGTCGCCTTGCCATCCAACGAGGAGATCCAATCATGGAAAAACGCAAACCGAGGCGATAGCGAGGCCTGGATGGATATTAATTACGAGGACTTCGAGCGAGAACTCGACGGGAAACAACGAAATGAGCCCCAAGACGCCACATCAGGCTTTGGCGACGTGAAAACCCAATCGGACCTCCGCAAGATCGTCTCTCGCTTCGAAGCCTTCCTCAACGATGATGACGCTGGGGTCGACGGTGCAGAGCTCGATGAGATGGATGTTGATGATGATGACGGCTCCGATGAGGATAGCGAGTTTGAAGACAAGGAAGTTAGCTTCGACGAAGAGGCATTTGCGCGTATGATGAGGGAGATGATGGGCCTGCCAGACATCGAACCAGAGAACAACACCGAAGCCAAGGGCAAGTCACTGGCTCAGCCAAAACCCATCGAACACGAGCCCACCGACGAAGAGGAGGAAGAAATAAAGAAACTCACATCGGAATTCGAGGCCGAGTTGAACCAACATGGAGCCCTCAAACTCGACCCCACAACCGAGAAGAAACCTCGAGTGAAGGAGAAAAGCCAGGGCACAGAACCAAGAGGAACATCTCGCAAAGACGTGACGGAACCCGGAGATGAAGAGGAAGAGGACAGCGAGGAAGAAATCGACATCGACTATAATCTGGCAAAGAATCTCTTGGAGAGCTTCAAGAGCCAGGCTGGCATGTCTGGACCAACGGGCAACCTCCTTGGCATGATGGGCTTCCAGCTGCCGAGGGACGAGGACGATGGAGGAGATGAAGAGGAAAACGGCGGGCCTTCACGACAAGGAAAACCCATCCGGTAAAGTTAAAAGTAAAAATGTGTGTCGTTATCTATAATTATGTCCGACTCTATCTGAGCGTGTTACGTGAAGCTCGCTGTGTCATATCCCGTGATCCATAAATATGTGCCTATCATCAAACCACCCGCTTCGACATCCAGTTTTGCACCGTGATCTGGACGGGCCTGGGGCATGCTCAATCGTAGCTTCCATCCTCATCACTCGACCGCGGCCGCTTTGCTGGAGACACTTCACCGCTGGGACGTCTCCTTCGTGGCCGACCTAAATCATCCAGCTCGTCGAGCTGCGCAAGCACACTGCCTAGTTGCTTCCGCGCGGCCAGCTCCCTCTTGCTGCTGTCGGTTTGCGGGCGATAGAACTCCCGGACCACGGCCACGACGGCGTGGTAACACTCGTAGAGCAGGAGTCGGATATGGGCGTTGGGTTCGTCTTCCACAACGCTTGATGGTGAGTCTGCGGAGTCGCCTCCATCCTCGGGGAGTGGCCGGTCGAAGCCGTGCCAGAAGTCCCGGGAGGGAACTTTACTGAAGACGGAGGCGATGAGCGGATCGCCGAAAATACAATTCGCCCACTGCCGTAACCCCGTCACTTCGATCTGTCTCTTTCCTTGGGTTTCCGTTATGGCGGTATAAGGTTCCCCGTCTTTGCTATCCGTTTCATCAGATTCGTCGGGGTTATCTGCTGGTGTTCCGTTTATTACGGACCGAAATGGTGCTCTCCGTGCTCCTTTCGGAGCTTGCCGCTTCCCATTTACACCATCAGCATGCGAGGCCACCCTCTGCCCTGTCTCTGGTGAATGGGAGACCAGAGTGTTGATGTCCTCTCCTGCGTCAACCACGACCAGGTGTGGCTGCGTGACGGCATCCAGTAAGTGCTCAAAGCGGTCGAAGTGTCGCCTGATGGCCCCGTAGCTGATCATGATGGCCAAGTCCTCGCCATCACGCAAGACGGACTCGAGGAGGGCGTGAAAGGCGACCGACCACGAGTCCGCACCCCTCGTAGTGTGCAAACCACCTTCGAATCGTTGTGGCTGACACGACGAGAGCGGGACCGAGAGAACGTCGGCAGCTATACCGAACCTTCGGGTTGGAGAAGACTGCTTTGATATACGGCGGAGGAGTTGACCGATCTGGAAGTCCACCATCCTCCGCTCTCGATGGGTAAGGGGTCGTGCAAGAGAAGAAATGGCCACGCCACGGGGTGGCCGGCTGAGGTTGTACTCAACGGCTCGACCGCCGCCCATCGATTCGTGCCTGACGAGGACGGGCAGGTATTCAGACAACGGATTGGGGGTGCCTTGGCTACCCGAGGACTCACCCAACGCCTTGCCCGCCACCACGGCGTCCCTCGAGGTCACGATCATTGGCGTCTTCTTCCCCTTGGCGAGACCAGATAACCACTTCAAGACGGCGGCCTCAGACCCAATCGAGGACTTTTCGGATCGCAGCAGGCGCATGACTGCAGGGGGCGGTAGAGCAAACAGCAGACTGGGCCCGTCGGAGACCTTGACATTATAAAGAAGCTGGAGCCGAGCCGACGGGACAGCCTCGAGCTCCTGAACAGACAGGCCGGGACTGAAGCCGCTCAGCAGCGAGCGGACGAGCCTGTCTGGTGGAATGGCGGTCATGGAAGCAGAGGAGGATGGAACAGACACAGAGAAAAAGGGTCGGGCCGAACGGGTGATGTTATCGCTTGCAAGGTTGCAGCTTTGCGCGACACACTGGGACGAGGGGGGGAGGGTACGGTCTTCCCGAATGGTGCATTGGTACGACGGGAGAGCGAGAGCCATAGATGAGGACGAGGAAGTGCAGGCTTGAGGAAGGGAGGGATCAAGATAGGGAGTCATGGCCGAGGAGGAGGTCAAGGAGGAGGTCATGGTCGAGGCCATGGTGGATGCTGAGAAGGATGGATAAGCGCCCGGCGGTTGTATGGGTGTCTTCATCGGCTTGCCACGAGGATACGACCTGACGAGGGTTGTCGACGCATGTCGAGCTAAGAGAGTGGGATGCAGAGTCAGTCTGACGGATGTGGAAGCCGGTCCGGCCACAAGCTGCGGGTAGGGAGAGGGTTGGGATGTCGAGATGAGAACCGGGGGTATGTATACGGATACAACCCAGAGTAGTGGTAGCAATAAGAAGCGATGGGTGAGAAGCCGGAGAGCGTAACGGAGGGAGAGATAGAGACGGAAAAAGAGAAAGAGAAAGATGAAGAGAGAGAGAACGGATGAGATGACGACAGCGGCTCGTTGGCGGTGGGTCAATTAAAGAAGTGTAGCTCCCGTGTTGCAGTTGGCTTCACCACTAGGCATGCTCCGTTGATTTACGCCGTCAGGAGGAGAATATGTAGAACAGGAGGAGATTGAGGATGGAGCAAAGCCGACGAGGAGACAAGGCAAACCAGGGTCGTCCAAAACCAGCATCAACCCACGACGCCCACGACGCCCACGCCGTCAAGAGCCCAACGTGCGGATGGCGATGTATACCAAGGGTCGTCACCGGTCAGCACTCGCGACGGGACGACAAGGAGCGATGGACGCGAGGCGAAGCGAGGCATTCCACGGCGGCCACCAAAACGAAGGAGGGAGCGGAACGGTGAGCAAGAGACGAGGTAAGGGGAGGCGAGCGAGGGAGCACCCAGACGCGATGCGAGACGGACGCTTCAAGGGACGGACAGGCGAAGGAGGCACAGCTCTCACCCCTACTACCTACCATACGTAGTATACCGCTGCTACTACTACCTAGTTATGCGACCGCGTCCGCCTCCGGCTCCGGGGCGCGTGGATGGCATGTCAGTCAGCCAGAAGGGGCCCATGATCCATCGCAATGCCCACCATCCGCAGATATGCAGAGACATGGCGAATCGCCTTTTGGTATCGGGACGGTGAGGCCCAGGCCCAGGTCCGGCCTTGGACCACAAAGGCTAGAGTGAAGAAGACGCTGGGGAAGGATGAGGGAAAACGGAGCCGGGAGCAGGATGACGACGACTGTATGAGTGGTGTACATTGTACATAGTATGAGCGAGAGTGTGAGACTCATGAAGATGGGATGACCCCAGCTCGAATCAGTCCGCCAGCCAGGTTGGTTTCTTAGCCCAGCCCAGCTCGGCTCGGCCCAGCTCAGCCAAACCGGGCCCAGATTGAGTCCAGAGGCCGAGACCCAAGAGAACAGAGGCTCACTCTCTAGACTCTCCACAGGCTCCTTGGCGGCTCCCTAGACTCTGCGTCTCTTGTGCGAGACGAGTGGTACCTAGATGATCAGAGCAGACTCTTGGGTCGATCGAAGCATGTCTCGTGCCCGCTCATTGGCGCCTCCTAAGCGAGCGCGTGGCGGCGGCGGTGGCGGCGGCGGCAGGACTACAGACGACAAGCCTTTTGCTAGGAGAAAGCCGGCGCGCTGAACCATCAGAAGCCACCACGACACCATCGATTGCAGAAGTATGAGCGAGGGAAGCCCCCCACGTGGAAGGGCTCCGACGGAAACTGCCCTGGACGTCCTGGGACAGTTGAGCAGCATCGGTCTCAGCGCTGCGTATCCCAGCGTATCCCGCCCGAGCGAGACGACCCAGCAAGGCGACCCAGCAAGACGACCCAGCAAAAGGGCCATGTGCAAAGGCCCAGCCGCTGTCGTGTCGTCGACTCGTCGTCGAGCGACGATGATCAGAGGCTGCTTTGGGAAGCGAGTCGGGGAATTTCTGATTGGGCGGCGCAAGCGAACGCAACCTGGGTGGAATTCCGCGGACCCTGCACCGGGGGTCGTGTGGCGCCTTTCGCCTTTCGCCTTTCGGGGGTGTTCTATCCTGTGGGTGGTGGCGGCGGCGCTGGGCCTTTTGTGCTTCGGCCGGTGGCATGGCATGGGGAGAATGACGATCCAACCCGATATTCGTCCATGGTAGAGTCGCAGTGAAAATTTTACATACATAGTAATTACATGGAGTCGTCGATGCTGACGGACCGGGGTCCGCCCTCTCTCCCTTCGTAGCGTTTCCGTAGGATTCGATTCATCATGCTTTCTTTCTTGCGGTGTCGACAACCAAGCGATGCGAGCCCAGAGTCGTCGAGCTGACCATGGCTCGCGCCGTGGCGTCGGGCGGAGGTGTGGAGCCTGAGGATGGATCCCACATGAGGCTCGTCCGGGGTTGGGTGCGAGTTTTCTAGACGAGACGAGACCGCCGTCCGTCGGCAGGCCGGAGTCAAGTCTGCCGATACTCCAAGCCCGGCCTGAGGATCGCCGATTCACCACCGACTTACCATCAAGGTACCTACCTACCTAGTACCCAGTTGGCATCGCGATTCCCATCTGAAATACGCGTCTCTCCGCATCTCCAAAGCTTGCCATGCCATGCTCGTTCCCTCAACGAGTCATTGCTTGCCCTTCCAAGTCGGCAAGCCCCAAGCCCCAAGCCCCAAGCCCCCCGTCTCGGACCTCCAAGCAGCCACCCGCCGGCATGTCCCCATCGTCGGGTTTAAGCTCTTGTCACTCCCGCAGGCACTGTCAGGGCGTGGCCCTTGTTCCTTGTCAGACACACACATCTCGAACCGAGCATGGTCACTGGGCGTGCCCAGATGAACAAAGTGACCACCTAAACCTTGTGCCTGTGTCATCATGTCCCTGAAATGCAACGCGATACCATGCAGCACCGCCTGCCCCTTGGTACACATGTCGTGGCCGCAATCCATCTGACATGTCCTTCCACCCCGAGCATCCAAAGGCCCCGTTGGAACTAATCTCATGTGTTTCGCACGCAAGGGACTCGACTGCCATGTGCGATTGGCTCATGTTGCGAGCAGCTATATCTCAATTATGGATGTAAGCCTCGCTTGCTGTAACCTGTCGCGTCCTTGAATGATATCAAAACGGCCGCTACTACCGTGATGTTGTCCACCCTTCGACATATGATGATATGACACGTCAGTCGTTGCTGGACAAGACGCGACTCCGCGAGTGACCTATGTTGATTCCGTCGGTTCCGACGCTTCCTCGGCAGGGACCTCCTTCTTTGTCTCCGACGCCAATTTGTACAGCTCATTCAAATTATACCGCTTCAGATCCTCCCATTGCTTGCCATCGACAACCGAGACTCCGCAATATGTCTACGCTAGTCAGCCGCACAGACTCACAGACTCCCGGATAGGCCAACACAGGCGAGGGATCGCTTACCTGGAAGATCTCGACCAATATCACCTTGTCTGGGTTGCCTAGGTTGACCTTGTGTTTAGAACTCACCAGGCCGGCAACCTTCTTAATGACGACGTCTGACTTAAAGGTGGTGTGGTTTCGAATGTTATGCCGGATGGCGTACTGGAAGCGTAGATTCATCAGGCATGCGTAACGAGCGCATTGGAGACCAAGCACTCACCGTGCAAGCCCCAGCTTCCGCCCCATCGCCCTGCGTATCGCCCCCGTCTTGGGCATCATCACCAGACTCGCTCTTCAACTCAAAGTATTGGCCCAAGACAGTCCGGGCCACACGCTCGATACCAGTCTCGCTTGCCTTGTCCGTGTCCTGTACAGGCGTCAAGCGGTTGATGTACTTGGTCTTCCGCTCCATGGGATCCGGGCAGTCCTTGGCATCCTGGCACATTTGTTGAATAAGTTTGAGGGGGTCGATGGGCTGACTGGTCTTCATGAAGAAGAGGCATTCGAGTCTGGTTGTTATGGGCGTGAAGACCTGTCTCGTCTTGGGCTTCTGGGACTCCTTGAAGCTCTCTAGCTCCTGTCGGATGGAAGCCTCAATATCCTGGCCGCCGTCATCTTCATTCACCTCCTCACTGGGATCAACCGGTGGCTTGACTCCAAAGAGGGACTCGCCATACTGAAAAGAACCGAGTTAGCCGACAAGGCCATGGGGTTGCAACCGGGGATGGCGGGATGTGCCCAAGAGCCACCATACCTGGTTGCAGAGCGCTTTGAACTCCCGCATAGCCTTCCCCTTCATCCCTCTGGCGTATGTCACCCAGATACCAACATCGTTGACTTCTAATGTCGTACCTAACTCGACCCTTTCGGCATGCCTAGCCTTCTGGTGTGTCGTCTGCCATTTGCCAGCATTGCCTCCCTTTGCGAGCCAATTAGCAGCCGTTGCTGGATGATAGCCCACCCGAACAAACCCCTCGGATCACACAGACAACGATGGGCTTGCGGACAGGTTGAACCGGGATTGAGCGCTGAGGATCGACCAAGCTCGTTCACTACTCACCCTGTTCTTCTTGGACGAAGGCCCTCCTTTAGACGCGCCTGGCGCCTGCTTTCTCTTGTTTGCTCCGTCGCTCATGATGATGACCCAACAGCAGTTGATAGTGATCTGACTCGCAAACAGTCAATTGCAAGTCCTGATTAAGGGACAGTCTTTTTTCGTAGACAGTAGTAAAGAGCGTGCCTCGATTCCAACGTTGTGGAGTATACTGCGGATAAATAGGCTGCACTGGAGCTGGGAATTTTCCAAGCCCCCAGTGTATCACGTGTCTATCCACACCGCGAGCACCGTTCATACCATCTGTCACCTCATCAAATCATCACCAACGTTGCCACTTTGAAACTTCTTGTTTCTTTAATCGGTTCAAGTCAAATCAATTTCTATATTCATACTCGCTCATAACACATTCAAGACAAAACGCATCGAACAATAACCTAAACCGCCCCTGGTTCATTCTACCCTTCTAGGCCATTTTGATTAAGTGAGACGGCACAGCCAGCCACTTGGGTGGGTTGTACCAGTTCTCTTGTCCCCTTGCAGGTATTTCCTGAAGAACGACTTTCATCCCAATCTATACCGTGCCATAGCGGAAACCGGCCGCCGTCTACTGGACCTTTGCGTTGTTCCTGGCGCTCGCCTCTGCCGTCAGGACTAGAGCGCGAGGTGCGTCCTCCTTGGGCATGTATAGCTCCACGAATTGCAGGGATTGGGCTGCTTGAAAATCGGTGTCGGCGAGCAGCTTGTTGAGCTCGGTCTTGGTCTTGATCTGAAACTTCTTGGAAGTTTCGGCTCCTCCGAACACATCGACGATATCCTTGTACTTCCACTCGTTGATGTCGTTGTACTCGGCCTCCATGCCGTGGATGAAGCGCTCAATGGTGAATCCTTCGTTGCAGATGACGAAGCTATCGTGGCGTTAGAAAGGCTCACCAAATACGTTTTTAACCCTGGGTAGGGTGAAGGAAGTCTCAAACTTACATGATGGGGTTGAGCTTGTGTCGGATCATAGTGCTGACCTCCTGGGCTGTGAGCTGGAAGGATCCGTCGCCAACGAAGAGGATCGTTCGCCTGCCGTTTCCGAGATCCTTTGCTGCCAGTGCAGCGCCCTGGGCAGCGCCAACCGACCAACCGATGCTTCCCCAGAGGACTTGGCTGAGTGCCGTGACACCGGCGGGGAATCGGGTATCCCAGATGCCAAAGTTGGCGGTTCCAGTCTCCGTGATAATGACATCCTTCTCAATCAGGAATTCGCCGACGCGTGGCCAGAACCACTTCTGAGTGATGACCTCCGAGTCGTCAGTGTTCTCCTCAACCTCGTTTTCGACCACGGGGCTTGGCTGCACTGAGAGCTCCGAAGGGTCGACCTGGTCAATGACCTTGCGGAGGACGCCCCTCATGCTGACACCCGGGTATGTGGAGTATCGGACGACGCAGTGGTCGCTGTGGAAGTCAATGGAGTTGAGTTGCGATGTCCTGTACGAGAATCCTGCCGTATTGAAATCACTCTGAATTGAGGTAGAGGTTAGTTTGGGTTCGAGAGCGAGGGAGATGTGAGCATCTGGTTCATACCTTCATAGCACCGACGGTGAGGAGCAAATCAGTCGACTCGACGAGGTTCTTGGCCTGGACAGGATGCGAGCCTTCACCGGCATAGACGCCTCCGTAGTTGGGGTGGTCCTCGTTGATGGCGCCCTTGCCCATTGGGGTGACGAATACCGGGAGCTTGGTCTTCTCGACCAGTTCGTGGACCTCATCCACAACACGGTGGCGGATGGCGCAGGCATCGACCAGGATGATGGGGTTCTTGGCAGCCTTGAGGTTCTTGAGGACCTCACTGACGACGAAGTCCTCGGCCTCGGCGTCGTTTTCGGGCTCGGCCATGTCAATTGGGGTTGCGAGGCGGGCGCCCTCGACCTTAGCCTGGACCATGTCGGTGGGGAGCATGATGTAGATGGGGCGCGACCGGAGCCAGCAGGTCTGCAGGGCGTGGTCGATCTGGGCGGCGATCTCGGCGGGGTTGTTCAACTTGGCAACCTCACATGAGATGGGGGCGCTCATGTTGGCGAAGACGTTGAAGTCGCCATTGCCCAGAGTGTGGTGGAGCAGCAGGCCATCGCGCTGAGAGATGGTCGAGGGGCAGCCGACAATGTGGACGACGGGGATGTGCTCGGAGTAGGCACCGGCAATACCGTTGATGGCGGAGAGCTCACCTACACCGAAGGTGGTGATGAGGGCTGCGATCTTGGAGACGCGGGCGTAGCCGTCGGCGGCATAGGCTGCATGATGTGTCAGCGGCGAGTTGAGCGAGTACGTGCATATATGGTTGCAAGGGTAGTGCGGATCGAGGTTGCCGTCGAGGGCGGGGTTGATAAAGAACCCCTCCCTGCCCGGTGTGCGAGTTATGAAGTCATGATGAGGGGGGGGGAGACCGAAGCCACAAGAGGAGGGGCACACTGACCTGCGTTGAGCTCGTTGACACTGCCAACCCACTTGAGGTCGCAGTCGGGGAGGTAGTCGAGGGCGATGAGGTTGTAGTCGCCGGGAACACCGTGGACAGAGCGGACGCCGACCTCGTGGAGACGCTTGAACAGGTACTCGGCAACATCGACAGGCTCTTTCAGCGCCTGGACTCGTTCGTCGGCCATGATGAAGAGGGAATTGAAGCTGGGGATGGAGATGTGGAAGTCGTTTGATGAGCGAGCGGGCGAGCTGTTATTTAGGTTGGTAGGAGGTGTGATGTGATGTGATGGAAGAGGTTGGAGCAGGAGGGAAGCTTAAAAGCTCGAGGGTGATGAGGTAGAGAGGTAGGTATGATATGATTGATGCTGCTAAGCAATGGAATGCGGGAGAGACGGAAAGGAGCGGGCGTTGAGGGGAAGGAGGAGGATGTTTATACGCAAACGAAGCAACCACACAACTTCAGGGCGCACAGTGACTGACACACGCTATGGACACGCACACGCATGCGTTCGACAACGGTCGACGGTGAGTCCCAAAATAGACCCGGACGGCAGCGTGGCCGGAGCAAGGAGTGAGATGACAAGGAGAGCAAGATCACGGTATTTCCGCCCAGGATGGATCCCTAGGTAGGGACCGGATAGGATAGGGCTAGGGATCAGGACGTGGGATGCGGATATGGATTGCGCCAGCGTTGGCATTGATTGCTTCACGCCTTCCATTATTTCCTCGTCTCGTCTCGCCGACGGCCGTGCAGTCGGAGCGGCGGACGGTGAGTGGTGAGAGGTGAGTTCGGTGATGTAATGTCGCCGACGCCACGGCGAAGGCGGCTCTGGCCTCAGCACATGGAATCATATGATGCAAGCTTCGCCCGGATCCATGAGGGATCCAATCCAGCCAAGCGGGGCCCTGATCGTGGCTGCTCCCGGAGATGCAGAGCGCAGTGAAGAAAAGATAGCGGCAGCGGCCCGCCGGTGGATGGGCGAGCGCCGAGTCGCCATGATCAGCAACGGGCCTTTAGGGGGCCCCTGGACGATTGACCGATTGACTGATTGACTGATTGACTGATTGATGGCGGCGGCCCCAAACTTTCAAAGCCCTAGCGAACCCGGTCCCGGCTAGTCCGGGCGTGCGGCCGAGCGCCAGGCCGAAACCATCCATGCATTATCCTCCGATGCGATGGGTGAAATTTGCATGGCGCTTGTTCGGTGAAACCCATGAGGCTGCGGCAATTGAGCGAGGTGGTCGGGTGGGTATTCGCATACACATCATGACATGCTCCATCGTCGTCGGTTCAGTTGCGGTCGGTGGTATCCGTAGTCTATTAGCTAACGGCCATCGCAGGAAGCCGCGTTTTGAATAAACGTACGGTGGCATCAGCAACAGTAGTCGCAAAAGTGGTAGCATCATCGATTGCCAGGACCAAGTAGCAAGTCCAGCAAGTTCACCGGCAGTGAATGTGCACACCGTATTCGCACATAGTACATAGTATCCGTACTTCGTAGCAGTAGGGGTCGAACCTAGGTATTGGCGGCAAAAGCGAAGAGCGAGGACGTGGAGGTGGAGGGGGGCAACTCGTATCCTGTCCGGCCAGCCACGACCCTGCATAGTACTATCCGGGTGAAGGCAACAGAGCATATCCGTAAAGTAGTGAGACGACAACAACAACAACAACAACAACAACACCATCGAGAACAGGTCAGATCTGTCCCTTCTTCATGCCTTGGTTTTCCGCTGTTGGCCGTTGATATGCAGCGCAGGGTGCCGGGCGTGGCAACATGATAGGTCGGTGAGCTTTCGATCTCGACGCGGGCCCTTGTTAGCGAGACGCAAGCAGGGAAACGATCCATTGCTCTCGACGGAAACGGGGCCACGAACGTTAGGATCAAGGCGGCAGGGCCCTGAGCCTCTGAAGGGCTGGGCTCTGAAGGGCTGGGCTCTGAAGGGCTGGGCTCTAAAGGACAAGGGACACAGCAGCAGGGTAAGGTAAACTCCCAGGGCACGAGCCATAGAACCTGAAATCTGGAAGCTGTCTGGGCGCCTTGATTTGTCGGTCGCGACCCTGTCATTGCGTGAGGCCATCGCACCGGCCGGGCCGGTAGTTAGGTAGGGGCCATGTCAGATCATCCTTATCGTAGCGGCGACTCCTCCCGTAGCAGGGGCATTGAGTGGCCAGGTTGATAAGTTGACAGGTGTACAGGTGTACAACAGTACAAGCGCGGACGTCCAACACCGAACAGCCACGACGGGGCCACCTGGCATGCAAGCGAGAAAGAACTCGGCCGGACCTAAGTTAGTAATGGTGGAAACGCAGTGGAAACCGGCCTTGTTGGGACTTTGTAGTAGCCTGTGCGTCATTAATCCCACCCATCTACACCTGCGCAGTCAATCGGCCAAATCGACCACAAGTGCACACGCTACCTGTGGGAACGAGTCCACAGGTAGCCTGACAGTCGACGACCGCGCCTTGCAAGGAAGGCGGTGGACTTCTTCTAGATGTCCTTGTTCGCCTGGCGCCCCAGGATGATCGGCGTGAACCGAATGTGCCTCATGTTGGTACCTCAGGTACCCGAAGGCGTGTAGTAGGTAGGTAGGTAGGTAGGTAGGTAGGTACCTAGTTGGTGTCGAGGTGCAGGCGGAAGAAGAAGAAACCGAGTTGTGTCTAGACTGAGAGTAGAGAAATCTACATCTATCATACATGCATGGCGAGGTACTGTCGCATTTGCCCATCGTACCTAGTTTTACACCAATCAAACCCCCAGGCGTTATTGCCCATCCGTTGCCTTCCAGGTTAGCTCAGCTTTTCCACCCCCCGAGTCCCTGTTGCCTGTCCTGCACCTGTTCCGTCCTCCATCACGTTGTCGTCGATGATAGAAGGTACCATGAATAACACAATAAAAAGTCCAAGCCCGGGCAGGTGCCACACCTGTGCGTAGGTCATGTACACCGACACCGACTCCGACCCCGACCGACTCCGGCTTCGGAAACCGACCACAGCCCTCCTTTCTTCATTTCCGTGCCTGAGACTGTCTCTCCATCGGCGTCTCCTCTCGCTCGCGTACCCGGTCGGTTTTTTCTACATAGTACATAATGGTATACTGATGCTCTCCCTTTCCCGTCCCCCAGGGTCATGGGTGTTGATACACCATCGATCGCCCCACCGGTGTCCATCCCGGACAGGCCATATCGACGAAAATGCTCCCCTTCTATCGCGTAAGGATATCTTACACACCGCACACCGAGCCCGCGCCCGCCAATGTTCAGTCGCACCGGCCATCCTTCCACCCCGTCCGCCACCTCTCTTCCCACTTGGAGCAATCAAACTCCGGCTTGCCCAGTTTCCGGTTCACATCGTTGTGAGCTCCGCATAGCCACTTGCCAAACTCATCCCGGCTGCCGACCTTTGGCACATCCCGGCCCACGTAGCCCTGGAAATCCTTGGCGCACACCCAGCACGGGTAGAGCTTCGAGAACAGGCCCACGAAGCTGAGGAGGTCCGACTTTTGGCCCTGCGACGGCTTCTCTGGATACGTCGCCGCGATCGAGTGCAACAGAGTCCAAGTACTCCGGCCCAGTACCTCCACGTCCGGGGGGCAGTCGGTTGGCGGAGCTTGTGTCACGGCTTTGGCGCGTGCTGTATCCCCCTTGATAGTCTCCTTGGTCTGAGCAGCCCATGAAGCAAACGAGGTGCAATTGCGACATCTGTAGAAGAAGAAGAAACGGTCAACAATGCGATCCACCATAACACGATTTTGAAGATGGACAGGCCTCCGTCAGTTCAGCAGACGGGGCGTTGACTCACGGCTTCCCATCTGGGCCCAGAACCACTCCCCTGGGAATCTTCTTGGGCGGCTCAGCAGAGCCTCCAGGCGCAGGGGCGGGTGCACCAGGGGTAGCAACCACACCACCTGCGGGCTGTTGTTGATCTTTGGACTCGTCCGCCATTGTGCCGCCACTTTTCACAGCTGCTTAAGATGTGACGTGTTGGCAACCAGATTAAGGGACTGAAAACCCAAGGATCGTAGGGGAAGGGGGTTCAAGAAAAGAAAAAGAGGTAGATCCTTGTTCGGCGAGTTGCAGAGAATGCCGCGAGTCCTGGTGTTGTCGTGGTGTGACGATAATTTGTCAGCCACGGAAGAGCTGACTTGATGTGACATTTATAACATTGAAACGACAGACAGGTGTTTATCGATAACGAAACGAAAATAGGTCAAAGCCGGCGTAAAAGCCACACCCCTCCGTTCGCGGCTGCACATGTTTTAGCGGTGCATGAGGCCGCGAGTCGCTATCGATAAGAGGTGAGGCGTTGGGATCCTGGAAAGCCACCCCTCCGCCAGACGTCGTGGGTAGCGAACTTATGTCGCGCCGACCATCTGACGATAGCACCACAACGCCTGCGCCCAGCTCTGGCTCCTTGGCCAGACTCAATCGGCTACCAGAATACACCCTGATGGCCCTGCGCGTCATTCGACATATCCACCCCGTAGCTTAGTGACCTTTCTCTCGGACGGCTGCCCCGACAATGACCTCCTCGACCTCCTCGACCTCCTCGACCTCCTCGACCTCCTCGACCTCCTCGATCCCCGTCCTCTTGCTCAAGACCAAGTCGTCCCCCGGCGACTCATACGAGGACCTCTTTTCCGAATCCCAGCACGATGGAGTCTCGTTTGCGCCGACCTTTGTGCCCGTGCTTCTGCACAGGTTCGACGACGCGGGCATGAGCCAGGTCGGCGGGCTGCTGCGGGACCGCCGCATTGGAAACGGCGAGCATCATGAATACGGCGGCCTGGTGTTTACCTCGCAGCGCGCCGTCGAGGCGTTTGCTAAGCTGGTGGAAGATGGCAGACGGGGTGCGTCCTCGATCTGAAACCCCCGCCGTAACCACTGCTACATGTCCGTAGACTGATTCGTGTCATATTGTTTCCCCCTATACTAGACGCCGAAGCCGACAGCCATCCCGATGCGGCCAACTGGCCTCACCTCCAAGACATCCCCGTCTACAGCGTCGGCCCCGCGACGACGCGCGCCCTCGCCGCCGTGTCCCAGAACCCGCCCCTCCGAGTCTTCGGCAGCCACACCGGCAATGGCGCCGCCCTCGCCGCCTACATCCTCCCCCACTACGCCGAGTGGCACGCGGTCCACCCGGCCAAGCCCGCCGTGCTCTTCCCCGTCGGCGAGACCCGCCGCGACATCATCCCCAAGACCCTCACCGACCCGGCCCTCCCCGCGCACTCGTGCATTCCCGTCACCGAGACCGTCGTCTACGGCACCGGCGTCATGGAATCCTTCTCTACGGACCTCGCCCGTGTTCTCGACGATACCCGCTGCGTCCCAACCCGCTGGGTCGTCGTCTTCTCGCCCACGGGCTGCGACAACCTGCTCCGCGGGATGGGCGTGCTGGACCCGGAAACTGGCAGAGCTCGGCAGGGAGCTCGCGATGGGAAAACGTTTGTTGCGACCATCGGGCCGACAACAAGGGACCATCTCCGCACGCTCGGCTTCGAGCCCGACGTGTGCGCTGAGGCTCCCACTCCCGCGGGCGTGATGAGTGGGATTGTAGAGTATATGGCCAATAATCAAAGTTGAAGACCATCTCGGCACATATTCCCGGCTTCTTTCACGGTACACATGTTAAATGCTGTGCTCGTAGATCCAAGTGACAAGAGTTGGGAGTGTCAAACTCCGGGTATCATTATAGCACTACTCATCCCAGTCATGTTGGCCGCATGGGTGGTTTTGCCAGTCTTCATCTAAATCCCCCACCTCCTGTCCAAGCATCCTCTGGGTGCTTCGCAATCCTATGCTTGGTTTGTGGCTGTCTATTTTTTTTTCCTGACCCGGGAGATCCCCATTTGTATGAATCATTTTTGCCAAGTTTCCCCTTCTGTTCTCTTTTCCCAAAAGGATCAACAGAGAGATAGCTGCCAGCAAACGCACGCCCAGACGCCCGTGTAATCATTTAAACCGTGACCATATTTCTTACGTGGCTGGCGATGTGTGAACTCGGTCACACACCCATGACCCAGAGCTCGACGCCAATAATGCCGAACTTTGTGCCCTCGTCACTCAGCGGCTCGTTGCCAAACGTCTCGCAGCGGGAGCTATGGCCGACCTGGAGTGAGTCGTCAAGCCATAGGCCGTAGTGGCCGCCGCCGGAGCCGACGCTCAGGAAGCCCGTCTCGCAGTTCATGCAAAAGTCGTTGAGCCCGCTGTAGGGGAACGCTGTGAAGCGGACGGCCTCGCTGGGGGCCGGGGAAGCGGTGCGCGAGCTGGTGGCAGACGAGGCCGGCGGCGGAGCGAGGGTCGTGGTGCGGGTAGCGTTTGTGGTGTCGGCGGACGGCGGCAGCGGGAGAGGCGCATGGATCGAGGCTCGCCAGAGGAAGCATTCGCCGTTACCGAAGTAGGAGTGCGCCGGGTGAGGGTATTCAGAGAGGTAGGCGCCGAAGGTCTGTTTCATGGGCGTTAGTCCAAATGCCAATCCATCCGCTGTCATGGCGTCATGTGGCGGGGAGCGCAGGACGCCCCAATGTCTGGGAAACTCACCCCGCCTTCTTGGTCCTTCACAACCAGCACAAAGCCAGCGCGCTTCCCCTCGTACTGGCGACACCGCTGGTAGAGCGTAGACATGCTGGCGCCGTCCTGCTCGAGGCTGTAGAGGAGGTGCCAGTCGTCGATGATGCGCAGGCGCTCGGGGATCATGGTGCGGATCTCCTCGGCCACGGCCGCCGACAGTAGCTTCGCCGAATCCACCGTGGTCTCGCGGTATCCGTGCAGGACGAGGGCGTCGAGCGGCGGCGGGCGAAACGGGCTGGCGGTGCGGCGGACGGGTGAGAAGACGCCGTTGATGCCGTCCTTGGCGGGCCCGCCGTTCGGGCGGTCGTCGTATGCGGTGTCGGCCTGGTTCGGGAAGTGGGAGTCCTCCGATGAGAAGCGACGGATGAGGCCGGTCCACATGTTGGTGATGTACGAGGCGGACGCGCGGTTGGAGTTTGCAGAGGGCGAGGGCGTCTGGGCGCCGGACGAGGACGAGGACGAGGATGAGGGCGTGTCGGAGTAGTCGAGGCGGTCGGGGGAGCTCATCGGAGGACAACGAGCGTTGGGTAAGTGAGAGAGAGAGAGGGGGGGGGGGGGGGGAAGGAAGCCTTGGGCCGGTTCAAAGCTGACGTCGAGGGCGAGGGAACGACAAGCGGTACAAAGGCTGGATACCTATGTACAGAGGGCGTGGGAGCTGATGGGGTTGGGTTCGGCGTGTTTTCTTAGGGATTTGAGACACGCAGCAAAGGAAGAAGCAGAAAAGAAGAGGATTGACACGGCGGTTGGTCGTTTGAGTTACAGTTAAAAGTATGATATGAGGACCGTCCTGGCCATGCATGGTGCGAAAGTGAAGTCCTTCCACTTAACAAAGTGGCGGGGAGGAGCCCTGGTTCATTCAGCCTACGTAATTCGCAGCTTCTGACGGGCCCCGACTGACGTATGTGTGTTGTACTTTTACTGTAGGTACTTCTGCTGTAGGGTGAATGCGGCGCCGTCTTGGTTAGATGAGGCGCCGGATACAGCGGCTTTGGGGCAGCCTTATACCGCTCCTTGTAGGGCGCGAGCTCACCAACCCAGCTTCGACTTTTTGGGTCAGGTTTCAAACGGATTAGCCTCCAGCCTCCAGCCTCCAGCCTCTCATTGCATCATGGTTTGTACGAGGCTCACAGCTAAAAGTCCAGGTGACCTTGAGTCATGGTCATGGTCATGGACTTCCATCCCAAGAAGCCGTACATGAGTAATTGTGACCAATCATTACATTACCCACGCGGTAGATGAAATGCAGAGCGAGTCTGAGATGCAGGAAAAGAAGCAACCAGAAGTGCTTTATTCATGATAGTCGGTCATTTCATTCCATTTAGCCCACTCACTCACTATCCATCCATCCATCCATCCTATCACATGCTCACTTCCATTGCCACCCATTGTCACGCTGCGTCACACTCTTGGCTCTGTGATTTGGTATCTCTGTCATATCCATCCTCCCGTCATTCCCGCCATCCTGTGCCAACCACATTTCACACTCACTCTCGTTCTTTGACCAAGTTACACACGAGGATATACAAAGTACCACGAAAGACCCCATATGGCTGTGCGCGCGCGTGTTTGTGTCTATGTATCCTTCTCCAAACTTATTGCCTTGACATTCCTTAACATTCCTTGCAATCCCCAACCCAAACCCAAAAAGGTTTGCATCTTGCTACGCCCCCTTCCAATCCGATGCTCTCCACGTGCCCTCCTGCAAAATGGCAAGCCGTCTCATGTAGCCATACAACTCAAACATTTACCTCATAATCTCTTGGTAGATCAATTGCTTCAGCTGCTCCTTGCTCAGGTTGTCCTTGTGCTTGTCAAAGTCGAAGAACTCCTCCGGGATTGGTGGCGCCGTGGGCTCATCCTCGGGGTCATGGTACGGCTCCAGGTACGGGTGCTTCAGAGCTTCCTCCACTGTGATGCGCTTAACGGGGTTGAAGGCGAGAAGCTTCTCCAGCAGATCCAGTGCCAGATCCGAGGTCTTGGGGAATAGCGTTCGGAAGGGCACCTTCTTCTTGAAGGGGAGCGATCGGATGTACTCTCGGGCTCGGCGCGACTTGATTCCGTAGTAGTCCTCCATCGTGGGCGTGCCCAGCACGTCCAGAATGAGGGTCAACTGGTGGTGATCTATGGCGATATCGGTCAGTCACATGTCCGTTTGCCCGTTCATTCACAGCCCGGAAATCCCGAGAGAAATTAAAAACTTACAGTCCTTGCCGGGGAACAGGGGCTTTCCGCTCAGCATCTCGGCTAGAATGCAACCAACTGACCACACATCAATGGCCTTGGTGTACTCCTTGAAGGTCAACATGATCTCCGGGGCTCGGTACCATCGCGTGGCAACATATTCCGTCATGAAACCCGAGTTGTCCTCCTGAGATGCCGCAGATCGGGCGAGACCAAAGTCGCAGACCTTGAGATCGCAGTTGGCGTTGAGGAGGAGGTTGGACGGCTTGAGATCTCGGTGGAGGACGTTGGCCGAGTGCATGGCCTTTAGTCCACGCAGGGTCTGGTAGATGAAGTACTGACAGTGATCGTCGGAGAGGTCTTGGGTACGGATCACTCTATGCATATCCGTTTCCATCAACTCCTGCACAAAGGGTGTCAGTCTCGGGATCTTGGCCCACGCGGGTTACAAAGCGAAGGTGCGGTTCGTACCTGGATTAAGTAGACTTCGTGAAAAGACTCGTAGTTCCGAGGCTTCTGGATATCGAGGATGGAGATGATGTTCTCGTGGTTGAAGTAGCGTAGCAGCTTCATCTCTCGAAGAGTTCTCAAGCAGAACATGGAGTGGTCGAAGGGGGTGATCTTCTTGATGGCGACTTTCTGGCCGGAGGGCTTGTGGATGGCAGAGCTGGAGGGAACGGTTAAAACTGCCTACAGATTCAAGGCCGTGGGAGAGAAGAGCTCTTACCAAACGACACCATAGGCACCTTCGCCGACGACATCTTGAATGTCGTACTGCTCGCTGACGTTGAACGAGATCTTGCGGGACCCCGCACCGCTAGGAGGAGGCATGATTGCGACGAAACCGAAGGGAAATGTGTGTAAAGAATTGGACGAGAGGCTCGCTCGCGGATTTTGAATCGGCTGAGATGCGCAACGGTGTGCTGTAGAAAAGGCGTAGGTACCGAGAGGCGGCGAGCCGACAAAGCGTGAAGTGAGGGGAAAGGGGAACTGGGAGGCGCGCGATTGTTCGGGCTCCGGTCAAAGGAGGATGTAGTGGTGATTGAAAAGGAGGTCCACCCAGCGGATTCTCACGATGACAACCAGCGCAGGAAGCTATCAAGTTTGGCAATGGACGGTTCAAGTTCCGGGGACGGTGAGAAGCGGAGAGCGGCGGTAGGTGGAGATGTTGGCGACGATGGCAGGGTCGCAACGAGGCCGTGGACAAGCGAGGTGACGAGGTGACAACCGTGAGACTCAGCTCCGCTCGGGCCCAGTCGGGTGTCGTGCTGGAATAGACGGCGGCGCGGGGCACACAAAGGGGTGGTCCAACAGCTAAGTTACTAGGTAGCTAGCGTAGCGTCGTCGCGATGGCCCAGGTTTCAGTCGGGTCGACCGTCAGCCGTGGCGAACGGTGAATCTGGTAGGGGTTCGCAACACGGGGTTGGTATTCTAGCCGGGAGTGCGAACCAAAGTCGATAGCGACGACGAATATGGCCTGCGAGGAAGCGCCGAGAGGGAGTGTCAGTGACGAGCAAGCCAAGGCCAGAAGGGTTTACGGCAAGCAGAAGCACGAGCACGATCAGGATGGTTCGCAAGGTCGTAAGCGACAAAGACGAAACGGGACGCGCGACAACAGAGGAGAATAGGAAAGTGGAGGAGAGACGAGAGGGGAAGTGATGTGAAGCGGGACGGGACGGGCGGAGGGGAAGGGGAGGGTTGAAGAGTCAAAAGATCAGGATCAAAACGGGAGACTCCCAAGTCATCTGATCTGTCCACCCTGTAGAACAAGCCGCCAAATCGCCAGTGTGATGAAGGGCAGCGCTGGGCGGCTAGGAACGAAGGACGACTTGTTCGCGGGCAACGGCGGGGTGGATGGTCTTCTGGTTCAAGGCTGGGATGGGTGTGAGTGTGGGTGTGGGAGAGAGAGTGTGTGTGTGGGCGGACTTTTGAATGTGGATCTCCGCCGCGAACAGGGGGGAACGTGAAGTGGCTTCGGAGGGGGAGGGGATGGATGGGCGATGCGGGCCGCGCCTTGGGTTGGGAACCGTGGGGACTAATTAGTCGAGAGGAAGTGGTGATGACGATGAGAAGATGGCGAGGCGAGCTTGTTAGGCTTGACGTCGGACATCTGCCCGTTGTTTTGGTCTTGTATGAGTTTGTTCCCCGACGACTTTTCGCGGTGTTGAGTGTAGGTAGGTAGGTAAGGTTTGTAGGCAGTAGCACCGTGGGGGAGGAGGGGTAATAATGGAATGGCGAGATCAGCACACGCACCTCTTTGGGCTGGTCTGCTCGCACGGGCAGGGCAGTCTTCAGCTTCTGGAATAGCCTGTCTTGATACTGGGTACCTTGACAAAGAGACCGAGGCAGCACTGAAAGGTACTGCGTCACTCGGCGAACGAAAGGCGGTTGCTCGCGGACAGAGCACTCGAGGGGTAGAGAGAGAGAGGGAGGGGGGGAGAGGGCAAAGGAAGAGAGAGTAAAGGGCAATGGGAAGGATATCACGGCGGGGGAGGGCGAATATGTTTGTTGTTGAAGACGGGCGGGCAGCTGGCTGGCAGCTGGCAGCTGAGTAGGTACTTAGCGAAGAACACAAGTCACAGTCACCTCACCCGACTCACACAGAGACGGGAGGCCTGGAGAACTCTATTCAATTGGCAGAGACACAGAACCTACTCTGCGCATTTTACTGCACCGTCTATCAGCCAGGTCGTCCAGGTCCAATACCTCACGACAGCAGCCATGACGGCGGCGGCGGCCTGCATGAGGAGTAGCTGTGCTCTGTCCAGTGGGAGCTCCCAGCAGGGAACCGACCAAGCTACAGTGGGTTGGAGCTAGACTACCTGCTAAGCTAGGTACCGGTCCCCGCTGCAGTTTAGTGGGCCTGGACCAGCTCCAGCGGGCTCGACCTCACCTTATGTACATTTATGTCCGAAGTGTTACTGCGGAGGCCTTTTCATTGGTGTCTATTTTTTCTAGAACTCTAACAAGGTCCACCCCCCTCCCAAGGAGAAAGCCGTCGATGGTGTGGCACTCTGTAGGCCTACCCAGTTGCGACCGTTTCAAACGTCCCGCCTGTTACAGAATATCAACAATTGCAGCTCGACCTTGTCCAAAATCCTACCTTGGTACCAATAGCCTATAGGTGACCAGCCGGGCATAACCAGCACACGGCGTATATTTGTTCGTCGTCCGTATCACTTCGTACTTTGTACCTACCTAGTTCCAGGCCTTTCGTCCCGCCTTATAGAGCAACCCTTGTGATTATCACGGGGGGTTCTTCGGCTGCTCGCGCACTCACGACGTTGCTTCTTTTAGCTGTCCCCGTCTTAATCAAGTAGCAGCTCCCTACGGAGCTTTTGCAATGCCCGGTGGAGAATGCCATGTACAACAAAGGCTCCATCTCCACGCATTGCACAACTGCTGTGAGAAAGGTCGGCCGGGTTCCCAGTATGCAACGACCGACGGACCAGGTTTCACCATCTCTGACAGGAACAAGGAACAAGCCCCCCATGTTCCCCCGTCTCCTCCATGCAAGCTCTCTCCGGCCCTCGCTCTCTGTTCTGAAACGCATTGATGGGGTCTATAGTAACGGGGGTTATCACCTCATTTCTTCGCATTCAAACAAAACTCATCCCAATCACCAGGACCCTTAAGTGCAAAGGGACATGATCCTATCGCAACCCCTAAAAATAACAAAAGCCCCCCCCGGCGCCTAGCCCACCGCCTCATTGGCCAGGCCTCGGTCCTGGCGCCTGTGTTTCACGCCCACCACCACAGTGTCGTTTCATCATTGGACATTGGATCGTCGCCCGACGTCTCCTTCGCACGTCCCGTCACAAGTCGCAGGGGTTAGTGCCCCGGCCATTCCATCATCTCAGTTGGTACCTGTATCAGAACTGGAGCTAACAGTCTTATCACTGATCACTAGGAGGGCCCGGATACCTGGCTCTCGTCACTTCGTTTCGATCCTGGAACCTCTTTGATCCTGCACGTCCGGCTTCTAAATATATCGTACATTGCCAACATAGTAAGGAAGGGTGTGATGTCGTCAAGCCACGTGACGTAGGTCCTCAAGGATTTGGATCTGCCTTCGTGGAACCATTGGAGGTATCGAGTGCGTACGAATGGGCCGGACGCCAGCTCCATCACTTGAAAACCACATCATCTAAGTAGGGAGGCAGAGAAATAGTGAGGTGCTGCCCCGTATGCGTGGTGGGTGCCTCAAAACATCATTCCATTCTCTAATAGATATCATTCGTCTTCTTCTCACGTCACTTCTCTTCTCAAGTTGCTCAGATCCTCCCTTCGCACACCGACTCCCGCTTCCTTGAACCACCCTCCAAATTACGGCCACGATCCTTGATCCTTTTGCGTCTACATAGGTATGAAATCGTCGTCCGATTCACACTACTGGACAACCTACACACGCGCGCGCACATGTTAGCCGGCAAGATCATGTGAATCATCCGGAGTCATGGGTTAACCAACCTTTTCTCGCATCATACCCAGCCATTGACCCGCGCTTACGCCCTGGTCTGCTCGGTCCTCCACCAGCAGCGTCTGCGCCCACAGCTTTAGGCTGGGCTCGCCGTCTTCCCGGACAATGTACAAGTGCGGCACAGTGATGCTTCCCACGCCCAGTGACTTGTAGTCCCTGCTCTTCTGAACTACAGCCCTAACGCGCTCGTTGAAGTCGCTCTCTAGCTCCGGAACGCGACCCTTGCCAACGGCAAGCTGGGATCGATCCTCTACCCCAAACACATCCATAATGAGTTGCGGGACCGCCTCGCGACCAACCCAAAGGAACTGCGTCTGACCGTCGTCGATCAGGTATAACCCGTATGGCGCAAACTTCTCAGACGACAGGTTCATGGCCGGGGGCAAAACGATATGGCCAGTCTCCGGATCGGGTGTTCCGGCAGTGTCGGGCATGTCGTGGAGCGAGTAGAGTCGAGGGTAGATGTATCGCATCAGGAGCGGCACTGGAAGCGTTGAGAGGAGGCAGAGGGCGGCCGATCGGATATCCGAGGGGATCTGAGCCGATTTGCGGAGGCCGACGTTCTTGATCAGACCTAGGAAAAGGAGAGGGAGACCGCGAAGGTTGGCCGGGAACTGCAGGCCACCGCCCATGCTTCCTCCAGCCAACTCCTTCTTAAATGTCTGGAGGAGCTCAGTAAGCTTGCTCTGCAAGGCGTCACGGGCAGCATCCAATCCATTAGACAGGGCGCGCTCGACAGCCTTGTGACTGAAGTAGGTGGTGATGGCGCACTGGTCCGCCGAACCGTACATGTCGGACAGGTTTGTCGTCGTCGGAAGGGCCAGCGTCATGACACGGATACGGCGCTCGCCATTGCAGGTCGTGTGCAGAACGGCTGCCTGGAGACAGACGACGTTCTTGCTGAGGTTCTCATCGATCGCCACCTCTACCACGTAGCACTGGTCGCGAGGGAAGGCGGGGAAGGCGCAGAGATCGGAGCTGCGGTTGAAAAAGTTGCCGTAGAAGGTGTTCATGCGTAGGCCGCTAGTTGCGCGGACTCGAAGAACCGCCTCGAGGCCAATCTCCGCCGATAGGTAGTCGCTGAACTCGGAGGCGAACTTGAGGGCATCCTCTGGCCGAGACGCGTGCCAGCCGGGGTAGAACCACGTTTGACCTCCAGTATACCTAGGGAGGTTACTGAGCGAGGCCACGTCCTGATACTGCGCAGAGAAGAGGAACATGTCGATGGAGACCTGGCTCTTAGAGCACTCCACAGCAAAGCTCTTGTAGAAGCTGTTGGCCGTCTGCAGAAGACTACCCTCCTTGGAGGTACCTAGAAGTTTCTTGTCCTCTCGCATATCCAGCTTGCCGACGCCCATGTTGGGCAACGACGCAGTGAGGACCACAATCTTTCCACCGAGCGACGAGATGAGCTTGTGAGACGCGCGAAGGGCCGATCCCATGGCTGATCCGTTGCTCTGGTTGTTCTGGAACATATCGGGGAGCTTCTGGAGGAAGTTTTCGACGCTCTGGCGGCTCTCGGACAAGGGAACCAGGAGGTCGTTGGGGATAGGGAGGAAGGGCTCATCGAGGTCGCTGACGACGAGCATGCTAGTCTCGCCGTTTTCGTCCGAGTCCTTGGGAACGGAGAAGTAGTGAAGGCCGGAGTCGACGGCCATGAAGCCTAGGCGCGTGCGCCGGTCGGCATTGGGTATCCTGTTAAGACTATCCAGAATGGTTCGGGCCGTGGTGGCAAGCAGGCCGGTCGAAACGGCAGCGTAGCTTACGTCGAAGCAGAAGAGATAGATCAGGGGCTGAGGAGGGCGGACCATGTACTCCTGAGGTGCAACGAACTCAACAACTGAGTGGTTCAGTTCGGGGCGTTCCCATCTGTTGACGCTCTGCTGAGCGGCAGCATCCCAATCAAAAGCTTGGGGAACGTCGTTGGTGAGGTTGCACATGTTACACCTCCAACGGTGTCCCTGATCCAAAAAGGTGACGTAAGGGTTGATATATGTCCTGCATCGTCGGCAGCGGGAAATGACCTGATCCTGAACAACCGGAATGGGATCCTCGTCGTCGTGGAGCGAGCCGTAGGGCTGGATGACGAGCGCAAGCGGCAGCTTGGACTTCTTCAGAAGGGAGTTGGTGGTGGGGACCGCATTGAGCGTGGAGCGGAAGTATCGTGGAGGGCAGTTGGCGTCGGGAGACGGGGTCACGCTGGTCTGGAGAGCGGCAAGTCAGTAATTAGCTGTCATCAAGGCACAATGACGTCGCAACTTACGTTGGGAGGGAGGATAATGGGAGGCGGAGGAAGATCCAACTCAGAGACGTTGAAGGGCTGACCCAGAAGGTCTGTGGGGTAGAGCTGGTTGAGCGCCAAAGGACGAGTCTGACCGGCGGCTTGGGCCTGCTGATTCTGACCACCCAAGTTCATGCCGCCCATGCCTTGGGTGATGCCGCCAACCGCCGGAGAGCCGGGCCCGGCCTGGGGAGCACCCGGAGCCTGGTAGCCCTGAGCAGGAGCCTGGTAGCCGCCATAAGCAGGAGCCTGAGCGGCGGCGGGCTGCTGCGCATCGTATCCTCCCTGGGGATACTGGAAGCCCTGGCCAGTGGGTTGTTGGGAGTCGACTTGAGGATAGCCTCCGTAGACGGGAGCCTGCTCAGCCGGGGGGGCACCGAAAGCTTGAGTTACGGGCTGGCCGCCTACGACGGCATTGGCACCGCTGCCAACTTCGAAAGCTTGAGCGGCATAGCCTCGCTTCTTCTTCTTGTGCGCAGCGACATGCTGGGCCGGGTCTTCGTAGGATTGCTGGGCCTGTTGCTCGTCGTTGGCATACGAATCGTAGTTCTGGCCCAGTTGCCCGCCGTAGTTATCGCCGGGCGGAGGAGGGGATGCCATGATGGAGAGATCAGGGAGCTTCGGCGCACCCGAGGCAAGGGACGGTCAAGACTCGATGAGGCGGACAGTTGTTCGGTTCGGGGGTCCGGCGACGACGGCGCTGCAGCGGATGCAGGCGTAGATGCGAGTTGGAGGGAGACGGAGGGGAGGGGAGGTGGAGAGGCGCTGCACCGAGTCCGAATCCCAAGTCGAGGTCGTTCTGGGTGTTGGACCGGGATGAGACGGGATGGAGATGGTTGGCGGTCGGTGGTCGGTGGTGGTGAGCTCAGAGGCGGCTGGACTCAACGACGTCTGGCTAGCTGGGTTGCAGTCTGGCCTTTTCCGAGCGGGCACCGCCACACCTGGAGTCCACCGCCACAGAAAAGGAGGGGTGCTTTGCTGTCAAGCTCGGTGGGACAGTGGAGGGAGGTCTTTGCCACCAAGGCCTGAGCACTGATAGCAACCCAAGGGAGACAATGGAAGCTTAAAGCTGTCAGTTCCACAGATAAGACGAGTCAGCAGGGAGGAATGAGGGAGAGGTGATTCATTAGTTATCTAAGGTGTATGCAAGTGCTCGAGAAGAAGGGAAGCCGTAGAAACAGCGAGCATCGCATCAAGCGAGGCTGATAACTTGGTTAGGAGTAGCACAAGTGGTGGCGAGGGAGGGGCAATTGAATTTGGGAAGAGGTCCAGTGGCTGGTGCAGACTGCGGACTTTCCCTCTTGGGCACATGCCAGTGGGATCTGGTGGACTGTGCTCCATTTCAGCGGGAGCTCCACTGGCTTTCAGCGGGATGGACGGGGAGCTGGAGCTTGAACCATCCTCCCGACGGCCAGCTGCGCTGAACTCTGAACAGGTGGCACTCGGTCCAGGCAGGTAGCATCACCAGCCACAGCATTGAATTATTGGATTAGGTGAACACCTCGAGGCCAGATCGACAACCCGGCAACGGGAATACCATTGATCCCGAATCTCGCGGCCTGGAAACATCGATCGCACCTAGGTTGTGGTGTCATAGAGAGAGGACAAATCACCCGCATCGATTTCAAGGCCAAACAAGCCTTGCAAACAAGGGAGACAAAGTCGAGGCCGATCAGACAGGATGGTCTTGCCAATGAAAGCCATCGAGCTGCAGGGCTGTGAATGCAAACAACTCCGCCCCCGGCCATCAGCTGAATCCCCCCGACTGCGTTGCCACTTGCGGCATGGAAACCCCACTACCAACTGATGTATCCTATAACGCACTGGCCGTACTGTACAAAGAAAGCACAGGCAAGGGAGATGACAGGAGTCGAAACGGGTTGGATTTCGCTATTGACCATGCCAGCACGGCCCGACACGTTGGGGCACACAGGGAGGGCATAGACCAGCGCCCCAATTCGTGTCGATGGATTCATAAGTACCTACCTATGCTTCGTTGTAGACTCACAGTACATCTATAATATACATAGATAGGTACCCAGCTCCATACCTACCTAGGTACCTACCTACGTAGCAGGGAAAATAGTAACTTATCGTGCTATTCGGTACCTAGGTATTCAGTAACGAGCAACATAGAGACCACACATGTGATTCCTATGCACGCGGTAGCTTATCAAGCTGTGTCTACGGTAGAGCATGACATCTTGTGAAAGGCGAGCTTCGTCCAATCCCATCACATGCCACACATGGGACACAGACATTCATACCACCGGCATGATCCCTTCATCTCCGCCAAGCACCCACGCACGCCGGGATGGATTAGCAGTGAGCACCAAGTGCACCCACAGTATCTTAGCGTAGGTACGCACCTCATCGTCCACTCGGGGACTCTAATATTCGTATTGTTTTGCAGCGTCCGCCGAAACAATGCTTTTGAAGCCTAAGTAGGTACCTACCTACCCGCGAGTCCCAGGGATCATCGCCCAGCCCACCACCACGACCCTGGGGGATCGTTTCCCACGCGCCAGCCGCCAATCCGCTCACAGGCCTTGCACAGGCCTTCGCCGCTAAGTTGCAGGTTTGTAGCAGCCCAGCATCCCTTCCCGGGGGGTTGCTGCAAGTCAGTGGATTGGGGGTGGAGCTGGGAGCTCTAAGGTGCCCTGGCTGGACCAACCTCACAGCCGTACCTAGGGACTTTAGTGAGAGCTGAGCAGAGAGGTACCATTGCTCCTATCGAAAGTACAGTACTTTGCCGGTACAGGGCTGCCAACCTAGTAAGTAGTACAGGCAATCCATCCAACCTTACATTGCAAGCCCCCCCCCCTCGTCGTGCGTCGCTCGTCGTGCGTCGCTCGTCGACGTCTTGCTCCTACTAGTCAGTCAGTCTCCAGTCCCTCCTCTTCCCTCGTTCGCGTCGATTGCCGTGACGGACTCTCCGTCTTCTCTTATTGTCTCCAACTTTCCCTTCCCCAAAACCCTATCATCTCCAGCTCGTTCCTGGTCTTTTATTTCTACGACCCTCACTCGCTTTTCTCACTTGCCGTGACCCTCCACGCGCTACTTCTAAAAGTCGCCCCGCCGACATCGAAAAAGCGACCGTCCACCCACCTCCCGTTCGCAATCCTCACACGTCGCAACTATGACTTCAACCGTCGGGTACGTCGCTTCCCCCTTACCTCTCTGGATGGACCACTCCCTGGCCGTCGCAGTACCCAGCCCAGCTGACTTCTCCCGCAACAGCCAGGTTGTTCCCCTTCTCATCGTCTTCACCATTCTTGCTGTCGGCGGCTGGGTGGGCTACCAGGTCTACCTCGGCGTCGCCAAGATCCAGGAGACGGCCTCCGAGCGAATGGGCAGGAAGAACGTCGTTTTCACCAAGGATGGCATGCGCGTCGGTGTTAAGCAGATGAAGAACGAGAACTACGTCGACGCCACTCAGAGCTGGGTCGTCAAGGCCTGGAATCTCGGTACCACCAGCAACGATGCCCCAGGCCCGAAGGACAGGTTCGCTACCCGCCTTTTTTCTCATTGTTGTAAACCGTGCGAGAATCACCAAGTAACTAACACCTGACTACAGTAAGAAGAAGAAGAAGTGAGTCAATCGACAATATCCGCAACCGCCCGCTCCAACGAAGGCATGATCTGGGAAGAAAAGCAAACACGACGCGATCCTATTATTATATCACGGTTGGCAGATGGATGCACTTGACGGGATGGTTCCCAGAATGGCCTAGGACAAGTCATGTCTTGGAAGGGGAGAATGAGCGATAGTTGGTCGACACCCAAGACCAAGACGCGGACTGGATTCATGGGCATGCGCCGCGGCAACTGATGAATGGCCATATTTTCCTGGGCATGTTGGGCGTTGAGCTTGAGCTGAGCTTCAGTTTCATTTGCCACCTGTGCTGGATGGCCCAGCACCACCAACAACTAGTATTCACGACCTTTTATGACAAACGTGTGATGAAGTAGCGCCAGGTCTCACCTAACCTCGCAACTTCAACCGTGCCCTGCCTACCTAATTCAGATGTCGCAACTGCGGCAATGGTGTGGTTGAAGTCACTTTACCCTAAAAGACGAGTTCTAAACATTCCATACAACTAACTATATGTAATCCTGAGTCTTTTTCTTGCCTAGCCTTGAAATATTCAACGCTGATATCCAGATGTTTGCTGGTTCAGGCCACGACCAATTCCATCAGACTCGCTGCGCCATTCAGTAGCCTATCCATTGGTCCTGTATTCCTCAAAAAAACATTGTGCCACACCTTGGGCGATAGTATAAGTCGAAATATCTTGGCCGAGATTCTGACATTCCAAGCATCAGGTCGAAAATAATACGTTCCCTATAGTAAGGGGGAAAGAAAGATTAATAGTAATCCGTCCAAGACGACATTGTCTCTTCATCCCCTGATCAGTCGGGAAGTCCAACAATGGTGTAACCGGACGGGGTGGGCAATCCCTCAATTGCAACATGTGATCATGCGCCAATACTTCAGGATCCCATCCTTACATTCTGCACTTGCAGCCAGTTGTCCACGGTTTTCTCATCGAGCTGCTTGGAAGTTCCCATGGCTTTGATGAGCAGGTCCGTCTTTTCTTTGTCAAATTGTGCCTTCTGCATCGCCTCTCGTTCTTGGAACGGGTTCATGGTGTATCCTGCGCTTGGTGGCGCGGCTCTTGCCGAGAGCAGCTTCTCGAAGTTGTGGGCCATCGGATACGGGTTCGCCATCAGACCATCTCGTCGGATAAGCATCGAAGGAACGCGTACGTTGAGCTGAACTCTGCATTAGCTTTGAAGTCCAAACACAGAAAAAGAAACGAGGAGCAAGGAAATGAAGGAAAACGGGGACGGAAAGTGAGGATCCAAGGTGGTTCGCGCTTACCTGATGCAACATCCTGGCATACCTAATGCCCAGGTCATTGCCAATGAATAGAAGCCGGCCCTTGGCCCATGCCCTCTGCGCATCGGTGGTGTAGTCTTGCCCCTGGATACATGTGAGAGGCCATGTGAGGAAATATCCGGGCAACCCTTTGAGCGCGTCCTCTTCGCCGCATCCGAAAGCTGAGAGGTTGTGGGTTTCTAGGAGTTCCTTGTGTTTGGAGAACCAGCCCAACTGGTAGGGGACTGAAGCGATGATGTCTGTGATCGTGTCGACGCATATCCGTGCAGACGTTGCATACTCGGGTGTCGTTCGGTAATCGACAGGGGAGCAGACCCAAGCGGCGCAACGTACAATCAACGATGCTAAGATGATGCGCGAGCACCGCATCATGTTGTAAACACTGACAACCCACAGATCCTGGTACACATCGACGCGGCCGGGGAAGACCTCGGCCGCGCCGTAGTCGCCATTGGGAACATTGTCCTCCCAGGCCGCAGCCTTGAAGCGGAAGTATTCGGGAAGCTCTCTCACCCAGTTCACATGTTGCTGATCGACGGTCTGGCAGCGTCGGATCATGTCGAGCAACAACTCAATGTTTTCAGGGCTTCGGGCAAGTGTTAACATCAAGCGATTGACCTCGGATCTGAGCTCTGCAGTGCGAATGTTGATTCTTTGGCACTCGGCACCGTAGTGATTCTTGACAGCATCGCCGAGCCACCACTCAACTCCCATAATGGGGGCCTTGCCAGAAGTCAAGGCGTGGATGATCTATGATTGAAAGTTAAACATGTCTTCTGACTTGAGGGAAGTCAAAGGTATTGGGTGCATACCATCTGAGTCCGAACAGCCACAAACAAAGCCAGCCCCATCTTGGTGCGTGCCTGACTTTTGCCCCTGGCTTTCACCAGCTGGATCGCTCCCTCAACATGAGAACCCCATGCTAGCATCCCCAACTGCTTGGCGCTGATATTCTCGAACAAGCCCAGCATGAGGATAGCGGCCAGGGTGGAATCCGCCGTGATTAGCTCTGGGTCTTTCAAGGCGGTAAAGGTGGACGCGAGTGCCTTGGTGTAATGGCCCAAAGCTTGCTTCTCGAAACTGTTTCCAGTGCCTACCCGGTTTCCAAGAGAAGCGACGGCACAGGCATCAAAGGCGAGCTTGAAGTGAGGCGCAGGTGTTTCGGACTGGAGTAGGGGAACGACAAATTCCAAGTAGCCACGGGTGTTGTCATAGCGAGGTAGCAAGACGAAGTTAGAGATGAAGTGGCAGGTTGCTTGTTGATCAAGCGGGAGATTGAGTGTTGCTAGGATAGATGGGTCGTTAACTTGCTTGGCCGAAGCAGCAGCCTTGGTGACGTCTCGCGCGGCCGTCTTGCTCTGTTTCTGTGCGAGAGCTTTCTTGTTGGCCTTTTGAGCTCGTCTCTCAGTAGCCTGGGTTTCATTGCGGAAGACCAGGTCAAACTCGTCCTTGTAGCCTGGGCACTGTCTACGTGATTTGGCGCACTGGTTGCAGGTGGGCTTGGTCTCGTCGCACTGTGATGGATGAGCATTCGAGTCGAGGTGGCCTCTCCCAGTTCTGATCATGATAGACCGAGGGGCTGAGGGACATGGCAGCTATCCAAGATGCACGTACCTTGATTCTGCGGGCTCTGCACATCTGACAGCCCCGCGAGGGCTTGCCGCAGTAAACCATGATGTGCTGAGAAGGGTCTCGCAAAGTGAAGGAACCAACAGAGGCAGTTTATTCCAGTAGGGGGGAATCGACGGCGGGGGACGAGTGATTGAAGGATGACTGGGTGTTTAACGGTCTCCAGGGAGGACAGCAGGCCAAAAGAGTGGGCGTACGAAGACGCGAGGTTGCATACGGAGGGTAGGATGAAGCCCCACGAAGGAAGACAGCCAAGCGTAGATTGAATCGGAGAGCCTGTTCAACAAGCGTGATGTCGACACTGTGAGAAAACGGAGAATGACTGGTGGGACTCGTAAATGGGATTGCTATTGTTGCCGTCGTAGCCGCAGAAGCAATGCGCAAAGGCGAGGATTAGCTAGAATAAAGGAGGTTGGTGTACGTAGTGGTGGTGGTGATGAAGGGGTCCGGGCTCTTGATAAACTAGGCGTCAAGGGTAATCTACTCGAGAGTCCTGGCCCGCGGCAAGGAGCAGAGATGAACGAACGAACAAGCAAACAGACTTGCGAGCTATTGAGGAGAGAGGGAGACAAATGTTGAGGACGGGGAGAAGGGCGGCGTAGAGTCGCAAGATGAGCGACTATCGATGTTTGCTTCGCTTCGCCTTACACGGACGGGCCAAAACAGGCGACGACGGGTGGCGGTGGAACCCAAGATGGGGGAGGACAAGGAGACAATGGGACAAGGGGGACCTCTGGCGCAGCAGGCGAGCAAAGCAGGGACCCGCGAAAGCGAGAAGAGAAAAGAGGGCTTTTCTCCTGTTCGTAAGGAATTCCGAACCGAGATGTGGGATATCAGAAGTTGCTTTTTACCGCTGTGCTTCCTTTTGATGGGACGCCGTCGGCCGCTGAGGTTTCGGCGTGAATTGCGAGGGGAATTGGAGTCGCAGTGGAAAGAGGGGAAGGGTCCGGGGAGACTTGAAAAGGAGAGGAACTTGGCAATTGAGTTTTTGACAGATTTTCAACTGCGAACTTGTGATGCTGATGCTGCAAGAGGCAAGCCACAGCTGTTGGAGGCGCCTGTGCCAGTTGGAGCTGCCATTCAGACCAGGGGAACTTGGGGGGAGGAGGGGAAGGGGGACGGGGATGGACGTTTTGGGTGGTGGAGGTGGGAGGTTTCGAGACAGTGTTTCAGCCCCGATCTGCACTGTACCTTGGTCTGCCTGAGGAATCCCATGTACTATGTACCTGGACAACCGGGCAGGCAGGGGAAGCAGGCTACTACTATAGTACCTAGGTACCTACCTGGGTACCTAGTAGGTAAGATAGGTACTAGTAGTACTTGGGAGTTGGATCTACGGCGACGGGCACAGTTCCTAAGATTCTAGTACTTTCTGCATTCGATTATACGTCTTGTACCCGCGACCCTCCTCCTCCTCCCAACATACAGCCGCTGGCTATACACTACTCCTTCTATGTATAGCTCCGACTTGATGGCCGTCAACATACTAGCACAATCGCGCACGTACCGGTAGATGTGCAGATCAGTGACGGCACCGGGCGGAACGGGAGTCGTCGTCACATGCAAGGGGAAGGATCCATCAGACTGCCGATGCATCACCGGAGAGATCGAGGGGCCCGGCACTTGGGCTAAAACAACCTGGAGCGGGTCTCGCGGGCGATTGAGATGTCAGGTCGATTCCGAATGGAACGCTGTGACGGGCAGCGGACGGCAAACAGGTAACTTGCGGCAGCACGGATACGGTTAACACCGAGGAAACAAAGGGGCTTTCGGCGCGGAGTTGACCATAAATTCCATCGCCTTGTTTCCTCCCGCTGCCCACATAGTCAAGTGGTAATTAGACCAAGGGCCAGGCCACGCATACCGAACCGGCCATGTACACGGCTGAAGTGGTCGTCCCTACCATGGTTTCCGCAGATGGCGCCGCGCTTAGTTAACCATCTCCTAGTCAGTCGTCCCAGACAGGCGCCGAATCTCGTGACCGTTTGAGAACCGGGAGGTCTTCTCGCCCCGTGCGCACCGCAGTCGACCGAGATGCATGGGCCGAGGCACGGGCTAAGTCGCATCGAGTGGTGCGTTGCGAAAGCAGAAACTCGACCTTGGCGGGCATCGATGAGAGAAGCCTGATACGGGTACAGTGCGAGGCGCTTCCCTCGGCCCAGGATTGTGGCATCGGTATCCTCGACAAGAAGGCAGACCGCATGCCGGAATGCGGCCCCGAGCGACTACAGCGCTCTTTAGCTCCTGTGTACCTATTTCGGTCAGTAGGAAGGTACCTAACTTAACTTAGCCAAGTCAATTATCTAACAAATCTGTGGGTTTATGTCAACTAGCTTTCTCGTAGGGCTAGGCATTATTAAACCGTCGTGACTAGCGGCTGACTCGAAGGCATATTGTAAAGGCGAGATGGGCTAGATGGCGGCCGTAGGCGTTTGTCTCGAACAGCTGACGCCTCTGCACCGTTGGAAGGTTTCAGATGTCTCACTTTTCTGAGGGTCTTTCTACCTGTCTCTCGCCTACCGATAGCGTAGACACGGACCGTGACTCGAGATTCAGATCCCCCCCGACCTATGCAGGCCACCTACCTAGGTACCTAGGTATTTACTGTAAGTAGAGCTAGTTAATTTATGTCACTAGTCACGTGCCGGTATTCTTTAGTATTCGTTTATTACTTGATATGGTTAGTGTCCACTTTCAGTACTTTCGGACGGGTTCAAACTTTTTGCATCCCACTGTAGGTACCTACTACCTAGGTATGTACAGCCTGTACGATGCAATCCATGCAATGCGTGGCCAAGGGCCGCTGCCCAGTTCGCAGTGCAGAGGCTTGGCCACTCTGATACTCGCGCATCCGACTAGTAGCACTCGTTCGCTGCTTCACCAGCGCTTGCCCGGGGCACATTCCAGACGTACATGATGCTACGGAGTAGGTTCGCAACTGCCAAGCACTGCCAAGCCTCTGTTGGGCCTGTTGCGCCCGCGCCGAGACCTACTAGGTGCTACGTCCAGCGGGCCCTCAGCTGGGCGCGTGCACTTGCGGATACGTCCCGGCCCTGGTGTCTCAGCCCAAGACATGCGCTGGATTATTTATCGCCCCCCCCTAGCAGAAGTTGAAGCTAGAAGGTCAACGCAGAAAGGATTCATTTGTCCCGCAGACGTCGAAACTCGTTGTGCCCCGCTAGCACGCTCGTCCTGTCTGGCCGCCGTTCCAGAATGACGAGTGAGCATCGAGCAGCTCAGATGTCTGTGCGAGGGGATGGAGCAACCAAGAGCATCTGTCGTCCTTGATCATCTATCTCTGCCTTGAAGGGCCGTCGGATCCCGGAAGAGTCATCAATGCGCAGTATTGATCACCGATGATCTCCCTTGTTCCCCATGACAGGCAGGTCTCGTTATCGCTACATCATGTGTGTGTATAGGTTATCTGCGTGTAGACCTGGAAAATCTACCTTCCCCCGGCCTAAAACAAAGACACCACGCCGGAGACGTGACTCTGCAGTAACAGGAAGAGCCCACGCATTTGAACAGCAAAATCGACAGCGTCGTCTCTAGCCAATGCCTACATGTCAAGTAAACATACCTATGCTCGCTCTAATCATCCCAAAGATCCATCCCGTTTCCCTGGTTCCCGGTCCTTCGCAGCGCCTTCCCCAAAGCTCCCACCTAGCCCTCTCCCAGGCGAGAGGCTAAAGCGTACTCAATGGCATATACCCTGGTGTATTGCATGCCTCGTCCCAAGACTAGAGCATATCTCACCCCTGGCCATAGACAGTGATTGCTTGTCAACGTCGGCTCACCGTTGACCATTACTGCAATGGTGACTATTGGCCCCCCCCCCCCCCCCCCCCTCAACCCTCGAACAGATTGGACACTCCTTCTAAGCCGTCAGGCGTCGCCCTCCTGACCCCAGCCATGCCGCCCGCCCTGGTTTCCCCAGGTTTGGACTCCGGCTCGTTCATGAACCCCTGCGCCATCTTGCTGCGGTTGCTCCTCTTGGATCGACCCGAGCTGCCGAACCCGCTACTCTTGGGCAATTTCCCCATCTCTGACACGCTGACGCCCTTCAGGTCCTTGAGCAGGTCCAAAACCAGTGCCCGCTGCTGTCGCGTGTGCGATCCCGGCTTGCTCATATAGGCCGTGAGCCGGTCCAGGTCCGCCAGGTCCACATTTGGAAGCGACAGGAGCACGTCTCTGGGCGTCGTTGTGATCGGGCTGTAGTAGACGATGATGGCCGCGATCAGGGCCGCAAGCTCCTTTTGCAGATCCACAAAATAGGGCTCGTGAAACGACGTGATGCAGGCCTTGAGCACATCAAGCGAGATGTACTCTCGGATGGCAGAGGAAATCGCCGACGGAACAGGGAAGTCATCGGCTGGCGCAGTCCGCTCCTGTCCATCATTGGGATTCTGTGACATGGGTTTTGGCACCTGGCCGTCCACGAGGTGGAATTCAGGGACGAGCGAGATGAAGAGTCGCAGGATCATGCTGCAGCATCGCGTATCTCGCATGCGGATTCCGTGCGTGCAAAAGACGAGCAGGGGTTCCACAACTTCCTGGTGAATCAAGCAGAACCGTCGCAGCGTCGGATACCTCTCGGTGGGCGCATCCTCCGGGGCACCCTGGAATGCTCGTGCCTTGAGTGTTGGCGGATCTGCATCTCCGTTAGTCTCGGCTCTCATCGACATGTGAATTGCGACTCACTGGGCTTGGTTGGATCCAGGAAATCCGCCACCATCAGAACTGCCGTGTACGTCACTTGACGCAGGATGCTCTCTGCTTTCATCTCCTCCTTGAGTCCTGCCTCGCCGTCCGCCGCGATCGTCTGTTGCTGCTCCATCTTGGCCCACTCGCCATTCACCTTGGCATCCATCTGTTGGAAGCACGATGACAGCAGCTGCGGGAGGAAGTGTTCCCGGTGGTCCACAGGGCAGTCGTCGACAAGATATCTAACCAAATTTAGGAGATTGCTCTGTTGGTGGGTCGATAGCCAAATTGAGTCGGCGAACAGTGCCTTGGACAGGGGCGCAGAGAGGCCCTCGAACCCATAGAACTGCATGTCCAGTCTGCTCATGCAGTATATTATGGCGTAGGCGGTCTCGCGCACAAATCGGACAGACCCACGAATAGTCGAGGCAAGACCCTCGATGGTGTTCTTCTTGTCCATGACACGAGCGTAGAAGTCGTCCTTGCTCCCTTCGGAGATCCCTGCCTGCCAGAAGCGGTCGCTCAGAACACGGTTGACCACTGGTTGCATTTCGTTGGGTAGACCAACCCAGTTATCTGGGTTGTGTGACGCATGTGCGAAACTGGAAGAGAAGCATTAGCATCATTCAACGATGGTGAGCGGCACGCAGTGGCATACCTGAGGAACTCCAGCAGGTCTGCAAGGATATTCGAGAACCCATCTTGCCAGAGGGCGTACGAGGCCTTGAACGCATCCGACGACTTGTCCAATCTCTCGACAGAGAATGCGAGGAAGGACTTTGTGGAGCGCAGAGGCAGAAGCTATGTCAAGTTAGTGAAACCCTATACGCAGTTACAGACACCCTTCAGGTATACCTTCAATCGCTCCTCGAGCTCAGCCTGAAGGGCGAGACCATCGGCGTCAAGTTCGTGTGAGCCCCAATCCTGAATCTCGTGCGTCCGCCGATTTGAGAGATAGGCCTGCGCCTTGTCCAGCCCAAGCATTTCGCAGAAGTTTGAGTATGACTTAAGAGCAGTGCGGACATTGTCGGTTTGCCATTGAGCCTTCACAGGGTCAATAAACTCGCGCAGTTTCTGGATCTTCGCCTGAGCATCAATACTGGTTGCTCGATGACTAGGACTAGTTAGCAGCTTGTTCCGTTGGTACCAGAAGTCTTGAAAACCCACATGATAATGAAAAGAAAGCTCTTGTATGCGATAGATCGCTTCTCGTCTAGTGTTCCTGAAGACATCATCTCATTCACTCTATTTTCAATTTGTTCGTATACACCCTAGGCAAGCAAGGTTAGAGACGGGGGACAAAATCGGTAGGGGGTCAGTCTTACCAAGAGATGATCCGGCATTTCCGATGCAAGCCGTTGTAATTCAACCATGCTCTCTCCCTGCAAGTCCTTGATGGCATCGTTGAAGGCACGGTAGTCTGGCTGGAGAGCAGGCCATGTCAGGAGAATGTGTTCTAGGACCTTTAGCATGAAGGGTGCATTCTTGTTGAGGGCTGTCGTCGAGAAGTAGACTAGTAGCTGTAAGGTCCGTTTCCTTATCATGGGATCCTGCGAACATCGCGATTAGAATTTTATCAGTCCTGCCAGAAACGTGTCCTCGACCAACCTCAAAGCTCATCTCCAGCAGCTTGTTGCACCAAGACTCTAGGTTTGCCTCCAAGTCTGCCTTTTGCTGCTCCTGTGGGAAGTTAGCTTGATCCGATCGCACATTTACAGTCCTGCGTACGTATTCTGTAGCGCGATTTCTTCTCCACTTCATGTAGCCTTTGAGGGTGGCCTCGATGACAGTAAATTGAGAGTCGACTCGCAACACTGGCATGGAGTGTTTGGAGTAGTTTCGTTCTGTTTATGCGGGTTAGTTCATGTCTTATCATATGGAAAACGATGTTCCGTACTGTCCAGCGGCAGCTGTCCATCATAGAGATGTTGCAGAATGTCTTCTGTTCGACCGAGAATGTGTGATACTGCGTCAACAAGCCTCAGTTGCACAATGGCCTCGATGACTTGAGAGCTGTAGCGCCGGTAGTTTCCTAAGAACGCATGTCTCTCTGGTATCGTATCTGTATCCTCCAGAAGGTATAGGAACGTGGGCTCCTGGGTGTCTTCAGGTAAGTTCTCATATCGCACTAGTCGGGAACTGCAGATCTCCAGCAGGGGTCCGATCATGGGTGAGACAAGCTCGCTAGGGCCGATCGTCCTATTGCTAAGGAGTCGCGTCCAGGTGACGAGGACGGGTATGGAAATCATCAAGCTCTGGTTCTGTACAACCTGGACCAGAAGCTCGAGAAAGTCCTCCCGTGCCGCATCCTGGGGGAGCTTGGCGAACTTCCGATCGAAGTAGTCTCCTAGGCAGGACAACATCTACGATATCCATTAGTGCTAGGTTGAAAGTCGAACTTCATCTAGACATACCTCCGATAGCTTCTTCAAGGTCTGGTACTTGTCCTCGTCAATGTCTTCGGGATCCACTGCGGACCGCTGAAGAAGATTCTTGCAAAGCCCGATGGAGGTGCGCGTGTACATGGGGGCGACCAAGTCTCGGAAATCATCGTCTGTGAAGTTGGTTCGGCAGTAGAGAGCATGTAGTGATTCTAGAGAGGCCTAATGAGATCAATTAGTTTCCTTTTTTCGCTCATTTTCTGAATTGATAGACAATGCAATACCTTTTGAATCGCAATGTGGGGAGATGCTAGACCAGCACACATGATGTCGACGCAGTGAGCTGCCGATACTGCCTTGGGGATGGCCCATGGCATCAGGGAGAGGAAAACAGACAAGCCCTTAAGGGCACACGACTTCACCTCGTCGTTGTCCTTCAGGGCCGAGTTGAGGCAGTAGTCTAGGAACGCGGACAACCGACTAAGCCATCCCGCGTCGCCGTGGCGCACATCTGGGCCTGAGCGCCGGTTAGGAAAGGCCTCGATGAGCACCGAGGTGGGCGTGAAGATCTCGACACAGGCCTTGCTAAGCACTCCTTCCCGCATGGCAACGACGGAGTCATCGCCAGTAAAGACTTCGTCCGACAAGTTCTCTAGCACAAACATAACGAGCTCCTTGTGGACGGCCGAGTCGGGAATCTGCCACAATTGATATAGCATGGAGTCCATATCCATCCATTCGGCGCCCCAACTTCGCTTGGCGACCTCAACCCAGAGCTGGGCCGTCTTGTTCCTGAGATACGACGGGTCATCTCTGGAGACGGTTTGGCCGAGCTCCAGAACCCAGCCGCGCACAGCATCAGCCTGCTCTTGGCTGTAGGTGGTCCACCGGTATCTGATTGCATGCTCGAGGAGGGAGAGAGCGTAGTGGCGGACGACGGGAGACTGGGCCTTGTCAGAGGCGAGGTTGTAGCCTTGCATCGGGGCTTCGGTGATATCTTTGACCTCCTCGAGAAAAGACTGAGCTTGGCGTCGGGCATCGTTGGCCGAGAAGGGGCTGTGGACGACCTCGAGCGCCTGGTGTATCTTGGCCAGGACTTCAGAGTCCCCGCCGTTTCCTACGGTGGTCGATGGCACCGAGCTGCCGTTCGCGGCCATGATTAACGTCGTGCTGAGGTTGGAAAGCGCTTTGTGAGTTGACAGAGGCGGAGGGCGGCAGCGAAGCGCAAATCGAGGGGGCTCTCGTTCCGCGCGAGCCCTCGGGGTGGTTTCACGTGGCAGCAAGGGACACCAGAACCATGGAGGGGGAGGTTGACGGGGTAGTTTGCTCGGTGGAGGAAAACGAAGGCTTGCGACGGCGGTCCAGCAGGTGGAGATTGAACCTAGGATGGAGGAGATGCAGCAGAGATTAAGCACAGGCAGCAGGGAGAAAAAGGACGAAAGCTGCAGGGACGGGGCCAGAAGCAGTGGAAGGAAGCAGTGACGGCGAGCAAGCCCTATGTAGTGCGTGCAGTGAATGCAGCAGAAGAATTGGAGTAGAGAAGCTGACGAGATGCGTGCAGAGAAGGTGTTTTGGGCTGCGGCTGGCGGTGCTGGGCAAAACTGAAAGAATGGTTCAGGTCGCTTTGTCGCGGGCGGCCCTGGCGCCCTGTGGCACTGGGCTTGTGGCACAGTGGCGGGGGGGGGCGGCTGCGAGGGAGATTTAGGGGATTTGGGGCGTGTGTTTCGGGGGATGAAGTGGAGCGCTTCAGTGGATGGGGGCTCTGCAAGGCTGAGGTTGGGGGAGCTGCGTCACCAATGGCACTAAAGCCCGGGCACTCGACGGCGCGCAGCTCGGGCGCTGATCGGGGGCTTCAGTGGACTTCAGTGGACTTCAGTGGACGCCCAACCCCGCGCCTTGGATGGGTTGGACCCGGCGGACTGAGGATGAGGAGGGGTCTGGAACTGGCCACTCAAGCTGGGTTGGGAGGCTCCGATCCATTGGATTGGTTCTAGAGTTCCCGGAGGCAATCACGGATCGTCGAGATAGCTGCCCGGATGAGTCAAACCCACAGACGACAAACGGCCTCAACGTGGCACCCATGAGCAGGGTGAGCAATCGAGCCAAGTTTGCTAAGGTATCAAGGCAAACTACTCGTAAAGATGAGAGCAATCGGCTCGCACAGGTCACTTAGGGACTCCATCCTGTTGTGTCTCTTTCAGACCCTGCCCTTTCTATTAGCCCAAATAAAGAGTGAGCCCTTCATTGGCCCAAGAGTCCCGTCAGCCACCAGAGATAACAGCAAAACAAACAAAGGCCCGGGTATCAACCCTCTTTGTGAACGATGCCTGTTAGTTTACCCCCTCCCCCCTTGTGCTCTCATGCCGATGGCTCATAATCCCATACGCACAGCAGCTGGTCGTAAAAGCTGGTCGACACACACCGCAAGCCATCGCCCTCTCCTCCCCGTACGTAGTCACTCCCATAATTCATACTCTTATGTTCCTCGAATTGCGCCAAGACATTACACGTCCAGCTTTGCTCGTTCTGAGCTGCCACTTCAATCAGCCGGGCTCCGGCATGCATGCAAGACGCCAGTATCCGTATCCTAAGACTCCCGTCCCGCTGGTGGGTATCAACCAGATCCAACCGCCAAACGCCGCCGCCGAGGTTTTCCTCCAACACGAGCTCGACTCGCTTGAGCCCGCAGGTTTCGTGCAGATCGTAGATAATGAAGACGCGCAGGTAGTCGTCGTAGCTTCCCGTGACAACTATCCGTCCCTTGTCTGCGACAAATAGCGGAAGTGGCAATATCGCCGTGACGCCGGCAGTGTGCGTGCCCTTGATCATAATGGGCGGGTAGGGGCTCTCACAGTGTGACTCCTCATCGGCGCTGCCTGAGATCAATGACATGTATCGAAGCATCGAATCATCTCCACCACAGTAGGCAGTTACCTGGGCGTCGACCGCGCCAGCATTAAAGGAAGCGGGAGAGAAGTTGATGCTCCAAGCTTCGAGCGAGTTCGCAATGGCCAAATCGATCGACGAGTCTGTGATACGATACTCATCGTTCAAGCGCAGCAACCTCGCGGCCCCCGTCGAGGTTGTGACTCCAAGCAGACTTGCGTCTAGAGGATGCCAGTTGCATTGCAGAAACAGGACATCGTCCGGGATGTCATCGCATCTACTAGTCGCCACGTGCTTTAGGGGAGATGCGACATCCTCCTCTGGGTCCAGCTTGAATACGGCAAGTGTCCCGGTACTTGATACCACGGCAAGGATATCCTGTCTGCCTGGGGTGGGATGAAAACGGAGGTCCAAGATGGCTGATGGTTGTGTGATTGTTTGGACCAGGGTTCTATAAGGGAAGAACGGCCACTCGTGAGCAAGCGGCGGCGAGGCTGGAGCTGGACAGCCTGAACGAAGAAAACTCACAATTCGGTTCCTTGGATCCCGAAGACCATCAGACTTCCATTGCGGTTCTGGGGTGTCTTTGCAGCTGAGGCATCTTCGTCGTTCCCTTCATCTATCTGCCCCGCACTCTCGTCTCGCTGGAGATTGTACGTTCCAACGACAAACAGCTCCGGATGCGCTGGGCAGAACTGGATGCAGCTAGGAGGGAGGTCCAGGGTCAGCGAGGCCTTGGACGATACAGCATTCGGTGAGCCCATGTTTCTCTCTGGTGTCTTCTCCAACCCAGTGATGGGTCAACTCCCAGGATGTTTTTTTTTGGGAGGGGGAGGGATTGGATCCCAGCAGCGGCACTTGACACGGTGCAGGCGGGGCAAACGGGTGGCTTGCCGTCTGCCGGGGGCTCGGGCCAGAGCTAAACAAACCCGGATCGCGTCCGGGAAATGCGCCCCAGGAGCCTTGCAAAGGCAGCGGGAATCTGTACTCCTATGTCATATGTCCAAGCAGGCTGCCGTGTGGTTGCTCAGTTTCGTCCTCTGTTGACGATTGCCCCCTCACAGTTCCCAGAAGCCGCTGCTGCGCGAGTCGTCGGGCTGGCAACGCAGAGTGCGTCACTAGCATCAGGAGGCGCTGAACTTGCTTCTGTCACTTCTAGTCTCTCTCTCCTTTGCGTCTTTGTCAGAACCTCTAGGACTTTGACATTTGTCTGAACACCCTCGAGAAGCCTCGAACTTGGATCTGTCATCTTTGTCGAGTCAATCGCACTCTCCCCCGAACATCCCTGTGGGGCAGCCCAGCACATACAGGCTCTCGGTGAGAACGAGCATCCCTAATCAACACTTGTCTCGGATAGGCGGTCGTATCACACCCCGAGACTACTCAAAACCATCGAAATGGAGCTCTCGGATGACTCGGATTTCTACGGTACCACCTAGCCACCCCAAGAAGAGCAGAGCAACGGTGTCTGACGTTCCAGCAGGCGACGATGAGACGGTTCTCGGACTTCATCGCCGCGTCGATGACTTTGACGCCGAAGACTGGATTCTCCAGCACCAAGAAACCCCGAGTCGGCCGTTGCCTCAGAAAAGCGTCGTTGTCGACATGTCCCATCTACACAATCCCTACGCGGGAGTTCACTACGCCTGGCAGCTGACCGAAACGGTGGATGAATTCCTCATTCGTTTGCCCCCCAAAACAACGGACCAGACCGAAGACACCCCCTGGATTTTTATTTGCAATCCATTCATCCCGCGAGTGGAGAAAGCGCAGGCCGAGAGCCAGTTCAGCAAGGGAAACGAGGACGAGGCGCCGGAAGAATGGGGCAGCAGGACCAAGCTTGTTATCGAGGGTGGAATGGAGCGGCTCTCGCTCGTCACCAGCTTCATCGAGGGCATAAAAAAGGCCCCGAAAGCGGTGTCAATGCAAGAGCGAGAGATCGCCAAGGAGAGAAAAAGGGCCGTCCATGACATATTGGCTCTGGCCCATGGCGGCAAAGTCCGGGCAGGCAAGGTATAGCTCTGCGTTACAAGACATCGACAGTTGACTGATCGAAATAGTGGATGCTGTTTTGTCCTCCCGCTGAGGTTGACGACGTGTGGGAGATTGTGGCCAAGGCCACAGCCAACAATGATCTTGGCATCGCTGCGAAAGTCGCGCCGCGGTCAGTCAACGACGATCCACGAAAGGATCGCATAGTCTGCGTGTATACAAGCGACTTTGGAGATAAAGCTGACGTTGGACGGGTTCTACAAAAGCTTCGAGAGCTCAGGCTGATCGAGGCCCGGGGACGGCCGGTCTATTACAAACCAGGTACGCCGAGCAAAGCCCTGTATTTATTAGACTTGGCTGACAGTCACAGATGCATTCACGTACATGGGGATAGCCTACGGAAATCCTTGGGGTTTGAAGGCGTCCATCTACAGTTCCCATGATATCTTTCAAAGTTAAAGACAAAACGGTGAAACATGGACAATGGTGGCAATTAGTCAACAGGGCGATTACGAGGGCTAGCCGAGATAGCCACGGCACGTTACGATATTGATGACATATCCAAGAGTATCCTACATGTACGAAAAAAAAACTGATATGATTTGCAACACTCCGTCATTATCAGTGGTAAGTAATGACGAAATTAACCTCTCGACGAATGGGCGCTTAGAAAAGCACGGTACCACATGAACTTGAATAGCTTGAAATGGATCATTAGAACTACGCGTACGTGGTTAAAGTTATTTGGCTTCGTCTTAGCTTCAATGCGGTTCTAGATAGTCTACATCATAGGGCGAGCTTCGCTAGCATCGAGGCTAAACTAGATCGTGTCGTGGCCTGGTGTCCCCTTCATCATTTGCTTACTGATAAGAGGTTCGGGGTTTTTGCTACGAGTCGGTTTTCCTGGCATATTTATCAATCAGCTGGGAGAACCAGTGACTGTCCTTGATCTGGATTCTCAATGTTCAGCATATCAACGAGCTTGGCACTAGAGATAAGCTCCCTCTTATACTACTAGCTAGGTAGTTATTTATTCTCACAGCCAAGAGTATGCCTTCAACGCATGGATAAAACACGCTCAGAAAAACTCCTCGATAACGCCTCGTCATTGTTAGTCCAACGCACCACCTTCTGCTTGCTACGGGAAGTCGGAGTTAAACCCGCGAAGAAAGAAAGAAAGAAGAAAAAAAGGAAAGAAGAACAAAGGTATACATAGAAGCAAACGCAAAACATAAAGATAATATACATCCAACAACCGCCCGAGCAATGTCGATGCCCGGTAGTCGACCTTGCGCTCCTAGTCGTCACTCGTAATGCCGCACGCTTAGGATTCGGTAACACCCGCTGTCAAACCTCGTAACCAGATCCGTACCCATAACCATAATTCACCTGCTCCAAGCCTATTTGTGGTGTACAAGAAAACCCCGCAACCGCACCGCAGAATTAGGCCACCTGCCCGTCAAAGGCGTCTGGATCGGCGTCTAGGTCAAGGACCTTGAGAGGCAGGACCAAGCGGTAGGCGCTGTTTCCGTTGAGGTAGTATCGGTGCAGCTTCTTAGAGCGGAGGAAACCAAGACGCTCGTACAGGCGCATAGCGGGGAGGTTGGTCTCCTCGGTCTCGAGGACAATCTCGTCGGCGTTGCGTTTAGCCATTGCATCGAGAGCCTTCTTGACGAGAGCCGTGGCGATGCCGTGGCCGCGGAAGTCGGAAGCAACGGCCAACATAGCTATGTAGCCCCGACGGGTAGGATTGGAGTGCGACGCATGGACTTCCAGCTTGCAGATGATGACGCCAATGAGGGAAGAGTCTACTGGGTTCAGGGCCTGATGCAGTGTGAGTGAGTGAGAGGAAAGGCGGCAGAAGAGAACGAACCATGAAGCAAAGGTGCGCCCATTGGCACAGAAAGTAGCGATAGACATAGATGCTATACGGCTCGCTCAGGTCCTTGGAGATCAGGGCGCGGATGGCCGGTAAATACTCGGCCTCGAGGGCGTGTTCGTATTGAACGTAGCGCAGGTCGCCGGGCAGGTTGTCGCTTTTGGTAACGTCCATGACAGGTGGGATTCGGCCAGAGCAGGAGGTTGACGGGCTGGACAATGTGGGGGGTTTGTTTTGGTCGGCGTTGCTCTTTTTGAGGTTGGGGACGGCGTGGGGTGGATCTCAGAAGCTCATCAGTTGAGTTGACGCCTGGGGGGGTTCTGGTGAGGGAGAGGAGAGACTCGCGGAGTCGAGCCGGCTGATCTGGATTGAGGCCAAGAGAGGGATATGCCAAGAAATAGGTTGGAGTTGTTATTATTGCGGAGGGCGACGTGTTGGCGTTTGGTAGGCAGCCCGTATGACTGATGGCCGGGGAGGGGCTGCACCGGCACCAAGAGGGCAGGGGCTGGATGGCAGGAGGTGCCTTGAGTTGAGGGCCGGACAGGTTGCCGGAGCCGGATGGATGGTAGGCGGACGAGCCCGCAGCCCAAAGCTGGAGGAGTCGAGACGGCTGCAAGACGGCTGCCGGACGGCGTGGAGGGGGCTGATGCTCTCAGTGGCGGGGTTGCAGGTTGCCTCACCAGCGATTGCGGCGATTGCAGCGGGCGTGTAGGTACGTACTAGTAAGGGTCGCAGCTCTGAGGTGGTGAGCTACCCGACCTGCTGGAGCCAATGGGCGGGTGGGGCGTTTTGGCGGGTGGGCTCGAGGCTTCAGAGTTGCATCCCGCTGTGGGAAACGAAGAGTGGGCTGAAGCTGGACATGTGACTGTCACTGACGATCCAATCCATCCTGACATTCTGACGACAGCCCGACGCCGCATCCACTTCCACACTTCCACACCCACCTAAGCAAGCCAAGCCGCACGAGCCCGCTCTTGACCTTTGACGTCAGGTGCCTGCCTATCATGTACGACTAGCATGTCTCTTGGGCTGAGGCGGAAGGGAAGAAAACGTGCGTGTCGTCGACCTGCACGATTGCTGCGCTGCCCCGTGAACCCTTGTCTTCATGCTGCGCCCACGGCTTGTGAGCTTCGGTTGTTTCGGGACCCTGGAAAGCGCCGACGTCTCAACCGCGCACTGCAAACAAACCACAAGTATCCGCCCCCTCAGTCTTCGGTCTAGCCTCTATGCCTATAACCCGAACCTCCGAGAATCCGTTGCTTCTACCCAAGTCACGTCCAATCTCGGAGGATAAGTTATCTGTCTGCCGGAGATCCCGCCTGGTCGCTCTGCGGGACCCGGTTTTCTATTGCGTTTCGGCGTCATAGGTGGTCCTAGCTGCAGCTCACATCCAGCCTCTAGGGTGTTTCTCCCACCTCGCTGGACACTTTTTCAACATTCCTATCATCATCCTCCACCTCCCATCGCCGTCCCTAAAGGCTTCCAGCGCGCCCCTACGAGGCCCGCTCCCGTAATACGACGCCATGGAAACCACGGCTCGACGCCGCAACGTCCCCAGGACCAAATCCGGGACCAAGACCGAAACCAAGGTCGTCGACTCAGATGAGGTCTCAATTGAAGAAGGCCCCGGTGAAGAGACCGTCACCCACGTTCATGTCGTCGAGCACACGCACAACACCCGGAAACGCCGGATCACCCTGATCTTTCTGCTAGGTATCCTCTTTGGTCTCATCGCTGCCGGCTTCTTCGCCTCGAGCAACGACTTGATCGATCTTCCCGAGTTCTCCGATCTTTCCATGGACAAGGTTCTAGACGCATTGCCCGCCGGTCTAGTCAAGGATATGCGCGATCTGATCCAGGGCGAGCGAGAAGTTTCGGAAGCCTCCGAGTCATTTGCTGTCGGAATCAAAGCTCGCGCCGAGGGCCTCGAGGCTCACCATCCCATGATCATGATCCCCGGCGTCATCTCCACCGGCCTCGAATCTTGGGGAACCGCCAACATCTCCCGAGCGTACTTCAGAAAGAGGCTTTGGGGAAGCTGGACCATGATGAGGGCCTTGGTCCTGGACAAGGAGGTTTGGAAGAAGCACGTCATGCTTGACAAACGGACCGGCCTCGATCCACCCATGCTCAAGCTGAGGGCCGCCCAAGGGTTTGATGCGACCGACTTCTTCGTCACAGGATACTGGATTTGGAACAAAATATTCGAGAACTTGGCATCCATTGGCTACGACCCCACCAACTCGTTCACCGCTGCCTACGACTGGCGACTATCGTACTCAAACCTCGAGGTCAGAGATCAGTATTTTAGCCGACTCAAGTCATACATCGAGACTGGTGTCTTTACTAGTGGCAAGAAAGCAGTTTTAGCATCGCACAGCATGGGTAGCCAGGTTCTTTACTACTTCTTCCAGTGGGTGGAATCTGATCAAGGTGGTCGCGGTGGCTCCGACTGGGTCGAGCGTCATGTCGATTCATGGATCAATATCAGTGGCTGCATGCTCGGCGCGGTCAAGGATCTAACAGCGGTTCTGTCTGGTGAGATGCGTGATACGGCTCAGCTCAACCCCTTTGCCATCTATGGACTCGAGAAATTTCTCGGAAAGGAGGAGAGAACCGAAATTTTTCGCGCTATGCCCGGCCTCTCGTCGATGCTTCCCATCGGAGGCAACGCTGTTTGGGGTGATCTGAAGTCGGCGCCGGATGATCAGCCCGGCCAGAACTTCACCTATGGGTCCCTACTGAACTTTAGGCTTGGCGCAAACTGGACGACCCCGGACCGCAACCTAACCATCGATGGCTCAATGGAGTATCTCTTCAACACCACTGAGGATTGGTACCAAAACATGCTCAGGGGTAGCTACTCCCGCGGCGTCGCGCACACTACGGCCGAGGTCGAAGCCAACAGGAAAGATCCGAGGAAATGGATCAACCCTCTCGAGACCAGACTGCCCCTCGCGCCGAGCTTGAAGATCCTCTGCTTCTATGGAGTTGGAAAGCCGACGGAACGAGCGTACTACTACCGTTCGCCTGACTCGCCAACGGCATCAAACCTCAACATCACCATCGACACAGGCTATGTCGAGGGGGCAGTCGACCATGGCGTCATCCTAGGTGAGGGCGACGGTACCGTGAATCTCATCAGCACGGGCTACATGTGTAATCGCGGTTGGAAAATGAAGCGTTACAATCCGGCCGGCGTCAAAGTGACGGTTGTGGAGATGCCCCACGAACCCGACAGGTTCAACCCTCGAGGAGGGCCACGAACGGCCGATCACGTTGACATCCTAGGGCGTCGCAACCTTAATGAGTTCCTGCTCAGGGTGGCGGCCGGCAAGGGGGATACCATCATGGACTACGTCGTCAGCAACATCAACGAGTACGCGGACAAGGTCAAGATCTACGACGAGGAAGAGGGGGGGTCATAGAGTGAGATCCTTCTCGGGAGCTTGTTCGGATGCATTGGACTGGGCTTATTAGGAAACGTGGTTTGGCGTTTGGGAATGCGCATAAAGAAGCAAGGGCCGGAATTTGTGGTTTGTGGCGCGATACCCTCGTATGCGTTGAATGCAGAGATAGAGTATGAGAGAGTTCTCGAGGACTGAGTTCTAGTTTGTGTGCTTTCCAATATTGCTTGCTTAGCGCAGTTCTCTTTGCTGCGGTTATATAGATGATAAAGAAAGATGGATGACCCGACCTCATGACTTACATGAAGCTCCGCAATCCGGGCATGTGGCAGTGAACGAAGTAGGCCTGTGATTACTTACTGCGCCATGGTGCAGCTGCTGTAACCTGCAATCTCTGGATCTAACACATTGATGTCCCAGTTATTCCTGGCTTCAGCGTGCGTGGTGATTGATGTCGCGTCTGGTCAGCTTGGTGTTGGTGGAATGCCAAGCCCATGTTAAACCGTCCACCAGATGAAGTCACAGCACGCCCACTTACTTTCAACTTCCACCAAGTAACGTACCTACTTAATTAGGTACTATCTACCTGCCAATACGAATACAGGTTGGCCACAATCTCGACCCCGCCAACTCCACACGCTCACTCGCTCACTCCACTAACAACTTGCAACTTGCAACCTTGCAACCTCACCCACGCGTCGACTCCTCCAAACTCTCCATCTCCCACTTCAAGTTGGAGATGACCTCTGCCCCTGCCAACCACTGTCAGCCGGCCCGTCATCTCCTCGATCATCTCTAGAGCATATTTCGTCGAGGCCTACGCACGACCCGATGCCGTCGCGGCCGCGCAGCCACAGAACCGAGCATCATGGCGGATTTCGACGACGACGCTGCCCTCTCCACCGAGGACGAGGAGCGGCTGTGGGCTGGTGGGTTGGCTCGGCGACGTCGCAGTCGCACAACCCTACAAACGTCTGCGAGGACTAACACGACAGGCCGATAGAGCTTGACCGATGCGTCTCGACCCATTGCGACACCCACGAGACCATCGACGATGCCCTCCGCTCCTGGCTCAACCTAGCTACGCAGCTCCGCGATCGCTTACCCGAGGACGAGGACGACATTGCCACCTGTGCCCGCATGCTCCTCGCCAGCGACATCTTCTGCTCCAATAAGGAATATGTCCGCACCCAAATCATATACAGCCTGCTCCAGGAGGACGAGACGGGGCCACTGCACGCCATTACCTGCTTCCTATTGCTCGATGGCTTCCAGGATGAGACCACGTTTCCCCGCATGGTCGGCGAGGCCTGCTTCCCCCGGCTGCTGGAGCTGATCAACGGTCGCCAGCATATTGATCCGCGCCTCCACCGTCACCTGCTGCACCTCATGTACGAGATGTCGCGTATCGAGCGGCTGCGGGTCGAGGACCTGGTGCAGGTCGATGACGGTTTCGTCTATTATTTGTTCTGTCTTATCGAAGAGCTATCTGACGACGTGCATGACCCGTACCATTATCCAACGATTAGGGTCTTGGTGAGAATCTCGTCCCGTATTTGACACATTGTTGATGCTAACGACGGTGACAGCTCGTCCTTAACGAGCAGTACATGCTCGCGTCAACCGACACCGGCCCCAATCCCTCGTCTCCCAACTCGCCCCTGACAAACAGAATTGTCAAGTGCCTCAGTATCCACGGGCCCTCGTTTCGGACGTTTGGGGAGAACATTATCCTGCTGTTGAACCGGGAGACTGAGACGTCTCTCCAGCTGCTTATTCTCAAGCTTCTATATTTACTCTTCACCAACAGAGCGACATACGAATACTTTTACACAAACGATTTGAGGGTGCTTTTGGATGTCATCATCCGCAATCTGATGGACCTCCCCGACGAGAAAATGTCTCTCAGACACACGTACCTACGCGTACTATACCCTCTACTGGCACACACGCAGCTCAGCCAGCCGCCATACTACAAGCAAGACGAGATTTTTCGAGTGCTCAACGTCTACCGAGGCTCTCAGAATGCCCACTTTGCCCCTGCCGACGAGACGACGCTACGTCTAGTTGAGCGGGTGGCCAAGGTGAAGTGGGTGGAGGAGGCAGGCCAGGGCAGCCCCAGCAGCCCCCGGTCGGGCGAGGCCGAGGTGGCGCGCAAAATCCTGGGTATCAGCCTGTCGCACTCCGAGAGCTCGAGTAGTATCAGCGTCGGAGACGTCGCGGCTGTGATGGAGAAGCCCGGAGTGCAGACGCCGAGCCGGGCCGGAGAGGCGGACGGAGACGGGAATGACACCGAAGCCTCGGAGGAGGGCGTGACCATGGCTGTCAGGGCTAAGAAACCTCTACCTGCAGTGCCCAAGCACCGTCATGGGATTCCCTTTGCGCCGGCCGCAAGGCTGCATATCAACGGAGGGGCGAAAAAGACACCTCCCAAAGCACCGCCGCCGAGACGGTTCGGCAGAATGAAGACGGTCGAACACCCTCCAGCGGACCCTATCAGGGATACAGTACCAGAACAGGAAGCTTGAAGGGAAATTTATCGCCATGATTATGATTCTATACCCCAAGACGGAGATGTAGGATGGAAGGGCACTTGGTTATTTTCAGACCGGGCTAACGAACCGACAGAGGTTGGGTTAAGATGACGGACAGGCGAAGGGGTCTAATATTGCCAAGCAGTGTTGTCATCGTTAAAGAGATGTGGTTTCACAGGCGTTGTGGAGCCTCCAGTTGGGCAGAGCATTGGGTAGGCGTTCAAGGTGGTTTAGGAGATTGCAGAGTAACAGGAGGCCTCATCACTGTCGTCAAGTATCACGTACCGGCAGGATAGCCATGTATACATTTTCCGTGTGGAGTAGCTGGGTGGAAAGTGGAAGGGGTACGCATCTGATGTTTAACAGACCGCATGTACAGCATGTAATGATAGCATCACGGCGGGGGGCGCACAGCTGGTTACGTGGTAGCACTTTTTGGCGTGTTCAATGTCTTTGTTTGGGCAGGGCATTTAACAACGGCTCGATGGATCAGATCCAATTGTGTGAATGGGTGAACAAAGAGATGAGGCTTGGGCATGCTTGAACCGAACCAGGTCCATGACGGCCGATTTCCGTCTACTACCTATGTAGTTCAACCTAGACTAACGTTGAGGCGTGAGAGCAAAATGGTGAAGTCACAGATGGACAAATGGATACTCGGCGTCAATGATGGCAGGGCCGGCAGCGATTCGGAGCACGCCCAGCCGGATCCGGCTGGCCCAAGGTTGCGGCTACGTACCAAAAGTGGACACGGAGGGAAGCGAATGACGCTGGGTAATGTAAGTTAAGTACAGAGCGCAGTCAGCTAAAACATGCATCCAAACAAAAGGCCCACTTTCGCAGTGCCGATCTGGGGGAGACGGCGATGCCGAAACCCTGAACGCCTGACAGACCCTTGTGCACATCGTGGCGGAGCAGGCTAAAAGATGTTTCCCGGCGGATGACGATCGTCGGCAGCCAAGGAGATGAAGGCATCGCCAGAGGGGCACGGGAGCGAGATGCGCCGAGGGGGGGGAGGGGGCGTTCAATATCGACGTCATCGGCTGGGATGGAGTACGATGGGACAATACTTAGCTCGGTCGAAGAATCTTAGTGGGCTGAGCTTGGGGGAAAGGTTCGAGGTACAGGTAAGTACCTGCAGGTACTGTGCTGTTTTCTGGATGTGACGACGAGTCCATTTGGTGTAAGCGGGAGCAGGGCCTGGGAACCAACGCTTGGCGGCCATGGCACCAGATTGCCGTAGGACCGGTGATTGACTGGGTGAAGTGAGCTGTGCGATTCTGTTCAGTTCTCCCACCTCATCAACGTCACTGACCCTCAAACAAACGCTAACGCATCCCATCCATCTCGACCCCCGCCGCATCTCCCCTCGAAGCTCGTCCCTCCCGCCGTCGTCCCGTTCATCCTGTGGCGCCGGCGTCATCCCACTCCGTCTCGATCGGCCACACGAGCCCAACCCTAGTTAGCCCGGAGTGAAGCAAGGGACTGTTCGGTGTGTGAGAGAGTAAGCGTAAGCGTAAGAGAGAGAGAGAGAGAGAGAGAGAGAGAGAGAGAGAGAGAGAGAGAGAGAGGGACAGAATGAAGGGGGAGACACTTGCAGCGTAACTCAACGGAGAACAGCGTCTCGGACAGAACCTACTCTAACAAAATCCCCTCCACAAAAAAACAACAAAAAAGCACCTAGACCAGTGGACCACGCACTGGAGCTTCCAGTCTTTCGGAGGGAGGGGGGGCTTTCCCGCTAGCTTGACAGTGGAGCTGGCTCCCTCTTAGCGCTGTTCTTCAGAGAGACCCCCGTGTACCTCCTCCCTGTCCTACGTACCTACGTAGGTACCTTAGGTAGGGGCTAGGGACGTACGTGTGTGCGCCCATTGCGTCAACAGCAAGTTTACCCTCCGACTGATTCTTGGTCGCGCACGTCTGGCTCGCCCAGCAACCACACCAAAGAACACGCGCTTCGTCCCCCCTCCTTCTTCCCACCCATCTCGCTCCAGGCCACTAAGTTACTCCCTTGTAGACATTCCTACATCCATTCAGCGTTCATACTGTACGTCCTCCTTGTCGCCGACTCCGACGGAACCCTCCCTTATAGCCTACTTGCTCGCTAGCTGCCAGCGGGAGGCATATAGCGCCACCTCCGCCATGGATCTGCCTGCATCACAATCACAGTCACAAGCCCTCCCTCATCAATCTCTCCCTCATCACCAGCCCTCGTCCGCTCCTCAAAACCCCTACTATCCCTACTCCTACCCGCCTCACAGCCCTTCGCCTGCCTCGTCCTCCGCCATCGACTACCAGCGCAATACCGCTGCAACTACAGCCGCCAACACGGCCGCCAACACCGTCGCCAACTCCAACTCCAACTCCCGCCCCCGCTACGACGACGATAACAACATCGCCAACAGTTACCACAGCTCCATCGTCGTGCCCCAGCCGCAATACCCCCAGCCCGTCGGTCGCTTCACCGAGGAATGGGGCGCCTCTCAACGCGGCTCCTCCATTGTTGACGGCCACCACAATTCCAGCGCCACCATGCAGCGCTCCGCCTCGGTCCACAGCTTCAGCGCAGGCGACGACTCGCAGCTGCCCGCCCGCAGCAACACCCTCAAGAAGAAGAGCTCTCTGCGCCGCAATGGAAGCCTCAAGCGCAGCAGCAGCCGTCGTAGCATGAGGGCTGGCAGCGTCAAGAGCCTCGCTTTGCAGTCGACTTCCGACCCCGACGAAGAGCACAGTGCTTTTCACTGCCCTGTTCCAACCTCTGGCAATCCGACAGAAGTCCTCACCACCCGCTTCCAGGGTATGCTCTCTCTCCTTCTTCCTTTTTGTAACCCCTCCCTGTCTCCTAATTTGGTTCGCTAACACCCTCGTGTGTAGGTTGGAGAAAGGTCCTCAAGGACCTCATCGCTTACTTCCGGGAGATTCAATCTCACTACGAGCACCGCTCCAAGTCTCTCCTCAAGCTTGCCAACGTCTCCAATAACATATCCGCCCCGCCCGGTTTCCTCGCTACCGCTGGCATCGACGACGCGCTCCAGTTTCTTCGCACCTACAACAAAAATGCGATCCTTGAGGCCAACAAGGCCAAGGAGATTGAGGAGGATGTCATCCTTGCCCTCACTGGTCTAAGGAGTGATTTGCAGCAAAAGATTAAGGAAATCAAGAACTTGTCAGGCGACTTCAAGAACTCGGTCGACAAGGAGATGGAGAACACTCGAAAATTCGTCAAGGCCCTGGGTGACGTTCTGGGCAGGAATGAGCTCGACGAGTCCTCGACCACCGGCAAGCAAGATCCTTACCTCCTTCGATTAGCCGTCGATCGTCAAGTCGAGCGCCAGATAGATGAGGAGAACTATCTCCACCAGGTGCGCCCCTCTGTCCTTCCCAATTCCCTTGAACGCCCACCTCTAACTCAACTCAGGCATACCTCAACCTAGAAAACTCAGGACGAGAGCTGGAATCCATCGTTGTCGGAGAAATCCAGAAGGCCTATAATGCCTACGCCGGGATTCTCAAGCGCGAAGCCGACAATGCTTACAGTGTTATCGGAGACCTCCGAGAGGGGCCGATCTCAATGCCTAAGGACCAAGAATGGATTCATTTTGTGACCCACGACAACCAATTCGTGGACCCTGCCATTCCTCTCAGATCTGCCCATCAGATCCATTACCCCGGCCAGGACCATGAGGCCTCGCAGGAGATTCGTGCAGGGTTACTAGAGCGCAAGAGCAAATACCTCAAGAGCTATACGGCTGGCTGGTAAGTCGTTCCTGGTTCACTGTCACACGTCTTTGCTGATCAATTTTCCCAGGTATGTTCTTTCCGCTACTCACCTCCACGAATTCAAATCGGCGGACAAGGTCCAAGCACCTGTCATGTCGCTGTATCTGCCGGAGCAAAAGTTAGGATCTCACTCAAACGAAGGGGGCTCGTCCAACAAGTTCATTCTCAAGGGCCGACAGACGGGCTCCATGCATCGCGGACACACCTGGGTATTCCGCGCCGAAAGCCACGACACCATGATGGCCTGGTACGAGGATATCAAGGCCCTCACCGAGAAGACCCCCGAGGAGCGCAATCAGTTCGTGCGCAGCCATTCGCGGAGCTTGAGCCGGTCATCGCGACGATCAATTAGCAGCGATGGAGACGGATTACTCGACGACGAGGACGACGAGCCCTTCTCGGCCGATAGCCAGGTCAACGTCAACCCGGGATTTAGGCCGCAGGACACGACACCCCGGCGATCATCCCAAGCAGGTGGGCGGTTTCCATCTGATATCCAAGTCAATGCGCAACGTGGCTTACAGGCCTCTCACTCGCCTTCTAGTGTAAGCTCCGGTTTCCAGGACCATCAGACGGATCCCGCAGCATTGGCTGTCACAGGCACTCTGCCCACATCTCCCACCGGAGGCAACGGACAGGATCAGGACAACCACCTAGGTTACGGGAGTACCGAAAGAACGCCCATGGACGAGGTCCCTTCGCACGCCGCCATTGCCAACCAGAAGGCCCATTACGATGGTGTAAATCCATACACGAGCGAGCCCATTCAGCAGATGGAACCTATTCAATCGCGGGAGCTCATTCAACCGCAGGAATCCTTCCAATCGCGGGAACTTATCCAGCAGCATATACCCGCCCAACAATACCAGAACAACCAGTATTTCGCCCCCATCGTGGCACCACAGCAGAGGCAGGAGCCTGTTGCCGATTTTACCAACCCCCAGGGCCAGCAGGATCTTTCGTACAACACCGCGCAGGACACTCAAACATCTAGTCGCTATGACGATGTAATTGCTGCGGAGCAGTCCAACAACAGACCCTACGAAAACCAGCGTGCCAACGGCGATGCCGGGGGGAAGACTGTAAACGTGTTGGCGGTCAATGGCGAGGGGTTTCCTGACTTGGGTGGCCCCTTTCATCCGGCTGAGACTGTATCAGTGTCTGAGCGCGACTCCCTGATGAACGATACGGAGGAGGAGGACATTGGGCAGGTACGACCTATATCCCAAAACGCCAGAACCGAGAGTGTTCAGACCATCTCAAACCTACACGTTCCCGGCGGGTATCCCAAGGCAACTCCTATCTAGGGTACCTTGGCGGGAGTTGGGTTCTCTTGTGTACACTCAACATGCCCGGTATCCCCTTTTTCTTCTTATTCCCATGTATATACGGTGGAGGAGTAGTGACCCAAAACCAGGCTCAGGACACTGCCAGGAGTTAGCAGGGCGTTTGTTATCAGACAGTGTCTTGTCAAACATCATTCGTTAAGTTTTCATTTGGATACCAATTTCCCTCCAGATTCGTTTGTGCAAATCCGATTCCCATGCATAGCACTCGTGATTTGATACATGTCACAATTACATGATGGTTGATTGTAGCCCACGCGACTCTTTTGGTATTCTTCGTAGTGCGTGAGAGCTGGTTTCACAATATTTACTATAATGTGGACAACCAGACGTTGCTACATTCTAGCTGCCTGTCAATTCGATGCATGAAGCATCTCATGCCTCCCGGTGATGGTTTAAAAGAGTCGAAGTGTGACTACCTAACTAGTGGGGGTCCTAGGTTACAACGTAAGCAGGCACGTACCTGCGCACCCCACTGAAAAGTGCCTACTAGGTACAGACTGCATGGGGATGGAGCAGACCAGCCTCCCCGTCACCTACCTTCCCACACCGCTAAATAGTTCTTCCGCCCCCAAGCTCAGCCGGCCAATCGGAGTCCACAGAAGCTCACCCAGACCCAGCACCTTGCGCTTTGGGTCGAGCAGCCTCCGAAAATTTCACACAAAAAAAGTTCGACCGGAACGAACGAACGAACGAACGAACGGCCTTAACCAGATAATTTGCGAGCGACAAGGACAACAGCAATTGGCCAAGGAAATCGCATTCGCAAGTCCAAGAACCCTTCGGACTCGAGAAACGCGCCCTCTCCCCTTCCTCCCCCGCCCCCCCTTCTACAACGATGTCTTTCCGAGGCGCTCCCCGTGGCCGTGGCGGCTTTGGCGGTCGAGGCGGTGGTAGGTTTCTTCTTCTTCTCTCTCTATCTTTGTCCTCCTACCTCGCGATGACGTGGATGAAGGCCAATTGGCTAGAGTGCAGTGCTTGCGAGAGGTGTATTGCGAAAATGGTTTTGCTGACTCGATACGTGTTCCAGGTCGTGGAGGAGGTTTCCAGCAGCGAGACTTGGGCCCGCCTGCTCAGATTCTTGGTATGTCTCCCTTTCCTACCTCGTTGCCCCCTCCCCCACTCTCTACCTATTTCTCCGAGAGAATAGACAACTCTTTCTCCGTCTCAAGACAAGCCTCCTAACCGCCGACTCCACAGAGCTGGGCAAGTTCATGCACGCGTGCGAGGGCGAGATGGTCTGCGAGTCCATCAACCCCAAGATCCCCCACTTCAACGCCCAGATCTTCCTTGAGAACAAGACGGCCGTCGGCAAGGTCGACGAGGTCCTCGGCCCCATCAACCAGGTCTTCTTTACCATCAAGCCCACCGAGGGCATCCAGGCTACCTCCTTCAAGGAGGGCGACAAGTTCTTCATCGGCTCCGAGAAGCTCCTGCCCCTCGACAAGTTCCTCCCCAAGCCTAAGCCCCCGCCCGGTGCTCCCAAGCTTAAGCGCGCCGGTGGCGGCCGTGGTGGTCCCCGTGGTGGTGCCCGAGGTGGCTTCGGCGCCCGCGGTGGTGGTCGCGGCGGTCCCCGTGGCGGCGGCGGTTTCTCCCGTGGTGGCAGTGGGTTCGGAGCCCGCGGCGGTGGTGGCCGTGGCGGTGGTGGTTTCTCTCGTGGCGGCGGCGGTGGTGGTTTCTCGCGAGGTGGTAGCGGCGGCGGCTTTGGTGGCGGCGGTGGTGGCCGGGGACGAGGCGGCTTCAGCAGAGGCGGCCGGTTTTAAACCGAGACAACGATGGACGAGAAAAGACGGGGGGTACGACTACGCTTGTTCAAAGAGAAATCTGGGGTCTTCTGGCGTTTAACGGTGGTTTGTGCTTTGGTTGTTCTTTTTCGTCCCCTCACCTTGGGCCTGATATCCAATCCTGCGCTATGGTACGGCATTGGAGTTTGTACAGACACAATGGATACGTGCATCGAGGAGAAAGAAATACGAAAGAAAGAAAAAAAGAGTGCCCTTTCCTACGCTCTCTGCTTCATTGGGAGGTCAGTTTCATTTCGAACGATGATGTATTATGTATGCATGCTGTCAAATGTCACTCATGACATGTTGACCAACGTCCTCCGGGGTATATAGCCAAACAAACAAGCAACCAGCCGCCTCTACAGATATATGTACACCGGTTTGCGCCCATCTCAGCGCCGAACACAAGCAACACGAAGGAGACCCAGAGCCAAGATAACACTCAACCCACTCAGACCCAACCCTAGATACTGGGCTGCACGGTAGCCCTCAAGAATAGTCGCCCCCTTGTTCAAAATTCCTCTCTCCACAACGCCTGCCAACCCCAGGCTGATCGAGAGGCTATACGCTGTGGTAGACCCGGTGAGGCCGCCTGCTAGGCCTTGATATCCTTGGGGTAGGCTTCGGCTAAGGACGGCAACGGTAGCGGGGATGGAGATAACGATTCCAGCCGACATAACAAGAATACTGATGAACGTGTTGAGCCAGTACGACTGTTTCTCTGGTGCCGTGGCCATAAGAATGGAGCTGACGAGGACGGCAGTGGATGAAACGACCAGGGCTGCCTGCGGCGCCAGCGTCTTATTCATAAAATAACTGCCCACAATGGCCGTTATTATACCCATCATAAGCAGTGGAACAAAACCAGCGCTTAGGCAGAGGGCATTCCAATCTCGTAGAACCTCAATGAATTGGACGAGATACCAGACCCATACACCAAAACCAGCCCAGCTGGACGCCAAACAGCCGAGGGCGATTGCTGCCGATGCTTGCATTTGCTTGAACGGCACGAGAGGATGACGGGCTCTTGATTCGAAGTACACAAACAGCATGATCAGCAGCGCGCCGACGACGATGAGAACATAGGCTTGGGCGTTTTTGAATGAGACCGTGGGAGCCTGGTTCCAGCCTGCGCAGAAGAAGACCAGCCCGGCGACGGCGCAAAGAGTACCTGAGACATCGAGGCGACCCCAAAGACTTCCGTCTATACCATGCATCAAAACGTTCCTTGAAGGAAGGATGAGCATGCCTAGCGCTGCTAAGGCTAGGCACACAGTGGCGAGGGAGTAGAAAGCCCATGGCCAGCATGCGAAGTGGGCAAAGAGACTTGTCATGACTGAGCCGAGGATGAACCCCAAGGGAGTCGCGGCGTCAAACAAGCCCATAGCAACGGTCTTGCGTGAACTTGGGGGGTACGCGCTCTGAAGCAGGGCTTGTCCATTGGGTATGAGAAGTGCAGGACCAATTCCTTGCATCCCACGACAGAAGCAGAAGTATGCGGTACACACTCCTCCGTCAACCTTGACGTAGACGGCGAGTCCAGTAAGGAAGCTCCAAATTGCGAACCAGAAATATCCCAGAACGAAGACAAACTTATGGCCAAAGACACGACCGAGTCGATGACCGGGAAGAACAAACGCTCCTGTCCCCAAAGCGTATGCCGCGGTGTACCAAGCGAGATGTCCTTGCGTCCTCTCTTGATCCGGGAAGGAATCTCCCACCTCCCGCGCAGGAACCAAAGTCTGAGCCAAACCGGCCAGCGCTAGAACTTGGGCCATGCAGATGACAAAGACGAAGAGAATTTCGTTGGTGAATGAGTGGTTGAATTCGAGTGTTTTAGCGCCCGGGGCCAATGGCTTCCGTCGGACCCTAGGAGTCACAAAAGATTCTTGTTCGGAGCCGGCACGGATATGGGTGACAGTACCGAATGGTCGAGTTTCGGTGCCGTAGTCAGGTCTCAAACTCATGTATTCATGAGTACTGGCTCTAAACGCATCGAGGCGCCTAGCAGCTTGGACGAGACCGCCATCACTGAGAGCAACTTCCGATGGGTGCGACAAGTGAACCAGGTTTGGGTCTGAGACAGAATACAGTTCTGCGACCGGGTAAGGGTCTGATACTGGACTTGTATGTTGAATCGGTTCTGGTTGTGTAATGTCGGGCTGTATAAACCCCATGTGTGATTGCTCGTTGGTGGCGAAAGTTGGGGCATGGTAAGCGGATATCGGCGTGTGCGGCGTGTCTAACGGCTCGGGGAGATTTGGAGTAGAGAGGCGGATTAGATCATCGAGAAGGTTGACAGTGGTTTGGACCATCTCGGGCTCGGGTTTCGGTTGTATTAGAGTATATGCATCTGATTCGAACGTGTGGTTGGAGAATTGATCAACTTGCACAGAGCCAGTTCGATAGTGTGGAGTTGACGACCAAGAAAAGTTGGAGAAGCTCGGCTGTCTCACGGGGCCGTGGTCTAGCAAGCGCTGTGAAGATGTGCTGCTGCCGGAAGACCTGCGTGAGTGCATGTAAGAGCGGGTAGGGACTTCCGGTAGAGCAGTATGTTGCGGGTGAAAGTGGTGTCGGAAGGACTCTGTAACGGCAATCATGGTATCGGCGGCATTCTGCGAGGCAATATCGACGTGGGAGTGCTCCCGGTGCGTCTCCGACTTCTGGGAGCCATGCCGCGAGGACCGAAGGGGCTCCATCGCTATCGCGACAACGAACTAGGAGTGGCGAAGAGAAGTAAGTTATGTGGCATTAGCACGAAGGGGTGTTTATGAACTAGGCAAGCCGGTTCATAACGAGGGAGAGTATTAAGCAACGAGCGAGAAAGGGAAAGAATGGTCACGAGCATCGACTGGAGAAGCGAAAGGGTGCGAGATGCATCGTGAGTAAGTGAATCAGTCAAAGGTTGAAAAAGCTCGTCAGACCCGACCGCGTTCAAGAGTGTGCGAAACTTCATAGCCAAGCTGGGGGGCAGAGGAACAATATCACAATATCACAGCAAAAGAGCACCATGGTGAGTGGGACGGAGAGTTCCCAAGCCTGAGCCGCCAGGGCTGACAGGCTTGGCCCGAGGATGTGGTACAACTCATGATAAGTCGAGTGCGGGAAATGGCTGGGTCTTGGGCTAAGAATAGACCAGACCAGGCTGAGTGCGTCCATCATCCATCATCCACGCATGCAAGGCACTGGCCCTAGCTTCCGTGCTCTGGGGCCGCAGGAAGAGATGTGGGAGGTTCAGCTCCGGGGGGTGACCATGCCCGACTTATCTCAGGAAAGAGAGAGAGCCGGCAAGCGACGGAGGCGGGATTAAGGGACAAGGTCGAAGAGCAAGGGTGTTGGAGAGGCGAGGTACTGTATTCGTAGACCCGACGAGAGACGAGAAGCAAGAGACGAGATGACAGAGTTGGTGTGAGACAGCTGACGGGAGACGGCACACTGCGGCGCTGATCGATGGGATGTGGTAGGCACGCTGTGATTGTGTTAGTGGGAAAGTCACGAAGAGGAGTGGGTGGCCCCGCGGCCATCTGAGAACGTGTGGTTGGCTCGTTGGTTGGGCTTGTTGGTTGGTGGCACACTGGTGATGGCACATTGAGGCGTTGGCTGGATGGATGTTAGAGTCCCAGCTTGTCAGAATGTCAATCAGTTCAGGCATGAGGGGAGGAAATCTGCAGCCTAAGGCAGCAAACACGAAAATGACGACTTGAAGTCGACGAAGCCCGCAGGACGGGAGGAAGGAGGAAGGCATGCAGGCAGGCAGGCAGGCAGGCCACTTCCATACATTCCTTCCTATAGAGTGCGTGCACGAAAAGAAAACTCCAGTGAAGCTTCGCTTTACCACAGCTCTAGTCCATCCCCAACCCTCACTTTGCAACCAATCACCCCTACAGCCAGCCAACTGCGATCCCCGCTCAATCCTTCCACAGCCACTCTCGCCACAGGGAGGGGGCCGAGATGGCCTCAGCACCGCCCACTTGCACCACCAACCCACCAACCCTCCAACATCGGCACAGCCTGGCTCGCTACCTTACCCTTCCCGTTCCCTCAGGCGCTACCACCCAACGACGGCTCCTAGAAGTTGCACTAATTGCATGCTCCGGAACGCCTGGCCAGTGCATTCGTCCCCCTTGTGAGCGTCCTGAAATTCCGTCTGTAGCGTGTTTCGCTGCGACTCCGACTGCTATTGCACCTGACAGACAATTTCGCTTTGGGGTTCTAAAGTCGTAGCAAGCAATGAGGTTCTGTATGACACCTTTCGTCGCTTCGGATTGGTTACATGGACCTTGGGGCTGGCGATGTGCTCTGCATTGGTGCACATGCAGACGGAACCTAAGCCTCATGCAGCCAAGCACTACTATCCAAGCAAGTTTTATCACTCCGCCACAGGAATCCAAGCCGTCTGCTTCATATTCCAGTTCTTGAGCTACATAGTAGCCCCTTGCCCATCTTTGTCCATGCTCGCATGATTAGACAGTAGGAACGATGTCGTTTCTAGATCGACCATCGACGAGAAAACATAGTAAAATACATGTAGATGGGTACGAATACTACGAGTATGTAAGAGGCTCTCCCGCGTGACACAACGCCAAACTCGATGCGTCCTGCTTCAAGCCCTACTCTGCCACAAAGGATAACAACCTAGACGCATGGACGGTTCATAATTCATTCATCTCCAACAGCAATGCGAATACTTCTTTTCCATAATGAGTCAAGTTTAAACCGATGCCTAATACACCAGTAGCATCATCGCCGACCTCACGAGGCAGGCGGGATCTCCTAAGACAGAACTGGGTTCCACCAAAGTTACCATAGGCAAGATACGGATATTGACATGATATGAGTACACACGCGAGAGCTGCGAACATGTCTTAGATACCTAGTCAATTAACGAGTATTCATGGGACCGCCCTATCTACCGCCCAACCAGTGTACGTACAGTACGAATACTACAACCTGCATTCCAAACACGATCAGCTCTACGGAGTAGGGACCTTGCCAACCACATTGACCCCGGTACCAATACCTTGTCCCTGCTCCCAACCATAGACGCAGCCGTCCACTACTACGTAGTAAGTTCTCGGGTAGATTCGTCCTGAACCCTAATTAAGACGGAAGAGACATCTACTATTTATACTGCATGATAGACATCATGAGTTTTTCTTCAACCGCCACGAGACTCAGACACCGTGTAAGACTGGGCTTTTGCGATAATGCGTTCACATGTCGAGGCAGCAGATTGATAGTGAATGAATGGGGTATCATGAACTACCTTTTGTTAAGATGAGCTGCGTGAATCATGACCTGTCCAACTGTATCGCCCAACCTCGTAAGGAATCAAGTCTCCGTCCCGTGTGCTTCCTTTTTAACATTTGCCTTTCGCCCCAACGCGTTTCCCGCCACCTTCAAGTCGTTCACCAGTCCTGCCGCAAAGCCTGGAGCACAAGGGTGCCCTTCCCATTTCTCTCCTAGTGTATAGTCTCAAACTCCCACTTTCGTGTTCTGTTCCCTCCCGTGTTGAACGGTCGCTTCGGACCTGATTTCTTAAGGCTTCGGAATGTGGATGGTCTTGCTGGTCATGAGGCATCCGTGAATGACAAAGAGGACCACGACGGGGTGGAACTCGAAGGCAGTTCCCTGGAGCCACACGCCCAAAGGGAGGTCTTCGAGGATCCAGCGCTGGGAGACCCAGTAGGCCATGATGGCATCCATGCCTAGCGAGGTGGGGATAGGCGTACCCTCAAAGTATTGGCTCTTGCCCGTGGCATCCTTAGGTAGAAGCGCAACAGTGACATTGAAGCGGGCAAGGCGCGTGAGGCCGCACAAAACGAAGAAAGTGAGGGCGAGGGTGTCAGCGATGGAGCGGAAGCCAATGGTGAAGGCCACCATGGCGGGGGCGACACCAAAAGAGATCTACGTCATCGACTCAAGTTAGCAACTCGATGTAACAAATTTGCTTCCAATTTTCCAACAAGGCAATCGTACCAAATCAGCGAGAGAGTCCAACTCCTGGCCCATGAGGCCACTCTTCTTCCTCCACCGCGCGACCTTGCCATCGAGGAAATCGAAAAACAGCCCAAATGGCAGGAAAGCCAGAGCGATGTACACTTTGTCAAACGACTCGGGGTCGCCAAGGCAGTATCGTAGCGAGGTGAAGATGGACATGACACCGCAGAAGCCTAAACCATAAAGATATCTCGTTAGCTCTCTATGTCCAATCAATTCCAGCCAGGGCTGTGAAAGGGTGGCATACCATTCATGAGGGTGATGACGTCCGCGAGGTGCAAAGCCTGGATGAGGGAAAAATGCCCAACGTCCGACGACAACAGAGTCCTCTGCTTGTCCATACCTATAGATCCAACATGTTAGCTACCGAGACAGTCGCAGCCACATGCAGCGTCCCTCCGCAACCGCAAAGCCGCGGGCATGCCTCTTTCACGACTTACCTGGACTGGAGGACGAGTCGTCCTTGGGTAAGTTTCCGTTCGAGCTCGATCCCATGGTGCTGCTTCGTCTAGACATTCTTCGCCCAGGCGCGTAGGTAGATGAGGGAGGGAAGATTGAAAATAAGAGAAGAGGAAGAAAGAGGTTGTGTAGGACGTAGGACGACGAATAGCTCAACAAGTTGGGGTAGCGGAAAGGTGACGTCCGTCTCGGGCTGTCGGTGCTTTGTGCCAAGGCGAGCTCTGTCGAGAATGCGGCGGTGACGACGACGTCAGCGACTGAGGCAGAGGGAGATGCTTGTGTGGTAGGGATAAATGCGCGTCCGAATCCACCAGAGCAGACGCGGAGAAACCCAACAAAACAAGGCGGAGCGGGATGCAGGAGCAGGGCAGGTCGCTATTGCGGGTGACGGTTGGTTTCGGAAATGGGGACGTGCAACAAGCAACTCTTGCCCTCATTCGGAGCACATGCCGTCATCGTGTGCGCGCGCTACGCTGGGACCTGCTTAGCGCTGGATGGATTTTCACGTGATAGCTGCGTATTTGACGTTGAGACTCACTCTACAACGGGGCATGTGGCTGAGGGGCTGGCGCGTGTGGCCCATCCGCGTGGTTACGAGCTGCTATCACGGATTGGCCGACATGACCGATTTCGTCAAACTAGGCATCTGGCTGTCGGTGAAAGATGATGCCGAATACGAGGGCAACCTTTTGATTCCAAGAAGGAGATAGTCTCATTTATCACCGCTCACCGCTCGTCGGTCGTCAGTAGAGACATTCACATGCTTCGTGCTAGTACACAGTAGAGCTAGATTTCTTTTTAGGTATATACAAGCAGAAGAAAGTACAGGGGCTGCAACTCAGAATGCCCTCTCACTTCGGCTTGACGGATTGAATTCACTATATACATATCACCGTCTCCCATGGCAAGCATCTGCATGTATGCGTCCCGCGGCCTAATCTGTCCTGCCTTGCCCTCGCTATTGCGTTGCGTGGTGATTAACCACAAAAGTTGGCTGTCCAAACTCCACAACCAGGCCAATGTCCAGAGTCCTGGTGGAAACAAAGTATTACCGTCCAGGGAAAACCCAAAACGGAAGAAGAAAACCCCCCTTCTTCCAAACCAATGCTGAATGGATGCTCCCGAGGATGCACGCGACATTATTACCGCCGCTCCATGACCAAAAAAAAAGGAAAGACAGAAATGATTGCCGTGATGGAATGGTTAGTCCAGGACCATATCCTCGGGGCGGTAGCCGCTTCATGCGTGTTTTTTGTGTTGACACCCACTGAGGTTTCCTGGTGTCCAAGTCTATGTGCTGCTGTAGTGTATTTTACGAACGGGGTTGCTTGTCCGTTCATCGCGAAATAAGAACCGAAAACCCATCAAGCCAAGGGCCACAAGACCCCGACACACCACAAATGGTGTATCCTCGAGGGGGTATCAAAGTATGCCTAGTTCATCGTCAGTTCAATAGTGCGCACCAGTCAGAAACAATCAGCTTACGCTTCTCCTCCGTGTGCATTCCCAAACATGGGCGACTTGCGACCCAAGCTAGTCAAGATTTGCACTCCATCAATCCAGAAACCAGACCTCACAAGAAAACCACTAATATACTCGCCACGACGGACATCTAGAACCAAATCTGTTAGTTATCAAGAACTCGCTCCATGCGTGAACAGGGAACACTCACCAAATTCAAAGACGTCGCTGCCGCCACCCCGTTTTCCAAACAGTTGTGTTGATTCATCATCATATGCAAACTCCAATCCATCCACGGCCGATCCGTGGTACACTGTCACCCGCGACAGGACCCGACCTGACTTGTCCGCGCTAGAAAAGATAGTCTCAACAGCAGCACTGTCTTCCATCTTGGAGCTGCCCAGCTTTTTGCACCGGAATGCCACTTTGCCGTTCGACAGCTTTACAGAGGATTGCTTCGAAGCAAACGTCTTGAAGTCGTCAATGTCTAGCGACCCTCCCCCGTACGACTTGACCGAGATCTTGATAACACCCTTCTTCTTGCTGTCGGGCATCCTAGCGCGCAGATCCTGCTCGTTGAGCGTGATTTGTCGCGGCGGTGGGCCCTGATCAGATTGGTATTCAATCCATGAGTGGCAAACATCGTCGCCCTCCGCGAATATTTCCACAAACGAAAGGCCCGTCGCTGCCATGACTAGAACGTTGCCGCCTTCGACGGGGAACCCTTGAACGCTAGTGTCAAGGTTCACGGGAGGGTCATTCGGAAGCCGGAATGCTGGGTGAGCCCGGAAACGTAGGCAGTCCAAACGGTGCCAACCACACTCATCTTCTTGCAAAGCCAAGCCACCCTTGGACTTTGTTCGCGTAGAGTACGCCTCGCGCGCGACGAAGGTCCGGTTGAGGACCACATAATCCCGTAGCATGATACCGCTCTCCTGGTGAGGGCATCCAAACAGATGGCCCGTCTCGTGTAGATGTGCTCCAATGCCGATGTTGGCGGCTTCCCACGAGCTGCCAGCTTCGTTACAGTCGTTGGCGACATGGTTGGTGTCCGTCGGGGTGCAGTCTGTGAAGGCTGGAACGACTTCCTCAAAGCTAGCCGGATAGCTCTGTAGGCAGTGAGACCCAAAGATGGCCAGCTGCAGGTTGTTGTCGCCGCCACCTAGCGCAGCGTGACCTGTTACAGTACTGGCAGCTTTGTCCCAGTGAGCATCTAAGAGAAGGAGCGAGACGTAGAGTTTTTGGCCAGGCAACGGGTTGAAGTAATTCTTGACCGCAGCGGCGGCAATTCCAAAAAGAGCGTCCCTCTCGGTAGCCTTTTCGTTCTGTTGCGCCTTGTTCAGATCTCGCAACTCGGCAACGGTCTTGTCGCAGCGAATGATGTGTATTCTGGCCTCGGATCGCATGGTGCCACTGTCCTGATCACGATAGTTGGCGGACCCAGTCGTCCACTCTTCTTCAAACCGAAAGGCCCGTCGCCCAAGCTTGTTCCGCCACATTTGCTCCGATGTAAAGGCCTGCCATAGGTATGCGGCCATTCGAAACTTCCTGACGGCCGTCTCTAGCCCATTGCCTTCTCTCTCAGTCCGCGCTGGCGGAGAATCGAATGTCTCGGGTGAATCCTTGGCGAGCAAGATGGCAAGTTGTAGCGGTGGGGCATTGATGGTCGGAAGCATATGAATAGTGACGTAGGACGCGTGAATGGGGTTGGAGCTGCCGCTGTTGGGAAGCTTTGGGCTCGAGAACTCGAAACGGAGCTTATTGGCGCCTGGCTGAAGATAGACGAGGGTCTTGAAGTGGGAGCTGCAGACGGGCCAAGTGATTGGAGGGAAGTTGTCGTCGAGTCTAGAGACGGTCACTGTTCCATCGATGGCTTGCTGGGTGGGGTCGGCAATGGTTCCGTAGATGAGGAGCACCTTTTGGTACACCTAGTGGCTGTTAGCACATTTCATTCAAATCGATAGCATCGGCGCGGCTATTGGGCCAAGCAGCTTGGCTGCAGCATCTCGTGCTACCAGGGAGCTCCTGGCAAAGGGTTGCCGCATTGGGAGCGCCATGGACCCAATTAGGGGCGGCGTGGCGTCTTTGAAGAAGAAAGTCCATGACATACCCATAGATTCTCCGAAACGTTGGATAACTTGGGAGCATAGGCCGACACAGGGAGATTCTGTCTCCCGTTGACAGATGGTGCACCCAGGCCTGACATGCCTGAAACGCTGTTTCGATTGGAGCTCGATGATGAGAGTGGGGGTCGCGATTGGAGGTTCTGGGAGCTCTGCCGTTGTGGCGATAACTGCCGGAGGAGTTGCTGGTCCTTCACCAGGAGGTTGAGGGCGGGATCGGACTTGTGAGCGATAGAGGGCGGCGTGACAGAGCCGCTCGACGGCGTTGTTCCCTGACTGCCAGCGCCATCACTGGAGGTATCGGTGGAGCGTTCGGTGCGGAAGCTGGTCCTCGACCGGCGGCGCAGGTCCTTGAAGTTAAGAAAGGACGGAGCCATGGCCGGCCGCAACTACGAGGCTGTTCTCGTCGAAAGGGTTGCTTGCGATAGGCGTTTCGTGGAGTGGGCGGCTGCTGAGTGTGTCGTCGAAGGCAAGGTGACTAGAATATGAAGAAAAGAAAGAAGGCGACGAGATGTGATGGACGGGCAACTGTATTGTCTTGGCTTGGGTTGTCTTTAGACTTGGGTCTGGGCTGTGTGAACGGTATGCACTTGGCAGGCCTGCTCTGCGAACGGGGGGTGTGATAGTGGAGTGAGACCGCGGGGCGTGCGTGCGTGCGTTCGAAAAGCGAGCGACTTGATATTCCGAATGGGGAAGGAGCTGGCCTAGAATGATGGCGGTTGGCTGCTGCTATTTTATGAAGAAGCAGCAGAACTGGCAAGAGCGAAAAGGAGAAAAGGGAGATTGAAAAGAAGACAGGATAGAAGGGGAGGAGGAACCTAGATGAAGTAAGAAAGAAAGATGGTGCAAGAAGACCACTCCCCGCGATGGCCTGGAAGATTGGAGTGGCAGTAGCCTGTTTCCCTGCTGCCCCCCCCTGGAGGGATGTGGATGAGGAAGGATGAGAGGATGACGGGATGATGGGTGGACGACAGAGGCACAGGTAAGTTCCACCACGACAACGAAGTCCGGCCGGGCCAACGAGGCTGGGGCTACGTAGTACGGGGGCTTAATACGGGGGCTCGACGCTGGAGGGGCTTTCTGCTAGGGTGGCCAAGTACTACTTACTGTACATGCTGCACATGGTGCGCAGAGCAGAGCAAGAAGATGCGCTACGACAACACAGACTGGAGACAGAAAGGTGGAGAGCCGACTTAGAGGGTGGAGGCCACTGGGACTGTGGTTGTGGGAGGCTCCCGGGGGTGTGTGGAGCGCGGGCCGGTACTGCGTAATTACTCCAGCGTCGAACCATGGAACTGGCAGTGGCCATCATCGATCGCGGACACTCGGACACTGAATACAACTGCATAATCACGGCAAAAGCGACAGGATCCATTGCTCTGGGTTGCTTTCAGAACATGCATGTAGAGCAGCGCACGTGCGTTACCTTCCTACCTAGATTGGCCGGTTGCACATGGCTCCGTCGGCTCTGCTATGTGCAACGGAACTCAGAGGTAAAACGTCGGGAAGAGCCGCCATGGGCATATCCGCACATTGATGATTGATCAACTCCCCGTATACCTGGGCTGTGATTCAGCACCCACCAACCTACGGCATGCACTCCTCTTAGGTATTCGCAACCGGTGGGTTGCAGTGGAGAGAGGACGCAGACCGTCAATGGACCGCAACCAGCGGCAACGACTCCCCAGAAAGACGAAACCGTCCGTATCTCTCTCACTCAAGCAGCCAGCAAATGGGCGCCCGCGATGGATGGACCTTCCAAGGCACAGGAGTCGAGGCCCAAGGGCCAGGCCTCTGATCGGCGAATTTACGGGCGGGGACCGCGGGATCCTTGGGCCTTTGGAGCATCTTTGACTGATGACGTCGCCCCTTAAACAGCGGGCCTGGTGCTTCCTCCAACGAAATTGCGATCGAGGGAAAGCAACGCAGATAGCAAATCCCGTTCGGCATTGGTGACCTTTGGGTGGTACGGCAGGTGGATTGGATAAAACAGCCGCCCGTTGAATCGCCTTGATCGTGTATCTCGTTTCAGAAGTATGGCTGTTGTTTTATCCAAGACTGAGCATCTCGAGCGCAGGTTCCACGGAGACGTCATTTGTCCATGTTGTTTCTACGTCTCACGGGCGAGCCGCACTTCGGGGATTGCGTAGCAAAGACGACACAAATGCGAGTACAGGCAATACTTCGTACATTGCTGTGGCCCCGAGGTCCCAGAAGCTCCGAGCCTGCCCACCTCGCCCCTCCATCTCGACGACGGCGTAAGTCTAGAAGCCGATGGGCTGGCGAGGGCTTGCAACGGACGGACTTGCTAGTGGATAGAGAGATACATAGTATGCTGTATACACAGCAGGGAACAACCAACGTGCAGGGTCGAGCCCAGAGCACCAACAGAGACTTCCAACCTGCCGAGCTGCGGCCTGTTCCGGAGGTATACTACATAGTGAGTGTGTGCGAACTAAGGTGAACCGAAGTGCCGAGGCTTTGTAGGGACATGTATTTGTTTTAGCAGCGTGATGTGGACGGTGATTCCTGGCGGCATGTCCGCTGCGGGACGAATGGCTTGGATGCATAGATATCTCGGCCGTTGATGAATAGTGGTGTGAGATGAATAGACAGATAGGTGACGATGACGGCGGCTGACGACGACTGCACATGTCGAATGCTACTGAATACGACGGGCAGGATCTAAAATGGTAATAAGAGTTCACCCTTAGGTAGACAACTAAGCTACCCCATTTTCGGCCCTCTGTTCGTGTTCCCGTTGGCTTGCATCTTGGACACATGCAGGTCATTTAGTGTACGTTCCATTTTTTTGTTTGTTTGTCTGTTTCGTCGTAATTACGAAGAAAGAGTAGATAATCGTACTGTAACACGTCGTTGAGATGCACTCTTATGGCCCCCCACTCGCATCCATCCCACCCGGCTCCACGCCCACGTCCATGCCCAGCGAAAAGCCCACCCAACCTACTTCCCGAGCGTTGATCAGTGAGCGTCTCGTCTCCCCTGTATTGCCATGACGGCGCCGGTGGATGCTCACGACCGTAGCTCTGTACACACTCACTTAAACCATTGTCCCTAATTACCTAGATTAAACACAGTATCTACATAGCATCTGCCTCCATCTTTGGCTCTCCCTCTCAGTGGACGCTCCTCATCTCTGGCCCGGCGACTCCCGATTCTCCATGCCGCCATTGACACGCCAATGTGGCGGGCGATTGGCACATGAAGTCAGGGGGGGTGGACGCGCAGTTGGGTAAGGGAGTCGTCATCAGCAGCCAACATCCACTGCAACACTCAACTGCAGGCATGGTTGATTGATGGAGGAACACGAGCTTCTTTGGTCGTCTTCCCGGTTCAAAGTGACATTTTCTCGCATACCGGCGGGACGATCGTCTCTTCTCTGCCACCCACCGTTTGCCTCCAGAAATCCCGGGTTCCCCCTCCCCTGACTCTTGACTTTTAACTTTCTCTGCGCGGAGTTACCATGTATTACGCCAACGATGGCATCCATTGCTATTGTCGTCGCCCAAGGCAGTCAAGCGTACAGTTGCGGCGTCCTTTCTCTCCGTCATCCCTTCAATGAATCAGAACTCAATTACTCCCAAGTCTTCGATGAAAGTTGCCGAAATCCACGGCAAAGCAAACAGCGTTCGATGTGCGAGCAATTGTCGTCCAGCAAGACTACTTGCAGCTAGTCTAGATAGTGGCCGGCTGAGAAAGGAGCTCTGTCCCTCATCTTGATCGCTTAATTAACCAAGGCCGCCTCGTAGACGGTTACCGTAGCCTCTTTAAGATTGGTCCTCCATGGCCAAATTCCCCGGTTTGTTTGATTGATGTCGGCAAGGCGACGCCCGAGCTCATAACGGCTCTCATAAGTGTCGCATCTTTTGGGCAACAACTGGGCCGAATCTCGAAGCGGGAATGTCGACACCTGCGGCAGTATTGGTCAGGGGAGGAACTATGGCAGACCTGATTACTGCAAGCATAGGCAATGAACTACTTCGTACGGCGTTGAGATGAATAGGGCAGCCTGGGATTTACTGTGGCTGGCTAGGTGAACTGGTTGGTGGAGGAAGAAAAAGGGTCTTCTTGATAGCCGTGGCCTATTGGCGTGCCTTGCATCTTGGTCGTGGACGTGGACGGAGTCAGCACATGATCACGACGACGAGCTATTCATTCATACGTTGCCGTTTTAGGGAAGAGGAGAGTGAGACGTGGCCGATCGATCTTCGGGTCGACGATTGGGTCTGGGGTGGAAGAGGCCGACAGACTACAGTTCAGCCTACGGCACGATCAGCCAGCCAGTCAGTCAGTTTGGCCACTAGCCGAATACTTGACCAAGTAGGTTATCCGTACGAAGTCGGAAGGGAAGAGAAAAAGATGCCCGGCCGAGCTGATTGATCGAGTCCCTTGGGCGGGCTGGTGGCCTCGGCTGCCGCTGGGCCAACGACAATGGCCGCCCTCGCGCACTTTAGCCCCTGCTATTCAGGCCCGTAGCCCTGTTTGCCCTGTAACCCCCCCCTTGTCTCGTCGGCCAAGCAGTGCTACGTACCCGCGCCCTGAGGCGCTCCCATTCACACCATCTTCCCAGGTGGCGCCGAGGCGGAGGGCCGTCCAGGACCCCGAGTGCCCTACGGCCTCTAGCCCATACGTCGCGTTGCCGGTCCAAAGTGCGTGCATGAGTGGGCGAGGTGGTGTCACTTCAGTGGTTCAGTGGTGCCTGGCCTTTGTGCTCACTTTTTAATCTGGGGGCCCCGTTTCCAGAGGAATGCGACCAATTTCGTCTCTCCATCAGCCAGTCAATTTGCCGCCCCAGGGCTGAACTACCCAGCTCCTCACTGAGCGTTCCGTTTCCCGGGTGCAACTAATAATAATGTAGCGAGGAGGAGGAGGAGGAGAAGGAGAAGAAAACCCCACTCCTGTTCACTTTTTGCACGCCCGCACGTTCAAGTCATTCTCCGTTCACTCAACAACCACCACCCACGGGCCCCCCCTTTCCAGACAGACAGGCAGACTGGCAAACACCTAATTACTAGGTTGGTAGCTAGCAAAGCGCTTCTCTTCTTTCTCCCTCTGTCTCTTATCTCTTTGTCTCTTTGACTCTTTGTCTCTTTGTCTTCTTCGTCTTCTTCCCCTGCACCCGGCCAACCAACCGTCTTACCTACTTACCTACTACGCTTGCACGGTTCCATCTCGCCGGCCCGCTTACACCTTGACTTGACCCCAGTCCGTCGCCCATTCAACTCTCCTTCCCACTTCGGTCTCAGCGCTCGACCTCGAAAACCTTCTTCACACACCACCTCGCCTCCGCCTCTACCGTAATCCGCTCCACAACAACCTCCCGAGAAACTCGCCGCCAACAATCGATTCCGCAAGATACACTGGGCAGGAAGAGAAGGCAACAAGAAAAGCAGGAGCGTTGTCTAAGCACGAGGCCATGCCGTCGCCATGGAAGAAGCAGCCCGAGGATGTCGTCGACAGCATTCTCAAGCGTGCAGAAGTGAGCAAGGTACGTTCAGGGATGCCAACCAACCCCCTCTCAACCCCGTTCTGTCATCGTCATCATCGTCGACGTTGCTAATGCTGTCTTTTTTTCAGATTGCTCGACATCTACAAAACCGCCTCGCCCTCGCCCAGTTCAAGGCCAAGCATGGCTGGGAAGACCTCACCCTCGACACAATCGAACCCAAACTCGAGGAGGAGATACGACGAAAGCGCCTCATCGAGGGCGATGTCCTCTCCGACTCCTCCTCCAGCGCCTCGGATCTCCCATACCCCTCTCGCACACTGATGAGCTCGCCCCTCAAAGCGCCCCTGTTCTCCGACGCCGTCGGCTCCAGCAACGGCAGCACCGGCCATCGCAAGCGCACTTACTTTGCCACCTTTGAAACTATATCGTCGAGCCCCAGCAAACGGTTTCGTGGCTCTCCAACAGCGCACAAGTCACTTGGTCACCCTAGCTGGAAGGATAGCCATCAGCTAGCCAACTCGTCCCCCATGAAGCCCCGCCGCCAACAGCACTTCACCACCTCTGCCGGCCCAGATGTCTCCTTCTTCCAGCAGCGCCTCCTGACCAGCGAGCTCACTTCCCCCAACTTTGCCGCACCCTCGGATGATGACGACGATCTTTTACCTGTGCACTCCTTCAACGTACGGTCGTCTCCCCCTCGCACCCCGCCCATGCGCAGCCGAACCCTCGGCAACAAACAAAGCAAGGGCAATGTGGCGTCAGGCGCGAATGGGAAGACTGGCGAGGAGGGCGCAGATCTGCTTCTTTATCTCGCTGCATCCCCTTCCCCAGCCGTCCGGACGACCAAGACCCTCATGGAGCCCCCTTCAACTCCTCCCCAAAAGAACAGCAAGCTAGACCTGCCGTCGTCGATGATGATGACGCCCGGCGGTGGCAACCTCTTTCCCACTACCCCCAGTCAGGCCTTCGACTTTGCCGACTTCGTCAATATCACACCCAGCCCGGCACAAAAACCCTGGAAGACACCGGTCGCTCTACCTGCGGCCCGGACGCCCCTTAGCGTGGCCCGAAGACGGCTGAATTACGAGGGACCACTAGCATAACTTGGCGGCTCAGCAAAGACTGGGCCAGCAGAACCACCCTACCGATATCTTTCCTTGTGTACATGATACCATGACAGCACATATCGCAATACGCGCGCGCACCCACGCATACATTTTTTTGGGTCTCAATTTTTCGTTTGTTTGAATCGCCACAACCCGTCCGGTGTATAAAGGCTCTTTGGTTTGCTTCTTGGTTTCAGGGGCGTTGGGATAGACAACTCCGGCATTGATGGCCATCTTCAGGAGACCCAGGAGGGGGTGGCCATATTTCCCGGTCAGGAGGGGATTTATTTGTTTCATCTCGCTCGATGGCACACGCGAGACAATGGTGGGAAGAGTAGAGCAATGGCTAAGGCTCCGCGCAGGGTCAGGACGAAGGGGCTTTCCGCTTCACTATCGGATTTGTAGGAGGCAATTGGGACACGTTGATGGACTACACGAACTGTGTAAACTATTGTTGTTTAGCAGATGAATCTATTCGTACGCACACTCGCCAATTCTTTTTCCCTTGTCAGATTCGGAGCTTGAGGTGGAGAGCGGAGTACGCGAGAACGCGTGTGAGGTTGAATTACGCGCCAAGGGAGATTCGTGGGCGCGTCGACCGCGACTTTTCGCGTCATCCTGCATGACACTTAATGGATTAACAGCCAATGAAATCTCCGCATGGAGATGTTCTCACGCGCTGAGCCTCTGATACTGAGGATGATGCCATGTGCGCGCCACGCCACTTGTGGCTTAAGGGAACCATTCCGCAGTGCACACGTTTTGGATGGATTCATGATTTGTCCAATGGGGTCACGTTTGTTTTCTCGTGTAAGCGCATGGGGGGGTTTCGTCGTGGGGCTTCAAACGTAGTTGTGCCTAACGCAGGTGGGCGCCAGACTGTACACTAGGGCTGCGACAGTCAGATAACTTCTTGCTGAAGGGCGGCCCCGAACCTGTAAGACTGGTTCCAAGAAGTGGAGGAAGACTTCGGCTTCGGCGACATACGAACGAGCCCGTCAAGCCCGTCGCCTTGGATCAGACTTCAAAGACGTTACCTACAGGCAAAGGCGCGCAAACACGCCCGGGTAATCCTTGCCCTCTCGCCTTGAAACCATCATGGATGCATGGAAGAAGTCTTTTGAAGCAGAGAGGGAAATGGCTAATAGAATTGTTGTGGACGGTAAGGTAGAGTATTATTACAGGCGCGATAAAAACGCACAAGAAAAGAAAGGTGTATATGTATAACGAAAGTAGCGTCGGTTGTCTAAATTCAACGGAACGAATGTCCTTTTTTCAATGCAATCACCAAAGTATTGCCACGTCGTCTTTTGTCGCATCACCGCCATCTTGCGGGATATCCATCTAAAGCTCCCACTATGCCAGGAACGCCATGTCTCAGTCCTTCGTTGGTATTCGCCCTCGTGACAGCGAAGGAATGGGTATGTTCATGTTAACTCCCTCGAATTGGTATAACCGCGCCCTCCATGCAAGTCCCACAAGTCATACATGTACCTTACAGACTACATCGCCTGGCCGACATCAGCCCGGCCGATCATGCTGTTGTCGCTGTCGCTCCTCAAATGTCCAATTGGCACATATCCAACGTTGCTATTCCATCTCGACGATGCTGGCGCCATGGTCCCATATTCCCCTGTCCAACCCGCGCCACTCGTGTAGCGCGAGGTGAAGCTGTCGCCACGAGTGCGTGCGCTATTAGGTCTCGGCATGTCATAGATGGAGCTGGGCACGGGGACACGTGGTAGAGGGCCCATGTTAGCATCCACGGGATGTTGGTGGCGCTCCATCTCAAGGTCAAACGGGTTTGAATGCGTCTTGTTGCGCCGCACCTCAAAAGAGCTGATGCTTGCGTCTGAATCGCGATAAAAAGACTCTGTGCTGAGGTTTCCTAGTCTGCCAGCCGCTCGAGGGCTCGGTCCACGACCCGTCGACCGGCCTCTTGATCTCTGAACCTCCTGGGCATAGCCAACTGGGCCCATTTGAGCCGTCGCCGGGGGTGTGATTGACTGAGAATCGACGAACGGATTCTTCGGCTGCAAGGGCGCAGGATAGTATTGCTTTGCTGAGCCTGCCGTTACCGCATTTGCGTCTGTGAAGGGGTTCGGGCTAAGTGCTCCGTCGGTCCAGCTGCTGACACTATGGCCACGGGTCATCCTCTGCTGCTGGGTCTCACGATCAAGGTGACCCCCGTTCATGCTCGAAAAACGCTCACGGCCTGGATAGTTCGCCCTTTCGGCCATATCCTGAGCTGATAGGTCTTCGGAGCTAGTATCTTGGATCACTCGCGACCACCAGCCCTGGAGTCGACTGCTGCCTTCTGTTCCTCGAGCCTGGTGCTCTACCGAACTGCTGCGGCTGTGAGTGTGAGCCTCGTCTAGGAATTGCGAGTTCCCCCGGTTCATGTTGACGCCAGAACTCGAACTATTGGCTGGCAGGTGGCTCAGCTTCTCGCCGAATTTCTTGGGATAGAAACTCAAGGCAGCTGCGAGCTTGGTCGACCGAGGAGTAGGTCCCAATGATTCCGTGTCTATTTCGTACTTCTTCTCGCTGCGACCAGCGCCGGGGGGTATGCCTAGTGGCGTCAAGAGTGTGCTGCGGCGCTTCTTGGTCATCCGGCGTCTCAAGTACCACAACAAGCACACGATGGCCGACAGTAGTGCAAAACCTCCGAAGATGCTTCCCACCAGAACCGGCGTCGGTGGTACATTGTTAGAGGCCTCAACAATACCGACACCGGTATCTGAAGGGCTCGAGGCCTGTTCGCTCGCAGCCGTCGCATCGAGGCCGATTGTTGACAACCGGCCACCTGGCAAGGTTGCTGTGGTGAAGGTAGACTGTGGGTTGGTGATGCCTGAGCCATCGTCATCCGGGGTTGCGTTGTCAAACGACTGAGTGGATTGCGGCACAGAAGCTGCCGTTGTCGTTTCCGACTGAGTCTGGACTATCGACGAGATAACTGAAGACAGGTCAGAGGGGGTTGAAGATGCGCCACTGGAAGTAGTAATAGCAGTGCTAGGACCGGGGATAGGCTGCAGTACAGCCTTCTCAATTGACTCTGACGAGGAGGCGGTCTGGGTGGTCTTTCGCGCGCTCGCTTCAGTGGTCTGTGGAAGACTATGTGGGGTTGTCTGTGAGATTGCCGCTGAAGTTGCCTGCGAGGTTGTCTCCGAGGTTGTCTGTGGAACAGACTCTTCGGGAGGAATTCTCGCTGGGGTTGTCGGGGGGGGTTGCGGGTTCTGGTTCTCGCCTACTGGCTGGGTAGGTCTCTTTGCGAAAACGGGTGTGTTTTGGTCTGCAACAGAAGAGGCAGAAAGGGGGTTGGAGCTTGATGTCGGGATCCGAGTAGAGTTCAGATTCTGGGCGGACGTTGAAGCCGGAATGGAGGAAGTCAACTTGGTCGAAGTTGATTCGGGCGGAGTCGAGTTGGATGAAGTTGGGTTTGGTTCATCCGAGGTAGGCAAGTTCGTAGCAGATACGACCGAAGTGGGTGGGACCGGAAGAGACAAAGTCGAGCTAAGTATCGATGCTTCGACCGAAGAGCTTGACTCAACCTGGGATGGGTCTGCGACGGGCTCCTCGACAACGGAGTTAACGACGGTTGTGGGCTCTGGGAGAACAGTAGTCGTGGCTACCTCCGGTTGTGCTGTAATGGTCGTCGCGATGAGTTGGTATGAGGTGAGAGTCCTCATAACAGTAGCAGTCGAGAGGGCCATGGTTGGCGAGAGATGATCCCTAACATGTGCGTTGTTGTCCAGCTGGCACCTTGTCCCAAGGATCCAAGTGAAGGTGGTCTCAGCAAGTGCGTTTTTCGTCTTTCGTTTTCCGTTTTTCGGAATGGTCGCGATTCCAGCCGCGAAGAATGAGAGTAGACGGGTAGGGCCCAACCAAGCAAGGAGAGGCAAAGCAAAGAGGAAGAAAGAAATGTTCTTGAGCGTAAGAGAGCAAACTAGAGTCACACTGGGTGTGGCCCTGCCACCTAGACCACGACGATGATCATGAAGACGGGGAAGATGATCCAGTCACCGGAGAAGAAAATGGTGAAGAAGAAAAAACTACAAGAGGAAAAACAAGAACCAGAAAGGGAAGAGAGAGAGAACGAAAGAAAGAAAGAGAGATGAATAGGTGCGTACGACTAAGTACGACGGAGCCGGCCACGAGGTCGTAGGGTGGTAGGGGGGGAACGGGACTCGGACGAGACCAAAGCAGGCCAAGCCGATGGCATTCAACCCAACTGGGGTGGCTATGCTATGCAATGTTTTAAGCCGCTGCCGAATAGAACAGGACTGGTCCAGGGATAAGACGAGAGCGTGGAAAAGAAGCTCACGGCGAGACAGGGAGCAGGCGAGCAGTTTGGCAGGGGATATTCGGAGCATCCGCAAGGGGGGAGCCCCTGTCCTGCGACAGATCTGAAGCACGATGCCGCCGCCGCGGAGGCTTGCACGGGCCCAGGAGCGGCCTAGCGGGAGTCGCAGGGCAGGGAGCGACGCTGACGAGCCCGGGCTTCTGGGCCGTCCTAGGCTCCTGGGTTGCTGAATCTAGCGTTGAATCTGGCGTTGAGTCTGTCCCGGGAAGGCTGATTAGCTCTCTCCGGCCTCGACTCCGCGAAGGTGGCCGGGCCCTCCAGCTGGGAGGGGACGAGTCCTGGGCCCATTCATGCTTCACGTAGCGAACGCGTGTCGCCAAGCAACGGATGGCAGGGCGCGGCGGCGGAGAGGAAACGGTCAAACAGGTGTCTTGGTGGTTGTGTATTAATTGTGTTTTAGCGGGTGGTTATTCCGAGGGAGAGGATCGATATCTGCGACAAGGGAAGCGGCGGAATCCCGGAGGATAGGGGGGGGGGGGTGCGCAGAAACACAAAAGGCAAGGCATTCTGGCAGGCACGAAGTACCGAGCGCGGAAGGCAAGTGACACCGGCGATTTCTCCGCAGGCTCTTATCTTCTTGTAAAGAGCTCCAGTTCCAGTTCCAGTTCCAATTTCATCTTCGTGTTGCTGTTGTTGGCGTTCGCAGGCTCCCAAGCGAAGGGTCCAGGGACTCGAGGCTAACATGCCCAAGCAACCGTTTTCAGGTGTCCATCCGCAGCACTCAACGCTCCAGAGCCACCTGAGACAGACACTTCGCACTAGGAGTGGAGCGGAGGGCACGCCAGGTCGCCAAGCTAGCGGTGGCACCTTCCTTCCAGTTCCCCCGCACACGACCTTCCAAGACAATCAATAGGCAGGTACGATGGCCCACTATTGGACCGTCTCCCTGCCTCAAATTCCTCGGTGCGCATAATCTCCCCTCCGTCGCACCACCACATCTCCAACTACCCTGGGCCTTGAAAAATCAATGTTTGTTTCTTGGCCACGTCTTGGATACAATATTTAGGCTGCTTGTCTTCCTAAGTCTATATGCCACGTTGAATGGGGAAAAGCTTGCATGCCAAGTCGCCTGTAGCCATTGTTCATACCCACTGTCGACCTCAACACACAGAAGCATTCGTCAGTGCGCAGTTCGGCATGCTACAAGTCAATAGTATGTTGCATTAAAATCGATAGCTCTTCTTCCATAGGTGGTGCTAAGGTAGTTAGGTTAGTTACCCAGATGTGCATCCCGCCAGGAACCTCAACCATGCCATCACGCCTCTCGGCCACAACCTAATTATTCCTTTCGTGATTCCTTCGCGTTTCCTTGGCGCCCCTCAGCATGCATGGACGTACATGCACTTTGTTTTTACTTGGAACTTGTCTTATTTTTCCTATTGCTGTACTTCGTACAACCTCATATTCATCACCAACAGCTCTCCACCGCAACCAATCACCCTCGTCCATCCGTGGCATGTGCATTGCTATGCAAGTGAGGTATCCACCCTGTGTCTGCACAGCACCCATGTCAGTTTGGTTAGCACATCGCCACACCAGCCTGCGGCGTAGATGAGCTTTACCTGACTTCTGTAGGAAGTAATTGGCACAACGGCAGGCTGAAAAGTTGTTTGTAAACACTCGGGTGTTCAGACACATTGCTGTCACTGACTGGTGGGAAGCTGACCCCGAATACGAAGTTCGTGCCCGTGATTTCCGTGAGCCAAGTAACATAGTAGTAGTCTACTTTGCAGGCGTCGTTGAATCTACTAACACCACAGACCACCAACGCACATCAATCGTCGTAGCCCACTACTGGAAGCATCAGATAACAAACTCTACGGTAAACCATCCCCTTGCCCTCCCCATTTACCTGTGCGTTCTTTTACGGGTGACGGATCCAGTCGACCCCATCTCGACCCACCCGGTTGGCGTCGCAAACGAGTTCAACCTGAGGGAAGTGGTCGCATGTAGTAGGTATTCGTGCTTGGTAGAATAAATATCCACCTCTAGACTTGATGCACGAAGTAGTTCCTTGCCTAGTCTATGGAAGGAAGGGAAAGCACTGCTGAGCTGGAGCTGGCTAGCAGCCAAACCCGTGGCAATCAATCATATCGTGGCACACAGACAAAGACACAAGCAAACCTCGAAAAGCTCGCGGCTTCTGTCCCTGGCGCTAATAAACACAATCGAGTCGCCGACTGACCCTGACGCAACCATCAACGGCCCCGCCCGCCATCCACGCACTCTGAGCGAGTCTGTTCTCCGCTTACTACGTTGGGACGTCGCATTGACCAACTGGATCCTTCTTCTCGTCAATGCAGATCCTGAGCTTGTTCAAGTTGGACTGACTGCTACGGTACGTAGCAGGACACAGCACGTACTGGAATATTCCTACTGTCACTCCCGTCCACACAGCTGTGAGACCCCTCTTTCACTCAACTCCCCAAGTCCGTTCTTCCTCCCCGCCTCCTTGGTCCTATTTGACTCTCTTTGGCCGTCTTTGGCCGCCCTCCTTGACGCATCTCCCCCATCCGTTCGTCGTACGTAGTAGCCTTGCCTCTAGGTCTCGAGCTCTGTTCCTTCTCCTTCCCGCCCCCCCGTGCTTTTGCGTGCCTGAACTAAGCTCCGATAGCTTCCTTCCTACCTTACCCACCACCAACCTACCTGCCTACCTACCTACCCACCTTCCCCCCCCCCCCCCTCCCTACTATTCGTACGCAGGCACCTACCTACCTCGGGCTTCTTTACCCAGACTGCCCTACTTACCTACTCACCTACCTACTCCCCCTTACCCACATCCCCTCGGACGTGCCTGCGGTTTGTTTGCGTGTGCTCTGTCGCACCTTCCTTCCCCTTTCCACCTAAACCACGCCACGCCACCGCTGTCTCTCATCCGTCATGTTTGGGAACTTCACCGCCTTTGGTAAGCATCTACAGCCTCTATTTTCGACTTCAAGCCCTCGCGACTTTTTCTATCGCGCCACGTCCGTTTCCATCCAATTGCTTGCCCCGTCTCGAAACACCGCGTCTTGCCCAAACGCCCTGCCCCGTTTTGCTCCCCCGACTCATCCGACTCGTCGACTCGTCGACCCCTCGACCCCTCGACCCCTCGAACCACCCCACACTCCCTCTCTCCCAATCTCTTCCTGCTCTCACTCTCACCAAGGACGTCATCTAAACTGCCACTAGCAACCTTGCCCAGCAAGATCAAGATAGATCCCAAAGATATCCCACCACCAACTCCCGTCACGCTCCCTCGCTTTCAGCCCTTTGCCCATGATGATGACCCCCTTGACCCCCCCGCTGCTCTCTCGTCGCTGCTTCAGCACACCGGTCGCTCGCTCGCCGTCCTGGGAACTCCTGGTTTCTCTGCCATCGGCCTCAACCTGAATCTGGATGCGAAGCCCGAAGATATCATCCCCGATGCGTCCAAAATCCCAGACTTCAAGCACTGGGATAAACTCTCGGTGGACGAGGCTCGCGAACTGAACCAGTCTACTCGATACCCCTTGAGGAACGGGAACCTCTCCCCGGGATGTCAGGTCTATCTCGAACGTAAGAAGGAGCTAGCTCACCAGAACGAAGACGCTTTCCGGACTGTCCGAAGAATTCAGCCGCCCAAGGGAAAGCAATCAGCTCGACTAGGGAACGCGTATGAGTTCTTCCGCTCTCTCGAGGCCTTTACTTCCTTCTGGGATGACCCAACCCAACCACCACCTCTTCCTCCTTCTCCTGAAGCGTCCCCCGAAGCTTCTCCATCAGATAACGCCACAGGCCCGGAGGAGTCTCAAAACGAGAACGCCAAAGAATATGATGCCAACGTTGTCATTCGTACCGCGCCCGGTAACGCGATGCCAGCTGAGTATCGCAACAACCTCATGACAGCTTTCATCAAGCTCGTAGCCTACGATTTTGGCTGCAGTGTCGCGCCAGCCCGCCTTGAGCCTCGTCTCCACCTAAGCTCTCCGGAGGGATCACGCCAACCCCGAAAGACGTATTGTCCATCTGGATGCTTGTTCGTCTTCCAGAGCCCCATGACGCGCGAGGCCGCCCGTGCAGGCACTGTCAACGGACCAGTGGCCGCAGTAAGCGCCCGAGGGACTACAGATTTCACCGTGCCAGATATGGAGACGGCGCAGTCTCTAGACCTTGCCCGGGAGATTGTGGCAGCATTGGTCACGGCTCAGCATCGTGCACGTGAAGGCAAGACAGAAAAGCGTTTTGGCGAGGGACAGTGGTGGACGACAGAGAAACGTTGGGGAGGCGGCATAGGCGGCCCCATTGGGCGTGAGGCGGACAAAGATGCTGTCCAGGGGGATAAGGACGCCAAACCTAGCGACGCCGACGGCTTGCCTATGCCCGTTTCCAAAAAGCCACGGAAGAATATGAGCCTGTATGACAACTACAGGATAGTCCGCGCCCCGGCATCGACCTGGGACAAAAAGGCAAACTACGAGGCCATTGGCAAGGTCCAGGGCGCTAGTTACGATGACATCTTTGTGGTGAGCTCACTGTTCCATCATATCTCAATCCTCCGCGTGAGGGTGCCCAACCGCCTGCTCGATGTCCTAGGCGGTGCGGCCGAGCCAGACCTAACCAGGCGGAGTTGGGGCAAGGTTGAGGCTTGGAGAAGTCCCTGGTACGACCTGTTTCACGCGGATCAACGTCTGGAAGCGACGAAACTGATATGGATGATGATGGCGTACCAGATGAGGAAAGACACAACGGCAGCGGTCACGGATGGGGATGTCAAGATGGTGAATGCTTGAGGCATGATCGACTATTGCGTACAAGTTACCGTTGCCATCTCAGAAAAGCGAACGTCTTTCTGGATCTTTGTGGCATGTGCTGATAGGTATGTCATACGCTGGCTGAGGAATAGGAGGAGAAGGAGGAGGAGGAGCAGCATGTTGCAACAGGCAGGTGGGAGGGCACTCCGTTTCTTGATGAAATCCAAAGTCTAGACAGCATACACCTAGTATCGGTTTGCAAACGAATTACGATAATCTATAGTATTGCCACCAGTCATTGTGTTGATTTGATGATCGTAGTCAAGAACATCCGGACCATTCAGGGCATTGCAAGGGACCTGGGAAGCCGCGTTGAGCAGGAGTCTCGATCATACTTGGTTACACATCTGACGGTTTTACGTGCAAGTTTGTGGGCGATATCCGGTGCCATTACCGAGCTGCTCTTGGAAGAGACACTCGCATACAAGAGCATCTTGATACTGGATGTGATGGAGCTTAGTTTAGTAGGTCTCAATACGCAAGAGCAGTTTCTCAGGCACAAGGCTACATACAGTTATAGTGCAGGCTGGTCTCGCAAGTGCTGCGGTACTTACATAGTAGACTACGGGGCGTGCCGACTTGCAGCGAGGCTGTGCAGTCATTTCTGCGGGGACCAGCTGGGCAACGGCAGGCGAAGTAAGAAGATGAGATGACACGAGACGAAACGAGACGAAACGACGCGTAGCTACTAAGGTGCCGGCTAGGCCCGAGATGGGGGCAGGGAAGAACCCTAGCTTCCCGCGGTGACCCAGATTCGTGGGATGGGTGGGACAGGCGATGTTGGGACGGCGTGGGACGGAGGAGACGGGGGAGACGGAGACAGCTGAAGACCCGGGGAGGGCTGGAGATGATGGGCTGAGAAGGGTTGGTGTGGGTGCGAGCTACAGAGGGTGTCTATGATGGCTTGCATAGGGCCCGTTTGAGGGCTGAGCAACGAGAGTTGAGAAGACGAGGGTGGGCGATGGCCTCATCATGGCGTACCGGGGGATGAGCGGAAGGTGAGTGGACAGAGGTGAGGATGGACATGTGGTTATATGTCTGCCAGTCGGGGATGTGCGAGGAGGACGAGGAGAGGAAGAGATCGGTTGGCTGTGGGTTCTAGGTTGATTACGCATTGCCCAACAAGTGAGCGAGTGGTGGAGATTTGAGCAATAGCAATGGACATGGCGAACTGGGTGAAGCCGTGGTGGGCCAGGGGCCGTGAACCAGCTTGGCGGAACCAGAGAGTTCATCCCGAATGCTACAACAGCGAGCGGTGTGCTCAACTCTAGGAGATATCCCGCTTCTTGAAATCTTCCAAAAGGCCAAGGCATTTCAGCTTACAATCGCCAGGACAAGGTGTGGTTCCCGGACCCGGACCCGGACCCGGCACCGTGGATCGGGTAGATTAAGACAAGGCGGCCCTGAACCATGCGGGACGCTACGCAAACGGCAACGGAAGCAAGCCACACCATTCCTCCCCAGCCACAACTGCCCAATGCGCTCCCGTGGCCCAAGCTCCCGGTCGGCTATTCGGCTACAGTTGGTGCGAGCCACTAGCCTACCTAGGTAGTAGAGTGGATAGCAGTCGGTGAACGTGGCTGGTAGGGAGTTCGGTACGTACTCTTTGGTGTCTGGACTACTAGTACAGGCGCCCATCTGATTGGCTCTCCCCGCTGCTTCAGCTCTCGGCTTGTCCGCCACTCTTTCCCAGACGGGACGACGTGCATGAGGGCGCTAGTCTATCGCATGCCGTGCGCTCGGTGGAAGGAATGCTTGCTTGTTTGATTCGCGATTTTTCTTTCTTTTTCTCTCTCTTTTTCTGAAACCACCCCCCTTTGAAAATTTTGATGCTGGCGTTCTCCTTTCAAATGAGTGACGAGGGCTTCAGAGATGGAACCCAGAGCCCAATTGCATGGGTCGAATCCCATTGGCTAATATTGGCGATGAATTCAAAGATTAGCCCTCATGTACGGCCGTACAGAGTATATCCCGAGTTTCATTACTATCCTCATTGCTCGCACATTGGCAGCTCCTCCTTGAGACCTGCTGACACCTAAGCCCCGTACCGGGATCGCCGTCTCCCAGCGTTCGGGGCGCCGAGTGAACAGCAAAACTAGCCGTGCACGCGGTGGACACAAAACGCACCTCAGCCTGACAGGGGGAGGGATCTGGGCGACGACGCCAGCCGGACGGTTCGCTAGGAAAGACAAGTCTCGGGCGACTTGTTCGTCTTGGGGATCGGCCGTTGCGGGAAGCTGGAGCAGTGCCGTTGCGATCGGGGCTGTGTCGGGAGTGCTGGAAAGACATGTGGGTGGTGTCGCTCAAGGGCTTCTAGGGGTGTTGTAGGGCCTCCGAATGGCGGGGCCGGCCGTGGTCAGAGTTAGGTCGATCTTGAGATTGCGGTTGATGGTCCAGGTGGGCAGGGTTCTCGCACATGGGGTTTGAGATGTCGAAGATGCTAGTAAAGTACGCACCTTGTATATATAGTTCCTGTTTACTATACCTATCGCCGGGAATGAGGCGGGGAGGCGTCTGATGCGTGGCACTTCTCGTTCAGGGTCGGGTAGGTAAGTATGTATCCAGGGTAGCAACAGCACGACCATCTCCTTTGGGCATATTGACTTCAGAAACGGCATTGCACTGCCATCTACTCCCGCTGCTTCGGGTCCTCCGTGTACCGTAAACGTACTGTGAGGTGTAGTCGGTTAACTCGGAAGTAGGCTATGGTTCCTTTTGGGGGAGGGGGTTACATGCCACCTTCGGAGGAAACCGAGCATCTCTAGGTAGTAGTGTCTAGTGTTGACATCCATCTGTGACACCCAGCTCCTCAGTGACGCATGGATGTTGACGTTATCACTTCTGGCCCAGCAATGACAGCGAAAGTGAAAGAAAATGACAACCACCCTAGGTTTATCTATAGATAATCGAAATAAGAAAGGAGAGGATATTAGAGACACATTTGTTGTCGCGTCACAAAAAGCAAGAAAGTCCGAGGTTGTTGAGCCTCCCAGACCCATCCTACGCTGCGTTGGCTGTGGTTGACTCGGGAGTGCAGGAGTTGCTATAAGATGACCTTGTCTATAGCAGAATCAAGTTCCGCGGTGTGGTTGCGCGGGAGAATGATCTCCGCAGGGGGGACAGAGAGGGGGATGTGCCGTCGATGATGGAATGTCGCCGGTTTTTTCAATTGGATTACATGGGCCAAGCAGCTAAGACGGTGCCTGGATCCGTAGCCAAGAGACGTTCGTAGGCCAAGCCGGGTCACGGATTATAGGCCTAGGCATTAGTAGCACTGCCATGACATGTAAACACACACAGCCCACAATATAAGTCACGGTAGTAGGATCGCCATGATATCGTCATGCTGTTCCGTATTGCTGTTGCCCGGCCCGGCCGCTTGGGTTGACAACGAAGACAAGGGGAACGCAGATGCAAAAGCAAAGACTACGCCATGCCAAAATTGATCAACTGCAGCTTTCGGATCCATCCCCCTTGCGCGTCAACGGAAATACCTCCACTAGGGCTGTGCGAATTATGGTTGACGCCTCCATGATAAGTCTATGGAGTATCGTGCTGCTGGTCGTCCATCCCCCTTGTCTCACGAGCAGCATCACGCATGCAGCCAGCCTGACCGGGTCACCACCCACACAATTTCATTCTGGGCGTGTCTGCATTGGCGCTCACGCTCACGCTCACGCTCACGTTCAAGCCCAAAAGCTCATCCACATACGTAGCACAGAGACACCCCGGACGCCTAGCCAACGTGCCAACACCGCCGCTTTACCCGCACCGCATCGCCCGGTGCTTGCTGGGCTCTGTCTCGGTGTTGTTGAGAGATCCGTAGTATGTAGAGGGAAAGTTCAAGATGAAATACCTTCTTTTTCAGGTCGCTTCCGTCTTCAGTCAGTTGCGTACAACAGCCTTAGCTCTTGCTGACAAGGGTCCTTGATAAACAAATTCCCGATTGAAGTCGTCCAACAAATCCACTGGAAAGCCAGGAAAAACAAAACAAAATCAAAGGGTCGCTCACACGCCTGGCAGCTCGTCACACGCCCTCCTCCACTCTTCGTTAACCCCGTTCAGAGCGAACCTGTAGCCCGAAAACCCACCACACCACCACCAGACTGACCCCCCCGTTCGACCTGAGCTCCAGGCTACTGGGATACATTGACGGGGCACCTTTCGAATGCTGTTCCCGGCTCATGTTCGTTGCTGGAAGCTGAAGTAGAGGACCGTCGACAAGTGTCTTTTCTTTCTTTCTCTTCCCCAGAGTACGCGCCTGCGAATACCTCCTTCTGGTCGGTAACGAGAACCAGTGGACTCGCCGCTGTTCCATGCATCCATCGTGAGGGCATCCACCTCCGCATCCAACCGTCCGGATCCATCCATTCGCAATCCCCGAGGCTTTGTCGCCGCAGTGCGCCGCAGCACCGCACCGCACCGCACCGGCACGTCAAGCAAGCCAGAAGTAAGACTGCCTGTCTGTCTGTCTGTCTGAAATCCGGGCTCGGGACTTAGAACTCAGGTGTCCACCCATTTATGAGTACACCTCAGGCATTGCTCAGCGCTTTTCTCGCTCCTTCTCCCCCCGAGCTCAGTCATCACCTTCACCCTCTTACATCACACGCCTTGCTTCTTTAATTGATCCTCGATATCCCACCCCCCCCTGGTCGCGACCTTGCTCCTACAAATATTATTCAACTTCCCGCACTCTATCTTTTCTTGTCTCCTCATCCCCTCAAACAACCCCGACCTCGATGCTCCAGGCCTCTACCTCGGCTGCCATATATATCGAGTCCCTCTGCTACTGCTCCTCTTGTGAATCTCGACAACCAACTCGAGCCCACGTTCCGGCCAACTTTCAGACATCTCGGGGCCCCTGCCTACCTGAGTCTTAGCCCCCAACCTTGCAAGCTGAGCTTGTCGGCCGATTGCTATCGCCATCGCCATCGTGCTCCCGCCTCCACCAAGAGTCCCACCTCGTCAGGCGCCCAAACCCTGCGGCACTACGACCCTTCGGCACTACTACGTAACTCAACGTGCACAGCCTTCTGGCGCTTGGCGCCCAGACACCGATTTCCAGCTGCCGCTGCCATAACTTCCGGCCTCGACCTTGACCTCGACCTCCCATTACTACCATTTACCACCACCGCCGCTTCACCAAAACGCCAACGCCTCCCCTCCCAAAAAAAAAACCCCACCGCCAACAATCACGACTGTGAACCTCACTTCACGCCTAGGCAGACTCTCCCCGCGCCGCTCGCCGTCCTTCTGCCAAACCCGACATGTCGGGATACCCGAGCTACAATGCTGGCCGTTACGGCGAACAGCAGCCGCAACAACCCCAATACCAGGGCAACTATTACCCGTGCGACCCCCATTTCTACAGCTCCAGCTCCATCCTCGTCTCCATCCCCGCACCGGTCACCGCCGATCGCATTATTGACATCAATCCTCATGTGTGGACATTCACCTTTGAAAGTCTTGCCTGCTAACATCATCTTTTCCATTTTTATAGTCCTCAGCAGCCAACCTACAGCGGCCACGCACCTCAACAGGGTTACCATCAGCAACCTAGCTACGGCGGCTACCAACAGCCTCCCCCGCAACAATACGGCTACCAGCAGGTGCGCATCTCCTCATTCCGTCCTCGACCTCATCCGTTCCCGATTTCTCGATTTCTCGATTTCTCGATTCCCCGATAATTATTTCCCTACCCTGCCGAAATATACGCCTTCCCGCTCCCTCGCAGCACCATGCCTATTCCCCTCGCTGCCGCATGTCAGACTCGGTCGGAATAAGAAGCTGACCCTGTGCCCGTAGCAACCGCCAGTTCAGCAGCACCAGCAGCACCAGCAGTATAGCCATCACCCGCCTCCGCAGCCAAACTATCAGACACGTCCCAACGGTAAGCTCCTTTGCAATCAGCCTATGACGCTCAAATCCGCCCCGTCGCAATGCCACAGCTGCTAAATCCTCGCTAGGTCCCCCACCACCTCCCTCGGCCCCTCAGCAATTCGGCCACGGCGCCCCCAACAGCTATGCCTTCCGATATTCTAACTGCAGCGGCAGGAGAAAGGCATTGCTGATCGGAATCAACTACTTTGGCCAGCGTGGCCAGCTCCGCGGCTGCATCAATGACGTCCGAAACATGACCGCCTACCTCTCCGAGCACTTCGGCTACAAGCGCGAGGACATGGTTATCCTCACTGATGACCAGCAGAACCCCATGAGTCAACCTACAAAACAGAACATCTTGCGAGCCATGCACTGGCTGGTGAAAGACGCTCGGTCTAACGACTCGCTCTTCTTCCACTACTCAGGTCATGGTGGACAAACCAAGGACCTCGACGGCGACGAGGATGATGGCTATGACGAGGTCATTTACCCCGTCGACTTCCGACAGACTGGACACATTACCGACGACGAGATGCACCGTATCATGGTTCGCCCCTTGCAAGCCGGCGTCAGACTAACTGCCATTTTCGATTCGTGTCACTCTGGCACCGCCCTCGATCTGCCATACATCTACTCTACCCAGGGTATTCTCAAGGAACCCAACTTGGCCAAGGAAGCCGGTCAGGGATTGCTGAGTGTTATCTCTTCGTACAGTCAGGGTGACCTCGGCGGCGTTGCAAGCAACATTCTCGGCTTCATCAAGAAGGCTGCCAACGGCGACGAGGCTCGTGAGCGTACCATTTCCACCAAGACCTCACCGGCCGACGTGGTCATGTGGTCTGGCAGCAAGGATGATCAAACCTCGTGGGTCCCTCCGTTTCCTTTACCCTCCCCACTCCCTCCTGTTTTCTTTTTTGGACCTTTGATTTTGGCATGATTGTTACTCTCAATCTTTTTCTTCTCCTTTTTTGACCACCCCTGTCTCGTTTTTTCTGCGCGTTCCTGTTGGTGTTTCCATATTGCAAGTCTTTTCTTGAGCCTGCAAGTTCTTGTGGTCAAGATACCATGACATAAAACCAGATTTATTTGCGAGCGAAGGCGTTGGGTGCTGGGTGTTGAATTATCAGAGCAGGGCCCGTGATTTGGATCCCCTGGAGTGGCAGACTCATGTACTTAGAAGCAATGTTGCTGTTTCACCCGCAAAGCCTCAGATGTACCATACAGCCCATATGATGGTTGTATATCTCATCTGAGGCGACGGGCTGCGTTGGACTACCATGCTGCGCATGAACATCTCGTCTTGCGTGCAGCACCGCACAAGCCCTTGCATCTGTTTTTACTTGGTTCGATAGCCTTGATAGCAGCAGCTAACCACCTCTACAGAGCCGATGCTACCATCGCCTCGCAGGCCACGGGTGCCATGTCCTGGGCCTTCGTCTCCGCCCTTAAGAAGAATCCTCAGCAGAGCTACGTCCAGCTGCTGAACAGTATCCGGGACGAGCTTGCGACCCGTTACACGCAGAAGCCACAGCTTTCCTGCAGTCACCCTCTTGGTGAGTCCCCTTTCTCCTTCTCGTGTGGCGATGTTGAAACTGACTTGGCAATAGACACAAACGTCCTGTTTGTCATGTAATGTATATACCCCCAAGGCGCCTAATTGCCTTGTACATGGAAACCTGAATATCTCGAGCCCCTCCCGCTTGGCGGTTGTCTTTGTGTGATGCCAGTAATTCGAACGAGGGTACTGAGCCGAGCCTCGAACATGGAATAGGCGAGGAGAGAAGATGAAACATACATTCGCCTTGTATGAGGGTGCCACGACGGGAGGTCATCTGCTGGTTGGATATTGCGTTGCACCAATTGTTTGTTTTTGCGTGGTGATGCATGAGGGTCTCTCGTTGAGTTGGTTGTCTCCAATCATTGCCAACTACTATATACCCTCTCATGCTCATCATCATCATCATCATCATCATCACATGGAGTCGGATTGATTGTTCGTCTAGTGTAGGTTAAAGTCAAGTTGGATTTTTACTCCCGTAAAAAATAACACAAAACAATCCAATAATGCCATACAACTTTCGTGATGCGCTTCCCTCTGCATGCATGCTTTGCTCGTCTCGTTGTGCCCAAACGCCCCGAGTGTTCCATGCCCGTTCCCTGTCCTGAGCCAATACCCAAACGAATTCCATCACGGCCTGCTTGCTTACACAATTCTAACCAGCTGAGAGATTTACAACCGAAACTTGAGACGAACAAGATGATATCCGCAGCGCCATGCATGCATCCAACCCGCCATTCGCCAACCATGCAAAAAGTCCACAAAAAGCGTCGTCGTCGTTCTCACGCCTCGGCCCGCACGACCTTGAGCTGACGCGAGCGTTTGGTCTTGCGCTGCTCCTCGGCCGCGACGACGAGGCGCCGGCGCACCGTCTCCTGCTTGGCCCAGTCGCGGGCCGAGATGCGCATGCGGGCGATGAAGCGTGCCATGACGAGGAAGGTCCGGAGGGATGGACGGGCGGCAGGGGCGGCGGGCTCGGCGGAGGAGGTTTGCTTGCCGCCCAAGGTGCCGGGGAGGGAAAGCGGCTTGCGGCTGCCGAGGAGGTTGGTGCGGATGTCCTCGAGCTCGCGGAGCTGGGCTTTGTTGCTGCGAGGGAAGTCAGTAACGGATTGTCAAGGAGGGGGGCAACAACAGGGGCGACGTACCAGGCGTTGGCGATGTCGAGCTGCAGCTGGAGGAACTTCTTGGCAAAGGCAGCGTCGGCGCGGAGCGAAGCCTCGCGCTGCCACCGGGCCTGCATCCACTCCATCTGCATCACCATGCCGCGGAGCTCTTTCTTGTGGCGCTCCTCTGCGCCCTCGGCCGCGCGGATGACCGTCTCGAGCGCCTGGTCGGTGTCTTCGAGCGAGGCCTGGGTGCGGCGCTGCGCAGGCGTGGCCGCCGCCGTCGTGGATCGGGCGTCCTTGTTCGACGCCTTGGCGCGCTCGAGATCCTTCTGGAGCTTCTCGGCGCTGAGGCGGAAGGCCGCGCGCTCGCTGCGGGCACGTTCGAGCTTGCGCCGGAGGGATGCCTCGGATGCGGCGAGTGAGTCGATGAGCTCTTGCTGCTGGCGGACGTCGTGCTCGAGGTTCTCCATCTCGACGCGGCTTTTGCGCAGTTGACGATCTTGTTTGCTCAAGTCCGTCTGCTGCGTCGCCGCCGTGTCGCGCTCACGCTCCGTCTTCTCGAGCTTGTGCTTCATGCGTTGGAGTATGCGCTCGTGGTGCGCGGCCGTCTCCTCGGCTTGCTGGCGGGCCTCGTCGAGCACCTCTTCGAGCACCACCTTCTGATCCTCGAGGTCGTTGAGCTGCCGCTGGAGGTCCTGCGTGGCTTGCAGTGCCTTGCGCTCCGTCTCTCGGTTCTTGGAGCGGAGCTCGTGAATGGACTGCTGGGCCGTTGAGAGCTGGTGTCGTAGCTCATTCAGCTCCGACTTGCGCCCCGAGTCACTCGCCGACGATCTGGGAGAGACTATTAACCGAGACACCTCGGTCTCGTGAACTTGACGTTCTAGGTCGGCAACCTGCCGCTTGAGACCCTTGACCGTGTCCCTGTTGGCCGACTCCCGTTGTAGAAAGTCGAGCTCCTTCTGTCGTGCCGCCGAAAGGTCCTTGCGGATCAGAGACAGCTCGCTGTTGCCCTCGATGTTTCCTGGCGGCTGGCGGGTGCTGAACTGGTGTTCGAATTCATCAATCTGGCGCTCAAGATCGCGGATGGTTCGTCGAGCGGTAGCCAACTCGTGCGTCTCGGTCGACGACGACTGTCGCAGCTTGGTCTGGAGCTGGAGAACCTCCTGGCCGAGACGCTCCTCCTCTTCCGCGGCCTTCTCAATCTCGTCCTCGAGAGTTTTCTCGATGGTCTCGCGCTGCTCAGTCAAGGCCCGGTTCTCGTCCTTGAGGCGGCGCACTTCGTTATCAAGCTTGAGTTTGGCTGTGCGCAAGTCCAGTCGCTCCTGGTCAACACGGATCGTCTCGTTGTCGTAGAGCTGAGCCCGGCGCAGTTCGGCTTCAAGCTCGTCTCGTTCCGCTTTTGCCTCGGCTAGCGAAGACGAGGCGGAATGCAGCTCGAGGGTATTCTTGGCCAGCTGATCTTGTAGCGATTGCTTCTCCCTAGTGATCTTTTGTAGCTGAGAAGTGGTATCGGAGAGCTGCCACTTAAGACGCGCTACCGATTCCGTCGATTGCTGGGCGGTCTGTTCCGAGGCGGTGTTGGCGACTTGGGCCAACTCGGCCTTCTGTCGGATCACCTTGAGCTGTTCCTTGAGATCGTCACACTCGCGTCTCGCAGCGTCAAGCTGCCGGCGCTGCGCCTCGAGTTCTCGGTGTCCAGCATCCACATCCCGGCGTCCAGAGCCTTGCTCCTGATGCAGGGTGTTTTGCAACACGTCCACCTCGTCCTCCAATGCGGCAACCTTGTTGAGCTGCGTCTGGTAGTCGACTTGTGTTTGCCGCAGTTCGTCCCGGACTGTCGACAGCTCATTGCGTAGGTTGGTTAGCAGGGTCTGTCGGGTTTCCAGCGCGTCTTGAAGATCTTCAATCTGTCGCGTCAAGACACCTTCCTCGCTCCTGTGCCTCTCCGCCTCGCTCTGGATGGCCGCCTGCAGCCTCGACTCCTTGTCGGAGAGTGTTCCTTCAGTTTCTCGTAGCCTGTCGATGGTCCGTTGCAGCCCTACGGCCTTCTCATCGGCACGCTCCCGCTCGGATTCGAGATTTTGCTTTTCGGTCTCCCATTTTTCACTGTCGTTATCGTAGAGGTTGTCCTTTTCGCGTATCTCCGCCTGAAGATCTGAGACCTCGTCGTTGAGTCGGTCAATTTCGCCCTGATATTGACCACGGAGGTCCTTCTCAATCTCAAGGGCATGCTCTCTCTCCTCGGCAAGCCTCTGCTCGAGATCTTCGACTTCTCTCTCCAGCTTCGTGACCTCTTTTTGGAGAGAGGCAGAATTGCTGGCCATGGAATCGTATCGTGATTGAAGCAAGTCCTTGTCGTCAGCTCGGGCGTGTAGGTCGGCCTCTAATTCCTCGACTCTGGATGTGATAGAACGCCGCTCTCTGTCCAAGTTTTCTTGGTTTCTTCGCAGGTCCTTGACTGTTGACTGGAGGCTCTCCTTTTCTTGGTTAACCTCGGAAAACTCCTTCTCCAAGGCAGCATACTCTTGTCCGGACTTGTCTAGCTCTTCCTGCAGCCGTACCACCTTCTCTTCAATCTGCCGAGAAAGCCCTCTGGTGACGACCGACTTGTTGGCCAATTCCTCCTGGAGTTCGTCGAGGTCATTTTCCGCTCGGTCCTTTTGGACCACTGCATCTTTCCGCTCGGCCTCGGCCTTTTCCATCTTAGTCTCAGCATCCTCCATCTTGGCCTTTGCATCTTCGACCTCTTCCTCCAAGCGCCGGATATTATGCTCAAGATCTTGAATAGTGTCCTTGGCTTCTTCCAATCCCTCGCTGTTTTGGGCCTTCTCCTCAAGATGAACCATCTTTCGCTGAGCATCTTTGGCCTTGTCCTCCGCTTCTTCCAGTTTGTCCTTGAGACCCTCTAGCTCATCCTCGCGTTCGGTGAGCAATCGGTCTCTTTCCCGAAGATCAGCCTCTAGGTCTCCGATATCGTCTCGGAGCTTCTCGACCTGATCGGTGTCTTTGTGTTCCTGATCGAGCTGGCGCTGCATATGTTCGATATCTGCTTCTCGATCCTCCAACAAGCGCTGCAGCTTGTCCATCTCGGCGCGCTGGTGTTCGTTGGCGTATTTCCGTTTTGCCTTTTCTTGGAGTTCTAGCATTGATTGGCGGTAGCTCTCGAGGTCTTTTTCGGCAGTGGTAAGGTGCTTCTTGTACCGATGGAGCTCTCTTTGCATTGTGACCTTGTCCACCTTGAGCTCGGTGTTTTCCTTGAGCGCGGCTTCACTAAAGCCTGGCCCAGCTTTTCGGAGTGCCTCCTCGAGGAAGTGAATCTTCAGCTTCAGGCCAAAATTCTCCTTCTCGATCCTATCGATCACGTTCTCTTGTTCTCGTAGGGACAGCTGGTTCCCATCCTGAAGGGGTCCCTTGTCGCCTCCTCTTCGCGGTGGTAGTGTCAGTGGGGTCGAGGCAGCACTACTGTCGTCGACCTGAGGCAGCGTGTTGTCCATGTAGGACTGGTTGCGTGAACCCGTGTATATTGACGTGTCCCCGCGCGGAATCGCGGTCAAATCACCCTCGTCGATTTTGTCCAAGCTGGGCGTGCCGGGCACTGCAGTGCCGTTCTCCTTCCCAAAGCGCCGCACACTGTTCCGCGTGGCCGACTTTAGTAGAGGCGTGAACTCAGCACCTCCGATGCTGGGAGGAAGATTTCGGCGATCGGCGAGAGGTCCCCGACGCGGGGTGCGCATGTTGATGCCATTGGAGCGGCCGCCATTACGGAGCTGCTGGATGAAGTTTCCGTCCTTGACGGGTGACTGGAAGGATACCTCTTGGGAGATGTCGGCGAAGTCGGGCTGTCGGCCGAGGTAGGTCGCATCCCCAATGTTTGTTCGCGGGGTGTCGAGCGCGCCGCCAAAGTCGGGCTGGACCATGCTGACGGGCGTCGGAGGCTGGGTTAACTCTAGAAACGGCGTGTATCGGAGGGCCACTGCATGTTACAAAGGCAGAGACGGGGGCAGAGGTGAAGTACGTCGGGTATAATGTCTTGTCGCGGTTCGAGATGTTGTGCGGAGTCGGTTGTTGTAAGTTAACATGGATGAATGGTAAGACGAGGTACGAGGGTACGTCGCGGCGGAATTGAATCGCGTGTGGTATTAGGATAGGTACTAACCAAGTATAAGTCGATGCCCCAGGCGCGTTTTGTTTACTTTCTATCCTCTTCCGGCATAGGCGCGGCAGTTTTACGCCAATTGCTAACATATTTTTTTGGCCAATAAAAATGAAAGCCAAAGCTGAGTCAGCAGATCCTCTTTTATTGCGTCACCCCGCTAAATGGCCTGACTAACAATAAATCGAATGGCATGCGCACAAGATGAAGCATGCCTCGACTCAAGATGAGAAGGCGAGGCCAAGTAGGGCGATGACACATTTGCCTTTGGATCGACAGACGGTTTCGGTGGTTTCAATCGCCCCTAGCACTTCTTGTCAGCTCATCGTCTGCACCGCAAAGGACGCTTCCATTACTCCCTTACAAGGATACCTCTGCAATACACTCTACCCTTTACCGCCTTCCATCGCGTCCGACATCGCTTGAAGCGCCACCATGGTGCTGGATCGTGTTCCAGACGAGATAATCCAGCACTTGCTTTACTACGTCTCTCCCGAAGACACGCTCTCTAATTTCCAGCTGCTGTCCCGTCGTCTAAACCATCTTGCCAACGAGGCCCTGCTGTGGAGACATCATTGCCAGCGCACCTTTCGATACTGGAGCCCGGAGCATGGATTCCACCGTAGGTTGAAGAAGAGGGCCTCGGAAGTCGACTGGAAGCGCCTGTTTATCCTGCGCCTCAGTCGGAATGGCCAGATATCGCATCTCTTGGACGAGATTCTCGCGACCAAAGTTGGCCGCTTAAGCAAGTTCGAGCAGATCTGTCGACTGGGGTATGATGCCAAGGACTTTCTCCTGGACCAGTGCCACAATGAGGAGCCCGTGGAAGACATTCTAGCGAGACGGTAATTGTTTCGGGCGCTTCGTCTTGCCGACCTTTCGCTAATAGTCGTGGCCCAGCTATTATAGCAATTCGATCTTGGATAGTATCCATCGAAGCCTTGCGATTGAGGAGTGGCATCTGATCCAGACGGCCCACAACACTCCCGCAGGGCGTTCTTCCGTCTCGAGCCTTGAGCGAGCACTGGGTGCCTTCGATTTGTTTGTGCTTCACGACCAGCCTGGCGATCTGGATGATGTAGGTTGCTTGTCAGACAGTACCCTCCGAGTACTAATCGGCCTTTCCAGATTGCTCGCCTCCTCGATGACAAGGCCTTGGAGTTCCGTGACAGCGTGCTTGGTGTGGATGAGATGTCAGCGCGCCAAAAGGCACTGGCACTCAACCGCTGGCTTCGCACCCATAACATGACGGGCCTACTGAACCCGGAGCGAAGCTATCGAAACCTTCGGAACTGTCTGATAGGCCAGGCTCTGCGCCATGAGGATCATGATTCTATCCCCATCATCTCCAGCGCCATCTACTGCTGCATCGCAGAAAGGTTAGGGTTGCAGGCCCAGTGTTGCTCGTTTCCCACCCACGTCCACGCCATCGTTTTCGCGGAGCATGGCAAGACATTGGATGGCATCTCCGCGGCACAGAATGGCGCGCCCCGAGAGATGATGTACCTAGATCCTTATGGCTCTGATGATGAGATACCAACGGCTGCTCTGCAAGCCATGCTGTCGCAATTCGGCTGGCAAACCAGCACTGATGTCTTCTTGGCTCCAGTGCCGCCCATCTCCGTCGCGATGAGGACTGCGCGTAACATTAGAGCCACTGCTGCCAGGGTGATCGAGTCTCGAGAGCAGACCGACTCGGAACTCACACAGCTCATGAGTGGAAACGGCTCTATCAACTTAGATGCTGCCCTCTACTCTGCCTTGTGGGCGGCTCTCCTCATGACGCCCGTCAATGTCTTCTCGTGGGACGAGAGCCTGGAGCCCTTCCTCCGCCGATTTGCCAAAAGCTGGCACGAAGACGCGTGGCTGGTTGAGAAGTATCTGGTCCCGTTATACGACCAGTTCGCACCCCTCCGCGAGAGATTTGCAGGCCATCATGCTCCCCAGGGGTGGGACGACCCTCGGGAGATCCTGGGCCGGGTGCGAGAGCTGGACGACCTGGCGCCTCCCGTCTTCCGAAGAGACCGCGAGAGAATGCAGCCGGTGACGTACAAGATTGGGCAAGTCTTCCGACACCGGCGATATCGATGGATCGGAGTCATCAACGGTTGGACAGACCAGGGGACGCGCCGGCTGCCCATGCCACACACCGTGGCCATCGACGAGACACTGTCCGACAGCAGCGATACCGAACTGCCCAGCCTGGTGCGACCACGTAACCAGACCTTCTATACATGCCTGTTGGTCCTTCTAAAGCACTCGGGATCTCCATACCACTGACACTTAACTAGACGTACCACGGGACCTGAGCGGCATGTAGTCGCCGAGGACAACATTGTGCTGATCCAAAATGCGGACGAGGTCCCCGAGCGCATGTTTCCTTTGGCTGGGAAATTCTTCAAAAAGTTTGATGCTACGACATGCAGCTTCGTGTCAAACATCAAGGAACAGTATCCGGATGACTAAACCCAGATGCTTATTTCTTCCTTCCTTTTTTTTTACTTTATAATTGCTTTTGTTTGGCTACATGGATTTCCGAACGCGAAGTGAGAATGCACAACTACACTAGAGATGAGGGAAAATGACCGGCGTTGGAGAGAAACTCGCGAGTTTTCAGCTCTGGCATAGCGTCTAACACATGCGACCAAAAGTGTCGAAAGCACGGTCGGTCTATGGGAACGCTCGATATTTACGAAATTGATATTTGACCCCATCTATCTTGTGAAATGGCCGATGAAGTTGTCTATTACACAATGCCCTCAGCTCAACTCGCTATTTGGCCTGATCCGAAAACGTTATCATATCCCTGGCCGGAAACCTGCATGCTAAGGGAGGTCATTCCACCCTTCATAGCTCCTCTGTGTATCCTTACGCGGCGTTTATCACATCCTCCAGAACTCCTTTTTCGGCAAGCTTCTTCATCCACGTGTGCAGAGCAGGCCCGTAATCCCTTTTTCGGCCCTTGACGCGCTGCTCATCGTCCGCAATGGCCATTAGCTCGGCGCGAAACTCACCCATGACCGCCTTTACTTCGATGACTAGCTCTTGATGCAGCGCGTATCCGTCACCTGTCTTTGAATCAATCTGCGACACTCTTTCTCGTATTGTTTCTGGGATACTCGCGTCGATAATGTCCTGCTTACTGAGGTTGAACTCGGAAAGCTGTGAATCCTCATCTATGTCGAGGGGTTTGGGTTCGGCGGCGACGAGCTCTATAAATGTGGAACACGCTTTCATTTGAGTGTGGAGGTGGTAAAGGGATGCGACGGCGACGGCAATAGCCTGAGAGTGAATGGCCAGCGGGCTCTGGCATAAGGCGAGGAGGTTGAAGGATAGTTGACTCTCCTCGTACTGCAGCATGCGACCTTCGATTTGAGGCCGTGCAATGGTTGTCCAGTCACCCGAGGACACTGCGCCTGAAGGACGGTGAGCATCTTCCCACATTTCTACTTGTGAAGTGAGGGTGATATTTACCTAGTCTGTGAGGCTTGCTCCTTAGTCCATCTAGTTCCCAGACGTGCCCTCCAGCAGGGACATATGCGATGAAGTGAAAGCCATACTCGGACCTCGCTCTCTTTCTTTTCACTGGCTTCCTGCCCTTTTTCGGGGCAGTCTGCTTCCTCGCCTTCTTGGACCTCGCATCAGATGCTTCGTTCTCTAAGCACAAGTCGGCGTTGAGGTGATCCATGCGACGTGTAAACGAGTTGTGGATGGTGCGGATGAATGCGTTTCGGCTAAGTCGGTGTCCTCGGAGGGCGGTGCTGAGGGCTTGGGTTGATTCTTTGAAGCCACGGAGATTGTCACCTAGGTCTATGCCCTCGGCGTTCATGATGATGTTGAGCAAGGCGACCGTTGCGCATGCATTATCGGTAGTCTAGGAAGTGTGAACAACGGCTTGTTGCTGGGCGAGGACTAGTTACCTACCTGGTTGGCGAACCATACGTCGCTTGTGTCTTCGTCCTGGTCCACATCGTCATGGCCTGGGACATATTGAAAGAGGAATATCAGACCGAATACAGGTTTCCTGGAGGGTATGAGCGTGTGCTATATTGCCGGGCTGAGGGAACTGACGGTAGCATGTCGAGAGAGTCCTGGTCGATGGTGAAGATCTCCTGAGCTTTGATATTCTTGACGCCCAGATCTCGTAGTATGATGTTGAAGAATGCCTGAGCCTGAGTTAGACACGGCGCAAATGAAGTAGACATGTAGGCCCTCTGACTGGTTCTGATTCAAGCTCGATCCAGCCCTCCCACTCTTCGACGTCTTGAAAGGTGAGTGGTGCCAGCGCCTCATCGAGCAACTTGTCAACAGGCTGCGTAGCCTGTTTCGCCGCCTCGCTAGCCTTGCGCTTAGGGTTGCGGCTCGGCTCACCCATAGTGGCCGATACGGCTCTGACCTGCCGGGGGTTGACTGCGAGGCGACTGGCCAGGCGGGATGATCGGCGGGGAGGAGTCTGTGTTGCTCGAGTCTCAATACCCTGCGGTGACTGGTCAGTCTCGGTGCTGTGAGCCATGATGACGCTATCTGATATGGTGATGGTTGATGCTGGCATTGTGGCAAAAGGTGAGTCTCTGAGACTCAGGTAACAGGTGCGTTGGAAGCTCGTCGCATCGGGGATCAACACGTGAGAAGTGAAGGAGGGACGCTGACTTGGGTTGGACGGGTGAGAGAGTGATGGGCATTGCGACTGTGTTTGTGGAGGAGAAAAAGGCGTGTGCAGCTTGAACAAAGAAGAAACGGTTGAGTCAGGTAGGTGGATAGGGAGGCCAGTCATTGACCGTGTTGCTGAGTTGTCGCCCCAGGCATTCAACCCGTTGGCTCCATGGCAGGTTGAAGCCCGAAATGACGGCCACAAGGGAATGTCCGCTTTCTGGACGACGGGGAAAGAATAGAGGGAAAGCAGGTAAGACAACAAACAGAAGCAGAAGTAATAGAAGGCAACTGACCGGGAATTCAAGGCTTGCTACATGGGAGCTTGGTGTCTACTGTGACTACCTTACGTCGAGGGCGCCTCTTCCTGGCTTTGCTGTCGCGAACGGCCGTGGCTTCACCGGATAGGTAACCGCGCGTCGATAACACTGGTTTGTCTGGAAGGGGAAACAGCAAGCAAGCTGGCCATCGATTTTTCTGACAAGGAGAAATTCTTGATGGAAACTCCGAATAAAGAGGCGCTGGCGAATTTGCTGGTGTCCTTGCTCGTCTTTCATCCGCGATTTGGAAGAGAGCTGATATCCCATCGACGTTTGCATGGATAGCTCCCAGGGAGGGAGTCGATGGACAGTGCAAATACATACCTAGGCCCGGCCCTTAATTTCGACCAATCATAGATGCATCTGCCCGCCAAGCCTTACAACCCATTGTCTTTAGTGGGTGAAATCCATGCCATGCTGCTCCGTACCTAGCGTCCAGAGCAGTCATACAGCCAATCAGCTCCCCTGAAGCCTGCCATTGGGCACTGGAGCTGGGGGTAGCTTTAGCGCCTTTGTAGTGCACAGCAGCCAACGCAGCAGCCTGTTTCCTCGGGCTTTCACAAGTCGCGTTCTGACGTGACGGATTTGACCCTGCGAATTTCTGTCTTTCTTTCACGGTGCAAACCACCATCAACAACGGAAAAAAAACCACATCGCCATCCACGACATCGCCAGCCCTCCACCCACCCGCGCCCGATCCTCCTCGCTGGTTGTGATTGCTCGCCGATGCTTCTTGCTCCTTAGGCGCCACCACCTCCACGGCATGCGAATGCGATGAGCGGCACTCCCCACCTGCGGTCTGGGTTTCCAGCAACCCCAGCTACCGCTGCTCGACGACAACACCAACAACAACAGACTCCCTCCTCGGTCGGCTCGACGTCTTCTAACAAGAGCTCCACGGCCAGGTCGCCCAGGCTTCCACTGGCTCCCGAGAATGTCCTTGCGCAGACTCCCTCCAACCAACCCGTCATCCCCTTGAACATCCTCGATGCTCCCCAACAGCGTCTCTACACATTCGCCTTCTACGTCGTGCTCTGGGGTTGGAAGCTTTACGACTGGCTCCAGGTTATCGAGGACGGAGAGACGTCATGGTGGCTGTTCCTCAAGTGGATCTTCATTGACTTTTCCTTCCTCTTTGGCGTTCCTGAACTGAGGATACCATGGCTCGAGCTATCCCAGCCCGTTGTCACCACCTTCTTCGCTATCCACCTTGTTATTAATTACATGTTGATGTTCAACATTCCGGTATGAGATCGAATCATTTTACTCTTGTCTCTACTCGAGCTAATGTGCAACTCTAGATCCCCTGGCAGTCGTTCCTCCTCGGCTTCGTCAAAGTCCTCTACGACCGTGAACTCTCCGTCTCCGAGCACAATGTCAGGGTGTCCAACATCCTTAACAACCACTCCCTCATCATGGGAAAGCAAATCATCAATATTCTCCCTGAAGGTTCCGCAGTTCTCAACCCTGAGCACCACCCTTTCTGCCTGAGCGGCAACAGCAAGGCTGGCATCTTTTTGCCCATCTACTTCAACGCCAGCATCCCCGCCCAGATTGAACTCATTCGCATCGACCTCGACACTAACAAGGAAGAGACGATCAAGGTTCCTAACCGTGAAGTGAACAAGGTCGCCAGGCAAATTCGAGACCACACGTCCGACCAGACTACAGCTGGCTTCCAGTGGGAATATGCGGTTAAGAAGCCGGGTGTTTACCGACTGGGGAAAGTCTTGGACGAGTACAAGCTTGAGGTCCAGCGAAGCACCAAGGATACTTATGTTGTTCCATGCCCTGAGGCTAGGATCCAGGCGACTGCCGACCGCCGGCGATGCATCCACGACCTCTCGGATCTGTCTTTGGAAGTGGTGGGCACGCCTCCTCTGAAGATTGCCTACAGCCGTACTATCAACGGAAAGGACGACAAATTCCACTTCCAGAGTCTCCAGCCGGACGGTTTCTGGTCGCCTCTCATGGGCGGTTCTTCGAACCTGCTCACGGAAAAGAGCAACGATATTTCGTGGGTTAGGCCCGTGAAGGTCACTGTTGGCCTCAACGAATCAATGACTGCTTCCGGCGTATGGCAGTATTCTGTCAGCGAAGTCCGCGATGCATTCGATAACATTGTCAAGTATGGACCTTCAGAGGATGAAGAGGACAGGCCTAAGGCCAAGGGCCTAACTCACGATTTTACCGTCAAGGAGCGACCCAAAATTCGTATGGATGGGTGCGATCTCCGCAGGCCCCTCAAAGTTGCCAAGGGCCGTTCGGCTAGACTCCCCGTCGGCTTTGCCATGGTGGGCCCTGTTGAAGATACCTCCCACGAAATCACCTGGGACTTCTCGCCCATTGACTCACTGACTAACAGTGGCGATCATGGTGAAGAGGTCTCTATTGCCAAGTTCTCAGCCAAGAACTCTCACGACAAGCCGGCTGTTTCCGAACCTGGTCTCTACACCTTGAAATCTGTGTCGAGCGGATCGTGCCGAGGCGAGGTCAATGAGCCATCTTCATGTCTTCTTCTGAACCCTCTCGAGCCTCACCTCTCTATTCGGTCTGAAGATATTCCCGACAAGTGTGCAGGCAACTCTATTGGTCTTCGGGTTGACTTTGATCTTGTCGGAACTCCCCCATTCGCCATCAGATACGATGTGATTGGAGAGGACCACGTGGATAGGAAGGTGCACCGTGTTCAAGGTCTCCGATCACAGTTAGATTTGGTGCCCAAAGTTGCAGGTCACTACAAGTATGTCTTTAAGTCTATCGACGATGACATCTACACCCACCTGCCTCTGACAGGCGAAGACAAGGTTTTGGAACAGATCGTCAAGCCTGCCGCATCTGCAGCTATCGTATCTCACTCCAAGACCATCAGCGCCTGTCTAGACTCTGAGGTGGAATTAGATATTGCTCTCTACGGCGACGCCCCTTTCAATATCGAGTGGGAAGTCGTGCACGACGGAAAGCGGAAATCGGAGCATGTCAATGGTATCGAGGACAACAAGTTCACAATCAAGACCGGCACACTTCGCAAGGGAGGCGAGTATATTCTTGCCCTGAAGAGCATCCAGGACAAGCGGGGGTGCCGCGCATTCCTCGAGGACGAAGTCAAGATCGCCGTCCGCCGACAGCAACCTCGTGCTGCATTCGGCCTCATCGAACACAAGCAAAGCATCATGGCTGTCGAGCAAACAACGCTGCACTTGCCTCTTGGTCTTCAAGGCGAAGCCCCCTGGGTAATCTCTTACCGGAACCTCAATGGCACCGGCGAGACATTAAGCAAGGTTGCGAGAAACGCAAACGACAATATCCCCGTTAATTCTCGCGGCGACTGGGAGATTGTCAATGTGAGGGATAACCAGTGCCCTGGAATCGTTGACCCAGCCGCGTCGAAGTTCCGAGTCGATTGGTTCCCTCGCCCAGAGATTTCCCTGATTGAGACCGTAAGCATCGTTTCCGACAACGGCAAGTTTGTCAAGCAAGAAGTATGTGAAGGAGATATTGATGGCTTTGAGGTCAAGCTTCAAGGTGAGTTGATTTTCCCTTGAGCGTCTACATGGCTTTACTGACACACCACAGGATCTCCTCCTTACCACGTGGAGTATGGGATCAATCACAAGCCATTCCATGGCGCCAGCTCCCTCTCCCGCAACGCCTTTGATGCTGCTCTACATAAGGCAGCCATCTCCATGGATACCAAGAAGGCTGGCGATTACACTTACAAGTTCTCTGGTCTTACAGATAATCTCTACGACACGGATAAGAACCTGAAGCCTCTTATTGTCACACAACGCGTCAACGCGAAGCCGTCTGCCGGGTTCACCAAGCCAGGACAGTCATTCAAGTTTTGCGTGGAGGAGCAGGAATACGAGGACAAGATCCCCATCACCCTCACCGGTGTTGCGCCCTTCTACGTTGAGGTCGAGATCAAGAATCAGGCCGGTTCTCCCGCCGAGACGTATAGCATCCCATCCATCGATACGAAATCGTACGCAATGAGGATTCCTCGACAACACCTCCGCCTCGGTAGCCAACAGGTCCGCATTCGTACAGTCCGTGACGCGCGCGGCTGCCAGCAAAAGTACGAGATCGGCGGTCCATCTGTCCAGATCCATCTCTACGATGCCCCGTCCATCTACCCACTGGAATCCCGCCAGGACTTCTGCGTCGGCGAGCGCATCGCCTACACACTCTCCGGCACGCCGCCCTTCGACATTGCATATGATTTCAACGGCAAGTGGAACGCCAAGTCACAGACAACTAACTTCCGCCGTATTGCCGAGAAGCCGGGCGAGTTCGTCATCACCAGCATATCGGACAAGGCTTCCGAATGCCGCGCGGCCGTCAACCTCCCCAAGACAATCCACCCGCTGCCCAGCGTCCAGATCAGCCGTGGCCAGCAGTCGCGTGTCGACATCCACGAGGGCAACGAGGTGTCCATTCTCTTCGAGTTCTGGGGCACGCCGCCCTTCGAATTCACCTACACTCGGAGCACCAACGAGAAGAGGGGTCAGAAGAGCGTCGTTCTTGAAACCCGTCACGACGTCTCTTACGAGCACAGCAAGGTCGTCAAGGCCAGTCAGGAGGGCACGTACGAGGTCGTCGCTATCAAAGACAAGTTCTGCTCCTTTTCGACGCAGCAAGTGGTGAAGAAGGATGGTCGGTAAGCTTAGAAGGATAATGAAAGAAATGGAAAAGGGGGGCTAGATGGAATGGATTACTAGGGATCGAGGTTCTACGACGAAGCGGAAGAACTTGTATATATGCATCTATACCATGGCACGGCGTTTAGTAGGGACATATTAGGTTGAATAAGTGAGCAATACGCATTTCATTTGACGCCATGGTACAGTTAACTTGTAGCCGGTCGCTCACGGTGCATCTTTTATCTATCCAAACATTTTAATACTTTGCGGGTATATCAATTCGAGGGCATCGTCCGGTGCCATGTTGTCTATTCCACCTCCTCAATCCTCCTGATCAGCTCGCCGCCGATCCTCGCAATCTCCAACAGCACAGCCTGCCGGTTCACCTCGACCACATCGCCCTCGTCTCCATCCACCCTCCTAAAGTTGTACGGCAACCCGGCGCGGAACTTCTGCTGCTGCAGCTTCGGGTTCCAGATGGCGCCAATGACGTCGTCGTCGTTGTCGCCGCGGAAGAAGATGAGCGTGTCGTCGTAGACGCGCTGGAGCTCCTCGGCGAGGACGTCGACGGGGTGGGCGCGGACGGGGAGGGGCGCGCGGCCGGTGCGGTCGTCGAGGTTCTTGAAGTGCGAGACGCGGCGGGCGGCCGGGTCGGTGGCGGCGTCGCGGAGGATGGCGCGCAGGGCCTTGGGCGAGAGGTGGAAGAGTACGTCGTAGTCGTGGAGGGAGGCGTCGAAGAGCGCGGCTGCGTCGAGGCTGTAGGCGGAGTCCTTGAGCAGCTTGCAGGCGGCCTTGGCGAGGCGGGTCATGCGCGAGGCGATGAGCTTGGTGGGACCAGAGCGCGTGTAGGCGAGGCCCGAGGGTTCGCTGGAGGTGGCGACGATCATGACGGTGTGGTTCATACCGGGATCGCGCTTGCGCCACGACTCGAGCTCTCGGCGGACGGCGGAGCGGTCGTCGCTCGTGAGGGCCTCGGCGGAATCGATGACCAGGGGCTCGTCACGCCAGTCCCAGCGGGAGATGAACGACAAGGTCCGCAAGAAGCCGGTAGCGACGCTCGAGGGGATCCTCCAGGGGTACGGCTGGAGGAAGACGTGCAGCACGAACAGCTCGATGAGCTCCTCGCTGATGTGGCTCGAGAGTTTGTGGCTGTTGAACCAGTGCTTGACCAGACGAATCGTCTGGGAGAGAGGCTGTAGCCTTGTGCAGAAGGTGGCGATGGTCTGCGTGTGAAGGGGCAGGGTTTTGAAGAGCCAGTTGGACCTGGCGAGGACAGCTTCCGCCTCATCGCGCACACGAGGATCCAGAGTCTTGTTCTGAATCTGTCTCTGCAGAAGAGTCTCCTCCATATCGCAGTGGATTCTGAGGCGGAACGCTGCACCGTTGTCGTAGACGATGTCGAGATACGCAAGGTTCTCGATGCCGATGTCCTTGTTCTCTCGGCCCAGATACGTGGTGATGGTGTCCTTGGCAGCGGTGAGACGCTTGTCAAAGTCGAGGAGGAACTCGATCTTAGCCTCCTGGATGGCGACGAGGTTCTCGGGCCACTTGCTGGAGGCTTCAAAGTAGAGGTTGACGTCGGTGGGCTCAATGGAACCCCTGTGGTAGCCCAATATCGGAGGCACAATGGAAGCGTAGCGAGCAGCTGGTGACACGGGCGAGAGCTGTCTGATCTGCAGTGGCAGCTCTTCCAGATTCCGGATGTCATATTCGAGGGTCTGGAAAGACCTTCGGGCCGCATCGAAAGCTTCCTTATCCATGTGAGTCAGGCTAATGACGGAAGACAAGCCAGAGCCCAAGGGAGTCAACTCTTCCTTGACAATCTTCAGGTGACGCTTCAAAGCATGGGCGGTGATCTCCTCGCAAATCTCGATGGGCCCGTTGCTCGACCACTCAACGCATTCGATGATGCTTCCATCCTTGAATCGGCGAAGCTCAGCTTTCTCACCCCAGAACTGACGAAACCTGGCGGCTTCCTTTGGCTCTTCTGCGGGAGGGCCATGCTCCATCTGACGAGACATGTGCACGGAATCAAAGACGACAGCAAATAGGACTTTGTTGGCATCGGCGGGATGAGAGGAGCTCAACGACCAGCTTGTCTTTGAAGGCTGCTGGAAGTGAACAAGCTGTGCCCTGTCCCCGTACGCCTTCTTCAGAATCTTGTGCGCTTCAAGAGTGAAATTCCAGGCCGACCCACGGCAGTCGGGTGACTTTGATGACTTGGATACATCGGGGCTCTTGATTTCGAACATGGCGTCGAAGGTCTGCAGAGGCGCATCGACTTTGATGATAAAAGTAGGTTCAAACTTGTCGGCAGCTTCGTCGGCGAGGAGATCAGTGGTGGATTTGGCATGCGTTTGCAGGAGACTCGCCGACCACGGAGTCATCTTGGATAGGATGTTGAGCTCACGAATCGGGTCGAACATGACGGGGCCGGATTCTCGGACGGAGTCAATATTGGTCGTCGAGGAACCAAAGACGAAGGGCTTCTTGTTGAAGTCGGTGGTCGAGAGGAACTGCACGGCAGCCTTGAACAGCTCGGTGCTGCTGAGGGCAGTCGAAAGTGCCGCTTGGCCGTTCCGGCCGCCCATCTGGAGCAGCAGGGCAATCATGACAGCCCACTCAAAATGACCGAAGCCGCCTTGAGACACAGAGCTACCGAAACCGCGCTGCTGAAGCCAGATCCTGCCGAGAGCACATGCATCAGGGAAGGCCGGGCACTCGTTCTTCGCATGGGTGAGGAGTCGAAGATAGGAGATGAAAGTCTCTTCGGCCTTGAGAGTCGAATTGTAAAACGGCGTGCCGGTTTGCGCCGCCTTCTTGTCGTCGGCGTCTCCACTCCGAGTGTTGTTGGAGGTCGGCAGCAGCTTGTTCTTGGGGAAGAGTTCTTCGGGCGCACAGGGAATAAGACGAATCACGTACGGCGACTTTGCGGCCTTCTTCTTGATCGCCTTGCTGTTAGCTGATTTGCTAGTTGCCTCCTCCGCCTCATCCGCGTCGTCCTCCTCAGGCTTGGGTCGGAGGGCTAGGATGGGCAGCAGGGGATTCTCATTGAGATACTCAAAGGTCAAGTCCATGGACGTGCCCATCTGCCTCTTCACGTGGGCAGCAATATACGCGATGTAGTACGCTCGTCGGTAAAAGTACCGCATGCTCGTGTAGTCCTTGTCCTGGAACATGGTCCCGGGCATCTGGATGACCATGTCGACGCCAAACTGGGCCTGGGTCTTGACCATGGTCCGGGCAACGTAACTGCCGACGACGTTGTACTGGGCGGGCTTCTCAAAGGACAGTTTGTAAGGCGCGTCCTTTGCGGGCTTCGGTTCGGGGTAGGGAACGACGATGCGGTGCTTCTTCTCGAACTTGGCCGTGGCCTCGGTGATCTGGGAAAGAGTTCAGTATGCGAAGCGGCGGCGCGAGATGCCGGGGAGGAGAGAACCCACGGGCGCGGGGTCATGAGGAGGCGCAGAGTCAAGCACCTCCTTCAGACGGTGCAGTTGGCCGTCGACATCCTTCAATGCCTTGCCGTAGTCGAGTTTGGCTTCCTTGAGCAGCTCGTCGGTCTGCAGGACGAAGGTGCTGGCCGTGGACACGCGGGCGGAGCTGCGAGACTCGAAGTCGATGAGGGCATCGTGCCTCAGGCCGGGGCGAGAGTGGTCGAGCTTCCGGCGTTTGAAGCTTGACTGCATGGCGGGCGAGATCCGGTGGTGTTGCGCGGCGGTGATCTCTCGTCTGTGGTTTCTCGTCGTGATTCCTCGTCGTTTTTCTTGTTAGCTGCCGTCGCTTTTCTGGGCTCTGGAGTTTTTTTTTCTTTGGGCGGGCATGGTAGCACTGCGGGGCCATAAGGCCTGCGAGATGTCTTATCGAAAAAGGTACGTACCCCCACCACTCAATCGACTCTACCAGGTACCTATCCTACGTGCCTAGGTACCTACTACGGGCCTACGCAAGAGGCCCCCCCCCCCCCTGTAGGGACATGAAAATAGCCATTTCATGTCCTGAGAATCCCCCCTCTTCCGTAGGTACTAGGTAGTAGCTGGAGCTGACGGCTGACGGCTGACGCCAGACATCCCAATGGAACTTCTGGCGACGCGTGCAAAAGAAAAGAAACCAAATGCATTGCTCAAAATCCAGAGAATCATACTGCTTCGGGGCTCTTATTCGCTGCTTAGGTCCCTCTAGTCTCCGGGCCTTTGCCCCCCGTAGCTTGGGCAACTTGTCGCCTTGCAGACGACTGTGATGCATGATCCACCCAGTCTTGCCCTTTGGCACCTTAGATCGGGTGGGTGTCATTTGAGTCCGAGACATGCCAAACCTCTAACGACCCTCGTTTCCAGGGTGACTTGAATTGCCCTACAGCCGCTGGCAAGACAATGACGAGATCAACAGGGGATTCCAAGGCTTGATCTTGAGCAGCAATACGTTACCCGTTCAGATGCCGCAAGGGGCTACACATGATCCAAGAGCTAAAATGACGTCTGCGACATGGATATCAGAGGCAAGAAAGAACTGGCCTCGGCCGCCCTTGGACTCTCGGACTCGGGTGGACTAGCCTCACGCGGTCTTGTCTCGAAGTCTCCTTGCTTCACAAGTTCATCCCGCTTAACCAAAGTTGGCTCCCAACGCAGTCGGTCAGATCATCACTCTTGGGTCTCTCTCTTCCGATCCAAACCCAGATGGCCATAAGTAACCAGGACTTCCCACGGTTGCTTTGGGAAGCAGCCCTGAAGGCGTGGGTGATACACTGTATCGCATTTTCCAATAGTTTTCTTTCTGTTGTTTTCCTCGCCAGCCATGGACTTCAGGACACCCTCACCAACACCAAGTCTGATGGACGGATCCAGCCCGACCGGCAGTCAACCAGAACAGCGAACGCCGTCGCCCGTCACGCCGGGCAAGGTCCGCCCAGAGATTATAATAAGCGAGGACTTCGACGGACTGCGCCTCGTCTTGCCTCGATCTTGGAAAGAAGCAGATGCAATACCCGTTTCGATACAGTTATCAAAAGTCGAAGTCCAACCTGAGCCCACAGCCTGTACCATGGATCAACAAGTTTTGTGTTGGAATTGCCGCAAGCCCGACGCGCAACCCTCCGACTTTACCATGATTTCGTGTTTTGACATTGAAAGGGCGCAGACCTTCTACTTTCGGTGCTTCGGGTGGACGTTTCTGGGCGACCTCAACAGGCTCGACCCGACTGACGAGAACATGATGCAGCACGGGTCCTCGCCGTTCGACTTGCAGGCGATGAACTTCTTCGCGTCGGATCCATCAGCTCAAAGCCACAACGTCACGGGCGCCCTCATCCAGCGCAACGAACCACGGCACAAGCGTTGCGAGGTGCAAGGACGAGCATGGCAGGAACCGGCAACCTGCCATTTTCGAGTGACCGATATCGAGGCCGTGGCGGACAGGATCGAGGCCAACTTTGGCTGGGTCAAGAACTTGCGATTTGGAATCCGCCAGGGGATCATGGATTATGGCGAGTTTATGGATCCGGAGGGCAATCTGTTTGGCCTCGTGGCGTACCACCCGGAGGCGATGAAGCAGACGTTGCTGAAGACGCAGCAGAGCACGCAGCAAAACATTCACTTCTGACTGCGTAGACTACGTTCCGTGGACTGTGTAATGTTGTGGGAGGGCCCTCGGGGGGTAAAGGAATATCCAGGAGCTTGGATGTGCAACTTGGGCTGAGCTGAGGGAAGCGAGTGAATTGTCGGGTGACGATGGCTTGATTGTTTACAACAGAGCGTTTGGAGTTGCAAGGGTGCTCTAGGGGTTGGTTCTTTGAGGGTTCGTGTTTACGCAACTTGGGGATGGGAATAGCCATGTTGCAGCCTGACATGACAGTGTGTCCGTTTAATGCTACGACTAATTCAGCGAAAGAAACAAGAAGCAACTGTCCAACGCCGGCTTAAATGCAATCAACGGCCAGTCAGTCACGCGTTCTTCCAGGCCGTACCGTACCACAACTCCCGAAACGAATAGCCGGGCCTGGAACTGGGACCGCCCCCCCGGAAAACCACTTACCCGCCGCGGCAAATCCCCCAGCTTGACCACTAGCAGTTAAAGCAATAACTTAACAGAGCGAAATGGAACCCTGCCCCCGAACTTGTGCCCCCGCCGCTAAACTCAGTACAGCTGCAGAGATCCGGAGCCTGGGGAAGACTCGTGTTTGGGGAGCTACCTATCCGCCACTTTCCGCGGTGTCGGAAGCCGGCTACCGCTGGCGGGAGTGGGCTTAACACGAGGGGATGGATTTGGGATTTGATATTAGTCGATGAATAGTCAGTAAAAGCGAGCAGATGGTGTAGTTGTGACAGCAAAAGAAGAGAAGAAAAGGGGAGGGGGAGGGTAAATAGATGGGGATGGATGGGATGGGGATGGATGGGATGAGATGGGATGGATGGACACAAGCAAGCCTTGACAAACCTACAAGAGGAACAGAGACGGAGAAAGACGGAGCGGGAGACAGAGACAAAGAGGGGGCGGTGCAGTCAATTCAAAGAGGGACACTAAAATAGTAGAGAGTTAATCAGTCTCCTTCCATCTTCTGCCGAACGAATGCCGAACGTCTCTTCCGAGGGAGGGCGGAAAGCGGAAGACAGCCCACCCATACCTTGTCCATCGACTCCCGGGCCACCCCCGAGCTCCGGCCAGCGGCGCGTCTCAATAAAAAGCCCCGCCGTGCCCATGACGGGGCCGCCATCATGGCAGCTACTTTACCTACTCCCTCTCTCTCTCTCTCTCTCTCTCTCTCTCTTTCTCTCTTTTCCCCTCTCTCTCCCTCCCCCCCCCCCCCCCCCCCTCGGCTTGAAGCTTCTTTCCCCTTTGGCTTTCTCCTCCACGTGAATTGATTTACCTAGTCTGACTCTGACTGTAGCTCTTGCTGGCGACGACCGCAGCTTGGAATCAAGTGCCACCCATCCATCCATCCATCCTCTCCCTCTCACAAACATGTCTTCCTCAGCTCTCCGGATACGAACCCTCCGGGCCTTTGCCCGCCATGGCTCAAACGTAGGTCTCACTCTCTCATCCACTCCAGCTCTACAGCTACAACAAAAGAACAAGCAAGAAGAAGGAGAAGAAGAAGAAGAAATTCCCAAGTTAACATGCCGCTTCGTGCTCCCTCACAGCCCACCGCCGTCCTGGCCAGATCCTTCTCGGCCACCGCCCGCCGCGCCGAGATCAACAAGGTCTACCCCTCTGCTTCCGAGGCCCTCAAGGACATGAAGCCCAACAGCACCCTGCTCTGCGGCGGCTTCGGCCTATGCGGCGTCCCGGACACGCTCATCAACGAGGTGGTCAAGAAGCCCGGCATCACCGGCATCACCGCCGTGTCCAACAACGCCGGCACCGACAACTCGGGCCTCGGCCAGCTGCTCAAGACCAAGCAGATCAGCAAGATGATTGCCTCGTACATTGGCGAGAACAAGACCTTTGAGAGGATGTACCTCACCGGCGAGGTCGAGCTCGAGCTGACGCCCCAGGGCACCCTCGCCGAGCGGTGCGCTGCCGGCGGCAGGGGCGTACCGGCCTTCTACACGCCGGCGGCCTTTGGCACCGTGGTCCAGACCGGCGAGCTCCCGCTGCGCAACAAGCCCGACGGGTCGGCGGCCGAGTACTCGTACCCCAAGGACGTCAAGGTCTTCGACGGCAAGTCGTACCTGCTCGAGCACAGCATCGCCGGCGACTACGCCTTCGTCAAGGCCTACAAGGCCGACAAGCTGGGCAACTGCCAGTTCCGGCTCTCGGCGCACAACTTCAACGGCGCCATGGGCCGCAACGCCAAGATGACCATCGTCGAGGCCGAGCACATCGTCGAGCCCGGCGAGATCCCGCCCGAGGCCGTGCACCTGCCGGGCATCTACGTCAAGCGCGTCATCCAGGCCACCGAGGAGAAGAACATTGAGAAGTACACGTGGGCCAAGGACGAGAGCGACCCCGAGGCCGCCAAGGCGCTGGGCACGGGCGACACGGCGGCCAAGCGCGAGCGCATCGTGCGCCGCGCCGCCAAGGAGTTCAAGAACGGCATGTACGCCAACCTGGGCATCGGCATGCCCATGCTGGCGCCGGGCTTCGTCGGCCCGGAGGTTGAGGTGCAGCTGCAGTCGGAGAACGGTATCCTCGGGCTCGGGCCGTACCCGCGCAAGGGCCTCGAGGACGCCGACCTGATCAACGCCGGCAAGGAGACGGTGACGCTCAAGCCGGGTGCCGCCGTCTTCGGCAGCGAGGAGAGCTTCGGCATGATCCGCAGCGGCCGCGTCAACCTCACCATCCTCGGCGCCATGCAGGTGAGCGCCTCGGGTGACCTGGCCAACTGGATGCTTCCCGGCAAGGTCAAGGGCTTCGGCGGCGCCATGGACCTGGTCAGCAACCCCAGCAAGACCAAGGTCGTGGTGACGATGGAGCACACGGACAAGAAGGGCAACGCCAAGATTGTCAAGCAGTGCGCGTTCCCGCTGACGGGACGCACCTGTGTGTCGCGCATCATTACCGAGCTTGTAAGTGACATCCGACTCGTTGCTGTTGTTGTAAGTGAAATCTGACTCGTGATAACAGGGTGTCTTTGACGTCGATTTCGCCCACGGCCTGACTCTGATTGAGATCGCCGACGGCGTCACCGTCGACGAGATCAAGGCCAAGACCGAGGCGCCCTTCAAGGTGGCCGAGGACCTTAAGCCCATGCTGTAACACGCATCGAGGAAAGGGAAAGAGAAGACGAAACGAAACGAAATGAAACAAGACAAAACCAAAACCAAAGAGGCACTGTAAATTGGATATACCACATAGCTAAGTAGGCCGATTATCGGCCCGTCGCATAAGAAAGGAGGCTGAAGCCATGGCATCAGAAGGCGTTTTTTCCATGGAGCAGGGCGTCGCGAGTTCCCGCTGCACGTACCCATTTCGACGAGACCACGCCGGAGTCTCCGTTGCTTGGTAGGTACGCGGCAGCTGCCAGATGTAATTTGAATGAGAATGCGACTATGAGAGAGTGAAAGAATTGAAGAGTTTGTGTGTTTTATCTATTTGTTTTCTCTGGTCCATTGGTGGAATCGTACTGCTGACCTTGTAAGTAACTAACTCCGCTCTCGCAGTGCAGTGCAGTGTAGCGTAGTGCAGTGCTGTGCTGTACTGCGCTGTGCTGTACTGCGCTGTGCTGCTGCTGCTGACTGAACGGCGAGAGAGAGAGAAAGCTCGCTCATCAACCACGGCCTCGTCCGTCCTCCTCTCCTCTCCTACCTACATACCTACATAACTACCTACCTACCTACCTACCTAGTCAACCAGCCACCCGGCCACCACCAGCACCTGCCCTTGTAATGAGCGATTCCTACGGCACTTCAAGTTCCCGCCGCTGCACCATCTGGCCCTCATGATCCTTCTGACCGCGTCGCCGCAGCCCCGCCGTCGACATGTCCAACACGTTCAACCAAGAGTCTGGGCAGGTCTACAAGGAATGGATCGTCCCACGCCACCTGCTCCCCGGTGGCCAGAGCGACGTCGATGCGGTCAACTGGAGTCGGCGCCGGCCGTATCCCGCCTTCAAGGCTCGCGGCGCGCGGGGGCCGCGGGCTCTCGTCGACATGGCCGTCAACGTCGTCGCCGACAACATTGGCCATGTTGCGGCTGGTCATCTGGACAGTCTTCCCGACCCGTTGCTGCGCCGCGTCTGGCGCCATCTCGAGGCAAGGTGCGTAAGACACTGCTTCGACCATGTCGAATCAGCGGGGAAGTAGCACACTGACACGATGCCATTACTAGGGGAGTCTGTCTTCATGCGTGGAAGCTGTTTTCTAAGCGACTGCTCGACGAGGGCGAAGACCAGAATCTTGGCCTGTACCGCTTCCGCCAGCACATCTGCCGTCCCAGCGACGAGCTCGCTCGGTACACGCAGCCCCTGACATCGCCGTCGGCAGACTTCATCACCCATCTCGTCATCACCGGCGGCTGCGCTTTTCTCACGCACGATCTGCTGTCTCTCGCCGACATGTCCAACCTCGGCATCCTCGAGCTCATTCAGCCCGCCGACGAGCTGCGCGCCATCTTCCCCCGCGTCAGCGACCGCCTCGTCCGCGGATGGACTGAGAAGGATGATCCATTTCCGTTGCTGCGCATCTTGCGCATCTGGGGCGACGAGTCCACGTCGCAGGAGTCGCTGCATTGGGTGTCCAAGTTCCCCTCGCTGGCGCTGTACGATGTTACAGGTGCTCGCGCGGATTGGCAGTCGCCAGATGACATCGCCAGAGCAGAGGGCTGGACACGAGCCGATTCCCTCTCTGGCCTGGAAGACTCCCTGCTGCGGTACCTGATGCTCTTCGCGCCCCTCGAGGAAACGCGGATTAACAGGCTGCGTGACCTCTCTAGGAGCATCGACGCCGACCTCGTCTCACTCTGCAGCGACTCCTGCTGCTCCATCAAGTTTGTCGCTGACCGCCAGGCTCCGCCACTCCTCGACTATCTCACCGACAAGGCCAAGGTGCAATATCCCTCGTGGGACCGGGACGCCGCCGCCCGCGAAGCCCACGCCTGCCACGGTGTTGCCTTTGAACCCTGGGCCTTCTGGCTGTACGCCTTCATCGGCCAGCTCAGCGGCGACCGCGACCTCGCCAGCCGGGGCGTGCGTCCGGACACTCAGGCCGTCGCGGGCCCGTTTGTGCTGCCGTCAAAGCCCCTCGCATGTCTGCACCTTGGCCACATTTCGCGCGGTGGCATCTCGGCGAAGCCGTCGTACGTGAGCCGCGGGCTGTTTGCAACGCGACGGCATACATTTACACGTGAGTCGGCAGTGCGCGGGATGGCGATGCCGAAGCCAGGGCCGATACGTAAGACTGAGGCCAGCTTGGTAGTTTCGGAGCGGACTGCCCCGGTGTTGGCGCTGCGGCGGAAGAAGAGGAAGAGGCTCGACGATATGCTGCAGTCGTTTACTGGGTGAGGCGTGGTCTTTGGGAATGAGACTTTTATTTTATTTTTATCAACGAGGCGACGAGCATCTTGCGTGCCTAGTGCCACAGAAGCCTTCGATGACGCCCCGAACTGGTATGTCTACGTCTCTTCTCGATCACCTGGATCCTTCCTTCTCACAGCTCTATTAGGTCCTGGGTGTATTTGGCCTCTTTTTCCCCGGGCCTGAAGGTGCCCAGATGGCCATCCATTCAGCGGGTATGGTGGCAGGCCATCAGGACGAGCGTCGTCCACCAGCAAGCACTTTCGATTCTTCGGGCACTCCGAGTCCCTTGAAAAAATCAGACGGTACGAGTAGCTTTATACAGTTGATTAGCGGAGTGCGTTGAGTCAAAACCCTGTTGGTATGCAGGTACACTCTACGATACTTTGTCGGCTGCTCCTGGGCAGTCTGGCACGTCTGGTTTCTTTTGGCACAGCGTTTTATCGAGTCAGTAGATGCAGTTTGAATAGTTACCAGTAGAACAAGCAACAGCGTTGAATCATGAGGGATATCTAACGAACATGGCTGCCCAACCTGCTTCATTCCGACTCCCCTCTCTGTGAAAGTAGCTACCTACCTACAATGAGCATGTTCTAGAAGAATCCTCAAGGTCAATTTGCCGATTTAGACTCGGACGAACCACATCTCAAACAGCGACAACCGTCATATCGGCGAAGCTTCTTTTAGCTTTGCACTTTGTATACCTACCTAGTCGCAGGGTACCTTGCGTACCCGGGCCTTTCTCCTAAACCATGGAGGTGTTGCCTGAAGGATTCCTTCCTCTCTCAGGTATAAATAAAACGCCTTCCCAGCAGTTTTGCAAAACAAAAAAAGAAAACAACCATCTCTCCTCACTTCATACCTTACACATCACCGTGCCCCTTCACCTAGCCAGTGGTTCTTACTCGCCCTCGCTTTCCCATCCTCGTCAGGTTGTCGAGCCGTTCATTTTTGACTTCAGAGTTGGCGAGGCAGTGTCTGTTCATCACGACGGCTGTCGCATCTCCTCAACCCGATTCAAGTCCCCCCAACCTTGATACCTATCTTGGAAAACCTTGACCTCAACGGGGCCATACCTACCTATATAAGGACTCTCGTCCCCCCTCAATCCGAGCAGACCCGACCACATCTTGACACCTCTTCCAGAAGATGCAATAACATCGACACTGCCTTTTCATCATCGACTGCATCCTGCACCTTTCAATCATTTGCAGACGACTTAGCCGTGCGAAACGGTTGCACTCCAACCACCTGCCATCAGCTTCATTCAAAAGTCAAACAATCACACGAACATCTTCAACAACAAGAACATCGTCACCAGGCCAGCCTTCTTCCCTCTTTCTCAACACACCACAATACAGCACAACACAGGCCACAACAACAACACAACAGCACAACAGCTTCTACTTTGCGGTCCACTCCATCAAGGCTTGAGAAGCTAGGCTCTAGTTCCTTTCTCTCTATCCTAAACACCAACACACCATACAATCAGGCGTAATGACTACGACTACAATCCACAGGACCGTCATTGGTCACCACGCCGCCGCCGCCTACACAAACAGCGAAACCATGCAACTGGATGACGGATACGCTGCCTCCGTTCTTCTCAAACATCGGGCTCTTTTCTTAGAGCTATCACACATCCATACCATGGATAACCCCTCTAAAATGAGGGCTCAAATTGGCGTCGCTCGACCGCCGCGACTGTGTCAATCTGGCACGTCTAGGCTGCGAGGCCTTCGTAGTTAGATCTAGCTCTCAGGCTGCAAAGGGCCTCGGCCGCAAGCAGCGAGATGAGCTCCAGAAGATTGCGAGGGCCATCAGCTGGGCAGAAACAACCGCCCAAGACGACAGAGATGCGGAAGAGATCCGTCAGTACAACCCAACAACACAACCCAACAACACAACACAGACAACCACAACGTAAGCCATTTTTCCAATCACTAGCTTCACCTTGCAACTAGGAGGCAAGAAATCAAGCCGCGAGGCGTATACCAAAGGGTGTCGCCACGATCTCGACTGGGAAATCAAAGCTGCCCAGTACAAGCAGCACCTTGGACTGGCTGGACTACACAGCTTCGACGGCTTCAAGTCCAGCTAAACAACGGCCAAGACCATAGCAAAGCTGCGCTTATTCATCTCTGGATACCGCCTACTGTTGACGGGTGGAGTTGTTGAAGAGAAACATCACGAGGGACCATCACAGCCACAACTACAAAAATCAGAACAAGAACAACATCTCTACAAAAATGATTTACCAACAAGCTATGGGCCCCGTGCAAAGGATGTATCCCGCAGTCAAAGGCAGTACCATCGCGTTATTGACGGCGATGTTGGGACAGACTCCTCAGCCAGGCATCTAAACTTGACAAGAAGCTTGCACAGTAACAAGAACAAGAGTAAAACAAGAATAACGGTGGGACCGACCTGAGGTCTGCATCGTATAGAGTAAGAGAAGAACATAAAATGAGGATCGTCTTCAACGGTGCTTGACAAGAAAAAAAATACAAAACCTTTAAACTGAACTGTACTACTCGTGAAGTACGTAGATCACCATCGTGAACATGAAGATGCACCAAAGAACCGATGTGGTTTCCTCAGGCTAAAAGCATAAAGAATCCGACATGAGTAGGGGCACATACCACACCCACACCGCACAAAACGTCGAACAGGCAGCATGAATTCCAATGTAATCCAGGCGGCAGTAGTTCGGGAGTTCTGATGAATGGGTGCTGAGCCTCAAGCGTGGGCTGAACATGGAGTTGAGTTGCCAAACACCAAAACTTGATCATCCGTGATAGCTTCACGCGTGCGCAAGACAACCTAGGCAACACTGCCAAGTTTTCACTTGTTGTAGTTTGTCTGCCGTTTCTACGAGGATATTTCTCCACAACGCATAGATTCCCAGTGCTCATGGCACCTGAACCTCCCGAGTGCAGCTACGACTTGCTCCGCTTAAAGCAGAGATTTTACCGATGATGGCATGTATCGCTTCGAAATTTATCCGGAACCCATAGCAGCAGAAGCTGCACGTGAAACAGAAGGTAAGTCGACGACGGTTTCCATCTTTCCTCCAGTTTCCCCTCCGCATGCATCCATGGTGTATTGAATGCCGGAGTGAATTTGAAGGATTATTTCTAGTAGGTTTCATAAAGTGAAGAAGAAGAGGAAAGGAAAAAACTGGCGGCTGCGGTTCTTGGTTTTCTGCTTCGCGGGCCGGTGGGGCTGTGGTCGGGTCGGATTAACGATGCGCCCTTGGTTGCTGCACCGACGTTCCGCAATGACCACCCACAATGGAGCCTGCCCCCAGCCTGGTGGGCAATCCCTCCCACCTTACATAATGATGCCTGGGGGTTTCGCGAAAGATACGCACCAAGAGTAACAAATGGTTTATTTCCGGTGTCATTCTCGTCCACCAGTGTCCCTCTGCCGTGTGAGTGCGAGTGCGACTGTGTCTTGCCGGAAGTACTACCTCGGCGGAGTGGTTCGTTCCCCCCTCGAACAGAGTGCTCACGCCCTTTGGAGCAGTCTACTGTGGCAAAAGCTAGACTACCCTCCGCTCATATTTATGGCAAAACAGAACATCCTCCATCGTTGGAAATTCCATGTCTTGAGAACTAAGCCGTCTATCTCAGTTAAGGACATGAGTCAAATAAGACGCAGGGCACATCGCCAAGAGCCTCCTGATGGGACGAATCCGGAACGTCATGCAGCGTGTCGTGTGCCTCGATAAGCAAAGCGTTAGACCCGGCCGACCCAGCCACGACAAACTCCGGGTTCCTCATTCGCACATCTCGGTTGTGGTGGAGTGAAGGGTACGTCCGTGGTCCGAACTGCTGATTCTATGTTTGGCTCCGTCTGGACTCGCCTGTTGTCGTTGCCGTCGCCTGTGTTGTCGTTGCCTTCGCCTGTGTTTTCGCTGTGATGCCGCCTCTGCCTATCGCCTCCTCTTCTGAGGAGTCATGTGTCTTTTTGAGTCACACGGCGATTGTGTCACGTCGCCTTACGGGTCCAACAGGTAATCTAGACCAAGTACCTCCTTAAAATGCATCCGTCTGTGCCGCCAGCGTTGCGTTGTTGGTTTCATGAGCACCCGAGCTTGACCCCTTTCTGGCTGTTTTGAACTCTGCAACCACTCGTCGACCTTGGTCAAACCTACTAGATAGTAGCCTACATCCTCGATTGGTGATTCAGAGTCCTCGTGACGCCAGAGTATAAATATCCTCGTCTTTCACGTGGCCCACCGTCGCTCTCAATTCTTCAATTCATTCCGCCACCCAAAGAGCTGCTGCCATTGCTGAGCTACCCCGCTACCCCGCCTCCACCCATCCAAGACTTCAGACACCCAGCCTGAAAGGAACCAATCCAACCTTACGGAAAAATCATCACCAAACCACCTTTCCCAAACAAACTTAACACAAGATGGCTGGCGCACCCCCTGGAACGAGCTCCCGTGGCCGAGGCGGCAAGTTCAAGAAGTACACCCGAGGAGGTATGTGTGCAATCTTCGCGTCGGCGCTCCTGTCAATCGACGTCACAGGTCCCGCAAACTCGAGCCCCTCCATAACTCATAACTCATAACTGACGCCTTCTTCCAACCACACAGGTGGAAAGCACTTCTCCAGTGACATTCGCCCTGTCGATGCCGATGGAAACGAAGTGAGCATCTGGGCCGCCGATGCGAAAAAGAAGGGCGAGAACGACGACGACGACGACAACGAAGACTCTGACTCCGAAGAGGACTCCGACGAGGATTCCGACGAGGACAGCGAGGATGAGGCCGCCACTGCCGCGCAGGCCCAGGCCGCCTCCCGCGAGGATCGCAAGGCGGAGAAGAAGGCTCGTAAAGAGGCCGCCATAGCCAAGACAAGGGCGAAGACGGTCGAGGTCGGCGACATGCCTTCCAGCGACGAGGAGGACAGCGAGGACGATGACGACATGCCTGCCAACCCCAACCATTCCAAAGCTTCCTGGAACCAGGCCAAGGGCGGCAATGTCGAAGACATCACCGAGGGTGTCGCTAATATGGGCACCCCCGGCAGCAGGCGTGAGCGTGAAGCCCTCGAGGCGGTCGCTGCCAAGGAGAAGTACATGAAGCTGCAGGCCCAGGGCAAGACGGACGATGCCAAGGCTGACTTGGCCCGTCTCGCCATCATCCGCGAGCAGCGAGCTGCTGAGGCTGCCCGCCGAACAGTAAGTTGACGCTCGCCACCCGATGTCCCCAAACGGAGATGCTGATTTGTTCGACCACAGGCGGAGCGCGAGGAGAAGGAAGCCACCGAGAAGCAGAAGAAGGCTGAGTTCGAGGTGCGAGAGGCTCGGAAGAGGGAGGCGGCGCCTAGCAAGAAGGGCAAGAAGAAGTAGAGGATGAGACCATGACTGTGGCTGTGAGTATTACCGTACCTCGGCTGATAGCAAATGACGCCAGTTGGGTGTTGCTATATTCGAGATTTGGTGCATAGAGCAGGAGATGAGATACTCCATCCCCCTATGATGACGACTACTACAATGATGGCATGGCGTAGCAAAGACGGCACGGATTTTGTAAAATCTATGTGAAGGGGTGCAAAAGATTCAAGTTGTCTGAGGATGTCTTGACGTCCAGGGTAGTTTACTAGCTTTTTAGCAGAGCCACATTTACCAACGACGCATCCTGATATCTGCCAGTATTTTGCTCCAACATGACTATTTGAAGTAACTGTGTGGGGACTCTCAACAGGCAGGCAGTTCCTGCTGACTTGTGTCTGTGGTTTGTTGACTGAATTTGGTTCTCTTTGTTTACGGCTGAAATGTTGCTCAACTGTGGGCAAACCAAGCGAAGTGTCCCAGCGAGAATGCACGTTTCTGCAAAGCCGGGCAGGAAAGTAAAAAGAAAAAGAAAAAGAGACTAAGTATCAGAACAACGAGAGATTGAACGAGAGCACTCGAGTTAATGATTGAAACGGGTATGGTGTGGCGTGGTGAGTGAAGCAGACTTGTTTATATTTAATCTTCGAAGTTTTCCAGGTGCAAGATTTCGGGACACGTGCTCAGACAGTAAATCTAAAGAGAGGTGTGGCTTGGTGTCTCGGAAGACCCCAAGTATGGTCGAATTATCAATTTCTCAAAAGCCAACTTCTTCCTACATTCTATAGGAATTCTCATCATCACCATCCACAGCCGTCGCAACGAGGAAAGCGACCCGAGAACACAAGCCTACTAACGGGATGCGCTACAGTGGAGCTGCCGTCCCCACAGTTGCGCTGCGGATCCAGCCAAAGAGAAAAAAAATCAGTTCTGCCCAAAAAGTCGAGCCTGCCTCTGCGACGTCGAATTGCCGACCGCCTCAACCACCCGTTTTCAACAACGACTCTGCTTCGCCTTTGCACGAGACCAGCGGCGCCAACTCTCCACAAAGACACCAGAAATCACCGTCCACAGCGCTGCACGTAGCACTCTGCAGACATCGTCTCCGTTGCGCCAGTAGCCAAGATGGCGGAAGCCTCGCTGCAGGTCCGTTTGCTCCTCTGTCCTCGTGCCGTGCCCCGCCGTCGCCTACAACGAGGCTATCGCCATGAGCCGGGAAGCTGACGCAATGCCTCACAGGACCGTCTGCGCGACCATGCCAAGGCCTTCGATGGCCTCTTGAGCCTTATCCCGGCCAAGATGTACTACGGGGAAGACACCAGCGTACGTTGACGATTCCTCTCTCTCGCCCCGTGCAGTCCCGTCCCCGTCCCCGCCTCCGCACATGGACACCAAAACAACGTCATGCCCCTTCTGCGATGCTTGCTGCGTAATGCGTACACACACGATGCGTTGCAGTCTTTAAAGACTAACCTCCATACCCCACGCTAGAATCAATGGAACAAGAAGAAGCAGTCCAAGAAGGAGGCCGCCGCCGCTCGCCGCTTGAAGCTCGATCCCGACAGCGAGCTCAACCGCAACGCCAAGGAGGTAATGGATGAGCGCGCCAAGAACAAGCGCAAGCTGCGTGAGATGGAGAACGAAGACGAGACCGAGGACGATGCTGCGCCCGGTGCCGCCGCCGAGGAGGACTGGGAGGACTATGAGCCGGTTGATGGCGTCGATACCGAGAAGCCCGGCGAGGGCCTGAAGGTCAAGGCACCCGAAGCCAACAAGAAGCAGAAACTTGACGATAGCGAGCCCGAACCCCAAAACACCGCTGAGGCGACGTCCTCCAAACTTTCCAAGAAGGAAGAGAAGAGGGCAGCCAAGGAAAAGAAGAAGCAGGATAAAGAGGAAAACAAGAAGCTGGCGAAGCTGGCGAAGAAGACGGATAAGAAGACTACCAAGGCGGAGGAGCCCGAAGCCGAACAAGACGATGTCCCTGCTCCCACATCTAAATCCCAAAAGAAAGCTGCCAAGGAGCAAGCGAAGAGCACCGCCGCGAAGGCGTTAGTGCTCGACGATGTCGACGACCACGAGACTGCTCCTGTCGACGATGCCTTGCAGCCCATGGATGTTTCGGGTCTGGAAAAGGACGACGAGACCTCAAGTCCTGACTCTGAACCCCACTCTCCCACCTTCGATAACAACGACTCCTCTGCGACCCCCACAGAGGCTCTCGCCGAGCCCGCCAGCACCACTACTTCCGTATCATCCACCATCCCCCCCTCAGAGAAACCCAAGCACATCAAGATCCCCGCCGACACTTCTGCCCTCCGAGCCCGCCTCGCTGCGAAGATCGAGGCCCTGCGAGCGGCCAGGAAAGCTGACGGACCAGACGGCAAGCCCATCCGGACGCGTCAGGAGCTCATCGAGTCACGGCGGCGGAAGCAGGCCCTGCGCAAGGCCAACAAACAAGAGTTGAGGAAACTGGCCAAGTTAGAGGAGGACCGCAAGCGCGAGGAGGCCCTGGCGTCTACCTCTCCAGGTGTAATGAGCCCGGCAGTCGAGCTGGACGAGAACACGAGCAACTTTGCCTTTGGTCGTGTGGCATTTGGCGATGGCTCCCAGCTCTCCCGTGATCTCAGCTACGTCCTCAGCGAAGGAAAGAAGAAGGGGCCCTCGGACCCCAAGACAGCCCTCATCAAAGTCCAGAATGCGAAGAAGCGCCTAGAAGAGCTTGATCCGGAGAAGAAGGCCGACATCGCCGAGAAGGATCTCTGGCTAACGGCCCGTCGCCGTGCCCAGGGCGAGCGCATTCACGATGACGAGGCGCTTCTCAAGCGTGCCGTCAAGCGCAAGGAGACAGCTAAGAAGAAGAGCGAGAAGGCCTGGTCAGACCGCACCGATGGTGTCAAGATGGCCCAGAAGGAGCGCCAACGCAAGCGCGAGGACAACCTTCGCAGTCGCCGCGACGACAAACTCCTCCACAAGTCCGGCAAGGGCAAGAAGAAGAAGGGCGGCGCTTCCACCAAGAAGAAGGGCGGCCGTCCGGGCTTCGAGGGTAGCCTGGGCGTCGGCGGACGGAAGAAGTAAGCCATGACACGAGGAACCAATGAAAGGCGGAATCAAAAGCATAAAAGGTTAAGGTGAAGACAAAGCGACAATAACTTCTTTCTTTGCTCGGCAACCGGCGCTGGTGGAGTCCACGGGGCGGAAAGGAGGAGGCATTCCGGCGCGAAACGTCACCAACACTGTACATTTGTGTACTAGATGGATAGCTACACACACAAGCAGATCGCAACTTGGTTGGCTCGGCTCGACGAGTTGGCAATTCTTTTTTCTCGGCATATAATGGGACTGGGCATGAAACAACATGAGCGAGCATAGGCTTACAAGAACAACTTTTCATGAAACAACTTGGTTGAACGTGAATCGTCGTAAAAACACTGTGGAACATTTGTCGTGGTTTGTCGTAGGCGCCAACAACAATCGATGCCATGATGAGGCTCAAGAAACGCAAAACGAAGGGAACCCAAAAAAGCTTACAAGAGACAGCCGCCTATTTTCCCCTGTTTTTCTTTTTGCCTCATTACAACAGTACCGAACCAGAGCAACAGCGGTGGACACACAGCACGGCTACGCTTAGCATTCAACTTTCCGTCCATTCGTCCATCCCGAGAAACACACACATTCTCTTTCACACTCATGTCCGCCAGGCTGCCTGTCTCCATTCCCAAGAATAAATAGGTTTCAACAAAAATAAAAAAAAGCACATAAGAAGAAGGGGCGCGCAAACCACCACTGACAACTTCATAACGGGGCTTCACAGTCTCGACTGGCCGGAGGAGAGTGCCTGGTGGCTGAGACGCTTCTCAGCCCAAAAAAAAAGGAACATCGACCAGCTACCGTATATGATGGGAACGCCCCGTTGCTGCCCCAAGCCGAATGATTCCTTCAACTGCTCCATGCGATGGGTGATTGGTGTTTTTGGGGGGTCTATTGTTTCTTCATGCCTGCGGGGATTGAGGGTGGAAATGGCGATGGGCGATATTGTTATCATGGGGGATTCATGTCTGTGAGGCGATGGAGGAAGGGTCGGAGTGTAAGGTTCGATGGGACGGAGAGTTGGAGGAGAAGAATCGGCTTGGCATCGGCTTGGCTCAGGCGCAAGTTGGACTGGGGATGGCGTCGGTAAGGCATGATGCTCGTCGAGAGTAGATGCGCGTATGGCCCAGGACTTCCTCGTCTAGAGGAGGGAGTCGAGGCGGGTGAAAACGCTCAAGCACGCCGCCACAACCTCTAGCTGCAGCTCTTTGTCCTTGCCTGAGTTGGTTTCCTGGGAAGCAATGTCAGAATCACGCTGTCTGCCAAAGTTGCAAGTTTCTTGTGTTTCAACCCACCTCGGCGATCACTTGGGGTAAGTTGGCTCCGATTCCGTTGCCGGTGGCCTTCTTGCCAAAGGGCCACTGGCTGTAATCAGCCAGCAGTTCGTCGGTCTGAGCAAAGGCCCTCTCGCGGGCCTCGTGGCCAAGAGTTGACAGGGCATTCTCAAGGACGTTGGCAGCGTAGGCGGCGCACACCATGGCGAGGCTGCGCATGTAGCGGAACTCGAGTGACTCGGGGAGGAACTGGCTGCCGTTGAGGACGACGGTGCGCTGGGTCAGGATATTGCGAACTCGGCGGCGGATCTCCTCCTTGGCGCCACCGTCGGCGACGGGGTGGGTGGCCATGTCGAAGAGGAGGAAATTGCGCTTCTCGGTACGGAGGATGCCCTTGTCAACGAGACCCTTGGCGAGGCGCTCTCGGACTTGCTTGAGCTGGTATCCAATCTTCATCAAGTTCCATGTCTCGCCTGAAGGGTTGGAACATGGGCGCGTCAGCGACGGGGTGCAAACAAAGGGGGGACGAAGGGGAAGGGCGAGGTGTGCGTACCGCTCATGAGATCGATCCAGGAGCTGACGCTCATCTTTTCGCTCTGCTTCATCATCTTGAGGGCCTCGTCGAGGAGGACCTCTCCGGTGAGGGTGTCGTCTATGACTTCGATGTTGCGGTCAGCCAGAGGGAACCGTCGCCTCGAGGCGTCCTTCTCCATGGCGATGCGGCCACGGAAGGCCAGCTCGAGGACGATGCAGCCGCGGAGGGCGTAGGAGATGTTGTCGTTCCAGAAGGAAAGGTAGCCCTGCAGTTGTCGGGGAAGCGGTTAGTAGGGCTAGATTCGTGGATGAGAAGATGGAAAGCAGGCCTGGCTGAAGCTTTGGCTGCGCGCGTACCTGCTTGTCCTTGAGGCCCAGCAGCAGGACCTCTTCCATGAGGGTGAGCTTGGGCTGCTTGCTGCGCTCGGCGCTCTCGCTGATATCTCGAGGGTCGAAGGCGATCTTGTGGCCATTCTCGGTGCTCTCGTAGGCGGTCTCGGGGCCGGCGTCCCGGGTGCTGGACGAAGGGTTCCTGGCTCCGGCGCCGTTGCTGGAGTCGCCTTCGGTCGAGTTGGCCCCGGTGGCGCCGCCAGCACCGCGACGTCGCGTCAATCCCGACGACATGATGCGTCGGTGTGCGTGTGTGAGCGAGTTTGTATAGGGAGGCGAAGGCGAAGGCGAGAGCGAGGTCCGGGACGGAGGCGGTGGTGGTGTCGTTTGGCGAGATGCGGTCGGAAGGGGGGCTTTCCAACGTGAGTGAAGCTGAACCTGACTTGGGGCGGGCCACCTTGGTTTGCGCGGTCAGAATTTAGGGGTGCTAGCCTGGGTACCTAGGTACTGGGCCGTTGGCGGGCATTAGGGGGGGGGGAGTGGACAGTGGGCGGGCATTCAGTGGGCAATGGACGGGATGGGCCAGTGAGTTGTGGGTACTACAGGGGAGTACTTCAGTCTTGCTGGACGGTTTGCGTATCGACCAAGTACCTTCTCACTCGTATGGAGCCTCCTGGAGAACGGGGATGGCCGGTGAGACAAGGCAAGGGGAAGGGAAGGGATCCCTCGATGGATAGGTGGCCGGGGACGTTGTTCTGGGAGAAGACTCACCAATAATTACAGTTCGATGCCTGTTGGCTTCGACAGATTGGTCAGGTGTCAGGTGTAAGAGCGGTGGCGGAGCGGCGAGGGGGGGTTTTCCGCGCACACAAGGCCGAGGCTGAAGCTGGAGCGAAGTATTGGATTACTGGAGGAGAGACAGGGTGACACGAGGATGGGGAAGCAGGATCGGTGGAGAAGGCGATGATGGGAAAGTCTCCAAGATGGCCTTGACCAGGGGAAGCGGACCAGGTGGCTGATCGGCGACAACCCTTGAAGCCTGGATACCGTCGTTGTTCGAGATAGGCACCCTATTCCCCAGGGGAGAGACAACATGGACTCTTCCAACTAATGATAGGTGTGTAGATGCCTGATCTCCTCAAGGCAGCCAGAAAAGGAGGCTCCAGGTAAGATTTTGGTGGTGTAACGAGGTCGCGTGGCAGCATCTCAATAGCTCCCTTACACACCACAACAATGTCCTCCCCTTTTGAAGAGGTATGCAAGCAAGTAAGCCTTTAGGCACCCTCGAAATTTGCCAATGGTAAGGCAGAATGGCCCCCAAGCCCCATGTACAGTGCCTGCCCTCAGGGGAGCGTGATGATGCATGCCCACTGATTTGCGTCTTCCAGAAGACCCAGCTCCAGGCTGCAATTTAAGGCTCGGCCGGTCTTCCTTCTGTCGTTTCACCGCCCGTTCCACGCGCTACCAACTGCCACTGCAAGGCCCAGCTTTGGAAATCGCCGAAAGTCGCAGCTCACAAGGCTTGACCCGGCGCACGGACCACGAGCCAAGCCAGGCGGCTCCAGCCTCAGCCCAGCTTGCCAGTCGATCAGTCAACTCCGAATTAGGTAAGCAGCAAGGGTAGGGGCAGGGGCAAGACCCCAACCATAGGTCTCCACCAACGACTTCATCCCATCAGCACGACGACCGCCAATATCAAGAGATATGTCTTTATCTCCATCAATCCTTCTCCCCAGATCAATTCCTTCTTGATTCATCTTCTCGCATCTTTAGCCTATGGTTGGAATCCCTTCCTGTGCCTCGTAACTACCAATTGCTCCCCATTCTAGCTCAACCTTCTATACGGTTCCATCCCTCCAAAAGCCGCGATGCGCGATACGATACCGAACCACGAGCCACACACGATCATGATCATTACATCCTCTAGCAGCAACTCATTCCTTTGTAGGAGCTGTGGATATATCAATTTGACAATGCCTCGATGACCACTCTATCTGTTGTAGAAGTCTGTCAAGCGACGGCCTGAATTCAGGGTCATCGAACGGCATGCAGTTTGACTTTCGATGTGGCTTGGAAGGATTGATCACAAGTGGCAAGTGCCCTGTGATTAGGAGTCTTGTTCTATTGACGAGTCTGGCGCCGTATGCTCTCGACCGCGATCCATCACATGGACGAGCCGTGGGCGTTATACTGGATGGCTGAATCAACCGCAAGACGCCTGGGACGCTCCCCCGTGCCCAATTGCAACAAGTTTTTGGTATCCCTGGCCAGTCAGAGGTTTAAAACACGGATTCGGTCCCTTGATGGCCTAGGGTGTTGGAGATTTGTTTGCTCGGACCCACACTGGCCATGTTCCAAGAGGTCGACGAACACCCGCCAGCTGCCAACCATGGCTACAGCTGGCACAACCCGCATACCTTTATAGGGGAGAATAATCCTGCCTCTTCCAACAGCGGGCAAGGAACCTGGGACGGAGTGGTCTAGTGGTTAAGTGTTCGGTTTGTGCGAGACTTGAGTCTGCGAAAGCTGGGGGCACCCGGTTAGTACCAGAGCGAGTCTTCACAACGCCAGCACTTAAGCACCGGGCCCCCTCCCAGAACTTGCCCTCAGACACACCACCAACCCCTGGCCAGTCTGCCTAGTGAACCCGACGGGGGGAACTGCGCGGCGTCCGAGGTTGGGTAGCGGTGCAAAGAAATATCCAAGGCGAAAGCTGGACGCGCTGTAGTACTGTCGCTGAGAACAGTAACAGGGCGGAAAAGACCGGTTCTTTTTCGGGGGGGTTTGGGGGGTTTGAGGTTCGAGTTGCTTCCTTGGCCCTTTTCTCTTTTTGTTTTTGAGCTGTTGTTATTTTTGGTATATAAATCTGTATTGCCTTATTATCCTTGCTTTGTTTCTCAAATTTTTTCGAACCTTGGCTGGGATGAAATGATGTGATAAAGTAAACGATGTGATAGCTTTGGGTATGTGTGTTTGTGAAGATGTTCTAAGGAGTGTTCGGGTGAGGTAAAGTATGCGATATTAGTTCTCAAGGTCAGAACTCCTCGAGTCCTTGTTTGCGAAATGGGCCCTTCCTACTTAGTGTACATAGATGAAAGTTACCACTGTCCTCTGTATCTATTCTCTGATATTTACTATACATTTTATACACATTCGATGCGACTAGATGACTGTGATTTCCTCCCATCTTCAATTGTCATCTCAACCAAGATTATCGTTTACTCTCCCGTAACCCCCATGGCCCCTACGCTCTGCTTCCACAGCTCGTCGAAGTTGATGTCCTGGTCCTCGAACATCTCCCGAATCTTCCTGGCCGCAACCTCCTGCTCGTCGGGGCCAAAGCCACCTGGCTGCGTCGACTCAAACTGCACAATCTCCACCCAGCGATAAAACAGATCCTCCTTGCCCATGGCCGTCAGAGCATCCCGGAACGCAAACACCTGGCGACGTCGCTGGTCCTCGCCCGACGCGACGTCGGCTTGCGCGCTGTAGACCATCCAGCCGTAGTCGCGGTGGTGCACCAGGACGAGGCTCTTGAAGGCTTCAATGGCGATTTCCTTCTTGTCGATGAGGCGATGGGCATGGACCATCTCGGCCCAGTCAAGGTCCCACTGGCTGTTCATCAGGAGGTAGCCGGTCTTCTGCTCCTGCATGATGGGCGACGTGGCCTGGCCGAGGTACGTGAACAGCACCGCCCGGGAGTCCTTGTCGGCGAAGATGTCCTTGAGGGCCTGGTCCCACTCGCGGCTGCGCCGGACGTAGATCTCCCGGGCCCGGAAGCCGACCTGCCACCGCCACTGGCACGGGTTGCCGTGAGCCTGGCCGGCAGCGAACTCGACGGGCCACGGCCAGACGAAGACGAACAGCACAAAGTCGAAGAACATGGTGAGCGCGCGCTTTCCCACCTCCCACGCGCCCTCGGACCACGGCGCATCGACGGCCGTCCACGTCGTCTCGTTCGGGTGGCCCAGAGCCGAGGCGACGAGCTTGAAGTACCAGGGCAGGATCCAGAACATGCGCACGACGAAGAGCACGACGACGGCGACGTTCATCCCCACGGGCACGAGGAAGATCTTGCGCTTGAACTCGGCGGGCTTCGAGTCGATGTGCGTGACGTAGACGTGCTTCTCGTCCAGGGTGCTGATGAAGGCTTCCAGGACTTCCGGGGGCCGCTTGAACGGCGAGGGCGGAGATCCATCTGTTGGTGGTTTCTGCGCCAGCTTGGCCTTGCCGACTCGTCTGGAGGGCGCCATGGTTGACTGGGGTCTTTTGGGGTTGACGGTCCAAAATGATGTAGGCAATGCGTTTTTGGAGAGCTGCGTGTCTATGAGATGGTGTAGATAGTTGGATATGTGTTCTTGAGTGGATGAGATGAGGCTTGTAGTAGCTCCACTGACAAAAATAGCTGTCGCTGCCCACCCCTGTGGCAGCCATTGTAAGTCGCCAGCAAATCAAACAATTGTTTCAATTATTACAATGAGTTATTTTAGCATACGAAATATCAATTTTCTAAATACAAGGCTCAATTCCTGCCCTCTTTCCCCGTCCTCTTCATGCAACCTCTCCATTGCCACGAGCACTGAATCCATTCCGGCTCCTGCCTCTGTGGCGCACCGCTCCCACCCGTTATCAAGCCACACCTAACATTCGCCGCCCGCTGTAGCGGACAATCCCGGCGCCGAGAGCTCGCTGTGGACCGAAAATGTTCAACTCCACACATGATGGGTGTTGCCGAAACCGAGCATCACAACGACCATCGAGTCCATGTCAGAGGCTCACTTTAGGTCAGGCAACTCCCCGTCGCGGCAATGTTGAGAGCTCGCACGTTACAGGTTCGCGATTTATGCTTTGCCCATTACTCGGCTGCAATTGACTGACACGGGTTTATAGGAGCGCTGCAATCCCTATGTATGCGCTTTCTGCCGACATAAGCTCCCGCCGAGGGAAGGACAGCTCAGGAATGGCCGCTTTTCGACCGGCACAGGCTCGACAATGCCTCTGGGGACCTCGGGGCGGTTGAAGTACCTTGGGCCGCAGTCCTTTGGCGTACGTGCTCTGTCGACGAGCTCCTCGCTACGCGGGCCGAACGATAATGGGAGCCCCTCGCGACCGGGAGGCTTCCCGGGAGGAGGATTTGGCACTGGGCTAGGAACCCTTGGTTCATTCGCGAGCACTCCCCCAGCGACCCAGAATAACCCTTCCAAACCCAACGCGCTTCTTCCCCACGAGCGGGAAGCTCGACAAAAGATGGGCCTCGCCCCCGCCAAGTCGTCACCGAAGCCGGCACGCAATGCGAATGCTCCCGACGGCACCCCGAGCAACGCATCCTCGAAAAAGAACAACAAGCGATCCAACCGGCCGAAGAATAATGACATGTGGCCCGAGAAAAATACATCCAAGTCGCAATCTGGTCCATTGTCGAGTTCGTTGCTTGCTGAGGCATTCAAGATCGACCGGAATCCTGGTCCGGTGGCGACACCATCAGCTTGGTCTCAACGCCAGCCCACCAAACCCCAAACCTCCCAGCCATCGTCTACACCCACACAGGCTCCCTGGGGCGCCTTCAGTGCTCGCAAAGTAGACACCGAAGTTCCGGTTCAGAAGAAGGCGACCCCTCAAAAGCAGCCCCAAGCAGCTAAGAGCGCTGGCGGATCTGAAGTATGGGGTCAACTCAAGCGCTCACGGCGGAATGATGCGGAAGAGGCGACTGAAAGCTCGGCCAAGGGCGAGGGCGACTTTTGGGAAGCTCTTGAGAACAGAGTTACCGGCTTCCGTGGCAAGAAGACGGCCACCCAGGAGACTCAAGGACCGGGCAACAGATCTGCTGCAGGATCACAAGCGCAGGGCAAGTTCGGGTCCTTTGAAGCGTCGAAGCCCAACACTCCCTGGTCCTCGGACCAGACCGGCGATCAGCCACGACGGAAATCAAGATTTGAAGAGGAGGAGGAGGAGTTTGCCAAAGGAGGGGGCAAGAAAGACAAGCGCCAGAAGAGCCGACGAAGACGCGAAGAGGAAGATGAGGATTGGGACGACGAAGCTATGCAGAAGTGGGAGGCAAGGCAACGCCGGAAGGCTGAAAAGGATGCTCGGAGACGTGCTGGTGAGCAGGTCGAGGAGCAGGCAGTCCAGATCTTCCTCCCCGAGTACATCAGCGTGTCCAACCTAGCCCATGCTCTACGGTTCCCGGTCACCAACTTCCTGCGCGACCTGGCAAACATGGGCTTTGAGGACATCAGCGAGGACACCATCATGACCGGAGACACGGCTGGTCTTGTTGCCATGGAGTACGGACTTGAGCCTACCATCGACACGGGCTCCAAGCGTGATTTGCGGTCTCGGCCCGTTCCAGAGGACCCGTCCACGCTCCCAGCTCGTCCGCCTGTCGTCACCATCATGGGCCACGTCGATCATGGCAAAACCACCCTTTTGGACTGGTTGAGAAAGTCGTCAGTCGCCGCTGGCGAGCATGGTGGCATTACGCAGCACATTGGCGCCTTCGTTGTCAACATGTCGTCGGGGAAGCAAATCACTTTCCTCGACACGCCGGGTCACGCGGCCTTTCTGTCCATGCGCCAACGAGGTGCTAATGTGACAGACATCGTTGTCTTGGTGGTGGCTGCCGACGACAGTGTCATGCCCCAGACTATTGAGGCGCTCAAGCATGCTACGTCGGCCAAGGTTCCCATCATCGTGGCGATCAACAAAATCGACAAAGAGGACGCTCGGGTTGAACAGGTCAAGGCTGATCTTGCTCGCCACGGAGTCGAGATTGAAGACTACGGAGGCGACGTCCAGGTTGTCTGCGTCAGCGGCAAGACTGGCAAGGGTATGGAAGACCTCGAGGAGAACATTGTTACTCTCGCTGAAATGCTCGATGTACGCTCTGAAACCGACGGCATGGCCGAGGGTTGGGTTCTGGAGTCTAGCATCAAGCAGGTCGGAAAGTCGGCCTCGGTGCTCGTTAAACGGGGAACCCTTCGTCTGGGCGACTACATCGTGGCCGGCAAGACATGGGCCAAGATCCGTGTGCTGCGCAACGAGGCTGGTATCGAGATACCCGAGGCCCCTCCCGGAACACCAGTTGAGGTCCTAGGCTGGCGTGATCTCCCCGAGGCCGGAGAACGGGTCCTCCAGTCGCCGGACGAGGGCAAGGCCAAAACGGCCATCGAATATCGGCAGGAGATGGCCGAGCGAGAGGAGAGTTCCGCCCAGCTCGTCGAGCACGAGCAGCGGCTCCGGGAGAAGGCCGCTGCGGAGGAAGCAGCCGCCGCGGCCGAGGCGGGTGGAGTCGAAGTCCCCGTCGACGTCGCCGAGCCCGGCATCATCTACCAGAACGTCATCGTCAAGGCCGATGTGGCCGGCTCCGTCGAGGCCGTCAACAACACCGTGCAGGAGATTGGCAACCACGAGGTGCAGACCAAGATCCTGCGCTCGTCGGTCGGCCCCATCTCCGAGTACGACGTCGACCATGCCGCCACGTCCAAGAGCGTCATTGTCAACTTCAACAACGCCATCCAGCCGCACATCCGCCAGCGCGCCAACGACAACAAGGTGCGCATCATCGACCACAGCGTCATCTACCACGTCGCCGACGAGGTCAAGGACGCGCTGTCGGAGCTCCTGCCGCAGATCGTCACCCACCGCGTCCTCGGCGAGGCAGACATCTTGCAGGTCTTTGCCATCAACCTCAAGAAGCGTGTCAGCCAGAACATCGCCGGTTGCAAGATCCGCAACGGTGCCATCAAGCGGACGTCCATGGTCAAGGTGCTTCGCCGCGGCAAAGTCATATTCGACGGTAAGTCCTTATCTCCCTCAACAAAAGAGCCCCTTTCTAACTTTAGTTTCCACCAGGCAAGATCAACACGCTCAAGCACGTCAAGAAGGATGTCATGGAGATGGGCAAGGGCACCGAGTGCGGTGTCGGCTTCGAGGGCTTCCAGGATGTGCAGATCGACGACCAGATCCAGACATACGAAGAGGTCAAGGAGAAGCGACACTTGTAACAACAGCAAGAAAAAAGGATTTGTACGAACAGGAATACGGGAAGAAGGCATGGTGGTCGGCGGGTTGGGTTATAACGAGGCCGGCTTGTTTTAGCCGCGGTGCCCATCATGTATGAACTGTATCAAGAAGAAATGGTGTATTTGTAGGCTACGATGGGACGAGGACAGCATCAGCTCAAGGAGCGGTTTGGTGTAGATGATAGAATCAATCTCAATACAGGTACAATGTGTATTCCTGGACTTCCTCCTTGACGGGATAAAATACGGCAGATGTCGATCAGTGTACTCGCCTCAAGGCAGGCTTCTCTACGCGTTACTTCACCAGGGCAGAAAACTAAACGGGCTCTTTGAACTCTTCATTAAGCCCTCCAGAGGCCCCGGTCTAACAGTCCTTACCTACTTGTCTCAGACGTCAACCCCTCCCGGGCGCCGACGTGAAACTCGACGAGAAGGTCTTGGTCGTGATGGCAGCGCGCTCACGCTCCTTCTCCAACTTGGCAAGCCCGATGCGGTCGGTGACGGGCGTGGCGGAAATGATGTTGTCAAACTCGTCGTCCTCTTCGTCATCGTCGTCGCCGTTGTCCGAGTCGGGCTCGACGTCGGAGGCCGGCTTGAGGTGCTGCTGCGGATTGGGGATGGTGGCGGGTTTCTTGCGGGACTCTTCGGGGGTGGCGTTGGAGAAGGTTTTTGAGGCGAGGACTTTGCGGCGGATTTCGGCCATGGCAGCTTCGTCGTCCGAGTCGTCGGATATTGCGAAGGGGTCTTTGTCTTGATCGCCTGAGTCGTTGTGGTCGGCTGGTTTGGCGGTCTTTGGGGGCTTCGTGCCCAGGTATATGCCGTCTATGCTTTCCGCGTCGCTACCGTGGGCGTCATCATCGTTGTCCGTGTCGTCTTCGTCGTCTTCGTCATCGGAGGGGCCCATCCGCCTTCGATTGGTATTGCCCCTAGTCCACATGTCGTCCTCGCCCTCCTCGCGGCTCTCGGCGTACTCCCTCTCCAGCTGCTCCATCCACTCCTCCTCCGTTTTCTTGATCTCGGCGGCATCGGCGCAGGCGGCGTAGCGCTTGAGAATGGTTGAGTTGATCTCGAGAAAGGAAGGCCCGTAGGAGAAGGGCTCGAGGATCTGCTCGGCCCAGTCCAGGTGGCCGCAGATGGCGAAGGCGGCGGCGAGGGCCTCGACGCAGTTGAGGCGCCAGGGCTTGCCGTAGTTGACCGAGTTGGCGGCGACGAGGTAGGGCAGCAGGCGCTCGCACTTGCCACCGACCTTGTTCCACTGGACCTCCTGGGTGCGGGCCCAGGAGCACTCGACGACGGCGGCGCCGAACTGGTCCATGAGGTCGCGGTCGGCGGGCGAGACGACCTGCTTGCCGTTGGGGGTGATGATGACGCCGTTGTGGCGCTGGCCGAGGTGCAGGTCGCGCATCAAGCCGAGCTTCATGAGCTTCTTGCCGGAGCAGCGCTTGGGGTCGCAGTGGCCGAGGTCCCAGCAGGCCGCCTTGAAGGCCGGGCGTCTTCTAGATCCGGAGGCGGCGTCGTCGTCGTCGTTGCCGAGGGGTCCTCGAGATCGCGGGGGGCCGTGGGCGCCGCCACGTTTGCCCCTGAAGTTGTCCTTCTTGTGGCGAACCATTTTGTGGTGTTTCGAGTCGCGATTGCAGTCTGCAAGTCCGACCGGTGTCTATTGTGGGCTCGTGAAAGGAGGAACGGCGGATGATGGGTGAGTTGGAAGTTTTTCTGGAAGGAAGAATGTTGGAGTGAGATGAGAAGCGCAAGAATTCCGGAGTAGTGGGGGTTGATGAATGGAGGGGCACGCAGTCCCTGGAGTTTATTTTACTGTGGCTTGAGAGAAACGCCACAATTGGCCTAATACTTGTAGAATATCTAAATAAAATCTAACCATAATCCAAGGTATGAGGTAGAATAACTGTAGTTTTTAGTTTTAGATATATCATGTTTGGTTTTAGGTATGTACTTGGTCTTAGTTGTGCTTATTCATATCTAGCATAGTAAAGTTGTTAGGCGCTGAATTCATCTGGCGGCGAGAGTGACAGAGGCAGCGGGTTGGGCTGACAATGGAGGCGAGCTGGGGTCCGAATCCTGATTCCTTCCTAGCATTGTTACTGGTAGTATGACAATGCCATAGCCCATCTGTTCCATCATACGTGGGCATCATTTGACCTGTGCGCCTCACCACGGAGTGAGGCGCAGCAGTTACGTTAGGCTGTCAGCTTGCCGCCATCTGCACCTTCAATAACTAGTCGACGATCCCCAGTCGCCCCACGAAACCCAGGCTTCAACAAACAACGCCAGAGGACGTAAAATACATCCGCAATGACAACGCATCGACCCAGTACACACGAGGCGGGTACACAGACATTCGATACGCAGGAGGCAAGCACGCAGACAGAAGAGACAAGCATACACGGGACATGCACACCGGAGACAGGAACAGATGAGACAAGCAAAGATGGAAAACCGACAGCGCGCTTAGCCGAGTACTTCCTGGTCCCGTTCGTGGCCCGTCTCTTGCTCCACGTCCCCACCGTCATGGTGGGCGCCTGGTCTATCTCGACATATCAAGATGCTTTGTTTTGGGCCGATGACTTTAGCGCGGCTCCCTATTGCCTCTCTACTTTCCAGGCTGTTCGTGTAACGGGAATTGTGGTATGTTGACCGGCGCCTGCACAAGGCGGAGGAATGCCACCCTGACTCCGACTCCGTCTAGGCCTTTATCGCATTTGCCTGGAACTTCATCCAGTTCTTCCCGTCGGCCATTGCACAGGGACTGGCTCAAGGCATCATTGGCATCGTTGACATGGCCTTGGTCTTGGCACTCTTCACTGGTACCCTGGTGCAGGCCGCCTCTCTTCCCCGGACCTGTGATAGCTGCCCTGTTACGAAACCATTCGGCAGCCCCGGAGACACCATGTCTACCGATCTCAGTGACTGGTGTGGTGACCTGAGCTTGACCATGAAGGTGACTGTTATAGTCACGTAAGTAGTACCCCATACAGCACTCGTGATCTCCTACGGATACTGACGGCATGTGATGGGGTGCAGATGCCTATACTCGATCTGTGCTGTTGCGAACATATGGCTTGGCTTTCGCAAAGCCCGCAGAGACGCGAGGCTGGAACAATCTACTCTAACCGACTTGTGGATAGCCAACAAGGTCTCCATAATCACGTTGCCAGTCGGGAGACTCATTGGCAGATCTGTTTCAGGGGCACGGGGCTTGATAGGTAAGAAGAGTGTTAATACGGTTGCAGTAGGAAAGATGCTTGAGTCATTTGAGAACGAGCCGACCGCGGCAGAAGAAGAGACGATCGGATTGATGCATCAGAAACGGAATGACGACGACACTGAGCTGTACAGCCTAGGCCGCTTGTCCTGGGACACTGAGGATGGCTCTGGGTTCTTGGAGAGGCACGATACCAAGCACGGAAGAGCATGAGGTTTGGATACTGAGACCATTGCTAGAGATATAAATATACATACCTTGGACTGAATATATGCCAAAAACTAAATACAACTATACTTAAAACTAAAGATTATAGTCGCATCTTCGGTTATATATTTTATTTATGCCCCTAGGTATTCTAAAAGGACCAGTCATACAACACTTCTTATTCCTGGGCTCTCTGTCTTCCCACTTCACTACTGCTGTGTAAAGCGGATGTGACAGCGTTGTGAAGCCGTCCGCATCCTCCTCCTATTCCGCCGGCGCCATGTTGAAGTCGGCAGCGCTGGTATTACGTTAGGGTTGAAACTAATGGGCTGATATGGTTACCATGTGCTGGTTGCGCTGGCGGGATCTTGGTTTGTATTGTTAGGGACCGTTGTGGTGTGTAGGTTGCAAGTGTGAAGTGGTTGTCACGGTCCCAACTGTAATAAAGTGCAAGTACCTGGTGTTTTGACTGGATCCGGCTGCTTAGTCACTTCCGATCTTCCTCCGTTTGCGGGAGGGGCAGACGCGCTAAACCGGATTCGCCGTCAGGGACCTTGCTTAGGAACTAAGGCAATCCGTCACCAACAACACGCTATTTACTTGCTGGCCTCTTTCACAGCAACCACCAGCTACAGGCTACAGGCCACAGGCTCTATATCGCAGGCTGCAGCACCACCGCCAGGGGACAGGCCAGCAACTCCAGGCAACGCCATTGCTCGCCCGTGGGCGTTCACTGCGATTCCTTGTTCTTCTTCTTGAATCCTCCATGCTGGAGGCTCTCTACTTCATCTCTAACAAAACAAAATCGACCTCGCCCTCGACCTCGCCTTACGAAGTAGAGCTCCGCCCATCCCCCCCCCCCCCCCCTTGTCTATCCGCCCCGCTCCCTCCCCAGCTCGCTCACTCTCTTTCTCCCTCCCTCCCTCCCTCCTCTCCCCCTTCTCTCCTCCAGCTTTCCGCCGGCTCGCTCGACGGTGATCGCCTCACACCGTTCATCGCACCTCGCTTCTATTCCCGCCTCGTCGGTCCCTCCCACATCGCATACGTCGCCGTTCCGCCATGGAAGCCGCCGCCGCCCGCGCCGCCGCCCGCGACCGCTGGGGCGAGTATGGAGGTCGCGCTCCGTCCCAGCTCCAGCGCTTCATCCAGGCCGCCTGCAGCCCCGAGAACTTCGAGCCCAACCTCGCCCTCAACCTCGAGATCTCCGACCTCATCAACTCCAAGAAGGGGAGCGCCCCGCGCGAGGCTGCCACCGCCATCGTCAGCTACATCAACCATCGCAACCCCAACGTCGCCCTCCTCGCCATCAACCTCCTCGACATCTGCGTCAAGAACTGCGGCTATCCCTTCCACCTGCAAATCAGCACCAAGGAGTTTCTCAATGAGCTCGTCAGGCGCTTCCCCGAACGCCCGCCCATTCGCTCCACCCGCGTCCAAATGAAGATTCTCGAGGCCATCGAGGAGTGGCGGGGTACCATATGCGATACGAGCAGGTACAAGGAGGATCTGGGCTTCATCCGGGACATGCACCGCCTGCTGAGCTACAAGGGCTACGTCTTTCCGGAGGTGCGCATAGAGGATGCCGCCGTCCTGAATCCCAGCGATGTAAGTGTGCCTCAGACCTACCTTGATATAGATGTATCTACATACATGTCCTCTGACTAACCGCGCCCCCTCAAGAACCTGAAATCCGCCGAAGAGATGGAGGAGGAGGAGCGTGAGGCGCAGTCAGCCAAGCTCCAGGAGCTCATCCGACGCGGAGCCCCCGAGGACCTGCAAGAGGCCAATCGCCTCATGAAGGTCATGGCCGGCTACGACACCCGGTCCAAAACCGATTACCGCGCAAAGGCCGCCGAGGATGTTGGCAAGATCCAGGCCAAGGCACGTCTATTGGAGGAGCGGTTGGAGGCTTTCCAGGACGGCGACAAGATGCAGGACGGCGACGTCTTCAGCGAGCTGGCCGCGGCCCTGCAAAGTGCCCAACCCAAGATCCAGAAGATGTGCGAGGAGGAGTCGGAAGACCACGAAGCGGTGGCGAAGCTCTTGGAGATCAACGACAGCATACACCGTACTGTCGAGCGGTACAAGTTCATGAAGAAGGGCGATATAGAGGCCGCCAAGAAGATCGCTGCCGGTGCTCCCCCGTCCTCTGCCGCCGCTGGGTCTTCAAGTGCCGCCAACGAGCTGTCTCTCATTGACTTTGATGCCGAGCCCTCAGGCGTCAACGGCAGCAACGGCGCGGGCTCAAGTAATTCCCCTGCGCCCGTCGGAGCTGCAGGCATCGAGAACGACCTCCTCGGGCTGGATATCGGCGGACAGTCGAGCTCCTTTGGGCAGGGCGGTAACATCGCTCTTGGCTTCGGTGCAAATTCGAGTGAGTTCCGCGAATCCCACACAACACATCGGACCGGATTGGTATGCTGACAGCCCTAGCAGATATCCCCGGCCCTGCTCTGCTCTCTTCCGTTACCGAGAACAACTCCGCCAAGGGGCCCGTCTCCAGCCAGCCTACTCCTCCTCCCTTCTCCCAGTTCGCCGGCTTCACCTCCCAACCGGCATCTCAGTCCTCCACCCCCCAGCTGCCCTTCCAGCAGCAGTCGGCGCATCCTCCGCCTCCGCAGCAGCCCGCCTCCGATCCCTTTGCGTCTCTCGCATCGCCCATGAGCAACTCGCAGCGTGCTTCGCCTGCTCCTCCACCTCCACAACCCGCCGCTGCGTCCAACGACGACGACGAATGGAGCTTCTCGTCAGCGCTGCCCCCCGATACCCTCAGCAAACCGCAGGAGCACCGTGCCACCGTCAGCAACACCAACATCCACATCGAAATGATCGCGAACCGAAATCCGCCCACGAGCAACTCCATGAAGATCGCCTTCGCCTTCACCAACAACCTAGCGCAGCCCATCAGCGAGCTACACTTCCAGCTCGCTGTCACAAAGGTGAGCAAAGATGACCCCATAGGCGCCCTTACCGATCGCACCCCGCTAACAATTTCTTCTCCAGGGCTACGAACTCCAGCTCCAGGCCCAGACCGGCCGCGACCTCGCCCCCAAGCAGAGCCGTGGCATCACCCAGGAGGTTCAGGTCTGGCACGCCGGCAACCACGCCCAAAAAGTCGACTCGGCCAAGCTGCGTTGGCGCGCCGCCTACAAGATCGCCGGCCAGCAGACCAACGAGATGGGCGCGGTTCCCGAGTTTAGCATTGCATGAATTGGACACATGACGTGGATAAGGCGTCGCATACGGACCAGATATAAGGCGGGAAGAGGGGGATCAGCAAGGAGAGAAGAGGAGAATTCACACGTTTACCGCGTGAATCAAGCGGGTGTGCGTGGAGCGGAGAAGGGAAAAGCGTTTCCAGCACGTGGCTTTTATACGGGCATCTCGCCTCGTCCATGTTTTTCAAATCGTATCGCACCTCCTGTCAAGGCATGGAATAGCAGTAGACTTGGAGGGCAGATTTACCAAGTAGGGGAAGACATGATTTATCAATCAAGGCACTCACGATGGGTTCATGACCAAGTGATGCACCACACGTTTACTCACATCTGCCTCCCTAGTCCGAGATTCACTTCATCATCAAACTGCTCACTCATTCGTCAATCAGAGAAATTGCAATCACTTATAAAACTGCTTCAGAAAGCCATGTGCCGTCTTCACATTTCATCAACTCCTATTCTACATCTCTACTCCAGCCATCGAAGCGCCTCTGGTTGTACCTGTCTCTGAGGACTGTCTTTCTCCCAAGCCTGCCCTTTCATCATCAGTCACCTTCTGAACGCCGTAATTCGAGACCTGGTTTCCCGTACATGTGAAATACCCATGCGCCATTTCTCCAACACTCCAAATCCGGAAACGGGCCGCAGTCGGCCAAGAACGCTCCGCGACGCGGAAATTAAGTAAAAGACACAGAAACAATTGAGTCGTCAAGACATGCGCACCTAGGCGCAGTAAAATGAAAGGGGCTTGCACAAGAAGGGGCGTGAGACCATTTGCAAGGTTCAAATGGCTCCGTTAGAAACGCTCGTCTCGATGAGGCAATCGGGAACAAAGCATCCCCTCTTGCTTTTGCTTCGCCAAGTGCCCGATTCTGGCGCCCACGACGCAGGAACGATGGGTATATCTTTCAGTAGCCGAGGTTCGGCCACTAAGCACCCAGCTCGCTTACGGCGAATGCAGGTGTCGTCGGCTGGAGCGAGTAACCATGAGTCGGTGTCTTAGCCAACTGGGCCAGGCTCTCTCGCTCGGCCTTCTCACGTTCGCGCTGCGCCTTTTCAGACTTGGTGATACGAGGTTTTCGAGTGATGGAGCCGCCTCGAGAACCCGGGCCGCCGCCGCGGCCAGAACCAGCTCCGCCACGGGTAGAGGCGCCGCGGCCACCACCACGGCTTCCTCGGCCGCCGCGTCCGCGCTTGGGAGGACCATCGTGTCTATCAACGAGTTAGCTTTGAGTGGAACGGTGTAGACATCACGAGCACATACCCCGCTGCGGGTTTCTCTACCTCGGGCACCAAGGGGCCCGAGTAGACAAAGAACCCATCACGGCTAGCAGCCGCCTGAGCCTCCCAGAGGAGCTCAGAATCATCCACGAAATCGTCGTCGACATCGTATTGGTCCTCTTTGAAATTGCGCTTCTTCTTCGGCTTGGCTTGGGCATCAGGTCCGCTGGTACCAGCGTTGTCGGGGTTACTACCCTCGACATCGGACAGGTCCACCGACATCTCATCGCCAGATTCACGGCTGGACTCTACCTTCTCCAACGAAGCGGCCGCGGCGGCAATGCGAGCCTTTCGGTCACGGTTGGCGGCCAAGCGGGGATGTAGCGCGTCCCATCCGTAGCGGTCTTCGGCCATGCGCATGAAGTTGACGTACTTGTTCGTCTCTCCCGCTTGGATGGGAATTGTAAGAACGATAGTAGGCGCCTGCAGCTCCTCGCCGGGCTTGGCCCTTCCGAAGTCGAGAATGGATCGTCCCTCGCTTTCCTGAAGGTCGTCCAGGTTATCCGTCTTTGGGGTGGACACGCCAGTGTGTGGTTTTTGTTTGGGCGAAACCTTCTTAATGGGGCCATTGGAGATTGTGGTGAAATTGGACTCTCTAACAACAGCCCGTTGCACAGGAGGGGGTGGTGGGGGCGGGTGTTTGATCACATCTGGGGCCAGGGGGCGCGACGACGGTGTCGGCGTTGATATTCCTCGAGCGTGGTTGGATGGCGAAGGTGGCAGCGGTTGATCGTGGGCCTGGAATCGAGATTGATTTGAAGCAGGCTGATATATCATGTGCGAGTTGTTAGGCGACGCAGCCGGGGGAGCAGATGGCTCGAGCAGACTGGCAATGGTGGGAGAGCGATTGAGCATCTGGGTGGGAGCTCTGGGAGAGCCAGAAGCCGATGCATAGGGATTGTGAGAACCCATTGACTCGCGAACGGGCTCAATCCTGCCACGGATAGGATCGTAGCTCTGGCCGCTTGTGCGCACGGGGATGGCGGCGGAGCTGGGAGGCGACGACTGCAGCGGGGGCTGTGAAGGAGGATCCGAGTTCAGAATATTTTGCATAGATCCAGGGTAATGTTCTCGTTTGGGAATCTTGGGAGAGTAACGCTGCTCGGGTTGGTGGGGATGTTGGTGATGTTGGGGTTGGGCGGGCGATGAGGCGGTCATACTGGAAACATCTGAGACACGTGGCTGGCGCGAGACGGCAGCGGCAAGGGATTTGGAGTCGGAGAATACATCGGTGTCGGTTTCGTTGGCAGCAATCTTGCGCTTTCGCTGGATGGGCTGCGGGTTTGGTTCGCGAGACTTCCGAGGTTTGCGTACGGCCTTGGCGGCATCGGAGCCGTCGGGATTCTTAGGCTTTACCACGGAGCCAGGCTTGCGACCAGGCTTCTTACGAGGGATGCCGGCCGCCGTCAGCTGCACCCACTGGTTGTCGACCAAGGCATATCGCTTGGGAGGCCCGGTGCCACTCTGGGGGGGCATGGGCGGTGGTGGCGGCAGACCAGCTTGCTGGTGGTGGTCGTGGCCGACTACAATCTCCTCCATGTCGTTTCGGGCGCGGTGGGCGGGTTGTCGCGACGGAGAACCTGGTGCTGAAAGGGACCCTGAAGGGGGCGAAGACAGCTCACCGGCAGATGAGTCGTATCGCGACATGGACGTGTCGCCAGTCGCGGTCATACCGATGCAGGGCAATATCCCGGCGTTGTTCCCTTGATGCACCGAGGCGGCAAGGGGCCAATGCTCCTCCGACGGAGGCTAGCGCGTGGGAGATGACTCGCGAGAACAGAAGACGGGATTCATGAGCTGCGGGCGACAAAGGAAAAAAAGACACGAAGCCCTTGCACGGGTGGGCGACCGTGATTCAAACGACCAAAGGCAGGATGCGGACGTGATTGGCGGTTGGCGGTTGAACGGTTTGGGAGGTCCGAGGTTTCAAGTTGGGGGCCAGCGTTTGGTAGTGGGCGCGGGCGCGGGCGGAGAAAATGGAAGGCGCGGTCGGGTGTACTGCAACTGCAATACCTGGGGAAGGTACACAGCGCTGCACAATCGCTTTGGTCAGGTACCAAGTACAGTGGGTGAGTGGATGGCGGGCTGCGCGGCCGGGAACGTCGAACGGCTGTGAGTGGCCAGAAAGCGGGACAGGTGGGTGGTGGAGCTGCGACTCTGAATAGCCTCACGACAGCTGGGTCAGGCGACGACGACCGCGGTCAGGCTCGGTGCGTGGGCAGAAATTCGACCGTGATGCGGGGGTCTGACGGCTTCAGGGATGGCGGCAGATGCTGCAGCTTCGGGCACGGCGGATGACGGTAATTTGGTGATGGTTCGGATGCCGAAAGGATGCCGAATTGATGGATTTGAGGAAATGCGGCCAGCCTACGCACGCTGGTTGTTGAAGAAAAATGGCGGGTGGGAGAGGTTGAGAGGAGGAGGGAGAGAGTGAGAAGGGGGGGAAAAGGAAAGGAAATGGGAGATGGGGATGGCTACGTTTTTTTTCGGGACGACAACATTTCTTATTTTCTGGCGGGAAGGAGAAAAACGGGGCAAAGCCAACAGGTTGCTGCTGCTGCTGCTACATGCTGCTGCGCGCGCACGACACGGGCACGAGGAAACGAGAGGGGGGCCCGGGCAGCTTCGTTTGTGGTAATGGGAAATTTTATTAAACGCGAATTAAACATCGGCCTCGGCCATCGACGGCGGGCGGGAGGTCATGAGGAAGGAGCCAAGGGTCGAAGGGGTTGGATGGAGGGACGGGGACGGGGATGGGCACGATGGGCGGAGACGACTACTACTCACTACGACACTACGACGCCAGATGGATGTGACCATTACTGCGCTACGCTTGGCGCATGTGCGAATACTACCAACAACGCCATGGCGGCCTTCAGACCAGACCGCCGGTCATAGTCGATACGGTATCAGATGGGCCGCACGTATTTGGGGGGTGGGCGCGCGGACGGGCTTGACGAGGGGGGGGTGTGGACGGCAAAATAACAAAGGAACAAGACGACACGACGAACGAGAGATATTGGGGATCAGCCGGGTTTAGCGGAGCGGCCTACTCGGCTGGGAATGGATAAACACACAAGGCAAAACCGTGTGAGCGTGGGAGAAGAGCACGGACAGAGGAACCAAGGGCAAAGGTACTTCGTACTTGGCACCGAGACCAGATAATCCGAGTCGAAGCCAAAGACGACCCCGAAGCTCCAAGCTCCAAGCAGGACCACCCCCAAGCCCCAAGTCCCTAGCCCCAAGCGGCAACGTGCGACATAGCTACCCGGTCCTGCGAGCGAGGGTGCGTCGGAGCGCGGGTGAGTGGATAAGCGTGGGGAGCCCGGGCCAAGAATAAAGACAAAAGGAAACCTGAGGGGTGGAAGGGTGGAAGGGAAGGAAAGGTACGTACCGCAGCTCGTCCACCTCACTCCCGCGCGAGCGATGAAGCCCGGTACCTGTTCTGGCGGGTGGTGTGCCCGTCAGACAGAGGAACCCCACCCGGGTCCCAATCCCTGGCCCTCCCTGCGCGTTCAGGCGTCCTTGTGGTGCTTCCTCGTTTGGTTCCGTGAACGTTGAACCAAGCTTAGGCGCCGCATGCCGACAGGGATCTAGCGTCCTTTCGCCGACAAGCGCGGCTGCAGCCAGGGCCATGCCAGGACCAGCCACATTGTCTTTTTTTGGGAACCCCATGTGGCTGTGGCTGGGTACGTACTCCTCCAATCACCCTCGGGCATCGAGACACCATGCTTCCGTCTGTCGCAAACAATAAGAACGAACATGGTGGCAGTTACATTGACGATTTTATTCCATTATGTTGCTCCCACATCGAGATAACGCCGTATTCGTTCGCCTAGTCGGGAGCTGTTTATCGTGTCATCATTCTAACCTTGTCTGGACGTCGCCTCTTCTGCAGGCGGGACAGGCGCTCGGCCACACTACCCATCGGTATTTGTTACTCAGCAAAGACTCAAATGACAACTCTACCCGCGTATTGTTATGCGAGTTATTTTGTTTTCTGTCAGGTGTATGGGCACAGGTCTTATAACCACCCTGCGTACGAAAAATCCACACCAACTAGTGCCACAGCCATGAGTCGGAATTCCCAACCAATCTAAATACTGACGCTCCAAGGCGTTGCACCCAAGTCGCACGTTCATTCCTAGCATGTCACTACATCTCGGGTTCGCCCAGTTTCACCGAGAGGAGTAGAGCCTGCTGTGAGACTTTTCGGATTGATCCTGTAGAGGGCGAGTGGAACCAATAAAACCAGGGCCATTTCGCGGTCTCACTTGCCTCCGACAACAGCATGTTTCCTTAGACATGCGGCTTATTAGGTGTCTTTGTTCTTACCGCCCCCTGGCCTGGACGTGGAGTACAGGGTACGTATCAGCAAAACCCCTGTGGCGTTCTGTTTCTGGAACTTCGGGTTGAAGAGGGGGATCGATCGGCGCTAATGCACCCAGCACCCCAATCAAACTGTGGCGGTGCAAGGCGCTTCAGCCCAGGAATTGCGTTCGTAGCCCTAGGGAGGGAGGGCAAGACTCAAGAGAAGACAATCTAATTACCAAAAATCCGTATGTTTTGAGCATAACGAGTTTCTTCCTAATCCTACATAACGCTGATTTCGCTGCACTACTTCTTTCGTTTCTTTCCCTAAAAATAGCCGATGAAATCCCGCACTCGCGTTTCAGGAATGCGTTTCCCTAGCAAGAAGCACTGCTTGCCTAAAGGCTAAGCCCGCATTTAATGGTCTCATGTCGCCCGACATTGGCGAATAATCTTGCAAACTGTATCCGCCATCCCCCAATAGGCAGCTGGCCTATCAATTTGATGCTTATCCTCCAAAGACTGCCGCCATTTCGTCGTACCCTCATACATCAGCCGAACTGGTTGCTTCCTGAATCTTCTCTCATATTTCACGTAGCAGGCGCAAGAGCGGAGGCCAGAGCGGAGGCAAGGCGGATATGTCCGCCGCGGACGATGGGAAAAGGTGGGGTCGCGTAGATATTCCCCACTCTATATTTTCTCCGCGCATCCACCGAAAAGAGACCGTGACTCTGCCTGTCAAGACGTCGTCACCGAAACAAGAGAGAGAAAAACACCACGTTACCATGGATCCAACTCTTCTCATCGGAGATATAGTGGAGCACGACGCCGGGGAGAAGAAGCCCGTCGTGTTCTCCGACCAACCCATCTCACCTACCGGTTTCCCGCAGCACAAACGCCGGTGGAGGTCATCCGCCTTCAAGCAGCAGCGTGCCGCCCAGGCAGCCGGAGAAGAACCCGCCGCTCGACCCAGGGCGCAAAGACAACCTGCAGAGGCCCAATCTCAAGATGCCTCCGATCATACGGACTTTGCGTCGGTTGAGAAGAATCGCATTGACCGAGAGAACCGCCAGAAGCTCGCCAGCATGAGCCCCGCCGAGATCGCCCAGGCGCAAGAGGATATCATGAACGGGTTGAATCCTGCCCTTATTCAAAAACTTCTTCAGCGAGCCAACATCGAAGAGACCTCTGGTCCTTCTCCTTTCGACCCGCTGCCTTCCGAGACTCCTAATACACCACAACCCCCACCTGAAATCAAAATGGAGGATACCTCGAAGTCGGATATCAAGGCCAAAGCGCAAGACTCTCAGCCACCAAAGCCAGGCCCTGAGGCGACTGCTACATCGACCAAGAAGATCGCAGACAACTACGATGAAGACCAAGCACCGCCCCAGATACCGTCTGATATATTCCCAATTACCGATCTACCAAAAACGACGCACTTCCCTGTGCCCCCATCCCTTCCTGACCTCGACCCCGCCGACCCGAACTTCCTCGCCACACTCCACGAGAAATACTTTCCCAATCTCCCCGCCGACCCGAGCAAACTTGCCTGGATGGCTCCGATCCCTACGGAGGACAGCCCGGCAGATAAGGATTCTCCATACTACCCACACCCCGAGATTACGATATCAGCATTGAGGTTCGACTTCCAAGGCCGGTTCCTGTCCCCGCGGGTTAGTCGATCCATCCCATCATCCAAAGGCTTACACCACCACGGTGAGGCCCCAGAGGCTGCGGGGTACACCGTCGCCGAGCTTGCGCACCTTGCCCGGAGTGCCGTCCCAGCTCAGCGATGTATGGCGTTTCAGACGCTGGGGAGGATCCTCTACCGCTTGGGTAATGGTGAGTGGGGCAAGACTATAGACGACCCTATTGCTATGGGTGTGTGGAATTCGGTCAAGCAGGGACGGGTTCTGCAGACTCTAACGGAGGCTGCCATGAACGAAGGCGGGCACAGAGGGAGTCGTGCATTTGCAACTGAAGCTCTATGGCTGTTTGAAAAGGGAGGCTGGAGAGAGCAGTTTCAGGGACGGTAAGGGGTAGGGGTTGAAATGGGCAGGGGAGAATATGACAGTGGTGGATATTCCCGTCTATCAAATCTATCCCGGACTGACTGGATGCAACATGTTGGGGACAGCTGACGGATAGCGCCCAGGTTTGCGAACTAGGCATCATTGGTCATAGATGCTTGTGACAGTTGCAGGATTTGGGCGAGAAAGGCGGCGGCCACTGGGCGTTTGAGTAAGCCAAGGCAAGCCGAATCACAAGAGCGACGCGATGGATGAGTATCTCATCTCATAGAAGCCCGAGTGGCGCATTTTAGTTGTGCAGGATTGCGGGAGCCAGCGTGGCAAAGGGGTGACGAACTTGAAATGCAGTGAATGGCGTTGGGCTTACCGAGCTGTAGGTTAGCATATGAACCGAACAGAATTCGGCAAGGCGCAATATGGACTCTAAGATCAAGGATGGAGACATGGGCGAGTTGTGAGAGCTGGTAGGGTGGCATCAATAGCACCTAATCAGTCGGCATCCAACTAAGCAGCGGTTTCCCCACAGCATCATGACGCTGCTGCCAACAAACTGCAGCACACCTCAGTAGCCCGTGTAGCACAGTTAGATGGCCCAATCATGATAGGACAGATCAATGGTTGGGTCAGATGATGAATGATAAGCTGCAATCCACTGGGAGCAAACCGCAGTGAGTCTGACCGCTCTCCCTGGTGTCAGCTCTGACACGCGCCCAACTTGAAGGGAGAACAAATGGAGAGGGGTGAAGTGGTGTGACGCAAGGTTTTTATGCCCTTGGGCTTGGTGGCGAGATTGAGTTGACAGCTTGTAGTTTGCAGTTTTGCAACCCGTGAAGCAGGTTAAGCGATGAGGGAATCGATTCTGGTTTTGTAGACATGCAACATGGCCGATTAAATCGAGTTGTCCGTTGCTTACATACCCTTGGGGTTCCTCCAAACTCGGCACACATCCATTGCCTTGGATGGAAATGCCATCAGTAAGACCCGAAGCCCCACAGGCGGGATGCACGGGGAGGGCCCCACGACCCTTGTGGCTGAAAAGGGCATAGCCCGGGATCAGGCATCGATTAATGTTGGCGGACGGCGGGAGGCAACCTACCTACTTACCTACCTAGGTACCTTATGTATGTACCTACGAGCAATAGAATTACAGCGGCAGTTGGGTCCGTGGCCCCTTGGAAGTTCCTGAAGGTGCCCCGGAGCGTTTGTGGGTGCTTCAGTGACCTTCATTCGCCTCGAGGCGGCTGACTCACGGAAGGACAGGCACTGTATTTAGCATGGAAAGTGTGGCGCGTGCGCCTCCCAGTGAATTTTCGAAAAAAAGAACAAAAAACATCAACCCGCCCTCCGCCCCTCGCAGCCACGCTCTTCTCCTCTTGTTTCCCTCCAGCCCACAGCATCACGGCCCTGCCGCGCCAATTCCCCCTTCCCTCCCCCTTTGGGTGCTTGCCGTCTTCCTTCAAACCTCTCCCGGCATCTGTTCTTCCTGTTTTTTTCTCCTTCCGCAGGTCCAGGCTTTGCATTCCGCCAGAAATCCAATCCCTCGTTACGTTTTTTGAACGTTGACGTTGACGTTTCCGCTTTGCGCTGCTCGCCTCGCCCGCCACCACCCTGTTGCTCAGCGACGACCTTTCTCAACTCGCCTCCGCCGCCCGACGACAAAATATCCCCGGACAACCGCCTCTTCTAAGCCGTCCGCTCGACGACTTTGTTGCGCAGTCACAACCCGGCCGCTATCAAGCCTGCACTTCGCCCCTGCCAACCTCAGATCTGCCCTCGGGTACCGAGCCTAATCGCTTCGCGCCCATCGACAAGGTTTGCCTGTCCACGCACGATAAGATCAGGAGAAAGTGCCAAAAACGACGTCCCTCCCAAGAACATTTGACCCCCCCGACTACAAACAAGACCCGCAAGACACGAGATACTGTGACTTTCACTAGCCATGGCGTCTCCGCTGCAGTTTGCCTACCGAACCCAGAAGACCATCGGTGTCTTTGACGCCGCGCCCGTCTACGAACCTCTCGCTGGGTTCACGAAGCCTGAGGGCAACCTCCGGTGCTGTGCCTACTCCCCCTGTGGCCGCTACTTCGGCTGGGCCTCTCCCGAGACCGTCAGCGTCGTCGACGCCTCCACCGGCTACGTCGTCCTCTCCCTACCCCTCCTCAATGTCTACGAGCTCGCGTTTTCCCCCCGCGGCACCTTCGTCATCACCTGGGAGCGCCCGGGCAAGGACGAGGCCGGCGATGCGACTAAGAACCTAAAGGTCTGGCGCGTCGTCGAGGAGGGCGTTGCTGCCGCCGAAAAGGAGCCGCTGGCTCGGTTCGTCCAAAAGCAGCAAGGAGGCTGGAATCTCCAGTACACCGCCGATGAGAAGTACTGTGCTCGCCTCGTCACCAACGAGGTTCAGTTCTACGAGAGCCACGATCTCGTAAAGGTGTGGAACAAGCTCCGAGTTGAGGGTGCTACTAACTACGCCCTCGCTCCTGGCAGCCATAACCACGCTGTCGCCGTTTTTGTCCCTGAGCGTAAGGTTAGTGACTTTCTCATCCATTAAAATTCTTGCACTTCTTCACTTCTTCCTTCCTTCCTTCCTTCATTCGTTCACTCAACTCAAACAAACCACGTGCTTACAATACATCTAGGGTCAACCCGCTGCCGTCAAGGTCTTCAACGTTCCCCTTTTCAATGCCCCCATTTCCCAGAAGACCTTCTTCAAGGGTGACAAGGTCCAGCTGAAGTGGAACAAGCAAGGTTCCAGCCTGCTAGTTCTTGCACAGACTGATGTCGATCGCTCCGGCAAGAGCTACTATGGCGAGACAACGCTGTATCTGCTCAGCACCACTGGCGCGTTCGATGCTCGTGTGACCCTAGATAAGGAGGGCCCCATCCACGACGTCTCGTGGTCTCCAAACTCGAAAGAGTTCGGAGTTGTATACGGATATATGCCAGCCAAGGCCACCATTTTTAACCACAGGGCCGTTGCGACGCACACGTTCCCCCTGGGTCCCCGAAACACCATCATTTTCTCGCCGACCGGCCGATTCGTCTTGGTCGCCGGCTTCGGCAACCTTGCTGGTCAAATCGACGTCTACGATCTCGAGAAGGACTTCCGCAAGGTTACCACCATTGAGAGCGGAAACCCTAGCGTCTGCGAGTGGAGCCCTGATAGCCGCTACATCATGACTTGCACCACTTCGCCGCGACTCCGTGTGGACAACGGCATCAAGCTGTGGCACGTTAGCGGAGGAATTATGTTCAATGAAGACATGGTTGAGCTGTATCACGTTGCCTGGCGTCCGAACCCCCCTGACAAGGTTGTCAGTGGTGACCCGCTCACCCCCATCCCATCCGCGCACTTGTCGGCCACGACTTACCTTGGCTCGGTCAAGACTCCTAGTAAGCCGGCAGGTGCGTATCGTCCTCCTGGTGCACGCGGATTGGCCACTCCTCTTCACTTCAAGCGCGAGGACGAGGGCGGCGCTGCTCACCTTGTGAGCAACGGGACCCCTAACATTGGTCCTAACGGTTTTGGCCGTCCGCGCCGCGCCGTCCCCGGGGCTGACTTTGCTGACGCAGCCCCTGGTGGTGGGAAGACCGTCCCTGGGGCCGAGCCCATTGGCGATGAAAACTCGTCCAAGGCAAAGAACAAGAAGAAGCGCAACAAGAAGGCCAACCAGGGTGAGGGTCGGCCTCAGGGCGCCCAGGGTGAGCCTAACGGTGGAGCTAGCCTGGTTCCTCCTCCTCGAGAGTTTGGAGCTGGTTCCGGCAGCGAAGGTCGCAGCCCCGAGCGGCGAGGTCCCGGCGGTAACAACGCCCACCACCGGAGCCAGTCTCGGAACAATGGCGCCCGTAGCCGCAGCAATACGCAGCGCGGAAACGGTAACGCCAACGGAAATGGAAACGCCAACGGCAACTTCGTCCCTCAGCAGAGTACCCCCCCTGTCATCGATCAAAACCCCAGTGCGAAGAAGATCCGCAGTCTCCAGAAGAAGGTCCGCGCCATCGAGGACCTGGAGATGCGCCATGCCGGCGGCGAGAAGCTGGAGGACACTCAGCTTAAGAAGATACACACCAAGTCCTCCGTGCTTAAGGAGCTGGATCAGTTGGAGAAGGAGACCTAATGGTGGCAATCGCCGCTGGCTTCCATGTAACCTTTGAAAGATGTCTGGGATCATACATCCGGGCGCTCTCTTTATGGCGAACCATGGGAATTGGGAAGAGACTAGATTGGGACAGCGAGTACGATGAGCGTACCGCGCCGCGTTTACTTTCAGGCGTTCTCGTTGGACAAAGCACATGGCGTAGATGGGCTGGAGTCAGTACCTCATCACAGTGTGGCCTGGTCAAGGTTGGATGGAAGAGGCTAATCTGGGAAGTGAGGACGCCGACATCTGAGTTCACGCGGCGAATTAGTGTGCTCATGGGTGAATGGTAGATAGAAAAAAGACAAATGAATGACTATTATAATTCAAGGGTTGTGCTTTACATGTCTCGTGTGAATTGTTTCTTCCTGACGCAATTCAGGTGGTTGTTAACATAGGCTAGAAGATTAAGGTATAACACTTGCTCCTGTGTTACTCTGTGACTTACCCTGCTAAATTGCAATAATGACTCGGCCATCCATCAAACAAGCCTCGTTTCGAGGCCCGGTTAGCTCAATCGGTAGAGCGTGAGACTCTTATGAGTACACAACATCTCAAGGTTGCGGGTTCGACCCCCGCATCGGGCTATTCCTATACAAACTCCCTAAGATCGGGATTGAGCAAATCTTTTTTTGCCTGGCATGAACAATTTCTTCCTGGTGCCTTGTGCTTGTCTTTGCCTGACAGAGGAAGCTGCTCGCTCCTTGAGTCTCGCTAGGGGCACAATATATTTCCCTAGTGACGCGAGTACATTATATGTCCTAGGTGTGAACACACAAGCTATGATGAATCGTCACCAAAATTCTTTTTGGTCTTGGGGTAAATATTCTGTTTATTTTAACGTCCTTATGCCAATCATCGAAGCTGTTTCATACTCCCAATGACATCGTGCTCCCTTGATACCTCAGGTATCTGCATCTGTGGCATGCTGGATGTATTTCTTGGTCATTCGTGCACCCATCTCACTCAATCAACCTTTTACCAAGTTGACACGAAGTTGGTATCATTACTAACATTGTATTTTTATACGCCGATGCAACTGCTGCCGTATCCATCCTCGCCGTCTCAAACAGGGCAGGTTCCTGATTACGCCTCGAGTGTTCTAGACCCAGCCGTCTTCTCCGAAGGATCCGCCGCTTTCCCCAAGACTCCCACCTCACTTACGTCGCCACCTTGGCTCTCCTTTTCCTTCCCCCCCTCGAGCCTCTTCTGGTACTTGGCCCGCTTCGCATCGATCCTGTCCTGGTCCTCGCGCAGCTGCCGGATGGTCGGGCTCTTCGCCCGAATCTTGGATCCGTACCGCCAGAAGATGAAGGGAATCGGAATCATGGCCACCTCGAGCAGGCCCAGGAGAGTACCGGCCCACTTGGGCGTCAACACCTCATACATCTTGGGCCCAGCCAGGGGCAGCACGGCTCCGAAGATGCTTCGAACCACAGCGTTGCCAGCTAGAGCACTGGCGGCATAGATGGAGTAGGTGCTAGCAATGTAGTTGGCGCTGTATATGAAGCTGAGTGTGTTTCCGGCGCCGAAGGGAATGCCAAAGGCAATCGGGATTGCCCAGTGGATGGAGCTTGGAAGACAGGTCCACGAGAAGACGAGCTGACCGACCGGAGTCAGAATTGATCCCAATGCCATGATTAGAGCTGTGGACTCCGGCAAAACGCGACCAGTGTCTGGATCACGAGGCTGAGAGTTGATGATCTTTCTCATCAGGGGTTCTGCGACGATGGCGCACATTGTTCCTACTCCAATGCCTACGAACGAGAGACCCGACATGCCTGAATTCCATCCTCGATGTTGCGAGAAAACGATGGGGTAGGCGACGAAGCAGAGGTACAAGATGCCGTAAATGACGGAGATCCTGCAAACGAGTTAGAATTCAAAGGTATGAGATGGGATGTCAGCGTGGGCAACTCACCAGATGTTCAAAAACCACAGGATGGGTTCGGTCGCAAAGAGAATGAAAGGACGGCTCAAGTTGACCTTCATGAGATGGAATGTTGAAATACGCTGATCATATTGGCACCAGTAGCGAAGATCATCATTTTCCTTGCGCATTCGGGCGGCCTTTTGCTTGAGAATTGCCGGATGATACGTCTCTTTGCACGTGGCTAAACAGGCCAGACCTGTTCCCCCAAGAATCAGGACGATCCAGTTGTCCCATCGCCAGCCTAGATATTGGTAGACGAACCCTCCGATGAGGGGTCCGAGGGATGGTCCGTTCAGGGGAGCAATGCTCCATAAGCTCATGGCAAGGGCTAAGTACTCCGGATCGGCAATGTCGACAATGCTTCCGGGACTGTTGGAGAGCATGGCGGCGCCAAAGAGAGCTCTGGAACATCGCCATCGTTAGCTGGGGTTCTCGTCAGCGGGACAGTTGCCAGATCTTACCCCACGAATCTCACGACGAGAATCTCTGTTAACGAAGTCGCCAGGGCACATGGAATGATGAGTAATGCCCAAATGGTTAAGCAGACCAGGTACACGGGTTGGCGGCCATAAAGCTCGCTCATGGGGGCAACCACAAGGCTGCCGGTTGCAAGACCGAGCAGATAGGTCGTCAACCCCAAGGTCGCGGATGTCGTGGTCGAATCAAACTCCTCCATCAGGCCGGGAAGAGACGCCGTGTAAGAGGTTGAATACAGCACGATAACCCATGTTGAGAACGAGACGGAAAAGGTAATCCAGGCGCGGTACAGCAGCGACCAGTTCCTGGGGTTCTCTGGGTCGCCCTCCTCGAAGATGACCTCGAAGTCGGGGGGTCGGGAAGCGACACTCGCTACACTGGTGCCGGTCTTGGTGTATGTGATGGGTTCGCGGGCTTCGCGCTCAGCTTCCGTCTCGACATCTGGGGTGAGGGCATGCTCCAAAGCCTCAAAAATGTCGGAATCATGCGAAGACCGGATCGCAAAACTGCGGCGACTGCGTTGTGTGTCGACGGTCTTGATGGTTTCCAAGACGGGTGAATCGGTCAATGAAGAAGAGGAAGACGACGTCTTAGGGTGGACAGCGGCCGACGCCCTTTCGGGATCGTTAGACATGGTCGCGTTGCGATGATCGGAGTCGTTGGTGTTTCGCGACCTTGTGGACCGGCTCGAGGAAAGGCGACAGCCGAATGCACAAGGCTTTGCCGTCACAACGACTAGCAGACACAAGACGAAGACGACGAAGACGACGACGACGACGACGACGACGACGACGACGAAGACGAAGATATTCAGGACGTCGGTCGGACCAGAAACATTGAGGACCAGAGCTCTTCAACAAGGACCTTGGCCTCTAAGACGGTTAGACCGACCGATGCGGCACCGATGCCGAGCAGGCGGCCAGGCAGTCAGCTACGGGCATAGCGCTGGCCATTAATCTAATTATTGGAGCCGGCGGCCCAAGGTGGGATAGTGGAGGGCATCGCTGGTTTCCTCCACCACCAAGACATCTCTCTCTGCCCCACGCTGTAGATGGCACGAAGTCGGAGTGGGTAGGGGCGGTAAGATTCTTGATCGCTAGGCTGGGGGTATTGACTCTCCAAGAACGTGAAATACTACGTACGAATGCTTGGGTATGTTTACTTCCTACCAACATGTCACGGCAACCTTGATCGCAAATGACGACAGATGAGGGGCAGACCAGGTCATGCCGAGGCCGGCTGCAATGCAATGACTCTTCCCTGTTCTCGCGTATAAAACAAAACAGGCTTGCCTTGTTGTCACGAAATACGACAAGAATAAGGGTTAAAAAGCCAAGGTCAGTCAATGCTTGGTACTCTTATTAACTTCCTATATCAATAGAGAGGAGACGTGGGAAGCTGAATCAGGAACCCAGTCTCATAGGTCGAGGAATTGGCCTTGGAGATACGAACAATCGCCTGCAAGATTTGCCGTGCTATTTGCCGATCGCTCCCACCCACCGGCTCGGTGCCGAAAGCCGTTCTCGGCCGGGATCCAACAACCCCAGCTAAGAAAGAAACAGAGAAGAAGATCAAACGCCGGGATTTTGTGGCTTGGGCTGACCAAGCAAGCCTCTTGCTCCAAACCTCGCAGAGTGTGCGCGATCGGATCCGCATAAATGACTCCGTGACTCGGGGACAAGTGAGACGATGAGTCGCGGTCTATGTGGGTCGCTGAGAATGATGAAGGATCAATGCCCTGATTCGTTCGGCCGTGAGATTATTATGTCTTCGGCTGTAATTACCTTCTGTGCCATTATCCCGGCTTCTACTCCGTGCTGATGCTGCTTTGGGCAGCAACTTTGTTTCGTTTATTATAGCCCTACAGCTACTTCGCCTGGTCTGCGAATAGCCATCTAAGGCATGAAGCTTCAAATCGATGAATGCCGGACGAGGCATGTGGGAAGTCAGTGCCCGAGGACAGGAACACCGGAACTGCACAGATTGGACAGCACCTCAGTGACGGGCCGCGCCGTCTTTACGGCCCCACCCGGGTCCGGACCCGAAATCTGTCTACTTCATGGTCACTAACCAGGCCGGCTGCTCACATTAAGTAGGCGACACAGGGAACTATTATACCTACTTTTATTGGTAATCCTGCTAATGAACCGGAACACGGCCAGGAAGTCACTTGGTTCTAGTCCCTGTTGAAAGTCAAGAAGGTAGTCTGGGAAGAGATTCAGTCACGAATTGCTACTGCCTCATCACGCGGGGCATAGTGAACCACCAGACTTGCTGGTGAAGTCTGGGGTTTTCTTCACGGCGGGCCCCGCTCCATCGCCTCGGTCGCACCACTTTGGGAACAGCACATGCAGGGCTATCCAGGACTCTAGTCCGCTCGAGGAGATGTATCGAGGCGTACTGTGTCAGCGTGGACCTATTGTCCCGCGGATCAGAGCCTCGGTTGAGCTTGTTCGGACTGCAAGATGATCGACATGGGGGCTGTTGCTGCGTTGCGAGCGTCTTATGACGAAGATGGAGAATATGTTCTGGCACATATGACCACTGCTCTCTCACCTCTTCCTGTATCTGTACACGGAGACATATCCGTCTCATGTAGCAGAAGAGGTAGACACGATAATGAGGAAACGCGTCTTGGTTATGCGATCAGAGTTATGCTACTGCTCAAGGTGTTAAAAACCCAGAGGGAATAAACTTCTGAGAATCCTTGCCGCTGAAAGCCCACGATGAGACCCCCGAGACCAAGGGAGAAACACCAAGGTAAACGCAATGTAACAAAAGCAAATTAGCGATCCACCGCAAACATGGCAATGTTCGTCGCTCGCTCAAGCATCCGTGGAAAAAAGTAGAGCCCTAGTTTTCTTGCTCAAACGCCTTTCATTTCAGCGACCATCCCCCCGGACAGATGCCCTTTCCGTTCCTCAAGACGATTTGAGGGTGTCAAGTGCGAAGTACCAAAGCGATGTTCTATCTGATGCACAAAGTCCCCTTATTCTTCAAGTTGTTTTTGTTTCCAACCTTGGAGTCTTCAATTCCTTCGCCTTGCTTCTTACACCCGCCGGTAGCCCCGCTTTTATCAGCCTCCGGTAGCCCTAATCGGGTAATTAAAATCCACACCAATCTTGAACGCATATTTCTCTCCTCTCATGTATACGACCCATATGAATGCAAACAAGCATCGTCTTTACTTCATAGCGTAATTGGTTTAGTGGTAAAATTCTCCGTTGCCATTGGAGTAACGTCGGGGAGCCCTGGGTTCGATTCCCAGATTACGCATCGCAAAGTCCTCCAAACAAAGGCGGATTCTCTTTTTGCCTCGTGTCACAATTTCCTCATCGCCAACAAGCAACACGGGCTGGTGATGTTGGAGTGGCCTTGAAGAGCGAAGAGAGAGAGAGAGGCTTTGGGGGTTTTCGTGGTTGACTGAGATAAGTTACATGACGAGAACTACGGAAGCCCCTGATGTTGCGAGTGCCAACCGCTTTCAATGGGTTTCCTTCCCGGAATGTTTCGGCCTCGCCACGGCGTTAGCAAACTTGATCCCAGGTAAATACGATGCGTCTGTGTCTTGTGGTAGAACAAGAAGGGTCTCTGCTGCGTAGGGCTTGCATTGGCCTCGACAGTCACTAGAGACTCGTTCTTCAAGTAGATCCGAATGCTGTGATGGAATCGTATCGACTGCAACACGCAGCAATATCACGTCGTCGTCGCCAGGGTACCGCACTTGCTACATCTTGGAAGACGGGAACATGCCAAAGTAGGAGCGAAGCTTCTAGCGCTCTTGTGCTGGTACAATGGCAGCGGGAAAATGAGTGTAAAGGCGATCGTCTCGGCTGATAGTTCCGCGAAGGAGGGAAGACTCTTTGAACAACACCACGGCGAGTAAGTAGACGGCAACGACTTCGGTTGTCTGTGTTTCCCCCTTGGTCTTGGCCGGAAACATCAGTAGAAGCTCCCTCGTCGATAGAGTGAGTGAGTCAGTGATCAGGTGCCATTTGGGGGACGTGACGGAACACCGTACCGGCGGAAGCTTTCTTGGCCTCATCCTCCATGGCCTGTTGCATTTCTAGTCTTGACTGGTTTTGGTGTTCGCCGATGGCCCCCTTTCAGCTTCCGTCAAGAATCGTGCTCGCCAGAAGTTCCCAACGGTAGAGCATCTTCGGTCGACACTATCGCGTGCCTGAATGCCACTATTCCAACCAGGACGCTGTTTCCTCAGCCACCAATCACCCCCTATCCTATTATACTCCAACACCTCACCTCACCCTCCCTAGCCTGGCTTGAACTCACAAAAGCCGAACGCAAACAATCACCAAGCTCGGCACAGTGACAGGCAGACCAAAGGCAGCCAGCCATCCGTGCTTCTTCTCACCGCGTCATCAAACACTGCAGTTGTCGCCTCCGTGATATCACCAGTTCCAGGCCAAGGACATGCCCCTCCTCCTCCAGCAACCCAGCTTCGCTCCCTCTCAACCACATCGTGAACTCCCGCCCCTCAACATTCTCATGGCTTTGTCCAAGGCAGCTAGCGGCATGTCGTCCAGGCTACGCATGCTCCTCGTTGCTTCGCATTACTTGGAGAGGCACCCGCCTCTTCTGAGAACTTGACGAACTGGAGACGGCACAAACATGGTACCAAAGCTTGATTTCACCGCGTTGGCTTGACTTCCCGTGTGGGACCTCGTGTGGGACAACGACAACGACAACGACAACGTTGCGTCTTGTCTTCACTTTACAGTCTCTAAACCGCTCTTTTCGACATTCTCATCACAGTTTGCAGCTCATATCCCTCCTCCAATCCATAAGATCCGTTCTAAATATATCATTATCGGGAGACATTCCCAATGCGTCCCTCGGCCGTCAATAGTTCGGATGGAACTCCGATATTGACAGGCCAGCCTTACCAGTAACCGCGCGCGCTCACCATCGTCAAGGTCGCATTATCGACAACCCTCCGTGTCTGCTGTCTATCAATGCAACCATCGCGGCCACCGAAAGCCTGACCTGCCTCACCCTTCCAAACCTTCCCATACCCACAGAAGCCACCGTTCAGGGTTCCTTCGACGGCTACCCTTCGGACGATCGCTTTTCCAAAAATAAGACACTCTGATCCCCTAGAGGGCCCCATGCCGTCAGCGTTCCATCATCACCAGCTGACAGCGCTCTCCCAAGGCAAGGATCGGCCCCAGGGGATCAGGAACCCGATAACGTGGGCCCGAGGAGGAGGGGGGTTTTTGCACGCATTAGTTTTGACTTCCGTCACGTCATGCAACGAGCCCTCGGTAACTAGGAACTAGGGTGGAGGAAGGGGTGGATATGCTCGATGATGTAGTGATCACCACCAGAAGTGCCAAGTTGGGTCGATCCCCGGTGAGGCTTGTCTGCGTACCCTTGATGTTCTGGAAGACCCTTGGAGGACCCCTAAAATATGCATCGGGCACAGCCTCAACACCAAGAGATCTTCTTTTCGATACGAGGCCCTGGCAAGGAAATGCTGTAGAAAACGGACATCAGTTATTGAGATGGGACCAGTTCCGCGACAGTTAGCGTGGTACAATTGGAGCAAAGAACGGGGAGTGGCTCAAGTACAACCCTTCAGATCATATCTTACATATCGACCTGGGGTTAATGTGACCTTCTCTGGTTAAAAAGAAAAACCCTGCACGACAGGGTTAAAGAGACCTCTGTGGCGATACCCCATCTTTGCCGTCCGGCGCGACCGACCGCTCTGGTGTGTAAGTCGATCCAGGAGCGATTAAACCCGCGGAAACGAGCAGACAGACAAGGTGGGATCTACAACTCTCGCAGGTGCCTAGGCGGTTTTCCAGGAGGCCTAAGTGGCCTCTGCAAGGAGTAAAACAATACATCATGTTGTTGCAGGGTAGTCCCAGTATCTCGCCCACAATTCTCTTGGAGAACAAAAAAGACTTCTCTTGTGGAACAAGATGTTCCCTGATGGATCTCACTGGTAGATCGTGTGGAGCCACGCTGGCCAGGCGGGTTTGTGGGTATAATCTTGGAAAGGTCAAGCTCGGTCCTAATTACCACGAGGGAGACAAAAAGCTCACCCCCGGAATGAAACGACTGGTTGCCCGGCATGGAATGCGCAGTGTAGGGCAGATTTATCAAATATTTCTGCGGCGAGGCCAATCCCACTGGTAGGGTTACACTGGCCATGGCTGGTAGAAAGGGTGGCGCCTTGTATTGAACCAAACGCCCCAACTGCCGTGTTCCTGACAATCGGCAAGGCATGTGCGGTGAGACGAAGAGGATGCCCTCTCATAGCCCGAGAAAATATGCATATTGTGTCGAAACGTTCGTCGTCTCCAGCAGTGAGTTCGCGCAAGGCTGTCAAGTACGTGTAAATCGATCGCCCGCACAGGGTCGGCTTTACACCAGGTCCGCCCAGGTGTGTGAAGGTGTTCAGCCGTCGAATTCCCGGGTGGGTGGGAAGAAACCAACACCCCACGAACCTGGTGCTGGCCGTGGCCTGATGATCTGCTCTACCCCTTCTTGGCGGGCATGTATGTATTCTCATATCTGGTTAGGTAGGCCGAATGGTAGCCGACGAGTTTTCGAATGACGCGAATGCCTTCGATATTCTGGTCTCGCAACGTCCACAACCACGAGGAGCGCGGGCACCAGTCATCGGCAAGTGGATGGCGAAAAGTGTTTCAGGAAGACGCCACTGTTGAGGGCTCAAACGGTCAGCTGGACGTATGGACTGGGCAATAAGAACCGTGTCTGTTTCAAGCTGCCGCGTGCCGTGAGCCGCATGCTGTCTGCTGCAGCCGTGGCATGCCACGTCAACAGCTCTAGTCCTGATCTTGACAGCCCTTTTTCCCGCACTTCCTTTGGATGCCCCGAAGCTTTCCCAGTAGAAGACAAACGGTGAGTTCCCTACGAGTTTCAGCCCCGTGCATACTGTAACGGAAGCATGCAGAGCAGTCATCGTGACGTCACGCTTGTGTGCGGGCATCCTTGGCTCAGTCCCACCCACCCATGTAACGGAGTGGCTCTCGCGTGCAGGCATGCGCCGCGTAGCACGACCTTCTTTCCCGTCGACACTGGATAGAACTGCCATCCGCCTCGGCAATTCACTTGACTGCACCCTCAGGATGGCCACGCTGTGGCTGCCATGTTCCGTCGTCTCACCTTCGTCATCCCAGCCTCCGCCCGGTCATCATGAGCTAGTTGTCATCTTTGGGACTTGAGCGAACAAAATTGCATGCATCGTAACCAGAGGTATCTGATCGACCTTCATTCACCATGGAGCTTTCGGGTAAAGCATCATGGCAAGGCCGCCACTGTCATCGAGTTCAACACGCGATTGGTGATTGGACCAGGAACGACCGTCGTCTGCACTGACTGACTACCCTCGGCTTCTTGGCTCAGGCGAGGGTAATTCCTACGCCGGAAGAGGTGGGGAGTGTTGACGGCCAGGACGGGCACCCTAATTTTTCTTTGTTGTGCGCCTTCGGCGAACCGGTCATTTTGAAATGACGTAGATTCTTCCAGCGCAAAAAGACCGGTGAGGTGGTCGAATTGAGTCGACCTCGTCGCAAAAGGGGATAGGGTCGTGAAAACTTCAGTAAGGGTCCCTAGGTTCAGGTCGAAATACCCATCATCCGATACCACCAGTGAGGGATGGCAATCTAGCTCCCATTCCTCTTTCGAGGATGAGCCGAAAGCTCATCTCATGCACAAGCCTCCAGTGGCACCGTTTCTTAACAGCTTCGTAGTACGTAGTAAGAACTACTCGGAGGCTCGTCCTGCCCTCAACGTTCCGCCCCGCTGCTGTTAGGCATATTGTTCTCTTAAGGGCCAGGATTTGACCGGGGGTTGAACTTTCGCTCAGAGATGGCTTCAGGCGGGACCCGGCAGGGTTGGCCCTTGAACGAGAATACTGGACGCCTTCGTCCAAACAGTCCATGGTATTCGGATGCCATCAGCTCGGATTGATGGGTCGTAAATCTCGGGGAAGAAAAGAGGCCTGCCAGCAGCTCAGGCCGCTACTGGGTATGTGCGCCCCATGGCATGGGTTGTGTAGGGCAAAATATCCCTCGGTGTATTCGTAACTGTTCTGAGCCGTGTTGGTGGGCGAGCAATCTGAGTGTCTTGACTCCCAAGCGTCCTGAGTGTATACCCCGTGGTGACAAGACGAGCCTGCAATTGATACAGCGTGAGCACCTGTTTGCCTGCTAATACTGAGCTTCTCTCACTGCATCTATGATGGATGGATTGCCAAATAACAACACAATCATGATTGATTTGTTGTATGTTAATGCTGATTGTGGTTGGTGCATTTGTCGAACCGCAAAGCCCCAGGCCAGCGGCTCGGTTCCCGAACGGGGCCTGATCGCCCGGAAAAGGCTGCCGCTGAAAGTCATGGGCACACTTGCAGATGCTGAGATTTGGCCACCGGTGGCGGGCCACGCAGAAGCATTCAAGGCGAACAACGGGAGAAGGTGCTTGATGCTGGAGGTTGCATCACGGCACAGAGGCAAACAAGCCACGCAACAGCACACTGAGCCACACGAACAGCGCAACAAGCCACACGAAGTGATTCGCATGATTAAAAATAAGTGAGGAATGGCGATCAGGAAAGGATCGACAAAAGGCATTGAGCTGGGGCGCAAAAAGAAAGTACCATGTCCCCATCTAAGTTAGATCTAATGTGTGGCTTCGTCACTCGATCGCGCCTTGGGCGTTTCGGCTTGAGAAAAGAGGACCCTCTTGAGCCACACCGAGTGCTATCAGCTGCGAGATGGACGGAAGCACAGTCGTCGACTTGAGGCTAGACTTCCGGAGGGACAGCGGTCTGGGGACACGTCCTGTGGGTAGGGGAGCGCGCCTGTGCCCCCAGGCATGGTTTGCGAAAGCACCAGCGCGGGTGAAGGAGATCACAGGCTTGGGCCCTTGGCGGGAGAGCGCTGCGCCAACGTGGAGCTAGACTAAGGCGTGGGGCGCTTGGTGCCCCGGTGGACGCTTGATGTGGTTCTCGCTGCGTGTCTTCAAACGGCACCGGGCCAAGCTAGATGGGGTAAAGCCGCGCGGGAAATGGTCTGATTCTGACGGCTTCGGCTTGGTGATAAGGGCTGACTTGGAGGGCCCTCAAGCCCTGAGAGCGCGGGTGACGGCGTGCTTTGCCAGAAGCGCAGGGCAGGCAGCCGAGAGCAGTGGAGGTATGCGACCCGACCGCAGGTGAATTTGCACAGCCACACCGGGACTGGGAATCGGTGGGCTTTGGGGATTCCACCCACCTCCCGCGGGACCCTCCTATTTGTGGCTACGTGCGAATAGCTGCTTCCTTCGATGCTCTTAGCTTAGGGCTAGCTTGTCGGGTGGCATGGATGGTGAATGCCCTGGAGTATGTATGTGCTTGTGAGCTCTGTATGTAGCGCGGAGTACTTCGTAGGGTTGTCAAGATCGAGACATGCCATCCGCCACCTGGCCGGACAAGGCCACTGACGGCTAAAGTCTCGCCATGAGATGTCACGATGAAGGGAACAGCAGCCCCGGTCAGGTGGCTGGTCCCAAAGCGGAAGGCTTGAGAACGAAGGTCACCAAAGGTCCTTGTCGTTCCGTGTGATGCGACGGGCGGGCGTTCCCAACCTACTCATGCCGCCGAGGTCCTGGGCTCATACAGCAGAGTTTGACGGGCCAATAGGCATGAGAGAATGGTATTAGAGTCCATGCCGTAGTCCATGCCGGTGGTCCACGCCGGAGTCCATGCGTGGCGACAGAGTCTACGCAATGAGCGGGAAGCGGGAGACACTTGTAGCGCCGTTGCAAGACACAAGCCGTTGAGAGAAGCGAAGCTATTGGTGGACTTATGACCCTCTTATTAAGAAGCCCCGTCTTTCGTTGCGGTTTCTTGGTCCATCCCGTGGATATCCCACAGGAACAAGTTGGTAGGCATTGTCGGTACCCTGAAACCAAAGGCTCAACTCCCCCAAGCCAGCGGCGGCGCCTGGGCGCCAGGGTGCGCGGTAGGCATACAGACTTCGTAGGGAATGATTAGTCGTCGGGGGCCCGATGGCGGCAGAGTCGACGTTGGGCTGGAGAGCCGATGGCACGGGAAAGATCCGATCCAGCTACCATGTAACAAATTCGCAGTGGGTTCGGGCCTCCACCCACGACGCTGGATGGACAGATGGCGTTCCTGCGTAAGGGTGACCGCTGTTGGACTTGGAGATGGGACCGCCTAGCATGCGTGTGCTGGTGAAAGGCTCTTGGGACTGAGCGGAGACGATTGCTGGGGATAGTCGGGGAAGTTGAAGGGGTGGAACACTGCAAAAGGGCTGGTTTGTGGAAATTTGACGCTGTGGCGCTGTGGCGGTTGTGGCGCTGTGGCTCAGCAATGAGTTGTACGCGACGCCGTCACTTTTAGGCTCGGCTCTCACAGAGTGTAAAAGAGAAATTGGGTGGGATGAATGGCTTGCCCTCCACTGATTCTTACCGTCCTGTCCACCTTGTGAGCCCTTTATGGCCCTATGGTGTGCTGGAGAACGGGGGGTAGCGTGAGTTGCTAGATGGTTAGGGGTCGTGTGTGCTAGTAACCGCTCGCTAGAAGCTGGAGGAAATGGTGTGCACCAGTTGCTCCTTCCCTCGAGACCAAGCCCCGGGGCCTTCATGGGGTCCGGGCGGGAGACCGGGAAGGAGCAAGAGTCAACAGAGGGGAGGAGCAGAGGGGAGAGGGTGTCATCGTAGCCCTCGGAGGTGAAGGACCGGAATCCCTTGTCTCTCACTAACAATTTTGATACCCGCGAGCCTCTCTTCGAAGGCTACCATTTCTCCCCTCTGTCTCTGTGCTTCCACCCTCTCCACTCTGCACTCGCCACTCTCCTACAACCCAACAGGGATATCCAAAGAGGCCGAAGACCGCCAGGGACCCTTGCTGGAGCACCCATGTCAGCCACCTCCATCCCCCCTCCAGGACTCCAGCCGTCCAGCTCCCCGGCGCCTGTTGGTGTTCCAGCGCCGTCGAGAGCGGTCCATCCCAAGATTCGATTGCGACGTTGGTTCCGGGCTCCTCTGTTAACAACCGCAGCGCGGCAGCAGTAGCAGCAGCACCAGATTACAGATGACACTCCCATATCTTGGCTCTGACATCCTCGGCTGACGAATGACGCCTATAACCCGGGCGCAATATAACCACTAAACGCCGGACACCGGGCACCAGGCAAGGGCCATACCAGACGAAGCCACTTCGTCCGTTAATTAGGTGTTAGACCCGATGCCGTCCCAAGCACTCACTACGTGCAGCACTACGAAGGACGGGTGAGCTAGGTATTATCGCAATATTATTGGCACCCCCCTACAGAGTTCACCTTCACAACCGTCTCGGCGACAGACAGAAGGCTCGTCCACCACTGTTCGCTGCTCGGCGCTCCTTGACGGCGCGGGCCTACTGCACAACACACACCACCGTACAGTCCCAGTCCCCTGTGGCTCATCCGCCCGTCCAAATCCCCTTCTCCAGCCCCATCCCCATCGTCGGGACAGGTCGCAACTGGCAACCCCCTCGTCTGCCAGCGCTCAACGTTCGCCGCGCCCTCCTTCGGCCTCGACCAAGCTACAGAAACGACGGCTACGCATCCCACGAGGGAGAGACGCCCCAGGACGCATAATACTGCCACAACAACACGGACGAACCCGTACATCGGCAGAGCACCCACCCACACCAACAACACACATCCCGGACGCGATATTCTCACAACCCTCACTTGCTTCTCTCACTTCTCCCACCCACCCGCCAGAGCATCAGGTCCACGACACCGCCTTCACGCCCCCCTGGATTGAGCCACCCCTCACTGTACACCCAGTCTGCTCCATGCATGCTGGCTACTCCAGACTGACGACTGTCCCCACCACATCCGCTCATATACTCCGTACCCATCCTTACCTACCTTGCCTTGCTACTTCGTCTGTACTACCTACCTGCCTACACCACCTTCGGCATCTTTCTACGACACATCCCTAAGCCTCACCTACTTCGACTTTTTATTATTTATTGTTTCACTCTCTCTGATCCTCAAAATTCCGCGGCCCTTCTCCATCGCTCGTTTCCTCTAGCTCGTTCATACGCGACGTTTGCAACTATACGTCAATTCACCAACATCCCGCGCGAAGCGCTTGCTCTTGTCATTCATCCGTCACCCTTTCGTCTGCGACGCGACATAGCCTGCCGTACACGCTCCATTTTAGGTCTCCTCTCTCAACGGACTGCGCGCACACATCGCCGTCGCAAGATCTGACAACCACTTGACATCCTCGCCGAGAGGCATTATTCTACCCCGCTGCACTGGGAAACGCTAGGAAGTACTGTTGCTTTGGAGTGACCTGGCTTCCTCCATCTCGCCATGTTCAGCCAACGGTAAGAGCTCCGTGCCCTCTGCTCGTATATAGCCGTTGGAAGCGCATCCTTTTGTGTCCTACCTAGCGACTTCTCAAAGTGTCTTACTCCCTCTTGTACCATATACTAACTCGTTCTCCAATGTAGAAGAAGCTCACAGAAACCCGGGGATGGCCTACTGGCTGATTTCCGACATCAGTTTCCGGAGGTTGCAGTGGTCAGCGGCGCAACTACCGCGCCCTCGATATCGCAAACTGCTGCAGCAGAAAATCCGCTTGCTCATGCGTCGTCGCAACCCGAGAGGTATGTTTTTTTTCAGCTTCCCCGTCGTCAACTTCGTAGTTATAAGACTACCTTATTCCCGAGGCGCGGGGTGTTGTCTCGTCTTACCATGCACCATCCACCGCACCAAGGTGGACATGCCCGCTGACTTTGACATTACGTAGGGCTCAGGGCATTGCACAAGATGCCTTCCACGACCAAGACCCAACTCCTCGGGCCACAAATGAACCTTGGAGGTTTACGCCTTCTCTCTTAGACCCCAACTCACTCTCTTTTGCCAGCTTTGCCAATGCACCTCCCGGGTATTACACGCCAACCCCAGGTGGCACCAACACTCTATTCCACCCTCAGGCTGGCGACCTCCACACTCCCTCGCTGGCCTTAGGGATGGGCCTGGGAACTCCGCTATCAATGCCAGCCTCCGTGGATGGGATGCATCCTGGGTCAATTGCCGGGTCCATGGACATTGCCGGGTTCCAGACACTGCAACCCCATCAGTTTCACCACTTCAACCCGTTCATCCAGGCTCCACCACCTCAACAACAGCAACAACAAAGCTTTGCGCCCTCGAGTTTTGTGCACCAAGACACCGGCTACGAAACCATGGACCAGGATCAAATGGACTCAGGGACACCTGAAGAGCGCATGCCTTCCATCAATGCCGCCTTTCAGAACCCAACCCCCATGCTTGGACTACAAGCACGTCAATTTTCCGGCGCCCAAATGTCTCATCCACTTCCTGCATCGGCAGAAAAGTTTCGATTCCATTCGACTCTCAATGCGCCAACGGCCATGATTAAGCAAGCTGACGAAATCCCTGTTACTTACCTCAACAAGGGGCAGGCTTACTCGCTGTCTGTTACCGATACCAATTCGACAATGCCCATTGTTCCTGGCACCAAGTATCGCACATTTGTACGAATTTCATTCGAGGACGACCAGCAGAGACAACGGCCTGGCGTTTGTTGGGGTCTTTGGAAGGAAGGCAGGGGAACTAACGAGGCGCATCAAAGAGGTGGAAAACTTCAGGCCGTTGAGTATGTCGAAGCAGGGCAGCCGGCCGAGGGAGACGATAAGAGAACACGTGTGGAACTTGAGACATCTTCTTTTGACGGCTTCTCAGTGACGTGGACGCCCGGGGTCAATGGAGCCTCCGAGGTCAACATCGCAGTCCGGTTCAACTTTCTGTCCACCGACTTCAGCCATTCAAAGGGTGTCAAGGGCATCCCCGTGAGACTCTGCGCCAAAACCAGCCCAGTCCAGCTGAGCCCCTTAATGCCCGCCGCCGAAGTCAACCCTGAGGTCTGCTTCTGCAAGGTCAAGCTCTTCCGAGACCACGGAGCTGAACGAAAGCTTTCCAACGATGTTGCACACGTTAAAAAATCCATCGACAAGCTCAAACAGCAGATTGCACAGGCCGAAAGCGGGCTAAAGGACTTCGGCAAGCGGAAGCGATCAGGTCTAGCCTCAAAATCAGCGGAGGTACAGCGACCAGGAAAGGTCATAAAACACAAACGCACATGGTCCATGTCTTCGGCCAGCTCCGCTGGTGGTGGGGGGCGACCTACGATGGAAGAAGACTTGCACTTCAAACTTCAGACTTTGCAGGACATGTTTACGAGTACCCGACCCGTCAGCGTCTTGTACCTACGAGGCGAAGAACTAGACGATCCCGATTTACATCCTGTGTCGCTTCCCGGAGATGCTTCGCCGGTGACCAAAGTCGAAGGTCGAGATAATTTGAACTGGCAGGCCAGAAGTGGACGCAGCTCCTTAGCTGGGTCTATAATTTCTCCCTCGCCCAGCTCACTCTCTCTGGCATCACAAACCTCTGCAGTTGCCCCTGGCGCTCAGTGGCAAAACTTTGACTCCGTGGCGGCGGGTGAGACGTCGCGCAAGGGCTCGGATCAGCCAACGAAGATCACCAAGCCGGATGATGATGGGAACCTCAGCGGGCGGATTGAAGCTCTTGGTGTCGATCCCTCGTATCAGCCCCCGGTTGAGCAGACTCCAAAGCCTGTCGCTTGCTTCTATATCCGTCGCTGCAATCAAGAAGACACAGAACCGAGAGAGTATCATCGGGCAGTTTACTTGATGCAACGAACCCTGAAGGAGCTGAACAACCAAATTGCAGCTAAGTGGGGTATCGCTCCGTCTCAAATCACACAAACCATTCATGCAACCCATAACGGGCTGGAGGTTGAAATGGACGACGATGTCATTCGAGAACTCAAAGAGGGCCAGGACATGACCCTACAATTCCAAGAACTTGAGCTAGCCTCGGGGATGAAGCGCGAGTGGGAAATGGCGGTCGACTCAAATGACGGGTCCCCCGATTCGGAAATATCTGACAAGGGGGCGCGTGGATTTGTTCTGCGCCTGGTCTTCTAATTTAGTGCTCTTTGTCTTTTCTCTCCTTCATTTTCCCCTAGCGATACGACGGGTTTGCGGCAGATGGGCACCGAGATCTAGACTGGGACATGCATTGGTAATGTTAAGCCCCCCAGCCTGCCGCCAGGTTGGGCTCACGATCACACACACGATTTGGATTGTCTGCTTTTGGGGCGTTTGACGACATTCTTCTTCAAAAGATACCACGGCTCTCTTGTGAGCGCTTGTCGGGCAAGGTTTTGGGTTTGGCCTTTTTTTTCTTCCTTTTTTTTTTTGCAGTTGTTTCACTTCAATACCCCAGGAATGACGCGTTGGTTTCCCCCCTGTCACTTGGTCTTTATCTCGAGAGGATGAAAGGTGTTTCTGCTCAAAGCATGGCGATCCTGTTAATCCGGCTCGGCGGGTACGGCGAAATACGTCCTGGTCGACTCGAGCCGTACTCAAAGTCTTGGACCCTCACAGGAGGATTTTAACAGGAGCAATGCTGAAAGGATTCGGATACCCTTTGAGCGATGGATGAGATACTACTTTTGGAAATTCCTTGGAGTTGTTTTCCTTTTCTTGATTCCCCTTTTTGTCGGAGCTTCTGCGCATCATACCACCGCTACGCTGTTGGCGTCTATAGGGAGCGTCACTCTTGCCCATCTTCTTCGGATGCGATGCCAGTTAACGTATGATGCACTGAAGTCTCCTTTTTTTTTTTTTTGTACTATTTATATTGTACCATGACGACAGCCCCGTGGCACACGATAACGAGGACTGGGCTTATGAATTAATGTGAACAGACATGAGGTGGGCAAAACAGGGCCCTCGCTCGTGGCCTGTCAAGAGCAATTGGGTATATAGCTACTATCTACAATAACCGTAACTATGGTGTTGAAAATCCTCTGCGTGTGCAGTCTGGCTGATCTCTCTATGCTATGCGTGGTAGGGTGGGAGACGGCACCAGTTCTCAAGTTGCTCAACAGTGACAAGCGGGAGTTGGGAATTGGGAATTGGGAAAGGGCTCGCAGGCCTCCCACGGATGGCACCATTGAGACGGCCTCGGGCTGGATGCTCATGAATTCTCCGATGGCGCCGTCATGCGGAGTAGGGACTCAAAGATGCAATTCGCGATATCAAGCCATGTCACTCACTCACATGGGCTGATTTGCACAGGGGGGCGTGTGCATCAACGTTCAACAGCCTCGACCACCTCACTCGCCACACCAGGCTATCGCAGCAAGGAATTGGTTGGCCATGGCCGGGGAATCGAGATGCACAGCCCCAATTGATGGAGAGCTTAAAGAGCGATCGCCACACGGCAGTTGCGGGTGAGCCACAGATACGCTGGCAGATAGGTGTGGCGAGGTGGCTTGCGCGTCCAAGTCTGGCAGGGCATTGGCCGCTGGGTTGGAGGCTTGGGGTATCCTGCAGGGCTTGTAAGGTTCTGTAGGGTTCGTAGGGCGTCAGGTTGAAGCCATAAGTGTGGCGAAGTTCTGGTTCTAGTCCAGATGGATGCCGGGGAACGGCAGCGGGTGGCATGTCTTAGATTTCCCCGAGGCCTGTCTTGGACCGTTGGTTAGTTGTAGTCTATTACCGCTAGCCTCTCTATCAAACCTCTGTCGCTTAGACGAGGTTGGACAACGTTTCGTCGATCATCTCGCTTCCGAATGTCCTTTTCCAACTAAGTTCGGGAGACGGGTCTCATGCTGTCTCCCTCGCCGATCCCGTCCCAGCTGAACGGTTGCTGCTGGCGGATAACTGCTGGAGCTGTGTGTGGCTGACTAGACTGTCGATGCTGTCACCGTCGTCACAGCTGTCACTGTTGTCCATCTGACTGAAACAAGGCTTCTCGGCGCGGAATTCACGGCAAGAGGGATGTACATGGCGCAAAGTCTCCTACGTCAACGACGGGCGACGGCCTTGTCTCTAGGTCGGCTGGACATCCGGCAACCGAGTGGCAGCTATCTCCCCTGCATCACTGCAGCCGCATCACCGCAATGCAAAACCCGGTCCCAATCAAACAGGTTCGATCCGTGATAGACTTGTGCCGCCAATGCCGGACCGGCATCACTAGCCACAGCTCCCAGGGGGGGATGATCGGCGAAACGCGCAATCCTCCCATCTCCCTCGACAGAGGACGATGGCCAAGGAGTCCTCAGCTGTGCAAGGTTCCTGCCACGGCGGCCCGGGTGAAACAATCTAGACTCTCGGTGCCATGTGGCATGTGGCGTGGTTCGCCCTCCAAAATGAGCCACAGGATCGGCTGCAGCTAAGCTTTCTGGTGTGGCGATGGTTGCAACGTTTTGTTTTGGACGTTGCGAGCTGAAGCTGCGGCCGCTGACTGGCTCTAGGCCCTTCCTGCAGAGAGATGATCTTTTGGGGTGAGGGGGAGGGGGAGTGGGTGGGTGTGTAGTGTGGCGAGTGAGCCGTCAACAGGAGGGATCGACAACGTCCTGAGCCACAAGTCACTTTCTATCAGCGTCCAGAACAGCAGAGACCCCCCGGCGGCTCCATTGGGCGGCATGCGTCCCGCCTGCGTAAACTAGGTTGGCTATGATCGACGACGGGGGGGGGGGGGGAGGGGGGACAGAGGAGGGTTCCTGAGGCGTGGCTGGAGGAGACTGAGAAGGGGATTTATCAGGAGCCATGGTCCTCGTCCTCGAGCCAGCTTCTGGGAAGACGTGCAAGTTCGTCTCTTCTCTGGCAAGTGTTCGGCGGAGAGACATCCTTTTCACCTCGGCGGAAGAGCACGCAGCAAAGTTGTTGCCGCCATGAGAGAAAGACGGCCACAGCCCGATAGTTTCACTCCTCACGCCCCTTATGCGAAGGAACCCCAACGCCAGGGCCAATGGCAACGACAGGTTCGGCCAGCAGACTTCCTGTTCGGGCAGGTTGAAGATGTCTGCCACTCGCAGGGTGACATGGCCACGGACAAGAGCTGTCGGAGAGAGAGACACGCAGAGAAAATTCTCGAACAAACTCTAGACGCGCTCGTGGAGGTATGCTGCACCTTTGCATCTCGGAGGGGGTCATGCCAGCGTGTTGCATCGGAGCGAGAGCAGCATGTCCATCAAGAGAGCGGCTCCGTCGTACCGGTCGAGGAGTTTTCCGCTGTTGCGGGGAGGGCTTGGGATACCGAGAAACCGGCGTGTGCCTACGAGGGGATGGAAGGGAGGGGGGGATCTGCAAGCGGATGAAGAATGGCGTGGGCGGCTTGCCCGATGGACCTAGTCTCAGCGATCATGGGCTCATTGAGTTCCGGGCCTGGCTGGACAGGTCTTGAAGGGGGGTCTATTTGCGGTCGGAATCTGGTGCTGCCCGGTGTCGTCATGAGGCACGCATGCTTCTAGAACAGAGGCGATGAAGATATCTAGGAGAAGAGCGTGCGCCTTGCGATGACAATCCACGCTTCTCCTCCCGTCCGTCCCATCTCATGCCGTCAAACCAACGCAATGCCCTGGGTTATTCTCATCTCTTCAGATCCCCCGCACCGGAATCAATGGCCATCTCCCAATTTACCCAGGTGGCAGGGGCTCTGTCGTCAATTGGCAACGCTGATGGCGATCCCGACGATCATGACCAGAAGGCAGAAGGCCGAGAAGCTCCCAACCACGGCGCGTTTGCGACGCCAAGTCCACGAGGACGATGGCGACGAGGGCATTCTCGTTGCTGGCCAGTCGGCAAAGCGACTGACCGACTTGGGAGGTGCGATGTTTTCTCTAACTAGACGCGGTTATTCTTCAACTCGTTCAGGAGTTTTAGTATGCAAGGGCTGGAACCGAGAGCGACGTGTTCAATGTTGGGAATGGGACAAAAGCAACCCAAGAAAAGAACAAAGGCAAGACAGAGGCAACAATGATTCGGCAATTGAAAAGAACTTGAGACTATTCATTGATTCCCTGCTCTTCAATAGAATATCAACAACTTTCTCAGGCCAAAAAGCAGTCGGAGGCACGACACCCACCCAACACCGGAGTAGCTCGTCAGTCAACAAACTACGTACCGCGAACAACCATCGAATTGCGCGGGCAGTCAGAGCGCCCGCAAGCAACATGACCAACAAGCATCACACAGGTCTATCAGACAGATAGACGGCAAAAATGAATGTGGCGAGATTGCCCTGTACTGGAATCGAACCAGTGATCTCATCATTACTAGTGACGCGCTTTACCACTGAGCCAACAGGGCTTGTATCTTTCCAGATGACAGAAGTGACCCTAATCAAAGTCTAAGAACCATTGACAATATTATTATGGGGCCGGGCAACACGGTGGTCGGGATATAGTCCCGGAGTTCCTGTATTTTTATTGGCTGGGGAGCATTTTCAACAATTAGTTCGATCAGCTTGCCTGAGATAAACGGGATTGAGACTGACAAGGTCAGTCGGGAAGTCAAAAAACGTATCACTTTAGGCAATGAATTTGAAAGGCAAACGATATCGTTTTTTTTTATACTTGATCATGAAGGTTCTAATCAACCAGGATAGCATGTTTCTGTCACTTCTTTCAGATTTGATATTGACAGTGTTTTGGCTGGCAATGCCCTCGGCTTCCACATACTTACCATTCTCAAAGGGACAAGATGCCAATTATTCAACAGCCCTGTTCAGCATATCTCGAATAGCTTTCGCAAACTCCTCACCGTCGCCCTTGATATCCCCCAGCACAACCGTCTTGTCGCGCGACTTGAAGCCCCGGGTCAGCTGCAGCCTCGACTTGGGAACGCCGAGAACCGAGCTGAGGACCTGGACGACGGCCTTGTTGGACTCGCCGTCTCTGGGCTGGGCGGCGACGCACAGCTCAATGGCATCGTCGGTGACGGCGCGGACGCCCTCGCGGTTCTTGCTGGCGCCGGGCTTGACGTGGAGGTGCAGGTGAAGGGCGGCGAGGGGAGACTTTTTGGTGCCGGTAACGAGGCGGATCGCGGCGCTAGGAGACGCCATGGCAGTAGTCCACGCCGCGTCCCAGGAAAAGGGCTGATGGGTGAGGGACGGATGCAGTTGGAGGAGATGCGTCCGGCGGAAAATGTCTATTGCGACTGGCGACTGTGAGGGGTAATGCGCGTTTCCGTCTGGATGACCATTACACATCCCGTTGCCCGAGCGAGACCTGCAGCTTTATTGGCGGACGATTTCCCGTCTCTGATGGCTCTGATTCTTTGTCGAGTTTGAGCTTGAGCTTGAGCTTGAAGCTGGACGTTTGGGCATCAAGGTCGCTTGTTCAAGTCGTCGGCTCACCCACCTAGAGAGTCACTGGAAAATGCGGCGTCTGTCGCCTATAAACGCGCTGAAGCCTCAGGCTAGCTCCTCCAGCTCCAGCGAAGGAAGGAGTGGCTTGGGCCTTAGATTTGCCCACCAGGCGCCTGCGGTGCTCATGCCCCACCGATGCCGCAGCCTTTCTTCGATGATTCGCAGCCAACATCATCCAGCCAAGCTTCCTCGTCAAACCACAAACCTTCAAATCCCAGACCTTTCAATCGCAACGACCAGCTCAGCTTTGGCGTATAACCTGACATCGACGTCGGTTACGACCGCGGCTACGATTACTACTGCCACCGCGACTGCGACTTCAATTCCATCGCCCCGTCGGCCGCCGCCGCCGCCGCCGCCGCCGTCGCGTTGCTCCCTGCTCGCAGCCACCATTCGCCTTCGAAAACCCAGCATTGGGTTGAAGGCCATGGCTTCGGCCTACAGCGCGTACAATGGCACGGCCGCAGCCTCCCGCTTCACCATCACCGCCCTGGGCCGCTGGTCCGTCCTGAACAACACGCTGCCTGCCGTTGACACCATCAAGTCGCTTCACGTCTACGACTTCGACAACACCCGTGAGTCCTGCTGCGCTGCCTTTATTCGGCCGGCCTTGGGCCCCCGGCCTGGTCGCTAACCCTCATGACCATGCTTATGCCCTCTCCAGTGTTCAAGACGCCGCTCCCGAACTCGTCGCTTTGGAATGGCCCGACCATTGGAACCCTATCGAGCCAAGACGTCTTTGTCAATGGCGGCTGGTGGCATGACAACCGAATACTTGCTGCGACCGGCGAAGGTGTTGACAAGGAAGAACAGCGCGCATGGGACGGGTGGTGGAATGAAAAGATCGTTGAGCTCGTAAGATTGAGCATGAAGCAGAAGGATGCTCTCTGCGTCCTTCTCACCGGTCGTTCCGAGAAGGGCTTTGCCGACCTAGTCCGCAAGATGGTCACAGCCAAGGAACTCGATTTCGACATGATAGGCCTGAAGCCCCAGGTCAGCCCCTCGAACCAGCGATTCCAGAGCACCATGCACTTCAAGCAGCTGTTCCTCGAAGCTCTGATGGAGACATACAAGCACGCAGAGGATATCCGCGTCTACGAGGACAGACCCAAGCACACCAAGGGCTTTCGTGACTTCTTCGCCGAGTACAACCGGAGACAGAACGCCATGCCCACCCGAGGCCCGTTGACAGCAGAAGTAGTCCAGGTAGCCGACACTTCGACGACTCTGGATCCCGTGATTGAGATCGCCGAGGTCCAACACATGATCAACATTCACAACGACATGGTGTCCAAACAACCCCCCAAGGCGCGCCAGAACAAGCTCAGAATTAAGAAGACTGTCTTCTTCACTGGCTACATGATCAACGCCGAGGACACCAAGAAGCTCATCAAGCTTGCCCAGATACCAACGAATCTGCCCCAGAGCGAGCTCAAATATCACGGAAATAACATTCTCATCTGTCCTCGCCCTTGTCCCGCTAGCATCATGGACAAGGTAGGCGGCATGGGTAGCAAGATGAAGTGGGAGGTTACTGGCACAGCCTGCTTCGAGAATTCTATCTGGGCTGCTTGCCTACGGCCAGTCCCCGCAACGTCCAAGTTCCACACGGACAACCCTAGTCCCCTGGTGGTACTGGCCCTGAGGAAAGGGGCTCGTCCCATTGACGCTGGCAAGATACAAAACTGGCAACCTCTCCCAGCGGATAAGTCATTCGTATTCGAGACCTTCGTTGGTGAAAAGGTCATTCTCCGCATCGAGGCGGAGGATCCTCGAGAAGACGCCTACGAAAGTCTGTTTGCCAATAAGATGGCCAAGCGAAAACACAATGTCGAGGACGACTGGAGCAACCAAAAGCACACTCACGGTCACTATGGTGGTCGAAACGAGTCCAGAGGCTACCACTCTGGCGGCCGCGGCTCGGGGCAAGGACGCGGCCGTGGCGGAAATGCCAACCGCGGCTTCCGGAACGGGGCTCGGGGACCCGGCAAAGGAGGCCGTGGGCGCGGGGGCGGCTTCAACTACCGATCTCTAGACGATGTCGAGCCCAAAAACCAACAGGGCGGTTATGGACCTCAGGTTGACTATGACGATGCTCACCAGCCAGTCACTCAGTCCCAAGCTCCGCCATCTGCCCCGACAGGTCCCAGTCAGGGATGGGGTGTGCAGCCTCCCCGAGGCCCGGCAGGTCCGCAGGGACGACCTATGGGCGGGTACGGGGCCAGCACTGGCTCAGACTTACAGAATTACTATTAGAAGTAGTGCACTCCCTCATCCATCGGTGGGGCTGTATTTTAACGCCTGGTTCTTTGGGGAGTATCGATTCTTCGTCGTACGATTTTGAGTCGCGACAGTGGATGGCTTCGGGCAGTTTTCGCTGTATGCGATACAATGCCCTCTCACTGGGCTTGGTGTTCATTTGGTTGTCGTATCATACGGTCCAGTATTCGTGGAGAACCTGGTAATATGGGGCGAGGCGTCTCGGGGAGCTGTGAAAATGATACCTAACGGGAATGTATATGGATACTTGTGCTTTTGACCCTGAGTTTTACTGAGGCACGGTTGTACAGATTGTTCACACAGAAGGATTCAGAAGGCTTTAGTAATTGTTCTGTAGGGTTTACCATGATTGTTTTATCTAAACCCTTATATCTGCCAATACAAACAGCAAGTCTTGGGGAACATTTATCGCATTCATTATTCGTCATCGCTGTCATCCTCCTCCTCGGCGTTCTCCAGCCACTCCACGAGCACGCGGCACTTGTCCTTGAGGACAGGCATGCCCTCGCCCTCGTCTGCGCGCTCGTCTCCCCACCAGCCCAGGATGCCCTCCTCCTCAAGGATGTCGAGGGCGTAAAGCTGCTGCAGGAGAGCGGCGAGCAGGGTGCCGACACGGACCTGCTCGGAGCCCTTGGTGTGCAGCAAGGCCTTTTGCATGGCGAGGATGAACTCGACCTGCTCGGGCTCGCCACCGCCGACACCGACCTCGTCGACGAACTTGCTGGCGCCCCGGGCCGCGAGTGTCTTCTCGGCGGCCTTGCTAGGCTCCAGGGGGCCGTGCTCCGGGGTGAGCAACTCGGCGGCGCGGCGGGCAAAGGCGGTGGCGACGGCGCGGCGCATCATGGCGTCAGAGGCGTCGTTGGCGAGGCGCAGGCCCATGAACTCGAGCTTGGCGGAGTCGAAGTCGCCCGACTCGGCGCGGAGGGCGTCGAGCAGGCCGTGGACGGCGTCGTTGTGGAAGGAGAGCCTCTCGCCGGCCTCGTCGGAGGCGAAGGAGGACAGACGGGAGCGGATGGAAGCGTCAGCGTCGGCCGAGAGGGCGGCTGCGTCGAAGTCGTCGTCGGATACTTCTGAGGAGAGGGTTGAAACGGACTCGGAGGAAATGTTGAACTCGGCGAGCGAGTAGATCAGCGACTTCTGGAGGACGGCCGGGTCTTCGTCGTCGAGATCCTCCTCCTCTGGATCGGCAAAGCGCGCGGCGTTGGTTGAGGCGCCGAGAAGGTCAGTATCCGGAGTGACGGGGTCGCCCTCAGCAGTGATGGGGGAGAGCACGGCGCTCTTGGAAAGCGAGGTGCCTTCGCTGATCTGGACGCCGAAGGAGATGAGACTGCCGGCGGGAATGGTGCTGTTCTTGCCGATGGTTGAGGCGTCGGCCACGATACAGCGGGCCAACCTCGCGCCGTCCTCGATTGTCACGTCGTTCCAGATGAAGCAGTCCTCCAAAACGACGTTGGCCCCAATCTTACAGTCCCTGCCGATGATGCTGGTGGAGACCCTGCTCGCCGATCCGATGGTGCTGTCACGCCCGATGATCGAGTTCGATACCTTGGCGTCGTTGGCGTGGAAGACGCCGTTTTCCACCACTACACCGTTGATGTGGCGCTGGTACGTCTGCTTGGGCACGATGTTGCACTCGGGGATGAAGGGGTACGTCCATCGGCTCAGGACGTCGTGACTGATGGCGTCGTACATCTGCAGGTTGCTGGCCCGGGCAGCGTATCCCTCGTCGCAAATCTCAGCATAGATCATCTTGCCGTTGAGCTCCCAGTCCTTCAGCACACCGTGCAAGAAGTTCCTTCGCGGCAGCTCATAGTCGAAGCTTTCCGACCACAGCGCCAGGACCTCGGGGGTGCAGATGTCGATCTGGGCATCGATGAGGTCGGATCGGATTTCGAACTCGGTCGAGAGCTCGTCCACTACGGCGGGGTCCAACGACATGTATCGATCGCTGTTGAGGGGACTCATCTCGTCGTAGTGTAGGCACCGCTGGGTCTTGGTGTCGACGACGAAGATGGGAGTGATTCCGTTCGTCTTAGTCCGGTGCTCTTCCTGCCCTCCACTGCGCAGAACCATGGTCATGATGTTGGCCGCGCTCGTCTCTTTCCGCTTGCGATGCGCCGCCAAAGCACCGTCGAGCATGATGTTGGAGACTAGATCTCCGTGAACCAGAACAAAGTCACCGTCGACCAGTGCTCGCTTGTCCATGTCGCGAAGGACATCGCCGACCGACCGAGCGTCGGAAACTCGAACGAACTGTAGGACGGAGAAGGGGCATGTCCGTGATGCGGTGGACCACCTGGAACGGCTAACGTAGTCCTCGACTTGGTCGGTGTGGGCGCCGCAGTAGATGTACACTTCGTTGACACCATTCATGGCCAGGAACTCGAGGGTGTATTCGATGAGAGGGGTGTTGGCGAGGGGAAGAAGACACTGACCATGGCGGCGTTAGCATAGGCACGAGCGCAGCTGATCATCGAGATGAGGTCTCACTCTTGGCTTCTCGGTCGTGAAGGGTCGATATCTGTCTTGGAACGAATCGGCGAGGACCTGTGACACATCGTGAGCTCGCGCCGGCTTCAAGGTACCCCGCGATAACACCTACAACCGCCTGCAGCACATCCTCACTCTTGCTCTCGGCGCCCGCCTTAGCGGACTTCTTGCCCTTGTTTACTTTGTGCGACATTGCCAGAAAGTAGGAAATGGTGCGTTGAAGCGGGCCAGGTGGTGGGAAGACGTTTGCGCGCAAGGTCAAAATTCCGGCCTGTGACTCAATTGGAGCATGCACAGGAAATTTCCCACCGCGGTGAAGCTCGGTGAGGCTCGGCGAGGCTCGGCGAGGCTCGGTGTAGGCGGGGTACCTTATGACTAAGACGATCCGTTCAAGGGGTTAGGTAAGCTAGTGGCCCGAGCGGCCGAGCTACTTACCCTATACGGTTATGGTTATGTGGGGTAGTAAATTGATAAGACTTCTTGCAACATTCCTGACCGTCACTTTGGCATCAAAGCGCTGAAATCTTACGCGGCTGTGATAAGTAATCAAGATGATGGGTTGCAGCTGCAAGTACCCAGTGAAGTGGGGTAATGAGCAAATCTGGCGCTGACATGGGTCAAGCCGAGTGGTTCTGTGCGTGCTTCGTCGATCATGTGTGTAAGTGTCGACCAGTCACCGCCCGTTGAAGGTGCGTCAAATGGGGGGGTTTTCCGCCCAACCTCGTGGCAGCCAGAAAGAGGACGAACTCGATAGACAGCGCTGGAGCGACAGCGTCAGAGTGAGAACGCCTGTGAGAACGCCTGGAGCGTAGCCAACTCTACCAAAAGCCCTACCGAGGCGCTGTGAGCTGAATTGGGAATTTGCCTTGCTTTTGTCGCGTCTTTCGCCTTTCGCCAGCGAGTCAGGTGACAGCGCTTCTTGCTTTCCCTCGCTTCCTGGCTTGATCTACTTGCTTTTTGCAGTTTTGTGTTTGGGGTACGATTTGTGGAGGGGGTGGCGGCAGGACATATACCTTGAGCCCTTCAAGCGGGTGAAAAAAATACTCGGGAATGGCCCTCAACCAAAACCACTTCATTTTGGTGCAGCTCATTCCCGTGTATTTTTTCACCCGCTTGCCCTTGATTGACCCAACAGGTCTCGGAGAGCTTGGGTTGTCGGGCCGTAAACGAGGATTGATCAACAGCCAAGCCCGATACCCCGGCAACAACCAGTGAACCACAGCATTTTCGAGACAGGCGTATTAGACCGAGACGTTGAGACGTTGAGACGTAAGGGGTAGTTTGGTTCTGGATTTCGCACGGCTCAGGAATGAGTGAGTGAACGCTCCCTAGCCAAGACAGAACTTGGGTGGCGGCTAGAAGCATTGCATTTTCCATTCAGTCCCTCTCTTCGTCGGATCCATCCTCGGCCAATGAAGGGAGCACGCGAAGGCAGCTTTGTGCTTGCGGACGTCGATCACCTTGGAACACGGGATTGTAGCTGTCACAGCCGAGACATGATTGATGATGAGGGGCGGATGGCGATGTTCCCGGCTCCGGATTGCAAATTGCCGTGTTGGCAAGTTAACTTACCCTGCAGACCTTCCCAAGACGGCCAAGTCGAAGACGGTACGAGAACGTCACTTCCCAGGCGCAGCTAAGCAAGCCACGCACCGTAACCGCAATGGCCCTGCGTCTTTGGGGCTTTTCTGCTCGTTTCCCCCCATGTTCGACAGCGGGCAGGATAGCCTGGGAGGTACTTCGCCACTCGTTAGACCAGATTCAGCCCTTTTTGTTCTCGCATTCATGCCTACCTACCTACCTACGCAAGGACGCTCACACGCTCGATTCCAAATAGCTTAGCCTGTCTTTGTACGGCGAGGAGGACGTTGCCATGGTACGTAGTACGTATCAGCACCCTCGACGCACGGTGCGAGCCGAGTCCTCGGATCCATGTTCGGTCCCGGTGCCGGGCCTGCCTCTCCGGCCCGCCAGCGGTATGCGAGGAGCAATTTTGACGGCAGTTTTAGCCCTAGGTAGGCTAGGGAAAACGCCGTATCCTTGTCTGCACTAACAAGTAGGTACCTATCTCCCAGTCTCTCACTTCAGTCTGGTCGATCACTCCTTCGGCCGGCTAGATCCGCAGGCATGAATGAGATGGAGATCTGAAATCCCACAGTGGCCAGTGGCAGTGGACTGCAGCCGGCATTTTCCCCAGGACAAAGGCGGCAGTGAGAGGCAAGCTGAAGATAAGGCGGCATGGGGTTTTAGGTATGGTGGACTGGTGGTTCATTGGTCCTCCTTGGACGGCGGGCTTATCGGCGTCGACTCCATCACGAACCTAGGAGAGCGGGTGACAGCATGCATCTTCTCACCCGGGATGACTATCCCGTTTCAACTAGTGCCGGGCCAAATAGTGTTGAAGCAAGCAATGACGGTGCCTCCCGTGGGTATGCTAATTTTTCCTTGCCCCTTAACAAGTTCAACGCCTTAATGCCCTCCCCTGCCCTTGTCCCCACGACAAAGTATGGACCTGCATCGTCGATGGCTAACTACTCCCGATTTCTTTCGGGCGTTGGAGACGTGGCGGCGACGATTCCAAGCCTGGAAACAGCAGCCCGCATTCTCGAAGCCGCTGCCTGGTCGAACAGGTCTCACTACCACGGTAGGGCGTGATAGCGAAGACGGTCCGTGGCAAGATTCGTGATCCGGTATAGAAGAACAAAAAAAAAGGAAATGAGTAATTACTGTCTGCGAATATCCATGGGTTGAATCGTGCTGGCCAAGGAGGACCATGGCTTGCTGGCATAATGGCTGAAGTGGGAAAAAAGGAAGAACTAATTGAGAGACATGATGGAACCGCAGGGATGAGGGGTTGACTGATATTGACTACTGAAGGTACGGATACGGAGAATGGATATCATGTCCACGCCATCAAAGTGCCGGTTGAGCCCGATGGAGATGATTGGATCGAGATGCTAAATTGCTGGGCAATTCCAGTCTCCAGTCTCTAGTCTACTTTGTAGTCTCCAGCGCTCCGGGGCAAGTCTGCAAACAGGGCACCGGTGGATATTTTCAAGGACGGGGCAAACAAGGCCCGAACAGCTGGGTCCGGTCTTCCATTGATGCGCATCCATCGAGCGACAAACGAGGTAGGGGAAAGTGGGCGGCATTCCTAGGGGACCGGCTGGACTCCCTGCCAGGAACGTGCTTGTTCGCCTTGGGCCGCCCCCTCCTCACATGGAGGTTTGAAGTTTGGAGTTTGAACGGACCTGAACTGGGCGTTTGGTTTTGGCGGACTGGGAGCGCGTTGTGCCGGCAGGGCCCGCACGCATCGGCGTCCTTGCATGCATGGATGGCGGAGCATGACCTGGGATGGCACGTCTGCAGATGGCTTCAGGTGGCTTGACTTTGGCTTTTGGCGCACGGTGGTTAGGTATCTACCTATGTAGGTGTCTACTACTACGTACGGGATGGAGCATGGATTGGGGGGGGGGCGGTGGCTAGCAGAAGATTAATAAACAGCCAGAAGGCCGCCGGAAGCACTCGGGGGCTGGAAACTTGAGATGCAACGATGGCAGTCAGAAGCGGACGGGATGTGGGTGACTAGACCGACTAAAAGACAGGCCGTCCATTGCGCAACCGCGATCCAGGTGGCGTTTCCAGCACTTCGAATCGAGGTGGTCCCCCCAGCTCGCACTACTGACTGCTACGGAGAGGGACCTCGTAATTACTTTAAACCTATCCCTAATCGGCGGGCCTGAGGTGAGGTGAGATGCAGCGTGCAGCGTGCTGGCTGCAAGTGAGCAGTCTACTGATCTACGGGCCTATTGGCCCACTGGTCCATGGGCTGCCATCTCACTGGAGTTCACTGCCCACCCGGCGCCACCCAAGTCGAGTCTGGGGGGCGATCTTCTTGGCACTCCCGCCAATCACGGAAGATGACAGGCGGCGCCATGGGCAAATAGCCCTGGAAAGGGAACCCTCTCAACTCTCTCCAGCCCCTGCAACCCTTCAACCCTGCCCCCTCCCTACGGGCCGGCCGCCAAACCTCTTTCCTCGCGAAAGCGCTCCATTCCCACCGCGATCGCTTGCGGCTAGTCCCTCTCCCGGGAAGGAAACCACCCCCCTCTGGCGCCCGAGAGAATGGGCGGAACTCAAGCTTTTTTTTCTCCTTCTTCCATGGGGACGGGCGGCGCGGGTTTTTGCTCCCGGGGGCGTCCCTACCCGAGCTCATGATGTGCCCTTGTCCCCCCTTTCATTAAGTTACTACACTGTGGCAGACAATTAGATGGAGTCGAAGCAAAGACTTCCGTCCCTGTGGAGAGAATGGCACGGCGGATGGATCGACGACGACGACTCGATGGATCAGGGAGGCATGGGTGACGGCCGTCGGAGCTGCAAGCTGGTCATGTACCATGTACGTGCGGAGCTAGGCACCGGATCTGGTCCTGGCTGCCCTGTATTGCCCTGTCCTCAGTGCCCATTGCCATGTCCCCGGAGCGTACGGTACCGCAGCTGAACCGCACCCTGAACTGTACTTGGGTGCCTATCCGTGCTAGCCCGTCCACTGTAGAGAACCGGTACCGCCACAGCCACCGGGGCACCTGCTGGCCCTGTCAGGCTGTCAGTCAACTAACTAACTTGTCACCTTGTCCGGTCAGCTCAAGCACCGCACAGCACAACACGACGACGGGACTGGTTGGCTGTCTCTCTGTCCGTCTCGCTCGGTCTCTCTTGTCGCTGTCTCTCTGTCTCTCTACCTGTTTCTCCGTCTCTGTTCCACTCACGCCCGCCCACCCAACCCGCACACACGCCCAGCCTCGATCCTGATATACAACTCAGGCCCTGTCCCCGTTCCCCATTCCCCATTCTCCGTTCCCCGTCTCCCCCCCCCCGTTCCCCGTCCCCGTCCCTGTCCCTCCAATTGCGCCCGTACTCGTTCGTCGCAGCGTCACTTGTCCGGTGACATACCTCTCGCCAGGCGGTCCTCTCAGAGATCTCTCGCTTTCACACAGCTCCTGCTCACCTGTCGCGCGCTCACCCGGGGGCTCTCTCTTCCGCCTACATCGACCTGCCTCTCGCCTCCGCTACCTGCTCCGCCTCGCTACCGATCGCCCGACTTTTGTCCTACCTCGCTGCGACACCGAACCATCCACCGCCCGTGCCGTGCCGTCCCTCGCTTCGGCCCATCGCGCGCTGCCCTGTTCGATCGACGGGCACCCACCGAGAGCCCTCTCTTCAGGCGCTTTGCTTGCTCGCGTTGCAATCCGGTCCCGATATACTCGTCTCGGCCCGACGGCTCGGAAGACGGTTCTACCTGCTTCTCGCGAATCCCGCCAGCGCCCTCCTCCATCGATCCAAACCCGCCGTCTCCCAACTAAACCTCAACCTCGCCATGTCTGGAGGCGAGGTCACCCCGACCCCGGGGGTTGGCGGCAGCAATGCCAGCGAATTTGTGAGTGGCTCAAAATCCATCTTGGCCCTCCATCTGGACATCCTGTTAACCCCCCTCACCCCTTTTCCAGGTCCGCAAACTGTATCGGTACGCATATCGCGAAACCCTTTCGAAAATCCCCTTACTAACTGCACTCGAGAATGCTCGAGGACCCAGCGCATCAGGAAGTCGCCCGATGGGGAAAAGACGGCGATACCTTTGTAGTGGTCGAGGTATGATATACCCGTATCCCCCGCCCCCGCGCGAGCTGAGATGCTAATGCCATAGCTTAGAATGAAAAATTCACCCGATCAATCCTCCCCAAGCACTTCAAGCATAGCAACATGGCCAGCTTTGTTCGTCAGCTTAACAAGTATGATTTTCACAAAGTGAGGCAGACAAATGACAGCGGCTCAGCCACAAACGGCGCAAATGTTAGTCCGTCCTGTCTGTACCTCGTGCTGTGACTATCCCGCGAGTATCAACTAACACCTTGGACTAGACTCTCGAGTTCAAGCACCCCAACTTCAGAGTCGGGAGCAAAGATGACCTGGACAATATCCGCCGGAAAGCACCTGCGCCGAGAAGGACCCAAGCCACCGAGGACTTCACCACAGGCCATCACATCAGTGTCCTGACCGAGCAGCTCACAGCAACACAGCAGCAGGTGCAACAGCTTCAGGAGTTGTTCACCGAGGTCTCTCAAACAAACCGACTGCTCGTCAACGAGGTCTTGATGCTTCAGAAGATGCTCAACGCGCAGAAGGGATCCCAACATGAGATGCTCAACTTTCTCTCCAGCGACAGGAACGCCCGCCACCAGCAGTCAATCCACCTCGGCGTCGGAGCCTCGCCATTGGATCCAGACGAGTCGGCGCCTGAGCTGCGACGGGCTCGGGAGCTCCTGTCAAGCGTGACACCCGACTCGATTGCCGACAGAGAACTCGAGCGTCTCCAGGGTGTCTATGGCTCCCCCGCGGACTCAGTCGTGATTCCTCAGGCCGCCTCGATGCCCTTGATGCATGATCCGATGAATGATATCAACCGATATCCCGTGTACCCAGTAGGCCAGACCGTCGGCATCGACCCCTTCCATTCCGACCACATTCACAAGATTCCCTATGCCATGCCCAACGATTCGAGTGTTGGCACCATGCAGGAGGTTCCTGTTCCCCAACCGATAAACACGACAACTACAGCCCCGTCAAGCTCCACCAACTCATCCACCAACACCTCGGCTCTGCAGTGGGGGGCTAGGAAACCAAGGATCTTCCTCGTCGAAGACGACCCCACCTGCTCCAAGATTGGTATCAAGTTCCTCAAGTCCATGGGATGTGAAGTTGAACATGCCGTAAGTGACTCCGTACTGCGGGTATGTGTTGCCGCCTCGTCGCTAACCAATCCTTTGTAGCCAAATGGCGCGGAAGCCTATAGTCGGATCACGAGTGTCGGCCGGGACCACTTTGACATGATCTTCATGGACATCATCATGCCCAGGCTGGATGGTGTCTCAACCACCATGTATATCCGCCAGGACTGCCCCTCCATCCCCATTGTCGCCATGACATCCAACATCCGGTCGGATGAAGTGCACTGCTACTTCGAACATGGTGAGTACTGGCTGGCTAACTCGTATGATGGGGGAGACGGAAGCTGATTTCCAACTAGGCATGAACGGAGTCCTGGCCAAGCCATTCACCAAGAGCGGCATGCTTAAGATCGTAGAGAACCACTTGAGCTACCTACTCAAGAACTACGACCCGGCCACCCAACAGGAATCCGGGTCAGGCTATGTAGTCGGGGGTGCGGGTTACATGAACCCACCCGGTAGCTTGACTACGTCAGGAACGCCGTTCAAATTTGAGACAACTCCCACTCCTCCGGCAACAGGAGCGACTTGGTCACCAGGTCAAATGCCACAGCCGTCTCCGATGAACAGCGGAATGGACCAAGGGTACGCCATGGTCAACGGAGCAGGCCAGTACGGCATGACCCCCAGCAGCGCGACTCGAGCGACCTTCCCAGGGGGGATTTCTCAGGCACAGCCGAACAGCCAAGCACGGATGGATGGCCAAAGTCCACCGGAAAAGCGGCAGCGTACCTATGCGTGACGAGGCTGGACGACGGTACCCTCAGTCTTTTTGTTGATTGGCATTGTTGACTATCAGGTCACATGGAGTGCGGCGTTCTTGGTGGGATGGTATGGGCCATCACCTCGCTAGGCCAGCGAGCTTTCCCGCGGGAATTTTGTATACGACTTGGAAGGGGCCTTAATTCTCGATTCATGACGAAAGGTATTGGCCGAACAGGGAGAGGGAAGCGACTGGGAAAGTAGGCTTCCGGCGGCTGAGGCCTGGCAGCGTGTAGGGGTTTTTTATGTGTGTGTGTGCGTGTGTGTGTGTGTGTCTGTTTGGCATACATGATGAAGTTGTTTGATACCTGAGCATAATATCACTACCATTCGGGCGTCGAGCTAGCTAGCCCGGCGAAATCTGAAGCGGCGTATATCGATTTCTAAGACGGTCTGAAAACGATTTGAGGGTTCGAATGGATGTATTCGCTGTAGCTGAGGTATACGTCGCGGCTCGGTACCGGATCGGATGCCAGGCTTTGCAGGGTTGCATCTTCAGGTCTGGTTGGACGCCGGGAGAATCAATCACTGGGCGTTACAAAAGGAGACTCTTTAGTGGATTGGAAAACGAAACCAGGTGAATGAATAAGAAAATGAGAGAGAGAGAGTGTGTGTGAAAAATACGAAAGGTCAACCGGAAAGGGCGGAGCGGTCGCAAGATATAGGCCTTTCGGGATCCCGGATGTGGCACAAGAGGTGCAGGTCGATGGAGTTCTGGACCGTGGAAATGGTGGGGTCGGCGGTGGGGATTTCCAGCGCAGAAGGACGTTGCGATTCTGGATCTCGGTAGATTTGCTTGGACGACTCGTGCGGACGGGAGCGCAGAGGGGTGCTACTACGTACAAACACGACTGGGGGTTGTCGGCCTTGGTGCGGCTGCACGAACAGGGGGGTTCCTTTGGAAGTTATGACGGCACATGGACGGCATATGGACTGGGCTAGAACATCTGGGCTGAGAAACGCCATCCAGTATGGAACGTGAACCCGCCTAGAATGAAAGAAGGAAAGGGGGGAGAAAAGAAAGAAGGAGCTTACATAGCGTAGGTGCAGTGGCACATACAAAACGTCGTGAAGCCGTCAGCACTACAGCCGAGCTTGCTGGGATGGCCGTGATCGTTGGCTCTTTGGGCTGAAGAAGTCGATGTCTCGGAGAGTACGTGCAATCCGCAGTACGAGCTCAACCGTGCGGAGCGCAGAGGAAATGGGCTGTTCACAAGGCCTTGGGACTTTATGGATGAGTACGATACCCAGAGTCCGGCTAACTGGTGCTGACGACTGCCGGGAGGCTTTCACCCCTCGTGAGTGTGTCACTCGGGGTTTCAGAGCGAGTTGCAGTGCCACGGAAAGTTACACACAACGTTACATCCAATGGATCTTGTTTGCGTGTCTGCTGTTCTTTCATTCCTACTCGGCGGTCACACAGCATTGCCGCTAGACGGTGTGAGACGCGACATCTCGTCCAGTTATTTATAGGGTTGGGGTTCCCGCACAACGCGCCGACTCGCAGCAGGCTGCCTGCCGTTGCTGTGTAGCCGTAGGATCCTTTTCTGAAGAAAGACCGACTAAAAAGAAAAAAGATGTTGAAGCTGAGAGCAGGAACAACTGTGCCGAAGAAGGCGTTGCGGCTGTGGCACGGGATCGACAACTCGTTCTGGGGGACTTTTGGTTCGTGCTAAGGTTGTGGGGGTTGGTGCGGTGCGGTGCGGTACGGTTTAGTCTAATTGAAGGGACGATCATGGCTGCTTCGGGGGAATTTGTAGGGGGGTTTGGCGGCAGTAAGTAATCTCAGCCCTGTGGTCGACACGTAATAGGCCGTACGGAGTTGACAAGGGAAAAACACGGACGATCTCGGGGCGCGCTGATGTGTGGCTGCAGCGGACTAAAGATTCCATACTTCTGATTCACCTCAAGGCCCCGGGCATAGCCTGGATACGAGTAGGAAACATGCTGTTGCCATGTTGCCAACCCGGGAACCAAAAAGCAGACAAAAAACACCGACCCAGGGAACGATCGCTACGATCCGCGGGGTCTTCCGTTGGTACGGCTTTGTATTTCCGGTAGAGGTTGAGTGAAGGCGTTGTTTACCGCCAGTGATTTGTTTACCGCTAGTGATTGAGTCGTTTCATTCATGAACTCTCTCTCTCTCGTCTTAAAGTTTCATTCTTTCTCGGTATCCTTTCTCGGAACGGCGGCCGGAGCCCGGATAGAGCACGGGCACACGGAGTACTACAAGTACCTAGGTACTAGCCCACCGAGGTACGTACCTTGATAACCTCCACGCCTAAGTACCTACTAGTAGGTCGTCCCGGATTCGCTTTACGCGAAAAGACGCGTCTCAACGCGCCTCGTCCAGCTTTCACCTCGAACCTCCCACTATCCCATCACTGCGACAACCAGTAACCCCAGCGCCGACTCCATCGGCGAATACTGGGACTTCGCAGCTACAAGTCTTCACGGTATCAAACCAAGGCGAAATGCCCCATTCCATCACTCCGGAAGCCATGCCATCCCCGAGCGCCGTTAAGGACGAGCCAATGGAGGACACGGCCACACCCGATGAGCCAGCCCCAGCTCCGGCCGCCGACGTCGAGATGGTAGCGCCCGAGGACACCAAGAAGGACATCAGGAGGCTGGAGCATCTGTTTGACGATGTTGACTCGGACGACGAGTTCCCCAGCTCTGCGCCTGTCCAGGCGAGTTCGCAGATGGTCCCAGGATCGCCAGTGTAGGCCGCCCCTTGGTTCCAAAGCACGGCAACAGGAACACTAATTCGTGGGTCAGTGACAAGACAGCCATGGACGCTTCGGACCCGGAGGTGATGCGCAGTTTCTATCAACGTCTGTTTCCCTGGCGATATCTGTTCCAATGGCTCAACCACAGCCCTACGCCCACCAACGACTTTGCCAACCGAGAGTTTGCCTTGACCCTCCAGAACGACGCCTACCTGCGATATCAGTCCTTCACGACGGCCGACCTGTATGTGCCCTGATGGCGCCCTTCTCTTCCCTCGCCCCCATCATTGCTCACAGGCTATAGTTTACGCAAAGACGTCCTCCGCTTGATGCCGTCCCGTTTCGAAATCGGCCCTGTGTACTCTGCCAATCCTCGCGACCGAAAGACCGTCAAGATCAAGCCACTAGCCAAAGAGCTGTGCTTCGATATTGATTTAACAGATTACGACGATATTCGAACCTGCTGTACCAAGGCCAACATTTGTATCAAATGCTGGCAGTTCATGACAATGGCGATCAAGGTCGTCGACGCCGCGTTGCGCGAGGACTTTGGCTTCAAGCACATCATGTGGGTATACTCCGGCCGAAGAGGCGCCCACGCCTGGGTGTGCGATAAGAAGGTCCGGAGTATGGATGATCAGAAGAGGAGGGCGATTGCAGGCTACCTGGAAGTTGTGAAGGGAGGTGCTCAGAGTGGAAAGAAGGTCAACCTCTGGCGGCCATTGCATCCTCACCTGTCGTAAGTACACCCCAGCTGTTATGGTTGACAGTTATTAACCCCTAGCAGCCGAAGCCTCGATATTCTCAAAGATCACTTCCAACACGACGTCCTGTCGGAACAAGACCCCTGGGCCAGCCCCGAGCAATCCGAGAAGCTCCTGCAACTTCTCCCAGACCGTGTTCTCAACGAGTCTCTTCGCAAGAAATGGGACGCTGCCCCAGGTCGCTCCTCCACATCGAAGTGGGCCGACATCGATGCCGTGGCCAAGACGGGAACCAGTAAGAATCTCGACACCAAGGCTCTCCGGGAAGCCAAGCAGGATATCGTCCTAGAGTACACCTATCCAAGACTCGATATCGAGGTTAGCAAAAAGCTGAACCATTTGCTCAAGAGCCCCTTTGTCGTCCACCCCGGCACCGGACGTGTGTGCGTGCCCATCAACACCAAACGCCTCGAGGACTTTGACCCTCTTGGCGTCCCGACGGTGCAGGGGCTCCTTGCAGAGATTGACGCATGGAAGGAAGACGAAGAGGACGAAGCTGCCAAGACCATCTCGGACTGGGAGAAGACGAGTCTGAAGCCATACATCGATCAGTTTAGGCTGTTTGTGAACGGCTTGATGAAGGACGAGAGGGATGTGAAGGTGAAGAGGGAGAGGGAAGAGGACTCAATGGAGTTTTGAAGACGTAACGAATGGTCAAGAGTCATGACGCTGTACATAAACTTGGTATCTGGATGTAATTGGTCGGCGCGTTATGGTACAATAGGGGTTCTACGACTTCACGGTTGCGTCCTCGCCTTCAGCAACAACTTCAGGGGCTTTCTTCTCTTCTTTTGCACCCTCCGCACCGGCAACTTCCTCGACACCCCCCTCATCATACAGCTCATATTCTTCGTCTTCAGCCCCTACGAGCTCTTCACCCTCTCCAGAAGCGCCGTCTTGCTTTCGCAACTGCCCGCCCTTGCGCTTCGGAATGACATCGAGGAAGGCATCACCCCAGTTTTCATACTGGAGCCACTTGAGCATGATCTCGACAACGTGGTTCGTCGCGAGCACCGATCGGCTCTGCATCTCCATGTACTGGCCAATGGGTAGCCGGGCTGTTCGGATGCCCATCTCGCGCGCGCGCTTGTAGCAGAGGCCCTTCTCGCGGTTCTTGTCGACGAGGCCGCCGATGACATAGCTTGTGTTGGGCTCCAGTCGCTCTAGTGTGTAGGGCGAGTCGGAGGAGAGGTAGACGACGTCCTTGTACTCCTCCCGCGGCACCGGCTCGGGCTCGACTATGGGAAAAGGGTCTCTTTCATCGCGGACCCAGGGGACCTTGTCGTCCAGGCTCTTTTGTAGGGGCGCGATAATCGTCCCTCCCCTGGTCTGCATCTTCTCCCTAGCCTTCTCCGCGCACTCGAGCAGGCCGCCCTCGATGAACTCGGCGCCTTTCCATTTCATCTGCACGTCGTCGAGGACGTCCCGGAACCGCCCCGCCAGCTTCCCTTTCCACCCGCACACCCACAGGTGCGTGCGGTACGTGGCGTTCTTGTTCTCCGAGTAGGAGCGGGTGATCTGACTGCCCAGGGAGATGAGCTCCTTGTCGAGCATGTACTGCTCGAAGTCGCAGTCGAAGATGAGCGAGATGGGCACGTTGATGGACGCGGGCTTCTTGGGGGTGAGGGCGAGGGGATCCAGGCCCTGAGCAACGAGGGCGGCGCGCTGATCGCGCTTGCGGGCTCTGCGGTCCTGGCGCTTCTCCTTGCGTTGCCGGCGCCGGTCCTCCAGGCCGTCTGCCCATTCCTTGTCTTTGCGCATGCGCTTCAGCGCGTTCTTGGAGAGAGGTGGCTGGGGGGCATCTCCGGGCGTGGGAGCGCTGGGTTCTGCCGCGCTGGGGAGTGAGACGGCGGCACTGTTCCGAGGTTCTGACGAGGTTTGCTGAGGAGTAGTGGAGGTGACGCCTTCCATCGGAGCCGGTGGTGAAACTTGGTCGGGTTGGGGAGACGCCATTTCGAGATGCTGTTTAGGCCAACAAGACCAGTGTCACTTCTGGGCCCGGGATGGCTGTGGTATCTCGGAGGTGCCCTCTCAAGATGGCGTTCTGTGAGATGACTAACACCTGAGAGATCACCGCCTAGAGCTGGCTCCCTGGTTGGTTGTGGTGTGCTAGAGACGATGCGGATTAATACAAGGCGCGATTTCTCGCCGAGACTAGGATTCCGTGATGGAAGATGTATTCGTAATGGGTGAGCTGAGCGAGTCCTCTAGTGCCGGCTCGCTTCTCGAAGAAAAACTGGTACGCTACGATGTTTAAATAGCTGAGAAGCAAAGCGAAACGAGGTCTCATCAGTGAGAGCCTTGGTGTTTTTTCTTCTTAGTGGGGAGTGGGGCACTCTACTCCATGGATGGGACATAGAAAGTACGTACCTCAGCTTATTCCGGGCTGCTTCGAAAAATCACTCGGCGCAGGTTGGCCAATGGGCACGAGGCAATTGAATGACCAACATCACGTGCTCCAGTGGAGGCTCTCTCCTCCCAATCCTCAAAGCTTCGGCTTTGCACCTCAGGATCCCAAGAAACCCAAACAGCTCCGTCCGCAGCCGCCAACGCTATGGAACGCCGAACGCACGCCAAACGTGAGGATCACCACGAGGGTGAGAAGGGTTTCCAGCCTTACGACACCCTCAGCGACACCGCCAAGGCCGGCGTCGTCGGTGGTGCCAGTGGTCTCTTCATCGCCTCCATCCGCAATGCTCTGTCCAAGCGAAATGTCGGGGCCCTGAGCGTCTTCACCCGCGGCGCCCCCATCATTGGCCTTGCCAGTACGCTCTCCCCGAACTCGCCGGTGCCCAATTGGGATGTCCTGATGCTAATTGGATCGTCTAGCCGCCGCTCCCGCCGCCTACGTTTTCTTCTCGCGAAGCTCCATGAACCTGCGCGAACAGGACGACCCCTGGTCCGCGGCCTTTGGTGGTTTCATGATGGGTGCTGTTCTCGGCATGCCTTGTACGCCTTCTGTCCCCTAGTTTGCGAGGGATGCAACGTTCTAACTTGGAGCAGCGCGGCGAATGCCCGTCGTGGTGGGTCTCGGTTCTGGCATCGGTTTCTTCCAGGGCATGTTCTTCTACCTTGGTGGCCGATACGACTCCTTCAGGAAGGAGGACGACGAGTTTGCGCGCAGGGAGATTATCCGGAGGACAACCCGACTGCCGATCGAGCAGACCGTGTCGGAGATTGGCGAGGGCCGAGGTAAGTCGCGCACATCATCACCCCACGCAACAGTAGAGGTCCTAATCTTCCACAGGAATTCGACCCCCCGGATACGAGGAGCGACGAGCCGAGCGACTCAAGGAGAAGTACGGGTTCGAGGTCAGCCCTGTCAACGCTACTGTTGAGGGCAGCCTATGAGCAGCATTTTACGCGCGGGCGAACGGGGCTTAAGCGATTGTACATAACTCTTCTGGGCCAGGAAGAGATGCTACACTAGAGAAATGGAGTTTTTGTTTGTTTCCATGTGAGGCTCTTGAACTTGTGCCAGCTCGAACCTGGACAAGATACATTGGCTTGCGAATTGGTACGTTTTGCTCTTCATTCCCTTACTTCCAACACCCACCCCGTTCTATGATGATACCGAGAGGCTGTTTATGATCTTATGATTCAAAAAACTCACTATATCTACAAGCTGAGAACACTACCCTTGATACACACACTATGCTGCTATGGCCTATTCTAGTTTACATGGTTGCTAACCAAGACTCTAGAAGCAAGTTTTTCTCCTACTCTCGGACTCGATGATCAAGTACGTCGGTATTTGTCAGGTATGTACTCTGCGTTCTCCAATTACTATCATCCCCATCTACCCCGTTCTATGATGATACCGAGAGGCTGTTTATGAACTACATGATTCAAAAAACTCACCATATCTACAAGCTGAGAACACTATCCTTGATATGCACTTTTCTGGTTGACATGGTTGCTAACCATGACTACAGAGCCTTTTCTTTGTTTTGGCTTTGACTCAGACTCGACCACTGAAGAGCTCGACATTTGTTAGGTATGCATCCCGCTTTCTCGTCTCCTTGCTCCATCTCAATACCCCTCGTTCTGTGATGATAAATCGAGAGGCTGTTTATGATCTCTATGATTCAAAAACTCACCAATCTACATCCTGAGAACATTTCCCTTTCTACGTTGTGCCATGTCAGTTGTGTCTTGGTGCCATGATTGCTAATCAAGCCTAGATGATAGTTGACTCTTATACCAGGCTTTTAACTCATTCCTACTCAGGTATGTATCCTCCTTGTCCTATCGTTCCCCGTTCAATGATGATATATTGAGAGGCTGTTTATGATCTCCATGATTCAAAAACTCACCATATCTACATACTGAGAACCCTTGATGCATTTGACTTGCTTGACTTGTGGCTGAGTAATCGCTAACCTGACGAAGACAAAGAAAAAGGGCCGTTGAGCGTGCAAAAACAACGATTCCTAGATTACGAATACTTGACCTCGACCGAGTATGAATGTTCATACTTTTACTTGACGTAACCGCGTAGGATGAACCGTGTGGATTGGATATATCTTCTAGGTTGAGCCCAAGTACCTCGGATGATGCACCTGTATGCCCACGCCACACTCGATTAGAGGTTGCGTTAGTTGTATTGGGTTAGACGGAATAGCGGGAGCCCGGAGCCCGAACTCCGACTCCCGGTTCGGGCTTGAGGCTGAGGGAGAGGGGTCGACTTTATATAGACTTCGGGTTCCGTTGGCCAATATTGACCAAATCGTTCACTTGCTAAGAGCCATGCTAGGAACGTGAGCAAAGATTGTCTTACAGATTGGTCTATTCATTTTGATGTCGCCTTGACACGTGGTATCTATCCGCCTGACCTTGTTCTGCGCGAGTGAAACGCTACTCGGGGGGGAGACTGAGCTTGTTGGTGACTGCCCTCCCCTGATTCATGCGTATTGCGTCCAATACTCCAGCTCGCATATCCAGCGACCATGAAAGCATCAGTATTCGGCACCCGGTGATGCCCTCTTTGCGGCGTCCCAACCGGAAGGGAGCCTGCTCCATCAAATTTTCACCACCTTGAAGCCGACCTGGATGTAGCGCGCAATGATAATGACAAAAACACCCGTCATCATGGCACAGCCGGAGAACAGCTGGAGGCCCAGGTAATCGCCGTGCTGCGCTTTGACAATGGCGCCGCCGATGGGACTTCCGGTGAGGGCGCCAAACGACTGAATGGCGAAGGCCGTACCAACGCGAGTTCCGATCTGGCGAATGTCGGAGATCTGGGCAATGAGGGTGGGAGCCAGGCTGACATAGCCACCGGATGAAAAGCCAAAGATGATGGCGAAGACGAGAATGCCCGCCGTGTCCTTGACGGGGATCCAGACGGCAAGGCAGAACAGGGCCGAGATGAACATGATGGCAATCATGACGTTGTATCGACCGATCTTGTCGGCGGCGAGACCTGGGAGGATACGGCCGAAGATGCTGCAAAGAGGTCAGTAACCGGTCATGGCCACGGGGAAGTTGTCCGGGGTCTTTGGGAGGGGCGAACTCACCTCACAGCGTTGAGGATGGGCAGCAAGTACGGGATGAGAGTCTGCGACACGCCCGCAGCCTCGGCTTGCAGCAGAACGTAGTTGAAGGGGAGGAACATGCCCCACATGAAGAAGAAGAAGCCCAGGGTGGTGACGGACATTCGAATGTCCCTGAGGCCGTCGAGGTACTCCATCAAGACAAAGGTTCGGGGCCGCGGCGGCAGTCTCGACTTGACGGTGAGGCAGGCGACGGTCAAGAGGACGAGGAACATGAAGGCCATGGTGCGCATCATCCAGGGGAACCCGACCCGAGTGATCATCTTGTCCATCATGATGGGCAGGACGACGCCGCCGAGCGAGGAGCCCGAGACCATGATGCCGAAGGCGGTGGCGCGGCGCTTGAAGAACCAGGTGACCAGCGACGACATGCACGAGTTGAAGACGGCGCTGGAGCCGATGGAGGCCACGATGGACTGTGCGAGGAAGAATTGGTAGTAGTCGGATGCGAGGGAGACCATCATGAGGCCGAAGACGTAGGCCAGCGACCCGCCCCAGAGGAGCCATCGGGGGCCGTAGTTGTCGAAGACGAAGCCGAACTATTCACACGGGGGTGGGTCAGCGAGAGCAAAGGTCCAAGTAAGGAACGGTAAAGGATGACTCACGACCGACCCGGAGAAGATCATGAAGAAGACCTGCACCGACATGATCCAGCTGACGGCGGAGCTGTCATGGTCCTTCAGCGGGCCGCGCACATAGTACGCCTGGAAGACGCCGACGCAGTTGACCAGGCCAAAGGTGCAAAACAGCGCGCACCAGCCGCCGAAGACGACGAGCCAGGCCTCGCGGCCGCCGTCGGGGAAGTCGGCCGGAGCCATGCCGGGAGGGGCCGGGGCCGGGGCGCCGGGCTTGGCGGGCTCCGGAGTGGCGAGGCCGCCGCGCTCGAGGTCGGCCTGGACGGCATTGGCGGGCTCCGGGTAGATGTTGGCGTCGGTCTCGTTGTTCTGCGAGGGGATGCGCTGCAGCGAGTAGGGCTGGGCGTCGGATTTCTCGCCGTCGGTCGTGGCGGGAGGGGGGTTGGGGAGCTTCTCGTTGACCGTCTCCGAGGACGATGAGCTCGTTGAGCGGCGCATGGCTTGTGAGTGAGTGGTGAAGAAGAAGAAGGGGGAGGAGGAGGAGGAGGATGTGAGGTCAAGAATTAGGCAAGACTTCTCTTGGCTCTTCTCCCTTTAAATATCTTCTCCCTCCGAAAAGTCGGAGGTTGAAGTGAGAACCAGCGTGAGGTGGTGAGTGGGTGCGTGGTGACGACAATGCGAAAAGTCCAGGCCGGGGTATTCAGCTGGGGTGGCGTCGGGGGTGTTGACAAGGGAAGATATCAAAACCCCGAGAAGCCGTTGGGGACGGGGAGGTTTGAAGACGACGTGAGTTGTAGATCCGAATAGAGAGAGTCCAGGAATGGGAGCGAGGATGTTCGTCGTCGACGACTGTTTTGGCTTGAGAGGGGGAGGGGAGGGGGACGAGGCTGGTCCTGAAACGAAAAGGAAAAAAAAGCGAAGAGATGCCCGACATCTTTATCAAATGAACGGGCTTGACTGTCAATTCCCCAGATCCGACTCGGCTTCGCTCTTCACCTTCGCGGCGTTTGCAGATCCAGCCCGCTGTTTTCCCCAAGGGGGAAGCAAACTAGGCATAGGCATAATAGGTATCCCAAGGGTAACTAACTTGGCCTAGCTGGCTCACATTTTCGGCCTCGGCCTTTGGAACCGCAATGCCCAAAAACAAAAACAACCCCCCCCCCCAAAAAAAAAAAAAGAAGAAGATTGCGGGCTTGCTTTCCAACGTTATCTCCGGAAATGAGAGTAAAATACCGGATTGGGAAAGAGGACGGGTCAGGTTTGCCTTGCCTGTGTCTGTCTGTCTGTCTCTGCTTGGCCAGTCGGTGTGAGTCAAGCCATGGTTGGCGAGAGTGGTCGGGGTTTTTAATGGTGTTTTGTGTCGGAAAGCCGAGCCTCAACTCATCCTTCGTCGTCATGGATCGATCGATCGTCTGCTCTGTGGGTTTTAGGCAGTGTTTTCTTTTTTTCTGGCTTGCTGGTAGAGACAAGGATCGAGTTGACTGCTGGATACCATCCATCTACATGTTTCCATTTACACTGACTGCCCGCCCAGATCAGCAACTTGACATGCTCTCTACCTTGAGTCTGGAAACCTTCCCCAGGCCAGACCCCAGGACCCATCCGTAGGGCTGCTTGCATTCCCATCTCGGCTCCTGGAGTTAAGGCCGAGAGGCCGAGCCGCGACCCGGCCCTAAACCCAACGCGGAATAGGGACGGGTGGGTTGAATAAGCAACGCACGATGTATTCGTAACTAATTTCGCTAATCTGTGACACGTCCGGGTGTGAAATCCCCGTGGGTTTCAATTGTCCGGTCGGATTAGGCATTTGCCTGCCAAAATAGGGTCGTGCTTTTTTTTCTCTTTACCGTCCCATCACCGTCAATGCTTGCTTGCTTGCTTACTTACCAGAATCAGATACCAACTTGGCCCAGACGCTTACTTGTATCGGGCAGGATAACTCATGCGGGAGGACAACGCAAGTGGGATGGATGCCATGTGATATCATGTAAACATCTCGACATAGGTATGAATGTTGGTACACAGGGAGTGCCTCCTCCATCGTCATCATGGCACATCGAGCATGGCTTACACAACCTGCTCATTCTCGTCTCCTTATCGGATGAACTCCTTGAGCCCCTTTGAGTCCTCAAACGTCACCTTGCCGTCCTGGTGCACCGCGGCCACGTGGATGGCACTGACGCTCTGCTTCTCCTTGGCCGACTCAGCCATCTGCGCCTTCGCAGTCGTCTCTGTCGCCTCAGTCGCCTCAGTCGTCTTTGCCGCCTCCAGTGCTTTGGGCTTGTCCGGCAGCTCCAAAGCCTCCGCAAGCATGCCCGCCGGCGCATCTGCAATCTCGTTCACCTGCTCCTTGGTCAGCATGTCCGACACGCGGACGCCCCGGCTGGACATGAGGATGGTGCTCGGGCCGTGGAACTGCAGGAAGAGGCGGTCGCCCCAGATGGTCCGCCGCGTCGTGGTCCGCAAGCTGTAGAGGACACGCGCGGCGTACTTGTAGGCGCTCGAGCTGCGGATCGTCGTCATCAGCTCCGTCTCCGGGATCCATTTGGTCAGCGAGGGGACCTGGAGGCGCAGGCTTGAGCTCTTGAACCGGAACGGCTGCGGGGGGTTTCTTGACACCGTGTAGGCCACCACGCTGCCGGGGTGCGCCACAAACTCCTCGCCCTCCTTCAGCGTCAGCTTGTAGATCTGTCCCGGCGCCGAGAGAGCAGCCAGGCCTCGGCCCGTTAGGTGAGTGCTGCCCCAGTGCGCCAACGACAAGTTCCTCTGGATCCTCGTCGATGGCGAGAGCGTGTGTCCCGTCCATGCCAGCAGTGCGTTTCGCTGTGAGACCATCCAATCCGTCGTGCCATCGAGGCGCAGAACCGAGAATGAAGTTATGGGCGACTTGGTCGAGATGAGGGCCGTGATTGGAGCCGTGGCGGAGATTCGCTGGTAGAGGAAGGGCACTCCCAGGAGGGCTCGCGTCGTAGGGTTCAGGACGGAGAGGGTGGATTGGGCCTGCGAGGAAGGGTTAGACAGCTTCTCGGCGAGGTTCGGCGATCCAATGGCCTACATGCTCGGGCTTCCCAGCAACACCAACCAAGGTGCCTCGTCGGGTGTAGAGCTTCTGCGACGCCGAGAGCGTCACGGACAGCAGCGAGTACGGGGCGCCAAGGACCTCGAAGCGGGCATCTACAGCAAGGTCCAGTCAGTCCCATCATGGTCCCGCGGGTCAATGGCAGGGCGCGGGCCTACCGGCGGAATCCCGCGCGTCGGCCGGAGCTCCAAAGGCATCGCCGCCGGGCTTGGGCGAGTCCGTGGTCGGCGCGGCGCTGATCTGGATGGCCCTGCACTGCCGGCAGACGAAGGACGGCGCTGAGCGTGGCCGCAGGTGCAGGCCGCGTGCCGTCTTCAGGAGCGGCGATTGGCCTCGCATTGTGTCGGCGTGAAGCTGGAGCTGCTGCTTGGATCGTGGGGAGGTTGAATTGGTCTCTTTTTTTGCGCTGTCCGACTTGCACTTGGAACGGCCCGTGGTTGCGCCGGAAAAGCGTGATAGCCGCAGGACGGCTTTTCCCGTGCTCCGACGTCACCATTCGCCGGCTACCTACTAGTACCTAGGTACTTAGGCTGCAGTGGACGGGAGTGAGGTGGGTGCCCGTGTTGCAAGGTACATAGGTACTTGGTAGCTAAGCTTAGCTGCCAGTCACGTGCCGTTGCCGGGTCAACCACACCGTCTTCTTTGCCTCTTGTTGTATCACTTCGACGCTCGGCTAGCGCTCGCACGCAACCACACACCCTTGGCTATAGCAATCCTGCAGTAACTCACCGACTAACCATACAGACCTGCCATGCGGCCAGATTGGTAGGCTCAGACTTCTTCTTTTCCACGACGTTGCCGAAACATTCCGCCTGCTACGCTCCCCCTCCTGCGTCTCTCCTGCATCTCTCCTCGGCCGTCGCCCGCCACTCAATTCATCCGCCATGTCTGTCCGCGTCGTCGCACGAATACGGCCGCTCCTCGAGAAGGAGCTCGACAAGGACATCATTGTCCGTGCCGAAAGCGTCGATCCCAGCAAACCCAACACCATCGTCAAGATCCCAAACCCCAAGAAGGAGGCTGAGGAGTTCTCGTTCGCCTTCAATGGCGTCTACGACCGGTCCACCACCCAGGAGGGACTGTTTACTTCAGAAGGTGCGACGTCTTGGGTACGCTGGTAATGTGTCGTGTATTGACTTGAGCAGTGGCCCCATACCTCAAGTCGCTCTTCCAAGGAATCGACGTCACGCTCTTCGCCTATGGTGTCACCGGCACCGGCAAGACGCACACAATGCGAGGCGGACTGAAGCTGGCAGACCGTGGGGTGATTCCCCGGTTACTTAGCGGCGTCTTCCGGAGAGGCAAGAAGATCATGAAGGATTCGCAGGGCGAGACAACGGTGCAGGTCACTTTGTCGTACTACGAGATCTACAACGACAAAGTTTACGACCTGCTCGAGCCTCCCGAGAAGCGCACCCCTACGGGCTTGCCTCTGCGTGCCGAGGCCAACGGAAGGACTGTCGTTGTCGGCCTGTCGGAACGATCCTGCGAAGACCTCAAAGACTTTGAGAAGCTGTATATTGAATCCAATAACAACCGTATCACGGCCGCCACCAAGCTCAACGCTCACAGCAGTCGCAGCCATGCCATCCTACGGGTCAAGCTAACGCAGACCACCGGAGACATGGTGCAGGAGAGCACAGCTTCGGCCATCGATCTGGCTGGCTCAGAAGACAACCGCCGTACCGACAATGACAAGGAGAGACTGGTCGAATCCGCCGCCATCAACAAGAGTCTCTTCGTCCTCAGCCAATGCATCGATGCCATCTCCCGCGGCGACAAGAGGATACCGTATCGCGAATCAAAGATGACGCGTATCCTGTCTCTGGGTCAGAACAAGGGCATCACCGTCATGATTCTGAATCTCGCTCCCATGCGAAGCTACCACCTCGATACTTTGAGCAGTCTAAATGTCAGCTCTCGCGCGAAGCGAATCGAGGTCCGAGAGATTGAGAACGAGGTCGTCTTCAAGCAAGTTCCTAGAACGAACTCGACGCTCCTAGGGGGAGCGGCGGCCGCTCGACAAGCTCTTCGTCCCATCGCCAATGTGCACAACGTCCACACCGGCAACGTCGCGGCCAAGGCAGCCGAAGCCACCAAGGCCGCCGAGACCAGCAAGCCCGTCAAGGCGTTTAGCGTCTACACGGACAAGACGAAACCCACGCTCGCCACGCGGCCTATCGCCAACTCCGGCCTGGTTCGCCGATCTAACTCCAACAAGCGACCTTCTGAGAATGAGCTCACTTCAAGGCCGAGTAAGATTTCAAGACCCACAGGCGCAGCGCCTGTCACGGTGTCTGCGGCTCAAATCGAGGCCATGGTTGAAAGGAAGGTCAGCGAGGTCCTAGCTGCTCGGATGGCGACAGAGAAGGCAGTGCAACATCCCCCGGTGCATGTCCAGCCTGATATCACCGAAGCAGTGCAACGACGTTTGGATGCCCTCGAGAAGCGTATCGATAGTGACGAGTGGCGCGACGATTCCAAGTCGGATGGCTTGAGGTTCCTACTAGCTGCCCGGCAACACAAGGAGCGAGGCGATGATGTGGCAGCACTGAAGATGTACGAAATGGCTCTGCCGTACTTTCCCGGCCAAGCAAAGTTGGTGGCCAAGATCGAAAGGTTAAGGACTCGCCTGAACGCATCCGCCACTGCTACGTCTGAGCATCGCGACGAGCCCCGAGCTGAGAAGAAGAAGCGACGTCCTGTGTACGAAGACGAGGAGGGCGACTACCACGATGGTGAGGCTGACGTCGACGAGGAGTCTTTCGTGCGTCCTGCTCCCAAGCCCAAGTCTCGCAAGCTCAAGGTCAAGACGCTTGCCCTCGTCCCGGAGCAAGGCGGCCCGGCGTCACCACGCACGAGGCATCTTCTCGACATTGTCAACTCGCGTGACCTCGAACTGATCCGAGGACTCGTTGGCTTTGGCGCCAAGAAGGCCCGCGACCTCGTCGACCACCTCGAGCTCGTCAGCGCTGAGGACGGCGGTCGCGTCGAGAGCATCGCGCAACTTGTCACCGTGCCAGGCATGGGGAGCCGCACTGTGGAAAAAGCATATGAGGGACTAGTGGTGTAGAAGGACGGATGATGGCTGGCCTTGGGGGTCGGCTTCGAATTGCATGATCTGGCTTGGTTTTAGCATTGGGCGTTTTGGGGAAGGTGGTGGGTTTGGGAATGGTGCATTGGGCGGTGTTTTTATACATGGCAAGCAGAGCTGCTTTTCATGCTTCAACGTTAAAAAGAATCCCATATATCAACGGACTTGCGTGTTCATTTCAAACTTGAGAAACGAAGAACCCTCAAAAGAATCCCTCGCCTTTGAGTAGTGACGTGGGTATGTGTTGAGAGGGAAAATCGGCATTTCTGCGTCGAGGTCTAGGGTAAGTAAGCTTCGTCCCAAAGAATAAGTTAAAGTCGATGGCCTAGAGTAGGCCTCAAGCATCAAGACTCGGGTATTTAAAACCTGAGGTAATATGACATCGGACAACAGCGGACTTGAAGCGACCTCCATGCCTGGGCACTCAACACCTACGGCCACCCAAGTAAGCAATGCAGAAAAAAAGGGAATCGCAATACCTACGCATGACGTATTTCACGGGCACTTCGCAGACCTGATAGTGGCGGTATACTACATAGTATGCCTGCGACTCTCGAGGTAGCACGTATTTATGACTTTCGGCGATGATTGGACGAGAATGCCAGATGCAACACCGGCCGTTGTCATGATGAGCCATCGAGCCAGCGCCCTGACGAATGTCGCCGTGTCTGAGAATTACGCCTCAGCAATGCAGCCCGTTTCTTAGTTTGCCCCAACAACCCCGAGTGGCTGAGACTCGGCGGTCAGGATCCAGAGTTCAGGATTTCGCATGAGGACCAGACTCGGCCACGGAAAAGGTAAAGATTTCCGTGGGCTGGCTCTGTCTCGGGATTTATTTCGTCGTTGCGTGTCTCGCATGTAGATATTAGCCGCCCGTGGTATGAGGCGAGAGGCCGACCTCCTGCAGCCCGTTCCTTCCAAATTGCTTTGAATCAAATCAAATCAAATCTTCACCATGTTTCGGCGGCTGACGATTCGGTGTCGTCTATTTGTCTGGTGTGGGGTCGACCTGAAACAGTTGTGTGAGCCCGCCTGGAATGGCTAGAGATCTGCATTGACAGACATGCGCAATGCATCTTGGCGTTCTCTAGACATTCAACTTCTGGCCTACGGAGATCAAGAGTTCGAGGTGGTAATTGCTTTCTGTAATGGTTCATTCCGACCGTGAATCGCCTGCATTTGCTATGTACAGGAGCAGCGCTCGACAGTCGCCCGCCAGCTCTAGAAGATAGGTAGATAGTCATGGACAAGTAAAGAAAACACAACCAACGGGAAACAACGCCTTGAAAGAAATTAGTCTCGGTGAATACCGATGGCGCGTCCAACTGTATGCTCTAAGCCCCCCTAGTTCCCAGTGCCTTTTGCTTGGAAATATCCAAAAACGGGGGGAGAGACGGGACGGGAAAAGAGTATCCAAGAAGGTGAGAATTCGTCAAAAGACGCACCCGACAGCTATGAGCAGTCGGGAGAGACTTCGTCATCAGTGAGCTCGAATGGAATCCGTCCATCCATCGATCAATCCATTCAGCTCATGTGCTGCGTTCCATGCCTACGCCTGCGCCTACTCTACGCCTAGGCCGTCGCGCCGAGTCCGTCAATCGTACAGATGCCGTGTCCCGGATCGTGGCGGGACTGGGGTATTTTTTCTTGCTCTAGTATTTCTTTGTTTGTGGTATGTGGTATCTTGTTGTTTATCGGATCATGCTGGCTCGTCGCTCCTTGATTGTGGACAAGGACATGTCCTTGCTGAAGCCGTTGAAGTGGGGGATGGAGCTGAAGCGGTTCAGCCTCTTGCGCTCGCGGTCTGTGGGAGGCTGCTCCACAGGGGAATCGACCCCGGAGATGTGGTCAGGCAGAGGGCCAGGGATGATGGCAGTGCTGGCAGAAATAGCCGTCTCGCCGTGGAGGGCGTTGACGTTGGAGGAGCCTGTAGAGGATCCGGTGCTGTTCGGGGTCTGGTAGACGTACTCGCCATCCATGTAAACGGCGTTGGAGACGAAGGTGGAGCGACGATGGCGGCGGCGGGTGTAACGCTGCTCAAGACGGAAGAGCTCCAGCTTGGCCTGGATCTTGTCCATAAGGCTCTTGCCCATGATTGCGGCTGTTGAGAGTTGGTGTAAGGTGTTGCAGGTGGGCGTGACGTGAGAAGCGTATTAGGGCTTCTCGTTCGAGGTCGGCAACGAGTTGCGTGTTGAGAAGGGCAACTCGGCGCGCAGGAGGAATAAGAGGAAGAAGGTGTTGATGATTAGGGTGATGGGATTTCGCACTCAATACAGATCGTCCCTGTCGAGTTGGCGAGGGTAATGTCTCGGCTTATGTCTTGTGTCGTCACTAGCAAAGGGGGCGGAAGATGTGCGACGATTGCAAGGGGTTTTCTTTGGTGACTGGGTCGTAGCTGGCGATAATAAAATGAGAGTATAGGACGCAAATACAGAGAAGGGAAACACCTGGAAATCCGTTCTTGATCGTCCGAGAAAGGGACTCAAAAGAATGAGTGAAGTGGGTGGGAGACGGGGGTAGAAGAAGGAAGAGAGGATTGAGATTGAGATGGCTGGCGTGGAAAGGGTGGAAGACGGAACTGGGAAGAGTGGACAGTGCTTCCCGTACTATAATAGCGTACCTAGCAGGCAGGCCCTGGCGTCCGGGCAGTCCAGTGATAAGACTTCCATGGGACTTGGACATGGAGGTACCCAGCTAGGAGGAACCTGCCCAGTTGAGCCAACCTAGGGGGGGGGGGGAACAGGTACCTCTGGGAGGGAGCTAGTAGGGGAGCTAGGGGAGCCAGGAACGACAGCCCAGTGGTGGTCTCTGGCCCCGGCCGCTGAACAGTCCATGGTGTTCTGCAGTGGGTGCTGGGCTCCATTTCACTAACAGCTGGTCCCCCCGGGAGACGGACCAGCAGGGGAAGGCCCGGAAGATGGGGATTTTGGGGGGCGACTCGGAGCGCTGAATGGACGGCTCTGGGGGTAGAGGCTCGCTAAAAGCACAGGGAAAAGTACCCACATGGGCAACGGAGGGCCCCGTACCCAACACCTGCCCACGCCCGCACCCAGCACGCGTTCCCTCCACTGGCTTCAGGCGGAATCTTCAGACAACCTGCAGCGTGATGGTTCATGGCATTGGCCCCGGTGACAGGCCCGAGTTTGGCTCTAGAACGCATCCATGGAAGCACCGAGAGGGGGCGCTTCTGCCGGCGTGCGAAGATGCAGTCGGGTGTGTGTGTGTGTGTCATGGAGGCGCTCTTCAGATCTATCCTTCTGTGGTGGCTTCGAGTCAGAGGTTCTTTGTACGGAGCATTTGTCGCAAATCCATCACGTCACATACGGCTTGGGGCGGCAACGAAGAAATCACGCGAGCCTGACCGACGGGAGTCTGTCTGTCTGTCTCTCAGTCCATTCAATTATCAATTGCGGGCAATTAAACGCGCGTCCAAGCTCGGTTCGCAACAAGTACTATGTCACAAGTATTAGCAAGTATTAGGTAGCAAGGGCCAGTCTTCTCGCATCCCCGGTCCGGGCTTCTTGCTCGTACTTGTATGCCGTTGACTAAAAGCAACCGGCCAGGAATCTCTCCTTGTCCTTTTCCCCACCCACTCGCCCTCAGCAGCTTCACGGACTCGCGTGGCGATTAAGCCCAGGGCGGCATAGCACGACAACGGCATAACAGCACCAGACGGCCGAAGCACGAGTCGCTAGCAGTTGCATGGTAAACGGCTAGGCGGCGCAGCAGCGGGCTCTTGCGGTTCCTGTGCGTTCAGCCCCCGGACGGCCCCTCTCCCCAGGTGCCATGTTGCTTGCCATGGTCGCATCAAGGTCTTCTTCCTCTCTCTTTCAGAGGGCACCACGGGCCCCCGTCAGCGCCAGGAGGGCTAGCAGGCGGGTTGGCGTTGGCGGGCTGACGCAGGGGGGCATCAAGGATCCGTGAACCCCCGTCGCTACCACAGTGATCGGATGCATAGCGAGTCAGTGCTCAGTGTGATATGGATCGCATAATGTTGGATAACGCTCGCGAGAGATCATGGCCGATCCTGCTAAAGATGCCGAACGCGCGCGAGATGTCACTTACAAAGTTGGACGGAGTTGGCTGATCTGATTCTAGGCATCTTCAGGTCAGGGCTGTCCATCCTCATCACCAACCACCCTCCCCTCTGACCACCATTCACAACCCTTTCTTTGCTACCAGGGAATGTCGCTCAGCAGCGCCTTCTTCAGTGGCGAATACGCCCCTGGCTGGCTAACATGCTTGCTTAACATGCATGGCATGGTTCATCCTACATTCTGCATCAGGCATGGCTCGCCGCCCCAACGGCCCAAGTCTGTCAACAAACCCACCTCCATCGCGCGATCCCAGCCTCCACGTGCATTTCCGCCCACCTTTCCTTTCCGTCTCAGCGCTCAGGCTCTCCTTTCCATTGCTTCCCCTCGTTCTTCTCCAGCCCACCTGCACGCAGCATCACCCACTGGGACGGCGAAAGGGCAGATCCGAATACGCATCGCAGCTGCATGAAACACCTCCGTTGAGGATACCCTTGGAACCGACTTTGACTGCCTGGGCCTACTACCATAGTATGTATTCGTATTAGCGTGCACAAACGTCTCGCTAGCAAACCCGATCCCGCAAGTTTTACTGTTTAGCGAGCTCATCGTCCCAGGTGGCTGGCGAGACATGCCACGCGCTCCCCGTCCATCCTCTCGGCGTCCACGCAGCGGAGCGAGTAAGATACCTTCGTACCAAGTATATTCTGCACGTACTTCGTAGTAGTAGCCGATCGCCAGGCACGGACCCAAGTCCGGCTACTCGTCCGTCCAGTCACTACTGAAGGCGTAGCCCCTTCTGGCTAACGGGCGATGGAGCCTACTGCTCAGTAGTTTCTTATCATCGACAGCAGTTCTCTCTTGAGAGAAAGAGTTTCGCAGATGGCTTGATGGCCTTTGTCAGATACCTATCCGAACCGTCCCCAACAGTGGTTCGGATTCCATCGCGCTAACCTCGGCTGGGGATCATCATAATCTGGGAGAAACAAACGGCTGGGGATCATCATCAATGCTCACGAGGCTAACTCACGCTCAATTACTCAAGCTCGACATCACTTCGAAGTGCTAGCTACCTAATTTACCTTGCAATACGAAATACACCACATACTGCATGCATCATAGCGAGCCAGGGCTGCTCCCACTAGACGCCATCTAATCAAATCGTGACGGCCAACATCAAATCAAGGTTCTGAATGGCTTTCTAATCTACACAAAAAAACAGGAAAGGTTCTAGCAGATGGCTTAGTCACCGTGCCACATGGTTGTGAGAGCTCTCAATTCTCAATGGTCCGAGCCACTAACCTCCTAGGCCTTGGTAGTTACGTAGTAGGATACTCCTTCCCGTTTCGACTCTGAACTCGTTACTCACGTGAAGCGCTGGACCTCGTTCTCACAACCTCCATCATCGTGACATGAACTGCATACATACATACACCTCTAGCCCGTCTTGCTACCTCTCTCAACTTTACCGTCCGGTTCTTTTATGACTCAAGTTCCACAACTGCCGTAGACACAACTGCGCACAAGCTAGCCTTCCTTGTACTACGACTTGTGGCAACTTTTCCTTGTTTGACGAGCACAAGTTTTGACCGAGCACTCGACAATCTCATCCTCGTATCGTTGTCTCAATCCCTCCGTGCCGTTGGGACTCTCGCTACGACTATCCCATTCCAGTCGCACGGCCGCGAGGTTACAAGATCATCGTCTCGAGGACGTATGCTGTTCTTCAGGCACCAAAAGATGTGCTACCGACTACCCAAGACCGTTTGCGTTGCACGACAACGGACCGGGAGAGACCAATCTCGGATGTCAGGCCAAGCCGATTGACCGTCACGCAGCATGGCAACTTCTCGCGTTGACACTTCCCCTGAACGACATCTACAGGAAACCAATTCTCTCCCTGAATCAAACGGCCCGAGTTGAGAGCCCATGCCAAGGCCTCAAGGCCATGCTTGGTCATGATGGAAGCCGTCACAACTTACAATGGCTAACAAAGGACGTGGCGCAAAACCCACGCAGTAGCATTGGTGTCCAGCGTACCAGACACCTGCCGAGACCTGTCTTGGTCTGAGACGGCAAGTACGGCAAGTTGTGAGTGTCCATGACCCCTATGCGACGTGAGAGTGAATTCAACGGCTTCTACAAGTGCGCACCATGACCCTGCCTGACAAATTGGCCATCCTGTTACTGCCGTGTCAGAGATACACACGGATTACAGCATAGATTATGTATCTTCCCGAGACATGGCAATATTGATCAATCTTCCGAAGGGCACCAAACAAAGTCGTTCAAGGTGATATGAGCTCACCAAGCCTTCATATAATACGTGACATTCTAGGAGTTGGACCTTCATTGTTTCTCTTCATTCTAAGACAGGCAGAACCGTAACTGCCTACCATGAAGTTCTCTCACCCGCTAAGTGTCCTCTTGGGGGCTATATCCGTGGTCGCCAAAGATCAGAGACTCCTCATCGGCCCAGGTAGTGTCTCTCATGACCGGGTTCACTCAGGGGGGACTCGGAAGTTTATTGTCGAAGTTGAACAGGTATTTCTGCAGCTATACTACCCTGATCCCAAACTCATCATGGTCAGCACTCGAGCCTCGGCTACGTATCTCACCAGCTTCTGTCAAAGCCAACCCGAAAAGGTGGCTACTACAAGGAGTTTGACTGCAGCGATGTCTTCTCGGGCATGGCGCTTGAGACCGAAACCGACAACATTGATACTCTCCGTCAAATGGATGGAGTCATCAATGTATGGCCCGCAAGCATTGTGCCAAAGCCACAAGTCCAAATCGAACAATCTCGCCATTTTTCACCCGACGCTAGACACAACTATTCCATCCACCAATGGACTGGTGTCGATAGGCTACACGCCAAGGGTATTCGGGGCAAGGGGGCCACTGTTGCAATAATAGACACCGGTATTGACTATACTCACAAAGCGGTATGAACCCTCGTTGGACTGGCGGTTGTGCAGCACACTGTTTACTAATAATTCTAGCTTGGCGGTTGCTTTGGCCCTGGGTGTAAGGTTGCTGGTGGATATGACCTCGTCGGGGCAGACTGTGAGTCTTTTTCGAGTGTACTTGTCACAGTCACCGAGCTCATTCCATCACAGGGGACACGAAGAACGAAGACCAATACCCCAAAAATCCGGATGACGATCCTATGGATTATCACGGCCACGGAACACATGTCGCTGGTATTATTGCCGCCCAAAACAAATGGTAGGGCTGTAAGCAGTAGCTGCAAACCCTGGCCCATGGATGTGAATCTGATGAGACTAACCAAACTTTAGGCTTACGGGAGTCGCACCAGACGCAGAGCTGCTGATTTACAAAGTCTTCTCTGATGTTCGAGCTCAACCCTACTGTCTGCGGATGGTCTTGCTGACTAGAACTTTCTAGGATCCCTGGGAAACCGATGAGGAGACCATTATGCAAGCTCTATGCGATGCCTACAACGCAGGGGTTCGTCTCTACTCTCTTTGACTTGGCAGTTCGCTAACCAAAACATAGGCCGATGTCATCTCCACAAGTATCGGCCAGCCAAATGGATTCTCTGATAATCCATGGGCGGTTCTTGCTAACCGTCTCGTGGACAAGGGCGTTGTTATAACCGCCTCGGCTGGCAACGAAGGAGAAACTGGACCTTTCTACGGCAGCAGCGGCGCTATGGGCCAAGGGGTTCTCGCAGTCGCAGCAGCCAATGTCTCTACGGATCCCAAGGCCAAAAAGTCCGACGAAAGTATAGCACCGGTGCCGGTCTATTTCACAACATGGGGTCCGTCGAATGAACTCCTCCTCAAGCCTGACATTGCAGCCCCTGGGTTCGATGTGGTGAGCACAGTACTGAACCAGAGTTACGAAGAATTGAGTGGGACCTCCATGGCCGCCCCATACATTGCAGGCATCGCCGCATTGTTCATTGGGGAACACGGAGGACGTGAGTTTCACGGAGCGGGGCTTGGCAAGATGCTCCATGATCGTATTGCCTCCAGTGGGAGTAGTCTTCCTTGGGTATCAAACCATCCCTGGCGTAACTTCACCGCGCCTCCCTTCCAGGTTGGCACGGGCTTGGTAGATGCGTGGAAGGTTTTGAGCTACGACACCCAATTGGACTATGAACCCATCGCTCTGTTGGACACGGAGTTATTCGTCCCAAGATGGAAGTTCAACATCACCAACAGCGGAAGCAAGCGGCACCGGTACGCGTTTGAGCTCGAGCCCCAGGCTGGTGTTAACATCTTGGACGAATACTACGGAGTCTTGCCTTTATACGAACTCAGGCCACGACGTATTGTCCCACCTGTTACTCTTCCAGATCCCGTCACAATCCGCCCGGGAAACACGAAGGAAGTCGAGTGAGTCCATTACAGCGACACCAAGCTAAATCTGCTTACAGTTTTTAGGGTGACATTTGCTCTGCCCGATGTCGACGATGACTATCTTCCCCTGTACGGGGGCAAGATCTGGGTTGTGTCGAACCACGGGGAGAGGCTCGCAATTCCATACGGAGGTTAATTGGTCTACGCACATGTGTCTTTGATCGTCTGTAACTAATCGTGCTTGCTTCTCAGGGGCGGCCTACGATACCGAAAAAGCATTTGACAACATGTTCATTGCGGAGCCATCTATTACAGAGCTCGATGGGGACTGGGCGTACGTGATAGTTTCCGGAAGTTTTGTTTCTTAACTGACAAAACCAAGATGGTCATTCAACGTGGACAAAAACTCCAACGACTTCATCGAAATCGGCGCAAGGCTCTCATACCCGTGCACAAACCTTCGCTGGGACGTGAGTACTGCCTTTCCACGATTGCTCATCTCACACCCCCAACTAATACGCTATGCCAGATTTTTGATTCTGGCTGGACCGAAAGCCTCTGGCACTATCCACTTGAGGCCGGCCTACGGGGTTATGTAGGGTCTGCGACCACGTACCGCGACTCGGACCAGTACTGGTTCTTCAACCCTGATGTGAACGACATTGAGGACACGCTTCCCTTCCCACTAACGCGGATACCCCGTGGATTCCGCTTGTTCTGGTGGTTCGGCAAGCTTGCCAACGGGACGCAGATCGCCCCAGGCAACTACACGTGAGTAGTACGTCGGCTTGTGGTTGTATAAGAGTGCTAACCTTTGTTGGTAGCCTGCGTTTCGCAGCTCTGCGGCCGTATGGCAACCCAAAGATCTCGGACCATTGGGATGTCATGTACAATGAAGTGGACAGCATCCAGGTTCTGCCGTACAATACCACCACTACTACCAACTCGACCCAGACGTATCGACGGGTTCGTCATTGATCTGGGACTCGGTTCCTTGAGTGTGGGATGCTGATCTGGGGGTGGGACGTCTGATCAAGCCATGGTCGGTTCTTGGAACGCGGGGTGAGAGTTTCGTGGATAGCACACAGCTACAGATACTCATGCTTTGAATTCTCTCTGCACAATTAATTGACTTGTTTTCGAGATCTACTGCCCCGAGTGTGAAATGTTTAGATGAAATCCTAAATGATAATCGCTGCTACTAAGGCCAGTTTGAAGACATCGCTGACACGCTGGAGACGCGTTCTACTGGGTTCTAATACTTTTTGATCAGGGGCTTGAACAACTTCACTCATGGTATGATCAAAATTCATGAACCAAGGCGTGAGGGTAAAAATCTACAATCTTTAGTTTTACGCAAAATGTGTTTAGTCTTGGGTGTGTATTTGTTCATGTCATTACGTCGCATTATCAAAAAAAAATTCGCATTTCTCCTCCTTATGCCCACTTGCCTAGGAGGCTCATGATCACTAAGCCGGCGATGAGGCCAAAACCGGCGAGAGTGGTTGTAAGTATATCGGCATCAGCAAGCTCAGCCTCCTTGCCGTGAGGGCCGACCATCCAGTCGGCGGCCCACATCTCGACGAGACCGACCCAGATGAGGATACCGGCGGAAAGAGCGTCGAGGGTGCCAATGGCGATGAGAGTAGAGCGGTTGCTGCCGTTGAACTGCTGGAGAACACCGATGCCAATGGCCATGCCGATCGGGGTGATGAAGGCAAAGAGGGTAGCGAGACCGAGCTTCTTCTTCGTGCTGAGGCCGGTAGCAATGACAATGGCATCATTGCTAGAAGCGGAATCACTGGGAGTGGCGGTCTTGTCGGAGTTTTGGGTCACGGTTTCTCGGGATAACTGGGGTTCAGGGACGACGTGAGGATCGGCGGTGGTGCCGATGGTGGCAATACGGCTACCGAGGGCGATACCCTCGAACATCTGGTGGAAGAGGATGACGACGAAGAGTGTGATGAAATACTCGTCGCCGGAAACAACTAGTGTTAAACCAATGACTTTGAAATATTAGTTGCGTTCGAGGGCTGGTTTTAGTCCAAGAGGGAGTGACTTACGGAGCGAATGGAAGATGATGCCAGCCTCCATGACGAGAATACTGACCACCTCGGTCGATAGGAAGGAGTTGGTCTTCTGGGCCTGGCTTAGGGCAGCGGAGGACTTGGCCTTGGCCAGAACAACGCGCTGACCGATGAACTCGACGAGGAACGAGAGGAAGATGCCAGCCATGACAATGGCCGCAGTAGTGGCTTCGTAGGTGAGTTCGCCCATGCACTCATTACTAAACATCAGGAAGGCATGGGTAAAGAGCTGTTCCAAAGGTTACTATCACTAAGCTGACGTACATTGAGACAGGGCGACGTACGTGGACAAAGGCAGTGGAAACAATAATACCAGTGCCGAATTGCTTCAAGATGATGAATATCAGGTTCACTTTAGTAGGCATCATCCTGTGGAGCAGGATGGGTCCGAAAACACCTGAGAGAAGTTAGGTCGAAGTCCATGGGTTTGAGAGAAACATGAGAGTATACCGATGGCGCTAGTTGCAAGAATGACAAAGAGCAGACCGACGCGGAGACCGATGTTGAAGTCTCTACTTGGGGCTTCGCAAGTCGACTCTGACTCCGCGGACTCGCTGTCACCACCTGTGCAGTGTCTGAACGAATTTAACCAACGCGAATAGGTTACACTTGAGGAGAGGGAGTTGGCTTACTCGACACCGGCATGGACATGGCAATGCTGGTTCTCACTGGAACTCTCAGATTCAGACTCATGATCATGCTCAGCCTCGCTCTCGTGGTCGTGGCCCTCCTCTGTCTCGGCGCCTTCAGCCTGGACAGGGACATCCTCCCCACCAGAGTCAACGCAGAACCTGAGAACGACAAGTCAGCATGGGCAGGCCAATGAAGTGTCCGAAGTCGAAGGCCTCACATATCCGAGTCATGGGCATGGCAGTCGGTGTACCGTGGAGGTACATGACTGGTAGCAGTGATGTTTACGTCAACAAGATACTCCGTCTCCCCAGCAAAACAGTGGCTAGGTAAGTAGTTATCCATGGTCAGTATACTGCGTGGGAAACATCACAAGGAAGGGGCAGACCAACACGCTAGATTCATGGAGATGGCAACTTGTGATGGCGGTGACGTCGGGCTCTACAGTCGTGGTCGTGGCGACATTGGTTTGTCTGGGGGCCAGACCAGCAGCAGCAGTTACGGCGTTGAAGCGCCAGGCGGCAAGGAGCAAGGATGCGGCTGCGTGCATGGCTCGCGGGGTCGGTGGTGGTGGTGATGGTGATGGTGATGACGATGGTGAGGTCGACAGCGGGTAAAACAGATTCCGGGGGTGATACACGAGGGAGGAGTATTGAGCTTAAGCCCAAGCGTAACATGTAAGCATATATAGCAGGCGCAGGAGGAGGAGGAGGAGAAAACCCGGGAGTTGCGACTCGGGGACTTGAGAGAGAGGACGTCGCCCTGATTCACCCCCGAGGCCGCGGCCATTGGCAAACTCTCTGGCGTCAGGCCGCCCTCCAGTGCGCCAAGGCTGGCAGCTCAGATGCATCCAGGCGAGGTTGAGGACCCTGATGGCCACCGGCCCAAGTACCTATTTCGTCACTCAACGAGCACCTTGATGGGCCACCATGAAAGGAACCCTGTCGCCAAGACATCCTTGACGCTGGTTTTTCTCTCTCGACGATGGAGTTGGCCTGAGGCTGTGATTCAGAGGGCCTGATACATCGAGGGAGAGTGCTCCTACCCGGGATAGTAGGTAGGAAGGTCCAACTGCCTCCGTTGGTTGGCGACTGATAGCTGCACCGCCGGCGGTGCAAATATCCGCACGTGACTCCTGCACCCCCCCCCCCCCCCCCTTCCCCCAAAATCCTCCTCTCAGTGTAAGAGGTTAATTGAAGGCCCAGATTGGACTGAAGTGCCTAGATTATACTAAATTAACAGCCTGGATTGGACTGAAATAAAGGCCTAGATTACACTGAATTGAATGCCTAGATTGGATTGAAAGCCTAGATTACACTGAATTGAACGCTCAGATTGGATTGAATGTTCGGATTGCACTGAAGGCCTGGATTGCACTTAACTAAGGGCCTAGATGTGGCTAAGTGTGGCTATGGTGGCTGGGCTAGATACAAGCTTTTGATTGGCTATATGAGGGGGGCGGTGCAGCTATCAGTCGCCCCGTTGGTTGCATGCCTTACCTAAGCCCCCCATTTCTCGCGTCACTGGGTTTAATTGAAAACGCCAGAAAACGCGTCTCCCAGCGTACTGTGGGGGCCATCCACGCGACTCTCCGCCGTCGTCTCGCTTCTCCTTCTTGGGAGCTCCAGAATCGGGGTCATTTTCTTTTACCATTGTGCAGTCACAAAAACACCCAACGTCTCACCATGGCTTCACGACCAGAATTGAAGGTCTGTCGCTCCAGACCTCCCCCCTTCTCCCCAGTGCAAACCCGGAAAGCTGACTGACGCTGGTGTGCAACAGCTCGACGACGAGGGCGGCTTCATCCGCTTCTTCAAGTCGCTCCCACAAGTCGACGGCGACTCGATCCGTGTCTTCGACCGAGGTGACTGGTACACCGCTCACGGCCAGGATGCCATCTTCATCGCCAAGACCGTAAGTCCCTCCGCCTACTTTTCTAGAGGCTGCTTCCTCACACGTTTCCCAGGTCTACAAGACTACCTCCGTCGTTCGACAGCTCGGCCGAAACGACCACACCGGACTCCCATCCGTCACCATGACCATTACCGTCTTCCGCCAGTTCCTCCGAGAGGCCCTTCTGAAGCTCGGCAAGAGGATAGAGATCTGGCAGAGCGCCTCCGGCCGCATGAACTGGAAGTGCGTGAAGCAGGCCTCGCCAGGCAACCTGCAGGACGTCGAGGAAGAGCTCGGAAGCCAGATCGATGCAGCTCCCATGATTCTGGCCGTCAAGATCTCCGCCAAGGCTTCCGAGGCGCGCAACGTGGGTGTCTGCTTCGCCGATGCTAGCGTCAGGGAGCTCGGCGTCAGCGAGTTTCTGGACAACGACCTGTACTCCAACTTTGAGGCCCTCCTCATCCAGCTCGGTGTTCGCGAGTGCCTGATTCAGTACGATAAGGGCGAAAAGGACAAGGATCCCGAGCTTGCAAAACTGAAGAAGATCATAGACAACTGCGGCGTGGCCATTGCCGAGCGGCCGTCTGGGGACTTTGGCATTCGTGACATTGAGCAGGACCTCGCGCGTCTGCTCAAGGACGAGCGAGCCGCCACTCTCCTGCCCCAGACAGATCTCAAGCTAGCCATGGGCTCTGCTGCGTCTCTCATCAAGTACCTCAACGTCCTCCAAGACCCGTCTAACTTTGGTCAGTACCAGCTCTATCAGCATGACCTGGCACAGTTCATGAAATTGGATGCTGCTGCCCTCAAGGCCCTTAACCTCATGCCCGGCCCGCGGGATGGGTCCAAGACAATGAGCATCTTCGGCGTGCTCAACCACTGCAAAACGCCAGTGGGCAGTCGGTTGCTTGCCCAGTGGCTGAAGCAACCTCTGATGAGCAAGCAAGAAATCGAGAAGCGTCAACAGCTAGTCGAGGCCTTCTTTGTCGATACTGAACTCCGCCAGACCCTTCAAGAGGAGCACCTCCGCTCCATTCCTGATCTGTACCGACTTTCCAAGAGGTTCCAGCGCGGCAAGGCGAATCTCGAAGATGTTGTCCGGGCATACCAGGTCGTTATTCGCCTCCCCGGGTTCATCGGGACGTTTGAAGGAGTCATGGACGAGGCATACCGTGACCCCCTCGACGAAGCTTACACCACCAAGCTTCGTGACCTCTCGGACAATCTTGGTAAGCTACAGGACATGGTGGAGCAGACAGTCGACCTCGACGCGCTGGACCGCCACGAGTACATCATAAAGGCCGACTTTGACCAGAGCCTACGCATCATCCGTAAGAAGCTCGACCAGCTCGATCTAGACATCCGCTCCGAGTTCATGGCTGCGGCCGACGACCTTGGCCAAGACCCCGACAAGAAGATCTTCCTCGAGACCAACCACAAGGTCCACGGCGTGTGTATGCGTCTCACTCGACAAGAAGCCGGTTGCATCCGCAACAAGTCCGGTTATCAGGAGTGCTCGACGCAGAAGAACGGCGTCTACTTCACCACGAAGAAACTGCAGGCCTACCGCCGCGAGCATGATCAGCTTTCCCAGAACTATAACCGGACCCAGAGCAGCCTGGTCCACGAAGTTGTCCAGGTGGCTTCATCCTACTGTCCCGTTATCGAACGACTCGCAGGGGTCCTCGCTCACTTGGATGTCATTGTATCTCTCGCCCATACCTCAGTTCATGCCCCTGAACCCTACGTTCGACCGAAGATGCACCCTCGCGGCGAGGGCCAGACGGTGCTTCGGGAAGCCCGCCATCCGTGTATGGAGCTACAAGACGACGTGCAGTTCATCACCAACGACATCGAGCTCACGCGCGACAAGTCGTCCTTCATTATCATCACCGGTCCCAACATGGGTGGCAAGTCAACATATATCCGCCAGACCGGTGTTGTTGCTCTTCTAGCTCAGATTGGATGCTTCGTGCCCTGCGCCGAGGCAGAGCTCACCATTTTTGACTCTATTCTTGCGCGTGTGGGTGCCAGCGATTCGCAGCTCAAGGGAGTGTCGACCTTCATGGCCGAGATGCTCGAGACGGCCAACATCCTCAAGTCGGCTACTTCAGAATCGCTCATCATCATCGACGAGCTTGGCCGCGGCACCTCGACCTACGACGGCTTCGGCCTGGCCTGGGCCATATCAGAACACATCGTCAAAGAGATCGGCTGCTTCGCCATGTTCGCGACGCACTTCCACGAGCTCACGGCCCTGGCAGACCAGTACCCGCAAGTCCAGAACATGCACGTCACCGCGCACATCAGCGGCACTGGTGACGAAGCCGAGGCCGAGAAGCGCGAGGTGACGCTGCTGTACAAGGTGGCGCCCGGTGTATGCGACCAGAGCTTCGGCATCCACGTCGCAGAGCTGGTGCGCTTCCCGGACAAGGTGGTGCGCATGGCGAAGCGCAAGGCTGACGAGCTCGAAGACTTCACCACCAAGCACGAGGACCTGGCGCTGAGCTACAGCAAGGACGACGTCGAGCAGGGCAGCGCCATGCTCAAGCAGGTGCTCCTTGAGTGGAAGGATAAGGTCGGAAAGGGAGAGATGAGCCAGGAGGAGCAGGTGGCGGCGCTCAAGGAGTTGGTCGGGGCGAACGCCGACTTGCTGGCTAATCCTTTTTTTCAGTCGGTCAAGACTCTGTAAGATGGACACGGCCACAGGGGAAGAATGGTGATGGTACTACAGCGAAAGAGCACCCGGCAAGATATACCAGTTCTGGCAAAGGGAGATTGGGAACGGGACAGCTCGGGCGTTTCGGAGGATTTGGGCTCAGGACATGAGTGATAATAACGAGGGTATCTAAGTAAAGGGTTGCTTGAGTGAAAATTGATAGATCAGCTATCCGTGTCTGTATTCGTACGAGTGTTGTCAGCAGGGATGTAGCATTGACATGTTGGCTTCTCGGCCATTGGTCAACTCTAGGCATAAGCTTATTTCCCCGACTTCCAAATTGGACAGCAAAGACAGACAGTCATGGCTCGTGCCGGTTTTTACTTGCCAAATCCGAAAACAAGTCGGCAGTCGCCGAAATGCGATATAACTCAACATCTCATGAGAGGCGTGCAAGCCCCCAACCTAGGCTGCACAAGGCATCACAGCAAAGGCGCATGTCAGCACGGCTGCATTAGCAGAAGGACGAAGGAATGACATGTCAATCAATTGACATCTCTGCCAACCCCCACCACGCCCTTGCCATGACTCACCGTAACTCACGCCAGCCTCGGAGACCACGTTGAAAAGCACAGCGCCCCAAGGTTGTGCAGTATTCCGAACACAACCCCCCCCCCCCCCCCCCCACCCCCCCCTCCTCTCTCAAACTGAGTTATGGACGAATTAGCTGAAGGAGCAACCAAGACCGCCCAGAAACCCACAGTCACGCTCCGCGAAGCCACGCTCGCCGACGTCCCCGCCATGGTCGACGCCTACTTCGATGCCTTCCTCGACAACCCGCTGAGCCTGCGCTGCTTCCCGCCGGACTCGCCCGAGGTCTGCGCCTTCTGGACAAAGGCCATTGAGGGCATGATCGGTGTCCCGAACAACCACATCGTCGTTGCCGTGTCGTCGGCGCCGCCCATCGTCGTTGCCGTGTCGTCGGCGCCGCCCATCGTCGGCGGCCCGGACGTCCCTCCCGGCAGCACCGCCTCCAACCCCGCCTCCGCATCCGGCCCCGGCACCGCCATCCTCGGCTGGGTCGGCTGGGTCCGCCGCCCCGCCGCCCCGCCGCCCCACCGGCCTCGCCTCCGGTTGTCCTGACGCCGGCCATGTTTCCGTCGAGTGGCAACGCCGCCGTGGCTGCACGCTTCTTCCAAGCCGCGACCGATGCGACTGTGCGCTTCGTCGCCGGCCGGGAGTACTGGCTCTTGAGCACCATTGTGACGCGGCGCGATGCTCAGCGGCGCGGTGTTGGCGCGGCCTTCATACGCTTCGGCGTAGAGCATATCGACGAGGACGGCTGGATGGGCTATACAAATGCGAGCAAGGCAGGGCGGCCACTGTATGAGCGGTTCGGGTTCAAAGTTGCGGCACAGTCTTGGTTTGATGAGCCGGGAGTAGACATGTTCCACATGGTGAGGGATCCAAAAGCAGTCAATGGGGCTTGCTAGAGCCGGGAGCATTTGAGAAGAACATGGTCCAAAACCGAGATTCGTAGATCATTCGTGCTGCATGTATAAACAAGACGAGCCTATAAACGAGGGCAACGAAGCAATAACAAAGAGACTACGCACATCACACGATAGCCACCTAGCAGTCCATCAACCAACGCCCTCAGCCTTCTGCTTTATCACCTTTGGTGTCTTTCCAACTCTTCTCTATCCCGCCATCTAGAATTCCAAGTTGTCTCAATCGTCTTTCTATGCTGGCAGTGAAGCCCATAGTCTTCTTCTATCTCGAAGCTAGACCGTCGCCCGTCTTCCTCCACATTCCGTTGCGCTTCCAGGTCCAGTTCTTCAGGAATTCGGGGTCCAAGCCGGTCTCGAATGCCTGGTTGCGGGCTTCGATCTGGGCATTGAGAAGAGCCTGGCGGGCAGCTGTGCCGCGGTTGCGCAGCTTAGGCATCCAGTCAATGGCATCGATGGCCAGACTGAAGCGATCAGTCTGGTTGCGAATAGCCAGCTCGAGGGGTGTGTCGATGTTACCCTTCTCCTTGTAACCCCGTACATGCAGGTTGCGGCTACCGGGACGCTTGTAAGTCAGGCGGTGCACCATCCACGGGTAGCTGTGGAAGTTAAAGATGACGGGCGTGTCGTCTGTGAACAGGCTAGTCCACTCGGTATCTGTCAGTCCGTGAGAGTGATCGCTGGGGTGGATCAGCTTGAAGAGATCCACGCAGTTGACGAAGCGAATTCGGAGCTCCGGGAAGTGCTGGAGCAGGAGGTCGACGGCCGCCAGCGACTCGTGAGTGCTAACATCACCGCATGATGCCATAACCACATCGGGGTCCTCGCCGGCATCAGTGCTGAACTGGGGCCAGATACCGATACCCTTGGTGCAGTGTTCAATGGCAGCATCCATGGTAAGGTACTGGATATGCTCCTGCTTGTCCGCTACGACAACGTTGACGTAGTTGACGGAACGCAGGCAGTGATCCATGACTGTTCGTGTTGTTAGCTATGCTCAACGACAGGGGAATTGGGGGGTTTCTTACCGGAAAGCAAACAGTTTCCATCGGGAGGGAGGTAGATGCGGACAACTTCGGGGCTCTTGTTGGCGACAACATCGAGGAAACCAGGGTCCTGGTGAGTGAAGCCGTTGTGATCCTGTCGCCAGACGACAGCAGTCAACAGAATGTTGAGAGATGCGACCTTGCTTCGCCACTCAACCTCGAGACACTTCTCGATCCATTTGCAGTGCTAAGGAATTTGTTAGCGATGTAAAACGTTTTCAGGGGGGTGCTCCTTCGTACCTGATTAACCATGGAGTCGATAACGTGGATGAAGGGCTCGTAGCTGTTGAGCAGTCCGTGGCGGCCACTAAGAATGTAACCCTCGAGCCAACCCTCACAGGTGTGCTCAGAAAGCATCTCCATGACACGGCCAGCCTTGGCAAGGTTTCCGCCGTTCTTGTCCTCTTCAAAGTACTCGCCCATCCAAACCTTCTTGCCGGCGGCATAGACACCGCCCAGCTTGTTGGACTCGGTCTCATCGGGGCCGAATAGACGGAAGTTTTTCAAGTTGGCGGCTATGACATCCCTGAGAAATACAGCCATGTTGGTCATGCTGGCTGCCATGACATTTCCGGGGTTTTCAACTTTAATGGTGTAGTCTCTGAAATCGGGCATCTTCAGCGGCTTCTTGAGCTGGCCACCGTTTGCCACAGGGTTGGCGCTCATGCGGCGCAAGCCGTCGGGGCAGAGGTCCCTCAGAGCTTGGATAGGCTTGCCTTCCTTGTCGAACAGGCGTTCAGGCTCGTAGCTGCGCAACCAATCCTCAAGAATCTTCAAGTGCGCAGGGTTGGTTGCGGGGTCCGTGATGGGGACTTGGTGGGCACGCCAGTAACCCTCGAGATAGTTGTCGTCAATCTTTCGGGGGGCAGTCCAGCCCTTGGGGCTTCGGAGGATGACCATGGGCCACCTGGGACGCTCAGCCTCGCCGCTCTCACGGCACTTCTTCTGGACGGCTCTGATCTCATTGACACACTGCTCAAGCGTCGCGGCCATAGCCTGGTGCATAGTCTCAATATCGTCACCCTCGACGAAGTAAGGCTGCCAGCCGTAACCGAGGAACAGGTTCTCGAGCTCCTTGTGCGAGATTCGGGCAAGAAGAGTTGGGTTGTTGATCTTGTAGCCATTGAGATGGAGAACGGGCAAGACAGCACCGTCAACGATGGGGTTGAGGAACTTGTTGCTGTGCCACGCGGTAGCGAGAGGACCAGTTTCGGCCTCACCGTCACCAACCATAGTCACAGCGATCAGATCGGGGTTATCGAAGACGGCACCGAAGGCGTGCGAGATGGAGTATCCGAGCTCGCCACCCTCGTGCAGAGACCCAGGGGTTTCCGGGGTAGCATGGGATCCAATGCCGCCGGGGAACGAGAAGCTCTTGAAGAACTTCTGAAGACCCTCAAGATCCTGGGACTTTTCAGGGTAGACCTCGGAGTAGACACCCTCGAGGTAAGACTGGGAGAGAACGGCAGGGGCGCCGTGGCCGGGGCCGGAAATGAAGATAGAGTCAAGGTCAAGCTTCTTGATCAGGCGGTTGAAGTGCATGTAGGTGAAGATCTGGCCGGGAGCGGAGCCGAAGTGGCCCAGTAGGCGAAGCTTGAGATGATCCGCCTTGAGGGGCTCGCGGAGAAGAGGGTTCTCCTTGAGATAGATCATGCCCAAGGACAGATAGCAGCTAGCCTTGAAGAAGTCATTGTACTGAACGATCTCTTCCGGTGAGAGCGGCTCGCCCTTGACGGTTGATCGGGCGAGACCGTAGGGCTGGATAGACTTGACTTCAGCCATTGGTGGGGGATTGTGAGGGGAAACAAAGTTGAAGTGAGGATCAACTCTTTGGATGAGAGCTGAGGAGGAACCAAGAGAATGGACACGACCGAGAGGAATCGGCGTTGGGGCACTTCTTATACAAGAGACGGGCGGCTAGTGCCAAGAGCAAAGAGGATAAGTTACACAAGCGAGAAGAGGTACATAGGACTAAGGCCTAGGAGTGCGAAGAGTGTGAGCAGTACGGTGAGGCAAGCTCGCAGAGCAGGCTATGCCGCAGGTTTACGAGTAGCAAGGCAGCGAGGACGAGGCGGTTGGATCGAATCAGCAGACCGGGTTGGATTGGGATGCGCAGAAACGCCGGCTTGAGCAGCTACGGGTGTGGATGTATTTCCGGACAAGCAAGGGCGTGGGAGAGGTTGGCCGCTGGGTTCGGTGTAGCCAAGCCGACAGAAGGGTCGCCAAGAAGGATGCCAGATGGTGGCATACGGCAGCATCGGGTGCCATGCGTGGGGGGTGTCAACCGAAGAATCCCAAGCCAGCGAGAGCCAGGAAGACGGGCCGGAAAGGCCAACAAGTCGTCATCCATTCGCGAGTTTCGCAGGCGGCCGTGGTGCCGACACTGGCGCCAAGTCCGTCAACCCTCGAGAAACAGAGGGCTGAATGGCGCGGGCACGTCGCTCTGGACTCTCGGGGTGGGTGGTGACGGAGACGGCGAAAGGTGGTCTGATTCTCCAGAGTGCCGCATCGGCGGGACGCAGCGATGTGCAGAGGGCCGGTCGACGCCATTGGCCCCACTCCCACCGCCCGCTTGATGCTTGAATGAGCGTCTTTCGTAACGAAACGACGCAAGCGTCGACAGAGGACCGAGGCGACCAGACCGGAGGAGGAAGAGGGTCAATGGCCAGCAGGTGCAGAGACGACGCGGCGCATGGCCGTGGAAGCGCGTGTGGTTGGGTGAGCCTGGAGTTGGCGTGGCATGTTGCCCAGTCGGGCCTTATTCGACGTCGGGCGGTTTGTCAGTTGCTTCGTCTTGGTCTTGTGCTGGTACTGGTGAGCAGCGAAGTCACAGGTGAGGTATTCGTACAGTATGAGGCGGGAGGGAGAAGAGAGTCGACGTTTCCGGAGAGTGTGGGTGGATTGGGGCGGATAGGAAACCTCCCCTCCTTCCCAGGTTGCTAGGTTAGGTTACTACGTACTGGGTTGCCAGGTTGCCGGGTTCCTCATTCCATAGGTACCTCCTGCCTGCCATGCCATGCCATGCCATGCGGTCCTCGACGTCTCCGGCTTCCATGTTGGCTTGCAGGCGAGTTTACGATCGGGCAGGCACTGCACTGCACTGTCTTGTCACCTGCCTGCCCACCATGCGCCCGTAGCTGCTGTGCCACTGGCAATTGCCTCGAGAAACGCGTACTGTTCCTTCTAGAACTGAGAGCTGCCTTCCCTCAGGTTGCAGTGGAAAACCACCTACGTACAAATGAAAGGCATGCGGTCGTCGCCGGTCTCCCGGGGCCTCAAAGCCACTTCAGTGGAGTGAGGGGGCGGATTCCCGCCTGCGGGTTGCCGGCTGCTATTGCCGGTGACCTGAGCCACAGTCAGCAAAGTACACGGTCTTCCAGCATGAACCACCGCATAAACCCAAGTACCGTGCTATCCCATTGCTTACTACTTACCCACCCGCCCCGGGCAGGAACCCTTCAAACCCACTAGCCCCGGCCATCAGCGATCCAAACATCTGATGCTCCAACATGCAAGAGGCGTCATGATACTTTTGCCCTAGTAGTTTCCCATCTACATTCCACTTCCGAGCTCTCCCAACTTTCCCAAGCCGCCCGGAAGCTTGCCAGCATCAAAACCCGGTTTTGTGAGCCTCTCATGCAAGTTACGTAGCAATTACCAGGTATCTCGATCGCACCAGTTCCAAGACTTCAGCTCAGCCCATCGCGGCGGCCCAGCTTTCTGCTACTAGAGGTAAGGTAGGGGCGCTTCCAATTTCCAATTTACTGGTTTCCAACTTTTGTCTACCGCCCTATCCTCCAATTCCAGTTAGAGCTCACCCGATCTGACTATCTGGTGGGCTGAAGAAGCTCGCCGACGGCTTGTGAAAGCTTCTGACTTTGATAACAGCTCTCCTCTCGCTGCAACTCCTCACCCAGGCCGGAGGCCATGGATCATTCCCCCCTCTGGTCGCCTCTCGGGCGGTCAGCGACCGGGACAATGCTCCAAGCCTCAGAGGTGCATGAGCTATCTCACTTCTTACGAAATACGGCAACCCAATTGACTCATCACAGCCTCCTCCCACATGTGGAGATGGGATTGGATTGTCCAGGTCAATGCCAGAGACGAGGAAAATATCTCAGTCAACTGCCATAGGCCGTAGCTTTGAAAGTCCGCGCGTAACTAAGTGACTATCTACAGTATACTGGGTACGGTCGCCTTTCTCGGGGCCCGATCAACAAGGGTCCAAGACAACCCGCAGACAGATCATGGATGCAGCCAGTTCCCAACTCACTTTCCGTTTCCCCCCTCGTTTGCATCAGCGCTGACAGTGATCCATCCACCCTCTCCCCCTCCCCTCTCCTCCCCCTCTCCCCTCCCTTCCCCCTCTTCCTCCTTGCTGATCTTGTCTCTGTCTGATCTGACGAGTCTGCTCATGCCGCCGGAGAGGTTACTCGGAGTACGGCTATCTTCCCTTGCCAATTAGCATCATGCCCGCCGAAGAAGTTACCCCGAGTACGGCTTCATTCCTTGTCAACTAGCAGTAGTGGCATCATGCTATCAAGACAGCTACAGCTTCCTCTTGGGGCAACTTCCGTTGGACGAAAACAGCGAGCCATGGGCGTTCAGAGAGAAATGGTCAACATGTGTGTCTCAGGAGGTTTTTGCCTGTCCATGGTTCTGGTATTTCATGGAACCTTGTCATGAAACCTTAAGTTATTACCCTTCAACCCCTCACACGGGGACTTCGAGAATCCCACAATTCCACAATCCCTCCTACGTTGGCCCCATCTGCCAAATGCACATGAAAGATGCAGCGCGCCCTACCACAATGCGACCCATCTTAGTTTTACACGACTCGCGCGGATCCGCGCTTGCGCTGTAGCCCATCGGACCTATCAATCTTTCTTGATGATAACGCCCTCGACGCTCGGCCGAAGTGGCTGCGGCGGAACGCCGGAACCCCGCGACCGTTGGAAATGCCGATCCGTCTGCACCTACAGGCCATCAGCTCCAACGACAATCCCCAAGGTCCCTCCTAGCCCCAAAATGCCCCTGCGACCTTTCGTACCGAGATCCCGTCCAGGTATAGTTCCGCTGCTGCCGGTGGTATGGGCTTGATGCTTTGATTTGACAGCAGCAGGGGCTTGGCCTCGATGATCTGATCCGACTTGGCAGTGTCTATTCTAGGCTAGTGAGTGCGAATTCGGAACATCACGTATTCCTAGGCATACGAATTTACAGAATCGAGAGCCACAAAACATTTGCACCACGCGGGGAAACTTAAAAGATGGAGCTCTGCTCCATGTCCGAAAGGTCCTTGCTCTGTTTGCTCTGCTGGGCTTGCCCTGGCTTGCCCCGTAACTACTACGACGTAGGTACCTACTTGTCGTCAGTGCCCCGCACGCCGCGATTGATGAAGGAGAGACCTGAGCATGTCTCGACAAGCATGGTCCAACCCGGGCAAGACACGTCGGCTCAGGCTGTGGGATTTACGTTTTCTTCTTCATGCCTCGATGTCATAGGCAGCATCGTTGTGCCTCGTCCACATGCAGTTACGTCCACGACTATCACCCTACTGTCAAGGTGTGCAGGATCCCCATCGATTCCGGCTCGATCCCTCTGTTCCAAGGCCCCCCGGTTTCTTATTCAACTCCTTCCCCGAGAATTAAAAGATATATATCCGCTTACGGGCATACAGGTAATCAAGCAGCCGAATCTCTAGCCTAGACAAAGGTGCCTAGAACTAGGTAGACTACCTACTCTAGGCCAGATATGTTTCTCCCATGAAAACCGCTGGCGGCCCTCCCGCCTCCCAGACATGTTGCATTTGCAGCGCGCACCCGGATGGTCGCATCGCGACTCAGCTCTAGAATCGCCTGACCATTCACCCTCTCCCGGTGAGCTTGTGGTACACTCCCAGCGCATACCCAGCGCATGCCCAGCGCATGTCCAGCGCATGTCCAGCGCATGTCTACGTCCACAGATGCAGTTCTGCCCGGTTCTGCGAAGACCTGACGTAAGGGGACCGACCCCGCCACCAGGCACTCACTCATAAGCTTTCGACTCTCGACCTCCCCGCTCGGAAAGCTCCCTCTCCCGCAGTTCTCTCTCACGCAAACCCCAATCTCGCTTCTCGATCCGATTCATCCCAAAGAAGAAACACTCGCAAGAGCAGGGGGGGACTAATAAAGACCGAAAGACCATGGCACAGTGTTTCTCAGCGCCGCGGCACCCCGAGACATGGGGTGCCCTTGCGCACCGTCCCGAGACCCCCAAGCCAGATCCGCCGATCCCGAACGAGCCGGACACCGGCGAGGGGGACGGAATCACCGACTACCAGTCCTGAGATGGGGGTCTTCGGTATGTGGGCGAGCAATGTGGCCCTGCGGATTGGCTAAGTGATGATGAAGAATGAACAGTGCCATGTTGCACGAGTGACGACACATACAATTTGGCGCGGGGATGCGACGCGATACGATGCGGTTACGATACCTTTTGCCGACTGACAATTTGTACGATGAGAGGTGAAAACCGAAGACGAAATACGGATCCTTGATGCCTTTTTCGCGAATTTTCACATTTTCTTGCGATTATCTATTCCTCATGCTCGTTTTTGTGGCTATGTTTGGTGTATTCGGGGCAGATTGTCTTTCTTTGACTTGTTCAGGGTAGTCTCAGAAGACCCTGGATCATGATAGTGCGGCCGCGGGGTGGTGTACGAAGGTACAACATAAAAAGGGTGCCTTTCTACGTCACAGCTCTGGTTTAAGCTCATCCACGAGATGGAGCTGTTCTGTTTTCCGGCTGAGAAATTGAACTCCATACAGCCATGTTACCAATACTTTCGCGATAATATGTTTCTCCCACTGGTCAAGCCCTGCAACTATCGTGTGCAAGATCTTGTATTGGATTGCCCCACTGCGGAAACCAAGTGCCGATGATTTGCTTGGCCCCTCATTGGCTGACCCTGCGACGTCATTCCTCGCCTTCAACTTCACTGACAGCTTGACGACAACGGATGCTCGGATACAGACGCGCACATATATAAAGAACCTGTTCACGCATCTTGCTTCAAAGTTATCGACAATCTTTGCAGAATTTTCTAGGATCTATCTCCTGGCCCGATCCAGAGCCGTCTATTCAGGATCAAAACTCTTGAATTGTCCCTCGCCTCGACACATCCGTTCAGCAACTCCTCACAATGAACGATTCAACGTCACAACCGTCTCACGAGGCTAGTCCGCTGGGCTCACTCCCTCCAGAGGCCATTGCATTCGCGGGCCGCATGTACGACTCGGCACGTGCAGGCGACCTGCCCATCTTCCAGCAGGCCTTACCCGCCGGGCTACCGCCGAACTTGACCAACGACAAGGGCGATACCTTGGTATGAAGCGGCATCGAATCAAATCTCGCAGATGATCGGCTGACTCACTGGTGTCTTTCTTGTAGCTTATGCTTGCTGCTTACCACGGCCACGCGGAACTCGTCAAGCTTCTCATCCAGCACGGCGGAGACCCGAATCGGCTCAACGACCGAGGCCAGAGCCCCCTCGCTGGCGCCGTGTTCAAGAAAGAGGACGCTGTCATCGAGGTAGATACGATACATATCTTAAGTGGAAGTTTGACTCGCTAACTGCCAGGGATCAGGTATTACTTGAGGGCGGCGCCGACCCAGACTACGGCCAACCGAGCGCGATGCAGTGCGTCGCCATGTTCAACCAGGAGGAGACGTGGATGAACAAGTTTGAGAGGGCGCCTGGCAAGGGCAAAGGAAGACCGCCTGCTTCGGAGTAGCGGTCCTGCAAGGTCCAGGTGTTGGTTAGATGGGCTGTAAGGATATATGCTGGGTGCTTGTTTGGCACACTATTGCGGCAAGTAAGGATACATGAGATAGACGATGACTTAATCGAACGGCTGCCTTCTATATGTTCAATGCCTGGTTCAAACACATGCAGTGTCTGCTGACTCTCATCTAATATTTTTATAAATAAAACATGAGTCCTAGTCGGTCGTTTGCTATTCACCGAAAAACATCATGATTGCGCTGAAAGTAACCCATGTTTGTCTCGCAAAGTCTACTCACACCACTTGTTTGTAAACTTCCGGTGTCCGAAATGACTCCACGGTTAAATAAGTGGTTCACATTCTCAAGTCAGGACAGAACAAAGACCGATTTCATCGTATGTGTATGTCCTTGAATCCTCAATGCCAGAAAACATACGCCAGTAGGTGTTTTTAAACACCAACAAATCAACGTTCAAATGGGCCGATTGCCCATGTACACATCCACGGCCGATTACATGAACCTCAAAGAACCCCTCAGGGTCGCCCAAACTTCTGAGAATATTCTCTCTCCCGCAAAGTGAAAATTCTACTTCTCTTCTGCTGCTCATAAAGGTGTCGGAAAGAAGGGTCTTGACAGGTCAGGTGATGACTCGCACTACAAGTTGTGCTTTCTTCCATCCTAACAAACCTCTTCACTTCCCCTTCTTTCGTTACCTTTTATCCGTCTTCTCTGCGCCAAACTGTGCGGCTTCTTGTTCGGACAGTCATTTCGCATCCGACCCGCCTCGCATATGCGTGTACAACTCCGCGGACATCTGGGTTACAGCGAATCACTGCAACAGCCTCGCATATACAACACCGCCATCAACTTGGACAATATTTTGGCCCTTCATCTCTACAACCCCTAGACAACATCAACGATCGCTCATCCAAGATGGGTTCTCTGGACAGACTTGCAGAGCGGGCTCTGTCGCATCTTCCTGCGAGGGATCCATCTATGCCATCGTTGACCGGCGACAGTAACAGTCCCAACTCGTACACGTATGGCCCCGGATATACTCCCAAGTCCCCAATATTTGGCGCCGCAGCCACCGCGAGCGCAAACGATTGGCCCAAGTCGCCTGAGCCCATTAGCATTGGGAGCCCGACTATGCAGCCGGTTCGCGATACCCTGATCGTTGCGCAGGCCACTGCCGAGTCCAACAACGCATCGCCCTACGGACCGCCGTTCACGCCCTCCAAGCTTCCAAGGCTCATCAAGTTCCTGGATAACCAGTTCCCAAGACGCGCTGACTACAGAGGCGAGATGATGGATCTCGGAATCGCGTCGAGCCACTGGCTTAAGGTCATGAATGCCCACTTTCAGCAAGACGAAGATATTGATAATGCAGAACTTCACCTGGTGATGTACCTTGAGGCCATCATGCGTGAGTGGTATTTGGTGAACCGACCGGATATTCCAGGGGGGCCTCGTGGGCTTGCCAAGCTGCGCTTCCTTGACTTCAAGCTCAGGCTCAAGCTTCATGACTTGGGTTATGTGCGTGAAGTCGCCCAATCTCAGGAAGGCCAAAGGGTTGGAAATCAGTGGCGTTGATTGACGTCTTTATGCCTACTTCTCGACTTCTTCATTTTGAATTTTGGACAGGCGTTGAAGGAAACGGGACGTTGAAGGTTGATTTGGCTCCATGGATGCCTCCACATGGCCTGGCTTGGCTTGTTTTCTGGTAGGAGTACACGATACCTACCAGATCGATTCGGTTGAGGGAACTTGAATAGTCAGGCAGAATCGCTAAGCTGCTGCATCAAACTTCTCGATAAGTGGTCCGACTTTAGTCTTGATGCTGAATCATAGTTCTTACCGTCGCTATTTCCGTCCATGTGAAGCTCCGAGTCCATGCCGCATCCACTTGTTTCGGGCATTTGCTCGGTGACCGCTGGTGGATGTCGAAGACTTGTCATGACAAGGGGGGTTACTCACATTTGTTTCTACCCCTTTTCCCATGATGTCGTTCGCCTGGCTGTGGCGATGCAGATGGGGGATTTTAGTATCCCGGATATGTTGGCAACATGTACGATGCAAATTTCGGGCGCTGCGTCAGGTGACTAATTCTTAAACCTGAGAATAATATCAGAGATCCTGAAAAAACTTGCAGCAGCTATTATAGACTTCCTTTTGACTGACGCGATGGCAGTCTTTACTGATACTACGGAGTACTAATGTACAAGATGTGAATTGTAAGTTATTAACCCCTGACCGACTGCGCTGGAAGGAGGGGACCTGGTCCGTGCGCGCGCTGGGGCAAGGAACATGATGAGAACGAAGGCTGCCACATTTTTTTGGAAGCTTCGACGCAGCTCTCCCACTTCGACCCGACGACAACTCGCTTCTTCACCCCTCCATCGTCGGAACAAACCCTCAAAACCTGCAGTAAAGAGACCGCCCCTGACTTCCCCGAGACGCCCTACTGCTGCAAATCCGCCGCTTCAGCCACAATCATGTCGTTCGGAGGCCAAACGCCGACGATTATCGTCCTCAAGGAAGGTCCGTTTTACCCCACCGCCCACCCGCCCGCCTTGCGTCTTGTGTGTGGGTGCGGATGATGCATCCAGGGGAAAATGAAGCCCAAGGTTGCCCACGAGATACTCGAGATGCACGAAGCCCGCGGCGCACTCCTCGGCTGACACAACTCCTTCTCTCCTACAGGCACCGACACTTCCCAGGGCAAGGGCCAAGTCGTCTCCAACATCAACGCCTGTCTCGCCGTCCAGGCCACCATCAAGTCCACTCTCGGCCCCTATGGCGGCGACCTGTTGATGGTCGACGAGAATGGCAGACAGACCATCACCAACGATGGTGCCACCGTCATGAAGGTTCGCACACTCGCAACACATCCGCCCACACGGCCATCGTATGCCATGGCCCCTGCAACCCGTCCAAGACTGACCAGACCAGCTCCTCGACATCGTCCACCCCGCAGCCCGAATCCTCGTCGACATCGCCCGATCGCAAGACGCTGAAGTTGGCGACGGCACCACCTCGGTCGTCGTTCTCGCCGGCGAGATCCTCAAGGAGGTCAAGGACCACGTCGAGCAGGGCGTCAGCTCCCAGGTCATCATCAAGGGCCTGCGAAGAGCCTCCCAGATGGCCGTCAACAAGATCAAGGAGATTTCCGTCGCCACCGACGAGACCAACCGCCGCGAGACTCTCGCCAAGCTGGCTTCCACTGCCATGACCAGCAAGCTGATTAAGCGGAATACTCCTTTCTTCACCAAGAGTGCGTGAGGTAGATCGACTTTGGAAGGATCCCCAGGCTGACAAATGATATAGTGGTGGTCGATGCTGTGCTATCGCTCGACCAAGACGATCTCGACGAGAAGTTAATCGGCATCAAGAAAATCCCCGGCGGTTCGCTAACCGAGTCCCTCTTCATCAACGGTGTCGCCTTCAAGAAGACCTTTGCCTACGCCGGGTTCGAGCAACAACCCAAATCCTTTGAGGACCCCAAGATTGTGTGCCTAAACGTTGAGCTGGAGTTGAAGGCCGAGAAGGATAACGCCGAGGTCCGCGTAGAGCAAGTCTCGGAGTACCAGGCCATCGTCGACGCCGAGTGGCAGATTATCTTCAAGAAGCTCGAGGCGATTCATGAGACAGGTGCCAAGGTGGTTCTCAGCAAGCTACCCATTGGTGACCTGGCTACTCAGTTCTTTGCCGACCGAGACATCTTCTGTGCCGGCCGTGTCGCCAGCGAGGATATGGAGCGTGTGGTGCAGGCCACTGGTGCTGTGGTGCAGTCAACTTGCTCTGACATCTTGCCTGAGCACTTGGGCACCTGCGGCTCGTTCGACGAGCGCCAGATTGGAGGCGAGCGCTTCAACTTCTTCGAGGACTGCCCCGAGGCTAAGACTTGCACTCTGGTTCTGCGTGGCGGTGCTGAGCAGTTCATTGCCGAGGTGGAGAGATCGCTGCACGACGCCATCATGATTGTCAAGCGCGCGATCCGCAACCACCTCATCGTTGGTGGTGGTGGTGCCGTGGAGATGGAGATTTCGGCCTACCTGCACAGCTTTGCGGACAAGAACATTCCTCACAAGCAACAAGCCATTATCAAGTCCTTCGCCAAGGCGCTTGAGATCATCCCCCGCCAGCTATGCGACAACGCCGGATTCGATGCGACCGACATCCTCAACAAGCTGCGCGTGGAGCACCGCAAGGGCGCCACGTGGGCTGGTGTTGACTTCCAGAACGAAGGAGTTGCGGACATGATGGAGCGATTCGTCTGGGAGCCCGCGCTCATCAAGATCAACGCCATCCAGGCCGCCACCGAGGCCAGCTGCCTGATTCTCAGTGTCGACGAGACGATCCAGAACGAGGAGAGCCAGAAGCCCCAGGCTCCCGGCCAAGCTCTGCCGCCAGGCGCCGCTCAGCGAGCGCTCAGGGGACGAGGACGGGGCATGCCGCGGAGGTAAAGAAAAAGAACAGCGAGTTGGGGAATCAAGAAGAGTAAGCCCCGAGATAATAAAGGGATCTGGTGTCACGGGTGGGGGTTTGGAGGAATCTGTATGATACCTAGACATTCCTGACCTTTAGAAAAAACTTGAACGGCCTCAATCTTTTTTTTGAATCTGGCATCTGGCCTATGATACTAGTATCTGATGTCTGAGGCATTGACCAGTCTCTGGCGACGTAGAATCACTAGTGTCGTAGAAATGTCGCACTCTTTAACATCTGGGCACGCCCTTCATGTACAGTAACCTCAGTGCATAGCAATAGATTCTATAAGAACCTCAGTATAGTAATCAGTTTGATCTGGAAAAAATCAAGGGTTAGTAGTCATGATCAGCTAGGGTACATAGGGCTTAGGTTAAAGGCTAGAGTTCAGGTTAGGGAGCGGATTAGCTTGGTATATAATCTTTTATTAGGGACTTGTGTATCTTGTCAGTATACTTGGGGTAAAAGCTGTGAGTACACGAAGCAATGCTCATCCGTAATTCGTTTTAATAAAATATGCCGAAAACTAACTCATGCCCATGAGAAAAGGATGCTATCGAAATCCAATGCTCGCTTCGCTTCAATGCTCTTCAATGCCCACCGAAATGCCTCTCCACAACAACTAGCATATAACATGTCCTTCACAAATACTTTACTCCAGGGGGATTTAACCGCCCGGCGTTCCGAAGTTGACTTCGTACAGTGACCTATCTTTGCCGTCTAGTTCCTGACCCGATTGCACGCCAACACCTCCCATTCCGCCCATGGCCACGACGCGGCCCACGTCGTCGTCGTCGTCGTCGTCGTCGTCGTCGTCTTGCTGCTCAATGAGCATCTCTAAGTCGCGGTCCACGGCGTCCGGCTCATCCGGCACGACGTCTTCGGTAGCGTTCAGCAGCGCCTGGAAGTCGGCTGGCGAGTGGTACTGGTCGAAGGACGAGAGGTCGTGCGGCGACGACTGGTTGATGATCTGCGGATCGATGGGCTGGTAGACGGAGACGGGCTCGTCGTGGTGGTGATGGTGGTGGTGTACACTGGGGTGGTCCTGTAGCATGGGGCTGTAGTGGGAGTGGTGATGCTGGGTTTGGGGAGGTGATTGCGGTTGGTGGTGTTGAGCGTGGAGGGTCGGGTCCATGGGGGAGCTCTGGAGAGTGTGCGATGGTGCGATGAGGGAGATGTCGGCAGGATTGGCAAAGGGGCTGGGGCTCTGAGTCGGGTTTTGGTGTGAGAGCGTGTTCATGACGTCGTGGTTCTGCAGCGCCAACACTCCGTCCGTGGCACCAGCAGATGATGGGTGTTGTTGATCGCGGGTGCCTCCACATCCTCCTCTCACTCCTCCTCCTCCTCCTCCTCCTCCTGCTGGCACGCTGCTTCCGCTGCTTCCGCTGCTGCTACTGTGGCTGGTAGTCGTCGCAGCAACAGCTGCGGCGGCCTTCCTTGCGCCGCCTGGGTTGGGCGTCTTGCCGAGCTCCTTGCACTCGACGCAGCTGCGGATGACGTCGCTGACCGTCTCCTTGATGCGGCTCCAGTGGTACTTCTCGGCAATGGTGGCGGTGGTCTTGTTAATGCCGCCGTGGTGCTGAACGTGGACGCGGCGGGCAATATCGAACTGACGGGCCGGGTCGGAGATGACCTCCTTGTCCTTGAGCATGAGCTTGTCGCCGTCGAGCAGCTTATAGTGCGTCGCCGCGCTGCGGAGCCTGCTTTTCTCGGCCCGGTCAGCGCCGTTCGGGTACTCGCCGTACTTGAGGTAGAACTTGATCTTGTCGAAACGCTCTTCACTCACGAGATCGTCGCTTTCGCGCGGGGCCAGGTCGCGGCCGTAGATGATGGCGTCGATGAGCTGGCCCGGGTAGCTCTTGAGGTTGCCGCAGCCCTTGACGCGACCGATGCGCTTGAAGCCCAGGGCGTCCCAGATGCGGCACGACGCCACGTTGGTCTCGTACACGAGGTTGAAGACGCTGTACGAGTAGCCCAGCTGCGGCGCCCAGTCCAGGTAGGCCTCGCCCATGAGACGGCCGACGCCGCGGCCGCGCGAGGCGTTGGTGACGATGAAGCCGGCGTTGCAGACGTGGCTGCTGCGGCCAGGGTAGTTGGGTTTGATGTAGAAGCTGCCGAGGCACTCCTTGGACCAGTCCTTGCCCTCGACGACGTGCTCGGGGCGCTCGATGTTGCCGAGGAGCATGATGGCGCCGAAGTTCTGGAACCAGTAAGCAGCAAAGGCCTCGGCGGGGAAGGGGTCCATCATGGGGTACGAGTCGCCGCCCTCGATCTCCTTGTTGAGCTGGTCGCACAGGTAGGCCAGCAGCGACGGCGGCACCTGGTGACGCGACGCGAAGGGCACAATGGTGGCCACCGTCTGCCGGTCCCGGAGCGTGACCTGCTTCGGGAGGATATCGGCCGGGAACCCGGGATTGTCAGGGTCCGGGTACGGAGGTTCGCCCGAGACTCGGTAGATAGTGGGGCTTGCCGGGTCGTCCAGAATAGCCGGCATCTTTGCTGACAGGAGAGCCTCGCTCGGCAGATGCTCGTGAACGCCGTCAAGGAGAAGCCCAACGAAACTGGCAGCAGGTTTCGAGTTAGCAGACCTGGCTCACATCATTTCGTGTTTTTTTGTCCTTCTTTTTTCTTTAATTATATTTCCATCTTTGTTCCCGTTCATATTAATTCCCTCGAAACGATGCGCCTTTTCCTCGGAGCCGATGCTGGGACACATGCGCGTCCCTCTCTACCCAGAACGAAAGTAGAAAGATAGAGAGACAAGGCAACAAAGGACAGACCTGTTCTGGCCCCGATGCAAAGAGACGCAACAAGAAAGCAGGCATACCAAGGAAGAATGCGGAGGCAACTATCGCCAAGCCAGCCACAGGGCGACACAAAGCTGCAGACGCACCTATCGCTCGCTACTTTAAAAATATTTTCTGGGTCTCTCGCCAATCGAAGGCCCTGGCCCTTGTTCCGGTTTATTTTTGGCCTGCTTTGTGGCGGCGCTGTCGTGACCGTGCTGCGCTGTGAGGTGCTGTGATGGGATGTGTCGGACTGTGCTGAAATGTTCTTGGTGAGGGGAAATGCGCAGGGGACGAAGTTTCCAGCCCGGGCCTTTTTGCTTGTAGACTTGAGCCGCGTGGCGCCCGCTTTACATAATTACGCGGGGTCATCCCCCGCGGAAGGAAGGAAGGGCCTCTTTAGACAGTGTCAGTGGGCCTCATGACTGTGAAAGGTGCACTGTGGACCCTCCTTGATGCCTACCTTGGTACCCTCAAATGGAGTAGATATCTTCTCGTCAAAGCTTACAAGGCTCTCTGTATCTGTCTCTTTACATGCTTGGGGATATTATACATTGCCATATTGTACAACCATCACTCTTGCTTCTGCTCCTGCTCTGCTCTTCACTCCGGCTTTTCGCTGCTTGGCTTGACCTCCGACTCATCGCTGCTAGGCTTGACCTTCGACTCATCACTGCGAGACTTGACCTCCGACTCGATTGCAACAGCCTTCTCCTTCAGTCCATCCAGCTGCTCCTCGATGCTGGCCAGCTTGACAACCGTGGCCGGCTTGGCCTCGTCCTCGAAATCAACCGGGAGCGGAATCGATGCCGCACTGTCGCTGGTGCTGATGGTCGCGGTCGTTTCGATAGCCTCGTCCTCCTTGGAGCTTCCCGCAGCCTCGCCCAGCGCAGCCTCGCCCATCATGCCCACCATCTCCTCCTCCGTAACCTCCAGCTCCTCGCCGTAGAATTGCGTCCTGAGAAGCTTCTGCTCCTCCTCGGTGAAGCCCTCGACGTTGTGCTGCATCCGGCCCATGACTGCCTTCCTCTCCTCAATGGCAGCCTTGGTCTCCTTCTGGATGTGACGGTCAAGGTCTTCAGGGTTGCTCCACGCCACACTTCCCTTGGTGGCATCCTCGAGTCTGCGCTTCCGGCCGGCCTCGCCAGCTCGGCCTAGAACACCAGCAACGACAGTCATGGCTCGGAGACTGGGGAAAACGTCAGCTTTGGTCAACTTTCCATCATATCACATCAACATACCTGTCGTCGTTGGCGGGGATGGTGTAGGTCACCCAAGAAGGGTCCGCATTGGTGTCAATCACTCCAATGGTCGGGATGCTCTTCAAGCCACACTCGTAAAGCAAAGTGTAATTCTCCAGAGGGTTGAGGCAGACAACCAGATCCGGCAACAGAGGCCGAGCAAGACCGCTGTACTTCTCAAAGCCTTCCAATTCTTTGTCAAAGTGGTCCACCACCTTCATACCCTGCATCTTGAGAATCACATCTCGGTTCGTAATGCCTCCAGGAGTCCACTTGGTGAACAGGTGGCAGGCTCCAGCCATCTCGGCGGCCTTGGTCACAATCTCCATCTGGCCCTTCCGGTTTCCCACAAAGAGTATCAGCCCACCACGGTACGAGACATCCTCCACCACACGCGCCGCACGTCGGAGATGCGCCGCCGTCGTCTCCAACGAGATGATGTGGACGCCCTGGCGCACGCCGTAGATGTACCGCGAGTTCGCAGGGTTCCAGAGCGAGGTGCTGTGTCCCATATGGGTTTGCGAGGCCATCAGGAGCTCCAGCGAAATGTCCTCGGGTGCGGGCGGGTTGTTGATCAGCTCATTGGGGATGTAGCGGCGTTCGACGCGCGATCCGAGGCTGCGGGTCGAGTTCTGAATGCGTTGGAACTCGGCGAACTGCTGGGCAGGAGAGGCGGGTGTTGCAGAGCTGGCCGTCTTGTTCTGCGTGGTCCACGACTTGACCCTATGCTCGTGCGCCGAGTCGCTTCCGAGAGACATAATACCATCCTGCACAATTCTCTGCTTCTTTCGGGACGCGGACACGATCTTTGGGGGTGCAGGAGGACCGGTCAGAGACTGAGCCTCAGCCGGAGTATCGGTGACCTCAGTGGAAAGCTGTCGGAGGATCGTCGTGGAGACGGGAGACGCCAATGCGCGGCGGCCTGGATATGTTAGCACTCGTGCATGTAGCAATTGAGCTCAATTGACTCACCATGCCGCACGGCAACGTTCCTCACTATCATGACGAATACGGTTACAGGTGCTTTACTCGAGGACCTGATGCGTCCTCAACCGTCACCAAATTTTGGTCAAGGTAACGGCTTCGGAGCAGGGAATTTTCCGGCCCCGTTAAACCACAACACGCCACAAACACAACGACACCACTTACAGCGAGAAATTATGAATGCACTCACACAGTTCCGAGGATGAGCTTCGCAAGAAAGAAAAGCTCGAGAATCACTTGTGCAGAATAGAATGAGCTGGATTAAACTTGTGAGGGTAATTTCTAGAGACAAAATTTTCTACATATCTACAATTTCCTCCAGTCTCTTTTGGCTTCATCATATCATTATCAAGGGTAGGCTGTTCAGGGAGAGTGCCCCACTATCGGCTAGTAATCCTCGCGATCGTGAAGACACTGACAATAACCACCGCCAGCGTGACGATAGCACCAGGAAGAAGAAGCTCATTTGGCACGCCGGCAATGACCTGCTCGGGAACAGGGGGCGCTGCCCTCGTTCGGCGCGGCCTTCGCAGTGTAGATGCTGCTTCATCCTCGTCGTCATCTTCGTCGTCTTCGTCATCGTCGTCCTCGTCACCTTCTTCTGGCCACCACTTGCGTCGCTCACGGAGACCTGATCCGGCTGACAGCGAAGGCGTTGGCAGGGCATTAACCTCGATAGAAGCCTGTACCGCTGGCGACTTCTCAGGGTCGTGTACGTATAGATCCACCTTGTCGTGATGCATTTGTCGAGCCAGCAAGACCGACTCGACCAGATCTTGGTTCGTTGTGATGGACACTGAGTCTCCCTCGTCGTCCACGTAGCTGAGGGCGAATCCGGCACCGGTGATTTTGCCGTCCTCAACAATGGGAGTACCGCCAATGCCATCCGACTCACTACCAAGCTTAGCAGCGACAGTTGCCACAAAGGCCTCCATACCATCCGCAGCAACAACCTTGACACGGTGCACTCGGCCAGAAGGAGCCTTAAACTTGAAGGCAAATGGAAGTTCTTCAGGGAGTCGCGACTCCATACCTTCGGGAATCGTAGATCGAGCGGGGGACTCGAGGCCACCAATGTGAGAGGCCGAGTCCCCGGGTGCAACGCTGTCGCCGAGGCGCTCCCGGGTTACATCTGGCGACGCGAGGCGTGAGCCAAGGTTGGTGTGATGCATATTACTGCCCTCTCCAGACATCATAGACTCAGTTTCGTTGTCGAGGGAGAGCCAGAACTTGTTCCAAGCAGGCCCCTCGTCATCAGTGGCGTTGGACATGGTGTTAATCTGCTCCAGAGTAGCATAGGTGAGCTTGAGAACGTCGACCATGCCGACAATCTCGCCACCCTCGTTCATGACAGGAAGGTTGAGGTAGTGACCATCTGGAGTTCACGATTAGAAACACAAATAAAAATGTGGGGTGGACAGGAGGGGGGGGGGGGGGGGGAATACCATGCATCTTGCGGAGAGCAGCCTGGAGGGTCATGTCTATGGGGGCGAAGTCGGGATGGGGGGTCATGACACGAACAACGCTGCAGTTGGCTGGGTCAAGGCCAGGGGCAATCACTCGTAGGACAACATCCTTGCTGGTGAAAATGCCGGTAATGGCACCCTGGTCTTGGACGAGGACAGCGGTTGTACGGTTCTCTTTCATGAGCGCAGCAGCCTCCTTGACCGAGGTTCTCACGCTGACAGTGACAGGAGCGATGCCGTTGAGGACGGTCTCCAAGGTCGGTCCAGACATCTTGCTGCGCAGAGCCTCGACGTACTGAATGATCTGCTGGGGCTGGGTAGAGCCAAGTTCGGACTGCACACCCTCGAGGGCATCGTATAGCTTTCGAGAGGACGAATAGGCACGCTCAAGCTTCTCCATGGCATCGTAGAAGCACTTTGTGATGTCCAGCACACCAGAGATGTCTTGGTTCTCGTCCATTACAGGTAAATGGCGGAAGCCTTTCCGAACCATCAAGTCCAAGGCGTCGGTAGCGCTGGTGTCTGTCCGGGCGCAAAGAGGATTCTTGGTCATGATTTCGGCGATGGTGATATTGGCGGCCTTGTGTCCGGCACCAACAACCCGGAAGGCAAGATCCTTGGCGGTGAAGATGCCGGCGATTCGGTCGTCATCGTCGGTGACAAGGACGCAGTCCTCTCGTTTGGCGGCCATGAGCTGGGCGGCCTCGGAAACGGTAGTGTTGGGCTTGATCTGGAGGGCCTGGCTGGGCTTCAGGGCGAGGACGGTGCCCGGAGGGGCCTTTCGGCTGTGTCGAGCTCGGCTCGTGAGGTTTTTCTTCTTTGAAAGGTCATTCTCCAGCTTTCTTCGGATGGCCTATCGCGAGTGTCGGTCAGCACAGAACGTGGGGTCGGAAAGCAGTAACAGCAGGAGCAGTGCGAGAGAGCTCGCAGTCGCAAGGAAGCGAGTGTAGACAACGGACCTCATCACGCTTGGACTGCTTCTGGCGACTGGCGCTGACGGAGGAGCTGGCCTCGTTGGGCAGCGGTGCCTGGTCAAGGACGGGCCGAGGGATACTGGAGCCACCAGGACTATTGGCGAAGGGAGGAGGAGGAGCAGCAGCACCGCGGCCCTGGCGGGTGGGCGTGCCTCTGTGTGTGTTGCCGGACATGGCGGCGGTGGGCGGGCGAGCTGGTCAACGAGGAGTTGGGGTTGTCGGACACCGATAACGTGCGTGCGAGGGACAATTGGTGTTGGCGGAGGCGGTCGAGGTCAAAAAGAAACCTGTGCCAGGCGGAGCGGCTGCGGCTGCAGAGCAGAGGTGGAAAAGATGCGCACACAGCCAATCGCAGCGGCAGAGATGACTGTGGGCGTGCGAAATGGGGTGATGTCGAAGGGGTCGGCGGAGGCGGAGGTGGAGGTGGAGGTGGAGGTGGCCTGGTACACCCGGGTGCTTCCTGACACTTTTCGAGGGGGGACGTTGTCGCGGTGACTGCCGTTCAGTCCAGTGATCAGTGATCACCGGACCGGTGAGGACCTACCTACTAAGACACTGAAGGTACCTATAAAGTGCCGCACTGCCACCTAGCTTGTTAGGTCCTGGCTGCTATAACCAGCCCACAATAGCGCCAACTGACCTGGACCCAAGTTGAGGTGCCTTCCATTTTTTTGCGGCTTCACCCGACTATCTGAGCACGTGTTTATTACTTCATCCCATGGAACGTCTGCCTGCCCCGTGACCTGTGCTCGGTGCCTGGAGGCTCTCTTGGAGTCTTCCATCTCGAGCCCAATTACATCACACACATCTCTGGTTTGCAGGCAAGGTCTAGCCCGGTAGCATATTAGTCAGTCCCCTTTTGTTTGTTCGCTCACAAAAGAGAAAACACCTCCTCCCTACTCAGATCAATGCGATGCAACCACGGCTATGGAGCTACAGCCCTCGTGCTAGCCCTGCATGAACTAGCACGACGAACGATAGGACAAAAGTCTTAAGACCTGCGCCGCCAGGGAGGAAGCATGAACACGTCAGAGACCACAAACACAGCTCACAGCTCACCGCTTGCTAATTGCTGTATGTTTCGTCCCAACTTTTTCCCATTGGGTATCAAGTGGAAACTGGAAACTGCGAAGTGTAAACGCACAACCTGCTGCATATGTAGGTAGGTGGGTAAGTACGCAGGGTAGACCGAAGCGAGTCTTTTTGGTTTGTTTACATGACGTTGGCAGCCCGACATCATGATAGGATGAACCACTGTCGTCGAGTATCAACCCGCATTCAAGCAGAGCCTCAAGATGACATGCTCTTGATCAAAACAGCCAAGCGCCCACAGCACACCCAAAGCAAGCTTCGCATCCCCATTTAAGCCTGGCCTCAAGATCCGTGATCCGTCCATCCCAGGAAGGTTAGTGGTGAGCAACGCCCGAGTCCTGTGCTGGGCTGTGCGTGCCGTCTTGTAGAACGCCTCAAAGCTACCCCTGCTCCAAGACCTAATACTCACGGTCTTGGAGCTTCGGTCGCGCATGTGGACAAAGACTTGGAAGTTAAAAACAGCAGGATGATCCTGAACCCCAGTCTTGGTTGACCCGGTAAAACACCCGATCAACGTGGCGATCCGCTTCCTCGCCAGGTGGAAACCGCCCTGGAATGCTCCTCGCTCTCCGGAGTACTTTGCCCATCACCGATGCCCCGAGGTGGTGGGATGGACGGTCCAGGCACCTCACGGACCTTGGCTAATGTCGCCAGCCGGCTTACCTACCTAGTATGGAGACCTCCCCGAGCTTCCCGCCAGAGGACAGCTTGGACACCCTAGAGGGCCAACGAGGGCTGAAACGAGAACGTCATCGTATCAGGCACAGAGCTGGATCGTTGCCACGGGTAGGCGCTTGTGTCTCAGACAAATGACTGGAATTCCTGTCTTGTCACGGGGCAGCCTCAGTAAGCGCTGCGTTGGTAGGACAGCGTCTCGAGGCGATTGCACAGCAGGCATGACAATGGCATGAACCGGACGTCTCAGACGAGCCGCCCATGACAGCCGATGGCGAGACCGAACCTACGAATACTACGTGAGAGAGAAGACGCGGGCAGGTGACGACAGGAAAAGGGAGGCGGTTCGGTGATTGCGACTGGAAGCATGGGCCACCAAAGAGCAGCAAAAAGAGACCCTAAAAGCTTGCCAGCCGCGGGAAAAGAGCAAAAAGCCTGAAAGGAGGGCAGCTGGTTCTCGGCTGTGTCTTGGAATTGGTCTCGTTAGCCGCGCGGTGGTGCGATACGGGGGTCCTTTAGATGGGCTTACATGGGCGACCGTTGTTGCTATGGCGACACAGTCAACACGGTCGACCACCCATTACACCCACGACGGCACCCCAACAGGTCGTCCGAAGCCTGGCCTCTGAATCCACTCTTCCAGATCTCTCTATCGCTTCCTCTAGTACCAAATCCACACCCGAAGAAGAACTGCTGCATATCGCATCGCATCCTCTGCAAGAGCTCTCACCGCGGACCCAGCTTCCTACCAAACCACCTCTCTCGCCTGTACAAGGCATATACAAACCCTTCTACAAGTTGCAAAGTCGCCCTCGACTGAGCACGACCACAACTTCTCTCTAGCCCGGCGCTCTGTGCTTGCGCTGCGTGAGGTAAGAAACTGTTGCCCCAATTGGGAAAGCATGAGAACGGAAGACGAGACGATGCAGGACGAGGCCGGCCGAGACAAGACCATGCTGACAATCTCAACTCCAGTTTCGGACCCAAAGGTTCCCCATTCGACAACCAAAAAAACCGACGACAATTCCCTTCCGGACTCCCTTGCGACAATAAATATGCTGTCCAATCCCAATGGACTCAATGCCCGTCAAAGGCAACACCGGCGTCAAAACTCGACGCCGACTGCCTTTGAGGGTGTGAAGATCCCCAACCTGCCCAACACCGCCCAAAGACAAGCCGCTGGCCATCGCCGCGGTCTCAGTCTCGACATCCGACGTCATCACAATGCGGCATCACCTTCAGCTCGGCAGCAGACCTACATGGTAAGTAATACTAACAACACAGGATTAGCAACCTCTTCGCAGCATCATGTTCTGCGAGAAGCGCAGCAGCAACGCATACAAGCACGCCCGGGCACGCAGCAGAACCCTTACGCTACCCTCGCGCCAAGCGGGAGCGAGAACTACTTGATCTCCCCCCATGGAACTCCTCAGGCACAACGGTTTGACCCGTCCTGCTTCGACCCTAACAACATCCCTTACGATCCATACAGTGGTGACCTGAACGTGATGATGGGTAAGGGCCAGGCAGTATACGGGGAAAACATGTCGGGAGGTAAGGATTTTGATCTTTTTAACAATGACAGTGCTCTTTCGACTCCCACGTTTATGAACTTCCAAGATAGTCCTTCCGCGCAAGGGTGGGCGTCCGAAGGTGACACATCCAGCACGCGGAGGACTTCGAGGAGGGTCAGCAACGGGATCCTAGACCGAGTCAGCAAGTTCGAGACCCTCGGAGATGGAGGGCTCCAACGACCGATTACACCCCCAAACACGAATTCACACAGTAAGCCGCCATCTGGAACATATCTGCTACGAGACGTTGGACTAACAGCATCTTCAGACTACTACCCCCCCTCACCGATGGGGACTCCCCAGGAACGGATGGTGAAGCATGAACCCCCCAACAGATTCCAGGATGGCTACGATGAGTCGATGGAGGAAACCATTAAGCCCGTGAGGAGCCGTGCCAACAACCGACGAGCCCAGACCATCTTCCAGGATATGCGAAAGCAGTCTGAGCCGTTGACTGCCAGCTCTCCCAGGTCCAACACGATACCTGAGCCTGAAGCCTACAGCAACAACATGCCCCTGCAGACCCCCGACTATTTGAACATGAACAACTTTAACAGCGAGTTCATGAAGATCGAGAACACCTTCGACCGGGACCAGGTCGATATCCATGGCCTCTCAATGAACCAACACATGTCTCAGCACACTACCCCCGAGGCCTCTCAGATGGCCCAGTACATGACCGCCTTCGACAACAAGTCCGAGATCAGGTCATATCCCTTGACTGCCCAAGCCCTCTCTGCCCATCCCTCGCAATCTCCCCACCGCGAAAATGCCCACCGCCGTACCGAGTCTTCGGCCAGCATCGCCAGCGCCGCCAGCATCGCCAGCATCAACATCGAGGAGACCAAGACCGACACGGGCGTCACCCTGGAAGAAATCTCCCAGTACATTCGTGGCCCCGACGCCGGCGACGGCAAGTGGGTTTGCCAGTTTGACGACTGCGGCAAGAAGTTCGGCCGCAAGGAGAACATCAAGTCCCACGTCCAGACCCATCTCAACGACCGCCAGTACCAGTGCCCGACATGCCAGAAGTGCTTCGTCCGCCAACATGACCTCAAGAGACATGCCAAGATCCACACCGGAATCAAGCCCTACCCCTGCGAGTGCGGAAACAGCTTTGCGCGCCATGATGCGCTCACCAGGCACCGGCAACGAGGCATGTGCATCGGCGCCTTTGACGGCATCGTCAGGAAAGTCGTCAAGCGAGGTCGACCGAAGAAGAACCGCCCCGACATGGACTCGCGCATGGACAAGTCGGCGCGAACCCGCAAGAAGAACATGTCCATCAGCTCCATGTCGTCCTTCTCAGGCTACTCCGACAGCTCTGCTGCCAACTCGCCTGAAAACGATTACAACATGCTTGATGACATGATGGACATGGGAATGAGCGCTGAGACTCAGACTCAGACTCGGACTCAGAGTCACAATCTGGCATCGGTGTCTTCCGCTCCGATGACCTCCATTGCTGTTCCGGCCATCAACGACATGGCCTCGTCTCCCTCAGCAGCCAGCGCCCATTCCTACGTCTCCCCCGAAGCTGTTATGGACGGAACCCCCGTGAATGCAGTATCTCCCGCCAAGAGCGTCGCGAGCCAATACAACACTCCCCCCGAGCTGTCCCAATCGTCATCACCACCGCCCACTCGATTCTTCGACGTGGATCCCAACAGCTCGCTCAACACCGATGACCTGAGCTCCCTCTCCGGCACTAGCGCGTTGATGGCTGCTACCTCCAGCATGAGCGGAACCCTGCCCCTTGGCATGAGTGACCATGACGACGACATGCTGCTCCAGTTCACCAACGATGACGGGCTTGTGCAGCTAGACCGCGACCCCAGCATGCTCATGATGAGCAAGTTTGACGAAGAGTTCGACAACGCCGTCGGCATGTTCACGAACAACGACGACGTCTTCTTCGGCAGCACTTGAACCCCCCAAACCACCCATCATCTATATCGCTACGGTAAAAGTTCTTGGCTTCCACCATCATACACACAATCCCGGGGCATCTTAATCAAGCGGCTCGCTCTGTTTTCACTATTCTGGTTCATTCGTGAACATTTTCTGCTCGGGAGAGGTAGCTTGGAAACCGGATCTCACCGACGCGGATCTTTTACGACGCTCATGTCCTTGTTCTCTCTATTCTGACGTTTTCCCAGCGCGGGAAGCTTCAATGTAATCAACAAACTTCGCCAACTATGGGATGTTTCTTTCTCCCGTTCCATCTGCGGGGTTCTGGCTTTGTACAATAGGAGGCTCTTGGGGTATCATTTTGGATAAATCTGGCGGGGAGGGAAAAAGGGCGAAACGGTTATCGGGGTTTAGAAAGCAAAGTAAAGGCGCGGGCCTGGATGCGGACTGCGTCTATTGTTAGGCGCTTGAGTTGCGACGTGCTCTGCTTTTTGGGTAGACGATTCAATGGGAGCTTCTTCATTGACCACGACTAAAGACTTGCTGAGATGTGATGTAAAGATTGAAATGCGGCTGCTATTCCCTCTACTGTCTGGGCTTAAACCTGGTTATCTACTCACTGTCCGGCTCATTATGGTGCAACCTGCAGTCTTTGTCCGACGTGGTTTTGCTTTTTGGTGACAGCCAGCCTCTGCTGCACCAGCCACTCAGCCTTACTTCACCAGTAATCCGACGTGGCCCACCACCGTGAAACCTCTCCTTTACACCACCAAACCTACTCCTTACACTCTGGAAATTCCGTGATCCTTCTGTCTTGTCCTTTCTATTGTCTAGGCGTGGTGGCACTATAAACTTTTCCATCATGCTGACGCCGACGGTTGCCAACCGCACCAGCTTTCTCTATGCCGCTGGAAACACCCCAGCAACCAGCCTGACGAAATGTGTTCCCCACGGCCAGGACGCAGCAGTGCTGTCGCTTGGCTGCGGTGATCTGCGCAATCTTCTGTATACAACATACTCGGAAAAAGGCCTTCGTGAGTTTCCTGTACACCCTGTGGGTTTGAATTACGATGCTGACTCCTTCGCAGCGCAGAGAAAGCTTGATGTTACGTGTTGCGACGTTGACGAGAGAATCATTGGTGAGGCTCCAACCCTGGACCACCCCTTGGGTCGATACTGACTGGCCTAGCCCGCAATGTCGTCCTACTCTCGTTCATCCTCGATGAAGAAGAAAATCCCAGCAACGACATCTTGTGGGATTCTTACTACCACATGTTCGTTGGCAGCGCTGCGGCGAACGCTATTCTAGACCAGACCACCAAGCTACTGGCCATCTCAGAGACCCTTGAGGATTGGGACGCCAGCGTCTACGGTCAATCCATCAGATTCTGCGACTCCGATACACTCGCAGATGTCCGTCGCATCTGGAAACTCATCAAAGGCGCAGCGGAGAAGGCCCAGAAAGACAACTACCTCCAAGAAGTCCATAAGAATGTCCAACCTTCCCGAGACTATCGAGATCGGATCTTTGGCAAAGGCGGTTTCAACTCTACAGGCATGCGGTCGGCAGCTCCGCTCTCTCTGCAGTCCCAGAACGAGCTGCCTAACGCCTATGCGCAATACTGGAAGGACGGCACCGTGACACCCAACCAGGGAGGCCCTCAGACACCGAATCCCTTGCTCGCCGGACTCCTCTCCGACGAAACCATCTTGCACTACGGCAGCGACCCAGTTATGGGGTATCATCTTGCAACGGCATACGCGCCACTTGCGGATTCCTCGCCTTTGAAACCGCAAGAAGGTGTGAAGGGCTTCAAGGCCGCGGCAGCAGCAAGGACTCAGTTCAGCGAATGGATTTCGGCATTCAAGCTTGTATTCGGCAAGCGCCTTGTCGTCCGCTACGCGTTAGCCGACATGTTGACTTTCTGCCACAGCCTTCAGAGCAGCACCGGTGCAAACCTGTACAGAAGGCTTTGGGACAGCAACCCATTGAAGCTGGATCAAACGGTGTATGGCAAGAATGGCACAGGGCCAACAACGTTCGATGCAATCGACACCTCCAACCTCAGCGACCACATTGGCGCCATAAACATTCTACTGGCAGCTGGTCCCTTGTTAAATGATAAGCCGTGGGCGTCCCTCTTCACGGAGCTGCTGATTCACCGTGGGGATCATCAACAGAACGCGCTCGAGAACATCCTCCGCGGCGACGCTCCTACTGTGTCGCTTCTACTAGGCTTCAGCCCGGTCCAATACTGGACGAATGCCAAGTGCGAATCGCATGTCGACGAGATCTTCTTGAGTGCCATGCAGTCGAAAAAAGCTGAGCAGCAGTTTCGCAGCAGACTTGCTTGGCAACGGGACGATCAGTTTTCGGGACATACTAGGGGACGAAGCAAATTGCACATTGACGCCAAGTCTCTGGTGCGACTTATCGTACCTCTCTTTCGCCGCATGTTTGAAAGCGAAAATGTGTCCAGGACGGCTGCTTTCACAGCGAGGAGTAGTGTCTATCCACACTTCCACCGTGGAAGTTTTGCGGCCTTGCTGAAGGTCGTCATGCACCGGGTAGAGACTGACTGGGCAGCCATGTGTACGGAACTTCTCAACACGATTGCCCAGGATCCAGCTCTGATTCTAGCTAGCAATCAGATGCAGGATTTCTGCATCCAGCTACACCTGCTCGGTGTCAACACAGAGCGATGGATTTTGAACCAGATCAAACAGGAGCCCGAGCTCGGAGCCTTCAACGCCTGGAAGCCGATACCCCTAGCCGCTGCAGTCACGCTCGTCATTCCTCGGAATGCTATATCTCGTTTATACCAGGGCTCCTTTGAACACAAGGTGACATCACCCTGTCTTGTCGGATCTCTGAGGGCGAGCCCAAAAGCCTCTAGCCAGTGGCACAACATGTTTGGAGATGTCCACCTCAGCTTCGGAAACGTCAAGGAAACAGGATCCCGCAATGAGGATAGCTTTCAGGTCATGATCGAGCAGGATCGAGACGGATGGTCAGGCACTGCGCCCCTGATTGCCTCATTCTACGTACCTGTATCTGCACTTCAGGTCGAGCCCAAGCACACCATCGTTGGCATATCGGTGCTACCTACAGTGCAGAGCACACCGCTCTATCACCGCACGCTGGGACCTAACATGACCGTCTTCGAGACAAACTTGAATGACGGGGCTGCAGTCTTTGTGACAAAGTACATGCCTGGACAGGGAGGGTACCCTATCGTTTGTGGCAACGTCAAGGACCTTGACAGCAGTGTGGATAAGGGCAAGGATGACAAGACAACGAAAATCATGGCTGAGGTCCCTCCTACCCAGACGAAGCTCACCACCATCACCGGCCACCTTGATGTTACGTCGAAGAAGGGCAAAGACTTCCTCAAGGAGAAGGTTCCAATTGAGCTGCGTCAGAGAAGCCCCTTTGTTATTGACATCGTATTTGGAGATAACAAACTCGTCTTGCCCCTCAGATTCCCGCTCCCCATCACGAAAACTGGCAGTAAAACCCGCATTGCTCGTACTTCTGGTTATATCGAGGTGATTGCACCAATAGCTCAAGCGGGTGTTTCAGAAGAGCTCTCTGGCTTCATCTTCCCTGCTGCACTCTTTTCTTCCAGTGTACCATATACGCTGAACACCCCGCATCTTAATCTTGACATGCTTCCGATTCTCGATACTCAGAAGAGCCAGGACAGAATGAGATGGCTCACTACGCTCACTTCTCTTCAGTTTTCCGCCCGAGAGAAGCGGCTACGTGATGAAGCGGACTCTGAGACGGGACTTTCGGGCGACCCAAGAGTGAACTTCAAGGAGTCTATATTCACCATGTTCATGCTCGCCTCGGGGCTCCAGGGCGGTCAAACGGGCATGTTCTCCATCAATCATCCCGAACAAGGTGGCATCCACATGCTGGTGTTTGTATCCGCCCTAAGGTTGGATGGAGACAGTGCCTCGGTGGTTCTCGATGCCGCGGTCATCCCTTTCACTATGCAGCTGATTGAGTCAGGCAAGATGGAGGCTTTCTTGATGCTGATCCGGACCCTCGAGTGCTGCACGTTGAACGTGAATGATGCAGAATTGGTGCTCTGGAAAAACATACTTCCATCACTGGCAGAGAGATGCCGGACTTGGTCTCACGGCCCTGCCTGCGAGTACAAGAAGAAACGGGCTACGATTCCACTCAGCCTAGAGCCCGGAAAGCAAGTCCTGTGCTCATGCGGCAACGGGCGGCTACCCAAAAACTTTGTAGCACTGCCCGAGTGGGAAAACGCAGCTCCCAACGCCGTGAGAGTGGCCATCAACCCGACCTACGCGGTGCCTTTTGTGGAGGAGGTTGTCGACCAAAGCCTCGTCGCTCAGATGGGGAGTCTAAGCGTCGATACAGACCGGTGCAAGAACTGTGGCAAGCCTGATGGGACAGATGATGTCTCGTTGAAGAAGTGCCAGGGGTGCTTGAAAGCCCAGTACTGTTCTGGGCCGTGTCAGAAAGCAGATTGGAAGAAGCACCGGATGGAGTGTACCAAGTGATGTTGTTGATTGAAGGATGGATCAAAAATCAAGGCACCCTGCTTATGGGCAAGGTCATATCTCTGGTTATCCCACCAACAGATGCATGAACGACTTGATAATGAACTCTTTGCTTTATATAAGAAATGATCAAACCCGCACTAGTAAGGAGAAAATGGAAAATGATTGGATAAAATGGAGATGACGGCCTGAATGTACTTCTTTATTTCACTCATCTAGGTCTATCTACCTAGGTAGTATCTAGTTATGCAACATTGTGACATTGTGACATCCGGACTCTATCGAACATCTGGTAGGCTCGGCCGAGGACTCCAGTCTCGCTTGCTCTGATTGGTACCTGACCGAGGGGCTCACCGAGCTACAGGCAATGTGACAGCCTACACCGCCCTCACCTTGCAGAGGGGCAGAAAAAATGTCCAGTGCCAGCCCGCTATTGCCTATTCTACAGCTGGTGCGAGCTTGTGGGATTACGAAATCGCGATCCAACTCCCACTCTCAACCTCGACTCAACCTCGACAAATCCCCCGCGCACCGAACACAGAATTCTCAGTCATGTCGGCCGCGCAACTTCTCAACCCCAAGGCCGAGTCCCGAGTACGTTGGCCCCGTCCCGCCGCTCGAAATGCTGCCTGGCCGCCACGTAACTAACCACTTACTGCGTCGCAGCGGAGGGGTGAAGCTCTGAAGGTCAATATCAGTGCCGGTGAGGGCCTCCAGGATGTCCTCAAGTCCAACCTAGGCCCCCGCGGCACCATCAAGATGTGAGCCCTCGCACACACCATCCGCTGTTGCCTCGCTAACTTTCTCCCAGGCTCGTCGACGGCGCGGGACAGGTACCGCCACTTCTCTATCTGCCCCTCGGCCCGCCCCTTTACTGACAGTTCCCCGCTAGATCAAGTTGACCAAGGATGGCAACGTCCTGCTGCGAGAGATGCAAATACAGAACCCGACCGCCGTCATGATTGCCCGAGCAGCGACTGCGCAGGACGACATTTGCGGCGATGGAACCACCTCGGTGGTGATGCTGGTGGGCGAGCTGCTAAAGCAGGCGGACCGATACATCTCCGAGGGACTACACCCCCGGATCATCACTGATGGCTTTGAGCTTGCCAAGATCGAGGCCCTGAAGGTGAGTCCTGCGGTGACACTATCTAGAGGCTCCCGCTCACTGTCGTAGTTCCTCGACTCCTTCAAGCTCCCCAAGGACGTTGACCGAGAACTCCTCCTCAACGTCGCCCGAACGTCGCTCACCACCAAGCTCAACTCAACCCTGGCTAACAACCTGACCCCCGACATTGTCGATGCCGTCTTGGCCATTTACCAGGCCCCCGCGAAGCCCGATTTGCACATGGTGGAAATCATGAAGATGCAGCACCGGACAGCTGCCGACACCAAGCTCATCCGAGGCCTGGCGTTGGACCACGGTGCCCGACACCCCGACATGCCGAAGCGACTCGAGAACTGCTACATCCTGACCCTCAACGTCAGCCTTGAGTACGAGAAGTCGGAGATCAACTCTAGCTTCTTCTACTCGAGCGCCGAGCAGCGCGATAAGCTCGTCGAGAGCGAGCGCCGTTTCGTTGATGCTAAGCTAAAGAAGATTGTCGAGTTGAAGCAGGAGCTGTGCGGCACTGATGGCACCAAGAACTTTGTCGTCATCAACCAGAAGGGCATCGATCCCCTGTCACTCGACGTCCTTGCCAAGAACGGCATTCTGGCTCTCCGACGAGCCAAGCGGAGAAACATGGAGCGACTCCAGCTAGTTTGTGGTGGTACTGCGCAAAACAGCGTCGACGAGCTGTCCGTGGAGGATCTGGGCTGGGCTGGACTCGTCTACGAGCAGACTCTGGGCGAGGAGAAGTTCACCTTCGTCGAAGAGGTCAAGGACCCCAAGTCGGTCACGTTGATGATCAAGGGCCCCAACTCGCACACCATTGCCCAGGTAACGGACGCCGTGCGAGACGGTCTTCGCAGTGTCTACAACATGATCGTGGATAAGAGCGTGGTGCCCGGCGCTGGCGCGTTCCAGGTTGCGTGTGCTGCCCACCTGAAGAGCGATGCCTTCTCCAAGACGGTCAAGGGCAAGGCGAAATGGGGTGTGGAGGCTTTCGCCGACGCTCTGCTCATCATTCCCAAGACTCTGGCTGCCAACGCCGGTCTCGATGTCCAGGATGCTCGTAAGTGGTTTCTAGAGTCTACAATGCAAGGAAGAAACTAACATGATTACAGTTGCTGCCCTGCAGGATGAGAATCGCGAAGGAAACGTCGTTGGTTTGGACCTAGAGACGGGTGAGCCCATGGACCCTGAGCTGTTGGGCGTCTACGACTCCTTCCGAGTATTGCGAAACTGTGTGGCATCTAGCTCCAGCATCGCGTCCAACCTACTTCTGTGCGACGAGCTGTTGAAGGCTCGGCAGATGGGCAGAGCAGGTGGGCCGGGACCGGGAATGGACGGACCTAATGATCACATGTAAATGGACATTTAAAGAGGGTGAGTTCGTTCTTGGGCTTCGGGGAATCGGCGCCGTTGTCGTCGTCGCCGGGGCGGGAGTTGAGTTGAAGTTGGGCCCGAGATCCAACGCTAGGAGACACCACTTAGAACGATGGTAGACAAAAAGGATACTGGCGGTAATCAAAACGATTACAATGTATACCAATTTTTCTAAAAAAGAAATGAACAATCCTTCCATGCCCGAATTTTCACCCAAGATTTCTTCGTCGTGCGTGGCCGACAATGTCGATGCCACCAATTTGATTGTTGTCCAGATTTCCTTATCGCAGCGCTAAGCCCCGCATCAACGTAAACTCCAACAAAAAAAAAACTCGACCCCACCATCGCTTTCAGCAACCCTAGACTTCGACGCGGCCATGGCTTCTTACGAATCCGATTCCTCGGACGGGGAGTTTGAGGAGACGAGTGTCCTCTTGGGGTATGCTTCCAAGGAGGCAGACGAAGATACAATTAGCCGTCTCGGAGGACGTCCTGTACGTTTTTATTCGGGGAATCCTTGGCTTAAATGTAGTTACTAACACGGTTGGGTAGGACTGGCTAGACCCCGAGGACGCCCCGAGTGCCGCCTATGCTAGATGCAAGGTCTGCAAAGACCTGATGGTCCTGCTGTTACAGGTCAACGGCGAACTCCCCGAGCGATTCCCCGAGCATGACCGACGCATCTATGTCTTTGCGTGCCGCCGCCGGACGTGTCGGCGCAGAGAGGGCAGCATCCGTGCGCTGCGAGGCGTGAGGGTGTGGAAGGAGGAGGCGCCCAAGCCGGACGACGCCAAGCAGGACAAGGTAGAAGAGCAGTTGAAGCCCAAGGACGACGGGCCCGGTCTGGGCGAGACGCTCTTCGGATCAAAGCCTCTCGGCGGAGGAGCAAACCCGTTCTCCAGCAACGCCAACCCCTTCAGCTTGGCGAGCACCGCCAGCAACCCCTTCGGCGCCAGCGCTTCATCCAACCCCTTCTCCTCGCAACCCACTGCCAAGCCCGCCTCCGCCTCCGTCTCAGACGCAGTTGTGGCCGCGCTCCCAAAGACATTCGCCGAGACGCTCTCCATCAACGCCCCTCCCGCCGTGCCGCCGCCGCCGGCCGAGCCCTGGCCCGAGACGCAGCCCGACGCCTACCCGACGCTGTACCTCGCCGACGCCGACTTCGAGACGCTCGACAACACGCCCAGCAAGGTGCCCGACAACGCTCGCATCGAGGCCGCCGACGCCCCCGAGCCGTCCATCATCGACCGCGAGGCCTTCGAGTCCGCCATGGACGGCACCTTCCAGAAGTTTGCCGACCGGCTGGCCCAGAACCCGGAGCAGGTCATCCGCTACGAGTTCGCTGGCACCCCGCTGCTGTACTCCAAGACGGACAAGGTCGGCGAGGCCGTCAACAAGGGTGCCATCCCGCGGTGCGCCGCCTGCGGTGCCAGGAGGGTCTTCGAGGTCCAGCTGACGCCGAATGCCATCTTTGAGCTCGAGGCCGACGACCTGAGCCTTGACGGCATGGAGTGGGGGACCATTCTGGTGGGCGTCTGCGAGAAGGATTGCTCGCCGCGTGGCACCGAGCTGGGGAAGGCTGGGTATCTTGAGGAGTGGGCTGGTGTTCAGTGGGAAGAGCTGGCTAAGAACAAGTAGATACGGCTGCAGGCAGACACCATGGGTGCACGATACAAGCAAAAGGTACAGGTTAGAGGCAAAAGGCAGAAGCCAAAGCAAGAGTAGAAGCAGAAAAGGAAATGGAACACATATGATGATGACACGTTTGGTCAATGATAACTTCAAACAGGGGTAATCTTTCAAATCGAAAAGTTCTATATGATGGCTAGATCCTTGGGATTACTCTTCAATGACATGTCCTATTAAACGCCTGGATTTTATACCCCTTCCATGCTACCATGCTATCCCTTCCGCTTCATGAATCGTCATGGCATGTCCCACTGAGGGGAAGCAACAAAACCCCTTGATCATCCGCCAAGTTTCTACGCCGTCTCCTCCCAAGCACGTCGGAGCACTCTTGAGAACTGCTCGACGTTCACATCCTCCCGGATCTCGGACTTCTTGGCCTCGTTCTCGGGGTTGGAGGGAATCTTGACGTTGCCCTCACCGTCAACAGTCCAGCCGCAGACTTCGGTGATGAACGTCTTGGTGGCCTCCTCGTTCAGGCCGAGCCATGATTCAAGATGGCTGAGCTGAATTTCCCGAAAGGACTGGGAGACCAGTAGGGCGATACGGTGGCGGACTACGTCCTCAAAGCCGACAATATCGGCAATGAGATCGGCACAGAGATCGTCACCGTCAATGTCGGCCCAGAAGCCGGCATACTGGGCACCCTCAAGCTGGCCGTTGAGAGCGCGGAGCTTGCCGACGGCCTCGTGGAGCTCGCCGTTTGCGGCAGAGGGGTTGATGAGATGAAGGGCGAGAGAGAATTGTGATGAAGGGAACTCGGCCATGGCCTTGACTAGGATGTTCGTGACAATCTCATCCTTGATGCGGTCGGGGTTGAGCTGGTACCTGGGAGAGGGAGATTTGGGTCAGCCTCAGTCCCCAAAGGGCAGATACCAAGTTGAAAAAGGAGGAGGATGGGCTTGTCAGAGTCTAATTAAAACATTTTTCCCTTCATGTGGCTTTGCCACGATTAGGTAGAAAGTTGACATATTTCATCATTGAAGCCCAGAGGAAGGTGCGTCGGCGAAGGAGATGGCCAGGGCAGAGTGGTGAGAGGAGAGGGAGAGAAGAGAGAAAAAACTCACAGCTTCAACAGCGTGCGGTTGGCGTTGCAGTCAGTGTATTTCTGCTCGCATTGCTCCTGGAGGTAGGACTCGAGGTGGCTGACGGCCTCCGGGTTGTACCGCTCCAGGCCGTTGATGATGGCAGTGATGCCCTCGGGCCTCTCAGGCGGGTCTTCGCCGTTCATGGTGTCGGGAGGACAGAGGATGATTTGAGGTTGTGAGGGAGGGAGGTTCGCGGAATTCGCGACAGTGGGGCAGAGGAAGAATTCGACGGGTTGTGTGAGCGAGTCGCTTGTGCGTCCACAACGGGCTTAGAGAGTTGTCGAGGGGCTGGGGATTTCGGCTTGGTAGGCTGGTTGTGCGGACGTCACGTGCACCCGCGTCTGCCGTCGTCATAGAGCTAGTTCCCCGAGATCGCGCTCACGCTTGGTTCCATGGTTGTGAAGCGGGTGTTTTTATCCCTTCATATCAACGAACGATTCCAAATCTTTGCTAATTACTCGAGCCTGGGTTTACTTTTGATGGCTTAAATCGAAGCTTTGAAACACCTGCAGTTGTGATCATGCCCAGTCCTGCCAAGAAGCGGAAGCTGAACAGCACCAATACCAAACCGGCTGCATCCAATTCGAGAGGATTGGAGTACTTTTTCTCAAAACAGAGACAAAATGGTTCCGAGAATAGCAGCCAGGCGGGTACAGCTTCGGATGCTGCTACAGCCGAGGTGACTGACGAAGAGCTCGCCCGTAAGCTCCAGGCAGAGTGGGATCAGGAGGAGAGGGAAGCAGCTCAACCAAAGAGCCAAACCATCCCTAGCGAATCCGAAGGGATCGAATCCACGCAAGCCAAAGATTCTTCTCAAAATTCCGAGCTACCACATGCACTTGTTCTTCCATCATCGTTCGCCAAGCCAAGCCCAACCAAGGACAGGTCCAAAGCCACCCTCGGTCTCCAATCAGCCGGCATGTCCGAAGACACAACCTCGGCATCAATACCGTTAGATGAATCACCCCTTACATTTCAACCTTCGCAGTATTTGCCCCAGTTACGCGAACACTGGACATCAGAGGGTGGAGACGCCTCGTATGCCCTCCTCACCAGGTGCTTTGTTCTGGTCAGTGGGACTACAAGCCGTATAAAGATTGTGGATACCCTAGTGAACTGTCTAAGGATCTTAATCGAAGGGAATCCTTCAAGTCTGTTGCCTGCGGTAGGTGTTCAGCTGCCTGTTTGCAAGCATGTCTCATTCTCTTAGGTCTGGTTAGCGACGAACTCCATATCGCCGCCTTATGTATCCATGGAACTAGGGTTGGGTGGCTCTGCGATCTCAAAAGCCCTAAGAACCGTGTGTGGTCTCGATAACCGGTCACTAAAAGCCATTTATGACAAACATGGAGACGCTGGAGATGTGGCATTCGAGGCCAAGAAGAAGCAGAGCTTTACTCTGAGAAAGCCAAAGCCACTGACTATCAAAGGAGTATATCAGTCTCTGACTAAAATCGCCAATAGCCAAGGGCAAGGGAGCGGAGAAGCAAAGCAGAGGCTGGTTGACCGGCTACTCCAGGACGCTCGGGGCGGGGAAGAAAGCCGATTCGTCGTACGAACTCTGTGTCAGCACGTAAGACATCGCCGAAAGATGGATATACCCCCCTTTGCTAACGCCATCCTAGCTTCGCATTGGAGCTGTGAAAACAACCATGCTGATTGCCTTGTCCAGGGCCTTTCTTCTGTCACGGCCTCCAGGGACAGAGTTCTCCTTGAGATCTACTTCTGAGCTGTCCAAGCTGAAGAAGGAGGAATTGGCTGAAGTTTGGGCAAGAGGCGAGGAAATCGTCAAGTCGTGCTTCGCCAAGCGACCTAACTATAGTGACTTGGTGCCGGTGCTTCTCGACATCGGCATCTCGGATGAATTATTGGTTCGCTGCGGCATCACCGTTCATGTTCCTCTGCGTCCTATGCTTGGAAGCATCACACGGGATTTGTCTGAGATGCTTACCAAGCTTCAGGGCAGGGATTTCGCTTGCGAGTACAAATATGATGGACAAAGAGCCCAGATACACTGTGACGAGCGGGGCAAAGTGTCCATCTTCTCCAGGCATCTCGAGGTGATGACCGACAAATACCCTGATCTTGTTGAGCTTATACCAAAGATCCGTGGAGAAGGGGTTGAAAGTTTTATCATGGAAGGCGAGGTGGTCGCTGTCGATCGAACCACCGGAGAACTGAAAAACTTTCAGACATTGACAAACCGTGCTAGGAAAGATGTCGACATTGGTAGCATCACGATCAACGTGTGTCTCTTCTCATTCGATCTCATGTATCTGAATGGACAGCCGCTCCTCGATCGCTCATTCCGTGAACGACGAGAGTTGCTGCGATCCCTCTTTACGGAGATTCCCAATCACTTCACATGGGTGAAGAGTCTCGATGCTACCTCTGGGGACTCGGAGGCGGTGTTGGAATTCTTCAAGTCCGCAACCGAGGGTAAATGTGAAGGGTTGATGGTGAAAATTCTGGATAATCTGCCGACTCTACCATCAACTGTAGAAACAGAGGAGCAGATATCCGAAGACAAAGAGAAGATCATTTTACCAAAGTCCAAAGCCAAAGCAAAGGGAAAGGCCAAGTCGGCGGCTGAGGAAGACGGGAAGACAAAGTCAAGACGGAAACCTCTGCTGGCAACATACGAGCCAGACAAGCGACTCGACTCATGGCTTAAAGTCAAGAAGGACTACAACTCTAGCTTCGATACGCTTGACCTGATACCCATAGCCGCATGGCATGGCTCAGGTCGCAAGGCCAAGTGGTGGTCGCCCATTCTGCTTGCGGTCCGGAACGAGGAGACAGGGTCGCTGGAGGCAGTGTGTAAATGCATATCTGGCTTCACCGATACCTTTTACAAAGTCAACAGGGAGTTTTACGATGATGGTAAAGAGAGCGGGGAGACAAAGAATACGCGGTCACAAAAGCCGAGTTTTGTGGAATATTCGGGCCCCGAGCCGGATGTGTGGTTTGAGCCGCAAGAGGTATGGGAGATGGCGTTTGCTGACATCACGCTGAGTCCGACGTATACGGCCGCGATTGGGCTGATCAGCGACGAGAGGGGGCTGAGCTTGAGGTTCCCCAGGTTCATGAAGAAGAGGGAAGATAAGGGAATAGACGAGGCGAGCACGAATGAATTCTTGGCTGGCCTCTGGAGGAAACAAGACGCTACAGCAGCAAAGGCGCAGGCAGCGCAGGGCGAAGCGGCAGCGCAGGACGTAGGAGAGGAAGAATAATGAACAGCGCCCTATCAGAAGACGCCGATTTTTGACATCAAACCATGGCACCAGACTCCCACAATGCAATACCAATTACAGCACAGTCTGACGGAACAGCTCATTTACCAGCGTTGAGCCTCTGAGCGATCAGACTGAAAACAGCGATGGATCCCATAAATAGCACGGCGTTGTAGAACTGCCCGGTGTTAGCATGCCCTGAGCTGACAGTAGAAAGCGAAGTAGCCATGCATACCGCTCTTCGAGATACTTCTCGCTCCTCATCATCCGTTCGGGACTCGATGAAGAGACGGCGGAGGTTTGGTAAGCTTGCCTACCATGAAGGTCAGTCCTAATCGAAGAGGACGGACGGATGCGAGAGGGGCGGGAACAAGTATCTACCATTTTGGGCCAGGTTGGAGTAAAAGATTCAAGTCTAGGCGGACCAGGGGCTCGGACGTGCCTCTGATTGACCTCCACCAACCCAATTGAGATCTCGAACTAAAACCAGTTGTTGACGCTGCTGAATAGTCAATGCTCGAGATACTTACTAGGAGAGACGGGAAGTGTAGATGTAACGGTGACTAAGCTGAGGAATATGGAGACCTGAGCCGAAAGAATTGTTAGCGGTTGAAGCCACGCTGCATTGCGGCGGCAATCAGGCGGAAATTTAAGGTTAGGGGCAGCCAGGCGCCCGCCACGACACTGAACACCTGGTGGAACTGTTGGCCGCCTAGAACGGACCTCTATCCTCGTGGCCTTGGCATATCCAGCGGTGCTGCGTCCACCTTACTCCTTACAACAATTCCTCTTCGCCGCCACGCAGCTTACCCACGACGCATCCCCGAACTTCAACAGCTCTGCTGGCGGATGCGGTCTCTGGCGCTTGAGACACTCTCCGTGTTCACCATCTAGAGACACTAGCCTCGGCCGTCGTCACCGCTCCCTCCGGCTCTCTCCCCTCCAGCTCCCCCTCCAACCAGCTTCCTGCTGCAACACCTTCACGTGCTCCCCTTCTTCCTCCATCTCAACGACCTTCGACGATGGCGGTAAATCGCATCCGCGGCGCTTTCGCCGTGCCGCGCAAGGGCGAGACCTTTGAGCTGCGCGCCGGCCTCGTCTCCCAGTATGCGTACGAGCGCAAGGAGTCGATCCAGAAGACCATCATGGCCATGACGCTGGGCAAGGATGTGTCCGCTCTGTTCCCCGACGTCCTTAAGAACATTGCAACGGCCGATCTCGACCAGAAAAAACTCGTTTATCTCTACCTCATGTATGTGGATCTGTCAGGCTGCTTGGCTCTCGACGGGCTACGTCGCCGCATCTGGTTTCCCGCTGGAAGGACACAAGGACATCGTGGCTGACCCAGCTGTCTAGGAACTATGCCAAGTCGCATCCCGACCTGTGCATTCTCGCCGTCAATACCTTCGTCCAAGATTCGGAAGACCCCAACCCGCTGATACGAGCTTTGGCGATCCGAACCATGGGCTGCATTAGGGTGGACAAGATGGTCGACTACATGGAAGAGCCCCTGAGGAAGACGTTACGGGACGAGTCGCCATACGTGCGCAAGACCGCTGCCATCTGCGTCGCCAAGCTATTCGATCTCAACCCGAGTATGTGCATGGAAAACGGCTTCCTCGAGATGCTGCAAGAGCTCATTGGCGACCCCAACCCCATGGTCGTCGCAAACTCAGTGCAGGCGCTTTCGGAGATCACTGAGACGGCTCCGGAGACGAGGGCGCTCATCATCACCCCCATGACGCTGAAGAAGCTGCTTATGGCTCTCAACGAGTGTACCGAGTGGGGCCGAGTCACCATCCTGACGACTCTGGCCAACTACCAGACCGCGGACCTGAAGGAGTCGGAGCACATTTGCGAGCGAGTGGCGCCCCAGTTCCAGCATGTCAACCCCAGCGTCGTCCTCGCCGCTGTCAAGGTTGTTTTTATCCACATGAATTCTGTCGGTCCCGAACTGGTGAGGTCATATCTCAAGAAGATGGCCCCTCCACTAGGTACGTACACACAAGTATTCAGGTGCCTAGGTAGTCGTCCATAACTAACCCCGTGCCACAGTTACTCTAGTTGCATCGCAGCCCGAAGTTCAGTACGTCGCCCTGCGGAACATTGATCTTCTCCTCCAAGCCAAGCCCGACATCCTCAGCAAGGAGATGCGAGTCTTCTTCTGCAAATATACCGACCCTCCGTATGTTAAGCTCCAAAAGCTAGAGATTATGGTGAGAATAGCAAACGAGAGCAACTACGAGCAGCTCCTTGCCGAACTGAAGGAGTACGCCCTGGAAGTGGACATGGACTTCGTCAAGAGAGCTGTCAAGGCCATTGGCCAAGTAGCCATCAAGATCGAGAGCGCCAGTGAGAAGTGTGTCCGAGCCCTCGAAGACCTGATCTCGACCAAGGTCAACTACGTTGTTCAGGAGGTTGTTGTCGTTATCAAGGACATCCTGCGCAAGTACCCGGGCTACGAGGGGGTGATCCCTACTCTCTGCCAGTACATCGATGAACTGGACGAGCCCACCGCACGTGGGTCGCTCATCTGGATCGTGGGTGAGTATGCCGAGAAGATCAGCAACGCGGATGAGATCTTGGAGAGCTTCGTTGAGAGCTTCATGGAGGAATTCACTCAGGTTGGTTTCATCTTAGATGCCTCGACGTCTTGCACCGGCTGACATAAAACCTAGACTCAACTGCAAATATTGACAGCCGTGGTGAAGCTGTTCTTGAAGAAGCCGGGGAGCAGTCAGGGGCTTGTGCAAAAGGTGCTCCAAGCAGCAACGGCAGAGAACGACAACCCAGACATCCGTGACAGGGCGTACGTTTACTGGCGTCTGCTATCTACGGACCCAGAGGTTGCCAAGGTATGATGGCATACAACACGTGTTGAGGCAGGTTGCTAATTTGGTGTTTGCAGAGCATTGTGTTGTCTCAGAAGCCCACCATCTCCACCACGATGACCAGCCTACCGCCTGCATTGCTTGAACAGCTCCTCATGGAGCTCTCGACTCTAGCTTCCGTCTACCACAAGCCCCCGGAGTCGTTTGTGGGCAAGGGCCGCTTTGGTGCCGACGAGATCCAGCGCGCCGCGATCCAGGAGCAGCGGCAAAACGCCGCCGAAAACCCCATCGCCGCGTCCGTGTCTGCTGCCAATGGATCTGGCAACGAATCGCAGAACAACGTTGAGAACCTCCTCGACATTGACTTTGACGGTGCTGCGCCCGCTTCGCAGGAGCAGAACAGCGCCTCCGCAACACCTGACCGTGTGGCGAGCCCTACGGCCGGTGGTTCCTCGGGTGCCATGGCCGACATGATGAGCATGTTTGACGCGCCAGTAGCACCGGCCGCTGCCCCTAGCGGTGGCATGAACGACTTGATGAACGGATTCGATGGTATGAACTTTGGAGGCTCGTCGAGCGAGCCGCTGCCGGCGGCGATGCAGCTCCAGCAAGCACAAGGCGGGGCAGCTCCTCAGCAACCGAAGAAGGATAGCGACGATTTGTTGGGCCTGTTCTAGATGCGCCGCGCGGAAGAAATCCCAGGGGGTTTCTGCTTACACGGAGTACGGAGATGCGCTGGTGGGAAAACATGGTTGACAAACGGCTACGACCACAGCGACAGCCACAGGCGCAAAGACATGATGACCGCCCAAAACCCATTTTTTGAGTTGGCGCTCGCCAAAATATAAAGACGCTCTAATTCCCAAGTCTCAAATGTGCCCTTCCTCGTCTTGTGTACCGCGGCATGTCTGTCCGTCTGTGCATTGCTATTTCTGTACGGATATCTCGATTGCCCCATCGCTTCCATTCTTGGTCCGTATGGCGTCCCGCTGTCTGCCATGATTGTTTTGTGTCCTTTGCCGGCCTGTTCCTAGATTCGTCCTTTGTCGCTAGATTTTTCCTTGGCCGTCTTTGTTTTCCTCGTCATCGGCGCAACGTCGTATACCACTGCCACAGGTCTTATGCCATCACGACGTCAGCCGACCCGGAGGGTGCGGCGGCCTTGGTCTTGTCGCGCTCGTACTCAGTGGGGGTCTGGCACTTTGCGGTCCAGGCGTGGATGGCGGCGATCTCGTCCTTGAGGGCGGCGTTGACGAGACGGTGGCGCTTAAGCGAGTTGAGGCCCTGGAACTGGGGCGAAACGATGAGCGAGGTGAAGGCCTGGCCGCAGCCGCCTGGGAATGGGAAGCGTTGCGTCAGTTTGGCTGTGCCGGTTCTCGTGTGTCTCGTCCGAGGGTGCGCCGCGGCGGTTTTTGGAGGGGTAGCATGGCGGGGTGGTTGATGGGCGAGGGAAACCTACCGGACATGTCGGTGACGTCGACGTGGACGGCCTGGAGGCGCTCGGTGATGGCCTCGCGCATGCTCTCGTCGGTGATTTGCGCCATGGCGGGTGGGGGTTTCTCGAGGACGAGGCGGAGAGCGAGCGGGTGAAGGTGTTCGGCGGAGGGTTAGAAGAGGGAGAGTTTGGGAGGGCAGAGGGCAAAGGGCAAAGGGCAAAGGATGAGATTGATTAGATAGCAACCGTGGGGTAAGCAAGCGCAATGTGTGTTTGGCAGCGGAAGGTACCTACGAGGTAGAAGACTGTTACAGTGCGGGCATCTTCGTAATTGGCACGGTATGAGCTCATGGGCTTTTTTTCAACTACACCCCAGTGGAGGAAGCTTGAACATGATAGTCTATTTAGACAACAGCCAAACTGCAAGCAACCGCTTCACAACAACCAACCAAACTCCAGCTTTCTCCCTGACATGCAGGGCGGTGCTTGGCGAAGGAACCGAAGTCTGCTTGCACATTCATCCGCGAGATTGAGAGGAAGCATCTGCCCGGCTCAGACACCAACGCCCTTCATCGCGCCTCAAACCTACGTCGATCTTCCCAGAAGACCTTGTTCATCTTGTCGGCCTCGCTCAAGTGCCTCGTCGAAGATAGACTATCACTCACCACCCACCGCTATGCCTGACGTTGGCGCATGGGGAGCCTGGCAGGTCGAGCCCTCGACCTTTACCAAGGTCGTTGTGAAATCGATGCAGAAGCTGTAGGCATTGCTTCCAACCTTCACTATATTGGCATTGGGAGGCTGTACCATGCTAACTAGCAGTAGGTATCCCGAAGAGCTGGCTGATAGATCATGGGACAATGTCGGTCTGCTCTTGGGCAACTCAGACATAGATTCTCGCAAGAACAAGCCGAGGGTTCTGGTAACCAACGACCTGACCTTCCAGGTCGCTGTAGATGCCATTGGCCAGGGCGTCAGCGTCATCGTCAGCTACCGTAAGGCTTCATCGTGACCCCGAGCATGGAATCACACTATCTGACACTCGCTTTCAGACCCCTTCATCTTCAGCGGCCTCAAGTCCATCACCAACACGGACCCTCAGCAAGCCACCCTGCTGCACCTGGCCAAGGCTGGAATCGCCGTATACTGCCCTCACACGGCCGTTGACGCTGCCCCCGACGGCCTCAACACCTGGCTAGCCGACATCGTCTCCGGCCCGCACACCAGCGAGCGCTCCGTGGCCATCCCCTGCAGCGCAGCGCCGGCCTCGCACTCGCCCGCCGGATACGGTGCCATCGGACGCTTTGAGCAGGCCGTGTCCCTGCGCGAGGTCATTCTGCGCCTGGCCGACAAGCTCGGCGGTCTACGACATGTCATGGTCGCCAGCCCCGTTGGCGCCGACGTCAAGACGATCAAGGTCAAGAGCTTCGGCGTGTGTGCCGGCAGCGGCTACGACATCCTCAAGAACGCCGACGTGGACCTGCTGGTCACGGGCGAGACGAGCCACCACTCGGCGCTGCGGGCGATCCAGCAGGGCCGCACGCTGGTGCAGGTCTTCCACAGCAACTCGGAGCGCGGCTACCTGAAGGAGGTGTTGAAGCCCAGGCTGGAGGAGCAGCTGAGGGCGAGTGTGCCGGATGCTGAGGTGGTTCTGAGCGAGTACGACAAGGATCCGTTTACCATCCTAGACGTCCAGGAGCTGTAGCTTGAGCGACATGCCATGATGTAGAAGCCATGTTTTAAGGTGGAGGTTGGTTTCCCTTGGTGCAGAGGGAGAAAAATAAGAGCGCTGGCAAGCATTGGGTATCTATGTGTGTTTGTGCGTTATCGTCCATCCTTGGATACTCGTCCGTCTCTTGATGCTCGCCCATCCTTTGATACTCGCCCATCTTTGGCCGATCGCTCGCTCACCCCGCTCCTCCTTTTCTCCTCCGGTCTCAGCACCTCATCGCCCTCTTCCAGACACTCATCGACATCCGCCCCGCCTACGCCCTTCTCCTTCCACGCCAGCAGCAGCCGCCGAGGCATCTCCCACTGCTTGCGCGCCTGCTCGACCTTGCCCTCTTTGACCAGGCTCCGTAGCCGCTCCGGCGTGGCCAGTACCTCGGCGGCTAGCTCTCGGGTGCGCTGCTGGCGTAGCTCCGCCTCGCGCCTCTTGCCGTTGTCGGAGTCGGGGGCAGGTACCGAGGCGCGGAGGGCTTCACGGATGGAGGAGGCCTGGGAGTAGATTTGGGCGATGGCGGGGTCGAGGGTCGAGGCCATTGGGTTTATGGGGTCCATGTTTGCTCGCATCTGGAGAGGGAGCGCCTCGGTCAGCTTGTGGTGGAATCCTCATGGCATGAAGCAAGTTTGGCGCACCTTGCGGATAGTCTCCGTCGCCGTGATCAACTTGCTGTAGTTGTCGTACACGAGGGCCTTCTTCTCGGCATCCAGCGCACGCACTTCCCCCACAACCCGCGTGTACAGGCGCAGCAGCTCCTCCAGGCTGCTCCGCGCGGCAACCTTGGCGACGTAGTCGTCGGCGTCAAACTCCAGGGCGTCGATCTCGCTGGGCGGCACCTCGGAGTCCGGGAGGTCGATGCGGGGCGCCGAGGCCCGCAGGTTGTAGTACTCGCGCAGGGCGATGCGGTTGGCGCGTTTGGGGACCGGCGCGTGCTGGGAGGGGCCGGCGGAGGGGCCGGCGGCGGAGGAGGAGGCGGCGGAGGCGGAGGAGGAGGCGGCGGACTGGCCGAGGACGGGCGAGGCGACGGCGGACCGGGAGGTTTCGAGGGACGGGCGCGTGGAGGAGTTTGGCGTGCGCCGTGGAGGTTCGCGGGGGGAGGCGATGGTTGACATTGCGGGTTTTGCGGGTAGAGAGAGAGCGAGAGAGATAGAGACAGGAAGGGAGGGAGGGAAGAATTGGGAGACGGGAGGGTGCGTGACGAGAGTTGACGATGCTCTCTCCCTTGGAGGTTTGGGCACTCGGAACCAAGTGGGCAGGTCTAATTGCTGGAGGGAGACGGGGACTGGCAAAGGTGACACGGTGCGTTAGTGGTCAGCCCCCCCCCTGGAGCTGCAGGCGATGCAAGGGGCATGGAGCCGCTAACCTCAGGTGCCCTGTAGGCTGCGAGTTAGGGGACTGGGGGACCCATGTGTCCCGTTTCCAGCTCCGGGGGGGCGTCATGGCTGCTGCACCCCGGTAGTAGCTTACACAGGATTCCTCTTCTCACATGGAAGCTTTCGAGGTCCCACCACGGTGAAGGATGAAGCCGCGATAGTAGGCAGCCAGCCCTCTCCCCCAACGCAATGGACGTCACCGGCCAACTCCGCGCCGCCATCGTCGCCCAATCGCTGCCCTACCCATCAGCCGCCTTCCTCTCGTCCCTGACCACGGCCCGCTCGCCGCCGCCGCCGCTGCCCTCGCTGCTCGCCACCGCAAAGGCGCGCCTGCTGGCCGTCGACCTCTGCTCGTCGGGCCTCCTCAACGCCGCTGCGCTGCCCGGCTTCCCCGCCGCCGCCGACGCCGCCAGCGCCCGCGAGACCCGCCTGCAACGCCCCGTGCACGTCCAGGTCCTCGACGTCGAGAACCTCGCCCTCAGCCGCTGGGAGCAGGTCGAGGAGCTCGAGGCCGTGGAGCGCGGCGAGACCACCCGCGGCCGCGAGGTTGTGCGCGTCACCACCGACGACGACGCCGGCGGCGATGGCAACGCCGAGACCCAGAGCACGCAGCGCACGACCACGACCACGGCGGCAGCAGCGGCGGCGGCGGCAACCACTGCTGGCGTGCGGCCCGCGGGCAAGAACGCAACGCACCGCCTCGTCCTGCAGGACGCCAAGGGCGCAAAGCTCTACGCCCTGGAACTGCGCCGCATCGACGGCATCGGCGTCGGCAAGACCCAGGTCGGCGAGAAGATGCTGCTGAAGACCGGCACCATCATTGCCCGGGGGACGCTGCTGCTGGAGCCGGACAAGTGCGTGCTGTTGGGCGGCAAGGTCGAGGCGTGGCAAAAGGTGTGGCTGGACGGGAGGTTGGCGAGGCTTCGCGAAGCTGTACGTCTGGAGGAGACGCCGCGTCCGTGAGGGGATGAGAGTCCATGTACAGCTAAAGTGATACCCCTTTTCGTTTCTTTCATCTACATGCCAGATTCCGTGTCCAACAAGACTCTCTCCTCGCAAACATTGCCATTGCCCCGTCTCACTATCCATTCCATACATGCATGCGTATACACACACACATCTCCCTAGGTCCCTAGATCCCCTGCGTGGCAACCTCCAAACCCTTCCATCCACTCTGCTCCCACGGCGCCAGGAACGCCGCCCGCTGCGCATCCCCCGCCAGTTGCGTCCCGGCATACGCCTTGGCTAGATCCTGCGCCTCCAGAAGTCCCCGCGGAGGGATGCCCCGGACTGCCACCTTGAGCGCCATCTGGGCCGCGTGTTCGTCGCCCGACGTCTCCGCGAGCGCCGACCACCCGTGCGGCAGATGAGGGTACAGCATAATGTCCGTCTGCACCTGCGTCCTCGTGTCCTCGCCCGTGCGGCCCTCGCCGAGCGTCGAGATGGCCCGGAGCACCTCGCCGATGTGGGACTGCTCCGAGGCCGTCACCTTGTCGTTGGTGCGGAGGCCGTGCAGCTCTTCCACCACGGCTTCCAGGCTGTCTTCGTCGTTGTCCAGCAGGGCGATGACTCCCAGGAGTAGCACAGACTGCACGTGGTCGGGGTGCTCCTCGATGACACCAAACAGCCCCTCGCGAGCCCGTTCTCTCGAAGACTCGGATCCTTCCGCCCACAAAACCTGAGCCAGGAGACAGATCGCATCCGGGTTTCCAGATGACTCGGTCAGTGCCTCCTCGAAACGCTTGATGGCATCCTCAAACTCATTGTTGAAGTACTGCGCAAGGCCGGCGGTCAAGTGCGCAGACAGCCTAGCCTTTCTGCGCTGCTCGCTCGTAAGCTCACTCTCCGCCTCCTCGCTGCTGAGGTCGAGCGCCAAGTCTACACACTCGACAGCCTTCTCGTACGAGCCAGATGCGAGATACGCCCTCGCCAGGTCCGTCTTGGCCAAGGCAAACTTTGCCAACTTATCCGACGATTCCGTCCTCTCGTAGTCGACTTCGAGAGCGTCTGAAATATTCTCCAACGTGTCAACGGCCCGGGAGCTCTCGTGCGTCCGCTCCTGATACAGTGTCGACAGGTGGCCAAAGGCCAAATCTTCAGGCTGGAGGCTCTGGAGCTGGTTGAGCGCGAAGAGCGGCTGGATGAATGATGCAACCGTGAGGTTGTTGGACGGCACCTTGAGAATATGGTCGAACATGGACGTCGAGTAATGGCGACGGGTTGGCACAGAAGATGAGTCGGCAATCTCCATTGCGTGCGTAAACAGTCCTCTCGCCTCCTTCGCATCTCCGTGCAACAAAGCCACAAACGCCTGACCAAGCCATGCATGCGCATAGTCGGGATCAGTGGATTGCGACCTCGTGTAGGCCTCGTTGGCCAGCTTCACGTCCCCAGACAACAGCGCCAGCGTTCCCAAGTTGGTCCACGCCACGGGGCTCCTCTCGTTAAGGTAAAGGCTTCTCGCGAAGGCATGCTGCGAAACCGATGGACTGATCTCGCTAGTCACCACGCCGAGCGAGTTCCAGAACTCCGAGTTTCCGGCCTCCAGCTCGATTGCCCGCTTGAACGACCTCACGGCTGTCTTGATATACCGGCTGGATTTCTTGCGGAGGTCGGAGGGTAGACAAACGTGGGCACAGTACTCGGCCCATCCAAGGTTGTAAAACGCAACAGCTTGAGCGTGTCGATCACGAGTGGCGATATGGACGGCTTGCTTGTGGCATAGAATCGTGGCATGGATGCATCTCGTCAGGTCCACTCCAGGTTGCTCATCATCTACGTAAAGACCCTTGGCAAACACGACGTCCGTGCCAACATTATCGACTTCTGCAAATATCTCATGAGCCTCCTGCGACGTTTTCTCAAGAAGAGCCTGAATGGATTGTTTGGGAAGATCCGCTGTGCGACTCTGGACGGAAGAGAAAACGGAGCACGCGTCAGCAACCGTTTTCCAGAAGTTGAAGGTGTCGAGGACGTTGCCAGTTGCCTTGGTAGCAAATTCAATGGCGTCGATGGCGAGGTGTACTGCCTTTCCAAACAACCCCTTCTCGATCGATGTGAGGGCGTTGTCCACCATGGTCTGCATGAGAGCAATGACGACGCCCTCCTCCTCGGGATGCGTCTCCAAAACGGCCTTGTACAGGGAGATGGAGTCATCAAACTCGGCCAATTCGCGCTTGATGTTGGCCAACATGTACTTTGTGAACCATGTATCTGCCGAAATGTCCGTCTTGATATCCTCCTCCAGCTTCTGGGCGTTAATGATGGCCTTGGTCGCGGCAATGTGTCGGCCGGAGCTATGATAACTCTCTCCAAGTCCGACCCAGGAATGATAGTCTTCAGGGGTGATACGCAGCGCGGCCTGGAACGACACGATCGCCTTGTGGAAGTCTTGTTTGTTCAGCTCGGCGACACCCAATGCTGCGAGTGGCCAGCTGATTCCCTTTCTCTTAGATCCAGGAGGTGGCTTCACTTTCCCAGAGTCGACAATACGGCGGGCCACAAGCTCGACCCGGTCCCAATCTCCATCGTCAGCAAAGGAGCGTGCCAAGCGTTCGGCGGCAATCACTTCAGCAGGAGACAGCTCCAGAGCCTTTTGAAAGCAGCGTCGCGATCTCTTTTTGTCCTTGGCATAATCGGCATAAAAGACGCCGAGGCTTGTGTATGTAGGTGCGTAGTTGAGATGGTTGTTCAACGCGCTTAGCCAGTATGAATACGCGCATTCTCCCTTGCGCTGTTTTCTTGCTGCCCGACTGGTATCGATATTCCAGACACAGACACCAAGACGATACTGGGTTTCGCCCAGCAGCTCTTTCGAGGCAGCTCCCTGTTCCTCGAGGGGTGCCAGACAGTCCTGTAGTTCTTCCTTTGCTATTTGCCAATCACCCTTTAGCGCCTTGACCCACGCAGCCTCAGACTTGACTCTAATGTTGGTGTCATCTCGCTTGAGGGCACGGGTGAGGAAGTCGATGGCTTGGTCGTACTCCTCCTCCTCTTCATAGATGAGGCCAACGCCGATTAGGGCAGAAGTGGAAGTGGTGTCGCGCGAGAGGACCTTGTCGAATAGATCCTTTGCTTCTTGGTGATGCCGCGGTGACTGGTAGTACACCAGGGCAGTTCCAAGGGACAAGAAATACGCATCCTCCGTGTTCACGAGCGAGAGACCTGTCCTAGTTCTCTGCTTGGTCACAAGGCTTGATGCCTTGCGCATCAGCTCAACGGTTCCTTCGTATTCTCCAAGGTGGAGGAAGTACTGGGCAACAAGTCTGTAGGCGAAGACGGAGTCGGCAGTGGCGATGCCCTCCGTCATCATGATAAGGCGGTCCTCATCTGTCAAGGGAACGACCAAGGTGGGTACTCCACCATCCTCGTCATCTTCGCTTTCCTCGGAACCGTTCGAGAGAGACGGAGCTTGTTCGGATTGTTTCGGGGCAGGGAATGGCGAGACGGGGCTTGTCAGATAGCTGGTTATGACCTTGTACAGATCGCTCTCAGGAAAGAATGTGCAGTAGGCCCGGAGGGCTTCCACATCCCACTCTCTGATCTCCTTGTGATCTTGCCAGTCTATGGCAATATCCCAGGCGAGCTTGTAGGGGTGTTTAATAGTGACCATACCGTTTGCCAGATCAAGGGCCTTCTGACGTTCCTGGTCCTTTTCGGCGCCAGGCGGTGCGACCAACAGACGCTCGTAGCAGAGTTGAATAAGCTTCTCCTCGTAAGTTCTTCTCAGGTCATCGTCGTTTATCCAGTTTATGAGCTGTCGGTAGATGTATTCCAGTTTGCTCTGGCTGTAGACTTCTCGCTTTACCTCCAAGGTAACTTCGCCAAGTTTTGCACCCAGCCGGGTTCGGCGCTCACCGATGAGGATGTTTATGCGCTTCTTCTCAAAAGTCTCGATGATGTGCGCAATACTCTCGTAGGTCTTCGCGGGGTGCGGGAATCGACCCTCAAGGATGCTATAAAGAGGAGACTCTGGAAGCTGAATCCAGAGAGCGTCGGCATATTGCATTTGGTCTCCGTGGACTCGGGCGAAATCCACAAATTTGTCGACGGCATCTTGGGATTTGAACATGTTGTCAGCATCGTGGTAAATCTGAGCGAGATTCACGACGGCTTCATGATATGCGCCGAGCTTCTTGGCGGACTGCTTCTCAAACAGTTTGACCAAGCCTTGCCAGGCCTGAGCCTCTTGCGGGCGGAGGGATGTGGCAGAGCGATAGACATTTTCGGCCTCGTCGAGGCTGCCCTTCTTGTCCAACGCAAATGCAAGGAAGATGTGCCTGCGATGGTCAGCCGTGAACACATGAGGGCAGTTCGTCCGGACTGAGGTACCCTTGGTAGTTCTTGGACTCATTCCTCAGGAATTCCCGGGCCAGAGAAACGGCATCGTCGAACTTCTGCTGTCGGATGGCGTCGTTGATGGCCTTGAGCGCCGCCTTGGATGCTGACATGGTGCTCACCGGGGTTGGAATCGAACCCCACCACGCTCAGAAAGAGCACACAGTTGCTGCGGGGAGACGGTCCCGACGGTCGAAATAAAGAGGTTTCAAACGAGATACGATAGGTTCAAGAGACTGATCATGCCCTCGAAACTCCAAAAGACTACCAAGGACGAAAGTGGTTCGGCGAGCCAGGTTGTTATTTGTAGATGAATCGTTCACTGTAGAGGGCCTGACCTGCAAGAGGTAGCTATCCAAGGCTCGGGTTTTGTGGGGACAAATATGCAATAACGTTTGACATTAAACCCTTATGACCTAGCAGCGTGTTTACAGCAAGAGCATGGTCATCGACTACCTGGACCTCAGTCAAGGACGTACATGTATGCATGTATTCGTAACTTTCTACGTCATTCGTTCCTTAATTTTAGCAAGCAGTTCTTTTTTTCCTTCTTTTCTTTTTCTTTTTAACATCCAAGTACACCAGGTCTACAATTTTCTCTCAGTACCAGGGATTTTATGGGGTTCATGCCGCTTCCTCAGAATTTTACTCTCAACAATGATCGTTGAGCCAATCTTAAATCAGTAGGCGGTAAAGGCAGGTAAAATTTACTATCCTTGCGTACCCTGCTAGTACTACTAGAGAACACTGCTGTAGGCCTAGTTACTTGCGTCGGAATATTTCCCACAGCGACTGTGAACACCTGGGTGCGAGGGTTTATAGCTGACTTGGGTTTAAGCCTGCCTGCATGAATAAGGGATTATTACTTGTGAATCTTCATTTTCGAATTCAAAGCAGACATGTAGGGTAGACAGCTCAGCATCGGGTAAACCCCACTGACGTCACCATCACAATTAAAGCCCCTCATAACCTCCTTAACTACACAATACCTACGTCCAGATGTTTCATCCTTCAATGCATCGAGGTACGAAGTTCAAATGGGATAAACCAAAACCGAGGCAGCTCAAACATCATCTACAAGAACACATTAGAATAAACACATCTTTGTGTTTATCAAATGGTAGAGCAAAACCAAGATTCTGCAAACTGCTATAGAAACATACCTGTCCTAGTTCAGGTCAAAAATCGCCGAGCTAAGTAAGCAATCATTGGGAATCCCCCGGATACACGATGGTTCAGAACCTAACGTTGGGCCCGAACTCCCAGTCCAACTATTAGCAGAGGGAAAGCAAGCGGTTCGCCAGAGTTTTGGTGGACAATTTGAGATTTCTTCTGACAATTTAGGCAGCTGTTTCAGCGACAGCGCTTATAAATCGCCGTGATTTCAACTTCGGTGGTGAACCTGGCGCAACAACCATGTGGAAGCAAGTCGTATTCTTCCAGCTGGATGATGATGATGATGATGATGATGATGATGATGATGATGATGTTGATGTAGTAATCCCTTTTCAGTTTATGACATGCTTGTCCGAAATACAAATTACTCTGATCATGCTAATTCTTCCTGGGACTAATGTGTTGGAACTTGAAGGGGCATTGCTAAAATGCCAGTAGGATATGTTGGATAAAACGGAGAAGGAACCTAACCTCTGTCTCTCTAAGATTTAGTGTAGACGCATCAATCAGCCACGACAAAGCACCGGGCGTGATTCTGTGATAGTATGAGACGACGGTGGAATAACTCTGGGCGCGGAACATTGCCGATGCATGGAAACGTAGACTGGGTCCGAGGCGTCGCCTTTTCCCCCAATCTATGCCGAATACCTACTCCTAGAGGTGGCGATGGAATGAATGACAAGTGGCAATACCAGCATGCGCTTCAACTTCGGTCTCTGTAACCCTTAAAACACATCAAAACACGCTAAAATGACTCCCCTGTCTAGGTACTGTCAAGAACTCAACTTCCCCTTGAGTGTGACGTTGCAGGACCCTGGAAAGTTGGAACTTGAAGTTGGCTTGGCCCGCACCGTTGTTGATCCAAGTGGGGCCGAAATGGAATATTCGGATTCCACCCCGGGTTTTCGGATAGACGGACATGTCGTTGGATCAAAGAAGAGGGCGCGTGTGTTAAAACGTGATTCTTTGAAGCATGCAGCTTTCGCGTCGTCTTCCTAGTCTTATCAAAACACTTCGGGGCGAAGAGTCTGGTCGGGGCTATATAACCGCGATACCCGCCCTTCCTCAACAACACAAGACACCACCAATCCGCTTTCTCCCCGTCTAATTTTACATCGTGGGCGCCTCCAGCAACCCCGTCATGACCCGAGAGTGGAATCCCCGCGCGCTTGCCCAAATCAGCCTCCGCAGCGCCCAGTTCCTCTTCGCCTGCATTGGCGCCGCTCTTCACGCCGTTGACGTCGCCAACTGGTCCAGCGCCCACGTCCACGTCCACGTCCATCCTAACTGGATCTATGCCGAGGTCCTCTCGGCAATATCCATTGTCAGTTGCTTTGCCCAATGATGCCTCGCACTGCCTCGCACTGCAGCAGCGACGTGGGACGCCGTGGCCTTCCTCCTCTGGCTCGTCACCGCCGCCGTATTCGCCCAAATTCTTTCCGGCAAGGAAGAACCCGAAGGAGTGTTCTCGACAGGGAGGGTCGGTGCTGCGGTTGGCATTTATTGACGGGCTGAATATGGCGCTCTGGGTAGCATCAGTTGTGGAGGTATGCCCATGTCGTAGCTTGCTAAATCAAGGAGACTAAAGGACAACCGATATTCCCAGCCAAGATATCCATAGTGCTGCAAAAAGCTGTTCTAGTTCGTGTTGTCTCATTGTTTCGGCGGTCTAGGACCCTGGGCCGGATTTCATGGTCGATGCAGTGATACCTGAATGGGCCATTCAAGCCAGCCCAACAAGTCCGGGCAAAGCATTGCTCGTATCGAGCCGAGTAGATGCTTCGCCCAGCCTTCGATGAACCAGCATTTCGTGAGCGTCTTCAGCAGCGGAACGTAGTAGGCCAATATCAGCAAAGCCTGGGGTTCTTTTCGCTGGAGACAGGCGGCAAAGAGGTCGTGCATGCGGTAGAGCCAGCCGAAGACAAAGCGGTTTTCTGTGCCACCGTTGAACCTGCCATTGCTGCCGCCGTAGTTGGCCTCGTAAACATCCGACAATGACGAGAGAGCGCGCAGGTAGATGATGGTGTCAGGCGTGTCGTATGCCTCAAGCCACCTCCGGAGCTTGTCGACTGGCTCGACCCAGTCGACATGGGGGAACCCCCCGATGAGGTACATGGGTCGCGTGTCTTCGTCGGGCTCCGGCGATCCTCCAAGAGGTTCCATGAGGCCGCTAAACAGGGTGGCCGGCTCGATTGTCTGCCGGATCAGCCGTACGCCGTGGATCAAAGGCAGCCATCGCTGAGGTGCGCTGTCGTCCACGTTGCAGACGAGGAGGTCGGTGACGCCTATCGGGCCCGCAGCAAAGGCACAGTAGCATACGAGGACGGCGGAAACGTATAAAGCACCGCAATTGGATTCGTCTAGGCTCGGTAACGTCTTGTTCAACTCGGCCAAGCCAGTTTCCGAGTGGTGACGAGCGAGAGCAAGGTACTGGGCGTGCCGATCGCTGTTGCTAGTTTCTGAAAACGCCAGATGGTACCCAGCCAATCCATAAGCGAGGTGAAGGACAAAATGATGGGATATGCCGATCTGGGGAACATTGCGCTCCCAGAACCGGGCAATACTGGAGTTTGTGTCTGGGGAATCATGAAGGCTCGAGGCCGTGTGAGTGATAAATTGGAGGAGCAGCTCGGCGTCGGCGACATTGAAGGAGCACGGTATCGACTCCGAGGCGGTCGAGGTCGATGCCGGCGTGGTGACGCTCGATGTCGGCGATGTGGCGGTTCTCTCGGCCGGCTGTGGGAGCGGCTTCGCTAGAGCTGCCCAATCCTTGCGCGGCCGTCCCGGACCCCGGCGCGGCGCTGTGGATGGCTCTCCTCCGTGATTGGCACCAGCTTCTACAGCTGAACCCTTCGGCGCCGGATCTTCGCTAGGCGGCGGCAGCGGCGCAAAGTCGCAGGGGATGCCGAAGCGGATGCAGTTCGAGCACGCGGGCTTCACCTCGTCGCACTGGAGCAGTTAGCGACGGCGTAGGGGCGGCGGGAGTGCCGGAGACGACTTGCCTTGACTTTGCGTCTTTTGCAGTTGAAGCAGCCGTTTCTTGACTTGCGATGCGGTCTCCTGGCCAGCTTCGAGACTCTGCCGGGAACCGGGCTTTCCGATGATTGTTGCGGCGGCGTCATCTCTGTAACCCCCCTCCCCAGTAACCGGCGCGAGCGCCCAGCTGCCGCTCGATGGTCGACGAGATCAAGGCTGGCTGGATCGCAGGGAGCTCCAGCTAATCAAACAACTATCGATTGCTTGCTGCCAGGTCTTGGGACCTTTGGAGACCTTTGGAGACCTTGGAGACCTGCCGAAGAGCCGGAGATGTCCACGGCTTCACCGGGCGGAAGCGCCGGAGGGTCTCACCTCTGCGGCCCCACACGGGTTGGGACCTCAGACAGGCCAGTTCCCAGGTCCTACGACACCGCGAGAAATCCAAAGAAGATGGGACGGACGACCGGAAGATAGCGCGCGCTTTCGAGAGGTCGCTGCGAAATATCCAGCTGCCTGTTAGTCCAGCCACGGCACACGACAGCGGCGCCTCGGATATGAGAGAGACGAGGGTGTGGAGCCAGTGGAGGACTCGGCAAGTGGGAGTAGGTGAGATAAAAGCCAAGAGTTGGAAGCTGTCCGCCCGCTGACCAACGAGATGCAAGACGGAAGGCGGAAATGGGAGAGTTGAGGTCTGAAGCGGATCTCCATGTACACACAGGTCCAGCTGCTTTTTTTGTGGCGGGCGTCGGGGACTTTGTTGAGGAAAGAAAGGTCGAGGTCGGCAAGATACCAGGCAAGCGGAGTTAACGGCCGTCTATGGGGTTTTCGCACGTAGATGCGAAAACTATGGCCGGTTTTCGCAAAGCCCGACGCGAAAACATACGCCCCTAATTGATGCCGCTTTTAGAAAGATGCCTTTCCTCACCTCGAGGCAGAATGCGCCGACCAGGTGACCTTTTCTGCGGACAAAAGGTCTCGTCGGGAGTGATTTTGGCTCTCAGGTTTAAAATATCACCAAGCCTCGTTGCGGAGGTTTTGAGTCGACACGACACACTCTTTGATGATGCGTTTCTTACGTGAGGTCGCCTCTTGGGAAAAGCAGAGCGGCGATGACACTACTCCTCAACTGGGACGAGTACTACAAGCACACCTGGCAGGTTTGCATTCGCGAAGGCACGAGACACGAGGTACGACCGCCAAGAGCTAAGGTAACGACTTCGTCGAGCTGACGACGCGTCCAAGTTGCACCAGTGCGCCCTGCTCCACCCTCTCGTCCTGCTGAGAAGGACCGAGCTAGGTATATATCACACTGTCCGGCTTGTCCTGAATCTCGAGGAGCAGATGCTGACTGCGAGTGATGCGTGTGCTCGATGCTTCGCGTTCTCGGAGTCTCGGTACTTGGGATGTCCCCGAAGTTGCAGTGCCAATGCCGCTTGTCTCTGCGAATACGACGTATCGGGTAATTCTCCGAAAAAGCCAGTCCAATACGCATCCACGGACCACCGGGCTGGGCTGTTAGCCTATTTTTGACCACGGAACTGGGGACGGACCCTCGATAATAAAGACGACTTTTCCCGCGGCGACGAGTAACTGGAGCGTTGGCCGCGTTATCGCGGATGGCATTCCTCAGTGAAAGAAAACTTCTTGCAAAGTCCCCAGGAATTTGCGCACCGCGATCGGTTGATTTCCGGCTTGCGCAAGACGCGGCGTCGGCGGCGGGGAACTCCCAGGCCGCCGGGTCCGTGAAGACGGCCTCTAATTACAGTGGGATAGATAGTCTAAGTAAGCTTTGGGCGACATTGCGCCCGGCGCCCGGCGCACGGGATGGAATTAAGCCCCTGGATGTGCTTCGCCACAACATTTTCGTCTTCGTTCTGAGTGCGAATGCGAAGGAACTTGGAAGACTTCATCCCGTGAGCGAATGCAAGCAACCCAAGGATATCCTCTCTCTCTCCCTCTCTCATCTGGACTCGCAAAGAGACCCGCCGCCAACATGGATTGTCTCTGGCTGACTAACGCCCCAGCTCCACTGTTATTAGTTAGGTTCCTTCCCGACCAACTTACCACTTCTAGCAGCCCTGAACGTCATCGCCGGACACCAAGCGCCCCCAGCTGACCTGGCCCGGCCCCAATTTCCCCCCCCCTTCACGGCTTCACCTCTCTTCCGAGCTCCTCCCACTTTCGTTCTCCGTCTCCGTTCTCCGTTCTCCGTCTCCGTTCCCGACAGACGGACGGCACCGAAGAAAGCCATGTCCTCTTTTCGCCTGATCATTGAAGACGGTCAGTTCCGCGATGGCCACGGCCGCCAGGTCGTCCTCCGGGGCATCAACGTCGCCGCAGACGCCAAACTCCCCAGCGAGCCCGACCAGCCATCTCATGTTGGTACCGACTTCTTCGACGGCGATAACGTCTCATTCCACCAGCGCCCGTTTCCCAAAGAAGACGCTCGCATGCACTTTGCACGCATCAAACGATTCGGCTACAACACGATCCGTTATGTCTTTACCTGGGAGGCCATCGAGGCGGCTGGGCCTGGCAAGTATGATGAGGAGTTCATCCAGCACACCATCGACATTCTACGAATAGCCAGGGACTATGGCTTCTATATCTTTATGGATCCGCATCAGGACGTATGGTCGCGCTTCACCGGTGGCTCTGGCGCTCCGTTGTGGACCATCTACGCCTGTGGTCTCAACCCCCAGAGCTTCGCCGCCACCGAGGCCGCCATCGTCCACAACACGTATCCCAAGCCCGACGAGTTCCCCAAGATGATCTGGTCAACCAACTATTACCGACTCGCGGCTGGCACCATCTTCACCATGTACTTCGGCGGAAAGGACTTCGCACCAAAATGTATCATCGACGGACTCAACATTCAGGATTACTTACAGGGCCACTTCATGGCAGCTTGCGGTTATTTGGCTAGGCGAATACACGAGGCCGGCGACCTTGAGAACGACGTTGTCATTGGTTGGGAGAGCATGAACGAGCCCAACAGGGGCATGATCGGCTATGCGGACCTCAACGTGATCCCCAAGGAGCATCCGCTGAAGAAGGGAACATGCCCTACGATGTGGCAGACTTTTCTGACGGGCATGGGGCGCGCGTGCGAAATTGATACCTGGGAGATGGGCGGTTTGGGTGCTTATAAGAGCGGGTCTAAGCTCGTTGATCCCCACGGCGAGATTGCCTGGTTACCGGCTGATTACGACGACTCAAGATACGGATGGAAGCGCGACCCTGGCTGGAAGCTTGGAGAATGTGTCTGGGCTCAGCATGGCGTCTGGAACACTGAGACGGATACTCTGCTTCGAAAGGATTACTTTGCGAAGAACCCAAACACTGGCCAGGCCATTGATTACCCAGCCTTCACTAACACCTACTTCATGGACTCATGGCGCAAATACGTCCAGACCTGCCGAGCTTCACACAAGGACTGCATAATGCTAATGCAGTACCCCACGCTTGAGCTTCCGCCCGAGATCAAGGGCACCGCTGATGACGACCCTAACATGGCGTTTACCCCCCATTACTATGATGGCATCACCCTCATGACGAAGCATTGGAACAGCACCTGGAACGTGGACGTGGTTGGTGTGCTGCGCGGCAGATATCTCCACCCGGCGTTGGCTATCCGAATCGGAGAGACGGCGATCCGAAACTGTCTGAGAGACCAACTCAAGACGCTGCGCCAGGAGGGCCTCGACCGCATTGGCAAACATCCGTGCGTGTTGACTGAGTTTGGAATTCCATATGACATGGATGACAAGAAGGCCTACAAGACAGGCGACTACGCAAGTCAGTCTGCAGCGCTCGACGCAAACTACTTTGCTGTCGAGGGATCGGGTATTGAGGGCGCCTGCTTGTGGGTTTATGTCGCTAGCAATGACCACGAGCACGGAGATCAGTGGAACGGAGAAGACCTTTCCATCTTCTCGGTGGACGATAAGCTTTTACCCGAGTCATCCGTCCCGGATTTGTCTCATTCAACCACAAACCTCGCCAAGACGGCGTCTTCGTCTCCCGCCGGAGACGCAGCGGATGACCGAACTGTCACGCCAAACAACCTCAAGCAGACACTCACCACCCCTTCTATCAGCTCCATGCCGTCGACCAAGGACCCCGAACTGACTAATACGCCTGGATATCGCGCTGCCGAGGCCTACGTCCGACCGACGCCCACGGTCGTCTACGGCGAAATCCTGTCGTCTGGCTTCAACCTTCGGCAATGCACATTTGAGCTCAAGCTCTCCGCACCCAAGGCGGCGCCAGAGGAGACACCTACCATTGTGTTCCTCCCCGACTACCACTACCCCAAGGACCAATGCGAGGTGGTGGTGTCGTCAGGCAAGTGGGAGCTCAGCACGGACGACGAAGAAGGGACGACGCTGCAGAGGCTCAAGTGGTGGCATCTCGAGGGAGAGCAGACCATTAAGATTTCCGGGCTCGTGCGGAAACACAATACGCCGGAGGGATCGACCGAAGACGCCGGATACCTGGAGCAGTGCCAGCAGGGATACGGGTGCACCGTGATGTAGTGCGTGCATTGAGAGAGCAACTGCTTGCTTTGTTGTACGTATCGTTCTGGATTCATCGATAAGGTCGTTTTGCATGGGTAAATGTGTAACAGGAGTTGGGGATTGTCTTATATCGCGCTTATTAGAGCATACGACATCGACGTGAGTACTTGAGGTATATTACCTAGCTTCAAGAGTGTGGCTACAATACAGTTGGACTGCTGCTAACAAGTAAGAAGACGCCGATTCTTATAGAGTCTCTTTGTCTTGCCTCAAGTGACGAGGGAAGTATAAAACCGTCGACTCCAATCTCTATCCTCGTATTCCCCCCTTCAGCTAGCCTGAGCCTCCAAGTAGCGCTCTTTTGGCTGGCGTCCCGTCTTAGTGCCGCGCCGTCACATGCTACTGGTGCGGAGCAGTATCCGTAAACCCCCAGACGCTCGCTTCTCAGCCCGGGCTTGGTGTCGCGAACCGGCGGTGGCGGGTTGATTGTGGAGGAGAGGGGACGGATGGACGGGACGGGAGCCTCCAATGTCTCGGTTGCGCGGAGCCTCGATTTCAACTTCATCCCGTGCCCCGCTTACTCTTCATCTTGTGCCTTTCCGTCTCGGACTCGCTACTGTGCCTCTCCTCCTCTTTCTCTTCCCGCCTCTCGCTCCCTCCCTGTGCGTCCGTATGCGGCCCCCCTTCAGTGCGACATTGATGGAGGGACCACCGTGATTGCTCCCTCGTATTCTCTGCTCGACCCGTTGAAAGGACGACCGGGGGGGGGGGGGGGGGGGGGGGGGGGGTTAACTAAGGCTTATGGCTGATCTAGGTATCTAGGCGTCTCTTCCTCTCGGTTTGGGTGACAAATGGAACGAAGCGAGGGAAGAGACGAGCACTGCAACTGCGACTGCGACTGCGACTGCAACTGCGACTGCAACTGCGCGCTGGATGCATGCAGAGCTGCGCGTCGACGCACACAAGGGTGGGTGACAGGATCCCTCGCAGTGGGAGTGAGAGACGCCATTCGCTACGGCGCACTGCTGCACACCATCGCAGGTCCTGCTAAGCGCCAGACGCTGGCCAACGTTGCGCCCCTGATAAGCACCCTGCAACTGCCTGCCCAGGGTCGCTAGGTGCAGTAACTCCACTGCAGGCCACTGTACTATACCTTACCTAGGTAGCTACTAGGTTCTGTACCTGCCCGAGTCCTCAGCGCACCCACCACCTCCACCTCCCACGCCATGCTACTCCACTGCAACCTAGGCCCATGAAGCAAGACGGCCTTCTCGTCTGCGTCCACGTTCCAGGCCCGCTGCCTCTTCCTCCTCCTCCTCACAGCCTGCTCAGGCTTTCCAGGCTCAGGTCCAGGCTCGTCTTTGCTTCTTCTTCCCCAGGCTTCTTCCTCAAGAACCATAAACTACGTCCCGCATCTCCCCCCCGTCTCCGGCCCGGTGCACAAGGCTCTCGCCGCCGCCGCCGCTGCCTTCTCCTCCACTCCGCGCCTACGACCTGCGACCTACTACGTACGACCTTCGACGAAACCGACCGTCCTGGTGGTCCCCCGCCCCCCAACCCCCCGGTCCTTGGGCTCGCTGTCGTCCGCCCTGCCCCTGCCGACCCGTGCGACCACCAATCCTAGCGCTGTGTCTGCTTACTTCCTCCCCGTCCCATTCTCAGCCTCGAACTCGCACCCGAGCACTTCTACCGTCAAAGTCGCCGCTGTTCCTCCTCCCCCCCCCCCATCGCCGTCCCGACATCCAAAGACGCCCGCCTTCCCTCCCGGTCCTACTCAATCGATTCCTCGAGGCGGGCCGCCTCCCGCGCCGCCCAACATGTTCCCGGCAAGCCAGAGACATGTCTCGGCCAACGATCCCACGAGGCCGTTCCAGGTCCCTCCTCCCCCTCCCCCGTTCGGCGCTCCGAACTCGAACCAGCAGATGAACAACATGACCACCTTTCCTCCTCCGCCGCCCCGATATCCTGCCGCCCCAGGCTCCTCCGCACCCGGCGTCATGCTACCCCCACCACCCGGACCGCCCCCGGGGAGCGCACACGGCCCGCACCCCCCGTGGCATGGCACCTTTGGGCGCATGTACGATGGCCGCCCGGGCTTGAACATCCCGCCGCCGCCCGGGCAGCACCAGCCGTACAACCCAAAGTTACACGCTCAGATCGCGACTGGGCAAACACTCGCCATCCCGCCGCCGCCGCCGCCGAGCGAGCAGATGAGTGCGACGTATATTCCACAAGGCGACACGTATGGAGAGGGCGTGGGTATTCCCGCCTTTGGACTCGAAGACCCAACCCTGACCGCCAGCTCACAGGCGTCGTGGTCGGTGATGACTCCTCAGAGTGGCACCGACACCAACACGACTACACCGATGGACGACCCTAACTCGAGGGACCGACTGTACCCAGCCAGCACTGCCCAGGCCCGCGGGGCATCTAACTCTTCGAATGCGACCTCCGCCGGCTCGATCCCCCCGGAAGTAGCTGCCCAGTGGCCCTTGGATACTGTCCTGATCTGGCTGGCCAAAAACCAGTTCTCTAGGGACTGGCAGGAGACCTTTAAGTCGCTTAGCCTGCATGGAGCCCCGTTCCTGGAGCTTGGCAGCGGCCACGGCGGTCGTGGCAACTTTGGAATGATGCACCAGCAGGTGTACCCCAAACTCGCCCAAGAATGCACCAACAGCGGCACCGGCTGGGACCAGCCGAGAGAGCGAGAGGAGGGAAAGCGAATGCGGCGCCTCATCCGAAGCATTGTAACCGGACGGACAGCTGAATCTGTGAAGAGTACGACCTCACACGGACGGAAAGAGTCTCTGAACGGTGGACATGGGAACAACCTTCCAAGTGCTGGAACTGACTCCATGGACTCGCCGAATGTGCGTGTTTCCTGTCGACACTCCGCCATTCGTTGCTAACTTCTGATGCAGACCCCTCTTACCGCTCCTACCCCGGGATTTGGTGGTCGACGGATCTCACAGACGAGAGCGACAACAATGCCCACCTCACTCAATAGCGCTGACACGAACCACCGGAACATTCTCAAGCAGGTCGATACCGACGGACCCCGGCGCCATAGCCCGAACGTCAGTGAGTCTGGCGAGGGGGCTGCGTTCCGCGGTGCTGCGGCCCGTTCGACGAGCCCCATCGGCAGCCCTAATCTTCCACCTGCCTCGTACTCTTCCTCAACTACCCCTGTCCTCTCCGCGTCTCCCAACACGATGAAGACTGGACATAGGTCCCGGAGCAGCATGGACTCTGTGTCCTCAAATGCTGCCATCTATGGGTCCGGCGTCCCATCCGATGCAGCATCAATGTTGACTCGAGGCATGAACGTGGGAGAAGTCGTGCACAACAGCCGGGGCCACGACGTGCGCTCCAGGGGCTCTCCCCTTGACTCCGGGGAGAAGTCTGCCGGTGCAGAGACTCCTGCATCAGCCAAGAATTCAAAAAGCTTCCTCAGCTTCATGTTGAGGAAGAACAGGCAGAAGGACGATACCTACCCCTCGCCCGAAGAGATGGACGGCTCTCCGACCTCACCCGCGGGCAGTTTGAAACCTGTGGGATTGGGGGTCAGAGGCGCCAATGGCAGCGATCCCAGTCTTGACCGACCTGGTTCCAGTGTTGGCCTAGATGACAGGAACGGCCATTCCACGCAGAACCGGCCAAGAAGAGTAAACCCCGTGAGGACCTATGTACTTGCTACGATGGACTATTGGAATTACCGAATGTGCGACATCACCGAAGCTGAGACGGCGACCGAGATTCGCCAAGCTGTCTGTTTGCATTTGGGGCTCGGCGACCATGAGAATTCTTTGGTCTACCTGACTGAGATCGGCAAGTTTGAGCACGCTGATCCTCTAGATGACCAGCAGGTTCTCACTACCAAGCGAGTAAAGGGGGACTCGTTGGGGTCTCTCAAGTTCTTCGTCACCCCGCCGGGGGTTCCGCCTGTCACCAGCAGCCTTTCAGTGAACACGAACGTGCCGGCGTCGTTGTCTCCTGGCTTTTTGGCCCCAGGCTCGTCCGCCGAGGACCCAAGACACAACCTCCGGCAGAGGTCGAGCTCTTCACCGCCAACCTCTAGGTCTAACACCTTGACGGCGGACGACAAAATCGATGACAAGACACTGGCACAAGAAGCCAACACGTACCGGGCCGAGATGGAGAGAAAGCAGCGCGAGTATCTTGCGAAGCGAAAGCAAGTCGCGAAAGGTAGCCCATCGGATTCAGTCGGTCCTGGTATCGTGGGCAGGAACGTCGATTTCGATCAGCCTCGAGAGTCACCCTACGAAGACAAACGATCTGATCAACTATTCCCCCAGCGACGACCCCCAGCACCACCTAGTGATCCATCTGCAACGCTGACCAAGGTTAACTCGTTGAGCAAGAAGACGGGCCACACCATGCGCTCGTCCAGTAGCAGCCTAGACGGGTATCCTACGCCCAGACACCCAATTCCGTTGTCGGGAGATGGCGAAATGGCAGAGAAGAATAGAAGGTCCAAGTTCGTCCATCAGCCACAGCAAGTACAGCAGCATCAGCAACATCAGCCGCAGCAGCAGCAACAACACCAAGGGAATAACGCCAGCGGCATCGGAGCAGCCCTTGCGGGAATGGGCAGGAACTTGAGTGCGATTGGGCAATCTACTGCTAATGGCCCTCGAGGAGCGCCTCCCAACGGAGCCAACGAGAAGACGTCGCAGAGAGGTAAGGCAACCAAGTCTAGCGTTGATTTTACTCGGCCCAATGCCGGCCACGGTAGTCCCAACTTGTCATCGGCAGCGCCCGGGACCCTTACTTGGAGTCAGGGCAACCTGCCCTTCCTCGTGCCGGACTACTCGCCCGGCGGGACACCCTTGTTGCCTGGCGACAAGCCCCTGAATGCATTGGAAGCTAAGAGTTACAATACAGCGCCACGGTCCTCTTCGCCAACAGAAATCAGCCCAAGCTCGACGAGGTCGAGGAGGTCATTCCCTCCGAAACAGCCACAGCGCAAGAAGTCGTCTGGTCCAGACCTCGACTTCGAGGACGATACGGATGTGCACTTCTCGAAGCCCGTGGCCCCGCCGCCACCTGCCGATGATGACAGCGATGACGATTCTGATGATGGCCTCTTCGCGATCCCGTTGGCGGGTCGGAACAAGGGCAAAGCTGCCGGAAACCCACAGGGCCCAGGAGAAGATGGTCAAGACAAGCGGCCGAGCCTAACCTTGAATACCTCCAGGTCGAAGAAGAAACTCTCAGTGTCATTCAACTCGCCGCAGTCATACGGAAGCGCCGTCACGCCCAATGGTAGCGAGGATACGGGAAGCAGTTCGCGAAGACCTCCGGCAACTCCTCGTTCCGATACCCGGGAGCCTGATGAAAAAGATTACAAACTTGGCCGACGGAAGTCCTTCATTGAGAAAGATGTCTGGGCCAACCGCCCTCCAACGGACGCTCTTCTCAACAACCTCGATGACTTCTTCCCCAATTTGGATCTGGACCAGCCAGTTCTCGAGGATGGCGCCGAGCCGGGAGAGCTGCCCCCTTCCCCTATCGCGGAGGGAGAGGAGCCTCTGAGTCTATCCAGGATAGCATCCGAGCCATCAAAGGCAGCTCATCCACCTAACCCGCCGACTGTTCCTCTGCCATCAATCCCACCGGCAAGACAGCCGTCCTTGTATAATGAAAACGATACGCTGGGCTCCGATGAGTCAACTCTCAAGGCCTTGGAACGTCCCAGCTCAATGGCTATGAGGGGTCTGCGCCGTTCTGGTGGGCTTGGACGTATGAAGTCCATTCGAGAAGTGGCCCGGGGCGCTCACGAGGCCAACAGACGCATCGTTGGCGCGTCACAGCCCGGAACACAAACATCGGGCAACATCATGCGCCGCAAGAGCACCAAGATGTTCAACGCCAACATTGTGCAGATTCGGCCAGACCGCCGTGGTAGCATGATCATGCCGCAGATCCCCCAAGACACCATTCCAAAGAGGCAAACGACGTTCCGCTGGTTCAAGGGTCAGCTCATTGGCAAGGGTACCTATGGCCGCGTATACCTGGGTATGAATGCCACGACTGGAGATTTTTTGGCTGTCAAGGAAGTCGAAGTCAACCCCAAAGCCGCGAGCGGTGACAAGGCAAAGATGAAGGAGCTGGTTGGGGCACTTGACCAGGAGATTGACACGATGCAGCACTTGGACCACGTCAATATTGTGCAGTATCTCGGATGCGAACGGAAGGAAACTAGCATCAGCATCTTCCTCGAGTACATTTCTGGTGGTAGCATCGGGTCGTGTCTCCGCAAGCATGGCAAATTTGAGGAGTCCATCGTCGCGTCGCTAACCCGACAGACGCTCTCCGGATTAGCGTACCTGCACCGGGAGGGTATCCTGCACCGTGATCTCAAGGCAGACAACATTCTATTGGATGTGGATGGGACGTGCAAGATTAGTGACTTTGGCATTTCGAAGAAGACGGATAACATCTACGGCAACGACAAGACGAACAACATGCAAGGTTCGGTGTTCTGGATGGCACCCGAGGTGATCCAGTCGCAAGGAGAAGGATACAGTGCCAAGGTAGACATTTGGAGTTTGGGTTGCGTGGTGTTGGAGATGTTTGCGGGCAAACGGCCGTGGGCCAAGGAGGAGGCGGTTGGTGCCATCTACAAGATTGCCAACGGCGAGACGCCCCCGATCCCCGAGGATATTCAAGGAACGCTTGGGCCGTTGGCGGTGGCGTTTATGATGGATTGCTTCCAAGTGTAAGTGCTCCTTTCCCTCACAAAACCCCAACAGTCGGCTGATAACGGAAACAGGAACCCCTTCGATCGTCCAACGGCGGATGTGCTACTCTCACAGCACCCATTCTGCGAGCTTGATCCTAACTTCAACTTTTACGACACGTCTCTGTACGCCAAGATCAAGCCGATGAAGAAGGAAGATGGGCGGAAACCTTAGCTGGGGGGAACGCAAGAGAGATGGGTTGGTTTTTGATCAGGCCTTTTCTGATTGTGGAAGGCATGCACAACTTCCGTAGATAGCAAGGCGATGGCGTATGCTTTCGTGAGATGGTGAACTGAAAATCATGGAGGACAGGGCAAGGCGTTTTTCTTTTTGGGGAGCGGGGGGGTTGGTTTTGGATCTCGTAACTGTTCCTGCTTCCTCGGGCGACAATGGATGGGATAAATCGCACATAAAAGGCATGATGGGAATGATACGACAGCTTTGGCTGTGTACGTTATGATTGCGGGCGTGTTTGTATCGCTTTTGTCTAGCTGAGAGATGCCTACCCCCGCACCTGTAGGCAAATGCATTTCGGTTGTGATGATAAAAGCGGGATTGGCTTTTCATGTACGGAGACAACGATGAACAAGCAGAGACAGCCTGGCAGGGCTAGAGCAGAGACATGGCAAGTGGAGACGCGTTGACGGGTTCACAAGCATGCAGATAAAGGGACTGACGATCGATTGGCGTTCGCGGGATGCCAGAAGGCGCCACTGTGGCATGTGGATATACTATCTATATACTACCGTGGCTGTTTTGAGGGATAATTCAGGTTTGGGATGTCCTTGACTCTTTGGGGGAAAAGGGCCGGCTCTCTCCTCCGTTAGTCCAAAGGAGCTACGGAGGTTGAGGCTCCGGCCTACGGCCAACGCGGAGGTTCAATGAAGGTTTCCCCTGGGCGTTGGCGCAGGAAGTACGGAGCAGGTACGGAGCAGGTACGGAACAGGTGCCCAGCATACTAGGTGCGTTAAGCTTGAACGGCGGCGCGGGCGGAGTGGACACAGGTCGTATTCTCCGCCCTGGAGTACCGTACCTGTACATGCATAGGTACATGACGCCAGGAGCGGGATACTTGTCTTGGGAATAGTGCGTGTTTTCGTTCCGGTAATGGACTGCAGCTGCCAAGCTCCAGTTAGGAATGGGGGCGTTTCGGTGTTCCAAAGGGAGGCAGGTGAGTGTTTTGGCAGAAACCAGCCTCACTTGAAATTGACTCGACGGCGTGCTTAGGAACGATCTGTTTGAGGAGGTATTGATGATGCCTATTGCTCGTTTGCTCGGACAAATAGGTGGCGGCGATTGGTGGGGTTAGGGATCTGTTCCGCGGAAAGGTACGAATAGGTTGCAGGTGGCTTCCATTTTCAGGGACCGCTGCAGTGGAGCCGTCAGCAGTACAACGTCGTCGTCTGCACATGCCCAATGGAAGCTTTGGGTGGTACCTACCTACTGACATCAACTAATAAGCCACGGTCCACGGACTATTCTGTGGTCACATTGCATTGAATCAAGTAACTTAGCCGACGGAAGAAATGTCCAAGATTTCCCCCGGTTCCATCACGCTGCTGTGAAGCATGGCGATTCCCTTACTTACACTGCCTGGAATAGTACCTATTGAATACTATTGATGTGCATTTCCTCCGCCAGGGTGTTTGGACCCGTGGCCCAGTCGGAACAAGTCCCTTCCATCGGTAGGTCCCCACGCGTACCGGTATCCGTACCCCGAGCCTCCTAATACAGGGTCGAGAATGCGACGCATAACTACTAATGCCCCTTGCACCTGTAATTATAGCACACACTGTACCTCCGACGAGGCCGCCCTGTGCTAGCTAGGTACCTAGTTGCTAGTGGCAGGTCCCGTACTAAGTTGACTACCCGACCCGCCAAATCCGCCCTCCCTGGCGGCTGGGACCCTTGTTTCTTGGCCTCTCCTTTCTGCTCCTCAGGCAGCACCCATTGCTAACTAGCAGGTAGACTGCTCGGGATACGTATCCGCAGTACCCCGTCGCTAAGGTTTCTCCCAATACATTGACTCGCTTGCGGCTTCTTTTCTTGCTGATAGAGAGAGCTCTGTCCTTCGCCCCGCCGAGATATGCCGTCCTCACAGCAGTCGAGCCAAGATACCATCAATCCCTCCACGCACGCCTACACGGCCGACCTCCAACTCCCCCCAGGCCACACTACCCGATCCGATCTCCCCCCCCCAAAGCCTCGCTTGGGCGAGCCACGAACCGCCCGCAATGTCTCGCCGACGCTACCGTCTCTTCATCATATGCGCCGTCGTCATCGTCTTCCTCGTCTACCGCTCTCTCCAGGCCTCGTGGCGGTCCGCCGACTCATACGACTCCATAAACTCCCCTCCAAAGTCTCCCGTCCAACCCCTCGCTGGCGATGGCAACGATCCGACAGACCTTTCCGGACACGCCTCACCCCCGTTGCTGGCCGACGAACAGGACGAGGCGGCCAGGAACCTGCGTGGCGATGTTGACCTCGAGGACAAGCCCAAGTCTGACGGCTCCTCCACCCAAGCTGTCGAGGACGGGTCCTCGGCGCCGCCCGTCGAACTAGCCCACGACGACGGAGAACTTGTCCAAGAGAAGGCTCCCGAGATCCCCAAGGTCCATTGGACCGACCCGCCCCTGGACAACCAGAACCTGGCGCATCCTGCCGAGGACGCCAAATTCCCATGGGAGCATTGGACCAGGCCCAGAGAGAACTTCCCCATCCCCGAAGGCTCCTTGATCTCCATCCCTAGCGGAACCCCCAAGAAAATCCCCAAGATCCAGTACGCCTTCGGCACCGAGTCTGACAAGGCCAAGGCGACGCGCATCAAGCGCCTGGGCCGTGTCAAGGAGGAGCTGGAGCGCGCCTGGTCCGGGTACCGCAAATATGCCTGGATGCACGATGAGCTGTCTCCCCTGTCTAACCAGTTCCGTGATCCCTTTTGCGGCTGGGCCGCTACCTTGGTCGATTCCCTCGATACCCTCTGGATTGCCGGCATGAAGGATCAATTCGACGAGGCGGCGAAGGCGGCCGCCAAGATCGACTTTACCTTCACCCCCAAGAACGACATTCCCGTCTTCGAGACCACCATCCGCTACCTGGGAGGTTTGCTGGCCGCCTACGACGTCAGCGGTGGCCCCGACGGCGATTACGAGATCCTTCTTACAAAGGCCGTTGAACTTGGCGAGATCCTAATGGGCATCTTCGATACCCCTAATCGCATGCCGATCCTGTTCTATGTGTGGCGTCCGCCCTACTCGTCCGAGCCGCACCGCGCCAGCTCCGTCGGCATCGCCGAGCTCACCACCATGTCCATGGAGTTTACGCGTCTCGCACAGCTCACGGGCACGGCCAAGTACTACGACGCCATTGACCGCATCACCAATGCCATTGTGCTGATGCAGAAGGATGGCCACACCGACATTCCGGGCCTGTTCCCGGAGCGCATCGATGCCTCGGGTTGTAACAAGACTGCCACCACCATCAGGAACAAGCTCAGCGAGGAGGCACAAAAGCAAATGGACTCGGACGAACTTGCCGTACCGCCCAAGGGCTTTGAACCCGAAGCCGAGAAGAAGTTGAACGCAAGAGCTGTGATTCCTGCCCCTGAGTCGGATAGCAAGAAGAGCGAGATGAGCAGTTTAGATGATTCATCAGCTCCTCCTGTTGCTCGTCCAGAGGTTCCTCCTGCTGCTCCTCCTCCCGAGGTTCCCCTTGAGGCTCCTCATGACGCCCCTCTTGATGCTCCCCTTGGTGATCCCTTTTATACCCCTCCGAGTGGTGAGCAGGGAGAAACAACGAACATCCCATGGACACCGCCTCTCTCGGCCGACGGATCTACGTCCAAGTGGGACTGCGTGCCCCAAGGCCTCATGCCAGCTACCTATGGAGGCGCACAGTACCATATGGGAGGCGCGCAGGACTCGGCCTACGAATATTTCTCCAAGGTTGGCCAAGTCATTCTACCTTCTTGGAACACTACTGACCATGTTAGCAATACCTCCTTCTGGGTGGCCTGGAGCCCAAATACCAGAAGCTCCACGAAGATACCATTGGTGCCATCAACGAGCGGCTGCTTTACCGACCTATGATTGATGGGGAATGGGATATTCTGCTGCCTGCTAAACTCACTGTTGAAGGGGGAGAACGCAAAACGAATGCCTTGTCGTATGAACTCGCCCACTTGACGTGTTTCATTGGCGGAATGTACGGACTGGGCGGCAAGATCTTCAATCGACCGGAGGATATTGAGACGGCTAAGAAGCTCACCGATGCCTGCGTGTGGGCATATCAGTCCACGCCCACGGGCATCATGCCAGAGTTTGCGCATTTGGCTCCTTGCCCTTCTCTAGAAAAGTGCGAATTCAACGAGACGTCGTGGTGGGAATCTCTTGATTCATCCATTGAATGGCGCAAGGAAGAGATGGCCAAATGGGAGGAGAACCAGGCTCAGCTCGCAAAGAAGCAAGCGAGCCAGGAGGCCGATGTTCTGAGGAAGCAAGACGTAAACAGCGCCGACACAGAGGAACATGACATTGGCGAGCCCAGCGAGGACGCAAACCACATCCACCGACCGGACGATCTAAGCATTGCTTCGAAACCAGAGCCGAAGGTAGAACCGGGGGCAGAATCGAAAGCCAAGGACATGTCCTACGCGCGTCTACAAAAGAGGGGCAAGAGGGCCGGCGGTATCCCGATGCCGGAATTGGACACGGAGCTGTCGGCTCCCAAGGGCGAAACTGGTTCGGAGCTTCCAGATTCCCTGAAGAAGAAGCTGCACGTGGCTGCCGAGAGATGGAAGGAGGCGAATCCAGACGAGGAGGACCCTGGATATGTTGCTCCTCCTCCGACTCAGCCCATAGCCTCGTACAAGCCTATGACCCACGAGGAGTACGTCCAGCAAAAGTTGAGCAGGGATGCCCTGCCTCGGGGATACACGGATATTGAAAACCAAGGGTACATCCTTCGGTAAGTTGCCTATGCGCGCGTTGGCTCCTTGCACAACAAGACGAGAAACTGACGTTGGCATAATAGACCCGAGGCTATCGAGTCCGTCTGGTACATGTACCGCATCACCGGCGACACCGAGTGGATGGACAAGGGCTGGAAGATGTTTGAGGCGACTGTGGCGGCAACGCGGACCGAGTTCGCCAACAGCGCCATCGACGACGTTCTGGCCACCTCTCCCGGCCTTAAGGACGAAATGGAGAGCTTCTGGATCGCCGAGACGCTCAAGTACTACTACCTCCTCTTCGCCGAGCCGGACCTCATCAGCCTCGACGAATGGGTCCTCAACACCGAAGCCCATCCTTTCAAGAGACCTTCTTAGCGAACGGGGACTGATCAGGACCTTGTTTTGGATAAGAGTGCGCCAACGCACAAGGCGACGACTCCTTTGTTGATCATGACTTTGCGCCCCGGCGAGTCGGTTTTCCAGTCGGTTGTCTTGGATACCAAAACCGGCGGCGAAACAAAATAGCATGGCGGGCGTTTTGGGTTACGACATGGGGCAGGATATTGGATGCCTGCTAGGGTAAACTTGATTTAGACTGGAGGGGAAGGATTGATAATGTATACTTTAGAGCCACTCCGTCATGAGAGGTTCTTGTTTTGCCCTTGGCTTTATCAGGATACGAAGGGTTCCAGTGTTCACGGGTTAAATTGCACCTCTTGGTCTCATTTTGCTTTTACAAGAGGTGCTGCTTCGACAAGAGGTTGCAATTAGTTGATCTCGACTGTGACCGATTGTTTAGGTGCAAAACGGGTCAAGGTAGGCTCAGAAACATTGGTTGTTCTATTAGGTTCCTGAAAGATACATCGATCTCTGTCGTAGCTATCTATTCCTCCCCCCCCCCCCTGACTATTCATCCATTCATCAAGGAGAGCACTATCAAGGCAGGCTCCCTGATTCCACGTTCCTCCTCGCGTGGCTCTATTTGGCCTTCTCTCGGTAGATGAATCGCGAAAAACAAAAAAGCAGAGACGAAGACATGCAAAAAAAAAAAAGAAGCAGTCCCAATTTCATTTCCATCGCGCGCGGCACTCGGGTGTGATAATACATGACGTCTCCGTAAACGTTTTCCTAAATCCGCCCTTTCCCTCCCTCCATCGATGCGTAAAAGACATATCCATAGCCACCATTCTTTCGTAGCGAAAAAGATTTGCTCTCGTTGCATCTTTTCGCAGATATATCTCATAACGCGTCCAGCCTAGTTCCCCGGTCCGTTGGTATCCCCTTCCGTCCCTTTTGATCTGGCGAGGTCTATATGCGAAGAGGTGTGGGTTGTGTTTGTATGTGTACGTGCCCTCGCTGTTGTCCATCCGCCGTTGGCCTGAGTCTTGCTGTCATCTGGCGGGTGTGTTTGTGCCTTGGCTTCGTCTGCAGCCTCTTCTGAGAAGAGAAGCTGCTCGACTCGTTGATCGACTGTAAGGAACAAATCCCATGCGGTGAAAGCGGCGTCTTGAGCAGAGTTGCGCGCGGAGCAGTGCGTTGCGTTGCGTATACATGGCAACCCACTTCGAGGATGTCAAACCAAAAAAAATTAACAAAAGGTCGTCGACCGTTTGGAAAGCAAAGCAAAGTAAAACAAAATCGGTTTCCCGTAACGCCAATGCTGATGCTCATCGCCTGGTTGTCCCGTATGGGATCTTACCGCCGCCGTCAGGTTGATTCGTCTGCCGGCGTATTTACAATCGTTCTCCTCATCTAGTCTTATCTTGCTCGGGTGTCCTACACCATTGCACTCAGGACGCTCATGCTGAGGATCATGACGAGCAAGCCGATGGTGACAATGATGAGCAGGGCGAAGGAGAACCAGCCCAGAACCATGGCGCTGGTACCGACACCGCTGCGGACAGCGCCGTTTCCGAAATCTTGCGCGATGACCGAAGCGGCCACCGACGCTGTGTGTTGCCATAATACGGACACAAGCACGAAAATGGAGGCAACGAAGATGATGGCGAGAGCGATCTGCGAGACGAAGCGAGAGGGGAAGGGCTTGACTTCGCGATCGGAACCCTCAGAGTCCTCCTCCTCGTGCCATCCGGGAAAAGTGGCGAGGAGCAGGAGACAGACGAAGGCAAAGATGATGGCAATGATTCTGCGCGACGAGTCAGCATGGGGTGTCTCTGTCAGCTTCCGAGTGGAAACGTGTCTGTACTCACATCAGATAGGGAAACACAATCATGTCCTTGAACTGGGCGGCCAACCAGATCAGGTTGAGCGGATCTTGGTCGACGGAAACCTCCTTGGCGAGCGCGGTCGCGTTGTTACTGCATAACCAGGAGCCGCCGTCCGGGTTGATGCAGATGCCGAAGTAGCCGACACGAGCAGCCAAGCGGGCGTCGCCGGCGATGTTCTCGATGGCCGTGTGCACATTGTAGTCGACCTGCGCCGTGCTGGGCACTGCCGTATACGACTTGTAGTAGAGTGAGAGCAGGAAGATGTCGGGGATGAGCGGTGAGGATGAGGAACATCCCGCTAATAGGAGAGCTGGAGAGCGGGAAGTGATTAGTGAGTGGCCTGTTTCCAAGCGGAATGCAGGGCGTGTCTGGAACATACAGAGTAGGATGATGGCGATGGCGATGAGAATCATCAACACGTGGTGGTATCCCAGGAACGGTATGAAGCCTAGAGGGAGCCTCTGTTAGCCATGTCTTGGACAGACAGCCGCATTCCAGCGTCTCAGAGCTTTGAAATACTTACGATACCATCCGACCTGGAACTTGGGCATTCGTGAGCCCGAGCTGCTACTGCTGCTCGTGCCCGTCTCCGTTGTACCCATCTCGAAGGGTTGTGTACCAGTCCTCCTTCACGGGTTGAGATGCCAACCCGGGAGGTGAGGAGATGACAGCACGCCCACGCCCGTCCCCCTATGAAGGAGTGACGGTCGGGTTGCTGAGCGGGCGCTGTTCGGCCCGTTGAGTTGGAGGCGTCGAGTTCGTCTGAAGTTGGAATGGAATCCCAAGGATTGGCGGTGTGGTTGGTGGTAATCTGGTGGCGGTGATCTCTTCCTTCGTATCAGTCGTCTTTTTCCCTTCTTGGGTCACTCTTCGTTTCGTCTCCACGCAGGCGAGCTCTGGCCTGTATCGGGAAGCGAAGCGATGCGGGATCCCCTCCGAGGAGATGGAATGCGGGAGGGAGAGACTGTCGTGGTGGGTTCTCTTCGGCGACGACGGTTCGGAAACAACGAGCGAAAGCCGGGCCCTGCGATGGTGAGATCTTGAAGGAATGGGAGGGGGAGACGATCGTCTTGTTAGAGAGATTGGTTGCAAGACAGCAACACAACAGCTTTGAGATCAGTTCACACTTTGCTGCAACGAAGGGACAACCTAGGACAGTGAGTAAGTGAGCGAGTGATGGAGAGAGCGAGAGAGTTGTTGGATCGGAGTTCCCTTTGGGACGGAGGAAGGAAGGGAACAAGTAACAGCGGACTCGGTCAGTAAGGTAGTACGGTTCGTTTCGTTCAAGGGGAGAGACTTGGGATTGTGATGTTGGCTGCGCTTGGTTGACCAGCCGTCCGACTTTTGGGGAGAGACGCAGCCCACATGCGCGACGGGCACCCCCCAGCCACGTTTTATTTACCGCCGTTGACTGGGCGACGATGACGTTCGGAGGTGGGGCGTAGGTGGGTTCTGTGGCGGGCGCCGGGCAACCCGCAGAGGCACCGCTCCACCCAGGGAAAGAGGGCAAGAGGGCAAGAGCGCTACGGAGGACGTGACCGGGGTCCGGGCCTCCGCAGCTTACCTAACTAGGTAGGCCCTGAGCAAGTCCTTTTCTTGGACGTAAACGTCTGGGATACGACAGGCTTCATCCTCTCCATTTCCCACTTCCGGCCCTGGCGGAGGAGGCCTTGGTACATACGTAGCAGTTCGGGCTTTGCGAACAGCATCCGAAGACCCGTCCGTGTGTTCGTCCCAGTTCGACGACGACACGTAGCGGGCTTCGCGCTCGGCCCTGAGACCCTGGACAGTGATCTCCGATCTTGCACCGCCGCTGCATCACGCCTCTGGATATAGTCCGAAGGTGCAGCAGTCGTCCCGGCGTTGTGGCAGCAAGGCGACTAACAGATTGTTGTGCATTGTTGGCAGTACCGGTATCCAACTCTTGAGATAACACCTCGCGATCCCTATAAAAGCAACTTCCTTGTCCGGCATCTCGCTCGCCGTCGCCCGTCGTCCGTCGCCAAGCCGCGCGCCCAGCCAGCACTGCACCGCCCCCGGCCGGGGTGAGCCCTGTACCCAGGTGTCAGGGCTGCCGGGGTCGGTCGGCCACCTCGATGCCAGTGCCAATGCTCGTTGTCGTGACGATGATGGCGCCGTTTCGCCCAAGATTGGGTCGAGGGGTTCGCCTCGCCATCCTTCGTTTCTCTCTCGAGGTAAGCCGGCTTCCTCGGTTCGGTAGCCGTTGTCTGGACTTCGTGTTCCCCGATCTGCTGTTTCATTTGCCCAATCGGGAACCTCACCGTCTTGGGTTGCACGTCGAGCTGAAGCCGACGTTGCGGAAGCCGGCTTTGGTTCTCTTCTTTTGCTTCCCAGCTCCCAAGCCCGCTCACTATTCAATGCCCGGTTTCAGTCTTCATCGCAAGGCGCTGTGATAATAGTTAGGCATCCAATCCAATATATATTCGTTGTGCTTCGTAGTCGTCGGTTTCCGGCCTCGGCTATTGGGAGGTCACGCTCCACGGTCCCTCCCCTCCCTAGCGCATCTGAGGTAGGCAGGCCATGGCCAAATGAATTTGATTATCGCCAGATACCTCCAAGCGCTTGTGATATGCGGGGTGCCTGTCCCAGTACCTCAGCCGATTCATGTTTGCCTGTTGCCTTCGCTGCTGGGGAAATCAAGATCGAGTGCCTTACAAACTATGTGTCTACGTAGCAATATTCGTATATCGAGTTAATTGCATACATACCATGGTGCTTGGTGGGGGCATCCTCCCACGTCATCCTCTTTGAACGTAGTAGTCGTAGTCGACATCGCGCGACGAGTGACAACAGAAATCACAGAGTTCTGCCATGGCCACCATGACATCCCAAACCGAAGCTGCACAAGGGTCCTCTCTCGACATCCGCGTCGAAGACTTCCTCGACGACAAGCTCCAGTCGACCACCGATCTCGAAGACCTCGACTCGCTCCTCGCCAACGTCGAGCTCCAGCGCAACCAGCTCCAATCCCAGCTCGACAACGCCGTCAGGGAGCTCGAGGAAGCTCGCCGCACCGCCGATGACCGCCAGGGCTCGCTCGCCGCCCGTATCAATGAGTTCGAGAAGCTCCAGGAGAGCATCATCGCGCGCCAGCAGGTCGCCGCCGCCACCGACGGCCCCGATCAGGCCATTGAGCGCCTCCAGGAGCCCATGAAGAAGCTTGAGACTGTCGACCTGGCTCAGAAATACCTCATCCTCTTGCAGGAGGTAGAGAAGAGTCGCTCCGAGGCCCGATCGCATCTGCCGCACAGTCCCAGGGCCGCGCTGGGGCCGTACACCAAGCTAAAGCAGCTTACAACGAGGCTGAGGAGCTTACCGGGGCAAGATGGGCTGCACCTTGTCGACTACGTCGAGAGGGTGACGGAGTCGCTTTGGACCGAGATGAAGAAGATCATGTCGGCGGAGCTTGAAGCTGTCTTGAGCCAGAGGAAATGGCCCAAGGTCCATCTCCAATCCGAGATGGACGAGGAGTGGATCAACTGCTTCGAGAAGCTCCTCGACCTACAGATTCCAGAAGTCATGTACAGCCCTGGACTTGTCACTTTGCTACCAATCGACGTCATGGCCGGTATCTTCGTCTCCGAGTTTCGTTATCACTTCTTGAGCGACAAGCCGTCAAGTAGCCCCCAGGCCTTCGGCAACCATTGCCTCCCTTGGTTCCTCGCACACATTGAGAAGTGGGAGTCTTTCTTCCGCGATAACCTGGGCCACCTGCTGGCGTCAAAGTTTCACGACACACCCGCTGCTAAGAACATGGCCTATGTCGATCCCGTGTGCGCGTTGATCACTTCGATGCTGCCTGTCCTACGAGAGAAGACCTCAGCTGTGGCGCGAGAAGCAGTCCAAAACCCGCCCTTCCTGAGTGGCTTCATGTCGCAGCTCATGGCCTTTGACGACAAGGTTCGATTGAAGTTCAGCTACGACGGCGGAGATGCCGAGAACGGCTGGGCGGGCTTGACCACGCATATCCTCGACGAACACTTTGAAACTTGGTTCAAGGTCGAGAAGGAATTTGCCCTCGAGAGATTCGAGACCATCATGGCATCGCAGGACGCTCGTAACATTGACTACGATTATGCGGAAAAGGGCAAGATGAAGCCCACCCATGCCGCAGTCCAGGTCACTCATCTACTGAGGTCGATGACGAGTCAGTATGTGAGGGTGCGCAACTTCAAATACAAAATTCGCTTCCTCATCGGAATTCAGCTGGAAATCCTCGATGGCTTCCATGATCGTCTTCGAGACTCTCTTGAGGCCTATCAGTCTTTCACGTCAACCCTGGGGAGAACATTGCACGGCGTGACCAAAGAAGATATCGCTGCTCTCGAAGGCACCGGTGCTCTCGAAACCCTCGTCAAGGTGATAGGCAGCTCCGATCATGTCATCAACACCTTGAAGGACTGGAGCAATGAAGAGGTATGTCTGGTTGCATGATGTGTCGGCCAGCCAACGCAGCTAACAAGCCGCCAAGGTCTTCGTTTCACTGTGGGATGAGCTACAGACTCGGGCCGCCCATCGAAGCAGCCAGGGCAACGAGATCGCCAACACAGTGAGCTACGATGAGGTCAAAGATCGCACGTCGGCTGCCGTCGGGCAAGAGGGCGACGATGGAGCTCTGTTTGATGAAACGGTCGCTGCGTACAGTCTACGCCGCAAGGCCGGTCAGGAGCTTCTCGTCGGCGCCCTAGTCGCTTCGCATAGCAAGGCCTTCCGCGCCTACACGACCCGCGTCCAGTGGACTACTATCGGCGATACTGCCGTGCTTGGTATGTTCTCCCATTGGCCACGTACCCTCGGTCTTCTCTCTAACGCTTTGCAGACGATCTTACTATTACCCCTGAGCTCGACGAGCCCCTCCGTATCCTTGGGCGTAACTTTGACTTCCTCGTCAAGTCACTGTCTACCGCCGCCTTTCGCCGCGTCTGGCGCGACGCCCTCTCGAAGCTCCAGGACCTCCTCTGGCAGGACGTCCTTCTCCGTCAGTCCTTCACCACCTACGGTGCTGCCCAGTTCCTCCGCGACGGCACCGCCATCAGCGCCCTCATCGAGCGCTACATCCCCGGCGGCTCATCCGCCCTGGATTCCTTGCACGAGGGGCTGCGACTGCTTACTCTCCCCGTCGAAGCCAGCGAGGCGGGCGGGCTTACTCTCAAGGAGGCAAGTGACCGCGTCTTCACGGACAATGACGAGGCGCGCAAAGTGCTGGAGGAGCTGGGACTCGTGGCGCTGTCACCGCCGAACGCCAGGAACATTCTTCAGCGACGCGTGGAGAATAATGAGAACGTAGGGTGGTAAAGCAGTTGATGGCAGGGTATCATTATTTACAGATCCTACACCTCCCGAACAAAAAAAAAGTCTACCTTGAAATCTATCATGCCAGCTCAGTTTGATGCTGAATCCTCCACATATCCCAAGAGAGCTTATAGCCTCTATCTATTGCCTATCTTCTAAGATTTTCGCGGATTTCCGTCATATAAACCCACATCGACGACATCGAGCAGCACAAGGAACATCCCAGTTTATCCTCCTAGTTGAGCGCCCGCATGGTCATCTCGACGACGGCAAAGGTGCCGGCGCTGACGGGCATGGCCCTGAGCAGAGTAGGGGCGATGCCCTTGAAGAAGCCGCGAGCGCCCTCGACGCGATAGGTGGTGGCGAAGCAGTCGCGCATGGAGCGGTACCGCTGGTTGGGCCCGAAGCCGTCGGTCTGCATCTTGCTCTTGATGACGTCGAGCGGGTAGCTGGCGAGCCACAGCACCTCGCCGGCGAGACCGCCGTAGAAGGCGATCTTGTAGCTGGAGATTTCCTTGCGGTCGATGCCGTTGCGGGCGGCGTCGGCGTTCATCATGTACTCGAACGAGGTGAACCAGGCGCCGTAGGCAAAGGCCTCGCGCCAGACGGTGACGACCTGGCCGCGGTACAGCCCGCGCAGGGTGCCGTCAACGGCGCCGATCTTGCGGACGCAGTCGAGCGGGCCGTGGTACAGGCGGCCGGCGCCGTGGGGCTGGCTCTGCAGGCGGATGCGGACGTGCTCGATGGGGCCCGAGAGGACCGAGTTGGCGACGCCGGCGAAGGCCCCGGCGGCGGCGTACTGGCCGTAGGAGAGGTCCGGCCGGCGGCCGGCGGTGGCGTTGCGGTCCTCGAGCCACCGGCGCGCCTTGTGGAAGGCGCCGAACTGGATCGAGACGCAGGCGCCGATGCCGATGAGCGGCGTGAGCGTGCCCTTGTAGAAGGCGAGGGCGCCCTCGTTGCGGTAGATGGAGGTGGCGGCGTTGAGGGCCGACGAGTACTGGGTTGATGTTTGGAGACGGACCTTGACAATGTCAAAGGGTTGGCCTGGACGGAGTTAGTCATGGTCGTTGTCGTCTCTTGTCGTCTCATGTCGTCTCATCTCATCTCATCTCACCTCATCTCATCTCATCTCATCTCATCTCATCTGACATCTTATCGCTCGGGCCAACTTCCTTCTGATCTCCCTGTTGTCGCGACACAACATACACACAGACATAACCCGAAAGCACTCGCTTCACGCCAATTCGCCATCGAGATACGAGACAAAAAAACAACCCAACCAACTTACCAATCAAGACCTGCGCGATACCGCCCACAGCACCCGAGAACAGGTCCTTGGCCGTCTGCAGACCGCTGTCCTGCGGCGCCTCCACCTCAATCGCCGGAGCGTCCATCCCGCGTCGTTTCCTTTTCCTTTCTTTTTTTTCTTTTTTTGTCTGACAAAGCTTCAATCGGTCTCTTCCCCGCTTCGACGAAGACGAGAGGGCCCGAGGGACAATATGAAACCTGCTGGGAAGGAAGCCGGAAGGAAAGTTGAAGAGTTGCGGTTGACTTCGCCGAAAGGGACGCGCTCTCGGATATCAAATCTGGGGTTGCAGAGGGCGCCCGGCAAATGGCGTGCTGGAATTACAAAGCCCGTTACCGGCATGGCGCTATCGGGGCCTGTTATGCAGATAACCCACTCGAACTGCCTTTGTAGAGGGATAGTTAGATCGAGACCCAACATGCAAAATGGTCATGCGTTTATCGAAGTCTTTTGACTCTCCTCACTGGCTGCGGGTCCCGAAATCGGTTTCTGATACCGGAAGTCGGCCTCCCAAACCAGTCCGTTCGGTCGCTTTCCCCGAGGTGCCGGAGCTCATCGTCCATCTGCCGCCGGATGAGCTTCCGAAAAATACATCCGAGTTATGTTGCAGCAGGTAGCACGGCATAATCAAATCAATGCAAGCCCGTGAAACGGAGACCAACGGCTCATATACACCTCAGCAATCCGTATCCAAGTAATGTCGTGACAGCGCCCACCACCGCCCACCGAGTCTAGAAGTCTTCTGGAATACTGCGGGGGCCGCGCCGGCCAGGTTTCTCATCTCGGCCATTCCCCTAATCCCCGCCTTTTTCTTTTCAGTACCGCCTGACGCCCTGCTTGCTATCGTTCGCCTCGCTCTGCGCTTGAGCATGCTGCGCAATTGCCTCTTTCAGCTTCCCTATCACTTCGGGCTGGTTGCTGAACGCCGTCTGCAGCATCGTTTCCAGTTCCGTCTCCGCCTTGGCAATTGGCTTCACCCCAGGCTTCCTGTTGGTCGAGTCGTTCATCAGTGTGCCCCAGCGCTGCGTGAACGCGTAGATCGAGTGCCGTAGCAGCTCATCTAGTTGCTCGTTCATGTCCTCAACTGTGAGCGTCTTAGCCGTTACCGAAGGAGGCCCTCGTGACCACAGTGATCCACCCATGATGTTAGAGAAGAACCCAACCCAGTTCTGCGGGCTGAGCGTGTCCCAGATGTGGCCAAAGTGTTGCATCGACGCAGCTTGGTTTCTGATATCACCAATTTCCAAAGACACCAATTCGTTCTTGATGATGAGCAAGTTCTTGATCATGAAGAGATCTGCATCCGTCCCCGCCTTGAGATACTTGATCCTTGCTTCCGCCCGTTGGAGAACCTGAATTGTCTCTCTTACAGTTTTGAATACGACAGAATTGTTCTTTGCCTGGAAGGAAGTTAGCTAGATCCTGTCGGCCTAGGTGAAGATGACTTACCGCTCTCTCCTTGGGCATACAATGCTCGTACATGGCCAATAACTTGATGGCCTGCTTCACCACCGGATAAGCGTTTGAGGACGCTACTCCTCCAATCACAGGGCCTATCTTCAGCGAACTATCTTGGGTTGTTGCCTTTGTTATCGCCTTCCCAATCTCCGCCTCAAACGCAGTATCCGTCAATGGCCAGAGTTGGTAGACGAGTAGCTGAGAGGTATACTGTTTGCATTTGGCAAAATACGGCGACTCGACCTCGTCAAACTCCGCCCCGAAATACTCATTCGCCAGCCATCCCACCACATTGCACGTTGTTTGCAATGATGCTGCGTATAAAATGGGCTGGAGGGTTGACACCATTGGCGTCAGATTGCCGGGGTGAGCGATGGCGGTGTTGATCGTCTTGATAGATTGGAAAACCGAGTCCAGCGACTTGTTAAACATGGGCTCTACATCAAACAGACTGAGGAACACCCTTTCTTCATTGTACATGCGCTCAAAGCATTGCTTGATAAAGTTGCGCGATGCCGTTTCGGCAGAGAGACTCTTGACCTCCTTCTGGAAGTCTGCAATGTCGGCCTGTGTCATCAACTTGAAATCCCGATCCCGAGTTATGAAGTGGGTGTAGAATATGTTTTTCGCAGTATTTGCATAGGTCTCGAAGTTGGTGCAAGACTCAACTGGCTTGCCGTAGAAGTCGTACGCGCGACGCACCACCTGTCGAACGTTGGGGATTAGACCGTAAGATTCCAACATCATCTCCTGGAAACGGCCGTAGGCCAGAGCATGGCGTGCTGAGTCGGATTTTGTGGCAGCAGTCTGTCGAGCAATATCAGGGGAAACCCGTTCCAAGCGGGACTTGTATCCATGCTCGAGCAGATGTAGAGCTTTTGTGAGCAGAGCGTTGTATCGGGCAAGGTAGGTGTCACGATCGCGGTAGGTTTCCTAGAATGATGAGTGAGTTGGAATACAGCTAGAAAACCTGAGCTCCTTACATGATTTTCCATGAACACGATGCAGGCATCAATGTTCTCAATCATCTCCCCAAATGAGTCGTCGTCAACCAACCGACTAGCGCCAGGGGCGTTAAGACGCCTCGTGGCAGTGTCCAAATATGCATAATAGTGTAAGTCGGTTCCAACTTCATCAGCCAAGATCTCGAGTCGTTTCTGCTCATTAAGAAGATCCTCGCATTGAGATTGAAAGGTCGACGTCTGGGCTTCGACAGATTGGAACGAGTTCGAGAGAGAGGTGAGGAGCTTCAGGGTCGCATTTGCGTCGTCAATTAGCCCGTCAAGATGGCGCTCAGTGAGTGTGAGCTGGTCTCGGTATACACTGGAGTACGTTAGCACAATTCATAGCCGTGAGCTGCCTCCACGCTACTTGGGCATGCGTACAGGTATTCTTGCTGGCTTGCGTCCAACAATTGCTCATCATATGATACGAGACTAGGGGGTTCGTGGCTTTCAAGGCTTTCCGGCTCGATGACTGAATCGGCGAGATTCAAGGCCTCCCATCCCCTGTTCCATTTGTTTGTTTTCTTGCGCTGCGGCCTTCCATCCCTAGACAGCTGTTCTTGGACGACACGGTAGAAGTCGGAGTAAGAGCTCGCTCGGCGGATTACTGATGGCTCAGGGGGGCTTTTGGTATCCTCAATTTCCTCGTAGACGTTCTGCATCGGCACAACAATATCGGCAGCTACTCCCGTTCCCTGCGAAAATCATGGTGAGCTCCGGCGATGCATGGGTGGGGTGTGCGGCCTTGGCCAGGGTGAAACAAACGTTGGGTTGTTGAAGCAGCGACTCCCTGCGGCGGTGACCACTCTGGCTGCCGGCATTGCCCCTTCTGCCCGTGATCTCGGGCACGAAGCTGTACCACGAGTCTTCGTACATGGTGTTGGGGGAGAAGCTCGGAGCTAGAGGCTTGAAGCTCAAGGGGCAGCTCTGGATTCGCTGCGTCTTCGCGAAGCCACGCAACAAGCGTTGGAGGTTGACCGGAGACGTGTGCTCCGAATCGCCGATGGCGGGACAAGGGCAAGGGGCCAGTCAGGGTGGAGATGGACGTCCGTGCGCCTTTCTGCCCCGCGGGTGCATTTTCTTACCCCACTTGCCCGCTCATCACTCAAAGTGGCATGTGGCGCAGTTCCCGTCTTGCCTACCTACCGAGTTACCGTCCAAGTGCAGCTGCCGGTGTGGCAAAATGTGGCCGTGCAAGCTTCGATTCGATGAGCCTGCCACAGCCCAAAGAATTTTGCTGACATACTAAGTCTAGCTACGTGCGAGCTTGGTCTGGACTCGTCTGTACTCGGTCTATATGACCTCACCATCTATTCGACATCTTCAATTTCAGCAGCAGGGGAATCTCGACACGTATCAACTCATTGAAGACGACACAGGCCCTGCTGGATTGATCTTCGCCTTCCGCATTGTCCTAAAGTCATGAACGCCTCCCAAGTTGCACTCCGGCGAGCTGCCGTCCGGTCTCAAGCTCGCCGCTCCGCCATCGGCACTCAACGTCAATGGACCCGATATTCCAGCAGCGCTCCCCGTCAAAGCGGCGGCGGCGGCGGCGGCAGCGGCGGGAAATTCATCGGCGTGGTGACCGTCATTGGCGGAGCATCGGCTGGAGCGTACTTGTATCCCATCATCAAGGAACGATTTGCACCAGCGTCTGAGCCCGAGCCCGTGAAGAAAAAGAAGGCCGCCGTCAAGGCAGAGATTCAGTTTGAGAAGCCCCGGGAGCCTACCGCCTCAAATGAAGAGACTCGCGACATCATCAGTTCGCAGCATCTTCAGGTCAAGAATAGCTGGGAGCATCCCGGCATCTACGCCTGGGGCTCCAACATTTGCAAGGTCATCGACCCCAACTCCAACGACAAATACGTCAAACTGCCCCGCCGCATTGCCTACTTCGACGGGCAGATTCTTCGAGACCTAAAGCTCACGCAGGGATTCGGTGCGGCAGTCACCGAGAAGGGTGACCTGGTTCAATGGGGTCTGGGCTTTTCCAAGGACGACCCAACGCCCGTCCCTACCCTGACTGGCAAGGACATCGTCAAGATCAATGTGTCTTCGGATCGAATCATCGCCTTGTCTCGCAAGGGCAACGTCTATTCTATCCCCTCGTCTCGCGACGACCTAGAGGGCGGCCTGAAAGTAGAGCAGCCCAAGAGTTCCTGGTCCATCTGGGGATCGGGTGGAAAAGAAAGTCTCAGCTTCCGCAGCCTCACCCCCTCTAACCTCAGTCGAGGCGAGACGATCGCCGACATCAGCACTGGCCAGGAGCATTGTCTGATGCTCACCTCTAAAGGACGTGTTTTCTCCGCAGCTGCTAGCGCGTTGGAATTTCCATCCAAGGGTCAGATGGGCATCCCTGGGCTAAGCTGGCACAATAGACCTAAGGGTCCGTACGATCAGCCCCATGAGGTTACTACCCTAAAGGGATTCGACGTTAGCCAGATTGCCGCGGGCGATTATCACTCCGTGGTCCTGGACAAGACTGGGAAAATCTTTACGTTTGGTGATAATTCTTTCGGACAGCTGGGCTTCGATACTGAATTTGGGCTCCACGCTACGGAATCCCCATCGTTGATGTCCACCCACAAACTCTACAAGAGTGGTGGTTTGATTCCTACAGTGACAGCCATTGCGGCTGGCGGCTTCAATACTTTCTTTACTGTGGATGCCACGGCTCCCAGGAGCTACGAGGACGCCAAGTCACCTTCACCGGCGAGGAGGCTCCCTCAGGTTACGTCGGATCTGTGGACTCTCGGCCAAGGTGTTTACGGGACTTTGGGAACCGGCCGATGGTCACATGTATCCCCCAGGCCGACCAAGGTGAAGGCACTCTCGTCGCTCTTCGAGTTCAACGAGAAGACGAACAAAATGAGCCCGATTAGACTCAAGTCTTTGTCCGTGGGCGCCACACACTGCTCTGCCGTGATGGACAATCTCACTGAGACATCGGTCTCTGGCAAGGGAAGCGAGAACGCAATTAATTGGGGCGCTGACGCTCTCTTCTGGGGCGGCAACGAACACTACCAACTGGGCACCGGCAAACGGACCAACTTGAACACTCCCACGTACATTGGGGCGTTGGATGTAGACCCCAGTGCGATCAAAGACGAGCAGACGGGCTTCCATCGGCTGTGTATAACGCCGCGAACGACGATTCGGCTAGATGGCGGCAAGGGCCGCAAAGTGACACTGGAGCAGAAGATTGAATGCGGCAAGTATGTGACGGCCGTCTACTCTGCTGTATAAGCGGGTGATACGAGATCACCAGGCTGTGGCTGCGGCTGCGGCTGCATGATGTCTCAGAAAGGGATCCACCTTCCTGGGCTGTAAGATATTGTGCGTCTATCTACAATACGAAGCGGGGACAAGATGGAACAGCAGGGGATGATGGCCGATGTCCACCGGCTTGGGAGGCGTTGATGGGGATTGCAAAATGATTCAACTCTATTGTACCAAACCTCGGCCAAGGACGCCCTCGGCCTTGACTATAAGTTTTGCATCTTATAATGGCTGACATGTGTCAAGTCTATGGGTCTGGGTCTGGAATAAAAAGGAAAAGAAAATTCTCCGAGCGCCTCCTTGCCAAGCGTGCCACGGCTGAGACTCGCAGGACATATCACAATGAGCATCTTGGATTTGCAGTGTGACGGCTGAGCCACGTGGGCGACAGGGGACCTGGGCGAGGCGTCACAGATCGACAAGCCTAAGGCGACTCATCGTTTCAGGCAGACTTTATCTGTCTGCAAGTAATCTACGCATCTATTCGCGCAGTACTTCGTACGGATACCTACACGCATCTGCGATGTACCTATTTATGTCACCCTCTTGCTGTACGGCAGGCCGCGTGGCTGATGACTGGGGGGGCTTTTTGGAGTTGGTGTCTCAGTCGCGAGGGACTCACGTCTCAATGGAAACAGGCGGCGCCAACACGAGGACGGTGACTCGAGGCCGCGCAAGCCAGGGGGTGTATGACAGAGCAAGTCATGCGACGGAGGGAGTGGCAGTGGCAGTGACAGTGGCAATGGCGAAACTCGGCCCCGGCGGACATGACGGGCGGCGAGAGAGAAGAGAACAGCTTTGATGCACGGCGATTAATCTCATACGGCCTTGGCCATGGAAGCAAGTGAGTGGGTGTTCGTATTTAGGTCGTCACTAGTGGGAGCACGAACCGGTTCTGCTTCTGGCATTTGGCAAACTTCCATAGCCTGGACCTACTATGTAGTAATGGATGACTACTATGTAAACCTGGCTACCCGAAATTCCGAGACTAAAATAGAACCAAATAAATCCCTTCCCGCCTAAAACTGTCCCTGTCCGTCATCTCCATTCCCGCCCTATCCAGCCAGGCTAGTAAAAGTGCATGCATACTTGCTAAGTAGTCACTACATGCGTACCTAGTAGTGTCTTCAGTACGGGGACGGACAAGCGGACGGAAACAAGGTGGCAGGCAAGGTACGGAATGTCGATCGGACGTTCCACCGCTCCGGCCCTACCTAACTAAGGGTTAGCATAATGGCAACCCAACGCCCGTTAGGCACTCTTCTATTAGCCTCTTAGTAGGCCTAGGCCCAGGTGTTCCTGACTTAGTACCTGGGCTGCATGATGGATGAATTGTGCATGCGGACCAGTCGTACCTGCCCCAGGACCAAGACCACGAGATCGGGCAGCACGTGCCATGGGGCATCTCATCATCCTTCAGTGATCAGGCAGTTACGGCGCAGGGCCTAAGCAAGTGCAACCAAGCCAAGGCCCCCTCCCTGCCAAACCTGCCTAGGCTCCTTCCTAGATTCCATCCCAAGTTCGCTCCTTCCCCACGCCCAAGTCCCAACCGAGTCCGGGACCTGGTTGACGGCTTACGGTCAAGGTCACGGTCACGGTCACGGTCACGGCCAAGGTCACGGTCACGGCGACCATCACGGCCAACCGTCACATAGACTGAATCTCCGTCTCCGTCTCCGTCTCCAACTCGCCATCACGACTCCCGCTCCGACGGGTCGTCAACCATACAGCATCGTCACGATCGCTGCCGCTGTCACATCCAACGTCCTTGGCTGCTATTAACCCCCCCCCCCTCCCCCCTCGTGAATGCGCCACTTCGCGCCGGCTGTAAATCTCCCCCATCACGACCCTCCTTTTGCGATCCGTCGCCTTCTCCCTCCTTCTTTCTACTACTTCTCCTACTCCCTCGCCCTCTCCCTATCCTCCTCCCTTTCCACTTCTCCTTTTTCATCTTCTTCATCTACGACATCACCACCTTCTTTTTCTACGTCATCTCGCCAACGACGACTGCGCCATCGAAATAAGCCCCAACATCCAAAATTACAATTACAATTACTAAGTACGCCTACTTCGCCCCCTGGCTCTTAAGCCAGCGCCGACCCCTGCTCAACCTCCACCGGCCCGAGGGCTCTTGCTACAACCTTCCTCCGTCTCACTCTCCTCCCATCTCGATCTCGACCTTGCTTTCGTCCTCGCCTTCTCGTCTTCGGCCTCACCTTCCGGACTTGCCGCGCCCTCGAGGTCTGCGCTCCTTCTTCTCCTTGGCGCCGGCCCTGTCCTCTTCTCTCTCCTCTTCATCCTCTCCATCATCTCCGTCGCATATCGCCACTATGGACAGGATCCCAAAGTTCCGTCGCAAACCCAAGAATCCCACCATCGAGACGGCCATCGAGCGCTCCAGCAGCGACACTGTCGATAGTATCGCCAGCGCCGAACTTCAAGCCTCGAATATTCAAGTTCAACCCCAGAAACCCACGACCAAGCCATCTAAGAAGTCTGCTTTCCGGAATTTTCGACTGCGCGCTTCGGCCAAGCGGGCTCGTGAGAGCCCTACCGGAGAACTGCCTTCCAGTCCTCCTCCCGCCGTCGTCAGCCATGATGGTATCAAGAGCCGGCCCGTCACGGCAGACGACGATGCGATCAAGAACGGCAAGGGCAACAAGCCCCAGGTTCCAGCTTTCTTAGCTTTGACCATGCAAGGTATTTCAGTCATCGTGCGCTTATGTAGATATAGCTAACCTTCATCCAGATATCGACTTCAAATTCCAGGAACTGACCTGGGCTGAGCGCGACCGAGTCCTCGAGGGCACCAAGAACGAAGAGGATGAGGATTTCAGGTGGGGGACATTCAAGCAGGTCGACGTTGAGGAGAAGGGTGTCATGGACCGGTACATCAACATCAAACCTTGGAATCATAACCGTGTCCGGCTCCACGTTCCCCCCAACGAACTCGATTACGTCAACGCCTCCAACATCACCGTCGATTCACCTTCCGGGAACAGACCACCACTCCGGTACATCGCCATGCAGGGGCCAACGGCGCCGTCCCTCAGCTATGTCTGGCGCATGATCGCCGAACAGCTTTCTGCGCCTGCGGTCATTGTCCAGCTCACCACCATGTGTGAGGGCGGTGCCATCAAGTGCCATCAGTACTTCCCAGACAGCGAAGACCATCCGACCTGGAACCTCAACGAGCACAATGCATGGGGCGACGACTGGAAGGCGCAACTGACGCTCGACTCTTTCGAAGAGCTCTGTGATGGATCCATCGAGAAGCGCAAGCTGTTGCTGCATGTGGAAGGCGAGGAGGAAGCTCGCATCATCTGGCACTTTCTCTACCGGAAATGGCCCGACTTTGGCGTTCCCGAGCTCGAGGACCTCGATGGTTTCTTCGAGCTCATGCAGCTCTCCCTTAAATACAGCGCGCCTTCGAACCCTCGCATCATCCACTGCAGCGCCGGCGTCGGCCGTACCGGTACTTTTATTACTCTTGAGCACCTTATACGCGAGCTTGATGCCGGTGCTTTCGAGGCTTATGACGAACCAATCGAGGGGCCCGACCTTGTCTACGAAACCGTCGACATCCTCCGAGAACAACGCGTCGGTATGGTCCAGGGCAAACCCCAGTATCACTTCATCTATCAGGTCATGCGCAAGCTATGGCAGGATAAGTACGGCATCGAAGAGGAGGGTAGCGAGCCCGCGGCTAAGAGGCTTGAGGTGGGCGACCCGTTCTTTGAGTCTGGGCCCGGGCCTGCCGTCAGCGATGTGGGCGTGGCGAGATAAACACATGCATTGGGTAGCAGAGGTTTCTTGTTTATGGCGTTTTATGGGCAGGCTGCTTGATGGGTTTATCGGGGGTTTTCATGGGGAGATTTTGTTATACCTGGTTGCAAATCATCATTATTGTCATGGTTCTTCTCCGATTCTTGTATTTTTGTTTATATCTATCTGCCGCCGTGGCGCAACCGGCAGAGTATTTTTCCGTCGAGCCGATAGACAGCCGCTTCTGGAAAGACGGCATGCTGTAGGAGTACAGAGAGGGTCTGGAGAGTGTATCAAGAAGTGTATGTGAATATGGTCATGAAGGTGGAATACGGGCAACATGCAAAGCGGCCCCGGAGGACGAGCAAGCATAGACTGGCATTGGCGCGTGACAATTGCAATAGCAGTGTGAATGGGAATAAAGACACGAGCCTCTAGCAAAGAGGGGTCCCTTTTTTTTAATACTTTGGATTGCATCACAATCAAGTACGCCGAGTGTATCATGCAACAAAAACTGGGAGGTCTATTATCTTTTTTTGGCGATATGATCAGTGCGTTCTAGAAATCTCGCTTTTCCGCCCACGCCTAGCTAGCCAATTCAAATATTATTCTGCTCTAATGTGCACACTGACTGGTGAATGCTTCAAACTTGATGTTTTTTTTTGTCTTTTTTTCTGTTTCCTGGTAGATATCCTCCTCCTCCTCATTACACACGTTCGAATCCATTTTTTTTGGTGGTATTAACGCCCTGAATAGCGGCAAACTGCATCCCTTGGTATTACCACAACCTTCCCCTAAATCGAAATGCAGAAGCTCACGCGCTAATCACGACGGTGACCCGTTCCTTCTCCGTCACCGTCACCGTTTCGTGATCCTTTTCCGTCACGGTGACGGTCATGAATACCGACACCGTGGGCGTACCATCGACGACCTGCGTTGTGGTACGCGCTTGATCCTTAGCTGCCGCCTCTGTCGCCGCGGCGCCGGGGGCGACAGTGGTGGTGCTGTCGATAGGGATGAGGACAACAGTTGAGGGCTTGACGGTGGTGGTGGGCTTAGATGCCGCCTCTGAAGTACTCGTAGGCTCCGACGCCTCTTCCGAAGTGATGGAGTCGCCGGGCTGCTTGATGGTCTTGGTGACGGTGTTGCCCGACGGAAGTGCCGAGGAAGACTCCTCCACGAGAACAGAGGTAGTGGTGACGACCGGGGCGACGCTGGTGGGTTCCTGGCTGGCAGGGGCGGAAGACTCAGGGACAGAAATCACAGAGGTCATCTCGGTGGGCTGCTCGCTCGAGGGCGTCGAGGTCGTAGTCGGCTGAGCGGGCTGCGAAGCAGATTCGGTAGACTCATCGTTGGCAGGCTCGGAAGTAGGCTGGCTGGCCGCGCCATCGTCGACAGTGACAATTTCCGTGACGGTCACGATTGGAACATTGGGCTGCTCCTCAGCTGCCGAAGTGGAAACTGGCCCTTCAGCGGCAGACGTGGTAGCAGGCTCTTCGACCGCTGAACTCGTGTCGCCTTTCTCGCCCAGAATCGCCTCTGCCTTGTCCACGTCCTCGCAGCCGAGCCGGACACCCCTATTGGTGGTCATGGGGAGCGCATAGCATTTCCTGTTCTCGCCACAGGTTGAGAGGACGTAGGCTCCTGCGTCATTACACTGGGCGAGCTGGTCGTCGATACACGCCGCCTGGTTGACGGAACAGGCGGATTCTGTCGTGAGGCCAGAGTACACGTTGTTCAGTCTCTTGGCCTGGGCGAGGTTGGCGGCATATTGGTCGGTGTCCACGGTGGCCGTCTCTGTGGGCATGGGGGCCGCTGTCGGAACTGCCGTGTCGGGAGCGCCTGTGACGATGACATCGGAGACGGTGGTCGCGGGAGACGAAGTGGTGGAAGGGGGAGTCGTGACCTCAGAGGACGAAGCAGGCTGGGACGTGACATACGCGGAGGATGAGGTCTCAACTGCGGTCGAGCCAGCAGGGTCCGTCTCGTTAGGATCCGCCACAGTTACAGTCAGCGTCGTCTCAGGAGCAGACTCGGATGTCCCAGGAATTGAGGTCTCCAGGCTCGAGGTCTGGGGGAGGTTCTCTACGACACTCGACTCTTGGGGGGGGGAGACAACAGAGGAGCTGGGGGCATCAATGACGGAGGTCGTCGAGAGGGAAAAGGTCGCGGCAGGCTGAGATGAGACAATGACCGAAGTTGTCTGCTCGATCGCAGTCGAGGTCGGCTTGAGATCGCCGAGGTCGACGCTTGACTGCATAGTTGCGCTGGTCGAGTACTGCAAGCCCTCATCTGGAACCGTCGAGCTGCCCGGGAGCAAAGCTGAAGTGGTCTGACCTGGAGTCTCCTGATACATGGTCGACCCGGAGGTAGTGACCTGGGTCTCGGAAGTTGGGAGCACCGTGAGAGTGGTAAGAGGAGTGTTGAAGATGGACGAGCCTGGGGCGGTCCCTGACATCTTCCGAGGGGTGGAGACAGTTTCGTAAGGGGCCGTAGCGACAGACGATGAGATGGTCGTGGTGTCTACCGGAGCAGACGAAGTAGTCACAGATGTCGACAGTCCAGGCGTCTCGAGCTGCGTGCTCGAGATATCGGTGGTTGGTTCCTTGGGGACAATCGAGGATGTGAGAATCGAGGTTGCCTGCGGGATGCTCGTAACCTTAGATGTATCCACGGCCGAGGTCGGTGAAGCAGCTGGTTCCGATGAGGTGTTTCCGTTGTCCGAGGTTGGAGTGACAATAGGCTCCGATGAGGTAGTTCCGTTGCCCGGCTGCTTGGGAACGATGGAGGTGGTCAAGATGGGCACGGAAGTCTCCTCCGCCGCAGTTGTAGAATCCTGCACTGTGGTAGAAGTCTCTTGCACTGCGGTAGAAGTCTCTTGCACTGCGGTAGAAGTCTCTTGCACTGCGGTCGAGATCTCCTGCACTGCGGTGGAAGTCTCCCCTACAGCGGTTGTGGTCTCCTCCACGGCGCTAGTGGTATCGCTCGGCTGCTCAGGAACAATAGAAGTTGTGAGCGTAGGGGTCACAGCCAGGTTCGTCGACAAAATCGAGTTGGCCTCAGAGGTGGTAGCTTCAGTGGGGTGCGACTCGGCTCCGGATGTCGTATCGACGATAGGGACGAGCTCGACAGGAATTCCGGTCGAGGTTGACTGAGACATGACTGATTCCGGAAACGCAATGCTGGAAGTCAACGTCTGGAGGATGGGTCGGGGCGTTGTTTCGGACCTGGGAAGTCCTGTCAGCACTGAGTCATCTCGTTCTTCAAAGCGAAGCTCATACCCATCTTCAGCCGCGGTAGGGGCCAGAGAAGTAGTGTAGTCGTTACCCACCGGGGTGGTAGTGACGTCTTTGGGGTATCTATTTGCGTTGTTGTCAGTTGCCGGGTTTTGAGGTTTGAAGGAGGTTTGAAGGTCGACATACAGTTTGCGAGTCCATCTTAGAGGGCCAGCCTGGGTGAACTGAGCAGTCAAAAGAATGTGTAGAGCAATAGCAGTCCTCCTCCTATCGAAACGCATTGTGAAGTATTCGGAACAGGCGAAGTAGACGGGTATGAAAAGGAGAGAAGTAGGAAATCGAAAATGTTCGAGGTTGCTGGCAACCAAGTTTTGGATGTTTGTAGTGATGGGATCGTTTTCGTGGGTTTGTGAATGTGATGATGTTCGATGTTGAAGCTGTGAGATGCTTGTCCAAATGTCCAAACGATTAAACCGGCAAGGTGATAGCAATATTTGGCCGTGAAGCGTGCTCAGCGTAACTTCGAATCAATCGAAGATTATGACAAGGAAACAGTGAAAGGTTGTCCCGGACAAGCACCTGTGACAGAGAGAGAACACACAGAGATGACAAAGGAATGGGGAACAATCAACACGCCAAGGAGAGAACAACAAGAGACAAGACAAAGAGAGATGAGAGAGACAAGGAAATGAAAAATGAAAAATAGAGAGTAAGACAGAGAGAAAGAGAGAGAGATGAAGAGAGATGAAGAGAGAGAGAGACAAAGACAGAAGAAAGAATACTGGGGAACGTCGTCAAAGTGGAAGATGGGTGTAGTATTGTATGACCGCCAAGTGCCAGCCACGCAGCACCAGCAGGCCAAATGGTCTCATCTAGGCTCTAGCCCTCCCGTCTTCGCCAGCCCGTCGCCTCGCATCGCATCGTCTCGCATCGTCTCGCCGCCCATCCGGGGAGGGGGGGGTAGAAGCGATGCCCAGGGCCAGAAAAGCCCACGCGAGGCCAGTCGACGGTCTCACGACGCGCCCAACCCCAAACCGCCCCGGCGGTGTTTCAAACGCGCCACAGCTGGCGGGCAAGGCCAAGGGAAAGTGAAGGAGAAGCAGGAAGGAAATCGACTGGGCTGCAAGCGCGCTGGCGGAGGAAACGCACAAGGGCCTAACGTAGCAGGCATTTTGCCCGGGGTTTGTCGTTTCCTCGCATCCCGGGCTGCATCCGCGCGGCTCGCTGTAATTGGCACGGAGCCTCAGGCCGTGTCGGCGCCGGCCCGGCCTTGCACCCGCGCTGGCCAATCATGCGGGATCCACTCGACCCGTCTGCGGCAATGGAACCCTTGCAACCTCGCAACCTTGTAACCTTCCAACCCGTCCATCGGGCGGCTCTGAAGGTAGATGAAGCTACCGTCCCATCCAATCGATGCGCCGTCCAAACACGCCGCTCGACTAAACAATCGTCGATTTCTTCACTCGACCCATTGTCGTCCGGTTGCGACCAGTGTCGGGACGAATCGTCTTCCGCTCTTGACCGTGGTGGCTTTTGACCCTTGCGTGCTTGTTTGGCCTTCGATCCAACCTCTCTCTCTCTCCGCTGCATCTCTGCCTCTTCTCGCCCTCGTATTCACCTTTGGTTCTTTGTTCCTGCCGAGAAGCGTTTCCCAACAAGAATAGCCAGAGCCAACCCTGTTAAGTCTAGTAGACTCCCATTGAGAACCACTGCCCTGGGTCCTCCTTCATCAAGATAGCCGCCCGTCAGTGGGCCCATGGCCTCGCATCATCCAAGTCCCCTGGAAATAAGGCTGATCAGGCATAGCGTCCTTTCTTGTTCATCCTTCTCTGCACTTCTTCTTCATAATTGCCATCAATGTTTCCATATTTGGCCATGTCGTACATCTAGATTCTACAGGGTATCATCACTATGCCGTGCCTGTGCCGTCCGCTCTCAAGCCACAGTCGGCACATCCAATACTCGTACATCTCCTCTATCCAATCCATGCGTTTTGACTTTCCATAGGCATCCGAGCAACCCCCCCAAAAACAAAAAGCCACCTCATCGATCCGATCCATAAACGCCATTCCTTTTTCTAGCCTTCCCTGAGATTGCTTCTTCCATGCGTGTCTGCTTACTTGCCTGTCTTCTCCTTCTCCTCCTCTGCTTCAGCAATGGCCCTGTCCCTGGTTCGTTGCCGCTGCCGCTGTTGCTGACGCACCCACTTAAGGACGTCGCTCAAGTCCTTGTTGGCCTCGTTCTCAAGTCGGCCCTCGAGATAGGCTTGCACCAGCGAATCGTCTGGCCAGGTCCAGCCCACCTGGCTCGCATTCAGCGCCTCCAAAGCAGAGTCCAATACCGTCTGCTCGAGCATGGGCTCCGCAAAGGCACGGAACGCACATAGCGTGTCAAACATGTCCGCTTCATACGGCACCTCATTCAGACTTTCAAGCTCCTCCATCAGCGGGATTTGTCCCCATTCCTGTACCAGCCATTTAACCACTCTGGCCATCTCCTCAAACTCTCCTGTGAATGCCAGGGACAGCATATAATCGTGCGCTACCGGTGCCAAGACTGGGTCTTGCCGCAACAGCATTGTATCAAGTCGCGGCACCTCGTTGGTTCGTAGCAGGCCCTGTCTCGTCTTTTCCTCTGTCACCAAGGCATCAAAGAGCTCCTTCAGGCGCGTGGCCGCCAGTCTAGCCAAGGCCAAGGGCGAATCATCTCCGCCTTTGTCCGCTACCGGCGGCTCGCTTTCCGGGTCCGAGTCCTGCGCGGCCTGCACCTCCCTAGCAGTCGGGTCGTACAGAAGGCTGAGTGGGTTCGTTGCTGCGCCTCTGTCCAATTTCAAATCCACCATGAGCGCAACAACCTCCTGCCGCAAGACGCTCTTCACGAATCGAACAAATCGGTGGAAGAGGGACAAGGGCAACCCATGACACTCTTGGATACGTTCGAGTAGGTGCAGAGCCAACTGCAGCTGTTCTTTGAGACTGATCCCCAACGAGCGATGGTGTCGTCCCAAGTTTTTTAAAATTGGCGCCCATAGGTACGGCGCCCAACTATGCTGCTCTCCCTCAAGACGAGTTTCGATCAACCGTATCGCCCGTAGCATGTGTCGTCTTGAGTGTCTAGTTTCCCGTACGCAAACGTTGATATATGCAGAAAATACGTCGAGCGGGACTTCCCTCAAGCAGTTTGGTTCCGGGTCATTGGATAGTAAGCTCGAAAAATTCTCCCGTGGCATTGTGCTTTCCCGGAGATATCGATGGGCCATCCGCAGGGACTCGGCATTCGACACCAGAATTCGAAGACACTGCCCGCTTAACATGATCCCGTTAGTCTTCATCTTCTCATAAAGCTCGTTGACACGAGGGGGCCGCAACCGAGCCTTCTCAAACTCTGCCAAGTTTGCCTCCTCTTGAGTTGGAAAGTTGAGCGAGTTGTCTCCCGGCAGACTGCCCACGGTGGGGTCGGCATCCCTGGCGAAGAGTTTCTCGAACATTGCTGCATACTCTGGAGCACCAGGTTTCTGGCCCTTTACAGGAGGGTGCTGAAACCTGCCCCACGCCTCCCGCGCATTTCGAGTTGCTTTGATTGAGGCCGCCCATACTCGAAGTTGCTTTTTTGAGTTTACTGGGATCCTCTGTTGAATTGCGGGAGTTCCGTCGTGGGCCAGACCCTGTAAGATATCCAAGGCCTCGTCACCTTGATCCTTGGAGAACCCAGCCTCTTGCATCATCGTGCCAGCTCGTACTGTCCGGGTCCAGCTCTCGTCAGGCTCCATCTTCTCGTCCATGCCATCTCCCGGCCGCAGGTAAGGAGGCCACGTTTGGAGGTGACGTCTCGCACTATGGGCCTCGCTTTGGTTCTTGGGCAAGCCCGCCAACACAGCCCTAATGGCCTTGAATCCGGACTTGTCCACCAGCAAGGGCTTGGGCAGCTGGTCGGACATGCCGAGGAGGATTCGCTGCGCTTCCCAGAAGTAAGCGTATGGGACTTGCTTGTGTCGGACTTCCAGTTTCCCCCGGCTTGCAAAGGTTCTCAGCGCTGCATTGAAAAGACCACACTGGGCGTGGTACACCTTCGCGGTAAGTTCCGAGGTTTGCTGGTGCCAGTGAATGCGTTCGGCCACAGTCTCAGCCAACGATATCAAGAGTCTAGGTTCCAGCCGGCGGCAGTGGTCCGCAAATCGCGACATGAGCCGGGAGAACTCGTCCGGCATCATGTTGAGCATGGCGAGGCGCGAACGCGTCGGTTTCCCCCCCTCAGATGTTGAATGAGCGCTACTTCCATTGGCCGTGCTGCAGGAGCGAGCCCAAAAATATTTCAAGAGCCTGTCCAGAGTCGATACTTTCCGGATGGAGGAATCTGTTCGCAGAAGAAAATTGAGAATGAAGATTGGCTTCAGGGTGTCCTGTTCCAAAAAGCGCCCGCATCGCTCTTCATCATTTCCACCAAGCAGAATATGAACGTAGTATTCGAGATCCTCTTCCGTGTGTCCATTGTCGTAAATGACGCCCATCACCTTCTGCCATTCCTTCTCGGATGGCAGCAAGTCGAGAAGTTTGCCATTGTCCTCAGGGTCGGCTCTCGCCTCATATCGAAGCCGCATCTGCATCAAAACCACAGGTAGACGGAAGCTACGGAGCGTTGCAACGTTCCTTCGCACTTGATCATCTGGAGGCCCGTTGGCGAAAAAAGTCTCCACCAAGTAGCTCGGGCTGAGGTTGGTCCAGGACTTCGACATGCCCAGTCGGCGCTCGGTTCCACGGCGAAAAGGTACCGGATCTGTCCATCGCATGCGATCGGGAGTAGTGGGTTCATTCTCCTTGTCCGCCGCAAGTCGCCGTCTCAGGTCGGCAATGTGCTGCGGGTAAGCCTGGGTCCTGAAGGCGTCGTTGTCGAGTCCGGGATGGTGCTGTCTCGGTCGCGGGGGGGGTCTGTCGTGCTGTGCTGCACTCGACGCATGACGATGTAGGTCGTGAGACCATGAATGGCTGATTCTCTACGAGCAATCCCATTGTAAGTTTGACCTCGTGGTGGGACGCTTTCAGAGACATACCTTGGATCCAGCAGTCGCATGCCGCGGATTCTGCCACGCTCGACCCAGCTCCCGTAATGCGCTTCTGAGCATGCCTCCTCATCGCTTCCAGGTCGGCCGGTGGAAGAGCTTGGGCGTCACACCGAGATGGTAAGCAGGCCGACAAAGATTTGGGGTCTGCTATACATTGGGTAGAACTCGGATTCGGATTCGACGCCGAAAAGTTCCCAGGCGCTGCGATATGCAACAATCGAGGTGTAGTCAACTAATGGGGCACCCATCGATGGATCAATGGAGGCGGGTGCCATGATCGGGCATCTGTAAACTCCAGGTACCTACGCCTCATTCTGGGCAGTTGGATCAGATCAAGGAATGGCATGTTTTGGTTCCCCTGCTTAACATGTTGTACATCACCCAGGCATTAAATGTTCATGCATATTGATTTTCCATTCTGTTTTTTTGTCATTCCTACATCCTTCGCAGGCACCGGCCCGAGAAATCCATCCATTAATCGTGGGGAGAGCTCTCGTCCTCCTTTCCTTCCTGGTTCTTCTCCTCTTCCACCTTGTCCTTTCGCTTTTGTACCACCTCCCAGTTGTAGACTCTTGCAATCGCGACCTCCATAGTCTGTCCCTTGGTCAGTGCTGAGCTTGTAGGTAGGGGTAAGGTTTGGTTACATACCGTGATCTGTTCCCGGAGGAAATCCAGATCCTCCTCACAGTTGCCCAAGCTTGTCTTGGCTGTTGAGAGCTTCTGCCCCAAAAGCTCCTCTGCCTCTTCAATGGGGTATGACAGCATCACGTTGGCCTGTCTAGAGTTAGTCTCATGTGACCCGTTGTTCATGGTCAGGGCTGCGTACCCCTAACCAAATGTAGACCTCCTCTGTCGCGGGAATATTGGCCTTGGCATAAAGCGTGTCGTTGAGTTCGAAGGTGGTTTGAATCGGCTCGGGCTCGTCCTGCGACTTTGTTCAACATGGCGCAGTTGGTGGTGGGAGGGGTCAGAAAGCGTCTACCTTTCGCAACTTCAGGAACCTGACAGAATCGAGCGTCTTCTGGATATCGGGGATCTTCTCCTTCAGGCCCGTCATCCGCCGTTGCAGATTCAACTCCATGAACTGGTATTTCCTGTGTGTCCCGTGTTATCGCCAGCTCCTTCTGCACGCTCGAACGTGGTCGACCTCGCACTCCCACTCCCGTGCCGCGGGCAGGTGGTATTTGGGCCGTCTCGTCGTTCGATGGCGGCGCCGACTCACGAGATCATCTCCTGGAAGCTTCGCAGGGTGGGTTCGACATCGTCCCGGGTGGTAACGTAGTCCTCGACCCGGTCGACGAACGGGGCGTAGGGAATTCCCCGCGGGTTGCTGGGGGTGGCATCCTTACTGCTGGGCCATGGTCAGCTTTCCTCGGTTCGCACGCACGAGACGACTCTCCGGTGCTCTCTTTCTCTCCCGTGTATTCACCTTGGCGCAGACTCTTTTCCTTTGGACGCCATGATGTTTGTAGCGCTCCCCTCTAGCACAAAGCAGTTGTGGGAGCTCGGGTCAAGCGCCGGTGGGTTTTGCGACAAGGGGACATTTCGTCAGTGGGGGGTGGGCTGCTCACCGCGGTGAGACGCGGGGTGGGGCACTCACTATCACCTCACAACGAGCATTCAGGAACCCAGGTACATTAAGTTGCGTATAACTCTCCAACTCAGGGGTACTAACTCTAGCCGTAAACGAAAAAAATTAATGGCCTGCGATGATTTTTTACTCAATTGTTTAGTCTCTTCTGCAGGTTGTCTTACTCTGCCCTCCTCCCTCCATTTAGCACATTGCTCTGCTAAAGGTCCGGAGAGTTGGAATCCTCAACCGCAAACATTTCTACTTATCAAGCACCGGGTATCAATAATAAAGCTTCCATAGATGAGCACCACAACAACGCATTTTTCTTCTTCTACAAAGGCCCAAATTTGCCCGTGCAAAAAGGCCATCCCAGTGTTAGATGCTCGGGAAAACGTAAAACATAGCCCAATTACCCGACACCTCAGGGTAGGTACCTTGGCTAGAGAAAGACCCTGAAGCAACGCGACACCGGCGGCCTACACCGAAGCTTTAGTTTGGCCTTTCTCAGCTGTTGAACTCACTTTGACAAACGGGGCGGTGTTAAAGAAAAACCAAGAGTTAACAGCGGATGTCATTTCATTTGTCAAATTAGCTTTGCCAACCAGTCCGCAACTTCTTTGTCTTTCCACAATGCCCTGGAATATTGAGCCGATATGCTGCTTCCATTCCACTAAGTGATTTCAAACGATCTACGCATTGATGAGATAACCTCGTGTCGGCTGGTGATCAGACAAAGAAGCCGGGGAAGGACTGGATGCCTTTTCAACGACGTCCTGCTCACCATACACTCTGGTCGTGCTAGAAAAGGATAGGAAGGTAGGTAGGCGGAGTGGGCTATTGCTCATGGTAGAACTGGCTTTGCCAACCAGCCCAAGGAGGTGTATTGACCACTATCAACTACCAGATTGACTTCGCCAACCAGTTTGTCAAGGTAGTGTTTCGGAGAAAGCCCAACCAAGAGCTAGAGTATCCTAGTATATAAGGAAGGGAGCTCTCCATCTTTTCCGAAATCATCATTCTACCATCGTTTCCCCATTGTCCACCACTGCTCTTACAAGCTTTGACATCCCAACCCATCATCAATAAGCTGTCAACAAAGCCCAACACAAAGCCAGCAGCAACCAAAATGCTTGTCGTTGTCAGCCTAAGCTCGCCGACTTCTCTCCAAGCCCAATCAACTCCTAGCCCTGACCGTCAAATCCCATACACCTTCAACATGAGCCTCCAGCCTCTCGCGGTTCATGTCGTCGCCCACCATTATGGTGCCAGTCCGTACGCCATACCCGCCGAGTTTGTCCATGGGCGAGGTGTGACAGTCGCCATGGTCCAGGGCACCACTGAGCGACTGCAGAGGGAATTCAGAGGGACACCGGGCTGGCGCAATCCCAGGGTCGCCCCTGGTATGCCAGCCCAGTGGGATTGGCGAGTCTTCTGTCCTCCCGAGACAGTCACACAAAGCGGTCCTGCGCCTCCCGAGGACCGAAACGAGGAGGATGAACCCCACGAACTGGACGGCGGTTATACGGCTGGAGTGGGTGAAGCCGAGATGATCCATACGCTCATTCGTATGGTCGATTCGGGTTTGGAGAATCCCCAAGTGCTTACAGTCCGAGACATAGGAGGACTTGAGCAGGGTTGTCGGAAGCGTTCAAGGAGTTGTGTTTTGGTTATCAGAATGAGACGGGCATGGGTATTGAGTAAGGCTCCTGAGATGGAAAATGAAGACCCGGCAGCCAATTAGTCAAAAGTCAATTCGGACACCAGTGAATCGATTTTAAACCATTTATCGTTTCCCATCCATGACTCGTACCGATCCTCATAACACCCGCTGTTAAGTTATCAATTGGTAGAAACGCCTATGGGATTTTTCCTCGGACCAACAAGGAAACACAAAAACCACCCCAGTAATGTCATGAACAGCATTGATAGCTGTATCGTAAGGCTAGGCTTCTCACCGCTGAAACCGCCTAATCCACCCGCTTCTTGCCGTCCCCCAGATCGCCCGTATCCAAGCCCTTGTCCTTTGCGTGGGTGGCGCCCGGCGTCTCTAGAGCGTCGTCGTCGTCCCACTCGTCGATGTGGTTTTCATCCCAATGGTCGACCTGCTCTTCCAGAGTGCGAGTCCGGACAGGGGCCTCGGTGATGCCGGTCTCGTGACCCTCCCCAAGCTCGAGGTCTTCCTCGTCCTCGCCCGGCACAGTAGTGTAGTGTTTGCGTTGCCTTCTCCGCTCCAGCATGCGCTTGTGATACCAGGTGCAGAGACCGAGGGCTGCCAGGCTGCCTAATATGTTGGCAGCGATGTCATAGAGGTCAAACTCTCGGCCGATGTTCATGAAGCTCTGGACGAACTCAGAACCGACGCCGAGGACGACGGTGCAGACCACCAAAGTCATATTCAGGGTACGGCGACGGTTGGTGTCGATGATCCAGTAGAAGGCGACGGTAAGGAGGAAGAATGTCCCAAAGTGAAGGACCTTGTCGTTGACATATTGGCCGAGTTGGACCGTGGTCAAGCCAGCGTAGGCGGCGATTAGGAGCAGGAGCAGAAAGATGGCTAGAGCACAAAGGTCAGCATCACGCAGACAGTGCGGGATTCACGAGTTGGCGACAAAGAGGTGATGGAGAGAGAAAGCAGTGCCAAGGATGATGATGCATCACGGACAGGTTGCGATGACGTACCTGCGAAGGGCAATCGGACCCTCATCTTGGCGGTGAATGGGATGACGGCGTTGGGAGGCGTTGGGAGTTGAAGAAGTCAGTGATGTGCAGGTGCGACGTCGGACCAGATCTTCATTCTCGAGCGGATAGGTGAGACAATGGCTTCAGCCTGGCAGCGGGCATGCGAGGGATGTTGGCAGGATTCGCGAGCTGCTTGGCTGAAGGAAGGCTGGGACTCGGGAAAGCTGGCAGCTGGGACGTAGGTACTACAGTCCGTACCTACTATTAGGTGGGTACCTTAGGTAGGTACCTACGCGGGTGATGGGTGTTTCTCAACATTGGCAGACTCACTGCACATGATTCTCGAACTATTAAAATAGTCTCAAAATGCTGTGGGCTCTTGAAAATCGTATCGTCCTGTTTTTAATCATTCGGGAATGATGTGGAATGAACCTGCCGGTGTTGGTATACCGCCAACACTCGCGTAGGTAGGTAGGTAGGTACCTAGGTAAGTAAGTAGGTACCTAAGTAGGTATGTACCTACTAGTATACTGGGTCCAGGCGGGCAGAGAGCAGTCAGCATGGAGCTTCCCTGGTGGTGTGGTTGGGTGCCAGGTGCTTGCCGGGTGCTGGCTGCAGCGGAGTGGGCGGTGGAGAGGTGGACGCGAGCAGGGATTGCTTAGCGGCCAGCAAACCGCGTGGAATGATGCATCGGTGGCATTGGGCCACAGGCGGCCACACGCCACGATAGGGCGGGCGACGGGCTGCGATAGGTCACGACAGGCCACAACAGGCTCAAAAGAGATAGGTACATAATCTGCTTCGTACTACTTAGTTATCGGCCACGGGCTGTATGCACTGTACATATGCACTGGAGCTGCCACCACATCGCGGGCGGTTTGGGCCTGGAGTAGCTCCGGTTCAGCTTGACGCTGCGTCTCTTTCTGGTGGAAGTGGAGGCCAGAGAGCAATGGCCGATCAGTGGTTCTCTCCTTGGCCCACCACCACCTCCCCCGTCTTCTCGTTTGTGTGTGTCGTTGGGTCGTGTTTGTCTGGGGTAATGGAACGGCAGAAGAAGATGGCGTCCTGCCCCCCCTGGTACCTGCGCGGGGAAAGGCTTGCCTGCCATTGACCTATTTTCTTTTTCTTTTTTGCCATATATGAGCGATTGATTACTGCTCAAGTAGGTATGAAATTATGAAATAGTCATGTTTGTATGTGTCATCTTGAAATTGGCCAAAATCACTCCGTAAGTGGCCAACTGACGACCGACTGTTATTCAGTCATACTATTCCAGAGCACGTTCGTCACAAGCTGCGCCAAAGCCCAAAATCTACTAGTCACTTCTCGGGTGCATGCATGGAGATGCCCGTGGGTGAAAGCACGTGACTGCGCTCATGACAGGCTGACAAAGGACCTTTGTGCATCAAGTCCTCGGCGCCTGGTGCAGGGCCCCCGTAAGGAGTACATGCCGCGCAAAAAGACGACACTTGTTGGCTGTGCCGGAAATCGGATCAACACATTGGAACAAGCGGTGGACGGTGATTCCCGACGTTGGGGCTTCCTCTCGCAGTGCCATTCACTATACGCGACCGTGTTTCCGCTGTGGCTGGCCCTGCGGCGTCCCTTCACCTAGGTCGTCGGTACCAGCGCGACGCTGCCAGCGAACCTTGACCCAGCTGGAAAAGTCCCGCTTCGGGAAAGGTACAAGCCTCCCCCCAAATCCTCAACCTCACCTCTTGAACAGACGACAAACTGGCCCATCGCGAGCCATCAAACAACCACCGACCCAAGCCCCGTTCGTCGCGAAACTCGGCCGGCCATCTCTATCGATGTCACTCTTTTGTCCCATGTTGTCCTGATCTTCCCAATCGCCCTCGCTTTGGCTGTACGCGAAGCGCATCTCCTTGCGCATGGCGACTCGCGCCCGCTCGTCGCTTCCATCGCTCCGGGTCCAAATATGTCGTTCCCCAACGGCCAGTCCGCCTGGCATCCTCCTCCCTTGCATCATGCAAATTCCAGTCGAAGTCTACACCATCTTGACGATGCTTCAGCGCGAACCCAGACCCCCGTCGACAACTCCATCTCCTTGATGCCTGAGGCACAACTTGATATCGAAGAAGAGAATCGACGCGCCCTCTTCGCAGATCTCTATCGCAAGACCGAAGACAAGGTCGCGCTGCTATTTGCCGATGATGGTTCCTACAACTATCCCGCGATCAACGCGCTGCGCCGCTCTCCGGCCGAATCCGCCGCAGTCATCCCACCCGCTACCGATCACGAGCCTATCAAGGAACCGCCGCTCAAGAAGGCGAAGCGAGCCATCAACGAAGACGACTACGACGATGACGATGACGAAGACGAAGAAGAAGAAGAAGAAGAAGACGAACCCGTGCCACCCCTGGCCAAGTCGCAGACTGCCGCCGTCGCCGCCGCGAACTCGTTGCTGTCCCCTTCTAAATCCGGTAGTTCCCCTGTCCACTCGGTGACATCACCGGGGAAGCAAGGCGACAAGTCCAAGGAACAAGATGGCTCGCAGAGCAAAGACAAGTCCGGCGAAGACGCCATCAAGAAGTTGGAAGAGGCCCGAACGGCGACCGAGGAGGCTGCGCGGAGGAGTTTCCATACCATCTTCCACACTCTAGAAAACGACCGTGCGGCCATGCTAGAACAACAGCAACTCGAAGACTCCGAGAAGCAACTCCAGGCCGAAATGGACCATAACCACACTTCGACCAATATCAATACACAGGTCACGAACCACGGCTCTCTCAGCAGTGCAAACCTGGGCGCATCCAGCCTAACCCTCAAGCATCTTATCGCTAGGATAGATATGAAGCGCGATCAAGTCCGCGCCTCGGATGCTGAACTTCGACTCTTGATGAACGAGGTCCGAAAGAACCGGAGCAAGTGGGCCAGCGAGGAGAACGTCAACCAGGAGGAGCTCTACGAGGCCGTGGAAAAGGTCTTGACGGAGCTGAAGGCGCATACCGAATACTCTACCCCTTTTCTGACAAGGGTGAACAAGAGGGACGCGCCCGATTACTACAACTGTGAGATGTCATAGCCGGCTCCACATCCTCCAACCCAACTGACATGTTCACAGTTATTAAAAACCCCATGGATCTTGGTTCGATGACCAAGAAACTAAAATCTTTGTCCTACAAGTCTAAGGCCGACTTTGTCGTAGATCTTAACCTGATCTGGGACAACTGCCTTAAGTACAACCAGGACATGAATCACCCCCTTCGACGCATGGCGAACGGTATGAGGAAGGAGGCGGAGAAGCTGATTCCCCTCATCCCTGACCTCACCATCAGGCCCCGGGCCGAAGTCGAAGCCGAGGAGCGACGAAAACAAAATGGCGGCGAAGATGACGCCGGCGATGACTCGGACGACGAACCCATCATGTCCTCGCGGGGCCGAAAAGCAGGCGGCACCAAGGGCGCAAATAAATCACGAAAAGCTCACGACCAAAAGGAAGATACTCCAGCCATTGACCAGAAGCCCATCTTGCAGGTGAACGGTCTGCTCAAGGCCGGCCGTGAAGGCTCTGAAGCTGTTGATGGAAGTAATGGCTTCGCCACCCCCCCAATAGCTGGATCCATAACTCCTGGCGGCATCAACGGACACTTGGGACTCGGAAGTAATGCCGATGCCATGGACATTGATGGGCCCAGTCTCAATGGTATGGCATTGAACCAGGCATTTGGCGAGGCCGTTGAGCAGGTCTACGAGGACGAGGAATACAAGATCTGGAAACAGACTACCAAGAAAGACCGTGCCCTGGTCGCCAAGGAGCGATATCTCCTCTTCAAGGACAACAAGTTCAACGTCGATGCCCCAGCCTTGGTCCGTACCAAAGCTGGCATGCGCCGATTCTTGAAGCATCAGAGGGACGCAGAGGCCCAAGCCAACTCTGATGCCGTGGGTGGGAAGGAGTCCATGATGAAGCCTTCCGAGACCCTAGCTGCCGAGATTGAGGAAGAGGCGGACAAGGTGATCCCCGACTACTACGACGCGCTGAGCAACATTCCGGATATCCAACCGAAGCTTCAGTGGGTGGAAGATGGGGAAGGACAGGTTATCAATCAGCATGAAGAGTTTCTCCACCTCGTGCCAGCTGGGACCTTCATTGCCCCGAAAGGTCGTCTCGCGAGGAAAATGGACGAAAATATGCACCAGATTCAGGAGACGAGGAAGCTTGCAACGAAGATCTCTGTGATCAAGCAGATGCAAGTACAAACTCAGGTATGCTTGCAGATTACACCCCGTAGTCATTGTTTACTGACACTCTGAAGGTCTACACCAATCAGTTTCCCAAGTCAAACACGCAGGCGTTTGTGGAACACGACATCGAGCCACATTTTGTCAGCGCTGACGGCCCTGTGATGTCTGCTGAGACTTGTCAAAGTGCCCTGCAACGGTCCATTGCCAAGATCCTGTACACCACTGGATTCGAGGAGCTTCAGCCTTCGGCCATTGATACCTTTACGGGGGTCGTGGAGGACTATTTCGAGAAGTTGATTCGGACATACAACGTTTACAACGAGGTTGAGAAGAGGGCGGTCCCATCGGCCGATGGGCCAAAGTTTGTGCCTCGATTTACACCCGAGGAAGTCATATTGCACACCCTGGACGAGAGCGGCACCGACATTCCTACACTGGAGGTTTATGCCAAGGACGATGTCGATAGGCTGAGTTCTAAGCTTGGTGGCCTTCATGAAAGAATGAAGCTACATCTGACTGACCTTCTTCGTCCTGCCCTGACAGGAGAATCGGGTGCTGATGGAGTTGGTGCCTTCAATGACGGCAGCGAACAATTCGTCAGCGGTGACTTTGCTGAAGATCTCGGCGAAGACTTCTTCGGTTTCCGTGCGTTAGGTCTGGACAAGGAAATGGGTCTGGAAATGATATCTGTACCCTTGCATCTTCTTCAGAGCAGGGTCCGCAACCAATACCAGATGCAGACCCAGACTACGGGAACCTCGACTGAGGATCTCTTTGATCCACTCACGCCATCGGAGCCGGTCACCAGGGAGAATATCCAGGAGCAGATTGGCCTGGTCAAGAACTTCTTCCTGGCCAAACTCCATGCTAATGGCGATCAACCTCTGGTCGAGGATGAAGACCTCCCTACGAAACAGAAGAAACCCCGCCCCCGTCTAGGTGCCAGTGGAAAGATTGTCACCGCTCAGAAGCGTCCACCCAAGGAACAGCTTGCCCTTGCCAAGAAGAAGAAGAAACTGGAGGCCGCGGCGGCCGAAGCCAAGCTGAATCCCTCTCCGAAGGGCGGGCCAAACAGCAATATTCCTGGCAAGAAGAAGTCCATGTCAGTCACCACAGGTACAGCTTCAAACCCTGCCGTTCTTGCGCTAGCGCCCAGCATGGAGCGGACGGACAGTATGCAAAGCCAGACAGACAAAGACGACACAATCGGCATGATGAGTCCGGAGAGTATTGCTCAGTAGGCCAGACAGGACTTCCGGACCTCGGCAAGGTAGTGGCGGCACAAGGTCTAGTCGCTTACAACCCGGCGATGAATGCAATCGAAGATACGTTGAATGATGGGCGTGGCAAATTAACACGTCGACTGCTAGCCATGACTATGAGATTAGCAACACTGCCGACTGCCGACTGCCGACTTGAACAGCAAACCCTACGATACCATCAAGGGAGCACGTCAGTGCGGCCCAGTTTCCCATTTATACAACCCCGTGTATTACCTGCATCTTAGGCCAGATCTGCCTTGAATTGCCCCTTCTCAGTCTCACCCATCCCCCTTAGCGGGTTTACCAAACCCCCCAAAGTTGGCACTTTTCCTTATTCCGTCTTTGATTTCCTGCTTATCCTCATGTTTCCCGCCTCGTCATCTTCTGAGTTTACACACATTATTTTCTGCGGCGTTTGTTTAAGAGGCAGGAAACAATGTACACAGCATCACTGCATTGAGGACGACAGATATGCCGAATATACCTAGGACCGAACGACGATTACCTACGCCTGGCCGATCGCCGGCGCCCTGCCCCCCCTATTGTCATCTCGAAGGGCTCTTTTTCTTTACTAATTCCTACGCTCGTCCTTTGGAAAAATTAAAATATGTACGGATTTGGCTTACCCCGGGCGTAAGCGGGGCCTTGTTTGCGGGCCGTGACGTTGTGGGCGTGGGATCGGCGGGTTGGAGAGTCGGTTGGCCTGAGTGTTTGATATATATGATGGTTCGGTTGGCGGCTGGCGCTGGTACGTGATGGTTTACTGATGACGGTAAACAAGACAGTTGGATTGATCCATGGACGTGTCGTAGCTGGAGTATTGAGCGAGTGGGATGTGTGAGTGAGGGTGGAATAGTTACAAGTAGGCAATGGAAACTCATTAATGAAATGGTTCCGTTTCCCACAATACGCAGCTCTGCTCTTGTCGGAGCTCCTGGATCAAAGCAAGGCGCGAGAGAAACATCAAGGCGGTACTGAAACTCATTCTTGAATCCAGCTACTCGGTTGTCCTCGGACAGAGAAGACCAAAGGCGTTCTTTCTAGATAACCATAAACCCAATTCCCACCACCCAATCCGTTTTTGTTGAAGGATTTTTGATACCACAAACACATCCCTTGAAAACCCAAAGATATCAAACAACTAGTTATTGCGCCTTGATGAAATGCATGCTGTTGAACGTTTCGCCATTTGCCTCATCCATGTTAAATGCCGCCGCTTTCGTGTGGTTTTGGAACGCCCCTTTTGATGAAAATGGGTTGCCCCGCGTATTGACCTGCCTGTCAATCGCTCGTGTTGAATAACTCAAGCTATCTTGAGACAAGACAGCCGCTACGAGGAAGATAGCTGGCAAATTTAAATGCCGGCATCCAGGCGCCAGCCCTCAACGGGGAGGGGGAAGCTGATGCACCAGGCGGCGATCTCCTTCCGGAGCTCGTTGATCTTCTCAACCTCGCCACCGGCAACCTTGGCCTTGAAGTCCTTGAGCTTGTTGGCCTCCTTAGGGAGACCAGCCTGGACCTCCTTGCAGATCTTGATGGAATCGTCAATGTACTTGGCGACACGCTCGAACTCCTTCTCTCCGAAGCCACGCGAAGTCATGGCAGGAGTGCCAATGCGGATACCGCAGGGGGTCAGAGCGCTCTTGTCACCGGGGATGGAGTTCTTGTTGCAGGCAATGTTGATCTGCTCAAGGACGGCCTCAACACGGGCACCGTCCAGGCTGTGCTGGCGGAGATCGATGAGGACCATGTGGCTATCAGTTCCGTCGGAGACGAGCTTGTGGCCGAGGGTCTTGAAGGTGTTCTCCAGGGTCTTGGCGTTAGAGACAACCTTCTCCTGGTAGGTCTTGAAGTCGGGGGTGGAAGCCTGCTTGAGGGCAACGGCCAGGGCGGTGATGGTGTGGTTGTGGGGGCCGCCCTGGTGGCCGGGGAAGACAGAGAAGTTGATGGGGTTCTCGAGGTCGTACAGAGTCTCGGCGCCAGTCTTGGCGTTGACGGAACGAACACCCTTGCGGAAGAAGATCATGGCACCACGGGGACCACGGAGAGACTTGTGGGTGGTGGTGGTGACGACGTCGGCGTAGAGGAAGGGGGAAGGGATGACCTCGGCAGCGACGAGGCCCGAGATGTGGGCCATATCGACAACGAGGTAAGCACCGACGGAGTCGGCAATCTTGCGCATGCGGGCGTAGTCAATGAGACGGCAGTAGGCAGAGGTACCGGCAACAAGGATCTTGGGGCGGTAGAGCTGGGCGTTCTTCTCGAGGGTGTCATAGTCAATGATACCGGTGTCGAGGTCGACGCGGTAGGGCATGGTCTCGAAGTAGGTAGAGACAGCAGAGATCCTAGGGGGCGGTCAGTGTCTGGATTCCGATCAGCTCGGATGGCCTTACTCACTTTCGCTGGGGGGTCTGGTAGCCGTGGCTTAGATGGCCACCGTGGGGTAGGTCAAGACCCATGAGACGGCCGTGAGGGGGCATGATAGCCTGGTAGACCTGGAGGTTGGCAGGGCTGCCGGAAAGGCACTGGACGTTGACACCCCACTTCTCCGAGTCGACGTGGAAGGCCTCGAGGGCACGGCGCTGGCAGAGCAGCTCGATCTGGTCGATGTGCTGGTTGCCACCGTAGTAACGGGCGCCGGGGTAACCCTCGGAGTACTTGTTGGACATGGGCGAGCCGAGAGCATCGAAGACGGCACGGGAGGTGATGTTCTCGGAGGCGATAAGGATAATGGACTCGCGCTGGCGCTGAATCTCATCCTTCTGCTCGGGGTGTTAGCGGGTGCGTCAAGGTCGTAGCAATGCCATGCAGGGCAAATGCAGAGGGGAGGGGGGGCCTACCATGATGGAAGCAACCTCCGGGTCGGAGTCTAGGAGAGACTTCTCGAGCATCTAGGCAGGTGAGTCAGCTGAGTGGCGGTTCTCTTCTCGCCGAGACAAGACAAGACAAGACAAGAAACTCGTCAATGGCGGGGTGGGACTGACCTCCTTGTGAGACTCGGAGAGCGCATACTCGGCATTGGGGGGGGCCATTGTGTCTGGTCAATCGAAGAAGCTGCGAGGCTGTGAGATTCGGGTGCGATGAGGAGATTGTAAGATTTTATGGAGGAGAGGAAGGAAGAAAGGAAGGGAGCGGGACGAAGAGGTATGAAGTAGAAAAATTTCCTTGGGCTGGGTCGATTGGGGCTCCGAGACGAGGACGCTTACTGCAAAATCGAGCGCGAGGGGCGGCGGGGTACCGGCAGGTGCGGGGTCTTGATTGGTGACGGGGGCTCCGATATTGGAACAAGACCGCCTGTGAGCACTGTAAAAAAAAAAAAAAGGATGTGGTTTACCCTGGAGGCTCAAGCTAGGGGATTTTTTGCTCTAGCGCGTACAAGGTTTTTCCTCTTGTCTCCGATGTGAAGCAACAAAGTCATGAGTCATGAGTTATAGCACATGAGTGACAAATGGTGAATTATCGGGGGAAAAGCCCGTGGTGATGCGGTGTATGCGGTGATTCTGCTAGTATTTTCGGAATGCCTCACCTCTAGAGTCCGAGTCTAAGCCCCGCCAAAGAGCAACCCCCCGCAACGAATTGTTTACGGGTTCCGAATCCCATCGGGTCATCAGAGTCACACTTATGACAAAAAACGAGTAAAAAAGATATGCAACCGGCGAGGGGAACCCAGGACTTATCCTTTAGGGTTGTGTCTTGACCTAGTCACGATCAATACCTACAGAAGCATGATTCACTAGTACTGCCATTGCTTTAGTCGGTAAACTTCAAGAGCGTTAAACAGGTGTCCGGGTACATATGGCAGCACGCTCGACATGATAGGAATCAGAGTTCTCTCTTATTCTAAAATCTCTCTATGTCGAAGGCTGCTCGTCTCATCTTGCTTATATTACTAGTGTCCACACATAGACCCTGGATTAACACATAATCCATCCTAAGACTCAATTCTCAGTATGTCTTCATATGAGCAACTTTGAACAAGCCAACACCATCCGAATAGGGCCTAGCTGCTCATTCGAAATCTCCGTCGGTGTGGCTCAGTTGGTTAGAGCGTTGGTCTCATATAACATATGATTTGGCCGTAGGTCAGAGACATCCAAAGGTCGAGAGTTCGAGCCTCTCCACCGACAGGGCATTTTCTTTTGCCGTTATCGGCTATTGTTGCTCGACAGACAGACAGACAGACGGACAGGACGTCCTTGCTTTTTGTCCGCAGTCACCCTTCCGGCATGCTGATAAGGCAGCCGACTGACTGACTGACTGACTGACTCTCCATCCGTTGGACAGATAGTTGCCGTTACTTACTGACGAAAGCCAAGGTAGGAAACGAACATGCGGTGTAGGTAGGCATTTGATCTCTAGCATGGATCTACCATGTTCGTCAAGATATTTGATTGACATTACACCAAATGCCAGTCCCCCAACGGACGAAAAGAACAGGCTAACTGCGCCTTGTCTCTCAGAGGGATGCGGCTAGGGGGTGTGCGCCGGCTACAATCTTTCCATCTTTGTTTCGTTCCTCCCCTTGCCTGAAGACAATCACGGACCGGGCGTCTTGTCCCACCGCCGCACCGAGCCAGACTTGCAGCACGACAGGGGTGGGAGAGGGAAAGCGAAAGGGCTTCGGACCAGGTGAGACACGCCTACGGCATGTCTCTCGTGCAAGGGAGTTTGGATCACCCGTGGCTGACACCGCGGTGAATCCAGACTCGCGCGACGGTTCTGGTGCGTGTGGTCCCATCGTTGACAGACATGCGGACGGTCTTGGTCGGAGGCGTCGATTCCAGAGGACGTGCCTGAGTCTTGGTTGGGTGGAAGTTTCCTTTGGCCGTAGGTGCAAATTACGAAGTGATTCGTAGAGGCGTAGAGATGGTCCAACCAGGTCTCCTTACCCGCCCCGTTATGCAGATCCTACCTAACCCTGCTGTCCGGTGTGGGTTTGAGACCCGTGATTCACGCCTACACAATCCCTCCAGGGTTGTGAGTTGGGTTTTTGCGAGTGAAAGGTGTTCCCTATCGATGCTCAAACGCGTTGGTCTTCGGACATCCGCACTCTCCATTCCGCATCCGCATCCGCTTATCTACCTGATCAGCCGCGGTTGCGCCAGCCGCGACCAGATAGGGAGGGTGCCATAAATAGAGCGTGGCATCCGCCAAATGGGCATGTGAGCTTATCTGAGACCCGAAATCCTCTTGCATAGATACGTATATGCTCGCGGTTTGGATTGCCAGAAACCCCAAAAAGTGTTGTACCTCCTTGAATAAGAAGCCTGGTTGATTGTCAAATTCGCATCTCAGTCCGTCCGGTGTTTTCAAACTAGGTGCTCATGGCCGTGGCTGGCCCCACCCACTGGGTAAGGTGAAGGAGGTCAGTCACATGACACCAGGACGATGAGGAGCAAGCACCTTTTAGAGGCAAGGAACGCCCTCAAGGTTGCACAGAACGTAGTGTACAAATATCAAATGTGCCTCTGCACGTCGGCGCAATGGAGTGGACCCTTGAGAGTACCACGTACCCTGGCCCTAGGTACTGAGTAGGTAGGTACCTACCTAGGGGAGCGCAACTGGGTGCAAGAATTTCAGGGACTGCCGGCTCAGTGACAGCCAAAGTTGTTTATTGTTGGAGATTGATCCATCGTGCTTACAACCGAATAGTAGGTCAGGTAAGTACGTCCGTAGTGTGGAAGCGGCTCTTAGAGGGGCAGACTACGTACCTGCGCGGGCCTGCCTGCACGACGGACGATTCTTGTGGGTTAAGATACGTAGCATGGAAGTGTTTCTTCGTGTGCACACAGGTGGAGTTTGTGCGAGGGGGCCCCCTACTTAGGTGTTTCTCTGTCGGGGCAGACAGAAGGGGAGGAGGGGCTGGGGCACTGCGGTACTGCGGCGTGGAGTCGGTCGTGCGTAGGAGTCGTGCATGGAGTTGTGCGCGGGTAGATTAGTAGACTATCTATGCTACTGCCTAGGTAGGTAGGTAGTAGGTAGGTAAGATCGGGAGGGAATACCTACCTCAGACGACTGCACATTAACGCGGCGTTATTACTGCCTGTGGGCTGCCGAGCGGCGCCTGTACTTAGGTGACCCGTGACCTGCGACCTGCGACCTGCGACCTGTCGGGACGGCAGCACGCAAGCTCGCGCGATCTCTTTATTTTTATTTTGGGTGGAGAGATCCTTGAATGCCAATGTCCTGCAGCAAGGGCCAACCCAGGCAGGACCAAGACATGCTACGCCCTGACTGTGTAGCCAACGTTACCTAGGGGGGAGGGGCCTTGGGCGGATCGTGCTTGAAGCTAGGACCTTTGTGTAGGTAAGTGCTTGCTTGCCTCGGTACTGCTAGTAGTAGGTTAGTTGCTTTGGCCGTTTCAGTACGTAGTATGTACTGCAATGAACGGAGTACCTACCTATGGAAAATTGTTTAATGAGCGAGAATCGGTCGGCCCGGCTGTCGCGAGAACCTTGACTCCTTGGCCATATCTTGCCAGGGCGTGGATGGGGAGCGAGACATGAGCATGGGCACGTTAGGGGCATGGGTCAGATGGGATGAGATGAGACCGCTGACAGGGATGGGATCGATCACTGAGAACGGATCGGGCTGGGCCCTCCGTCACTCATTTATTCATCCTCACATCATATGTGCTTGGGGCTGCTCATCCCAGCGGAAGAGAGTCAAGCCCCAAAGGTTATCTGTGCGGATGCTTTCCACGGATAACCAAAGTTTCAACGCGGCGGGAACGGGAAGCATGGCACGAACAGGACATCGTGAGGGCAGAAGAGGAGCATTAGAAAGCCACACCAAGCCTCAGCGAATAGACTCGCTAGCGCCCATGCGAGAAGAGTTCATGAAAAAGCAAGACCAAATGGTGTTGGCGTGCGGCGCTCGAGGTGTCCAGCCAGATCAAGCCAGATCCATCCTTCTCTGTCTTTGCTCTGGTGCAGACTGCGGTGGCACGTCAGCGAGAGCGGCAGCGGCAGCCGTAGCGGCAACCCGCCGGACCAGTGGGCGGGAGGGAGCGTGTGAGCGGGTCTCCTTTGTCAGGTGCCTTGATTGTGAGGTGTGAACAGGGAGACTAAGATACTGCAGGATAATTAGGTAGGTATAAGGGAGAAACAACAACAATAGCGCAACACGCAGTGCCATGCGTCCAACTTGGAGATGATTTGCTTCATCGGGGACAACAAGACAGAAGAGAAACGAAATGACCAGCCATCCCGTCAAGGTGACTCGCAAATCACGGCCGATAGACGTGGGTTGCCTTTTGGGACATGCGACAGGACAGGGTGTCTTGGATGCCTTTGTCTAGCAGCTGGCGGGGACGGAAACAATACAAAGGACTGAAGTATTCATACTCTGCAGAGAGTGAGGATCAATTGCGAGAACGAGAATGAGACAACATGAGATTGAGCACGAGCCCAAGCACGAGCCCACCAACGCATGCCCACACAGGAACAGCCGTGGGTCACCCACTTGGCCACCCACCGAAATCGCAACGTCGAAGGTGTGGAGAGCCGCCAGCGAGGAGGAAACGGAGCAGAGATGCGGGCGCGATGCAGCTGCTGGGTGGGAGCAGCAGCTGGGCAACTGGGTTGGGTGCAGGTGAGGTGCAGATGCGTGCAGCGTGCAGAGAGAGTGCAGCGCAGTGCGCAGAGAGTGCAGCGTGTGGTGCAAGGTGCGGTGCGATGCAGCGGAGGTACAGGTTGCAGACGCAGGTCTGATTCTGAGGGCGTGTGGATGGGCGTGCAACAGCCTCCAGTTGGTGTGCTCTGCATGCAGCGTTGTGCGTGGATGAGGTGTGTGTGGGTGTTGTGGGCGATAGCCGCATGGATGGATGGAGGCTGCCTTACTAACCTTACCTTAGGTACCTACCTAAGGTACCTTGCTCTGCCTGCCTTACTTACATCACCTTACCTTACCTCGCGCATGCCCGGAGGCTGTCACAGAGCAACCAAGCAACCACGCACCCACGATCACTGGAACCTCAACACGCAGCGGAAACAAGCACCGCACCTAGGTTGACAATGGAGACGACGATAAAACGAGGTTGCCAGCGCCAGTGCTGCTGCGACAATGTGTGTAGGGTACGTACTGCCTACACTAGCGCCAGCACCGGCAACGGAACGCCCAGTGCCAAGCAAAGCCTCAAAGCCTCAAAGCCTCAAAGCCGCAAACCGCAGACCCAGCCGCCAGCCCAGGGCCAGCCTAGCCCAAGCCCAAGAAAAATGCCCCACGGGCATCATCTCTGGCCCTTCCCGCTCCACCATTTCTTCCCCATCCGCTAGAACCCTCGGTACGTACCTTTGTCTCACACCTCCATGCAGTGGTTGCTGGCTGGCAAGCATCCGTGGATCGAAATGGAGAAAGAGCCCCCTGTCACGGAGGCTGCTTGGGAACTTTGTCGACGCCCTACTCTTACCAACAGCCACGCCCCTCCCTTTCCCGGTCCTTCCCATCCTCGGCCCACCTTCCAGTCAAACCTCCACCGACTCCCCAGCGTCTCCATCTCCATCAATCCATCATCGTCACCATCGCCATCACCTGCGTCCCCACCCGTAGGTCCGGCATCCCATCCACGGGCAGTTCCACCGTGTTTTGGCCGGTACGTACCTATCTATATCTCCGCCCATTCTTATCCACTTGTCCACATTATCGCCCATCCCATCCCTAACCATCCCCATCCCCATCCCCTACCTTACCCCCCCCCCCCCCCCCCCCCCCACCCTTTTACCCCTTGTTCCCTTGCGCTGAGAGCCCTTGAGCCTCGCTGGGAGCTCCCCTGGCCCCGGATGCTGGCCGCCCCCCTTTGGCCCATGGGGCTGCTGCTGGCTCCTGCTGGGCTGGGCTGGGCTAGGCTGGGCTCGCAGCTCGGTGGGCGCTGGCGTGCCCAAGTCCCTTCAGCATGGCGGTTCGTCAGGGCGTCAGGGCGTCCCCGTGTTTCCTGTCCTTCTGGAGTTCTGGGTCAAATCTGCCACACCTCACTGGCACGCCTACCCCCTGAACGCTGCGCATGGCACACTCCCTCGGCCCCCGGACCAGCATCCACACTGCCGCCCGCCCTCCACGCCTCGCCTCAACACTCCGGCGGCATCATTGAGAATTGCCCTACCGAGCGAAGTGCCTCGTCGAGTCGTCCCTCGTCCGGAGCGCTTCGGGGCTAGCATGGCCAAGCCTATTTTCCGGATCCTCCCAATCACTGCTGCTAATCTGCCGTCGAAACTCACCATCCCTGCGGCTGAATCCTGGACTCGATTTACCATTTTGGCCTTGGTCTTCATTCCTTTTTCTCGATCCCGTGATGCCCTCTGGTCGCCTCTGCTATCCCACCCTGCTGCCGCCTCTCGGCGATCCCCCCTTCTCGCAGCCGCACGATGACGCCGTGGTCTGGTGGTGCAAGTCAAACCGCTTGGAAGTCCTTGCTACGGATATTCGAACTTTGTCATCATTCATTATCATTCACCATGTTTTGTAGACGAGTTTATCTGGGGGATCGCCATCTCTTCGTTGCCACTGAACTGAAACCTAGCTTCACCCCGAGCCATGTTCAGGGATCAGACGAAAATTCGTCAAGGATAACGCCCGTGCCCCCATGCCCAACCCCCATGACAACGAGCGGTTTCGTTAATGCCCCGAAGCCCCCAAGCTCTCCTCTACGCACAATTAGCACCTCCCGTTTCGCAAGGGGACGTGCAGCGTCCTTCGTACCTCGTACCTTGTTGCAAGACGATGACGCTACCTCGGGCCCGGGAACCCCCCTATTCCTCCCGTCCGTTTCTCTTGCCTTGCCTGCCTTGTCCGTCAAACGAGTGTTCCGAAACGGCTTACGAGAGATGGCCCCAAAACACGTGGGTGACTTCCGGAAGGGCTCAGGGGCGGGCGGCCCTGCAGTGGCCAGTGAGTGGACGACTGCCAACCGGTACATAAATAGTAAAGCGGTAAAAAGATTGGCCATTCCGCAGGGTGACACACAATCGCCGTTCATCAGTCCCGTCATCACCACCTTGATCCGGCCGGCCAGCCTATTCGTTCCCGTCTCTCCAATCCACATCTCCATGTTCGTCTCCGGGTCGCATCGACATCGCACATCGCAACTCAACGCGACGCACCGATACGCAGGCGGCAGGCGCCTATTCCCGCGACCAACACACCCATCAGGCCCCAGCGCCCAGTCGCAAATAAGTTGGTTGCCTTCTTACCCAACATGGCGGATGCGATCAATTTATCTACATCAATTGCGAAGAACCAACTATGTATCATGTCCTACCCTCGACAAGACCTAGATCGATGGATGCTGTCTCACTCGCCCTGTTCTCCGTGATCCCTGCTCCCGTGAGCCTCTCTCTGCCTTTGCTAGGCCTCCCACCCTGTTCGCTGAAGTGTTTAACGACGCGCATGGCCGCTGGAGAGGTACGTACCCAATCTTCTCATCTTCGTCGTTCTTGTTCGGTGCGCCACACAAGACTTGGCTGTGCGTCGCGCCGGGTATAATCGCCCAGTAGCCCCGTTTGCCTTGGCAACAATGCGACGAACTCGCGCATGGGTGGCATCGGGGTACGTACGCGACTTCGTGACTTGCCAAATCCTCCGCCTTTGCCAGCAACTGCAAGTGATGTGCTCTCTGTACTCCCCCCCCCCTCCAACGAAACCATTTTCGCCATCATTGATTCCCTTACTAACGGTGAAGAGCTTGTGACACATATACTTCATAGAATCTGGGCACCAGCATGTTTTACCCGTCGCTTCAGGAATTAGCCAGCGGATCATGCTTCGGCGGAATAGATACGAGAACCTCTGGGGATAAGGAATCGGCGGTTCACCCGATGAGTTGTACGTGCCCCCAATTTACCGTGACGGCGGCGCATTCTGTGTGGGTGGGGCATGGCAGCAAGACATCTGACGAGATGTGCCCAGCCGCCCTGAGGCCTCGCCGCCTCAGTGAGTGAGTGAGTGACAGGCGGCACGAATGCGATTTCTGTCCCGTCGCGAGTTGGGACCTGGTCTGGCTCTCTCTTGTAAGGTGTGCTGTGTGTCAGCCGTCGCCAGGGTCCTAGCGGCTCAGCGTCCTCTCCAGCTGCCGAACGCGCCACTGACCCGCCGGCGACATGGCCTGGGGCCGCCCCATTATCTCATCGATCCCTTGAGGCAGGGCAGATACGTACTGGGTGCCTCTGGCGTTGCTTTTCCGCCCCACTAGTACTGAAGGTATCCTGCGGCTACCAGGACTAGCGTGGTACGCCGATATAGAAGGGTAAAGGCGCGGTCTCACGGGTCACTCTCTGGGGAGGCAGCGGGACGAAGACGACGGGCTGGGCCTCTCTCTCAGTGCGCGTGTGGTGTGGATGGGTGGGTACCTATCTGTGGTCACTAAGGCGTGGTGGAGGTGGTGTGGGGCATGCGGAGGCGTGTGTCACACCCTCAACGCATGCCCCAAGGGCCGTAAATAAAGTAAAATACATGGGTGGCCCGGGGTGGGCCCCTCTCGCTTGGCGCCTCACGCCGCCGTGTGCCTAAACCGCCCGTTCCTTCCTTTTTGATGGGTTAGGGGAGTTTGCGAGGCCAGCGCAGGTCCTTCCTCCACCATCCTGTGCCTCTCCCCAACTCCTCACTTTCTTTCTCTCCCACCCATTCCGTCGCCTCGGTACGGCTTCATCGGCGCCTGTCTCTCTTGTGCCCCTGCGCCCTCGGTCGCCATCTGTCCCGCCTCTCCTGTCTTCGATTTATATTCTCCCAACGCTCTTGCCTCCATTGACCGCGTTTTTTCCCCGCTGCCGCCGAAGCGTCTGACACGCCGTGGTTGACGTTTTGCTTCGACCCCCGACACGCTGTCGGGCATTGACCGGATTCATCACCCATCTCCAGCGCCGCGGTTGTCGCCAGCATCGGGGGGATCCTGAATCACCGCAGAAACAGCCTTACCACTCAGCATCTATCCATCACGTCGTGGCATCTTGCTCCTTACCCCTTGCGAACAAGCGCCCGTCGCTTGCCGTCAACTCCCGTCACCCATTCTCACCACAATGGCGAACCATCATCCATCGCCAACCATGATGCAGATGCAACAACACCAGGGCCAGGTCCCTCCTCAGCCACCACCACCGGGTGTCCAGGCCAGCCACTTCGCGCCGTCGCACCAGATCGCCGCTATGAATGAAGCTGTCTGGTTGCAGATCGGTATGTCGCTGGATGTCGCGCGCTTCACGTCACCCCTGCTTACACCGTCACAGGAAGCTTCTCAGAGCTCTTGCGCGTCCCGGATGAGGCCATGCACGCTTACGAGCGCGCTCTTCAGGCCAACCCGAACTCGACTCCCGCGATGAATGCAATAGGAATGCTTCTCAAGGGTCGCGAGGCCTTTGACAAGGCCCTCGAGTTCTTTCGCGCCATAGTCCAACTCGACCAGAACAATGGCGAGGCATGGGGAAACCTTGGTATGTCGCGCGTCTCGTGCGTCTTTGCGCAATGCTAACCAACGCGACAGGACATTGCTACCTTATGACGGAAAATCTCCAAAAAGCCTACGATGCCTACCAACAGGCTCTGGTCAACCTCCGAGACCCAAAGGTATGTTTCCGCAACTCCGTCATGACGCTGCGGCCGGACGTTGTCTAATGGCACACAGGACCCGATGCTATGGTACGGTATCGGCATTCTCTACGACCGATATGGTAGCTACGACTACGCCGAGGAGGCCTTTTCCCAGGTCATGCACATCCAGCCCGACTTCGAGAAGGCCAATGAAATTTATTTCCGACTCGGCATAATTTACAAGCAGCAGTCCAAGTACAATCAAAGTCTTGACGTAAGCCGATACCTCCGTTTTCTGTGAACAATTCCAAGCTAACCAACATCTACCAGTGTTTTAAGTACATCGTCAACTCTCCCCCGGGTCCCTTGACCCAGGAGGATATCTGGTTCCAGATTGGCCACGTTCACGAACAGCAAAAAGATGTAAGCCTCTCCCCCGGGGGATGCTAGTGGCAGGGACGCGACTGACACCCCACTAGTTTGATAGCGCCAAGGCCGCGTACCAGCGTGTCCTGGATCACTCTCCTAACCACGCCAAGGTTCTTCAGCAACTCGGCTGGCTGCATCACCAACAGTCCAACACCTATGAGAGCCAAGACCGTGCCATCCAGTATCTCGAGAAGTCTGTCGGTGCAGGTATGAGCAAACCACTGCAAATATCTGAAACCAAGAACACCACACTAACTCCTAACAGACAACCAGGATGCTCAGAGCTGGTACCTCCTAGGCCGATGCTACATGTCGCAGCAGAAGTACCCAAAAGCATACGAAGCCTACCAGCAGGCCGTGTATCGTGATGGAAAGAACCCTACTTTCTGGTGTTCTATTGGTGTGCTCTATTACCAGATCAACCAGTACAGAGATGCGCTCGACGCCTATTCCCGAGCTATTCGCTTGAACCCATATATCTCGGAAGTTTGGTATGACCTTGGTACTCTGGTAGGTTCACCTGGTCCGCAACAAGTCAAAGTCACCACGTGCTAACTAAGCCTCAGTATGAGAGCTGTAACAACCAGATCACTGATGCCTTGGATGCCTACCAACGTGCTGCCGAGCTTGACCCCGGCAACCCACACATCAAGGCTCGCCTTCAGCTTCTCCGATCTGGCGGCACCAATGGAGGTCCTCCCCCTTCTGCTCCCCAACCCGCCGATGTGCACCCGCAGGCTTATCAGGCCGCGGGTCCTGTTGGACCTCAGTGGGGAGGCTCTGCACAGCAGGCTCCTGCATCTGGTCCGCCTCTGCCTCCGCAGGGAGCTGGAGAGAACTGGGCTGGTCGTCTTTCTAACATCAACCCTCCTCCTCAACCCCCGAACCCTTATGAGTCTCGCGGAGAGCCTTTCCGTGGAGGTCCTGCCCCTCTGCAGCGACAGCCGAGCCCTCAACAGGAGCAGCAAATGCGTCAGCCCTACAACGACCCTCGACCGGGACCTACGCGCCGCGGTAGCCCTCCCCCTCAGCCTCATCAGTATTCGCAGCCTCCTCCTCCTCCTCCTCCTCCGCAATCCCAAACTTCAGCCCCTGTCTCGGAGCGCCGAGTCGCCAACCCTAACTGGGGTGGAGCTACGCCTTCCGCATCTGCGCCACCGTCTAACAACGTCAACGGAAACAACACCCCCAACGGCATGGCCCCTTTCCGACCGACAAACAGCCCTCGTCCTGATGGCCGACTGGTCCATGACAACCGAATGCCATCTCCCAAGTCTGCGTATCCCCAGCATCAGGCACCTCCTCCGCTGTACCCTCACCACCCAGAAATGCCATCTCAGGGGCCTCCGGAAAATGGAGCTCAGGGACCTCCTGGCCCGCCTGGACCCCCCGGCCCGCCTGGTCCTCCTCCCGTGGTTGATACGCCTATGCGGATGGATGATCGGCCACCTTCCGTGGGCCCAAAGAGAATGCGCGAGTGGGAGGAGGAGTCAGTGGCCAAGAAGCAAGCAAATGACGAAAACCGGGCACGTCTTGATGACATGCGCCACCGACGACCTTCCACTCCTCCTCGTGACTCTTATCGCCGCAACTCATCGGAAGCTCGACGAGTGGAAGACTCACGCCGAGCGGAAGAGCAGCGCCGTCCCGAGGAGTCCAGGAGACCGGAAGAGCCACCGCGCCACCCCGTTGACAGCTACCACCCCTCAGATGCTGCCCACCACCCCCCTAGCCATGCACCGGGACCTACCCATCTTCCGCCGATGCAGCAGGGACCTAGCCCTCTGCCTCCGGTTCATGACAAACCCCCGGCTGTGCAAACCCCTAAGGAGGAGCGCCCTCAAAGTTTGGAGCATGTTCCTGCTCCTCGTCCGGCTCCTCCTTCCGTCGAGCCCGAAAGGGCAGCCAGGAAGATGGAGGTCGATGAGGATTATGATGACAGTGGAGAGGATGAGAAGAAGGCCGGAATTGTTACCAACGGATCTGGCCCCGGCTCCAATGCCGGCGACGCAAAGACATCCACACCTGCCAGTGCCGCCATCAATGGAGTTTCGGGTCCTACACCAAAAGTTGAGTAAGGGATGGATACTGTGCTGCTTACGAGTTGAAGAGTCTTTGATGTGTCAAATCGTTTACATTTTTCTTTACCTGTATACCACTTTTGGAGGCCTGGTTTCTTTTGTCTTTCCAAAGACACCAAAGTATTGTCAATTCCGGGGTTACGGTCCTTTTTTGGTTACGATTGCACCAGCAAATGGTATCCGTATCAGTTCCTTTACCATAGCACTGAATAACTAGTATTTAACACCATTTTGATGCATACAATTTTCTTTTGGAATAGCTCTAGTTCGCCCTGAAATCGCCAACCATAGCCTAATAAGTGATGAAAGTTGAGACTTCACGTTCCAGTGGATCACGTGACCACTCGGTGCATCCTTCTGCTGAGAGGCCAATTCTGCCTTAGGGCTGCTTGAGCTAAGATTTTCTCGGTGAAGATGTGTTGGTGTGCTGCAAAAAATGAGAGTAGCGCACGGACCATTCACTCGCTTAAAATTTCACCCACAGTTTATTTCTCAACCTCTACTCTTTTTAATACCACGCAGGCTTCGTCAACTTCATACTAACCCCCCTCACACCACACAGCCCGCCCAAAATGAGTGTAAGTTGGCGATGGAAGCAATATGTTCTTCATGAGACTGACTCCTCATAGCACCGAAAGTACGAGGCTCCTCGCCACGGCTCCCTGGCTTACCTGCCCCGGAAGCGCGCTGCCCGTCACCGCGGAAAGGTCAAGTCGTGAGTAGATCACCAGAAAAAAAAAGCTCTGGCATCCCCAATACTCAAAAGGAATCATGGCTGACGCATTGACTGAACAGCTTCCCCAAGGATGACGCCAAGAAGCCCGTCCATCTGACAGCCGCCATGGGCTACAAGGCCGGTATGACCACCATCGTCCGTGACCTCGACCGACCCGGCGCCAAGGCGAACAAGAAGGAAGTTGTCGAGGCGGTTTCTATCGTCGACACCCCACCTGTACGAACAATGCAGCCCGCTTGGCTTTGTGCCTATGGCTAACATCTTTTAGATGATCGTTGTTGGTATTGTGGGCTACATCGAGACTCCCCGTGGTCTACGATCCCTCACCACCGTGTGGGCCGAGCATTTGGGCGACGAGCTCAAGCGTCGCTTCTACAAGAACTGGTACAAGAGCAAGAAGAAGGCCTTCACCAAGTACGCCAAGAAGCACTCTGAGAACAGCGGCGCTTCCATCACCCGCGAGCTCGAGCGCATCAAGAAGTACTGCACCGTCGTCCGTGTCCTCGCCCACACCCAGATCCGCAAGACTCCCCTCAAGCAGAAGAAGGCCCACCTTATGGAGATCCAGGTCAACGGTGGCTCCGTCGCCGACAAGGTCGCCTTCGGCCAGGAGCTGTTCGAGAAGCCTGTGTCCATCGATACCATCTTCGAGCAGGACGAGATGATTGATGTCATCGCCGTCACCAAGGGTCACGGTTTCAGTGGTGTCACCTCTCGATGGGGCACCAAGAAGCTTCCTCGCAAGACTCACAAGGGTCTCCGAAAGGTCGCTTGTATCGGTGCTTGGCATCCTTCCCACGTCCAGTGGACCGTCGCCCGTGCCGGTCAGGACGGATACCACCACCGAACTTCGGTTAACCACAAGATTTACCGAATTGGCAAGGGTGATGCTGAGGACAGCGCCGCCACCGAGATTGATGTCACCAAGAAGAAGATCACACCGTATGCTCCCACTCCTCGGATCTGTGTTCAGTGAATTTGCTTTGCTAACTTGTCGTTTGCAGTCTGGGTGGCTTTGTCCGCTATGGTGAGGTCAACAACGATTTCGTTATGGTCAAGGGCTCCATTCCCGGCACCAAGAAGCGTGTCATGACTCTCCGCAAGTCCATGTTCATCCACACCTCCCGAAGGGCTCTGGAGAAGGTCAGCCTCAAGTGGATCGACACCTCTTCCGAGTTCGGTCACGGTGCTTTCCAGACCCCTGCGGAGAAGAAGCAGTACCAGGGTACTCTCAAGAAGGATCTTGCCTCCGCTTAAAGCGGCAGCAGCTTTCTTTGTTTGTTATGGCCATTGCATCGGTGTCGAGGGTTGGTTCGTTCACCTTACGTTTGGGCTGGGTTAGGTTTCATTCTGGCATGAAGGTGAAAAAATCCAGCTAGAGGGATGGATCAAAAAATTCTGACGAGATTCCCAATGTTAATTTGACTCGCCTGTTCGTTTTGGTGACTGCTTGGAGTACGCTATTGTAGTAAAGATGACGTTTGTTATGATGTGGAAGTGTTGGAGTGATGGAGCACTCTTAGGTAACCCATTTCGGCCGTCTGAGATCTTTCTGGCTGAATTATGCAGTCTCGAATTAGAACTCTGATATCTTGACTATCTATGGAAGAAGCTTGTTATCTGTATCATTTGATCTGTACTCACATATTTGTGCCGAGCCATGTGAGACATAGACGATGACGCCGTCAGGTTGATGGTTGCACAGCCGTTGGATACGTAGGTACCGAGTGGTTGGTGGGTTGTCCCGTGATCCAACCCATACTAACCCCCCTACTGTAAGTCAGGCCGCCAACCGCCAACCACAATGCTCTGCCAAACCTGACGTCACCGCCACTCCAAGCTGAACAGAATAAGCAACCCTGTCCCACCTTGCGAATCCCCTCCATGACGCTCATACCTACCCCAGCCCGTTTCCTGAGAATCCGGTCTCTCTCTTCACAGACAAAGCCATTGACGAGGACACTTTTCGGCGCCCAAAACTTCAAACTGCCGCCTACCCAGCTCCCCTCCACTTACAATATCCGATATCTGAGCGGCACCCGATCCCTCAAGATGGCGAGCGACGACGACTACATGGCGTTCCTGAACAAGGCGAACCAGGACACCGGCGGTGCGACGACACAAACCGAGGGCAAGGTGACGCTAAAGGCCAAGGACGAGGGCAGCGAGGTGCCCAAGGAGATCCGCAACGTGTGTCGCGACGCTGTCTACATCAGCGAGGCGGACGAGCCCTTCGAGGAGGTTTCCCTCAAGTGGGACGGCAAGAACAGGCTGCCGACAGAGTGTAAGATCCTGACGGCCAAAGCTCACCCATCCCGTGCTAACACAGCTCTGTAGCGGAGTTCGCGACCCTCATCAACCACCCTTCCGGCTCCGACGCGGAGATCTCGATCGAAGACCCGCTCATCTGGGACGCCAAAGGCCAGTACACCAACGTGCTCGAGGCGGTGCGGCAGGCAACGGCGGGCAACGACGTGCGGGTGTACCGCGTGGTGCGAGATGCGACGAGGGTTGAGTACTGGCTGGTCTCGTCCAAGGACGGGAAGCTGGTAGGAGCCAAGGCCTTGGGCGTGGAGAGCTAGAGGAACAGATGGTGGTTTTGCAAACTACAGAAGAATGATTTGATGTTCAGACAAAATGAGGACTTGGGAGCTGCAATTAACTCTGTCATGCTTGACTTGTCTGCTTCGATGCGGTGCTAGCTGGGACCTCTGACCGGGCGAAGGCCAATATTGTGCAAACTGTCCCAATGCCCTCCCAGTGCTGCTATGAGAGATGCACCTGGATGTCTTCAGTCCTCCGTAACCTGGGCCCGTCTAAATCTTGAAGACACTAAATCCCAACCATTTCAACCCTAGCCATTCTGTGTGTGACAACTCCGCCTACAAGATCAAAGAGTAGGTTAATATTTCAGGTATCTGAGAGAGTAACTGCGCAACCTCATCACAACAGTGCAAACATTCACAACTCCTCATGGTGCCAGCTCACTCTATAGTGTTTTTCAACGGTCTTCCTACTATACAACAGCCAATCATAATCCGGTATGGTGTAATGGCTAACATTTCGCGCTCTCATAACCTGAGAGATCAACTTGATCCGCGGAGCTCAGGGTTCGATTCCCTGTACCGGAGACAATCTTCCTTTTTGTGGTTCACTCAGGCGAAGTATGTTTAACAATCGCGCACTCATTTGTACCACCCAACCCACCCACCATCCACTCACATAACCAAAGTGAGTTGAAAATAAGATTATAAGAGAAAGAGAAAGAATAAATAGAAAAGAAGCAAAATATTGAAAATATCTTTATACTTTTTTTCTATGAAAGAAAAACTTACATCCTTTATAAATAAAAGAGAAATATCCTTCTAAAATAGAAATTAAATTAAATATTCCATTTTATTTATGGATAATTAAAAAGAATCAAAAAGAAGATGTTAACTCCGGTACAGGGAATCGAACCCTGAGCTCCGCGGATCAAGTTGATCTCTCAGGTTATGAGAGCGCGAAATGTTAGCCATTACACCATACCGGATTATGGTGGTTGTTGAAAGTAAATAACAAATTTAATGCTAAGTAGCCCTTCTTCTTATAACTGACCACGGCGACTTTCCACCATGTGCTTGCAGCCGAGCGAATTGCCTCTTCACTGGGAGACACAAAGCACTTCAAACTCTCAACAGAAGGTACTGAGATACTTGTCTTCCATCTCACTCCCGCTTGTTATGCCTGCTCACCAACCTACCTCATGACTGAAGCCACTCACTGAAACACCTGTACAAAACCGAGATGGTGCTTTGTCAAGACGTATTCATTCTTTGTATAATGTATAAAACTGTCTATGACGCCACTCCGTCCACCCATTTTACCCAGTTCGTTGCTCATGAATGCTCGCCGCAAAAATGGTATCTACCAGGTTATGTGATAAAGAAACTCCCAAGGCCACGTCCAAGTTGAAGAAAAAAACGCCATTGCCACGTCCTGAGACTGTCAGTCGCATGCTCCAAACCAAAAACCAAAAGTGCCGCCCGTGATTCTCTCCTTCCCTTCTCATATGTTGATTTATCTACAGCAAGCATGCTGGCACAGGCGTGTCCCTCTTTGACGAATGGTGGAAGCTGCCGTTATGGGCCATCAGCTCTGGAGGAACTGGCGTATCCCGGTTCACCTCCTGGACCACGGAATGCGAGCGTTGGGGAGCAATCGGGGTCCTGAGGTCCAGGTCCATTTGGTTTGGGGTGAGTCCTCGCTCGTCGCACCCGGAGGTGCAGCTGCTCGAGTCGGACATCTCAACATCGTGGCACTCGCTCCACGAATCATTGCTTTCAATGCTCGGGGTTGGCGTCTCTAGATATTTGAGGTCCGGCATTTGTGGTATTTGCAGGATTGGGATGGCGGTAAGAGGCGTCTTGATGTCGTCTACGGTGAAAGCCTTTGTTCCTTCAGCTCGGAGGGCGACAATAGAGCCACCGGCGTGTTCGTCCTCATCGTCGTCTTGTCCGATAGTCCACACCCAACGCCGTTTCTTGTCCTTCTTCTTGCGTTTTCGAATACCCCCAGGACCCGCAGGCGAGGCTGGTGTGTTATTGCCCAAGCCGGCCATTCGGCGTCGCATGTCTTCAAAGGGTCCGGGGGTTTGACCACCGTTCTCGATCTCATTGGGAAGATATGCCAGAGCCAGGTCAAGTGAAGTTTGGGGAGGCATCGGGGCGCACGGCGGAGAGCGAGGTGACGCCTCTTCCACAAGGAGGTCGATGTGTGACTTAGTGTACGTGTTGGTGACAATATCTTGCGTCAGGGGGTTATTATAACCGACCCTCTTGGCTGCCTTCTCCAGAAGACGGCGTGATTGCCGCCGGGGCGAAGGCGGCGGAGCCGCAGACGGAGGAGGGAGAGGTGAGTTACGGAGGATGCTGTGAAGTGTTCGTGGATGAGTGTAGGGAGGCTGAAGGCCCAAGCCGGTGAGGCTCTGAGGAGCATGTCGGCGAGTAGCAGTCTGAGGTTCTGGTCGGCCATTCTTGCCTCGCTCAATAGCGTTGGCTGAGACATCAGCAACGGAGAAGCTAAATGCCTTGGGAGCAGTTGGTTCAATCGGACCCGCGGACATGGGAGGAGTAGCCGTCATGGCGCTGGGATATTTGATCTCTAGCGGTCGGGGTGAGGTAGCGTGGGCGGTCAAGGGCGTCTCGGGGTACGAGGCAACATAGGGAGTCACCACGCGGAACTTGGGGTCCTGGTATTCAACCGGAGTGTTCAGAGTGAAGGCCTGGAGGGTGTTGATGGCGGTGATAGGCTCCCCATGGACAGGTGTCGACCTCTCGATGGCGGTAACATAGACGTTGGAGAGAGTGTTGAAGGCAGTCGGGTCCCTTGGGTCGACGGCATAGCTCCTTGACGACTTTGTAGCCGGGCTGCATGCCGTCTTGATCTGAAGTGAGAGCCGAGGCTTCTTGGATGGGGCTTGCTGAAAGGCCATGGCTGCGGTGGTGGCTTTTCTTGGGCGATGAGATAGTTGGATGAGGAAAGCTTTTGGGTAGGAAGAGAGATGAGAGAATTGGACTTCCTCACTCAACCACGGGGTTCTCTGGGCCAGCAAACTAGCACTGTCTTGCAGGGCTTAGATGTGAATGCTGTTCCCGAGAGATTGGAACCGGAACCACCAGGGATCACAAACCACAAACAATGTCAGTCTCAAGAAGTAGCAGAAGCAACCGACCAACAGTGGGAAACGGGGACTCGGCGGCTATATAGGGAGTCCACCTCGTACAGGCATGGGGCGTCTCAGACTTGGGGTGCTCGACTGGGAACGACCATGCTGGACAAGTCTGGGTCCGTCCATACATGGCTTGTCCATGGCAAGCGCCCCTAGCCATGCATGCAGTGTGATAATTGCTCACAGAGTGACAGAGCACACGCCATCGTAGACGCGGAAGGGACGGGGAGGGGGGGGATTCGATCAGCAGCGGGTATGGGTCGCAAGAGTGCTGAGGGGTGATGCGACGACGAGTGAGCATTGCCTCTGGTTGGCTGGTCGTGGCTTGTGGTGGGATGCAGTGTGAAGGCGCAAGCGCCCAGTTCAAGGGGGTCACCCAGGTCACATCTTGGAAGCAGACCCAATCACGCGGCTAACAGGTCGGCTGTTCCACTCGCGCTGGCGTCTATTCGAGATGGCAACCCTCTCATGCTCCTTAGGCGACCTGGCGGCTTGGCCGTGAGGGGTTATCACGGTGAGTGGCTGGTCCGTCTTTTGTCTTTTTCTTGGTACGTACAGTGCGGCACGTCTCCAGTCGAGATTTCAGTCGAGGATGCGGGAAACGGAGACGGTGTAGGTCGTTTGCACTTCGCCGTGGGACGCGTAAGAGAGGGGCCACGGCGAGGTGGCGGCATCTGCTCAGCCCTATTAGCACCCTGTGTAAAAGAACCACGTTCTAGGTAGTAAGCTCTGAAGCCCATGTTCCCCGTGCTTCGGTCTCGGTTAGGATCCCAGGGAGTAACATTACGTACCAGGTGTTCCGTACCCGGCCTTGCTAGGGCTGACTGCCGGTGTACGTAGTCCTTCGTACTGTCCAGTGGCTCTGCTCGAGTCCGAGATGGGATGTTGTTGTTGTTGTTGTGGCTTCCCAGTTCTCCAAGCGAAGTGTCACAGGAATGACCTGCAGAAGACAAAGACACTAGAGACCCAGAGAGCAGAAACCGAGAAGGGCGAATCCCTGCCCCCGCGGCCCGCCACGCTGCGGGCCACTGAACGCGGGCTGATCCTCCCCTCGTTTCTCTTTGGTGGGCTTCGCATGGGCGGCTACAGCGAAACGATGTGTGGCCAGGCCCTAACAACACCAGCACCGTCGACCAGAAACTCGCCGGCCCTGGGTTAGCCGTTAGAGCTTAGCAGAAGTGTGTTCGTCCCAGCGAGGGTTAGATCGGGGGGGGGGGGGGGGGGTGGCGATTCGTTTGGAGCCGAGACGCCAAACGGGCGTACAGAAACTGCTCCGGGATCGCTGCGAGCCGGGCCAGTGCGTCTATTTGGACATGAATAGTGTCGTGGCGAACAAGGAACGTGTTTTCTCCGCTCGATCGAAGACCGTGGAACTGCAGGCGCGCTTGTTGAGACGCGAGAACCCCAGCAGGTGCTTTGCCTCTCGCATGGCTTGTCCGCGTCGGTCGGTTTGGCGGTGTACGTACAAAGTACGAAAGGGTAGTAGCTCGGGGCCCTTGAGTGGCTTGCGCAGCATCAGCAGCAAGCTGCTACTATCCCCATTGGGCCACAGGCGTCACATATCCCAGAAAACGAGAAACACGAGGCTGGGCGCTGCAATTTTCCCTGTCGTCCCCGGCTCGTCGGAGTCGTCTTGACAAGGGTTCCGACAGCGGGGTGTGTTCCGCAAGGTGGAAGTGGCTAAGGCTGCTGACAGCTGCAAATTCAACGTTTGGTGCAGAAAGCTGCCTAAGGCGAAACCATCCCACATGGTGAAACCGATCCCGTCGTATTGAGGTTTCCGCGAGCTTGGCCCTCTCTGCACCGCCGCGTTCTTTGTCTTTTAGGACCGTGTTTTTCTTTCGATTCCTAGCGGCACGAATAGGCACGCCCAATTCCCAATTCGGCCGAGATCCTGGGGGTGTCGCAGTGTTGGTTGGGCCATCCCGCACCAACCCGCTCACACGCTCTCCTCCCTCCCGAGACAGCCCATCCACAAGTAACTTAACTATGCAATGGATCCGCCCAGGAAGAAACCACCCAGACGGAAGGATGACCGAGTCATCCTGCAATTCGTGCGTCTCGTGCTCGTGCTCGTGCTCATGCTTTCCCTCGCCCCGCCAGGCTGCTGATGCTCACCGTCATCCACCAGGACTACGACTGCTTCTATGCTCAAGTCTTCGAGACTAAGAACCCGGCACTCAAGAAACTTCCCGTGGGGGTCAAGCAGAAGAACTGTCTGGCAACATGTAATTACATTGCCCGCGCCCTGGGTCTCAGGAAGCTCATGTCTGTCACCGAGGCCAAGCAAATCTGCCCGGACCTCGTGCTCGTAGACGGCGAGGATCTAACTCCTTTCCGGGACATGAGCAAACTTCTCTTCAACTTCTTCAAATCACACTCGTGGAACAACAAGGTTGAGCGTCTTGGCTTTGATGAGGTTTTTATGGGTACGTCAGTGTCTGCCCGTGTTCTGCATCACAGGCCATCTTCACTGCTTGGTCGTGGTTGACAACGGTACCAGACGTGACCGACATTATCGAGTACAATATGTTCTGCCTAAATCGAGCATCGTTGTCCGAATCCTTTTTTTGCCTTTCAAGGGAAGATCCAGAACGTGGGTTTGATTGCGATCTGACCACTATCGCGGGCTGTGTAGAGGGCACAGCCTCCGCCGACCTGGATGTTGAAAGTCCCGCTTACCTGCGCCTCCTACTCGGCTCTCACTTGGCTCAGTACTTGCGGCTGAGAATAGAAGAGCAGTTTGGATACACGTCAACATGCGGCATCTCGACTAACAAGGTGTTGAGTAAGATGGTTGGGGGTAAGAACAAACCACGCAATCAGACGACATTGTTGGCTTTGGCCGATGACGCCGTTGTTGCTTTCATGGACCAATACCCTCTACGCAAGATACCGGGTTTGGGTTCCAAAATCGTTCACGTTCTGGAGTCGCATGTCAGTTCCCAAGATAGTGAAGCCACGCAAGCGGGTGTTGACGAGTCTGCCGTAACGGCATATGAGGCCCGGCTCCACCCTGGCATCTCGCCTGCTACCATAGAAAGCTTGCTCGTCGGTCCCGGAGCTGAAAGGGGAGTCGGGTCACGGATATGGGGGTTGCTGCATGGGGTGGACCCAACCGAGATCAAGGAGGCCAGTGGTGTACCAACCCAGATCAGCATTGAGGATACTTACCCCAAGGGCCTAGAGACTCTGGCGCAGATATTGGAGGAATTGCACAAGGTGTCGTTTTCTCTCGTCCGAAGGATGAGGGTGGATCTCCTAGTCCCCGTCGAGGACCCCGAGCTGCCCGGAGCCCAGAGGTGGATGGCACGGCCGAAGACACTTCGTCTCTCCATCAGGTCATGGGCACCTGTCAACGCAACACAGCGCCACATCTTTGGCCGAGTATCCCGGTCGGGGCCACTTCCGAACTTCATCTTTGACCTCAAGGATGACATGGACCACATTGCGGAACGGCTCGTTACCGAGGCCCTGCTGCCTCTGCTGCGGCGCCTCCAGCCCGAAAAGGGGCAGCGGAGGAATCTACAGTTGATCAATGTCTGCGTGACAAACATGGTTGCAGGCGCGGCAGACGACAAGACAGGGTCGGGCAGGGACATATCTGTCATGTTTCAACGACAGGACGAGGTACTACGGCCGTTCCAGGTCGTTTCTGCCCCGGAAAGCGAGCCTTGTGGGTCGTCAGGGTCTGGAAACTCGGATCTGGAGGGGGATGATGCCGATGATATGTCTTGGGAGGCCACCGGAAATGTTTTTTGCCCTCGATGCGGGCATTCGATACCCCCATTCGCGGTGCCAGCTCATAGTAGATACCACGAACTCGGAGAGTGAGAAAATCGAGGCGCACACCGCCAACCAAGTTATTCGAGTTGTATGTGTTGCTGGACAATTCCGAAGGGAGCTACCTCGGCCGCATAGTCGTTTCCGCAGGGCCGGTAGTTGTCGATCTCGCTAAAGACGGGGGACGCTGGCTTCCTGTCCCGTTGCCGAGAGTTGGCTACACAAGAGTTGATTGCGGGCTTGAATGGGTTGGCACCTTGGACCAGTCATTGATGTGCGCCAGGTAAGGCAGATGCGTACGTACGTACGTATCGACAATCACGCCTAGCTCGGTGAAATGCCAACATACGTTGGGTACACCGAAGAGATCTAGGTAAGCGGTGGTTTTTGAGCTGCGCACTGGGCACCCGTGGTCGAATAGAGACGATAGAGACAGCAAGACAATAAGCAAGAAAGCCCTCTGCTTTTACCGCTTCGAGCCCAACTACTTGCTTGCCTCACCTAGGTAGGTAGGTAGGTAGGTAAGCAACCGGGCTTTCCGAGGGAACGGCCGAATGTTGGTTACACAGATAAGCGGACGTTAAATACTTCGTCGCTGCGTTGTCGGCCGCAGGAGACACGTGAAAGGCGATGGGAGTTGCAGCGACACAGAGTCGTAGCAAACAAGATTGCCAACGGCCGCCGAAGCTCCTATCAGTGACAAGGCCCTCGGTGACTGCGAGGCAACTCACCAGTCAGGCCTGCAGGAGAGAGGCAGAGAGTGACTGGCTGTATCACGCATTGTGCCACTGCCCTAAAGCGCGGTGATGGAGAGCCCGCCAACCCGCGATGCGTCCCGCCATCATCTACTCCCCTACTTACCTAGTAGTAGGTTAGTAGTAGGTCGCTGAGGCCCGTGGTGGTGGGTGGCAGCCCGCCCGCCAGCTGGGAACGGCTGATCAGGAAATACTAGCACCAGCTTCGCCCGGGCAGTTGCATGACTGACTGTGGGTGCCCGGGCAGCACCTGCCTTGGCTGCCAGCTTGGAAACGGTGACCGGCTGGCCGACACCTGACAAGGCAGTTGCCGTCACTTGTTGGCACTTGGCTGCCACCTGCCGTAGGTAGGTAGGTATATCAAAACGCAGAGCGGAGGGGCCAACCACAGGTTGGAGTAACCACGGGCATTCACTTTCCTCGTTTTCTTGTTTCCCATGACCTCGTGTTTCTTGTGTTTCTTTGATTCCTCCCTCTCCTTCCCTTCTTCATACCCGCCACCCTCACTTCACTTCACTTCTTCACCACTCCATCGTTTCACGTCAACAAACCTCCATCGTGACGACTCCTGCCAGACCCAAGGCCGGCTCCTTGCCTAGCAGCTGTTCTTCATCTTGTTTTCATTGCTCTTGTCTCGACCTCGACGCCCTATTCGCACTGCCCTTCTCTCTGCTGTCGGCTCTTCATATTCACTCGAGATCGTGTTCAGAGCGACCCTCTCTCCAACACAACAACAATAACAACGACAAGGCCAGAAATCAAAACTTGTCTCTTCCTCTCCTCATTTCTCACTCTTTCTCTTTCTCTTCTTTTTTCTATCTCGCCTTAATCTCCGTCCCATAACAACCCCGAGCCAAACGAGTCACCATTCCTACTTTGCACCATGGCTCGAGGAGGACGTGGAGGAAGTCAGCAGCCTCTCCGCCGACCAGTTGACTTAACTGGAATCATCTCCATCGCTGAGAGAAACGATCTTGCTACTCTCATCAACGCCATCACCGAGAAGATTCACGATGGAATCATCAACGTTTTTGACTCTCCACCAGTCACCCCTATTCAGGATGGCCACAACCAGCACCACTGGCTCTCGCTGTCACTCCTAAATAAATCGCAACCGGGCCACCTTAATCCTATCTCTCAAGTCAAAAGGGCATCCGTGGTGCCCAATCCGTACTGCAAGCCCCTTCAAGCTGATGGCAAAGAAAAAAACCCAGAGGCTATGACACCTCAACTTCAAGAGTTGAGGAAGGAAGCTCTCGTCTTCTTCCGCAAGTGGCAGACCGCGGTTCTCTACCGGGTTCGAGATATCAATGTCGCGGATGTAAGCGGTCCTCAACCCAACTTTCGTGGCCGTGGCCGTGGGTTTCGCGGTGTCCGAGGTGACCGAGGCGGACGAGGTGGGCGGGGCGGGCGAGGCGGTTGCGGCGGTAGAGGCGGTCGGGGTGGCCTCACTCTGGCTACAGGTATAGATCATGCTTCCCCTCTATTGAAGACTTTATTCCTTTTACACGGAATAGACTATGTTAACCAAATCCTGATAATATCAGGTCCTCCTAGGCCCGCTTCGAGCCACATCGATCGAGAGCTGGCTCGTCAATATCCCCCCGTCCCGACAACCCTCTGGAGCCTCCCCTTCGAGAAGCGATTGACCCTGCTACACACTTCGCATTTACTCCTGCTATCATTGCAAGAGTATAGTTCTAACACTCGAATTCTTCTTCTTAACTTGACATCCTCCTTGAACCTCTCATGGAAGATGTTTCAAGAAGAAGAGACCCGCATCGCTCAAGGATTAGGTCAAGTTGCCCTCAGGGCATCCGCCCTCGACCAGAAACAAGACGAAAACAAAGGAACTCGCAAACTGAAGTCGGCCCAAGCCAACGGCGCCGGCTCGGCTCCTCTAGGCAGACTTGCCGCTGAGCTACTTGCGGTCGGCATCGGCACTGCACACAGTGGCCACGGCTTGGGTCCTGCAGTTGCCGCAGGCTTACTGGGTACCATGGCTGACAACGGCCTTGTATCAGGTCCCCTTTTTGGAATTTATGCGGGGAGACCAACGACTAAGATGATTGAGACGTGCGCCCGTGAAATTCAAGACTTTGGGCTTCTTCCGGTTCGAGGCGAATCTTCCGCGGATTACATTGACGCCAGAAACGTGCCAGCCAAAGATCGCAGACTTCGAATGATCATTGGCATAAACGGATGGCTAGTGGACAAGGATGCTATTGTTCTGCCGTGGAGATGTATCGGCGATCAATCCGAGGTACTTGTCCTAAGATGGGATACATCAATCCTCTTGAATCTCGGGGCGGCCCTCGAAACCGTCACCAAGAGCACTGCTTGGAGCCTGGCGAAGAAGGAGATTACTTCGCGGACAAGTAGGTCAACACGGCAACATCTCATGCCGCTATTTCTGACACTGTTTAGTATTCTCGAGTCTCATTGAGGCGATCTGGCCTGCGGGACTCATGAAAATCAGTAAAATCATTGACAACCCTTGGAACCTTGGAATGGTACGCGCCGAAAAGGCCGGCGTCGTTCTCGCAGATGCCATCATGCGCAGCAAGCTGCAAGGCGATCGTCCAGTTTCTCTCATCGGATACAGTTTGGCTGCACGAACCATCTATATTTGCCTGATGGTACTCGCCGAGCGTCGCCAGTTTGGCCTTGTCGAATCTGCTGTCTTGATGGGAACGCCCGCTCCTTCCGAGAGCCGGGTTTGGTTGACGCTCAAGAGCGTCGTGTCTGGACGGCTTATCAACGTCTACTCGGAGAAAGATTACCTTCTTGGCTTCCTGTACCGCACCTCCAATATTCATTTCGGCGTGGCGGGCCTACAGCAGATTCATGGTGCGGACGGCGTCGAGAATCACGACGTTGGTCATCTGATCAGCGAGCACTTGCGCTATTCCACTCTAACTAGCAGGATTCTGAAGGATGTTGGGTGGGAGAACCTCGACATGGAGGCCATCAAGGCGGAGAAGATGTCCAAGGCAGGCTAGTAGTACCAGTATGAGATCGCGACGTGGCAGGGACAGTGCATTTATGGCGTGGTTTTGGACTTTTGGACCATATTTTCTGCAAGGCTGACGCCCAAGGCATTCTTGATGTGTGCGTACCCATGGTTAGAGCTTAGTATTAACGCTCGTGGAAAAGTCAACCTCCCTCACTCCTCACTCCGTTCCTTTGCCTCCGTAGTATGCCTTCCGATGCTGATGCTCGCCGCTCGGGTTCGCCGAATGGTTCCAGACAAGAAATGTCAACCGAAGCATCCAGCCGAATGAAAGGCCCAGGGATCCAACATCTGTCTTAACACGGAAATATTCCGCTCTGGCGTTTGTTCTTCGTCTCTCTTGACCCCATTTCTGGCTGGGATGCCGTTTCGGTCTCTTACTCCCCCAGCTATACACCTTCGCCATTTTCATTTTCTCCCTGTCCTGATGCGTCATCGTCCTAGATTACAAAAGTAGTATCGTACATGGTTCCATTCCCAGGTTTCGTCGCCTCCTCTTCATCCGGACGCAGCCTAACCGTATCTGCTCGGATGGGGTAAGTTGAATATGTGCAGTGAAGCCCTCCCCCAACGCGGCTTCGAGGGCAGCGCGATGATCGTGTTTTTTTCAGTAGGCTCTCTTGTCCTCCAATTGCTGCTGTCCAGTCATCGGCGTTCATGGCACCCTCAGATCGGCGGGGTGGTGCCGAGCATGCTGGGCACCTGCTTGCGAATGAGGCCCCTGGCGCCACGTGGCTCGACACGGGGCATGCCCTGAATGGATCGGGGCTCGCGCATGAGGGAGCGGTCGAGGCGGACCGGGACACGGGTGACCACAGAGCGGTACTCCCCCGGGAAGTTGCCCTTGGGGAGTGGTACGGAAGCAGTGCGCCAGATATGATCAGAAGTGTCGCCGAGAAAAGGCGGGACCCTGCTGTTGCGAGAGGGTGGGTTGAAGTAAGGTGTGTGAAGAGAGGCACCGTGCGAGGCTCGGAGGGTGGAGAGCCTCGAGAGACCCGACGACAGGCCGGTACGGCCGCGAGCCTTCTTGGCCATGAGTATCTCGTCAAACAGACGGATCGAGGCATCGGTGGCGGGTTTAATCTCTCTGTCGTGAATGAATTCGTTGAAGCCTGCCAGTGGTTAGAATCGCAATGTCGAAAGGAGAAGAATAGGAGCACATACCTTGTGTTTCTCGCATCATTGCCGCATAGTCGTGCTGCTCGTGCGGGAGACTCTTCATGAAGCCATCCATATCAAAGGCATACAGCTGGCCGTTGCTCTTCTGCTGCCTCGATGGCCGGCCCAGGTACTTGCGATACGTGTAAAGCAAGCTCGCGAGGCAGCGAACAAAGGCAGCTCTAACACGGTCGGCGTGGAATGCGTCACCACACACGAGCGAGACGAACCCGAGACACCTACCATGGGATGTTGCCTGGCAACCAGTGCACCTATAGATGCCGTCTCCCTCGGAGTGCTCATTACAAATGCTGCATGTCGCTGTCACGTCCCGCGCGGCCCATTTGAAGCAGTGGCCCTCAACCCAGACAGTCGTCTCGGTGTTGTGGACAGGCTGGATCTGCATGCTGGGCATGATGGTCGAGGCGGCGAGGGTAGATTGCGCATACGCGGACGGTGCATAACCGCCCCCGAAGGACGACTGTGAGTCGATCGAGATGGCCGAAATGGACAGGTTGGCCTGGTGGCCGTTGAGGAATGGGAGGCTCGGCTTATGATATGGCTGGTGCTTATCCAGCCCGAATGACGAGCTGCGCCGCATCTTCTCCTCGCCGAAATGGCCCGAACGCTTCTCGCGGAGCGTCGCGGCCAGCGCAAAACCGGAGTCGCTGCGGGAGACCGGCGTTGTTGGCATGGGCGGGAACGTTATGGACACAGGGGAGACGGAAGACTGGGGGCTGGTCTTGCCCGACTTGCTAGTGCTGGGCCTATCCGACCTACCGTTTTCCACCTTCGCCGCGGCAAAGGCATTGAAAACCGGAATGTGGATGTCGGCCGGGGGCTCTGGCTCTCCAAAGCTCGAAGAGTTCTGCGTCACCCACTTGGCCAGGGTGCTGCGGGCAGTGCTGGATCGGAAGAGTGCGCCATACTCGCTGGAAAAGGCATCGTAGGGGAACGATTCCATCGCGTACGGTGGAGGGCCGGTGGCAACGCCATATCGGAGCTTGTGGGGGGCCGCTACCTGCAACAGAGACATGAGTTTCCGCCGGGCTTGCCGTGGTAGCCGAACCGGCTGCGAGGTCGCGTCGATAGTGTCCTTATCCAGATCGACCAAGACATAGTCGTCCTCGGGAAGTTCAATCCTCTCATACCGCCGCTCGATTCCGACAATGTACGGGCATGGAGCATCGAGCGCCGAAAGAAGTCGTGCAGGAAGCACGGGGATAAAGATGCTTGCCCACTTAAAGGGATAGAGCAGATTAGCGAGGGCATGGCAGGCCAGGTGCAGCATGCTGGTGTGGGATGAGAGAAAGATGATGCGAGACTCCGACATGGCATACTCGAAAAGAGCCACAATGTTCTCCAACGACAGGCACCGGAACAGGGCATACAGATCAATCGTCCTGGACCCAGGAAGCTCGTTGTGGGCTTCTTTCCGGGCATACAGTCGCAACTCTCGCACGCCAAGTTCTACCTGCGTCTTGGATCCCAAAGGAGTAAACGCCTCGGTGCATAGGTTGACGACATATCGCTCCAGGGGCTGCCAGCGCCCAACCTTGGGTGAGCTCGGTGGTATCCTCAAAACACTGCCGTCAGTCATGGGAGTTACGATGGCCTTCAGCCATTCTTTCCAGAATGACATGTTGGCGACATCGCGGCCCAAAACGCCATAGGCACGGGGCGTCCACAGCCCGCTTTCGCCCGCCGTGAGACCTTCAATCCTAGATGCGGCACCGTGTCTCAGGGGCCTCAACATGTCGGTCATGAGAGAAATCTTCTCCTCCACCGTGCTGATCTCATCTTCCAGTCTCTCTCGAGCAGGCGAGCCGGATGGGATCGTGGGTAGCTTGGAGAGTAGCTGCGAGAGATATGTTCGTTCGCCAGCCAATCGTACTCCCAAGCTTGCTGCCAACTCTCGCTCCTCGTTGGACATGTGGCCCTGTCGCCATTGTTCGCACTTCTTCTCCACCACTTCGGCAACGTCAGCCGTTAGGGCAGTCCAGACAATGATGGTGATGCCGTACAACTTGGAGTTGTCGTCCGAGGTCATGGTGAAGCCGTGCCAGGTAGATCGTGGCCGATCATCAGATGAGACAATTTGAATATCGTTGGGGAAAGCGAACATTGGCACATAATCCGGGAACTTTCCTCGTCGCGAGATCTCGTCAGTCGCCTCCTGAGGTGGGTAGCGATCGAGAAGTACGGGCTCGAAGCGTCGCTTCAACGGGTGCATGTCCGGGTCGGTGTTGAGGGGTTCGGGAGGCGGGATAACGGAATTATAATTGCTGAGACGCTTTGCGGTGCGGATCGAGGCTAGGTTTCCATGTTAACAAGCAACTCTATATCGGCCGCAGCGGAGCTGAACGGCACGGAGCATCGCCGAGTGTGGGGATAAACCTACATGCCCGGTTGGCGGCCGGTACTCCTCTGGTGCTGGGTTGCTTGCGCACGCTGTTCATGTCCCTAAAACTCATCTTGCGGCGGATGCTACCCATAGTACTCCTCAGCGGACTTAACCTGCCGGTGGGCTCGGCCTCCTCGGCACGAATCCTCTCAGCTCGAGGATTCACCATGGGCGCTCTGGCCTGAACCTTTGCGCCAGCCGTGAACGACAGGTCCTCGAGGAAGACCTCGCGCTCAGCAGCGAACTTGACGAGGGCTTTATCAAAATCAAAATCGACCAGGCCAGTATGAGGGTCGGGGGTGGTGAGGCCGTTGGTGCTGGCGAAGCCATTGGCGGTGGGACCGTTGGAGGTACCATTGGAAGTTCCAAAGGTGGGATGGTTCAAGGGACGAATAGTGGCGCTGCTGCGATTGCTGCTCGTGCCGTCGGCTTCGTCGAGGGTCGAGATGGAAAAGCGATCTGTGACGGAGATCTTTGAGAGGCGATTTGAGGAATGGCGGGAGTGGCGTGCGGAGACCTTGGAGAGAGAGCGGTTGAGGTAGTCATCCTCGGGCTCGCCATCCTCGACGATGGTGGACTCAACAGGAGCATTGGGCGGTGGGGGGTCGTTGTAGGACACCGACTCTATGCCGGCAATCCAGAAGTAGTCGGCGAGAGGGGTCCCCGAGTTCTCCATGACATGTCAATTATCGCGTATGGGCCGCAGGTCGGCTGGGATGAGGGATCGGCGGCAGGAGTCAGGGTATTGACTATTGAGGAACCCTCGTTTATTTCACTCCGTCAGGCCGTGATGGTGCCCCGGGGGGTGGTTGACGAGGTGCGTCTGGGGTGGTGGAGGAACTGGAATTCTGGGTTAGCCAAACACAGAGAAAAACAGACGGCGCTGCCCATGTTCCACCGCCGTGGGAAAGAAGGCGGGCCGGAGCGATAAGGCATGAAGCGGCACGGAGAAGCTCACCAGAAGCAAGCATCGGCGGAGGGGCGAGAGGAGAGGGCAAGACGAAATAGGAATTGGGTGAGACACACGGTGAGCGAGAGAGAGCAGAGCAGAGCCAGTCGCCAGCGCAGGCCGCAAGCGAGAAGAAAAGACAGCCAAGAGAAAGCCCAAGATGGCGATGGAGATGGGGGATCGGGATGGCGATTAAAGTCGGCAAGGCGAAGGCAACAAGGAGATCGATCGGACGAGAGAGAAAAAAGGAAAAAGAAGTTGCAGAGAGAAAGTATGGCAGCAGCGGCGACGGCGACGGTGACGGGCGATGGTAATGGGGGACGGGATGCAAATGAATTTGGCGACAGGACCGAAAGACAGGAGAGGCGAGGATGAATTGCTGTCGATCAGAGGTGTGCACTGGTGGTACTGGACTGGTACGGGGTGGTGTCGGTATCGGTACCTGAGACTTGAGGGGGGGACCCCGTTCCCCCTCGCTTTTCGGGGGGCGTTTTGGGGGGGGGGGGGGGGGGGGGGGGGTACGTCTCTGTTCGTCTGTTCCTGTTCCAGTTGCATCCAGTACGTCGACACGAACGGTCGCCAGGGGCCCTGGGGGGGGCTGTGATGCTATAGCGGGGGGGAGCTGCCCAGCGCGCTCCTACGTAAGAGTCAGGCCGCGCCTACTGGTGGCAGGCCTGAACGTCCGAAGCCAGGAAGAAAGGACGTGCTGGAGCCCGCTGGAGCCTCACAACTACAACCTCTAGGGGGCGTTGGAGCTACACAGCTGGAAGGGATCCAGGGGGGAAAGGCCAATGCGCCCACCACCACGGCGACAGCGTGTCTACGGATACGGTCACCGGAGTGCTGCCAGGGGCCCTGGAAATCTGTGGCTCAGTACCTGTACCTGGCTCTGTACTGTGTACCCGGCGACTCTGTTCCCACAAAGTGTCGATCCCAAACGCACGCCGTCGACCATCCGATGATAGGTGATGATGGCACCCTTCACCACGTCTTCGTCCATTGCATCCCTTCACCCATCGCAGTGCCATCATGGCTACCGCGGGTACCGAGTTCTCTTCAGCGTGTATGCGGTCGGGTTGAAGTGCGTGTCCGCCTTAGGTACCTACACACACACACACACACACACACACGCACGCACGCACGCACGCACGCACACAGACAGACAAGACACACACACACACATTGGACACAACACACACGCATACACACATTCATTCACTCGGTATCAGGCTCAGGGGCGGTGTCAATCAGGCAGGCCAGCAAGCCATCTTGTCCCAAGCCTGCGCGCCAGCACAAGCACCAGCACAAGCACCAGCCGCTGCTCAACTTGGCTACTCGGTTGTTGGTGATGGTGTGCAGTGCTCATGGCGTCTCAGGGCCGGGCGCCGTACCTACCTTAGTGAAAATGGGCGCCAGGTGTGGATATCTGCGGGTTCCCCTCGTGTGAGAGCGAGGCGAGATATGGGCCTGCCTGCAGTCAGCCAGGCACCGTGAGACATCGGTACCAAGGCAGCCAACAATAACAATCTCCAGCAGAAGCTCCATCAAACTAAGGCAATGTTTTGCAGCGGAGGGAAAGGGGGGAGAAGCCGGCCACAGAACAACCTGGCGATACAGCCTAAGAGACTACCACGATGGTGTCGTGGGTCGGAGTAAGCTGTCCGTTGTCGTCGGGTTCGGATCCACTGCCATGCACCCAGGCACACAACGCAACCCGGCACTCTCCAGCCATCTATCTCCCTTGCACCCTGTAAAGTGCAACCGCAACTGCAATCGCAAGTCTGCAAATGCAACTGCGGCTGCGGCTGCGACTCCTATGCACAGTACGACTCTGCGAGCGTGGAGCGCGTGGCCGCATCTGTCTGTGTCTGGTTCCATCTGTCTCCTTTGTACCGATTCGGCTATGCGTGGGCTCCTGCGCAATGCGTCTCTGCATCAGCATCCAGGAACTCGGCAACCCACTATCTATAGGTATGCATGCTACGTCGTCCTCACTCGGCCAAACGGGAACCACAGCCGCCTGGCCGTTCCGTCAGGTGGTCGGGCTTTAGAAGCTTGGCTCTGCTCACTCCAGACCTGGCCTTCCATCGTCGTCCTAAGTTAAAGGGCTCGGCACGATAGCCTGGGCTGGCAGCTTAATCGAACAACTCAACACCACAGTTACGGTGATAGGTGCATTGGCAGTCGCCCAAGGAGCGACCTACATACTGCCAGTACTTTATACAGACAGCAAAGCACAGCAGCAACAGCTCGTTCGCGCTCTGCACGAAAGAGGTACGACGCACTCTGTATCCTAGGCTGAGAGGTCAGCGCTGCCCATCCATCCCAGCCCCAAAGCGGACTGACATCCACGACATCCAACACACTTTCCAGCCCAAGAGTGCCAGAGAAAATCCCGATTGGCGCTGTAGTCGGGCGCCTCGGCTGGGCCAACCAAGCATCCACCCATCATGGATCACCATTCAGAATCCATGACCCTAGGACCCTCTCATCCCACTCTCACCGTTCTTGTGCAGACAACCGCCTGAAGACGGCCGCCCTAAAATAAAATAAAACGCTCCTTCCCAAATCTTTCCAGGGAGGTGCAGGATCGTCCTTGCTGGTTTTGCTTTGTATTTTTATTCAACTGCCCCAGGTTCCGCTTGCTTCTCCTTTCCTTGCTTTCCGGTTCTTGTTTTTCTTCTCGCTACCCGCAAAATCGAAGGATGACACGAAGCAGTCAAGGTGCAGCGGGTGAGACCCAAGTACGTCAAGCCGACACGAGGCGAGGTACGTATTGTACCTACATAGACTGCGCTTCTCCGCAATGGAGTCGGGAGACACGCTACACTTACACAAGTACCCAGTACCTACTTCAGGGCCAGACCGCAAGGCAGAGACAGCCGCGAAAGGGCTCCACTCCCCAAATCTGTCGTCGGAGTCGATGGTACGCCAAGGGTCACCCCTCAGCTCGTACCCAGGTGCTAGCATCAATCATGGCGTAAGAATCATAAGGAAACCACTGGATTGTGCCTGGCGGAGACCGCTTTCGCTTTTGGATGAAAATGAAAAGATTTCAGAACACATTCAGTGAGATTTGTTCTATACTCCAAGGACTTGCTTCGATATCTGCTCTACACGCAGGTACTATGTATGAATACATAGGCCGTAAGTTGCCGTGGTTCCGTTCAAATTAGCAACCACAACAGGTCCCTGATCAACACCAACTGTTCTGTATCAAAGCCAGATGCGCGATTCTACGCTACGTGCGTACCCTGCAAGTTGAGGGCGCTTGTTTGTTCCTAGGCTTTTCAGCTTGCCGCATCAGTGCACCTGCCTCGACCAACGCAGATCACTTCGCAGTCGGGCTTCCTACTCTACTCCTTCCAATCCGCCTCCTGAGGAAGGTGCCTACGGGTGTACGAAGCAGGCAAGGATGGAAAGAACCTACCAGTACTGGCAAATACGTCAAGGCAATATGACCTAGCCTCACGGTAAGGCATCAACAGCGTCTACCGCCTATCACAGTCCCAAGCTACGACTTTCACTCATCCTTTCCATCATCATCATCATCATCATCATCATCCGCATCATCATCATCACCGGCTTCGTCATCATCATCATCATCATCATCGTTGTTGTTGCATTCGTAAGCAATCTATATTCCTCTATACTACAACATATCACCTTCTTTCATCCTCGTCCTCGTTCTCGTCTCCTCAAATACTACATATGTTTTATCGGAATGGAACGACAAGCCGGCGGTAGAATCTCTTCATATGCAACCCACCTCGTCGGTTTCGTCTAGGGGCTAGCTACGCCCGAAGACGCCCCCAGGTCCAGGGTGACTTTTAGCCTCTTATGCCCCTGGTGGCAACACGAAAGCACGAGCCAGTTCCTGACGCAGGTACGCCAGGACATGATGCTTTCTCGCTGGTCTACTTGTCTGCCTCCTACAGTCCTACGTAGCACGTTCGCCTTCGGTCACCCCAGTGGCAATCTTCCGCTTCAACCTCAAGAAACAAAGCCGGCTGCCCTTGGGTCGTGCGGGTCAACAATAAACAGCGCCTTTCCCTTGTACATAGTAGCGCCGACCTCGTGGCCCGACACAACACCACATGCCTGGTCAGTGGTACACCCAACATGAGCACGCTTTGCACGCCCAGTCCCACACGCACGTCTCCAGGTTGCATGGCACGGCATGGCATGGCATGGCATGCCTGTGCAGGGGAAGGCTTGGCAAACGCGCACCAGCGAATCCATCGGTTTGTAACAAAGTATTTCGTCCCGTTGCAATCACGAGGTAAAGCCTCCTGCACAGCGAGTCAGCCCGATTAGGTTCATCCATGACTTTGGCAGCTGCCCGAAGGCCAAAGGGGCTACTCACGGTCTCGGCGTCGTAACCAGCCTACCGATGCAGCCAACGATGCAGCCAACGACGCAGCCAGCGACCCGCCAATGCGGCAAACAATAAACTGCTTTTGGTCTATCAACATGCATCTTCCCCAGTCAATGCCCACCAGGATGGGACGCGCCGATGCCGACTTCTCCATCCAGTCGTAAGCCCAACCCACTCCCGCCTCACACCACTCGGCCTAGTATTCTTTACGACGCGTTACCCTCTCCATCAGCGCACGCAAGTCACCTACGCGTCCGGCAAACCCTCGAAAGCATTGCAGCGAGACCAGATGGCCACAATGGAAGGGGGAAACTTGAAAAGCGCTTTGATCTAATCGAGGCCGAGCAACAGATGAACGCCTGCTTGCGATCTCCGATCCAACGCCACCGTCTTTCTTGTTTCAGGTCGCCCTCCGCATTAGACTGTGTGACCATCATCGTCGTCCCAACCTGAATGCCGACTGGTCTGAATTAGGCTCTGCCCGACGTTGCATACTTCCCGGCTCAGGCCTGCCGTGGGTATGGCTCTATTGTGCTGATAGGGGCTGGGAGATCTAGATACGATGAGTGTTTCCAGTAGACCCCTGTTGAAAAGTCCAATCTTCTTTCCTACCCACCATCTACCTTTGAAACAAGATACCGGTAGGTCGATAAGCCATGATCCAGACTCCTTTCGGGACCCCTGCGCATCGCATGGTACCCCATTTCGGAAGCTGACCCTCGAGACCCTTATTATAGCATCAACGGCTTTAATCTTGGCTAAGTCATAACTCATAATAGGCTATTCTTGGACACCTCGCCAACCTCACAAGTAACCTCCAAGGGTCGAATATTCCCCGGATCCGTACCAAACTCCCGCCTCAATGTCCCATAAGGTGGAGTAGGAAACCATCGATAAATCAAATTAAATATAATTAGGTCACGGTCCAAAGCATCCAAGAACACCACATGGAGTCGAGGCACGACGTGGCACGAAGACTGCTCAAGTATGATATACTTGGCTAGCTTGTCATTGATGCCCGTTTGTTCTAGCGTCTTCGCCAACCGACGGTCTAACCAATATCTCACACGATGAACCTTGTTGTGTCTTAACGAGAAATGATACAAACGCCTCCATGTCTTACCCCTGACATGATGCCCACATCAGTCATCCACCAGTGCCCATGTCTCCGCCAGGTGACCGCCTGGCGGAATACTACAGAGTACCAGACAGATGATATTCTTGATCCAAAACTCCGCCATTGGGGGCCAAGGCATTGCCGGGCGTCTTGGCCTGTCTCTCATGAATACACCCCTTGCATCAAGCCCGCAGCCAGCGGTAGTAGCCAAGATGGCAGATCGGAGACAAGTCTCGTATCGATCCTGTCTTGTCGCCGAGCTTGCCTTGCGAGCAGCCTCGCCAAATCACGGCATTGTCTCGCCTGTTGGACAAAGCTAAATCAAGCTCCCGTCTCCGGGCCACATAAGACGGACGCTGGGCATGCGGTTCCACGCCGGTATTCAGCGCGGCACCCTCGTCCCCAGCTTGCCGGTTGATAGAAAGCCCCTATTGCCCATGTTCCCCCTCCAACCAATCCCAAGTGACCCAAATATGATCCGGCCATCTGGTGTCACGTCAACGGCCGACTCTCCAGCCTTGTCCTCTAGTACGAAACACACTTGTTCCACCTCTCCTGGGTGCAGGACGGGTTTTGCGCTTCCACTCGCCTCCCAATTGCAGTCTCGATAGCTGAGGCCATTCTCTATATCCAGCACCACTTTTTCCAGCTGCACCACGCCCTCGCTGCAGTTCTCCAGTTGGGCCTCGAGCACCCATTGCCGTTTTCCCTCGGGGTCGACGTTGAGTGCTCCAACCTTGGTCCGCACGATCAATGATGCCTTGCATATGAACTGGTACAGCTTCCGGAAGGTCCTCGTTCGCCCGCTCGTCTCCGTGGCCTCGTAGTAGCTGACCGTCACGGCCAGGACGTGGTTCCCTTCCTCCTTGAGATCAAATGCCACCACTTTTTGCAGCGTGCCACCGGAATCCAGGTCCGCCTCGGGCGCTCCGTCAGGGGTGGGTGGGCCGAGTTCCAGACGCTGGACGGCGCCCAACCCGGGCGTCTTCATCTCAGCTTCGATGCGCACATCGCGGATATGCTTGGGTGCGTCCGGGAAGAGATCATTGTTGGCGCAGAGTGTGCAGCTAAACGTCTCGCCCACGTATGCCGACCCGAACGACACGGGGAGGTTGACGATGGGGCTGAGAAGGAACGGAGACGGATTGGTGTCGGCTTTGGAGCGGTAGGCAAGCGATGCTGACGCAGGGCTGTGCTTTGTCGTCGCGCCGACGGACTGAGGAGGGTCGATGGGATACTGCGTGACGAGCGATGGGCGAGAGAGTCTGGTTGGCGCATGGGGTGGTTAGATCTAGTGAAGACCTGAAGAGACCTGGGAGAGGGGAGGGAGAGGGGAGGGAGCGCTCACCGAAGGACTTTTAGGGAGACAGAATGCGGCTCCTTGACAGGATCGTGGGAGGGATACCGTTGGTGGCTCATCTTCCCATGTCGCGATTCTCCCCGCGTGTGGATGGAATGGGGAGAGTAGCAGTTCACCCAGTCTTGGGGATGCAAAGACGTTATGTCATGGTTTGGCGAAGTTGACGTACGTCGGAGCTGCGCACGCGGGCCGATGCGACACGCTATGTCTTATCGATAACGTACCCCCACAGTTGCCACCTCCCGCTTCATGTCAGTCCAGGTTGCAGTTCCCGTCTGACTCGCGAGTTCTGGCGTTTGGTGTAGTAATGTTGGAAGGCTATAAATGGGTGATGCATTACTTAGAGGTCGTATTCAGTGAAATTTTGTAAACAATTGACCCTTTGATTTTTGCCCCCATTATACGTACAACGACTAGCCTCTCAACACATGGGGATATTGATCTGTGTGATGATGGAGCTTTAGTCATGACTCTGTTCCCAGGTAGACGTATGATATCTTCTTTCACTATATATTGATCTACGTATACTAGTCTCTATTACTAAAACGTATCGTATTCAAATTGCAAACAAACGTCAGACTAGTCTATATATAGGAGACGTAGCCCGAGTGAAGGAATTATAGGACGGGCATAAAAGCTACCCTGTAGCTACATGCCGGAACTTGGCTTCTGCCTGACCTGGCCTGGTGGATTGAAGACCAGTAGCACTGGGGATAAAGTTGCCAGAGCTCAGCCATCTCAGAAGCTAACGAGCAGGAAGAGACAAGGATAAGGACGAGGCGAATGAAGAACATGCGCAAAATTCGCAGTAAACCTGCTATAGTAAGTCAAAGTGCCAAGCTACAACCTCCCTGTTTTTCTTCAATGCGCGGCGAAGACCTAGTAAATCAACCAAGCATCGTACTTCCCCCCAATGCCGAGCTCAAGTGTCTACGTAAAAGCCAGAAACCCAAACGACCCGACAACCATACTTTTGTTTCTTTCTCTCTCCTCCCACCCCTCCCCCTCTTCCCCTCGCTGCCAGAGCCCGCGGAAGATGTCGACTCCACAGGGAACGCACACACCAAGGTATGCGGGGAGCACTTCTCAAAGTCCTGGTGGGGGAGGGACCTGCGCATAGGAGCTGTCAGCAAACCGGGTTTTCGTATTGACCGGATGGGGGAAGAGCGGCGACAGAAAGTCTGGCACCTCAGGATATTGACGTACCGCGCCGTAGCTGCCACCGGTAGGGGGCGCACCCGAGGGCGGAGGAGGAGGCGGCGGCGCCGCGCTGGGGAGAGGTGGCGGCGGAGGAGCTGCTTCAGTCGGAGGAGGAGGCGGTGAGCCTGCCTGACCAGGGGCGCCTGTAGGTGAGGCTTGGGTTTGAGCCTGGGCTCCATAATACTGCTGGTACATGGCGATATAGCTGTAGCCCTGTGTTAGTTTCGGGCCGGGACAGGGTGAAGCGAGGCAGGTCAAGGGATGCCGACACGAAGGAAGAACGGGGGATGGAGCCGGGGATGAGGGCGGAGGAGAGGCACTTACTTGGCATAGCCACCATAGGCAGCGTAGGGATCCGCGCTGCCGTAGTACTGGGCATACTGGGCGGCATAGTCCGCCGTAGCGGTACTGGGGCTGTTGACGCCCGGAGGTGCTGGACTGTTAGTCGCAGCCGGAGCCGAGCCGTAGCCACCATAGCCACCATTACCACCACCGCCGCCGTATGAGCCGCCATGACCTCCGTGAGAGCCACCACGCTCGCGGTCACGGTCACCGTAGCCACTGCGATCGCCATAGCCGCCGCCGCCGCGATCGCCGTAGCCGCCGCCACCACTGCCGCGATCACCGCCGTAGCTGCCGCGATCACCGTAGCCACCGCGGTCTCCACCGTAGCGAGGCGGACGGGTCTTGAACTCTTCGTACTGCTCCGTGACGTTCGCAATCAAGTCTTCGCAAAGCTCCCTGGCCTTCTCAACCATGTTGGCATCGGGTCCACTGAAAGGGGTTGTTAGGATGGAGAATCAAGAAGATCGGAAGGAAGACACCTACGTGACATGAAGGAACATATCCTCATCGCTCTCCTTGTTCGTTGCCGCTTCGAGATAACCAGACCCACGCCCTTTGATTTGCACTCGGCAGCCCGTCTCTTGCTGGATGTGCTTGACGTAAGCGCCGCCGTGTCCCACCACCTGGGCGCGCAGGTTGAATCCGTGGACAGGTTCCAGGGTGATTGGTATTTTCTCCTCGGGCCATTTACGCTGTAAGAGTGAGTCTTGTTAGCACACGAAAGTGTCTCAGTTCATGGGTTTGGACTGGGCATCCTACTCGTCCGAACTCATCTCGCTCAACCTGTTCTTGATCCCTGCGTCGAAATCGTCGCTCGTCCACTAGTTGAGGGAGCTCTTGTTGGATGAGTTCATTGATCTTGGTAACGGCAGAGTCAAGTCCTTGCTTCGAGGTGCTTGTCACATGCAGGTAGAGCGGGGGGTTCTAGATGAGGTGTCAGAAAGAACAATGCTTCATGGACTCGGGAATACTCACAGCGGCCGTTGCCATGCTCTTGTTGGGGTAGTAATTGCCACGAGTCGTGACATCTTGCAAAGTCAACATGATATTCCTACAAGAACAGGTTAAAGGAATTGCGTACCGGCGCCCGTGTCATCTTTAATCTAAATCAAGCGGGAGTCAGCAGGAGCAACGAAGGGGATGCTGAGGCAAGCTATCAAGCCAAGTAAGCGTGATATTCTCGACTTGGATGGACGAAGAAATTCCGGGAGCGCAGCTCTGAGAGCATCAGTGAATAATCAAGAGTATTTACCATTTTCTGGGTCGACCCCTTGGTCAATAGGTAGCGGTTCCGCAGGTCGTTGACCTCAATGTCCTGGATGTAGTCGCCATCTGCAACATACATTTCGCCGCTGAGGACGGGGGGCGGGTTTGAGGAGGATGTATTGGAGGACGGAGCAGGCCTGATGGGCGGTGGGCTCGAGTTCCTGATCGGGGGAACATCGACGTGCTGGATTCCCCTACGGGCTTGAAGTTGCGCGTTGATTTTGGCAGCGGCAGCGGCTGAGAAGTAGTTAGAGACACGAGAACCAGGCAGGAATAGAACTTGATGCCGAAATGCGTCGCAATCGGACGTGACACGTACCCGCAGCAGCAGCAGCGTCGACCGGGGACCTCTTCGGCTCAGGGGCGCCCTCCTGCGCGAGGGGACTGCGATCTCTGCCTGCTTCGGAGCGCCGGGCATGAGGCGAGCGGGAACGGCGGTCGAAGCGCGATGCTCGCTTGGGTTCAGGTTCGGTCTGGTCGAAGCGCGACCGCTTCACGGTTCGGCCTTGGGAGTCGTCCATCGGTGCAGGCATAAGGGAAGTCGCCTCTTGGGAGATGAATGCGCGTCGGGTTTGCTCTAGACTTGGGAGACGTCCGTGATTCAAAGACTGGCCAGCCTTTCACGGGCGGAGAACTGGGCGGGCGGCGTGGGCGAGACTCGTCGGATCGATCGGGTTTGGCAATGCTTGATTATCGGAGTTTGTGCAAAAAAATAAAAAAGGCACCAGGCGCAGAAGGGCTGCTGTATGCGGGTGGAGCTTGATGGCCTCCTTTGAAATGATGAAGAAAGGCTGTGGAGTGTCTTGTGAGTGTGTTCAGCCTCAAATTGCGGCCTTGCGCACAGACCATACAACAGCCTTCCGCCACATGTGGCTGGAGGGTGGAGCAGCGCGCATCGGCGCAAAACCGGGACTTTGGTCTCGGCGGGGGGCTGGTGCGGGAGGTGCGTACTGCGGACTGTCCCCCCCGCCGAATGCGGCTGCACCTTGTAGCGCCACGAGGCGGCTGCAACAAACGCGGCAGCGGTCATTGGATGGCCTGGATTCTTTGCGGCGGAGCCTTGCATGGGTTCGCACCGTCTAAGCGAATCTGGGGAATTTCACGGGTTTGCTGCATCGCTGGGAGCTACTAATAAGGAGCAGTCACACTCACAATTACGCGGGCGAGGTGGTGGAAGGAAAGTCTGGTTGTCGATGAGGCTCATCTAGCGGGAAAACCACATAGATTTTGTGCCACATATCAGAGAAAGCGTTGCTTTACAGCTCCAGGGATCGCTCAGTGAGTTGAAAGTCGACGAGATCACTAGGCCGAGAGATAGATATGTACTCCGTACTCCGTACTAGACTAGATATCGAGGTGGTCCGTGCACATCAAGTCCTGACCCTCCTTTACCCTCCGGTCACCGGCCTATCGGCGACCCATTGATTTTTTTCGGAGCCTCCCTCCGTTTCCCTGAGTCACGACCATCATCCATCCAAGATCCATTGAGTCTTTTCAATCGGGATCAATCGCCTTCTGGGAAGCATCTTGTCTGGCCAGAGAACCTCTCCGTTCTCCAAATACCCTTGCAAGATGGCCTCTCTCCGGCCCTTGACCGCGCCCCTGCGCTGGGCCGCCTCCGCCGGCGCTGTTCGATACAGCTCCTCCAGCTCCACGTCGGCCATCGCCTACAAGGCCCTCCGCCACCGCTCCGCGCCTCTCCCCGTGAGCGACCTGCCTGGCGCCTGGTCTGCTCAGGCCGCCGTCTCCAACATCCTATACGAAACCCCGAGTCCCTCCCTGGTCCCTCCCAAGCGCCACATCCTCAACTGCCTTGTCCAGAACGAGCCCGGTGTACTGTCCCGCGTCTCGGGCATTCTCGCTGCTCGTGGCTTCAACATCGACTCCCTCGTCGTCTGCAACACCGAGGTCGAGGATCTCTCGCGCATGACCATTGTCCTGACCGGCCAGGTTGGCGTCGTTGAGCAGGCTCGGAGGCAGCTCGAGGATCTCGTCCCCGTCTGGGCTGTCCTCGACTACACCAACGCCGCCCTGGTCCAGCGTGAGCTTCTGCTTGCCAAGATCAACATCCTCGGCCCCGAGTATTTCGAGGAGCTCCTGGCTCACCACCGCGAGATCACCACTGCTGAGACCGATGTGGACTACGCCCACGAGGCCATCGACCAGAGCCTTTCCGACATCGCCAAGGACTTCCACCCCAGCAAGCTCGCTACCAGCCAAGCCCTCCGACATAAGCACGAGCATCTCAAGTCCATTACCTACTTCGCCCACCAGTTCGGTGGCAAGGTCTTGGATATCAGCACCAACAGCTGCATCGTGGAGATGTATGTCATCCCTGCTAACCCGCCGTCTCTTTATCGCACGCGCTGACATTACAATCTAGCTCCGCCAAGCAGTCCCGTATCGACTCATTCCTCAAGCTCGTTTCTCCTTTTGGTATCCTCGAGTCGGCTCGCACTGGCCTGATGGCCTTGCCCCGAACCCCTCTGCACGAGAATGTCGACGAATCCATCGTCAAGGAGGCGGATGAGGTTGTCGATGCCAGCCAGCTCCCCCCCGGCTAAGTTACGATATCTTGGTGGCGACCAGGCCCCAATGGAGTACGGCGACGGACGGATGGGTTTAGTTGATTCAATTTCAAAGACAATTTTCTGTTCGTACGCCAGCTCCTCCTGCAAATTACCCGACAATTCGTACGTAGACATACAACACACACATTTTACACCCTCGGCACTTAGAATTTGCCCTTGTTCACGACGAAGCCCTCTAGAGCGGCTGGCACAAAGTTAGCAAGAGTTCTCGATGGAAGAAAGCCATGATGAACTTACAGAGAGCGGCCCAGAGTCGGTTCTCGGCCTCGGGGAAGACCAGGGATCGAGGGCTGTAGAAGACTTCATCGGCAACCTCCTCGGGGTGGCGGGGTAGGCAGTGCATGAACTTCCAGTCCTGCTTAGCACCTCCCCGCTTGGCGAGGTCGTTGGTGATCTGGAAGCCGGCAAAATCCTTCAGTCGCTTCTGCGTCTCTGTCTCCTGTCCCATGGATACCCAGGTGTCGGTAACCAACACGTTGGCGTCCCTGACGGCTTCCTCGGGGACGGCAGTCTCAGTCAGCTTACCAGGGGAGACGATACCCTCAGCAGTTGAAAGAATGAGCTGCTTCATGGCAGCGGGGATCTCGTAGCCCTTGGGAGCGGCAACAGCAATGTCGACGCCCATCTTGATGCAGCCGATGGCCAGGTCGAAGAGGACGTTGTTGGCATCACCGACCCAGGCGACCTTGAGGCCGTCGAGACCGAGGCTGGAGCCTTGGGCACTGGCTACCGATGGGAAGGTCTCGTGGAGGGTGAGGAAGTCAGCAATAGTCTGCAAGGGGTGGAAATCATCGGAGAGAGCGTTGATGACGGGAACGCTCGAGTGCTTGGCCAAGCTGGCCACGTCGGAGTGAGGGCCGACTCGGGCAACCATGCAGGAGGTCATGGACGAGATGACACGCGAGGTATCATAGAGCGATTCGTTGACCTTTGTCAAGACGAGTTAGCTGTGTTGGGACCCATTGGGTGTTGGGGTTTTGGGTACTTACACCCAGCTGGATGTCGTCTTTGCCCAAGAACATGGGATGCCCACCAAGCATTGTGACGGCAGCTTCGGTAGACACTCGAGTTCGAGTGCTTCGCTTGTTGAACATCATGGCAACGGCCTGTCCTGAAAGGCCGTTGTTGAGGGAGGCATGGGGCGCACCGCCCTTGATGGCGGCCTTGTGGGATGAGGCGTTGCGAACCAAGTTGGCGAACTCGGTGGGAGTAAGATCGGCGATAGTCATGAGATGGCGGGGAACGGAGGGAGTAGCCTGCGAGTATGCTCGCTTTTGGAAGCCATTGATGGCCCCTTGAGCGACGCGGAGTGCCGAACCCTTCATGTTAAGAGTTGAAGCTGGCTTACTTGTGAGGCGACCAAGTAGGAGCAGTGCTGCAAGGTCGAGAAGGCGTAAATGGGGGCTTGCAAAGGGTGAATCGAAAACTTGAGGGGTTGATGGAGTGGGCAGGAGTAAGAGAGGTGTTGTGCGAGAATGAATTGCAATGTGGAAGACGAAGTTTTACTGCAGTCACCGATTCAATCGTTGGCAGGAGGAGTCATTCGAGGTGCATCTGTGTCTCGGGCAAGTGAAATTTCCAATGGCACAGTCAGTAGTCGCGCGGTTGGTTGGTCGAATGCGCCCGCCCTACATAGCAGAGGGGCAGGGGTTCACGTCACTGAACGCCCTACATCGGAGGGCACTTATAGGGCATTGAAGCGGTGAAGTTTTCTGTCCGGGGCGGATTCCCGTCTGCGTAGTACGATTGATTCTACCTGATAGCGAAACAAGGCGCTTGCATGACTGCTCTGGAATAGCAGAATACCTCTTTCGCCGCTGTCAAGGCTTGATTTCTTACCAAAAACCTAAGAAGAGGCTCATTCCGAAAGACTCACAGTTCACGTGCGAAACGTGGGTTAGCGAGAGCTGACCCCGCAAGTATCACGTGTAGATATATATAGTAGTACTGACGAATCTGAGATCTCTCAACAAATTCAGACTCTCCCGTCGCGGCCAACTGTGGCTTGTAGGTACGTACGTTGATGTAACCCCAGCCACCAGGCTGCCAGCTCCACCGCGAAATGCCTGCTTTTTAGGCCTTCCAGGTTGGGTCCAGGCTCTGTTCCTGGACGCGGCCGCGTAGCAGCCAATCGGAGGCCTCCCCTCCCGCTTGCCTTATCGATCTGCCACGCCGGGACTCTGGGGTGACTTCGCCATCGATGACGAGTCTCATCCGTGAGCGCAACTTCACTTCGACATCTACAGAACAACCCGCGCGCCATCACTTCGATACTACGCACCTCCCTACGCAACCTACGAAGTACCCGTTCTCGGCCTCGCCCCATCACTCCTCGACGGGTACTCGACCTTCCCGAAATACAACTGCCACAGCCTCGGGCCATGCCCATCAACCGTATCATCTCCCTCTAGGCGGCCTCGTATCACAACCCGAAACACCATGTCCGCTTCCGACGAGAGGTCTCCTCTCATTTCACCCAACCGCGAAGATGCAGCCACCGAATCATCACCGCTTCTCCAGCATCGCGACGACGACCATGACGATATTGATGGCACCAACGACAGTAACGGCACCTTACCCACGTCCAAGGACACCACCGAGGTTAAGCCACCCTGGCGATGGCCTTCCATTATCGCCATGGCAATCCTCGCCATCCTCGTCATCTTGATCATTTTTCTCGGCTTCATCGTACCCCCTGCTGTCCAGCAGTACGCCGAGAACGCCGCCGTTCTCGAGCCGACCAACCTGTTCATCGAGAACATCACTACTACTGGAATATGGGCTCGAGTAGAGGCCAACGTTCGCCTGGAAAGCTCCCGTGTCGAGAACGCCAACTCTCGCCGTATCGGCCAGGCCGTCACCGGCATGATGCGGAAGCTCCAGACGGACGAGACGACCGTTCACGTCTTCCTACCCGACTATGGCGATGCGCTTGCCGGCACCGCAGTCGTCCCTCCTTTGGTTGTAGACATTGTTAATGGGCACAACACTGAGCTAGACTTTGTGACTGAGATCAAAGTTGGTGCTGCTGAGAACATCCGCAAAATCGCCAACGACTGGCTGGAGGGCAACCTTGACCTGCTGAAAGTGGTTGGCAAGACCAAGATTCAACTGAAATCGGGCATTTTCCCCCTGGGTACTCATGAAGTAGCAGAAACCCTGGTATTTGAAGGTCAATCTCTCTACCGGTCCTTTGCTTCCTTGTATTTTGGCCGAAAGACGCTACTTTAATCGAACTTTGCGCAACCGCCCGTCTTCAAGAACACTACTAACACCCCACCACAGCCAGCAAGATCCCTTCCTTGCCCGAGTACAAGATAAAGCGACTCAATCTTCACGATGTTCCAGTGGACGGTAGTGGACGCAAGGCAATCGAGGCAGATGTGTCCATTACCGTGCACAATGACTTCCCCGTAGGCCTCAACGTTCCACCGCTTGGATTCGAGGTCCTTGTTCCCAACTGCGATTCTTCGCTGCCCTCTATCAGCGTGGCTGATGCGACCACGGACACTATCAGGATTCGTGCCAACGAAGATGTAATGGCAGATGCTCAGGGTATCGTCAGGGAGATCCCGGAGTCTCTTATAAAGGCTTGCCGACATTCAAAGTCATCGCCCTTGGATCATTTCATGGAGCACTATCTTCACGGCAAAGACGCTCAGGTTTATGTTCGTGGAAAGAGAATGAACAACTCGGATACCCCTGAATGGATGTCGGAGATCCTCGAGAGCATTACCGTGCCAATTGAGTTCCCTGGCCGGTCGTTTGACAGCTTCATTCGCAACTTCTCTTTGACTGACGTTGACTTCAAGCTACCGGATCCCTTCGCTGATGTGAAAGGCCCCGATAGCGAGCCTCGAGTCTCCGGCACTACAGAAGTACTCGCAGCTGTTCCTCCTGAACTCAATATCGACCTGAAAGTTGACAGTCTGCGTGCTACCGCTGACCTGTACTACGAAAAGCGCAAGCTAGGCGAGCTGCATTTGGATCACTGGCAGAAGGCCAACTCGACCAAGATCGAGGACACGGGTGGCGACGAAAATCTTCTCAAGATCACCTCCAGGGTTGTCGACGTTCCCATAACCATTACAGACAGCGACGTCTTCAGCGACGTCATGCAGAAGCTTCTTTTCGGCGACGAGGATCTTGTTTTGAGCGTCAAAGCTCTCGTTGATGTCAGGGTTTCTACAGTGCTCGGAATCTTGACCATCAAGAAGGTGCCCGCAGAGGGCAAAGTTCCAGTAAATGGTCTGTCTTCGCTCGGTAATCTCATAAACTCCCTATGATGATGGTCTGTCTTCACTATTCACTGAAGTATTTCTTATCACTGCCGCACACGTTTGGTCGATTCAGAAACTAACTTGGCCGCAGGGATTCCTGGGGACACGTTCGCTCAGCTGAACCCGCAAGTTGGGGAGATACAGATTCTGAATACTTCGGACACGGGCGTTCGTTTGCAAGCCCTCGTGAATATCACAAACCCCACGCCGTATGCCGCCGTCGTTCCCTACATAAACGTTCATATCCTCCACAAAGGCGAAATATTAGGAGAAGCCATCGCCAGAAACATAGATTTTGGCCTGGGCAACAACACGAACATTCTGGTACAGTCAACTTGGGACCCGGTACGATTCGGAGGAAAACACGCGCATGAAGTCGGCCGCAAGCTTCTCTCAGACTACGTGTCTGGAAAGAACACGACAATGACAGCCAAGGCCCATCGCGATAGTATCCCAACTTTGCCGCTGATTGGGGAGGCCCTGTCACACATCAACTTTACGATTCCAACACCTCGGATTGGAGTACCTGGCGAAGACGACAACACGAAGCAGCGTTTTATAACAGATGCCACCTTTCACATCTTTTCGTCCACTGCGAATTTTGGCCTCTTCTCACCACTACAGTATAATACACTGTATATTGAGCACATCAACGCTACGGCGTTTTACAATCACACCGAGCCAGTTGGGCAGATCATCCACCACGAAGCCTTCCCCGTACCGCCAGGACGCTCAGAGAGTCCCCGCCTACCCGTCCAATGGTCGCCAGACCATGTCGGATATGACAAGCTCAGAAAGGCCCTGGGTGGTTCTCTCAAGTTGGATGCCGTTGCGGACGTCACTGTTAGGTTAGGAAATTGGGTAGAAGAGATTCACTATACTGGCAAAGGGATTGGGGCAAAGGTGTCCCTCTAGGTTGTTTGTTGCGAGAGCACTTGGCATGCTCATTTTAGGTCATTGCGTAAAGTTGGTAGAGTTTGGAGACGGCGTTTTTGGTTCATAGACACATGGATTACCTAGATGGGCAATATCCTATGGGGACCGTCACTTGTTCTGTTCGTCATGGCTATTCAACTAGTAGCCCAGTTTTATAGCTTTGAAGATCTTTCTGTAGTCATTTGCAGATATGGGCACAACAACGCAAGATCTTGAAAAGGATGTTTAGTAAGTAGGGATGCTATGACACATGTAAGTTTCTTTGTCCTGCAGACCTGATGATCCCCGCCCAACATTTCCACAGCGGGGAACAACATCTCTGGAGAACAAAGGAATTCATTCAATGAACTTACAATGTAATTGTTCGTATGCAGATGATGGCTCTACAGCTATATATCCAGGACAGCCGTTTGGCATTTAGTCATCGAAACCAGAACCTCAAGCAAGCACCAATACTAGACATCTCAAGCTACAACACTTTATCCATAACCGCACACTCACGTCTAGCCAACCAACAACTCAAACAAACAAAATGAACCCAGAACCCCAGAACGCTGCCCCAAGCGCGTCCGTTCGCGTCGAAGACCTGATCCACAACGTCGAGGACGCAATCTATGAAATCAAGGGCCTGTCCCATTTCATCGACGTCCCAGACTACGTGGAGTCCTGCTACCCTGGACACAGCATCGCCAAGGTCAGGCCGCTTGACCTGCCGACCCGACCGGTCGCGAGATCCAGTGATTCGGCACCGGCGGGTTCTGCGCCGATACATGAGCTGCAGCAGAGGTTGAATCAAGGCTATGCTGAGCTGCACGAAGAGTTTGAGAAGCTCAAGGGGAGGTTGGAGAACCGCGAGCGGGACTCCGCCGAGATGCAGGAGGAGACAAAGTCAGAGCCGGCTGTAGGATTTGGAAGAAGTAGTGGAAGGATGTCGAGGAACAATAGTGATGCCTACTAGGACATTTGTGCAGGGTGGGGTGAATATACTCGAGTAAGCAACAAATGCTTGCCCGGGTTGGATTCTCTTCGTTCGATCGTGCCTGTGAGCTGATGGAGAAGAGCCGGTTGTTTCTCGAAAGACGTTGCTCTCGGCCTTGGTTCGACAAGAATATAAAAGGATCGAACAAAGACATCAACGTAACATAACTTTATGTGACGGAACAAAGCAGAGACCGTGACCTAAGTTAGCATAACAAGACTAAACAAAACAAACCTCATTTCTAGAGTCTCCAGGCGGTGTCAGCAGGGCGTCATGTCTCGAGAAGCACGTTGGAAAGAAGGGATAAAGCACCTTTGCTTGCATTTCCACACCCGGTACTACTATTCGTCACCAGGTTGCCTTCCCTCAAACGCGCTCTATGCCAGTCGTACACCCGCTTCCCGCCGCTTCTTGAGTTGTTGCTGCGCGGCCAGGCTCATACCCGCCGACTGGCTTGCGTCGAACATGCTCTGGGCCTCGCGGCGCTTCTCATCTCCAATCTTCTTGAGGAGCTTCTCCGTCTTTCCCTTGCCGCTGCCCTTGCCGTGGAACTGATGACTGAGGTGTTTGAAAGCCTCTTTCTGATCCAGCGCTCGACCGTGCTCGTCCGTGTACTTGAGCTCGACATTGGGCTTGTATCCAGTCTGGAAGAGCTCGGCCATCCGGCGGGATTGCTGATGATCGCGCCAGTTGTTCTGTTGGCGAGCCCAGTCCTCTCGGTCGCGTACTGACATCCTGTCCAGCTTGCCGTTCGTCCTGTCACGCTCACGTTGTGTGCGCGCTTGCTCGTCCAGATCCTCTTCCAGCCGTCGCTTTCTCAACAGGAACTCTTCTCGATCCTGGAGGTTGTCATGGGAGCCACCTTGCGAGTCTTCCACGAGCCCACGTTCTCGGAGCAGCGCAAGAGCAGCACCCATTCCTTGACCCACCGTCTTTTCCTCCTCGACGCCTGTCTCTTCTTGCCCATCCTCCATTGCCGATGTTTGTGGCTTTTCGTCATCATCCTCGTCCTCCATCGGATGATCCTCGTCAGGCTCGGCGGACCTTGACACTGCCCTTGGTTTCCTGGGCTTTCGTTCTTCGTCCTCGCCTGGCTTGCTTAATCCAGCAACGAATTCTGAGACTTCGCCAAGGACAAGGCCGCCCTCCTGAGTTTCCGCCTGTTCGTCGTCGTCGATCTGCTCCCTGAGTTGCTTTGCGATGTCCTCAGGACGAGTCTTCTTCCGCTTCTTGAGCGCGTTCTTTCGTTGAATTGCCAGTGATGCTTGTAGATCCTCATCGTCCACGAAGGTATCATCTCTGGCCTTTCTCTTTTTGCTCGGGGCCGAGTGAGTGAAATCGACGTCCATGACGTTGTTGTCGACAGGCGCTGTGTCCAAAGGGAAAATGTCGTCTTCGTCAACCGGCTTTTGCCTGGTGCTCTTGCTCTTCTTCTTCTTGGGCTTCTTGATCTTGATTTTTGAAGGGTCCAAGTAGTCTGAAGAAACGGGGGCATCACCTTTTCCGAGACAAGTCAGTACTGCATCTTGAGGGCTATGCGGATGGGAGAGATCCGGCTTACCAACTATGTCGTCAAGGTTCACGGTCTGGAGCTTTCTGGCCTTGTCGACGGGTTTGTCGAGAATGTCCGAGAGCTCCGCGATGGCGCCGTCCGCATCAAGGGTGAACTTCTTGGTCTTCTTGCCATTGATCTCCTCGTCATACTGAGCAAGGATTCCATGCTCGCCATCTTCTTCGTCATCATGGGGGTTGTACACTGGGCCCTTCTTGAGAACTAGCCTCTCGGATAGCTTCTCAGCTTCGCGCATATCCAAGTTCTCGAGTTCGTCGCCATCGGCTTCGTTCTCTTCAATCGTGGTGTCCTTGAGGGTGAGAATCTGGTTGTCTCCATCGAGGAAATCGGCAGTGTCGTGAGCGACCTTTATTCCTGCAAGGTCCTTGGACGTGTACTGAACTGCAGCAGCGGCGGCAGCTTCAGCGGCGGCCAGCTCTGCTTCTAGCTTTCTAGCCTTTGCTATATTCTTTTGTCGTTTCTTCTGGCCCATGAGCCAATCCTTTGCGTCCAGGTCACCACCATCCTCGTCGCCCAGGCCTTTGCCATCGAGAACGGCCAGTCGTTGCGCCTTCTCGCGGGCCTTGCGGATGGCAGCTGCCTTCTCTTCACGCTTCCGCTTGGCGTCTTCGGCATCTCTGACTTTCTTGTAGTTGTCGTATGACTGGGCTTGTCGGGTGTCTATGGTGCTGGCCACTTCGCCGTCGTCGTCAGCGTCGGCATCCGCGTCTGCTACCTGGGTCTCTGCTGGCTTGGATGTGTCGGCTCCCGGGACAGGCAGAGGCTTCATGCCCAGGGAGATGCGCATGCGGTTGGTCTCTTCGAGCGTGGCGGCGTCCATCTTGGCTATCAGTATGCGCCACTGGGTAGATACGAGAGATGAGGATGCGACAACCGATACGATTAGGTACGGAGGAGGCAAACGGAGAAGGCTTTTGGGCACGGATCACCTTGAGCGCGATGAGGCTGAGGCTAGAAGAAGGTTCCATGGAAGATGGATCATGGCCCATACATAGGTGGATGCCTCGAGGCCTACTGATGGAGGTTGGCGACGGAAAATTCAGCCGCAGCTAAGCCGAAGGCACGTGACACCGCGTTCTGAATTTGCTTATCAAGGCCGCGAGGAAAATTCCTTCCTTTCTTTCTTTCTTAACATATCACGGATCTGTGCTCTGCGATCCTCTGCTTCATTCGTGGAGTCAGGGTCGATTGCTTTGCAGCTCGATAACTCCATGGAGCCATCAACTTGTTATGGTGTCAATCATCCTATCGACAGTTCCCAGAACAACGGGTCCTCCGGCTGCCTCATTCGCCGTCGCAAGACGGTTTGAGTGTCCGTGGCTGGAGGTACCAGAGACGCTATATTCCACCCCCCTTTTCCGAGACCGTCGGTTGGTGAGGTTGGGGAAAACCATGGTCTGCCTACATGTCTACTCGTAGCTTTCGTATTCGTAGTGAAGATTTTGTCCATCAGTGACGGTCAGGTGCTTTGGGGCGTCTGGCGAAGGAGAGCGGATATTTCCGGCATGTCATGCGGGTGCAAAACCTTCGTCTGACCCTTCTCCAAGCGAGACGACGGTATTCGGGCCTACCTCTTCCGGTTCTGCTCTCTGCCCCGTGCCGTGATGCATCGCTCCGTTGATGGCTCCGGCACCGATGAGACGATGTCACCCACGAGCAGATCAGGAGTCCGTCGAATCGCACGATCTGCGGACCGTGTTTAGACAGGGGTGACGGACGAAGAGTGACAAGCGAAGAATAGGGCCGCGTGAGGCCGTGAGGGTTGTAACTTGATGGGGAGTGAGAACCGCGATGAGCTGGCAAACCGCGTTCGTGTATGTAAGTGGTGGTTAATTCTAGGCCTGCTGCCGGGGGCTTTATTTGAAGCATCACGTGATGGAGTGGGACTGCTGATTTGGAGTTTGTCTGTCTGCCTGTAGTTACTTTACACGGATACAGGCAACTTGGCCGTGGCCATTGCGCGTCTGGCAGCTGTCCGACCCTTGGGCTAACTGTGAGCTGCATACCTACCTAGGTAGCCGTCCTTGTCAGGCACGGAGCAAAAAAGGAACATCTTCTTATTGGTGCTGCAAGTCGGTGTGATGCTGCCCTTCATCCATCCATCCTTCCCTCCATCCGCGGCATCAATTAATGCAGGTGCGAGTGTGGGGAAAGTGCGGAAACTCCGCCGGAGAGCGCGGGAGACGTCACTAGGTCGCATCGGCATGTGAAGGCACTTTTGACTTCAACAGACTTCCCCCCCACACTTTATCATACCCTGCAGCTACATCCAAGACACCGGTATGTCGTGCTATTACAGCTGGAGCTTTCTGCAAGCTCCGCAAGCTAACAAAGTACCTCGCTGTTAACGTCACATTATCCGGGCCCGGGAAACCCCATCATCGTATTACTTCCAGCCAACCAGCCAGCCACCAAGACGCGAGGCCGAAAGCGTGGAATCGCCGGACGCGGCTGGACGCTTCTGAGTCGACGTTGACATTTCGGCCCGAGACGACGGATAATATAGCGTCTCGGACCATAATGCTTCTTCCATCGATCCCGGTCCTGATTCCGAAGCCGTAGACCGACAATACGCAGACCAACAGCATCAGCATCACCTTCGAGCATCCCCCTGCATCCCTGCCAAGGCTCCATCATCGACAACCTCTCTTCCAAGCTCGGCGGCTTCTGGCTCTGGCTCTGGCTCATTCGGCCCTTTGCACCACACCTTCCTCGCTTCCCCATGGGGACGTCCGCGTTTTCCTCATTTGGCTTACACGGGCAAACCATCTCCTTCCTCGGCTCCGTCCACCAGGGCACGAAAGATATAAAACGTCACAATGCAGCTCTTCGACGATTCCGTATCATCACTCTCCCACAACACCACCTCTTCCTTGGTTCAGCCCGTCATGTACTTCCTCACCTCGGCTCTGCTGCTTGGCTCCGTCGCTCTCCAGAGCGTCATGGGCCGGCCAAGCCTTGACCAACGAAGCAGCTTGATGAAGAGGGCCGTTGATGATTTCATCGACTTTGAAACCCCCATCGCTCTCGAGCAACTCTTATGCAACATCGGCGCCACCGGCTGCCACTCTTCGGGCGTTAGCTCCGGCATCGTCATTGCCTCCCCGGACAAGCAAGACCCGGACTGTAAGCACTGGTGTTCAGAAGAAGCCTATGTTGCGGAGCTAACCACCCGTAGACTTCTACACTTGGACGAGAGATAGTGCTCTGGTCTTCACGGCCATTGTTGAGAGATTCACGAATCAGTATGACGCCGGGCTGCAGACGCACATCCAGGAGTACATTGTCTCTCAAGCCAAGCTCCAGGGTGTTTCCAATCCCTCTGGATCTCTTTCAGACGGACAAGGTCTCGGAGAGGCCAAGTACAATGTTGACATGAGTGCCTTCACTGGAGGTTGGGGTAAGTTTGTCTGGCTTGTTCCTCTTGCGAGCTCCTTTAAGAAAAGTACTAACATTATCCAGGCCGTCCTCAGCGAGATGGACCCGCCCTTCGAGCCATTGCCATGACAGGCTATGCCAAGTGGCTGGTGAACAACGGTTACTCTTCCACGGCTTCTACCATCCTATGGCCTATCATTCGCAACGACCTCAACTATGTGGCTCAGTACTGGTATGTTGAGCCCCTCTCCCAGTCGGTGAGTCCTCGGCTCACCTGTATAGGAACCAAACCGGCTTTGACTTGTGGGAAGAAGTGAGCGGTAGCTCATTCTTCACCATTGCTAGTCAATACCGAGGTGAGTCTCAACCAGCATGTAACCCCGTAAGCGAAACTATCTAACCCCAATTACCCCTTTAGCCTTGATTGAAGGTACTGCGATTGCAAAGACACTTGGCAAGACTTCCGACTCATATTCAGCAATTGCACCTCAGGTTCTCTGCTTCTTGCAGAGTTTCTGGCTGCCGTCGAGCAATTATATCGATGCCAACAGTAAGCTCGTTCTTACATAGCTCCTGTGGAGTATGGCTAACTTGACATCTCAGTCAACACCAACGATGGACGGACTGGCAAGGATGCAAACACTGTGCTCGCAGCAATCCACAATTTTGACCCCAGCCTTGGTTGTGACGATGCCACGTTCCAGCCATGTAGCCAGAAGTCTCTTGCGAACCTGAAGCAAGTTGTCGACTCGTTCCGTTTCTACACCATCAACTCGGGTATCTCGGCTGGAACTGCCATCGCCATCGGGAGATATTCCGAGGACAGCTATTACAACGGCAACCCGTGGTACTTGAATACCCTCGCGGTCGCGGAACAGCTGTACGATGCCGTGTATGTGTGGAAGGAGGCCGGCTCCATCACGGTGTCGGACACCTCACTATCCTTCTTCAAGGATCTCTCTAGTTCCGTCTCAGTAGGCACATACAGTAGCAGTTCGAGCACATACACGACGCTCCTCAACGCCGCTTCGACGTACGCAGATGGATTCGTCAACATTGTTTCCAAGTATGCGGCAACCAATGGATCCATGGCCGAGCAGTTCTCGAAGAGCGACGGCACGCCCCTTTCCGCAGACGACTTGACCTGGTCCTACGCCGCGTTCCTCACAGCCGCTGCTCGCCGAGCCGGTGTCGTGCCTCCATCCTGGGCCTCGGGCTCCTCGCCGTCGGTTCCTAGTACTTGCCAGGCGACGTCGGTTGCCGGTTCCTACACGTCAGCCACCGCCACCTCTTTCCCAGCTTCCCAGACGCCCATTTCTGGAACAGTGACGATCCCAGCGCCGACGGAGACGGAGACGGAGACCAAGACTTCGACCACAGCCACGGGCTGTGCTATTGCGCCTACCGTCTCTGTGACTTTCGAATCGCTCGTTACGACCTCGTTTGGAGACAGCGTCAAGATTGTCGGCAACATCGCTGCCCTTGGCAGCTGGAACACCAACAACGCTATTTCCCTCAGTGCCTCGGAGTATACGGCCTCGAACCCCCTTTGGAAGGTCACCATCCCTTTCGCCGCCGGCCAGGCGATCGAGTACAAGTACATCAACGTCAAGTCAGACGGCACCCTGACCTGGGAAAAGGACCCCAACCGCAGCTACACAGTCCCAAAGACGTGCTCCACCGCGGTCACCAAGGCTGATTCGTGGCAGTCCTAAGTTGAGGGCGGCTTCGTCGAGTTCCCTGCCTCTGGATATATACTTTTCTGTCCGCCGGCCGCAACCCTTTCGGCACAGGCAGAACGTAGCTTTATCAGATAGTTTCTTCTCTCCCTATTCCAACGGGGTTCAGAGAAGCGCCGTAGCCCAGCGGTCAGGTCACTCTGTTCCCTAAGAGGGGAGATTTGGGGTTCGAATCAATGCTCGACGACACTTTTACCGACCGACCGACGACAACGACGACAACCAGGTAGGACCAGGACTAGGACCGGACTGGATGGATCTTGTATAAGCGTGACCGCTTGAATCCGAACAAGGATAAAACGTTTTTTTGCCATCTGGTTTTCAGTTGTTGGTGGTGGTGGTGGTGGTGGTGGTGGTGGTGACGATACTATGGATTCTTTTGGTGTTTCTTTGGAACATCTCGGAAAACCTACATGTTCGCTAGCCCCAGCAATGAATATGAGATGTACCATTTTCGCAATCGCATTCGGTTCGTTCGCATTATTTGATGATAAGGCCACTTGCATGCTAATGCGACCAGTCGTCTCGTTCAACCCGAGACTGTCGAATTTAGGGGCCCTGGGCTACCTCGGCTTGCTTGTCACCGGCAGACAACCCCCCCCCAGGTCACTGCACGCTTTCATTGTTCGTTCATAACGGTGATGCATCTATGTCTGTCCTATCTTTCCATCCGAGGTGGACCATAGATGGGCTACTTCAGTTCCTCCCCCTCTTGACCTTCAAGACGACGAACAACCTCCCAAAAGGCAATTCCAATGCTTTGCTTGCGTGTGATATATTCCAGTTCCCTTGAGCCATCCATTCGTTCACTCATGCAAACCCTCCAAGAGCTCAGTCTTCCCACCACAAAATTCTGCTCACGGCGATGCTCGTCTACGCGAACTCGTCGTCGGCCTCCTCGATAGCGTTCTTGATGCGCACCAAAATGGTCGTCTTCCACTTATCGAGCTTGCTCAACTGGTCGAACTGGAACAGGCGGTCGGCAAACTGCTCCTGGGACTTGGCCTCGATGGCCTCGCACAGGTCGATGAGCAGCTGGTGCTCGCGCTGGGAAGCGAACGAGGGATCGATATCGCGATACTTTTCGACGGCGCGCTGAGCGGCCACCAGATCGCCGCTAGCGAGGTGGCAGATGCCGGCCTTGAGGAGGTAGTCCTTGACGCTGTACTTCATGAGGTTGTTGTTGATGGACTGCTCGGCGACCTTTTCGTAGTTCTCGATGGCCTTGTAGTAGTCGTTGTCGAGAGCGGCGATGTCGGCGACCTTGAGCCAGAGCTTGTTGGCCAATCTGGAACGGAGCAAATTATGTCAGCTCGTGTCGTTTCCCACGGCCCGTCACGGCGGGCAAGGCAGAAACTCACGCTGCGGCATTGTCGCCCTCGTACCAGCCGGCAGCGGCCTCGTAGGACTCGAGAGCGGCCTTGTTGTCGCCGAGGTCGACCTCGTACAGCTCGCCCAGGTGCTCCTTGTGGGACGCGGCGCGGCGGAAGTTGCCCTTGGCGCAGTAGCGGTCGATGGCGATGCTCAAGCAGCGGGCGGCGGCCTGGGGGTCGTCCTTGCGGTAGGCCTTGTAGGCGTCGACGTTGCTGTTGGCGGCGTCATCGAGATCCTTGAGGTTCTGGGTCTGGACCTGGGCGGCTTGCTCGAAGGCCTTGCCGGCTTCGATGTCTGTTGCCGAGCGGTGGTCAGCGGGGAGGGCGAAGGCGAGAGGCGACAGGACGTGTTCACGTACTCTGCTTCTGCATCTTGAAGGCGTTGGCGGCCTGGACAAAGAGGTCGGCGGCATCCTGGTACTTCTCCTCTCGGCCACCGAAGAAGCTGAAGCCGCTGCCGGCGCCTTGCAACGACTTTTGGGCCTACAAACGGGGGGAGGGAAAGTTCTGTCAGTCGCAGTCCGTCAAGAGCCCCAGATATGCGCATCCATCAGCGGGCCGGGGAAGAGGGCCAAGGCAAAGGTGGGGGAGGGGTTGGAAGCGGGAAACCCGACGGACCTTCTGGAGTAGGGCACGAGGATCTTGAGCCATGGTTGCGGACTGATGGAGTAGTGCGAGGCGAGAGAGAAGGGCGACGGTGTTGTGTTTTGGATGTGTCTCGAGGACGTTCGGATAACTTTCGCAGGTGACGGGATGTTGGCGGGCGGCTGAGGACTGCGGTATGACGACGAGCGACGCCTGAGCCACACCGGACGCTCATGCTGGCATACCTAAGCAAGTGGTCCAGAGTTGATAGGGTCCATTCTAGGTACATAGCTGGCGGGGACCCACTGTAGCATCCCTGAGGGATCCCCAAGTAGCCGGGCAGCCACAGTGGCTAGGCCGTCCTAGGGAACGAATGGACCCCCCCCGCCGCCATGGAAAGCTCCGACTTCAAATTGCTGAAGCATCACCATCGCCAACCACTTAAGCCAAGACCGACCACTACTACCAGTTCGACAATTGGTGTTAGAAAGGGTAAAGAAGGAAAAAAAAGCCACGACCTGCCAAATCTCATCTACAAACACCCACTGTTCCAAACTCGCTCGCAATGGCACTCTGCCCATCCTGCCGTTTGGCCCTCCGCCGCAATCTCATCACCACCACCTCTCGTGCGCGCCTACAAACCAGCGCCCGAACCCTCACCACCAAATCCTCCTCCTCCTCCTCCTCCGCTGCCGCCGCAATCCTCTCGAAACCCACCTGGTCCATCCGCAGCTTGCTCCCCTCCTGCTCCACCTCCGGCCCGCCAGAGCCCATCACGCCCTCCCAGCTGCACCACCTCCTCCGCCTCGCCGCCCTGCCAATGCCTAGCACCCCCGAAGCCGAAGCCACCATGATCGCCACGCTGCAGAGCCAGCTGCAGTTCGTGCGCGCCGTCCAGCGCGTCGACACCCGCGGCGTCGAGCCCCTGCGCGCCATCCGCGACGAGACGCCCGAGGCCCGCCAAGAAAGCACCGTGGGGTTGGCGGACCTCGAGGACCTGCTCGCCCAGGAGGCTCGCGTGGGGCACTACAAGCGGCCTAGGAGGGTGCGGAACAAGGTAGAGTCGGAGGCGGAGAAGTGGGACGCGCTGGGGACGGCGTCGCGGACGGCGGGCAGGTATTTTGTTGTTCAGAGCGAGAAGAAGCAGGCGGCCGAAGGGTCAGACTGAGCCGGACCACCCTACTGCCGTGCTCGATACATGTTCGGGGACTTGGGGAACACGGATCGATACCCCATTGTAAAACAGTTGCCGTGGAGTGACGCCCAGTACCGAATATCAAAAGTGTGTATCTATCTATCTATAGTCATGATGCTCGCTCGTGGCCATTCTGCAATGGTATAAACCGCTCCTGACCTGTGACGCCCTGTCCAAACACTCAACGTCAAACGTCAAACAGCATTCTATGCTCTTTCTCGATCATTAAAGCCGTCCTTTTGCCTTTTCACCCTTTCCCTCGCAGGACCTCTGGCTAAGCCTTGGTGCCCGCAGACCCGTCCTTGGGTTTTGGCTTTGGCACCTTCTCGTACGCGTTCGGACTCGGCACTCTCTTCTCCTTGCCCTTCTTGCTCCCTCGTCCTCGTCCGTGATCGTGGTCGTGCCCATGCCCGCAGCCTTGCTTCTTGTTGCCGGCCGGTCGGGCGCCTTCGGGCTGGGCGTCGGAATCGGAATCGGACGAATCGGACGAGGACTCGTCGCTCGACTCATCTACGGCCTTGGGCCGGTGGTAGATGCAGCACACTAGAGTCAAGATCGCATTAGAACCGTGCCGGCGAGTTGCGAGGCAGAGAAGGCAGTATCGCATACCTTTGGAGCTCTTCCGCCCGAGGCCCTCGTTGTCTATCACGTCTTCGGCCCACTGCACCGACCGGCCGTTGGACTGGTTGGCGCCTCGCAGACGAAGGACCCGCGGCGCCGGCGTGCCAGCCTCGGGCTCGGGGTTCCGCGTCGCCGGCTCCGTCTGCGTCTGAGACGGCGCTGGTGCGCTCTGCTGTTGTTGCTGTTGTTGCGGTCGCTGAGACATGACGGTTCGGTTCGGCGTGTTCGCTGCGATTCCGTGGGGAGGATGGTGGCTGTATTCTATAGCCTGGTTGCCTTGCGTCGTACTGTGCTTGCTTTTCTGACTCTTGAGCACTCGGTGTGATGATGAATCCAAGGTGGAAGAATGCCGTCGGCTTTGCGTTGCTCCCCTTTGGTTGGGTTTGGAGGGGCAGAAATTCTGGGGTTGCCCCATGCGTCATTGCTCGGCCGCTGGTAACATGACCCCTGGAATGCAGGCACAGTGGCGAGCTTTAGAGCACCAGATAGGCTGTTGGGGCCATCCTCGTTGTCTCCCTTCCATTGTTACATGCAGCATGTTACTCGATTAAGCACCATGTTTTTGTTGCACATTTCAAAGTATTGAGAAATATGGTGATTTGGTATTGTTCGTGAGTAGGTTTCTTCGTTTGTTACAGGGCTGTTAGTTAGTACAGTCTATCTTTACATGGAACACTGGCTTCTTTTGCGCTCTTCAATTCATACACCACTGTACATCGCCAGCCTCCTTAGTCCGAGTTGGCGTTGGCGGTTCGTCTCCACACCTTGTCCTTCTTCTTCTGCCCCTTCATGCTTCTCCGCGGTCGGCTCCTCTTGTGCTCCGCCAGCACCCGCGGCTTGTTGTTCAGCCACCCGTTGATGGGCATTCGGGAGCCGACGAACCGGCCTTCGGGGCTGAAGATGTCCACGGCCGGCCAGTTTGGTTCCGGACTCGTTTCGGGCTCTTCGACAAATGCTTCCATTATCTCCCTTCTCCTGTTGGGTCGTTCGTTCCTGTCTCGTCGCTTGTTGTTGAGGTGCCCGTTCGTATCCCTCCGCATGCTCATGATGTCGGCAAAGGGGTCCAAGTTCTTGGGTTCGTCGTCCTGCCTCTCCTCGATTACTCGGCGTACCCGGCGCACAGGGGCAATGGGAACCTCGACGTCTCGGGCTCGAACCTGGGCAACCAACTCGACATAGCCAACACCCTCAATCAGGATGTCCGTCGAGAGAACCCTGAAGGGCAGTCGATCAACCTGGAGCCCAACCGCATTTTTTCTCGTCAGCGGCCCTGCCCTCTTCCTCGTCACGTCGTGATTCAGCTTGAATGTCCCGGCATGCTTCATCTTGTCGCCAACATTATCCAGAATGATGCTCGGTACACCACGCGACTCCCGAGTTTGGTTCTGGAAGTCGATGGCCTTGTCCGTTTGGGTCATGTGCTCCGTGAGGGGGGTGAAGTTGTAGGCGAGAAAGACCATGTCCGGTGTCTTGGGCGTGATGCGGATGAGTCCTCCCCCGAGAATCAGCGACTTGCCCGGCTTCAGCGAGATCTGCTCGGGCACGATCCGCTTTTTCATGATGAGGGACTGTTGGTGCTCCTCCTTGACGAACAGCTCTAGGTCGCTCCGAGCCAGCCCCGGCAGATCAATCAGCTCGCCCTTGCCATTGCCAAAGGGAACTCGGATCGGCGATGCTGTCGTGCCTGGGAGTGAGGAGACGAGGGGCATCTGGGGGTAGTTTTTCGCGGGCTGGAGAGGTGGCAGCAAATCTCCAACATCCACATCCTCCCAAGCGTCTTCACCATCTTGCTCTGCGGTTGACTCTGCATTGATGGCATTTCGAAGGGACGCCGAAGCCGAGGTTCGCTCTGCGTCCTTGATAGTCCCCATCCTGCCCTTCGGGTAGACAGCCTCGAACAGCTGACTCTTTCCAACGTTGACCTTGCCGACCATCCAGCCCGCACCGCCCCGCTTCCAGATGCCTTCTCGGAGGTCCTTCGCCCACCACCCGCGCTTTGCACTGACGACACTGACGTTACCGAGACGCACCCGGCCACCAAGGCGTCCCAGCGCATCCCGCAGCACATCCCGCACCCAGGGCATCATCGAGTCTACGATCTCCTTCGTCGGGCCTAGTAGATCGCTCCGCGTAATGATGAAGCTCAACTCCGTCTGGCGATCCTTTATGTACTTGCCCGCACGCGAGCGTCGGTTGCGGGTCCGCATTGGAATGTCGCCCAGCAGCACATTGAGCCGCGGCACCAAGGACATGGGGAAGTCAGCGGCGTCGATGATGTGGTAGATGTGGTTGTACTTGTGCGGCGACTCCTCAATCGTCTCGCGCAGCGACTCGACCGTCGGATGGTGCATGGGCACCTTGGCCGTCTTGCTCGTCGTACTGTAGTGCTGGAGGTTATGGCATCGGTCGCATACAGGCTGCTGATCGGGAACGAGTGCTGCAATCATGACAGTTAGCACGTGAAACATGCATGATTTCTCAAATACGACTTACCGGCCAAGGCGGCGCTCTCCGACTCCCCGCTTGCGAGTAGGACGGAAGGGTCCAACCCCAACTCCTGCAGCATGCCAGGGTCCATGGACTTGAGCGCACCGCCCACGACCTCATCCTCCTTGTCCTCCTTGAGCTTGGGCTCGGGAGCGCGGGGACGCAGCCAATTCCTAACCCTCTTACTCTCCAAGTCGAAGTACCCCAGGAGCTCCGGGTCGCTCGTCTGCGCAAAGGCACCGCAGCCCGTGCAGTTCATCGGGAGTCTCCTTCGTGGCTGAACATCCTGGGATACGTCCTGTAGCACCGTGCCTACCGGGGAAGGCGTAGGCACAGGCGGATCGTTGCTTGTTGTCGATGCTTCGGTGTGGTTCAGTCGTCGGGAGTAGATGCCCGGTCGTGAAGACGGAGCCGCCAGCGCTATCCTCGACAAGCGGGCAGAAACGCCCAGGGCGGGACACAGAAACAGCGGCACTCCCGAAGAGGACGGTGCCTCGCCGATACTCAGTGCTCGGTTGAGCCAGCGTGCCGTCAATGCCCGATGCATTGTGTTTTCGCCGTTGTCGCAACGGAAGGCCTTTGCCTCGCAGAGTTCTGGTCGTTTAAACAGAGTCTGATCGGTGACATCGCAAAGACCCCATCCAAAAATTTCCCACTTACAAGTCATGGCGCAGCACGCGACAGGGTCCTCCTCCCGCATGAGGCCCGGAGCTCCACACCACCAGAGTCCCGGGTCAACGTTCGGCCCGCCAAACCTCACACCACCAGGGGTCCGGCGGAATTTCTGGGTCCCCGGCCTCGACTTTTCGAGGCCATTGCGAGTCGACGACGAACGGCCAGAGCCTCAGATCGTGAGAAGTGGCAACGCCTTTGGATTGGCGCTCAGGTTCTCAACATGAGGTCTCTCGGAGAACGGTTAAACTTGCTTCGCAAGGTACGTCAATTGGCTCGCCTGCCCCCCCTTCCCAGAACTCAGAGCAGCACTAACAGCTCCCACAGAAGGTAGACACTCTTCGACAGCAAACCCTCACCAGCTCCGGCATGCTCACGCCTCACAGCTAATCAACGTACGATGCGGCCCCGGCGCTGCGATCCTCCCCGCCGAGGTCACTAGAATCCACCTCGACTTTGCGCGGACCCTGAACGGTGGACACATGGGCGCCAGGTAGGTGGAATATATATATATATATATCCTATCCCCCTCCACGATGACGAATTTGGACCCGGCCGAGTCTAACACGACCCGAACCGCAGGAAATTCTGGCTCGAGAACCTCCCCCGACTAAAGTACCACAACCCCGCGATCCCCATGATCGTCAACCGCCACACCCAAAACTCCCAACAGCCCACGCTGTCCATCTACCTCCGCAAGCCCGACGCCGCCGCCCCCCCCTCGAGCCGCAGCCAGCCCGCCTCGTCGCGCGACAACTTGTCCAAGGCCGCCGCGCCCGACGCCGACGAGCGAGTCGTCACCATCGACATGACCAAGAAGCACTCGTCTCACATCCTCGAGTTTGTCATCGCCGAGACCAAGGCCACCGTCATCCACCCCACCACCGACGAGATCCGCGAGCTGCAGGAACTCGAGGCCATGCGCAAGCAGGCCGAGCTCGATCGCGACCGCGTGAAACGCCTGCGCGAGGAAAAGAAGCGCGAGGACGAGATGCTCAAGCGTGCCCGGGCTGCGGGTGGCGTTGCGGAGGAGGAGGAAACGTAAATGAGTGCGAGGCGAGGCGAGGTGAGGCTGTACAATAGACGTGTAAAACTCGATGCCATACATCTGGCAGTGTACTAGTTGGAACACAAAACCAATACCACCAACGTTGTTATGTTTCACGCAGCATGTGGGCTCCGGAGCATCCTGGGAAGCCAAACACGTCCAAGTCAATGTCTCGTCCCAGGTCTAGTATTGAAACTCTTACAAGCGTTAAGAACATTCCTTCCCAGCATGCTCTCAGCAAACGGTAAAAAGCCATCTTATGACATAGCCTGCTCCCTTTAGCATCAGCTGTAAATCTATCTATATGTGGCCTGCAGCCACCCGCTCAAAACTCCTGAAAATGATGCTGAGTCGTAATCTCGTCAAGTATAACAATTATTTTAGGCCAAACCCTTCGCTCTCGTGGACAGCTGTCCACATCATCTTCTCCAGCTTCTCTTTCGACTCGTACCGCGGCAGAGACAGGAAATTGAAGCATGTCCTCGCCATAGGATACCTGCTCGCGTCATCGCCGAGGCACGAGATCTTGATGGGCAAGAGTGCGGCGCCCATGGCCGGGATTCGATCACTGCCGGTGATAAACAGAAGCAGCTTCCGCTGGTCCGGGGGGGTAGCGGCTTGGAATGTCTCCCAAAACCAGCCAACGATGGGCTCAGATCCATCTGGCTTCTTGGTACCCCAGTTATCGTACTCAGCCACAGCTCTCAGAGAGGATATGTCGAGTTCTTCGTCCGAGCCTCGCACAAGCAGTTCGATCTCTTCCGGTCGAAACAGTGACAAGGCATTGCCTCCGCAAACTGTATAGAAGCCCCTTTTGAAGGGCTCAAATTGGCGCGTCACAGAAACATCGAGAATGTACCTTATGTAAAGGTCCACGTAAGCTCGTCGATTGCTGCTCGTCACTGGTATACGTTCGCCCCCAGGGCAGAGAGGGACTTGAACGGCAGTGCCGTACTTTTCCGTCTCAATGACAAAGTCGAGACAAAACGTTATTTCCACGTCTCCCTCATAGTCTAACAGCTGTCGCAATCCGCGTGCCAATCTCGGGTGGTATTCAGCCAGATCCTCGAGGGTGTAGCGCATCGCCGGCCTGGGATGAGCGGATGCGCCTGTGCCGTGCGTAGGAGCCGACGATATAAGCTTGCGGAAGGCGAACGGCGGAAGAGCGACATCCAGAATGGTCGAGTTGTATATGGCCAGCCCCATGACTACACCAACCAAGAAGAACTGGTCCGAGGTTTCGAATGAGTTCGGGTTGAACCAGCAGTACTGCGAGTCCTCGTCGTAGAGAAACAACCCTAACAAATGGTTAGTGACTGTGCTTTCGCCAATTCAGAGCCTGTTCTTACCATGATCAGGGTTGAAGACCTCTCTGACGAGGAGCAGGAACCATTCCTTTCGCAAACCACCACCGTCTATACCCTCCTCGCCCTTGAAGATGATACGGAGTCCCTTCTTGATGTCCTCGCTACCACTGCCGATAACCTCACTCACAGCCTTGAGGCTGTCGTCGACTAAGCAGTCCCTTCGTACATCGAGCACCAGAAACTGATTAATGCTCCTGCGACTCATGATACTGTCAAAGAAAGCATCCCGTGCTTTGCTATGCATCTGACGACGGGCGTCATGCTCCAAAATGTGGTTCTTGGCCCAGATACTCAGAAGGAAAGGGTATTGACAGAAGGAGAACTTGCCTCTCCTCGCTTCCCAATTCTCGAAATCGGCCACAAGGTCAGCGTAGTCGATCATCGAGTTGTAGAAGTCGCTCGTCGGGAGCAACTGTCCCTGGGCATGAACTACGTCTCGTACGGCGCCGAGATTATCGTTGGAAGCCGAGGATCCCTCGTCTCCACGTCGTACATGGGGCAGGTTGTTGGCCGCAAATAAAAGTGCCAGGAACCGAGAGCAGGCCCTAATCTGCCAATCTTCGGTGTATGTGAACTTCTTGGTGGGCTCCTTGGGCTTCTTTGACGAATTCGATACGTTTATCTCGTCGTAGAGATAAGCCCCTGACCGGCCCTCGTGCATCTGCGGTACGAGACCAGCAGTAATGTCCACCTTGACCTCTGGTTTCTTCTCTCTTTGACGCAACATGCGGTATGTGAGGAAGTCTGCTACCAACTCCTTTGTCTTGACAAAACGGGCCAACTGGTATCTCGCGAACCAAGTAATTAGCTGGTTGTGGCACTCAATCGACGAGTTCGACGTCAGACCGACGATGCGTTTAATGATTCCCGAGTGCTGACCAGACAAGGGCCCGGATTCTGGTGCAGGCGAGTTCCCAGACTGAGAAACCTCCTTCTCTGCCGAGGGTTCAACATCGGTTTGAAGCATTCCACGAAACTGTTGGTGGTCTCGATGCAGTAGTGGGTTTTCCAATATAATCAGGAGGAAGCGCAGCTCCGCAGGGTCTTTCAAGGGTCGTCCTGGTCGTTTGAGGAGAAGTTCAGTTGCTTTGAGCAAGACTCTTCGAGAATGATCCTGCGCGTGTAGTATATCCCGCTCTATCATGTGCAGTTCATAATCGGTTGGCCCCTTGATCTCCCCCCCTCGAGATAGCTCCTCGTAGATGGTGAACCATTCTTTTGCGGCATTGGTGATTAAGGAATACCAACTGATGAGATCACCCCAGTGGATGTGCGGAGACCTTGAGCTAATGAATGGCTTTACGGTACCACCATCGCTGCGAATCGGGGGTGACTTTGGAGGAGGCGTGGCATCTTCCTGCCCACCGGTCCACCAAGTCCCATTCTCGGCAAAGTTGCCTAGAAGCAGTAATTTTGGGTCGAGATCCCAGGCTCCATCCTCCAGCTGAGGTCGATCTCGATGCTCACGGGGCTCCCGAAGTTCGTGTGGCTCTTGGGGAACTGGGGGTGGTTCGCGTTGTGGAACAGGCGGAACAGGTACGACGGGTTTCCTTCGGACCGGTTCGCCTCCTACTCTTGAAGGGTGGCGCAAGTGATGAGCCACGAAGGACGAGTTGAGACACTCAAATGTGCCAAAACAGGCAATTATATAATCTTCCAGAGGCTTAAAGATGCGCTTGGGTTCGTCGTCGGGGGTCATCGACGGAGACCTCTGGTGTACTTTCGACGCTTCATCGTATAACACACCCCGCCCAGAAGGTCTTTCCGGGTGCGATGTCGAGTATAATCGGCCCAGAGGCGCCGAGTTTGTTCGCAAGGGGTTCGCTCGCAGTGTTGGTTCCTCGTCGAACAGATGCTGAGATGGGCGTATAGCAGGCGACATGTTGGGAGCCGCGACGCCCTGGATTACACCTGAGGGTCCGGGTCCGTGGCCGTTGGCTTGCATCCGGCTGCTAAAAGAAAGCCTGTTCATGTTTCGCGCAGCGGGCTGGGTCTCGGGGGCACGAGGTGGTTGTTTGGCAAGTTTCTTGGCCAAGTGCGAACGGATGCACTGGTGAACGAGTCGCCTCGTGTGCTCGACCGAAACGTATTGAACTGCGTCTTTGGTTAGCGAATATCTTGAATAGATCATCGGAGCACGGTACTTCGTGGTGGAGTGGGCTGGGGGCTGCTGGACGGACCCTGGGTCGCATCACGACGCCATCTCGGCCCTCCACTCCCTTGACTCTCGGCGGTCTGCGGCTCGAGGTCGTTGACCGTCATGCAAATGGTGCACTTGAAGATCTTGAGCTCCCTCGGCCACCGCACGAGCGACCCGCACGTCATGCAGTTCCCGGTCGCAAAGTCCCTGCTTCCGGCCAGGCCGCCGCGGGTATGCGTCTTGGTGGTCGGTCGCGACGGAGGCTGCGGCGGCGCGGGCAGAGCGCCATCATCGTCGGCGAAGCCCAGGTCGGGCGGCGGCCCGCCGACGGAGCTCTGCCGCTTCTTCTTCTTGCCGCTGAAGAGCGAGGGGAAGGGCTGGCTCATAGAGCGCGAGTGCTGGGGGGGGCGGGAGCTGGACGGGCGCGAGGACGAGGCGGCGTGGAAATCGGCGTCGGAGTCGCTCGAGTCGAAGTGGGCATTGGACAGGTCGAAGCGGCTGCCGAGCTCTGGGGATATCGTCGCGGATGTGTTCAGGGCGGAGTGGTGAATGTGACTGATGAGGTCGCCCGAGGAGCGGCTGTTGGGTTGGGACCCACGGCGACTGGACCAGGGAGCCATTTCGGCGGATCGAGGGTTGACGTCACGGGACGCTCCTGGCAGTTTGGCAACGGGCGTGACTCTGACGATGATGCGAGCTGAGGTTTGGTGATGGTGGCAGCTGCATGAATATCCCCCAACGGTCCAATGGAGTGCTCCGAAAACGAGAATGAGAATAAGAATGAGAATGAGACTGAAAATGAAAATGACAACGACAATGAAAACAAAGACAAGAGCCGGGCTCGTCGACGGCTTCGGCGGTAAAAGCCCGAGCTGACGCCTCCCCCTTGGGGGTTGATAAACGAACGGACAATGCCAAAGCAATGCCAAAGGCGCCTCGTACATGGACAGCCTCGGCTTCGGTGGTGAAACACAGCCCGAGTACCTACCTACTGGAACCGGTAATGAGATGGTCTTGTGCTACCGACGCAGTCTCAGCATCCGTACACTCACAGGTACCACGGGGCTTTTGGCAAGTTATCTACCTACCTACTTACCTACCTAGCCACCGACCTTTCTATCCACTCCCCCCCTGCGTCGGAAAAGATACCAGGCATACGAATCGCAGACTTGGCGATGTGGTGGATGCCGAGATAGCAGCGCGAGGTACGGAGTACAGTACCTATCAATTACACCGCCAGTACCTAATGGGCGTTTAACAAAGCACCGTGGAGCCTGCTAGCACAGGCGGAAGAGCCGCGGACGGAAAAGTCGTGACACGAGAGTGACGGGCGGGAAGGACGACGTCGACTGGAGGCTACTACTGACGTTGCATCTCGTATTTACCACCTGTTCCATGTCAAGGTTGTCGACGTGTATCTAGGCCTAAAGTTATTTACGGAGGTCGGATGCCAAGACTGGTCACTAACGCAGCCAGGGACCCCTCTAACTGATGGCCCGAGAGCGAATCACGGCCATGACGCTGATGATGTGCCCGCCGTGTAGAACAACGGTTGAGTGGCTACCTACCCCTGCGTCTTGGCATCGCTGTCAATGCTACATGGAAGTGCCAGTGCCAATCCCAATCTCGTGACCGATGCCGACGACCGAATGGTTGTACCTGATGGTATCCCTACCTCATCCTACCTCATCCTACCTCATCCCACCTCATCCCACCTCATCCCAACCGACCGAGTCCCGAAGAGCACGTTGAAACGCGCGCTTTTGACGAATGCAGGCCATCAAACCAGATTCATCCATTGCCAAGCTGCTTCATTCCACAGTGATCTACTGACTGCATCAGCTTGTTCAACAAGCCCATCTCCACCTAATCGAGCCCCTCTCCCGCCCTCTTCCGCCCTCTTCCGCCCGGAATTACACGCCTCGGGAAAATGAGACCAATAATTCGACATGGTTAATCCAATTAACCTCTGGCAAACCAAACTTGTTTCCTCACTTGATTGTCGAGAAGCACCTCTGTATGGAAAGAAAATGTAGCGGCCAGCTAGCCGCTTTCACGGACTCACATCTGGTGTGAGGTGCAGCATCCGTGTATGCGGAATACAGGTTGACCTTTTATTAGCCAACCGGCTGCGAGGTTTGTTTGCCTGTTACCAACACTCCCGCATTTCTTGTCTTCATTTCCAGGCATACATTTCAAGGACGCGGTATGTCGGCTCGTGCTAAACTTGGAGATGACAGCATATGGGCGATGCTTAGCGAAGTCTGCTTCGGGTCTATACTCGGTTGACGAAGAGGAGCTCCCTGTCAACACACCTCTCTAATATCTCGAGGAAACCGAACCAGGCCGGTCGGTTCCTGGATGAGCGAGCGTGGAAACAACAACCCTTTCTCGGTACATGAATTTTCTGTATTATTTCGTCTTTCAGACATCCCACCCTACACGTTTGCTACGACCTACAGGGAATTACTTGGGCTTCCTCTCGAGAAGGACATTGCAAGTAATGTGCACTTTGAAGCAGGGTTGGGGTTTCTTTGAGCACAACTTTGGAGGGGTCATTTCCATGCGAGGGGCAGTTAGTTACCTTACTACCCCTGCTCCTGGTATCAGTTATCTACATACCTAGGTACCTAGGCTAGGTAAGTAGCCGGGTTTGTTCTCTTATTAGCCTAGAAGAGAGGGGGAAACGGCGATGCTGAGTGTCTGCCAAAGAGTTGTCGTCTCAGCTTTGAAGCGTGGGTAATACTGCGTCCAATTGGGGCTCTCAATTCACTCTCTAGAAGACATGATGATCCTCATGGTCCTCCAAGCGGTCGTCCTACCGGCATTCCTTTTGCACCTTCAACGCCAAGAGAACGAAAAGCAAGACAAGTAAAAGACGAGGGAAAAACAAGGCGTGATATCGGATCGTATCATTTGCATCAAATCATGCGCGGAGCTGCCCCGCAAGCTCCGGGCTCACGGCAATGACAGCATCCAGGTGCTGGACAGTGTCGTTGCACCACGAGCTCCCGTCCACACCGACTCCCACCAGCCTGACCTTATCCGATGGCGCCACCCCGTTGCGCGTCGTGCCATGCAGCGTGAAGTCGAACTGGCCGCGGACGATTCGCAGCTCGCCGCGCAGGTCCGCCATGCGCTGGCCCCGGTCGTTGCGCAGCTCGAAGGTGCAGACGCCGCCGTGGTCGAGTTCCACGGGGCTGGGGTTGTGCATCCGGAACGTTGCCGTGATGCCGCCGCCGTCGCCCGACCGCGACACGGCGCGCAGCGTCACCCGCGGGCCCTTCATCGCCTGGAGCGGCATGTCGAGGCTGTAGTCGCAGCGCGCCGTGAGGCCCAGCGCGCGGATCGTGCACGCGCCGCTCTCGAGCTGGAAGCTGGTGTCGTCGTCGACCATGATGCTGCGCACGAAGGCCCGGTAGGCCGTCAGGTCGGAGATGTTGACCGTCTGCTCCTGCACCGCCACCTTGGTGCCCCAGAAGCTGGTGCGCACCTCGGGCAGGGCCAGCTTTCCAAAGGCGTAGCCGTTGAAGGTGAGGTCGACGACCATCGGGCTGATGGTGCTGCTGATAGGCCCGGTGCCATTCACGCGGGTCTCGATGGCGAGGCTGAAGGAGCTGCACGTGGAATCAGTCCAACGAGTGTCAACCGCGACACCGGAATCGGCGTGCCTCACTCTTCTGTAGCGTGCGAAATGCTGATGCGCGAAACCTCGAGCTTGGAGCGGTTGATGAAGCGCTGCAGCACGGAATCCATGATGCCGGGCGGTGAGCGGCCGAGCATCGCACGGCTGGTCTCGGGCTGGAGGATAGGGCGAGCGTAGTCCTTGAAGAGGGCCGAGTCGGAGACGTTCATGATGGCAACGCGACTGCCCTACACGAGGGCCGTCTTCTTGTTCCTTCTTCGCGGTGGGTAGGTAGGTAGGCAGGTGGTGGCGGGATGGATAAGAAGAGGGCGAGGAAAGTGTGAGGATGGAGTGAGATGGAGTAGTACTACCAGGTAGACGGGAGTGAAGTGAAGTGAAGTGAAGTGAGGTGAAGAGCAGTGCAGTGCAGTGCAGTGCACTGGGGAGTACAAGGGTCGACAGGATGATCTCGATGATGGACCGTCTGATATACATGTACACTCCATCTCTCCCTCCATTCCTCGAGACCTCGAGACCCCTCCCCCCCAGCCTGCAGGCAAACAAACACCAGGGATCTTTACGCGGGTCTCGTTCGACTGAGAGTGGAGAGCGGCAGCGCAGTCTCACGCAAGGGCGACACATTGGCGGGGACTTGCTTCTGCACCTAATGCTTCCAGGCCGGAGGATCGGGGCCCGAACGTGGATCCCGCGTCATGTTCCAAGTCGCGGGCGTCGAACGGGATGCAAGGAGGCTGGAGGCTGGAGGCTGGAGGAGGGGACGTTGATCTAGACCTGGGTATCTATCTAGCATTGGCTGGGCCATGATTCACCTCGCATGCAAGTCGATCCATATCCATCCATCCATGGCGGTGGGGCTGACTGTGTGTCTCAAGCCTCAACCACCTAGCCGCCATGCAAAAGGAAATAAATAGCAAAGCGAGCAAGCAAGCAAGCAGGAGTTGCTTCAGCTGGATGGGCCACCGTCCCCTCGTCTCATGTCAGCCCGGATGCGAGGCTGCTTACATCCATCTGCGCGTTTGGACCAGCAGCATCGTGTCGAGAATAGACATTGCCAAGGCAGCGAGACTCGAGAGCAACAAGCCGCCTTGGTTCTAATTAATTGCTTGCTTGCTGAGTTCCACAGCATCTGCTCAATCTAGGCTGCTACCCGAGGCACCGGATCTGGCAGTTGTCCTCTTGCCAAGCACGTCGATGCATCCGATTCGCCGCTTACTTACACAAAGTGCCCGAGGGTGAGGGTTCATTTACCATTCGTGCGGGAGAGTTCTCTGGTTGGCTGCCGTAAGACGCCCTGAGTGATATATCTGCAACGCATACCTAAATAGCAAGTACGGAATACGAAATGTCGTACCATAATGTGGCAACGCAACCATCACTTCACACTCTGGTCACAAGGCAACCGTCAACTATGTGTCGCAGCACCCGGAGCACCTCAAGGGCAAGGCACTCGGGTGATCCAACTTGTATCAGGCTTTTGCGGCCCTGCCCTTAGTCAGTCTTCTCAGTTGCAGGGGCAACGGCGACCTTCTCTTCCACCTTGGATTCGGGAACAGCCTCTTCAATCGTCTCCTCGACCTTCTCCTCCTCGGGAACAGCAGGGGTCTCTTCGATTTTTTCCTCGGGAGTAGAGACGCCGTTCGTCTCAGCCTCAGGGGCAATCACATCATTCGTCTCCTCCTCCTCCTCAGTAGCAGGAACCACATCGTCAAACACAATAGCGGCCTTGATAGCAGTCTTGTCCTTGATGCTCTGCAGCGCCTCGCCAAACTGCTCGAGCTTAAAGGTCTTGTTCACGATGCCCGCGGTCTTCACCTTTCCAGAGTCAAGGTAGTCGATCGTGGCAGCTAAGCAAATCAGTTGGCACGTCGCAGCATGCGGAGAGCTTGCGGATAACTTACGGAACATGTAGGTCTCGGAGAACGAGCCCAAAATGGTAATCTCGTCGCCAAATATCTTGGACGGGGGCCATGACACGCGGTCGGCACCGGCGTAGACACTAGAGGGCAATCAAATTAGTATTGGGAAAACACCAGAGAAATGCAGGCCAGGGCATACCCGTAAACGACCAAAGTACCACCTCGTCGGACATAGTTGATGGAGTCTTCGAGAATCCGGACAGAGCCAGTAGCCTCAACAACTGGCAAATCGTTAGCACCAAGCTGAATAGCGAGCGGCTTTGTCATCTGCCACTTACCGACATCGAATCCATAAGGATTTTCCGTCTTCATCTGGGCGAATTGCTTGGCGGGGTCAGATCGTGACAGCTCGATGTAGGTATCCGCAGCATCAAGGCTCTTGGCCAGGTCCAGCTTCAGACCGCCAGGAGCAGCGATGGTGACCTTGCAGCCACCGTTTTGTCGCAGGAGCTGGGCAAGCATCTGCAGGTTTGTTAGGGAAGGGTTTTCAAGAAACAAAGAGTTAAGGGCAAAGCCATACCAGGCCAGTGGGGCCGGCGCCGAACATCAGGACGTGCGATCCCAGCTTGGGACGAATCTTGTCCAGACCGTGGCAGGCACAGGAGGCGGGCTCGAGCAGAGTAGCATCCACCCATGAGAGGTTATGGATCTTGAAGACCTTGGCCGCAGGGTAGGCACAGTACTCGGCGAAGCCGCCGTTCATGGTAACGCCGTGGGCGTTGAACTAGGAATGGTCAGTCCCGTCAATGGCAACGCGGGAGGGTATCACTGACGTTCTCGCAGAGCAGAGGCTGTCCGCGTCTGCAGTAGAAGCACTCATTGCAAAGCTCACTGTTGTCCGCAGCGACACGGTCACCAATGGCGAAACCCTTGACAGACTATACACCCGAGTCAGAGATGGAAGCGAGAAGCACACGACTTTGAGCAGCAACCTTGCCAATAGCAGCAACCTCACCGACAGTTTCGTGGCCGGGGATCAACGGGAACTTGGCGATGAATTCACCCTCGTGGATGTGCTAGTAGCATCATTAGCCCCTGGTTTCCGGACCGTGGTTGATATCATGAGCAATCACCAGATCTACCGTCACGGGTCAGCCAGTTAAAGACCTTGTATTCATAGGAGATAGTATAGACTTACCAGTTCCACACACACCACAAGCCTTGACTTTGACCAGAACATCGTTGTCTCGCATCTCAGGCAGTGGGACCGTCACGATGGAGAAATCTTCGGGCTTCTCATATCTGGACACATAGTGGAACGACGTTAGCAACCCAGGTTCGCATAGAGGCTGGGGTGCTCTTGTGGGGTTCACGAGCCGAGCGGCCATGGGAACAACAAGCGCGGGGCCACCTGGATGGATAGGCCGCCCACGTTTATATATACATGGTGTCTCCCCGGGATGTACAAGAAGGACAAAACATACCTGAGCGCCTTCATATCCGTGGGAAGAGACACCATTTCGGCGATTGCTTTGTGCTGAGGACAGGTGTCTTGGGTTCAAAGGGGAGGGAGGATAGCAGAGGTAAGTGACGGGCACCGAGACGGTGATGTTATGGCAGACGCTGACGATGGGTGTTGGATGTCAAACAGAGACAAGACGAGGAGGGTCTATAGGGAAGCCCGGGCTTACTGAGACGAGGTAGGAAATGAGGAAGAGGAAGCGAGAACAAAGAGAGGATTGTTGAGGAGAGAAGCAGAGAGAAGCGGAAACGGACGGGAAGATGACTGAACAAGAGCGGGTATTTCAACACATGGGCGACCAAGCTCTCCCGAGGGGAAAGACGCCTCACGTCTCGCACGACACGACACCGACCGAGCCACCGAAGGCAACAACAGGTGAAGCAAGCCTCTATCTGCCCGCGTACGGGGCTCTCAGGCCGGCAAGGCCTCTTCCCAGCGAGAGGGTTCGTGCTGCTCTCCCCCACCCGACGGAACACGCCCGGCAGCGCGGCCACACCAGTAGCAGGACAGCCATCGCCAAGTCGCCCAGTCTTGGCAGGTCGCAGTGGTTGGAAACGGACAACATGTCACCTCATGCCAAAAGCTCAGGCCTTCTTTCCCCAGGCCACTATCCCCTGATCCCGTCCAGCGTCGCCCTCGGCCCTTTCGACCGCCGTCATGGGCGGACTGCGGTAACTCGACGGTACCCTCGACTCAACAACAGATCCGGGGCTGCACTTGACCTCAGACCCAACAAAGGAGCCGGTCTGCAAGTGCATGGAAGACGTCGACCTCTCACCTTTCCCTCCCCCCCCGCACCAATGACGGTGTAAGCTGGGTAGCGAGGTGACGGGATGGGTACAGTATGCTCGACTGCATCTCATCACCCATCCCATGGGGAAATACCGAGCTCGGGCTTCACCGAGAGAGGGGAAGGGGAAATGAGCAACGGACAATGGGCATCAGCAAAGCCAGGAAACCCAGGCCACACACACGCACTTCCCCGGTCTCGTCTCAGTGCATCGCGGGCCGCTATGAGTGGCGCGGGACGCCGCACCGCCATCCGAGCAGTTGGTTCCAGACTGATCGAAGCCTCAGAACCGGGTGAGGTGAGGTTCTAGGTCCAGCTACATACAGGTAGTATCCCTCCTTTACCGCGTCTGCGTGGGTTGGCGACGTAATCTTCAGCTTGCCCGCTGTCGAGCTGCCCTGGTTGGATGGATGGTTGGGGGGTGGTGCGGGCGTAGGGGTTGGGGTTGGGGTTGCGCTCCTCTCACCGTGGAACGAGGCTGCGCTGCATACGAAAGCAACCCTGGTTAAACGTGGTGGGTGACCTGACTAGAAGCGTGTTGAGGTGAGCTGTCGGCGGCTTTGGCGTTTGCTACAGTATTCGTAGGTAGGTGTAACAGTTCAACAAGCTGCAAGCTCGGCCCGCAATACCCCCATCCCTTCACCTTGGCTAGCTCATCCCCAGATCCATTCATCCAAAAAGAGACATGCCGCCGCCAAGGAGTTGGTCTAGAGGTGAAACCCTCCCCGACTTGCCAATTCCCAAAATCATATGTAAAAGACGGTCCCGGAACGGATCCGCGTCTTATCTCACACTGTGGTGGCTCCGCGAGAAGAGCGTGTTCGAACAGAGCATCTGACGTAAGAGTCAAACCACTCGCTCGACTTCCGTAATGTACTAGGGGACACCTTAATTTACGTTGGATTATTACCCCCAGCCTTGCCAAGTCAACGTATCAATCAAAACTCCGAAGGCCTAAACACAGTCCATCCACCTTGTTCTCTCACCCGAGCGCACTTCCAGAATATTCCCTGGCAAGCGGACCTTGCGACTGCGAGCCGCAGCAAGTTGTACTTACTCAAACAAGTACTCGGCCATACCAAGGTACCTATGGACAGACCCCTTCCGAGGTGAATGGGATCACGCATCGATCCCCTCAGTACTGGGTTGGCAAGGTGGATTCCCTATAGCATACATTTGTAGCTCTTATACATAGGAATTGGTCGTTCACACATAGCTGGACATCTGGACATCTCACGCATTCCCATGCACTGATTCGCGTTGATGGCAAAAATCCCTGTTGCAAATGATTTCCGAGGATCTAACCCTCAAACTCCCACGGTGTCTCCCACGCAACCTCTCTCACGAGCGGACCCGTGGTCAGAATTTGCCCTCCCTTTTTAGAGTACATGTCGATACCGTTTCGCCATGCAGCTCAATTGTGCGACCACCTAAAGGAAATGGGTTCGTTTAAGAAGGGGGAGCAGCGCCACGGCCACGGCCGAATCCACCACGGCTGTTCGAGGTGTTAGCGTTTCGCACTTACACACACATTTATTGTTCATCCAGGTAGGGAAACTCACAACTGAGGGGCGAACTCGCCGGGAGCACCACCCTCCTTGCCCTCGCCAGCATCACGTCTTCGGTAACCGCCCTCACGGTCACCGCCACGGTCGCCACCGCGGCCACGGCCAAAGGGCCTTCGCTCGCGCTCGCCCTCACCGAGCATGCCACGGGGAGGAGCGTGGGATCGTTGTTGCTTGATGTGGGTGGCAGGAACGATCTCAGCGGGGAGGTGGAGCCATTCGCGGAGGTAGTCGAGACCCTCGGGGGTCAGCGTATAGTAGTAGTACTGCCACGAGAACTGAGTCTTGACATAGCCGCGGGAGTTGAGCGACTGGCAAGCCTTGATAACGAACAAGTTCTTGGTGTCGATATCAGGGTGCTTGGGGAGGTTGAAGTCCTTCTGTGCGACGAGGACACCCTCTCGGAAGAGGTACTAACGGCATTGTCAGTCTCAGGCAATCCGTCAAGCTCGTCGTTCGGTAGTTACCTCGTGGATCTTCTTTCGGTCGGCCTTGGGAATCAACATCGTGGCGGTTGTGCTGCTCGAGAGGCGATGTTGGAAGGTGGCAGTTTTCGGAGGGACGAAGTCAGATCTCGAAATGGATAACTTTTGTGGGCGGAAACCCTACGTGAATTCGTCCGTAGCGAAGTGGGGTGGCTTGTGCGGGCTGTGGCGAGTTAGTCACGTGCTGATAAGTCACCCAGGGTATCTTAGCTTTGTGTGGCGTACCTGGCTAGGCATCCGACGAGGACCCGGCGGGCTGGGCTGTGTTCATAAAGCGCGAACCACCCAGCAGAAATCTGCGGTAAGTCTTGACTGTGTTTCTTCTCAATCTTTCAAACAAGCAACCTTCCTCTCGATCATCTCGCATGCCCACCATACTGCGACATCATGTCTCCACGCAACTTGAACGTGCTGGTCACCAGCTTCGCGGGTCTCGGCCTGCCACCAACCTTGGTCCTCCCACTTCCCTCATCAACGACGATCACCGAGCTGCGAAACCAAATCGATGAGCGATTGCCAACTACACAGTCCAGGTTTATCATCACAACCATATCAAACAAGCAACTCCCGTCAGAATCAGATATCCCCATTTCCGACTACCTCTCAACCACCCAGGATGACTTCTTGTCGTTGCGACTTGCCCTGCCACTCTGCGGTGGCAAAGGTGGTTTTGGATCTCAACTACGAGCGGCTGGTGGACGCATGTCATCACGGAAGAAGAAGAACCAGGAAGACCATGGCTCAAGCCGAAACCTTGATGGCCGACGTCTACGTACTGTGAACGAGGCCAAAGCGCTCGCGGAGTATCTCGCCATCAAACCCGAAATGGAGAAGAAGGAGAAAGAGAAGCGACGTGAACGTTGGGAACAGATTGTGCAATTATCGGAGCAAAAGGAAGCCGAGATCAAGTCCGGCAGCAAGGGGCGCGTCGACGGCAGATGGGTGGAGGACAAGGAGGAGAGCAGCGAGCGAACCCGGGATGCGGTTCTATCGGCCATGAAGACCGGCAAATACAACGACAACCTTTTGGGCACATCCCACGACTCCAACTCTACGCAACCCAGCAACGACCAGTCCGGCTCAGACGAAGAAAATGGTACTTCGTCGCAGGAGTCAACGCCCCCGCCAGAAACGAAGAAGGCCGAAAAGGGAAAGGCGAAGACTTTCTTTGGGTTTGACGAGGATGACGAGTTCATGAGCTCAGACGACGACGATGCTGCGAACTAGTGGTGGATTGGAGCATACCAACACTGTCGGGATTTTGGTCATTTTATTAATGAGGGCGGGTCAGGTCGACCAATCGCGACGGGCATTTTTGGGATTACGGCGCAAGGGACCCTGGGTGTTTTCTAAAGAGCAACTGCCAGCGCTTCCAACATACTACGTAGTAGTAGTTCACATGATACCAAACCATGTTTTTGCTGAGTGCACATGACCCCTCATGCACCCACTTTAGATTCATTCATAGTCAGGCGGTCTTTGAGGCACAGTATCATCAGCCAATCTCTTCGAGGGTTTGTCTACAGCTGGCCAAGAAAGTGGTACAATTGCAGCGCGTCTGCCTGTCTCATCTATCAACTCCACTACTACTCCACTACTCCTCCAAACGCTACAGTTTACAGTTCCAGCTTAGACATCCAGCTTAACGGGGAAGCTACCAGCCTCTGTAGATTGCGTTAGTCATGATCTCGGTTTACGGGTTAATATACATACCACGCTGCTCGTCCCATCGGGCGTACCAGCCGGAGGGGCACAGAGAGCGGTAAGCAAGCCAGAACTAAGTCTCAATTAGCGACCGGAGGACCATTGGGGCAATTTTCGGCGTCGCGTACCTGGCGGCAAGGCGCAAAGTCTTCACCCTTGGCGTTGATGCATTTGTGGTAGTCGACGTAGTTCTGCCAGCAGTGCTTGGTCTGGTTCTGGTTGGGGAAACGGGCATCAGTGCCTAGGAGATGTCAGAGCGGACAGTTCCAGATGATGCGGGTGCAATTGAGTATCGCCCGGGCGGCGGATCGTCGTGGAGGGTCGGTGTCGTGGGTTGGGCTTACCAGCTGCGCGGAATTGTTAGCCTCGGGATCAAGATCAGGTCATTTTTGACAGCGGGATTATCGCCCTTACCAGTGACAAACTTGAAGGGCTTGGTGACAAGCTCCTGACCGTCCTGACCGTCGTCCGACATGGTGAATTGATTGAGGAATTGGTCTTGAGGAGGGGAGATTTATCTGCGAAATGACGGCGCGAGATGGAGCACGGTGGGTTGGATGGGAGGTTGATGCGTCGACGTTGTCGGCTCGAATCAGGTGGTTCGATTCCGGAAGCTCGATGGGTGCCTGAGGCCGTCACGGGCCAATGGGGTAAGGCACCCACCGCAATTAGTGGGTCTGATGGCAATTGCACATCAGATGTTCGGCCAACTCCAAACACTCCTCCCAGGGCCGACAATTTCCAATTGAATCACCACCTCTGGACCTCCAACAGACCCTCCCCACTCATCAAGATGCGTTCCACCGCTGTTCTCCGAATGTTCAGGCAGACGCCTCGCATGCTGCGACCCGTTCCCGTAAGTCCAATCCCATCGCCGCCGGGTCTCGTCTTGGGCCGAGCACAGTGCTGACCGGATATCTTGCAGAAGGAGGACCAGGCCGGTACGTGACCCCGAGCTCCGTCGACGCTCATCGGACGATTCGATACCCGACGACAAACAAGACCACTCAATGGCAAGCGAGCTAACCCGCCTCAAGGCCACACCATCTCCCAGCGACTCCGAAAGCTCAAGTCGATTCCCCCGGAGCTGTACCCCCTCGGTAATGCGACCACGACTCCATTGAGTCTTTTTCTGTGCTAATTCTCTCCCCAGCTGTCGTTGTCGGCTTCGCCCTGGGCGCCGCTACCTACTCCATTAGCCGCAAGTTCATCGTCGACAAGAACCTCCGTCTTGCGCGACAGGGGCCTTCCGCACGCGCTGAGGAGCACTAAACGTGTGTGGGGTGTTCAGAGCCTGCCGGGATTGTGCATTTGCCATTAGAGAGCAGTATTGTATATGTCAAAGAAGAGCAGGGTGTTTAATCAAGCATTACCCTTGAATATCTCTGGTGACGGGGCTATATAGCTCATGTCCACCACCCAGTAAACGTGATCCCGATGCCTCAAAACGCCTTGCTATGCCAACGTACAGGTCAACACGATGCCTCATTACCGTTCCATCACTCAAGTTTCGGTCCAGCGACATCCAACCCCTCTAGTCCTTGCATAGGGTCAGGGCCAGTACCTGCCATAACCTTTGCGTCATCGGGTACTATATCCTCGGCCGCATGCTCAGCCAGCCAGCCCTCCTGCAATGCTTTGTTAGTCCTGAATATGTCTACCGTAAGGGGTCAAACTCACCTTCTCCCAAACAGCAGTCTTGCTGCCCAAGCCCTCTTCCGCACTCTTGGGCGCCTTGGCTTGTGAGACCTTGAGGACTCTTCCGAAAAACTCCGACTGATCCATGTTGTCGATTGCCTCCTTAGCATCTGCCGCGTCCTCATACTCGACGTACGCAAAGCCTCGGTGAGGCTCTGTAGAGTTTGGCTTATCCGTCTTTGGAACCTTGACTTCGACAATCTCTCCGAATGGGATGAATGCGTCCAAGACATGGCCCTGGGTGGCCGTTTGAGAGAGTCCACCCACGTAAACCGTGGCTTTCCAGCGCGTGGCGTCTGTCATTTTATCGATGGAGAATAAATAAAGTAGCTCTGAAATGAGGTGGTTATTGGTTTTGGTGACAGCAGAGAATCGCCCTTCAACCCATTGCAGCTCTTCGTGAGCTCTCAAGGCATCCAGGGTGTGAAATGCTCCGTGCGAGTTCACGTGACCGTACGGTCACTCCCGCTTCATCCACCATTTCAAAGCTTGAGTACGCCAAATTGGCAGTCGTACTCTTGTGCACCAGTATTTCACGTAGTATCTAATCTAAAATCTAATGAAACATGGACTAATGAACCTAAATCATTGAACCGAGATACTCCCATCGAGACTAGGACACCGACAAAGACAACATTACAGTGAATACAGGGTTCTCGAGCAGCCTTGAGAACATGTTCAGGAGAAGCAAAAATAGAGCAATTTTCGGTTTATCCAAATTCAACTGAGTCTATTTCAGCGTAATTGGTAACCCACTACTTCAAAGAAAAATGCCATACTCAGTACCTTTACGTGTGCCATTAGTAGTTTTACCATCTCTCATAGCCGGTTAACCATAGCCAAGCACGGTGGACAAGGACCGGCTAAAAATGTGCGGTAAAAACGATGAGTTTCAATACTATGGTCACAGTAGCTCATTCAAGTTCCCAACAAGCAATTTTTCCCTGACCAGCCAGTCCTTTCGCAGCCTCACTCCAATGCGGACCGAGACGAGAAGACATGATGGCGATTTCACGTGACATATTCTCCACCTTCCGTTGTCACTCAAGGTGCACGGACGTGTTGGCGTGAGAGCTCAGGAGTTGTGGGAGGATAGCCTGCAATCTGGCATCATACCTCCCGGTTCAAGACACCTATTCGCCCTCGCCCAGCTTCACCCAACGCTGAAGCTTCTTCTTCCGGGCAGAGGCAAGAAGCTTCCTTATTTTGCCTGGCTTTCTTTGAGTCAGCGCTGTCGATTTCCATCTCAAGCAAACTCACCGCCACCTCCCCCAACACCTGGCCCCTTCGTCGCACCAATCCCCCACCATCACCACCATGGTGCGCCTTCGAGATATACCCCGAACGGCTGCCTTCGCCTGGTCACCAGACGCCGGGAACCCGCTGCTAGTAACAGGAACCCGCGCCGGCGCTGTCGATGTCGACTTCTCCGATGAGAGCAAGCTGGAGCTATGGGACCTTGCCCTCGACGACCAGCAACAGGTGCTAGAGCTCCAACCCGTGGTTAGCATCAGTACCGAGTCCAGGTAGACACTCAGCATGATCGCAAACCCGAAGGCCGTTCCACTAACCAATTGAGCAGATTCTACGACGTTGCCTGGAGTCCTCCCGATGACAACCACCCGAAGGGTATAATTGCCGGCGCTCTCGAGAATGGCTCCCTGGATATGTGGGACGCCGCGAAGCTTGTTGCTGGAGATTCCGATGCCCTGATCTCCCAGACTGTGAAGCACACCGGACCAATCAAAGCTTTGCAGTTCAATCCCTTGAAGCCGCAGATTCTCGCCACTGCCGGCGCCAAAGGCGAGGTCTTCATCTACGATGTCAACGATGTCGCAAACCCCTTTCGACTAGGGAACGCCCAGGCCCGTTCCGACGACATCGAGTGCCTCGCATGGAACCAGAAAGTTTCTCACATTCTCGCCACTGGTGGAACAGGGGGTTTCGTCACTGTGTGGGACTTGAAAACCAAGAAGGCTTCCCTAACTCTCAACAACAACCGCAAGGCCGTCAGTGCCATCGCCTGGGATCCCGAAAACTCTACAAAGCTCCTGACGGCAACTCCAGATGACAACACCCCCGTCATCATGCTTTGGAATCTTCGAAACTCCAATGCCCCCGAGAAGACCCTCCAGGGCCACGAGCAGGGCGTTTTGTCGTTATCTTGGTGCCAGCAAGACAGTGAACTCCTGCTCTCGTCCGGCAAGGACAACCGAACCATAGTATGGAATCCTCGCACGGGAGAGCGTTACGGGGAATTGCCCGAGGTTACAAACTGGACCTTCCTCACCCGTTTCAACCCTCATAACCCCAATCTGTCGGCGACTGCCAGTTTCGACGGTAAAATCACAGTTCAAACACTTCAAAACACCAACCCCGACAATTCCAAGGCCGCGGCAGAGAAGAACCTAGATGATGAGGACTTCTTCCGCGCTGCTCAGGACCAGCCTCAAGATGCCTCGTGGTCGTTGGCCAAGGCTCCCAACTGGTTTGAGCGTCCCATTGGTGCATCCTTTGGTTTCGGAGGCAAGCTCGTAGTTTTCAAAGCGTCCCCCACTCAACCCGGTCAGAAGCGGTCTTCCAAGATCTTGATTTCTAGCTTCTCTGTGGATACCGAGGTTTCTTCCGCCACCGAGAAGTTCCAGGTGGCTATGGCCTCCGGCGACTTGTCCACCATTTGCTCGGAGCATGTTGAGCAAGCCAAGACCGAAGAAGAGAAGGCTGATTGGAAGGTCATGGAGACCCTTGTTGGAGACAACCCTCGCGGCAAGATAGTTGACTACCTCGGCTTCAATGAAGAGGACCTCGCCAATGGAGCTGAGGATGTGAGTGAGGACAAGGAGGAGGAGGAGGAGGAGGAGGATGAAGATGACGAGGAGAGTGTTGAGGCCAAGTCTGAAGCGGATGCGGATGTGGACAAAGATGAGAAGAAGAAAAAGCGTCTCTCGACCTTCTTCAGTGGAGCTGAGGGCGAGGGCGAAGAAGATGACTTCCTTTCCGAGCTCTCTGCTGCCAAGGGTGCCAAAACCGACAACCCCTTCCACCTGTTCAGTGATGGCGATACTTCTATCGAGAGGAGGGTCACGAAAGCGTTGATGCTGGGTAACTTTGCCACGGCCACTGATATTTGCCTAAAGGAAAATCGGATGGCAGATGCATTCCTGATTGCCAACTGCGGTGGTCAGGAACTTGTGGACAAGGTCCAGTCAACCTACCTGGCTCGCAAGAGCGGCATGCCAAGTTATATGCGCCTCCTCGGATCCGTTATCAACAAGAACCTCTGGGACGTTGTCTACAACGCAGATCTAGAGAACTGGAAGGAGACCATGGCAATTGTCTGCACCTTTTCTAATCCCACCGAGTTCCCGGACCTTTGTGAAGCACTCGGAGACAGAGTCAACGAGCAGGGGCTACGAAAAGACGCTTCGTTCTGCTACCTCGTGGGCTCGAAGCTTGAGAAGGTTGTGTCGATATGGGCTGCGGAGCTGGAAGAGGCAGAGCAGGCTGGTGTGCAGGAACCATCTGGTGACTCGACCTTTTCTGTTCATGCCAAGTCGCTGCAAAACTTCATCGAAAAGGTCACTGTCTTCCGCCACGTTACCAAGTTTGAGGATGGCGAGAAGGGGTTGACCTCAGATTGGAAGCTCTCGACCCTGTACGACAAGTACACTGAGTATGCGGATATTCTTGCTGCGCACGGTCAGTTGGAGGTTGCTCAAAAGTATCTCGATCTTCTACCATCGAGTTATCCAGCTGCAGAACTGTCTCGCAACCGCGTCCGGCTGGCGACGACGAAGAAGGCTGCCCCCAAGACCACTGCCAGAGTGCCTGCGTCTGCGACCCGGGCGTCGTCCAGGATGCCACCGACAATAGGATACCAGCCTTCCCAGCCTGCCCCAGCTTCGACCGTTCCCAACCCATACGGCAACCTGAGCCAGAACGCTGCTCCCCGCGGAACCACATCGCCAGCACAGCAGTACATGCCCCCTGCGAATCCTTACCAACCTGCGGGAGGCTACGCACCGCCAGCTACGTACCAACCGCCTGTTCAACCTGGGTTCGGCCACCCCACCGGGCCTCCGCCGATGTCTGGACCCCCTCGGAACAAGACTCCGTTGGTGCCACCCCCGCCAAAGTCCAAGAACGTTGACAACTGGAACGATGTCCCCATCGTGACCAAGGTGCCGTCCCGGAAGACCACTCCCAGTGTCGCTCCCATCACTTCACCTTTCCCAGGACAGCAGACCGGCTCTTCCCTGCCTCCCCCCCCTGGATCCCCTTACGGTCATCGAACAGGGTCTACGCCTCCACCTCCCCCGCCCAAGGGACCGGCGCCTCCTCGTGTTCAGTCTCCCCTAGCTGGTCCTCCCCAGTCGTTCCAGGGCCCTCCCCAGTCGTTCCATGCTCCTCATCAGTCATTCCAGGCCCCTCCTCCACCGACAAGTGCCCCCAACCCCTACGCACCTCCCCCTCCCGCTGCTGGCGCCGGCCCCCATATGCCGAACGTTGTTCCACGAACAGCCTCTCCATACAATGCTCCTCCAGCTGGGGCCCCGCCTTCCAACAGATATGCGCCAGCACCTTCAGCGCAGCAGCAGTACAACCAACCACATTCGTCGATGCCTCCTGGAAACCGACCTCCGCCTGGAGGCTCGTTTGGGGCTCCTCCCCAGCAGTCCACCCCCCATAATTCGTACGCACCATCACCATATGCCGTCACTCCTAGCCAACAATCTGCACAGCCGACCGGTCCTCCTCCCACCGGACCTCCTCCCATGAACCGGACCGGACCTCCACCTGCCGCACCCTCGCAGCCGATCCAGCAAGCCCCTCCTCCGGCCAAAGCAAGACACCCTGCTGGTGACCGATCGCACATTCCCGGTAACGCTCAGGGGCTGGTCGATATTTTGAGCCAGGATATGCAGCGAGTTGCCTCCAAGGCACCTGCCACCTTCGCGCCCCAAGTCAAGGACACGCAGAAGCGACTCAACCTACTCTTTGACCACCTCAACAACGAGGAACTGGTTCAGCCTGGCACAATCGAGCAGCTGACGCATCTAGCCTCTGCCCTTCACTCCAAGGACTACGATGCAGCCCATAGGCTACAGGTTGAGATCCAGCGCGACAAGACCGAAGAGTGCGGTAACTGGATGGTAAGAAACAAGCCCCTTTCTAGTGCGACGCTGTTGCTAACTCGAGATGTAGGTTGGTGTGAAGCGATTGATCAGCATGAGCAAGGCTACTCCGTAAACATAAGTCGGGGGTTGCTTAACAGTATTTCTTAATTAGTTGGCCAAAGGATGTATTGTCGTAGGCATAGGGGGGTTGAATAGTGTGTGGCTCAGGCAATATGACAAGTGATGACTCACGACGCACGCCTACGCTGAATGGCAACTAGACTAGAAAATTATAGGATGAAGACTACTTAGGACGTGTTTGGTGTGTTGATGTAATTTGGTGCGCTGATGTTGGGTGATTCATAGTGAAGCCCTCTAGACCTCCGTTTATCACGAAGGGTTTTCTGATAAACTTATAAGCCGTCTAAAAATCAAAGCCGATTTGGTTTTGAGTGAAAATCATGCTTAGTCAACTCTTTGCATTTATTTTATCCTTTATTTACTTGTTCCAGGGCATCTCTAACGAGCGGTAGCAGTATAATTAGTCTACCTGGACTTATGAGCTATAGGGTAGCTATAGAATTTAGATGCATAAACCATCTGTCAATTACCAGCTCCTCCGTCTCCACCCTAGACACCACATCATCGCCACCCACTTCTAGGGTGCAAGGCCAACCTTCAACCCACCAAAATCGCCCGCCATGACAGAGAACATCCTCAGCCCCGAAGATGCCGCTGCACAGCGCGCCTCGGAGCAGGCCCGCCTGCGCAAGGAGCGACGCGAAGCCAAGATCAAGGCCGGTGGCTCTGCGCGGCTGAGCAAGATCACTGGGGCAAGCGGCGGGATCCCTCGTGGTGAGTTGTCATTTGTCTCCGTTCGAGCTGCGACGTTGTTTTTAGCTGACTCGCTACTTCCGGCCAGACTCGCAGCCTGCGCCGGCATCGTCGACTGTAGACCAGACCACGGCGTTTCCGGCTTCGACTCCGACGCCGGCCCCGAGGCCCGCACCGTCGCAGCCGCACGCAGACCCCGACGAGGTGGACATCTCGGAGCACTTCTACGAGCCCAGCAAGGCGGGCGGCCGCAGCATCCCCGGCGCCCCGAACATGACCGAAGACGATCTCCGCCAGATGATGCTCGGCTTCGAACGCGGCCCCGACCCCCGCCAGCCGAGCCCCGGCCCCAGCCCCGGTGCGAACCTCGACGAAGACCCCATGATGAAGATGATGTCGCAGCTGATGTCGGGCGCCGGCCTCCCGCCCGGCTCCGCCTCGCCCTTCCCCGGCATGCCCGGCGGCGCGAACCCGTTCCAGCCCCAGCCCTCGCCGTCCTCCACCTCGACCAACATCTGGCGCCTGCTGCACGCCCTCGTCGCCCTGGGCCTGGGCCTGTACATCGTCATCCTGACGCCTTTCACCGGCAGCAAGATCGAGCGCGAGCGCGCCGCGCTGTCCATCACCACCAACCCGGACGACCCCTTCAGCACGCCCGTCGACGCCGTCGACGTCGAGTCGGAGCTGGAGCACCGCAAGCGCCTGTTCTTCTGGACCTTTGCCACGGCCGAGACGCTGCTGCTGACGACGCGCTTCTTCCTCGACAAGCGCGGCCCGCCGCCGACGGGCGTTGTCGGCACCGTCCTTGGTTTCCTCCCGCAGCCGTTCAAGGGGTACATCGAGATCGGGCTGCGGTATGCGCGTATCTTCACAACGGTGCGGGGGGATATGCTGGCGTGCATCTTTGTGCTGGGCTTGTGTTCGTGGTTTAGAGGATAGGGGGGATAGATGAGAAATGAATGCATCATGGCAATGGAGTTGTTTGGGCTTTTGCCTGTTTCATGTCCACGATAGCCTCAACGTGCTTGTGTTGTGACGTGACATTCTCTTATGAGTCTTTTGGTATTGATTTATTGTTTGGATAGCTTGTCCTGAACTAGCCCCGGGGAGGGGAGGTTGTGCCCAAGACTGTTAAAGGAATGGATAACAAGTCTTTTCTTGAAGATTAATGACCTAGACTTGGAGAGTTCGTTGGATATCAAATTCAGAATAAACTCAACACCTTACCTAGGGTTAATAACATCGAACATTAGCAGCTTCTATAGAAAGGCCCTGTAGTGACAACTCTTTAGCTATGCAAGTTGCAAGACTCATTATGATTATAAAATACACGCGAACCGTGCTCGCTCTACCTCTTTTATACAATGGCAACGGGTATAATAATGTATATCCATGTGGATTGACCCAATTCCTCCCAACTCTTCCCTTGCTTGGAGACAAAACCTGACCTACTTCTCCATAACCATTTTCAGCAACCGCCCGAAGACACCTCTCACCCGGTCCGGATTCTCTTTGACGCAGGTAAAGACGATAGCCGTGCTGGCGGCAAACACTACCGTCTCCCGCCACTGCTTGTCGAGCGGGTACTTCCGTGGCAGAAACGTAGCCATGGCGCGGGGAGCGACGAACAGGGCAATGTCCTTGCGGCGGCTGGGCGTCTCGATGAGTACGCTCCAGCCGCAGGAGGTACAGCCAGCGCCGATGCACCACCCGCCGTCGATGCGCTGACGGCACTCCTTGGAGTCCTCGAGGAGGTGGGGCCCGATGCGCGTACGGGTCAGACATATGCTGTAGTAGAAGAGAGTGATGAAGGTGCCAAGAAAGGCGGCGGAGCGACAGGATGAGGCGATGGCGCGGACGACGGCCTTGCGAGAGGGGTTGCGCAAGGCGAAGGCGAGCGCCAGAGGCAGATATGTGGCCATGGACCACTTCCAGGCGCGGCAGAAGCGGCTTATGGCATGGTACTCGCACGAAGGGCCACAACCCATGTGGACAACCTCACAGGGGAACGGGATGGTCATTGTAGGATCGCCCCATGCCAGGGGCCAGTTGAAGTCGATACACATGCCCTGCAACAGGGGCGCTTGGCCAGTGTCTTTGCCGTACTGCAGCTCTCCGGACCGACAGCGGCGGAGGGCGTCAATGAGACGCGGGTCGACGGAAGCGGCCGAGGTGATCCATTTGTTGTAGGTCCTCGGAAGAGAATCCGGAGCGTAGAGCCAGGCCCACATGACCAAGCCGCTCGAGGCAGCAAAGACAAGGGGGTCGAAAAGTTTAGAAACGCATTGTTCAGTCTGAAGAGGAGTCAACTGAGAAGCCCATAACGTAACACGGTGGTACGGGACATGGACAATACTTACAACGGTCCACTTGTGCGCAGCTACACGACGGGCTCTGCGGCGAGCCCATAGATCGCCGAGCACGACGTCGACGGCGCGGGTCAGGGCAAACAACGTCAGGTCAAGAGTTCGACCAGCGAGCTTGACTGTCTGAGGTTGGGTATCTGGAGGCGCATCTGGTTCGACAGGCAAGGTTTTCGTATATGCTCGACTCTCATATGAGTGGAGAATGCGAAGGCCATACCATGCGGCAATGAAGGTTGACAGCCATCTTGCAAGTCTGTTGTATGGGTTGTGAGCATGGATGTATGAATAGAGCAGACCGTGGCATAAGAGTTTCCCACCTTAGGCGGGCTGCATCGCTGAGGCTTCTTGCAGCCTTGTCAATGATACTATTCAGGGGTTCCTTCAAGGCACGTTAGCATTTAGTAAACCGAGCTGTCAGAGTGAAAACAAGAAAAGACTAGCGTCTGGCAGTGCCGGGGTAGCATCCGGAAGGCTGCCGAGTCCTGTCGGGGTGGCGCATGTGAAAGATTCCATCGTGGGATTCTTGAAAAGGGGGCACTATACGGAATATGGATTAGGGAGTTACCTGTAATATGGTGCTCCCACCAGCCAGGACGGCGCAGAAGGTTGGAAAGCGCTGCAAATTGAAGCCCATGCGCACAATTTGCTTGGCAGACTTGACAAAGGAGTTGTCCTCGAGATCCGGAGAGAGGTGCTGGTTCCGCCTCCTCTTGGCAGCATGCTGAAGGACCAAGGTCAGCAACCGCGGGGCAACCGCGGTGGCATATCCCAAAAGGTAGGCTCGTATGAGTGGGCGGAGGATCTCGGGAAGCGCATCGAGACTCAGAGGGCCTCTGCGGGAAGGATGCGCAGCGAGAGCCATGGCGGACCGACGACCCGACTACCTCATGCGGTGGCGGTTGAGAACAGGACTGCGGGACCTGCTGCCGGCTTGAGACGGTTGAAAGGGGCTAAGTTAAGTGGCGGTAGAATGTAGAAACGAGGAAAGGGGGGCCAGCTTAGGTAGGCAGAGATCAGAGAGGTTCCTGGATAATGCGGAGCAAGTCAATAAAAAAAAGTTAAAAAAGACGGGAGCCCCTGTCGACGAAGGATCAAGAGGGTGCGGGAGAGGGTGTGGGAGAGGGTGTGGAAGAGACGGATCAGAGAGAGAGAACAGACAGAACAGACAAGACTGACAGGGACAGGGGTGAGTCCCCGAAGCGGAGTGGAGGGAGGGAGGGAGGGAGGTCAGCATCAAGGACGGCATACAGACAGACAGACAGACAGACGGGCACGGGGCAGATGGCACGATTTGATGACTGTCGATTGACAATGAACGATTGACGAACGACAAACGATGGATGATCCCGAGGTTTACTGTACCTGGGCGGGCTGTACGTATGATCGTCGGCAGGGCAAAGTGACAGCTCGGGAGTTGATGCATGAGACGTTTGGTTCGGGACGCCGAGTTGTGGGGAACCGTTGCCATGGGCCTCGGCCTGGCTGCGAGGCTGCGGGACGGCGCGTGCAGGCGCAAGTGCAAGTTCGACGTCGACCACAGACGAGTCCACACAACCAGGGGAACCAACGCGGGAGACGGGCCATCCATCTAACCAAGCCGGGTAGGAGATCGCACGTACAAAGTACAACGTATAATACCACAGTGCAGTAGTGGACCCCCGGCCAAGAGATGCCGCGACCCGGCTGAACTGGCTGAACGGTGTCCGGGGTAGACGAGGATGACGGCGGCCATGGTGGTTGACGATGGGGGGTGGACAAGTGGAGATGCGCAAACTAACCTGGGTTTGGATTTGGGTTCTGGGGTTCTGGGGAAACTGGGTGGCCTAATTTCGGTGTAAAAGGCCTGGTGGCTGTGGGATGAGATGAGATGAGATGAGATGAGGGAGGCTGAGGAGACACGAGACTTGGGCGAGACGCGGATGATGGCCGAAGGTGAAGATGTGACGCGCAGATCAGGGGGGTGGAGCCTTCCTTGCCTGGGTTGAGGTCTGGGAGGGTGTCTGCGGTTGAATAATAAGGCGGGGTGACTGAGCAGAGGCGTGCTTGGGTTGACCGTGTACGAATAGCACTATGTAAAACGGTGAGCAGTCTTGCGTCTGTCGGTGGTTGAGCGACTGAGTAGTAGGTTAATACGTAGCGAAGTAAGTGAAGTGGATGGTGAGAAGGTGAATTGTGGGTGCGCGGCGTCTCGAGTTGGTTTGCGGCCTGGGGAATCAATCCATCCATCATCTACGAGTCATTCTACCAAGTACGTCCTGGGGGCAAGAGCATCCACCTTACTGACACGACTCACTAACACAACCTACTAGGTAGGTACCTACGTATAGTATGTACGAAGTAGGGCGGGCAGGTTCCGCTCTAGCAGATCCAAACCACTTTTCCTGCGGCCAACTAAATCAACAATACGGAATACATACATAGCTATGTATGTCTACAAAGGATCGATCCGGGAAATCAATCAATTAGTGATAGTGAGTACCGTGCACAGGGACCCACGTCGATTCTCGGCCCTTCAACGATATTCGGCTCGTTCTCCTAGCCCTCCGCTTTGGCATCATTCCCCAGAAGGGGAGGTACTTTGCGGGATGGATCATGGTCCATGGATGGCCCCTTGTTCTCTATAGTCGGACCCGTACCGTACTGGACCGTGGCGGGCCGAAGTTGGTCACGAGGCTCATCCGCGAAACCCATCAGCTTCTCGCAGTAGTAGGTAAGCAAAGTGACGACTATGCGTCTTTCGGTGCATGTTTGGTCTGCGTGGCAATGTCACCTGGGCTGGGCCTCTCTGCTTCTTATCTCCAATGCGACAGAATGACCTCGAACTCGGGAGGTTTGGACCCATCAGCATCAGCAAGCCCCATCGTTTGCAAGTTGGCCGCCACTACATGCACCTCACCCACTGCTTGGCGCGCCTGCAGCCCATTCTAGCTCGATGCTTGGTGCTTGGGCGAACGGTGGTGGCGGAGGTCCCCGCCCCGTGGAGCTAAATCGCACTCGCTCCAACAACGCGGGCTTTTGCTTGGATCTGACAGCTGAGGCGCAAAGTTGGCGCAAGCATGTGATAGTTCCCTAGATGCATATTCGGCCTTTTGCTGCAAAACCCACCGATACACGCCCCATGCCAGTATCGGGCCGCCCGGAACGACGTGCCCCAGTCGTGAGCGCCGCAGCAGGACCAATGACCGCCGCAATCAGTCCGAGTTGATGCAGCCTGCGTCGTACTCTGTCCTGACCGGCAATGCAATCGATCAGGATCATGGATAGGAGGGGCGTCGCCTTGCCGTTGGGTCGATGCAGGTGACCTACTTCGTAAGAGGGGACGGGGCCGTGGACAGGGCCGTGGACAGGGCCGTGGACAGGGCAGTGGACAGGGCAGTGGACAGGGCAGTAGGTGGACATGGCGCATGTACCGTGTACACGGGACCATGTAGCGGTACATGCCCACATGGCTGCTCAGTGCTGAAGGCCCCGGATTGCAACGATTTCTGCAAGGTGCTGCGGCATTCGGCGAACCAGCGTTCGACCTGGCGCCCTGGACCGCCGCGCCTCAAAGTACAGTACCTTCAGCCCGCCCTGTCCCAACGTCGCTTTGGTCTGCAACGTCCCTCACTTGCTTGCTTGCTTGTCGACCGTCGCCGCCGTCTCCTCCACAGCTTGCTCACACCTTGTTTGCCCACCACCACCACTACCACCACCACCACTCCACCATTTCATTCAGACACACACATACATACACCCACATACAAACACACGCACACACACACCCACTCCTACTCCCACTTACCCTCCCTCTCTCCCTCCCTTTCTGTACTTGACGTTGACTTCTCGACCTTTTCTATTCTCCTCCGTGTCCAACGACGCCTTCTAGCGAGCAGCAACCCAGCAAGATCCCGCAGTCTTGCCATTCGCCTGGGGATGCGGACGCAAACACAGGCAGGCCTGGGCGTGATGTGAATGCAAACACCTGCCTCTGCGCATGCGCCTCAAAATCTGGACTCGCTCGTCCTCTTCCCTCCCTGATCCGTCGCCCTACCCACGTACTACGTATCTATCCCCTTCCATATTCTCCCAGCTACCGCTGCGGCTACTGCTTCTACTACTGCACGTCACCTTCTTCGAACCCTCCTCTTCGTCTCGAGCCCATCTCCTGAGCACTCCTGAGCCCTCCTTCTCCCCGCATCGAGCTCGTGCCCTTGCTCTTTCGCTTCTCCCAAGTTGCTGTTATTCAAACCGAGGCCCTGTTCCTATCCAGCGCCCTAAAACAGTCTGCCCCCCGTCGCTGAGCGGCCAGGACGACCCTACGACCCTACGAGCCACGAACCACGAACCACGAACCACGAACCACGAACCACGAACTACGATCCATGTCCCACGTCTTCCGTCCCACGGTCCAACTTTGACTTCCTTTCAGCCTTCTCCCCAACAAATTCATCTCCGATTCCCGGCACCGCCCCAAGTCGACTCTGCTTGTGGCCTGCGGCCCGTCTACCGCCTGTTGCCCTTGCACGCGCCTAGGAGGCCGATACTTTGTCGCTTCCCCGGATCTCACCTCCAGTTGCGGTTGCGCCATGTGCTAGAGGCACCGAGCTCCTCTTGACCAGTCGTTTGTGTCTCTGGTCGTTGTCCTTGTTCAATAACGACAGCAACAAACCAGCCGCCGCTTCCACCTGCTCTTCTTCAGCTTCCGACCGCCACCACTAGCAACACTGTCCCCGAGTACAATCAATAAGCCCAAGAACCGGCTTCCCCCCGCCGTCCTACGAGACCGCTACACCATAAAGACGCCCCCATGCTCGCCGTACGACACGCTCCGAGGATGGGTTCGTCGCATCCGCCCTCTGATCCCTTCTTGACCTTTGGCTGTATGTGAATTGCCTTGACTTTCCTAGACTCTAAAGTGTGTCCTCAAACTAACATGCTGTTTGACTCCAGTGTCGGTCGATCCGAATCAAGATCCTCCTCTCCCCGACCCTCCCGAGCCCGCCCCTGGCGCTCCCCTCCTTTCCGACAATGACAACAAACTCCTGTCTTCCTTTTTTGAGGATATGACAGCCGACCACTACAATATGCCCTCCTTCGGCGAGGGCCTCAACTTCACAGACACCTGGCTTGACTTGCCGCCCCAGTTCATGGGTTCTACCACTTCGTTCGGCCAACAGCCAGGTCCCTCGCTGACTTCACCCCCTGGCCACGGTCTAGCCAGCAGCTTGGGGGATTACCATAATTTGATGCCCATGGGCTCCAGCATGATGCCGCCTCCGCCTCCACCGCCGCCCCCAGCCCCCCCGCACCTGCATCATAACCACACCCCCGACGACGTCCTCAACGCCGCAGCCACTCTCCTCCAGAACGGTTCTGCTCAGCGACACAACTCTAACGGTACCGAATCAACGTATCCACGTCGAACGATCGGGCCCCCCATCGGCCACCTTCGACACCAGCCTCTGGAAGAGTTTCGAGAGGACAACCGACGAAGTCTCGGAGCCGGCGAGGTAGAAGTCACCTTTGCCGACTGGGTATTTGGCTCGCAGGAGAGACGGCAGGCCCGGGAACTACCCCCTCCAGAGTACCAGTGGGGTTCAGATTCCAACTTCAATCACATCCAGGGCTACACCACACACTCGGATAAGGAGACGACCGAGTCGATTGCCAAGGAACAGCTCAAGTATCTTGGATGCCTCGAGCCTAGTCAAAGCGCGGATAACACGCGGCCAAGTAGTCCCAGCCATGGACAAGTGGCATCTCTGGGTCGCAACCGAGTGGTGAACTTAGTCAAGGTGCAACAAGAAACCGATGCCCCGCCACGAAAGAGACGGAAGAGCAAAAACGGTAAGGAAGCCCCCGATGGCGAGGCCGATACCGACACCATCACTCTCAAGGCTGGAAGGAGACGAAAGCCCAAAGCCGAACACGCCGCCTCCACCTCGTCGCCACCCGCCGAAGAAACAACAGCAGCAGGGAAACGACGGAAATCGCTTGCCAATGCAGCCAAATCTGCACGAGAGAATCTGTCGGAGGAGCAAAAGCGAGAAAACCACATCCGGAGTGAGCAGAAGCGAAGGACGCTAATTAAAGAGGGCTTCGACGACCTTTGTGACTTGGTTCCGGGGCTTCGGGGCGGCGGTTTCAGCAAGAGCACGATGCTGTCGATGGCTGCGGAGTGGTTGGAAGAGCTGCTCAAGGGCAACGAAGTCTTGGCAGCGCAGCTCGCAGGCCTGGAGGGCCGGTGATGCGCTGACTGCTCAGTGCATCGATTCGGCAATCATGTCTTGTACCTATATATACCTCTCTCGGCGATCTTGGAAAGGGCTTGGGTTGGGCGGGACGGAAATTCCCCGGGACTGGCAAAGGCGTTGATGGCATTTATATGACGACATGGCACAAGCACCACTGTCATGGTTGGGGAGCGTCCATTGTGGTCTAAGTATTTTGCTCCACTTGGACGCTGGGTGGTCTGTGTCAGATGATCTCAATGAGAAAATGATGATATTCCACCCTCGAAGGTCGTTGGTGAACAACATCGCATGTGAATAGAGTGTATAGACGGTCTGAGAGCCCCCCTGGTTAAAGCTGAGGCTTAACCCTCTTAGGTTAGCTAGCCTAACACCCTTGGGTTTATTTATGCACCTATGTAAAGAATATGCTTGAATAAGTAAAGTAAGCCCTGGTCTATAGTGGCTCTTGGAGGCCGGCCATGCTACAGGAACATCGGTCTTGTTGGTATTGTCCCAGATGGGCTCGTTTCCCACGTGTGTGATATTCATCGCGGGCGGCGGGATTGGCGGTCCCTCTAGACGCACCGCGAGCCTACGAAAGGATGTGCTATACGCGTAGAAGGCGAGAAGAAGGCAGCCGTAAGTTTCTGGGGGTTTGAGAATATACGCTCCTCCATAATTCTCCTCCACTTCTGTCTCTGGATCCTTGCAGAAGAAGGCGGTATTCTAGTTAACTTATCTTCCATGAAGGGGAAAGCTGTAAGAGTTAGGGTGGCATACCTAACCTTGCAATCGACCAGTCAGCCGTAAGGCCAATAGATCAAGCAATTCAAACAAGCTGGCGTTCTCTGAATTGTGCCACACATCGGTTAATAAGGAGCTGGGCTCGCGGCGCAGCCGCGGCGAGCCCTCGGCGCCCTCTGGCCCGTCTCCTTACACCAAGAAGGCGTTGAGAAAGGAAGCAAAACCACACACTCAGCGGACATAACCCCTGTTCCATCTCAGGCCACTGTTAGGTCTATGACAGTCTTGGGTGTCTTCTAGTTTCCAGAGGATTTACCTTTGAAATCTGGGATGTTGATATGAACCTTAACTGCTCCGGTTTGGGGATTAACGCAGGCGTAATCCTTAAGGCCATCACCGTCGAGGTCTATAAAGTGAAGCCGAGCGTGAGAGCAAGCGCCCTCGATGATGACGCCCTGTTTAACCCATAAGGGTTTGAAAGGACCATTAGAAGTGGCTCTGAAAGAAGGGGACATTAGTATCGGAAAAGTATTAGTTCAAAGAGAGGAGGAGGGATATACACTTTAGTCTTATTCGCGATCTAGCCTACTCTATACTAAGATGGGGTTAATTTATAAGATTTTAGATCAGTTAAAATCAGAGCGGTCAATGCCTTACCCAGCTTAGAGATCTAGCCCTTCTCGTCTATATCTCCGAATACGTTGGTTGACAAAATACGGCTACACGTGCTGGCGTGCAGTAGGTAAAGGATAACGGATGTTTCGGGAAGCTCGTCATCAGATCTTGGTGAGTCTGATATCAGGCATTGTGATCCTGTTGTGTTGGCCGAGTCAAAACACCGGATGCCACTATCGAGGTTATTTTAGGAAACCATACTCAATACAGAGGAAACAAGTCGTCACTGCTGGCAGGTACTAAGAGGGCGAGAAATCCAGCACTGGGCCCCCAAGAGATAAGCTTAAGAAAATCAAACTCCCGAGATTCCGTGTTTGTTGGTTCCCCAACATCAACCATGGTAAGCGAACCCTCGTGAAATAAGTTAGTCCAAAGACTGCAACTCAACCATGTTGCCAACCAACCGCACCGAGAGTGCAACCACCATTCAATATGAGACAACCTCGTGGCTTTTCCACCTTAGAAAGAGAATAAAGTCCTCTACCGTTTCCTCTCCATCATACGCAAACGATACGTTGATTATCCGTTTTGATACAGGATGGATACGAGGTCTCAATCCTCGTGAAGGTCACTCTTTTGAATTGATGGCCTTTGAATCTCCAAGCACTATGTAGACCAAGTTTAAGAGCAGTTTTAATATGAACCGAGGAGGCAGCAAGGGGAGATTTGCACTAGACGTGTGGCTTCGCTTTAGCTGATACTAAACAGACATGTTGGAACAATTGCGAGTGAAACTGAGTATTGTACAATAGACAGCTACTAAACCAGAGGCCGTACTGTAGGCGGGCACGTCTTTCCGCCCGAAGCTCAGCCTTTAAACTAGCGACCTCTTCAGGAGGAAGAATACTTTCCCATACAAAGAAGTAATACTCGGGTGAATGATGCAACCGCTCTATCCCATCAGCCAGACCCAATAGGTGCATCCTCTGATTATCCCAAAGAGCAAAGCCTAGCAGGCAGAAGGAGTCGAACTTGACACCGGGAACGGGCAAATAATCGCTGGAGCTTGTGATCATTCTAAAAAGACTCCTGCCAGAAGATTCATGCTTTAAGTAGTCCTCAGTTTGGCCCCATTGAAAATGCGTCATTAGGTATTGCAGCATTGACTGGTCTGCCATCTTCTGGTATAGGACAACTTTACCCGGACATGGCTGGAGAAGCCATCTTGTTTGTATTGGCCGTGGTTGGTCGGTTATGGATGATGGTGGATGTGAGAGTAGATATAAGGTGATAAGTTGACAAGGCAGGTTTTCACGCCGTGTTGGGTATGAACTTGTTCTAGCTGGGAAGATTAGCCTCATTACCAGGGCCAGGTGCACTAGGCTATTTGCAGCTATGTGTTTCTCATTTCGTTAGATATTCTAAAAGCCCTACATTCTTCCGTTTTATTCGAGAACTATCTTCATATTCTCCTCTACTATGCAGTTCAGACAATACTGCTCGCACTTATAGTTTATAGTCTAGTATCAGCGCAAAAGAGGCACCCGCAATTAAATAGATGCTAATTCACAGCAAAACGCGCCAGGACAGCATTGGCGCTGCTCATCCATCACACCTGTATTATAATTTCCGAAGTGTGCATGTTAGGCACAAGCACCGCTGGTATGGTGGTTCTGATTGGCGTGTTCGATGGCGATGGCGATGGTGATATGAGAAAGTGAGAGAATAGTCGATTGGAAATATGGAAGATGGTAGCTGGCAATTGGGGCTGCGGACGATTTCAGTTGTGGTTCTTTAGGGACTATGGCTGGCCTAGGGATTGCATCTCTGAATACTTTTAATTGTTTCGAGTAAGTCTCTTTCACTTTCGCCCCATGTCCCTGTCAACTGTTCATTTCTCCGCCAAAAGCGACGTGGGGGGGCCCTAGGCAATCATCCCTGTCCCGCATACCAACCAAGTCCTACAGGTTGCAAGGGTTGGAAATGTTAAATCATCTCGAAGTCTCTAGGCATAGACCTGCGTGCTAGTACTTTCTTTTCGCAACAGATCTGCCGAAGTGGCAAGTACAGTGCAGAAGCAGCTTTGCCAAGGCGGATTGCGACCATGGCTTCTTCTTGAGTGTCCAATTATTTCCTCAAGCTTCATGAAGGGTTCACCCCGTCTCCATCTCAACTCATCTATGCATGCTCCGGCCGGGAATGATCCTTCACGACTGAGACCTTCAAGACAATACGATACGTAGTATCTCGTCTGTCTCACCCCACTCACTTCAGACCTCCTGGTTCACGTCAAGAACCTCAAGATGGTGAGTGCTCGGTTCCTCATCCGACTCAGCCGAACTAACACCCTCCAGCGCGACGATGAAATATATCCCATCGCCGTCAACCCTGGCAATGCGTCCGAGGAGGCATCTACCGTACCGCAACCCGACCCGCAGGGCCACGGCAAGCGGTGCATGGCCGCCGCGCTCGTCACCAACGACGACGATGACCAGGCCACTCATGTCTTTCTGCAACGACCTCAACACCACCGACATCCTGTACCGAGGAGGTGGGATGAGGCGTAATGACAGCCTCAGCTGAGATCTACATTGCATGCGAATGCCATGAAGCAAATCGGCGTTGGGCTGGGGCTCTTTTCGTTTCCGGGAACGCTAGCGCTCGGAAGATCAGACTTTGATGCTCCAATCGCGGAGTAGCGGAATCCATGATTGCACTGCGAAGACGTATCTGTGTAGATTTTGATATCCATAGAAGAAGAAGAAGATTCACTAGGTTCTGTGTTTTAGTTGAGCTTTGACGCACCGTCTACGCCACTTATCGTATGGTACAATATCCGTCAGCCTTTGACCACACCCGTTCCCAAACGCCAGGCCTTCTCGCCGATTATTTAACTGAGATCCATCTTCTCCTCGCCAGTGCCAGTGCCAGTGCCGTTGGCCGCTGCTGCCGGGCCCTTGCCTGCCACTGTTAAGTCCACCGCGCCGGTGTTGCCAATCAGCCGGTTCTCTGAGTCGGTGACGAACTTGACGCTGCGGGCGGGGTCGTAGAAGAGCTTGAAACTGCGTTGCACGTCCGCGACGGTAACCTGCTTGGCTTTCCGCTTGGCCGACAGAAGCTGCGAGGTGCTGATGAGGTTGCTGGCGTAGCGGAGGCCGGCCTCCTGACCGATCTTGGTGAGCAGGGCAAGGGCGTCGACGTCGACGTCAATCTCTTCCTCCTGGGCCCGGATCGAGAGGATCTGCTTAATCTCCTCGGGGTTGTAACTGTGCGTGTTGATGATGACGACGCGGTCTAGGAAGTCGAGCGGCAGGCCATGGGGGCTGCGATAGTCGGTGCCGCGGATACGCGAGTTACCCCGGTTGCTGGCCATGATGACCACGGGGGCTAGATCGTCCTCGAGGGCACGGTTTATGTACGAGAAACACTCAATGTCGAGCATGTGCACCTCATCGATGAACAGTACGCCGGGGACGATCTCGGCCTTGCCCTCCTCCTTCCACTCACCAACCTTGGTGTTGATCTGATCACGGATCTCGCTGCGGATCTCTCCTGTGTCACCCGAAAAGAGAGCTAGGAAGCCCTGCGTCCTCGAGTTGATGACATCAATCTCATGTAGGGTGACGGTGTGCACCACCTCCTTGCGCTTCTGCAGCTCGCCGTCGGGGCACTGGAGGAACTTGGTATCGACGCCCATGGCATCGTAGTCGCGAGACCGGGCGTAGGATCGGCCGAGCTTGGTAATCTTGCCTGAAGACTTGTCGATCGAGATGATGTCGCCGGCCATGACGCGCTCCTTGGTCATGGCATCAATCATCTTGCTACCCATGTCGTAGACGGCCTCCATGTCGGTCGTCTTGATGGTGAGCTTGCCCTGCTTGGCACTGCCCGTCACGCTGCGGTCAATCTGAATTTCCACGACCTCTCCCTCCATAATCTCGCTCTCTTCCTTTATTCGGACGCCAATGGATTTGCGGAAGGCTTGCGTGAGGGCTTCGGTCTTGGACATCTCGAGGGAGAAGATTTCGGAGGACGCGAGGGTAGTGAAGGGGACGTCGGGGCCGAGAGACTGGGACATACCCATGGCAATGGCAGTCTTTCCAGTGCTGAAGACCGGTCAGCGCACGATGAATGGACACAATGGTGACGAGCAAGCTTACCTGGGAGGACCCGCGATGAGAACTGCGCGACCAGCAATCTTGCCGTCCTTGATCATCTGAAGAATGACGGCAGCAGCCTTTCGCGCCTTCTCCTGGCCGACGAGGCCCTGGGAGGAGGCTCTGGGCTCTAGGGTTGTGGCATCGACGCCAAGTCCGCGAATGTGAGAATGGGCGGCGATGAGGTTCAGACCTCGAAGGTCCTTGGACTCGGACACGGTCATCACAGGCTGGAGGGCGCATCGTCAGTGACCGGTGGCACGGAGGAAAATGTGAGGCACTCACGGCAGCCATTTTGTCGCGTATTGCCCACACAAGTTGGCCGAGGTTTCAAGGTTAAGGAGCAAGAGTGTGGCAGTTGTAGAAATGCCAACGGAGTGTGAGGCTGGAGACTTTCCAGCTCCGTGCTACGTAGTAGGTATGCGTACCTTGAAAAAAAACATGCGCGCGCGCGCCTGGCGCCTGTTTAGGAATATGCGCCACAGGACTAGCGTGCACCGCCTCGAGGAGCTCATAAGCATACCAGATATTTGTACAAGAATGGTACAGTACCCTGGCCTGGCGCTGGCGTTCAGCCAAAACCGTTTCGTGGCTTAGCTTATATAGTAGCCCAGGTCTAGTAAGATTGCACTTTTTGCATCTCATTAGAGAAGCATCTAGGAAGATTGATTGGCCTCAAGTTTCGGATGGCGGGACCGAGGGACATCGCCCATGTTGCCGAACCAACGCTCGAAACGCGACCGCCTTTCGCAGTGATTCACAGCTCGATAACTGGCTTTCTTCATCAGGTTCAATTGCAGGCGCGCGGCAAGTGTACTGCATACGCGGGGTCATACACTGCTTCTGCCAACGAGGAGCAGTTTCTTTTGTCCCTTCCATCTGATAAAACCAAGGCCCGGCAGATTAGTAGCAGGAGCTTCTCTTTGTCCCCAAGTACTAGTACCAACCGCCACTACTAGCTAGTAGAAAAGAGTGCCCTAGACGTTTCGTTACCACCCTATCATTGCTTTCCCCCCCTTCACATCACCTCTTGTCAATCAACCTAGGTCTACCTGCTTACCTCTCCATACCTCTTCAGGCCCCTCTTTCTTCCAATTTTCCCTCGGAACACGCAATCTGGACGCTTCCTCCTCTCGCACCGCTGAGGTCGCCTCTACCCCGTACACTCCTGTCCCCGAGCCACAGGCGCCTGCCTACCTACGTCGGTCAACGATACCTTTCAGTCGCGCACCCGGCGACAGCGGCAAGAGCATCCGCCACCGGCAAGGTGCGACTGGCTGGACCCTCCTCACCTATGCGCCATCTAGGCCACCTGCCTTCCCAGACCCTGTCTCACACCGCCCCTCATTCGCGCATGCTTTGGCGTTCTCGCCAGTGTTGCCTGTGCCGTGATGGCGCCTGGCCCGAGTAGGCGGGGTGGTGGTGATTTCAGTCGTCGAGCTTCAGACTACGACCGACTCGACGACCGCGACCGCGACCGCGATTGCGATCGTGATCGTGATCGTGATCGAACATTCCGAGATTATAGAGATCGCAGTCCAACGCGAGACTACGGCTCCCCGCGAGGTCGCGGGCGTGGGCGCGGGCGCGGGCGCGGATCGCCACCAAATGTTCGCCGTTGGAGTTCAGAATATCGGAACGATCCTGCCCGACCTCCTCCCGCTATGTCACCATCACACGGTTCTCCCATCAGAAGAGCAAGCCCTCACAAAACACTCCCCACCAAGTTCGACAAGGCTCCAGGGCAGGGTGGGTAGAGACATCTTTGCAACAAAGTGGTCGATCACTGACAGCCAACAGAATCTGCAACCCAGATCACGCCCAGGTCGGACGCGGACGCAGCACGAAACGCCAGAGATATCGACATCAAGCTCTTAACGAATCTCATATGCGAGAAGGTGTCATGGATGCAGAAGAAAGATATTGCAGACAAGAGGCTTGAGAAACTACGTTCAGACCATGAACGGTCCGGCACCAAACATGTCGACTTTCCGTCCGTTGTGGAAATGTTCCAGAGCCAAATAAAGACGGCCACGAGCGAGCTGGTTACTTGCACGAAGCAGATCTTCACCATAGATGAAAAGTTAAAGTCAGGCTTCGGCCACTTGTCACCGAGTCAGCTACTGCCAGGGTTGGCTGGTCAAACGCGCACTCAAGAGAAAAAAGAGTCCACAACGAATGCGCCCTCTAACCCGGACCAGCAGCCGACACAGTCCCGAGACTCAACCTCCGAATCGCTCAAGCCCCAGCTAGATAATGAGCTTAGTCTGTTCAAACGCAAAGCTGAGCAATCTATTCGGGAGCTCAAAGCTCAATCTGAAAATGCTGGCAAAGCGAATAGACGGCTCGAGTCGGAGAATCAGAGACTGAAATCAAGCCAAGAGGAAATGAACCGAAAATTCCAGCAATTGGAAGAGAACTTCGCTAAGCTGGAGCAGAAATACGATGGCGGTCAAACTAAGGTAAACTGCCGAATAGACGCCATGCACGAGCAAGTCAAGACAAAAATGGCTGCCGTAGCGTCCGAGCCCAGAATCAAGTCCGAGCCCAAGGTATCCGATGCCCAGCTCGAGAAGGCTATCAAAGAACAAGACGGCAAGATCTTATCTGTTCAAGGACGTTTAGATCCTGCACTCACGGAAATAAAACATCTCAAAAAGGAGATGTCAAGCAAGCTCACAGCCCTCGAGGAGACGCAAGCAACCATCTCCAAGAAAGTGGACGAAATGCCCACTATAGCAGATCCAAGCCAAGCAGTTTCGGACATCAAGTCGCGTCTATCAGAGCAAGAATCTAGGATAGATTCCTTAGCTGGAAAAATCACCACATTACAGCCACTTGTGTCAAACGGAATGTTTGACAAAATGACGCAAGTGGTTGATAACGCCTCGAAGATCCAGGAAATGCTGGACATGGACAAAAGCAGCGCAAACCCCGATTTGATGACGGAGGACAAAGTGCGTGCCATCATGGCGCCAGCCCTTGGTAAGCTAGAGAAGGATACGTGGCTCAAACTGCGTCAACGCTTGAACATGGTCGCCGAGGAAATGGGCGGGTTCCTCGACAAAGAGAGAGTTGCCAGAGAGGCAACCAAAAGCCAAGTTCAGGGGCTGGCAGACCAAGTCAAGATGCAGGCAGACCGGATTACGGCCCTTGCGGACCAAGCCAAGTCTCTCAGCCAAGCAGTTGATGAGGTCAAAATGGGACACCAACAGTCCAAGGAAGCTACGGAAATCGAAAACCAAGCCCGCGGTAGGGATGATGAGTTGCGCAACTACAACCTGACAATGTTGCGCAGCCAAGTAGATGGGATTGACCAAGAGCTCAAAAGGGGACAGGAAGCTCTGCAAATGCAGCTGCTGCACCTGAGCACGTGGATGAACAACTTTAACACGAGGCAGCTGTATAGTGACATTGTCAAACACATTACAGCGACAATTCCGACAGGCGCTGGTGTCAGTAACCAGATGAGGGACTTGGAAAATCGACTAGGCGTGTTGGAGGGCCGGGAGGATGGGGACGGCCAGAGCGGTATGAAGAAACGTAAGGCGTTGAACGGAACCGCGGTAACGGTGAATAATGGCCACTGAACTGGCAGGTCAATCCAGCCGGACTATTTAAGGATTGAGCCAGCAGACTTCATGCGGCGGCAGACACTCGAGGACGCGAGCTAGCTTTGACGGATTTGGCAAAAACGTTGGCTTGGCGTTTAACTTGATAGGATGCCTTTTCTCGGTGGCTTTGCCCCAGAAAGAACAGTTGAGGAATGGTAATGAAAGCATCCACGGTAATGAGCGCATTGATTGGGTCAACAAGGCATGTACGGTATACCCCAGGATGAAGGCCATGGATGCCGAGGTTTCGAGTGTGCTTGTATGAGTCAACTGGGTGACGGGGGTTTCATACTTGAACGTGCCGCAGCGCGGTCACATAATGTAGAGTGGATGATGTGTAAGTGAGATTGAGCTGAGGTATGAAATTGGCGGGGATTGGCGTTGAAGAACAGTTGCCGTCTGAGGAGTCCTTGGTCCTTGAGGTGGTGTAGACGGCAAACGTTGAGGTCGGGGCGGTGCAAATGAAAGTTTGACACGGAACAAAGTTTCCTGTTGCGTGACCCCGCAGCGCACGAGACGGCACGTGAGGAGACGGACATGTCAGGGTGAAGACGGAGGGGAGGGGTTCGTGCGACTTGGTGATGATTTACGTGAGGGCTGAGTCGGGCTGAGTGAAATGTGAGAAGACAGCAATTGAGTTAGTTGAGCGAGGGATGGAGGTCGCGGGAGGTTACGAGGGAGTCGGAGCACAAAGAGGGACAGCGCATTAGTGACATGAATAGGTACGATATGTATCCACCATCTTCAAGGAATTGACGAGGCGTTTCCTCTAGCTGATCTGTTTATCCCGTCTACGTTTATACATGGTAGGTAGTAGGTCGTAATAGCCCAACGCGTAGCAATTTTGCCTCGCCACTCAAAGGCCGTGTGCTGTAAGTTACGCGCATCACCGCGTGGGCTCTTTGGGAGTCCGGAACTATACCTAGGTACCCACCCACCAGCCGGGAACAATTGCTTCTGCCGTTTCAACTGCATGCGCACATGCAGCGCTCAAGGGACAGCAGAACAAAAAGAGACGGAACAAAAGAATAAACATGCCGCGACAGCTAAACAGCAGAAACAAAAGGTGACGAGACAATAGGGCCGAAAATGGGCGTGGAAAACGGACGTGCAAACACATGGAACCAGAGCCGCTAGAAGCCCGGCGCCAGATCCACCGGCGTACAGTGCCGCGACGCCTCGTCAATGGACCGCTGGCCACTAAACCTCCTGAGTCGGTAGCTCTGAACAGGTCCCTGGCAGTACCTCCACTCCCTAGTAGCCATCACCACGGAGCGGCCCTACGGCAGGGCGAAGGTGCTGTATTCTAGGTCGGCAGGTAGGTAGCCTACCGCACACGCCCGGCAAAACAAGCCAGACAATGAATGGATGGGACCTGGGCTAGTCCAGCCAACAAGGGAGCAAGGCCTAAACGGACAACACTCTCTGTTCCCTTTGCTTGCTCCACGCCCACAGCCTCCTCCTCCCACTCCCTCCCTCCCTCTGCCACTACACTCCCTTCTTCGTCCCACTCCCATTCCCACTTCCACTCCCACTCCCACTGCCGCACGCCTTTCCTCCACACACGATCCTCCGTCACCTGGCTCTTCAGCACGTCGCACGTCGCACATCGCCATTGTCGGCCTTCGGACAGAGCTCCGGGACTCTGATCCACTGCCTCTTGTCAGTGTCGCTCAGCGTTCACCCAGCGTTCACCCAGCGTCACTTATTAGCGCCATCCTCCGCCACTACGAGCTAGGCTCGACCCTCATCCACGACGTGCCCGCGTCCGTCCCTGCGCGCTCCGCTTCTTTGTTCCCGCCGGCAGCACGACGCCCTCACTTCGACTTCACCTTCAAGTTGGCTCTTACCTTCAACTTCAACCTCACCATCGCCCTCGCTTTCGCCATTGCCATCGCCATCGCCATAACCGGCGCCATCGCCATCGGTATCGATACCGGCCGTCTTCCGCACTCCCTCCCCCTCGCGACTCGCCCCGACGACTCAAAACTTCCCTCCCCATCCACCTCCAATCCATCGCGTTTCCCCCATCGCGTTTCCCCCCTCCATCGCGCCATCGTCTCAACCACCACCCACGTCGCTAATCGATAGGCGCCGTTCCTCGCCGCTGTCGACGCCCTCGCCGCCGTCGTCGCGCCCCGGCGTACCTGGGCCGGGCCCTCTGCGTCCCCCCGCCGCGTCGCCTGCCACCCCCCAACAGCCCGCAGAGTCACACCCGTCTTCGTCCTCCCGGCATGCCCACGTCCACGAACAATGGAAGCTGCGGCGAAGACGGTCCAGTTGCTCACCCAGCGCATCTTGCCCGAGAAGCCCCATCACCTGTCCTACTCCCCCGACTGGCGATACCACATCCCCGTTGACGACGCCAAATCGAAGCGCTTTGAGGAATGGGACAATACCCGCCTGCAGTACGCCACCCTCGTCTCCGAGGCAGATCGCGGCGTCCTCCTCACCAGATCGTACTACGACATGCGTGTCGAGCCTCAAAAACCCATTCCTAGAGAGGTTAACACACTCGCCAAGGCCGGCAACGAGAAGAAGAAACTGTCGCTCAGCGACTACAAGAATAAGAAGACGTCTGGTGCTACCTCGGACACCACTCCGGAGCCCCCCAATGTCAGGAAGCGAGATGCGGAACGCGCACATGGCGACTTGAAGCCGCCTCCCGAAATGAGGAAGCCAGATGGCCACCGCCATCGGGAAGGTCCCCATATAGTCGATCCGAAACCCCCCAAACCTCGCGAGAACATTGTTGATATGAGGTACGGCACACCGGCCATGCTCAAAGCCCAGGAGCCTCCCAAGCTGACCAGCAGTAGGCTTCCCCCGAAGCCACCCACCAAAGCCCTCCTCCCCCCTCGGCCTGTGTCGCCAGACAACAGGAAGCGCACGGCCGACGTCGATGACGAACATCGAGCACAGAAACGTGCTCGACCAGACCCTGGCCGTGCCTTTGACGATCGGTCGCGAGCATCGCGCGACGAGCCCCCGCGCCGCAAAGACCGAGACTCACTCGCGCCTTCAGATTATCCTTTGCAGCGAGACACCAAGTCCTCATCCTCCTCCCTCCCGAACGGCCGAAGCATACTCAAGGGCACAGCAGCGAGCTCTCGTAATCTTTCGCCCGCCGGGCGCGCACGCGGCGACTCGCTAAATGGAGCTCGTCAAAGCGCCTTGGGAAGCACAAAAAACACACCCACGAAGGCCGATTCGTCCTCCCGACCGTCGGTTCCCCCTTTGTTGTCGCCTCTTCACCTGAACCTGGACGGCCGCGAGGGTGTAGATCGGGGAGAGAGGAGAAAGGCACGCGAGGACGCCGTCGACGGTACGAGACCAACAAAGCTCAAGAAGCAGGAGGAGCTTCCTGCCCGAGCTAAGAGAGAGAGGTCTCCCGTGCGACTGCCCGCATTGCTGTCGCCCACACTTCCGCCCCAATTAGAAGCAGAACTATGCAAACGAATCAAACAAGACGCCAAGTTGGACGGCAAGTCGGACCCAAAGCTCCGAGACGATAGAGACAGGGAGGAACGAATCGAGCGACGGAGTGAAGAGCGTCCCAAAGAGGACAGAGCACCTTCTACGATTGCCAGAAAGGCGCCCGTGGAACAGGATGACGACGACTCGGGTGGCAAGGAGAAGCGAAAAACCTTGGTTGTGACGCTGTACATCTCCAAACGCATCAGACAATCGGTCAAGCGCTACCTCGCGTTGCCACCGCGGAAGGAACCCACACGACAAGAACGCTCCGCCAGCTCAGAAGCGCCGCCTGCGCAAGCAAAGAAGCGTCCTGCCAGCACAACCGAAACCATCGTGGACTCAATATCCGTCAAACGACCACGAACGTCGTCAATATCTGGCTCGTCTCGCCTGCCACCACCTCCGTCAACGCCCTCCAAGAAAGGCACTACAGCCATGTCGCGAGTCAGCTCCAACAACTCCCAGGTTAACACCCCTGGCGATGCTGCCACAGCGACGCCCTCAGCTCCAGCATCCTCGGACCGTCCCATGACCAACGGCACCGATGGCGCAAGAACCGATAAGGTCGAATTCAAGGTCATGATTGCGAAGCAGGCCCATTTCGCTAGCCTTGGTCGACGACTTAAGCACAAAGGTGACCAGGCGCTGAAGCGGTCTGCTCAGGCTAACGGCAGCATGCAACAACGCGAAATGAAGCTGGGTCACGTTTGCACCGTTGAGAGCATCATCGCTTTCATGACCAGTTTCCAGGCTCTCAACATCAGCCGCAGTCTATCCGGGAAGATGCCCGACGTGGCGAGTTGGGCGAGCTTGTTCCCGCTGCTCGAGTTCTTGCAAAAGGAGGTCCGGCGACTTGACATGCAGCGGTACCAGCCGCTGTATGCGCTGATTCTCGTGCTGCATGCCGTGTCCATCGAGGAGATGATCAAGAGCTACGGCAGCTATGATCATCCGAGTGCCCACGTCACTGTACAAGATATCCTCAAACACGAGCGCAATCGTACTCGGATCTGGCCCCTCGTCCGCGAGGCAAACGAGGCTATCGAAGCGTCATCGCTGCGCGTCTCCGTCATGCCGTGGTCCACCCTCGATGAGATTTCCACCTCGGCCCTCCGCATTCTTCGCCACTGGTGCGCCGATGAGAACGTCGAGTGGACGCCCGAGGTCAGCCTCAAGGACAGCGGCGGTGACAAGGGCCCGCGGAGCCACGCCAAAAACTAGATGGGGCTCTTCCAGCTGGGAGTATGCTCCAATATTTTACTAGCTTAACACGCATGCCATTACCATCAAAGGAGGCATTACATCCATGTGTTATAACTACTCCTATATCCAATACCACGCCACCACCATATCCTCACCAATGCCTGGAGCATCCCGGACGGCTTAAGCAGGTCGGTTATCCAAGAAATAGTAGTCTGTCCTCGCAAGGACTGGCAGCGGTTAGATGGACTATAGGCTACACCGTATAGGGGCTTCAATCAGAGGCCTCGGAAGTGGGAAGTGGCTGGAGATGAGGACGCAGAACCCGAATCACACCGGCTAGAGGGAAGCATTTCCCAGCATTCTTCTCTTGCTACTCATCATTTTCATCCTCACCAGTGCTTTGGTTTCTATTGTTTTTGTTTTTGCCAATGACTTCGTCGGGCTTCAGCCAACGAGACGTTGTACAATGATATCCCCGGATCAAACGGAAAGCGTTTTATCTCGATTTGCTTTAAGGGGACAAGGGAAAAAGAAGGTCGGGCACTCGGACAGGCCGACTGGAACGGAGGACTGGAATATCGGGTGGGACATGGCTGTTCTGAAGATCTGTCGATGGGGGAAGACGGGATTCCGAATTCAGCAGGCAAGGCAAGGGGGAGGGGCGCCAGACGGAAAGGGAGACAAGAAAAAGGCCGAAAGAAGTGAATGTGAACATGATTACATTCATCCACGTGGACCTTGACAGTGCTCGAGAAAGTGCCTTGTGCCAATGATAATGTCCGCAATGATTGAGTTGAGAGTGATCGTGTTACACTGAGACAGTCATCCGACAACGTGGGTATTTCTGAGACACAGGCTGACTACTTGTAGTTGTGGCAAGCTGGGGAGTACACAGGGAAGGAGACAGCGTTTGCTTGTTGTACGAGGTCTCTCACAGGATCACGTCCCTCATTGAGGGAGGAGAGCACGGCGTGCTCGAGGACAACCAGCTGGCTGGCTGAGAAGAGCAGCTCGGTTTGACTCGAGTGATTGCTGTCGGTGGGTTGACCATGGAGACCCGAGGTGGCGGTAAAGTAAAGCAGAATCGGACTGAATCAGAATCACGTCATTTGAGTCACTACTGGAGAGAGTTCTTTGAGGACGATGACGGCTGTCCTGCTTAAAAGTCCAAGTCTTGCCGAGTCGAGCCAGCTCAGCGAAGACGCGTCCTCAAGCACGACCCGCCATGGCGTGCATACTGACATCAGATCCAAAATATTTTCCCATCAGAGGACGGCTGCTGCCTCTGTTGTACCGACGCTGTTCACGGAGGCTGTTTCTTTGGTCCACCCAGCGCGTACAGTTTTGGCTATACATCCTAGTCATGGCCTCTGCCTCTCCGGTACGATTGAAGCAGCGACCAACTATGGGAGGGTTGTCGACGAAGTTGCTTCAAGGTTAGGGATATCTAACTGTGTACGTTGTCCCCGTTGCACGTTGCTAAGTTTATACCTACCTAGGTGGCTGGAATGTCTCGGTTTCTGCTTGTTGGGGCCCAGCGAGGACATGGCCACATCCTTCCGGCCATCGCCACCAATGGAACCCTTCCAGAGATCAATAGTACGTCACGTTCCGGTGTCATACATTAAAGGGATGCAAGGCAGCCATGGTACATTGTAACTACATCACGTCACGGCAGAAAACGCTGCAATCAGATTGGAGGGATGGATCTATTTTTTGTCCACGGCTAGACTAACAGCACTATGACAAGCAGTTAGGCCGACGTAGCTAGGAGAAGCAAGAACTCGTTACACCCTCCTTCAGGCAGTCTCCCAAGTCGAGGTTTTGGTATTTCTTTTATCTTGGTCATTAACAACGCACGCAGCCAATGCATGGCGACATCCGGCCGCGGCGAATTAGGTGGTTTGTTTTGTAGTTCGTGGGTCGACGGAAGGGAGTGTCGAGCTCCATAAGCCGTCTACTTCGAGGCATCGACCTTGGCAACGTGGGCCAGGAGGTCGAGGACACGGCGGGAGTAACCCCACTCGTTGTCGTACCAGCTGACCAGCTTGACAAAGTTGTCGTTGAGAGCAATACCGGCCTTGGCATCAAAGATGGAGGAGTTGGTGTTGCCGTTGAGGTCGGAGGAGACAACAGCGTCCTCGGTGTAGCCCAAGATTCCTAGACAGTAAGTTAACATCAAGTTTTCTCGGTAGAGGGATAGATGAATGGGGAAGTAGACTCACCCTTGAGGTCGCCCTCGGAAGCCGCCTTGAGGGTGGCCTTGATGTCTTCGTACGAGGCAGCCTTCTCAATTCGGATAGTCAAGTCGACAACAGAGACGTTGGCGGTGGGAACACGAATGGACATGCCAGTGAGCTTGCCGTTGAGCTCGGGGATGACCTTGCCGACAGCCTTGGCGGCACCAGTGCTGCTGGGAATCATGTTCTGGGCAGCGCCACGGCCACCTCGCCAGTCCTTGGCGGAGGGACCATCGACGGTCTTCTGGGTGGCGGTGTAGGAGTGGACGGTGGTCATGAGACCCTCAATGATGGTGTACTTGTCGTGGATGACCTTGGCAAGGGGAGCCAGGCAGTTGGTGGTGCAAGAGGCGTTGGAGATGATGTCGGCGCTGCCGTCGTATTTGTTCTCGTTGACGCCCATGACGTACATGGGGGCATCGGCAGAGGGGGCCGAGATGATGACCTTCTTGGCGCCACCGACGAGATGGGCCTTGGCCTTGTCAATGGTGGTGAAGACACCAGTGGCCTCGACGACGTACTCGGCGCCGGTCTCGGCCCAGGGGATCTCCGAGGGGTCGCGCTTGGAGTAGAACTTGACCTTGGAGCCGTTGACGATCAGGTCGGTGCCGTCGTTGGAGACCTCGCCCTTGAAGATGCCGTGCGAAGAGTCATACTTGAACATGTACTCCTAAGCGATGAGGAAAACCATGTGTTAGCGTCGATATTTGACGAGGGGCTTGTGATGGGAGGTGTGTGGAAGCGGGAATATGGGAACAGAGGGGTACGACGCAGTTGAAATTGCTCTCGAGACATCATGCCACGAACGGAAAACCCGATCAAGAGCTTGCGCCAGGTCGTGGGATAATATGGATATGCGGTCGGGAGTGGCGTGATGATGCTAGGTAGTGTGGCGGGAGGTGGTGGTATGATGATATGACATGTAGGTAGGAAAGTGTAGGGTCTGAAAGGCCGGGAAGGTCGGGATTTGCGTCGATCGGTATCGAGGCGGGGAGAGTCGTTGGGAGAAGTAACTTACAGCGTAGTCGGGCTGAATGAAGGGGTCGTTGACAGCGACGATCTCGATCTCGGGGTGCTCGACGGCGTTGCGGAAGACGATTCGGCCAATGCGACCGAAACCGTTGATGCCGACCTTGATGGGAGCCATGATGAAGAATTTAGAGAGGATAGTGGATCTAGTCGGGAGAGGCCGAAAGTTAGATTTGTGTTTCCTGATTGATTTGATTTGAAGGTGAAGGAGATGTCGAAGAGGGGCAAGAAAAAAGCAAGGCGAGGTGAAGTGAGGGGGTGGGGCATTTTATATTCATGATGCTCTGTTGAGCTGAGCTGAGCTGGGAAGGAGGGGAACCTCGCCGAAAGGAGGGGCAACCCGTGTCATGGCGTCTGGCGTCGTTTTGGTGGGTTGGCAACGCAGCGTAGCAGCAAATAGCGTGGGCGTAGCTTTGTTGCCAACAGAACCCAAACAGAGCGCAGGAGGTCCGTCCAAACGGAAGCTCACAGAGAGAGGAGAGATGGGTGGTGGTGGTGGTGGTGATGTGACGATAAGGGTGAAGAGGGGTCGGTGATGATTGGGGCAGCAGGGCGGATGGATGAGGCTTTCCATCGTCTCCGAGGCAGATGAGGCAGATGATGCAGATGAGGGTGCATTCCATGCTGGGGAGGAGGGCTGCGAGACATACCAGAAAGGGTGATTGATGGTTTGTTTGATGGTGAGGAGGTATGAGGAGAGAAAGAAGAAAGGAAGAGAAGATTTGGAGGAGGAGGAGGGGAGAAGAAGTACATATTTCACTCCTGCGGTGCCTAGACTGCACGGCCGGATTATCAGCCAAGGGCCCATTCCGCCCGCTGCTCGCTGCCCGCTGCTTCCTGCCGCCACCCCGTCACCCAGTCACCCAGTCACCCAGTCACCCAGTCACCCAGTCACCCAGTCACCCTGACGGGCCACCGACGCTGACACCGACCACTCCGTTGCTCCCGTGTGTGCGCTCTCTCGTCTCAGCCCAAGAAAGGTGAGGGACGGGCGTGAGGTGGAGCAAGGGACAAGTGGTAGGGAGGGGAGGGGAGGGGTGTGTGTGAATTGGAGAAGCAACCTAGCAACATGGCACCCAGACCACGACGACACACGGGCTGCCACCATGGAAGGATGGGAATCGGCTGAGTGGGTGGGTGGGTGTGAGGGACATAACAAACCGCCGGTTGGTGAAGCGATGAGGCTAATGAGGGTATAATTCCAGTAGCAGCAGCAGCAGCAGCAGCAGCATCTCGTCTGGCTTCACCGGAAGTGCTGGCATTGGCATTGGCAGTCAGCATCAGTATCAGCCCGTCCGTATCTTTTCTCGGTGGAACTCTCTTGTTGGGTCCCTGAAGCTTGAACATGTTACTCTCTCGTGTTACCGTGCTCGTCAACGAACGGTGTGCGGGCTCAGCAAGGTATACGTCGACAGTTGAGCATCAGCCATGATGCTTCCAATTCATCCCGTTCACCCGCCGTGACTATGGTCTCTGGCTGCCCTTCACCCTAACCCCAACCGCCCATCCCGCCCATCCTCGTGCTTCTTCACACTTGAAGGGAACTTGAATTACACAAAGGGGTGAAGCAAAATAAATGCAGTGGAGGGCGTCATCATCGTTCTCCCGTCTCCAACAAATGTATCGGTCACTGAACTGCCCGCTGTGCTGTGACATGGCATGGCCCTGTTATCCCACGTCCCATGCAAGCAAAGCCATCCATCCATGGACTGCCCCTCCTTTGGAGTGGGCGGGAGACGGACGCATGGTGGGGTGACTTGGCGACCAAGATAGGTACATGTGTCGCCTACGGCCCCGCCACCGGCTCAACAAGTACCTCTTGGGACGAGTTTAGGATCGAGACAAAAAAGAGTCCGAGGGACAATTCCATGGTGATTATGGATTATGGCATTGTGGCAGTGGAGGCATGTATCGGCCCAGTTCTGGCAGTCCCGTTTTGCCAGGGATTGCTCGTCCCTGTTATTCGTAAATGCTCCCATGCTGCCATGCTGCTATGCCGCCGCGCTGCGCTGCCAACACCCCATGCCGGACGTCCCCTTCACGAAGCCTCCCTCTCCTCCCCCCCCCCCCCCCCCGGAACCCTCGCCGACTGGGCCGCACACCACCCTCCTATGCTCCGATGCGTCGGTCAACAGATCTCAATATGCGCCTCACTTTCACCTCCTTCGCTGCTTGCCTGATCTTTACGGCTCTGACCGTGTTCCCCCTGCTCGCTGCCCCTTGCCCCCTCTCCCATCACAACCGTCGTCCGTGCCCGAGCGCCTCCATCTCTCATGCCAGCGCCAATCTTCCTCGACGGGGATACAGGCCCGCAAGTCGCCGGAGCTTTCGCGGTACTATCGTACACTACACACTGATGTCGGAAATCTCCTACGTACAGCACAGTCACAGCTCTTACGTGTACGTGCCCTTCAGCTACCGTCCTTGCCGCCGAATGATTTGAAAACCGGTGGAAACCTTTTACGTTTGCTCTCTTATACCAGGAATCCATCACGGCCCGTAGCTCCTCAGGTCATACTAGGCCATAGCCCCCCCCCCCAACAGCTTGTTGGTGTCTCTCTCCCTTTGGTCAACCAGGCCTGGCCTATCTCGAGCTAGCCTGCGTTTCTCATCTTGTTGCGTCTTTTTACGCAACGACAAAGAGACGGGCGGGGCAAACCTTGCACCTCGACCACCGCGGGGGGTGATTCAAAGGCCTCGTCCTCCAACAGAACACCAACAAAGTCCAATTAAGCTAGCACCGAGTAAAACGGATGGGCTCCTTGGCTTCGGGCCTCCCTCACCAGCTCTTCCAAGCTTGTCTTTGCAGTTCCAAGCTCAGATCTAGCTCTAGCAAGTGAGGGGCCTTTGATATTCACTAGCGAGTGCGTTCCGTGATTCTATTGGAGTACACAAGTTGCGCAACTCCTCCTCCGCGGTGGGTGTACGGAGCAGTCCAGACAGGTACATACATTACCTATCTAGGGCATACTACCTTCGCAGCTAGCTCCTCGTCTGTAACCTGGGCGAAGGCAGACGGTGAGGCAGTGAAAGTCACACTGGGAGGGCGATGAGCAGAGTGAGGTGGTTACCAATGACCAATTTACTCGAGTTGGATGAGATAACTCTTGCCATGGCACAATCGAATGGCTGTGGCAGATTACAAAGGAGAGAACCCACGAAACCACCTATACGGGCCTGTGTCGGCCCTTTGACCAGGCATGGATCCCACGGGCTCTCACGGACCGACTGTATTCGCAGGTCGTTTCGCCAGACTTGCACCAGCAAATAACAGTATTAGCCTCAGCCAACGTGGGTTGGGTGACGTGACGAATGTCCCCATCAGTTCATCCGTCACCTCAATTCGCAAAAGACACACCCAGCGATGCCAGCAAAAGAATGTCGCCTCATCCGCTTATCTGGCGTGGTTTTCAGAACCCCCCCCCCCCTAGCTCCAAATCGAGACCCCGTACACCTGGTCCGTGGGCATGGCGATGGCCTCATGCCAATCTCACCGATTGGATTCCTCACCTGAGCTGTCCTCGCCTGATCTGACCTCACCTCGCCTCGCCTCCCCGACCCCGGCCTTGACCTGGGCTGACCGACTCTGGTCTGATATTGCCTTTTGCAACAACCAGAGCCTCCAGCCTTTTTCCTTTCCCCCCCTTCATCTTTCTCAAACTGGGCATCGATTGCTTGATTGGTAGTCGTGATGCATTTACCTGCTGTCCACCGAAACGCCCTCGAACCCGTCCTCTTCTCTAAACTCAAAACCATCCTGGCCGTCCATTCTCCTATACATCTTACACTTACACCCGGTTTACATAGTTCTGCAATTCCCCCAAGCCATGATCCACTCATCCCTGTCCCCTCCTCCGATTCAGCCCGCTTGCCGCCCGCCTCTCACGGTAACCGCTCGGCTACGGGCCACCCGTGCCCCGGCCCCCGCTCCACGCACCCGGAGCATCACGGGTCACGGGCTTGGGCCGGCTCAAGCCTCGCCTATGAAGCTGCTTCTCCAGCCTTTCCCCGGCTTCTCAGCCTCCTTGGCTCCTCCCCTCGCCCGGCCTCGCCCGCCCGCCAGCGCGGATCGGGATCCCCAGGAACCGGATGGCGACTAAGTGCCCGCGGGTGCCACCTTGTCGGCTCCTTTTAGCCTCCTCCAGACCTCCCCTCGTCGTCAAGGACTCCACGAGGACACTCCAAGAGGATCCTCCCGCGGCACCATCATGCAGCATATCGTGACCTTGCTGCACCTGGGTCGCCCAACGGCTGTCCAAGCCCGTCTAAGCCTCCAAGGGTCGCAGCCATCTGTGTCATGCATTCCCTCTTTGTCGTCGTCTGCGGGTTCTAGACGCGACCCGCTCCACACGCCGTCCTGAGCCGTCCCTCGTCGCCCCTCGTCGCGTCTCTAACTTGCCCTGCTTCAGCCACTTGGCTTCTGGTTGTCCACGTACACATTGCACTGGTTGGCCGAGCACCCATGGCCGAGGCTACCGTCAGGCATTGTTGGGACACTGTTGTACCGTGGCCAATCCTTCCTCCGCTTGCGCCATCGATTTCTGACTGGTTGGTCTCGTGAGCTCATACAAAGGCGCCAACCCGCGGGGTCCAATCCCGTCCCTCCTCCACAACTCGGAACTCGACCGACCCCTCTGTGAAATACCCGGCCTCCTGCCATGCCTTCATTGTAGCCCCATCAAACGGTCCTTGTTTGGCGCCCTCGTCACGCCCGTCTGACCACCGGAATTCCCACACAGTTCCCGGCTTCACCGCATCCTCCCCCTTCTCGTCGGCATCAGCATGCACCGTTTCCGGCTCTACCCATTCTTCCCCGGTCTCTTTGCGATATTCTCGGACAAGGAGTTCCCGTTCTTGGTCGTAAATGTCTTCGTAGTCCCGGCTAAGCAACTTGTCCGCGGCTTCTGTGATGTCGTCGATCGATTGCTTGATCCGAATTTGTTCCGGATTCTCGTTGTTTTCGCCATCGACCTCCATTCCCTCGGCGCCCTTGTTCATCTTCTTGAGCTTCCACTTGGGGATTTTCTTGCTTTTGGGCTGGCTCCTACCAAGTCGGGCCAATGCTTCAAGTGGCGTTTCTGTTCTCTCGAGCCGGAGAATCAGTGTCGTAAGCAGTGCTGACACCAAAACCTCATCATCTTGGATACGTTGCTTTCGTGCTTCCGCCTCGCGCTTCTCGTGAGCTTCGGCGGCCTTCTTCATTTCCTTCTTGCTAAGTCCTTCCAGCCAGGTGTCGTGAGCTGCGTCGGGGTCTCCCGCTTTACGGACGTAATTTCCGGACTGATCAAACTGGCCTTCTTCCATTTCTGCCTTTAGGTTGAAGGCTTCCACTTTGGGTGCATTCCTCTTAAGCCCGCCGGCCCCAACTTCTTCATCCACGCCCTCCTCCTGAATGGCTAGGTCCACATCCACCTCGTCGTCACTACTGCCCCGATCGTCAAGTCGAATTTCGCCACCAGTTTTGCTCTCGTCTTCCTGACCCTCAATCTGCTCGACGTCGAGGAAGCGCACATCCTTTTTTTTGCGGCCAGACTTGTCGAAGTCCCCGTTTTCGGAGGCTGCCTTGTCTCCCTCGTCGTCGTTGACAGCAAACATGTCGTCGTCGTCGTCGTCGTCGTCGCCACCAGCAGCCTTCCCAGAAGAGGTATTGTTGGCGCTGTAATTGTCCAGCTGGTCCAGAATGTTCACGTCGCCTTTCTTGCGACCGGCGGCGCGAGCATTGATGTTCTCGTTGTCTGAATCGCTGTCGTAACCATCGAGGTTCACAGCACCTCGCTTCGTAGCACCGGTGCCGCCAATGACATCGGCATCGAGGATAGCGTCGTCTTCTCGGGCATCGGGAGCCAAGATGGAGGGGTTGCGAACGTCGAACTTGGCCCGCTTGGTGTCGGTGTCGTCTTTGTTGTGATTAGCGCGCGCAAAGGTCTCTCCGGCTCGCTTGGGCCGCGCCGCGGAGTGTCGTGAAGCCATGATGTGCGTAGATCTCTGGAGGATTATGAGTTTTAATTGTCCTTTGGGAGGGTATATGGAGGGACGAAGCAGGTGTCTAGGATGATTCACCGGCGCATTTGGATTTGATGTTGAGGCTAGTAGGTTTGCTCCGAGGAGCTTGGACCCGACGTGCTGCAACAGCTGTTGGTTGGACCATTTTTTTCCTTTTTTTAGGCGGCCACCCACTGTAGCCTGGGCCCTGCGAAACTGCGTCATCCAACAGCTGCCTTTTTGCCGCTGTCCCCAGTGATCCACATCCCCCACGTCAACTCTACGTTAGAGCCTCTGGACAACTTCCACCTGCATCTTTGAGCCTCTCCATCCAACAGACAAACAACACTGTACAATCACCAACGTTAGCAGCCAGCACCATACATCGCAACTCCGTCTGCCGTATCCAGTGCACCGCTCGATCTGCCCGCAGCATCGCGCGCAAAAACGCAGCCCGCCAGCGCCTTTGCTGACCGCCAACATATCCCACACCGGACTTCGCCCCGCCATACCGCACCATCACCTGGTCTAAACCCATAAGTCGCGATCAACATGGTTCGTCTCTATACCGCTATCCCCTAGCTACTTGGACAAACTAACCCAGCATCCTGCAGTATTCAGGCTTCGGTGGCGGCGGCGGGTTCGACCCGTCTAACCCGGATCATCTCTACAATATGGCTCGCCACGGACGAAGGCCCATCGTGCAACGCTTCGACGAGTACTACCGATGCTACCCCGTCATCATGGCCCCTGGGTCCGAACGCCCAGAGCTGAACTACGGCTCCAAGATCATTCTTCCCGCCTCTGCCCTAGATAAAGTGTCCAAGCTCCACGTCCAGTGGCCCTTGCTGATGGAGATGATCAACGGGGAGAAGGGGAAGCATTCGCACGCTGGTGTGTTGGAGTTCATCGCTGAGGAGGGCCGAGCATACATCCCGCAGTGGGTACGTGCAGCCGATGCTGGTCCATTCTTAGGTGTGCTCCTGGCTAATTATTTGTAGATGATGGAGACGTTGGGCATGGATGTCGGCGACATGATCCAGATCCGCACCACCTCGCTGGAACTTGCCAAGATGGTCAAGCTTCAACCGCAATCCGTCAACTTTCTCGAAATCAGCGACCCAAAGGCCGTCCTGGAAAAGGCCTTCCGCAACTTCGCCACTCTCACCAAGGGTGACGTCTTCAACTTCGAGTACAATGATGAAGTGTACGATGTTGCTGTCTTGGACGTCAAGCCGGAGACGGACAAGATGGGCGTGAGCATGATCGAGACTGATGTTTCCGTCGATTTTGCTCCTCCGGTGGGCTATGTCGAACCCGAAAGGCAGAGCGGCACGAGCACTCCAAGGAGCGGACGTGGTGGCGTCCCTGCCGGAGGTCTCCTTCACAACCAAGGCACCATGGCCCAGTCTATCAATTACAGTGCCATCGCTCCCTCGGTCACCAGCAACATCACTAATTTCCTTGGCGATGGCCAGCGGTTGGCTAAGAAGGGCAGCAAGAACTCGACCCCTAAGCCTGCAACCCCCGTGCCAGCTGCCGCAGAGGTTCCCGGGCTGCCCCTGCGACGAACAGGTGCCCCTGCTGCACTACGGCTGCCACCTAACAAGCTGTTCTTTGGTTATGAGATCAAGCCGGTTAAGACAGACGCGGACAAGGAGAAAGAGAAGGAGAATGCCAACCGACCCCAGTTTGCTGGGCAGGGCCAGACGCTCCGCGGTGCTGTTAAGAGAAAGGGCGATGCAGATGACAAGTCCAAGGCGCCAGAGAAGAAGGGCACGAGCGATGGGAATCGACTAGACGGTCGGCCACGATAATGCATGACACTTTCCGGGCTTCGGGTGGCGTTTCAGGAGATCTGAGGATTTAGTGGTTTTGTACTTGGTAGAGCGACAGCTGCCATCAACAGCACGCGGTAGGCAGTTTGCTCAATACATCTCATCTATGATTGAGCCATGGTGTCATTTTTACGTGAACGTTGATAACCAAGCAATATGGCTAACATGAAGTCAAGATTATGCTGTCATGAGTTACCCCAATCTCTAGGGTAGCTCTGACGCCAGTTACCACGAAACCAAACGCAGGTGTAAGACCAGCAGTCAAGGTTACGGGAGGAGGATAAGGTCATATTCTAATTGTCATATGATTTTAGTTCTCCTTTGATGTTATTTTGGTGTCTCCATATTGATTGTGTTTCATCCTCAGTTCACTGATGAACGATCCGTATTGTCTCTGGACTCTACAACCCAAGATTGATCGTTTGCGATACGTGAAATGTGGTATCGATCCTCTTCGGTGGAGAGAACCTCACAATCAGGCGTCATCACCAGCATCTAGCCAAGCCTGGAACTCAAGGTCGTTGTTCTGGACCGTAGCGCTATCGACTGCGTTAGCTGATATATTTTACATGTTAAAAACCTAGGGGTATCACGAACCTCCGCTCACGGCTCAAGGAGCTGGAATTCTCAGACTTGAAAACCGGGGCGGGCTTGAAACCACCCTCACGCTTGACCTTCTTGCTAGGCGTCTCATACACTTCATCGTCATCCTCCTCACCGTCCAGGTCGATCTTGACCTTGGACTTGGACTGCGAGCCGGGAGTAGCGCGCTTTCGTGGGGTAGACGTCTTCTTGGGAGTTGGAGCTGGGCTACTGCCGAGACTGACTGTGCCACCATGGCGAGCCTTGAACTCTCTCATCACGGTCTTGGTGAAGTGCTGCCTGTGTTGCCACCGGTTAGACACGACGGGGCGTGGAGGGTCGAGAAGGAAGCGGGGAGGGAAACTCACGAGATGGCATCCTTAGTGAAGGAGTATCCGAGGTTTGTCATGAGGTCGTAGACTTTGGGCCAGTTGTGACGCGTGCGCTCACTCTCTTGGCCGCCAAGAATGATGGCAAGGCAGAGGTCACGCTCTGCGTTGGGACTCCACTTCTTGTCAGGTGCAGGCATGGTGATGTCTTGAAGAGTCGATATGTATTGCTTGGATGGAAGAATAGACGCCTGTAAGCTCGAGGGAAAAGGGCAGGTGGGTTTGTGGCGAGGATGCTGTAGTGTGTATCTTGTGTGGATTTGAGAGGTTGAGAGAAGTCAGTGTAGGTGGGGGTTCTAGGAAAAGGCTCATATAATCCTTAGGATTTAGTGAAAGGGATGAAAACCAAGAAGAGAATTGAGTGGACGAAAGGAATAACCACGGGTGCAGTGCCAGTGAGAAATATGGTTGCCTGCTGAACAAACCAAACAGAAAATCAGCTGAGGGTGTTTTGTTTTGTCTAGGTTATCAGGAGACGTGTGACCAAGGTGCTGTAAACTTGTGTTTTCGAGAGCATTCACTGTGATACTCGAAACCTGCTCTACTTCCTCTCGGCTTGCAATTCGCCCATTTTCTAGCTTTGTCAGGGTGTTTCGGAGTGAACTTGAGGATATAGGAGACGTTAGGAACGCACGCTCCTTGACTGGCAAGAGTCTACAATTTCCGGTATTGAAATGTCACTTGGAGCTATTCGTGGGTCAAATAACGACGTGGTCTTTTCTTTGCGCCTCAGATGCTATAAACTGCAGGCTAGACTGCCACTCGTAGCAAGAAAATCACTTGTCGTAGATCAGGCCGAGGCGTTTCACCTGGCTGTGATGGAGCTCACGATGTCCGTCCTTAATTCATCTCACCCGTAGCCCCTTTTTAGTGGTGTTGTGATCTTCCCTCGAGAACATGCCATGTTGATTCTGATCATTTCAAGGTCAAAGACGAGAAGGGAGTTTTGAGTCCGATAGCGACCTAAATCTACATCTCCATCATCTTCTCGACCTCCGTCTTGGGCCTACCCATCATGCGAGATTAGCGAAGTCCTAGAAGTCAAAACGAGCGAAGAGCAACCTACTTGGGGGCGACCTTGGCGCGCTTAATAGGGCGCTTTGGAGTGAAGGGATCCTCCTCATCGGAGGCCATCTCCAATTTGAGGTTCAGCTTTTCATCCTGCTCGTCCTCGTCGTCGGGGGCGACCATGGCCTTGTTCTTCTTGCCAGGAGTAGCACGCTTGCGAGGGGTGGCCTTCGAGCGAGGGGTAGATGCTGCAGAGCTGGTTCCTCCGACGGTGGCCTGGACGCCGTCCGCATCTCTGTTTCGGCGAAGTTTCTGGACGTGCTGGCTGGGATCGAAGTTAGCAGGTCTTCATAAACAGCAATGTTTTTCAACGCGAAAGAAACAAAGACGAGGATGTAGTACTTGACTGCGTCAAAGGAATAGGTGTACCCCTTCTCACGGAGCCTCTCAGTCACGTTCGTGATGACTGCCTTGGACGCGGTGGCCTCCGCGATAAAGGCCAACAGGAGGTCTCCGTGGGCGACGGGGTCCCATCCGCGAGTTGGCTTAGCCGACATGATAACGGGTGCAAAGGGGAAGAGAATGGAAAACCGAGTGGAAAGAGGGCTTGATGTGAGGTGCAAGATGTAGGCTTGTTTGGCGTTGTGGTTACGTGTGAGTGCGAGAAGGAAGTGTGAAGTGTGAAGTGTGAAGGGGGAAGTTCATGGAAAGTGGAAGATGAGGTGGAGGTGAAAGTGAATAAACAAACACGTAGCGTGAATGCTGTGAAATTCAAGCCTAGAAGAAAGAAAAAAACCAGTTCGAGCAATCAGAGATGACCATACCGAAGCGCCGACTCCGTGAAAGTGTACCCCATGACCTTGAGGTCGTCCATGACGTTGATCCAGTCTGGGGCGCTCAGCTTGAGATGCTGGAACAGGCAGATGAGGATGTCCTGGTGGACGTTGGCATCCCACTTCATGGTCTGTCGGCCAGCCATTGTGCTTTTATTTTTGGTAAAGAAAGTGGTGATGTTGCGGGGAATGAGACGGAGAGAAATGTGTGAGGATGAGGATGAGAAAGAGGCAGCGATGGTTGCTCCGGGATGTCAGAGGAGGAGGATGTGCAAGGACTGAGGAAGCAGAGATGCAAGATGGAAGGGAAAAGTATTAGGGTGTGAGGCTGGTGCGAAAGGCTTGTGTTGCCAAACACAAAAACGTGAGAAGTGAATGAGAAGTCATGAAAGGGAACAAAAACACCCCAGGCAGCAAACAGCCGGCTGCCCATTGAGCAACCGCCCAGCTCGGAGCCACGACGCAAGCAGCACAGAGAACTTGCGCGGGAACTTGACAAGAAGCAGCGAGCTAAACAAACGGGGCCAAGAACAGAGCCGGTATGAAGAAGAAAAAAGGAGCGTATAGCTAGTCGTCAACTTACCGGATAGCCTCCCAAGTGATGTTGTAGCCGCGGTTCTGGAGGTGGTCGACGATGCTCTTGCGCGCCTCTGGGCTGATGCCGCCGTTCTCCTGCGCAGCCAGGAAGAAGGAGACGCCCAGCTCCATGAGGAACTCGGAGTTGTCCCAGACAGTGCTGCCGGCTTTTGCAGGCATGATGAGATCGTGGTGATGGTTGCGTGTGGCGTGGGTTGCGCGTTGTGCGTGAGAGATGGGGATGATGTTGTTGAAGACAGGTGTAAGATAGTGTTTGAGATGTGTGAGAGAAGATTAAAAGCAGGCAACGACAGGTATGGCTGTGAACTCCCAACACTTGTTGCCTGGACTGTTTGCCAGTACCAAAGATGTCATTGCTAGATGGTTTCTATATACCTAGGTACCTACCTAATCCGTGCATAAAAATACCACTCAAAGACCATCCATTCCACCCGCTGCCTCGTTACCTGAATCTTTGAACTCCAACCAAGACCATTGTTGATGATTGTACAACTAATCTAGAAGGTACTCGAAAAGGCCCCCAAGAGCCTCGCAGGAAATACAACAATGGCCTGTTGCCCCGTGCGCCAACCAATCGCTCTAGTAAGAATAGGTGATGCTCCAACATCAAACGCTCACTTGAGCTGATTTATTCCGTAAAACAATTGGAAACTAAGCTTCTCCATACGAGAAACTAAAGATGGTTAGAGCACATAGTCTTCAACCTAGAATAGATCCACACTTACTCAGATGGAAACGGGTCTGAAACGCCACTGTGTGCGGCCAGAGCCAAAACTGCCTCATCATCCAGCACCTCTTTTGTCGTCTCTGGCGATGAGAGTCGTGCCCGCTTCGGGTCAGGCTCGTCGCTGTCGTCGTCGAGATCATCAAGCCCACGGCCCATTGGCTCTACAGGTACCACGGGTTCGGTATCAGACTCCACCGACTGGTCGACTGGCGTTTGGTCTTGCATGGACTTTGCGTCTTCCTGGAGAGGCTGAGGATGCTGTTGTTGGGGATCATGAGACTGCTGGTTGTGCTGGAGAGGGTGAAGATGTGGAGGGTTCTGTGGCAGCTCAGGGCCTGGTGAAGGGCTGGGGAAGTTCATAGGAGGACCCCCAGGGATCGCATGAGGGATCGGCTGGGCCACATGTTCATTAGCCATGGCTTCATGAGCGAGATGAGGAGGACCTGGCGAGACAAGACTTGAAGTCGGCCCAGAGACTTCATGACCAGGAATAGGTACACCTGGGAGGTGCGAGCCGGGGACATGAGTACCGGAGACAACATGCACACTGGGGATATGCGCGCCAGGATGATTCGGATCCGTGATATCGGAGACAATATCACCAACAATGGCAGCACCGTCAATTGGAGCTGGGGGCTGCTTCCTAGGCCGGCCTCGTCCAGGTCCAGGACGACGCGTGATGGGGTTCATGGTTGGATCGGACTTCTTTGAGCTTTCGCTGACGACGCCATTGATCTCAGCTTTATTCTGGGCCCGGCGGAGGCCTTGGAAGTGTTGACTGGTCCCGTGTTAGTCGTGGTTTCGGTACGATCAAGAAATAGTCGAGGAATAAGCAAAATCGGTTGAAGATTTGTGGGTTGGACCCGCGTCTCATGCTTGAGTAGTATCGGGATGATGTCACGGGGGCAGAGTGAAGATTGACTCCTGTAGCAGCCCAAACAAGCTTTGCATGTGCCAACGAGGCTGTCAAGTCTCCCGACAGTTTGGGATTGGAACACATCATCGGCAGGAGGACGGAGGATGATACATGTACTCGGGGGAAACAACAAGCTGGAACTAAGTGAGAATATCAACGACTTACCGGCATCCCTCATTAGTGAAGCCGTAGCCCAAGGTCCGCATGTGATTGCCGATGGTGGTCCATTCGGCGCCGCTGATGATACCAATGTTTTTCACCGACAGTATAGTAAAGAAGAGGTCTTTGTCTGCCCTGTCATTCCAATTCTTGCTGTTCATGATGATGGACGCTGGTGGGGGCGACGACTGAGAAAAGAGCATGAGGGCCGAGGCGGGACGAGGTTAGAAGTTGTTAAGTCGACGGCTGGATCGACGGGAAAATTGGTAGTGAGAAATTGTTAAGGGAGCCGCTGAGGCGGGAGGTTGGGGACATTGAGACGTGAGGTGGTCCGTGCAGATGCTTGGCCTGGGGAATGATTCGGGGCACGGAAAAAGTGTGGATCCGAAGCTCTAGTTGCACAATCGTTGCTTTGTTCTGGGAGCGCAGTTCCGGCAGCTTCTATTCGGGGTGTAGGTCGGTGATGCAAAGCAGGTCCTGAATGATTTATTTCAGCACTCGAGAGGAGCGTTTTCTCGTCTATCCCGCCTCTCCAATGCGGCCTATCTGATTCGGATTGACGCGAGCTGGGTAGATGCATTGACTTAGCCGAGGGTAGGCCATGGATTAGCCGGGAGGACCAGCCCGTGGCACGATGAAAGGTATTCGACCGAATCAAGCGCAAAGGCGTTGGGAGGACAGAGGAGCGGGAGCAATGGGGATCCATAACGGACGGTGCCAAGGAGCGCACCGTAAACGGTTACGGACGACGAATGGGGTCGAAACGGAACGACGGCGGTCTTTGGCGAATTCGTCAGCGGAGCATCATCGTCGTTCAGCCAGCCAAAGCCAGCCAGCGTCAGGCCGTCAGCAAGGGGGCGCCGGGGCAAAGAGAAAACCGGGGCGGTGCATCCGACGAGCCAGGTCATTACGAGCCAAAGGTCTGCAAGGGAGGCAAAAAGGAGGAAAGCAATTTACAAGGCTCACGTGCTTTCGCGGACACTTGGCGGAGACCAGGCAACACAGTGTCCCACCAAGCTTCGCGTCCGTCGCGTCTCCCGCCCACTTCATGCCATCCCCTCCACGACGACCTCCCCGCCTGGAGCGCGCGGGTGGCGACCATGGATGCCTCCACGATGTGCCTCAATGCGTGTGTCGGGCTGCCTTTTGTAGGCGGCGAATTTTCCTGGCTCCGAGGGCATGTCTGGCGGTCGAATTGCTGCTCGTCGCTCCAGCCCATCCATCACCGTCTCAATGGCCCGGACTTCAGAGCCACCCCTCGTCTGAGAGTCAGAAGCAAACCTCGGCGGATCGGCTGCATGGCGCAATCTCTTTCATTCTCGAGACGGATTTAGCGTCGAGGCGTATGAATACCAACTAGGTCCTTGCGCTCGTTGCCTCTTGTCTCCCTCGTTGCCATTGAGGCAGACATGGTTGTGATCCCATCACCGGGGCTTGCATTGTGTTCCTGTCCATGTCACAGGAGCCGTCCCAACAGGCGCAGGGACGTTTCCCACACCCCTCTAGCCTTGTAATTGCTGAAAAATAAAGAAAAAGATCCTGCCGGCCTGTTTGTAGCTCGCTCAATCGGAACAGCTCGAGTTGGATGGGCCAATAGTTGGTGTCGGGGCTTGCCAGACGGCACATCGCACACGGGCTTGGCTCCCCAAAGGCGGGTTTCAATGACCACCACACTGGAGCGTTCAATACCGGGCCGTCCATGCAGCTAATTCGTCGGCGGTCCACGAATGAGTCACACTGGGTTTCAGTCATTCCAGGCTGGGCCATCCCTGTCGAAGCCGACCTTAGCTCCGCGATGCCATGCTCCGCCAAACTTCTTTCTTTGCCAGCATCGCCGGCGCCATTGAGCGACGTGTAAAGTGGTGCCCCGGAGAGCGCCAGGGCTCTTTGACGAGGTTTCGGCAAATACCGCAAAGACAGCGTTCGAGTCTGGGGCCGCCTCATTCCACGGGTGGCCTCGTCTTGGGGATGATTGGGGTTGGCCGTGTCTCAATGGCTCGACATTGTCATGCCCGCCGAGACCTTTTACTTTTTGCGGCGGAGAGGACGGGATATGGAGGAAGTGGGTGGAACTACGGACCTGCGGCGAGCCGCTGTAGTGGTTGCGGTTGGAGGCCAGCTTCCCTAGCGAGCGGCAGGGGGAACGGTTTTAGTGAGGCTAGTGGGCCCATCCGCTGGACGCCCCCCACCCCGTGGGTGGTGGTTACAGTGGGCTTAGCGGCGGGGGCACAACCACTGTACGCGGTGCTCGCGCCCGCCGCAGCCCCTCGTCGCGCCCCGTTTTCCGTCATTTGGGAGGGATCTCTCCCATAGCCAACAGCAAAAGTCGGTAGCACCAGGCAACCACAGGCATCATCGCCATCCACCTCGGACAAGACACTGCGTCTCTAGTAGGTCTCTGCTTCTGCTTTGACTCTCCCCCTCTCTCTCTCTCTGAGACCTACGCCCTGTCCCTACGCCGTCCGCACGCACTGTCCTGTCCACAGTTTCTCCCCCCCCCTAGTAGCGTCCATCCCTGCAGCTCCGGACCTCTTCCCCACAAGTGCCTGGCGATGCGTGTGATGCGTATGGTGGCACTCGCACTCGCAGTGGTAGTCAGTCAGTCAACGTGCTGCTCACATATAATGCACGTTGGCCCCCTTTGGGCCTCAACCCTTTCCCCCGTAGCTCGTCCGTCTCTCCTGTTCCTCCTTCGTATCACATCTATCCTGTCTCCATATTCCCCCCCGTGTCTCGTCCGCCTCATCCTCCCGCTGGCTGTTCTCCTCTCAGCCAACAACCCGGAATAACTCGCTTCCCCTCCTACCACACAGCTACCTCCCAGCTCTCGGCCATTCAAAGCTCCTAACCCAACCAACCTAACCCTCTCGTCATCCCGCTCGTCCTTTGCCCTTCATCCAACCATCTCGGCTGCCACCTTGAACAACCTTCCACCGCTCTACAGCCTTGCCGCCTGGCACCTTCTTACCGTCCTCACCTGAATTCACGCTGATTCACATCATCCAAACTTCCAAACCCTACTCCACCATCTCGGGCCGCCATCTTCATCTCACCCCCTCCGCTGAGGCATCTTCAGCTGCCTAGGGTTCTATGCAGTGACTGCGAGTCCCCGCCGTATTTAACCTACGCCTTCTCCCCTCTTCTGCCTATCGACGACTCCTTCAGCCTCGCGCTGTTCTCCCCATCGTCTTCCCGCCTTCCGCAACTGCATCAAAACTCTTCGCTTGCCATCACCATGACCCCTAACAGTGAGAACGCCATGGCTCGCTTCCTTCTGGCCATCTTGAACCAGAAAAATCTCAAAGACGTAAGTCTTTGCACGCGCACAACTCCTCGTCAACTTCTTCTCACCCTTCTCTAGGTTGACTGGAACAAAGTCGCTGCGGATCCTGTCCTCATGCAGCCCATCACTAACGGCCACGCCGCGAGAATGCGTTTTGCCAGGTTCCGTGCTTCCGTCAACGGCCACGAGCCGCAGAAGAGGACTCGCACCGCCGACAAATCCCGAGTTACCAAGTCCAAGAAGCCTTCACAGGCCAAAAAGGACAGTCTTGTCAAGTCGGAGTCGGGCGTCAGTCTTTCTTCCTATGCTCAAGTGCGTCAAGGTTCTTCCCCCATGAACAAGCAGGAGCATAACCAACCTGCCTATCTTGCACAGTTCTCTCCCGCTTCGACCACGTCTCCTTACCTCGCCGACAACCGAGACGACATCAACCCTCGATTCCTCACGCCGTGCAGCGATGACATGGCTCACGGCATGTCCGTGAACCCCGCTTCCCTCGAGGATGTCCGTCTCCGAAACGGCTTCGGTCCTTCGATGGACTGCAACCCAGACTTGATGTCTCACACTGGCCAGGATCTCATCGGCCTGGCTCAGTCCCCCTACCATACGTTCGACGCTGCCTATGACCTGAGCAGCTACAAGGCTGCAGGTGATGCCCAGAGCCCGGTTGCTTTGGACCTGGCCGGCGCCCAGTCTCTCGCAGATTTCAGCCCAGAGTGGGCTGACAACTTCCACGATCACCACCCATTTTGATACCCAAAAAGCAACGCATAGAGGACGGATAATGTACAAAAACCGGAGATGTTTAGAACGCGTTGCTCTTATGACTTCACGAATATGGTTTTGGAACGGGGTTTCGCTTGTTTTCCGCCCTGCGTTGGTCGCTTCTGTTTCTATGTCTGTTCGCTCATCGACGATTCTGGCTTGTCTCTTTGCTATCAGAAAACGCAAACATGAAAGTTCTCTAGGTTTTCAACGAAGGCAGTGGCTACTGCAGAATGTACACTACCTAGGATGTTTTAATGTCAGAATCACATCGTCTCACTGCGGTAGCTGATGTGATGTATCCCTGCTGTTTTAAGAGGCCTCGGAGCTGCCCCCCTTGTGTTGCCAGGGGCACTAAAAGCTGCTGCAGTAATAGCCGATGGCCAGGAGGCGACTATCTGGTGATGTCTCTGTAGTAACGCATCTGATGACTGTGTCCTTGTACCATGCTGCGGCTTTCAACACCACCTCGAGAGATGGCTACTAAAAAGTCAGCAAGTATAAGTCAGTAGCCCAACAGTTTCGAAGCTATGGTTAGGTACTCGAGCCTTTGTCGAACGAGGCGTAGCGGGTGGCCATGCATGCCCTTCTTCGCTCCCAAGATCAGGAGAGGCAACTGTCAAGCGTGTTGAAGTATTCTAGCTACCTGCTTGGGCGATCAATGCCATTTCGTATCTTGTTCTTGTTAAATCTGCATATAATCAATCTCCTTCGTTCAAACAGTGGCCAAGCCCTTATCGGCTCTAAGCAAACGCTCGAAAACGCACTGTTTGCAAAGAACCAGGCACCCATAAAACGGTAACCAGGTGGTAACTGAGCGTTTCCCGCTATAGCAACAGTAACCACTCGTTGTGGTTCACGGTTTTCTGTGTTCTTATCTCTTCGCGCCTAGGATTTAAAAACCAGAGTTCCTGATCCCAAGCTGCACTAAACTTCTCTCCGCTCTCATCTTTCACCACGCATCGCCCACAACTTGCACCTCTCAAGCCTACGACTTCAACACCAAAACTCTGGGCATATCATTTCTGCTTTCTTCACTCAAAGGTCTGCTTTCTCATCGTACTTGCATCTTTGAGTCAGTTTGTTAACTCCATCTGCAGCCAACTTCCTGAAACTCAACAAGCACCATGTCTGACGCCAAGAAGGAGCCTACCGCCGCCGAGGCCATGCTGTTCTTCAGCATCGTCAAGAACACCAAGAACAAGGCGGATGTTGACTGGGAGGCCGTCGCTTCCGAGCAGGGCTTCAAGACCGCTGAAGTCGCCAAGGTATGCGCATCCATCTTCATCAACTCAAACCCCTTCCTCCTTGTCTGCTAACACGTCCATCTGTCTATTAGGTCCGCTTTGGACAGGTCAAGCGCAAGCTTGGAATCTCCAGCGATGCCTCTCCCGCCAAGAAGGGCAGCGTCACCTCGGCGCTGACCACTCCATCCAAGGTGATCAAGACGCCTCGCGGAAAGGGCAAGGGCCGCTCCAAGGTCAAGAAGGAAGAGGTTCCAGACGAGGACGAAGAGAAGGAGAAGTGCTCCGTCAAGGCTGAGCAGAATGAGAGCGAGGGTGAGAATGTGAGCGACCAGCTTCACACCGAGATGGAGGCCTCGAAAGAGGACCCTTTCTAAAGCTTGAAACGACGGGAACACATACTGGGTGTGCTGTCTTCATAGTCTCGCGGGATTTATGTCTGCTGGATTTGAGATTTCAGGAAAGCCTTTTGAGCTTGAGGGGGAACGACCGAGTATTTGAGACAAGGACAGGTCTACGTGCAACATGACCGTCAAGATACCCAACCAGGTCAAAATTGAGATCTATGATAACTCATTGATTGAGCGATGTGGACTTGTAAACTTGTGCATTTCTGATTTCGGAGTAATTTCCAGCGTTGTGGAAGATGATGGTATGTGGCCATCTCGCCAAAAAAGAAAATGCAGAAAAGGGGCAGGTTCAACATGTACAGAAAATTGGCCAAAACTCCAAGCATTCGAAGAAGCACAAAAGTCTACGGTGTTCTCCTTGCATGGGAAGTTTGGTCGTAGATGGCCCTTTGTTTTGACTCGCCCAATAGACCAAACACTCCATTCACTCTCCATCCGCGGAGAGCGAGCGGTGCACTAGATTCTGCCGAAAGCATGAAAATAAAACGCTTTGCCTAGGAGGTGAACACTCTGTTTGCTCCTAGCCCATTTCCTTTTCTGCCTAGGTAGGTAGGTAGACAGGCAGCTCTCTTTCCACTCCTCTTAAGGCTTTCCCCCCCCTCCTTCTCTCCGTTCACACTCATCTTCTCTCATCACAATCACAACTCTCATCCCAACCACCACATCACTTCTTAAGATCCCTCAACGATCAAGACTCCTGAGATTCTCTGTCCACCATCACAACATCTATTTTCCATCCAACACAAACATATAAAGTACGTTCCTAGTTTCCGTCTCTCGTTCTCTAAACTAACCATCCGGCAGTTCACGATGCCTGCCAAGAAGACATCCACCACTGGTTCCGACGGCGAGGCCCCTCTGGGTCTCACTGATGGCGAACTCCGCTTCATCAAGGCCATCTTCGACAACATGACCCAGAAGCCCGACGCAAACTGGGACCTTGTCGCCGACGGCCTGGGTCTCAAGGACGCCAAGTGTGCCAAAGAGCGCTTCCGCCAGATGTCTGTCCGACACGGCTGGGGCGGCCAGGCGCCCACTACCGCGAGCCCTCGCAAGGCCAAGGCTGGTGCCGCTACTACTACTTCTGGTGAGAACAAGGTCGCCAAGAAGCCTCGCACCCCGCGGAAGAAGGTCAAGAAGGACTCGGACTCGGAGGCCGAGACCAAGGAGGAGGTGAAGCAGGAGGTCAAGAAGGAGGTCAAGACGGAGGTCAAGACTGAGGACAACGATGCTACTATGGAGTAGAACGATGGGTTTGCGGCTTAGATTCGGTTGGTTACAGTGCAGAACCCTGTTCTCTTAATGTGGTTGGGATAGAGGGCCTGGGCTGAGACATTTGCTTCATCTACGCACTCAGGATTGGTATCGCACCTGTCCTCTGATGGCACCAGAATACGAGAAATACACAAGACTCATGGTTGAAAACAAAATTGTTTCAGATCTTTGGCCAGTTCTTTGAACGTAGCTGGAGTGGCCAAGGGCATTTGACAGCGAATGCTAGAGTGTTCGCCTGTTAGGAAGTGCTGCTTGAATCCGAAGGGTCCCAAAATCTCCAAAGCGAGCAACCAGCGTGGAATTTGTTCCGCGGCCTAGACAGTGCCTAGGAGCAAGCGAGAACACCCGCGTAACTCTTGAGTAACTCCAGAGAGCTCGGTTCCTTGACTGCTATAGGGGCGCGCCTCGAGCTTGTACACCGAACGTCCCCCTCCTATCCTCGACAACACAACGCAGCACAACTCAACTCAACTCAACTCGACTCAACTCAGCTCGACAGCACCAAGCTCGCCACTCTGTTCGTCAAGTCCCCTGGTAAGTTATAAAAAAAAAAACTCACAGTTCATTGCTCCAACTATCGGCCAAAGCAGCCTGTTCTTAGCGTTGGGCGTTTGCGCGCGTGTTCCCTCCCGCTTCAGTGACGCCTCATTTCGCGCACCTTTTCTTACTATTCACTCCGATTTGACCCAGTCAGTCCTATGCAAATAAAAAGTCTCGGTCCCTTTTTCCTCCCCCACAGACTGCCCTTTTATTTCCCAGATCTCTCTCCCGTTTTCCATCTTCCTTTCTCCTTCATCCACAACACACCACACTGCACTCTTGCCTCATCCTGACCTCGATTTCAGTCAACCCAAAAACCTATCAACGACAACTCAACCCAGTAAGTACCTTCATCTTGATGATTTCGGGATTCACGCTCAACATTGCACTCTTCATTCTCGTTCATCTCCAAGTTGACCACCTTCTAACAATCATCCAGTCCCAAACATTCAAGATGTCCAAGCAAGAGCCTGCCGAACAGGTCAAGTTCCTCGTGTCCTGCATCGGACACACTACCAATGGACGAGTAAGTTGACATCCCTTCATCACCATGAAGCTTGCTAATCAGGTCAGCCCGACTTCCAAGCGGTCGCCGAAGAGCTTTCCATCATCAGCAAGGCCGCCGCGTAAGTACCCTCGCCCCCCTCGTCTCAAAACATGATGCTGACACACGGACCAAACAGACAGAAGCGATACGAGCGAATGCTAAAGGCCCATGGCATCAAGCCAGGTCGCAAGGCTCCCGTCAAGGAGGAGACCAGCAGCGGAGCCAGTGACGGCGAGAAGGCTTCTGCTGAGAAGGCTCCTGTTGAAAAGGCCCCCGCTGTCAAGGCCACGAAGCGCAAGGCCAAGAGTGAGCCCGCCGCAAAGCCTGCGAAGAAGCGAGCTCCGCCAAAGAAGTGCGCCCCCAAGAAGGAAGACACCGACGAGGAGGAGGTAAAGCAAGAGGAAACCGAGTCCCCCAAGTCTCCTGCCTCCTCTCTGAGTGGTACGTTCTGAGAACCTTGCCTTCTTTGTGTTCAACGTCGCTAACGATCTGTTTGGTACAGATGCGCCTCCTTCTGAGGACGGCGAGGCCTAGATAGACGGCCAAGGGCTACACTGCATCGCACACAAAAGTCTGGTGTACAGTATATGGATGTTTCGATTGTCCATTGATTTTCGCGGCTTGGCTTGGTTCTTGATCAGATGATATCGCACATTAGCTAGGAATGGTTAAGAAATGGTCGGATGACTCGCAATTCATACTCCAAAATGAGATGGCTTGGGATTTAGTTCAAGCAAATGGCATCACAATATCATCGTCACTGATACTGTCTTCTCCTCCCAACTCGAAATGAACCTTCTAGCCCTAATTATTGTGACACTATCCTTGTTTCCGCTTCTCCAACAATCGAGGCGCCGGGATCCCCTAGATATCACCCAGCAGCTCGACGCGACATTCATTCTCCTCTCGACTATGCGTGACTCCAAATATTGAACAATACGCAGACTATTGCGTCTCTATAGCGATTCTTCACATTCTCGTTGTTGTCCGCTGGAGTTGCTCAGAACAGTTGGTCCGTAATCAGGCAGCTATTCACATGTTGCAGCGGACGCAAAGGGATGCTTGATTCACTCGCAACGCCACAAGATTTGCATACGGTTCTGCGCATTGCGAATAGTGAACAATGGGCCAAAATACATTCGGTCAGGTTTCAACGCTTATTGCCAGCGAGAAGCATTCACGGCCAGCCCAGCATTGCCGTCGCCATGGCGTCAAGTCTTGGCATATCGGATCTCTTCACCACTGCCTTAAATCACGACATCTCATCGAGCCCTCTCTTCATCACCGCACCATGCCGTCACTACATCACGACGTTCCTTCATCGCGGTGTCACTCGATCAGACTGTCTCTCCACCAGCCCGTCTCTTTCATCTCGATCTCCTTCCCGTGAGTGTCCCCGACTGTTTAGTCGCCAACGGCCATCGCTGACCAAGCTTTTGCAAGCAGTATCTGTCGCAGCAAGCTACCGCGAGTCTCACTTCTCGTGAAAGATAACCCCCCTCATCAGTTTCCTAGACTCCGTTCATGATGTCTTGTTCGCCAAGGTCCACTTCCCCTGCAAGCCATTCCCGTGACAGCGCCACTCGGCGTCCCATCCCTGACTTGCCGCCTCCTCCCGACTCTCCGATTGATGAAACCTTCCTGAGAAGCGAGAAAAGTGCCATTTCCTCTGCTCATGTCACGACCTCTGGTCCAAGTTTCATTATTGAAGGCCATGTTGCCTACCCCATTGCCCAAATCCGTGTAATGGCGACTGCGTTGGCGTATGCCCGCCAGAACGGAGAATTCCCGAAAACCACATCATCGTCCATGGACACTCGAGCCCTGGTTGAAGATTATGGACACCTCATACTGCTTCGGCAAACGCGTGGCCATCAGTCTAGACCGGCCCCCGCGGCATACACGCAACTTCGAGTTGCCATTGCCCTAAGTATCGTGGAGCGCGATGCCTCTCTTAGCAATCCAGAGAACCAGGCAGAGGCTGTGCAAAGAGCCGAGTCCTACTTCCGTTCTTTGCAACAAGAGCGTCACTACTTTGACATGGCCAACAACATGCTCCAGAATCGTGGTGTTGTAAACCCAACGCAGATTGATGTCGAAAACGTCGGCGAAGAGCTCTGTTCCGTTATCGAAAACACCATTGAGGAAACCGTTTCTGACGCTACTGGCCCCCTTCGACTGAATGTCGGCACCTTCAAAGATCAAAACAACACTCTTCGATTGAGCGTTGGGGAACTCGAACGTCATGGTAAGAAATTCGAACAGCAGAACAGATTTCTCAATGGCCAGATCGGATTCCACAACCATGTTCTCGAACAACAAGCAAGGGCCAGCAACGCTTTGCTCTCCATGTTGGAGCCCCAGTCTAAGAACATCCAGGCAACGAACGAGCAGCTCGCTCTGGTTTCCGGCTTCGTCCACACGCTTTCGCAAGTTGTCATGAACCTCCCCGCCACGCTCGACCAGGCGGTGCATACATCGGTCCAGCACCAGACTCAAGATGCCTTCAAGGACATCTTGGAGGCTCAGCAAAAGGCGATCTACGATCTACAGCAAAAACCATGCAAAGTCCGATCGAGGGCTCGAGAAGTGGAGGACAGCAAGCTTCGGCTGGGTGGTCAGGAGTGGGATCAAGGAGTGCACGCTTCCAGCTCAGGGCCACGACGCCGCAGTAAGAAGGGTAAAGAGAGGGTGCGGAAGATTATGCAGAAGGTATTTGGGTCTTATTAGAAGCAGTTAGATTACTCAAGCTAGCGTAGCATTTCATACCCGCCAAGCCATCTTCAGCGAATACAGCACGCCTTTGTTCCGGTAGCTGATTTTCCAGTCACCTGCGTTGCCAACATGACGCCATGCCAAACAGTCGACAAGTTTTTGTGTATAAAGAGGCTGAATTTACGCAGTGATTAGGTGCCACCGGCTATCAGCTGTTGGCGCTCAGCAAGAACGCCGGAAGCGCGACTATCACGAATTCCAGAACACCCCTTCTATGAGCTAAATTGATACGTATGAGATGCCCAGAATTCAGGAATCATACTATTTCAAATCCTAGATTAACCACGATGTCGTGCAGTTGTCAGGAGTTGTGACACCAAGGCGCCATCGCTAGTCCAGCCCGCAAACTCCCCTTCCGTTTGCTTCCTTTTCCGAAGCAGTTTTGAGTCACGTTTAATTCTTTCAAGAGCACATGACTACGTCAGCGGTTTTGGCTTTTTCGAATTTAGGATTGCTATAGTGGAAAATTCGCACTGCCGTGAGTTGACGAACGGTCGCCAGCTGCCAGACAGTCCAAATTTCCGCCATCGCGCCTCGACTTACAGCTGTCAGTTCCCCGTTTGGTCAACTAAATCATTGGCTGGCAGTGCAAACTGCTCTCCCAAAGAAGAAGCGGGCTTACCCAGCCCTCTTGGATACTTTGCTAGTGCTATCTATCTCTCTTCAGTCCGCTCCGGTTTCTTCTTTTTCCTCTTACTTCAACACCAGTTTTGATCAACTTCTCTCATCTTGAAAATATCTCACTTCTCTCGTCAGATTTTTCTTGATAACCTGTCATCCGTTCATCACAACTGTCTTCACTGAAACGTGCAGTCGTCTACGTTGACCAAAACAACCCAAGTTTGTACCCCCAGCTGACTTGGCTCACCTGTCCACTACCCCGTGGCACCAGGCGAATCGAGATTCTTGGCATCAATGCTAACTATATATTTAGCAAAATCACTTGAACCCTTGACTACCGTCAACATGGGAAACACTTCTCCTCTCAAGACCCCATCGAAGGCTGGCCGTTCTGCGGCCCAGATCCGGCGTTCCGCGTCGAAAGCGTTAAAGAACGAAAGTTCCCCAGTCAAGAGCCCAGTCAAGACTCCAACTCGAACCTCAGCCAAGAAGACCCCCAGAGAGCACAATTTCACTTCCCGCCCTCCTACTGAGGAGGAACGTAGCGGGAACGGTCGTGTTCCTGGTCGCAGTCTTATTGTTTGGGGCCGTACGTTTTCTCCTCCCCTCCAAGCTTTTCCTGACCTACGTTCAACCTGACACCACTACAGGTCCTCGGATGGCCGAGAAGCTCTTACTCCACATCCAGTACGAGTGTGCTCGACACAAGATCGAGCTGCCATGGAACTCCATCGCGCACCGCCTACACCCGGGTTCGACCGGTGCTGCCGTCAACCAGCATCTTGGCCGGCTTCGACGTGAGCTTGTTGCCGAAGGCCATCTCGTCCCGCCAACTCTGCCACGTCCCGGTGGAGCTCCTGTGAGTTCCGACATTCGAGGATATATTCGCAAGGACGAGGATGGCGATGATAAACTCGCCACTCGTTCTGTATACTACAACGAAAGAGTGGACGATCGGAAGTTCAATCTTCCCGACTCTTTGGAAGTTCGGGACCAGATCAGCCTCACATGTGACGCTGACGAGGAGGAGAGCGTTGAGTCGGATGATGAAATTCCCGACTCACCAACTCCTAGCCGAAGGACCACAGAGACAGGGAACACTGAGCCAACTACTACCATCGAGATCGATGAAGAGGGTGATCTCACCACCACTGAGGTCGAAAACATCCCAGACGAGGGCCATGAAATGGCAGTTGACGTAAGTGGCATACCTCCAGTTCACAAAATCACAGATACTAACAAAAGCGCAGTCACTTGAGGCCGTACAGGAGGATGTGGATGGCGTTACCTGCTCTCAAGATGACCTCTTCTCTCAGGAAATCTATACCAGCGCTGAAGAATCCTTCATCAGCACCGAGACCCGACGAAGCCACAGCGTCGCCGGCGCAGAAGATGGGCATGCCCTCTTCCCTTCGATTCCCGGCCAGGGTCCGTATGTGACCGCCATGAGGCAGGTGGCTCCATACAACAACTTTGTCCAATCCGACTTTGGGACGTCTTTTGACCCGTCCGTGAGCCGATCATCGGTTGGAGAAGCTGCCACTTCGCAAGGGTCTTTCTAGGAGAATTACAGCCTTGGCCAGTATGGCACAGCTCAAGACCTCTACCAACTTCCCTATTTGGTTGCAGACAATACTCGGGTCTTTTATAACAGCCAAAGCGACCATTCGTTGACCTCGGGCAGCTCGCCTGAGCGACTCGCACAGATCGGGATTGCCTATGGCGTTGAAGAGCCGATGGCGGGAGTCCGACTCACCGACGCGGTGGTAAGGTCAGTCACCCTTCTTAGCAGTCCATCTTCTCACTTTTCACACAGAACGACCACGGTGACGAGGAGCAATTTGACGACGTTCCTAGCACGCATCCCGACTTCCTTTGAGCGCCGCGTCCTTTGATGGACAGCTTGTCGGCCGTCATGCTCTTGGTTGTTGTCATCCGGGACTAATAATAGATGCCCGGATCGAGATCGGAAGGAACGCATATCAGGAAGGGAGCTACATATTATACAGAGATACGGACACGAGGACAGGGGACGATTGTATACCGGTTTTTTTTTCTTTTTTTTTCTTTTTTTTGTACTCACAAACTTGCTCTGCTGTTGGTATATTTGAACCGGTAGAGAATAAAAGATGAGATGAAAGCGAATGGGTATCACACTTCTGCCTTCTCCAGTCGGTGATGTGTTCCTGCAGCCTAGAGCACGGGGATCACGGACGGCGGTGAACAGTTGAACGCTGGAGAACCAACTGCGACGGCTTAGTCTCACGCACGGAGTAATTCGTACTCCAGAGACCAAGCCACGAACCGTCAGAAAGGTATTTGTCAGGTGGATCCGCGCAAAATGCCGCCGTTCACCTCCTCGTTTGCTCGTCAAAAGGCTTGAGCTTCTCCTCCTCGGCTAACTTATGGCGACGCAGATGGTGTTGGAAAGGTGTAGAACTGGTCAGGGCCGAGGCTAGCGTACTTTGGGCCTAGCGTCGCTCCTGGGTGGATGTTTTGCCGACGCTCCGGGGAGACAATTTTTTTGGGTCGTGCGTGAGCTCTTCTCCGGTTTTGCCATCATATCAACTTCTTCCCTCTCACGATCCTGCCCATCATCCTCCCTCGGTTCACTTCCGCCTTTGCCCTCCTCCAAAGACGAAAGACCCGCGAGCGTTTCTCCTTTCGGCTTTTGTAATTCTACTTTTATACCCCCCGCTCCTCTTAATTCACACATCATGCAGCGCGCATTGAGCTCCCGGGTCAGGGCCTCCGTCCTGTCCTCGGCTGCCACCAAGTACCGAGCCGGAGCTGGCCTCGGTCAACAGCTCAGATTTGCCCACAAGGTGAGACTATTCGTCAATGGCTTGTATTTCCAATCAGCTTCTAATGTGTCATAAAGGAGATTAAGTTCGGTGTTGAGGGCCGCGCCGCTCTCCTCGTTGGTGTCGACACCCTCGCCAAGGCCGTTGCCACTACCCTGGGACCCAAGGGCCGAAATGTCCTGATTGAGTCCAGCTTTGGCTCCCCCAAGATCACCAAGGGTTCGTCAAGGTCACCTACACCTCGATTGGCGGATTTTTCTAACCAGGAATAGATGGTGTAACCGTTGCCCGCGCCGTGACCCTCAAGGACAAGTTCGAGAACCTCGGCGCCAAGCTCCTACAAGATGTGGCTTCCAAGACCAACGAGGTCGCTGGTGACGGTACCACTACCGCCACTGTCCTCGCCCACGCCATCTTCTCCGAGACCGTCAAGAACGTTGCCGCCGGCTGCAACCCCATGGATCTCCGCCGCGGCATCCAGGCCTCGGTCGAGTCCGTCGTCGAGTTCCTTCAGCAAAACAAGCGCGACATCACCACTAGTGCCGAGATCGCTCAGGTCGCTACCATCTCCGCCAACGGCGACCATCACGTTGGTGCCATGATTGCCAACGCCATGGAGAAGGTTGGCAAGGAGGGTGTCATCACCGTCAAGGAGGGCAAGACCATGGTTGATGAGCTTGAGGTTACCGAGGGCATGCGATTCGACCGCGGCTTCGTCTCTCCTTACTTCATCACCGACACCAAGGCGCAGAAGGTCGAGTTCGAGAACCCTCTGATCCTACTCTCTGAGAAGAAGATCTCTGCCGTCCAGGACATCATCCCTGCTCTTGAGGTCTCCACTCAGCAGCGACGACCTCTGGTCATCATTGCCGAGGATATTGAGGGCGAGGCTCTCGCTGTCTGCATCCTGAACAAGCTCCGTGGCCAGCTCCAAGTTGCTGCCATCAAGGCTCCTGGCTTCGGTGACAACCGCAAGTCCATCCTCGGCGATCTTGCCGTCCTGACCAACGGCACCGTCTTCAGCGATGAGCTTGACATCAAGCTTGAGAAGGCCACCCCTGACATGCTCGGCTCAACCGGCTCCATCACCATCACCAAGGAGGACACCATCCTCCTTAACGGCAATGGCTCCAAGGACGCCCTGTCTCAGCGTTGCGAGCAGATCCGTGGTGTCATTACTGACCCCACCACCTCCGAGTACGAGAAGGAGAAGCTCCAGGAGCGTCTAGCCAAGCTCTCCGGTGGTGTCGCCGTCATCAAGGTCGGTGGCTCCTCCGAGGTCGAGGTGGGTGAGAAGAAGGACCGATTCGTCGATGCCCTCAACGCCACCCGCGCTGCTGTCGAGGAGGGTATCCTGCCCGGTGGTGGCACTGCCCTGATCAAGGCTTCCGTCAATGCTCTGAATGAGATCAAGACCGCCAACTTTGACCAGCAGCTCGGTGTCAACATTGTCAAGAGCGCCATCACCCGCCCTGCCCGCACCATCATCGAGAACGCCGGTCTCGAAGGCGCTGTAATTGTTGGCAAACTCACCGATGAGCACGCCGCCGACTTCAACAAGGGCTTCGACAGCTCCAAGGGCGAGTACGTGGACATGATTGCTGCCGGTATCCTGGACCCCTTTAAGGTCGTCCGCACTGGTCTCATCGACGCCAGCGGCGTTGCCTCTCTACTAGGCACGACCGAGGTCGCCATCGTCGACGCCCCTGAAGAGAAGGGCCCTAGCGGTCCTCCCATGGGCGGCATGGGCGGCATGGGCGGCATGGGTGGCATGATGTAAAAGAACGAATGATATGGATGTATAAAACCGCCGGACTGGGTAGCGGCGCACATGGTGTTGCGTGTTCTAACGGGACGGATCAAGTGGCCTTGCAATCTCCCCTCTACCACATCTTTTACGACCTTGTCTTCATACCCCTAGCAGATTTTCAGGCCGCTTGAGCCCTGTATAGTAGCACTGTCAGTGTAGTAGTAGAAAGGATTAAAACAAGACAAAAATGAACGAAGAAACATGTTATAAGATTAGTCAACGGCAGGTTCGGTTTGGGGGGGAGTGAAGTGTGATGAATCAGAGCAGAGTCACGGAGCATACCAAGCAAGCGTTGCCGCCTGATGATATGATGGTGATGGTGGGTGGTGATGGATTAGACGTCGTGTTGATTGTTGAGTCCATGTTGCTGCCTCCTCAGGCAACGGCAACACAAACCAGGGGAGGGGGAGGGGGAGGGGGGGCTCGCATTGCATTATTGATGCCTTGCAGGCAGGCCAACCCAGCACACTGGTACATGGCAAACTTGGAACATTTGGGCGCCTAGAGACGGACACCTGGACACTTGTTGCCATGGCCGGACTGGCCTCAGCGGGTTTCAAGGACGAGCCACCCTTGACGCGCACGCCTGGAGAGTCACGTGCGGCCATCTCACGGCCAACCCCTCCATCAGCAAGTGGTGTTTTTCTCCCGCAAAGGCCCCGCCTCTCTCACAGCACCGCCTAAACCCACCCAGCCAACCCCCAACCAAGATATATCCACCACCTCCACCACCTCCGTCCTGTCCTTGCTCCTTCATCGCGAACCTCTCCAGGAATCCTCTCTCGACTCTCCAATTCCGGTACGCTCTCCTTTTCCTGCTCCCGCTGCCGTGCCCTCGCCCGTCAGCCCTCTGTCCCGCCTGGAACCTTTTGCCGTCCCGCCTTATCTTCCCCGCCGCCGACAGCTAACAAGCTCCCGCTCCAGCCCACCCCTCATCCCTAAAGATCCGTCTCCTGACGTAGACCGCAACCATGGTAAGCTCACCACCACAGCCGCCCGCGATTCCTCTGTCCCGCCATCTAACACCCGCTCGCAGTCTCAATCCGGGTTCGTCCTCTCCGCTTCTTTTCTTGCCCCTGCCCCTCCTCCTGCTCCTCATGCAACCCGAACGGTCCCCCTCTTTTCGCCAGCCTCGACGATGACGGCGCCGCGGGGCATGCAGCCGCTGATGGACCACGGCCACGGTATCGACCGCCTTAGAACTTGGCACTAATCACCACCAACCTCTCCAGTGCCACCGTCTCGCAAGCATGCATCACCGCCTACAGCGAACTGAAGCTCGGCAAGACGCTCAAGTACATCATCTTCAAGCTGTCGGACAACTACAAGGAGATCGAGGTCGAGCACTCCTCCGACAGCAACGACTACGAGGAATTCCGTGACCTGCTCATCAACGCCACCTCCAAGAGCCGATCGGTACGTTTCTCGACGACGCCCATGGCCGCCGTCACTGTGCACCACCACAACTAACCACCATATTAGGGTGCTGTCGGCAAGGGTCCCCGATACGCCGTCTACGACTTCGAGTACAACCTGGCCTCAGGCGAGGGTTCACGGTATGTTGCCCCTACTCTCTCTTTACTCTCAAAAGAGCTCGGTCACTGACAGGCCCAACAGAAGTAAGATCGCCTTCATTGCCTGGTCGCCCGATGATGCTGGTATTCAGGTACGTAGCCTCGCGTGTTTATTGGCCACGTAGCAGCACCCAACTAACCCTCCCCTGTTACAGCCCAAGATGATCTACGCCTCTTCCAAGGAGGCTCTTAAGCGATCACTCAACGGTATCGCCACCGAGTTGCAGGCCAACGACCCTGATGACATCGAATACGACACCATCATCAAGGTCATCAGCAAGGGCACCGCTGCTTAAGCGCACTGTCACGCAATTCCTCGGGTCGCCATCTTGAAGACGGCATGGAACTGAACATACTTTGGGTCACCTCCGGCGTCAAGCTTGAGGGGCCAACACCAATGATGTAGTGATGGTTGCGGGGGGAGACAGGGGTGCGATGGACGTCCTCCCGGGGCGTGCCTATCGGGTTTTCTTCTCGGGCGGATACGTAGATTTCCAGATTTGCCAGCCCCTGACCATGTACCGTACCAAAGGAAATGAATACACATACGGGTATGTGGAACTTATTGGCAACTTAAGTCGAATATTTTCTTCTTCTTCGTGATTCTCCCATTATCATTATGGGCTTGACTGGCGGGATTGCCAACTTGACTTAAAAAGGGTTGACAGCTCCTCCGCCTCCGCCTCGTCCTTTAGTCGCTGCATTAAGAAGCCCTTCAGGTCGGCCCAGAACTCCTCCGTCTCCGCTGCTGCCTGTCCGGTGGGCTTGGCCTCAGGTGCCGCCGCCGCCGGCTCTTCGGGAGGGATCGCTGAAGCTCCGCCAATGACCATTACCGAGAACTCGATGGCCGTATCCGTGTCCCCCAATAGCTCTTTGAGGATCTTGCTGTCCGACACGGGCTTCTTGTTAAGCAGTAGCTTCAATTTTGCGACGGGGATCCTCGTTTGGGCCAACACCTTGGACTTGATATCCAGGACAGACGTATCGAGGGGTAGCGAAGTAAGCTTGATGTCGAGAGGCGGGTTGCGTAGCGACTTTAGCGTCACCTTGATGCTTCGTTCTTGTCCAGGGGCGAGGTTCAAGGGCTTACTCATAGGCTTCGACATCCGGGGGAGGATGTACTAGGACCACGCATGTCAGAAGGGGGCTGCGGCGGCTACACAGCAGTGGGGCAGAAGCTATCATACCGGAGGCCGAGCCGGGAAGGTCTTGGGGTCTTCGACATGGTCGGCGGACAGCTTCACGGGTCGCGAATCGAGCGACGACAGAAACGTCTTTGCGAAAGCGACTTCAGCCATGGTGGAGGATGGTGGGCGAAGCAGGAAGCTTGGTCGGTGGAGGCGGGGTTAAGTCGATAATGGGAGAATGAATGGCGTGAGCCCCAAAACAGAATCAGGTGTCGATGGAAGCCAGTAAGAGTGTAGTGTGGTTAGGTTCTCGCAACAAGAAGGTATTAGGGAGCGCTAACAGACGATTTGTTCTTTTTTCTAAGACACGAGTCCTCGTCATGGAGCTTCCCAGGTCGAAGCAATGGCGTAGCTCCACGCTGCTGCGGGAGGTGGGCGATCACGTGTTGGCGCGGCGGGTCCCGATACGGAGTTCTGCCGGCTTATCGAGCTGCTGCAGGCTCGCTCGATGAAAAAAAGTTTCGGCGGGGCGCTGTCTGCTTTTCTGGGCCAGAGACAAAGTCAGGTTCGGGCAAGTTTTGTTGCTCGATATTCTCTTTCCAATTCCCACAAATTCGACTCGCTACATTCATTCACAATGGGTGTCGGACGTCGCATGAAGAAGCAGGGCCCGCCCCAGCCCCTGTCGGAAGAGCACTTTGCCAAGCTCAAGCGCAAGGCTGGTCTGCCTGCCGATCCAGTAGTTGAGGCGACGGAGAGGAAGAAGCGGAAAACGAGCAAGTCGGCCGCGCAGAAGAGCAATGGTTCCGATGCGAAGAGGTTGGCGGCCAAGAAGACGAACGGCGCAAAGGCCGTGAAGGCGGCGCCTGCGTCTGCGACTGCCGCGCCCAAGGCATCGAAGAAGGCCAAGCTCTCCGCCCTACAGGATCCCTCCGACGATGAGATGGACGACGAGTTTGACATTGGGGATCTGGAAGACGCCGATATGTCGGATCTGGAGGGTGGCGTCGGGTTGAAGGATGATTTCCTCGACTCGGACAACGACGAGGGCTTTGACTCGGAGGAGGAGGGTGGCCAGACGAAGGCCATGTTCTCAGAGGACGAGGACGAGTCGGACGCCGAGGAGAAGCTCACAGCCGCCAACATCGAGGGTCTCACGAGGAAACTGGATATCCAATTGGCAGAGGACGCTGCCGAGGCTGAGGCTGAGATGGCCGAGAACGCCGCCTTGCAGACCAATATCGACGGCGACAAGCCTCATATTCTACCAAACGAGGATGAGGAAGATGCTCTCGCCGCCAGCGCCAGCGCCCTCCTAGCCCCCGACTTACAGCTCCTGCGATCGCGCATCACAGAAAACATCCGCGTCCTCGACGACTTCTCCAACCTCTCCGAGGAGGGCCGCTCAAGGGCCGAGTACACGGCGCAGCTGATCAAAGACATCTGTGCCTACTACGGCTACTCCGAGTACCTGGCCGAGAAGCTCTTCAACCTCTTCACCCCCCGCGAGGCCTTCGCCTTCTTCGAGGCCAACGAATCGGCCCGTCCCGTCGTCATCCGAACAAACACCCTGCGCACCCACCGTCGCGACCTCGCCCAGGCCCTCATCAACCGCGGCGTCACCCTCGAGCCCGTCGGTAAGTGGTCCAAGGTCGGCCTGCAGGTCTTCGAGAGCAACGTGCCCCTGGGTGCCACCCCGGAGTACCTCGCCGGCCACTACATCCTCCAGGCCGCGTCCTCCTTCCTGCCCTGCATGGCCCTGGACCCCCAGGAGAACGAGCGCGTGCTGGATATGGCCGCCGCCCCCGGTGGAAAGACGACTTACATGGCCGCCATGATGAAGAACACGGGCTTCATCATGGCCAACGACCCCAGCAAGGCCCGAGCCAAGGGTCTCATCGGAAACATCCACCGCCTCGGCGCCCGCAACGTCGTCGTCTCCAACTACGACGCCCGCGAGTTCCCCAAGCCCATGGGCGGCTTCGACCGTGTCCTGCTCGATGCCCCTTGCTCCGGCACCGGCGTCATCGCCAAGGACCCCAGCGTCAAGACCAACAAGACGGAGCGCGACTTCATGCAGCTCCCCCACGTCCAGAAGCAGCTCCTCCTCGCCGCCATCGACTCCGTCAACCACAACTCCAAGACGGGCGGCTACATCGTCTACTCGACCTGCTCCGTCACCATCGAGGAGAACGAGTCCGTCGTCCAGTACGCCCTCAGCCGCCGGCCCAACGTCCGCCTCGTCGACACCGGCCTCGCCTTCGGCAAGGAGGGCTTCACCAGCTTCATGGGCAAGAAGTTTGACCCCTCCGTCCGCCACACCCGCCGCTACTACCCCCACACCTACAACGTCGACGGCTTCTTCGTCGCAAAGTTCCACAAGATCGGCCCCACCACGGCCCAGGCCGCCGCCGCCCGCGAGCGCTCCGCCTCCAACGTCCCCGCCGTCACCGAGTATGTCGACCGCACCCCCGTCACCGAGGACGACGCCGAGGCCAGTGCCGGCGATGCCTTTGGTGACTTCGACGAGGAGGAGGACAAGGAGTACATGGAGAAGGGACGACGAAACGCCATGCGCCGAAGGGGTCTGGACCCGAGGAGCAACGACAAGAGGGCCAAGGAAAAGAGGGCCAAGGACAAGACGCCCAAGGACAAGACGCCCAAGGACAAGACCGCCGAAGACGAGGCAGCTAAGGACGAGGCGCCCAAGGACACATCGGCCGAGGACAAACCAGCCGAGGACAATCCGGTCAAGAGCAAGCCGGCGAAGAGCAAGTCGGCGAAGAGCAAGAAACTGAGTAAAAGGTAGACGAGTAGATACCAATTGGGATGTCATCATGGGTCTGTTTTTTGTCACCGAAATGTCGAATAATAGAAAGGAATTCAAAAGCACGCATGCCGTACACCACACAATGTCATAAGAAACACCGAGAAACCACACCAAGAACAACGATGTGAAAAATATGTGTTCTGGTTTGCAAGTCGTAAACCGTTCCGTTCATTTCATCATTAATGAGCCCCTTTCTCCTACTGGAGCTGTGTTGCCGCCTGTCCCCTTTTTTCTCTATAAGCATGAATCCCCGTATCCATCCCCCGACCCATCCTTCATAGAATACGTACATGAGTAATCACATCATAAAGCCAATGTTGGCAGCCCAAACTCACAAAGTCAAACAAACCAAAATCAAACTCCGAGTCATGCGGTAAAGCGCACAAAAAGTCCAAACAAACCATCCTTCTGAGGCCCCCTTGGTATCCAGCCGTAGTATCTCCGTGCCGACGCGTGTTGGCGACTTCCATATGTGAGGTATCGTTTATCCACAAAAGTTCCGATCCGGTGGTTGGCCGTATTACAAAATGTTGCAAGTAATAGGAGATTGCGAAAAGAAGAAAGTCGCAGGGTATTTGCCGGCTCAGACGGACAAGTCGTCAAACTGTGAGACGAGCTCACGAATTGTCCATCGCCAGGCTTCGCGGTCCCTGGATCCTCGGCCGACCCATTTCTCACACTTCTTCCGCCATCTGTCTTCTTCTTCGCGCTGTCTCCTGATAAACTCAGGGCCAACGTCGAACTCTTCTCCAACGAGCCAATCATCCTTGACGTCGCTGGCTCGTCCTTGCACACCATCGTCATCCGCGGCATTTTCTTCCAGGTCGGGAATATCCTTGAAAACGTCCTCATCGGATTCGAGAGCATCGAAGCCGTCCATGGGGTCGCTCAGATCAGACTTGGGCTTCGCGGGTGCATCGATCTTGAGCCAGCACATGTTTTGTGGGTCAAAAACCATGCCGCCAACGACTTGAACACCCTTGGTTGCGCTGATGTGGGTGATCAGTGCAGGTCGAGGCGTCGATGCCTCCTTCTCACGTATCATGTTTGCAGCCGGCGTCTGGATGGGAGTTGGCACCGCCGCTTCGAAGAGATGAAGTGCATTCTCGTTGCCTTCCCAACGGAAAGTCTCGGCGTTATAGTACATCCCGTTCACCACTATAGTCTTGTTAGCGTGAGCATGATAACCATCTTTCTTGGGAGACTTACCCCTTGACTCTTTTCCACTATTAAGATTCGAGATGAGATGAGGCTTCAACTGCTGGGAGCGCTTATGTTTCTTTGACCGAGCAGTTGGTTGAGGGAGGGGGGTGTTTGGGTTGTTGCGGACAGAAAGTTGAGCGACACGCTGACTGGTGAGGGGAGCAGGCGGGCCACTGCTAGGGACTCGTTGCGCCAGAGATGTCTCGCGAGCAATTCGGCTTGCTGCTGTATCGCGGGCAAAATGGGGTGTATATGACACGGGTCGAGCAGGAGTTTGAGGCGTCGAGGGCGTCAAAGCCCGGTCAGGAAGCACGTTTTGGTAGAGCTTGTTTCGCAAGGCGGCTTTTGGCCCAGACGTGATAGGTTGCTTCAGAAATTTGGTCTCACTCTCCTTGGACGTAGGCAAATCATCGAAGGCGTCCAGCTCATGGCCATCGCCAAAATTCTTCTTGTTCTTCGGCTTGCTCAATCGTTCCCATGTGTCTGCAGCCACTCGATATCGGTGGGGGCTTGGCGACCGCATGGTTGATCTCGAGATTGTACGCGAGTTCGGTCGGAGATCAATGGAGTTATCAGAGTCATGGCGACGGAACTGGCGCGAGGGCTTGGAGGTTACGTGGTGCGACTGTGAGGATGCTCCAGCAGGCAGGAATGGGAGTGGTTTCCTGGTAGTTGCTGGGCTGTCAGTGTTCGCTTGTCGCTGGCGCTCGACTGGTGTTTTCGGACGCACACCAGAGAGCGGTCGGTTGCTCTCGGATCTAGAGGGCGGGCGTTCATTGCGGAAGACTACCGGCTTGGCTGGAGAATTCATTGCCCGAATAGCCGGCAAGGATCGTTTTTGTTTCAAAAGCTGAGCGCTAGTCGTAGTTGGCTCGATGGTCCGAAGGGAGGTTGTGGACGTCCTGAGGGCAAGCTCCCTCCGCCGAGGTGTTGTTGGGGGTAGGCCTTGGGAAGGTGAGGTTGTGGTAGGAGTAGGGAGGCTTGCCACTGATGATTGGGATGAGTGGCCCAGTCGCGATTGTGAGCGTCGGCTTCGGGGGATAGGGCCTCCGCTCTCGGATACAGGTTCAAGAGACGTCGAGTGCGTCCTCTCATGATGGTTAAGCCGAGGAAGGCGTGTTGAGACGGGTTTGTTTGTGAAAGTAAGAGACACTGCCGCCTTGGGTCTCGCCGGACTAGCAGGCCTCGTTTCTTTGACCTTGACGTTTCGGTGCAGAGTTAGTTTGCCCGAGTCGAATACCTCTCCGTCACCGAAGTCAAGTCCATCGAGGAAGTCCGGCTTGTCAGCTTCAGCTGGAGGAGCTTTCGTTGAGACGGTCAAGGGCTCCTCAGGAATTCTGTGTGGAGATCTGCTCTTTCTTCGCAGCTGCAGTCTCTCCCTGAAGTTGACGGGCCCGGTGGGAAGCACAAGACCTTCAAAGGTTTCGTCTTCACTCTCAGCCGTTATCGAGCTCGAAACACTGGGACTTAGAGCGGAGGCTGATGAACTTCTGTTAGATCGCCCGTCACGTCGCGTGCCACCATATCTCGTACCAAGGCTGCCCTCTCCCCAGTCCAGGTCGTCCGTGTGGATTTGTGGGGTCTTGGGGATATCCTTTCTTGTGGACAACTTAAGTTTCCCATCTGAAGGAAGCTCCAGATCCATTTCAAAGTCGTCCTCGGTGTTGGTAGTTTTGGTGTCCTTGGATGGGGTGGGAGGGGTGATAAAGGATACCGGTTGGGGGGGTTGACGGCTCTTGGAGACCTTGATGGTATCGCCGCCATCGCCGAAGAAGTCATCGTCATCATCGGCATCCTTGAACCTATCTAAGTTGATGGCTGCGGAGAGGGTAGAGATGGTACTGGTGGTAGACTGGTTCGACTCCCTGCGGTTGTCCTGGGGGGAAAATGTAGGTTTTGACACCTTGTTCGGACTAGCCTGGCTGCTGGAACCAGCACTGACTTGTCGAAGACTCTCGGGGAAATCAGGCTGGTGCTTCTTGATCTTGAAGCCCTGGGACAGGTCGGGTAGTTCCATGTCATTCTCCCAGTCATCCTGGATAATCTTTCTAAGCTTCCGTCCCCCCAGCCGTTTGATGGTGCCGCCCATTAGGGCCGATGTGGGAACATTTCTGGGCAAAGGGATGCCCGCATTTTGTGCAGCAGTAATAGCATCAAGGGTGGATTTCTCATCGTCTCCTGGAATGTGAACCTGTTTCTCTTCCTCGCCGTCAAGGTCCGATCGTAGGGACAGATGCGACGAGTCAGAATCTCGACGTCTGGAAGAAGTTGGTCTTGAGGACGCAGTCGTGGCAGTCGGTGGACTGCGGAAACTGAGATCATCTCCGTTCACCACAAAGTCGTCGTCGTCCCAGTTCTCCATGTCGTCCTCCACCGGTTTTCTGGGTTTCAATCGTAGTGGTTCCATGGTAATTTGTGTTTGTTATCGTGTGCGCAGTCTGATGTTGCAGTGCGAGATGTTGCAAGAAGGTTCGCTCTGAACACCACTGGTAGGACGTGATGTCAATTGCGCACAGTCATTATCGTCAACGTTGACTGTTCCCCGCATACAACAGCATTCCCCCAGGCGATGAACAAGCGGAGACGGGCAAAGGCTTCGGTAGTTGCAGAAACGCGAGTGTCGGAGCGATCGGTTGCAAATATTGAGTCCTGCAGAAGGTGGTGGTGGTGGCTCGCAGTGGGTGCGACAGATTTGGTGCGGAGAAGCAACTCTAACAGCGTGCGTAAGTGCGAGTGTGCGATGTGTCGAGGTGTCGCGAGAACGAATGTGAGGTCGAGCAGCGAATGAAGAGAAAAGGAGTGGACGGGCGATGTCCAGCAAACGAGGAGTTTGTGTTTGCGAGCAAGGAGCAGGGATTTTAGGCGTTGGATGTTGATGTGTGTTGTGTGTGAGATGTGGGTGCAAGAATGATTGCGAGGTCAGGAATGCGGTCGGCGGGTTCGGGCAGAGGTTGGAGAATGTCGATGTGGATGTTGGCGGGAGTTGGGGGGTGATGGTGGGTGGTGGGTTGGACTACGAATAGTGGGCTGGTTGGGTTGGGAAAGCGAAGGCTGGGGTGGTAGTGCGCGTGGCTGGTCAGGGCTCAGTGGTGGTTCCCACATGTTGGCCGGGTGCTCAGCGGCCTCTGCCCGCAGGAGCACAGGGCCCTAGCAACCCACCCGGTTGCACCGCGAACAGCGCTGCCGTCACCTGGAACCCGCTGGTACCTGCTTGCAAGAAGGGGGGAAAACTCGACGTTCCAGCACCCGATCGACGCACGTGACTCTACGCCGCTCGCAACCTGGTTGTCGCCGCTACGAGCGGGCTAGTGTCTCGACAGTGTTTGCGCGAGGGGGCTTCCCGATTGGCCGTCCGCCCAGAAAATGTCGCGCCAGCCTTTTCCCTCGCGTCATAGTCGCGACTGGAAGAGCTTTACTAACTTATTAGGACCATCAGCCTTCCGCGGACCGACGCTATTTCAGGTGAAAAGACGAAAAGACGAAGACAAAGACGAAGACAAAGACGAAGACAAAGACGAAAGCCAAGGAGGTTGGTTCTTTAGGCCGCTTTGCTTCACGTCTAAGATGGCCAATTTTTCCATCGAGCAAGTCCCGAATCCCGAATCGCAAGCTAGGGTCGTCGTTGTGTTTTAACCTTCTTCTTCCCTTTTTATGCCGCGCTCTTTCGTCCCAGAAACGACGCAGTTCTATTAGGAGATGCGGGTTTGCGTTTGCATTGTTCATGCGACTGCCCTGCCGACAGGGGATCTCCACTGCGCGAGAACGGCATCCATGGATAGCCCAGCAGACGATCTGCCCGGGTGCCTGGCTAAGTTTGAGTGGCAAAGTGACTATTGGCACTCCTGGCGGCCTGGTCGCTGCGCGCTCGTGTTGATCTTCGAGTTTGAAAAGCCCAGACCAGTTGAAGTGAGGGTCTACTTTACGCCGAGGATTCTCAGGACACTTGGCCACCTAAGGAATCGGGTAGGAGTAAGACCCTTAGGCCCCTGCCCACCCACCGAGACCACTACTCGCGGCCAACCTAACCCACTGAAGGGTCGCTAGGCGGGCGGCCATGTGGATAGATGTCTGCAGACCTCCACTCCACTCCACTCCACTCCACTGCGCCTTGAGCTGCCAGCACTTACACGCTGGACCCTGGCTGATGAATGCCTGAGTACCCAGGTAGCTACGGACTGAACGTGAATGTCTGCAGCGCAGTGTGTAGCGTGCGTGAGAAAGTGAGCCTGTGCGCGCCTGTCTGCCTGTTCCGATCCCATCTGATCACTCTCATTAAAGGGCGACGCTTTTCTTCATCAAACTTGCTTGGACCCTGGGCCCAACAACATCTCCTCACTTCGGCCCCGTGGTCTCCGTGATCTTCGTCGCTTCTTGCCCAACGAGTCCGTCCAGCCGAGACCCTGCGCATCGTTCCGAGCCCACGTTGACATCATCAACCCTCAACCCACGCTGTTCAGCATCCGTCCTCCTCTGCCAACCAGCCGCCGAGACAGCATTGCCCTGCTTCCTTGATTCTCCATTATTCAAGGAGCTCTCCGGTCAATCTGTCATCATCCATCCCCACCCAGGCCGATCCGTTGTATCACTCAAATCACCAGAACCCTTGTGGCCGCTACGAGCTTTACCGTCCTTGGTCATCCGGACCGGGGTGAGAGCAACACAAACTTCGAGCATTTCCGATGGCCCCGACGCGAGTCTTGCGATTCGCCCGCAGTGACGACGAATCCGCCTTCGTCCTCCTGCAAGTCACGCCCAAGGATTCGCGGCCCTTGGATCTTAAGTTGGTGGGCACTGAGGGGGAGGCGCCGTATATCGCTTCATGCAAGTCATTCCATCTCCCTCTGCGTCGCGACTCTCCACGCAATATCGGAACCCCGGTCCGCAATTTGCAGCACGCACTGGCGTAGACTTGCCGTCTTCAATCTAACCTCGATTATCCGTATAGTGAAACTAGATCGAGCAGCTCCCCTCCGCGTCAAGAATTGTCCTGCTTCTGAGCAAGAGTGGCAAGCAATTCTCGAGTCGTTGTTCAACCAGGATCCCCTCCCAGGTATCCAGGCCACGGCGACTGTTCAAACTGAATCGATCATCTCAATTACCATCCGGAAGGAGACCCAAGGCATAACAGTATGTCATAATGCCAGTCCTCTGAAACTCGGCTCAGATCCTAACCGGTGTAGCAACGCTTGGGCACCATTACACTGAAGCACGATGCCGAGCAGGACATTGAATTGTTCGAGTGGTGCGGGGCCGCCGCTGAAGCGTCGGCCGCCGGCAAACAGGCCGTCGTAGACTTGACAGCCCAATCGCATGACTCGGAAGCTGCCGTGACCCAACTGAAGTCCCAACTTGAGGAGCTGATCCAAGCCAAGGACGAAGATGAGGCGGCTTTGCTGCGAAAGTTCCGGGATCTTCTGAATGAAAAGAAGGTCAAGATCCGCGAACAGCAGCGAGTCTTGGCGACTGGTTTTTTCAACGCCAGCCATCCAGGCTCCTCTCAACCCTCTCAGACGAAGCAGGAGGCTGAGCCCGCTGCACCAGCTAAATCTGCTCGTAAAGCTGGACAGTCTAGAACTACGAAGAGAAAGACACCGGCCTCGAAAAGAGTCGAGGAGGAGTCTGACGACGATGCTCCCATTCAGGCCATGGACGTGGATATCAAACGAGAGCTGGAGGATACTGATCCTGGAGAGACAACGGACGCGACCGCGTCTGTGACCAGTGACGACGATGGTGGTGACAATGCCAATGACGATGACGAAGGTGGTCTACCACCCGAGACCGCAAATACCACTTCCAAGTCTCAGTCAGAATCTCCAAAGGTGCCAACTAAGAAGGCAACGAGTGGGCCTCCTCCCAGGAGAGACCTGCCATTCAACAGCAAACTCCCTAAATCAACTCCGGCTCCTGCAACCCCTGGGGACAGCGAAACGGATTCCGACGATGAGCTATGAGCAGCATATCTCTTCGCGCACTTGTGGAGCAACCAATATTCAGTACATGAGAAGTTTGCATACCAATATATTCTACAGTGGGCCTTTGCATCCACATCTTGGCGCCCAACTCAGGTACTTGTCATGAAGCATTAAACTGAGTTCGATTCATCATTTACCTCCTATCGTTCTCGTCAAACTTGTCCTTCCAGAACCCGCGGAAGTGCTTCTGGCTGCCGAGTTTCGAGATCTCGGCGATCTCTTCCTCAGTCAGCTTGAACTTGGGCAACTTGGACAGGTAGCCCTCAAGTCTCGACGCTTTAGAGCTCGTTGTAAGTGCCACGATGCCCTGGTCAATGATCCATCGCAGGCCAATCTCGGAATCAGTGACGCCGTACTTCTCCGCAAGCTTCTTCCAGTACGCATCAATAGGTCCGCCCTTGGCAGTGACGATTGGGGTCAGAGGACCGTAGGATGAGACAGCAATGTTGTGCTTCTTGTGGAATGCAACAAGATCACCGTGCTGAAGGTACGGGTGGAACTCGATCTGGTTGATTGCAGGGGGGATCTTGGCAGTCTTGAGGACAGTCTCGACATGCTCCTGGAGGAAGTTGGAGACACCGATCGACTTGGCACGGCCAGACTCCTTGATGGCCTCCAAGTCAGCCCATTTGGCCTGCAACTCCTCCTCGGAGTCGGCAAACCAGAAGCCGTGGATCAGGTAGAGGTCAACATACTCGAGGCCAAGCTTCTCGAGGGACAAGTTGAAAGCTTCGAGGGTATTCTTCTTCTCGGTGGCGCTGATCTTGGTGGTAACGTACAGCTCGCTGCGAGGAACTCCGGCGGCCTTGATAGCGGCTCCGAGCTCTGCCTCGTTGCCATAGACTACGGACTTGTGTCAGGGAGGATGTTTCAATCATGGCATGCGCCACTAACCTTCAGCACCGTCAAGGTGGCGGTATCCAATTTCGATTGCCCTCTTGGTGATCTCAATTATGTCGTTGTCAAGCGGGGCCTTGGGGTTGCTCTTGTATCGGGCAGTACCGAGACCATATGCAAGCTGCGAGCATTCCAGTTAGCTTCAAATTGTAAACCCTCTTGGTGGGATTATTCTGCAGTGCCGTTTCTGGCTGCAGTTGGGTTTGGACATGATGCGAGACTGTATCTTACCACGGGGATGTCGTTGCCGTCATTGAGCTTGATGTGGGGGATGTCTAGCGGGGTTCCAGCCATGGTGACGGAATGTTGAGTATCAGGCTTGGGCAATTGCAACCGTTTCTTCCGGGCCTCGAGAAATACAATGAAATCCGATTCGTTTGTAGATGGAGGTTGAGAAGACAAGTTCAAGAACAGAGTAAGAAAAGTTCAGCTCAAGAGTGGGAGGCTGCGTCGTTTTAAGCAGACCCGCTGGCCATGATGGGGTAGCTAACTTTCGACATTGCGATGCCGGGCGGGACGATGCCGTGATTTGTCACCCGCAGTCAAGTCGGAGAGGGACTTCGGCATTTCAAGCAGCCTCTCTCGGATGTAGGGTGCGTTTTGCATTGAGCATGTTGCGTTATCGGCGTGTAATCATTTACCCACCGTGAACGCTTTGATACTGAGCGTATTGGTTCCCAGCTCCAACACACAAAGTACACGGCGATGTGATGCCAGCAACAGTGTGGTATAAACGAGAATAATAACCCCGGAGCTTTGCCATGTACGATTCGCTTACCTCGGGGGATCTGGCGGGAAGTTCGATATTCGACGACAGTTCAGCACAGGTCCTCGGAGCTCCTCCCGGCTTCATGGAACCCACCCCTCCGTCCCACTTCCGACGTCTGGTCTAGGGTATGTCACACTGACGACATTAACGACAGAGATGGTGACCTACCCCGCGATGAGTTGGCGTTGGAAACAGTTACGGTTGAATTCGCATCATTATTTGTTGGATGTCATCTAAGGATGTTCGTTTCCCGACGTCTAGTAAACGTCTTAAAAGGAAGTTTGTGCGGCCCGGTTCCGCCTGACACACGTCCGGCTGACCGGGGCATAAATAGCCGGCGAGCCAAGGTGGGGTCATGGAACCTCCGAAGATGTCATCGTCAAAGATGGCGACACGAGTGATGATAGTTTCCCGTCACAACGTTATCGCCACCGTTCGGGCGCTAGAATAATTGTGCCGTGAAGTGCTTGGTCATCTTGGTCACCCACCACCAAAGCTTTCCAAAAGCCTACCTAAATACCATTTCCTCTATACAACATATAACCTCGCCGTTGATGCTCTGTCGCGCAGTGATCCGTCGAGTTGTTCCTCGTTCTCCGAAGATCCGATCAACAATGGCTGCTCGTCTCTCTAACCGCGCATCGCCGCCCTCGCCGCGAACATCCTCCGACGAAGGCACCTCGCTCGCCGACCTCCCAAAGTCGTGGCACTTTACCGAATCGCTCCCTGCCGACGCCCTCTTTCCGACGCCGGCCGACTCCCACAAGACCGCCCGCGACAAGATTAGACCTCGGCAAGTCCAGAATGCCATCTTCACATGGGTGCGTCCCGAGGAACAGAAGGAACCCGAACTGCTCGGAGTCAGCCCGGTTGCCTTGCGCGACCTGGGAATCAAGTCTGGCGAAGAGAAGACGGACGACTTTAGGCAGCTGGTCGCTGGAAACAAGCTATATGGCTGGGACGAAGAGAAGCTTGAGGGCGGATATCCCTGGGCGCAATGCTACGGAGGCTTCCAGTTTGGCCAATGGGCTGGACAGCTGGGCGATGGAAGAGCCATCTCGCTCTTCGAGACCACAAACCCTGCATCCGGAGAGCGTTACGAGCTGCAACTGAAAGGTTCCGGCTTGACGCCATACTCTCGCTTCGCCGACGGAAAAGCTGTGTTGCGATCAAGCATCAGAGAATTTGTCGTATCTGAAGCCCTCAACGCATTGCGGATACCTACTACTAGAGCTTTGTCTCTTACTCGTCTACCGCACTCCAACGTTGTGCGCGAGAGAATTGAGCCTGGAGCCATCGTCCTGCGGTTTGCACAGTCGTGGCTCCGGCTAGGCAGCTTCGACATCCTACGGGCCAGAGGCGATCGCGCCCTGATTAGGAAACTGTCTACCTATATTGCTGAGGACGTCTTCGGCGGCTGGGATACGCTGCCCGGCCGCTTGGAGGACCCAGAGAACCCAACAACATCACCTGCACCCAAGTGTGGTGTGGCCGCTGATGCTGCTGAGGGCCCCGAAGATACTTCTGAGAACAGGTTCACCCGACTCTACCGGGAGATCGTGAGACGTAATGCCGTGGTGGTCGCCAATTGGCAAGCATATGGTTTCATGAACGGCGTTTTGGTAAGCCCCAATCATACTTGAGTTTAAGAGAACGAAGGCTGACTAGACATGTGACAGAACACCGACAACACCTCTGTTTACGGCCTGTCGATAGACTTTGGCCCCTTTGCTTTCATGGACGACTTCGATCCTTCGTACACACCGAACCACGACGACTACGCACTGCGATATAGCTACAAAAACCAGCCCACAATCATCTGGTGGAATCTTGTCCGTTTGGGAGAGGCCGTTGGAGAGCTGATGGGCATGGGCCCTAACGTTGACGACCCGACCTTCGTTACGGAAGGCGTCAAGGAAGGCCTGGAATCAGAGGTTGCGGGCAGGGCAGAAAAGCTCATCCTTCAAGCCGGCGAGGAGTACAAGGCCACGTTCTTGGCCGAATACAAGAGACTGATGACTGCTCGGCTGGGACTTCGAAACTTCAAGGATTCGGATTTTGACGTGTTGTTTAGCGAGGCACTTGATACCTTGGAGTCCCTTGACTTGGACTTCCATCACTTCTTCCGCCGACTGAGCTCAATCAAGCTGGATGAACTGGCCACCGAAGAGGCAAGGAAGCAGAAGGCGTCGGTCTTCTTCCACAAAGAGGGGCCACCGAAGAACATCGACGAGAACAACGCTAGAAAATCGCTGGCCAAGTGGCTGACGAGCTGGCGAGTGCGAATCATCGAGGACTGGAAGGAATCCGATGGCAATGTGTCGGAGGCACGGGAAAATGAGAGGATTCAAGCCATGAAGAAGGTGAACCCAAACTTCGTTCCCCGAGGATGGATCCTCGACGAGGTAATTCGACGTGTGGACAAGGAAGATGACACGGAGGTCCTGGATCGCATCATGCACCTTGCCCTTCATCCGTTTGAGGATTCGTGGGACGGCCAAACAATCAACGGCATCAAATATGATGGTGACGGCCAGGAGGAGCTCCGCTGGACGGCCGACCCTCCGAAGACGGAGAGAGCCATGCAATGCAGCTGCAGTTCATAGACTAGATACACGTCACAGTGCTAGACAGCTATCCAAAGCGGGAGCAATTCCCTCAGGGATGCAGCAGTCTACAAGCTTAAAAAGAATGGCTGGTGAAATGTGACGACCGGCGGTAAGAGGCAGCGGTCAGCGAGATTAAATCTCTCCCGTACTTCCAAATCGGCGTGGACGTTACTCTAGAGCACAAGATAGAGGAAGACTCGACTGAAGCAACAGGTCTGCCGAAACAGACCTGCGCGCAAGCTCACCTACAATAAAATGTGCCCGGATACAATTTAATTTGGTGAAGAGGAAAGGAAAAGTAGGAATTCCGGCGGCCCGCATAATATAGCAAAGACGGCGGAAAGCGCGCTGCGGCCTCAGGCAAGAACAAATCGGACTCGGCCAATCACAGAAGATGTAAATTAATCGCGGACGGGCTAGCGCCACTAAATCCATCACCCGAACAGCAGTTCCCTTCGAGACGTCAACGACTGAGCACATATTCGCCGCAACGGCTAGCAACGTCCATCTTCTTCACCCCGTCAAGGCGTCGCGATGCTCCGACAGTCTCTAGCTCGTTCGGCTTGGCGGACGGGCCGGCGAGCAGCCAATGCCTCGCGGGCCTTTGCGACGACGATTCAACGACCAGCCGAGGTGGAGCTGACAATTGGTGAGCATCTTTGTGTACCCAGCCATTGACCGTCCGACGGGAAGTTAACTTGGAGGCAGATGGAAAGAAGGTGTCGATTGAAGGTATGATTTGATGATTAGGGTGTTGCGGAGCGACTTTCTGACGCCATTGCAGCCGGTTCGGCCCTCATTCAGGCCTGTGAGAAGGCGGGCTCGACAGTCCCGAGGTACGTGGAGATTGCCCCGATTGGTTTTGACGCCCCTGGCTAATGTTCTCTAGATACTGCTACCATGAGTACGATACCTCCGACCCTCTCCTCCCGACCGAAACATTGCTAACCCTGCCCCTAGGAAGCTTATGATTGCCGGTAACTGCCGAATGTGCCTGGTGGAAGTCGAGAAGGCCCCGAAGCCTGTGGCCTCGTGTGCTTGGCCCGTCCAGCCCGGTATGGTTGTCAAGACCAACTCGCCTCTTACCCACAAGGCTCGAGAGGGCGTGATGGAGTTCCTCCTCGCGAACCACCCCCTTGACTGCCCCATCTGTGACCAGGGAGGCGAGTGTGATCTTCAGGACCAGTCCATGCGGTACGGCGCCGACCGAGGCCGATTCCACGAGATTGGCGGCAAGCGAGCCGTCGAGGACAAGAATATTGGCCCCCTTATCAAGACGTCGATGAACCGATGCATTCACTGCACCCGATGTATCCGATTTGCCAACGATGTCGCCGGAGCACCGGAGCTCGGCTCCACCGGTCGTGGTAACGACATCCAGATCGGTACCTACCTTGAGCAGAACCTCGATTCGGAGATGTCTGGTAACATTATCGACTTGTGCCCCGTCGGTGCTCTCACATCTAAGCCTTACGCTTTCCGAGCCCGTCCCTGGGAGCTGAAGCACACCGAGTCCATTGACGTTCTGGACGGCCTCGGCTCCAACATCCGCGTCGACTCGCGGGGTCTCGAGGTTATGCGTATCCTACCCCGCCTCAATGACGACGTCAACGAGGAGTGGATTAACGACAAGTCTCGTTTCGCCTGTGACGGTTTGAAGACCCAGCGATTGACCATGCCCCTGGTCCGCCGAGAGGGCCGATTCGAGCCTGCGGATTGGGAGGAGGCCTTGGGTGAGATCTCCCGTGCCTGGCAGGTGAAGAACCCCCAGGGCAACGAGTTCAAGATCATCTCCGGTGCTCTGACTGAGATTGAGTCTCTGGTTGTTGCCAAGGATATGGCCAACAAGCTGGGATCCGACAACCTAGCTTTGGATACACCCACTGGTAGTCAGCCTATCGCCCACGGCATTGACGTCCGATCAAACTACCTGTTCAACTCTACGATCTGGGGTATTGAGGAGGCCGACGCTATCTTGATTGTTGGCAGCAACACCCGACATGAGGCTGCTGTTCTTAACGCCCGTATCCGAAAGCACTGGCTTCGATCTGACCTCGAGATTGGTGTTGTTGGCGAGACTTGGGACTCTACGTTCGAGTTCGAGCACTTCGGTGCCGACCACGCCGCTCTTAAACAGGCTCTGGCCGGTCCCTTCGGCAAAAAGCTCCAGACCGCCAAGCGCCCCATGATCATTGTCGGCTCTGGTGTTACGGACCACGCTGATGCCAAGGCCTTCTACGAGACCGTTGGTGCCTTTGTGGAGAAGAACGCCGCCAACTTCCGAACTGAGGAGTGGGATGGTTACAATGTTCTCCAGCGCGAGGCTTCGCGTGCCGGTGCCTACGAGGTCGGTTTCACAACCCCGTCTGCCGAGGTTGCCGAGACCAAGCCCAAGTTCGTCTGGCTCCTGGGAGCCGATGAAATCAAGGAGGCCGACATCCCCAAGGACGCCTTCGTTGTCTACCAGGGCCACCACGGTGACAAGGGCGCTCAGATTGCTGACATTATCCTCCCCGGTGCTGCCTACACCGAGAAGGCTGGCACTTACATCAACACCGAGGGCCGAGTGCAAATGACGCGTGCCGCCACTTCCCTCCCTGGTGCTGCGCGAACTGACTGGAAGATCCTCCGAGCGGTCAGCGAGTTCTTGGGTGCTCCTCTGCCTTACGACGATGTCGCCATGGTCCGGGATCGCATGGCCGAAATTAGCCCTGCCCTGGCTGCTTACGACGTTGTTGAGCCTGTCGCTCTTCCCCAGCTTAGCAAGGTCCAACTTGTGGACCAGAACAAGGGTGCCAAGGTCACTGGCGAGCCTTTGAAGAAGGTTATCGACAACTTCTATTTCACAGATGTTATCTCGAGGAGGTATGTTACATGCCTTATCCTTTCACTACCTATCCCTGTGCTAACTCGGTATATAGCTCACCAACGATGGCACGTTGCTCAGCCGCCAAGGCCACTGGCGACCCCCGAACGAACTTTATGGCCTCAGGTGTGGAGGAGGATAGGCCCATGGGCCAGATCGAGTACGGGGCGTGAGAGGCGCGGCTGTAAAAGAATAGAAAGATGTGGGTTTTTTGCGTCTGGGATGTTCGTAGTGCTTGTACATATAGGACGTCAGGCTGGAGGGTGAAGGTAAATAAGTTGACATGCTGGTCCCCCTCGCGGCGTGAACGTTTATGAATCAAAGCCCTTTTACATCATGTGGACCCGACTTGAGGATCTTTTTCTTGGTGTGAATGGGTAGAAAGAAGCGTCTTTTCTTTTGTTGTTGAGACGGTGGATGCGCATGCTGAGTGCCGGATTGCTTAGCCCGCTCCTATTCGGCCTCGCGTTCCAGCTCTTTCTTGAGCGCCTGCTGGTAGTAGTCGCGGATCTTAGTCATGTGAATCTCGTAGCCCTCCAGGTGCGCGGCGCTCGAGTCTAGACTGCCGAACAGCTCGTTGGCTACCCACTCGCGAGGAGTGCGGTGGGCGGTTTGAGGGAAACATTCGGTTGGGATGAAACTGAGGTACGGATCTCGAAAGGCATCGCTCGGCGCTTCCATGTTGCCAATCATGTGAGTGAGGTCATCGGCGTCCAGGCCCAACTGCACATCTCCCGGGTGCGTGCCCTGGGAAAACTCGAGGTCGTCCCAGCGGCGGGCGTCCTGAACGATGCGGGCGGCATCACGGGCAGCCAGGTTGAGGGAGTTGTTCTGGACCGCGTTGGAATGGGAGTCGAGCAAGGCGAGGATTTCGCGCAGGCGGGCGACGCGGCCGACCGGAGGCGTGAACGGGGCGCTGAGGTCCGAGTCGATAGGGACGTAGATGGACGGGCCGAAGTTGACGAGCTTGGGGATGAGAGGATGGCCGAGTGGGTCTTTCTCCGAGCCGGGCGGGCGGCCGACGTTCACGGGGGGTTGAGGCCCGGGTGCTCCGGTGGCGGGAGCCTCGGATCCCAGCACCTGCTGTCGAGGCTGCGCCATGGCTTGATGGGACGCTGGCGGTTTGCCTCACTGTAGCAGACGGGACGACGGCAGCCGGAAAACCATCAGGCAGAACCTGACCGAGACAAAAAAGAAGAAAAAAGCCGACGTTGATGATGGTTAGGTGGCTTTTTTGGGGCGTTGCTGTTGTTGTTTGTGGGAGGAGGAAGGAAGAGCTTTGTGTTGCCGCGTTGCACCTTTCCCGTTTCCATGCAAGTGCGCAGGTGGTGGTGCCAGCCGCATCGGTACCTGCATAACGGGCGTTTGGCACTGTGACGCGGCGGCTTGTGAATGAGGCCGGTTACGGGGGGAGGAACGTGAGGGCTTAGGATGGCTGAGGATGGCTGAGGCTGTAGATGAGCGTTTCGTGATGGCGACGCCGTCGTTGTCGCATGATGCGTTACAGTGGAGGAGGGGCCGTTTCTGCATTGCACGTAGATTCTTCAATGCCATACTGGTATTATTATTTATTAATGTACTAGCTTAAACAGGAATGACAAGCTGAAATACTTGGACACCCTCAAGTCACCTATGTCATCACCGGCCTCTTGAATACAAATTTCTATAAGCTAGATAGTTGGGTACATAGCCCATCATCATCTTTACCGATATCTCACAATGCAAAAAGTCGTCTCCCTTCGCTTCTAAATCATCAGCTGTGATCCCTTACTCCTCAAGCGCCTTGGCCTCGTCCATGCTGCCGTTTCCCACCAAGGCAGTGGGCATACTGTAACAGCTAGTTGCTGATCCACTGCTATTCTGTTTAACCCTCTCCATCTCTAGAGCACGGCAGCGCTACCATCCAGGGTATATCCAAGGCCAGATGGGAGACAATATATGAGACACATATACAGTAGTAAGTTGAAGAACGGCCTCCGCTTCGTGTGGCCGGGAAATTTATCGGCGGAGGGATGACAGGCCGTGGAGAAACAACTTTGTGCTCTTATCTTGGTTGATGTGTTCCCTCCGGACGGGTTGCCCCTTAATATCTCCGTCTCGATCGGGGCTTTGCGATTTCTCACGGGCAATAGGCCGTCGTGTCGTGCCTGCTTCTCATCCCCGAGATGGGAGAATATTCCGGACGTACTCTCTCACAAGCTTGAAGGCAGCCCTAACCAGGTCCTCCAGCCGTCGGTCCTTGCGCCTCCGCATCCATATTAGAACGATGGCAAGGATGACGAGGTCGGCGAATAGGTGCTTCATCAAGACCCACGCCAACCAGTTAACCCAGGCCGGAAAGCTGCGCTCCTTCTTGGTCCGCCATTCGCGACCCGCTGTGATTTGTTCCCGCAGCGCAGCCACCTCGGCCGACATGGTTGTCAGGGCGTGTTCTACCTTGCGCTGCCACCGGCTGCCTCTCTGGACTGTGTCCTGTCCGCCGTCCAACTCATCCTCCAGGTCCATCTGCCGTTGTGACTGCAGTTCAGCCTCGTCGTGCTCGCTCATCGGGGAGATGATTTTCATCGGGCCTTCGGGGTCGCTTGCGGTGTCTTCGAGGTAGCGCTGCGATGCGGCTGTGGAGCGGTTGGCTTTGGGTGAGGAGATGGAGGAGCTGGGGCTGTTGTTTTTGATCTGGTTCCAGACGAATTCGAGTTCATCGACGAGCTCTCTTGCGTCCCTGAGATGAGAAAGCAGGTTAGTTAGCTAGCCGCGGGCCGCATATACGAAGCTTGGAGCAAATCTACTCACGGGGTTGTCGCATATCGATGCATGGTGTCTATCAGAGCCTCGATGTACCTCCTCTTGGCCTCGGTCCGACTGAGGCTCTTTTGCATATTCCACGCATCCCACTTGTCCTTCTCGCGCTGTAGATCATCGGCCGTCATTCCGGCGGCAGCAGTCGGGCGCTCCATGACGCCGTCGACATCGCCCTCCATGGCCTGCTTGTAGAGTCCATAGAGACGGAGGCGATCGGAGGGTGGCGGCCGTGAGGCACCGGTCTTGGGAATCTTCTTGACGGTGTTGAGGGCATGGACGAACACGCGATCTGTTCGTCAGACGGTCAGCAGTGGTCGGCACGGCGAGGGAGGCAGGGCAAGACGAGGAAGGACAAGGGAAGCCGACATGGCCGGACGTACCAACCGAGTCCGCCATGGTGGGCGACGTGACGAGAGAACACCCCGCGGGACCTCAGCAGCAGACGTTGCGAAGAGAGGTGACGACGGGTTGTGGCGAGACAGGTTGGATCCGGATACCCTTTATCGGGCCCTGGGCCGTCCGAACCGCGGCTTGGTGGCCGAGACACCCCACTGGCCGAGCTGATGCAGGGGAGTTGATTAAGCGCTGCGAGGATGTGGGAAGCAAGAAGAGCAGCAATGGAGATATCCCGTACGCCTGGCCGAGCGATCCTGCAGCTCCATGGAAAAGGCCGTCGGGCGAAATCTAAACGAGGGCGCGGAGGAGGGAAGAGAGTTGGGTGGAGGATGATGATGATGGCGGATGATGGAGGCGAGATAGATGGGCTACTGGGAACTGGGGACCGGAGGCAGTGACCGCTCATGGCCCCGGCAAATCCAATCGCCTTCCATAGCGTAGATTCCATTGACCTCGGCGCGGCGCTCCACTGGAATCGGCGCGGTCTAGGCCAGCTTTTGGGGGCCCAGGTGCGCCAACTCCACGCGCCAGCCACTGTAAACCTCCGCTGGAACCGTCCAACGTCACTCTGATCGGGCTGAATGCTACTCCCCAAGACACGTGAAGCCGTGATGCACGACAAAACAAACCAGACCCCTGCGATTTCTCCATGTTTAAATTTCCAGGTGCCAATTCCCCGTGCATAATTGCTGTGCTCCCCCGCAATTTGTAGCGGATTCGGCCGAGGTGCTTTTCTTTGGGCGAGGGACCAAGGAGCCATGTTGAGGCCATGGCACATGACAGAGCCGTCCACCAAGTGCCGGATTGCTTTCATGTCCTGCGGGCTGTTGGATTTTACTGCTTTTTGCGTGAGGCTGCAGTAACCTGCTACGTTTCCTACGAGGAGAAATTCCAGGCAAAGCGCATCCATCATAAACGATACATTATTCCGAGCTGGGAGTTTCCATAATGGTTCTTTAAATTATTGTTCATGCATCGCCTAGCAAGGTGGACGTCAGTCTACCTAGTGCCGACCAAGCGGTATGGGTATTAATGGCAGCATTTGCAACACGTAACGCCGTGCATGCACTCGTGCTAAATGCCGACTGACTCTGTTTGTTCCCCCAAGCCAATCAACGTCAACCTCATTTTGGGGGTTGGTCTCCCTTTGCCTCCTCCAATGCCTTCTGTGTCTCTAGGAAAGCCTTTTTTTTCTCCCTAAACATCGCCATCAGTTTCTTATTATCCAACGCCATCATCGCCGCTTTCTGACCCGCCTCCTTCTTCTGAAGCGCCGTGCCCACACCTAGAAACTTGTTCGTTTCCCCCCATCCGTCGAGATAAATACCCACGGTGAATAGTGGCAGGCCGAGATTCTTGTCCTTTTTGTTGTTGGGCATGTCTTCGTACCGCAGGCGGATCCCCTTAACCAACATCGTTTTCGCTAGAAGCTCCTTAGGTCTGGCGTCCTTTGTGCCGACCCCTCCAGGTGCCGTAGGTTGGGTGCTTCCACTTCCGCTTTTGGATGACAAGCTGCTTTCTGTCTCGGCCTTTTTGATCTGGTCCTTGATTGTCTGGCCCCAAAGTGACTTGAGCCAGGTGATGACAGTGGGGAGGCCGTTAACGGGGTCGGAGATAATGACTGCTGCGACGAAGGCCTCGAACATGTCGCCTTGGATTTTGATGAGTTCCTTGTCTCTCGGTCTCGCAATAATCAGTTGTTCCAAGCTCCCCATATCCGTCGGTAGGCGTGCCTTTTTCTCCATCTTGTACTGCTTGAAATAATCCGCCAACGTGAGGTTGCGAACCAGCTGCTCTCGGATTTGGGAACCTCGTCCCGCTGTGGTGTCGCCAAAGGTTTGGAAGATCAGGGCCGTGGCGATCATCTCGATGTACGCATCGCCAAGCCACTCGAATCGCTCATAGTTTGGGCCATGGCCGATTCCCGGGTGACTAAATACTGCAAGTTCGATTTCCGGATCCAAGATGAGTGGTAGCGACGGCAATTCAGAGGATATTTCTGAATATGACCAAGGTGTTACCGCGCTTAGGCCTGGAATGAGGAGCGGTGTTGCGCCGAGTTCACCATGGTGTCGTTTTCGTTGGATTTGGCCCTCTTCCGTACTTGAGCTCGGGCGTTTTGCCATAGTGAAGACTGGAGAACAAGATCACTGCTTGGACAAAATTATCCGTTGCGAGGTTGGAGAGAGTAGTGTGAGATGTAGGAGTGAGGCTCACAGCTGGCAGATCTTCAATGACCCACCATGAAATGGCCTAGCCAATCAGAGCCCGCATATGCGACGTCGGCCCAGATGCGTCAAACGTCAATCCAACCTCGGAAAAAGTTGACGGAAGCACATTTCATGTCGACAATGCCAAGATGAGTGTCCCACGAGCGCGAGTACTCGATTTGATGAAGGTGTGATGACATACACTCTGTCTGCGACGCATTACCTGACTGCCTCTAGGCGCAATGCCAGGTCTTCGCGACATCATTCAACCCTAACGGTGCCCGAATGGGCAACAAGGTCCTGCGACAACGCTTGAAGGGCCCGGCAATGGCTGCGTACTACCCGCGGAAGGCAGCGACGATCAAGGACCTGAAGCGCGAGTTCGGGCCGGTCCTGGGGACCTGGGATGAGGCGGAGGAGGACCGGTTCGAGTACATCGAGGAGTAAGCGCGGACACGACACACCTTTGCGGTACACGGACAGGCTAACAGCTCGACAATAGACTCAAGATCCGTGGAAAGAGCGCGCCCAAGAAGAAGACGGGTCCCCCAGGTACGTGCGATGCTGCCCGGGTATCGAGGCCAATGGCTAACAGCTCTGCAGTTCCCACCGGCAAGAAGCGCTAAGGCGACCTACACCCACGACGATGAACGCGATTTAGACAATGGGCTCCTCGACGATATATACTGCATGCGGCGAGCGATGGATGGCTTGGGAACCTTGGTATTCTGTGGATGTGCCAGGGGATGAGGAGCTGGGAAGCGCAGCACATTTCCGACATTGGCATTCCATCCGAGCATGTAAATATATATGTATTATTACCCAGCATCTAGCTCGATATGACGTGGAAATACTAGGAACTATGCTTTAAGTCAAGGTATTTTTTTGAGTGCTGAGCTGGCTGATTGTAAATGCCATCTTGGGTGGTAATATCGGCATGCTTTACCTGCCGCGAATGCCTCAAAAGCCAACCGACACGCCACTGCACTGCGCCCTAAGGACGGATTCTTCCTGGTATGTACAATATGTAAAGAATGGCGAGCTACGAAAGAAGTGATTTGACTGAAGCATGAGGATTTGCTGTCTACAGGCTTCTAGTATCTGGATAGATCCAGGCCGCTATACCCGAACCGCGGGGCTTCTGCTCTGCAGACTCAGGTGCGTTTGGTAGATGTCTGGATCTTTGCTTCTTCATTCCAATACTGGTTTCTGGCTTGTGAAGGTTTCTTCTTACCGCCCCGGTGACCACCTTCAGCTCGCCGAACGGCTCATCCGGTGTAAATGCGCAGGAGTCTGAGCTTTTATGTTCTCACCGTGCTGTCCGTTGCGGCATACCGCCAACGTTGGTGGCAGTGTAGCTTTATTGTGTTATGTACTTACTTAACCTTAGGTACCTAGCTAAATTCACCGGTGCTGATTGATAGGGCGCAATGGCCTTTTCTACCTACTCGCTGAGAGAAGGCATCGATACTGATTCACCCAGTCCATTGAGAGAAAGGCTAAGCCCCTATATAATATTTCTTGCAGTATCTCCGGCAAGCAAGTACGAACATACTGCACAGTCGAACGCGCCTGCGAAATACTACAAGGAGATTAAAACCCATTCACACCAGTTGCCCGGCCATTGGATTCCATCAGTTGCTTGCCAGATGCCAAGTGCCAGATGCCAGATGCCAGCTGCGCCTGATGCTGCAGTTGCATTAGTGCCTGTGCCTGTGCCCCTCGGCCCTTCTACAGCTGCCTTGGGGCTCCTTCCCTCGGCCTTTGCTGCTTGTTCCTGCATCGGGGCTGCGTCAGTGAATAACAGTCGCCCGCGGGGCCAACGTCTCCCACTTCAACCCTCCACCCTCCACCTCTTCGTTTTTCTCTTCACTTCCACACCACTTCTGGGATTCCACTCCAACCACACTCACTCTTGTTGGCTAAATCCATTCCTTCTTTGCGTCGAGTCTCGATCATCTTAGTTCTTTCCCAGCCCTGATCCTTGGTTCTACCTATTGCAACCGGGTTTCTGCCCATGGCGTCTTCCGAGGTCTCTGGATCCCCCCAGCAGAGGATCATCTCCATTCCGACCCGTGCCCTTCAAGAGGACAACCCTAAGGTCCTTGGGGACTCATCGTTGACATCTGCCTCTGGCTGCGTGAGTCTTTTCCCGACCTTGCTTCTGCCTTTCGCTTGATCAAGCTCCCACCTCATCGCCAAGCTCTCTCGTTGGCTTTCCTTTGCCTTGCCTTGCAGACCTCACAAGAAGAAATGCTTACGAAACTGCACTAGGACTCCGGAGTAGCCATTACGATGAAGAAGAACGTCGCCGCTCTGACCACATCGAAGTTGGCTAACCAAGGATTGCCAAAGGTTGACCCTACGCCTCCCAGTCTTGTCCAGTTTGCTGATCCTGATAGAAGATGAAGATCAGTCACGAGAGTTCGGCCGGCGATGATTCATACCCAATGGACAAGCTTCTTGCCAAACTCTCGGAGCAGCAAGCCGTTCTGAACCAGCAGAATGAGGCCCTGAAGTCGGCCGATGACGACAACCTCTATTCGAGGGTCTTGGATCACGCATCCTCGAGCAACTCCCTTCCGATCACGCCTGCTACCGACGTGTTCCCAAGCACCACCCCGACCACCCGCCCAGCAAGCGCCACACTTGAAGAGACTCGCACTGATAATGACGAAGTTCTTCGCCTCAAGCTGCAGCTTGCCCAGGCTCAGAACGAAATTTCCAAGCTCGACCACGAGCTTGCCCAGACCCGGTCTTCAAAGTCAGATATCGATACGCCTGGATTTGGAATACGGGTTGCACCGCAAATCTCGCGCGACAGTGCCTGGGGACCTCAAGAGGATGCCCAGTCCGATACTAGTGATGCCATGTCGTCCACCACCTTCAACCGCACCAGAGGCATCTGGGGAAATCCAAAAGGCTCGTTTGCCACCAACACCCTTCAAACTCCAGTGCCCGAGCCAACTCCGGGTAGCTGGCTGGGAGGCCGTGGTTTCAACCAAGCTTATACAGAGCCAAATGGGCAGCCTTATCCGATGATGGATGGGTATCGGGGAGAGCGCCTCACCCCCGACCCAGACATGGCACGTCCTAATGGCGGCCGCCGTGGGAACCGTTATGAAAGCCGATTCAATTCACCTCAGCCGTTCAATAACGGATATGGAGGTGGATATAACAGCCCTGTCGGTCAATCGGAGTTCATGGGTCCTTCGATGCCCAGTGCACCTATGAATGTCTCTCAGGGAATTGCCCCGATGGGGATGAGCATGTACTCGCCTTACCAACCTCAGCCAGTTGGGACTCCATTGTCTCCTCACGCATCAGAATTTACTTCCAAGGCTGCCTGGAAGAATGAGGTGAGCGAACTCTGTGATCTGTATTTTGGACCTTGTGTTAACAAAGAAACAGGGTGGTGCTCCCGAGGGACAGATGTACCTCCCACCAACCGAACCCCTGAACTACCGCCGTTTGCTAGACCGCAACGTCAACTGCAACTGGAAGTACATCGTTGACAAGATCGTCTGCAACAACGATCAGCAGGCATCCATTTTCTTGCAGCAGAAGCTCAAGGTTGGTACTCCTGAGCAGAAATACGAGATTGTGGAGGCGATTGTGGCCCAGGCCTATCCTTTGATGGTCAACCGCTTCGGCAACTTTCTTGTCCAGCGTTGCTTCGAACATGGTACCCCGGAGCAGGTTATCAAGATTGCTGAGGCTATTCGGGGAAACACATTGAGCCTCTCCATGGACCCCTTTGGCTGCCACGTCGTCCAGAAAGCCTTCGACTCTGTCCCAGAGGACTACAAGGCAGTCATGGTCCATGAGCTTTTGCGTCGGATCCCCGAGACGGTTATCCACCGTTACGCATGCCATGTCTGGCAGAAGCTCTTTGAGCTCCGTTGGACTGAATCTCCACCTCAGATCATGAAGTATGTCAACGAGGCGCTTAGGGGCATGTGGCACGAGGTAGCACTGGGGGAGACTGGTAGTCTGGTTGTGCAGAACATCTTCGAGAACTGCCTGGAAGATGACAAGGTATGTTACTTCATGTTGATGTCGGACCTTCAAACTAATGCATGTTAAAGCGCCCTTGCATCGAGGAAGTACTCGCCAACATCGACATTGTCGCCCATGGGCAGTTTGGAAACTGGTGTATCCAGCATGTTTGCGAGCATGGCGGCCCTCCCGACCGAAGCCGAGCAATCGACCATGTCATCCGGTACGCAGCTGAGTACAGCACCGACCAGTTCGCTTCCAAGGTGGTTGAGAAGTGCCTCAAAATTGGCGGTGGAGAGTTCCTGGGCCGCTATCTCGATCGAGTCTGCGAGGGACGTAGAGATCGCACTCGCATCCCTCTGATCGATATTGCCAGCGACCAGTACGGCAACTATCTCATCCAGTGGATTCTCAACAACGCCTCCCCACAGCATCGAGAGATCGTTGCTGCTCACATTCGGAAGCACATGGTGTCTCTCCGCGGATCCAAGTTTGGTTCTCGAGTCGGCATGCTTTGCACTAACCACGCGGTCACCACTCGTCCTGGCCCTGGAGTCGGGCCTGGAATGAGCGGACGAATGGCTCCTGGACCTCGCTACGGTGCCACCTACCGTTGATTTCGTGGATCATCTCGTGGACTACAGGCTGCTCGAGTCTGGGGCCTCTGATACTCCTACCTGAAATTACAACCAAGCCCCCCGACCTTTGTGCGTCTATTCTTTGTCACCATTTCATATTGTCGGGGACTCCCTATCTGACTTCGCCAATCGTTCACTCGTCAAGATCACACAGAACAAACCAGAATTTGTCGGCCTTTCTTAGAAACATCTTCCCATGCAAGTAATTTACAGATCGCACGTCATCCTACGCTCAGCTGGCTACTGCTTGTCTGGGTGCATTGGACACATCATGGTTATGGATTTTGCAATATGGAGGAGACAGCAGACATTAATCACCACACGAGGATCCTCCGAAGGGGCCACAGTTTGCATCTCACACCCCATTAACCATTAATCGCATTGACGGAGGGAGCCGATTCTCTCCAGGACAAAACTTCAATTAGCTCGCGAGTGTTTGTCCTAACGACCCTCTAGGAGGGACGATTCGCACAAGAAACGTGTATGTTGTTTTTGGGGACGGCGGCGAGAGAAAAGACTTAGGAGGTTGTTTTGTTATTTATCCACGACGCATTAATACAAGTTTTGCTTCCTTTCTTGCAAGATCCCTTGATGACGGCCGGTGCATTACGTGGTATCCAATATCGCCTCCTTTGATTTGAGGTGATTTCCAAGAACAAACAAGTCGCCGGGGCATGGATGTCGTCTACACCACCGTGAGGCAAACCAGCGCCCCAACGCCAATTATACTACGTATTGATTCAAGTATATGGTCATCACGATTCTTCCCATGGTCGGAGAACATTCAAGCAGCCCCGGCCTGGGATATCGCAGGGATATCATCATCGACAGGGGGGAACTCGCTGTCCAGAGCCTTGGGAACGTCCTGCAAGACTGGAGCAGAAAGGTTAAGATCCTTTTCCCAAGGCTTCCTGGGGACGGGCCTTGCGCCAACGGGTTTCACGGACTAAGGGTAAATCAGAAGGCGGCAACCGCATCGGGAGGGTGGGTATAGGCACTAACAGGATCTCTGATGATGGTGTTGGGAATCTGGCGGATCCCTGGTACGGGCTTCCCCTCTTGCAAGAGCTTGAGCATTTCGGCGAAGCCCATGGGGTAGTTTGGTTGGTCGTCGGCGGATTCAGCGGCGGCCCTTCGATCAATATACAGGTCGGCCTTGGGAGCGGCCTGTTGCCAATCAAGTACCGGGGCGGCGGGCTCCTGATTGGCGTTGCTCCGGACGAGATATTCGCCCGGGAGGACGTCCGGAGCACGGCGATCCGGGTTTTGAGCCAGCCAGTTCTCATAGCGGGCAAAGTCGATGGAGACGCCGATGCGCTGGGCGTAGTAGAATACCCGGGCATGGATGGCCATGTCGGCGAGGGAGGCCTGTGGGTTGTGCTGGCCAGGTTCGCCGAGGATGGCGTAGAGGCCGGACTAGGGATGGGGTGTTGATGAGCATGAGGGCTGGTGAGGGCGAGAGGGAGAGGGAGAGTAGGAGTGAGGGCGTGAGACTGAGTGTTGATAGAGCCAAGACGTTCTCACCATAAACATCTTGTCCTTTTTCCAAGGGTACGCGTCGAATGCTTGAAAGACGGCATCGTCTTCCTTGAGGGCGCGGATGCGGTCTGCGCCCGACAGAGGGTCTTGTGCCGGTTGGGCCATTTTTGAGAGGTAACCGGGAATTGGCAGTCGGATCTGTATAGTATAGATAGGTAGGCAGTATTCGTATAATGGGTGGGTTGCTTATGAAGATGGGCACATTGTGCAGGTCTTTCGGCGTTGTCTCACTGGGAGCTTGACCATGGATGACAGTGGGGGTGAGTGACGAGGGGGTGTGAGGGGGCGGGCAGCCGGGTGTGAATGGAGGGGCGCTAGCATGTGAGAACCTGGAGAGAGCAGTCCACGAGTGACCAAGGATATTGATTAACGTTGGTGAGGGGAAAACCTCGGTAGGTAGGTAGAGGTGGACCGGCCTAATAAGTAGGCAAAGCACGGGAGAGTCGTTGACAGTCAGAGGACGCCATCATATTGCGAAACCAACTGACTCACGTGTAACGAAGGACGAGAATAATGAGGGATTCGGCGGTCAAGTGAGCGCGGGCGTGTGCTGAGTTTTTCCCCGGGAACCTTCGCGCTGAGTTGGGGCACCCCCTTTCCCGCATTTGATATAATATGTCATGCCTCATGAAGCTTTCTTGTGAAGAAGCACCCACCCACGAGCTGTGATGCCATCAACTTGTTGCAGGTACTGAAGAGAGACCCTTGTTAGCTTAGGCCATCGTAGTGGCCAGAGCCCCACCTTTTCAGGCGCTCCGGGGACTGCTCGCACCCTGCCCTTGTCGCCTGGTCCTACCTACCTTACATAGGTAGTACTTCTCCGACTGCCCCCATGTCATAGTCGTTCATTGCATTGCTGTAATTCATCTGGCCAGCAGCTTGAACCTCTTCTCTCCCTCTCCCTCTCCTTCTCCTCCCTCCCGGGTCTCCGATCTTGGTCTTGGTCCTCCCGCCCCGATGAATCGAGCCGCAGTCAGGGCCTTCCGGACGACGTCGCTCTCCACCACCCGCGCCCTCTCCCGCACAACTCCTCGCCGCGGCTTCTCCCTCTCGTCGTCGCTTGCCCAGGCAAAGGCCACCTCCAACGCCCTCTCTCGCGCCCAGACGCACGCCCAGCTCAGCGCCCGCCGCCGTTTCGCCGCCAAGAATGAGCCGCTGAGGTCCTCCATGTATTTCCGCCGCCTCCCCGTCGCCCTCGTCTCCAGCATCGTCGTCGGCTACGGCGCCTGGTACTCGTACAACACCACCGGAGGGCTCGTCCCCACCCCCGCTACCGGCTCGCGCAGCCTCACGTCTACTACGGCCGATGGCCTGCCCACCCGCACCGTCCTTGTGGTTGGCGCCGACGAGCTGAGGCAGGGCACCATTGTGGGCGAGGGTCCCATTTCCAAGGGGACCAGTGACGACGGCGAGCGCATCGTCGAGATGCTGACTCCCGGCCAAGCTGATCACAAGCTGCGCAAGCTTGAGCAGTCCTTCTCCGTGAACCGTGGCCAGGGCGTCACCCGCTACGACCTGGTTCAACTGCCTAGCAACGACCCCATCGAGGACGACCATGCCGAGAAGATTGTCCAGGTGCCCAGCCGTTCCAGCCCTGCCGATACCGACAACAGCGACTGGATGTTCTGGGGTGTTTTCGACGGTCACTCGTGAGTATACATACACCTACCTATACGATGCTGGCCCAGCATCCATAAAGAAGCCCGTATATGCTAATGCCAGCCCAGGGGATGGACTACTTCCGCTACCTTGAGGGAGAGCCTCATCAGCTACGTTGCCCGGGAGCTCAACGACACATATAAGAAGGCCAAGGGCGCTGTCCCGTCCGAGGAGGACGTTACTGTGGCCATCAAGACTGGTTTCAACAATCTGGACCATGAAATTGTTCACAAGAGCGTCGAAAAGGTGTTCAAGTCCAGCTCCAAGACGGTAGCCGCCGAGCTGCTTCAGCCTGCGCTGTCCGGATCTTGCGCCCTGCTGTCATTCTACGACAGCCGAAGCAAGCTGCTGAGAGTCGCGTGTACTGGCGACTCCCGTGCTGTCCTCGGACGACGGTCCGACTCCGGAAAGTGGACCGCCACCGCCCTCTCTGACGATCAGACCGGCAGCAACCCCGGAGAGGTTAGCCGCATGCGCAAAGAGCATCCCGGAGAGGACCATGTCATCCGAAACGGCCGGGTTCTTGGAGGTCTGGAGCCCAGTCGTGCCTTTGGCGATGCCGTCTACAAGTGGAGCAGAGATGTCGCCTGGAAGCTACGTGAGAACTTCTTTGGACGAAGCCCCTCGCCACTCCTGAAGACCCCCCCCTACGTCACCGCTGAGCCCGTTGTGACCACGACCAAGATCCAACCCGAGAATGGCGATTTCCTCGTCCTGGCCACCGATGGCCTATGGGAGATGTTGACCAACGAGGAGGTTGTTGGGCTCGTGGGGAAATGGATCGAGACAGAGGCCAAGGCTTCAGCTGGCTCCCAGTTCGACGCCGCGTGGTCCAAGATCTTTGGTTCGTCGCAGTCGCCTCTCCCCGTCGAGGCGCGCAAGGGCGCAAGCCCCGATGGCAACAAGACTCCCATCCGTCTTGCTCAGTGGGGCATCGACCCCGATGCCAAGGATCGATTCTTGGTCAAGGATAAGAATGTGGCAACTCACCTCGTGCGCAACGCTCTTGGCGGTACCAACGACGAGCAAGTCTGCGCTCTGCTCACCCTACCATCCCCCTTCTCGAGACGTTATCGGTAAGCCCAATCCCATGCACGACATGCAAATTCCGCAAATACTCATACTAACACGTTTTTCAGTGATGATCTCACAGTCCAAGTCATCTTCTTCGGCCACGGCGAGAAGACGGGCGAGGTGACGCTCAACCTAGACGCAACCGCACCCGAGGGCTTCAAAGCCAAACTGTGACTGAGAATCAGTGGCATCCGACAGATATCCAGCAAGTTGGTTTCGAGGCGTTGCGAGGATTTCTCCAAAAACGGCCACTGTGCTTTTGATTTCTCTCTGTATGTATGAATAGACTGGCGTAGCGACAGCAATGACGGCGTGGATATATATACTGGCACTAGACAGACGGGCTTATGTGTTCGTGTTTCACCTCCGAAAACAGTTGATATCTTGGGCTGGTTTACTTATTTGTCTGGGGAGCCGGTACTAAGGAGTGGAATGTGAAGTAGTGTACAGACTTGTTTATGCATCTGACGTGCTAAGCTGTTGCGTATGCTCTATGTCTAGGCCGTAATGGTATGTCCACCTATATATGCAATGTCTTGATAATTAAACCTCAACACCACGCGAATTCAGCCATATATCCATCGCAACTTACCTCGGTAACTGAAGCTAATGTTATGTTTAAACTATGTACACGAAGATGCTGCGGAAATGCAAATGAGCCTCTCGCCATGCATGTAACACATATGCAAATTTAAGTCTAAATGAACCAAACGTACCACCAGTTCTAAATGCCGTCCTTAGGCCAGAGAAGCGTCCTCTCTTTGAGGCCCCATAGCATCCTCAAAAAGACTCCGACCCAGACAACGATGATGCCAATACTCATGACGCATGCGGATATGTGTAGGCCATTACTTTCAAAGATGTCGCTCATGACACTGGTGGCGGTGATCTAGGTGGATCAGGGTTCGTTAATCAAGGCATTACATCACTGGGTCGGAGGAGGATCCGGGCTAACAACTTACCAGGGCGGTATTGGGGAATACAAAGGACCACCAGGTCATCTGAAAGGGCATGCTACTGCCGGCACGTGCATATTTCCAGAGGGAGCCAACGCAGACGAGGAAGAACCACATGGCGAGACCCCAGAGCCAGAGACTGACGAGGACGCAGACGACCTTGATTATGGCAGCGACGTGGGGGGTGCCGAGGAAGGTCGGAGACACGATGGACTCTGCTTGATTGCCGAGTTGTGCTAGGAACGTTTAGATGGGAGACGGCTGTGGGACTGGTGCGAGGGAGGACGGACCTATTCCGGCGGCAGTGAAGCCGTAGGGACCTATGGACATGAACTTGTCGTTTTTATCAGCAATACTGACGAGGTGCTGGCCAGGAGGGCTTTCTCGGAAGCGCTCACAATACCGGGCCTCTGCGTATCACGGGGAAGCTTCTGTGTCATGAGGCGGTAGATGAAGGCAGCCGATATCATAAAGGCGATCAGACATCCCGTGCCCTGAAGGGTGGCAGCACCAAGTGCTACGGCTGTCGGGTTAAGCTTGAGAGACTGGCCCGATTTCTGGGCGGCGGAGATGAGGTTTGCGGCGAAGGGAGCATTGAGTAGGAGCGGATATGCGGGGAAAACCCAAGTAGGGGTCATGGTATGAACGGGGAAAACGCTGTTGATGGATGTCAACAGTTATGGTTCCGACGAGAGTCATGGAGCTGATGATGACGGATCGTGGAGGAGTTCCAGACAGGGGACGACGTACAGGGTGGACCAGAGAATAAGGTAGAGACCAGCACTGGCGCAGACGCTGACGGCGGCGTGGACCCAGAACATGACCTCCATGGTGCGGAGGAGCCACGGACCGGTACTGGGGATGCCGTACTGGCAGGTGTTGATCAAGATGACGGCGATGCTAGAGCGGCGTGTAAGCTTACTGGGACTAGCCGGCTTTGTTCATCACTGTTGAACAAGGGCGAACTCACGATACAAACTGCCATTGAGAATATAGATCAGTACAAGACCCAGTTGAAGAATACGCGGTTTCTCAGCGGAAAGCGACTCACAAAGGCCGGGATGAAGAGTGACTCAAATTGGTCTGTGAAGGAGCGGGTGAAGGAGCCGGGGCGGAGGCGGAAGCGGATGGAGATGAGTACGCAGTTGGCAACGAAGAGGATGACGTTGAGGAGGAGGAAGAAGACGCCGATGCCGTGAATCCAGGATTTGTCCCATTTCACTGAGAGAGGGAGAGCCGGTTAGTTTTAGCGGAGAAGATGGGAAGCATGCTTTCTTACGTGAATGCAGGATGTTAGCGATGCCACCTGTGGACATGGTCTGCAAGGGTGATTGTTAGTTAGTCAACGGGATGACGATGACCTGTGAGACACGATCCGGGAGCGCACCATGGTGAAGTAGGTCCACTGGTAACAGGCAATGCGGTCTCTGATGCCGACTTTGTGGTTGGCAGACGTCTTTTCGGCGCTGGCCATGACATGGTTGAGACTAGATCCAAGGCTATGCCCATGGGTGAGGCCATGAGGGGTCCGGGAGCCGTTCTCGGCGAAGTACGAGGGCCGCTGTGCGAAGACCGGACGGCGGGAGACTTGCGGGAGCACGGGGACGGAACCAGGAGCGGGCGCCGTCGGAGCGGCTGTGGCGTTGGCGTTGACGGAGGACGAGGATGGCGTGAAGAAGGGCGGGACGTTGTCCTCGGAGGGCGACTCATATCCCGTCCCAGTTCCATTTCCGTTTCCGTTTCCGTTCCCAGTGCCGACCTCGGCACCGGCGCCGCTACCCATGCCAGCGCCAACGCCGACAACGCCGCAGGCGTCCGGGCCGAAGTCCGACATCACCAGTCGATGGCGGGCGGGGGCCATTCCGGCGGAGGGCCGTCGATGTCCTCGAAGCGGCGGGCGAGCAGCTTGCAGACGCAGTAGAGGGCCACGAGGGCGGTCTCCTCCATGTGGGAGAAGGCGATGTGGAAGTAGACGAGGTAGGTGAGGAAGATGATGTGATGGAGGACGAGGGTGCCGAAGTTGGAGAGCGGCATGACTACGTTAGTTTAGGTAGTCTGCCTTAGTCGTAGGTAGGGCTTCTCGGCCGTTGGCCTGCCGTGGAGCCGATCGAAAGAGAGCAGTGGGAACTTGGCAGCGGTGGCTTTTTCGGAGGGTGGGGAGGTGAAAGGGGAAAGGGATTGCCGCCTGAGCCGCGCGTGGTGGTGGTGTTGATGGGGTCGGATGATGGATGAACGAGGACGGATGGATAAAGTGACGACGGAGGTGTCAGTGGGCGACCTAGGCGCGTGCGCGGGAGCCGTAGAACCTTAGGCCAGCCCCCCAAGCGCCCCTGGAAGACAGACAGAGACCCCCAAGGCCTTCCGGGAGTCTTGTCGTGTCTGTAGACCGGAGGAAGCCTTTTGGAAGATGCAGAGAATCCGAAAAGCATCCGCCACAGCCAGGACAGACACCAATGGTGGCCCCCACTTCCGCCTGCAGGCCCAGGAGCTCGGTGACGTCTTTTTGCCGGGGCTAAATGCTCTAGACGTGCCGTGCGCCAAGGGGGAATGCGGACGAAAAGCGGGAGCCCGTACTGATATTATACTGCAAACATCTCGAATTCTGTCCCGCGAACAAAGAAAGAGCCCGTCGTCTTTAGCGTTTGGCCTGCAACGTGCCCGGGGTCGTACAGCGTCAAGCCATCGGTTTAGGCCATGCCGCTATCAAATCAAGGGTCCTGGACATTGTTTTGCGTTTTCCCGCCCCCATCCTCTTGTCGATCCGAGGTACGAAGTACTATGTACACTTTAGTACCCCAGGGCCCGTCAAACCACATCATGACGGCAGACCCCACAATGGATGCCTACAGTCCCCACCATTATCCGCCTCACGTGACCCCGTAATGCCAGCTTGAAGCTTCGGGGGATGCTCCCAAGCTCTCTTATGTGAATCCTACCGATGAACCGCACACCACGAAAGAGAAGGGCGGCTTGAGCAACAACAATTGAAACGACACCGGGCTGTAGCTTCTGCGTAGTTGTAGGGCCCCCAGACACTCGGCAACGCCCCTTTGCCTCATCTCTCGTATCGATCGAATCTCCCCTCAACGCGGCTGGACCACGTTGGCCACGTTACCATATCCGACCAACATCATCAAGAGGGATCCTCGTTGACGACCTAGCACCCGATCGTCGAACTGCACGTAGCATGATCCGGTAAACTGTGGCCCACCACAGACATTGCCGCATTCAGGATGTCCTTTACAAACGCGCCCGTGACCCGGCTTGCAGTCTTGAGCCTCGTCGCTGGCTCCATCCTCGCCAGCGTTCTCGACGTCAAGCACTACTTCTACATCCTCATCGACACCCACATCTGGCGCTATCGCCAGTTCTGGCGACTGCTGGCCTACCAGCTATGCTATGCCAACTCGACCGAGGTGCTCTTCGGCGCCATGACCATCTACAACCTACGCATCATCGAGCGCATGTGGGGGTCTCGCAAGTTTGCTGTAGGTTGCTCCTATCTCGTTCGACTCGATGGCTTTAGGGGATCGCCTGGAGAAATGAACTTCTGCTAACGCTCTCGTCCATGTAGTCGTTCCTCATTGTTGTATCACTCCTCACCGCTGTCCTCCCACCTATAATCATGATCGTCCTGCGACCTCTGACTGCCGGATGGTTCAACTACATGCCGGCCGGCCCGACGCCCATCGTCTTCGCGATTCTAGCACAATACCACGCCATGGTGCCGCACATGTATAAATACAGGGTGGCCACGTCCGAGGCACCGCCCACGAACGCACCCTTTGTCGGCCTGACCTTCTCGGACAAGTCTTACAAATATGCCATTGCCGCGCACCTGGCGCTGCTTCAGTGGCCGGGCTCGCTGCTGGGCGCCGTCATTGGCTGGGTGGTGGGATACTCGTGGCGCGAGGGGCTGCTACCGGTGGCGTTGGTGCGCTGGCGAGTGCCGGGCTGGGTGGTGGGGCTGAGTTCGCAGAGGCGCAGCGCCGAGTTTGAGGGATTGCGACGCCGGCTGGAGGGCGAGAGCTCAGCCGTGACGACGGGCGCGCAGGGGGCGGCGGACGGGCAGGCAGAGCGGAGGAGGACGATGGGGCAGCAGATTTACGACCAGATGCGAGAAGTGCTCTAGCAACGATGTACTCGCATCGCAGGGTAGAGCTAGGTATGTAGAAGGCGTTCTTATCATGGTGATTCCGTTACATGGCGGGAAAGAAGGTATGCCATGTGCCGTACAGTCCAATCGCATGTCAACGAGGCGTATACCTGTCTCAGCAGACGAAAGCCCAAATGACGAGAAATAAGAACCATGGAGCTAGGGGGAGACCGATACTTCACTCATAGAACTGTCAAGTCCCGGCTAGCACGTAGCTGAAAGGTGATATGCAATTTTGTAGCCTCGTAATGCACTGTCGCATTCAACTGCCGGGGCCAGCCTCTGGCTCTGCGCTTACGTCGTCTGCAGTATCGAGGGTTATTATTGCTTGCCAAACTAGAACGGACGTCACATGAATCTGGAAGTGAACCATGCCCGGTTGATCGCATTCGCAACGACATGGCCAGCCACGGCACCGCCCACTCCCTCGCCAGGGCCCAGATGGACGTCAGCTGGAGCGACAAGACGCCCACACACGGGGGGGAAGATGGTTGCTTTGCAAGAAATATATGTCAAGCCGCAAAGGTCTAAAAATAAGGGTTCACCAATCAAACGCGCGCCTGAGCAGTTGATGGAGGGTAACTAGCCATGGGAAAGTCATTTGTTCGGCTGATATCTGTAGGTGCCAAACATTTAGCAGGACGGACTCCGCCACGGGATGGAGTCTTAGAAGAGCTGGATGTCCAGCCTCAGGCCAGATCCCCCTGATTCGGCTCAGCGGTCGGGTCCAGGCGCTGCCGCCCATTTCTGAACCATCCCAGCGGGTTTGGCGAATCCAGTTAGCGTCCTGTATGTACCCGTCCAGGGGGGGGTTCTCCTCCAGCGGGGTCCACTAATTAATTACCCTCCATTACTGACGCACGCTGTGCTGCGGCTGTAGTGCGTGCGCACATGCCTGTGCGCCCTAGGAGCTGAGAGACCTCTAGAACTTGTGATCCACTATCCACTATCCAAAATGGACTTGTCGATGGACCTCCTTTTTCCCTTTTCTCGTCCGTTTTCCACCTCTGTTGTGCCCCGACCTCTTCTGTTTTCCCCCTTGACCTCTTGCCGCTCCTCTAGTTGGTTGCCCTCGCTTCCGTCGTCTGTTCGGCTGGAACGAGGCCATCGCCGCCCCAAAACCGCAAAGCACTTTGACCCCTGCGTGAACATCCCGGCGTCTACCCGCCTCCTTTGTCACCCCCCCCCCCCCCCCCCCCGGACCCTCGGAGACAGAGCCACCAGAGCGCCAGACCAAGTCCTCCAGACATTCAGAGTGTCATCCTCCCGACCAGCCACCATCACCTATGGCCCCTGAAGCGAGTTCCTGAGCCCGAAACCGAAACGACCGCATTCTTTTTTCCTAGTGTAATATGCTTATGACCACGATAACGCGACATTGAGCTCTGCAGCCATGAACGGATACGCGACAAACGACGCGGGTCCCTACGACTATGTCGACCGCAGGCTCTCACCCCCAGCCCCGAGCCCCAACGGCAAAACCCTCGTGGAAGGCTACCGGAAGGACATTCTTACAGGCTTCGAGCAGGACCCTCCGCGATTCAACCCAGTACGTGTCGAGCCGCAGCCGCCGACGGCACGACTGTGAACTGGCAACTGACATTCTTCTAGATGAACCCCGATCGCACCCAAAGTTCGGCCCTCGTCGACCTCAAAGACCCCATCCAGGTCCACTTGCTCACCGAAACCGCCCTTTCCGACAGCAGGCAATATGAGATTCTCTCGCAGGAGGAGGTGGACGACCTCAAGAAACAGACTCAGTCCCTCAGCCAGCGGGTTGACTCGACCCGCGCCAACCTCACGATCCAATCGAAGTACCGAGATGCCGCCATCTCCATGGCTAGACTGTACTCTCCCGGCCGTCTGGACGGGAAGCGGAGGAGCTTGCTGGGGCGGCACAGCGGCGACCAGACCCGTGCCAAGGAGGCCGAGATGGAGAGACAGGCCAGCGAACGAAAGTGCGAGGAGCTTGCCTCGGAGTTGTTCAACCTCGAGAAGCGCTTGATGGAACCTCAGCGACGCCTGCTCGAGCACACGGCCGGCATCCTTCAGCTTACTCACAAGGCCCCCAAAAAGAAGGACATGCCCTCGCCCAGTCAACCACTCAACGGTATGCCTGGCAGCCCCGAGAGTCTCTACGCCTACAGCCGCAACAGCATGGACCAGGCCGCAGAGGGCAACTACTTGGACGAAAGCCCCTATCACTTCGACCCCTTGGATGGGCTCCAGACAAATCGACAGCTTCACCATAATGCCATTGAAATTCCGCTCAAGTCACCAATTCGGGAGCAGAACAGCCAACTTCGGGAGGAGATGGAGCGAGTGCGCGAAGAGAATGTTCACCTGCGAAGTCAAACGGACGTCTTGAGTCGCTCCATCTCAGAGATGGAAGACAGGCTAGAAGACCTAAACGGCTCGCTGCGGGATGCCATTGTCCGATTCAACCCCTCTAAGAACGACGGCTACTTAGAACCACCATTTGGCTCGGTCCGCGGCATGGAGCCCGGCGAGTTGCTCAAGAACCAGATGGACTATCTGGAAACAGGTCTCTTTGCCATCCAAGCCGAACAGGAGGAATCTGCCGGAGGCGACAAGCTAGGCCCCCGCATCGAATCCTTGAACAAACACATCCGAGAGATCCTCCTAACCGTCGATCCCGACTATCCTGCTGCACCTCAGGCGTCCGAAGCTGATGTTGACGGCCAGCTCGCCTATCTGGAGGACTCAGTCCGTGCCGTCGACTCGGAGTTGGAACGGGCTTTGGACGCCACCAGCCTCGGCCCCGTCAAGACACAGGACAACGACCAGGTGGAGGCAGTCTTGAGGGGCTTGTGGGATACCATCCAATCTGGTCTAGCGAGTATCAAGGCGCAAACGGAGGAGCGCCGAAGGGCTCGTAAGGAGAAGGGTCTCGAAGATGATGAAGAAGGATCCGACGACGAGTTCGACGCCGATGAACGGTATAGCCTATCGGGGTTTTCTACCCGGGTCCAATGGCTGTATCGACAAGCCACCACGCTTAAGCATCAGAAGACGGTGCTCAAGCGACAGATCAAGCAGCAGCGGGAGCTGAACAACCAATCCGACGCAGAGAAGGATGAGGAGCTTGCCAGGAAGCAGGAAGAAATCGAGGAAAGCCGAGTGCTCGTTTCCCGAGCTGAGAAGGACGCCATGATGGCCCAGACACTGCTTAGCGAGGCTCTCGAGGATCTCGAGCATGCTCGAGCGGCGGCCAGTTCTACAGATGGCAACCACGCCGAGATCGAGGCCCGCAACGTCCAAATCCAGGAACGCAATGCGCAGATCGACCAGCATACTGCCCAGCTCCAGGAGCACATAGCTCAGCTACAAGAGCGTGATGCTCAGCTGCGGGAACGGGATGCCCAGATTGACGATTACGCTGCTCGGCTCCAACAGCGGGATGCTCAGATTGACCAGCACACTGCTGAACTTGAAGAGCACGCTGTTCAGCTCCAGCAGCGCAACGCTCAGCTACGAGAGCGTGATACCCAGTTTGATGAACATGCAGCTCAACTTCAAGAGCGTAATGCTCGAATTGAACAGCATGCTGCCCAGCTTCAGGAGCGTGAGGCTGAAATCGAAGAGCGCAATGGTTATATCGAGGAGCGCAATTTAAGGATTGCCAGCCTTGAAGGAGATTTGCAAGAGCTGCAAGCACACGTGGCCGCGGTAGAATTGAGCACTCAGACCAGCAGGGCAAAGTTAGCGAATGTCGATTCGACTATCGAGACGCTCACTGCGCAGCTGGACGAGGCTTCCCGATCAAGGGCGATTGCTGAGGAGTCTGTGCAGGGACTGCAGAAGACTATGGACTCTCAAAAGAAGGAACTGGTCGACAAGCAGAAGTTGCTCAAGGTCAAGGAGGACGAACTAGAACTTCTCAACATGAACCTTGCCGAGATCAAGACAGAGCTCACCATCGCTCAGGCCGAGTTAGATGCCGCCTTCGGAACTAGGGCAGAGCGTGCTGCCGACGTCGCTGCTATCAAGACGAGTGGCGAGATTGTCAAGCTCCAAAACCAGATCACGAGGCTCAAGAACGAGCTGAGGGGGACTGTCCAGGAGCTAGAGGATGTCACCAAAGAGACGCTGGGTGCAGAGCGCGAAAAGATCGAGCTGGAGAACAAGCTGGAAGACGTCCTGTTAACCAAGACCTCTCTGGAGGGCGAGGTGAACGGTCTGCGCGAACGTCTCGAGGAAGAGATGAACAAGTCGCGCGAGCGCATGACGAAGCTGCAGGAAGAGCTGGATGGCGAGCGTCTCAAGGTGGTGCCCGGCCAGGCCGGCGTTGGCCGAATGGGGGCCGGCGCATCACTACTCAGCGAGCAGTTCAGGTCTACGATGAGGGAGGAGAGGAAGAAGTTCCAGGAAGAGATCAAGGTATGTCTTATCCCCAACCGCCCCTCTGTTACAGCGCATTTGCTAACAGCTCTTCCAGGAGGAGCGCGGCCGAACTCGCAAGCTCGAGGAGGAGCTTTCTCGACTAAAGCGTGGCCAAGGTGTTGGCAAGAGCCCCTTGAGTCCCCGATAAGGCATGGTGGCGCAGTCTGTTTGTCGCCGTTCTAGCGGATAATACCAGACGCCAGGTAGTTCCTCAAGGACTGTACGATACGTGGTCGTGGTTTCTGCTGTTTGTTTCTTTTTCTCTTCTTTGGCGTGTGTGAGATATCATCTGCATGGAAAGCCAGCTGGATCCCGGCCTCTTGACGCGGAGACGGGAGGGCGGCTGGCGGAGTTTGCTTGTTTTGTCTTCTTCATCTTCTGTACTCGGAGGTACATTACAACTACGTCGCGGGAGCTTTTGTACACGGCGAAGGATCACTAAAAAAAAGACTTGTTGGGGATGAATGGGATTCGAAGAGATATGTTCCAGGATGGGCTAGAATGACGGGATGTTGATTCTGCCGGGCATGGCATAGCGGGGGATAGACATGACGTATTCTTTATACTTTTTTCTTTAGGGGTGGGGGGGTTATTTCTTGGATCCGGGGTTTGTTCAGAGGCACTGCTATAGCCAAATGCAAACGATGCCGATAAACAACTGTAAGAAGCCAATATTTGCAAGCCTGTCACCTGAGTCTCTTTAAGCTTTGACCAACTCTATCACAACTCTCCGTTCCAACTCAGTCCGCAACTAGAGAGACTCGAGGCGTTGTCCAGCAATGCTAAACACTGCCCCGGACTCAAACCTTGCCTGTCTTGGTCGCGGCAAGAGCGCCGCATTCGCAACACGAAATAAAATAAAATAAAAAATACCAGGCGCTACGGAAACGAAGTCAACTCAAAAAGAGGCAGTCAGCTGAGAGGGCGGGATAAAAAAAAAGGAGGAGGAAGAAGAAAAATACTTTGTTGTGAATGGTAACTAGACTATATAAGTGGCACTGTGGGACGAAAGGCAGACAGACTTGTTTGAGTGTCTCGGAGCTGGACTTCACTCACGCGCATGCTAGCAGAAAAGCAAAACACACAACTTGCACTGCTTCGAGACATCGGGCAGGCTACGGTGGTGAACCAGCGCGGAATGATTTCCTCACGAGGGAGGGGGGAGGCGGGAAGTAACCTCGCGTGGTGTGCAAAACGAAACGAAACAAACACCAGCCGGGCCTTGGGAGCAAAGGCATAGGCATGGCTGGTTCTTGTGCACTTCCCGAGGTTTATCGTCTCTCACCTCGCTGTCGCTGGACGGAACAGACGTACGTCCTGCTTACAGCATGCAACCACTCAACCCTCCCCGTTTCCCAGCATGCACGGGAGGGTTTTCGGGAACCCCCCCACGAGGCTGAGAGCTGAAAGGGAAAAGATGGAAGAAGGAAGGAAACAAAAAAAGCCATCAATCTTCCGGAAGCAGCCACATTACACACACATACACACGCCCCCCCCCCCCCCCCCTCCACCAGCCGAGGTGATCGTCAGGGCTGCTGCACTCCGTATTCGTGCGTAAAGGTGTGTGGGAGGGGGAGAACAAAAATCTTCTGTTCTCTTGGGACGCCCCCCGAACTCGGCGCGGAAGGCTTGGAAAGATGGAAAGCTGACGCTGGATGTGCAAGTACATAGGGTTTTTACTTCTCTTGGTCGGGGGGGTGGCTCCTTTTGGCATAGCTGGGCCGAGGTTCGCCCCGTCACCCTTGCCGGAGACGCCGGAGCCCGCCGGCCGGGCCGGGAAGAGTGGATACGGTTTCGCTGGAAGAGGGGCGTTGCCACATGACGGAGCCGCGTCAAGCCAGCGAGGGAAGAATGACAAACCGCCGAACCAGTCACAAACGACAGGTAGGTACCGGCAGACCGCATCAGGGACGGCTGGCTATGAGTGGGCGGTGGCAGCAGCGGTATGCAGAGAGAGTGCAAGTAGCGGTAACAGTAGTGGTAAATAGTAGTAGTTTAGTCTAATTCTGATGTCTAATGGCGCCCCGTATATGTACAAAGTTGCATGCGGTGAGTGTGTCGAGCGCGAGTGTATTGAGTGCGAGTGTGTTTCTCTGCGTGTGCGTGTGTGTGTTGTGTATGTGCGTGTGATGATTTGTTGAGTGTGACGGTCGAGTCTTAGTGTGACGTGTGTGCGCGTGTGCGTCTTGGTGATGTGTAGTGGGTGTGCCCAAAAAAAACTAATTCTTCACTCCACCGTGGCCCAATCACCCCGAGTGAGAAATGGAGGTCAGGATCATGACTCAATCTTACAACGCAAATGCCATGCGCCATGTACCAAGGGGATTCGATTCGCCTGCCGCTAGCCATCCATCCTGAACGCCGGCGAGGGAACAAAAGCAAAACAGTAAACCCAACACGCGGAAAAAGCAACAAAAATGTGACGGCAGAGGCGGAATGAACCAGACCAAGCAGAAGAGCAAATAAAGACAGCCAGCAAAATAACCGAGACAACAAATAACAAAAAAGAACACCCGAAAATGCAAAGCCATGAACGCAGGGTGTGGGCCTGTCCCAGCCCGTCTAATGATCTCCGCCTCCCCCCCTTCTTTTGACTCCAGTTGCGATAACGGACGTGGGAAAAAAAGCGGTCGAGGATGTGTGTGTGTGTGTGTGTGAAGTCGTATTTCGGACCAACCCGGTGGGTGTCTCCGGGATCCGGGATGAGAGTGCGACGCCCAAGGAGATTAAATCCATGCGATAAATAGGCCGCCCGGGGTATTTTGCTGATGACAAGGAAATGGCAATTCTTCCAACTGGATGACTGCGCAGTGGGGAAAAAGCCCGCCCGGATCCGTCGTGTCGATATTAGAAGACTGATATTAGAGGTGAAACGAGCTTTGAGAAGTGTAGTTGTTGTCGGTAGGGACGCTGGACGTGTCGCCATGCCTGATGTGACACAACCTGGTGAGAAACCCGGTTTAATCTATCGACATGTCGTCCTCGTCGACGTAGGCCAGCTGGGCCCAGATCCTCCAGTGCACCACGCCCACGTGAGCAATGCGAGTGGCGATGTCCTCGATGCCGCCCTCCTGCTGACCCACACGGATCGCAGCGTCCAGGTCTCGGTCTCGTCCAGCATCCAGGCCACGGCTACCGCTTGGCACGCGGTTACCGGTAGCGATGGAGAACAGGCAAACACCAGACAGGGATTTGAAGTAGCGAACCCGCGAGGCCAGTTCAGCAGTGAGCTTCGTGCGGTAGGCCTCCTCAATCTCTTCGAAGATGGGCGATGTGATTTTGGATACGTTCTCCGTCAGCTTGTCCTCGAACGCGGGGAGCATCTCCGAAGGCGCATTCGTGAAGCGGAAGATCTGCAGCGCCATCGAAGGTGCCATGGCGCGCCAGCGTTCCAGGTGGTGGAGGTCATGCGGGGCCTGCTGGAGGAGGGCCACGAGCGAGTCGCGTAGGTTGCGAGCTTTGGCCTTGGACTCGTTCATGTCAGGGACCATGTAAGAAGGCAGGATCATCGAGGATCGGGGGGACGAAGTAGCAGAGCCTGCAGAGCTCAGTGCAAGGCTAGCCGGTCTTGAGTGCGAAGGAGGAGTGTTGAAGTTGAACTCTAGGTTGCTGGTCATTGAAGGCATCAAAGGCTCGTCTTCCGAGGCGTGGTTTGAAAACGCAGGCGTCATGTTGAACCGGGCTACCCTCTCCAGGTCTTCGTACATACGCATGCAGACATCCAGATTGATCGCATCGAGGATGTCAGACCTCACCCGTGCCAGTCGATCTTCGTCGAAGAAGAATGTACCTGGAAGGGGCTTGTCGCCTTCCGAGGGGAGCATCGATCGCGACAGACCCTCGAAGAAGATACCCATTTCTCCGAAAGCGGATGATGCCGTCGATCCATTGCTGGGGTAAGCCCGGGCGGCGTCTCTGTACCAGGGCTTGGCGTCACCGATATCCATTTTGCGGCTTCGCAGCTTCTTGACCAGGAATTTGTGCTCAAAAGTGGTCGTTTCTTCGATAAGAGCAGGTCGAAGACATCGGATCTGATGGTTGGCGACATCCAGTTTCATCGCCTCCAGCACACTCAGCAGACTGCGCATGCCGTTGACAAGCTCATCGACATCGTTGTTACGGTTGCCGTTGCTCAACTGGTTGTACATGGAATCCACCCACTCGTCCCGCATGGGCGCGCAATGAGACTTGAGCACACGCGAAAGCCACAGAGCCAGCTTCTCAAGGTCGGCAATGCCTCTGTAAAATTGCTGCATCAGAAGCTCAACATTGAGGCCCTCATCAAGAAATTGGCGATCCCGCTGGGGAACCAAAGTCTGAATGATATCCTTGACAGCCTTGAGAAGTTTGGGCAAACACCAGTCATCGCTTTCGCTGTATTTGTCGTCAAAGCTGGGTCGGTCAACGAGGAACTCCACCAACTGTTCCTTTAGAGCTGTCCAAAAGATGCTTGCTCGGTCGTGTTTCCTTCGGCCCTTGTCACCCTCCACGTTCGGTCTGAAGTGCAACTCGGGGTCAAAGTTTATGTCGTGTCTTAGCTTAGGGTTGTTGATAATCTTTGAAACTTCCAGCTCGCTCAAGCTTGACCGGGTAACTGGGGGCTCCAAGGGCTGGCTAGGAGCGGGAGACTTCCGGCCCTCAGGGGAAGGGCTTGAGGTCTCGGAAGGATTCCGTAACATAGGCGCAGCCCCTGTGGCGGACTTAGGTTGTGATGGGTCGTCGCACCGGCGCGGTGAGACTTGCGATGACTGTACTGTCTCGTCCTTGTCATCCTTTGTTGGTTTTCTCTTGACCTCCTTCTCTGGTCTAGCGTCGCCCTCTCCATTGGGTCCTGGAGCCGAGGTGGACAAATTCCTTCTCGATCTCTCAACAGGACCACCAAACCCCTGATCCGCCGTCATGTTGGTGGTGAAAATTCGGTCAAAAAACGATTTTTGTCAAGGCAGAGACAACTAAAGAACTTTGGAAAGGGTGATTTGGTTTTCGTTTAGTAAATGAGTAGAGAAGAGTAGTGTTCCCAGGTGGCAAGGAAACAAGGTTCACTTGTCAGCGACAACTTGAGAAAGTAAAGCGTGGACTATGTGAGCAACAGTCAGCAAATGGGGAGGATTCTAGCATCGACCAAGGCAAGACTGTAATATGAGGGTGCACAACGGGGGGAGCCACGAGAAGACGGCCGACTGCAGGAGCAGTCGGCTATGAAATGTCCGGTCCGCCTGCGCGTGCCGAGTACGAAGTGGCGGAAGAGGTTGACCGTCCGGGAGGTTGTGCGACGGGGGGCCAAAATGTAGGGAAGCGTTGGGGCTTGCTTACATGGATGCAATGCGAGGAAGCGTGTGCGGGGAATTGCAGCAATTAGTGGGCGGAATAGGCGGGAAACGTTGTGTTCGCCGTGGTTTCGTCTCTATCGCGAGGGTCGGGAAGTCGACTTCGGGGAGCAGGGGGGCGCCGAAACTTGTTTGTCTGCAGGCGAGAGCGGAAGAGGCTAGAACGGCAGTCGGCTTTTGCGACAGAGAGCGTTCTCTCGTGGCAAGTGAGCTATGTTACGGCGCGGTGCGGTGCAATGCGATGCGATGCTCTGCTCCGTAGTTCGTGGTTCGGGATTTCGTGGTTGTGGTTGGCGGCGGTCTTCTCGATGTATTATATTCGGGAGCCGGGGGGTGCAGGGCGGCGGTGCGGTACGGTGTGAGAGTGAAAGTGCACAACCGGAGGAGACGACAAAAGGGCCAAGGTCAATCTATGAGCCCAAACACACACGAACCAGAACAAGAGGACCAGAAAGAAGACGCGGGTTGTATGCGAGAGTCAAGAAGTCTTTTTTATCTTTCCAGGATTCCAAAGCGAGAGAGAGGGAAGGAGGAGGGAGAGGAAGAAAGAGGAAGGAAGGGAGTGAGAAGGAGGGAAAGGGGGCAGGGTGGTCTACCTAAGCAAGACAGGAGCCGAAGTTAGATGGGATGGATGCCCGTTCCCTCAAACACACACAGACACCCAGACACCGACCCAAGGGCCCCCGAGGCGAGTAAGGGCCATTTCCACGCTTGGGCTTGGGCTTAGGCTTGGGCTTGGGGGAGTAAGGGAAGGAAAAAAATAGGGACTGGTCGCCGAGCCCGGCATAGGGTCGTCGTGGCATGACACCAGTACGTACATCAACTAGGTGGTAGTTGGATCCCACCTCGTGGATGGGATGGGTAAGGTATAGCGCGAGGCCTGTGACGGATGAGGGACCCAGCAGAGCAGACAAAGCTGGGCCGGCCGGGAGGTATCTCGGGAGTCACCCGGTACGGGCCTTGCGTCGTTGCTTTCCAGCAGGTACGCTACCCACGGCCATGCATGCGGCGAGCTGATGGGGGGGGGGGAGGGCCCTGAAAGGGGGGCGTGGCCCAGGTAGTGTGTGGGAGTGTGGGAGTGTGGGCAGTTGTTCATGTTTTAGTAGGGTGCTGTGGCGTGTGGGGGGAGGCGGTGGATGGGTGGGTTACAGGGCGTCCACGGGTACCTTGAATAGCTGGTTTCTAGCGACAGGCGTCCAGCGTGACCTGCAAAAAAGGGCCAGGGCGGTGGTGGATGAGCAAGGTGCCGTCCTGGTGCTGCGCTGTGGCTGCGCGCCCGGGCAGCTGCCCGTCCGTGTCGCCGGCCGACCCCCGGAATCCAATAAACCCGTACGGGCAGTTTTAGCTCGTTTGCCTCCATTTCCAATCGTGTCCCGGCCGTGCCTTCTTCTCGCCTTCTAGGTGGAGGGAGCGCCGGAGCAGTTGAAGGAGCCCAGCGAAAGTAGGTAGCCACCAAGACCACCAGCACCACCGCCACCCGGGGGCGTGCGGTAATGAGTAATCTAACACTGCGGCGGCAGCGGCTGCGGCAGCGGTACCCACGGAGCAGCAGGGAGCGAGCACGACTCACTCTCGCTCTCGCTCTCGTCAACTGAGTCGTGTTTCCGTCTCCAGCTCCGTCCCTACTCCCGCATTTCATAGCAGGGCGGACGGGCGGGGAGGGAAGGGAGCATCATGGACGGGACATCTGGGTCTGGGTCTAGGTCTGGGTCTAGGTCTAGGTCTGGGTGTCTCTGCGACTCACTCTGGTTACAAGCAAGGGAACGGGCCTGCCGAAGCATTGCGTTGTTTCGACCGTGCAACATATCTGCCCTGGCGGCTGAGAACCCGTAGTCTAGATACATGTTTGCGCATGCGTCGTACCTGACAAGTCATGACTAAGGTGCTAATAAGGTACGGACGTACCTTTACTTACACATGCCCTTTAGGTAGTTGTCATGCATTATTAGCACACATGGGCATGCAAATGTCCTTGGGTCCTGACTCCTTGGGCTAAGCATGTGTCTGCCCGTCGAATGGGGTCAGTAATTAATGGCATGTCGATGGTGATGGGCGACGGACGATGGCGATGGGCATCTCCACAATGTGGCCCCAGCTTGTCCACGGCTTCCATGTCCACAGTTGGAGAGTCGTCCCCAGCAAAGCACCAAGTTCCCCCAGGGCAAGGGTTCCATCAGCCACGAGTAAAGCCAGCCTCGAAGGGCCCCAAGACGCCGCCGCCGACAAGTGCAGCATGGCATCCATGGCCGTGGCATAGCCCAAGCCTGCCCTTGCATGCCGCCAGCTGAGAAGCATTCGTGCAGAAGTAATTTGTACCTCGGGGCTTATCCAGCGAAGGCGTCAAGGTCGCCAGGGGGAGGGGCAGAGTACCCCACAAGTACAGCACCCTAAGCCTCCCATCATCATCTTCTTGGGGGCCAGGAAAGACGGCCGGAACTTGAGATCAGTCGTAGACAGATTGAGAGAGATGAGCGAGTGCAGCGGCTGTGGCATTTGCGTGGCACGAACGAGACTTCGCTGTGGCGGCAGCAGCATCAGCATCAGCATCAAAACCAACAAGGGGAGACGCTACTTGTGAGAAGACATGGCAGCACCGCCAAGATGGAAGGGGACGTCGTCGCCCTTTTTGGGGCTTCCTCCAGGAAGTCTGAACCCTTCATCCTCATCCAATCCATCCCCAAGAGGATCCCAAGGGACTCAGGGACCTCCCCAGCCAGGGATGGACCCGGCGTGCCAGGGGGGTGGGACCTGGGAGAGTGGAGGCGGCAGGGGAGGATCCATCATCCGCCGCCGCTGATCTAGAAGCGGGCCAGAAGAGTTCGGAGCAAGCAGCAGTGCAGACCTGACAACCGTGAGCCCCAGCTTCGGCCGCTACGAGCTTTCCATCGCCCACCTGTGAGGTCACTCGGACGGCGGCCAACTCAAAGGGGTCTCGGACAACGAGATTGGCGATGACGGCTGGCTCTCGCCTCCACTCGCTCATCAATCCGTAGCGCCAGTTCCGTGGGGCCCAACCCATCCATCCATCCCAAGCCCGTGTGCATTGCCCGAACCGGCGACGGCGATGGCGGCGGCGGCGCAAGACGCACGGCGACGTAGCTTGACGGAGGGAATGGATGGGCGATTTCTTTTTTCTTTTTCTTTTTTCTCTGGCGGGGAGGGAGGCAAGGGGAGACTCGCCTCTGCGCAAGAATGTTACTATGTACAGGGGTTTTCTCAGCGTTCCATGGACATCCAAAGTCCGCCACCACCACCACCTCAACATCCGCATCCACCATCGTCAGCGTCGCCTGAACACATCATCACGACTCATCAGCGTGCTAACGGACACCACGGAGCACGCAGCCCTTCGCCACGGGCTGGGCACGTCCAGCGGTCGTCTTCCGAAGGGAGGAAAACCTACGTAGTACGTCCCTATGTAACAGCCAGCCATGGGACGAGACCGCCAGGCCCCTTGCTCAACTGTCCAGGCGTGTCGTGCCACTTTACGCACCCAAGCAGCACCCACCGAGCACACCTTGACACACGCACACACACACACACCCAAAGAAGTTCGATATGGTCTGTGGCGCTCTGCCAATGGCCCTTGGCCCATGGGTGAGGCCGAACTCCGCCCATCGCTGCTGGCGGGCCAAATCCCGGCCGCGTGGGAAGCTGGGGAGTTTGGGAACTGGTTTGGGTGCTAACAAAGCAAAACGGACACACAGGGCCCAGTTTACGTATCAAGCGGCGAGCGCCTCGCGGTGCTTTTTCAGTCACTCACGCCGCACGCCGCACGTCGCACGCCTCACGCCTCACGCCTCACGCCCTCGGCGCCTCGTACTGCTGCTGCACGAGGGTCCTCACGATGCCAAAGCTGGTAGGGAGGCGCCAGGTGTCTGGTGTGGAGCAAGTAGCGGCCAGTCCGTCTATATCTGTCTGTTTGCCATCTGCACCCCTTGTCGACAAGTTAGCCAACGGGAACAGCGTCGTACCAACCCAGGTGAGCGGTGCAACGGGCGGCGCGGGATATGGAAGGGGCATCCCGGAATGGTGGGAGCGAAATGATTAAAGGGAAGCTCCAGGTCTGGTGCGGTCAGGGTTCATCCAGGGCCTTTCCACCGGGTCCGGGTCCGGGCTTCCAGGAGCAGTGACGGCGACACGGCGACAGCGACGTCGGACGGTGGTGGTGTCGTGGTGGTGTGGTTTGCTTGTTGGTGCTTGTAAAAGTGTGTACGGACAGTGGTACCGGAGTTGGGGACCCTGTTTCTGGCGAAAGTCCGGCAAAAGTCCGGCGCAGGGAGCGAGGGAGCGAACGTCGAGTCTTCTCGTTGCCAAGGTGGGTTTTGTCTCTGGAGTTGGTCCCTCTTTGTCTGAGTTTGGTTGTGGTGTTTTCTCCTTCGGCTCGACTACTGGCCAGTGTGGTGACTGAACACAATCCATCCAGCTTGCCAGCTTCACCCCTCACATTCACTTGCTCGTTGTGGCGCTCGCTCGCTCCATCCCCACGTCCATCCCCAGAAGTTCCAGAACTGGGCCATCCCAACCCTCGACCCGCCACGCCTCACCATCATCGACAACCCCCCCCCCTCCTCCTCATGGGCCTCACCGTATTCTCAACAGCCAGCGCATCAACTTCGCTGCGACTTTCCCCTCTGCACCTAACTTTGGGCCGTAACTAACACCCTTTTTTCCCTGTTGCGACCTGCGCGCTGCACTGCACTTGCGCCGCACCTGCTGCACTGCCCAAGAAGAAAGCCCAGCGTCGTTTGAGGCCTTGTCGTTGACCGAAAGTTGGCCGTGACTCTTGAATTCCTCCGGCCTTGGTCCGCCGTAGCCGCATCCGCAGCCCCAGCCGCATACGCATCCGCATCTGCATCTGCATCAGCACCCTCACACGCCTCGTGCCTCATGCCTCATGCCTCATGCCTCATGCCGTCTGCACTGGCCTTTTCAAGCCATGCCCAAGGACATGGCCTACACCGACAATACACCGCAACCCTTCCGTGGCTGATGCGGACGTCTCATCGTCATCGCTCGCTCCCTGCCATGCTCCCTGCCCAACCAGACGGTCCGTATTAGTCTTCCCATCCGTCCTGCATATTCGTCGTGTGCACATTCAACGGCTACATCCACGCACGCGCACAACGAGTACAAAAAAAAAAGGAACAAAGGACGCATGGCCGCACATGGCCTCGTCAACCTTATATGCAGCACAGCCAGCGACAGCAGCATTAGCTGGCAATCTGCGCCTCCATGCAGCGTCTCTCCGCCCACCACAGCCCGGGGAGGGGGGGCATGGACTACACATGTAGTAATTGTAGTTGTTCTTCGTACGCTCGCACATGCGAATAGTCCTTCGGTACGAATTGCGTCCTGTTCCGCATAGATGATGGGCTGCGCTGTGGGTGGTGGTCGAGGCGCATGAGTAATTCGCACCCCCGAGTATCAGCGCTGATGACTCTGCCCTGTTTCAGTTTCGCCTCGAGATGAACCTGGAACCCAAACGCGTCCTCCAGTGTTAGTGACGGAAACGTCCCCCATTCTGGTTCTGGCTTCGGAGTTGGCTTTACGGGGGGGGGGAGGCTTCAGCACACGGACCCGATGCCTCGGTCTCGCTCACCCCGTCGGTCCGTCCTGGAATTATCATTAGGATACAGGTGTAGGTACTATGTATGTAGTAAGCTGCTTCCACCGCCGCCTCGTTTCCGCTCAGCTAGGCGCTTGTTGACGCTTGTTGGCCTTGCTCCTATGGCTAGTTAGCTAGCGGAAACCTCCTTTCAGCTGACGCTCCCTTCCTTACCCTTACCCTTATCCTTACCCTTACCCTCATCATCATCGCATGCCCAGTGCTCACGCTCTCACTTGCATCGGCATGTACCCAGCAAACTCAGAAACCCCGATCCTAGGCCCATGGACGCTGAGGTCATTCCTGAACCTTCGGATCCGCCTGACTGACCCGACGGCTGCGCTGACACACACCCTCGGTGACACCTCATCCATCGTGCATCTGCAAGTTCTCCCTACGTAGTACGCAGACCGGCATATCCCCCGCCCTAGGATGGTGGAGATAACGCCGTGTTACCATTACCACCTTCCACACGCTTTTTTTTTTTTTTTCTTCTCCTTCGCCGAGCCAGCCCGGCGCAAGCCTTCGCTCGCTCTCTCCCTGGCTCTTCTCGGTGAAGCTCGCCCGGCGGACCCCCCCCCCCCCGGCCCCCCAAACGTCCTTTCAACGTCGGGGAGCCGGGCCTCGTTCGTCGGTGAGCGCCGCCCTGTTAACGTTGGCTTGGGGCTGGCGTATTGAAACAGAATAATGAAATGAAAGAAGAAAGGCCCCGCCGAGGCGGAATGGCGATAGCGTTATGCAAGGCCAGACACGAAAGACGTCCTTTCTTTTCTTTTCTTGGTTATGCGCTGTGATGAGGGACGATCTACTGCCAATACTGGCGCCGCTCCTGCGCCAGCATGCGTCCAGGTGTCGATAACGTCTTTTGTTGGGCCTAGGACCGGAAAGCAGGGCGGCCAGAGATTGATGAGACACCCACGAAGCCTTGCTACTCTCGTTTTCCATTCCTGGTCCCTGTCCCCCTGATGCTACTGTGCTAGTGCTAGAGCCGATACCGATGTTGCGATTTGAATACTTGGGAAGCTTGGACGAACTGACGAACCATCCGTTGATCCATCGATCCATCGATCCAGCCAGCAATACCCCAGAAGCCTTATCACACCTGGTTCTCCATAGTGAATCTACTATGTAGCAGTGGTCTCCAAGGTAGAAGTGTATTCGCACAGGAACTAGAACTTGGTAGTACGCATTCCGTACCACCAACACGAAAAGGCTACTTCGCTTTACCCCCCCTGCTTTGCCCTCCATCCATCCATCCATCCATCCATCCAATCCCCCCTTCATTCACCCGAGTCAACCACACCTCTCCGGTAGCCCACCGCCGGAGGAGGCGCTTAGCTTTGCAACCTCGCTACATTCCCACTCTCTCTTTCTCTTCCTATTTCTCTTTCTCCCTCTTTCTCCGAGACTTGCCTACCACACTCGTTATGTAGCGAGGAGCCTTTGCGAGTCAGGAGAGCGGAAAAGGAAAAGGAAAAGGGGGGCCGAGAAACTCCGTGCCGTCCGCCCCGCGATGCGGATTTCCGGATGGATCCTGCAGTCTCAAACTCCCCTTGCGCCGCCAAGACCAAAGATCCGACTTCCGGCTGGCGAATGTCCCAACGACGGATACTAGACGCATGGCGACAAGTGAGTATCCGTGCAAGACTCTCTCGGAGCACATCAATCACACACCTCTTACTGCTACACTACGACACCACTCCGAATGTAGGCTGCCGATTGCCCCGTGTAGGTGCGTATCCGTGTGCCAATCAATATGTACGGCCCGGCTCTGGGTAAAATAAAATTTAAAAAAAGGGTGAACACAGATAGATAGTCCCTGAGACGCTTTCTAGTGTGTGCAACTGTTTCAACCGTAGTCTTGAACGTTTGTTTGCTTAGATGCTTGGCAGATCTGTCTCATTTCAACCTCCGTCTCAATCCTCATTGGCATGGAATACGAGTTGAGGGTGCGGCAAGCGGATAAGCTAGTTGCACGAGGGATCATCATTTCCATCTCATGAATCATTGAATCGATCCATCCGTGAATCCCACCATTCCTTGCATTGCCTAGCACCCGTCACTCCGCCGCAACTATCGATGTTTGAAACACGCAATGCCTTTGCTTCCCTCACCAGCACCAGCATCTCCAATGTTGTTCCCACCGACGATCCGTGAAAATGGGACAAGGCCTCGCCTCCACTGTGTCATCTCATTCTTTTAGCATTGCCTCAATCAAGAGCAGACAGATATCAGACGGTTTCATCTCTTCTCCGCTCCGTCGCCCCCTTACACGGCCTCGGCATGTTTACAAACAGTTATTTTTCGGTAGAAGCACCTTGCAATGTAGTACGATCAATGTTGAGTAGACTCCATTATAGCAAGCTACGTTACACCCGACAACAAATGAGCACGCAATTTTGAGGTGTATGTGTTGTCAAGGGAGCCTCAAACAATGGGACGATGAGACTGCATAGGAGACCCCAACTGGAATCAAGTCGCATTGATCCAGAACACTTCCAGGCAGCGGTTTCTACACAATGACCATTCAGTCGATGTATTGGTGGCGACCCAGTGATGAGCTTTGGCGTGTGATATTTCTAGGCATTGCTGAGATCGCTGATCTGAATATCGGTTTGCGTGCGGCCATCACTTTCGGACCATTGTCGAGCCCCTAAATCTGACCCTCTATCTCTCGGGTCACTGGTCACCCATCAAATAACGAGGGAGAACTGGCCTTGCCTTCGAATCTCTTCCACTGCCGTAAACCACTCAGACGGCAGTAATCAGCGGAATATGATATATGATCCAAGCGTTTTAGCCAGCCATCGAAAGAGCTGCATTCAGACGCAAGCATCGAAACGATCCAGGTATCGTTTGGACATGGCTTGTGAGACCTCGGGTTCGGGGCGCTTCCTCTTTGGGACCACGGCAGGCCGAGTGTGACACAAACTCATCTCGCAGACCGTCGTTTCCGAAATATGCAGACGGCCAAGCCGTACCCAAGACTCCCATCGCACCCGTGCTTCTTCCAGTGTGAAGGCCCAGGTTAATAAATCAAAACGTTCGTCAACGATTCCGCATACGCCTGACAATCGTCAACGGTAGTCTCTCGTCCCAGCTCCTCGGTTGTCGTGATATCTTCAAGAAAACGTTGTTTCGTATGGGGCGCGAGATCTAGCTCATGAGGATGGTGACCTAAACAATGTTAGAATCGTCGGCGGGCAAAGAGCCAAAACAGGATACGAGGCAGTACATACAGCCATGAAAACACAGCATATGCTTATGACGGGACTCAGTCGTTCCCCTATCCTTGCGCATTTCCAGAAGATTCCCGTCACGCTAGACCGGTCAGTGGTTGGCGCAACATGGTGAGAGGGGTCAGGAAAACATGCCCGTCCTTGTTCCGGTCCATGATGCCCGGGGCGAAGTGGTGGACGTATGCGCTCGTGCAAATGAGCAGCAAAAGGACGAGGAGGAGCGACTGGAAGTTGAAGAGGGCCGACTGCAGGGGCTTGTCAGAGCTTGACGTCTAGTCGAGAAAAGCAACCGTGGGCATACCATCTTGGCGATCTAACGGGGGGGTTCGGGCGGTTGGAATTATATCGGTCTCGTTCTTGTTCGTTTTCTTCGTACGTGGCAGAGCTTGTCGTCGCGAAGGTCGACGAGGTGCGCGCAAGGACAAGGTCTAGTACTCGATAGCCTGCCACCGTAGGCAAGGTGTGCTTAGGGGTAAAGATTCGCCGAGCCGGGACGTGCAAGGGTGACGTCTAGCAACCCCACCGGCACATGCGGCCCCCACCAGCTTGGTTAACCTCATTCTATCACAGGCTCGCAGTTGACGAACCTAGCCATCGTCTAAACAACACCACACGCCAGGTTGCGCATCTTGAGAATCTTCATATTAGAGCTGGGAGATACTCCAGACTTCGCCCTCAGCCATCCTTCTTTACGAACGACACACGTCGCTCTTGCGACGCCCCAGCTAAGTCAAGATGGAGCCTCGAGCACGTGCCGGCAAGAATGTCGGCAAGATGAACTTCAGCCACAACGAGCGTTCGTCTGCTCCCTCATCAATCGCGCACTGGATTTCCCACGGAACTGACAGATAAACCTAGTGGCACAGCTGCTCTACGCACACGGCGACGTGCAAAACCCCCTCCCCGAGACGGTACGAGTGCTCGACGAGATCCTCACCGACTTCATGCAATCGATCGCGTTCGAGGCGACGCGCGCGGCCAACTACTCCGGCCGACAGAAGATCAAGTACGAAGACTTTGAGTTTGCGTTCCGCAAGAACCCGGCGTTTCTAGGGAAGGTGCAGGAGGTCTTCGAGAAGCAGAAGGAGATCAAGAAGGCCCGCGAGATTCTGCGCGACGGCGAGGACGAGATCATGAAGGATGCCGCCGATGAGGAAAAGAAGCACAGCAAGCCCGAGGCGCGAGCCCCGAGGGTCGAGGAGGAGCTTGGCGAGGCGGATGACGATATCGAGGCTGAGGCGGATGCATTGGGAAAGAAACGATAAACGTTCTCCAGTTTCGCCGGTATTTTCGGATATGGGCATGGGTCGGGCGTTCAGGTATTGGTTTTCGGGCGGGGACAACATCTAACCCCCGGTAGCATGGAGTCGCAGGTTATCAAGGAACAGCATTTACAAATCACAAAGTCGAAGGGTAACACGATCCCAAGTGAAACCATCTTTTCGCAGTTTCGTCCAGGTGCATAGCGAGTCTGCGAGTTGGTTGGGCTCCAGAACAGGCTAGTACACAGTCATTGCCCGCATATAAGTGCCGTCAGAAGCTGTGCGGAAGACTGCAATTCGATGAGTCGGGTTGGGTTAGGATGATCAAAACAGAGGCATGCGAATCGATGTCGGGAATCCAACCGACATCGAACTTGTGTGGATCAAAGGAGTAGTCAAGATTTTGCCTGCCAGTGTATTCACAGTGCTGTGCAAAACACGGAGGCCCAAAGTGATTTGAATTCCACCCTGAATCTTTTGTGTCTTTCTTTGTATGCTATTTCGCAGACACACGTCGCGTAAATTATGATACGTGGTCCGCTGGACACCTCGCCGCCCCCATCTCTTGCCGTATCGTATTTGCAAATTATCGAACCCGCTCGGTGTAAGCCTTCCATGCCGCGGAACGGTATCGCTCAGCCTCCTCTTCTGGGTCGCCCGCCTTGATGATGCCGCGGCCGACGATGGCAATATCGGCACCAGCGACACCCACAATCTTCTGCGGCGTGTTGTATTGCTGGCCCTTGCCGTCGCCCTTGACGTCTGCGTTGACGTCCTCACCATCAGGGGGCAGTTGGCAGCCAGGGGTCATGTGGATGAAAGCATCGTCGGGCTGCGAGTTGAGACTCTCCTGGGAGATGAAACCCATGACAAAGTCCTTGTGCTCTCTTGCGGCCTCGACACAGGCTTGCGTGTACTCCTTGTTCATAAAGTTGCCTTCGGTAGACATCTGTGCTAGGATAAGGAGACCTCGTTCGACGGGGGCGTCACCGATGCCGGGGAAATGATTGTCGTCTCCCTCGGCAATGGTCTTTACGTGGCGCGGTGAGTCAGCGGCCTCGTATTGCTGGGTGACGGTAGTGGTAGAGACGATGCTGCCCTTGCGGCCGTTGTCAGGACGAGGGAGCTCGGCCTCGTCGCTCCCATCAGTCCTCTCGGCATCAGATCGCTCGCTATCATAATCGGCGTTACTTATCGTAGGGGTTCCGACGGTGACGGAGGTCTTGACCTCGTAGTCGCGGCGCTTGAGCCATTTCGCAGCGGCGTTGGAGAGAGAGGTAACAGAAGCCTTGCCGGGGACCATGTTGACGTTGGTGATGTGGGCCCATTCGATGATGCGGGCGGCGCCGCTGGTGTACTGCAGCTCGACAGTGTTTCCAATATCACCGAACTTGCGATCCTCGAAGATGAGGAAGCCGTGCTTCCGTGCCAGCGAGGCCAACTTGGCGCCGGTGCCGGTATGAGGGTGGAAGTCCCAGCCAGAGATCATGTCGTAGTGGGTCTTGAGGACGACGATGGAGGGACCAATCTTGTCGGCGAAGTAGATCAATTCGCGAGCGGTGGCGACATCGGCGCTGAGGCAAAGATTTGAGGCCTTGAGGTCCATGAGCTTGAACAGGTAGGCGTTGAGGGGGTGGGTGGCGGTTCCGGAGCGGCTGGCGAAGGTCGCCTTGAGGGTGGGGTGAGGCGACATGGCGAAGGTGGTTGGTCGGTGGTAGAGGAGAATTAGAAGAAGAGAGACAGAATAAAGAGAAAAGGGGCGAGAAAGGGAGGACGGTTGAGAGATGGAAGGACGTCGCGGAGAATGGCCACGCGGGTGGAGGAGGAGGAGGAGGAGGAGGAGGAGGGGGGGGAGGGGGAGTAGGCGGTTGAGCTGATGGGGGCGAGCTAGATGAGACAAGACAGGCCGTAGTGTCTGTCTGTCTTTATAACTGCCGCGGCGACGGAGGCGATGAAGGTGAAAAGAGGGAGACAGGGAGAGGGCGAGAGCGATGAATTTGAGGAGCGAGAGAGGGCGCGGGCCCGGATGACGACGGCCCGGAGACAACAGCGAGGGCAAAGAGTAAAGAGTCAAGAGTCAAGAGTGAAGAGTCGAGGTTGAGAACTTAGGCGGGCGGACGGACGTGGACAGGGATGAAACCAAGCCACGCCGGCAGCTCCTCTAGTGAAAAGTGAAAAGTGACGATCCACCCGGAGCTCGTTGGAGGCGACAAAGGTCGACGGCAAGGTACGAAGTACTCAGGAGCAGCAAACCCGCAGCCGTGGCGCTTCGTTGAAGCTAACAGCCCAAAAGCTTTTTTCTCTTGGACGAGGGACATGGGTCCGGGCAACTGGGGGGGGGCCTGGACTTTCTAGGATGCGACCCCGCCAAGGATGGGAAAAGAAACCCACCTGCACCTCTTCCCGGTAAATCCCACCAAAAGGTGACAAGTTTGGTTGCGCGTTTGTCTTGTTTGGCTGTCCCAGAGCGGGAGACGCAAGAACCGCAAATGGACCGGGGGGGGGGCGACAAATCCACAAATCCCACTTACAAGGTATCGACGCAAGCGACCAGGAAACCCCGCGGATGCCTTCAAGCTGATTGCAGAGCATCTGGTCACGTGTACCCGTACTTACTTGGGTAAGTACCCATACCTGAGGTACCTACTCACCGCCGTGCTGCGCACCCTGAATCAAGCCTTTCGGCAAAAGTCTATGTATCATTTGGGCCCCGTCCAGTTGCTTCCTTCATATTTCAGTCCGAGCCTCCTTGCGGTCAAGATCACCTACTGTGTGCTGTGCAAACGCTCATGGAGGAGGCATACAATTCGTTCCGTCCGCGTCCACGGGGAGACCAGCTCTCGCGGGCAGCGTCACATAGACCCGGCATAGCCCTATCGAACGGATGAAAGGGTTGTGACTCTGCGACCGCGGGGCCATTGATCCGGCTTGCTCGGCTCACAAGCTCGTTTTGAGTCTCCGACTAGTACTTCGTATCCCGGGTGGTTTCCGTGATGATTCTCGGATCTACGCAGATCTGCTACCAGGACTGCACTGACCGGTGCCGCTACGGTGCGGGTACCTTGCCTCTGTAGGCTGAGTCGTTGACGCATCCAGGTGAAGAAGACGGCAAAGATTGGCCCTTCAACCGCTACTAATGAACCGTCACTGTATTCGTACCTCATTTTCGGGACGGTGGGGAGCGGGAGCCTCCATCTCCGTGCTATTCCCCCAGCGCAGCCACCTCGGCCGTTGGACCAGTGGACAGTGTCCTCCGGACCCTTGGTTCGTCTGGACCCTGGTGCCGTTTGGTGTCGTCGGGTGTCGTCCGATCTTTTAGTGTTGCGAACGGGGTTAGTTACTACTCGTGACAAACCATCCGAAGGGTGTGTGGCAACCGTAAGCAGACGGTAACCCTTTGAAACCAATGATGATAAGAACTCGTACTAGCGCAACAAAAATATGAGGGAGAGGAGCATGCACCGCGAGTCACTACCTGCATACGTGAGAGGACAACTGCGAAAATGGTGTTCGAATCTTGGAAAGAGAGGTACTTCACATGGATCTAGCGGAAGATGGCGACGTCTACTAGAGGGGTCTGCCAAAAGCTCAAGTTGCTAGTTGGCGTGCTTGCTACCAGAGTAACTAATAAAGCGCGGCTCCCAAAATGAATCGCAACGTCCCAGAGCCCAATTACCGCAAGCTCCAGAATGCGAGTTGGCCCAAAAATATAAAGAAATTCGATAGAAGCGAATAAGACTATACACTTCGTATACTGCCAGGATCCGATTGGGCGCTCGTACTTGGGTCTGCAGGTGCTTCTGCTTGGGCACTGATAGCTGACCGACAGTTCTTTCAAGGAGGTTCTTCCAAATCCTTGCATTTACATGCCTTCTTAGGGGCTTTTTTTTGGAGATATTTGCTAGGACTCACCAGCAACTACTCGCTTGGCATTCTAGCTGTTTTAGTGAAACCGCCAATTGCGGCGGAAGTCCCATGTCGTGCTCACCAGTCCGTATTCGACACGTTCGGTCCATGAGCTTTGCTGAGCGTAACTGTTTGCAGTGGAACGCCTGACAAACTATTGAATCTGGTCATCTTTCACCCAGTCAGAATTCTCAGGTTGCCCCTGTGTTATCTCAATTGAACCACTTTTGGCAACGGTCAAAGGACAGCCCAGCTAGCCCATATGAAGAAGGAGATGGGCGTTTAATAAGGCAAATCAATCCTGATTCTACCAAGATGGAAATGTCCATGTGCAAGTTGCAACCTACCAAAGGCCCAAGGGGGGGAATAGCACGGAGATGGACCCGCCACATGCTCCGAGGACCTCCGCCGATCTGCCGGAGCGACGTCGGCAGAGCCAAGACCTGCACCTCTGGCCCGTCTGGCCCGTCTCGTCATGGCCAACCCACCCTTCCCACCTTTTCTTCCCACACCCGCCACCAAATACCATGTTTCCGTTGGTGTCGTCAGCCCTCTCCGCGGGCCTCCAACTGGTCAGCAGACCGGTCAAGGCAACGGCGAAACCGGGGAGGGCGTTTGACAAGGCTTTTGAGGACCCTTGAAGCCTCCGACAGCCGCTGGGATGGCTCCCAGCCTGACCGAACCGGATCCACCCCCACTGGCATTTCGCCCGCGATGGGACGGATGGCCTTTTCTTCGTGCTTTCATTCGTGCTTTCATTCGTGCTGTGCTCTGGAGGAAACGCCTTGTCGGCTTCCGATCCCACCGGCTGCGGCTGCGGGGTCCGCGCCGATGGTGCTCCTCTCCTACCTAACCTCTCTCTTTTCCGGTTCATGGCTCTCTTCGTTGCTTGACTAAAGATCCCTTCCGTTGTTTGAGGTTGTCTTATTCGCTGTGACACACGGCCCATGTCCTTCTGTTCCTTGATAACTCCGGTACCCTTGTAACTCAGCAAGCAATACATACCACTGCCACAAACCTCTCATAGCAACTATGGCTCGGGAGTCTGGAACCCCAGTGCCCTACAATGATATCCCTCGGACTCCTCCTGCTAAGCTCGCCCCCTGGGAGTCTAGGGAAGAGTCTCGAGATCACCTATCACTTCCGAATGCTCAGTCCCTCGGCGGGGGGGCAACAAAACTGGGCAGGTCGAGCTTCGACGACTTCCGCCGCCTATCGCTAAGTCCTGCTGCGAGTCCGCTTCTCGAGCCGATACCTTCGGGGCGGATAGTCCACCATGGCATGGATGCACAAATCCACGAACACCCTTCCCGATGGAGGGCATTCTGGATCAGAAACAAACCCGCCATCTGCGTTGCGCTATCACAGTTCTTCGGGTCCTTGATGAACCTCAGTGCTCGTCTCGTCGAGCTAGAGGGCAATGGCATGCACCCCGTTCAGGTCCTCCTTCTCAGACAAGCCATCACCACTCTGTGTTGTGCGGTATACATGTGGTGGATGAAGACGCCCGGCTTCCCCTTCGGCAGCAAGGGCATACGGCACCTTTTAATACTCCGAGGCGTGTCTGGTTTCTTTGGTATCTTTGGTGTTTGGTATTCCATGATGTACATCCCGCTTGCCGATGCTACCGTCATCACCTTCCTTGCACCGGGGGTCGCCGGCATGATTTGCTATTTCGTGCTCAAGGAACCATTCACTCGACTAGAGCAACTCGCAACCCTGGTGGCCCTCTTGGGCGTGGTGCTAATCGCAAAGCCGGTATCCTTGTTCTCCAACTCGACTGACGAGGGTCCGGCGGCAAGCGACCCCTCGGATTCCGGAATCCCAGGTAGCGACCATCAAGCAACGGCGGACGAGCGCCTACTCGCCGTTGGCATCGCCCTTCTTGGTGTTTTGGGAGCCGCTGGTGCCTTTACGGCCCTTCGGGCGATAGGAAAGCAAGCACACCCCTTAATTTCGGTCAATGCATTTGGTGTCATATCCAGCATCATCTCAGCACTAGCTCTTGGTCTTGGACCTATTCTAGGCATCGACCAGCCGGGGCTGAAATGGGTCACTCCGTCTGCCGCTAGGCAGTGGATGCTTCTCCTACCTCTTGGTATCCTGGGCTTCGTCATGCAGTATCTGCTGACGATAGGGCTCGGGTCGGACAAGTCCAACCGCGCCAATGCCATGATTTACACTCACATGCTCTTCGCAGTCACCTTCGATCGCTGGGTGTTTGGACACCGGATGGATCTGATGAGTGGGGCAGGATGCACTCTGATCCTGGGGAGTGCGGTTGGTGTTGTGCTGATGAAGAGAGCTCCGCCAGCAAATCCTCCGTCTGATGACGTGGAGAGGTTAGGAAATTTCTTGGGAGAGTCGGAAGGCTCATCGATGCTGTTGAACACTGTCGGGACGACCGAGGAATTGCTCATAACTCGATAGAATATAGAGCCTGGGGTGTTTTGGACGTACCATGGCACGCAGTTCATGGATGGAGTATATGGACTAGGTTTTATGTGATACCTCAAAGTCCCTTTCAGCTCCTGAATACAAACGTTCTCATTGTCCTGAAGTTGTGTTGTAACTTTGCCTGAACGGGTCTTGCTACAGACCCGAGGAACTTTTGCTGATAGCATTGTGGGGTAGAAACAATGTTATCCTTCATTTAGGCATAACTGTATTTAGATTTAGGGATATCTAGCCTTGAGTGTATATTTATTCATGTCTATGGAGATACGCACTGGAATCATTAGCAGGGTCTTTGGAATCAATCTCAATGGTCTATCGTAAACTATTTCACACTGAATCTTGCAAGCAGGTAGACCTACACCACATACATTCGAAGTGTATTGTTTACCGTCGCAACAATGCATATAAAAATAAAATGGAACATAATTACACAGAGAGAAAGAAGTCAACTGCTGGAAACGGTAGCTAGGTACCCAAGGTAGATTAAGATGGAACATTAGACAATCTGTAGGGTAGTCTACCTAGTTTTGCTGCCCTGGCAGGTTGAAATTTAGGAATTTATATCGAGTCACGTGCCGTAAGGTAGCGCGAAGACGCGCATTGTCAAGGAGACGGCTTGCAGGCAGGACCGAGCTCCAGTCGCAAATATTTGGAGCTCGAGGCTACAACTACAAACAACAATTCCATCGCCCACACTTCGATCACACAGAATCGCCGAGTCTCACCGCGTCTTCGTACCCGACCAGATAGACCCCGACGTATTCGACGACATCGGCCGCCCACCGACAAGATGGTTCAGATCAGCGAAGTCAAAGGCAACAAGCGAGACAATCGCACAGCTGCCCACAGCCACATCAAGGGCCTGGGCTTGAAGCCTGATGGATACTCGGAGAAGCAGTCCGGCGGCTTCGTCGGCCAAGCAGGCGCTCGAGAGGTAAGGTTCAAAGCGCATTTGTCCGCTTGTTGGCTTGCTAACCCATGCCAAACCAGTCCTGCGGCGTCGTGGTGGATTTGATTCGAGCACAGAAGATGGCCGGCCGAGGCGTCCTGCTGGCCGGAGGACCTGGAACTGGAAAGACGGCGCTCGCGCTTGCGATTAGCCAAGAACTCGGAACCAAGATCCCCTTCTGCCCCATCGTCGGCAGCGAAATCTACTCGACCGAAGTCAAGAAGACGGAGATGCTGATGGAGAACTTCCGAAGAGCCATTGGTCTCAAGGTTCGGGAGACGAAGGAGGTCTACGAGGGAGAAGTCACAGAGCTTACGCCCGAGGAGGCGGAGAACCCCCTGGGTGGATATGGCAAGACCATCAGCACGCTGCTGATCGGCCTGAAGAGCGCAAAGGGCCAGAAGAAGCTTCGCCTAGACCCCAGCATCTACGAGGCCATCCAGAAGGAGCGCGTTTCCGTCGGCGACGTCATCTACATCGAGGCAAACACTGGTGCGTGCAAACGAGTGGGTCGGTCGGATGCATATGCCACAGAATTCGATCTCGAGGCGGAGGAGTACGTGCCCATCCCCAAGGGCGAGGTCCACAAGAAGAAGGAAATCGTGCAAGACGTCACGTTGCACGACCTGGACGTGGCCAACTCCCGACCCCAGGGCGGCCAGGATATCATGAGCATGATGGGCCAGTTGATGAAGCCCAAGATGACGGAGATTACGGAGAAGCTGCGCGCCGAGATCAACAAGGTTGTCAGCAAGTACATCGACCAAGGCGTTGCGGAGCTGGTACCTGGCGTCTTGTTCATCGATGAGGTAATGATGCCCTGTCTCATGTCGGGACGGGAGACCATGGCTAACCAACGTTTTGTTTGATAGGCGCACATGCTCGATGTGGAGTGCTTCACCTACCTGAACCGAGCCCTGGAATCGCCAATCTCCCCCATCGTGGTCCTGGCCTCCAACCGGGGAATGTGCACCATCAGAGGCACCGACGACATTGTCGCGGCCCACGGCATCCCTACCGACTTCCTTGCGCGCCTGCTCATCATCCCCACCACCCCGTACGACGCCGACGAGATTAAGCGCATCGTGCGGATACGCGTCTCGACCGAAGGCGTGGCCATCACCGACGCCGCCATCGACAAGGTCGCGGAGCATGGCGTTCGAATCAGCCTGCGGTACTGCCTGCAGCTGCTGACCCCCGCGAGGTAAGGCCCCCCTTTGGCCCAAGGGCGACAACTCCCCCCCCTGGACCGCCTCCTCCGTCCGAGACACGGTGACTGACGCGCAAACAGCATTCTTGCCAAGGCCAACGGCCGCTCGCAGATCGACATCCAGGATGTCGCGGAGTGCGAGGACCTGTTCCTTGACGCCGGCCGTAGCGCTTCGCTCCTCAGCGGCGAGGGTGGTCGAGACTATCTCTCCTGAATGAGGGGGTGGACGGAACCCGGTTGTTAGTCCGGTCTAGACGGCGCTGGGCGGGGGAAGACGTGTCATATTACCATTTTACAAGGCTGCGAAGGGGAAATCGAAAGTGATGGAAAAAGTGCGGTGTAATTTTGTCAGGAATAATACGGATTAGTGCAGAGAGGGTTGGCGTCGGGCTGGGAGCTGTCTTTGTTGAAGCAGCAAGAAATGCCATTGCAAGCTCCAGCTCCTTGGTATATCAGCCAGTGTCTCAGGCTTCTCGTGCTTCCCCTTGTGTCCCTTGTTTCTCTTGTCTCCCTGCCTCCAGAGCCCAACGGAAGTGCCACCAGACGAGAGTCCAAGCGCCGGTTTGCTGTCTCTCCCCCAGATATGCAAGGCGATACAATTCCACGGCCCGCGTCCCATTTCCCACGGCCCACCCCGGGGAAGGCTGGAAGCAACGTCGACCAGTCGCCGGCCGAGACGGCGATCTCAGCAATGTTCCATCCGGCGGCCTCTGCTGGCCCGTCCCAAACATGAAAGAGAAGGTCGGTTTGCAATCACGTGAAACCTGCTGGCCCAATTTCGGCGCGGACATTGTCTTTGTCTCAGGGAGCCCAACCATTCCAGCATCGCGCATCGCTAGCATTCCGGCGGGCATTGTCGTCGTGGCGCGAGGCTGGGCCAGCCAAAGGCGCGGGTGGTCTCTGCTGCGGGCGAACAAAAGAGGCCCCCGTAGGCTCGCGGAGCGCGTCAGACGAGCCCGCGTCAGAGGACCCGGCCGTCATATATCATGGCCTGTGTGTTGCTTTGTCTCCGTTGGCTCTCCCTGGCTGGTCTTGGGCCGGTCGCCTCTCCCTTTCGTCTCGTTGCCCCCCCCCTGGTCCCGGCTCTGCCCGTCCATTCATTGAACTCCCGCTACTGCTGCGGTCTCTTTGCCGTTGTTGATCGCTCTTAATTAGGCGTTGCGGTCGGCCGGACGGATCACGGAACGGCACCACCGCGAACAAAGCACCCTGGCCCAGTGGGCTGCTGCAGCTTCTGCCAGCGGACTCCCGAGACATGTAGGGGCGTTCCCCACGGTCCAACCTTTAATCAGCCTCCTCCCGATCCATTAACTGCTTTTGCCGGAGCCCATCAGAGAGATTGAGTGAGAGAGGCGGAGAAGAGAGGCGCGAGCAGCGAAGAAAGAGAAGGAGAAAGAGAAAGAGGAAGAAAGGGGGAAGACAAAAAAAAAGACGGGAACAAAGGAGAAGCAACACCACCAGATCGAGAATGGATGGCGCTTGATGTGCTGTTCCAAGCGATGACTGATATACATCCGACTTTCATTGTCGTCTGACATCTCGTGAATGGGCGGACTGCCTCGCCACAAAGACGGTTGCCAAATCCAGCACTCAACACATTCTGTCGCTCTCGGCCTGGAGCGAGCTTCAGCACCGGTGTCCTTTCATCCATCAAAACCTTGTCCAACGCTGCTCTTCCTAGCAGGCCTGTTCTTATTTGCCACCGGTTGCCCAGGTCCAGCCAGCTCTTTCTTTTTTTCATCCGGTCCTGTTTATCACTCCCGTCGATAGCCCACTCTGCCCGGCGACCAGGGGTACCTATGGTGTAAGTTGGCGTTTCGCCCCTGTCAAACCAACCAGTTTTCTTTCCGCTTGCCTGGCGTTCAAAATGACACAAGTCATCTCCTTGGTTGCTCCCCCAAAGACCATGACCCCAGCACACTCGTCCCCCATGGAGCTCGACGAAGACCACGACGGGCAGAGAGCCTTTCGAGCCGCCGCCGACACGCTTGACTCTCCAAGTCCTCGCACCATCGACCTCGCTCGAAAACGTGCCGTTTCCATCAACACGGCCGACGCGAGCTATGCCAGGTTCGAGCACCTCAAGCTCGACACGCCTACCAACATGAACATTGACAGCCCCCGGGATCACATCTGTCTCTGCACTCCCGCTCCTAAAATCCCCAGGCCTCGAAATGGTGAGTGAAAACATCTTTGCTGTTTTGTTGTTCTGCCATCTCGTTGTTTCGTTGTTATCGTTGGCGCCTGTTTCCACTCCGTTTGTTTTCGTGAATCACACACAACCCCTAGAGTTGACTCTCATTCATCTCGCTGCACCACATCCTCTGAACTCTTTGTTTCCAAAGCTGACTTTGTTGTTGCAGCCTTCATCCTCTACCGTCAGCACCACCAGGCCCAAGTGGTCGCACAGAACCCCAACCTTTCCAACCCTGAGATCTCCAAGATAATCGGAGAGCAATGGAAAGAAGAGGCTGATGATATCAAGGCCAACTGGAAGGGCCTGGCCGACGAGGAAAAGCAGCGTCACCAGCGTCAATATCCCGACTACCGATACCAGCCACGACGTGGTTCTCGTGCCCAGGCAAACCGCCCAGGCGCATCTCCCGCCGATGACGGAGCCCGTTGTCCAAAGTGCAATGGACGGTCCATCGCGACTCCTCGAACGCCCTCCGTACCATTGTCTACGCCAACCGCAGCACAGCCAGGGATGAATCCCTACACCCTCACAGCGAGAGGAGACGAGGCCGACATGGCTCTCCGTAGAAGCTACGGCAGCTTGCCTCCAACTAGACTGCGGTACCTCTCTCATCCACCCAACCAGCACGAGGCTGAGGAATACGACCCCGACTCGCCGGAAATGAAGAGACGTCGTTTCACTACCGGTGGGGCATACCACGCGGTGTCTTCACCACATCTGACCCAAGGGCAGCCATCGCGTGCCATTTCCGCGGGAGCTCCGCCAAACTCCATGCGGAACTATGCAACGCCTGGCCTGCCTGAGCCAGGGAGCTTGCCCAGATCACAGTCTGGCCCCATGGCTCCTCCACCTCGGCCGCCTATGTCGGGGCCGTGGGGCGAGCACAGCCCTCACCCTGGTCAACATCATGGATTTGACGAGTCGCTCCGGCTCCCCCCTCTGCAGACGTCGGTGTCCATGTCCCCGACGGCTGCGGGAGATGGCGACGGCCGTCAAACCGGCACGCACGTCACAGGCCTTGGTATTTCTGCCACTCGCGACTCTCAACCTAGAAGTGTCGAGGCAACAGTCATGGCAGTTTCCTTCGTTCGAAAGTTGGCAGTGCTTGGGAGAATCTGCCAGCCTCAGAACAAAGCCAGTCTTGGAGATTCTGAAGCTGAGGCTCGTGGTCCCATTATTGCAGTTGAGGGGCCCAAGCAAATGATGATCCAGCAGGTCGGACAGGCTGTCGAGAAGGCTCTGGTGGAATCTAATCAATTCAACTTAAAGACGTGGACAAATCACTCGATTCAAGAGCTACAAGATAGCGACGTGCTCGATTCGAAACGAGAGGGGGAAACATTACAGTCCCATGGCCGATTTGTGTCGCACTTGCGGACAATGATGCGCTGGCATGAGAAGTCCCAGGAAATCGAGCAGCACATTGCCCACGGAGTTGGATCGAAGCTTAACGATGTGAACGAAGTCCCCAGACGGGGCTCGCCAGAGTCAAGCTCTTCTTTGGATTCCCAAGGGAAATCGCCATCAAACGTGCCCGTGGCGTTGCTCAAAGAAGGATACAGCTTGACGGTGTCTGATATGCTCGCCTGCCACGTGCCGATTACTGACGCATACGGCGCAGTTGACCACTGGCAGTGGTTGGCGACTCTCTGGCGAGGCGTCGTGGGCTCGGACCTGGTAGTTTATGTCAAGCCCAGTATGGATGATGAGATCGCTAAGCACGGGACCGTACACGTTCAGAAGCGCCCGGCTTTGATACTTGTCCGAATTCCGGTTGGAGGCGAACTCGACGAAGCCACGGAGCGCAGAGTCGGGTTCGAGGTTGTCGAATGGGTGCGAGCAGGATCGTACCGCGAGGGATTCGGCAAGACATGATTATGACTGGAACGAGCGGCCAATCAGGGAGGCGTTGGGGAGTGAATACTTCCTTGTGTTATGTTCTGTCAGGTCAGGCAGGGGTTTCGGAAGTTGGGAAATTGTTTTAAGGGGTTTGAGGATCTGTATGACGGTAACTTCAACGGTTCCAAGGGAGAGCCAGCGCTGGAATGAGATTCATTGTATGCAGAAAACGAATTGATTAACACCACGGAGTTGGGTACGGCATCTCTCTTCTCTTCCCAATTGATGCCCTTGATCACGATGTCGATTTGCTTGCTACCCTCGGGAGAAGGAAGGCCCGAGTCCAGGCTGTGGTGTTGAGGAAGTTTTTCCTTCTTTGAAACGAAGTGGTGTATTTCCATGAAGGAAGAAGCAGACTGACAGCCTCTTCGAATGGAAGTTGGAAAATGTCTGTAGTCGCAAATTTAACCGTACATAGTATTGAATAGTAGTTGCCTCGGATATGAGGCTCTATGTAGGATAAAGGGTTTTACTCGAGTCCCCCCACCTCCATTTCTCGGGCGGGATGCAAGGTACTACGCTAGGTACGTACCACCCCCGCAGATAAGTAGTACCTTAGTAGGTACTACTAGTAGTATCCCCGTCGGGATGACAGCCTAGCCTTCGCCATCGCGTTTATCCGAAGAACAAACGCGATTATCCGAAGAACGCGTTTATGAGTACAGCACCACCGAACGGGGTTCAGGAGCTAGTTAGACCTAAGCTCGCGGATCCATAAGGAGACAACGCTCCATCCATCGACACCACGACATCCATCGACACAACGACACCCACAACAACGACGCCGCCCATCTTTATCCTATCCGCCGACGTCGGCACGATGCCCCACGACCTCGACCGTTGCTCATAATGCCGGATTTCAAGCCAGGGCAGACGGCCCAGCTCTCCGATGGCCGCAAAGGCACCGTCCGCTTTGCGGGCCCTACCCACTTCCAGGTGGGCGAATGGATAGGCATCGAGCTCGATGAGAAGACGGGCAAGAACGACGGCAGCGTCCAGGGCGAGCGATACTTTGACTGTCCGGCTGGCTACGGCATGTTCGTCAAGCCCATGATGGTTACAATCATTGCGCAGGCCCCGGCTTCGCGACCGGCTCCGACCAGGAAGCCGTCTCGACCGTCGAGCTTCAACCCAGGGGCTGGGAGGACTTCAACTGCGGGGGATTCAGGTCTGAATAGGAGGAAGAGTTTGAATGCGCCTAGCCCGAGCCCGGTGCCCAGAGTGCGACCGACTAGTATCACAAGGGTAGGGAGAAGCCCTAGTATGCGCCAGTATCAGTAAATGCTAACTCCTGGATAGTCTCCCACGAAATCGCCCACAAAACAACACAGCGGACCGCCAAGTGGTACTGTTTCTCGAACTGGAACACCTTCCAATGCCCGAGTACCATCTGCGGGCTCAAAGACTCGCCCAAGTTCGGGTGCTCGGACGTCTATGGGACCTCCAGCCGCACCCGCGTCTCGAAACCGACAAGCCTCAACATCTTCGGTAGCATCAAGATCAGGGGCTGCGATGACTCGAACTGCCAGTGGCCGCATGTCTCTTAGCGGGCCGCGAGGCACACCACGCCCAGACTCAGTTAACAGACTACCGTCCGGCTCATCTGATAGAGATGATGACAAGGCTGATAGTGAGATCTTGTCACCCCAACCTAGAAGCCCGGTTCTCGCAAGGACGAAGGCTCTAGAGAGACTCACTGCCGGCCCTCCATCGCGCTCAAATACTCCATCCGCAACAAGGAAGTCTATTGCGCCTGCAACTACTCGCACCGCCGGGAGCACAGCGGCAAGCCGAGAGATTGAGGATCTGAAGGCAAAGCTCAAAGTGCTGGAACGGAAACGAGTTGAAGATCGGGACAAGGTGAAGCAGCTCGAGAAGGTTCAGGGAGAGAGGGATAAATTCGAAGCTATTATCCAGAAGCTACAGGCGAAATATCAACCTCAGCAACAAGAGAATAGCGAACTGCGAAAACTGGTCAAGGAGGCGCAACAAAGACTAGAATCTGTCGAGGAACTGCAAGCCGACCACGACACTGCATTGGAACTGGCCACGCTCGATCGAGAAATGGCCGAGGAGACTGCCGAGGTTCTCAAGGCTGAGCTCGATGCACTGAAGGAGAAGACGGAAGAGTTGGACCTGGAAGTCGAAATTCTCAGAGAGGAAAATGAAGAATACAGCAACGGCATGTCCCCCGAGGAACGGGCAAGCGCAGGGTGGCTGCAAATGGAACGCACAAACGAGAGGTTACGAGAGGCGCTTTTGAGATTGCGGGACTTGACGCAAGAGTCGGAAGAGGAGCTGAACGACCAAATTAAAGGACTTGAGGACGAGCTGAAGGAGTTCAACGCTATCAAGGAGGAGCACAGTGCTGTCAAAGAGAAGCTCGAGCAATCGGAATCCGCTGTTGAAGATCTTCGCCAACAACTCGACAATGCCCTGGGCGCTGAGGATATGATTGAAGACCTCACAGACCGGAATATGAGCATGGCTGAGCAGATCGAAGAGCTGAAAGCTGTCATCGATGACCTCGAGAGCCTCAAGGAGATCAATGACGAGCTCGAAATCAATCACGTCCAACATGAGAAGGAAATGCAGGAAGATCTTGATTACAAGGACGCGTTCATCACGGAGCAAGCCCGGCGAGCTGGCCAGCAAGAAGAGTCACTCGAGGATATGGAGTATACCCTCTCGCGATTCCGCGAATTGGTGACGAGCTTGCAAAGCGACCTCGACGACATGAGAGCATCCCAAGCCGTCACCGAGGGAGAGTCGGAGAAACTCAACGATCGGTCGCGGGCCATGATGGATCTCAACATGAAGCTCCAGATCTCGGCTGCCAAGGCGCAGGTCAAGACTATTGACCTGGAGATGCGACGGCTGGAGGCCCAAGAAGCAGAGCAGCATCTCGAAATTGTCAAGATGTTTTTGCCCGAAACGTACAAGGAAGACCAGGACTCGGTTCTTGCTCTGCTGCGGTTCCGCCGCCTGGCTTTCAAGGCAAACCTCCTGAATGGGTTCATCCGAGAGCGCATCAACGGACAGCCCCATCCTGGGCACGAAGACGATGTGTTTGCTGGATGCGACGCCGTGGACAAGCTTGTCTGGGTATCCAACATGTGCGATCGCTTCGTTTATGATATGAGCCATTGCTCCATTGAACAGTTCTCCAAGTACCAGAGGGCGTTGCATGAGCTGGAGCCAGTCGAACGTGCGCTAAACATGTGGATCGATGGTTTGCGCCGAGATGAGCTCAAAGAGAAGAAGTGTGCGGACGAGCTTCAGCGTACCATGTCATTGTTGACTCACCTCGGCTCGGTTCACATCTCAGGCGATCTGGCCAACTATGCCGATGATGTATATATGAAGACGTTGGTTATGCAGAGCCACCTTGACTCGGCATCCTCTACATTCAACACATTGCGAGGCCTGGTCCAGCGAGTCGTTCCCGGTGAGGGCGACGAAGAAGAGCTGGCACAGCACTTTGCGAAGAAGACCGACCTGGTCATCACCCAGACTAGGGGCGCCAAGGTCATCGCTGGCAAGGCCGTGCGCGCGCTGGAAGATCTCAAAACTCGGTCTCTCTCATTGCTGCCGGAAACCATGGAGGCTTTTGACCAGTGTGGCAGTGCGACCCAGGAGCTTGCCGATTTCGCGCGACAAATCGGTCTTGGCCTACACAGCCTTCTGACTTCCGATGAGAGCAGAACCGAGCCTTTTACCTATGGCGAGGTGCAGAGCTCAATCAACAAGACGGTTCTTGCCACAGGCTCGTCCAACGAGAGCGATCTCTTCTCAACATATCTGGGTAAACTGCGAACTGCGACGACACTGATTACCGATCTGGCTTCGCTGGCCACGGATCTCGACCAAACCCAAGAGTTTGACGTCAACCCGGCGCCATGGAAGATGCGATCCCAGGAGCTCAAGGCCCTCAAGACCGTCCCAGTCGACGCGGAGGACGAGCTACGACGCCTTAAGGAGGAGCACAGCGAGGCTCGCCGCACGATTGCCCAGCGCGATGAACATCTCAGCACAGCCGTTCTCAAGATCGAGACCCTCGAGTCGAGAATGCGAGATGCTCAGGCTAACATTGAGCGTATCACCAACCTCCAGAGCCAGCTCGAGGCCACTGGCCAACAGATTGGCAGCCTGAAAGAGGACATTGAGAAGCAAGATCGCGAGCTCAAGAACCTCGAGACGGAGCGCGACAAGTGGAAGAAGATCGCCAGCGACAGCCGTGCCTTTGCCGACGGCGCCAATAACGCTGGGACCAAGGCCGGCCAGGAGCGCGCCGTGGCCACAGCGCGGGAGATGGACGCCCTCAAGGACGACATCGAGAGCCTCCAGTCGGCGGTGCGGTACCTCCGCGAGGACAACCGCCGCGCCCGGACGACGGAGCAGCACAACTACGACTGGCTGGCCGAGCCGCTCAAGAAGCCCGCCAACGTCGCAGAGCAGCGCCGGACTCTCCTTGCCGCCGAGGGCAAGGACGTCCTCGGTGAGCTCGTCAAGATGGCGTCGTCTGCCGCCGTCTACGACTTCGCCGCCCTACCACGAGACAGGCTGGCCTGGAAGCCGGCCCGCTCCACGCCCCAGTACCAAGCCGCGAAACAAGCAGAGGACTACGCCGCCTGGGCCTCCTGGAAGGACTCGATCCTCCAGAAGGCCGACATACTACGCACCCAGGCCGGCGGAGCAGATCGACAGAAGACGGCCGGCCGCACCAACCCAGCAGCAGCAGCGGCCGCGCGGCTCCGCATCAGAATGGCCGGCTTGGACGGAAAGGCGGTGCCCGGAACGGGGCGCGAGGTGCAGATTGTGGGATCTCGCGAGTGGGAGGCTCTCCAGGGCCGGACGGCGGCTGTATGATGATGGGAGGACACGGATGTAGACCAAACGCAGCGAGAGTAGCTACACACATATCCCCCCCCCCCCCGTGGTCGACTTGTACTCATGGTGCTTGTTCTTTTCTTTTTGCTTTTCTTCTCCTACCTAGAAAGTGTACGAACGCGAACAGTATCGATTCGCAACAGAACAAAGCTTGTCAAAATATCCTCCGTTGATTTGGGGGCCTTTTTCTTTTTTTGTTGGACTTGTCATTTCCTTTCCGTCCTCCCCCTTGTGTCCGCCCTCCACGCTTGGTCACGCTCGATCCATTGGGTATGTGTCTCCTGCGTCACGAAACCCATTCGTCTGATGCCATGGCCCCTTCGTGATGCCCATGATGCCCCCCCCCTCCGGATTGCTGACCGTGTAACCTATGCCCGACCCTTGAGTTTCTTGTCCTTCTTCTTCTTGCCGGCGGCGGCGGCGCTGCTCTCTTCGGGGCCGGCGCCACCCTGGGCGCCCATGAGGGCGGCCATGGGATCGCCGCCGCCCTGCATCTCCTTCATCATGTCCTTGAACAGGTTCTCGGAGACGCCGCCGCCGGTCATGGCGGCGCTGAGGTAGGGCACCAGCTCGCCCATCTTCCAGCCGCGGGGCACGGCGGGCTTGGGGTAGGGCTTGGACGGGTCGGGCTGCAGCTGGCCGCCGATGCGGACGCGCAGGCCGGGGCTGGCGGCGGTGGTGGGGTTGGCGCGCAGGTGCTCGGCGACGAGGCGGTACAGGTGGTGCTTGTTGCGGACCGCGGCGCCGGGCGCCTTCTTGAGCCCGACCTTGACGCGGCCCGGGTTGGCCCAGTCCTTGGGGTGGACCTTCTCGGGCTCGAAGAGCGTGGGCAGGCGCAGGCGCGAGCAGGCGTTTGCGATCTCGCGGGCGAGCGGGTCCTTGACGGCGAGGTCGGCGGGGACGCGGCGGCCCTCGGCGCGGGACCGCGAGGCGTCGAAGTAGACGGGGTAGAGGCACTGGAAGTTTGCGTAGGCGGCGCGCTCGGCGGCCTGGGTGAGGTCGGCCGCCAGCGGTTGGCCGCCCAGCTGCGAGGCGGCGCCGAGGGAAGGAGGAGGAGGGCCCGGGGACGGGGACGGGGCGCCGGCGGGCCTCAGGGATGCGGGCTCGGGGACGCGGCGCATGATGTCCGTCTCGTCGAAGTCGTCGATGTCGGCCTCGTCGGGGTCGGACCCGAGGTCGCTGTCGGAGACCTCCTCTATCCGCGGGTGAGACATGCTAGTGTGGGAGGGAGGGAGTGTGTGTCTGTGTCTGTGAGTTGTGCTGAGATATATGGAGACGAGGTGAGGCTGGTGTTTCAAGTTTCAAGGGGCGAGACGACGGTTCAAGGTGGAAAGGTAAAGGAGGAAGTGGGTTGGTCTTGAGGCTCAAGTAGGCCAGGTATTGGATTTCCCGTGAGCGGGCATGGATGGTGGGGTTGGTGGGTTGGTGGGTTGGTGGGCCGGCAGAAATAGATACCAGGGTGGGGTTGGGTTGGGTTGGGTTGGGTTGGCAGGAAGTGGAAGCAAACTGTGGGGTAGAGGAGACATGACATATCTTCGTGGGCTACAGACTACGAGTGCTTCTTGACAAGTACATCCAAAAGTCTAGAATCAACTCAATTTTCTTCAACTGCATTTGGACCTGCCTTGTCGACACCCCATCGACAAGGCCGCCCTAAAGAACGGATTGGTACGAGGCTTCCATGTATGGTCCCAACCAGAATAAATCGACCGCGAACTCACAACCGGCAACCCAATTTAGCCATCCACCTCGTCTTTCATAGATGATCCCTCATTATTTCTCCTGGGAAACCCCAGCCTGCGCCCTCGGCGTCTCCTTCACTTTGCGCTTGCCACCCATCCCTCCTCTCCGATATACATAGAGACGGGTCCCAATCTGCTGTTGTGGCGAGGCTGGTAAAGGAGCTGCTCTCAACTCTCCCGAAATGCATCCCAAATAAATACTAAAACTATCTTTTTATTTTGTTCGGTGACGTCCGTGGACACATCACGTCCCGCTCTGCGCCTAATTGTCGTTGATTTGCGCGTTCTTAAATTTGGTCCCAGGCGGATGAGCATCCACGGGGAACCTGCAATACGGGTGGCCACACATACCGTCCCGGAAACTGGGGCACTGTGGTTTATCGTTAGCTAGACCTTCTCTGGGACGGATGAGCAAGGAACGGCTCTCACGTGATGGCCGTAAATGCAGTCTTCCACCTCGCAGTCCTGGCCCCGCGTGCATGGGTTGAGTCGAGAGAGCATGGCCAGGGCGCGGACCTCTTCCCGCGTAGACTTGTAGTTGTGCACGAAGCAGCACGTGTCCCTCTTGGTACACGGGCCACGGAGATAATGGTTGTTGCAAAGCTTATTATGCTCCTTGCGACGCTTGATACTGTCCATGGCTTGTTGGCCCACCGAGATGGACTCGTCGAGGCCTCGTGGGCCGGGGCTCCACGCCGGCACCGCGGCCGGGGGCTTCTGGCGGTTGTTGGGCTTCGGGGCCAAGGGAATGACCATCCGCGGCGGCGGGCTGACCGTGGCCATGACGTTGGCGTACGAAGACGTGTTGGGCACCGGGGTCGAACTGTTGCTGGAGGTGGCCGTCGTCGTCGCCGTCGTCGCCGAGGCCAGCGGCGGGGACAGGGAGGCGTTGCTTGTGGCGGGCGTCAACACGTCTGGGGCCGCCGCCGTCAAGCTGGGTTTGGGGAGCGTGATTGTGGTCGACCTATCCACGAGCTTGTTTTGGCGAAATAGGTCGCTACTAAATCGTTCAATGTTGACGTTCGTCTCTCTGAGCTCACGCACGGTCGGGAAACCCTCGAGCACCGAGACTCTTTGGCGGGATGGCTCATCCTTCAGGATCTCGTCCAGAAATGGAGCATAACCGGCGTCATGCGAGATACCCAACAGCACCTGTTTACAGTTGTGATTGTGCAAATGCCACCGGGCGGTTTCTGCAGTTTGTCGTCAGCACGCTTCCCCTCTTTGGTTGGACGTCCTCGACAGGTGATTGGACGCTGGGCATCCGGCAGCGTTCTCGCTCGCTCCTTGTACACACCTTTGATCTTGGAGTCGGCGCGCTCCTTGCCGTATCCGACATCAATAAAGTCAAACGAGGCCTTGGCCTGTGTAAATCCTAAAGTAAAGTCCTTGAAGTCGTTTGAGCTATCGAGGCAGCCATCGCGCAGCATGGCCTTGCCCAGGCCGCTGACGTTGGCGACCACGCGGGCTACAATCTCCAGCTCGTCGGCCCGGTCACCGACGTGCATGGCCACAGCAGCTCGCAGGGCGTACGCGGCCTTCTTGCCGCCCTCGACTCGCTCTCTGATCAAGTTTTCCTGGAACTGAGGGCGGAAACCAGGTCGTCAGCCATGTCATTGCACTGGACTGGGCTGGACTGAGCTGGACGGGAGAGGGTGGGAACGTACCAGGAGGCCATCGCCGTCTATCAAGATCAAAACGTAGGGATTACGGTTCTGGCAAGCTTAGTCCTCTGGTCCCAACAGGCGTGGCAAAAGAACCCAGGTCTACCTTGAGAGTATCATTCTCGTTGGTCATGTATTGGATCTGAGACTTGTATTCCTGGGCGCGCTGCTGGAACTCCCGTCTCGACTGTGTCGCATCCACCAGGTCGAGCTCGGTATCGCGCAGGCGATCGGTCAGGTTCTGGTTTTCTTGTCGGAGCTTGCTCTCGACCTCTTGGGCGTAGATGAGTATATCCTACACGGACGCAAGGACGATTAGCAGCTGGTCATGGACATTTAAGAACGGGCATGGGTGCTAAGCTGGGGAAGAAGCCGACGGGATGGATGGACCACCAGGCCCGGGCGGGTGCCTGCCCGCGCAGGCAAGGCAGATACGGCAGCGGGAGGAGCAGAAGCAGGCGTGTGCGCAGCCTGATCTTGGACTGAGGAAGCTGCAACGCACCTTGATTAGCTCGTTGCTGCTATCCTGATAGCCTTGAAGCGTCTGATAGCGCGAGATCAGGTCGACGAAGTTGGTTGTCGCCATGATGGAGGCCAAGTATGTTGAAGGTCAAAAGCTAGTGTGTGGGCGAAGCTTCTCAGAGCTCATTTAGGCGCGGGAAAGGAAGGGGGAAAGCCAGTTGGATAGAAGAAGATGAAGAGGAGCAGCCACAGAGGAGCAAGAGGAGCCTAGTCGGGCAAGGTCGCAGGCGAGTCGGGCACACGAAAATACAACAACGCGCCGCGCTTGCGAGTGACAGTGACAGACGGAGAGGTTCAGGTTCAGGTTCAGGTTCGGGTGCGAGTGCGGGTGCAGGAAAGCCTGGGGGTGGTTTTGTTTGGTTGACGCCGGCGCTGATTTGCTTGCTAAATGCGGTGGGCAGACCTTGGTCGCACCAGAGAGGAGCGGGCAGCTGGAAAGTTGGTTGTTGGAGGCTTTTGAGAGCGGCTTTTGGGGGTTGCCGCTGCGAGCAAGCACGAGCAAGCAATGCTCAGTTACCCAAGGATGATCCCAGACGGCCCACCACGGTTTTCGAACGAGTTCAGCCCGCGTAGCATGAAAGGGCGTTATGAAAGTCCAAAGCTGCTCACAGTGATGTCGGTGAGAGTCCCCAGCTTTTTTCTTCTTCTCTCTTTTTTCTTCAAGTCCCTCCACTGAACAACCTAGGGTCGACACAAGTACCCCGTAGGTACCGATCTTTGAGTGCCGACGGAATGCCCCACGGGGGGAGGGAGGGGGGAGGATCAAAGACACAGGGAGAACTGACTGGGCGAGAGAGAACCGACCAGGCCTGCCTCACTTTTTCTGATCTGATGGGCAGCCAACGCGACGCAAGGGTTGTCCAAGCAGAGGGCCTCCGGCATTCCTCTAGAACCGGAGCGACAGAGGGTGCTAAAATAAGACGTCTTGAATAAGGCATCGAGCGACGGGTGCGCAAGCGCTGGCTCGGTACATTCTGGGTACATGCTTGCCGACCTGCCGACTTGCAGGCCCGGGGAGCTTGGCGCTCTAATAAAATTGATGATCGTCTCAGTCCAAACACAGGAATAGGACCCCTGCATCTCCACCAGTCCGTTATGAGCAGGAGCACGGACGGAGCTCAGAAGCGCCGGGTCCTGGGAGCGAAAACAAAGAGACGCGAAGGGCGGGATGGATGATGTTGATACGTACCGGCGCAGGAAAGGGTTCTTGTGCCTGCAAATGTCCCAAGAGTACGGATATGTAGGCAATTGGATCAGCCTTCACTTCAATTACAATGGTAGATAAAGCCCTCTCGGGTACTCATCAGTTTGATTAGGCGGAAGCACAGAAAGGAAAGCTGCCCTTAGGTCCTTCTGGCCCCGGTTTCACAGTATCATGTCATAATCATGCCGCGGGGCGCCTACAAATACGCAGGCAAATGTCGCAGCCACCTTAGTACTTAGCACTTAGCCACCGGCCTGCCCCGCCACCTGCCTGCACCGTGGTTGCACTGTGGTTCGTGCTGCCGGCTCAGTCTCAGCGCCAAAGTCTCGTCTCGTCGCGTCGCAGCAGCCTGCGACACATTCTCCCCCAACCACGAGCAGCCACAACATCAGCCCAGCGACTTGTCATCTGCCGCCGCTCCGTTACATCACCTCCGTTACATCACCTTGCACTGCCTTGCTGACTGATCGGCTCGTCGAATCGCTTGCCCGCCGACCCGATTGCTGAGGCCGAGCTCATGCAGGCAATCACCGCCCATCCATTGGAGGAAGCTGACGGCGGTCTCGTATCATCATCCTCAGTGTCAAGTGCTTCAGCCGCCTCCGCCTCCTCCTCCGCGCACTTCCCCCGTCTGCTGGAACTGATTGAACATCTGCCATACTGTGTCGTCCCCCAAGTCTCCTCCAAATTGCCACCCGAAATCGCCCGTCCCTATCCCGTCTGCTCCGTCTATCCCCCCCAACTGCCCTCCCATTGCTGCCGGCAGAGTTGCGCCCTCCTGCACCGCGTTCAGGTCGTTGTAGATGATGTCTCCCATCGGGAACATGGGTGCAAGCAGAGCCATATTGCCTGCTGATGGCATCGTCCACCCGGCCGTTATGTCTGCCGGCGGAGCCTGTGGGTATCCAAACGTCTCTGCTGGTCCTAGAAACGAGCTTTCCGGCGTGGATTCAGTGGTGGCTGATGTGCTGCGTCCAGCGTTTGGCTTGGTGTCTATCGATGGTGCGTGTGAGCTTCGGCTGCCTGCGGGATTAGAAATGGCCTTCTTGAACCGCGCCACGATTGCCTTCAACACCCCTTGCGCAGACCTTGCCAACGGGTTGCGCTCCTGCATTGCCGAGAACCGCTCAACCGTCCATTGGAAGTGCTGTAGAATGCTTCCCGTAAGCTCGGGGTGCTCGTGCGGAAATAGGATATATATGGATGCAATCAGCACAATAGCATCGAAGCTCCCGAAGAATAGCATATAACTGCAAGCTCCAAGTTAGCAATCAGTACCCTCGCCTTGGCGCACAGCACGTCAGTAACTCACTTTCTCCATGTATCGGGAGGCAGGCCTTGATAAGTCATCCTCTGAATCTCGAGCATCCGTAAACTGGCCTGAATCGCCTCGGCCCGGCTTTCCTTGCGGTGAAAGACATATGACCGATGGAGCGCCATTAGTCCAAATTGATGCAGCTGAGCAAAGGAGAACCTGCACGCCTGAAGCCAGTGCATATCTGGCTCATCGTCCCATTGCGCATTTGGTTCGTCGAGCCGGAACGCGGATGGAATCTTGTCGTGAAGGTCAAGGATACTCTGGTGGAGCTGGTTGACCTTGGTGAGGTCCTTCGCAGAAGGTCCCTCATTTTCCAGGTTTTGTATGGCCTGCAAAGGCCTGCAAAGCTGGACGTTCCAGAGAATCCGCGTCACTAACGTTGGCCGATCTGTCTCGTCTCGGGGGACTACCGGCGTCTTGGACCGGCCCTCCGGTATTGGCGCGTCGACTGGCGGCGTAGGTAGAGCTTGGTTCCAATCAACGGTTCCAGGGCGTCCAAGTATCATGGCACAATTGAGGTCCCTACGGCCGTATTAGACGGGCGCAATGGGGCATATTCACCTTCCACCGGGTGCTTACCAGACTGCAAGGAGAGTGTACATCTTCCTACGCCGTTGGATCAACCACTGATTCTCCAGGATACTCTCCACGCTCCAGTCCTTTGATTCGGGGTCGAAACTGTCCCGGTGCATCCCTAGATCTTGCGCATCTCGTATCGCTACAGATATCGTATGCCACTGCCAACAGTTAGCAAGAGTACACTACATGCAAGAGCCGACTTACTGCCTCGGTGACTTTGGCCGTGTACTTTAGAAAAGAAGCTCTCAAAAACTGCGCCTGGACTGTTTCCAGTGATAGATGCTTCTTCCCAAGAAGGTCGACGATGGCCGCCCCAGTATTGCTGTACTCGGTCGCCAGGTCCTCGAACCTCATGCTTCCCATGTATTTGAGCGCATCAAACACAGGGTCCGGCCGCTCTGGGAGCAGCAACAAGGCCGCCGCAATGACCTGATATAGCACTGCAGGAAATACCCTCAGGTCAGGCGATAGACCCTGTGGCCCGGCGGTGGACAAGACGGTGAAGGGCAGGCTATTCCACTCGTCGAATTGCTGTCGGAAGATGTCGGGGTCAATGGGATAGTACTGCCAATTAAGGCTGCGCAAGTAAATCTCGATGAGTTTGTCGATGTAGACCTTGGCTGGTAGCTGACGGACCAAACCCTTGTACTTTTCTCTCAGGGCCACATCATCCCCAGGTGAGCTGTGAGTGGGGGGTTTTGTGCTGGTTTTGGATGGGCTGCTCCCGTCTACCGTCTCAATCCGCTTGAGAAAGCGCATGGTCGAGATGGTGTTCTGGCCATAACCCCAATCTGCCACCTTGGACGACAAGGGCTCGTCACTTTCTCCGTCAGGGGAATCTTCTGAGGACGCCAGGGACGACTTTTTGATCCGTTGCTGCTGGTCTTGCCGGTCTTGCTGCTGTCCTCGAGCTGGAGGGGGGCCTGTCTCATATACACATGCTGTTTCCTTGTTCCTCGACTTACAGTTCCCACATGGCAACTCGCGATCACACTGGGAGAAGGTGATCAGCAGGGGGTTCGAGTCAAGGCCAAAGTGGCCGCTCGGACGAGGGTGAACCGAGCCTCACAAACCTTTTGTTTTCGTCGGTGACACTCGGTGCAAGATATCACGATCCGCCGCCGCTTCCTAGCTGGTCGAGCATCAACGACTTGGCTTCCGGCATGTTCGCGCTCGCCAGCCATAACTACCGTCTGTGGAGGCTTTTCGAAAGATAAAAACCAGTAGAGCTCTGCATGGTCAGTAGGGTTGACCAGTACGCTGTAGGCTCGGTTTGAGACCGAAAGCTGACCAGCCAACTTTGCGCCGATACTGTTGATAAGATTGTGAGATGGACATTAGAATGAGGTCGGAGCTGGTGAGGGACGCGGAGGATCCAGCGAAATGATTGGGTGGGGTGCAAGGGAGCCAGGCAGGGTGTTGGTTGGCGATCTCCACCGTCCTGCCAGAGTGACGTCGGCCTGGACGCTCACTAATCAGTTGCACCCCGGAAACGGATTTCGAGCATGGCTGTCTCGACGTGTTGGTGAAGAACTCAAGGCCCTTTTGAGGTATAGTTGAAGATTTCCACGTGGGCCTTGGTCTCACGCCGCTGGTTTAAGGCTGGTTCGAGCTCAGCTTAGATGGAGAACAGTAGATGGAGATGCAACATCAACGCGCAGTCTACCTACCTACCTACCTAAGGTAACAAAGAAATCTACTATGCAAACCGAGCATTGAGGCAGATGCAACTTGCCCGAAATCAACCGCACGAGAACGGAGGCTCTCTTTCTCTTATCTTGCTCGGCCGGCCGCTAATGCATATCAACCAAGCTGCCCTCACTGCCTTTATCTCTGATCTATGATCTGCGAATAGTCTCGTCGCTATCTGGATTAGCTCGGGGGCCTGACGGCTTTCCATATCGGCATCAGCATCGGCAACGTGAGAAGTAGACGGCGTACCGGGTGCTTGTTTGCGTCCACGTACTCGGTTCCCCATTCTCAGTCATCACCTGCCGTCCAACTTGTTATGGTGTGTGTGTGTCATGTTCCAAATCGTACGTGGCGTCTCGAGGTGCCTGCTGGCATCTTGACATAATCAGCCTCTCTGGGTGGAGCCGTAGCGTGGTGACCCTGGTTCACAATTTGCCCCAGCCCAAGGGGTGAAGTGCGTACCGGGTCCCAAATACCCGCTGCCAGCCTTAGCAAGTGCGTGGCAATCCGCACCGGTCCCTCCAGGAACCCGCACAGCCCAAGCCTCGAGACGGGCCGCTAGTCGTCCCGGTTCTACCGGGTGCGCAGCCCCTGCCCTTCTTGGCAGATGAAATCGCAGCGGAAATGGGACAACGAGGTCAGGAGGAAGTGACGGACGCGCCTCAGCCATCCACCTCAGGCTCCAGCAAGCAGTCTTCCTCCCTTAGTAGATTGGCACGTAGTAGCCCACGTAGTAGGCAAGGTAGACTGACTATCGCATCCAACATCATCTCAGAACTCTAACCCACCTGCTTTCTTCCATCCCTTTTCCTTCTTCTCTTCCGCTCCTTGATAATCCACGCCGTTTCTTCCTGCCCTCCAGCCGCTTCTTCCTGCCCCGTCTCAGCAACAGACATTTATCCTGGCAATCCAGCAGCCAACCAGCCCCTGACGCCAGCTCGCGACTATCTCAGCCAGACCTGGTTCATGATAAGCCTGATTAGCTATCGCAACACCTAAACACCATCGACGACCCCTCCACCATTATGCCTCAGCGACAGACCCGCGGACAGGCCGCCAAGGCCCGCGACGCGCCATCTTCGTCGTCGGACGAGGAGCTCCAAGCCCAAGCCCAAGTCCCAGTCCAAGTCAACGGCAACGGCACTGCGCACCCTGCCCCGGATGCCTCGGACGACGCCCCCGTCGAGAACATTTTCCTCTTCTGGCCCAACATCATCGGTATGCCAGCACAACTGCGTCTTCGGTGCTCTTTTCCCTCTGCTTGCCCCTGGCTAACCACCTGCGCTCCCAGGCTACTTTCGAATCGTCCTCGCCATCGCTTCTCTCTACTACATGCCCCTGCACCCGCGCACCTGCTCGTTCCTCTACAGCGTCTCCTGTCTCCTCGATGCCCTCGATGGCTACGTCGCGCGTGTCTACGAGCAGTCCACCCGCTTCGGTGCCGTCCTCGACATGGTTACCGATCGCTGCACCACTGCCTGCCTGATCGTTTTCCTGTCGTCCGCCTTCCCCCGCTGGGCCATCATCTTCCAGGGCCTGATTGCTCTCGACCTGGCCAGCCACTACATGCACATGTATGCCACTCTCGTCGTTTCTGGCACAGAATCGAGCCACAAGAACGTCGACAAGAGCCAGAGCTGGCTCTTGAACTTGTACTACACTAACAAGGTATGTGCCATCTACTCTACCCTTGCCGAGACTAGCTAACAAGCTCCAGACCGTCCTCTTCATCTTCTGCGCGGCCAACGAGGTCTTCTTCATTGCCTTGTACCTCCTCTCCTTCTCCTCGCCTCTTCTGTCTCCCCACCTGATCAAGACGGTGGAGAACACCAGCGGAGAATCTCTCCAACCCGGTGTCCAGGTCAACACCTCGATCCTTCGACAGATCTTCCCCGACCCCTTCAGCGCGGCCGCGCTCGAGCTCGCCCGTGCCAACAAGATGGACTCGTCCGTGCCCTGGATCATTGCTGGAGTCTCCTTCCCTATCATGTTTGCCAAGCAGATCATCAACGTGGTCCAGCTCATCAACGCAAGCAAGGGCCTTGCCGAGGTCGATATCAAGGCGCGCAGGGAGAAGGGTCTCCCCCGCCCCAAGCCTAAGACGGCTTAAACACCCCTGATCATCTCGATCTGTAGGCAACATCATCGACAAGTCCTGGCGTTGAGAAAGTAGAGTGATGAAACCTCAAGAGCCCGCGTCTTCGCGGTGACTTTTCTCCCTTCCAACCCCACCACGCGTGGCGGGCGGAAGGGTATGCAAAAATTGCACTTTTTATTGAACCAATTTTCTATCAAGTCTCTATTTCGACAAGACGCAACAACTAGGGACTCGTTCGGGTGGACTTGGATCCCCTGGACTGCATGGAATGGCGCAAAAGGGGGGAGACCTCTACGGGAAAGGTAGGGAAGACGATGAAAATAACAACTGGGTTGGTGGCGATATGCCCGGATTAGGAGGATGAACGTGCCGGGACGGAGGGTTTAATCACGGAAATCTTCCATCAGATTTAGCGGGTGACTTCTAGACTTCACTGTACACATAGCTTTGGTTCTATTTGTCCATATCTTATTTTAATCGTAGACGACGGACGTCGGACACTCGCTGAAATTGAACAAAACTTCTTACATTTTTGGCAACTGACAGGCACTCATGACGAAGATCTGCAATGGGAGAGGGATGCAAAGGCCTAAAGCGTTAAACAGATGGTATTAAATTTAAAGACAAAACTAGACACAACAAGCTCGAACACGGAACTTGGAGTCCTCCTTTTTATCCTATTGACCCCCTCCCTTACATCATCTCATTCGCAGTTTGCCATTACGATCGCCCTGTATTCGTACCAGTGCCATCCGTGTCGGCAACGGTCTCGCTCTGGCCGGTTTGAGAGTGATCCTGCGTCTCGGGGCTTGAATCGGTGTCAATGATGCCGCGGCCGATGAGACCGGGGCCGTCATCCACAACCGTGGCCATGCCGTACCAGCCGACGACGCAAATGCCAAGGATACCGGCGATGCAGCTGAAGACGAGGGCGACGATGCCGCGAGGAGTGAATCTGCAAATCAAATGGTCAGCGATATGTGTTAAGAGGGGGCAAAGGAGAGAGGCTACGAACCCAGCGGGGAGTCTCGCTGGGGGCACGTTCTCGCCGGTGAGGTCGAGGTAGTCTTCGGTGTTGCCGGCGGCGTTGCCCTTGGTGGCCATGCCGGCGCTCTTGCAGACCTCGAGGTGGTTGTCGGGGAGGGTGATGGTCTTTTGTAGCTCGAGGGGGTCCTCGACGAAGGTGGCGATGAGGCCGGAGACGACGTGCCACTCGATGTGACAATGGAATAGCCAGATGCCTGAGATGTGGAGTTAGTTGCTGGTGATGGAGACGGGGGCAGGGGAAGGAGACGAGCTCACCGGGGTTGTCGGCCTTGAAGCGCATGACGATATTGCCGTTGGGGTAGATGACGAGGGTATCGCGGCGCATGGGCGTGCTGGGGAGGTCCTTTTCGGCAATGCCCGCGTCTTCCCAGGTGCCGGCCTCCTCCTCGGAGCGGTAGATGGCCTGAAAGGCGTGGCCGTGGAGATGGAAGGGGTGGCGGCCGGAGTCGAGGTTGTTGACGACGAGCTGAACGATCTCGTTCTTCTTGAGGACGAAGGAGTGGGTGTAGGTGCCGTAGACGGCCGGGTTGGTGGCGTCGTCGTCGGCGTTGAGGGCGGTGTACAGCGTGGGGACGTGAGCCTCGCGGTAGGTGATGTTGTTGAAGAAGGCGTAGTTCTGGCCATCGTGCAGGTTGTCCATCATGACGTCGAGCTCGACGATGCGGTCGGGCTCGCCGAGGAGCTCCATTTTATCGTAGGGAACCAGGGTCATATCATCAAAGGGGTCCAGGGCGTCGACGGTGGCGGCCTCGGGGAGGTCGTTGCTCTTGTCGTAGACGAGCCAGCCGGTGGAGTTGTAGTTGAGGTCATCGGGGAGGACGTCAAAGAGGGTCTATCGGGAAGCGTCAGTATAGAGTTGGATGAAGAGAGGTCTGGGATTACTTACGGTGTCCATGCTGGCGGAAATGGGGAAGTTCTTGCCGGTGGTCTTCTTGGTTGTCAAGAGGAAGCTGACTCGCTGGGCAGCAGAGAGATAGATCATCTCGGCTTCTGCCTCGTTGGTATAGACACCGTCGACCTCGACGATGCGCATGGTGTGGCCCTCGAACCAGAGATACTGGCCGGCAAAGGCTCCCATGTTGATGACGCGGAACAGGTAGGTGGTCTCTGGCTTCACGGAGAGGGTGAAGTTCATGGTCTCGTTCATGAGGGCATTCTTGGGAACGGGCTCGGCGCCGGAGGGGTTGGACTTGACCATGAAGAGCTTGTGGATGAGGTATTGCATCTCATCGTGATACCAGTCAGACAAGGTCAGGACAACCTCCTCGTCAACCTCGTCCGCGTAGGGGAACTTCTTGTCGTGGATGATCAGGGGGCCACGCAGCCCGTCGGGGTACTGGGCGCTGGTGTGAGAGTGATACCAGTAAGTGCCGGGCTGGGTGATCTATACGGGCGTCAGCAAGGCGCAAAACCTGGACGACGAGGTAACGGAACGAAGCGTGTAGGAGTTCAAGGGTGTAGGAGTATCTCACGGTGAAGTTGTAAGTGAAGGACGAGCCCGGGAAAATGGGGCACTGGACGACGCCGGCAGGACCGTCCATGTGGGTGGTTCCGTTCATGTAGAGGCCGTGGAAATGCAGCGATGTCGACTGGTTGCCGAGGTTGTTATGGGCGTGGACGATGACGCGGTCACCAACATCGGCCTCGATGGTCGGGATGGGCCATTGACCGTTGATGCCAATGACGGGCCGCTCGAAAGCTCCATCCGGGTTGGCTCGAACCCAGCCGATCTTGAAGTCATACTCGACAGTGGCGGCGGCGGCGAGCTGCGGCAGGGCGAGCAGAGAGGCTGCCAGGTAGGGCAGAACGCTCGAAAGCATGGTGTTGAAGGGGAATTAGAAAGGGAGGGAGAGACAGCTGAGCAGGGCTACGTCGACCTCATCAACACAGATGGGGAGGAATGGAAAAGGGACGAAAACAAAATGGGAGAAGGTCGGATCAGATAAGACATGGAGAAAGGACAGGAGAGGCGCGGACGAGGAGCTAGTCTGGCAGGGTGAAGCTACGAGCCTGTGACTTGGGACGGAACAAGGTGGGACGATACGGATGAGAGCTGTGCTGGAGCAATGCATCAAGTCACCAAGGTGGACTGGTGTTGAAGTGCGGTGCAGACCCGAGGTACCGGTGACATGGAGTACTTGGCAGCCTCTGAGATTTGATTGATAAAAAAGATGCCAAAGTCCGAGGAAAGCGCCCGATCAGCCGTGGCGGCCATCACCACGGACATGGATGGTTGGTGCATTTCAAGCCATGGGTGACTACTCCACGAGCCTTCTGGCCTGGCGCTATCGGGTGCGTGCGGGTGGCTCCAGAGATGGACAAGATGGGCGAAGCTGTCGGAGTGTGGCTTGACGGAGAAACGACTGAAGGAAAGGCTTTGCGACGAGTTTTTGACTGACAAAGTCCGCGCGAGGCGACGAAGCTTAGCGAGCTACTAGTAGGGGGAAGTGAAGTGGAGTGGAGTGGCCCCCCCACAAACTCCACGAGACCGGGCTAGATACGTAAATACCAGGGTCCGGCTTCATCTTATCAATCGCGAGCCTTTTTAGCTTTGCCGGCCAGGTTCGGGCAAGCGTGTTGGTGGTGGGTGGGTGTAACCGTGCGAGTTCAAAAGTTCAGCGAGCCGAGGTTTGGAGGTGAGTGAGTGAGCAAGGGCCATTTTGACTGAAACGTCGGTGGTGTTACGACGGAGGAAGCCATGCATCAATGCGATGGCATGCATCAATACGATGGCTTGCAGCATCGCTTAGGTGCATCTGCCTGTGAAGACCGACCCGCGTCGTTGGGCGTACCCGGGTGCCAAGACGGGACACCTACCGACGCGGGGCCCACGACACCTAAAGGCAGCGACCCAGCGAGCTCGTCCAGCGAGGTCCCTGCAGGGCGTTTACGGGGGGGCGCTTACGGGGCGTCGTTTCCGGCGGGTCCTCACGGCACGCCAGAGCCGAGCGGACGGAGCCTAGCCTACCATCCACGGCCCAGAACACGATACGAACTTGAGTTCGGCCTGCAGCGCACGAGTTTAACGGGGATAGCCTTCTAACCTTTTCTTTTACGTTTGACACAAGGTTTTTCGTTGTTGTTGCTGTTGTCATGGGAGGGAGTTGCTGTACGTACCGTGTAAGCCGATGCGCCCGTCGGGCTATCAAAGCCCCCCCAAATCTCTGGCCTCGTCGCTGCGAGCCCCACCGACTTGTACGCTGCGGCTGAAGCTACCACCAACCCGACTAAACACCATCACCAGGAGAGGGACTAGTTGGAGAGAAACCCCATTCTCGTTTCGCGTCCGTCTTTCTCTCTCCGTTCTATTGGTTTCGTTCCGTGCCTGTGGCTTTTTTTCTTTTCTTTCCGTCCTCGCACCACTTCTTCTGCGCCCCCACCCACCACCGCACCGCGCTGCACACCTCTGCGCTGTTTGGGTTACAACGTCTGCCGCGACCCCTTCAAGGTCTTCCCGGCACTGAGGTGAGGAACTGGAATAAGCTTGTAACTTGGCTTTTTAGTGCGTCGTCGTCGCGTGACTCTCTCCCCTCCACTCTCTGATCATCTCAAACGTTGTCCGATCCGCTGCGGCGCCTGCTTCCAACGGGGAAACCTCCATTATGACTTCACCGCATCCGGTCCGTCGTCTAAGTGCGCCACATCGGGAGCTCCTCCCCCCTCCCCATCGTTCTTGTTAATTACTCTGTTTTTATTTTATTTTAGTTCTCTCTCTTCCTCTGTTTCTTAATTACGCACTGCCTGTTCCGTCCCTTGTCCGCCATCCAAACGAGGCTACCGTGATGCTGCGGCGTTCGGTCTTTGCCCGCTTGGGTTGCTCTTACATACATGTGAAGCCACGATCCACCCGACCGAGACGAAGCTCACGAGCCGTTCCATGACACAGAGCATCGGCCGTGCGGGAAGAAAAAGAAAAAAGGAAAAAAATAAAAGGACACTAATCTGTACACACGCCCGTTGAGTACACGCCCGATCCCCAATGGCTGCTCGCCGTTGCGAGAATGGCTGTACCGGAAACAGAACCATCCCACGCCACGGCAATTCCTTGCCGAGCTTCGCGCGTGTTAGCGGTTGGCTGGGAAAGCCACATCCCAGAAATGCCCAACCAGCTGAGCGGCGATCCGTTCGCTAACTCGCTGTTCCGCCCTGTCGCCCGAGTGCCTGATTGATTATGCTTCATGGGAAACTTGTCTCATGTACCGTGTACATGCCGCGCTGTAACTTACCGGTTCTGGTCTGGGTACGAATAAGGTAAGGTAATAAGGTCGCCTGATGACCGAAGTGGCTCCCTCCGTCTGATTATCTGATCCGCCGGAGTGGTGCGCTTTAATGGTGCTGGCTCAATTATCAGATCCATGATAGCTCTGCAGCAAGCAAAAGCATCTTCACCCTGCCCTTCCCACATTCCTCCCTTCTTCTAGAGCTTGTAAACCCGCAATCCAATCTACTTTACCTCATCTTCCCCTCCCCCTCTCTTCCCTTTCGACAATCCACCAAAATAACCCATCTACCTGCCTTTCCATCATGGCTGTCGACGTCTTTGCAGTGCCCATCTTCCTAGTCGTCTTCAGAGAGACCATCGAGACCGTCATCATCGTCTCTGTGCTGCTGGCTTTCCTGAAGCAGACCCTCGATGGCCCCAATGGCGACATCAAGGTCTACAAGCGTCTGAGGCGCCAGGTGAGTTTTGCTCTCATTCCCAGATGCCCCCGTCACAGACATCCATCTTCATATGTCCCCTTCGGTCCGCATCATGCGCCTATGGCATCTGGTTAATCTCCCTCCCAACAGGTCTGGCTCGGCACCGGCATCGGGTTCTTCATCTGCATGATCTGCGCCGCCGCCCTTATCGGCGTCTTCTACACCGTCGGCACCGACAGCTGGGAGAAGAACGAGTTCTACTACGAGGGCGCCTTCTCCCTCTTCGCCGCCGTCATCATCACTGTCATGGGCGGCGCCCTGCTGCGCATCGGCAAGATGCAGAATAAGTGGCGCGTCAAGCTCGCAAAGGCCCTCGAGTCGCCCATCAAGGCCGGTTCGCGCGGCTGGTTCAAGACCTCCTTCGAGCGCTACGCCATGTTCGTCCTGCCCTTCATCACCGTCCTCCGTGAGGGCATCGAGGCCGTCGTCTTCGTCGCCGGCGTCTCCTTCACAGCCTCCGCCAAGGCCATCCCGCTGCCTACCGTCGTCGGCCTCATCTGCGGCAGCCTCGTCGGTTTCGTCTTGTACAAGTAAGTTCCGCCACCAGGATCCCCTCGACGCTCTCATCCGTCGCTAACGACGATGATCTCACAGGGGTGGTTCCACCGCCAAGCTCCAGTTCTTCCTCGTCGCCTCCACCTGCCTTCTGTACCTCGTCTCCGCCGGTCTCTTCTCCCGCTCCGTCTGGTACTTTGAGAACCAGAAGTGGAACGAGTACATCGGTGGTGAGGCTGCAGAGTTCGGCGCCGGCCCTGGCTCCTACGACATCGACCAGAGCGTCTGGCATGTCAACGTATGAGTGATCCCTTCTCCAGCTTTCCACCCGCGAACCCCCTCTGACACCGAATAGTGCTGTTCGCCCAACGTTGTCAACGACGGTGGCTGGGGCATCTTCAACGCCATCCTAGGCTGGACGAACTCGGCCACCTACGGCTCCGTCATCTCGTACAACCTGTACTGGATCTGCGTCATGGCCGGCTTCATTGCTATCCGATTCCACGAGACCCACGGCCGCTGGCCCCTGATGAAGGCCAAGACGGCCAAGACGACTGCCCCAGCCCCAGCCCACACCCATGCCGATGACAGCAGTGAGAGCCAGGTTGGCGCTCATACCGACAAGAACCTCGCCAGCGAGAAGACGACCACAGTCTGAGTCCGGTGGTGCAGCAGAAGGCAGGGATAAAAATATGTGGGAACGAGGAGACGAGGAGACGCGAGAAATGAAGATTGTGTGGAGCGCGAATGTTTAGTATGGCCGCTTTCTACATCTCCATAAGTCCATCTATTATATTTTTTTACTTTTTTCGAGTAATGCATCCAACAAGTAAGTCCTGTGTTACATCACGCCTCGGGGGTCCATTCCCACGCCTCGGCCGTGAACATGGCTTTGGCCATCTCGTCGACGTAGAGCGCTCCTATATACCGGAGTCGCTGGTCGTTCGCAATGGCCCTCGTGAATGCAAACGTCTTGTCCGGGTTGTCATTGTCACGGGCCGATCCGTTCTGATTAGGCGTCGCCCACGACACCTCGGCCCGTCGCCTCTTCCAGTCAGCGAGGGGCATTGCAACGACGTTGGCCGACAGCATGGAACGCATGTACACCAGAATGGGCTCCACCCGCACCCGGAGGCCGCAGTTTGTGTGGTTTTTGTCGACCTGGTAGCTAGGGCATTGCTGGAGCGTCGACAGCAGCTCATCGGCGTCAGCCATCGCCGTGTCAGGGACCGCATCCAGAGACGTGGGGCTGAAGTCGACGAGGAAGAGGAGGTTCTTGGCGAGGAAGAACTTGAGCATCTGGCCCAGCTGGAAGGAGTCGCACGCGGCGCTGGTATCATAGCCTAGCTTGCACTGCCTCTCACGAGACGAGAATTGCGCAAGGAAATGGCGCTGCACCGATGCGATGGTGGTGAGTATACATCTACGGCGGTATCGTAGTTCCTCTATGTCCCTGTTAACACTCGGCATCCACTCGTTGGTGGTTTGATGAGTCCGTCCGTACCTTCTATGCCGTCGGGCAGATTCCACCAAGTAGCCGTCATGTCCGCGTCGACATTGTGGAACTCGCTCCACAGGCTAGACCCTCGCATGATCAGCTCCCTGGTCGATTGGTGAAAACGCATCGGCTGTCCTAGCATCCACGCAACGAAGATTTTCTGGCGAAGCGCTTGCTCCGTGTCCGTAGGCTTTCCGTCTTCAGCTTGGAGAGGCTTTCCTAATGTCGTGGGCCACTTGAACTTGAGGTCCGAATTCAAGACGCGGGCAACACTGCTCAAGCAGTCGAAACGGTCGGCCACGATGATCAGCGTAGTGACGTACGACATGGTTGCCTGTGCAGTCTTGGGCGGCCGCTGGTGGATGATGCTTAGAATATCTTCCATGGCGTTCTCCCTTCCCGCCGCCTTGGTGGCTTCGTCGTCGTCGGCGATGGGGATCCAGGGTAGGTCTCTGATGTCCGCCTCGCCAGGCTTGACCTTCCTCTCGGCAAGCCTACCATGGGCATCTGAGACAAGCCTAGCCTCGCGGAACTGCGAGTTTGAGAGCAGGCTGGAGAAGTATTTGGAGTGCTGCTTGAGCGTTGCCAGGCTAACGCGGTATGCCACCCGGACCTTCGGCTTCAGGACGGAAGCAGGAGGGGGCGGCGTCCCGGCCTTCCGACTGGCAGCAAGCAGTGCCTTTCGGGTCCTGTTGAGAGTAGTGGCGGAGGTCTCGAACGTCACGTCCAGGACGATGTCGCCGGCGGCATCGACGTCGACTGTCCGGGGGAGGTCGCTCCTAGAAGGCTCAGAGGCATCCGCATCGGCGGGTGCAGTAGCTGCGGACTCGCCCATTTTCTCGCTGACGGGGATTTCATAGACATGGGCAGACCAGCCCAGACGCCGGTCGCGGAGGTTCTCTGTACGCGGCGGGCTGTCGTTTTGTCACGGCTGGAGAGAAGAAGCTGTTGGTGGTGATATCGAGAGCTTTATCACCGCCTTGGCGGCGACGGCGACGTCGACATCGGGCAGACGGGAACATCCGTATCCGCAGATTCTCCACCGATTTGCGGGGGTACGTACCTCCGCTGGGGGGGCATGGCGATCAGGCAAGCAGTGGACCTATGGAAGCTGTCTCTTTACTGGACAGGACACGAGGGATAGGGATCTCTGACCTCATGCACGCCATGGTAGGTGTTCCCTCGACTCGTCGCTCCTCTCGTCTGGACCAGGACCAAAATACAAGGCTGAAGGCATCTCGTCGCGACTGCACCGAGATGTCGGCCTCCTGAGTTCCGGACCCCGCGCCGTGGGATCACCGCCTGGAAGGGCACGTGGCGCTCATTGGCTGCGAAGCCGGGGCTTTTGCTACTACATACGTAGTATGCTTCCTGGGCTTCCCGCCTAGCCTCGCGGCGGCTCCACCCCAGGAAATCGTTGCCCATTGTCGTCACCGTCGACCTACAAACAACCGCCAATCTCCTCTCCCCCACGGCGCTGCCCCAAGTGCTTCTGGAGGACCATCGCAGCGTTTGCACAGGCCCTCGACTATTCCAATTGTTTCGTCGCCCTCGTCGCGCTGCCTCCGCTTCCCGCCACTTCCCCAAACCGACGTCTTCGCGCCCGCCTCGGCATCCGACATCCATCCGACTTCTTCCCCCCTTGCCGCCGCTTCCCTCCGCTAACGCTCTCAACACACTCAACAAGTTGCCCCATGGCTCTGGACACCGACTCCTGCGCAGCGCTTCCGTCTTGTTAGGGTCGCTGATGCCCGAGGACGAGGATACAGCTCCCTAACTCCACGAGGCATTCATTTCCCCTTCCACCATGACCCCGTTCGCGCGTCCGGCCGTGGGTTCCGCGACCGCCCTGGCCGCCCGGCTCCCGAAACCGACCTCCTCTCGACTCGGCACCACCATGCTATGCCCACGAGGAATTGCGGCGCAGACTCGCCGGGATTTCCATACCTACTTCGTGACACATCTCCCGTCGTCCTCCGTTCACCCCGATGCTCGTCTATCGCGAGGCCCCGGCCACAAGCTGCCACGCGATGCCTCGACCCCTCACATCCCGAGCCCCGGATCCGCTCCCGCCGTCGCCCCACCCTATATCCCGTCCACCCGCGACCTGACCGTCGTGCGCATCCCCATGCGCCGCGCCAAGCACCACCTGGGCGTGGCCACTGATCGAGGAAGCCGTCCGTACAACGAGGACAGGGACCAGGCCGGGACGATTAGCCTGCCGGCCTTCGCAAGAAGAGGCCCCAGGAGCGTGCAGCAGAAGCCTGGAGAGGCGACCCCTGCCGATAGCGCCCTGGGAGACCCCCAAGTCTTCTACTTCGGCGTCTTCGATGGGCATGGAGGAACCCAGTGCGCCGAATTCATCCGAGAGGAGCTACCTGGCTACATCGAGAACGCCTCGAAGGAATTTGGCTTGCAGAGCAGTTTGCGCAAGAGGAAACCAGGGCGGGATGCCCGTCCCATATCACCACCCAATACTTCCCCGAAGAAGGAGGCTCTCGAAAACGTAGATATAAAAGGCCCTGAGGAGGTCAAGAAGACCATAGACACGCCATTGACGGATGCTGGCGTCATCTCCGAGAAGCCGGTCCACGGAGAACCGATGCACAGCGCCTTCTCACCTCCCGCCGAGGTCACGAATCTCGCCAAAGCCATCCAGCTGGAGAAGGACTTGGTCAAGGAGTACAAGGACACCGTGGGCGGCTACTTTCGGCGCTTCTACCCCGAGCACTTCGTCCTGTCCAAGGAGAACCCCCAGGGGAAAGGCGACATCACCATCGAATCCGTCCTGACGTATGCCTTTCTGCGCGCTGACCTCGACTTCGTGTCCGCCCAGGCCCAAAAGTTAGACCCCGACGACTCACGGGTGAGCGATATCCCGCTGAACAACGACGAGATCCTAGGTGTTCCCCACGCGGCACCCTCTGGACACGGCATCGGCGGCGCCACGCGCTTCAAGGGCGGCTCGACCGCCTCCGTCGCACTCATCTCCACGCCCACCCCGGCGCCCTTCTGGCACCCGGCCGCCCAGTCCACCCTCCTTTGCGCCCACGTCGGCGACAGCCGCATCCTGCTCTGCGACACGGCCACCGGGCTGGCCCAGCCGCTGACCTCCGACCACCACCCGAGCAACCCCACCGAGACGCGCCGCCTCCGCCGCTACGCCCCCGCCGGGTCCATGGTCTCGGGCGACAGCTTCGGCGAGGAGCGCATCGCCGGCCTCGCCAACAGCCGCGCCTTCGGTGACATGAAGAGCAAGCGCATCGGCGTGTCCGCCGAGCCCGAAATCACCCGCGTCGAGATGGGCCCCGCCCAGTACTCCTTCATCGTCCTCATGACCGACGGCATCTCCGGCACCCTCAGCGACCAGGAGATCGTCGACGTCGTCAAGGAGGCCCGTACTCCGGAGGAGGGCGCCCGCAGCGTCGTTGCCTACGCCACCGAGGTCTCCTCCGACGGAGACAACGCCACCTGCCAGGTCGTTCGCCTGGGCGGTTGGGAGCGCCGCTCCGAGGGTGGTGTAGGTAGTCTGGGTACCAAGGAACTTCGCGACATGCGTATGACCGAGTCCCTCGACCCCCGACGCGGGAAGAGGTAATGATAGCTCATGCTTCTCGGCGATTGAAGTGGCCAAAAACACGCATGACCTAAACGAACAATAATAAAAAAAAGATAAAAATCCTGTCTAGAATTTTGGCATTTGGATTTCCTCAGGAAAGTAGACAATCGGGGACTCCTACACGAGCATATAGCATGATTCGCATACCCTAGCATACTTGTTTCATTTTGTTTTTGTCTGTACAGCATGGGATTGGGAGTTGGGGCAAATTACAGCGAGCGACTCAGGGGAAGGTCGTATGTGACCTTGGTAGCAGAGAAAGCGATACGTACCTGTTCTGACTTGAAGGAATCACGCACCAGGTCAAGCTTCTGACATTTTGATATGTGCGAGGTGTAGCGTTTTATTCTTTCTTGGACAAACTTGACAATTGCATACCGTCCTCTGGAAACTTTGTCTTTGTGCTGGGTATCGCAGTAGCCGTTCACTCATCATTTCCCATCGTCATCCTAGACCCCACACGAACCTGACGGCCATGATACTCCCAAATCTCCGTTGTCGAGACGTAACCGGCGCACTATGCTTGCGGGGCATGTGCTCCTTACCTGCGGCCCTGCCCCGGGTACTGGTCCCAGGGAGGGGGCTCCTGGTTGGGAGGAGGCTGTCCGTATGGAGGTTGCCCGTATGAAGGTTGCCCATACGGTTGATGTCCATACGGAGACTGCTGTGGAGGGGGAGCTCCGTATCCCGGCCCTCCGTAACTAGGCCCTCCGTATCCCGGTCCGCCATACCCCTGTCCTCCGTATTGCTGAGGTGGAGGTGGTCCCTGAGGGGCCCAATGTCCCGGCGGTGGCGCACCGTAGCCCTGAGGACCTGGGGGAGGGGCGCCGTACCCGCCGTATTGGGATTGTTGAGGAGCGTTATACCCGGCGGGAGGGTGACCCTGTTGTGAGTATCCTCCGTCGGAAGATGTGGCATAAGTAGGGTTTTGGCCATAATCATACGAGGCATTGCTAGGCGGGGCAGGCTTGCTAGAGAGGTATCCCGCGGATTGATCACCATCTCCGCCTTCCATGGCGCTGAGGTCGCGGGTGCTAATCTGAGACCATAGCCCACCAGCCACCTTGCCATGACCAAGGTCTGCAAGGCCTCCAAAGGTGCCGTGTGAGTGGCCTCCGGCACCATCAGCGTTGGCACTCCGCTTGTCGCTGGCCTTGAGAATATGATTCTTGTTGTTCTTGACGGACTCGGAGGAGAGGAGATGGGCGAGCTCATGTCGGCGAGGGTGTTCATCGGCCCACTTCTTGACAGTGTCGAACATGTCCCGCTGGATTTCGATGCGGTTGCTGCGGGCGGCGGGGTGATGGAATGCGCGGACCACGTCATTGACAACTTCGTCAACGGGAACCGATGTGTTCTCCCAAGCATAGAGGATTCGACTAATCAAGGTCAGCGAGTGCGTCTTTCCATAAGAGTGAAGTTGCAGGATCAAACTCACGGGACAACGTATTGAAGAATAGTCGCAGCCACGCGACCGGCGCAAGAGTTCAGGACGTTGGTGAAGTGATCCTTAGACAGCATGGAGTGGGTGGGATCCGAGCATCGAGGGTTCTCCCAGGGCTCCAGCTGAGACTTGGCACTAGAAGCGATGACACCGGAAGAGCCATCCTTGAGCGCCTTGGAAACCTGTGTGATGATGGGCCTGATGAAAGGGGCGAGGAGGCCGAGGATGAAGGCCGTCAGAGTTTCACTTATTTTCTCGAGCAGACTCTCGAGACCCGGGATCTTAGCGATGCCCCGGCTAATGGCCTTGACGACCTTGTCTCGGAACTCGAGAATGGGGTAAATCTGGCCTGCCACCTTGACGGGGTCAAAGTTAGGGCTCATGCCAGGAACGACGTTAGCGTTGTCACGGCTCGTTTCACGGTCGTTTTGGCGTTCCTGGGCATCAGAGGCGGCCTTGAGGTCCCTTGCCTGAGCAGCAAAGCCACCTCCAACGCCTGGCAGGCTGCCGATCAGAGAGACGAAATCAGTTGGCGCGGAGATTCCGAAGAAGCCTCGAGACGAAGAGCCGCCGCCAGAAGTACCCTCAGCGTTCTTGAGGACGATGTCGACCTCATCGACCTCAGCCTGGGTGAAGTGGTCGGTCGCTTCTCCAATGACGGAGTGAAGGAAATCCACAGCTCCAAAGGTGCCAGTGACGAGAGGGTAGACATGCTTGCCGTTAAGGTTGATTTCCGTCCTTGTTCCACAGTGAGGAAAGACGGAGTTGTAGCCAAGCTCTCGTAGGGCAAGCTCGCAATAGTTGCTGTGGGCACTGAAGTCCTCCATACAGTGAAGAGCCTGCCCTAGGCATCTAAGAGCCTCGCAGAGATCCTCCTCTCGCCCCTTCTTGGAACCACTGGTGTAGAGGCGGCCAAAGTGGATACTCCTGGCGAAGCTGTAACGAAGATAGCCAGTGCTGGTAGCCCATCGACCGGACTCATTGGCAATGTAGTTCTTCATTCCAGTCTTGGGATCGATTTCTGTTTCGATTGGTTCGATAGGACCTCGTAGTCGAGGATCAAAGGTACGAGCATCGAGTCCATCTCCGTAGCCGAGGGGGTTGTCAATGTGTTCCTCGGGGCGATAGACGCCCAAGCGCTCCTCGGTGACTTCAAATTCCTCGGTGGCATATCCAAAGGCCATGAAGGACATGACCCAAACCTTTACTCGGCCAGATTGATCAGATTGATTGCAAGGTCAAGGTCAAGGGTGTAGGAGGAAGCGAGAGGCTATTGTATAAAGCGAGGACAGGGAGCTTACCAGGATACGAATGGTCGCGGCATTGACGCCCTTCAAACTGCCGACGTCGACAGCCTGGGAGTAGTCGCGCAGCCAGTTGCCAAAGTAGACTCGCTTGATGAGCATAGAAGTCCACTTCTTGCCGTGAAGAAAGGCGATGGTCTCGAGAACATCTTCGATATCTGTCAAGGAAGGGATGTTAGCATGGTGCGCCTCAAGAGCTTCCCAGGGTAGTAGGGGAGGGGTGGAGGGGGTGGAGGGGAAGATAGTTGAGATACGTACCTCCATGGCGCCAATTGTGACCCTCGACCTAAATCGCTCGCTTGTTAACAGCGACGAGGGCGATGAAGGAGTGCTGCAGAAGCAGAGGAAGACGAACCTGCGATATGGAGGGAATGTTTCCGGCGCCAAAGGCTGAGGCTTTGCCGGGCAGCAGAATGAGGGCGACGGCAAAGAGCAGCAGCCAGGAGCCCCGCGGCAAGGAAAATGACGGCATCACACAGCCCTGTACCAGCACGGACAGCGGACAGGCAGCAGGCAGTTAAGCGGGGTTCAAGTCGGGAAATTTCGAGGTTGTGGTGATGGTAGACAACGCAGCGCAAGGAAGAAGGGTCGGGGTCTGGAGAGGGAGGAACGTGAGCGAGGGCGAGTGAGATGACGGAGAAGGAAATGGGAGCACGAAAAATCGTGAGTAGAGTTAGGCAGGTGAGGTAAGGCGAGTGGTAGGTAGGTAGGTAGGTAGTCGCACGAGCTGATAGACACTTCCATGCAGTGCTTGACGGGGTGGTTGCCACTTGATGACGGTATTGCTGTGGCTGGTATCTAGGGCCGCACCACAGCAACACAGCCAGCTCTTTTGGGCGGGAGGAGCTGAGGTCCAGTGCCCCGCAACTTGCAAGGCCTCCGACTTTGAGGATCAGAGGCCTTGCACGCCTAACAACGCCTCAGCTGGGCCCACGACTTTAGATTAATTACATGGTCATGGAGCTTGGCAGCTTCAGCCAAGAAAAGACGGTGATGTGGTTTGTTGGCTGCCAAGGAGCAGTTCAACTGCCGGGAAGACGAAAACCATAATCCGTTTTCGAAGCTGTCGGGTTGACGACCCAGAGAGCCGTGGTGACGGAATAGGATCTATGTATGGTGCTCGGCATCAGTCGTCCTTTTCCCTTTCTTTTCCTGGTCAACCCAAGGGTCTATTCTCTTGCTGTCGCGTGTTCTCACCCACATAGTAGGTCTGAACTTGATCCAATGGTGACCCCCGGTGCCTGGGCTACCTCCTGAGCTTACCTACCTACATATTACCTTGCCTGCATCCATGTCCACTGGGAAGAGATTGCCTGCTGTGTGGCGGTGGTGTGAGTGGCGGCGGCATCCCAAACAAATTCGCAAGCTCCCTCCCTAACTTACGGCACAGTAAACCGTAATCAAGGTTAATAATAAGCCCCACTAAGCCTAGGTATTCGTAGCCTGGTAGCCTCTCACTCGTTGATGGGAGGTGTCACCACGGCCACCAGGCAATCGTGGTGCGGTGCGATGCGGTGCAAGCCAGCCTACGCGTCCGTCACGTCTAGGTACTACCCCACGTAGTTATTAGTCCTGAGTAGGTATGTAACTTGGTAGGTGTGCGAGCTTCTAGAATCCGAGTACGAGCATCAAGGAATCGGAACGCATTGTCACGGTTCCCTTGCAATAATGTTACAATTTCCAATTCCCCACGTCCCGTTGAAGGTTGAAGCCCGACCCGACACCTCCGAGGCGTCTCCACCATGACACCTCGTCTCTGTCCTCAGTCTTCCTGACTCAGCGCGTGCCTCGGGTTTCGGACTTTCCGACGGGGCCAGTCTTTTTGGTGTTTGTTATTCAAAGTCATCGCTTGCTGGGGTCCTCGATTCGCCGCTGGGTTAATTGATCGACGTGCGAGCAATGACAGTATTTTCGTAATTGCAGTGGGAATGCCAACCAGACCTCAAACCCCTAGCTCGGTACCTGTGGTAGCCTCCATCGCATCGATGCCCCCTTTCGCTTTCACCAGCCCAAAGCCGTCAGGTCAGATCATCTCCAAGGCTTCCCCGTCTCTAGAGACATGGGTGTAATCGCCATCCTCCCATTGGGATATCTCATCGCCCATGTCACTGTTCTTGCCGGTAAATCCCAGACTCCGGTGCCTTTATCCCGAAGTTGCCATCCGTGTGGCCTGTTCTCTGGTCATTGTAGCGCCACCTGGTCGCTAACACGGAAGTGGAGGATCCTCATTAAAAAAAAATCGCCCCAAGCCCCTGCGCGCCGACTGTCCCGCCCTTTCGCGCCCCTTCAAGTTCATGCTTGGCCCGCTGGTTATTAGTTATAACTCTCCCGAGAGCTGGCGCCCAACTCTTCCCTTCTGCCTCAATCGCTGCTTGTCCAGTGTCTATTTGTCCCTCCTTCCTGTGTTCACATCGTCCTTTTGCCGGCGCCGAAGTGTCAACTTCCTTCGGTCGCGTCCAGCTTCACAGCCCTATGCAACTGCTTGCTCGTCTACCTCCGACCGACTCCTCCGACTGATTTCCCCTCCGAGCCTCCGACCGCCATCTGAATCGCAATCATGCCTGCCAGAACGCTGCCAACCTTTACTCGCGCTCAGGTCGAGCTACACAACACCAAGGAGTCCTGCTATGTGACTATCGGTTCCAAGGTCTACGACGTCACCGACTTCGCTGGGGATCATCCCGGTGGTTCCGACCTCGTCTTCGACTATGCTGGTCGCGACATCGAAGAAATCCTAAAGGATGCGTCATCCCACCCTCACTCCGAGGCTGCTTACGAAGTCCTCGACGACTCCATCGTCGGATTCGTCCTCTCCGAAAAGGCCGCCAATGGAAACGGCAAAGTCAACGGCAATGGAGTTGCCAAGCTGCCCAACGGGGACGCCGCCGCCCACCAAGGAGATGAGGACGAGCATGATGAAGCCGTCCACCCCCGAACTGGCATGTCTTGCGTGGAGGACTTGAGCAAGGACACCGACTACGATAACGACTACAAGAGGCACAAGTTCCTCGACCTGAGCCGCCCGCTCTTCCCACAGGTGTGGTTCGGCGGCTTCAGCAAGGAGTTTTACCTCGACCAGGTCCACCGTCCGCGACACTACAAGGGCGGCCAGTCCGCGCCGCTGTTCGGCAACTTCCTCGAGCCTCTCTCCAAGACGCCGTGGTGGCTAATCCCTACTATCTGGCTTCCTTGCGTCGGGTACGGCTTAACCCAGGCCGCCCAGGGCTACGACAACCAGCTCTACACCTTTACGTATTGGTTGTTTGGCTTCTTCATCTGGTCCATCGTCGAGTACATTCTGCACCGATTCCTTTTCCACCTTGATTAGTACGTATTCGTTCCCTTTGCTATTCTGCGACCGTTGCTAACATCATCACAGCTACCTACCTGACAACCGTGTCGGTATCACCCTTCACTTCTTGCTCCATGGCATCCACCACTACCTGCCCATGGACAAGTACCGGCTCGTCATGCCTCCAACTCTCTTCGTGGCCCTTGCTACCCCGTTCTGGTACCTTGCTCATACCATTATCCCTTACAGCTGGCACTGTGCTACTGCTGTCTACTGCGGCGGCATCTTCGGTTACGTCTGCTACGATCTCACCCACTACTTCCTTCACCACCAGAACCTGCCCTTGTGGTACAAGGAGCTCAAGAAATATCACCTTGCGCATCACTTCCTCGACTACGAGCTCGGTTTTGGCGTCACCAGCAAGTTCTGGGACACCATGTTCGGTACCGAGCTTCAGTATCGTGCCAAGACGAACTGAGTTGTGGTGAAGATGTGTTGTACCGACTCATTTTTTTCTAGCACTAAACAGCTCTACTGTACTTTGGAGCCGTGGTATATATTTGTTTTATCGTACGAGTGCTTCAAATTGATGGGAGTTGTGGGCACGAAAGTAGTCATGATTACGGATGGTAATGAGCTTATGCCGGGCGCAGGGCAATTATGACGACAAACCACTATCATAGTTTTAATGGCTCGAGATTGTATGCGTGGCAGGACAGCTACTTTTGAAGAGATCTACCTACTTACATACATAGGTACCTACATAATAATACCAAGTTCTTATTAAAATTGATTGTCCTTGACGTTGTCATTGCGCCTCCTTCTAGGTTCACCCTCTGCTCGAGCGTCCTAGTTTGAGTGAGAGTGGCTTGTCACGTGACCCTTCATGTGGCTCAGCCTAAAACCTTGTCACGTCAGGCATCACCCATAAAAGCTGAACACATCCTCAGCGGACCCTCACGCTGCTTATCACGAGTGAAACAACGCAATTTGGCTGATACGAAGGCCCTGCTAGGTGATTTTAGTATTGAGGATCCCAGAACTCACAAGACGGCATAGACACCATGGCTACTCTAGATGTGGAGGCGCTCCTTGACGCCACGGCGAAGGACACTGAGCAGAAGATCAAGAGCCCTACCGATGATCAAGCAAGGGATGACAAGTCCGACCGACGGGACAACCGAGAACGCGACCGTGGACGCGACCGCGACGGCAGCCGGCACCGAGATCGCGACAACGACCGTCGACGACGCGATCGACGAGAGAACAGCCAGCCCCGAAGCCGGAGAGGCACGCCTGACGTCGTAGGAACTCCTCGAAGCGACGCCGGTAGCCACAGAAGCCGCAGAAGAAGCAGAAGCCGCGATGATGATCGTCGCCAATCACGCCGAAACAGAGACGGCGATTATTACAGGGGCGGCCGACGGCGCTCGAGATCCAGGTCTCGCTCGCCGCATGGCCACTACCGCCCTCGCGAGGAGCGCGACCACCGCGACCGACGGGATCGCCGCCCTCGCGAGTTTGGTCGCGTCCGGGATGAGGAACGCCGAGGGGACCCAAAGCGTGAGGCCACACCCCAGCTTACTGAAGACGAACGGGATCGTCGCACTGTATTTGTCCAGCAACTTGCAGCCCGCCTCCGAACCCGCGAGCTGAAGGAATTCTTCGAAAAAGTCGGCCCCGTCAATGAAGCTCAGATTGTCAAGGACCGCATCAGCCAGAGATCCAAGGGGTAAGTCGACCCGTGTTTACGTTGACTGGACCTTGCTAACGAGACTTGCAGAGTTGGTTACGTCGAGTTCAAAAATGAGGAATCCGTTACCCAGGCCCTGCAACTCACCGGACAGAAACTCCTAGGTATCCCTGTCATTGTTCAGGTGACAGAGGCCGAGAAAAACCGACAAGCCCGCAACCCCGAAGCCTCTGGGCCCCATCCGAACTCCATTCCTTTCCACCGCCTCTACGTTGGTAACATCCATTTCAACGTCACTGAACAGGATCTGCAAGCCGTGTTCGAACCCTTTGGCGAGCTAGAGTTTGTCCAACTGCAGAAGGATGAGAACAACCGGAGCCGTGGCTATGGCTTTGTTCAGTAAGTCTTCCGAAGCCGTACGCAAGAACATACTCACTAACATGGCAATAGATTCCGTGATGCAACACAGGCACGAGAGGCGCTGGAGAAGATGAACGGCTTCGACCTGGCCGGTCGTCCTATCCGCGTTGGTCTTGGAAACGATAAGTTCACCCCTGAGAGCACTGCCAACCTGTTGCAGAGATTTTCCGGTCAAAATCAACAGTTCCAGGGCTCCGCCTTCTCTGGCTCTGGTGGACGTGGCCCTCAGTCATCGGCCTTCGACCGGGCTGGAGGAAGAGACAGTGAGAAGACTGGAGGCGCCAGCGCCCTTGACGACACCGATGTGGCCGGTGTCAACTTTAACAACTATAGTCGCGATGCATTGATGAGAAAGCTGGCCAGAACCGACGACACCGCCACCACCAACGGTCACGAAGAGCGACAGGTTCTCAAACCCAAGACGGAGACCAAACCGCTCCCCGTCAACGTCAACATGGCAAGCCGCTGCGTCGTGCTTCACAACATGTTTGACCCTGAAGAGTAAGTAGTCACATCGCACGCCTCCAGATACCATTACTAACACCGAGCTTAGGGAAGAAGGTGACGACTGGGTCAAAGAGCTTGAGGATGACGTTCGCCAGGAGGCCTCGACGAAATACGGTCACGTGGTCCACATCTCTGTCGATCCAAACTCGAAGGGAGACATCTATCTCAAGTTTGACAAAGTCCAGGGCGGCGAAAATGCCATCAAGGGCCTCAACGGCCGATACTTTGGAGGACGGATGATCGACGCGGCGCCTGTTGTAGATGCCGTCTACAGCAGTTTGTTCTCTCGTACACGAGCAATCTAAAGCTAATACTGGCTTGACGACACCGCTATTTAGGAACCTTTGCAGGTTAGCAGTGTCCGTCGCAACTGGTGGAGGTGCCTGACTAAGAATGCTGGTTCAATAGGCATGAAGCCTTTGCTTCCTCGGAGAGGGTGCAAACTCTCCCACGACTCACCAACAGCATCGACCAGACGCGGCCCTCATTCCACTACACGGTTGGGACACACACTCGAGCATCCCCTTCTTAACACTTGGTGTCGCAGGTTCACTCTCCCCATCACTGGACGCCGCACACGTATACCTGGATTCACCATTTGGTCTCCCAGGTTCAGCACTCGCTAAGTGCAAGTTCCCCCTGCTGATATCTGTACCATAGGATGGCCCTCTCCTTTCTCGGAAACAAGGGGATGTTTCCCATAGCTTCGCCACTTTTGTCTAGATAGTCGTGTTACTTGGTACAAAATAGATTGTGATGAGCGAGAGTCCGGTCTTTTCGAAGCTTGTGATGTCGTGATAGTTGTAAGGCGCTTCATGGCCAAGTAAGAGAACCCATGTCCATGTCCTCGATGCTCACCACGTCGATGATGTTGGGCAGGATCGAGGTGAACCTTGACCGTCGACTAAAGCCGAATGGCTTGGTTATCCTGGCAGCCGTTGGACTCCACTCCTCAGCAAGTGTGAACAATGCCGTACACGGAGCGCTTTATCGAAACGAACGACAGACTGCGATAGGGAAACAACTCCATGACGCCAGCGTTTGCAACTACAATAGAGGCCACGGGCGGAGGACGACTCAGCTGGGCTTTCTCTCCTTGGGGCTGACAACTCGCACGCTTGTGGGTGGTGCTTCAAATTGAGAATGAAGTGAATCGCCCTCGTTTGGCCCCTGCGTGTTCGTCCCCTTTGCCGATTCTTTCGTCATGTACCTTGCTCCGATTCAAGAAAAGCTAGCTTGGACTGTTCTGGGTTTCTTCCATCTTCACTCTAAACCCAGGAAGTCCAGACATAGACTATCTCTTTAGACCAGACTATTCCATCAATTCAGAGAGAGAGAAACAGCGGGATCTCCCTTAAAAGGAGGTCGCCTCTATAATTACGTTCTAGTGGTTCCCGAGCTTATGACGTTGCTCGTCGAGACCGGTTTTCCTCGACCTTGACTCATTGTGGCATGTACCGGGGTTGTTGCTCACCACAACGCACACCGAGCCCGCTGGATCGAGCGAAGGCCCTCGCAAGATAGAGAAAGATACGTGCTCGAGAAATCATTTCTGCAATAGTCCACTGAGAGGCCCGTTGTGTGTGCGTGTGTATGTGTTTGCCCAGTGGTCTTAAGCCCTGCTCCAACGCACACCTCCTGAGCCGAACCCAAAGTGAGCTCTGGTTTGTTGTCTGCCTAAACGGGTGTTGATTTGGTTGTGTTTCTGTTTGCACAATAGACCCGGTGGAGAGCAGACCAGCTCTCGGTGGTGTTAATAATCTCTTTCTCAGAAAAGGCCGCCTCGCTTTCTGTATTTCATCACCACATCCCGCCTCTCGCCTCTCTCACCTCCACCTCGCACCAACTTCCTCTCCCTCCTCAACCACCACTTACCACCGATCCTTCTAATTTCCCTCCCCCTCCCCCCTTTGCCAGTATCTTGCGCAACTGCCTCTGGCGTCTTTCATCTGGGACTAGAATGAGTGCGAGGCATCGCATCGTCTCTGAAAACGCTTCTAGAAAACACCAACTTGCATCGCCGTGGTCCTTGAACCCCGACGAAAGCCTTTCCGGACAGCATGTTGTCCATCAACTTCTCCACCCCGCTGGCTGGGGCTGCTCGGTCTGAGAGGATCAAGCAAATGACGAACAACCATGTATGTTCTCTCGTTGTTTCTTTTTGTTCTGTTCACTTTCGGTTCAAGGTTCGGATCGCACGTCTGAACGCGCAGACACAACCAACCGGCTCTTCTTTCGCGAGAACCCTTGAAGCTGATTTATCATCCCCCACAGCCCGCCTTCGCCAAGGCCCGAGTCTCCCAGGAGATCCTCGTCAAGATTCAGACCTCTCTGCGCCGCATGCCCGGTGTCTCCTCCAAAGAATCCAGCGAGATAATTACGCAGCTTCAGGAGGTTGGCCAGATCATCAGCCAGGAGACCAGCCAGCTTGTCGACGCGCTGATGAACCTCACGCTCGACCAAGAGGAGACGGACAAGGCCATTGCCCGCATGAGCATCGAGGGCAACCTCAGCAAGGCCGGGGCAGATGATCAGGCCCAGACCATCAGCAACCTCCGCGTCGAGCTCTCGTCCGAGAGAGACAAGCGCAAGGAGGCCGAGGCCGAGGTCGCCAAGGTCATGGATGACCTCCAGTCCCTTACTCGTGACTTCAAGTCGTTCAAGGAGAAGGAGATCAAAGCCGAGGATAACGACAAGTCCTCAGGTCGCGAAGACATGATCAAGGTCAGTACAAGCACCCACGAATAAGCAAACCTCTCAAAAGCTGACTCCGATTGCAGCACCTCGAGGATACCATCAACCACCTCGAAGGTCAGGTCAACAACCGCCGCTCGCTCTGGGTCATGAAGCACCCCAGCCCCGAGTCGGTCACCCAGGCCATCAAGACAATTGCAGACTCGTGCCGGGACAAGGAGGTTGTCCACAAGTCCATCATGTCTCTGCGCCCGGAGACTCGAGACGAGCCCGAGCCACGAGACTCCAAACACCTCTCTCACGTCTTCAGCGACATGGCCATCCAGCCTATCCGTCCTCCTACCAGCTTCCAACCCACCCGTCCCGGTGCCTATGGTCCCCCAAGGTTCGGACCCCTGGCTTCCGGTCCGCCGCGAGCCATGTCAACGATTCCAACTGACCGCAGAGTCCCGCCGCCAGCCTGGGGCCCGGCCACTCCCGGATCTCGCTTTGGAAACCATCCAGGCAACGGAAACGCTCCGGGGTCCGGGTTCGGGCGAGCTCCTTCGCGCCGGGGGTTCCATCACAACGGGGCTGGAGCCTACCGCTCCGACTTCTACTCCCAGCAGATGGTTCCCGTCGAGAAGAGCTTCAACCGACCCGAGAGCGCATTCGGACAACGCCAGAGCTACTATCCCACCACCCCTTCCATGTCCCGCGGAAAGTACGGCCGCTTCCGTGATCCTATCTCTCCTGAGTTTACCGCACAGCTCTCTGGGGCTCTAGCCGCCCGCACCAACTTCCCTAGCCCTCTCATCCACATCACCGAGATGACCGTCGCTGCGTGGAACGAGCAGATCATGGAGCTCTACACCGTCATCCGCACCTTTGTCGAGAACAATGCCAACGAGCCGACGTACGTCCCACCCCAGGAGCTCGCCCAGACCCGTCTTGGGCCTGTCCTCCTGGCCACGTACTACCCCCTCTCCGAGTCTGAAGCCATCTCGTATCTCGAGTTCCACCTCAAGGATGAGAGCTCAAAGTCCTGTCTTGTCACACGGGTCCTCGTTGACTTCATTGTCAACCGCGTCTGGGTTCCGCGTGCCTGGTGCGGCGCCGACGCCGAGGCGACCTACGGCCTCGTGGATGTAGAGAAGGATCTCGAGCGAACTCAAGGTCAGTATCGTCCGTGCGAACACTCGCTCTTAGTTCACTGCTAACATCACATCTCCAGGCCAGCCATCACACTTCCGCCAGCCCATCCTCGACCGCCAGGCTACTGTCGTCGACTCCATCCTCAAGCTGGAGCACTACGCGCAGTTCAGCAAGATCCGCACCGAGGAGATCACAGACATGCTTCTGAACATGATTCAGCCCCTTCTCAATGAGAACGCCGTCGCGGCCGCAACTTATCGTGACCTTGAGAAGGTCGCCGGCACCGCATGGGGGCTGTCTTCTCGCATCCTCAGCAGCCGCTTAACCTTCGACTTCCGCTTCCCCGAGGTTGGCTGCCGCTTCTCGTGCCAGTCCATGATCCCCATCTGGCCCAACATGGATCCCATGGAGCTACAGGCCAAGCACTGGAGAGTCGCCCTCGTCACGACTCCGGTGGTTACCTGCCGCAACGACACGGGCGCCAACATTTCTGCACATTCGGTTGCCCTGGCCGATGTGGTTTGCATGCAGTAAGATACCTCGTGGAGTTGATGCAGAGACCTGGTCTCCAGCAGGCGGCGACCAGTTCGGTACTCGCCCAGGACAATGATGACCGCGGCAATTTCTTTCTTTCTTTTTCTTCACTTTAATGAAGCAGACTTGATGGTATAGAGCATGCCCACGCCCTACACCATCTCCTCTGCGCAACTCGATAGGAGTCTGCTAGGAGAACTAGAGACCACAGTTTTCTTTCTACATTCGTGCCTGTTTTATGCGCTTCGCCCCATCTTGCATTTGGCTGACGCGACCTTAATCTGGGGAACGAAAGGGGTCAATGATTTCGCATCTACACACCGTTGGGTTTTCTTTCTTGTCTTGGGCTTGGGGGATATGGATAAGCCAACCCACGCAGAAACTCAAGATGGACCATCTCATCTTCAGGTTTCTATCTCGCCGGCGGGGGTAGTGCGAGCACAGGTGCTTTGCGGGAGGAGGAACCATGACAGTTTGGAAGGGGTGGGATTTGGTAGTGATTTGGGAGCCATAGTCTCTCTTTGACTGTGACTGGGGGCACCTTTTTCCTCTTCGGAGACTCGATCAAGGTAGATAACTAGTCGCACGCAGTACATGCGGTCAATCACTAAATCCTTGCTGATGGTTGCGGACTAATGGGTCGATGATGTCTCGAGAAGTTTTAATTTCGAAATTCTATTCTAGCAGCAATACTGTTCTCTTGCTTCCAAGTGCCCGCGAGGGCCTGATGTAATGGCGGCGATTATTGACCACCCCTGGTAGTCGAAACCACGAACGCCAATGTACTGTTACAAATCGTCTTTAATAATACAAAACAAAGAAATGTGAGAGTGAGTTGTGCAAATCAGCGGCGGCTGCGAGGCTCGGGGGTGGTTCCGGTCCTGCGGTCAAGGCGGCGCACCACGGCGCCCAGGACAACCTTGAGGATTCCATCCGCCGTCAGAGACTTACTCCTAGTGGACGTGGTGGAATCCCAAGTAACAGTGTCGACCATGTCGCGGATGCCAAGCTCGGCCAGGTCGTCATCGAGCTCGCGAAGGGCACGGCTGGCGCCAGGCTCCTTGCCGACCTGGAAGAACTGGATGCCGACTTGGTGAGGGGGCGCCTCGAGCTGGTCCAGCTTGCGGGCATGGTGCACGATGATGCTCTCCGGGTCGTCGGTAGGGCACCCGTCGGTGATGACGATGATGTTCATCGGCTTGATCGTCTCCATGTTTTCTTGGCGACGGGCCAGGCTGGCCATGTAGGGCTTGAGGATGCTCTGCAGGCGGTTGCCAGTGGGAGTAGCGCCGCTGGGAGAGACCGACTCGAAGAGGCACTGGACCTGCGCGGCGTCACGGAGCTTGGTGTAGCCGCCAGGAGCCTCGGAACCGGAGCCGGCGGCGCGGGACTTGTGGTTCAGGAAGTAAACGTCGATGCCGTCCGGGTCGTGCGAAGTGCAGATGGGGGTGATGGCGCCGAGGGCTTCGCGGACCTCGCGCCAGGAGCTGCCGGCCATGGAGCCGGAGTCGTCGATGACGAAGACGGTATCGAAGGTAGAAAGGAAGGCATACTTGTCCTCGGCCGAGGTGATACTGGCTAGGCTGGGCGAAGGCGAGGCTCCGCGACGGTCGGCGCTGAGGTGGATTGCTGACGGGGCGGGAACCGCAGTGTAGGCTGGAGGAGCATCATTGGCTAGAGAAGTCGGGGCTGGTAAGTTGAGGCCCGAGCCAGGAGTTGCGGGATCGAGCTTACGAAGATCCTTGGGATGCGCCGCAGACGATGGGTCTAGGTAGGCCGGGTTCCACGAAGCGCCATTGGTGCTGTCGCCGGCGTTGCAGCGGGAGATTCTTTCGGAAGCGGCCGACGAGCTCTTGCGCGAGAACTTGTCCTTCCAGTTGCTAAATCGAGACTTTGACGGCATGTTTGAGTATGAGGCTGGCGGAGCTCCGAAGTGTCGGATGTTGATGCTGCTTGAGTTGCGGGGGCAAATCATGTTGGACGAGGGATGCTATTGCTGTAGCGACTGCTTTATGTACTTGACCGGTCTTTCGTCTTTCAGAATAATGTGGTTGCTCTGAAACTCTGTAAAAAATGCAAACAGTCTTTGAGTGTTGCGTGGAACGCAAACCTTGGAACTGTGGCGGTGGAGGCGGTGCGGGAGTCTGTTCAGAAGAGACAAAGAACGCAGAGGTTTGTTTGCTTTGATCCGTTGCTGGGGAGAGGGTGATTGAAGCTTGCTTGCTAGTGTAGATGACTATTCTCTTTGATGGCTATGGAACAGAGGTATGGTTTTATTATACCCAAGCAGTTGAGATGCCTTGGTAACTAAATGCCTAGCGATGTCAAAGCCTTCCTAGGCTTCGAGTCAGGCTGTTTTCTCCAGAGTGTGACGGCTCAGTATGCCTACGGGATAGTTCGTGATGAAGCAAATCTAACGGTGGCTAATCTAACATGGCGGAGAGGAGTTCCAATGTCAATGTGGATTTTTGGGCTGCGGTTCGTAAGGCTTGTCCACCCCTCAGCCTCCCGAGGCGCAGCTCACTGCGTCCTAAACTTCGCCCTGAAATCTAGTGGATATGACCACACGACAGCAGCGGGCTGCTTGCATAGTCGAGCAAGGCAGATCCGGCACGCGCCGACGAGGCAACTCAATGTCAGGAGGCGCGTTGGTCTTTCGAAATCGCGAAGTCGCGTGAGCAACTTGGATCAGATTGTGGGTTGTGGGGGAGTCACCACCCTTTTGTACTCGACCGGTGGTCATGCTTACTACGTACTTACCTACCGGCGTCGAATGTAGGCCGCAGCTTTAATTCGCACGTGACACACCAAGGTGCTGGTTGACCAGTGCGGACTTGGGCCATCACAGACACATGCCAGCAGGAGTAACTACGTCAAAGTCCCGGATTCCGTGCTCTCCAGTGAGACGCCAGATACGTGGGACTTTTCTAAGCGGATCATGTGGCAAGTAGGTACCAGTTACCTCATTATCACTGTTTGAACTCGACGGGATCCACGATCGATGACTGAGGGTTGTTTGGCATGCTTTTAGCCACTTCAAAATCACAGCCACTTGTGGCGCAGGTATAGGCCGAGCACGGAGACCCCAGCCCGGGCGTGTCGCCCCACGGCGACCCAGCGGTTAATGCATCCCCCCAAAAACCCCGTGTTTGAGGTGGTTTCAATGTACGCAAAAGGGCGTGCATCAGTCAATGGAAACCCGATCATGTAGACAACATCGTCCGGAGGGAATCAAGGGATACCGGACCAACTGGAATAGATTGCAGCTCCCTTTGGACCGCCTTCGAAGACTCATACATATGTACTTCTGCTACATCGACCGCTCCTGAAAGCTGTCTCTGTCAGAGCTGCTCAAAGATGGGATATGCAAAGGCAGAGAGCTGTCTGGAAGCCCGTAAAAGCTGCATCATGCTCTAGTCGCTTGCTATGCTTAAAGCCGTGCCTTGCTCCTTCAAGGCCATGCATAGAAATGCAAGTACATTGTATGAATCTCCCATGATGTGGATGATATGCATGTGGACGAGGTTGAATGTGGATTGGGATACGAAGTAGATGTTCATGTGAATGCTAATGTGGATTTGGAGCAGGGATCCAACGTCGGTGAAGCAGCTTGGGGCCTTGGGGTGAAATGGTGAAGAGGTGACAGTTAGGGTGACCTCGAAGGTGGCCTCGTCTCCCCACAACTTCGCCCTCAACGGGAGACCAACGGGTGACGCCCAGGACTGGGTGGTATGGTGGATCGCAGCCCGAGACCGAGTTCCCCCAAGTGTAATTTCGCATTGCGCGAATAAAAAGACGGCCGTGAGACCCCGGACTCGGCGACACCGTGAGGCTTTTTAAGGTGAGCACGGCGAGCCAGGCTTCTGAAGTTCTGGAAACATCCCACCTGGGCGTCGATGTGACGCCATCGCGAACACGACCAGGCACCACGGCGTCCGTGAGTCTGGGAGTCTGGTGATTCCATGGCGCCCGTCAGCGAGCAGCGCCCCCGTATGGCCCGCGACATCGGGCTCAACCGGACTGCGTGTCATCCTGTTCCACGCTGTTCTCCTCGTCTGGTCTTGAGTCTTGGGTTTGGGTTTGGGTCTGGCCCCAGGTCTAATACGACAGGAGGGCTGTTCCAGAACTCTGAAATGTATTTATCCCAGCGCCAGACCGTCTCTCCACCTTGGGGAGACGGGGTCGACGAGACGGGCTCACCATACGACGGCCAGTGATTGATTGCTGGTTCCAGTCCATCCATTCGCCAGGACTGCTTCCGTGGGACTTCCAAGGACCTTCCAGGCTCGCTTCCCCCCCACAGCACGTCCAACATCCAAGCATCCATCCAGGCATCCAATAGACGGGCCACTCGAACGACGAGGCCGCCCCAGAGTCGGCGCCAAAAGGGGGTGGTTGCGCCCGCCGGCGGGAGGAGGCGGGAAAAGAAGGAGGCAAAACAGACATGGCATTTATTTCCTGGTATCATGGATTGTTGGCTTCGAGCCTTTCAGTGGTCGTGCGTCCTTCAGGCTTCCTAGAGTGGCCAAGGGGCCGGGCCGGCACCTAGATCCGGGCATGGCCCTGTCCTGGGCAGTGGTTTATGCGAGTTATCGTGGGATAATAGCTCCACCTGAGAACGTCCGCGAGTGGACTTTGAATGGACTTTGGATGGACTTGACTGGACTTGGGCCACCTGGCGGGTTTTTGAAGGTTCCGGGCACTGCGAGCGAGTCGTGTAGCTCTGCTGTTGGCTAGGTACCAGATGCAAGACCGGTGCTGGGAACAAGACGAAGAGGAATATTTGAAAGAGGACAGGTCGTTATTTCGCACTGCTCGCCCAGGTAGAAGCCATGTTGTTTGGGCGTTTTTGCATTACGCTGCTCTGCATTGGTGCTGCCGTACATCCGTACATGTTTCTTGTAAGAGGTCGTCCGGTGGCTGCTCGCCAAACAACAGCAACGCAGCTAAGGTGCCACCACGTCGTTGCCGGATGTGATTGATGGGGCCGCGCACGCAAAGACCAGCCAAGTACGTCACTTGATTGCCCATCCGCAGGTCCCATGGAGGTGAGACAGCGAAAACGAGACCCCCGAGCTGCGGGTGAGACGGAGGCGAGCAGCGAGTTTCGGGTATCTCTGGACGACGGATCTCGGCTGCTTTGCTGACTTGTCTCGGTTTGAATGTTCGGCGCTGCCGTCGCCGGCGTCAGCGAGCGTCGTTGAGCCCAGCCAGGTACGAAACGACAGGTAACATGTTTGAAATCCGATACCTACCTAGATAAGTAATGTAATTACGGCGAGTGGGAAACGATCAACCACGCTGGGCCCGTTCCGTCCCTCCCCCCACCCAGAGAAAGAGAGCAGGCGAGACAAGAGAGTCTCGGCCATGAAAGTGGTGGGCGGCCTGTGAAAATCGGACCAGATATGCTGCCAATAGGCACCAGTTGCCAGGTAGAGATATCCCAGGGGATGGGGGTGCCCCAGGATTGCCGTTGCAGGATCGGGTGGGAGCAGTGGAAGTAGATAGTGGAGGCAATGGAAGAATCGGGGTAGCGACGTGTTCTGCGGCGTCTGTGCTGCGTCTGGCCGCTCCCGTCTCGAGGGCATCATCACGCAGCACCTGGAGAATCCTGAATCGGCACGCAGCCAACCCAACGGCAACCAGTCAGGGCTGGGATTGCTACTCGCCCGCCGCGCACTGCACACTGCGCACTGCTCACTTGCAGAATCACTCACTCACAGACCACCCTCCATAGTAGTAGTAGTAGTAGTAGCAGGTACTACGAGGTTGGTAGTTGCAGCACAAAATCGAGTCCCAGCCTGAAGAGGGCTTCTTGCGGTCTGCCAGGCGCCGTCCCGCGTCCCGGCCCCATCCCCGTGCGACGCCCCCGACAAGCCCATTTTGCACTTATATCCAAGGCCCCTTTCAACCATCCCAGACGCTTTTCCCCTTCTCTCTCTCCTTCTCTCTGTGGACTCTCCGATCATCCATTTCTTCGCCTACCATCAAGCCCTTCGTCTGGCATCTGGCATGACCGCCTGTACCCGCTGCGACCCCTCCGCCTTTCTGTCTCCCACCAAGCGCCCCATCTAAATAAACCCTCTTCTGTCCACCACGATACGCGAGACAAGCCTCTTTTTTTTTTCCACCTCGCAACTACATCCCGCGCCTTTTCCCTCTTGGCTCTCGATCCCTCTTCATCATGTTCGGCGGCCGCAAGTTCTCCATCAACCGCCACACTGGCGCCCCCAAAACGGGAATCGCTGCCCGGCGCTTCAGCTCTGGCGAGCCCTCATCAAGCGGTCAGCCTCACTTTCCCCCTCCCTCCCCTATTGTGCCTCTCGTCCTCGTTTGTCGTCCCTTGTCTCGTCCCTTGACCCTCACTTGTCCTCTCGCTCGTCCCCGCTTCTGTCTCACTTCCTGCCCGCGGTATTCCCCTCCGTTAGCGGGCTTCCTAGAGAATCCCTGGGCCCCATGAGACGTCCCAGGGGATCTTCGATTCGATGCCCAACATGACCCCAAAATTTCTCTCGGCTTGTCCCTCTCCGCCTTTTCGCCCTTCCCGCCTTTGCCCTGCAGCCTACCTGTGCCCGGCTCCTGTCTGCCCTTACCCATCGGTTCTAGCCCGGCGACTGGCGACTGGCTCCTGCCCAGTGCAAGCTTTCTGGGGCGCGCTCTTTCCGTTCCCCCCCCTGCACCGCCTTCCTACCCTGGCAAGCCGCCTGCACGAACCCCTCCAGCACCCCTCCAGCTCCCCCCCTCCATATTCTTTCTACAGAGCTGCAGAGCTACCTGGCCACAACGTCATCGGTGGCTTCCCATCCCTCAGCCGCATCACGCGCCAACAACCACCCTACAGCCATCCTCCAATCTTTCACACCATGATACTGACGTGTTCCCAAAGAGGTCCAATCCAAGGTCCATCGCCAGTTCCGTAACGCCCACGAGGGCCACCAACCCCACGCCGGCCTCGACGCCAGCCGATCGTCCACCGGTGTCATCTGGTGCACCGAGCGCGCCTCCGAGTATGGCTTCCTCGAGGAGCCCGAGCTCTGGGCCAACCTAGGCCAGGGTGCCCCCGAGGTTGAGGACGAGATCGCCGGCTGTTTTCCCCGCCCCGAGTCCATCAGCATCTCCATGGCCGGCCGAGAGTACGGCCCCACTGCCGGTATCAAGCCTTTGAGAGAAGCTGTCGCCAAGCTCTACAACGAGATGCATCGCAAGGGCAAAGACAGCCAGTACACCTGGGAGAACGTTGCCATCGTCCCCGGTGGCCGTGCTGGTCTCATCCGGATTGCCGCCGTGCTTGGTAACTCATACCTGAGTTTCTTCTTGCCCGACTACACGGCTTACAACGAAATGCTGAGCCTCTTCAAGAACGTGGGTTTGAGATTCGGTTGAGCGTGCTCGGCAGATTAGAGCCTCTGCGACGAAGTACTAATCAAACCACACAGTTTGCAGCCATTCCCGTGCCTCTCAACGAGAGCGACGGATACCACATCCACCCCGACAAGATTGCCGAGGAAATTGCCCGTGGCACTTCAGTTATCCTGACCTCCAACCCCCGCAACCCCACCGGCCGTGTCGTTGCCAACCCTGAGCTTGCCGAGATCCAGGATATCTGCCGTAGTCGCGCCACCTTTATCAGCGATGAGTTTTACTCCGGTTACAACTACACCAGCAATTGTGACGGCTCCACCATCTCAGCCGCTGAGAACGTTGAGGACGTCGACGAGGATGATGTCCTCATCATTGATGGTCTCACGAAGCGCTTCCGCCTTCCCGGATGGCGAATTGCTTGGATCCTGGGCCCCAAGGGTAAGTCTTGGCAACTCCGATTACAAGAAACCCCTAAGACTCGCATACTAACGGTATCTGAACAGAGTACATCAACGCGTATGTGTTCGACTTTCCCCCTATTTGATCCAAAAGTAATTAACCTTCCCCAAGCATTGGCTCATGTGGAAGCTACCTCGATGGTGGTGCCAGCCACCCCTTCCAGGAGGCCGCCATCCCCATGCTTGAGCCCTCTCTGGTGCAGAATGAGATGTGCCATCTTCAGGCTCACTTCCGGGTAAGTGTTTGCTTCGAGTGTTTTCTCGGAGACAAAATTACTAACTGCTTCATAGGACAAGCGTGACTACGTCGTTCGACGCCTGCGCGAGATGGGTTTCGTCATCAAGTACGTGCCTGACTCGACCTTCTACCTGTAAGTTACTCCGCATCTGTACGTCTTTGGATAATGAGCCACATCTAATCGCTGCTGTAGGTGGTTGAATCTAGAAGGCCTTCCCGAGGCTATTGCCGATGGTCTCAACTTCTTCCAGGCCTGTCTAGAGGAGAAGGTCATCGTGGTGCCCGGTATCTTCTTCGACCTTAACCCCTCGCGCCGTCGTGATCTCTTCGACAGCCCCTGCCACCACTTTGTGCGTCTCTCGTATGGACCTCGTATGGACGTCCTGAAGCTAGGCCTAGACGGTATTGAGCGTGTTGTCCACAAGTAAGTTTCCCTCGTTGGACTGCAACACGATGCAATGGCGGCTGACTCTCTTATTCAGGCACAAGAAGACACTTTAAGCTGTATCATACTTGACCCGGGTCAAAGACGTAGCCTGGTACTGGATTAGTGGGCTCGCAGAGGCGCCGCCTCTTGAGTTCCAGCTCGAGGTGCCATGATGTGAGTGTAGATGAGGGAAGGTGTGGAAGGGTAGTCTTTATAGATAAAATCTATGAAAGAGGGAATGACCGCCCTTTTTACAACCCGATCTCCGCGGGGCAGGTTGCACGAGCTAGATGATGTTTGATGGCTCTTTCGTTTTAGCAGAATTGCTAGCAGGTCACAGGGCGGGATTGCAATTAAATCGACCTTTACTCCACTGTCACATCGTGTTGCCTTTCTCGTCGACCACTTTCCCTATGATGGGTCTTCGTCCGCAGTCATCATCAGCCCCTGTTGATTCCGCCATCGCCCCGGCTCGTCCTCGATGCATCTCATTACAAAAATCAGTACTATGCACCTATCACAGGAGCCTGTTGCAGGTGCCTAGCGATGGCATCATCCATCCCGCGCTGTGCTTGGTAGATCTGGCCCGGCATCCCTTGGTCGATGTCACGGATCACACCTAAATCCCACCCAGTCTCCCCCATAACGATCCCCCGTATCGGACATATGTACGGGTGTTGTGGGAATCACCCGTCCGCGCCGCAGCTGTGTAACGTAACGAGGGAAGACGCGCAGGTGTGGGAGTTTTGCCTTCTCTCCGTTATTAGCGCTGAGGCCAAGCAAACTCATCCAGATTGGGTGGGGGTCGTTTGCCCTTCTCCCCCCCCCCCCTTCTCTTCTCTTCCATCCCACCGTCACTTCTCTCCACTTGCCGAATTTGAGTTGCCGGTTCTGGCCCTTTCGCTCATCGTCTTTTAATCCACCATACAGGGGGCTGCTGCAGGAAGACCTGCCAAAGTGCCCTTTTTGTCTTTTTTCTTCTTCTTTCCCCTGCGATATTCAAGCTCGAATCATGCTGGGACGCCTGCCTCGCCTCATCCCTCGCTCGTCCGGAACCCTCAGGCGGCTCGTGAGCACATCGCGCACCGCACCACCGCGCCCAGCAGCTTCCACTTCGGGCTCCTCCCCATCGACCGCCGGGATGGCCGCGGACGAGCCTCACACCGCCGCGGGCCAGCGGGAAAAGGTGCTGCCGCTCCCGCTCACCGCGCCGGAGGACGACAGAAGCAGGGGCGATGGCGTGACGACGCTACGCGTGGGAGAGTCGCTGCGCCTGGACGCGCTGGGCCCGCTCGTCGTCAACACGGACGGGTCCGTGGCTCGCGTGGGCAACTGGGCGGGGATGACGGACGGCGAGCGGGAGGCCACGCTGCGCCTGCTGGGGAAGCGGAACCAGCAGAGGCTGGCGGTCCTCAAGGCGAAGCTGGAGGCCGAAGAGGCGGCCGGCGAGAACGTGGGCGGGTCAGAGAGAACCTGACTTACCTGGGTTGAGGAGGCACGACGAGGTTGATGAGAGGACGTCTGCCGGCACACACAAAGATGTAAAGAACCAGGTTGATAGCGTTGGTGGTTGGTGTTGAGCCGCAAGTTATTAACTCGCTTCGACATCGAAATACTAAATTGTACCATATATCGTTTACCCGTTGATATCATTGCAAACAATCAGAAACACAAAAAACCCTCCCCCGCCCCGTCCTGCCACCCCGAGGACCGTTCGACTGTATATGGCGGTCACTCCGGTGGATGCACATGTCCATCGACCATCTCCTCATGAGTCTCCTCGCCATCTTCATCTATGCATAATGTGGGAAGCCTTCGCGCCCATCCCGGAGCACATCCCTCTTGGTACCCAGGTCTTATAATTCAATCAAACGCCCCCGCCCCCCTTCCGACCTGACCGCAACCCATACAGCAGAACGCCACCGGCCTCCCGCGTCGTAACGCAATTGTCGTCCGTAGATTTCGTGTGCCGCCTGCCATGTTTCACTCTGCTTTGACGGGCTCCGGTTTCGATTTGGGCTTAGCCTTGTCTCCGGTCTGCTTGGACGCGGCGAACTCCTTCCACAAGCTGACGATCTCGTCGTTGCCCTCGTTCTTCTCCACGAGGAGGTTCTTGAGCCACTTGTTCTCCATCTCGAGCTGTTGGACCTTGCTCTCGAGGTTCGAGACCTTCTCCGACATCTCCTTGGCGGACTTTTCGAGGGCCTGCTCGCGCTGCTTCTTCTTGATGCGGAAGCGGGCGGAAGCAGCTGTGTTGCGCCTCCGCTTATCCTCCTCGGCAGCATGGCGAGAGGAGTCCTCGAAGTCCAAAGATCGGCCGGCGCCGCTGGCGTCGCTCTCCGACTTCCGCTTCTCACCAGACTGGGGAGTGCCAGCCTGGCCGAAGTGAGACTGGTGGTGTTGGGTCTGGGGCACCTGGGGATAGGCGGCAGCCGGGTTGGCCTGCATAGACTGGAAGTTTTGGGCGTTGTCCGGGAAGGCGCTCAGGGGGGTAGAAGGATAGGCGTTGGCGAAGTCGGGGAAGCTAAAGTCACCTGCCATCGTTCGGTGGTCAGCGAGCGTCGCGAAGACACAACAATCATGACCAGAAAATAAGATAGTGATAGAGTTGACAATAGGGAACTGAAGAGCAATTGACGTCGACGCAGAGGCCTTGAAGACTGGGGAAGAGGCTTGGCCATCTTAGGAAGACGGCAAGACAAGTGGTAGGGAACAGGGGTGCATGTCGATGTCGTGATCGCTATCGGCAAATCACGAGATATTGCACCATAGGCACCATCCACCGTCCGGCCATTTAGGTTCAACCTGCTGCCCCAGCCGGGCCACACACTCGAGTGAGCCTGCATCCTGAGACAACTTTGTCCCAATCATGTACCCAGGCCCGTGTCGCCCGCAAGGAATAGGGTAACCCGAAGGGTGGGGGAACGGGGTAGTTGAGGGAGCGGGTGCAGTTCGTTGCGCATCATGGGCCAGGCCAATCTGCATGTTTCCTCAGCCGTCCACTTGAGCGGCATTGAGTGAGCTGGTGGATGGCAGGCCGTCAGGCAGGCCGTCAGACAGGCCAGCCGAAACAAAGCGAGCCCAGGTAAGTGCCATGCGGCACAGGCGCAACGACTCGGGATGGAGAATCCTGGGACGATCCATGCTCGTGTGTTCTTGGCCATGGTGGCCACGATGAACGAGATTTGAAATTTGAAATTTGAAATTTTGGCTGGGAGTTTGAAAGTCACGGAATCATAACTCACCCTGGATGGAAAAATCGAGGTTGTTCATGTCTCCCATGGCAGATGGAGCGGGAGTCATATCCTCGGACGGAGAAGCACTCGGCGGCGCTGCCACGCCGTCGGTCTTGGCGGGGTGGGCTTGATAGTCGGTGTTCTGACCCGTCTCGAAGTCAAAGAACTGAGTGTTTGTGAACAGGGCGAGATCCTCCTCCATGTTGAACGGTTCCTCCTGACCTGCCTCTTGGCGGTTGATGGCGTTGAGGTCCCGGAGGTACTGCGACACGTTGGGGCCGCGGCGACCGTTGTAGCTGGCCATTATGAGATGAGACGACTGGCGTGAGCGAAAATTCGTCGAGTAGTTGACAGTGTCAATAATCCCCCCCAGTGGAGCAGAAATTCCAGGTTGATCCTCCTCTTGCTGGCGAGGTGCAAAATCCGAAAATCCGTAGCAGGTTGATGGTAGTTGAGGTCACTCACGCCGTCACTTTTGAGTGAGGGAGCGGGGTTTGCGTGGTAGCTTTTTGCGGGACAAATTCGTCACAGAATCAGCGAGGCGAAAATCTCGTGACTCGGACAACAGAAGGCGATGGGCGTCACGGCGGAAGGTCGTCGAAATGCGTCGTGGTAGTCGTCAAAATGCGGATGGGCTAGTTGTTGATCTCTGAGGACGGCGCAAACAGAGAAAGTCGAGATGGGCGTTTGTAGAGGAAGTGGAGGAAGAAGGAAACGTTCGAAGGCGCAAGACGAGTGCTGGGGCTGGTTTTCAGACTGTGGATGCCGTGGTCGAGGCCGATTGCCGCCGAAGCCAGAAGCCACGGTGCGGTGGGTGGTACAGTGGGTAGTGCAGTGGGTAGTGGGGGGATTTTAGCGGGCATAGGGCGTCCAGCGTTGGGGTGGTCGCGGTGGTGCGGCTGTAGCGGGTCTAGTGATCCAAGGATAGGTATGTACGCAGCAGTGTAATCACAGTGCCAACCCAGCCTGCCATGGATCCATCCATCCTTACCTACTAGATGCAGGGTCGCCTTGCCGCAGGCAGAGGAGCCCGAGAGAACGAACGACCCTCGAAAATCAAAAACTGCAGCGTACAGTACATGGTACGCAAGAGCAGCCAAAGCCATCCAATCAATGACCGGTTGACCCTCGACCATGGCTGATGCCAGTGGGTGTCAGTGGGCGTCCAGTGGGCGTCGGTGGGGAACGCCCCCAAGTCAACCCATGGATCCGTCCACTCAGTGGCTTTGAGTTGGCCTACTCTGTCAGACTGCTTAACAATCGCCCGTGGAGCGCCCGGGGATTCCCCTCTTCCCCCACGTCCATGGTCCATGGATGACAGTGTACTCGTACCTCGTCAGGGTCGCACGAAGAAGCATACTTCGTACATTACCTATCCCTGACCGCGTCAATCGCTGCAAGATGCAACTCTGGGGTATCACCATCCCGGCAAGTAAGTTACTTCGTACCGCACCCTCGCATGGACAGCGTGAAGCCCGTACGAGGTCACCTGGTTGGGTCCGTCCCTCTTGCACACCTTCACCTCATCGGCGTTCTTCCGAGGGACAAAGGGGTGCTCCACTTGCTGCTTCTTCCTCCGCCTGGAGACTCGGGCAAGGTTGGCTTCGGGTAAGTCTAGGCCTCCAGGGTCGTCGACCAGTCGATCTGCCAACATCGGGCTAAAGCTGCCTCTCTTTGTCTACTTCGTAAATTGGGAGGGGAGACCACGAAGGAGACTCTACCCCGAGCTCAGTTCAATGCGACCTAGGTACCTGAAGCTAACTAACGCGGTAGGGGTTCGTTGGAAATTTTCATCAAGACCCTGACGAGTTTGTAGAGATCGGTTCCTTCTTCGTAACCTCGCTCCTAGAACGCAGTACCTTCGGTGACAGTACTGGTTCATGCGTTTGATTTGGTCTTCCCTTCCTCGAACAGTATAACTTGTCCAACTACCTATCCACGACATTCTGCGGGTGTTTTATTAACCCCCCAGATTCAGATTGGCACATCCAGCGGAAGTTTTGGTCCCGTAGGTCGGTGAGAAGCCCAAATTTGGTGCCAGGTCTCGGCGGTAGCGTGTATTTAACCCTCGTGGCGAATTCCCTCGGCTTCGCCAAACTTTGCCTCTAACGCAATAACACTTAGATATCCGAGTTACCGGTCCGGCAACAAACCCTGAAGCGCAGGGCCGGGATTTTGTTTATCGCGCACACACTTTGTAACCTTTTTTCTTCTTCAGCCCGAGCTCAAGGTCCCGTCCATCCGAGAAGAGTGAACGATATCGATGCCAAACTCTGTGACACGAAGCAGAACCTTCAACGGCGACGGGCGCGACCTCGCACAGGAGTGACAGTCCCCCGGCTGTCCAAGAGTCACCAGACCAGCATGCCGATGAATCACAATGAAATTGGGCCAGACCATGCACACATGTGTGTGACACCTCCATCGCGCATGCGAAGTCGGTCTTGGGGAACCGCTCGTGGTGGGCAGGGAACCTAAGGAGGTGTGGCTGCGTGGGCGGTGGCTTCGTCGTGCATCGTCGTGCGGTTCTGTCCCGACGGATTGAGAGACATCATTACATAGTATGAAATCTCACCCCATCTACCAATCGCCATCACCTGAGCCCTTCAACTCCCCGAGAAACGGGGCCCCAACTTCTGCGTGGCCCTGCCTGGGTGGGCTCGGCCGCTTGCCTTCAAAAGCAAGCATCCCCGTCCTGTGGTTCCTCGCTTGTTAGTGCGCGCCCCGCCTTACGACTCGCGAACTCCCCGGGCTCGCCAGCCTCTGCAATGCGCAATTTGCGCCTGGTAGGAACCCCAAAGACAGAGGTAATATTATTCGTACTCACCCCGCTGTGTTTGTCACCACTCGTCCGTCTGCCACACCACCCCCCACCCCGTCTTATTGTGCCTGCAACCCTCCCGATCCGTGGCAGTATTCGCGCATCTGCCGGCCAAGATCTGCACCTGATGGGATTAGAACGTCATCACCCCTGTTACGCCTACGTGGGGGGGGATTCTTACCGAGGTTCTCCCCGAGGTTTGCCTGAGACCAACAGCAATTCCTGAACAACCGCGGATCGTTCAACAAGGCTGCCTCGCCACCGGGGAGTTCATCGCCAACGGCGAATGGATCTCCTGTGCCCTGAACAGGCTCCTCAAATCTTGCCCCTTGTCTGTCTCCGCTCAACCGTCACGTTTCTTCCAAGTTTGCCCTTGGACCTGAGTGCCATCGGAGTGGGGTGGCGGACCAACCAGGACTGGTCGAACGGTAGGGTCAGGAGGATCAAGCCCAATGAAGTGCGTCTTGCATGCCGAGTCGCGCCATGCCCACGCCTGAGTCGTCCCATCGACCTCGCTGAAATGTCGTAAAACGGCGTGGCCTGCCTCGTCACGGTTTGCGTCGACGAAGTGGTGCACAAGGAAGAGCTCTCCAACCCTCTCAGGGTCTTCCACTGCGGCAGGACGGATAGCTGCTCACGTGACCATTTTCACTGCACTGACATGATCGGACTGGGGTCAGTGCGTCAAATGCACCATCGTACTGTGTATATGCTTTGTCGTCGCACAGTCGGCCAAATTCGGTTGAAGTACGGATCAATTACGACGCGTCTTGCGCAAGCAGACCCGTCGCGTGTAAACTCCATGAGTACGTCAAACAGAGTCTCAACGCCATCCACCTAGGCAGCCCTATGGTATCATTATCTCAGCCTGGCCAAGCCCACATTATTTCCCCCTCAATCGATTCTGCTCTTATAATAGCCTCTTCGGGATGATGGCGCGTATCTCTGTCCCAAACACAGCCAGGTTGCCGTCTTCACTTCGTGTTGACTCTACAAATCCCGCTGTCCAGAAGAGCCTTAACCGTCTGTCTCGCGAGTCGCTAATCTCACTTGCACTGGATTGGCTCGACGAAGGAAGTCTCCCCAATGCTATTCCCTATTTGGAGAGGGCAGACGATGAGGAGGAGGAGGATCCTGATGACATCTACCCTCCATGCGCGTCTATCGACGAGCTTCACCAGCTCTATCTCGATATGCAGCAGCAGAAGGGCTCGAAACGCGATGTAATCAGTCGCATTGTCGAAGGCGATTGGCGACATGGGTTGACGCTTTACCAACTGGCAATGGCGGACCTCGCCTACTTTGAGCAGAATCCCACTTCCCAGAAATGGTCAGCATACCAGATTCTACCTCTAATGCAACCATCCAGAGGTGGCGACAACGACGAGGAAGTTCTCAAAGTTGATCGAAAGAGCCTTAACATCCCCCGGTTTCATCCATCGACATTTCTTCAAAACCTCCAGAGCCAAGTTCTGCCTGATGTGAAAACTCATTACCAATTCCACCGACCCAAAGATCTACCTGTTCTGCTCTTGCGCATTTTCGTTATCGACTCGCCATACACCTCTAATCTGGCCTTGTCAAGTCGCGACGGATCTGGCACTGCTGCAAACTTCGAATCATCTCGGACAGTTTACGTTGCCTTCCCAGACGGTTCTCCTTCCCTTTATGTCACCAAGTCTCAAAGCACTGGTTCCTCCAGTCTAGGCGAGTCGAGAAGCTTGCAAAGTTTGATCGTCGATGGAGTTCCCAAGGCTCTCTCCCGTCCTCGGGAACGGTACACGCTCAAGAGCAGCAACCTCACAAGTCGGAACTTGGAGGCCATCATAGAGAAAAAAGGACCTGGACGCACAAATTCCGCAGGTGGCGGCTGGAGCATCTACACCGACGAGAAAAAGAAACAGTCTCCTCTGGATACGGTACTCCCCACTCCGTCACTCTCTAGAGGATCATCGGATTCGGGTATCGGTCAAAAGCGAGGGATAGATTTGACGCCAGTGCAGCGTGCAGCAAAACGCACAAAACTAATGGCCAAGGCGCGTTTTGGCGACTCTGGTCTCGTCACGGACGGAAAGGGGGTCGAGAGGGTAGAGATTGTATTGACAGATCCCTTTCCCTCAACAAGGGCACTTGTGGAGGAGAGCGGTGATGTGGAAGAGGTCGCCCGAGACGGCACAGGAAACAAATCAACGAAACGCCGACGAAGCAAGATTGACGCAGTAATCCGAGAGGCGAACAACGCTGACGACGATGATGATGCTACGGTCGATAACACCAAAGACCCACAGCGATGGACACCCACTGTCAAAATCTCTTTTCAGGGCACACATATATGGGCTGGCATGCGGAAACTCGTCGAGGCCGGGATAATCGATGGTAAACGGATGCCTGGCTGGATGACAGGGGAGGATGGAGTGACGACAGGAGTTGTCCGGCACGGCAGGATACGGGGGCACAAGGGCTCGGGCATATGAATGATGGGGCATTGAATCTGGAACGGCGTTTATTGTATCTCCTCGTCTCTGTTTGATACCCCGTGACGGAACGGTCTTCTGTCTACAAGTTAATCTTCAACTCCAAACACTCCCACAGTATTTCGCCATGCCGCCTCGCACACCTCCTCGACGCTGACGCCCTTGATACCCGCTACGATCTTGGCCACACGCTCAATAGTACATGGCTCGTTGCGACCCTTGACCATGGCCCTCTCCTCCCATTTCTCCTTCTTAACCACCTTGAAGCGACTGGGGACTTCTGGCTCCTTCTTCTGATTCTTGGACTGCTTCTGCTGCTTCTGTTGTTTCTGCTGCTTGGGTGCAACTTCGGGGGCGACAGCTGTCCTGTTCGGTTCCGCTGCTACGACAGGCTGGTCCTTATTCTCAATCAGGTACTTCCAACCCTCGTGGCTCGGCCGGACCTCACACCAGGGTCCGTCGGTCTCAATCATGAGCCGGTCAAGACTGACCTCCTTCACGACGGCGCAGTTCTCAGCCGTCTTGAAGCTGCAGCCGTTAATGCCAATGTACAGTCCTAGGTCCATCAACTCCCGCATTTCCTCGGCTGTCCCTGTGAAACTATGCACTACGCCCCCCTTCTCCAGCTTCTCCAGCTTCTCGCCAAATGCCTCCTTGAGCAACCTCACGAAGTCGGCGTGTGCAGCTCTCGAGTGCAGGAATAGGGGCAACTGAGGACTCAAGGAGGCGGCGACTTTGAGTTGGGCGGCGAAAGAGTGACGCTGGATGGCCTTGGAACAATAGTGCAAACGGTCGTAATCGAGACCGAATTCTCCCATGGCAACCAAGTGCTTCTTGTCCAAGGTCCGGGCCTCGAGGACGAAGGCTGCGAGGTCAGCGACCAGCTTCTCTGTCTTTTCGGCGTCCGGGGGATGCTCCTCCGAAACCGGTGCTTCCGGATCTGGGTCGCACGGAGCTGTGTGTTCAGACTTGTGAGAAGGTCCTGCAGAACTAAAGACTGCGCTGCTACAGGGGTGGATACCAGCAGTCGTGAAGACAGTCCCAGCTACCGACGTGGATTGTCAGTCGCCAATTATTTCCTCGAGGGAAACCAAAGTTCCAGGATGAGCTCACGATATCCGTCGGCGAGCTGGAGAGCGTCGCGAGAGTTGGCCAAGTCAGAGCCCGTGACTATGAGTTTCGAGCAGCCTACTTCGCATGCTCTGCCAATGACGGCAGCGAGGTCATCGGGGTGCCGTTGCTTGCCATGGTATCGGCCTCGAAAGATGGGATCCGACAGGTTGATGCCGATCTACTGGACGGAGTTCAGGTGTAAGTCAACTATGCCCAGTCTCCACTGTTGAGGTTTGGATGAGAGATGGGGGTACGTACATCGATGTATCTGGGCTTGTAGCCTCCATTTGAGGCACTTGCGGGCTCGGAGGCCGACGGAACTGAAGCCATGGTTATGGTTCTCAATTTTGCAGCTTGGGATCTGAAGCACGTATTGTGGACTGGGGTTCGCGGGAGAAACCTTAGTAATATCATGGGTTCGGCTCTCAATAATGCCCTTTGGATCGCTTAACAGGTAGCAAAACCATCAGAATTGTAAGAGTCACAGGGAGTTTGCTGGTACTACTAGTACTATGCGTTCATTGGTTGTCCCTCCAGGCACGTTTCCATTACGAGAGGTTGGCCCGTGGACCTGCCAAGACTTCCATTCAATTAATAATTGCAATGCGGTTCACGTGACTCCGCGCGCCGGTGCAAGGCCATACCCCACCACGTCAAAGCTCGGTGACCAGGGGACGCGGCGACGCGGCATCGGAGTACAATGTTGAGGATTGTGGTTTCCATGACAATTACAGGAGTTGCGACGAAATCCGATGCTATGGCCAACTTCATGAGTGTGAAATGAGCTTGAATGGCAACGGCTTGAGCCGCAATCAGCGGACTGTTGCATGGGCGCGGGTGTTGCCTCAGGTTGGAGGGTAGGGAGTTTAATGGATTTACCGGATGCGCTTGGTTGTTGTCGCGCTAAAAGCTGGCGTCGCGTGCAGAAAGACGCGACTCCCATAAAACCTCCCTAGACCATCCCCCAAAACTTGCATCCCACATCCCCTCGACAAACCACTGCGAACTACCTTGAACAACGCCCATATTGTCTCAAACGACCCAAATCTCTCTCTTCAGCATCGCTTTGCCTTCCACCTGCTTCATTTGACAGGGAAGAGAGCCTTGCACCAACCTGCATCCGGTTGATCCCGTCCTCCCTGCCCCTCTCTCAACCCTCATTTTCGCCATCATGTTCGTCAGAAAGCGAGGTATGTACCGACCGAACCAACACATCCCTTTTCCTTACTGACAATCATCAAGATGGACGCCAGGAGCGTGTCCAGTTCGACAAAATCACCGCCCGTGTGTCCAGGCTGTGTTACGGCCTGGACATGGACCACGTTGACCCCGTTGCCATCACTCAGAAGGTCATCTCGGGTGTCTACGGTGGTGTGACTACCGTGCAGTTGGACGATCTTGTAAGCTTCCTGAAACCCCATCAGTACTGCACCTAGCTAACAACGTTTTCAACAGGCTGCCGAGACTGCTGCGTACATGACAGTTACTCACCCCGACTATGCCATTCTTGCGGCCCGCATTGCCGTTTCCAACCTCCACAAGCAGACCAAGAAGCAATGGTCTACTGTCGTCAGCGACCTTTACCACTATGTCAACGAAAAGAACGGACGGCTATCTCCCATGATCTCCAAGGGGACATACGAGTGCGTCATGCGACACAAGGAGGAGTTAGACTCTGCCATTGTCTATGACCGTGATTTCAACTACCAATACTTCGGCTTCAAGACTCTGGAGCGATCATACCTCTTGAAGATTGATGGCAAGATTGTGGAGCGACCGCAGCACATGATCATGCGTGTGGCTGTCGGTATCTGGGGTGACGACATTGAGCGTGTCCTGGAGACATACAACCTCATGTCCAGCAAGCTGTTCACTCATGCTTCGCCAACCCTTTTCAACGCTGGCACCCCCCAGCCTCAGCTGTCTTCTTGCTTCCTGGTTGACATGAAGGAGGACAGCATCGACGGTATATATGATACTCTCAAGACTTGTGCCATGATCTCCAAGATGGCTGGCGGTATCGGTCTCAACGTACACCGAATCCGTGCCACCGGCTCTTACATTGCCGGTACCAACGGCACCTCTAATGGTGTCATCCCTATGCTCCGTGTCTTCAACAACACTGCTCGATACGTCGATCAAGGTGGTAATAAGCGACCTGGTGCTTTCGCCATTTATCTTGAGCCTTGGCACGCCGATGTGTTTGAGTTCTTGGATCTGCGCAAGAATCACGGCAAGGAGGAGGCCCGCGCTCGCGACTTGTTCTTGGCACTGTGGATCCCTGATTTGTTCATGAAGCGTGTTGAGAAGAACGGCGACTGGACTCTTATGTGCCCCAACGAGTGCCCTGGGCTTGCTGACTGCTACGGCGATGAGTTCGAGGAGCTGTACGAGAAGTATGAGAAGGCCGGCAAGGGTCGCAAGACCATGAAGGCTCAGAAGCTGTGGTATGCCATCCTAGAGGCTCAGACCGAGACTGGCAACCCGTTCATGCTCTACAAAGACAGCTGCAACCGCAAGAGCAACCAGAAGAACCTGGGCACCATCCGCAGTTCCAACCTCTGCACTGAGATCATTGAGTACTGTGCTCCTGATGAGGTCGCTGTTTGCAATCTTGCGTCTCTGGCTCTACCCTCCTTTGTTGACTACAACGAGGGCTGCTACGACTTCCAGAAGTTACACGAGGTCACCCAGGTCGTCGTCCGCAATTTGAACAAGATCATTGACGTCAACCACTATCCCATCATCGAGGCTCGCAACAGCAACATGCGCCACCGACCCATTGGTGTCGGTGTCCAGGGTCTTGCCGATGCCTTCCTAGCTCTTCGCATGCCCTTCGAGTCCCCCGAAGCTCGTGAGCTGAACAAGCAGATTTTCGAGACCATTTACCACGCCGCTCTGACGGCCTCGGTGCAACTCGCCAAGGAGGAGGGTCCTTACTCTAGCTTCAAGGGCTCCCCGGCATCTGAGGGTATCCTCCAGTTCGACATGTGGAATGTGAAGCCCTCCGACCTTTGGGACTGGGAAACCCTCCGTGAACAGGTCAAGGAGCACGGTATTCGCAACAGCCTGCTCCTCGCCCCCATGCCTACTGCCAGTACTTCGCAGATCCTGGGCAACAACGAATGCTTTGAGCCTTACACTTCGAACATCTACCAGCGACGTGTCCTGGCTGGTGAGTTCCAGGTTGTCAACCCCTGGCTCCTCAAGGATCTGGTCGATATGGGCCTGTGGTCGGATGCTATGAAGAACCGTATCATTTCCGAGAGTGGTTCCATCCAGAACATCCCCAACATTCCGGACGACATCAAGTCGCTTTACAAGACGGTGTGGGAGATTTCACAACGCCAGGTTCTCCAGATGTCCGCCGACCGGGGTGCCTTCATCGATCAGTCTCAGTCCCTCAACATCCACATGAAGGATCCGACTATGGGCAAGATCACCAGCATGCACTTCGCAGGCTGGAAGCTCGGTCTCAAGACCGGCATGTATTACCTCCGCACCACGGCCGCCGCTGCTCCAATCCAGTTTACTGTTGACCAGGAGGCGCTGAAGGTTGCGGACAGCAACGTCAGCAATGTCGGCAATGGCAAGACGTTGAAGAAGCGGGCTCCTCCCTCAGGGACCAGCTACATGTCCTCTCCGTCTGCTGTCCCCCGCGGTCTAGCTGCTGGCCGGAGCAATGGTGGCTTGGGTAACGCTGTTAAGTCCAACGGCATACCCACTCCTGCCGCTACCCCTCTGTTGAGCAAGGCTCCTGGCATGAAGGCCGATGTTGATGAGGGTGACAGTCCCAAGACCCTCCCTACCGAGCCCGCCGAGAAAATCAAGGATGAGGAGCTGAGCCTGAAGAAGAGCAACCAGTCTGAGGATCAGGATGAGGACAGTGAGGAGCGTGAGCGCGACATTTATTCGGAAGCCGTCCTAGCCTGTAAGTTGCCAACAAGGTGGTCATGAAAGCGGAACGAGATGCTAATCAGTTTTGACAGGCTCTATTGAGAATCCTGAGTCTTGCGTCATGTGCAGTGGTTAAACAGCCTACTGCCCTGTTGCTGCGAAGAGTGTAATTATGATGGTCGATGAGATGGGCATGACGACACGGGTGGGAAGCATGATATGATTGTGCTGAAGGGTAATTTGGTCTGGGTTTTTTTTTATTGCGACTGGGCATCTCGCGCGTTGGGATTAATTCCTTAACCCATGCTCGTGTTGGAGTAGGCAGGCTCTTAGGATAACCGGAACATTCCCCGGGATTGATTAGTTTTGCGAGATCTGCGACGTCCTAAAGTATTTTAGACGTTTATAAGTATTGACACTTGCGCGTCTCCCTCAAAAACAGTATTGTTTTGAAACGATATTGCCTTTTACCCAGCGAGGGTAGTCACGGTGGCTGGGATGGGCTAAATCCCAACCTCGGGCCCACGGCCTACATTGGATGCATGTACGAAGTAAAGGAAAAGAAGACATGACGTGGACGAGGCTATCGGACGAGTGAAGAGGTCGGACAAGTATTGGCCAATGGCAGCAGCTCAGGTCAGTGGTCTCGGCCGTTCTTTGGGTGCAGTGTGGATCCGGATGTGTTTTGTGTGCTTCAGTCTGCCACGGACGAGGCTGGTGCAGATGCGGACTGGCTGGACCTGTCGAGCTGAAAAGTAATTAGGCGCGGTGCGGCCTGAGGCTAGGCCGTGCTTGTAAGTCCGATCGCTTTTACCCCTTGCCTAAGCCTATTTGGATCTCGAGACGCGGGTTTCCTCTACCCTTCCTTAATGAAGCGCCAGTTCGTTGCCAAATGAGAGGCCGTGATTCAAATGAGAGAGGGTGATCCAAATGAGAGGGTGATGGATGAATGCGTAATTGATTAGTTGGGCGGTGTCACCAGAGCAGAACTGGAGCTGGTGATACAGCGGGGGACGCATGTATCGGTAGGCGAGGCCACGCCGAACAGTTTGAGATGGACCATGTGGTGATGGCTGCGGGTGGCTTGCATTAAAGGTTGCACGGGTGATGCCCACGACAAAAAGGATGGTGGCACAGTTGCGTGTCCGCGTGTCTGGCCGTCTGAAGTGGGAGATGGGCGCAGTTTGTGCAACGACAAGATTGCCGCTGCGTTCCGGCAGCGAACCAAACGTCCCATTTTTCAGTAGAGGGTTACGTCGGCCGTGGCGATGAGGGTCAGAGAAAGAACCCAGCCACGCTGGTTGAGCTGACTGGGCTACGTATCAGTCCGTTTGGGGGGGCAAAGTGGCTGCTCCTAGTCTTGCACCAGAGGTATCACATATGAGGTAGCTCGGGTAACTCTGCCGTGCAATGACGATGAGAAACGAAAGTCTGTGATGAGCAAAGCGTTTAATTGAAACTGGTCCGTTTATCCGTAGCCAAGCACCAAAGGGAATGAAGCCATTCACGGTGGGCGACAATGTAGTGGCGCAGGTCGGATTCAATGGTGAGCCGGAGAGGACTGGCTGGCCATGCCGTGCCAGCCTGGTATTCGTACTTCGTACTTGGCATCACGGTCCAGAACCTTTGCGTTTTGTGGCTCCCTGTCTCGTTCTAGGTTCAAAGTTAGGTCTGACCATTCGACCTTGCTCATGACGACGGAGAATCGGGCCATGGTCGATCCTATGACATCAGGCCCCGCCAGCTGGCCTGGCCCCCTGGACTCCCTTGAGCTGGGTGGCCCACTGTGGCTCCGGCTGTCTGTGGCTCAGACTGTGGCCTATTCACTGTTCCAGGCCTGCCAGAGCCACCCGCCAACAGCTGAACAGGGGGTTGGAGACCCTGCCTTCGAGTCAGGGAAGTGTGTGGGTGGGGGGTACATGGTCAAGCGGAAAACCAGCGCGCGTCGTTTCGGACAGGTGAGAATGCAAAGCTCCAGACCTCTCAGACGACTCAGATCACGCAGACGAGACAGGTCTTTGGAAAGGTCATGGAGAAACCGGTTGGGGAATATCATAACAAAAACAAGCGACAGGCACTTCCAAGTTCGAGGGCAGATTACGTCGGAGGTTGGCTGGAGATGGAACACAGACATGGATGAAATCTTGGATCGAGAGGCAAACCCAGGACGAATCGGGGGCGGTTGCCAGGAAACCGGAAAAGGGTGGGTCGGTGGGAGCAAGCTCAGTGGAGGAGAGTGGGAAGAGTGCATCCCGGGCTCGCAAGGGCCCAAGGAAGGAAAACTGGCCCATTGCCCAATCGGAGAACGCCGTGCCTCATCGGCCGACGACGACAACTGACCTCATTGAATGTTGGCAGCTCTCTCTGGGCTTTTGGTGGCCTGTGCGCTGTGCGCTGTACATACGCTGTACGCTGTGCTCCGTAGACTTGGCCAGGCTCTGGGCCCACGTCGATCGTCCTCCATCAATGCGACAAAGTTTGCTTTGCTTTTGGCTGCCCCTGCCGACCTGCCCCAACTCCTCCTAGTCACACACGTGTTTTCGCCTGTAGAGGCCGGGAAGAGGACCGGGAAGCGGGCGGGCGGGTAGGCATTCTGAGCAAGGACGGTGATAATCTCAGTGCTGGGATTACCGGCCGTTACTTCTTGCTGACGACCTGGTTGCTGTGGCAGGAATCACACGCGTTTGGCCTCGCCGCGGGCTAGTGGGTTACTGTGCTCGTCATACCCTTCCTTCCTGGCTTCTCTGGGGCCATTGTTGGACTGGGGAGCATCTGGCTATCCCTACCTACTGCTGAGCATTGTATTCAGGCTCGCACAATCGGTACAAAATACAGCAGCGTTGCCTTTGCGACCCGACGTTGAACTGGCAACCCCAAGGAGGGTGCGCCTGCAAAACTCTCTGGCGGCCTCTGCCGTGGAGGCGGAACTCGGCAACTGCCTGCCGCCCACTTGAAGCTGTCGGGTGGGTTTTGATTGAAGGGTTGCCCTAAGATATCTCAGGTACCGAACCATCTTGGGAGCGTCCTCAGGGAGATTTTGCAGAAGAAAGAGTCTTTGATAGACTGGAACCAAAGAACCAACCTCTCCAGAACCGGCAAGGGTTGGTTTCCCGCGTTGACGCCTCGCCCGATAGGCACAGGAAATTCCGTCTAGCGTCCGGTGGTTGGTGGGTCCGATTTGGCGATCGAGCGTGGGTAGAACCGCAGGTGCATTTTCGATCCAGCTTGCTTCTGTTCCTACTAATGCTCATGCTCCGGCCGCCTCGACAACAGGGCATTGGCGAACGCACATGACTTGCGTGGATTTACGCATGGCAAGGCCTCACACGTGGCCAATGGCCTATGGTAGGCCAAAAGGCCGGTCTGCGACATGGCATGGGTGATTCGAGCATCGCCGATGCAGCGAGCCCCGACAAAGGGAAATTGGCTAGTAGGACGAACTACTTAGTAGATTACTATGTGCTACTTGCCACATAGTAGTAACTAACACCACCCAAGGTTGTTGACACTCGTGCGAAGTGGCGGCTGCAAACGGACCCTCGGCTGCGGCTCTTGCTTTGACCTTGCTTCTTTTGTTTCTGTCTTGCCTGTCCGTCTTGGTCCACCGCCTGTCTTCCTCCACTCCAGCCCCTGCGCTCATCGGATTGTCCCCCATTAACCGACCTACACTACGTAGTGATGTCCTAGCTATTAGTGCCCCCGCACAGCTGGGCAGGCATCAGTGGCGTGGGGATGGAGCTGTGGCCTCCAAGGGACGTCCGTCTTGCTAGCCTATTTCGTAGTTGCGACCTGAGCTATGAGCCACGCCTCCCGACCTCCCTGCACCTTCTAGCAGACGGCAGACGTGATGCGGGTACAGACGAGCAGGTCGGTCCATCCCATGTCGTACCTTCCCTGGCAGACCGCCAACGTAAGGTAGTAGCCCGGCCCAAGTCCCCACGGGCAGCTGGCAAGCCTGGCAGTTGGCAGCTGCAATCGGCAACCAGCCGCCGCTAGACCTCACTGGACTGTTGCTGGGCTCCTTCCTTCTTGCCTTTAAAGCTCCTCACCCACCCTGATTCACCTCAGCTCTACCTCAAGATTTTCTCTTTGCACCTTCACAACTCCTCACCTACACTCTCCAAGCTTCGTCTCGTCTTCGGTCATCTTGACTTCGTCTCACTCGCAACGATATCACCCTCGTTCAGCCGCGTATCAATACCAGGTAAGCCTCCATCGCCCAAGCCCCTCGTCACCCGCATCATGCTCTCCCTCGCTCGATCTCGTGGCGCCTTTCTTCCGCCACTCTCCCCCATTCCAGCCTGTCTCTCCGTACCCCTGCGCTAGGGATGTTGAAAATTCTTGGTTCATGGTCCACATCGTGTTCCCGAGCCTTGGACGGACCATTTCTCTCGCTCATCCTCTCATTTCTCGGCACTACCGTACTCTGGGTGCTACCGCCCCTTCCCTTGTCTCACACAAACATCATGGTGCCTTGCTAGCTGCAGGTCTTCCTCCCTGCCTGTCCTCTTCTTTTATCCCTAGCTTCCCTCCTCTTCTTTAGCACCGATTCACTGCTCTCATCCTCCACCACACACCCATCCAGTTCGAACAGTCCTCGCCCTCGACAGTCCAACAACCTCTGCTCGCCGCTCCTCGTTTCACCAGATCAACCTAACCACTTCAATCAGATTTTTGAATCTCCAACGAGTCGTCAACCAATCTACCCATCAAGATGAAGTCCATTTTCTTCGCCGTTGCTGGCTTGGCTACTGTCGTTGCTGCCCAGAGCCTCGGTGATCTGCCTACGTGTGGTGTAAGTTCATCTGTAGCTGCGTAGCCATCAACACTTACTGACTCTCAGCTAGCAAACCTGTGCCACCAACATGCTCAGTGCGGAGAAGTCCGGCGAGCTTGAATGCGACACTGGCGATGTTGCATGCCTTTGCACCAACCAGAACTTCCTATACGGCCTCCGAGATTGTTCCGCAGCTATCTGCAGCGGTGACGAGGCTTCCAAGGTTGTCGCCTACGGCATTGAGGTCTGCAAGAGTGCTGGTGTCGCCATTACTACCAACTCCAAGGGCAGTGCGTCCACCATCTCCACCGCGACTGGATCTGGAAGCTCCAAGATAGGAACCGTATGTATCTCGTGCACTGGTGTTCATACTGTTGCTAACCCAAGCGAAAGGTCACTGTTTCAACCATCTTCAGCACCATCACATCCGACGGCTCCACCATCACCTCTGCCGTTGAGACCACCACTCTTGGTTCTGGCAGCGACAAGACGGAAACTGCGTCGGGAGCTTCTGTTACTGGCGAGCTCTCCACCTTCACCACAGTCTTCACCAACAGCAAGGGAGATGCTTCAACCTCCGTTACTACCCTCACTGGTACTGGTGCTGCTGCCGGCAAGCTCTCCACCTTCACCAGCATCTTCACCAACAGCAAGGGAGATCTTTCCACCTCTGTTACTACCCTCACTGGTACTGGTGCCACTGCCGGCAAGCTCTCCACCCTCACCAGTGTCTTCACCAACAGCAAGGGAGACGTTTCCACCTCTGTTACTACCGTCACTGGTACTGATGCCACTGCCGGCAAGCTCTCCACCCTCACCAGTGTCTTCACCAACAGCAAGGGAGATGTTTCCACCTCCGTCACTACGGTGTCCGGCACTGCGACCAAGACCTCTGACTCTTCGGCCACCGGAACTGATGATGATTCTACTGCTACCGGTACTGCTACTGGCACTGCTACCGGCACTGCTACCGGCACCTCTACCGAGTCTGGCAGCTCTGATTCGGCCAGCAGCACTTCATCCGACAACGCTGTAAGTGCAAACTAAGACCCAATATGTTGCTTCCAACTAACAATCTCTTAGGGTCCTCAGAAGACCGCTGCCCCGGTTGCAATGCTCGCTGTTGCAGGCCTTGCCGCTTTCCTCCTTTAATTGAGGCGGTACTCACGCACATTTGATGTTTTACGTTGCACATGTTTGATACATAATACCCGCCTGTGCCTCCAATATTTCCGACCCCTTTTATCATTTTCCTCGTGCAGGGGCCTGGCTTCAAGACGATCTTCGGCGCATGGAACGCATAAAATGAGGTGAATGGTCATGGACAACTCAGGTCTTTTGAGGGTTAATGAGGCATATGGGTTATCTCGTCTTTCTAATGGAAAAATGATGGAATGCAGGGCAGTGGATGAGGATCTTTTGGAGGATTACTTCTCTGGTGTGGGGGCATGGACGTGAAGATGATGACGGGGCAACTCTAGTGGTGTCAACTGTGACACTATATCATTCTCTTGTCCTGTGGGAGGGTGATAACGTCCCACAGCCTGGCCTTGATGTGGATTCTGCTTCTTTGCGCTCACTGAAGCATATTAATAGATAATTTTGGCACATACAACTTGTACAATCTCACGGTGATACCAATGGTGTTATAATGTGATGGCTAGAACGGACTTGATCAGTTGGAACAAGATTTAGTGTCTTCCAAACGCCAACAAGCCGTTAACATAAAAACAAATAGTTCTCGGAGCCTTTTAGTATGATGTATATATTCTTCCAAATTATAGATAGTACGTAGTAATAATGCCCAAACTTGATATTGCTGTGCTACGATTTATTTCCCAGTAATGAACGCTCCATTTGCTATATGTATGTACAAGTTCAAGACATTTTCCCTTCCCATTTCAACGCCAGCCAAACTGTCGGTACACGAGCAAAAATCATGCAGTGTTTAGTGACGCATGGACTTGCCAATCTCACTCTCCCAATTCTTGGCGCGCTCGAAGCCGTTGGAGTGACTCTGGTAGTCGAACAAGGCCTTGGCCACATCCTCCTTAGAGTTCAGGACAAAGGGGCCGTACTGGACAACGGTCTGATCGAGAGGAGTGCCAGCGATGAGAGCAAGGCGGGCGGGCTTGGAGGCACCAGCGTCGACCTCGAAGTGGACGATGTCGCCCTCAGGCTCGAAAACGACGTTGTGGAATTGCTCAACGACGCGGCGCTGATCGTCCTTACCAACGATGACGTCGCCCTCGAGGGTGTAGACGAAGGCGTTCCAGTTCTTGGGAAGAGGCTGGGTGATCTTACCACCGGGGCGGATGGTGATGTCAAGGATCCAAACGGGGGTGTAGGCGAGGTCTTTCACCGAGTCGATGCCGTGGCTTTGACCGGAGATGACCTTGACGGTAACGCGGGAGTCGTCAACGTCGACAGTGGGGATCTCGGCGGCCCGGAGATCACGGTAGCGAGGTTCACAGGCCTTGAGCTCTTTAGGCAAGTCGACCCACAGCTGCAGACCGACGTTGGCGCTGCCGTCGGCGTTCTGGCGGGGCATCTCGGCGTGGACGATGCCGCGGCCTGCCGTCATGAACTGCAAGTCGCCGGCGGACAGGGAACCACGGTTGCCGGCGAAGTCCTCGTGGTCGACGCCGCCCTCGAGGAGGTAGGTGATGGTCTCCTGGCCACGGTGGGGGCTGCAAAGAAAGGAACGGTCAGTCAAGGCCAACGGCTTTCGTGGTGGGTGGGACTTACTGGTCAGGGAAGCCAGCGCCGGGCTTGATGGAGAAGTGGTCCAGCATGAGGAAGGGGGAGAAGTTGCGCAGCTGGGGCGTGCCGATGGAGCGGCGAACGCGAGCGCCTGCGCCCTCGGCCTGCTCGACGGCCAGGACGACCTTGCGGATGGCTCGCTGGGCAGACATTTCGGTTACGACGAGGTGATGATCTGGATGCTGGGGTTGGTTGGTGTTGACGGTCTGCGCGGCGAAGGAGAATAGGCTGTTGTTGGTCGCGTAGTTCTCGATAATCGCAATGGTGGTAGTCGCGGTGTCGCGAAGTTGATTCTGGAAGAGGAGTGCGGTAGCCAGAGCAATAAATGCAGAGATGAGGATGTTTCGTGAAAGCGACATGAGATTTGAGACGGCGGGGTCAGAGGGGTCTAAATATGGATGGAAAGAATTGGAGAGAGCGAGGGGCTAGGGGCTGGCGCAATGCAGGATGGTAATGGGGGAGAGCATTTCTGGGGGAAGAAAAAGAAGAAAAACCTGGCGTTAGAAATACAACGAAGGCTCTGGGCGTCGCCCGTCGTCATTCGGCCCTTGAGAAGCCACATTTTTGCGACGATGCTGGCGGGGATGGAGGTTTAGTCACTGTTACATCAGCAGCGCGCGCGGGCTGCGAAGCTGGTTCTGGCCCGAGCTTCCTCGCTGTTTTAGGTGCTTTGGAGGGCGCTAGCGACAGATCGGGGATGGCCGCGGGGAATTACTAAGGGTGACGAGATGGTTGGCTGGGGCCGGCTTACGGAATCGCATCTAGGAAACGCTTTGATGGTGGTTTGTCAAGCCATTCGGCTGTCCTGATGGCCATCCTCGGGTTCGGATCTTGGAGGGATGGGGAAAATAGGTTGTGAGTTGAGACGGCAGGGCTGAGTTAGTAGCTGTAGCAGCTACCACCCTTGCCAAACCTTGAGACGGGAAGGTACGCTACAGTATCCTGGGGTGTTTCGACCTACCCTAGGGTAGACAGCCACCGTTAGATTCAACTCTTTCATCGCTCAATTTCACTCGTTCAATCCCGCGTCCCTTTTTTTGTCCTTCTCATCAACTCACAGTCCAAAACACTTTGTCTCAGTCCACATGCTGCAGAGACAAAGACAATCCCCCTACACGCCAAACCTCACCGGATAGTTAGATCCGTAAACACTCATGAGCACTCATGAGCGCCGGGTGCTTTGCAGTGCTCAATTTTAAGATAGCTCTGGATTACTATCACATTAGACCCCGACTATTAGAATTCAAGCACCACCCGGCGCAGAACATGCTTTTGACACCATATCCATGTGTTCAGCAACCAGGCCTCGGCTCGGTTACTGGACCAGCTGAGTATAAACCCCAGAGACCTATCCGAGAACTCAGTTCGACGACCCTGGATCGCACAGCACGCGATGATCACGGCAAGGATGCAACCATTACGGAGAAACCCTAGCCCCACCGATGGAAGATGCCAAAGAAGGCGTGACGGAAGCGCCTGGAGTTGCAACTAAAGAGATGCCACTTGATACTTCCACGCCATGCAACCACCCAAGCAGATCGGTACCACATGCTCGAATGGAACTAAACCGAACACTAGGGGGTGGTGAGCGAATTTCGGCACATCTTTCAACCGACCGAGGAGTAGGAAAGAAAAATCGACAGAATTCCGTCCAATTATTCAAGAGCACATGCTGCGTTCCTGGGTAGGCGACCAAACCTCCACTGAAGCCACAACTCATCGAATCAGCACAACACGCTGAAATAGGTCGTTCCTGCGTGTAATCTCCAAAGTTCAGTCAAACGTTCGCCGTTGGCCAATGGGTACTTCGGGCAACTGCATATTTATTTTCATCGCTTGAAGAGCGACTGGTCAGCCAGGCCAGCCCCGCTCTGACTACAACTACAGCTGCAGGATGGCGCTTTTTTGCCATGTTGTATGGTCACCAAAACAAAAGGTCGCACATCTGGGAGAAGCTAAGCCTAACAAGTTTGTTTTTTGTCGGAAAATGAAACCCCCGGTTAGATGCCCATGTTGCGATACGATCTCCCGTGGGGAGACCTCTACCTCTAGTAGGTCCAAGGTTGGAGACGTACCTCGTAAAGAGGGATACTTGACCAAACATCCCAGCCTTTCGGATAACACATGGGACCTGTAACACTGCAATGGGAGAATGTAACTTTCTTCAAATGCCACGAGATGAAACCTCGAGGTTTATACTCGAGAAGTGTCCGACGTAACACGCGACAAAGACGCCAATCTAACAATTCTCTCTTTTCAATGCCCTGGAAGTCCGGGGAAAGGCGAGTACGTACTTTGGTTAACCACTAGAGGTAGTACGGACTAGCCCGGGCGCCTCGTCGAACTTGGCGACATCGAAGGAGTCGTCGGGCATCATGGTCAATCGTACCGAGTAGAAGACGTCCACAAATATCTGGCATCCACTTCTAAGCATAGGTGAAAGCATCACTTTGACAAGTACTTGCGGCCGGTTTCTCTTCTCTCGTCACGTCGGGAATAAGGAATGATGGCGTCGTCAAGGCGCGTGAGATATAGATGAAACCCAATTTCTCATCAATCCAGTAAGCCAGCGCAATCCGAGCCGACTACGACGCTACTTGCTATGGGTGATGGATACTAAGGGGCCTCGCGTACGGCTCCTAATCCTGAACTGGAGGTCTTCAAGGAGGCCTTTTTGTTGAGTTACACTGCATCGTCGTGATATATTGCGGATGCACCAGAGCAGAGTCGAGCCAATGCGCGAGACCCAAACTGGCAGAGAGCAGTAAGGGGCTCCGCATCTGGCGAGCAAAGGCGGGAGGGATGAATGGGCGGGATTGGATGGATCCTGGGGGGGATGAGGCGACGACACCTCGCCCAACATGCCACTACTGATTGCTGTCCTCTTCAAGTCGGGTATGTATGTGGTTGCGTCGCATCGGCACAAAGTCCGGAGGCAGGCTCGGGAGGAAGTCGGAAGGGTCAATGCTTCACTGGTGAACCCATTGCCCTTGTCATATGGCGATCGTGTCTCGAGTTTCTTTCAGTCTTGACATGTGAAGGTGGGCTACTTATTAAGTGAGTGGGCCCTTGACAGGTCCATCATGTCCATGGATGCTTGGACGTTGGGTGCAGGGGGAAGGCGAGCCGCGTCCCGGCTTACGGGCATCGATGAACGTGATGCGGCAAAAACAACGACGAAAATCCAGAGGGACGCGACGACTTGGGTGCCTTTTTCTTTTTTGGGCCTGGCTCCCGAGGCGATATGACACTGTGTTGGGCTCGTGTTCTTTGCCTCTGCCGCGGTTGACTTGGTCGACAGAGAGAGAGAGAGAGAGAGAGAGAGAGAGAGAGAGAGAGGGGGGGGGGGGCAAGTCCTTATCAGCCAGTATCTATCTACCTTGGTTTTTGGACTTGACCATATCAGGTTGTGAGCAGCATGCGCCTGAGCGATAGCAGAGAGGGAGACCAATCGCCCGGTTCGGTTTCGTGGCTGGCAGACAAACATGACGGACAGAGTTGGCCTTCTTCTTCGTCTTCGTCTTCTTGCGCTGCCCGTATTTACGGTCTACTTGTACGACGTCAGGTCCGCTCGGCCGCCAGGGTGTGAACGCTACGATGCTGTACGAAGCACGGCCCATGCCATGCATGGGAGGATTGGAGGGGATGTCGCTTTGGACGAACCGATGCGGGCTGCATCAGAGATAAGCCCGTAGGTAGCTTAGGTTGGAGGCGCAAATGGCAAGCCACTGACTGACTGGCAGTCTGGCAGCCACTGACCTTGCGATGCACACACACGCAGGTGCACAGGCGCACAGGCAGACCAAGCACGCATTTTGTGGGCATGTAATTATGACGAATAGGTGAGGGGAATAACTCGTACTGTTACCTGTGTGTTGAGCACAGCATTGCGGCACAGCCGGGGCAGCAGATTGGGCGCGGTATGGTGGTGTTATCCCCCGATTCACAAGCCGACAACCGTCCTGGACCGGGACCGGGACCGGGAGCGCGATGAGTCGAAGAATGCCGACGATGGAGAAAAAGGACGACGACCGACGACGACCAACGATAGCCAACGACGACCAGTGAGGCTCCAGAAGGAGTCGGCGTCGAGGAAAGCATCACGCATCGAAAGCCACTTACTTGGGGCCGCTTGGAGCCACTTTCACATGCCAAATCAACAGGGTATCTCTCTCGCCCTGGAATGAGGCGGCTGAGTGGGCCCACGCTGCTCCCGGCGGCGATGGTGTCACGGCGGGCCAACAGCACCCCACCATCCATCCCTCACCTTCATCATCATCATCATCATCAATATCATCATCATCATAGGTAGGTGTACATGGCAGTTCAGGCAGTTCAGAGAGCGGGAGAGTCGGTTCCGGCCTCCCCATCCCTCTCCCTAGGTATCTGTCTCGATCTATCTGTCTCTTGTCTGCCCCTCAGTCTCATCTCCCCTTCGTTCACAAGCACGAGCCGATCATCAGCCAAGACGGAGAGGCACTGCCGCTATCACAGGCACAGACAGGCACAAGGCACGCACATCTTAGTAGACCTACCTAATATGTACACTGAAAACAGGTGCCGCCCTACCTACTTACCTACCAAAACCAAGCTTGTTGACCCGCTCGACACCAACACATGCTGCTTGCACATGCCACATGCCAAAGAATCCCAAGCCTCACCCCTCCCCATGCCCATTGGGGCCCTGGCCACCAAGGGAGAAGGAAGGGGAAGAAAAGAACTGCGACGGCAATCCACGCGCATACGTAGTAGAAGGTTTCCATCCATCCACTGAGCCGGTCGGTCAGGCTGTGGCGTCCCACCCGTATCACTTCAAACACACTTCCCAGGGCTCGTTCCCTTTTTAGCCTCTGCAGGACCCCGTCTCCGGCCAGCATCCCATCTCCTTCCTGCTTTTTCCTGCTCTTCCTCCTTCTTGCTATCCTACTACTACACCACTCCTCCCACTCATCGTCGTCCTCGTCTTCCTCCTCCCTCCCTTCCATCCATCCATCCAACCCAACTACATCTACCTACCGATCCTAAGGGTGCCTCAACGTTATCCCGCCCATCCATCTCTCGTCATCCTGTCGTCATCGCAGACAGCCATCTCACCTCATCCGCCAAGCTTATCGCGAAGCTCACCTCACCTCACCTCACCACCGACCTCATCCACCTTACCTCTTCCGCAACTCCATCATCAACTCCACCTTTCAAAATGTCCTCTCCCCAAGTCAATGGCGATGTGCCCGACTCTGCTTCCTCCTCCGCCTTCTTCCAGGTATAAACATCCCTCTCTGCCGATGCGCGCAAGACACGGCCCGTCCAATGCTAACCCTGCCCTCTCCTCTAGCACTTGCTGAACTACCCCGTCATCAGCGACAGCGTCGACACCTTCAAGTCCAACGAGTACGGCCAGAAGTCTCTCAAGCTCGGCGACGCTGCCTACCAAACCTTTGCCGCCCCCGTCATCCCGTGGTTCGCCAAGCCTTATCAGTACGTTTCGCCATACGTCCACAAGGCCGACTCCCTCGGCGATAAGACACTCGATCGCATCGACGAGAAGTTCCCCGTCGTCAAGAAGCCCACCACCGACCTCTACAATGATACCAAGGGCTTAATCCTCCTACCCTACACCAAGGGCCTCGAAGGCAAGGACCACGTCCTTCAAGTCTACACCAGCGAGTACAAGAAGAACGAGCAGGCCGGACTTGTCGCGCACGGTAAGGCTGCCGTCACAACAGTCCTCGTCGTCAGCAACGAGACTCTTTCCTGGATCGGAAGTTTCCTCCACGCTAAGAAGGCTGAAGCCTCGTCGACCGTCAATGACAAGATCAACCAGTAGGCTGTCCCTACCGCCAACGGTTACAATCTGACTTGACGACCGCGTGCCTAATGCAAGCCATACATATACCCTCTTCTTTCTTTTGTTCCTTGGGCTACTTTTTCCCTCCGCCCGTTTCCCATCTTTCTGTGTGTGTTCCCTATTAGGGGTTTTTATTCTATTTTTAGTTTTGGTTCTAAAGCGAGGGTGCGAATGAGATCTTCATCAACGGGGAATCAGCGGGCCTGTCTATGTTTCGAGTCATCAGGTGCCATCGCTCTCTCCTCAAGTGTTGTGCTTCTTGGTTTCTCTTTCGCGCACAGCGTTCGAGAATCCTCCTTTGCTCCTGTTCAACACTTTGCTGCCAATCTCACCTCGCGCCGCAACGTCATCCGCAATTTGGCGGGCAGCGGCGGCTCACTGGGGGCACGCACATCCCCAGAGTCTTGTGTACATGCTAGTGAAATGATGAATTTCGGGTTTCAACGGTCAGGTAGTTCCAGCCTTGTTTGGTGAAAGATGTCATGAAAGGCGCCGGTTTCTCTTTCCTGCGGCCCTTTCGCGGTTACATCGCAGGGATGCGCTGAAGATGGGAGCCGAGATTGGCAGACGATGTGGATGACGGAAGGCTTTAAAAACGAGTTAATAGATTTCTTGAACTGTTTTGGGAACTTGTCCAATCTTGAAAGTTTGCTCCTTCGTGTGCTGTTGCATTTGACGGGAAGCCTCCCTGCTGGCCTCGGCTCCATTGTTTGGGAGACATATATCAGGTGCCCAAGCTCAATCGCGAAAGGGAACGGAGCATCCAAATATGAGAAAGGGGACTCTCAACTTACATCTGGTCTGATGAGTGGACACATTCCGCTTCGTTTTGCGAGCAACTTCTTCCCCAACTAGCTCATTGACTGACTGCATTCAAGTGTTCTTTACTGCATAGAGCGACCCCGACTAACACGTCCCAGATAATCAACCTGCGCGTGGGTCCAAAAGCCGGTCGTACATGTCGTTGCTTGGTTGTCTTGGATTCGGTCAACGGCGCAAAATGACCTGCCGGTGCCTGGACCTGGGGTGTTGCTGAGCATGCACCAGCACTTCGTACTCAGTCGCACGAGACATCTAAGGCAAGCAAAACTGGTGATTGGGCGAAATGGTTTGTTGCTGAACAAAGTCATAGCGAGTCTATAAGTCCTACGACTTATTAGCAAACCAACCTCCTCTCTATCGTTGGCGCGGTCAGCTTCTACTACTGCGACGACATGGCTGGAATCGGCCAGTGTAGGTGGGCGTGGGCCGCTGTTTCAGATTACGGCGAGGAGCTCAGTTCATTTCGAACATTCATTCTTCCGTTAGTTTACGGACAACTAACAAGCTGTTTTGGTTGACTACCTAGCCGATATAATCTATCATGTACGCCAGATCACAGGTACATACATACGTATACGATGCCCTTGGAGAATGCGGAACCAGTTCCACATAACGCAATGACGAGTCATGGGTCGTTTAGAAACAACAGCAGAGGTGGAGGAGGTGAGGCCGATACTGTCCCTCTTAGTTCTCCAGTTGGCAACCAACAGCTTTTCATCTTTTGGCTAGGGTTACCAGACTGTCGGGTCAGAAGAGGAGGCATAAGTAGAGCGTGGCCGCCGGCCCCCCTCCGTTGATGCTTTTCTCTTTTCCTGCTCTTCTCCCAGGCTCGTTTTTTATCTGTTTCTCGTGTCCTGGGCTTCGTTCTGCCAGATATTTCCACCTCGTCCGCTCCCGGTAAAGCCGCGAAACCATGCCTCTCACAGAGCCCCACCGTCCTATGCTGCCCGAGGCACAATGTCTTGTTCGCCCAATCATTGTTCGACATCCCCATTATTCCGAGCACTTCAATACGCTCCTTAGTTTTCCCTCGCTCGATGTCGCTGCAGGTGAGGACAAAGTTGACTCGGCATGTCGTTGTGGCATTGACTATCTCACGGCTTTGACGGCGTGCCAAATCATCGCAGGAAATGCCGCATACCTGAGCAAAGACCGAGACGGCTAGCAACATGTGATTCTGCCTTGTAATGGCATTTTGACACAAAGCCAATATTATTTGCAGGCTCCTCAGGGTGAGCGGCTCTTTGTCACCCTTGCAGCCATGGAGCTATGCCAGGCTTCAATTCTTTTGCAGCATTTCTTCCTGGCTCACGTCGAATCATTGCTGGAGACCTGCCAACGAGATCACAGAGTCCCGAAACTCATTCCAGAAGCTCCCTGACGATAACGCGTATCCAATCGCTCTTTCTGTGTGCTCGGAGTCTCGGATGCACACACTGAAGAGCTTCTGTCGGATGCGCCATTACAGTCAGCGTGGCTGGTCGTTCTACTTCAGCCCAGCGCGCGATATTCTTTGGTTTTCTGACGACCTGTGGTGAAGTCGTAGTGTAGGGGGTTCAAGCATAAGAGAAGGGGTCGGCTGGAAGTTGGTAGGTGGCAACAAGCTGAAGGGACGGGCTACGATTGAAACAGATCGAACGTAAATGACTTTCCTGGCAACTTTGCCCATCTCGACAATTTCCCTCTGCTGACGTCTCGCATTGGCTAACCTCCAAGAGTAAGTGGTATGAAGTTAAGTGGCCGCAAGCTACAATGCCATCACAAATGGAGCTACCCTGGAGCTCAGGGGGTTGAAACAGCTGAGAGTGACCCCATTTACAGAGCTCCGAGTTTGTTATTGGTAACCCCGGATTGAGAATCGGTACCCAGTGAATCGGAGAATGGACGGTGGGCAATGACCATGTCAACCGAATAGGTACACAGTAGACTACAGAAACAGACGATACAAGTTTGTGAGGTTTGTGCCTTGGCTGGCCTGCGGTACGACATCGAGTGATGTCTATCCGCATGGGAAGGGAGTCGGATCAGACAGCGAAGAGGCAGAAGCGCTCCCACCTGAAGAGCGCATGAAAAGTGCCTGTTGCCTTTTCCCTTTTGGAGGCGATGAAAGACAGGCCGTTAGGTAGGTACAAGGGTAAGACAGGGATGAATCAAATGAGGCGAGACACGAAGGGATGGCGTCTCGCATGTTTATGTCTCGTGTCTGACCCAACGAACTTGACTTGCCAGCTGCCCATCAGCCAACAACGATGCAAGCGTCAGCCGGAGAGAGGGCAGAGAGCAGAGAGCAGAGAGCAGAAGGAAGAGACGCAGAAGGGGTCCGGGCGTATTGGTGATAAGGTAGGTAGTGGAGGGCGCACCGAAAGGAGGATCGACGGAGGGCAATGACAAACCTGGCGCAAGCGAGCTCGACCAGATAGGGACGGGCGCTCGATACGACCTTGTACATACATATCGCGACTTTGGGCGTGGGATGGACTTTGCTCCATCTGTCAACGGCCACCCCGGCGAGCAGTTTGATTAACAAGACGAGGATCAGTGGGCTGGCTCGCCCTCCGGACCGACAAGGCTCGGGGTGCTTAATCGGTGCGATGCCATGCGGCGTTCAATGGGTTCTGTTTCCCCTTGATCTGACAGGCAGGGGGGTTTGTGTTGTATGTAGAGACGGGGTACGGATAATTACAAGGAGCAAAGAATCGAGACAGCTGGATCAACGTGCGACTGTCTCATTTGACACGGACCGAGTACGAAGTACTGAGTCTACCTACGTACATAGTACCGTGTACCACTGGGATGATCGACGAGAAAAGAAGGAAAAACGACGGCAGGGAGAAGATAAAACCGGGGGAACTAGTAGCCTCGGAGCTCCCGTCTGATGTCTTTCTGATTTGACTCTTCGGCCTAATGACGATCCTATGGGCCGCAGAACGAGATCTGGGTAGAAAGGAAGAGGTTGGGCTGGTGCTTGACATGGAGATGCACTGTGCTTCAGCACTGGCGCGGAATCGGACGGACGCTATATGGCTTCTGAAACACGCCGACGCGAGGGAATATCGAGAGAGACATGGGTACGGATGCCCGGTGGACGGACAAATAATATTACACGCGCCGTGATGCTATCCAATGCCACGCATGCAGTATTGCAGATCGGGTCATTGCGTGTTAGTATGCATGTTCCCGATGATGACCGGCATAGATTCGTTGTGGGAAACCCGGACCAAGCTGTGACTCTTTACTCGGTGTAAATTGTACAGAAAAATGGAGTTGGGCGATCCCCCGACCAGACTGCAAGGGGGAGAAAACACTACATACAATAAATAGTAGTACTACGTAGGCCACCAGAACCTCGCGAACTGGTGGCGCTGGCGTTGCATACATGATCACCCACTTGCGCATCGTCAGAGAAATGGCCTAGGCGACGCGATTGCAATCACTAGTTCCGCCCTTGGGCTATAGAATTAGCCATTATGGATGACGAAGCCAGCCATGAAAGCCACCGTCAAAGGCGAGAGAGAGAGAGAGAGAGGGACTTTGACCTCGTCGATCCGCCACTCCACCGCAATATCAATCACTGCCGGGGGCCCAGCAAGACGGAGCTTGTCACTTGGAGCGCTCTTTCACTGGTGTCGAATTTACATCTCACTCGTGGAACTTTTCAAACATGGAAACATCCAAGGCAGATGGCTTACATTGTAGTCCTACGTAGGGTCCTCTCGTCTGCAGGAACGACTCGGTCCCATGATCCGATTCCTCTGAGCGTTGACGCCCCTCACTCAGTTCCCAACGCCCATCGCTGCCTTGCCCAAGCTGGATTGGTGGACAGGCCTAGACGATATTGGACCGTTTCCCGTCTCTTTGTCGACGGGCTTGGGTGCTTCCCGTTGCGCACGGCCAGCCGCGGATGTCGTGCGGATGATGCTGAGCGTGTGCGTGCCGCCTATTGTTCCGTCACCATGAATCATGTGGTCTCGGCCTGTTTTCCTGATGTGATGGCGCCCAGAAATGCTGCCTTTCCTGTTTCGTTTCGTCACCACGCTGCTCAAGGGACCCTGGTCGATCGTGGCCGAGACGGCAAGACGACGCCCAACATGGTCACTTTGTAAGTTTGTCACCTGCATGCAGGCTGCAGTGGGTTTAAAGCAGGGGGAACCACCTTCGTCATATTTCAACATTTGACTTCTCCGGTGTCTCACATAAACATGATATCTATGTACATATATTGGATGCACTTCATACTACGTAGACGTACGAAGCACCTCGAGGGACAGACGCCACAACAGCTGTCCAAGAAACAGACGGATGATGCCGAACAGGAAACGGGTTCTTGCCAGCCTCCGTCAATCTCGTATACACATTACTTTTTCCAATCTCTGGTTCTTCGGGTTTCGCCTTGGCTTCACCGCCAGCCTAGAAACCGTAGTGGCCTCTATGTAGAGACACACGTTAGGAGTGCCCTTTCTCCCCGTCGTCGCCGCAAGCCGGCGCCGGCCCAACCAGCGGCAGCGAGCGTACTTTCTTTTCCTCTGCTTCTCCTTGCTTCAGTTTATGGTGTGTGTCTGAGAATCTGCTCTGCCACTCGCTACCAATCAGGGCCTCTGTTTGGGGGCCCCGCCACCGGCTCACCTGGCTGCATCATCGGCAGAGACAATTTCCCTCGTTGGGGACCGGGCCTTGCATTCGGCCACCTTCATTGGTCAGCGTGAAACCCCGGTTCTGCGGTCGGGTGCCCGGCGAGCGGTAGGGTAGCACAATCGACTCCCTGCAGCGGATAGCTTGAGCAGCTACGAAGTACATACTACGTACATAGTAGAGGTCGCATTGCCGATGCACGTATCTCAACGCAACAAACAAACAAACAAACAAACAAACAAACAAACAAACAAACAGGAGAAAGTGAAAGGAGAATGGCATGCGATGAGGCTGTCTGGGAAACGAAGGACACGCAAACGGAGGAGATAAAGTTACATCGCGAGTGTAAGTTTGCGGAAATCCTGATCTGGGCATAGGCATGGTTTCGTCTCGACCGTTTCTGGTGGTGAGTTCCTTTTTTTCGTCGCCAGAGCTAGATCAAGGAGAGGTAAGTACTTATTGGATGTATAAGTATCCGTAAGTAGGCACTTTACGCCCCCAGCTGGAAGTTCCAAAGTACCGACGCTCCCAAGAAAACGTGGTCCGGGAAAGGGACCCAATTCCCGCCCCCGGTTACAGACCCTTGCATCTCATCCCAATCAAGCCAACCAAGCCTGGAACGACGGCTGATGGACCCAATAAACACCCTTGCCGGATGGGCAACCCACTTTAGAGGCCCCGGTCCAGGGGCGGGTGCAGTAGGTGGAGGGCCCCAGCTAGTACTTTGTAGGTCCTTAATGGGATTGAAGGTACCACTTGGGTACCTACCTTTGCCTTACCACCAACTGCGGCAGAGGGGAAGCTTTGCGGGTATCGAGGACCGCTCCGCATGCGGGACCTGGCTGCATCCCGCCATGTATCCGCAACTTTCCTCGCCGCCCCATTTCCCCTGAGATGAGCCTCCGTGGACACTCGGCGGGTATTCAGCTTCCACCGTCAAGCCCCCCGGGAACCACCAGGACACTGCCAAAGGCCCTATTTCGTCTCTGCCGGCGGCGCACCTTCGCTGCTGATGCTGCCTTGATTCAGTGGTTATCTGGTTATCTGGTGTTGGGTCATGTCCCCTGAGTGGGGGAGGGCACCGTACCTGATGGGCTTGTAGCTATCGGCCATGTATAACGCCTCGGGGCAAAAAGCCCGCGTCCCAAAGCTGCCAGACCGTTGGAGTGGATGGTGCTATGAATTACTATGTACGCCTCAGTGTTCGCCACTCGACCTGCCTGTTGTCGGGCGAGGTGCCATGACTGTCCACCAATTTGGACCATCCGCCCCTTGTCAGTGTGCAATGTGTGTAATGTGCCCCCTGGTGGCCCTTGCTCTTGTTAAGGCCCCTGAGATACGGACTGGGCTTTTGGTCTGTCGGCGCGGTACATGTACCTGCTTGCACCCCTTACTACGTAGTAGCCCGGAGGTAACCCAGCTCGGGCTCCTTAACGAAGCTGCTAATGTAGGTACATGCGCCCGGACCCCAGTCGCTCGCACCCCGTCGGCTGTCCTTTGCCCAAGCAGCCTGGTCCAATTCTGTCCGCCTCCTCACTGCTACTCGACCGAGACAGCGAGAAGTGCGCCGACTATAGCGCGACCGGCGCTGCATCTCCATCCCTCGCATGCTCTTCTTCCGATCCTTCATAATTCCCCGGGCCTAGACCCGACTTGGACTCCGGCAGGACTCTCAGAGGCGCAAAGCGAAATCGCGAGGAGCCCCAGGACGGACCCAGGCCCAGGGAACAAGGGAACAAGGGGACCAGGGCTTCATCCTTCCCCCGGTTGTCCCCGTTACCTGCGGTCTCTCCATACGAAGTATCCGTACCTGGTTGTACTATAGTATGATTTGTGCCGAGAATCTCGCTCGCCGGCCGTCTCAGCCTGTCGCAAGCCCGCCTGTCCAATCCATTTTGACGGTTCCGTCCCTGGTTCACGGCCTCTGTCTGCTGCCTACTCCGGCCTGCCCTCCCCCAAACCACCCTACCTAACCTTTCGCTACTACCTGTGGACGACTAGTACAGTACCTACTGCGTACTAGTAAGCTCTTTTCAGTCAAGAAGGTACCTTGGTACCCCTACTTAGCTCGTACCTTCCTTGCCATTGCCATTGCGTCTCATCTTGTCTCGCTTTTCTGGCCGCCGCCGCCTCTTCCCCACCCCCTCCTCCACCTCTTCACTTCCCCCTTCAACCTCCACCTTCACCACCATCTTTCTTACCTTTACTACCGCGCCATTTCGATTGCTTCCCTTCTCTTCCTTCTGCTTTTCGAGGTCGGTCGAGATCACGAATGGCCCTCTTGACAGAAGAGTGAAAGACTGTCGAGAGAGCTTGGCTGGAAGAAGCAAACAACAACCTGAAGAGCGCGACCCTAGTTCAGCTCTTCCAGGAGACCATCCGGTCCGACGCCAACAACTGCGGTGTCTCGACGACAACCGCCAACCGCCGCGACGATAACGACGACCAGACCTGCTCATCCAAGTTGCCCAGCATGCCTCCCTCTCTGAACACCCACCCGTCTTTCACCCGCCCCCGGACCAGCGATCGTGATGGCCGGCCCAGCACTCGCGACCAGGGACCTGATCAGAACCTCCTGATCCCGAGTCGCACCTCATCGCTGCACTCTCGCATCACACAGCCCATCCCCTCGAGTCTGAACATGAAGCCCCAGGCCCGCACACCCAAGACCCTCACCCATGCCTACATGGTTTGCGGTGTTGGCCGCGAGCCATCGCAATGGGTGAAGGCTCCAGCTCCGGCCCAGGGCAAGATCGGCCACATGAAGGGTGCCGTCGGCCAATTCTGGCTCCCTGAGATCTTGGGTAGCAGCCCTCGACTTGAGCAGGACAATGAGATTGCTCGTGCGCTCCATGCTGCTATGCGTGTAAGCCCAGCTCTTTATGCCTATTACGCTATTGAGTTGCTGACCAGAGTCTTGTTCTCTTCCATCTAGGCCTGTTTTCCTCACGACGTCGAAATCTGCACTGGTCGAAGCCAGCCGCATTGTGTTCACCATGCTTTCGTGCTTCAGCAGGATTCTTCCCACACTCTTTATGGCATATGCCTCCGCGTCTGGTCTCGAGCCGACGAGAAGAGGGCCGAGACTATCCGCGACTTGCGCAAGCGGACTGAAAGCGACTACTACGACAATCCTGACGAGACCTACTGGATCCCGTATTGCTTGTCCTTTCTCTCCCGCTACCCCCTCTACAACCTCCTTGGTGACTACCTCCGGGGCATGTGGATTCACTGGAACAAGGCGACTAACCTATTCCACGCTGAGGAGGTCTCTCGCATCCTCAGCTTCCCGGCCCCTCGCCTGAATGATCTCGTCCGTATTGACATGAAGGATTACGCTCTTTGCTACCAGTTCCCTTCCTCGCCGACTGGTTTCCAGAACTTCGCCATGTGGCCCCTCTTCAACTGTCTGTCCATCCCCAATATTGTGGGTGTCATTGAGGCCGCCATCTCTCCCACTCGCCGCATCATCTTCGTCAGCCACTACCCGGCCATGCTTACAATGGCTGCTGAGACTGTGCGATACTGCGTTCGTGTCTATGAGTGGAGCGGTCTTTACGTCCCTGTTGTCCACGCCCGCCACGCCAAGGAGTTGGTCCAGGAGCCTGGTCCTTACATCCTGGGTATCACTGTTGAGTGCCGCTCACTTTTCACCGCGCCCACTGATGCTCTTGTCGTGGATCTCGACCGCAACTTCGTCCTTACCTCTAGCCCTCCCACAGCTCTGACCCCCGGCCAGCGTAACAAGTTTGTCACCCGTCTTACGCAGGCTCTGAACGGCGATGTCACCCCCTCTGGAGTCCCCCCTCACCTAAAGTCCGCCTACGGTGGTGGTAAACTGGTCCCTGCTGGCCAAATCATTGTTATGCGTGGTGAGGTTGAGTCCACTCAGGACCCCGAATGGTGGAATCAGGATTCTGTGATGGGTGTAATGGACCACGTTTGCGAGAAGCTGGGCCGCAACACTGGCATCAAGGCTGTCTTCGGAGGATCCGTCAAGAAGCCCCTCATGACCAAGGTCTCCATGCGTCATCTCAACGAAATCGTTCGTGAAAGGAACCAGTATTCACGAGATGCTCTCGAGGCCTGGCAGGATTTCATCAATCTCAAGGGACGTATGGACACTGAGCTTAACAAGGTCACTAAGCGCAACAACTACCTTGTTGAGGAGCTCGAGAGCTGGAAGCAGCAGTTCCTTAAGTTCCAGGCCTTTGCTGAGCAACTCACCAAAGAGACTCAGGATCTCAAGGTCAAGATTGAGAACCATAAGAGGGAGAACCGTCGCCTTGCTGGCCTCATCGATCAGCAGAAGGATGACAACGCCCGCCTTTCAGTCCGCCTCACTGGCACCGAGAAGCAGCGTGACGACGCCCTCGAGGCCCTTGTTCTCCAGCAAGAGATTGCTGAGGAGCTTGAGCGTGAGCGCAAGAGGAACAAGAAGGAGCTCTCTCAGCTTCAGCACACCAACGTCACTATTCTCCGACAGCGCGATGAAGCTCGTCGGGTTGTTCTGCATCTTCGCAGTCTGATTGGCGGCCAAAGCCATCACATGGAGCACCTCATTCACTCCATCACCAAGCCTGAAGATTTGGCCCAGGAGATTGAGGAGGGTTACGATGAGGGTGAGGGTGACGTCGAGGTTGACATGGATGAGGAGGTTGCCCCCGAAAGCGATCACCGTATGCTGAAGAGCCCCCCCACCCGCAACAAGCGACACTCGTCCTCGAGTTTCCGAGACGTGGCCGATCGTCACCTGAAGGACAAGACGGACGCCATCGCTCACATTGTTCGCAATATTGCCGAGCAATGCCAAGCTGCAGTAGAAGGGCTACAGCTCGCCCAAGATGCTGAATTTCGTGGGAGTAGAAGGAACAGCAGCCTCTCTACCGCCCAGAGCGACGACGGCCACTCCGCCGCCACATCCGAGAACGGTGATGACAGCCTCCTCCAGCCTGCGTCTGGGAGGGCGTCCAGTATCCCTCCCACCCCGGATCTCATCCCCAACCGGAGCAGTACGGCGATGTCTTACGCCTCCACTGCCACTACGCCTGAGCGTTCCAGTCAACAGTACAACCTTCGAGACGAAATCCCTACCAAGATCGTTGAAGACAACGAGGAGGACTTCGAGGATGGCCGAAGCGATCACGGCGGACTCTCCCACGAGACCGGTGTCGTTGCCAAGCACAGCCCGTCCCTGATGCATCGGCCATCGGGTGCCAGGATCAGTGCTCTTGGCGGTACTCGCTAATATCGTGCCTGCAATCCATGAAGGGAGGATTCATCCCAAAGACTTACGACGATGTCATAGACGGCATCCCCATCTCTCCGATATGATGACTGTTGAAGCGGCCAATCTATATCCCAAGCACGTGCTCTATCTCGTTTTTGCTTCATCTTTTCTCTATTTCTCGTATTTGGCGGTGGTTTGGATCAAAATCTGCGGACTAGGCGTTCACTTATCTGTTTTTATCTCGTCCTTTCCTAAGTGTCATCGTGGGCCGGCTCGCTCATGTATCAGCCTCAAGCCAGGCACTCTATTCCCCAATATGTTAGCATATAGTGTCGAGAAGTGGTATGTTTCAATTCACGTCTCTCCTTTGCTCGGCTTGAAGAGCAGCGCATCTAAAGAAATTGTTATGTGAAGCCAATCATCTGGTGATGATGTGTTACGTGTGGTTTTATCGGTGAAAGTCTAGGAATCACGCCAAGCCATATCAGCTAGAGTTTTGGGGGATACTTGCTATCTGACCTCGAGGTTTTGTCTATCATAAAAGCCCTGCTTTGTTACGCTTCACTCTTGGCTGCCTTATTCGTAGTTCGACTAAGCAAGATGTGCACGGTACTGTATATCTTTACTGTTAACCACACTGTACTGAAGCCACGCCCCATAGGTACCTAAATATAGGCCCCGAGATAAGATAAGCAGCGTGTCTGTACATACGGCCCAGAAAAAAGTTGAGAGTGAGGATCGCTAAGAGCGGCAGCGCAATCCGTCCAACTCCTACTCTAACACCAACACCAACACCAACATCAACACAAACATACGAGAACGTCGGTTACAGAATCCCGAGTCCGACATGGCCGACCCGCTATTAACGTCTCTCTGCGGTATCTGCCACATCTCCGCGCCGAAATACAGATGCCCCCGCTGCAGCATCAGCACCTGCTCCCTCGCCTGCATCAAAAAGCACAAGGCCTGGTCTGAATGCACAGGCGAGCGCGACGCCACGGTCTACGTTAAACCCTCGAAGCTGCGCACGCCCGCGGGCATCGACCACGACTACAACTTCCTGCACGGCATCGAGCTGTCTGTGGAGCGCGTTGAGAGGCTTCTCGTCGGAGAGCGCGCGCTGGTGCAGGAGGAGGAGCTCCGGCCGCAGACAGTGCAGGAGGTCAAGTGGAAGCCCGGTCGCGATGGGCGCAAGCGCAAGGTGCTCGTCACTAGGGTGGTGAGAGAGGCGAAGGGGAGGGTGTTTGAGAGGTTCTTGGCCCAGCGGCTCAAGAAGCTCAACATCAGCATAATGTGCGCGCCGGTGGGAATGGCGAGGCAGAAGGAGAACCACACCACGCTGAATCGACGAACGGGGCGCATCAATTGGCAGGTGGAATGGATGAGCTTTGAAACCAAGGACAAGGACAAAACGACCGGCGAGAATATGGACATGGACGAGGACGAGAGGCCAAAGAAAGTACGAATCCTGTCCAAGGTTATGGATGACGTGCCGCTCTACCAGGCATACGGTGCAGTGCTGGGGGAACAAAAGAGGCTCAAGAGCCAGGAGCCCAAGAGATGGGCGCGAGGTGGACAAGATGGGCCTTGTCAAACCCCGTCATCCTCGACATGGCCTGGAGGACCTTATACGCTGCAGGACCCTTTTACTGGCACCTGGGCAACCTGTCGTGGCGCAGACACCACCATGTGGCCCTCGGAGCGGGATGAGGCCGAGAAACGACGATTCCAGTTTTTCTTAGCTAAGCCGCGGACACGATCGGATTTGCCATTGGCGGTGACACCACTTCAGCCTGAGGAGTGCTTTCGCGATATCCTTACGAACAGTCAAGTCCTCGAGTTTCCAACCGTCTACCTCCTCAACGAAAACGAGTCGCTTCCGTCGGGCCTCGTGCTAGAATCCAAGGACACAATCCCTCTGCAGGGGCCTAATAAGAGGAAGAACCCGCCCGTTGAGAAAAATGCGGGCAAACCAGCCAAGAAAAGGAGACACGGCGGAAAAGAACTAGAGGACGGTGAAGTGAAGAGTGAAGAGGAAGGCGCGCATTTGGACGGGGAGGACTCCAAGGGCGTTGCTCTCGAGGTGGGGGACGTGATTGCTGAGCAGAGCCTGGGCGAGGAGGGGGAGGACGACGACGACGATGACAGTACGAGTAGTTCAGGAAGTGATAGTGAGGAGGACTGAATGACATGGGAGAGGTGGAGTTGAGGGGATGAAGGCCAGGCTGGCCCTGAGAATGGCGACTTTGTATGATGAAGCAAACAGGATAGCTTGTACTCGGTAGCTTATGGGGCATGATACCCGTCGTAGAGTGATTTAATGGAAGTGGAAATGAGATAAGCCTTGCTCAAGTCTTGATCCCATTGTTGAAGATGGGCTGTTTGGTGTTTTGGCGCCTGGTGGCTGTGCTGCAGCATGTTGGCGGGGAGGTTGGGCTGGATGGGAGCTGCGTCAGCCACAAGCCCGGGTGACAACCTCCCTAGCAAGATAGGTACCGACACTTCCCTTCTCTCCAGCCAAGACTCGGAACGCTTCGACGCCTCCACGACAGCAACCTATAACTTATACCTACATCCTCGGAGACGAAAAGAACGACGCTTTCCACCTGAGGCGCCCATCGCACCATGGTCTGATTGGCGCTCACTCTACCCCCGTCGCATGGTTCACGATCCCCCGCCGACGCCGCCGCTGCCGCCACGATGGACGACACACCCGTGCCCAAGCTCTCGGAGCTGCTGCGGCACCCGGAAGACCTTGACAAGATCCCTGCGCTGAAGCTGGAATTCTCGCGCAAGAAGGGAGCCGTCGATAGCCAGCTGCGCAGCGGCCTGCGCGAGCAGCTCGAGACGACCCAGTCGGGCATGACGGGTCTGAGCGACGGCCAGAAGACGGTCCAGGCGATCAAGGACGAGATGATGAAGATCGACAAGCTGTGCTCCGAGTCCCAGAACATGATCAAGGATTTCGCCAGCATCAACCTCGTCTCTCAGGCCCACCGCAACTTCGGCGCCGTCGAGACGATGCGCCGCAACCTCGAGACCTTTGACGAGCGCCTGTCCGTCGTCGAGAACATGCTGAGGGAGGACGACAACGACAAGGAGAACATGCCGAATCTTCTGCCCTGCCATTACGAGCTCACGCAACTACGGAACATTCGGGACGACGCCATGGAGCAAATCCAGCGAGCGGAAGACGGCAGCTTCGAGTCGACGCTCGAGGACTACTTTGCACGCCTCGACGAGACCATCGACTGGTTCGACGAGCACGTGGGCATCCTGGCCCTGAACCTCGTCAACCTGGTCGTCAACGACAACAACGGCCTGGTGGTGCGGTTCGCCGTCGTCATGGAGGCCGAGGAGAAGAGCGACCAGCGGGTGCTGGCGCTGCAGGAGGCGCTCAAGGACCACAGGGAGATGGCGACGCGGTTCCAGAGCATCACGGACGGCGCCAAGAAGGTCCGCGGGTACAAGGACAAGTTCCTGCAGGCCATCAAGCTCAGCACCGAGCAGCAGTTTGAGCAGTCGCGCGACGAGTTCCTCGACGACCCGAGCAAGCTCGAGAAGATTATGAAGTGGTACTTCAACGACCTCAACGCCGTCAAGATTGGCATGACGCCCCTGATGCCCAAGAAGTGGCACATCGGAAAGACGTACGCCGACGTGTACCACCAGCTCATGCACGACTTCCTCATCGACATGGTGGACGGCGACGAGGCGTCGTCGGCGCACACGCTGGAGATTGTCGGTTTCCCCGACAAGTACTACCGCAAGATGGCCAAGCTGGGCTTCCGCCAGGAGGACCTGGTGCCGCACGTCGTGGACCACCGCGAGGCGGAGCTGGTGCGCGACTTCCGCGAGCTCATCATCAAGTTCCTCGACGAGTGGATCGACCGCATCTTCGCCCAGGAGACCAAGGACTTTGCCGACCGCAACGTCGAGGGCTCCAACCTGGACCAGGACGAGTACGGCTACTTCCGCACCAAGAACCTGGTGGCCCTCTGGCGCATGCTGCGCGAGCAGGTCGACGCCGCCGCCAACTCGCAGCGCGCCGACGTGGTCGAGGGCGTCATCGACGCCATGTTCACGCGCCTGCGCGGCCGCCAGCAGGCGTGGCAGCGCATGCTCGAGGACGAGGCCACGCACTACGAGACGGGCAAGATGGCCGAGCTCGAGGGCTTCCAGGCGCTGCAGGACTGGCTCGTCGCCACGGCCAACGACCAGATCGCCTGCATCGACGACAACGAGGACGAGGGCCGCCTGGCCTACCTGTCGAGCTTCCGCCGCCTCTTCGAAGCCAGCGTCACGCCCGCCTACGTCGACCGCGCCGACAACGAGGTGGCCGCCCTGCGCGACGGCTACGTCGACTTCAGCACCTGGTGCATCAACCGCTTCGCCCAGCTCATCTTCACCGTCGACTTCGGCACCGTCATGCCCGACTTCTTCACCCCCAAGTGGTACACCAGCACCGCCATGAAGCAGATGGTCGTGACCTTTGAGGAGTACGTCAACGACTACCGCCACGTGCTGCACCACTCGCTCGTCGACATCTTCATCGAGATCTTCGCCGACGAGCTGCTCGTCCGCTACCTCTCCGCCGTCCGCAACAAGGGCGCCAAGTTCCGCCGCACCGACCCCTTCCAGGACAAGCTCTTCAACGACATCGCCACGGCCTTTGAGCTCTTCGGCAGCCTGCCCTCGCCCGAAATCGGCGCCTCCATCAAGGAGACCTGGCGCGCCACCGAGTCCTTCCTGCGCCTCCTGACCGCCGACCGCGACGCCGTCGCCGACGCCTTCGCCGCCTTCAAGACCACTTATTGGGATCTGCAGATCAGCTGGGTCGAGGCCGTTCTGCGGTCACGGGACGACTTTGAGCGCAGCATGCTGAACGCCGTCAAAGCGAGGGCCGCGCAGATGGACGTGGTCCGCGGGCCAGAGACCATCATGGGACGAGTCAAATAGGCGTTGATCTGGAAGAAAACGAGAAGAAAAAAGGAGGGGAGGAAGAGAAAGACATGTCAGGGAAGCGGGAGAAATATAGAAATGTATGTACGATACGCGAGGGCGCCTCTTTAGCGACGACACGTCTTGAAATTGATCCGGGGGGGAGGGGGGGATCAAAACTTTCTACGATCTCATCGTGTCCCGTTCCAGTCTCATGACGCTCTTTCTAGGCCCAAAGTTTGCTCGACTGTATTCACCAACACATCTCTTGCGACGACATTATCTTAGGCACGGCGGGTTACAAACAGCATGCGAAGTAATTAAGAATGTTCCTTCCATAACGAAAGAATTAAGTACACAGGGAAGAAAGGGGCCGTCGGAGTTAGAAACAATTAAGAAAATGTAGTTTCGCTGCCCAAATACTATGGAACAAGGTGGCTTCATTGGAACGCAAACAAGACAAAATAAGGAAGACAGATGAGATATGTAATAGTGTTCCCGCCTTCTCCTCCAAGGCGACTGGGCTTCCTAGGCTAAACCTTCATTATGAGTGACTAGCCAAGTGGTTTGCGGCCTGCACAGATGGACATCGATTAGCTTTGATTGGAATGGGAGCAACTGCGGTAAAGGGCGGACATACCTTGTTAACATCATAGTCGTACTTCTCCAGCGCATCCAAAGCGCTCTCCCGTTCGTAGCCCATGCTGGTGAGCCTCTTCAAGATAGGATCATCCTTCAACACCTCCTCCTCCTGTGACTGGGCAGGGCCGGTGGCAGTAGCTTGCTTGTCAGCGGAAGCAGAGGGTACCGGCTGGGCACTCCCGGAGCCGAACCCCGAAAAGATGTCGTCCCAGGCTTGTTGGGCCTCTGCGGCCGTCTGAGTGCCGCTTGCAGGTGGCTTGGGGGCGCCGGTCGACGGCGCTGACACGAAGTCGAAGCTGCTCTCGTTTCCGAAGGCCGTAGACTCGCTCTTAGTTTGGCTAGCAGGGGGGCTGCTGTCGAAGACTGGGTTAAAGTCATCGAGGCCAGATCGAGAAATGTTGGCGAAGTCATCATCTGCGGAGCCTTCTTTGGCGTCCTCGAGGCCTTCGAAGTCATCATCAAGGTCATCGAAGGCGCCCTTTGGCTGAGGAGGGTTTGAAGGCACTGCCTGCTGAGAAACGGGAGCCGTCCCGGTCTCAGCCGAGCCAAAGATGTCGTCGACGGCTGTTCGCTGGGTATCAGTCACCGTTGCGGGCGACGACGGGTGCTCGGTGCTGTCTTGAGTTAGTCGTCATTCTAATCAAGCGTGAAAGCCCAAACTGTACATACCTCTCTTTGTGATCGGGTGGGAAGGCTGCCTCATTGGCCGGTGCGGTTGTCTTCGATTCTTCCGCGCCCAGCAGAACTCCTCCCTCCTCAGCGCCATCCTTCTCGCCACTCAACTTGGTGGGGGGCGATGCAGGGGCAAAGTCGTCTTCAAATCCTCCCTGAAATCCTCCCTGATCGCTAGTCGAGTCGGAGTCGTCATCACGCTCAATCTCCGAGATGGGAGGGAATTCGGAGTCGAAGACGGAAGGGGATTTCGTAGCCTCAGGGGCGGGTTTGGGGAGTGTTTTGGAAGTGGTGAAGGCAGCAAACGCATTGTCGAAATCAGCCTTGGCCTTGGCCTCGTCGACAGTTCCAAAAGGATCGTCAGTCTCAGGGGCCGTGGTGACCACGGCTGGAGGGTGAGGGGAGCTGTCGCCATGAGCATCGGGCGAAGCATCAGCGAAGTCAGCGCTTCCGTTCTTAGCCTCGGGCTTCTCTGTGTCGTCGCTAGGCGGAGCACCCAAGGGGCCGTTTACAGAAGCGGCTAGACCAGCAGGGATGGGGGTTGAAGAGCCATGAAGCGGATCATCGACGCGCGACGCCGGAGGTGACACTTGACGCGAGGAGGACAATGACTCGCTGTGATCGCCGAATGGAAGGAAGCTGGAGCTGATCTGCCTCGACTCAGGGGGCGCAGGGGGGTCCACAGCGAGAGTTGGCTGGCGGCTCATGACAGGGGAAGAAGTAGGAGGCGTTGAGTACGAGCCGACGCTGGCTGAGGAGGCGCCAGTGTTCTGGGGTTTGAAGGCTGCCGGTGGCGGCGGCGGCGGCGGCGGAGTGCCGGACGTGCTGCCTGAGAACGAAGGACCAAAGACGTCGTCAAACGACTTATCCGTCATGTTTTTGATCGGAGGGGATGCAAATGCTCCCATAATGTCAGTGCTGGCGGTCCGTCGGAAGAAAGGGTTGTTTGCACTCGCAGTCGACGCCGCAGGGCTCGCGACCTGGGCCGACGTGGAAGCCGGAGAGCCAGTGTTGGCCTGTCTCGCCAGATCCTCGTTGCTCTTGACAAGATCCTCGGCCTCTGCCTTCAACTTGTCCCGCTCACCTTCGGTTGTTGACAGCTGCTTCTTGTTGATGGCCACCAATCCCTTCTGCTGCCGGGCTTCCGACTTCAACTTTTCGATCTGAGGTTTGAGTTGGGCAATCTCTCCGTTGACGACCTTGATGCGCTCCCTCAAGTTCGCATTCTCCTGTTGATCTGCCTGCAGAGATGACAGAACCTGCTGGTGCTGGGTCTGGGTATCCCGGAAGGTGCCGTCCAGAGTCATGCACTCAGCTTGCAATTTCTGGGTGTCAGCACGGGCGGTCTTCAGCTGCTCCTCGAGAGCACGGGTGTCCTGCGCCTCCTTTTCGTAAAGGGTCCTGAGCTGGCCAAGCCGCTGCTCGAAGTTTTGCTTCTGAGAGGTGGCCTGGGTCAGTTCGTTCTGGGTAGTAGTCCTCTTAGCTTGAACGTCTTGCATCTGGGTTGACAGAGAGCTAATCTGGTTCGAAAGATTAGCGAGCTCCATGGTCTCCCCAGACACGTTCTTGCCAGCCTCGTCATCATTGTCTACAAGAAGATCCTCAGATGCGTATGGCATTTGAGCCTGCCTTGGACCTGAGCCACTTGAACCCCCCGTAGGTGTTGTGGCTAAGCCTCGACCGAATGTGGATGAAGGGATGAAGGGCTTAAACGACGAGGTACCGGTGGTTGCTGGCCTAACGGGGGAGGATGGGGTGAGCACATGGGAGCCAGTGCCAAATGGATCGTTGGCATTGGATCCTCCGGTCGACATAGGGGCCTGAGCCGGCGCAGGAGGTGCCGGGCTCGGGGCGCCAGAATCCAGGCCAAACAAGTCGTCAAGAGCAGACTTGGGATGCGGAGGCGGCGGTTGTACCACGGGCGGCGGGGCATCGAAGGCCGAGTTCGCGGTGGGCGGACGAGCTTGGTTTCGAAGGCTGGGAGGGATCAGGTTAAGCGGGAGAGTGCTTGGCAAGGGTACTGAGCGGCCTCCTCTTTGTTGCCGGATCAGGTACATTGCAACGGCGAACTGATCGCGTGTAAGATGGCCTTGAGAATTGGTGTCTGCGAGGTCCCAGATCTGAGCCAGCGTGTCCTCTGGCAGGTTTGACTGGCTGAGAAAAGGGACTGCCTCTTCGCCGGTGATGAAACCCTTGTGCAACTTGTCCAGGTCCGCATAGATCTGATCGAACCTAGCCTTGTCGGCGGCAGTCACTGCCCAGTCGGTCGTTCCACTGGCTTGAGGAGACATGGGAGGGCGCCCGAGGGGGCTGCCAGTGCGCATCTGGGCGGAGCCGCTGACCTGGCGTGGAATAGCGGAGATGACAGGGCCAGTTGAGGATGTGCGGGATGCGGGACCACGTCGTGAGGCGGCTTCATAAAGGCCAGCTGGGAGGATGCTGGGCAGAGCTCGAAGAGCACCGGTCTTCATGGAGGTGAGCAGATGCATGGCAATGACAAACTCGGTGAGAACCAAAGCTCCACGCTGCTCAGTATCCGCGAGCTGCCATATTCTTCCGAGAACCTCGTTGGGGAGACCCGACTTCTCAAAGATCTGTTTTGCCTGGTCTCCTGGGAGGTGTACTCCGCCTTGAAGCGGCTGACGCTCGAAGAGGCCACCATACTGAGCAACTTTCTCGGCAGTCAGCGGCGGGATTCGAATGGGACCGCCAGTGCTTTGGGCTTGGAGGGCGGCAGGAGGAGGCGGCGAGCTGATGGGCACGGGTGGTGGTGGAGGGATGCCTGCGGCCGGGAGGGGCGGGCTGATGCCATCGAATCGCGGAAGAGGACCTTGCTGGAGGGCAATTTCGGGAGTAGGCTCGCGTCCTGCTTGGGCGTGTCCGATGAGTCGGAGGACGATGCCAAAGCCAGCGGGGGTGAGGAAACCGCGATTTTCCCTATCAGCAATCTGCCAGATCTGTAGCCGGGACGGTTAGTTCAGGGGAGCGAGCAAGTGAAGAGACTGTAGACGGCAGACAAACCTCGCCTAGGACGCGCGAATCTAGCCTCGTCTTGTCGAAGAATTTGACAGCAATCTCGCCAGTCACGACGCCAACATTATCGGTGTCGGCCTGTCGGAAGAGGTGGCCGTATGCTCGCTTCTCCTCGGAGGAGAGGTTCAGGGGAGGCGCAGCTGGAAGGATGGCATTTAGCTATGAACAGAGAATCGAAGTGATCAATGAGGGGATGAGAGGGGAGATACCAGGTTCGGAGACTGCTTCAGCCGTCATTGTCGCGCATACGAGCTCCACGTATCTCAGGACAAGAAGTCTGGGCCCAACGGCGTCCGGCGGGAGGACCGGTCGATACGCAGGAAGGATCGGGAGATGGAAGAGGTCGTCGGGTCGCAGCTGATGAGCAAGGCTGGAGGGGCGCTGGTGGAAGACGAGGGGCGAAGGGCGAAGGAGCGAGGCGGCGCGTAGAGCAGTGATGGCGGTGCAAGATGGCGACAAAGTCAGGTCTCGGGAATGGAGATCACCAGCCTGGTAGTTTGGGTGGTTGGTGTTGTTACCCGGAGCGAGCAACGGACCAACCAGAAGCTAGAGCTGCGGCAGATGGTAGGTGGGCCGCCGCGCCTAGGGCCTAGTGGGGACCGAGCTTGACGCTGCAGTCTGTTCGCCCACTGAAGCGGCGCTGAAGGGTTACTGGACTGCCACTGGACTGCTACTGGAGAGGGACCTCAGCCACTGGGCAGACCGGGCAGCTACCTACATAGGCACCAGAGCTCGCGGGTCCCAATGGGAAGAGCCGACCCGAACGCGAGTCAACCGGCTGGGGGGGGCTCCTGTCAGTTCGTTTCGTGCAAAAAGTACGTACTTTGCGCCATCCGATCCGCAGGCCTCAAGCCGCCAGGACGGGATTCAAGCCACATGAAGCCTCACTCTCATGTTTCTTCCATCACACAGACATCTGGGAACTTGGGTAATCGATCGACTAGGCCTATGATGAACATTCAACGAATGAATCACTCTCTGTTAAGACTTGTTCAGGGTCTCGAGGCACGGAGCCGTAGGTGACAGATGCAGGAAACTGACGCAAACTGCAGGTCAAGGCCTCAATTACACCCAGCCATGCACGCCCAGTGCGTCTCACGCCGCGCAGATGTTATCGCTCACTTAAGCCACACTTGGATATCTGATGGCAGAGCCCAGGGCATATCAAGGCAGCTCATTGGCTTATGGCTTAGGAACAGATGAGAACCACGAGCCTTCGAGGATGCTCTACGCAAGCAGTGAATACGAATTGCCAGACGGCCAGCCACGACGAAGCCAAAGAGAGCTCCAAAGACTAAACCGTGCGCCAGATGTGTTGGCTCATGTGCATCACTGTCCGCCATCATGACGTGATACTTTGATGCCCTCTGTGGGCCAGGCCAGTTGCATGTATTTCAAGGGCTTCGTTGAACGTGCACCTTTTGTTACTTGTTCCCTCTCTATGTTCCCTCCCAAAAAGAGGTCACAGACTAGAAGACTTCAATGGATGGTATCTCAGCAGTCATGTGGTACTTCAAACACCTGCTCGGTTCCAGTCAAAAGTACGGAGTACCTTCGGCGGCGAACGGCGAGTGACCTCGGTGTCGGGCTTTTGGGAACCATGCAAGCCGGCACCCCCATATTCCAAATCTTCCAAATCTTCCCAGGGTTCTAAATAGTGGCCGGGTTTTGATTCCATAGCCCTGCTTTTGGAGGACGCGTGCATGCTTGATTCCATACCACGCTTTGATACACTAACAGCGTGTGCTTCAACCTAAGGTAGCCATGGCTCGGTATCCAGCAACCTCCGGCATCCACCCGAGAGGCCCGAAACGGAAAAGAGCCAAAACTTCCCATCGACGAGGTTGATTTCAAATCGATATCTGCAGATCTCGTTGACGGCCATTGATTACTCAATCGCATCAATCCCTCAAGCCCTCGATTCCCCGCCGGTCCAGAACCTGTTTAGCTAACGTTAGGCGTCCGTCTGTTCTGTAATCGGAGTTTCGGACCCCCTCCCCACCTCGGATTCGCCGACCTGCCCCTCCAAAACTCCATCCGGTTCGCCCTCTCCAACCGCATCTGAAAGAGCTCTGCAGATACGGTTCGCATAAAGAAGACGTCATCCGCCCTCCCCCGCCAACGCGCTCTCTCCTCCGCTCGCAGCACATACTTCAACAAGGCTTTGCCCATGCAAGCCTTCGCTCTCCTCTCGCGCACATCCTCCCTGTCGTCGACGTCGAGAACAGCCCCGCTGCGAATAGCTTCTCTGTCCCGCCAACTGTCTTCATCTGCGCGCACCATGGCTCCCATCACCAAGGAGATCGACTACCTCGTCATTGGCGGCGGCAGCGGTGGCCTCAGCTCCGCGCGCATGGCCAGCAGCAAGTATGGTACCAAGGCCTTGATTGTCGAGAACAAGCGACTCGGCGGAACCTGTGTCAACGTCGGGTAAGTTTCCACCGCCACATCCGCTCCGATCCTTCAAGGATGAGCATGAACAGTCCCTGCTGACACGCTCCTAGCTGCGTACCCAAGAAGGTAACATACAACGCCGCCGCTCTCGCCGAGGCCATCCACGACGCCAAGGCCTACGGCTTCTCCGTCCAGGAGACGGCCCCCTTCGACTGGTCAACCTTCAAGACCAAGCGCGACGCCTACATCAAGCGCCTCAACGGCATCTACGAGCGCAACCTCGGCAACGACAAGGTCGAGTACCTGCACGGATGGGCCCGTCTGCTGGCCAAGAACCAGGCCGAGGTCACCCTCGACGACGGCTCCAAGGTCGTCGTCAACGCGAAGAAGATCCTCATCGCCGTCGGCGGTAAGCCCACTCCGCCGCCTCAGGTCCCCGGCGCCGAGCTTGGCATCAACAGCGACGGCTTCTTCGACATCGACACCCAGCCCAAGAAGGTCGCCATTGTTGGCGCTGGCTACATCGCTGTCGAGTTCGCCGGCATGTTCAACGCCCTCGGCACCGAGACTCACCTGTTCATCCGCCACGACACCTTCCTCCGCAGCTTCGACCCCATGATCCAGGAGTCCGTCACCAAGGAGTACGAGAGACTCGGCGTGGACCTGCACAAGCGCTCCCAGGTCAGCAAGGTTGAGAAGGACGCCAACGGCAAGCTCACCGTCACCTATCGCGACGACACCGGCAGCGAGACCGTCGTCGCCGACGTTGATCACCTCATTTGGGCCATTGGGCGCACCCCTGAGACCAAGGGCATTGGTCTGGAGGAGGCCGGTGTCAAGCTCCGCGAATCGGGCCATATCGTCGTCGATGAGTACCAGAACACCGACGTCGACAACATCTACGCCCTCGGCGACGTCACCGGTGAGGCCGAGCTCACCCCCGTCGCCATCGCCGCCGGCCGCCGTCTTGCTCACCGTGTTTTCGGGCCCTCGGAGTTTTCTTCCCTGAAGCTCAGCTATGACAACATCCCCTCTGTTGTCTTCTCTCACCCGGAGGTCGGCAGCGTCGGCCTGACAGAACCCCAGGCCATTGAGAAGTACGGCAAGGACAACATCAAGGTCTACAAGACCGGCTTCACCGCCATGTACTACGCTATGATGGAGCCTGACCAGAAGGGCCCCACCAACTACAAGCTCATCACCACCGGTCCTGAAGAGAAGGTCGTCGGTCTTCACATCATGGGCCAGGGCAGTGGCGAGATGCTCCAGGGCTTCGGTGTTGCGGTCAAGATGGGCGCCACCAAGGCCGACTTCGACAGCTGCGTGGCCATCCACCCCACGAGCGCCGAGGAGTTGGTAACGTTGAAATAGACCAGTGCAAAAGAGTAGATGAATAGAGGGAGTTTGTTGGTTATTGGCAAATTTGTGTTTTGCTAGGGATGGTGGCATTATTCAAGGAAGATGGGAACTTAACCGGACGAAGGACGATTCATGATCATTCGGGTAGGTCACAAGGATAAAGGAAGATTCTGTTATCAGACGATGTCTCAACCATGCTCGAGCAGGAATGTCTGTCCTGGCAATATTCTAAAATCAGAGCAGCATTGGAATGAATGAGTTCCTGGCAGCAACCCTACTCAGATATCACCGAGACCACTAGAATTCGTATGATGATGTACGTCCGTTCCATCTATACATCTCGGCTCTTAGATAAATCTCTGTTCGAGTCTTGCGGATGGCCTCCGATTGTTTTCTGCCAACGGCAGAGCTTGTGGGATAGTGAGAGAATGTACTCAAGGTGACGGTATCGTATCTCAGTGCCTTACGTTCAGTTGCGAACTGCAGGACGATACTGTTCCCGTGAACTTTAGACAATTCCTCGACTCGGAGGGCAGCAACGAAACTCTTCCGCCAGTCAAGAACAAGTACTAGTTGGGATTATCTTGTCCTTCGCTTGTTGTTCACCTGAACTAGCGACTACACATCGACAATGCCACAAAACCCTGTACGGAAGCACCGTCCTATCCCATAACCCCCCAGCATCACTCGCATCGAGCTCCACGCCCGTATATGAGAACTCAACACTTTCGCCTTTGACACCATATCCACTGCCGCTCTTTCGCATCGCACAAGCCACCTTGTCACCCTCTGCGGCTCTCCCAGAACGGCAATTCCCAAGAGACGCAGCCAGCCGCACCGGCCCGGACGACGGCATTTCACCGGCTCGGATACGCACATGCGTTCATGCCCCTCGACGCGTGCACAGAGAACACTCCATCGGGGTCGACGCGCATAACGCAGACTCGGGTCGACGTCCTGGTGGCACGGAGAACCGTGTTGGACAAGGGGGAGCACCCGTGCGTGGGGAGGACGGTTGGCCGCGTACGGAATACGGCAGCACTTTTGGTGCTTGACGAGAGTTGTTGAGCACTGCTTTTCGTCGCGAGTGTACGCATCGCAGGTTGGCAACGGAGAGAGATGTCGGGTGTGAGGCTGGAGTTCTCGGCTCGGCGGATTTGCGGGTGTTGGGAAGAGGTGCAGGTGGTTCTGGCCTTGTGATGACTGTCGTGGTTTGTTACGCTCGGTGACGAGACAGCACTGGATGTCTTTTCGGCAACAGTTGCGGCTTATGGTGGAGGTCCACCAACTTTGATACGCCAATGCTTGAAATTAAGAAGCTATCAACACTAGTAGCAGGGGTCATAGAGGATAAAGGATGTGGTTTCCTTACCACGGAACCAACCCTCCAAACCCACAAGGCTACCGAAGTGTAATATCTGTGCAACGAGATGATGCCATACCGACCAAGAGGATGCCAGTCCCACAAGCCAAGTCGGTTGTAAGCGGAGGAGTTCCTCCCAAGTCCCCTACCCTGGAACACGCACCGACACAAGCACAACGCAACTCACGTGAGGGGAAGCCGGAGATGTTACGAATACACAGGAGGACGTCACTGATCATCCCGAAGGTCCCGTGAGCCATCACGCCGGCCACTCGCTCAAATCAAAAAGTCCCAGGAGGGGGTGTGCGGTACGGTCTCGGTGCTACATAGCATGCACCTGGATGTCATCAAGACCCTGCCGACCTAGCCCCCTCGAGCGCTAGAAGGTTGGGCTCACGAGTTCCTGCAGGAATTGCCTGTCTTGGTCGGAAAGACTGGTCACATGAAGAGCCAGCGCCCACAACCGAGACAGCTAGCGCAACACCCAGACGCCACCTCCGCATTTTCTCCAGGAAAACCTAGGTCGCTGTCGTTCCCCAGGGTTCCTGTGCAGTACCATGTCCGGACTGCAGCGTACGAATGGTCCTGGTTACACACCAGCTCGACGGCGCTGCCAATCAGCCTGCATCCCTGTGACCCCGAGGCCGGTCGAAACGAGCGCAGGACGCGGGGTTGTTAGAAAGGAGATTGGCGATGTGGTTGAAAGTGAGGGGAAAGGCATGCCGAAGGAGAATAGCATGGGGGCACAGCTACACTGGCGTAAGATGCCGTCACGGAGCAGTGGTAGACATGCTGGCTGACTCTAGGGTCCAAGCGGTTGAAGACAAGACGGCCACTCAGAGGATTTGACCTGTCCTGTCCGACCCCCATCTGGCACTTGTTTGCCATGCATGCTGCGTTTGGTGGCTTCTCGCTGACGACGTAGAGGCGACGGGCCTGGGCGCTTCCGTGTCGACGGACCGGTGTCAGGGAGACACACCTTGACACCCATTGTTGGATATGCGAGACATGGGCGACGAGTTCCAAGGGCCATATGGAGGCCCCGTGGCCCTCCCTTTTAGAGTAAAACGCCTTCGTGCTGGCGGTACGGTTCTAGCAGTAGACCGGACGGGAGGCGAACGACCACCAAAGGAACCCGGCGCTATTGACAAATCCCGAGGCCATGGCCCAAGACTTGATTAGACTCTGAGGGAAGGCTAGGCTCCGAACAAAGGGAACTTCTAGGGAGATGCTGCCAATGTCGTGCACCGCACCGCACCGCACAGACTAGGCAGGGCAGGCAGCTCGGTCTGTCAGTTTGTCAGATGCATGGTAATAAAGGTAATTAGGTCAAGAAAGCTACATGTCATTTCTTTGGGGCTTTGCATGCTTCGTCGCTTCGTCTACACGCGGCGTCTTTCGGAGAGTGCCACGGACCCCACGGGCATCTGCAGAGGAGAGGAGACAAAATACCTCCGCGGGCCAGTCTAGCGTTGGTTTCCCGGTGGACTTCTGGAGTGGTCAATCTGGGGAACACCAGCGTCGTCTATGATTGGCCGAGTCCACCGAGTCAAGCAGGTGAGCGAGCGGTTGAGCCCCGACGTTGTCCCAAGATATCTGCGCTTCGGTGGCAAAAGGAGGAGAACTCTGCTTGGGCCTTTGGGTGAGCCAACAACGCAACACACCAGGCCACCTTGACAAAGCGTTGGTGAGCTGCGATGCAACGACGGCGTCGCGGCCTTGCCGCTTGGAGTGCTGCTCGCCGCGGTCGCTTGGCCAAACGAGACGGCTGTGCAACCTGACATGTCTTCTTTCAGCAGTCAAACCTCTGGTTACACCGCGCTCAGCCGATCCAAGCCATCCGCCACACACGTCGCAGCTCAGCTCTGCACGGCGCCTCATTCGGAGAGTAGATTTCGATAGTCGCGACCGTTGACGGTGACAGGTCGTTATCGACGATGAGGCAGAACCCGACAAGCGAGCAGGCAGCGGCAGGCCCCCTGAACCTCTGCCGCACGCCCTCTTCCCCAGAGCGTGCAGGTGCAGCAAACAATTTACAGGCCCGGGCAGCGCACAGGCAGACCTGAGGCCTCTAGCGCTTACCCATGTCTGGTTGGTGTCTGGTCCCCTGCCGGCTGAAGGAGGCTTTGTTTTGCCAAGGGTCCCCCCCCCCCCCCTTCAGTTTGGAACGGAGGGAGGGGGGTTGGGGGTTGGGGGTTGCGACTTTGCGAGGATGTGCCTGGCCGCCAGCCTGCAAGATGATGCTCAGCGGCACCAACGCCCGCTGCTGAATGGGCAGAAGGCAGATAGGGAATAAAGAGGCAGACCCCCGTTGCCGTTGCAGTTTGCGAGAAATGCGGGGGAGGATTGTGATCTGTCAGATCGGCTAGCCACGAGAGCGTGGAGCGTGGGCGGAAATGGTACGATGCTACGCCATGACCGGCAAGAGGCACAGGATCGCGGCAGGAACAGAGATAGGAAGAAGTAAAGAAAAAACCAAAACCCGAAGCAATCCCCCGTTTGACACTAATAGTGGACTCCGCCGAGGCCCCAGCGAGCCCGGTGTCTCTGACCAAAGTGTAAGTGTAGGTACTTCGTAGGAACTAGTAAGTGATGTGATGTGATGAAAGGCAAAAAGATGTACGTACTACGTGTACGAAGCAGGATAGGAGGTAGTTGTCCGCAAGTGCAAGTTGCAGACCATGGCAATTGGAGATGCCAGGACCAGTGCGTGCAGAGCCTAGAATCGGCGAAACGCATCGCCCCTTGAGCCCTTTGCCCATTGACCAACCGCCCCCCCTGTCAGATAGGCCCCCTTCCATGGCATTTGATCCATCATCATCCTGCCTGCTCGCCGTGAACCAGTCCGTCGCGCCCGCCCGTCGCCCGTCCGCCGCCTCCCCTGAGAAACGACTATCCTCCCCTGGACCCAAATCTCTTCGGACGGGACGGGAGGTTCGGGCAGCCTAAGGTACTAACATAGTAGGCGCGCGGGCGCAGGCGCACGGCAACTTCCAGCGTCGCACCCAGCCCGGCGTCTCCCTCTCTCCGGCCTGCCGCCGACGCCAAGCGAAGCGAAGCCGTGAGTGAGCGAGCACTTACTGAGCATTCTGCTCCGTACCGTAGTACCTATGGATCCCCTCCAAGTTCCCGCTCCTACGCTACGCTACCGGACGGCTACCTAACTCAGGTTCTCAGGGGCAATCAGTCCCGTCGAGTCTGGTCCTTGCTCGCGAAAAGCTTTGCAGCGAAGATAAACCAAACCAGAGCTTTTTTCTCTTAGAGTTCCCCCCCCCCCGAGCCCGGACGGGAACAGTGGATGCAGGACCCTGATCTACTGGAATTCAAAGTAGTGACTCAGCCGAACACGCGATGGCGGCGGCCGCACCACGAGGGAGTCCAAGCACATGACAACGGAGATTGGAAAGAAAGCGAAAGACGAACTACTTCGTAGGCTACCTATTGGAAGTTTAAAAAAGAAGAAAAAGAAAGAAAAAGAGAAAACCTTCTCAACCGCGTGGCGGGCTCATGGCTCATGGTTCAAACTCGATGATGTCGTTCGTCCCTGGCGCCCAATCCTCGTATGACACGGTACTTGAGGCGCATGTGGGCCAATCAACCGGGCATGCCCTCGCCCACGGGCGGCTTCGTCGGAAGCTTGCGGCTGCTGGAGAGGGATTGAGAAGGGGGAAAAAAACCCCCAAACTGGAGAATGGATGGTGTAATACTTGGGCTCTCGAAATGTGCTCTCGACGATCCGGGTCTGTCAATTAATCACTCAATCAAACGCAATTCGAGACCGGTACTGCAGTGCCGGGCCACCCGATGACCGCGGCGTCAGCGCTTCGCCTCGTTGCCCCAAAGTTGGATTGGAACTTTGGAGGAGAGCATGCATAGTTGTTCAATCGCCAGCCCGAATGACGATTCGCCGCTGGAATGATGAAAAATCCCGTCGCAATGTCACGATCCTGCACGCGGGTTTCGATGCCCCACCGCGACGGAGCTGGATCCCCATGGCACAACCCAATCTCACGATGGCATCACCTCACAGCATCTTGGTGTCACTTTATTATTATTAACTCAGGTCCGTCAACCCTCCATCTCTCTCGTCACTGGACCTCCGCACTAGCCTGGCCCTGTCAATGTCGTCACTGAAATGAAGCTTGGCTCCTACTGGCGTCCGCAGGCTGCTGGATAAGCGTCGTTCAGAACGGCAGGGGGCAGCAGAGCATGCTGAAGAGAAGAGAAAAAAACTTCAGCGAGCGGCGCAGCGCCAGCCAGTCAGCCTTTGAGCTAAGAGCGAAACAGGAGGGTGTGTGGTTAGAATCAGGAGAGCTCCTCAAGGACAACCACGGCAGACTATTTGTCGATCCGGCCGGATTGAGCGCAGCGCTATTCTATCAATGGGTCGAGTGCCATGGGCTGAGCCTGGTCCAGGAGACACTCTGGGGATATCTCTTGGCGCCCTCGATAATGGCAGGGTTAATTGTTGGCAAGTGGGCCCTTGCTAAATAAGGGCATCACGGAGGTTTTTGGGGAGAAAAAAAGAAAGAAAAATTTCCGTTGGCCTTGCTTGAACCTGACTGTCAGATCATCGCCGTCGCCTGACGAATGAGGAGTGCACACTCTTCCGCGAAGGCACCACAGACGACCGCAGACGACCACACCACTACGCTCCGGACCAGGCTGTGAACTGCCCTTTTGCCCAACAAGGCGGGTGGCTGATATCGTTGCTGACTGGTTGGACTGGTCTTCAGCAGGTTCTGCAACGAGCTCGCTGGCTGGCTGGCTGGCAAGCTGGTTGGCTGCTTCTGGCTCTTCGTTTCCCGTCAATTTTGTTCCTCGTCTCGCTTCCTGACCTGCATGAGCCGTGCTGCCGACGCTCACAGGAAATGCCCGTGGTTCGCAGTTCCGCTGATGCAAGGTACCACAGCCAAACAGAACCGAGCCTGACCTGAGATTTCTTCCCTCTTCCACGCTGCCCTGACATTGAAAACAGCCCGCTAGTTCGGCGACAGCTGGACATGGCCCTGTTAGCGGCATGTTCGCTGCTGTGTAAGGTGTGCTTGGTTGTCAATGACGAAAGGCTGCTCCGCGGCATCGTACCCGATCTGCTTTGGATTCCTTTTTCTTTTCTTTTTTCTTCCTCTTCTTTTTGCTTTGCTTTTGCGGCGTCTTTCAACTTAGCGTTAGTGACCAAGATGGCTAAATATGGTAGCCCAGCTTTGTCTGCACGTCTGCTAGCGCCGCCATGCCAGCGAGCCAGTTCGGTGCGCCCCTGTGTGGTCTTCTTTGCGGCCTGTTCAGGCCTCTGTCCATCTTCACCTTAAAACCGCCACCTCGTTGCCCGCACGGGCGTCGTCACGAATAGGGGCTGGGGCCAACCGGCCAAGGTCTCAAGGATAACCTGAGCCGCTCACGGGCGGGAGGGTGAGGTGATCACTGAGACCACCACCACGAGACGACCAGCTGCCTCTCACAGCCCACCAGACGAGCCCCGCATGATCGCCCCCGGGCTTGTACTCCGTACGCTGTCTTGAACCCTCTTGGCGGTGCTGGTTCGTCCCGTTGCAGGCTTGCAGGCGCCTCTCAATAATCTGTCCGCTTGGGGGATCGAGGGCGCACCTCCATCGGGCAGGCCGGGACCGAAAACCACATCCGCCTATCACCATGCATGAAGGCGTAGCTGAGCTTTGTCCCTTTCACGGCTCGAGGCTCAAGAAAGAGCAATGAAAACTCTATCCTGCGATAAGTCAACTACGCCTCGTCATCTCCTTTAGGACATATTGGCTTGCAGTCATGGACGAATCCAGTCCCAGAAGTCGGATGCTGAGGTCAGCTTAAGCATCCACACCTCCAGGAGTTCGCGTGCCTGGTGATGGTGAATGCATTCGTGTCCACGAGTGCAGTCAGCTGGTGCAGGTTTACCATGTTGTTTTGAGATGGTATGCCCGTCTTGACGACAAGCTATGAAGCCGATGCCTCCGAGCTCATCAACAAGACCGCAATCAAACCAAACTCCTGAACTTGACCAGGGGGAAGAGATCCCTGAGCATCGAGCGCCCGTGGCCTATGTATTCGTACGTGCTATGGCACCGTAGTAGGGCTTGCCGACGAGGGAGCTCCTTGGTTCCCGCGTGGCCAGTGCGTCGGACTAGTCTTCGACATGCCCTTGACATGCCCTGGCATCCTCTCATCAGTTCGTGGCTTCCAAGTCTTTTGAGCCACCCCCGAGAAGCAGCCCACGATTTGGAACGTATGTGCATTTTAACCCGGCGTGGCATACCGGTCAACATGGAGTGTCTCCAATGAGGGCTTGACTTGGTTCCAGACTTACCAGCGTGGCTACACGCAGTGCGGTAAGAGTTGCTGTGGTTTGTGTGTGATTTGGTTCGAAATGTAGTGCCCACCACTATGCCTCCGGCCGAGGGCCCTGCCGAGCTTCGCTATGGGATGACTTCCTATCTTGGCACATCGCCCGAAGAGAAACCAAGCTATTCCCAAAGTGAGATCTGGGAAATCTGGGTGACCTAATCAGAGAGCGTGGGGGGCATCTCATTCGGTTGTCCACCCGATAAGTCCTGGCTGTTGTTAGCCGATGGATGTGTACCGTATCTCTGCCGGTTCGTTTGCGGGCGCACTGTTAGCCCTCTGGCTTCGGAGGATCACGCCGATGCTGAAAGCCGAAGATCTATCGCACCTGTTCGGCCTCGGCGGATTTGCTCGAGTGTGGGGGGAAGGGAAGGGAATCAAGCTCCGTTTGGCCGTTTCCCCTTACTTGGTGGGGCTAGTTAACGTCCCTGGCAAGACAATCAATCATCTTGATAGCCGATCCCCAGCAAACATTGCTTTTCTTCGAACGGCACTTGCGTCTCACGCTGTGACGTTGACGTCTTTGGCTCAGCCTTGCTCGAGCCATGCATCCTACTCGGACTAGTTGAGACATGCATCCTCACCAGCAGCGTCAACTACGCTCTGGAGACAGATCAGCACTGCCAAGCGGGCTGGTCCGCTGTAGAGCAAGCACATCTAACAGCTCTTATCATGTGGCCGAGCCAACTCATGGAGGTTCGGGATTGCCTTCTTCCCAGCTAGGTTGGTTATTCGCTGCGGCGCGAGGGAAAACTCCGCCGCAGCCTCGACACCCCCCAAGACTCCAGTAGTATGACGACGCTTTTGTGGTCCATGGAAGTCTGGCCTCCCACGTTTCGGCGTTGATAGAGCCCAGGTGAAACCCGGGTTTGGCGCCCACGCTCGTGGGAGGCACTTGACTGCGGCACCAGCCACATCATTGGCTCGGTCTTGCATCTGTACCCGTCGTTCGTCAATCCAACCCGCCCCTCCCGTCCTCCCCAAGTGTATAGGATAGTTGGTAGGATGATTTAGGGGCCTCGGCGAGTTGCGTTCCAGATGACGTTGCATAGACAGTTGGGAGCTCATTTTGGATACCCGTGATAGTCTGTGGTGACCTGAACACCTTTGCCTCAGACATCTGATCTTTGAAGCGGCCGCTCACAAGGCGCCATATTTAGTCACATCTAGGTGCAACAGACGCCATTTGCGGCAATGGGATAGCCTTTTCGAGAGGCCCTTGCCGTTCGCAAGCACACAGGTCTCAAGTTACAAGGTGCTGAGTTCGGGTCCGCGTCCAACTGCCCACTCCGCCCCAATTCAGTAGAGGGTTGGAGGATCACGCTGGATGTCCCGGTCGGGACAAGGCACGGGGCGACTTGCTGCCGTGCCATGCAGCGGCTTTGATCCTCCCACAGGCGCTATCTGGGCCCCTTGGCAGGGGAGGCTGCCCATGTATTTGATGGTGTGCTCTGGGGTGATGTGCAAGCGGGATCCTTTCGATGCCGGCCGGCATGACAGGTTGGCGGCCTGCCTGGACAAGGCATTTCACCAGAGCCGAGATGGATGCGACCCAACAGCCCGACCTTGGTTTATCCAGTTGCTGTGAAGGAGGTTGGAACTTGGAACTGGAGGTCAGGTGGCAATGCTAGACTCAGGATCACACAGAGTTGAGGGTGTGGAGAGGCGAGGCCGTCCGTGATTTGTCTAGCCTCCCTCTAGACCCCGCCTCAGGAGCAGGTGCGAGCGAACACGGACTAGTGCTGCTGGCTAGCCTCCACAGAAACCACCACCACATGGCTTCAGTTGTCGTCAGTTGTCGTGATAGAGGCAGGCAAAACAGAGGCTCGTCTCTCCACAGCACGGGAGTGGTGGACCTGGGGTCCGATGCACAGTATCGCCCGGTCGAACAGGGGGCTGGAGAGGTTGAGATTGGGTATTTTACCTGACACAAAGCCCGTGGTGGCTTACACTGTAGTTGCAAGCCCGTTGCTCAGCCCTCGAAGCACAACAACGGTGCAGCAAACGAACCGAGTCCCAGGCTGTTGTTGGCTTTGGATGTCACGCAGCGTGTCCTTGTTGACATGTCTCAACTGTACGAGTAGGCCTGTCGTTCTGAAAACGGCTCGTGGGGTCCAGACCGTTGGAGGCTGGTGCATATTCTGCTTTTTGATGTCATGTCAGGTCATTTCTGCTTTATCCTTGGACATGCAAAACCACTTGTCTCATCCTGAGAAGTAAGTCCAAAGTCTCACGATGCACGAGGAAGTGGCAATGCGGAAGAAAATTTCTTCCACACTTGCACACGAAGGGTCGGATTGCGGCCCAGTTCCTTGACCATATTGTTGATCTTGCTGGCTGATCATCACGATAATTGCCTCTGGTGGCGAGGACAGTTGTTGGCGTTGGCGTTGGCTGTTAAACCCTCGTCGCCCACACCACACGCTGTAGGTCGTCTTTGAGGGTGTAACGGTCGCCACTATGGCATGGGGGCTGGCGTTGCGGACAATGCTAGCAGGCAGGTTGTTTACGGTACATTGGCTCTTTGGTTTGGGGTGCAGGACGGTCGCCAATGGAGCGAAGGACCTGATGCAGTGAGAGGCAGAAAGGGTTGTACGCATCTACAGCAGGCGGTTTGATCTTGGGCCCCTCTCGGAATGTCTCTCTGGGGGAGGCCCACACAGCCCCCGGATTGTACTTCGTACCTGATGGAAGTATGCAATTCTGCCGCGCAGTTGCGAAATATGGCGTCACTGCAACGTCCATTGCTTTAGTGCACCAAGTGGTTGTAAGGCCTAAAATCCGCGCATGCGTGCTGGCTTTGGGGGCGTAAAGTTGACAGAAGCGACAGCTGCAGCCATGCCGATTATGTACAGTTTGCGACGTGTGAAGTTGCCAATTCGAGGCATATCTGGCTGTGGTTGTGTTTGGATCACAGATTGGACCACGGATTGGATGTCTGTGGGTGGAGGGGACTGGGGTTGCTGCACCAAGTACGGAGTACGAAGTACGAAGTGCACATCCATCTCACCCAACAAGGACTTGGGACTCGGGACTTGGAGACACGCACCTTGAAGCTGAGCACGATGCTGTGTCTGTGCCTCTCGTAATCCGCAGTCTCGCAGTCGTATCCCAGCTGGCCTCTCTCCACGCATTTTACTTACCATAGTACGCCTGTTCTTGTCTTCCCTGCACCGAGATGTGCAAATCCGTCAGACAAGAGACGGGTTTTCAAGCTCTAGGCTGGCCTCAAGTCGCAGCGCCTGGCCGCAGTGGACAACTGCGTGCCCCAGCGGAGCAGCGAGGGTGGACCCTCTCCTTGGATGGGAGGTGGAGGTTGACAGGGAGAGGGGCTAGCGGGGTGAGACCATACCACAAAGCGTCTAGCTCCAGTTGAGAGACAGACTAAACCTGATGTATGGGGCAGCGGCCGCCCCCGTGCTGCGCTTCTGCCTCAGGCTACCATGGAACGCCCAGCCAATGTGTGGTGACAGTTCTGGTAAGAGTCCGATCGGCGTCCATTCCAGCGTGCAAAGAAGCTTGGGCCTTGAAATGACCAGCCAGCGCAGAGCAGCGCAGCACGGCCAAAGCATCGCGCAGGCCGTCACACCAGAGTAAGAGGCAATTACACTATGAGCGAAGCACAGCTACGGCTGTTATCGGGTGTGCGCCGCTTGTTGCCGGGCCCCTTCCTTGCCCCCCCCCCCCCCCCCCCCTAGCAGCAAAAAGGTCACACTCACTGAAGAAACGCAAGTAGCACGACTGATCTGTGAGAGAGAATAATTGGCAGTGGACACAGGAGCAGGCCACTGGTGGACGAGGCTCACACCACGGTCGTGGGAGCGTGAGAGGGCACGGGACGGGGCACACCCTTTGTGCAGTGCAGTGCAGTGCGCTGCGGACACTGCCGCGCAGAATCGCACAGGCGCTGGCCTTCTGGAGGCAGCGGAGGCAAATGTCTGCCCACCACCGATGTCGCTGTGGTGCTCATCAGCCCAGGCCCCAGCCAAAATCTCGGCTGATGCCCTCGCGGTGGAAACCGGGACCCTCACGGCCCTCAGGGCCCTCTCAGCCAGCACCCATCTGAGTCACCTCATCCTCTCGCTAGAAATGGGTGAGTCGTGCGTACATAGTAGCAGACTGAGCAGAGAGGGTCGAAGGGTTAGGAAAAATTTTCTCTTCATCTCGCAGTTCGTACCAAGCGAGCGAGCCAGCCCGCCACGCCGCGCAGCCCGCCGAGCCAAGGAGGAATCACACGCCAATGTCTGGTGTCCTGGTGTCTTGGTGTCTTGAGTTGGCCTTCTCCCAGCGCCTGTTCTCCGGGGCACTCCAGCAAGCACGACTGGGCTGCACCTCACACGCCTTGGAGCACGCCTTTCACGCCTTGGAGCATTTCACCCACGCCTCGGCCATGCTCTCACACCCTCCCTCCACCACCCCCACCCCGTCGGATGCCTGAGACATCCAGACTGTTTGGCGACACCCCCTGTCCTTCTGCTCACGCACCCACCGGGCGCGCCCCCATGCGCCATCTGGAGGGCGTGAAGGCGTCAACAGGCGTGGACGCCCATGGGTTGGGCGGAAGGGGGGGTACGTACCTTGCACCTAAAGCAGATCCCTACCACTGGCGGGGTGCTAGTATCTGCTGCAGGGCATGAGGTGGGTCCAGGCCCATCCTTGCCGCCCTCTCTGCCCCGTCTCAAGAGCTACACTGGTTTGGGTGGGCGTGGGCGACCGTGGTACCCTCCTCCACATTTTATTAGGCAATGTACAAGCTAGCGCCATGGCCCTCTTGCAACTGATCATCCACCAGGCTGTGTGCCTGGTGGGTGAGCAGAATATACATAACCCACCTCCGCCCTCCAACATCATCCTGCTCCTCTCCACCATCACCACCTTGACTCCTTCTTACCTCTGCAAACTACTTCTTCTCTCTTTTCGAGCTGCTGGCCTGCCTGGATACGAGACCAAAGCTCTACAACTCTTCCACTTTACACTTGTAATCTCTTCTCTCAACCTTGACCACGAGACGAACAACTCTACCTCGAACCCACCCGCCAGACCAACTACTCCTTCTGGCTTTGCCGGGTCCAACACCTGATAAGAAACGCAAGAGATTTTACTTTCGTCTCTGACTCCGTTTCCTCATTCACAACAACACCAACAACAAACAAACCACCCAACGCAGCTATGGATGATCTCTGGACTCACTCCTTCTGCCTCGCTTGCGACAAGCAGGTTCACACTGCCAGCGATGCCTACTGCTCCGAGTCGTGCAGACTGGCCGACTTCGAGAAGACGTCGACCCCGAGCTCCCAAGCCAGCTCTCCCGGCTTCACTCCTCCCTCCTACCCGTGGTCGACTCGGTCCTCCTCCAACGCTGGCTTCTACCTTTCTCCCGCCTACGACTTCACCAACGCAAAGCCTTACGGCACCGCTGCTTTCCAGCAACCAACCTCGAAGCCTACTGCCACCGAACAGACCTCCGCTCGAGCCCTCACTCCGTCGAGCTCTCACAGCAGCTTGTGCTCCATCCAGAGCACTTCAACGACCAGCGAATCGGGTCAGCTGTCGGACAAGACGAGAAGAGAACTCCGAGCCTACGCCGTCTCCTTCGAGCAAGTGAGGATGCAGCGAAGGCGGTCGTACTAAGACAATGTATCAAACCAAACCCGATCACAGTATGGTCGCATCACTTCACTCATATACCCCGCGTCACACTCGGCCGACCTGATCTCCAAGACTTCGCAACTCACTTCGACTATCACAAGACACGATACTATCCACACCTTGACACGCATTTTTCCTTTGACCAATCTGTTTGTTGTTGTAACAAGACGGGCATTACACCGGAGCACTGCATATCAAAAAAAGTTTGTTTTTCTATTTTCCACAACGACACGTCTTATCTCTGTCAACTCGTTGGGATCATCTGGGCGGTTTTTATTATTTACCATTATGGGTTGGTGAGATACGGGAGCCTCAATGGGTATCTTGTACCAAATACAGGCTGGAGTTGGCATCGCATGTTGTTTCAGAACATGGATCACGGGAGCAATTGGAGCCAAGGGGAAACATGACGATATCTGGGATACGACAGTGTCTAGAACTGGTTGAAGGCGGCACGGATCACTTTTGGGAAACTTGAACAAGAACAAGGCGTACAGGACGACCAGGCACAGCAGCCGGTCTTTGGGATGTCTTTGAGAGAGGATGCTGCGCTGCTTTGGGGCCATTGTCCACGGGCGATTAGGCCAATGTCGACAGGAACCACGGAAGACTGCATAGCACAGCATAGCATTAGCATAGCATACTATAGGCAAAGACTTATTACCCACTCGAAGACGAAAGCATTGTCCCTCTCGCACGCTCCCTCGCTCCCTCAATACCTCGCTCCTTGAGACCCCATAATTCATTAGCCCTCGATCAATGCGTCTTGGGAGAAACAATTCACGGTACTTGGGACATTGGAAATCGCCCACTGACGGAGAGTGACTGGGATGACTGGGATGGCCCCCCGCCGGAGTCGGAAGGCAGGTACCCACCACGCCAGGCCCAGCGACGGCAGCAAGCGCAGGTTCCGTCGTGGTCGGGTTCCACGGGAGACGGGCCCAAACTGAAGACCCAAGACCCACGGCCCGGACAAGCAGGCGGAAGGTTGGCTCCAGCTTCCCCGTTTAAGCGTCCGGCGGATGGACGGCCTAAAGCGATGCGATGCGGACCAGACGCGGCTTGAAACCTAGTTTTGCAATGGGGTCTCTAGTCAACATAGTAAGTAAGCGTGAGCCTGGCGGCTTTGGGAGGCAAACCTGACAGCATGAGCACCAACTAATTGGCAGGGGAAAAAAAAACCTAGACGTGTCATGCTCCCGATCATGCTCCCAGCCCATCCGAGCCTGCGAACCACCTTATCCCGCCGTTACGTATTACTGCAGTACGTACTATGCGTGGTCCAGTACGCGGTAGTACTTACTCAACGGAGCAACCTGAGCTCTCTCCAGCATTTCGTACTCAAGCTCTCCCGCGGAGCCGTCCCCCGATGCCCGGCCACCTGACACAGAAGGCCCATGGCCATTGCACCACCGCCCACGGGCAAGTGGGCAAATGGGCCCATGGGCCCGCGACAATTCCCGCAGAACCATCAGACATGCCATGATACCACAGGGAGTCCAGGGACGAGTGGTATGGTCGATACCCGGCGTCCCCCCCACATCTCCCTGGTCTCTGGTCTCTGGGAACTCCGGCCGGCACTGCATGCAACCTGGGGGCCTGGTCTGCATCTCCGCAAAGGCTTCCTCTCGGCCACAAGTTTGCATCTGCTTTTCCCCATCATTATCATCTGTCTACGTAGTAGGTTGCCCGAATTGGAAGTTGGTCGTTGCAGCTTGCGCGGGGGGGGGGGGGGGGGGGTGGTGAAGCGGGATGCGGGTACCTTCTTCCACGTCCGAGTCGAGCCGGGCAGGCTCAGACACGTACGCTCCCAGGCACAGATACGCTCCCAGGCACAAATCCCAGGCACAATCTCAGGCACAGACACTTACTTCCAAGGCACGCTCCTTGGCTCCCCAGGCACGCTTTCAGGCACACCTCGGTCTGCCCCGGACCGTCAAGCATTACAACGCCATGCTAAGGCGGGCCGTCGTCTCCTCCTCTGCCAACGCATCTTTGTTTTAGGAGATCAGCATTGCTGACTTGATGACTTGTTTGCTAATAAATGTGGGCTTCACGCCCGCCCGGCGAACCACAGAAACGGCAAAGCTTCTGATTCTGACACTGACTGACACTGACACGGGAAAATTTTTCGCAGGCAATGCTGCGCATTGGATGGGATCATGGGAATGGGAATGGGAATGGAGATGGAGCTGAAGACGGAGATTGGGCGTCCAATGTTGCTTCCTGGCCGTCCCTTCTGCGACGCTGGCCTTGATCAAACCCGCGGCAAAACCTGGCTGTGGCGTGCCAGTAGCGTGGCTGGTCATCCGTCCATCGGTCGAGGACGATGTCATCGTCGGCGGCATCCGTCGCTCGGAGAAAAAAGAAAATACCACCCTAATACTAAGCGCCCCGGCCTTATCCAGCCCGGGGCGCTAAACAAACACCCAGACACACAATAGGTTTCGGCAGATTCTCAGAGCTCAGTCGGCATTGATAGGGATTCGAGTGGACTGTTTCAGCAAGAGGGGCCGCCCGGGGAAAGACGAATATCTGCCCACGGGTTGATGGACGAAATCGAAGGCGCTCATTGCAACTTTCCATCCCGAGACGACTTGAGTCAGGGCTTTCCCGTTTTCTCACGACAATCGCTTCGGGATTGCTAGGCTTCGGACACCGTCAGCCATCCACAAGGGCCGTCGAGTAACTCTGGCGAGGAATCTGCCCGGGCTGCTCCGTGTCTTGGGCAGATTCATCGTCGCCTATCCGATTCGATGTTACAGTAAGGTATGATGGCGCGGCGGCACATCGATCGGGATCGGGGTTTCTGATCCGACTGTTGTGCCTTCTTTGTCAACATGGACTGTCATCGTTGACCCTGTTTGATCAGCCCCTTTGAATTTGTTTCGGCTGAGTACCTCCCCAAGATATGACCTCGTCATCCAAAAGATCAATGTTCCGGATTGAAAAAGAAAAATCCTTTCACGTTCCCCATTCCAGGTCAGCCAGCCACTGTCACGACAAGTCTCACGCATCCATTACCTGCGAGACCTGGTTCCTAGCCTTCCTTGGCTTGGTGCCGGTTCCCATTACTTCGGCATATGAAAAAAAGGCAGGGGGGGTTCTTGACAATTCGTGTAACCTACACGTCCTGGATCAACGAACACGTACTTCGTACAAGGAAGTCTAACACTTGGACCTCAGCGGATGGTTTCAAAACGCAGCGTGCCCCACGTGAGATCCGCAGCTCTCCCTTTTAAGGCGTTCTGAAGGATTGATTGTTTGGTAGTTCACCCCCAATGACAATCTCTATGCATTGACGACCCTCGACTTCCCTGCAACATTTGCGAGAGAGCTCTGTCGAGCTTCTTGGACTTTGCCTTGGTTTCACCCCGTGGATCATCCCCCTCTGTCATCTACGGCTCACGGTCCGAATACCCAGCTTTGACGCCTTCTTGCCTCGGTACTTGCTCTACGCCTGATGAACAGAAACATGATACAACACTACAAGACTCCCCATGCCGGACGGGTTTCTGTCACCCAAGGCCGAATATTCGTATTATACCCACTTTGATATCCAGGAACCTTACGTATGGGACCGTCTCCTACTTCGTACACCTCAGCATTCGTGACGGCATGTTGTCGTTCCCTTTGCAGCGGCCCAATGGAAATCAGCTCAAGCCCCTCCCCATCGACCCATTGCGGAGTGGAAGGTTGCCGATTACAACACATGCCGGCATCAAGCGAGGTTCATCTCATTGCCCAACTCTCCCATTGCCTCACCTCGCCTCGCTGGTGCAGTTGCACTACGCAAGTGCGACAATTGCCTCGCTCCCTTAGGCCATCATTGGCAATTGGACCGCGGAAAGACGAAGAATCACCACCCGTCTAGGCTCGGAAATTCGTCACGCCCAATGTCTCGAATGGTTCCGTCCGAGGTGTGATCTGGCAGCCATGTTCTCCAGATATGTCAGCCACGATACTCCTTGCGTCATACAAAATGGAGTCCACGATGTTAGCGATCAAGCCTTCGAAATTCCTGTCAGCGGCAAATTGTGCCCTGGGCGGCTCAATAACACCACATTGAGGGATTGAAATGTCGTCAGCCAAGTGTTGGAGCCGCCAACATTGTCCGTAAGCCACGCTGTCTTCCATGCAAGAAGGTGACAACGCCGCACAGCTAGTGCTGAAAGAGGAGAACGGCAGTGATGGTGTCAACAAGCGAGTGCCACGAAAATTCCGGTTTCCTTCCTACCAATTTCACTTCTTGGCTTGTATCGATTTGTCCTTGTCTTTGTCCTTGTCGCTTTGTTTCGAAGGTTGGACATACATACAGTGCCGGCCCACTCGCTCGCGTTTTCCAGGCATCAGGGAGCCGAGCCTCTTGCCGGATAGCCATCTGCAGGCGTTGATAGCTTGATGGCGGTCTCTGGGATTGGAAGTGTCATCCTGGATCCTGGTACTACACGATCTAGAACCTAGAGAGTGGGCGGGCTAGCCTATGCTTGTGGATCTTGCTGCCTTGTCAATGCTTTTCTGACTTCTGGGATCATCACGCAAAGAGCTCCTGTCTTGAGACTTGTGTTACTACGACATGAATTCCAAGACCCTGTTGGTGAGAATAAATGTGCAAAGCTTTCCTCCCAGCTGAATTGGAGGAACAGGCTAAACGGCAAATGCGAAGTTCGCATTCAGCTCCGTGGAGTTTCATGTCTCACCAAAGTCATTGTCTCAACACGGATGGGAGAGCCGCGCGTGAGGCTGTCTTAAAGGCTTACTTGGGAGTGAAGACCGGAAGGGTGTGTGGCTCGCCGTTGACAAGCGGGAGTAAAATGTGAATGCTTTTTTAAAACGGGGTATTGGAATTTAGTTGTCTCGTAGGATTCTCAGATACGAAAGGCATGTTTCTTTCCCTGACGCCTTGTTTCTTTTTACGCGTGCTGGCGCACCGCCTCATGTGTGATGATGCAGATTACGCATTGTCTCGGCCCGGCGAGAGTCACAGCTACCAACACCGGGAGGCCGGCCAGCGAGCGAGCCGAGAAATGCTGCCCTAGGACGTTGATCCACCGAGCATATTGTGGCTGGTTCATACTGCTCAACAACGGGCTGGAAGCAAAGGAGGAGATGATGGCAGGCTTCTGGAACCTAGGCCCAACAACTCTGGGATTCAGCGATACATACAGTCCTTTGAGGGAGATTCACGCATAATGATAAGTCAGCCTAGGGAGGGATTGCAGCGCCTCTTGCCATACCTCTCACGGCGCAGGGGACTGCTATCACGTACCACGAAGTACTTGGTCTTTCTTTGCCTCGGGCACCACGGCCCGGCCAATCTCGTCGCTCCGTAGCCTGCGTGATGCGGCGGACCAACCGCGATGGTAATGGAGACGCGGCCGAACGGCGCCGACTGGAGACACACTGCGGAAACTGCGGTGCTGCCCGGCCTTCTCCCTGACGGATCCTCCCTCTGATGAATCCTCTGATGAGTCTCCGACGGGGCCGTGGAGGAGAGGACGGGGAACAATAGGGCATCGACTTCCCCGCGGAGGCGAATGGGGGCGTTTCACTCCGGGGGGGGGGGGGGGGGGGGGGGGCGTCCACCGTGGTGTCGATAAGACGGGGGCGTCTTCTTGATTCATTCACCTCGAGGTGTCTTTGCCGAGCAATGGGCTGCTCATACATGGACGCCCCTCGACGGAACCGGGCGAAGTGAGCCTCTCGAGGGGTGGCAGTGAGACGTTTCTGAACCGAAAGTCTCAATGTTGCACCAGCGCCAGGGATGAATGGGGTTTTTTTCTTCTCGAGTGAATGTTTTAGGCTCTTCCACGAAGATTGCGGCAAATCTTTCTGGTCCATCCCTTCAATCCCCAAGTTCCTGGTCGTGGGGGCCACTTGGAAGGCGGCAGCCGGGGGAACTCTTTTTTTCTTTTCTTGGAGAGGAGTAAGTTATGCGCTAACAGTTGGACGGACTTGGTAACGGACTTGGTTATGATCGGACCAGGGAGGCAAAAGTACAAAAAGGCTAAGCTGGGTGTTGTGACGATTCACGATGTTAACATTTACGACGCAACGTTGGCGCTGTTGAGCGACATCCATCCATCCATCTCGAGGTGGTTTAGGCTTTTGGCGTGGAGGTCTGGACCACGACGGCTAAGACTGCCCCATGACTTGATGATTAATGAAGGTTGAGATGACAGTTTGGTCGGGGCGTTGGTGTTGGTGTTGGTCGTGGCAGGGAGCCGGCGTTTGCTAGTTTACTCACTCACGTCCAGGTGGTGGTTCCAGCAAAGTCCAGTAGATAACTGGTCTCAGTCCTACGACGCTGTCAGACGCCCCTGACCCAACAAAAAGGCAAACGGGGGCTTGACGGGTGTGTATCGCGATCAACCTGCATTGACAGGCTGCAGGGAAAAACTCGGGTTGAAAAGCCCCGCCGACGTGCTTATTCGCTGATCGGGCGAGGATGCCCAATAAGCCGTGGGGGTGGTAGCCGTGGGCCAGCTAAAGCAAGACGAAGACGACGACGACGACGAAGACGACGGCAAGCAGAAAGAAGTGTCCGAGGGGGAGACGGCCCTGGCATTGTACATTGTACATTGTACGCGGCCGTCAGCACAACCGACATGGCAGGGTGATGGCGATGGCGATGGCGATTGTGATGGTGATGGTGATGGTTGAGCGTACCCACGCATACGCGAGTCCATTCACGATGGTGACGGCAGGGAGGATCCTCAAGGAAGGGGGAGCCCCTCCCCGAGTGAGCTGAGCGTTCTCCTGCGAGGAACACGAAAGAAGAACCTAGTTTCATCGTGGGCGCTGACGTGGACGTGACGGAATCCAACAAGCACGGCCGTCGGGCAAAGGACGAGTGGGGTGGGGGCGTCGTCGAGGTGTGTCGGCGTGCGATTCGAGGACGAATAGTGAGCGAAAGATTGGATGAAGGCGTGTGTGTGTGTGGGCTTGTCTTTGTGCGAGGGAAATCTCTGCGTCGTTGGGTCTTGAACGGGCTGCCTCAGCTGGCGAACTGGGTTTTTCTTTTTCGGGGAGGTCCAGCCTCACGCAGAGCATCCAGGCCAGGCACCCGTCGAGATGGTTGAGCAAGCCATGGTTCAGCCATGTTTCTGTCGACGGGCGCCGGGCCCGCGATTCCGATTGGATCTACTGCTAGCGGGATCTACCCGTGCGGACCGCCGGGTTGGGTCCATCACCAAAGGCGAAAGGCAGCAGCAGGCGCAGTCTTAGTCTTTGGGGACGTGGAGGGCTCTTGGCGTAGACCCGGGGCCTGGGCCTGGGCCTGAATCCTGGCAGGCCTATCTACATACGTCGTTGGTCGGGCTAGGGAGAGCTGAGCAAGGAAGAGGACGCTTGCGATGCAGGCGCCCGGGAAATCAAACCCGATGAGCAATTCGGCCGTGGCCATCCCCGGCGGATGTCAACGGCAAAGGGGTATCCATTTCTCACCTCTAGGTATCTAGGATACCGGGTTGTGTCTCCTCCTTTGGGCTCCGCTCCGATGACGGCGTCGAACAGTCAGAGACCGAGGCCGGGGAGAGCCGTCTAGCGTTGGTGGACCGGTGCACACCGTCGTTGGCAGGCGGTGACAGCTTTGGTGAAAGGCGAAAGGCGAGACAAAGTCAGGCAGGGTCAGGGGGATGCGGAGGGTTGTGCTGGCGGAGGAGTGAATCGAGATACCATCGAGATGCTCTAGCGTGCCTAGGAATAACTTCGTACTAGTTACTAGGCTAAAGGCATGGCAGCTTTCAGCATCGGGCAGCCTCAGGCTTGAATCTGGTAGGCTCGAGTCCTTAAGACTTCCAGGTTTGACTTGCGGCCGGCCCTGAGCCAATCAGTTTGGAGAAACAACCGTCTTTCCCGTGACTCGAAACAACATTGTCGTATCGCCTTCAGAAAAGGCTGCCTATTGTGCAAAGAAACAGGGTGGCTGGTGTTCCTGAAATGGAAGCCGGCCCGCCATAGACTTGCTGCGCACGCATTGTTGTGTGTATTGTTGACCGGCGTTTGCAATGGACTGTAGGTGGTGAGGCGAAAGTAACGGGCTCGTTCACCTGACAACACTACAAACGGAAGTGGGCATTGTGTTTGGAAGGGTTTACGCGTATGTGTTCTCATACAAAAGACCACGGCAGGCGCACCAAACTCTTTCTTTACAACAACAAACCTACACCTCAACACTCTCATCATTCTTGCCACTCTCTTTGGAGACAAATCTCGACAAAATGTCGCAACCTCTGGAGGAGAGCAAGCGCGCCCACAGTCCAGACCCCAACGCTGAACAGGCTGGCAACAAGAGACCCAAGCTTGATGGCGCTGTTGAATCTGGAATCGAGACTACCAAGCTTGTTTACGTGCACGAATCACCAGGGGGGACGCTTTAGAAGACGAGTTCCAACAAAGTCCACCGTGCAAACGCAAAAGAGCTGAACAATACCCTCATCAAACCGATCCCGGGAGCTATCACGGATATAAATTCCCATCCTCCTCTCAGCGAAGAACTCAGCAACCTTTCCATCTCGGATAAGCTTCTCAAAGGCATTTCTGTGGGCTTCGACAAGGGACAGGCCTACGCCAAGACCATACACCGCACCCTTCAGGACAACCCACGACTCCGAGCTCAGGGCCTTGAGCATGACATGCTGACTGTAAACGGTATGCAAAGAGTTGCCGATCTCGCCCAGCACGTCAATCCACGCCTTGAGGCCAACATTGCCGCGCACGACATCGCAACATCGAAATACGGTGACGGCCCGTGTAAGATGATGCGCCCACAGCTTCACGACGATCAACCCGCGCGAGGCAGAGACTTTGTTCGCCAAGTTCGGGCGAGAGAAAAGCACAAAACTGGCAGAATGCCCTATGTGTGAGTTCAGCTTCATCATCCACAACGGCCGAGGCCTTGGCCATTTTGCTGACACAGGCTCCAGTCAGGCCTCGAGCCAGCGGCTTCAGGCCCACATTGATGCCTCCAACCCATATCCCTTCACACCACTCGCCACTGACTTCGGAAGCCGAACCATGATCATGCCGGTAGAGGGACAGTACTACATCCCAGGGGTCGAACAGTCGCAGAACTGCCCCCAATTTGGCCTGCTTGCCTATCTCGAGCAAGTATCTCGACAGAACGGATACAGAATGCTCCAGCTCGACTCGCTCGTTTTCAAGGAAATGGCCCAACCTCGCTTAGGAAAACCAGACAACATGCAGAATGTTCCGTTATTCCAGATGTCGAGACAGCAGAGATTGGACCACCTGAAGTCTATGAACGTACTGAAGAAGATCGACGCCGCGCTAGGAAGCATTGTCATGTGTGAGACCAACTTGTAAGCCCACCGTATCATGATGCCAGATGAAGAGACTTGCTCACACATGGATAGGGTCGATGCGTCGGGCCACATGCGAACCTGGGTTTGGTTCAAGATTATGAAGCCCTTGCTCACGACTCGAGGAATGGCCCCTCCTGACATGAACCCTGTCCCGGAAGCTTGGCTCGTCTTCGCGATTCCCTCACTGCAGGTGATAAAACTCAAGGAGGTATAGGATCCTCCTTTGGAAACTTCACAGTCCAGCCGGGGAAACGGCGGTTCTTCAGCAAGAGCACAAGTAGAGAACCCCCAACTTCCTCCACCCTGTTTTGGAGACGTTCCTCGCCGTCGCTGCATCTCTTTTCAATTCAGCAAAGATGGCTGCCCAAGTTTCTCGTGCTCGGCCAAGCCGGCCACCTTCTACGAAAGACCTCTTCCCGGCGATTTTCTGTGGCTAGAGAACGCGCCATGTTTCTACCGGTCTGGGCTAACCGCCGAGCAATACTGGGATCAGATCGAGGAGATGGCAGAGGCGGACCGGGGTTCATGGATACTAGTGCAACAGGCTATGTCACGATTCGCCTGCATGGTCGACGTCACAACGAAGCCTGGAGCTGCGTGGGTTGAGTTTGGTCCTGAAGGGCCGCAAGGCGTCCTTTCTGGTCAGGGCTTTCCGTCCGCTGGAGGTCTTCCTCCAGGCCTCCCGACTACTCAAGGCCTTCCTCCAGGCTTCCAACCTGCCCAGAGCTTCCCGCCCGGACAGGGTATCCAGCGTGACTTGGCCATGGCTGACCCAGGACCAAGAAATTGCCGATCGACAATGCCTGGAATTGAGCGTCGAGTTCATCCCCGTCATCCCAACTACCGAGAGCAGTGAGAGAAATGCGAAGGTAAAGGGGAAAAATGACTGCATCTGGAAACCTAGGAGTTGACACATCACTCTAGGCTTGGAATCACGGTGCTCTTCGACTTAGTCATACCCTTCTTCCCGGATCGGACTGCTCAAGTCAATACTACCCAATCAGTGTCTCTCGAGCAGCGACAATGCTCTAGTTAGGATCCTAGTGGCGGTGAAATGCATTAGCATGATAGGTAGTGCTCAATCAACAAGGTGACACAAAGTTCCTAGAAAAGTGTTGCAGTTTCGCCCTTCTAATGCTCAGCGTGTGATGCCTCCTCATTCTGTAAACAAGAAGAAGAGACAACAAAACGAGATGAAACGCATTGCTCTTGTGGAGTGATGGCCAGGTTAAGGGGCACAGTTCGACCCAGCATCCTCAAGTTGGTCGTGAGTTCCTGAGTATACCAAGCCGTTTTATCACCTTGCAGCACATAGTGCACGCGAAGTTCCGCACTTACGTGTTCCCACTATCCGGATGCCCACCTGAAAGATGATATTCAATGTACACTCAGCGGAAAACAGGACTACGACTCTTTCTTGAGTGACGTAAACATGCCATATTCAGCTTCTTGAACACCTCCTTTGGCGGATGTAGATGGGCCGTGATCATTTCGATTTTCATGGCTGGAGCATGAATCTATATTCTTTCCGTCGTGGCCGTTCCAGAAATCGACTTGATTGACTTTGATAGCCTCTGAGGACGGCCCATGGAATCGAATGTCGGGGTCAACCAAGAAGGCCTACGACTATGCTCTAAGGTAACCGGAACCCGCGCAGAACTCTGCGCCTCGATAAACTCACGGCTGGCGTACGTTTCAACTAATGCGATCTTGTCCCGATACTATGAATGGATCATGGGTCTCGGATACCGGGTCATCCTTTCGAGTGGTGTCATCACAGGATTGCGTTCCATACCGGTGATTTCTCCTCTTCTCTCCCGCTCACATATGGCACGTGGGTGTTGATCGCCGACGAAACTTGCCCCTCTCATCCAAGAATAGGTCCTGCTCTGCTTCGCCTCGACATCTATCATCACGGGCCCTCGGGGCCAGCGAGCTCAATGGAGGATGCGGCAACAAGTGGTTGCCTGAATGACGCAGGTGGAGGCTAATTAGGCTCCCGTTTCCCATCCCCTCGAGCGTGACTATTGACTCGCCCAGTATCAGCACGGCGAGAGTACGAGCACAGTCGGGATGCGTGCTCTGTGGAAGGGCTGAAGCTCGGTGTCGGGATCCGGTGAGCGACGGAGCTGAGAGCTCGGGTCCCGAGAGGTGAGATAAGACGTCGGTCCGCCACAATCGGGGAGTTGGAAGCTTCTGCTGCTAAAGATATCTCTCCGACTAGACTACTAGTAATTAAGACATGCAATCTCTGGTCTTAGGTCCTCTCAAGCCTCCAAGCGGTGAAAAGGTACATCAACAGTGACGCGGACTTGCAGCTTAGTACCTCAGATTGGAAGGTACCTTGCCGTGCCTACTTACCTACGTTGCCTGGCACCTACCTACGAGCGAGCCCTTTCGGACCTTCGGGGTGCCTAACCTGGCCCAACTAGGAAAGGTCGGTTGCCTCCTCCGTGCGGCGGCGGGGCGGGTTAACATTCCACCAGCCCAACTCAGCACTTTGAACCTCCCCGCCAAAATTCCCATCCACCACTGAACTTTTCTGGTGTGCGCCCCTCAACAGTCCCTCTCCACGCCCCCCGAAATCTAGATATCCGAAATATCCTCGATTCTCGCCCTGACTGCCTTGTGGCTCTCGTCGCCATTGCGTCCCCGTTTCCCCATCCATATTCCATCTCCCTCGAGCCGAAACCTCCAACGCGAATTCGCCCATCATGCAGGCTCCGGTGGTGGTAATGAGTGCGTCCATCCTCCCCCCCCCCCCCCCACCCCCTGCGTCTTGCTCCTCCAAGCTTCCCGCTTCGGAGCCACCTCGCCAAAACCTCCGAATTCAACCCCAGAAACTGACAAATCCTCCTAAATAGACACCAACAGTGGTGGTGAACGACAGATCGGCCGAAAAGCTCAACTGTCCAACATCGCTGCTGCCAAGACGTGCGTTTCTCGTCGTTCCTTCTACCCCTCTTGTCTCGTCGCGAGGCCTAGCCAGCTAACAAGCTTCCAGGGTCGCTGATATCATTCGATCATGCCTCGGCCCCAAAGCTATGCTCAAGATGCTGCTCGATCCCATGGGCGGCATAGTCCTCACAAACGATGGCCACGCCATCCTCCGAGAAATCGAGGTGTCACACCCCGCTGCCAAGAGCATGATCGAGCTCAGCCGAACACAGGATGAGGAGGTCGGTGACGGAACCACAACTGTCATCATCCTAGGTAAGGGACAACACGACCCCCATGGCTTTGGCTGCCATGCTGACACTCTCCAGCCGGCGAGATCCTGGCGCAAGCCCTGCCCCAACTCGACCGCAACATCCACCCGGTTGTCATCATCTCCGCCTTCAAGCGCGCCCTAAAAGATGCCCTCACCATCATCGACGAGATTTCCACGCCCATCGATGTCAACGACGACAAGGCCATGTACCAGCTTATCTCGTCGTCCATCGGCACCAAGTTTGTTTCACGATGGATGGACCAGATGTGCCAGCTTGCGCTCACGGCTGTCCGAACGGTGACGTGGGAAGCTGGCAACGGCAAGACCGAGGTCGACATCAAGCGATATGCCCGAGTGGAGAAAGTCCCCGGCGGCGAGATCGAGGACAGCCAGGTTCTCGACGGCCTGATGCTGAACAAGGACATCACACATCCCAAGATGCGCCGGCGCATCGAGAACCCTAGAATCGTGCTCCTGGATTGTCCCTTGGAGTACAAGAAGGGCGAGTCTCAAACCAACATTGAGATTACAAAGGAGGACGACTGGAACCGTATTCTTCAGATTGAGGAGGAGCAGGTCAAGGCCTTGTGCGAAGCCATCATCGCCGTCAAGCCCGATCTTGTCATCACCGAAAAGGGAGTCTCCGGTGAGTTCCCCAACCACGTCCCCCTTGATGCTCGATTACTAATTCAACACAGACTTGGCCCAGCACTACTTCGTCAAGGCCAACATCACAGCCCTCCGCCGAGTGCGAAAGACCGACAACAACAGAATAGCCCGCGCCACTGGCGCCACCATTGTGAATCGCGTGGAGGATCTCCAGGATTCCGATGTTGGTACCCAGTGTGGCCTGTTCGAAATTGAGAAGATCGGCGACGAGTACTTCACCTTCCTCACCAAGTGCAAGGATCCCAAGGCTTGCACAATCCTCCTACGAGGCCCCTCCAAGGATGTTCTGAACGAAATTGAGCGAAACCTTCAAGATGCGATGGGTGTGGCACGAAACGTCATGTTCTCGCCCCGGTTATCCCCCGGCGGTGGTGCTACGGAGATGGCCGTATCAGTGCGGTTGAGCCAGCTAGCTAAGAGCATCGAGGGTGTGCAGCAGTGGCCCTATAAGGCGGTGGCGGATGCCCTCGAGGTTATCCCCCGAACGCTTGTTCAGAACGCTGGCAAGAGCCCCGTCCGTGTGTTGACGGATCTGCGTGCCAAGCAAGCCGAGGGTAAGAGCTCGTGGGGTGTCAACGGAGACACCGGTACCATTGTCGACATGAATGAGTATGGTGTCTGGGAACCCCAGGCTATCAAGCTTCAGAGTCTAAAGACGGCCATTGAGGTACGTTGCTCATCCCTAGCCAGGGCCTCGCCCCATGTCCCTCCTTTGTGAACTACGAGTACTAACCCAAATTTCCAGGCTGCCTGCCTCCTCCTCCGAGTAGACGATATTTGCAGTGCCAAGAAGGCGCATGGTGGTCCTCCCGGCGTTGGTGGTGGCGGCGATGATTAAGGATAGACGAGACTGAGTGGCAGCTGAGCTGTGAGGATGGACGACCATGCGGAGGACGTGAGCATCGGGACGGTTTAGATGTGTGTTGGGACCAGTCATACCCCCTGTACTAGCCGAAGAACAAGGAAAAAGATAGACAAAAGGGCCTGGGACGGTCGCCCTGGGGTTTTCATCTGCCAAGATGAAGAAATGGGTATCATTCAAACTACCTCCCGAATCAACAGTTGCCTGTCCGGCGCAGCCTCCTCCTCCTCCTCATGGCCTGTCTACATTACATGTGTTCTAGTTGGGTCCTTTTGTGCGTGCGGGCGACTCTGTATGTTTGTACGCGTGTTTGTTTAATCATCGTCATGGATGATGAGACCTGCTGGTTCTGCAGTCGTCGTGGGTTTGTCATCGCTATCCCTTGTCTTGTCGTTTGCGGTGATAGCATCCCCCTCTTTTGCAGTTTGATCAGTATCGTTGCCGGAGTGTCCCTCGGAGGGTGATGCTTTGGGAATATTCTTGCCAGGCCCCGGGGCAGGACTCTTTCCCTTGTTGGCCTTGCGAGCCTTCAGTTTCTCTCGCTTCTCGCGATTCTTCCTGGTACGTTCCTCGTCCCTGCGCTCACGCTCGGCCTTGTCCTTTTCGAACTGGACGTGATCCTTGTCGCGCTTGACGTCTTGGTCCATCTCTCGCAGGCGCTCATACTCGCGACGGCGACTGGCCTTGTACACGTGGAACTCGCCGGAACCGGCGCCAGCTGAGGAACCCTGGACGTTGGTGACGATCTCGGGGGGCGGTGCGCGGACGAGGGCAGAGGAGGAGGGGTCGGCGGGGTCCGGGATGCGGATATACTGTTCGGGCTTCGCGAAGAGGGCGTCGACGGAGGCGGCCTGGGCGGAGACGGGAGTGAGGGCGCGCTTCTTAGTGGGACGGTGGGAGCGCGGGTCGGCCGAGGTGGGTACAGATTCCGGGCCCGGGGCGGACATGATGTAAGATTGGAGGTGATCGAGGACAGAAGGGGACTGGGAGGATTGGGAGGGCCGGGAGGACCGGGAGAGCTAGGAGGGCAACTGCAGGATGAGTGAAGGGGGTGACGAGACAACTGGAGAAGATGGGCTGAGGGACGCGTGAGGGCGAGAGGGGAAGCCGGCGCGGCGCGAGGCTCGGACGAAGCGGGCGAGGGAGGGAGCGTCGGAGGGATGAGCGCACCGATGGACAGGCGCGTGACGGGCTCTCACGAAGTGTGAGTGGGAATGTTGATAGCCGCAAGGGGACGCCGGGTAAAACTAGAAGTCGAGTTAAGCTGGGGTAAGTGCGGGCGAAGATGATGTGCTTCTGGGGAGAGTTGCACGTGAAGGGGGGGAATGCGGAATTGGGAAAAAAGATGAGATGTGATGGGGTTAAGGTGGTGGTGGTGGTCGAGTGGGTGGGTGGTAGGCCCACAAGCGCGCGGCAGTTAGAGCTAGTGCCAGGCACACGACGGCTACGGCTACGGCCACGGTAGCAGGCACAGGCAGACAGGCAACAAGCAGTGAAGGCACCTGGTACATAGTAGTAGGCAGGGCCTGTGAGTGAGTGGCAGGACGGGAGTGACGTTGACAGGGACTGTGACAGAGTTGGACAGAAGCTTGGTCACGACCCCTAGAACGGAAACAGAACAAGGTGTGAGTTGGTTTCCCGATTTGAGGCTATGCTGAGAGGCATAGTGACATGAGCGTACGAAGTATCCGTATCTGTACCTACGATAGGTACTTGGGCAAGTTCCCGGACCTGGTTGGAGCTGGATGGATGCTTTCGGGGGACGGCACCCTCGGCCAGATGAAGCCAGCCAGCCAACCAATTGGGGCGATGATGACGTTGGGGAGAGGCGGCAGATGACGGACAGTAGACGGCAATAGCCGCAACGAACTACATAGCAGGGAGTACTTGCGACATCTAAGATGGCAGTTTGTTGGATGTAAGAGACAACTGAGGTGTTTGCTGCTTTGGGGCGGCACTGCACTCCCGGATTGGATCACCTAACATGTAGAAACTGTCAGGAATCATGCGATTATGAGGCTTCAGGTACCGTGCGATGGACTCCCATCTCCGGGGGCTGCCATCGCCCAGATCGCCAGATGGGAGCGGCTGTCAGCCGATGGACGGACCTTTTGAGTGAACGGTGAACAGGGTGAATGGGCCCATCACGCCCCCATATCCCCGTGTCCCCGTATCCCCGTTTCCCCCATAGGTACCTACTCATGGTTTCTTTGACTTCTCTTCTTCGCCGGGTGGTCCCACGGGCCTCAATGGCCCCATGCCAACGCCGCGCTAGGCTGGAAGCGGCCCTGGCTATGCGATTGCAAGCGGAAATCATTGGTCATTGGCTGGTGCCGGGAACACAAGCGCCGGGGGTAAGGGGAGGCGCCTGCCATTCACAGTGTGCGTGGCAATCGGCAATCATCAATCATCATCAATCATTCATCATCCATCAATCGTGCACTGACCGCAGCCAACAAACGACGTCGGGATTGCTCCTTCTTTTCCACCTTGTTGGCACTGTACCACGCACTCTTACTCGTCATTTACATGGATGAAACCGCTGACTGAGGGCAACTACATAACTACATCACCCTCCCTCGTCGCCTCTCCCAATCTCGTTTTACTCTTCTGTTACACTGCACATCGCCCCAACACCTCCGCGTGCAAGAAATACCACCTACCCCGCCACCCACTTGACGACTCACGTACATAGCATCGACGGCATACTCTTTGCCTCCTCCTTCCATACGCCCTTCTCTCTCGCAAATATCTCTCCTCTCTCGCCTCTACCACAGGCGCATCTTTACCAACCAAAACCAAACACGCCCACCTACCCACTCACATATACAACCGCCCAACATGACAAAACCAAGGTTAATCATCTTGGTTCGCCACGGACAATCCGAAGGAAACAGTACGCCTCCCTCTTCCAATCCCGCCTGTCCCTCTCCGGTCTAACCATCCTTCTCTTCTCCCCTATAGAAAACCGTGACATCCACCAAACCATCCCCGATCACCGCGTCAAGCTCACCTCCGAGGGCTGGAATCAAGCATACGATGCCGGCCGCCGCCTCCGCAACCTCCTTCGCCCCGACGACACCCTCCAGGTTTTCACCTCTCCCTACCGTCGCACTCGCGAGACCACCGAGGGCATTCTTTCCACCCTGACCTCCGATGATCCCGACCCGTCGCCGTTCCGCCGGTCCAACATCAAGGTCTACGAGGAGCCTCGCCTCCGCGAACAGGACTTTGGCAACTTTCAGCCCTGCAGCGCTGAGATGGAGCGCATGTGGCAGGAGCGCGCCGACTATGGTCACTTCTTCTACCGCATTCCCAACGGCGAGAGTGCTGCCGACGCATACGACCGTGTCAGCGGCTTCAACGAGAGCCTATGGCGCCAATTTGGGGAGGACGACTTCGCCAGCGTCTGTGTACTGGGTACGTGCCGCCTTCTTCCTTGCCACTATATCGCCCGCTAACCTAGGATTCTCTGACAGTCACCCACGGGCTCATGTCTCGCGTCTTCCTTATGAAATGGTATCATTTCACCGTCGAATATTTCGAAGACCTTCGTAACATTAACCACTGCGAGTTCCTCAAGATGCGGAAGCAGGATAACGGCAAATACTTCCTCGAGAACAATCTTCGCACCTGGTCTGAGCTGCGCCGCGAGCGAGCCTCCAAAGAGAACCACAAAGACAAGGATGAAAAGGAAAGCCAGAAGCTACAGCGGACAAAGACCTTCATCGTCACCCGTCGCTGGGGTGGCTGTCCGAACGGCTGTAACCATAGCAGCCACTATGTGAAACGGGATGATCTCGAGCTTTTGCGCCAGAAGGATAATGAGACGGCTACTCCTAACGACACGGCAGTCTCTTCCGTCGTGGCGCGAAGGTCACGACTGCATCAGCCCAAGGCCATTGAACCTCAAACAAATGGGGAGCAGAACGACGATGATGGAGAAGTCCCCGAAATAGACGTCACCAACCTTCACAAGGGAAAATCCGGCGCCTCTCTCAACGACAGGCTCTCTTCAACAGATCTAGACCACACAGTTGAGGCCCCTTATCTCCATGTCGGTCGCGACGGGGGCGGCACCTACTCCGGCCACACCTCCGCTGCCGACACAGACACTGATGCTTCCGAGGACGAACTCAACCTCCGCCGCGTTGCTTCTCTCAACGGTCACCAAAAAAGTATCAAAGATACTACCCCTAACGACTACTCGGACAAGCTGACGTACGCTAACGAAAACGGCATCAACAAACCCCGCCGTTCCAACCGTCTCGGCGATACTTCCCCGGAGTCCTCCGAGGGCGATCCCGAAGATCTCGACCTCGCAGAGAAGGAGGACCGAAGTATCCGAGGCAGCGTCTACTGACACGCTTCTCTATAATAATGATTAATGGATTGCATGATGGAACGTATTCATACTTGCTTTGTTTTGTTCGCTATGTTATAAAGCGGAAGGGACTATTCTTGGATAGCACTGTCGAAAATGAATCTTATAGACTGTGCGGGCATGGCTTTGGGGGCCAGGGCATGATTTGCGACTCAATAGGTGTTGATTGTCTTCACTCTACCAAGGAAAAAAGCGTTGTCTAGATCGGAATAATGGACATTTGGTGATCGGCCTTCACTAGTAGAGTCGCCGAATGTTTTATGCATATGGCTTTATTTTCTCTGAATTAAAATAACCAACCGGCAATCCGTTTCACCACCGCTTCATTCCACGACGTCTATAAGACATGAGAAACCCCGTCTCGTTATCATCCATTCCCAAGCCCAACAGCGGAAGGTGTATCCCCTCGCGCCAGCCAAAGTTATTCATAAAAGACGAAGTATCCCTTCTACCCATCCCTGATGGGGGGAAAATGACAAACTCCAAACCCGCTTTCTCCATACCCTCAACCGTGTCTCCTAGCACCCTGAACCAAGCATAAACCAGAAGACAATGCTGTGAACTATAAATAAATGAATGAAACCATCGTGGCTCGTAGCCATCAGGAGCGATTTTCCTTCCGTAGGTGTCCTGCTCTCCATATTATGCAAGAAAAGACCCTTGGAATCGGTGCGCCGAAACAGAACGTCGGATTTGGAAATTAAAAAAAGATGAAAAGTAGGAGGCGAGCCTGAAAGGAGCTAAGATAGGATGTGTATCAAAGCGCACGAGAAAAGTTGATAATTAACCACATTACAAGGACAAGGGAAGCCTGGTACATAGGGGTGACTTGCACATCCGCTCTTGGCATTCCCTGTGGTCATTGTTACTCGCCCGTCAGCAGTCCGTCCGAGTCTATTCTAACGTCGCGAATCCCAAAAGCAGGCTTGCCGCAGAGGAGAGCTGGGTATAAAGGTTTTAAGAAGGGAGCAGCAAGCGGCAAGCCGTTAATCAAAGGAAGAATGGGAGAAGGAGAGCCGAAGAGAGCCAATGGCATCAGAGCATGGGAACTGAGCATAGCCTACTAAAAGTCCTCTCAGAAGAATTTGGACATGGCCCTGCTGAGATCGATGAAGTCTACCGGTTTCGTGACGTAGTCGCTAAATCCCGCCGCGACACACTTGTCCTGTACGTCCGACATGACATTAGCTGACAGTGCGATGATGGGCATCTTGGGGAAGCGGGCGGCCTGTTCCCACTGCCGAATTTCGCGGCATGCCTGATAGCCGTCCTTGCGAGGCATGTGAAGATCGCACTAGAATCGATAATTGTTAGCTATTTTAGTCTTCGATGGGAAAGTTGATCATGGGGACAGAACTACTCACCAATATTAGGGAGTAATGCAGATGCGACTTGGACAAGACCATGTTGGTACACTCGGCTCCGTCAACCGCGATCTCGACGTCCACGCCAATCTTCTCCATGTACTTCATAAGCACCTTCTGGTTGACTGGGTTGTCCTCGACCAGCAGCACCCTGTAGCCTTTGTTGCCCATGCGGCGCTCAATCTCTAGGTAGCTAGCTTTCTGGTTCTCGACCATCTGCTGCGCAGTCGAGCGGTTGCGGTCGATGCTTAGGTCGCGCATCTTATTAGGGTCGAAGATGACAGCAAACCTAGACGGCTTGACCGGCTTGTAAATGAATGTCACCTGGTTGTCGGAAAACAGCGCCTCTTCTTGAGTATCAGCTGCTAGTTTCATAACCGCCTGTCGTTGCACCGAGTCGGAAAGAACAACAATGGTTGTCTTGTCGATGGTTTGGGACCTGGTAATTTCATCCATCAACGAGATGATGGCCTGTGCTGAAGGCAGGTTAATGACGATGTGTGTGAATCTGATAGGATCTTCACCCCCGATCAACGTCTGCGCCTCTTCGACGGTCGCCAATGCTGTGATCTGATGCGGCACATCCTTTGGAAGAGTCATTTCAATGTGTTGAGTCGTAGCTTCGCGGCTGTGAAACTGGGGGCAGATGATGAGGATCGAGTACATCGGCGGACGCATATCCTTGGGCGACACTTGGTCTATGGTTCCAGGTACAGGAGTCGAGCCTGGGGAGCTCCGGCCTGAGGGCATCTCCAACTTCATTTGGGACAGATCTTGCCCGCTGGCCTTGGCGGCCTCGCTGAACCGAGCCAGGCCGGTATTCACAGACGTTGCAGACGACCGATCAGTAACCTGCGATCGACTGGAGTGAACAGACGGGTTCGAGCTTCCAGCCGAGATAACACCCGGGGAGGCGAACTCGACATCAGTGATGGGGCTCAGGGCCTCGTTGGGGCGGATATGCTTGGGCGGGAGAAAAGGCAACGTCTTGATACTTTCAGGCAGATTCTCCGCCACCTCTGGTCTCGGAGTAAACACTGCGGTTGGCACAGGGCTGTCAGGGAGATTAGGTCGATCATCTGCCGTCGGAAGAGTAAACTTTGCCGTGAAGGTGAAAGTCGATCCCTTCCCGGGGACAGCTTTGCCCTCCATCTTGCCACCGTGAAGCTCAGCGAGTTGTCTAGATATGACCAGGCCTAGGCCACTACCACCGTGCTGGCGAGTGCTGCTTCCGTCAATTTGGCTAAATGGCTTGAACATCAGCTCAGCTTCTTCTTCAGAGAAGCCGCGTCCGGTGTCCATAATAGCAAATTCAAGCATGATCTCGTTTTCGTCGACATTTACCCCCTCTCCTATGCGCACTCGGCACCGGCTAAAGACCTCGCCCTCTGAGGTGAATTTGATGGCGTTTCCAATGACGTTGAGCAAGACTTGACGTATCCGAACCTTGTCTCCCTTGACCCAAGCAGGCACATCGGCTTCGATGAGGTAATTAAGCTCCAGTCGCTTGGCAATTGCCATGGTCGAAACAAGCTCGTTGACATCCTCGATAAGGGATCGTGTATGGAACCACTCGTATTTCAGCTTCATCATACCCGCATCGACCTTTGACAGGTCAAGAATGTCGTTGATGATCATAATCAAGCTGTTGGCGCTCGTCTGAATCGTGTTCGTGTAGTCAAGTTGCTCCTCGTTCAATGTCGTATCTTGGAGGAAACTGACCATGCCCGAGATACCGATGAGAGGCGTTCGAATTTCGTGAGACATGTTGCTGAGGAACCTGCTCTTGGACTCCATGGCTTCTTTAAGTTTGGCCTCCAAGAGTTTGTGGTCGTTGATATCTGTTGCCGAGCCGAAATAGGAACTGGCCCCGCTACCAAAATCGATAGTGTCGATCTCGACGCATCGAATAAGGTGCCATCTGTACTCTCCAGACTTGGACAGTAGCCTCACCTCGGTAGTGTATGAAAGTCTACCGTTGCTGTCCGTGCCAACTTTGATGACCCCCGTGCGAGCCAGTTCGGTAAGATCAGCTGGCCACTCGTAAACAGAACTATTGTCCGAACTACTGTTTCTAGTGAGCGACTGGTGAACGGAGGGTAAAGTGGTGTCTGAGGCCGATTGAGGATTCGGTGCGTGGACTGTGCTGGTCGAGGTCGCCTCGGAAGACACAGATCCCAAGTAAACGTCGTTGCTAGCCTCTCGCTTTCGACCGATGGGATTAGGCGGTTGAGTAGCAGGAATTCTGCACCTTGCTAAATCATCAGGATGGACATAGTCCATGAATCCGAGACCGAGCGAGTCCACAAAGCTTTGTCCCGTGTATGACAGCCACTGCTCGTTGGCAAATGTAATGCCTTCGTCTTCAGTAGCAGTGAAGATGATTTGCGGGATAAGGTTGGCCAGTAATCGATGTTTGGCCTCGGAGGCCTCAATCTCTTCCTGTCGTGCCGCCTTCAGCTCTGCAATGTGTTGGTCGTGGATATCCATGTATGAACCGAGGAACTGCATGATCACACCCCGCTTGTCCTTGGATGCAACAGCTCTGGCATAAAACCAGCGATAAGTACCATCAAATCGTTTGATGCGAACAGTCCTGGAGAACTGCTCTCCAGTTCGGACGGAATGGCTCCATGCTTTCAGGTACTCATCGCGATCATCGACATGGAGGCTGCCCCATGGATCTGCTGCCAGATCGATTGCTGTCTGTCCTCGGTACGACAGATATCGGCTGTTCACCCAAACTATTTCGCCTGTCTGTGGTAGAGCGACAAAGACATGGGCTGGAAGAGAGTCTAGAATAAGACCTTTCAGCCTATCGGACGGAGGGGGCATGTCGACTGCAGCGGTTGTTATCGAGCCGCTCCGAGAAGGCTGAGGAAAAGCCGATGGCCTGCTAGTAAGTGTGGAGCTTGGAGGCAAAGACTGAAAGGTAGAGGCGAAGTCTGCTCCGTACGAGTGCAGCATCGTGTGTCCGTGTCGGGATTGTGCCTGTTCGGTCTTCACAAAATCAGTCAAATTCTTAATGGCTTCGTCATTGCCGACGAAGCCCACGGGTTCATACTAACTTCTTGAGGATCGGGCTGCGCCGATTTCTTTGTCGAAGCGCCAGTGAGATCCTCAGTGTTGCGAGCTGCCTTGTCAACAGTTGCAGCAGTGTCAATCATGTCTTGGGACGACGACGCGCTAGCCAACCGAGACTGACGCTTCTCGACAGGCGAACTCTCTTTAGATCCTCTCCTAGATCGTTGGAATCCGGGGCCAAAGGATTCTTGTCGAGAAGATGTCGGTCTTTGCCTTGCACTGAAATACCCTTCCCCTTGGGACATGCCACCTGGACTAGGGGTTGGGTGTTGTCGCTTATCCGCGAGGAAGTTCAACGACCCCTGATCCCACCCAGGTGTACCAAGAGGAGACCCGGCTGCGCTCTTCGAAACAGCAGAGTAATCACTCGGGCTTGTCATACTTCCAGCGATGGATTGCTGAGGAACAGGGTCATCGGGTGACAGAAATGCCATATTCTCCAACGCACGCCCGTCAGCGGCCACTGCACCAAACCCTGCCGTCTGCGGTCTTTTGCGCTGTATTCCTGCTAGTTCCGTCTCCAAGTTGGTATAGTGTCGACAAAGGGAGAAGCTCGTGGCCATATGAGGCGCTAAGTGTTCAAGAGAATGTCGCAGGTTCGAAGGATAGGGTATGATTGGGCTCAAGATGGACAGAATGGCAATAGGCGCAGGCTTCTCCTTCTTGATACTATCCGGTGTGCGGCGACCAACCTCTTCTATCCCAGCGGCACCTTCGCCCTTCGCCCTAGAGTTCGACTTCTGCTCAATCACAGAGTTGTCGAGTTTGAAGGCGTGGTTTGGCTTCGATAGGAGAACATGCGTCAACGGGATATGAAGCACGGTCCACGAATTGTCGACTCCGATCGCCTCTGGGGGAGGCATTCCACTGTAGTCACTTGTTCCTGTAGCGGGGTTGAAGGAATCCTCATCGACCATGGCGTCAGTAAAGAACGGGTTCTCTTTCGGATCGGCGCGAACGGCGGGCGAAGGGGCCGGGGATTGTGACCAGGGGGACGGGGGCGCTTGTTCGAATTCTTCGTACTTTGGCGTCACGGGCCTCGGCCTGTCTTCATCCAGTCGATTCTCCCGTCGCGAAGCCATCGCCCTTGCTCTCTCGCCTGAATGAGTCTTGCTCCGTGTTGGCACAAGGGAGGCAGTCGCTGCACTGAAAATGGACGAAAGCTTTGAGAAAGATTCAGACCGTGGCTTGTGGGTCGGTTTGCTGGAGGAATCCACAACAGTGTCTGTGGAAGAGGACTTTTGCTGTTTGGTCTGCTCAGGAACTTCATTGGAGAGGTAAGGGTAGCTTCTGGTAAGTGCGATGGCTCTCCCACGTTCGAGCACTCGCATAACGCCGCTGTGGTCAATGAGAGGGTCTGCTTCATAATCAAGGGCTTGTAAAACAGGTAGTATTCGGCCCTGACCCTCGTTCTCGCTCACGAGAGGTGCTTCCCAGCTTGGGATGTGCTGCTCATTAGCATCATGCTCGTCAAGAGCCGTCTTGTTAAGCGGTGCGTAATCACCCGGCGACGCTTTCACAGAACGGCTGGGCGGCAGATTGCTGTGGCTTCTTAAAAAATAAGAGGGTCGTCGAGAGGGTAGAGGCGATCGGTCCTTCGACTTCTCCTTGTTTTCTTCATAGGTCGTGAAGGAATGACGGCTAAGCAGGCCAGGTCGCCGCACAGAGGTGACCCTGACAGTGTCATCGGGGCTTGCTACATTGCCCTCGGACATTCCCCCCTGATCACTGCTGGGAACGGTGTTGATGTAGCCTTGTTTAGCCATGTAACCGAGGCTCAGATCGTCCTCCTTGTGTTCGTTGTAAGTGGCCTTCTGGCCCCAGGGGACATTTTCAATGTCTGTAGTATCAGCTGGTACGGCCAAGGCGACACGCTCGGCTTTGTAGACATCCTTCATGATCTGGACAACGGTGTTCCACCATGCATCGAGGCCAGGTTCGGCAGCGAGCATCAAGGATAGATCGTAAAGGTTAGGGTTAGGGAAATCGATGTTCTCGGGTTGAGGCGACATAAATGGCGGATTGAAGGTGAAGTTAGAGGCGGGTGTAGAGTTTCCAGAAAGGACCTTGTCCTGGGCGCCAATTCCCATGGCCTCGAACGAGGTGAAGTGGGAATAACGGGGGGGGCCGGTTGGAGACAGAGTGGTGAAGGGTCGGTGCATGGATGAAGGTACGAAGCCTGCGGGAGCCATTCTAGGGAACGGGTAGGACGGTGTGCCGGCGATAGGTGCAGGAGTCGCAGAGCCACGGACTGTAGCACCTGACTCCGTAGACGTAGTGGTCAAGAGCGAAGTCGGTTGTGGAGGCGAACTTGATAGGCTTTCTTCAGGGATTGGCGAAACTCGCGACTTGTCTCCTGGCGTCGGACCTAGTCCTCTAGCAGACAGCTCCCTACGCTCGAGATCCCTGGCCAGTTTTTCTCGATAGTCATGGAGTTGCTGCTGTGAAGAAGTTAGACCAAAGGCTGCGGGGCTTCCCTGGCTGTTTGGCCTCTGCGGACTTGACGGGTCCTCATAAGATGCGGCGGTCACTGGGCCCGGTGACGTCGCCCATTCTCCTCCCTGAGGCCCGGGGAGGGAGTTCTCGTCGACAAGTGGTGTCCTCATTGTCCTGGTAGCATGTGGGGAGGTTGCCGGAGCATCTAGAGGCGATGGGAGGGGGCTGGAGTTGCGATCCGTCATTGCGTCACGCGCTTTCGACGTCGCATCCGGAGTCGCAGTCGCAGGCGAGGTCGAAATCGAAGCCGACACGGGAACTAGGCCTCCATCTCTGGCAGTGATCGGGGATGGTTTCTGGGGGGTTAGGAACAGCGGCGGCTCGCTGGCGCTGACGTTGGGGTTGGGGTTAGACAGGCGAGTCGGCGTGTAGAACCGACGCGTCGAAGACGGAGAGGAAGAAGGCGTGTGGTCGTCGGGAGGCGAGGTGGGACTTGGCATGCCTCATGTAGGGAAAGGCGAGCGCGGAGGCTGAGAGGCGGGAAGGAGGGTGAGGGTTGATGGCATGCGAGGAAAGGACGTGGCGAACAGAGCGTCAGGCGTTGAGCTCGGGTGGAGGCGACGGTGAAGGCGCTCGGGCGGACGGGAGAGGGCAAGCAAGCGGGACAAAGCAGCGAGAGGCTCTTTCCCTTTTGCTCTCCCTTCCGGCTGCTTACAGAACTTGACCCGAGGCAGGTAGATGGGCAAGAGCACACCTCGACTTGACTGAGGAGACGGGGGTGGGCCGGCGTGTACTTGGATGAAGCCGGAGTGACGGGCGGCAGACACGGCGGGACAACGGGCACGGAGGCGGTTCGAGGTGAAGATCGGGGAAGTTCGGTGTCGGTGGCCGGCGTCTGATGGTCTTGATTTCTGGTCCCTCTGTGTCCCTTTTGGGGGAAGTGGGTAGGGTTGTGGGTTGGCAGAGAATGAGATGGTGGTGGTAGTGGTGGTGGTAGTGGTGGTGGTAGTGGTGGTGGTAGTGGTGGTGGGAGTGGTGGTGGTGGAGGTGATGTGGTGTGATGGTGTGTGGAAGTTGGCGCAGGTTGTTGCAGGTTGTAGGCAAGCTAAGGCAAGGCCAGCCCTGTCTGGTTCTGGTTCTGGTGTTTGGTGGCACTGCGAGGGCTTGGAAGAGGGCTCACGAGAAGCAACAGAACACGGAGGAGATGCTAAGGAGTCCCAGGTTTACTTTAGCAGCAGGTGAGTCTTGGATGGCCCGTTTGTTAGAGCGGCAGCCCCCCGTTGCCCGCTGTCCGCTGTCCGCTGCCCCCCGGCCATGGATATGATGGTTTAATGGCCCATGCTCGTGGGAAAAGTGGAATTTGCCTGGCGGCTGAGAGCCCTGAGTGGCACATCGTCGTAGCACAGGACTGGGCCCCGGACGTGGTCTGCAATGACGTAGGTGAAGGGGGCCACTGAAAAGCGCCTGCCCCCTGCCCAGCCAAAAACGAGCGCCCCCCTGCCAGCCCCCACTGGCTGTCCGTCACTCACTCGATTTACCTATTATTACTCACGTCACTCTGCTCACTGCTGTACCCTCTCTCTCTATGCCTGTGCCTCTGTGCCTCTGTGAGCACTGTACTGGATTGCACGAACCAGGGGGATTATCACCTCGTGCATTATTTCTCCTCTCCCTCCCTCTCTCTACCCTCTCCCTCATCAATAAATCAAACAGCAATCCTGCCTTGTTAGGAGGGCAAGAAACTACAATATTAGCCTCTAGCCTCCCTGACGTATGTACGCGGTCCCCTCGCCCCCGCCCCCTGCCTGGCAAGTTCTGCAAACCTGGATCCCCCCCCCCCCCCCCCCCTCCCCCCGGAACGCCTCCGTTGCAACACTTCAGGTTCCATCCCAAACTCCACCAAAACCCGTTCTATTACCCTAACGTTCTCCCAGACCTCCCCCGGCATGCCACAAGACCCTGAAAGGCCTGACATACCTACCGTTCCTCCTCTGTAATGACGGCCCACGGGGGGGGGGGGCTGCACAATCGTAGGCGCCAATGTACGAATATAGCCTCTACAGCGCAAATCCACAATGCCCGAATGCATCATATCCCGCTCATCGCGCATTCATCCATTCGGCTTCCGCACCTTTTCGGCCGTTGTCCCGGACTCTCGTTGCCAATCCCAAAGCCAAGGCAGTGATCGACGGACAGGCTGCCACCGCTCGCTCGTTCATCCATCATCCATCATCGAACCTACCTAAGTACTTGCGTAGTATCAAGAATCAGCTGCTTACAGGTAGGTACCTAGGTATCTATGTACCAACACTTCCTAGTAGGTTCCCCTCCTGGTTTGCTCTCAACACCTCACAACTTCATCCATATCAAGCACCGAACATGACTATCGAATACAACCCAGTGCGATCCTTCGCCCTCGAACCCTTTCCTCGTCATGGACTCCCCTGTTTTGCAGGACGCTAACCGCTAGAATCCGCCTGAGGACCGTTCCACAGACGGTTTCCACTCTGTGCTTCCCTTCAAAATCGACGATCCCTCATTCAAGGTCATCCCACCGCAACTCAGATTTCGATAGGCAAACTCTGCGAACAGGCCAAGGCCTATCGAACCCATCATCCATCGATATGCCTTTGCCTGCATGGCGCTTGCGTGGTCCATCCCCTGTTGGTCCCCATACTACCGACTACCTACCCTTAGTCAGGAGCGTCAAGCGTCATGGGCACAGCGCGCAGCACAACCGTGCAACCAAACGACGGCCCGCTTCCTTATTCGCCCGCCAGGAGCAGTGCCAAGCACATTCGGGCTACCCTCAACGCCCAATTGACATCATGCTGACTCCTACAGCGTCCGGGGCCATCGCCATCCGTCAATCGTCAAATCAAATTACTTCCCGCCCCCGTCGGTTCGCGCCGGGCAGAGAGATTAAGTCGTACAGTACAGTTCACGTAGTGTACGCAGTAGACTCTTCGTCGATTCTCCATCATATCCTCCTCGCCTTCAACATCAAGCATCATTGCCCTCACCGACAACTGATTGAGGGCAATCAATTTCGACCTGCCACCGAGGGGCATAGTCCTTCTTGGGGTCAGCCCTCGATCTCAACTTGCGCCAGGACGGATGTAGCCCAGATTTGGTCTCGGCGTTTCGGCATGCCACGCGCCCTCGTGGGCGCTGGTGTCCTGGTGTCCTGGACACTACGTAACGGAATGGGGCCGGGGAAGCGACCTGCTCCCCCTCCCCCTGCTCGTTATCGAATCCAGCGGCCAGTGCTGGGCAATTTGCTTCCCTGCTTCGCACTTACATGCCTACCTACATAGTATGTAGGTACCTAGTGCTATTCCCTCCACTGTCGCCTGGGGCCTGCCGGCAGTCTGTTCCACAGCGCTGTCGACGACGACGAGGTTGACTAGAAGCAACCTACAGTTCCAATTCCAATTACAAGGCTGTTTCTGTTGGTCGGCACACGCTGGTGTCCATTCGGCGGCGCGCACCAAACGGTGATGGGAGGGATTTCTCGCTCCATCTCCTCCGCGGGCCCCCCCCCCCACACTTGGATGGACCCCTCAACACTGACTTTCGGTCCTTGCCCAGGCACCGGGCTGTGCCCGGAAAGACAAAAAGTATGCTGCCTCTCTGCCCCAGCCAGCTAACAAGTCAAACATGGCCGGGATGAAACGCCCCGTCGGCCCGTTCTTCTCTTCCGCAGTCGGCACACGGGGTTCCGTTTCAATTGTGTCGTGGCCGTGGCCGTGCCTCGAGAGCAGCTGTGCTTCCTGACCGTCGCTTGAAGCAGCGGCCAGTTTTGGAGTTCGCCCCCATGCATGACGTCTTTGTTTCCTGGCGACGCGCTGTGACGTCAGCGGTGCGCCACCAAGATCCCAGCCAGATCCAAGTTGGGAAACGGTCACGCAGGGCGACACGTGTTCAGGTCCTGGTCTCCAAAGATGGCGAACGACTTGACATGGAACTGTCCGGCTGCTGGAGGTGTAGGGTAGGGAAAGTGGACATTGGGACAGTTGCAACGTCGATCCACCGAAATTCCCTCTCGCCTCGTCTTGCATTCTTACTTGTAGTTTCTAGATCTTTTCTCGAACCGCCGCAGGGATTGCCGGCTCCGAGCTGCCTTGCGCGGCTCTGCTCACAGGCATCTTCCCGGGACAATGTAGCTGGAAAGGGGCCGGCCGGAACTTACCTACCTACGCCAATCTGTGGGCAGTAGTAGTAGTTCATGCCCCTTGGGGCCTCGGCCCTTGTCTAGAGCTTGAACTTGAACGGAGGGACTAACAAACTCACCGGAAAACAATCATGCTGCTAACCAAACTGGGCCGTCATCAGAACGTCCCCGCGTTTGGTGGCATCCACGGATCACCGTCAGCGAACCAGTACCCGGTACTTCATGTTAATAAATGTAGTAATTGCCTATGAAGTGCACAGAAGTAGTAGACTAATAAGATAGACCGTGGCCTAGTATCAACCACGGTCCTGCCTCGGAAGATCGATTGCCGGATGCAGAGTGGGCTTGCACCATCGGTGAACATGGAATCCTGACATGGCACCAACCCTTTTCCGCCTCACTTCTCCCCAACCATCGCGCCCATACCCTTGGCGTTTTATCGTCCGTCAACCATGCAGTCCATCATTCGTATCGTTGCGCCGCTACCAGAACCGGCAGTGGAAGCCGTCAACCTTACATAACGCATCAACCTTGTCCGTCCTCCACATAGTACTCATCCCCCATGCCCTTGACATTTTTCTCCTTTTGCTCTGCTTCCATCTGGGATATGGTCTTGCTCACCTTGAGCCGGAACCGCCAGGGCTTTGTGGGTCCCAAAGGCTCCGCGAAGCCTTCCTGCTTGATGATTTCCACCGCCCTGTTCCGCGCCTTCTGCAGCTTAGCCCTAATCTCCCTCGCCTCGTCTGCAGGCGTGTCTGGGCCGATGAGCAGCCTGGGGCTGTAGCTCCAGGTCTTCATGTTTGGTGTAGGCATGTTGATGCCTATCTTTTCCTTGGCAATCTTCTTCGTCACCTTGAGCCACGCCCTCTGCTTCGCGATCGGAGGCGTTATCACGTCCAGCGGCCATGTTTCGTTCTTCTTCGGCTTCTCCATCACGAAACCCTTGGCATCACCCGAGTCCTTGCCCCAGGCCCTGCAAATCGGCTCTTTTGGCCTACACTTGAATGCCTCGTTCCAGATCTTGGAGTCCTTCAACGGTGCCCAGGTGTCGATGGTTCGGGGCAGCGTGAGGCCCGAGCCTGCTTGCAGTCGAGGCAACTGACGTCGCATCTTGGAGCAGTGGAAGGTAGAGCGGATGACGAAAAACATATGATCATCGCTGAACTCAAAGAGCCTGGGCAGGATCTTTTCCTTGCGGGGATTAAAGTTGGCCTTCCAAGCCAAGTATGCCATATCGATGCCGTGCGTGTCCGCGAGAGCTTCGCCTGCAAACTGCTTGCCGTTGAGCGGGTACACGTCCGTGACGTTGTACTCGTCGTATTTGTCCGCAAAGCATTGCTCGCGGGCGTCAAACTGACCCACGTCTTCCTTTGTCATCCAGTTGTCAATGGTACCGTTCGCCGAGAGCCCACCGCCAACCTTGTCAAAGGCATGGGCCATCTCGGTGCTCATCATGGTACCGAGGGCGGCGTAGTTGAAGAAAGAGGGCAACTCGTCGGTGAGCAGAGGGTGCCACATGAGGCCTGCTGGGACGATCACGCTGTTCTGCTCCGGCGAGTAGTAGGTCTCCATGTCCAGGGCGTTGACCTTCCACTTGTTCTTGTTTGGGGGCTTGTAGAGATCCTTACGCCATGCCTTTTGGGCATACCACGACTCTATCCGGAGGTAGTCGTCCGCGTGTGTCCACTCCATGTAGGAGCCGTTTTTGGCCGTTACCTCGATGCCTTCGTAAAATTTATTGACTTCGTCCCAATTGAGCTGGAAGGGATCCTATGCATTCACATATTAGCAACAGGGAAACAAGGAGGGCTGTACCTGCTGACTTACCCCCTTTTGAAATCCGGTCATGATGTTCATTTTCTTGGCCTTATCCATAGCCCCCTTCTTGGACTGGGGGTCCATCCACGGCGTTTCATTGAACATCCTGATGTACTGGCCCTTGATGTTCTCGAACAACTCGACAACACTTGCCTCCCTCTTCGTGTCGAATCCAGTACCCATGACGGAGAGTACCAGCATGTATCCGAAATGTTTGTACGTCCTTTGAGTGCATAGAGGTCTGCGATCGAGGACATCTCGCTGTAGTAAGCCATTAGCAACCTTCTCCCCCAAAGAAAAAGATTTACGTACTGTGCCGTCGAGCTTCCTGAGGAGACCGCGATATTGGAAGGTTTGATCTGTTTCCATGAGCTCATGTGTCTGCAGGAACGTTTGCCAAATAAAGTAGGCTCGCAGCGCGGCCTTTGATGTTTTCCCGAGAGTCCTCTGTACGTCTTTCCAGTATTCAGGGAACATAACCTCGAGATTCTTCAAGGGCGGGTGGTCCTTTGGGCCTAGCTGGTCCTTGATCACGGCGGGGATCATGAGATCTGGGGCCAATTCCTCAAAATCTTTGGCTGAGAGGCTGACAGTGTTTTCCTGATATCAAATGTTAGTGGTTTCTAGGTCAAAGAAATAGACGGAGGAGAAACCATGTGTACCTTGAGGTTGCGGAAGGCTTCAAGAGGGGGTGCAATCTTGAGGATGTCGAGTTCCAGATTAAAAACCTGCGTGGCGAGGTCCTTATAGTCGTGGGCCCGCCACTGGTCCTTGTATGCGACCTTGAAGAAACCGGCCATGATGTTCTTGTACTTGTAGGCGAACCAATCGTCGTGCCAAATATCCTTCCAGAGAAGGCCCTTGGTGATATAAGGCACAGCACCAACTCTCATCTCAGACTGTTTGGAGGCAATGTGTCAGTTACCATTCGTTGATCTCAAGATGGGCCTTCAAACCTACCGAGTTGAAAAGCGATTGCTGCGGCGAAAACTTTGCAAAAGCCCAGATCTGATATTTGGCCATCTCGCGGGTTACGTTGCGGATGATATCCCGATCAAGAAGATCCACCGGTTGCGTTGCGTTGACCATCGGCTCCGGGTTGCTCTCCTTGTCTTCGAGAAAACGGGATTCGTATCTCTTGAAGGCATCCTGGATCTTTCTGGTAATCTTCAGGGCGGGTTCATGACCCGCCTGCGTGACAATTTGTTCGTTCATGCATGTGGAAAAGTAATCTCTCATGATTAGAAAGGTCTCCTTATCTGCTCCCTTTGGAGGTTGCTGATTCACCTATGGATGTGTTAGCCTGGTGCTTACACAAGTCTTCAAAGGTCGAGTAAAAGTATCTTACCACAGGTCTCCAAGGATTGCCAAGCATAGGCGCAAACTGAGGGAGGATCTTGTCATTCATATGCGACATCATGGTGATCTCTTCCTGGCCATCGCGAAAGTCCATGTTATACGTTGAGCCAGTAAGGAAATTCTGCTTATCGTAGCTTCCACACACGACTACACACGACTTCGGTTAGCGAAGATCCAGTGGCCCATCTATCCAGGAGGGAGAGGCATTGCTTACATTCATTCCAATCTTCGCACGGATCAACTTCTTCGCCCTTGCTAGTCATAGCCTGGCGTATATCCTCGCCCATTTTTTCGCATGCTTTTGTCGAACATATTTCCCGCCCCCTGTAGATGCCGGGAGGCTCGGGTGCTCCCTCACACCCTAGGGCCAAGAGGGAGGCCACTGGCATGACTCTGATGAGAGTCTTGCCGAGCATGGCTGCTGTCTTTTGAAGTACTTGGTGAAGAGGTTTGTTAAGCTTGGGCGTCAACGAGGAAGACTGCGTGGGGAAGCGGGTGTGAGTAAAGCTTAGTGTACCACTGTGGAATGATGGTGGAAGTTGAAGAGAATGGTTGTATTCTAAAGCAGGTCCATCGACTATTTATATATTCTGGTCAGACCTATCTCCAACACCAGTTCAGCGCCCCGTAGTAGCGAACCTTGAAAACCAACCCTTTGAAGCTAACAAAGCCTTGCAACGGAAAGCCAACCAGGTATGAAAAACCCACCCATGGCAGAGCTTATTACACGCCCTCCAAGGCAAAATTCAATTTGCTGGCCTTGAAAGAGCGAGTCTAGCATTACTTGTGCCCTCCTTTGATCATGTGTAAATCACGAGGATGGCGCCTTGAACCCAAGCTTCTGCTTCTGAATACGGGGCAAGACGCCCACGAGAACGAGGAGAGACAGCAAGGCAATCGCCCACAGCTTCAGTTTAAGGACGTTCCTGTTGTAGTCCGTATCGACAGCGCTGACCACGGTAGCCAGGAGCAAGACAAGGACCAGATATCCGCTGTAGCGATGGTACTTCCAGATAGACTTGGCGTTGTTCTCGCCACCGTAAAGGGCGGGAGTGGCCCACATTGTGAAGCCGACAAGGTACTGGAGCAGGAGGAAAATGGACGTGATGACACCAAGGTAGCCGTGGATGGAGTGGAAGTGGGGACCGTGGCTGGCAAACTTGTTGTACTCGATGATGGTGATGCCGGCCACTAGCAAGAGAAAGGCGACGAGGTTAAGTGAGGCGTGGATGCGCTGGCCGATGCGCTTCTGCTCGGCGGTATGCGTCGGTTGCAGAGTCAGGATGGACTGGGTCAGAGTGAGGACTGCTAGAGACTGCGCAAGCGGATGGCCGGAGAAGAGGATCAAGGGTTTGGTCAGCACGCTGGCCCAGATGAGGACGACGAGGAGGACGATGCCCAGCTGGGCAAGAATGCCAGTTCCTACGCGCGAAGACATTAGCGAGCGTGGCCTTGGCACTCAGACGATGTGCAGTGGCCTACCGAGCACGAGGTTTCTAAACATTGGCACGCCGTCCTCTTGGGAAGCATCACCAGGTCGGCCGAGAAGAGGTTCGCTTTCACGTCGCTCGGCGCTGTCATACTCAGCGTCGGAGTATGGACGACGCTCGGGGATGCCCGTCGCGCTGGCCATCTTGACTGCGGTAATAGAGTTGTGCCTGAGAACCCGGGAAGCTGTTGGACTGAAGGTTTACGACTTTTCGACCGTGGTGGCGAGGTTTGAGCTGACAACCCGGAAGGCTGCTGGAAGGGACACGGCGGGAAAACGAAAGGCTATCGAGTGATGGCCGGGTACTTGCCGCTACAGGGGACGATGGCAGGCTGGCGGAGACGTTGGAGATGGATTCGCAGGCAGAGCAGGAAGAGTCGCAAAGAACGATGACAAATGAGGTCCTCGGCGATTCCATGCAAATGGCAAGACACGTCGTTGACCTCCCATGGAAGCTACGAGCGGTCCTACGTCTCATGTACGTCAGTGGTGGCTGGTGGGAATCGAGTAAGCTTCGGCCTATCAGGAGCCGCCCTTTGCAATCAGTAGCGAGGAGCGCGGGGTAGCGTGAGGAACAGGGCATTCCGCCATGGCGCCCGGCGATCTCGTCACACAGATCGAGTGCGAGTAGGTAAGTACGTAGTATTTGTTACTCGATATCATCGAGCACATCTTACGTCAAAAGCCGATAAGAGAACTTCGGTTCGGGCACTTTTGGACAAGGACCGCGTGAGTCGAGGCATTGTAAACGCAAGCGTCCTCCTTGTCGCGACGCAGCCAAGCAACCGGACAACCGCTCGCGGCGCGTCTTCTATCCGCTAGTGGGCTGGGTACTTCAAACCACTTGCTCTGTGAGACACACTCGGCAACATTTCCCCAGCTTTTCTTCACCCTGAAAAGGGCCGTCGAGGTAGGATTTACACTTTAGTAGCCTCTGCAGCACCCAATAGGTAGCCATTGCGAAGCATCACCAATGGGCCCGTTGGAGTTAGCGCCTGCCGTTCATCACCGTCCGTCGAGGCATAGCGCCGGCGCTGCGCGTCTTCTCACGGGCGCCGGCGGCCACCGGAAGTGGCCGAGATGCTCCCCCCCTCCGGCTCCGGCCTCTAGCAATGTCATGCTGCGGGTAATAGTTATGTGATAAAGATAAGGAACCATCGTAAAGAAGCATCCGTTTAATTCGCCCGAGTTGCACTACGAAGCTTGTCTAGACCGTTTAAGAATAGTCCGACGCCCTATCTTTTTGGAAATTCCCAAGTCTAGTCGTTGATCTCTTAAAAAAAAGATACCTCTATACGCATTCACCCACCATGGCTTCCATCGCAGACGAGATTGAGTATAAGCTCGACTCCGTAAAGACGTCGTCGCTTCAACCCGACGAAATTGACCCGACATTTCGATCGACATGCATTGGTGAGCCATCTGTCTTTGCCCCATACTGGCCCCAATACTGACGGGTGTCATGGATAGATCTCATCTCTGGCACTCTGGGAGGCAAGATCCTCGCCTTCTCAGATCAGTGGTTCGCTGAGGCCGTAAATCTATTAACTCCTACCCCACCAATCCGGCAGTTGGGTAAAATGGTCTTTACGGGTGCCTGGTACGATGGCTGGGAAACCCGGCGGCACAACGTCGAGCCCTTCGACTGGGTCATCATTCGGCTGGGAGTGGCCTCGGGTACTGTCGAGGGAATCGAGGTCGACACGGCCTTCTTTTCAGGAAACCACGCACCGGCGGTCTCGGTCGAAGGCGTCTTCAGCCAGAACGACGATGAGGTGGTGTCGTGGCAAGGGGGCAGGGGCAAGTGGGAGACCATTCTAGGGGTTCAAGAGGGCGGCCCATCGCAGCGTTTCGGCTGGAAGCTGGATGCGGCCACGCAGAAGCAGTACACGCACGTGAGGCTAAACATGTACCCCGATGGCGGCATTGCGCGGTTCCGCCTCTTTGGACACGCAGTCCCCGTCTTCCCCGACGACAAGGACGCCGTCTTCGACCTCGCAGCGGCTCAGAACGGCGGCGTTGCCGTGTCCTGCAGCGACCAGCACTTCGGCACCAAGGATAACCTACTGCTGCCGGGACGGGGCAAGGACATGGGCGATGGCTGGGAGACGGCGCGGTCGCGCAGCAAGGGCCACGTCGACTGGACCATCATCAAGCTCGGAGCACCTGGCTACGTTGAGAAGTTCGTGGTGGACACGGCGCATTTCCGAGGCAACTTCCCGCAAAAGGTGGCGGTTGAGGCCATCGAGTGGAAGGGCGAGGGAAACCCAGCAGCCGACGCCGAAGGCTGGAGCGAAGTGGTGCCGCCAAGCAAGACGGGCCCGGACCAGGAGCATGATTTCGCCAGCTCGGCCAAGAACTCCGTGGCGACCCATGTCAAGCTGATCATGATTCCTGATGGTGGAGTCAAGAGGTTGAGGGCGTTTGGAAAGCGAGCGGCGTAGGAGGCCAATCCACCGAGGCAGCATATCCGTACCTAGTAAGCTGACAAAATGGTGGTCTAAGTTAAGGCCAAGCTTGGCAGAATGAGTCGCTTGGCTCGGGAACACAGTGCATCACAGAGCGCCCTTGATCCTGTTTTCGTGCATCGTCATCAATTCAAAACCAACTGTGTCAGCAATTTCGAGTTGGCGAAGTAGGATCGCCGCCGTCACTATGCGGGAGTCTGGGTGGGAGATGACGCTGGGTCTGGATGCGGCGTGCACGGACCACTTGTGGCTCTGCTGCGCCTGGCATCCATACAAGGGAGGCGACAGCTCCGAGTAGCTTAACAGACAGACAACACCGGAACGTCTGTTTCTCCATCAGACAAGTGGGTGCATCACCCTCCACAACAACCTCGCACGATATCAACGCGCCCTTCACTCTCTTCCACAAGAAAGCACCTCCCGAGCCGTAATCCCCCCGTTTTCGACGTCGCCAGACCCCTCCGTTTTCCTGTCCCCCCCCGCGAACCCCGCAAACTCCCTCCACGCGCGACATTCCATGAACCAAACCCAGTGTCTGGCTCTGCCCCTCCTTCCACCATGGATCTAGGGGATATCACCGGCGCCGACGACGGGCAACGGAAGCCCCGCGCCCTGCCGTCTGATCTTCCCAAGTCTTTGGACGACCGGCGACATGTTCCGGTCGATCTCGTCCCCGAGACGGAGATGTACGATGGTTGGCAAGGTTCGTCTGGCATCGCTCTATCGCCCATTGCCCTGCGCGCATCGACTGACGTAGCTGAATGACCAGGCCAGTCCCAGTTTCTCACGACGCCGGCCCTCGCGAAGCCCCTGAACTTCGGCAACCTCTCGCTCAACGACAGCAACTTTGAGGACGATGTCCCAAAGGGACCCAAGGATAGCGATACCCGGTTGCTGGAAATGCTTGCTGCCCAAGCAGCCCACCAAGCCGGTCCCGGTTTCGACGATGAGCACGAAGTCGCCAACAACGACGAGTTGTCAGACTCAGAGAAGACGGATAAGCTTCAAAAAGCCCTGAACATGGCTGCTAGCAACGGAGATGTTGAAAGGATTAAAAGGCTCTTGGACGGAAAGGCAAAGGAGTACATTGATATCAATGCCGAGGACGAGGATGGAACGCCTCCTCTCATCTACGCCAGCTGCTTTGTCTGTTTCTCTTGCTCCACTCACCAGTACATATGCTGATATACAGAACAGGGCCATGAGACGGTAGTCCATGCTTTAATCGACGCCGGCGCAGATGTTAACAAGCAAGATCGGAATCAATGGACTGCGCTCATGTGGGCCATGACGAATCGACACAAAGGCATCGCCAAACTGCTTTTAGACAACAACGCGTCTTCAGACCAGAAGACTTCATCAGGGCGGACGGCATTTGACTTTGTTCCTCCAGATAGCGAAATGTCATACTACCTCCACGACAATGGCTACAACATCGGCAATGCGGGCGTCACAGACGACTTCTACAGCCCTGGGTTCTCCCAGGACCGATTTGAGGAGGAGATGGCAGAAAACGAGATGCGAAGGCGGTTGATGATGGAGAGCGCCCGAGACCTTGAGGTTGACTTGGGCAACGTGGGCATGGATGATCAGCCTGAGGTGTGTGCAGGTCCCCTCCGATCCAGACAAGTCGGTACTAATCTGACCAGCCGGTTGATGAGTTCGAGGAAGAGCAAACAGAGTTCGACTGGAGCCGATGCTTGCACGACCAAATGTTTGTCTTCCAGGAACACGAACTGGATCGGATTCTAGACATTATCATCACCAAGATGACACCCCAACGATCGCCATCGCAAAAACCCGTTCCCGCAAACATGATTTTCCTAAGTGCGAGGTACGCGCATTATCATTCAAGCCCAGAGCTGCTGGAGCGACTCCTGGTTTCGGCCATGGACTGTATCAACGACGTGGTCGAAAGGTTCCAGTGGGATATGACGATACTGGCTTTTTGGATCTCAAACGCAACGCTCCTACTTCACTATCTGAAGAAAGACTCTGGGCTTCTTGAGGCAACCTCGGAGTTCCAGGCACACCTTGCTGAGCTGATCAACGAAATTTTCATCTTGATTGTTCGAGATGCAGAGCGACGTCTGGATAAGGTGCTAGATTCAGCGATGCTTGACCACGAAACCATTCCCGGATTCGAAGACATTGCGTTCCAGAACGAGTGGACGCTGTTTAAGCGAAAAGCACAGGTCAAGGAGGAACCCCTGGAGAAGCGATTCCGTCCTCCGTCGCCGAAGCAGCGGGCAAAGCCAGCGCCGCGAAACGTTACCTCTCTCCTCTCGTCCACCCTGTTCGTGCTCGACTTGTACGACATCCACTCCGTGATTACGACCCAAATCATCTCACAACTTCTCTACTGGATCGGAGCTGAGTTATTCAACCGAATCATGTCAAACCGGAAGTATCTGGCAAGGACAAAAGCCATGCAGATCCGTATGAACATATCCATACTGGAGGATTGGGCTCGTACGAACAACAGGCAAGCCGAGCATTTCGAGGGAGGAGAGACTCGCTCATCGGGAGAGACGACGATGGAGGCGGCTCGCAGGCACCTGGCACCCGTCATCCAACTATTGCAGTGGCTTCAGTGCTTCTCGTCGCTCGATGCAAATGACCTGGAGGCATTGGTGGGCACACTTCAGCAGCTGAAGAGGCTCAGCCCACAACAACTCATCCATACGGCCAATCACTACAGGCCCGAGGTGGGTGAAAAGGGGCTTCCCAAGAGCGCTATGAAATATCTCGTTGCCATACAGAAGGAAGCAGCGCTTAAGCGAGAACGGCGACGTAGTGGCATGGTGTCACCGCTACCGAAGTCGAGTCATGATAGCAGCCCGGTGACGCCCGTCAAGAGTCGGTCAAACGGCAACGGCTTGGAGACGCCTAGGAGTACAACAAGCCCCCATGAAGACGACTACTCGGACGATGACGATGCGCCAGAGCACCTGCTGTTGGACCCCGCCCTGATGCTGCCTTTCACACTGCCCTCGGTGACAGACATGCTCGTGTCATATGGGGCTGGATTTGGGGGCCTGAACCGGGAACGGGAACGGAAATACATTCCGACGGTGCCGCCCGAGTTCTTGGAGAAGCTGGAGGTGACCGGGGCACGGAAGGGGCCCATGTTTGGAGAGGCAGACTGGGAGAACGAGGAAGTGTGACAAGGAGCCCAGATCAGTAGATAGTGATCCATGTATGGTTAGCCGGTCCGGGGGACTCTGGAGATGACGCTGAAAAGGAGGGAAACGGGCGTGACAGCGTGTATCCAGCTGGGGCCCAAGTCGCTGTCAGTCAACGAGTACAAGGGGCAAAAGTGGACGCGCATGAGACCGGACTGAGCAGGGCCAGCGAGCACCCCCGGGCGCCACCGCATCAAGATGATTCGGCGAGGCTTGAAAATTTATCATGCAAGCTGCAAGGGGTCATGACTTTGGACAGCGGGAGAGCCGGCAAGCTGGGGAAACAAACGCAAAACGTCAAGGCGGCAGGGTACCGCAGGGACGGGAACGCAGGTACGAGACAGATGGGATTGGGCAGATGGAGAGGCACGGACGAAGGAGAAGCGGAAACGGAAGCTGAGGCTGGAGCCGAAGCAGAAGCAGACGAGATAGAGAGGGGCTAGGGTTGAGATTGAATGCCTCGGCACGAGCGTATTGAGCGGAATAGCTAGCCCATGATACCATTTTGGTGCATCCCGTCCAGCACTCGTTCTGATGGGTGCCAGCGCGTGCCAGCCGCGGTTGCGTGCTGACCTGATCTAGCTTCACCGGTGACTGAGAGAGGGAGGTGGCGATGCGTTTTGGTGACGGTGATGCAGTAGCGCGCCTCAATTGGGGATGACAGAACCAGGGACGCACAAGAACAGCACGTCTATTCGTACCTCGGACACGGTGAGAAGGCCATTGGATGCTTCGCGTGCCCACCACGGACGCGGTTTCTGGCTGCCAATGCATGCACTCAACAGTTGGCATGTCCGGGAGACAACGGCGCTGCCCGAGTCCGGCGCCGTCTCCCACGAGGCGACCCTCCTTCCCGTGACCCCTGATCCATGCTACCCCCTCCCTTCGCTACGCTACCTATTCCCGGGTGGTTGGGAGGCGAAGGAGAGAAAAAGGGCTCACTGGATTACTCCGTATCTACATGGTAGATGGTCGCAGATGAGAAAGACCAGGGAGGGAGAGAAAGAAAGAGATCTCACCGCCCCTCCCACCCCTTTCACAAAATACCAAAAACTCCACTACCACGCGGTGGGTGGGATAGGCCGGGGCATGAACCGGGATGCGTTGGCGTTGAGGTGCCACGTCGGGGTGAATGGTTCACAAATGCCCTGGTGTTTGGCGAGGCCCTGGTTGTTTTGTCAGGGAGGGCCAAGCAGGAGGTATTAGGGACGGAGATGGGGTTGAGGTTGGGGAACGTGTGCGGACGAAGGATTGCAGATGGGCTGGTGGCGGTGCCTCCTTGGAGAGGGTTTGTCATGGGGTTTATTATCGCAGAAACTGGGTTTTTGCTTCGTGGATGGCTAGTACACAAAAATCGGGCAACCTTTGGGCCTAAGTCACTTGTCTTCTTTTTCCATTTCCATTGTCACCTATCGACCGACAACGACATCTCGATGGCGCCTGATGGGTGCTTCTTCCCTGGTCTAGCTCGTTGATCCTGGGACCGGGACCGGGACCGGGGGGGACTAGACTGGGGTTGCTTCTTTTCTTTCCGGAACTAGGGCAGATCCTGGGCATCCACAAGGCGTAGGGTAGGCGACTTGTGTGCTTGTTTTGTTTAAACCACAGACGACTGCAAGGGAATCCCGAGGCAAGGCAGGGTCTTGTCTGGTGTTTCGTTCTTTCGCGAGCCACCTGGTGATTCTTCGATCAGGTGGCCAGGCTTTGCGGGGAAGATGGTACCGATCTACATACATACACGTAATAGCAAGAAAGATGTAGCAAACATGTCTCGGGTGATGACAGGGTCAAGCTTGGTTTGTCATGCTGCTCTGAGCTGAAGATGGTGTGGTCGAGTAGTGCGGGTACCTTGCAGACCCTCCGCCTCTCCCCGTAACTTATGTATCGGCGCCCTGCCCACCTCCAAAGCTGAATGGGGGGTGGATGGACGCCACGAGCTGGGGACGAGGCGGAAGATGTCCCTCTTGACGCCGCCTCCGTTATCCGGCCGAGAAAAAAAGTTTCTTCGTCTCCCTTGCAGATAATTGACAGGTTGGCGTACTGTTAGTGACACTGAACAAGAAGCTTGTGGGCGTTTTCCGTTTGCCCTGCATCCCAGTGCAGAGCTGTCTCCAGTTGTCCCCCCTCTCTACGTGTTCCTGCTGAATACCTACCTACCTCACATGTTCATGTCATTCATCTCCCCCTTCTTCGCTTTCTCCCCCATTGCCCTGACCGAGTATATACTTAGGTACTCGGGCTTCACCCCCTCTGGTTAGGTGCCGATGCGTTCCGCTTGCGTGTTGTGTGCTGTTCTGTTTTGTGTTGTGTCGTGTTCGACGGTGTGTGAGTGGTGGTCGCATTGTGCCAGTGGGGTCCCGGCCGCGCTACGTCCCGGCCGGCCTACTTAGTTCCCTGTAGTTGCAAATGCCTCTCTTGACTCATCCTCCGGCTGGCCTGAACGACACCGTATGTATCTATGTATCAAGGCGAGCTCTTCCATCCCATTGAATGAGCGCAGGGTAGCCACGGCCGGGGGGGTTGCGTTGCGTTGCGTGCCTGCATCGATGTGTTGTAACCCGCACCAGCCAGCTCTCGGTGGCCGTGATCCAATTGCCAGACGCCGTGCCGCCCCGGCCAACATGTTCCTCCTTTTCAACTGTACTGTACAGAAGAGCTGTACGGACAACTTGCGTAGTAAGGACATCGATGCGGAGCGGAGCGGGTGCGGTGAGAGGCCACAGGAAGCAAGGCCTCGGCCGGCCGTGTGTGTACCATGTAGATAGTCTATGCATGTATGCGTGTGTTTGTGCTCGTGTGTGCGTGTGTGCCAATGGCTAGTGGCCGGCGCGTCTGTGTAGGTCAAACGACTTGCGTGCGAGGGCTTGTTTGCTTTCACCGTCTGTCTCGTCTCATGATCTCCCGTCGGGCGCCGCGCCGCATCCTCGCTCGCAACTGGGCCTGGCGGGGGGACTAAGACAACCGAGACCCTGTCACGTAGGCCAACGGCGACGTTGCGAGGCGGTGGGTGATGTGGCTGTTGCTGGTTGCTGGACGGCCTTGTCTCGTTCGTCGTGCCCAGGGTTTGCGCATCCACCTACGTCTTTTGCGGATAGGGACGCGGGCGGACAGGGATGGGGGAACCGGGACTACTGCACTTGCAATTGTCCATCCATGATGAATGATGCTAAGGAAATCAGGTAGCAAGTAGAAGATGGAATTATCTATAAGGCACGCTCGATGGCCGCGCGCTCCACCACCTCTCTGTCTCTACTTAACCTTTCCTGCCTCGTCTTTCGTGCGTGTCTGCACCTTGCTTTCGGCGTGCCTTTGCTGGATGCTCAATGTTTGCTGTCTGACTCTCTGATTCTCTGATTCTTTGATTCTTTGATTCGTCTTTGCCTCCGCCTCCGCCTCCGCCTCCGAATTCGTCAGCTGCCGTCGTCCCTCGATCTTCTCCGAATCTCCCCAGATTGATTACCTTGTCTCATCCTACGCCCGCCCCGTCGCTTCCCGCCCTGAGTCCTTGACATCGATCGCTCGAGAGACCTGACCGCCCCGGCCGCTTTTTGTCTGAGAGCTCCGTCATCGTCTCCCTTGGTTTAGGCTCACCGTCACTGCCCCAGCCTCTGCACCTTCCGACTTCTCCCTCGGGGGTCTTTGTTCTCTCTTTGGTCCCGAATTTCTGGATCAGAAGCTTGTCCCCTTGTGACTCAAGTTTTCCCGAGCAAACATCCCTCGGGTCGCTTTGTTTCTATTTCACCCCTCGGCTTCCTCCCTTCTTCCCCTCTCCCATCTGCTGTTGCATTCCACCCTCTCGCCCTGTGGCCCTCGTTGCAACACCTGCCAGGGTCTCACAGTCTCACTTACACGCCGCTTCGACCACGAACCGCCAGCAAGCTCAACTTGCCCCCTTTCAGCCAACATTCGTCACTTGTTGGTCCTGTTAGCCCCGTTTATACGGCAATCGACTCCAGTCCAGGAACCCAGACCTATTTACCAGAAGGAGCCATCTCGATCGATCTTGCAACTTCCCCCCCAACGGTGCAATCCGCCTTCGGGCAAATTTTGGCAGGGGCTAGATCCCAGCTCGCCAACATCGTCAAGACACCACCACAGCCACATTGACGCCGAACGAGACGCCATGTTTCCCAGCTCGCGACGCGGAAGCCAGTCGACTGTGCGCAGAGCGACCTTTGGCAGCGACGCAGGCCTAGTGGCCCTGCGATACGAGAAGACGGTTCAGGCAGAGCCTCCCATCCCCTTTGTCTCGCGAAACTCGGTCCGCTCCTCGCGCCGACCCTCGACCTCGACCTCGTCGTCGGCTTCCTCTCACCATTCACACCACCCCATCGTAGTCGCCCCTCCGTTGTCCGCGGTATCGCCGCCAACCGAGGAGCACCCGGCCCTGCGTTCTGCCGCTTCGACGCCCTCGCCCTCTCCCCGGATCCCGACCTCGATTGCTGAGGAGTGGAAGCGTGATTCGGGCGTTGCACGAACCAATTCCACGGCGACGTCGACGATTCGCGAGGAAGACGGCGAGGACGAGTGCCAGGAACCAACGTGCGACCGGGCTTGCGAGGGCCTGAGCTTGGCCACCCTTGCCATGGTGCCCCCCGTATCGACAACGGTGTTCCAAATGAACGACCCGTTCGTGGACGAGAATAGCATCAAGGCGGCACTGACGTCCATGTGCTCCATGTCGAGCGTGTCATCGTCAGTCGTGGCCAACGCTGGCTGTTCCACGCAGCCTCCAGCGTCCCACTCGCCAGCTGGCACCACGCCTTGCCAGCCCATCCCCGTGACCGCACCCGAGGCCAAAAGCCCGTGCTCCCCGTCCTCTTCAGAAGCAGTCGAGCCTGCATCGCCGTCGTCAGCGTCAGCGTCGTCGTCGCCGCGCTCGTCCTTCTCATCGTCCCCCCGCAAATTCATCAAAGATATCAGGTCAGGGTCGCGCTTCAGGGCACCGAGTCTGACGCAGGTCCTAGCGCCCATACAACCCCTGTGGCGGGGCTCCGCTCCCCAATCGCCAGAGGACTCAGAGGCGGAGGGCTCAGAGGCTTCAGTGGGCTCAGGGGCCCCAACCGCCTCCACCGCCGTCCCCGGCACATCACCGACGGCCAAGTCCAGCACTACGTCTGCCAGGGCTAGCGTGGAGGCCCCCACCATGCCCGCTACCGCTACCGCTACCGCCACGACGAGGCCTAAGCTCACAAAGCAGCAGAAGCAGAAGCAGAAGGCCGCGCTATCTTCGTCCCCCAAACCCGCTTCCCGCTTCTGGCACAGGCGTGATTCGGCCTCCACCTCAACTACCACCCACTCGGCCGATCACCATCAACCCTTTATCCCCCTCGACGTGTCCATCCCCAGCGACACTCTCCTCGACGATGATTATTTCCTGACCTCGGTCTCATTTTCCAACCGTGGCAGCATCATGTTTGGCGCTCAAGACGGTCCGGTCCTCGACTCACAGAAACCCCACACTCCTGCTGCCCCTGCTGCGCCCGCGACTCCTGAAGACGGACGCACCACGCCCACCACGCCCACCACGCCCGCGTCGCAATCCCCGGCGCGTCCCAGCAACGACACGGTCGACATCGACACCGACGAGAAACATGCCGAGGCCACCGTGTCTCCGGGCGGCTTGATGTCCCCCCCCGACATTCGCGTCTTGGCCGCCGACGTGGAGAAGGAATCTCAAAAGGTGAGATCGCTCTATACTGTTGGCGATGGCCCCCACGGCGAGCCTGGTTCAAGACGCTCGTACTACGAGCGCCTCGAACCGACTCCCGAGGCGCCGTCGGAGAACGACGATGACCCGTATGGTTTCCTTACTGTCCCGTGTCGCAACCTCGAATCGTGTTTAATGCTGACACCCCCTGCTTCCTAGCGCTCCCGCAAGTCTGCCTCCCGCTCCGGCTGTTCGCGATTATGGAAGTTCTTCGTCCCTTCACTACGATCTGCCCAAGTCGCAGCATGAATACACTGACGGCCTGGAGGATTGGAATGACCTGGACGGGGCTCGTGTTGACCGATATGGCTTCATCACGCTACCCCCGCCTCCGGCGCCTAGGGAAGGCACCCCGTCGGAATCCAGGTCGCTCCCAGGCTCGCCTAAGAAAAAGCGCAGCGTCCTCCAGAAACGAGACCTGAGCGGCCTCTCGGTGCACTACGGCGGCCGGCGCACACCCACCAGGAAGATGTCCGCCCGGTCCCTCAACACGCAGGCATCCGAGATGTCTGTGTCACCGTCGCTTCGATCGTCCAGATCTGTGATTCGCCAGGCCAGCAACCTATTGCCGCACAACCGTGATCGGCGATGGATGGATGAGGCGGGGGACATGCTCAACACGTCCCTCAGCTTGCAAGATATTGTGGATGAGGTGAAGGCGGAGAGAATTAACGAAGTAATGAAGAAGAAGGAGGTAGAGAGGTCCGAAAAGTGGAGGAGGATGGCCAAGAGCGTCCATAGGGACGGCGAGGGTCAAGGCATGGGCTTCGAGTTCGACCTTCAGAACCCCAAGCTCATCGAGAGGACATGGAAAGGCATTCCCGACCGATGGCGGGGAGCTGCTTGGTGGTCATTTCTTGCCACGAGTGCCAAAGACAACAACGATTCTGCAACAGAGGAGGAGATCATCATCGACTTTCACAAACTTCAGCTGCGGAGCTCACCAGACGATGTTCAGATCGACCTGGACGTTCCCCGGACAATCAGTCGGCATATTATGTTCCGACGACGGTACCGTGGAGGCCAGCGTCTCATGTTTCGCGTCCTCCACGCCATCTCCATATATTTCCCAGAGACGGGCTACGTTCAAGGAATGGCGTCGCTGGTAGCAACGCTTCTGTGCTACTTTGACGAGGAGAAGTGCTTCGTCATGGTCGTGCGTTTGTGGCAGCTACGTGGGCTTGCTCGACTCTACCGGCCGGGTTTCGAGGAGCTTATGGCTGCCATGAAGGACTTTAGCGACAACTGGCTCAACAAGGAAGTCGCCAAAAAGCTGGTATGTGAAAACCTCGAGCGCGATGGCCTGAAGATGGAGTATGCTGACATATATCTACAGGACGAGCTGTGTATCGACACCACTGCGTACGGAACCCGATGGTACCTAACGCTCTTTAACCTTTCGATCCCGTTCGCGGCTCAGCTACGAGTATGGGATGTGTTCCTCCTACTCGGGAACAATTCCTCTCCCGCAGGCGACTCCGCTTTAGAGCCATCAAAATCAGAAGCTACGGAACCTCCGAAGACGGGCGAGTACGATGTCCTGCACGCAACGAGTGCGGCCCTCGCCCAGGCACTACGCGAGGTGCTACTGGACTCGGACTTTGAAAATGCCATGAAGGCATTAACATCGTCGATCCCGATTCAAGACGAAGATCTCTTATTGAAAGTGATGAAGGCAGAGTGGAAGACGCACCACGGCAAGAAGAAGGCCTAGCAGGCTTTTCTGCCATCTACTACACCCTGACGGGCAACCGATTTTTCTTTGTCAATTCCCTTTGTACACAAGCATGGAGCAGCGTCATGAAAGGTGAGCCTCCGGGGTACTACTCGTTTGATATCTTTTGCGAACCGCTCGATACCCCTTTCCCCTATCCTCATGCTACGGCCCCTGAGAAACCACTGGCCTATACAGGCGTCTTTTCCTTTGTTAGCTGGCCAAACGCCGCGCCACGGATGCGAGACTCGAGAGTGATGGAGTTGTCTTTTTGTTGGGCGGTTATCGCTTGGGGCCATGGAACCTAATTATATATACCCCCCTCCTGGCACGATGGTTTAATTTGTTACCCCCGTTTTCATTGGGTTTTGGTTCTTGCGAGATGGGATGAGATGATGAGATGGAGTCGGTGACTGTTGCAACATAGCGGCACTCGATTCTGATGACGAAGTCGAAATACCCAGGGTGTACCGTCAAGAGTTGAGAGCGGATCGGCTTGGTCTGAAGTACATATATAGTACATAGTGCACACCTGGCCGGTACCCACCACCCTATCTACATGTCTACATACTTGCCTGCCACCTTGTTCCTCATGTGACGTCACCTCCTTACGATGAAAGGTGTAATATAGAGCAGGGGGTATAATATACTTCAGATTTTTGCTACCATGCACTTTACGTTACGTGAGCGCAGGTGGAATTTCGGAATGTTAGGGAACTGTTGAGAAATCAACAAAGAGGCTGGAGTAGCATCGTTTCAGGAATGGCCTGAATATGCGACGCAAGAAATGGCTCCATCCATGGCAATCAATCGTAACTGGCTGGGGGAGAAATGCCCTCATACGTTGAGTACTTGTCGTAGGGCGCACAGGGGTCTTCCAGACCGAGGTGTCAGTGGGCTCACGGGGAAGCCGGGTGGGCGTTTTGGTTTGGGTGCGCCACTGCCACTTTCGGCTTGTGGCCGGAGCCGCATCGCATCGCCCCATCTTTTTGGCCCCGACCTCCGGAGACCCGCTTTGCCGACCGGGGCCGGACAACCCGGGAGTGTGTGTGCGAGAGAGGGGAAGAAAAGAAAAAGAAAAAAAGAGGCCCCAGCCCATGGGATTCGTGGCGTGATGAGGGGATCGCCGACTGGCTGGGTGCGTGTGCTCCTGGGTTGTTTTTCTTTCTTTCTTTTTCCTTTCCATCCGTCGTGGCTTTGCCTATTCGAGACGGCTCGAGTCGAGAGAGTGTCCGGATGTGTGTGGGGCGAGATGAGTAGGCTACAGTAGGTGGTAAAGAGAAAAGCAGGAGTGAGGGAAGAGGGGAAGAGACAAAAAAGAAGAAGAGAGAGAAAAAAAACCCCGCGGGGCTGGTGCTCGAATGGGGTTGGTGCTGGCTGCTGGCTGCTGATCCCGATGCGCTGCGTCTGCACATGCGTCTCGCGTATGCGATGCGACGGCTTGGCGATGGGCGTGACAAGTAAGTTTGAGGGATTGTACATGGTTTCTCTTCTTGTCCTGGAATGCTGCTTTTTTTCTTCCTCTTTTTCTTCCGTGGTGGTGTGTGGCTTGACGGCGTGCGTGTGGGCACCCCTCCCCTCCCCTCCGCCCGGGTTTCGGGGCGTGGACCTGTTTGGGACGGCAGGGCATCCATCCAAGCCATACCTGAGGAACAAGGGACTTTTCAACTTGGCATCTTGGGGTTTCGGGTGGGATGGGTTCCGGCGAGGAGCTGAGGCTACCACTACCTAGACCACTCGAGCGAATATACCTACATGGGTGCTTTTGGCCCGCCCTGTATGCGGCCGTCTTGCAAGGCCAGGAATGAGATGGGATATCCTGGATTCATACCTACCAAGATGAATGCCGGTCTCGCTAATACACGAGGAGTTCATGCCTCCATGCATCCGTCCACCGTTACCCAGTCCGCAAGTAGCATTCAACGCACTTACATGCCTCAAGCATCCATCCCTACCTGCGTCAACACCACCCATCCTCCGCCATCTTCAGACCTCGCTGTACAGTATGCACACGCCACACACCTTCATCCCCCTCCTCCGCCACTTCCACCTACTCCGTTGCTCGATTCCCACATGCAAAACACAAAAAGAAAAAGAAAAAGAAAAGAAAAAAGACGAAGAGAAAAGGGCCTGGTCTGAGACAGCACCGGACCCCTCCCCTGGTTCATCGTATCCCGTCCACAGCCCTATATCCGCCGAGGTGACCATGATTCTTCGCCGTGCCTCTCCATCAGCCAGCAATCCGACATGCCCAAGGGCTGAACCCGGGCCATGTGTGTGTGGACTGGCCCGACGAGTAGCTTGTCCGTACGCGTATGTACTAGATACCACCTTTTGTGCACAACATGCGGAGCCGACAACTCACCAATCATCACACCGACCTACTTCAACCACTGCATCCCTGCCCTATATTACCAGCCACTCCTGCACCCGTCTCGACGCGGCACTCTCTGCACGCCATTGCATTCGGTCTGCCTGGGCTTGAAGCCTTGCACGCCGTTGGGCAGCCGCCTGCTGACTGCCATGCCATCTAGGCACCTCCGGAGCGCCCACGACGAACTAGTAGTAGCTTGCTGTCTGGTCGAAATGCCTGCTTCCCCTGCCTGCTTCATAAACCAGGCTAAACTTGGCAGTGCCTCTGACACCCTCTCGGCAACTACCAAGTCGAAAGCAGACAAACGTGGCACCTGGCGGAGAGTCATTCAACTGTCACGGTTTCCAAAGCTTTCACTCCTTTTGATTCTCTTTTTGCCCGTCCAGGTCTTGCCCACCGGGTATCTATCCCATCCCAGTTATCCATGGAACCGTTCCAGCCGACTCTCGCTCTCGTTCTCGCTCTTCTTCTATGCAGGCCTTCCATCATGTCGCATGCCTGGACCTATATCTGTGTCCGTTTCCATTCCCTCCTCGTAGATAGATGTGTGTATGTCGTATAAGTAAATAAAATCCTCGCCCTGCCTCGCCGTCCTCTAGACCTCCAGTGAGTTCTGGGGCCCGACCGTCCTAAATGATTAAATGGCAACCCATCCCCAGATATACGCCAATCACCTCTAGCGTTTAGTAAAGAACCAATAGCAATACAAGTTGAGCTTAGAATCGAAGTTTGGTGCTTTTCAGCAAAAGCTGGTTGCTCGAAGAGTCCAGGTGGACCTAACAGTTGCGTCGGTCCATGGGACTGTAAATCCCATAAAATCCCCCCCCATGGCTCAGGCCGTCCGTTCCATTGCAGACCGTACGGTCTTGGAGGGAATATCTGAGACATGGGATCTCTTCCTTCTTTGATGGCCTGGCTCCCCGTACCAGTTGTGCATAGGGGTCTCAGATGGGTACGAGGTTTCTTACAGAGGCGAACGGGCGCGTGGGGCTAATTAATGAACGGATCGCGTCCAGAAATTACGCTCCCGCACCCTCCCCTGTACCCTCGCGCGACCGTGTCGTTCCCTCCACAACATGCACCCTGGATTCGGTCGGGGGTGTTCGTCGATGTCGGTACTCGCCCTCGCCAGCAGCATGTGAAGGGACCGAGTGCTGGGATAGCGGCCGGGGTTCCTCTGACAGCATTGACGAGACAGAGTGTTTCTGAGATTCGCTGCGTTCGCTGCCAACCCGTTCCTGCAACGGACCAGGGGTCGAGCTGCGTATTGGTGACATGCGGCGAAGGGGGCCTCCGAAGCTCTCTCGACGAGCACGCCCCGGGCCCGAAGATCGATAGGGCGAGAAATCGCTCCTCTGGCGCGTATGGCCGCGCCGTCCCCGTTGGGACGGGTTCGGCAGTGTGCTCTGTGCAAACGGTGGCGGAGATCGAAGTCGTGACTCGCCCCGGGGTGGAGATGGAGCTGGCTGGTGTTGCCCCGTGGCCTTGCGCTTTCTGGGAGTCTCCCCTATGGTCACAAAAGCCACGTTAGCCTACAGAGAATCTCGCTTTCTCTTGGTCTTGGACGAACCGGAAGGGCTTCCCGGTCGGTTGGAGCTACCACTGGCTTGCGACGATGGTGGTTGCCAGTGGTGGAAGTATATCGATGGGCTTGCTTGAGACTCTGGTTGATGCTGCTGGGCCTGCTGCATGTGCTGGTGCGATGTCATCGCAGGGGGCCCGGCGTGTACGTGCTGGGGAATGTTCGTGTTGATGCTCGGGAGGTTCGAAACCGGTCCTACGGGGCGGCCCATGGTCCCGGCCACTGTCTGGCCTCTTGGTCTCGTTGGTGATCCGGGATACGCATATCCTGGGGGTGCAGGAGGCGGTACCGGTGGGAGGTTGTGGTACTGGCCGGGGGCTGCGGGTTGCGCATCTCGCTGATGCTCTGGTGAGACGGCTCCTTGGGGAGGCATGATTTGGGCCCGAGGGCCTTGCGATGGGGGCATGAATTGCTGCGTCCACTCGAGTGTGGCCTGTGAAAAGGCACCTCCGCCCCCCATGCCGGCGAAGACCAAGGGGACCATGGCGGGAGGGATGCCGCCAGACAGAGAGGTTCGCAGCATCTCCATCTCGATCTTTCGCTGCTCCAAGCGCAGGCTCTCCTGCCTCGTGCGCTCTTCCTCCTGCTTCCGCTTGTCCTCCTCTGCTCTGGCCTGAAGCCAATGCCTCATGGGTTCCTCGGCGCCCTGCCATTGCTGGGGCGGGGCTGGGAGTTGGGCCCAGGGATCCCTCTGCTGGTGACTGGGGCCCAATGAGGGCGGAGGCGGCGGAGGAGGCGGTGCATGATGTGAAGGTGGAGGAACACCGGCGGTCGGAGGCTGTTGTGTGGGGAGGGTCATGGCTGCCGGGGGAGGCAGACCACGGTGAGGAGCCGACATGGGCTGGTTTGGCGGGCTGTGACTCCGATATGTGAGTGGCAACGATTTGGGAATTGACTCTTGGTAGATCAAGGGGGGGGAAGGTCGAGAGGTGGATGGCGGAGTCGGCAGGTCATGGACAGACTTGTAGCCGTAGGTTGGTGGCTGCTTGACGGTAAGCATCGTTGTGTGGCAGCTGGGGCTACACCAGTGGGGACATGTGTGGCGAGCAAGGAATTAATGTTTATTCCAAGTGCGTGATGGGGGTTGACGACGAAGTTTCCTTCTGTTCCGTCAGATGCAGAAGCATGGGTTGAGACTTGAGACGTGGGACTTGGGAGGGCGATGAATCAAGACGGGATGAAGTGTGGCGGGTTCAAGTTAAGTTGATTGGGTTGAGAGGTGTGAGAAGAAATGAAGGAGCAAAGGACGAAAGGAAGGAAGGAAGGAAGGAAGGAAGGGGTGAGTTGAGTGATGAGTCAGGGTTGTTGTTGACGATGCTGGAGAAGAAGAGGAAAGCGCAGCAAAGTATGTAAGCAGGAAAGAGAGAGGGAGAGGGAGAGGGAGAGGCATACGATACGAGGTGGATGCGGACGCACGCCTTGTATAAGACGGCAGGATGCGAGCTGGATGTGACGGCCAGCTCCAGAGTTGTGGCGGTCGAAACGGGCGGGGCGGATGAAACCAGTTGACGAGAAAGGCCAAGCTCATCTCATGGATACCTCTGCCACATGGCACCGGGCAGCATGGGCGAAGCGAGTGTCGTTGGTCGAGGGCGAAGGCGAAGAGCGCGAGTAAAAGCGGGAGCGAAAAAGAGCCAGCCACACAAGCAGGGACGGGGCCTAGGGAAGCAGGGAGGCGGAATGGAGGAGGAGGAGCGCGGCAGTGGCACTGGCAGTTGGGTGAGTGGCAGTGGAAGGAGTGGCACTGGCAGTGAGTAGCAGTTGGGGCCTTGGGGAGTGGCAGAGGAGAGGCACACCTCACACCTACTACACCTTACACCTCAGTCAGACACACCACAGAGGACACAGACACAGGGCACCCACTCCGACGCAGGTACCGCCGGCGTGTATAAACGGGCGTTTGCGGTCTTCGATGGAGACGTAGGCCTACCTGTCCCAGAATGGACAATGGACGAGATCTGAGCACCGCCAGTTCCTCGTCTGAGCCGGGCACGAGGACGGAGGTGGAGGCGGAGGCGAACAACGGGGACGGGGGACGGTGGACGATGAACGGGGATGGGGATGGTTGCGTTGCGGACGCCAGGGAACAGGCGTCGAGTCGACCAACAGCTCAGGCACCAGACGAACGAATGAGGTAGGCGAGACGGGCGAGATGATGGAGGTATGTATGGAGTATATGTGGGAGGAGGAAGGGAGGAGGAGGGAAGAAAAAGACTGGGGAAGGGAAAGGAAGGAAGCTGAGGATCAGCAGAAGTACTATGTATGGTGTATGGAGTCCTCGCGCTCACTGCACTCGCAGACGCCGACACACGCCCACATGCATCATCAAGGGCCGCCGGCGGCCGAGACGTCGTTTCCGCCTGGGTCTTGCACGGGTCTTGACTGGGTCTCGACAAGTGCGAGCCCAGCCAGCCAGCCAGCCAGAAAGACTGACAGGCCCGGGGCCCGGGGACGATGGAATAGTTAGACGGAGGACAGAGGGCCTAGTATGAGCCACAGACAGACAGTTTACCTAGACACACACGCACACACACACGCACACACGCACACGCACGCATACAAGGGCCTCATAGACGAGGGGCCACGGACACAAGGACCAAGGGCCACCAGGCCGAAAATCCAAAAGCCCGGGACCAGGCTTGAAAAGGTGCAAGCTTGCAAGGCCGATAGAAGATTCAGGCAAGGGCCGGTGCGGAATCGTGCCAGTGTGGAGAAGCCAGTGTGCCTGGATTATTTCACTAGGGTGCCGGATGGGAAGCGTGTATCAGAAGAGATTGACAGATTGGGCACGGGGTACGTCCACTAACAACAACAGCAAGGAACGAGTGCGGCTGCATGACTGCGTCAATGACTACCAAACCAGACTTGTTCGTATTGGAGCATGTGGCCTGTGGCCCTGTGCAGTAAGAGAAGCCAAGGAGGCGAATCGTGGCAATTGTTGATGGCTTGAAGAAGGCGACAGCGGACATTGCAGACGAGCACGGGGCAGAGTGGCTGAGGACGAACAAGAGTCCAGTTGCCCAGCCCTGGAAGAAGCGCGTGAGAGAGAGAGTACTTAACCAACAAGGGATGCGGGACTAAAGGAGGGAAGTGGAGGGGTCACGATGAACCAGGGGGGAGGGCGTGTGTAAGAGATGTAAGAGAGGTGTGAGTGAGCCTGCGTGTGTGTGAACTGTGAAAGTATGCGGATTGGTGGATGTTGGAGCTCAGCGCGTGTTAACGTAAGTTGATGCAGCAGAGATTGCCAAAGAAGAGAAATTAGATTTGGATAAGTAACTGTCCATGGGAGAGCGAGCGTGTGCCTATTTTAGCTTTTCGAGTCAAGAAGGTAAAATAGGGTACCTACCTACGAATAGGTACGCGGCTAGATGACCGGCTTACTAGCATCGACTATTGAGCCGGGCAGGATGAGGCGGAAGCCTTTTCAGTGGCTCGCGTGCCCGTTTTCTCTAGGCTGCCTTCATCGATGGAGGCTCCTCGGTCTAGCAGATTCGGCAAATAGTAATCGATAAGAACGTCGTCACTGGCGTGGTCAAGTCGAGGTGGAGGTGAGTCCAGACGACAGTCCGGCAAGCACCCATCCCCGTCATCATGACCCAGGATTGCGATCCAGCCGCAACCTGCCAAACACCTTAGCAAAGGCGGCCGATGGGACGATGAATGGCCCAATAGTACAAAGTAGCGAGAAGAGCCGGAAGAAAAAAAGAAAAAAAGAAGAAGAAGAAAAAGCCCCATGTTGGGCGCTTGTTCACGTCCCACACATTGTGGTTCTCGTATTCATCGGTTCATGGTTGATTGGGATTTATCTTTTTTTCTTCTCGAATCCAACAACTCCCGATTAGTCGATCCTCTTAACCCGGCAGGGTTCGCGCGATCACTGACACTGACTGACCCGGGGTGAGTGAGAATTTGGGCTGCGCGGGATTGGATGCTGGGGCTGGGGCTGGGGCTGGGGCTGGGACTGGGGCTGGGACTGGACGATCAGCCTGGTTAGAAAAAGAAACAAAGAAAGAAAAGATCCATGGCATGGTCCTTGGTCCATGCGGACAAGGGCTGGCCTGTCGACCAGGGTTGTTGGTTAATCGCCGCGGGAAGTGGGCGTGGATCTTGAGAACCACCCAAAACGTCTTTGTTAGAGCCCGCCTCCATGGCACCTTAAGCTCTTTGTGGAGCTAGAGGGGGTGTGAGTGTGTGCGTGTGGGTGGGTGGGTTCTGCATTCTGCATTCTGCATTTTGCATCCTGCATTCTGCTTCTCTGCAAGACTGCAAGTGCTACAGACTGCACCTGATCCATAAGCTACTCTAGTACAGAGTAGGTGCGTACGTGTAGACACAGACAGTTGAGGCTTGCGGCATTGGTGTGTGAGTAAGTCTAAAAGTGCGAGTGTGAGCGTGGGAGTGGACGAGCAAGCAGGCAAGCAAGCACATGGATGGCACGCGGTGATGTGTGGCTGGGCTCGTTTAGCATCGTTCTTTCTTGCTTCCTTTCTTTCTTCTTTCGTCCTGCACCACCACCTCCAGTCACCTGCACCACCACCTAGGTAAGCACCAGCCCTCCCATCTTGCCTCTTAGTCAATTCTACCTAGCACCTTCTCCCCCGGCGTTTGAGGTGTGGATGAGTACGATAATCACTTCGTATCCGAGTTTTCGTCTCCTTGCCGGCCTTTAGGTAAGTAGGATGGCCGCCAATATTCCGGCTCAGTGGGTGTCTCTCAGAGAAAGAAAGAAAGAAGTAAGTTCATTTATCCTCCAAGCCCATCAGCAGCTGCTACATCATCCGTCGTCATCATTCATAATCTAGCGCCACATATTATGTACAACATACGAAGCACACTCGCCCTGTTGGATTGCTTGCTACCCCCAGCCCAGGTCTATGGCGCTCGCAAGGCCCAGCCGGTCCAAAAACGCGTCCCGAGAAGCTCTCCCCCCCTCCCGCGCTAACACTATACAGAGGTAAGCTTTAGCGGCTGAAGCGACCCAGACAAGGTTGTCCACTCCTCCCAGACGGCAACTGACAATAACGAGCCGCTCATGAGCGGGACGTGACCAGCCTGCTCGTCGAACCAGACCCCAGGCCAAGCCACACTCCGACAGACTTCGCAGTCCTTCAGAAGCTCAGCGAGAGGGATCATGGCGCCCCACGCCGCCCTGACCACCGGGCTCCACGATGGCAACTACCCGTCCATCTAACGGAAACGGGTGCGCGTGGCCAAGGAGATGACCGAAACTCTTGTGCCTCTTTTGTCGCTTGGTCTGGCCGTTGGAGGGGAGGCTTCCTTCGTCCCATGATCGTTCTTCGTTCGCAGCCAACGAAGGCTAACTAACTCGCGTTGCTCAACTTTCTCTGCCGTTCTTTTGTCGTCGCGCCGCATTGCCCTACCCTGCCCTAATTCAAATTGCAGCTGCCCTTTTCGCTCCCCCTGGACTTGAACCTCCCCTCCCGGTCAACCTTCTGGTCCTTCTGATTTTCGTCTTCAGAGTCGTCGTCATCGTCATCATTCGGCAGGATGGGTCAAACCGACAACTCCCCACAACCAACACCCCACCACACATTCTGCAACCTCCAGCTTACCCAGCAGGTACTTCACTTCTTCGCCGCTGGACTGACTCCGTGCCCGTCTAACCGCTGGGCCTACCGGGAGGCACCAAGGTACATAGATTGCCAGAGTCGCGATGGACAGATTGTGGCTTGGTTTTGTAAGTTACGATTGTGCCTTTGCAGCCCTCCACGAGATCTCGACTATACTCCATTGAGAACTCCTTCTATTCACTCTCAACGGGAGCCGTGTTTGACCTTCTGCAAGGGTTGTTAGCCCGAGGTGGCTGGATAATTGGGTCCTCCGAGGCCTTGATCAGACACAGGCGTGGATGGGTACGATCTTCCCGGAGAAAACCAGGCGGGTGGGAGATGTGTCTTAGACCTGTTCCGATTCAATCTCGACTCATAACGTGGTTGGGTCAAGCCAGAGGCGCGTCCCTTCACACCATGCGTTTTCCGGCGTCGTTGTACCTAACCCAGCTGATGAGCCTGAGCTTGTCGCACAACATGGAAGTCGTCGACACGACAACAGACCTAATAATGTCTTTTTTCTTATCTTGTCCTCGTCGAGTCCTGCGCTCCCTGCCTGGCCCCGCATCCTGGTTCAACAAGCAATGCGCAAGGTGTAGGCGCTCCCACCCGAACGCGGCGGACACGCACACATCCGTATTTCGTACCATCCAACACACGCCTACGAGCCTAGCTCCCGATATCTGTCGGCGGTTGTGACAGCAAAGCAACACGGTGCCTGTGTCAACCTTCTCGGCCGCCTGCTACCCCATACGAGTCTACAACCATGGTGGCTACAGGTCAGGGTATACTGATCGTGCAGTAACAAACGTCCTGGGTATTTACATGCGACGTGTTCGCGCCGGAGTCAACTGGGGACGTAAGCCGGTCAATCTGGGCCAAGATTAGACATGATGTGTCTACCGGATGTAAGTTCCGTCAACCAACTACAGAGTAAAATACCGACGCATGCAGGGAGCACCTAGGAGATGCCTTGTAGGGCGTTGTAGCGAGAAGGCGGGATGCCCCAAGACCAACATTAACACCCAGGCGTAACGAGATGGGAACATGTCGACATCTTCAAGAAAGTACCACATTCCCGGCGTCTTCCCCCGATGAAGAAAAAAAAGGTCCAAGGCTACAGGGATTCCGGTTTCACAAAGTCCAAAATAGCACACAATGCTGTTGCTGTGTCGTCTCCTCATCTTGTCTGCCGGCCGTAGGTCTGACTTCTCCCATCCCGCACCAAATGGACAGCTGACCTTGCCTCAACCTGGACAACACAGGGCAGCACAGTTTGGCAGATCTGACGGTGTGCATCAAGCCGCCTCTGCCAACTTCTCTTCTGCCGAATGCGTCGTTGGCCTGGGTTGGACAGACAAGCAGTAGACCACTCTCCATGCTTTCAATCTGAATTGCCTCAGGTAAGGTGCCCAGGGTCGAAGTTCGAAAAAGATAGACCAGGGGCGGCGGACTCGAACTGAACCACTCAACTGACCAACTGGGTAATCAGCACGAGATGGGATGGCTTCTTTTAGCCTCTCGTGGAGCTCGATATGTCGCTAACACCGACGGCCAAGCACCTCAAGCCCTATGTCTCAGTCTCAGCCCAAGTTAGCCGCTGCATACATACACGCAATGACCTCAACCCAGGATGCCCTGTCCTGCTCGACAGACACCGTTGCGGGTACGCATGCTTGTTCTGCGGGCTGGTGAGCACATGCTCGCTGCTAGCCAACCATGGTCCGGGCACGATCCAGAGGTTTGTTTACCGCATGCTTTTTGTTGCCGTCGAACCGCAGAAGAGTTGACATTGACGTCGATCAATGTGTTGACATGGTATGTAATGGACCCACGTCTCGAGGCACTCTACATAGTGTATAGACTTGGCGGTGATGTGGCCGCACCCCGTCCCATCTCTGCCCCTCATCCTTCAACTTGGGATGAGGCCGATGGGGCGCGTTCCCTAGGGCTATGAAACCCTCTTGATCTCCGGCAAGAACCAGTACTATTGGCCGTTGCGGCCGTCATCGGACGCGAAGATTGTTGATTGTTGTTGTTATTGCAGATAGCTTACCTCGATATGTGTGATCGCGAGCTGGCTCAGTTAGGTTTTATTCGCAGGCACGAAGTACTCCGTACCTACGGATATAACCTAAACCTGAAGTAGTGGTAAATTATCATGGAAGTGGCGAGATTCAGGGCAGACCTGGCCCACACGGAGAAATCGACCAACGAGCCCAGCCACTTCGCTCCGCGTTCTCAGCCTGGCAAGCCACAGTTCGGAAGAGCAAAGCCAGTCAAGCACGGGCAGCCTGCCAGTCAAGTTGAACACGTCCAGCAGTTTAGTAAGTACCTAGGTAGGTAGGTAAGCAGGGCATTCAAGTAGAATTGCCTGCTTATCAGTACTAGTAGGTACTTACCTGTCTATTGGTAACTGCTAGCCTAGGTACCTACCTAAAGTAACACAAGGTAATGTAAGTACCTAGGTACTCGGGCACTTTGTGGTTGTTGACCTGGAGCCCGCCTGCCTAGGTAAGTACGTAGTAAGGTGCCCCCTACTAACCTAGGTAGGTACCTAGGTAGGTACCCCCGGCCGCTGAATCGCTGAACCACTGAATCACACACCCATGTCGAAATTGAGACATCTGAAACACGATCCAGACCCCTCCTTCCTGCTTCATGGATTACCGTTGCTGGGGCCCCTGGCACATCCTTTTTCCCTCCTAACCCCAAAACCAAAGTTGCATGTGTATGATGATGCTGATGGGATGAACCCATGAGCATTCCATCCGCTCCCCTCGACGGTCCCAAGAACCCGAGACCGAAACATGGAAAAAGCAACGACCTGCCAAGCCAACAACGTGCCTACCACATACGACGTCCTTGCCTTCCTCGGACTCCAGAAGACCTAGTCGATGTTGCGCTTCCCTGGCTTCAGCTCGCTCTTCCACCAATCCACCATTCGGGATCGCTGGCCGCCGACACACGAGATGACGAGATGTTCTGCCTTCACTACGGGCTATGCCTGCAGGACACCGTGCCCCCTGTCGTGACCCATTCGCAGAGAGCACCAATCGATTAATCAGAGAATTTGTTCGTCATACCAGCCTCATCCTCCCTCAAATCGCCCACTCGCTCTCCAGTCCACATAGACTGTGTGCGAAGTACGAAGTATGTAACGTCAGCTGCACCAGCCCCCTCCATTCCCTCGGTCCCAGTCGCTCCGATACCGACTTTGGCACCGACTCGTCCGCTCCTCAACCCGCTATCCCTCGGAATGTGATGGCCAGGCCCATCATCTCCGCCGGCTCCGACACGACCAGGTTGCTACCCCCCCCCCCTCCGATCTCCGTCTCCTTCGTGATTCCTTGGCACATGGTTCTGTCGTCCCTCGCCTCATACTTGTTCTCCATTGGGGGCTATCACGCGGCGTCCCGGTACCTTTCTTGTCTCGAAATCTATGCCTTGGGCCATCAAAACTCCGTTTCCCTCAGTCGCGACACCCAAGCCCTCCCTACCTCAAGAACGACAGTCCCCTCTCTTTTCGAGGTCTCCAACCGTTTGAGACGCACTTGGGTTAGTGCCCTACTCACAGCCAACCGACTCCATCGTGTCAAACCCCACTGGAGTAGGCAATTCAACTCAACGGCGGGCTCGGCCCTGTGGCTGGCGTGGCCATGCATCTTGCCACACGCCCCCGCTCAAGTTCGGTCCCGTCCTCTGGCTCGTCTCGTCGTCTGCGACAAGGACAGGTGTGTTATGTCGTGCTGCGTTGTGTTGGAGTGCGACTGGCGAGTGTCGACCTAACCCTGACTCTGACGCCAACCATCGGCCGCCTTCTGTTGAGCGGTGAGCCAGGCCAGCTTCTTGCTGCAGTGAGCAACTCCGGGCCTTCGTCTCCTACACCCTCGGCCTTGTGGCCTGGATTTGTTCACAATTTTGTCCTTGGTCAACTCCCCCGCCTGAGAGGTTTTCGACATTTTGGCAATGGCCATCACGAAGTTGCAGTGCCCAAAGGCTGGGCAGGTATTTCTCCCATTGAAAATCCGGATTCCAAACCATCATACCCCGGAAGAGGGAACCTCTAGGATCGCTTGGCTCGTCAGCCACGCATCTCCAACACGTACGATTTCTCAATGCCTCGGCGCCCAGCCTGTCGCTTGGCCTTGGTTGGTGCCCGTTGAAAGCGATAGATCGGCAACTAGCCTTAGCGACTGACCCTCGTGGTCGGCCCAAACCGGTGGTACCCTTGTCGAGTCTGGATCTAACAGCTCTTCCGATCTTGGAGCGGGTCCAGACTCAACCCCACCACCAAAGCGATGGCGCCTCCTCGCAAGCCCATGGTGGTAATGAAGAGAGCAATTCCGCCCTCGCCCAGCCTAGCGCAAGGTCTACCGCCACAATACGTGCAGTATCCCATCTCTAGCACATCCCGCCGATGCTAGTTCCTTTTCAAACGTTAGCCTACTTGCCAGTTGCAACACTGAAGGTCTTGACTTGACAAGGACTTGTGCTTTAGCGTCACGGAATGAATGCCCAGGCTGTCAATGTAACCTCTCATAGTCCCTCCCTACTTGAGAACACCCAGCGGCCACCGAGACATGTCGTCTCTTTGGTACTACGCGAGCCTTACATGGCCAACCACAATACACAATAACGAGTACATGATAGATTCTCCTGGAACGCGTCATCGTACCGACGGGTTCCGACTTCATCACATGTTATATCACATCGGCGGCAACTTCATCGGCGCTGTACGATTTAATCTAGAAGACTAAACCGTTAGCGTCTCGGGATACAACGAGACCCATCAATGTCAAATGGTGTCATCAACCAATACTAACGATGAAGATTGTTTCGTCGGATCTCTGCCTGATCCAACCCAAGGACGCTCCGGTCGTCAGCAGCCTCCATACGGGGGTCAAGTTTATTGTCGTTCTTTGCATACGGGAGCATTTGCGCTATTATCGTCGCACAGATTGCTACCCTAGACTCGGGGACGGGGAATGTACTATTCTACACCGAACAAGATGTCGTTGACTTCTTTACAAGCTGTACGAAGTACACGAGAATGAAACCCTGCATAAAGGTGAGGGAGGAATTACCAGACCCACGTTGCTGGCTCGATGGCTGACACCGGGGGGGATCTTCATTAATCGAGGATGATTTAGGGTCTGTTCACCAGTCTGGCCAAGCCTCACATCGCATCGTCGTTGGCGGATCAAGATCAGCACAACCCCTGCTAGGCCTGGCATTCCCCAGCCCATCTGCCCATCAGCCGAGAACCCACGAGCTTGGAGACTCAAAATACTCGATCGCGTAGCGATCGACACACGAGGCTGCAACGGCCGTTAACGAGGCCCCCTTGCTCTAGGATCTACCTCATCTACATGCCCTCGTATGGGCGCAGGAGGGGCAATTTCCCCACCTAGTTCAAGGGCCGGCTGGAAGTTGCATCAAGAATGGCGAGGACTTGCGTGTGACGGGACATGGAGCTGCTTCGTTGATGCTTTGTGATGATGCTCGTGGGATTGGGGTTCGGGATCCCACTTAAAGCCAAGCCCATGTCAGCTGTACCGCCACCCATGACCTGCTTTGCACCGTGGAACCTCCCAAGGAACTACTCGGGATACACGAGATGCTGTTTCAAGACGGATCCTTCATATATCAATCACCAAGCCCTGCGTCTGCATGGAACCCAGGAGAAGAAAACACTGAGGAAAAGCAAATAGGCAAGGCGCCTCTGCTTTCGCCTATCACTCCATACCCTGGCAATTTCCGGCAACGCCTCTTCTCAAACTAGCGTCTTGTGTCAATTACCGCACTTGGAAACCCTTTCACCCACGCGTTGCCGTTGTGCAAGAGGCGGATGGGGACCCACGGATCGCTCGCGGGCTGCTCACGGACAGTTCACGGACTCGTTACAAACCTAATTGGCAAATGGGAGGTGTCGAGAGAGCTATGAGACGCCCGAATAGGCTCTGTTGTCCTATATCCGGGGCGCCCGCCTCCCCTGATTGACTCGGCGGATTCTCCGACTTGGAACTACCGACCTGAAGCCTCTTTGAGTTTGTTGGTTCCATCCGGCCTCTTCTCCTTGCGTCCTGTTCTCCTGCGTGCTCCTCCCCTCCCCCTCCCCTACCCAGCTGAACCCCTTGCTTGTTGTTGGCTTGCGGTTCTTTCAGCTGAAGAACCCGCATTCTCCACATGGCAGTTGAACGGGACCCGGCTTCCCAAGCCCTCCGCAACCCGTAAGGGATTCCTCCACCCCCTTCCCTCCGTTGCCCCCATCACCCGGCCAGCCAGGGATCCAGCATCTAGTCCCGTGCTCACCGGTTGTTCAGAGTGTCCCCCAGTCAGCTCACCTCTGAGTTTGCCACGTCTCTTTCCCTCATCTAATCTCGGATGCAAAATACATGTACGCAACTGGCGCGCGCGCCTGACAAATCCGGGCACGTCAAACGGCCGCTAGCGCCACCGGTTTCCCAGGGGTGTTTCACGCTGGCCCTCTGAGCTGCTCGTTCGTGTCGATGACGGTCAATCAGAGGCTGAAGCCTATCCCCCCGGTACCCAGCAAATGTATCAAGATACGGACACACAGCCGAGATGCTGAGGACGGGCGCGTCTGTGCACGCTCCATTCGGCCAGGTCCGTTGGTCTAGCGCCGTCTTCCATTTCCGTACCTCACAGGGCGAGGACCGGAGTCTAACACCAGCCACGGTTGCAGCGGCTAAAGAACGTCCATGGCTTTACCTCCCGCGTACGTTAACAGCCACGCGTTTGTACGCATCATGTCATGTATTTTGAAAACAGCAAGTCTTACCAAGCAAAACAGACGCTCGAATCCCCTATTCCCAGCCCAGTGCTGCTCTATCTGTTAGCAACGCTTTCTATGCCAAGTCATTCGTAGTAGAAAGGGATCTCGCGTGTCGTGCTCGACAACTTTTCCCTGTCCGCTTTTTGTCCCTCTAACATCCATATGTTTAAACGCTTCGCTGTGTAGCTCTGTTCGCCAGAAGACGAAGAGCATGCCATGGCAGAAGATACCATACATGACCGGGAAACCAATATACCAAACCATCTATTCATCCCTGTTCACCATTCCCATGCCTCCCTCGCCAAACAGGAACTAACGATAGAAAACCAGGACCCCTCATCGTGCCCATCCATTCGTTCCCCTTCTCTCTCCCGGTTTCCTTCACCGGGCTCAGCGTCAATGTCGTCTCCGTGAATATAAGAGTGTCGTTGTGTGAGTTGCTAAGCACCGTCGCTGACCAGGAATCGTGTAACACCAAGATGAAGTGTTTTTTGATAGACTCTGACATAAGTTCATGGCAGCCCTAACGCGGGAATATTCTGTCCTTCAAGGATGAGCCCTGCGAGGCCAAGCTGTTGCGCTTAGCTTCATCTTTGCTGGCGTACGGTGTATTCTCCATCTTCTGGGCGTCTTCGGCCAAGCTGGTCGAACTCTGCCGTTGGGGCCCTTTCTTGGTGAGCAACCCTCTGGTCTTCTCGTTCTGTGCTCGCTCTCCCGCGACAACTGGCCTCTCAAGGTTGGAATCGCTGTTCCCCCGGTTCTTGGTAAGCTTCCGAGGCATTCTTTTCTGCACGCTCAATGAGGAACCGTCGACTATAGACCCCGTGTCTACGGACCGATGCTCGCTTGAAGCCCGGCTTGGCGCGAGATCGTTTGCCGACGGCATACTGTAGGATGGGTTGTCTCGGATGGGTATTGGAGGCGGCTCTTGGTGCTCCTTGCTATAGACTGGACTGTCCTTCGCTTGCATAGCCACTGGGTCCAGGGGTTTCTTGAACACAGTGGACTCCTGCATTGGGTCCGGGGCATGTTGGGCATCATGAGAATGCAGCTGGGGCCTTGCGACGACTGGATTCGATATGACAGGACCAGGACTATTTGGCACAGCTTTAGGACTAGGGTTTGAAGCTGGAGTAATTTGGGAAGAGTCCGGTAACGTGGCCTGTGGCTTTGAAAGTTAGTCGAGTTCCTGGTTCACTGAGGGGTATACTTACTCCAGGGTTGAGATACGTATCCAGCTTCCTCTTCAGCACGTCGGACCTGACAGGCTTGGCAAGATAGTCATTCATGCCGGCTGCAAGACACTTCTCCCGGTCTCCCTGGATCGCCGAGGCAGTCATCGCAATGACCAAGATCTTCCGTACAGCATCCAATGGATCTTTTCGAATCAGCTTCGTCGCCTCGTAGCCATCGAGGACAGGCATTTGGACGTCCATGAGGACAATGTGGTATGGCTTCCCCTCATTGGCTTTCTGGCGAAGGCCTTCGACTGCCTTCAGACCGTTGTCGTATGCGACGACACCAGCGTATCCGAGTCGTCGCACATATTGAATGGCAATCTTTTGGTTGATAGGATTATCTTCAGCGACGCAAATGCGAATCTCTTCCTTGGGGACTCGAGAGAAGTCCAGGTAAGGATTTGAGGGGTCGACCCGATTCAATGGTGACGCCAAAGCATATCCGTCAAGCGGAGCGGGAGACTTTGCCTGAGCATCTCCCGCAGCGACGTCTGACTTGGCCTTTTCAAAGGTGACAGTGAACCAAGCTGTTGTGCCTACAGTCTCCTCGCTCTCGAGCCGGATTTTGCCCTTCATCATCACCTCAATAAGAGATTTGCAGATGCTGAGACCCAGACCACTTCCACCATACTTTCTTGCCGTGCTGGCATCGGCTTGGCTAAACGGCTGGAAGAGCTTTGCCAGCTGCTGTGGTGGAATACCGATACCTGTATCGCGGACCCAGAAAGTCAGGTTTGCATATTCCTTCGTCTCCTTGTCGAGACGAGCGCCAATGGTGATCGAGCCATCCTCCGTAAACTTGAGACTGTTCCCGATGAGATTACCTAGAACTTGATGGAGTCTGATGGGGTCACCATAGATGAGCATGGGCGGCAACTTGATATCCTGGATGATCTTGACGTTCTTTTTCGAGGTCTTTTCCCGGTTGCTGTAGGAAACTGCTCGGACAACCTCGCGAACCATATCCTCGGGGTTGAAGGCAATGATATACAGTTTCATCTTGTCGGCTTCCATCTTCGAAAAGTCCAAGATGTCATTGATGACCGTCAGCAACAGATCCGCCGAGACACGGATGGAATCGGCCATGTCAAGTTGCTCCCTGTCCAGTTCACTATCCCGGAGCAGCTCCGAGTTTCCAATGACGCCGTTCAGTGGGGTTCGGAGCTCGTGAGAGACGTTGGCTAGGAATATTGACTTGGCTTTGGCAGCTTCCTCAGCCAACTTGACGTTTCGCTTCGCCTCCGCTTCGGCATTTTTTGCCTTCGTTTCTGCTTCAAGAGCTTTGGCAAGAGCTCGCTTCTGGACTGCCACCATGGAACGGTTCTCTGCCGAAATCTTCTCGACACTCTTCATCGATAGCGCATTCGAATAACTGATGCCAATTTGGTTGACTAGGAGTTGCAGAACGGTAACGTTGCGGTCCGTGAAAGCGCCAGGCTCACCTTCGAGGTACAAGACACCAAGAAGAGGCTTGGTTCCGTGAGAAATGGGAATGGCGATGATGCCTTTACCAACTGGGTTCCTCTGAAGCCACGATCCGTTGACGTTGCCGAACCTTTCGTCAGTGACCAAGTCGGGAACGAAGACAGTTTCCAAGAAGCGCGAGCAGTACAGAACCACGTTCTCGGCGATCAATGACGTTCCCGACAGCGGCAAGCCTGGGATATGTGCCGAGGCACCTTTCTCGGGGTCGCCGCTGGCTGCCACGCACCACGCATCCGAATCGTTCTCTTGAACGACGATTGCAGCCAAAGTTGCTGAGCCGCCACAGGTTTGCAGGATGACATCGCACATGGTTTTTAGAAGCTCGTCAACCTGGAGTACGGACGAGATGACTTGCGACGAAACCAGGATGGCATGTAGGTCGATCATATCGAGAGCAGGTAGTCCGGCCCCAGCCTCGGTTTGTGCCAAGTTCATAGACCCTCGCCAGGCTCCGATGCGTTCTCCTCTAAGGTCCGTCATGACGCTGGAAGGCATTTGGACTAGATCAGCTCCATCCTCACCATCCACAGCTCGATACTGAACAGAGGTCGTGTCAGCGACGAAATCAGTTTGCACACCTGCCTCTACGGTACGATGGTTACGAGTCGGTCCATGTAGCAGCAGGCTGTGTTCCTCTTCAATTGCCCTGGAGACGCCGTTGGCGCCTAACTGGCGGAACAGCCCAACGGCCTCTAGGAGCGCTGCACGGGCAGACCTACGTCCTTTCCGGCGAATGAAGAGACCTGCCATGAGATAGTTGCCGAGTGCTTCATCGAATACGGCATCGTGTTCGGTCGTATGGTCTAGCGCATGCTCATAGTGCTGAATGGCGGCTCCGTGATCCTTCGATAACTCTGCAACCTGTGCCTGCAGAAGCTTCGACCAGGCAAGGTAGTTGATGTCAGAGACGGCCGACCATTCGTCGATCATCTTGATGAAGGTCTGTAACTCCTTAACCACCTCTTCAACCTGAGGCGCCAACTCCTCTGGAGAAGAAAAGGGATCTTGAATTTGCCGAAGCAACAGGCCAGCACGAGCCAGTCCGTAGAAGAACAGGATAAGCCTACTATTGCGAGCTGACCAAAGCAAATCTAACTTGCCAAGACACCCCTTGCCAATCTCAGCGGCGCGATCATAATGTCCGTAGAGGAAGAGAGGTATAATTTCGAGGCTTTCGTAGAAGATGATAGACCGGTTGCTTTCGTTCTTACAGCCCAGCAGCCAGTTCTTGTATGCCACGGTATTATGAACCTCGTCTGTCATGACCTCCAGCGGATCATGGGTGCGAGTCTTGCCTTGTAGAGCGCGGGAGACTTGTCGGGTGGCAATTAGGACCGAGCCGCCCCTGGAATCGAAGAACCAATTGGGTATCTCCTCACACCCGTATTGGCAAAAGCCCTCAAGGTCTGCGAAGTTCTCACCGCTGAAGAACTTGAACATGGCAGATATCCCAAAGCTGAGGATGGTCGAAATCCGGTCTCCGGCGACAGCGGCATACTCAACCGCATCCTCCATTTGAGCAGTTATCATAGGCATCGTCAAATGAAGGTGTCCAATGCACATCGGATAGAGCATCAAGCCGCGGGCTAGAGAGAATGAATCTTGAGATTGGTACAGCAGCTCTTGAGACATGGTGCCAAGATCCACCGCGAATTGCGCCATGTTGAAGCGGGACATGGCGATCATGGAGAAATAGAGGAAGCCCATGCCGGATTGGGGGTATGACCCTCTAGTTAGATGCATTTCTATCATCATGAGCGTGAGGTGAAAATATTGCAGACTATCGGTCCACCACGCTGCGCTGACCGTCTCAGATAGAATAGCTCCGATGGATGCAATGCTAGAGTCATCCGACTGTTTATCGGTGAGCAAATCCGAGCGGTCCATGGTTTGGATTTGGACAGAGAGCTTCTCAAACTTCTCATCGCACTTTTGGAGGGATGGGCTGTCGTCTATCGTGACCCCGAGTGAGGTGAGACACTCTGAGAGAGAGACCAAGGCGGATTGAGAATCTCCATTTTGTGTGTAGATTCTTGACTGCAGCACATATGCAGGAGCCTTGTCGAACGCGGTCTTGGCGTTCTTGAAGATGATCTCGAGTGTTTCGCTGGCGCCTGTGTAATGCCCCATGAACAAGTAGCATTCAGCGGCACGAAGGTACAGCTGCATCGCCTCGTCATACGATGCGTCTTCGTTCTCTTCCGTCCATGGGTTCTCTTGCAGGAGTGAAACTGCGGTGCTATAGAACTTTGCAGCAGTCGGGCGGGCACCGTTCTCTTTGGCCTCTAGCGCGCGGTCTGCCAGTAGCGTACGGAAGTGTCGGCGGTTTGGGACGCGCCGCTTGATGATATCAACGGCCTCGCAAATATGAGACGCAGTGCTGTCCCGTTCCTTTGCCTCAGCAGCGTAATATTTGTGAAGGGTCTGCGCGATTATGAAATGCATCTTCTGAGAGTTGCATTCCTTCAAAGCAGCGGATGCGTGGATGTAACGGTCGTGGGCAAACCGGAAGCGGTCGTCGGTCTCACTTGGCACAATGATGTATGCCTGTATGGCGGCCTGGAGACCGGCGATGGCCTGCCCCTGGGTGTACTTCTTCTGTGATAGGAGTGTGCAACACGAACCCCATTCCTCGTCATGATAGTCGAACTCTCCACTCATCAAATGGCCAACCAGCTCAAAGGAAAATGAGCCACCGATGAGAGCAGCCCAAGCAAGCAAGATCCGAGCAGCCGCAGGAAGCTCACTGAGCCGTTGTGTGATGAAACTGGTGTCGAGAACATCGTAATCCTTTTCGCCTTTGAACTGCTCAAAAAGTCGGTCTAGGTCATAGTGCCACTGGCTGTCTCGATAATCGTACCAGATGCACCGTTTTCGATGGCATGCGCTCAACATCTCTCGCATATAGAACGGGTTTCCTGCAGTTTTGGATTGGATGACGAGGGCTAGTGAGTGGATCTCTTCTTTTGGTCGACACAGTGTTGTCGAGACATATTGAATAATGTCATCCTCGGAGAGTGGGGACAGGGCTATGTGGGTGATCATTGGACTGCCCGTACGGGGGAACTCTGACGATATAATTAGTAGAGTTTCAAATTCCGAAATCTTTGGTATAGCCTACCATCTGTCTCAGGGGGGTAGATGATGCTCTGCATCTTCTCCGGAGAGAGTTCTTCCGGTCGATAGGTCATGACGATGACCATCTTCATCCTTGCGGTGATGATCTGGGAGATGAGTTCCAAGGATTCATCATCAGCAAAATGAAGGTCGTCGAGGCAAAAGCAGATGAATTTGTGTGCGGTAAAGACTCTGAGGACGTCCAAAAAGATGTTCATCAATCGCATAGATTTGGTAGAAGCCCCGGCGCGGAGGAAATCTTGAGAGGGTTGAGATGCAATGCTCGGATTTCGAGCGGGCGGTCCTGGGGAAATGCCAGGTGATGAACCACGGCGCTTGCTGCCAGGCCGGCTGCTGCCCCTGTGCGCAAAGTGCTGAGACGAGGAGATAGAACGTCCCACAGAAACCTCTGGCGGACCAAGCAGGAACTCCGGAAGACCCAATACGCGGTGCAGCATCGGCCATACTGGGCGAATAAATTGCTTGAGAGTCTGATGGAAAGGCGTCTCTGTGTTCCTCTCACCCCAGACCTGCTTGAATAGGGACGAAAGCAGCTTCAGTAGTGGTCCAAATGCTGTTCTTCTTGCGGTATCAAATTTGGCCGTTGCGCAATATCCTCGTCTTCGGGCTTCCGCGAGAACACTTTGAACGAGGAAGCTTTTTCCAAGACCACCGGCACCTGCAATCGTGACTACTTCACAGTAGTCGCGCCGTCGGAACTTGGCAGAGCCCAGCTGTCTTGATAGACTCGAAGCTGAAGATTCAACAAGGCTGTGGCGATTCTGATCGGTACCTAGGCTGTCCACGAGGCTGCGGGTTTCTATCGACACAGAATGGTGTCTTTCCCACGGCCTGGCTGGTCGAGGCAAGGTGCCAGATGGCGACGATGCGATTGTGTCACCCGATATCGTTTGGGTGTCTGAAAAGATGGGGTGGAAGCTACTCTTGGGCAGCTTTGGATCAGAAGAAGCAGTTTGCGTGAAGGATCCGCTTTGGCGGTTAGTTCCGTCTATCGAGCTTGCTCCTTCGCTGGAAATATCGTCGAAGGGCGTCATGTCGTTGGATAAACTAGAGCCGTCGGAGAACCGATTTGCTGCCCCTTTTAGATTTATAGCATGGCCCTTGGCAACACGTTCAATGACCTTGACGAGATCTGCACGCTCGCGTTGCCGGCCAATCATGATAGTAGGGAGCATGAAGAACGAGGAGACATCATTAGTCCCTATCTTCCACTCCTTCAGGGCCAACCAATCTCCGTCGCCAAGGAACTCTTGAACTTTGACTAGATCATGACGAAGTCCGCTCGCTGAGTGATACCGCTCAGAGACATTCTTGGCTGTGCATTTTTGAATGATCCTCCCAACCACGTCAGGGACGTCGATTCGTATAGTGGACACATTTGGTATCCTACGACCAAGTACTCCCTGTACGATGTCGAGTGGTGTCTCACCATCATAGACCGGCCTCTGTGTCAATAGGGTCCAGAACAAGACACCGAGGGAGTAGATATCGGTTCGACTATCAGGCTCTGCGGGCATTCTTCCTGTCTGTTCGGGACTGATGTAGAGCAGCTTGTTCCTGGCACCCAGCTGCTTGGAAAGTGTTGACCAACCGGTACTAGTGAGACCATGCTCGAAAGCTCGAACCCCCGAACCAAATGACATGATCTTGACCTTGTTCTCCTCAGCGTTAAAGTGAAAGGCATCGCCGCGAATCTCTCCATGGATCATGCCTAGGTTGTGGTGGAGAATCTCGAGACACTGAGACACGCCAATGGCAAAATCAAGAAAGTGTTGTAGGGAGATGGGCTCCTGCAACGTGGGCTCGTTTTTACGGGAGGATGTGAAAGTTTCACCTGTCCTACGTGCGCGATAGAAGGCCGGGCCCATATCAAGCACATCGAGCAGATAGTTGTGACCAGGATGTTGATAGATGGCGACGATGACGGCCGCGCGATCGGCTGGAACCGGGTTCAGCCTCATTAGGTCCAGAGGTTTCACGATATGATCGCCCATCGAATCGGACGTGGCCGCAAGGTTCTTGGCGATGTGAAAGGCGCGCTCCTCACGGAGGGCATGGTAAGAGATGCGGGCAACGACCCGCTCCTCGACGTAGGGGGCATCGGAGGATATATTGGAGGGCGTGGAGGCTGGAGGCGTGGGTACTGGCAGATCGGTGCCATCACTGCTCGGTGTGATCCCCGCAGAATCTGAAGGAGACGGACGTCCAGAGTGCAGTCTCAAGCCGGACCCGGGACTTGAGGTATTGTGTGATTCGGTAGAGGGGGCAGAAAACGGAGACACATAACGGGTGCCGAAGACATGCCTGGCGTAAGAGGATATATCAGCAATGTTGAACCATACAGAGAAGAATGGAATCAGTTGGAGGACTGATGAGGTTCTCAGAACTGTCTCGCCAGGAGGAGACAAGACTCACCAAAAATCGTAAGTGGAGTGAAAGGGGAGGCTGACCTCGTCCCAAGTATAGCCGGCTATCTGGTTAAGGCGTTCATATAGTCGGGGTGGCGGATCGAGAAGGTCGTCGGACATGAGTGTTGCGCCGTCCATGTTGGGAGCGCGAAGTACGACACTGGCGGAGAAGTCGGCGTCGTCGGCGGCAGGACTGGGGGCGCTTTAGAGCGCGGGCATTCGCATTCAGTCAACCGTTATCCGAACCGGTTTGAAGCGCCCATTCTGCGAGGGAGGTCGGGTCGGGTCGGGTCGAGAGCGGTAGACGGCCGGGAGGGAGCGATCGAGGGGTGGAGGGAACGGCGGCCTGGAAGGGATGCAGCAGGTATGCGGCTGGATCTGGGGACCTGACGACGTCGAACGTAGGGAGTAGATGAAGCTCCCAAGAGATCAGATGCGCGATGGGGTGGTAGCGAGTGAGAGACAGATGCAGAGATCGACAAGATTACAGTCAGGGCAACGGAGAACTGCGGACGGAGGGCGGAGGAGGATGATGTCAAGCCCGCGGTGAACCGTTGAGGCTGTAGAGAGTTGTGATCGTGGTGACGATACGTCGTTAGTGACCTGGTGGACTGGCGGCGTGGTGGAGTCTTTTTTGACTCGTGGTGGGCTGGGCTTGAACCGGGCTGTTTCCCTGCTATGACTTGGGCTGGCAACTTACTTGCATGGGTGGGCAAGCGTAGGTGCATGGGGATTGAGAAGGCGGCAAGGCAGGGGGAGGGGGGCTTCAGCTTCTTCGCACCTGCTTCTACCCGACGCTGCTCGTCCCAATATGGAACTTTGAATTGCTACGAAGTACGAAGTACATACACGGAGTACCTGCCTACGTACGGGCGGGCAGCATTAACACGGGGAATTATTACTACTACTACGGAGTACTACTTCCATACCTCCACACTACTAAGGTAAGTATCTATCATACCTGCCTTGAACCGCTGGGATGAACACGGGCATGGACAGCTTCTGGCAGGAAGCACTCGCTCAAGCCCGACGAGAGCTGCTGCCCCATCACCCTACGACCGGTGGCACTGGACAACCATGGTGACGATGCCCAAATCAAAGGCTGAAAGCAACAACAAACGAAAACAGCACGCTATCAAGAAGGCAGGCACAGACCAAGTCCCCGAGAAAGCTCGTCCCCCTCCAACATCTAAGTTTTTCTCCAGTGTGACTCGCAATAAAAAGAAACCCATTACGTCGGTGGCCCTCGCCGATTATACCGATCTCAGGCCCCGCTGACCAAGCCTTTTTGTCACCGTCAACTGGAGATTTGCTTCGACGCTAGCCAAATACCAATGTGAGGATGCATCCGACTTTGACGAGTTCCCGTGCAATCATAGGGCCCATTCATGATTCACTGTGGTGACTGACCGCTTACGTAGCAGGCCATCACCCTCCCGCTTGCCTCCCTTGAGCTTGGCTTGGCGGTTTATTACTCGTGTATCCCTAGTGGATGATTTCAATTTCGGCTGCTTGGACCCTGTGGCGCTGCTGCCAGTTGATGGGGCGGTACTTTTCCCCCCTTCGTCTTGCTTAATTGACAACTCTCATGGTCAATCTGTCGGTGCGTAGATGATAATATGAATGAATAGGGGAAGCTGAACACCTACTTCGCCGTGTCTGCCCTGTAGGTAGCTATTGGAATAACGAGCACTCCAACTCAACCAGAGCCTCGACCTCCCCACCAAGCCCTGCTGTCCCTGCAGATTTCCTTGTCAGGAAGATGATGTAATAAGTGGGGAGGCAGGGGTTGTCTGTGACGGGACGGGACTGACCATTGTTGACCAAGGTCACACAAATCGCACCATGGATGGCCGGCTGAACGTAATTCCTACGCATCATGACCAGTGTGCCACTGATTCCACCCAGACACATAAGGCGGTACCTAATGGAGAGCTGTAATGCAGCGTGGACATACGCGATACAAACGGACATGACGATGTCACATTACTTCCTAAGAATAGGTGGATATATATTGTAGGATAACCCGTTCATTCATCTAATCTTAAGAGAGGGGACCCGGCTCTATCCTCTATCATGACCCATCACCGTTGGGCAACATTTATCCATGCTCGCTGGGATCCTGCACCCGCAGCATTCCACCTCCAGTTCATTTCCAGATCCTAAACCATCATGTGCCGAACCGCATATCCGCTTCTCATGCCCGTAGACCGCTTATACACATAGCCTCTAGCAAATTACTCTGCAACATAGATTGCCCCCCCCCCCCCCGGTTTTCTACCCTGTCAGCCTCATCAGCCACTTGCTGGGCTTGCAAGGCTCGAGGCTGTGGCCGGCAGGGACCTTAGCTAAGGCATTTTAGTTACGGATGGGAAGCGACTTGTCACCGTTGGGAGCGGTGAAGACAAAGTTCTGCAACAGGCGCTTCTCGGTGTTCTGGCGGCTGTTGACGAAGTCGGGGTAGTTCAGGGTCAGCTCAACAGCACCGCTGTGGATGGCATCGACAGCCTCCACGCCGAGCATGAAGGAGTGGTCTTGGTTGCCAACCTCGTATCGCCAGCTGCCGAACCGGCCACGGGAGTAAATGTCCATATCCTGGAGCTTGGGCAGGATCTGCTTGAGGGCACCTTCACGCTCCAGAGTAGGAGTGGGGTAGCCGTGGTCGAAGGCACGGTGGTAGGTGGAGACGATCTCATCCTCGGGGCGGATCATCTCAGTGTTGATGAGGCCTTGGATGCTGTCCTTGAGAATATTCTCAACATCGACGGGCTTCAGCGAGGACTGGGAAATCTCCAGCATGATGGACCAGTAGGGGCCCTCCTTAGGCTCAGAAGACTCAGCCTTCTCACCATTGGCTAGGTAGAGGGTAGGCAACTTGGTGTCGGACTGGGGCTGGTTGAAGGGAGAGTAGTTGGAGAAGATAGTGGCTCGGTAGAAGTTGCAGTTGTCCTCAGGGAAGTACAACTAGGGATATGATTAGCAAGGCTGCGCTTCATCTAGGAAAGTATGTTTTGGACTTACCCAGCACTTGTCACCGATACGCTCAGGGCGCTCACCCCGGATACCAACACCAATGACGTGGGTAGTAGAGTAGAAGAGCTCCTTGGTGAGGCTCTGGAGCTCCTGGTTGCCCAGTTTCTCAGCGAGGTGGTCGAGGGCCATGGTGTTGACCAGCTTGTTGTAACCAACGGTGGTGCCATCGGCGAACGAGACAACCTTCTTCTCGGCATCGATCTTGGTGACCTCACCGCTTTTCCCAAAGCGCTTCTTCTCCTTGGGGATGGTGTCGGCGACAGCGATCCAAATACCACCGGTACCGTCCCGGGCAGGGAAACGGAAGGTAGCGTTCGGGCCCCAGTTACCGGCAACCTTGTTCAGGATGACGTTCTTGGTGACGGTCTTGACATCGGGAGCAGCGACACGCTCACCAAGCCACTGGCATTGCATCTGGAGGGCCTAGTCAGCGTCCTGGCTCTGGTTCGTGGAATCGGGAGCGACGACAGGCTTACCTTGGTGGTGGGAACAGCCCAGACCTTGTAATTGTAAGGACGCATGAAGATGTCGGCAACGCCCTCACCAGTCATACGCAAAATCCACTCGTCGAAGTTCTTGGGCTTGGTGTTGGCAACACGGCACTCCAGAGCAGAGTCAATGAGGCCGTCAATGCACTTGACCTGGTCGTCCTTGGGGAGCATGGAGATGTTGTTCTGGAAGGGGTAGGGGACCCAGAGACCCTTGTAGCGGACGTAGGAGATACGCTGGTGAGTGTACCAGTCGTCATCCTTGGGGAGCGCCTCGTCGATGCAGTCGTCGAAGTACTTGTAGTGGGAGAAGATGACATGACCGCCAACATCGTACAACTGGAGAGGGTCAAATTAGCTGGGCTGCGACGGCAATGGGGGCGAGCAGACGCGGAGATTGACTTACGAAGCCTTCGGGAGTGACATCAGTGCTGGCAAGACCACCGGCCTTGTCAGAGGAGTCGACAATGAGCCAAGAAGGGCCGTTCTGGAGTGGTGGTTAGTGGTGATCTGACTGCGGTTGGAGCTGGCGGTGAGCGCCTACAATGTGGTTCAATCGCTTGGCGGCACCGAGACCAGTAGGTCCCATGCCAATGACAAGAACATCAACGTTTCTGAAGAGAGAAAAATGGTCAGCATGTGTCACGGCCAGAGAGCAACAGCAACGAGACGTTCTGCAGCAGAATTGTTCATGTCCAGAGATGGGCGAGGAATCGGCAAGAAGGGGCGCAACTCACACGTCGGCCATGGTGGGGGAGTTGTAAGGAAGCTTGGTATGGAAGAGGTCTGAGTGGAGTGTAAGCAGTAGAGCACGTAGAAGCCGAGAAATTCAGCGACAAGTGACTGGGAGAGAAGAGTGAAGCTTTACAAGACGACGGACAGACAGCGAGCGGATCAGAGTCCTGTGGTTGCTGTAGATATTGCTTTGGTCTAGGAGGCTGGCAAGAAAAGGAGACGGTGATGGATGGCGGGGCTGGAATTATTTTGGAGACGCCAGGGGATGGTTGCGAGGCCGCCCCACCCGCTTGGTTTAGGTTGGTTTGCTGGGGTGCTGCCCGGCCAGTGTCAGTGGTATCCCACCAAAGTCCAAGCCCGCCCCGAAAGCCGCCCACCTTTCCCACCTTTTCCCACCTTCCCTCCAAGCTTCAGGGGTGAGCATGTTCCAGACTGGTTGCTCCGTCTGGAGGATGGTGGCTGGCCGGGCGGACGGTGGTATCTAGGTTGCGGTGAAGTCGTGTCATTTACGCAATCTAACGGGTACGAATGTGTCTGCTCTAACCAGATCTTGCCCGTTGCCATTGCCGGAGTTTGCCCGTGCAAGAAGAGGTGCTGTAGTAACACGCAAAGATGAAAAGTGGTTGTCCTCCATGAGGGGAGGTGGGTTGGTGGGGATAAACCCCCCAGGTGTCTTGCCCCTCCAGCAGTGGTGCCTCTAGGCGTCTCTAGGTGTCTTGTCCCGCCTGGAGAACTAAGGAAATACTACTAGCTAAGCACTGAGGTGGGCTTCCAGTGACCGGACAGGCTCTAGAATGGACCCCTCAGGCGGGCAAAGACCGGCAGGCGCTCGCAGTCGGAGGGGCTTGAGTTAAGTTCCTCAGTCCCTGGGTCCTGGGGCGCTAGGACGCAACGGGCCATGTGCCACGGACGGGAAGCTTGGCCATTTTTAGTGCCTGAGTGGCTGGCCCGCCTTGCCCACTCATCGATAGTAGATCCCCTGGGCCTTGAATCGACTTTCCATGATGTGAGTGCCAGCGACTGATTTGATGCTCATCAGCTACGAGTTCACGCTGCAAGTCCCCCCTTGCGAAATGCGAGCCGAGAAGCTTAGCACGGCTAAGATGATTAGCTGCCAACAGCCAATCGGGCTCGGTGCATGAGCTGCTGACGGCTTATCACGCACTTCCTTGACACTTGAAATTATGCCGTAGTCAAGAGGTCTCTGAACAACAGTGGCTCTTCATGGTGTTGCGAGGCTGACCCGGTTGATAGCCGCTCGGCCTCCACTGAGAGGTTGCTGCAATTTCCTAAGATGAGAGCCAATTCCACATCCCCCAGGGCTAATAAGATGCACCTAGCTATGGTTGCCGGGTATGGATGGTGCGAATAATCGCTGTGCCGGTACGTGGCACAAGCGAGCCGGACGTCGCCAACTGATGGTGGACGAGATCCAATGTCTTGTTCTGGCCACGTTCCTCAAGCACCGCTCGTTGACTCGTCACAAACGATACTTGCCCGACCCGGACTAATGTGCCCCAGACGCAAAGAGTCAGGTCATAACCGCCCTGTTGGTGTTCGAGATTAAGCAGTGGATGCCGCGGCTTGAGGCTTATGTGTGTGTGTGTGTGTTTGAGAATCGGGTGCACCCGTGTCCAACGCCGTCAAGGGGTAGCCTACTCAGAGAAGCCAGATTGTCCTTCCACAAGCGCCCTCGATGGACGATCGTGTTCCCGGCCCGCTGACCGTCATCCTGCAGGTCGCCTCTGGGTGCGTGCTTGGGCACAAGAATACTACGTACTACGTAGGAGCAAGGTGACAATCACAGCTTTTAGTCCCCTGAGGAACCCAGCCAGGGGTTGGCTGTTGAGTTGGATGGGTGGGGAGCCAGAAAGGAGCCCTGGTAAGCTTCTCGCAAGTCCAATGGTTTTCGTGCCAACGACTGGTTGCAGCGCCACCGTCCACTCTGGTTCAGTCAATCCAACCCGTCGACCGCTATTCAGAAGGGAACTGAAATGGCGCCAGGCTTGCCCCTCCCCGATCCTCCACTGGTTGCCCGGTTGGGTCTCTCCGTCATCCGCCTCCCTCGCTCGCTCAGTATGGTGGTTGTTGCCACGGCCCATGAGCTCCTGAAACCCAATCTGCCATGACAAGAGCAGCCTCGGTGCCTCGTCAGCACCGTTCGAGAGACGTCGGAGATGCAAGGACGGTGAGAGGGATTAACTGGGCTTCATCTTCTTGAAGCAGCCGAGCTCCACCGCTGGGTTAGTAAACCCATACATAGTATGCTTCAGGTCTGAAACGCAGAGGCAGATCAACGATCATCCTATCGCCAGGTCCCCAGTCTTGCAAGCATCGGCATCAAGCTTCAACGCGGGTAGGTGTGACAAGGCTTCGTCGTCGTCTTATGGGGCTCTTCATGCTTTTGAGGACACGGTGCCGCTTTGAGCACGCGCGGTGCCAGGGGCCGACCTTTACATCCGACAAGCACGGCCTCGCCTCACGGTGTCTCTGCTCCAGATATGGCAGTTCCTTGGGCTGGTCAATCCGGAAAGCAGAGAGGTCCCGACCGTCGCGGGAGGGTCCCCTGCTAAAGGTACTGGTACTTTGGCACAGGGACCATGTGCATTAATCCGAGGTGGGATAGACCAAGGAATATCGGGCAGATCCCTGGATGAGACGGGATGCCTCTCCTCGCATATGTTCGAGTGGAAACTTACCTACCCAAGTAGTGAATCTGCCCCGGTGGTACCAGTAACCATGGAGCAAGGCGGCGGCAGTGGCAGCGGCAGTGGGAGATGATACAACATGGTATCAAGGTAAGGGGTATGTCGACATCTGCGGAGAGGGATGGACAATGCTCTCGCATCTGAGATATCTCGATGCGTCAGTCGGGGCTACCTATGTAAGATGCTGATAAGGAATCCCGTATCCGACTCAATGATGACTCCTCGCTTCTACTACTATGTATCAAGGACATCGGCCACGGAAGATTTCAATCCTACGCTTGTCCCTCCATGGCAAATTGAAAAAGTACTTTGACGCGTGCGGCGTGCCATGGATAACGACTCGTGGCGAGGCGGTGTTGACGACAGCGCTTGTTGTAGTGGTCTCAACGCCTAGTTCGTACCGAGTCCAAAGTACTCCGTACAAGCGAAGTATTCGTACAGATGGCCCGAACGGCATCGCATGGCGGCCCTGGCCATGGCTCGCCCCGACAGACGCACCGAGATGCAATAGACTTAACCACCGGCCGGGCCGCTTTCACGAGGCTGGTCAAGTCCGTCCACCTATTGTCGTGCCTGCCTCGTACCGGACTTATACATAGTAGTGCCGCGGATGCAGCACGGATCGGATAGTACGAAGTACGCAGACGGTTGCATCTCCACAAACACGAACCATGGAGTTTCCATCGACAAGTTGCCGCCCTGCTGGGCAACGAATGGATGCTTTTGAATATGCAGTTTACCGGTACTCATGTCTACGCATGATTTAGCACGACACCGGGGCGACCGAGGGGCGATGTGCTTTGGACGCATCTGGCATAGACAGAACGCTGTTCTCAGGGGCTTTTCACACATTCCTCCGACCTGTCAAGCCAGTCATCCCGAGTGGTAAAAGAGTGGGACACACAAGTTCTCACACAGCTGAAGGCGGCAGATACAGTACATACGCTATACAAAACCGGGGGGGGGGGGGGGGGGGGGGCAGTAAGCGCACCGTGTGAGATGATGAGATCCAGAACTCAGCCATTGCCCTTATCTAACCACCACCAAGACGTCGATCTCCAAACGTGGGTGGATTGATTCGCCAGGATTGGGTCAGGCTGCACCCCATGGATTCCCCCCTGAACGGATTCAGTTGTTCACGCGAAGTACGGAGTATTCGTACCACGCAGCAATGACTGGCAGTACCAATACCTAGCCTCTTCAGCCTCCCCCCCCCCAATGTCTTTCCCCAGTCACCAAGTCCCCTGCACGCGCGTCCAGCGGCTTGTGTCCACAGGGCAGTCCACCAGTCCACAGCCCCCAGGGCGAATGTACCTGTACCTGCTCTCGTGCTTGTTCGTAATTCATTGGTACCTCCGTACACCAAACGAGCGAGAGAGTGTGTCTCCATGTGTGCTGTGCTCTCTCCCACTTCCCACTCTCTCCCTGCGAGGCACGCCTGCGTTGGCCTGGAAGTGCAAATGCCTCCCCTCCGCTCCATGCCCAATTTCCAAAGAAAATCCTTTTTTAATTGCCGCGCCTCACCCTGACCCCTAGGCCCATCCCTTTTCACTCCTCCTCTTCTTCCTTCTTCTTCCTCTTCCAGAACCAGGGACAATCGTCTTGTCTTCTTGTTTTTCTTCACTTCCGCCTCTTGCCCCTTGCAAGCTCACCAGCCAAGCTTTTTGCTCGCAAGATCCTTCTTTTCCTTTCTTAGGACAACATCTCCCCAGAGCCCCGCCAATTGCATATTCCAGCACCCCTCGCTTTTCCAATTCCCCCCCTGTTAGGACTCGGCTGTCCGTCCGCTCGTTTGCGCGTCCCCCCCCTAAAATCTGTCTTCCAGATCTTATTACGACCATAATCGCCTTCGCCTTCCACCCTCTCCCCTTCATCGCAACAATCAAACGCCATGTCTGACGAAAAGATTCGCATCTCCGGCGACACGCCGCGAGCTACGACGCCCGTTCTCCCAACGGTCAACCCAGGCCTCGAGAAGCCCCAGGCCCGATCGGGGATTCACCCATCTCTCTACGTGGTGTCAGTGCCCCTTCACATCGAAGCCTCGCGACGCGCATCCGACTAACGAGCCTTCGCAGCTGCTGGATAGGTTTCTCCTCGTCCGTCATTCTGTTCAACAAATGGCTTCTCGACACCCTCAACTTCCGTATGCTCCGTCCGTCCCTCGACATCGCCGCCTGAATGCTGACGCCGAAAAAAACAGGCTACCCCGTCATCTTGACGACATTCCATCTCGTCTTCGCGACCATTGTCACGCAGGTGATGGCCCGATGGACCCCTATTCTTGACGGCCGAAAGTCTGTCAAGATGACTGGTCGCGTTTACCTTCGCGCCGTCGTTCCCATTGGTGTCTTCTTCAGCTTGAGTCTGATCTGCGGAAACTTGACCTACCTCTACCTCTCGGTTGCTTTCATCCAGATGCTGAAGGCCACCACTCCCGTTGCTGTCCTCATCTCCGGCTGGGCCCTGGGTGTCACGCAGCCCAACCTGAAGCAGTTCCTGAACGTTTCGGCCATTGTTGTCGGTGTCATCATTGCCTCCATGGGAGAAATCCATTTCGTTACCGTCGGTGTTCTGTACCAGATTGGAGGTGTTATCTTCGAGGCTCTCCGACTCACCATGGTCCAGCGCCTGCTGAGCTCCGCTGACTTCAAGATGGACCCTCTGGTCTCTCTGTACTACTTTGCTCCCATCTGCGCTGTCATGAACGGTGTTGTTGCCCTGATTTGGGAGGTCCCCAAGTGCTCCATGGCTGAGGTCTACAACGTTGGCCTCTTCACTTTCTTCCTCAACGGCCTCTGCGCATTCATGCTGAATGTCTCCGTTGTGTTCCTGGTACGTCAAGCTCAACCGCTGCAACTATGGATCAAGAAACTAACCCGCTTCTGCAGATTGGCAAGACCTCAGCCGTCGTCCTCACCCTTTGCGGTGTCCTGAAGGATATTATGCTGGTTGCTGCCTCCATGGCGATCTGGGGAACTCAGGTTTCCGGCCTCCAATTCTTCGGTTACTCCATTGCTCTTGGTGGCATGGTCTACTATAAGCTCGGTTACGAGCAGATCAAGGGCCACCTTTCTGACGCCACCCGACAATGGGCCGAGTTTGGTGCCCGAAAGCCTGTGTTGCGCAAGCTCACGATCATTGTCGCGACCGCGTTCTTGATCTTCACCTTGTTTGGTGGTCTGGCTCCCAGCTACGCTCCCGAGTATGACCCCTCCAAGCTCGCCAACGAGGTTTCAAGCCGATTCGGAATTAACGAATCTCAGCAGCGTTCCTAGTCCTCAATAATTCGGCATCATTTAAAATCTGAACTCTTTCAGATACGCCACCGAGGCGTTGTCTCTACTAGGCGAACGGCGATCTAGGGACATTCTTTTTCTTTACTCAAAACCTTGGACCGGCTGTTTGCGAGCATATTTGCGTTGACTAGCCGCACTTTCTGACTGATTGGAGACTTCGAGGCATCCTGCTTGGCGGGTGGAGGGATACGACTGTAAAGCTATAGAGCTGGATCGCAATGAGCGAGGATCAGGTGTTGCATGCAAGGACTTGCATCACGAAGGTCTAATCTGATGTGTACTTTAGAACGCGTTGGGCCATAGACATGTAGAAACGAAATGGGCAAAAAAAAATCACAAACTCCAACATGTATGTCAGGAATTTGATTCATGAAATTTGCATTTGGGCCAGTAGACATTGGTCGTCATAAGCCCTAGGGTCTACATCTTATCCTGACCCTCTTGGGGAACACAGGCTAAGCAAGTCCACCGTTGTCCTTTCGCTGGGGACCACCAGTCCGATCCGCGTCGACTTTTTGACACCAACAGTCACACGGTAAAGGATCAGATTTTTAAGAAACGTTTCATATTGATGCCCATATTCCGGGGTTCCTTAATGCCGATCGATGCTCGTTACATCCCGTCAACTCCCTAACCGTAATGGACAAACGATTTTTTTAAAACTCTGTGACGAGTGGTTAGCATACATAGTTCCGGGCGTAGCCAGCTCTGGCTTCGAGGCAGCAAATCAAACGTACTGAGAGGGGTGAAGAACCATCGGTTCTTGCCGCTGGTGTATCGGTCCTCAAGCACCTTCTTGACGGTCTTCTTGGCGTCCTCGCGCTGAGACACCTCCTTGAAGGTGTCGTTGGAGATGGTGCCCTTGAGGCCCTCGAGCTCCAGGGTGTAGCGAGTGGGCATCAAGTGGTTGTAGTTGACGACCTTGATGAAGGGCTTGATCTTGGATCGCTTCTCCTGGCGAGTCTTGGACATGCGGCGAGTGATTTTGGAGGGGTATCGCTCGATACCAGCGACCAAAGCGTGGCCGAAGGGATGGGGCTTGTTGCCGTTGTCAACGGGCTGGATGATGACAACCTGGGGAGCAATTCGAGTCAGCGTTGGGTTCTTGAGCAGCCAGTGTCAAGCAAAATTATCCTCCCATCCCCCGTCCGTTGTGACGGCACACAAATCCGCCAACACCATTGTCTGTCGGGGCCGTGCAACTCGGGGGACGTCAGGGATCTCGCAGGTATCGTACCTTCTTTCCGGCGTATCTGCCGCGGGTGATGATGGCGACTCGGCCGACCTTGAGGAACTTCATCTTGTCCGGCGGTGGTGGTCGGAATGTGATGGGTGAAGATTGCGTCGTCGTAAACCGTGATCGGGAATTTGGTGCAAAATTTGGGGTTTGTGGGTTGGCAATTTGGGGCAAGCGAGTCGCATCTGCCAGGTCACATGACACGCTAGTAGCGAAGGTGGCCTGTGCGCAACAACCCTCCTCGAAGGGCCGCCGAGCAGCTCCTTGCGACCCATCGGCAACTTGCGCAGCGGATTGGCACTTTGGATGTTCCGCAACGACTAAAAAACACATTCAAGTCCACTTAGAAAGACCTCTTTATTTGCTTCAATCAAGATGCCTTCTGCACCTACGTACATTATCTCTCGCGTCGTGGACCCCATATTTGGGGTCATCATTGGTCTCTCGGCGGCCGTCACGAGAATCAACCGCGAGGAGAAGGACAAGGGAAGAACCACTGATCAGACTATTCAGGCCGGGCTACGGTATGTCCAATTGAGCTTGAACATATTCGGTAGGCATATGGGAACAATAGCTGATATTCTTATGTCTAGACGTGCTGGCTTTTCCTCCAGATCCTCCTAGTCAGGACACAATCTCAAGTCAGCAGTGCATTAAGCACTCAATCGCATCAATGTGCTTGATATCCACGCCTTGGGCTGTCCTCTTTCCGCGGCGCCGGGTTACCCCTCGTCAACAGGACGGTACAGCCTACTCACTCATTCGCCAAACGACGGGCCGTACTCCTTTTTCATCGCCTCGCGAACGATCTGTCCACATAACTTTGCGGTGGGATTGACGCTGACTGCAAGCCCCTTCGCGATTGGGTTACCATATCGACCACCAAGAGCAAGATCCCTTGATGCGGCTTCTTCAAAATCCAACTTCTCCCACTTTGACTCTGGTAGACTCTCGTCCACGTCCAGCGAGCGATGCAACAACAATTTGGCCGTCTTCAGATACATGGCAGCTCTCTGCGTGTGTGCCATGGACAATGTCCGAGCGACTTGAGGCGAAATGGGACTACTCAACGATCTCGGTGATAGAAGGTTGATTGAGGTTTCCATGTCCCTGAGAGCTGTCGCAGCTATCCGCTTCTTTTCTGCTTGGTCGAGATCTTCAACCAACGGCATCGAGTTATCTGAGGTTTCGGAGAGGAGGATGCCGTCTCCGTAGAGCCTCCTGAATATTTGAACTCGGTTGTTTCTGGCGCTGGCATAGTTGGGGTACTGAGAAATAATGTCCTCAATGGAGGAAAGACATTTTTGATAGCCGTCTATGGCAACGTTCTTGCCTTGATCAGGTCCTAGCTCCTTAAGCTGAGCCTCGAGCTTCTGGATGGACCGGATGATTTCTCGCTCTTTCGCAACTACCGTCTCATACACGCCAACGTCTGTGATGTGTGGATCGCGAGGCAGCGAGGAGTCCAGAACAATTCCCGTGAGGGGGTTCGACTCGGGATCCTTGATCTTCTCGAGGATATTGATGTCGTGCCTGCTCAGACTCACGCGAGTCATTTTGCTGTTGGTGCTCTGGTGGCGATTATGGGTTGAAGCACGATAAGAGAGGGCTGGGCTGGGCTGGGAGTTTGAGCGCTCCTGTCGATGGGTGAATCAAGAAATTTGCTGCAATCGAAGCTACTTCGGGAAGAAGAAGGCGTTTCTTTCGAGATTGGTGGATGGGATTTGACTGTTCGAGGCGATGGGGTGCAATGAGAGAGATATTGCCTGGACAGTCGCCCAAGTGGGCAACTTGGCATCAGCATTCAAGGCCATGGGACTCGGTCTTCAGCGGCTCCCATGTACCGCCTCTGCGGCCGTTGGCATTCCTCCATGGCTGCACACAGTTCCGCAGTCCGCCATAGGGTATGCCGCTCCGAGACTGGTAGACAAAGCCGTCCTGGCAGCGCGCGGCCATTGTCGGCTTCCCTCGGTTGGCGCCGCCACAGGAGGCTCGGCCGGGACCTTTCCGCCTCAACCACCTCTGCCACAGCCTTCGGCCCTACGCCCGTACCCTCACGCTCTCAACCATGTTGACGCTGGGAGAGTAACCGTCTGCCTCAGATCTTTTCCGATGATATCAGACGGGGGGGGCGTCTGACGCGGATCCCCGCTCGTGACCCCGGCTACTCGGCGGCGGCGGCGGCCGGGAGTTGCGGACAGGGCGCCTCGCCGCTGATGCCATTGGGTCTCGCAACCTGATGGCTCGTAAAAGCATGCTGCAGACAGGGAATCCTTTGGGAGTCGGCCGCTCGACAAGTCTCGGGCCGTAGGATCCTTCCGTCGCGGAGTCTTTCCGGGCCCAGGCCTTGCCCATGTCGAGCGGCCTCGATGTGATGCTTAAGCCGGCTGTCGAACTCTCCATATCCCAGGCGTCTTCCCTTATAAGGACTTGGTCTCACATCACCACCACATCGCATGCACAAACAATCTTCAAGCATCACGAAGTCTCAACCCCCAGAGCCTTTTGACCGTTGTTGTCCATTGTCTTCCTCTCAAGGCCTTTAAACACAACAACCTCACTCGATTAGACCCTGGTATCCATCATACTGTTTTGTGGTAATGACCCCTTCTGCCACCACAGACTCTCCTCCCCACCGGGCAGCCCAGCCAGCAACTGCAAACACCGAACCAGCCAACTTCGCCGTTCGGCCCCAAGGAAACTTCACAGGCTATGACCATGTAACCTGGTGGGTTGGCAACGCAAAGCAGGCCGCCGCCTACTACACTACCCTCTTCGGCTTCAAAACAACCGCCTACAGGGGGCTCGAGACTGGCAGCCGCTACTTCGCCTCATACGTCGTGGCTAACAACGATGTCCGCTTCGTTTTCACTTCTCCCCTGCGCTCCGAAGTGCACTTCCCAGATGATGAGCCCATCTCGCTCTCAGACCGGAAACTCCTGAAGGAGATGCACGCCCACCTCGAGCGACACGGCGACGCCGTCAAGGACGTGGCCTTCGAGGTAGACAACGTCGAAGGCGTCTACTACAAGGCCGTCGAGGAGGGTGCCATCGCCATTCAAGGCCCGATCACCTCCAAGGATGCTGAACACGGCTCCGTCACCACCGGCGTCATCTGCACCTACGGCGATACCACCCATACCCTCATCTCCCGCCAGAACTACACCGGACCCTTCCTCCCCGGCTTCCGCGCCGTCGCAAAGCAGACGGCGTCGGGTAGTCTCCCGGAGGTGCCCCTTGCCCGCATCGACCACTGTGTCGGCAACCAGTCGTGGAACGAGATGGTGTCGGCTTGCGCCTTCTACGAGCAGTGCCTTGACTTCCACCGCTTCTGGTCCGTCGACGACTCGCAGATCTGCACCGAGTTCTCGGCCCTGAGCTCCATCGTCATGGCCTCGCCCAACAACGTCGTCAAGATGCCCATCAACGAGCCCGCCCCCGGCAAGAAGAAGTCGCAAATCGAAGAGTACGTCGTCTTCAACTCGGGCGCTGGTGTCCAGCATATTGCCCTCTTGACGCCGGACATCATCACCTCCGTGACCGCCCTGCGCGCCCGCGGCGTTGAGTTCATCAATGTCCCCACCACCTACTACGATACCATGCGCCTCCGACTTAAGACGGAGCGTCGCAACTGGGAGCTCAAGGAAGAGTTCGCCACCCTGGAGCGTCTCAACATCCTCATCGACTACGACGAGGGCGGCTACCTCCTGCAGCTCTTCACGAAGCCTCTCATGGATCGCCCTACCGTCTTCATTGAGATTATCCAGCGCAACGACTTCGACGGCTTCGGTGCTGGCAACTTCAAGAGCCTGTTCGAGGCAATCGAGCGAGAGCAGGCCGAGAGAGGCAATCTATAAACAAAAGATCATTTGCAACTACAGCCAGCGTTCGGTTCTGGCATGTGAGTTTGTGCCTGTTGGAAGCTCCAAGCAGACAGATGCAAAGGGAAGAAGTGATGTTCACAGTGACGAGCCATGATAAGATGTTGTCTATTGCGCTGCTTAGCCAGGCCATACATGGCTGTTTTAGCTATTAGTACGGGAAGGCCATACGCCCCCAAAAGAAAATTCCAAAAGTGTTCCCCTATATGCGCCGTGTGCAGCCGTGACGTGATAGTTGTTCGTTACAGGCTGGTTACAAAGTCCTCAGCCTCAGTAGTAATGCTTTTTCCGGGTATACCGTCCTTCTCCTCCCTCTCCCTTTTATCCCTCAGGCCCGTCTCCCATATCGCTCTTCCTCCTCCTCCTCCTCCTCCTCCTCCTCCTCCTCCTCCTTGGTTCTAAGTCATGACCACATCACCGTTTGTGTGGCCATTGCCGTTCATCTCAGTCGACGCAGCGGGACCGATCTGCACCTGGCTCTGACATCCCGGGCAGTTGTGGATGACTTCGTGGGCGAACACGTCGCAGTCGATGCAGAAATGCTGTCGGCACACCTCGCAGGCATACCGGCCGCTCTCGCTAACACCCTTGGCGGTAGGACGGCTCTCCTCGTCCCTGGGCCTGTCCGGATCCCTGACCCGGGGGGGCTCGGGGAACGGCGCGAGGCAGGAGAAGCAGGCGACGGACCTGGCGGCGCTGGCCCATGAGACCTCGACCCAGTTGCGCAGCGGGAAGAGGTGGTGATAGGACCGCGCCAGGTGGGTGGAGAGGATGAGGGTGAGGCCGCAGGCAGGACAGTCGGCGGGCAGGCGACAGACGCGGGTGCCGCAGCGGGTGCAGAGGTAGCCCTCGCGGACGGGCTTGTTGTGGCAGGCGCAGTAGCTCGTGGTGCCGTCGGGGGCGAGGGTGCGGGACGGGAAGCCCATCATGAGCAGGCTGGCGGTGCTGTGCTCGGCGGTGCGGGTGACGGGCGGCGTGGTGGCGGCGAGGAAGAGCTCGCGGTAGTGGACCTCGTCCATGGCGATGTTGTACTGGGACTCATCGCCGGCGTTGGTGCGCGAGCAGAGCTCCGCGCAGATGGCGACCTGGGCGGAGAGGCCGACGATGGACACGCGTATCCGGTCGGTGATGAGGTTCCCGATCGTCTCGTGGATGTCGCCTGGGTCGCTGGATAGGAGGGCGCCGTAGACGATGAGGACCTCTCGGGTGCCGTGGGACGGCGCGTGGCTAGGGAGTTTGTTCGGGTTAGCACACACGGTCGCCAGACGGGACGGCGTGGACCAGAAGAGCATTCATACAAAAGAGCACCTCGGCACATCTCCAGCGCGTTCTGCAAGCTGGGACTGCCCTGGGGATCCTGGTTCTCCATCCCCTTCAGCCGCTCCAGGTGTTCGCTCGGGTTGCCCCCGACGTCGCTGATCCTGACGGCGACTCCATCACGCATGCCGATGATGCCAAGCTGCGAGATGGGGTTCTGCTCGAAGAACTCGCGGACAAAGGCGACGGTGTAGCTCAGGGTGAGGCGCCAGCGGGTGGGCAGCAAGTCCTTCTCGACCATAGCAAACGACATGTCCAGCACGAGGACCAGGTGGCGGATGATGCCTCGCTGCAGGGGCGTGGTGTCGCGGAGCAGCCGCTTGCGCTTCTCGGCCTCGAGCGTCGCGAGGTTGAGGATGCCGTCCTGGTCCTCCTCGGGGAGGTTCGTCTCCCACGTGCGCTTCGACTTCTCCCAGGACCGCGCCGCATTACGGTCGGCTTTCCGGGCCCGCGAAGACTTGCCGCCGCCGGCCTCGGGGTCGTCGTTGGAGACCCGATGGTCCATGAGGTCGTCGTCCGACATGTCGGCGACGTACTCGCCATCGGAGTCGGCCATGTTGGGGGTAAGCCTTCGCGTTATCCGAGTCGATGGGTGCGGGAGCGGCTGGTTGGCAGGGGGGGGGTGTGGCAAACGAGCGTGCGGTAGTGTGTCCGAGTTGAAGAATGGAGAGTGAGGGAAAGATAGTTGACGGAATAAAGCACAAGGCTGCGACGGATATTCACAGCCTCGTGGTGATCCACCCTAGTAGAAGCGCTAAGTTCAATGCGACACAACCACAGCAATCACCTGTACGAGGGACACAAAACTCCAGTCACGGGCTTGGTGAAACTACACTGGAGGATACACATAACATTTGAGGGTGGATAACCGGGAAGTCAATTTGTAACTTCGTTCTTTTCTTAAAATTACTCGAATCTATCTTCGACTTCCATATGCATTAATCGCTTACAGCCAGGGTATACTCCGAAGTCGGGTCTAAGCTAAATCACCAATATGTACAGGCTGGCGGGCGACGAACCCGTTCCAACATGTAAAAAAAAAAAAAAAAAAACAGTCCAACCACTTCTACCAATGGATGCCCCCAAGACAAGGGTCATGGCCGTTTCAAACAATCCCGATAATAGTTGCATGCAAGCATCTCTCGCACAAATACCCAATCGCCTTGTTGCACATAGGCCGGCGGATACCAATAGCGAAGAGAATGCCACCCCGTTATGCTCCTTGAAATCATTTCCGTCAACATGTGTGTCGTTCGACCGTGAATAGTCGCCGAGTAAGAGAGTGATATCGAAACAATAAAAATACGCCGCCATCCTAAACGCCGTTCCCAGAAGACTGACAATTCAACCCATCTTTTAAGGGTAGGTGCTGGTCTGCATTGGCCAGTCATCCTCGGTGATGCTGGACCAGAAGACCCAGATCATAACAACGGACAGCAGGGTGAAGAAAGTTTGGAACAGAGCTCCGTCAATCTTGCCACTGGTGCCGTCGCAGATGTACTTGCTGATGACGTAATTGAAGATTTGGCCAATGGCGAAGAGCAGGGCGGCGGCGGTGAGATAAATCATAGGGCGGGTCTCGCCCAGCACTCGGATGACGAGAATGGCCTCGAGGACGAAGTAGGCCACTAGCAGGATCAGGGGAACCAGCTGGTAAAGGACATAGAGGGCGACGTTTCGGTTCGGGCTCTTATAGCTATCGTCCCAGTAGCCGGTGAACTGGAGGCCGGTGTCGAGAGCGATGTATCCGGTGCCAATGAGCAAGGCGCCGGCAGACGCAGTAATCAGACCCAACGAAAGAGGGGTGCCATCATCAACAATCTGGTAGCCGACGACGGCGTTCAGCATCAAGATCCAGAGAGTTGCAATGATCATGCCAATATGGATTGCAGAGAAAGCCTAGACGATGGTCAGCATGCGAAGCGATGTATTATCGGCATGGATCACGTACAATGCGGACAGTGCTGTCCAGGGGGAATCCGCCAACAGAAAAGATTTCGCAGATGCTGATGATGATGTAGGCGATGAGGAATAGTTGCATTTCCCTAAGGCACGTGTAAGTCGGGCGGAGGTAGCTGAGGTGACGGGATAAGATGTGCATACCTTCGGCCCACAGCAGCCCTCTTCTTCTCGGAGCGCAAGATCAGGAAGACGGAGGCCGCGATGGCAAAACCGCAGAGGATAATAGATCCGAGGTTCGCCAGGTGTCGTCCTCCGCTCAGGGAGATACCAGTGAGCTCACATCCTCCCCACTGGCCAGTCTGGTTGTAGTTGGGAGAGCTCAGAAGCTATGAGCGGTTCAGTCAGTTTGGTTGTTCCAGGTGCTCATCGATTCCGCCTTCACCAAGGATTGCGGAGGGCGCACGTACATTGCAGACTGGAAGAGTCGAGTCCTTGCAAAAATCCTGTGACACGCAGCGTTAGCAAACAGCGTTGGAACGTGGACGGGAGTAGCGTTGGAGAGAAGCGTACCTCGAAGTTGCCGAAGTCAGTGGACCCCATTGTGATTGCGGATGCCTTTGCTTGGCGGCTTGGTCAGATTTGCATCCAGAAGCAACCACAACCGGGGAGCGAGCTGGTCGTCGTCGAGTTGCGTAGGATCGGAACGATAGAGGAAGAAGAAGAAAAAAGAAGGTTCGTCGGGATCGGTTTCACGTCACAAGCAAGAGTTGGTGATAGAGCTGAGGTTTTCCTGCGGTGCGACTCGTTCGTTGCTAGGCGGTCGTTCGAGGGTGGCTGGTTGCGACGCAAGCGAAGGCGTAATTTGGCGGTTTTCCCCCGTCCGTTACGTCGGGCGGCTCTCACTCGTAGATTTCCCCAACGGTTTCCTTCCCTCTCGTGAACGTCGGTTCAGTCGGTGGTCGATGGCGTCGGTCGCGGTTGTTGAAGCAGATGCGGGTGCGGGTGCGGGTGCGAGCTGATTGAAGCAGGTGGTGGCCGTGGTCGGGGTTCGTGGGTCGTGAGCTGTGTCGTGACGTGGGAGAGGAGCGAGGCGGACAGGCTGTGGACAGAGGTTTGAGGTCGGGTGCGTCGGTGCGGAGGGCGCTGGCAGCAGCCAACCAACCTTTTACTTGTTTTACCACCTCGTGCAGTGCGGGAGCTGCAACAGGCTTGTGAGCACTGGGCACCCAAGCTAGCTGGGTACCTAGACTAGGTACCTACCTGGGCAGCCAGAGCCTAGGTACGGCCACGGCTGGGCATGGGCTGGAAGGCTGGGGTTTGCCGAAGGCGGCTGGCAACGACCTATTCCAAGGCACCTAATGGAACCCACCCTGCCTCCTCGCTCCAAGGATCCCCCAGGGTCTGGTAGCGGCACGCCCCCTGCAACCTAGCGGCCCTCGCGTAGGTACCGTCAACGGTTGCTTTTCGCGTGTTTTGGGTGTGCGCCACTGACGGAAGGTACCTCCAGGCGGGTCGGACCTGAGCCTGGACCTGGAGGGCACCGAGACCTGGAGCACAGTGGCTCCACGCGGGCTTGGGCGAGCCCTGGGGTATCGGATCCCCTAAGGCAGGAACCAGGGCGCTGAATGGCTGCGGTGGCGGGCCAGCCTGCCGACGTTAGCGAAAGGGCTTGCGCTGATTGGTCCACTGCCCTGATTGCGATGGACCACGCCTGACGGAGCCAGGCTGCGTGAGATTGCTGTTGCGGCATGAGACAGCCAGACAGCCAAACAGGCTCTTTGTTTCTTCTGTTCCGTCGCAATGCAGCAGGTCATTCTCGTCATCGACCGGTTTTCGCGCCGGCCGACGCCTCTCCAAGCGGTCGAGGGGTGTTCCGCCGTTGACAACGACCCTGTCGAGACTTCGAGGGAGCGAGGGAGGGGTTGGGAGGGGTGGTGGTCGTGATGGGATGGTTTTTCCCGGCAGGAGGACGAACAACGACGACGACGACGACGACGACGACGACAACGCCAACGACAACGCAGATGCTGCTGTCAGTTCGCCCCTCGTGCGCTGCATGGACGAATGCACGTTGTAGATGTGGCTGCGCATCGCACCGCATCTCATGGCCCGAAAAGGCCGTCTCTCTCTCCTCCTCGGTGGACTTTTGCAAGCAGGTATTTCGTCGCGTCTAACCTTCTGGTGTCTCCCCCTCCAGTAGAAAGGCCCCGCCGGGGGGTGGTGAAGCAAGGTTGGGTACCCGGTTATGCAGGTAATTTTTGGTGTGTTTATGCATGATGAGCTGGAGAGTATGAATGGACTTGACTTGACCCTGGATGAGAAGAGAAGAGCAGGCCCCAAATCTAGGCTTGGTTCTTGGCCTTCAGGGGGGGGGCCAGCAGCCTGTGACGAGTCGACGTGGGTGCATGCTCTCATCCATGTTCTCACCCATGTCCTCTCAGCTCTCAGACTCTCCCTTCCCTTCCCATCCATGGCATGGCAACCCGCAGCCTTTCCCGCCAACCCGTCGCCTCGTGGTGTTCGCGTCTACGTCCACTGCTGCATCTTGATCTTGCGTGTTAGTTGCTTGCCCTCGTGCACTCGCCGTCCGACAAACCAGATCAACGAACGACCATTGTCGATGCTCCCTCTCAGGGCAGTGGAGGAGATGGAGGGGGGGAAGCGGCGCAACCGTTTCGTTTCAACGTCCCTTTGCGGACATCATGGCCAAATTACAGTCTCACTCTCCCGGTCTTGGCAGGACTCCCGGCCTTCAATGCGTACCTCAGATGGCCAGGGATGGGCTGCTTTCGTCCGATCCTCTCCCAAGTCCCCCTCCTTCTTCCCTTCGTCCCCTTCCTTCATCATCAGCGTCTGCCGTACTCCGTAATTAAGTGCTTGCTGTAGTACGACGCTGGCCTGCGTCTTTGATGAACCGCCGCTCTCCCTCGGCTCGGGCGGATGAATCAGATCGCGTCCGTACTACGTACAGTACTCGATTCCTCGCCTAGAAATCTCCATTGCCTCCCTCCCGTTACATCGCCCAATGCCAACCCGGTTTTCGCTCACAGGGCCATCCGTCGTATCCACGGGAAGCAATAAATTGGCTCTTGAGATTCCTCCCGAAACGTCCCACCCGCGTCCAGGCCGCCCAGTCTCGCTGCTATGCCTCGGCGATGGTGGCCCCATCTCTGTTCCTCTTCCTCCACTGATCTGTGCATGCTCCAAGATCCGGGCTCCGAGCTTCACCATCCGCAACAGGGGATGCCCTAGACTTAGGTGTCCGCCCACAAACTTATGTCATCTGAAGCTGAACGTGAGGCCACCCGACACATCCAATGGCTCTTCTGCTGCATCGTCGGCTCCGGGACGTAGTGCACCGGCCAAGAGTCCTGTCTTCCCTTGGTGTTCAACATTGCAACCCGTGTGAGCCTTCTTTCTTTGGACATTGATTACACAAAAGCCCAAAGGCGCAGCACATTACACAGCCTGTCATGTCAGTTCCCGTCACTTACACACTCACGCTCGCCATGTATTCCATCCTCGGTCGTCCACGCCGCGCTGAACCACGATCAGCATCACTAGCCACGTCGCTGGCCCACTTTCTATTAATTGCACCCTTCTTTTGGAGAATGAGAAGCTAGTGCTCACGGTCCTCTCACAAGTCATGCAAGACTCCTAAACTCCCTCTCTGTTCTTGGCACCCAATGCCAGGTTTCCGGTCCCCCTTCGTTGATGTCGAAGACGGCCTCCCAATGTCGATCCCCATCCAACAATTGGTAAACCAGCAACACCCTCTTCGCGCGTGCAGCGCCTCAGCCCAGGCCGATCTCGTTTCAGCCACCCTTGATGCCTCATCGGCTCTGCAGCCAAGTGACTCCAAGTGACTGGCTGGACCAATGCCACTGCCTCCATCCCTCCCTTGGCGCTTAGCCTGGCTGAGCTGGCCAAGTCTGAGGCCAAGTCTGTTGCACCTCTTGCGTGGCTTTCGAGATTTCAAGCATTACTTCACCCAGACAAGATGTTGCTGGCTTTGATCTCCATCTCCAAGCCAATTATGTCAGTACGTAGATCTACATAATAGAGTTTGCCCGGTGCTGCCACCATACCAAAGATCTTCAACCGACGTCGTTAGATCTTTAGCCCAGTTTTCTGATGGTACCGCATTCGCTACTATTCTAGTCTGCTGTGGCTGTGCCCTTCCAATTCCACGTGAGCACAATCAGTGACGTGGGACAAGTAGCGAGCCGCCACCTCGGTCCATCCCAGATGTCTTCTTCGGGAACAAGTGGAATATTTGCTGGATGAAATGTTGAACCAATTTTAGCAATGCGATACTGAGTTGCTGTCACCTTGCCATTGATTACTGAAGCATTCTAGGCAATGATGCCCTGATCTCCTGATCCCCCCCCCAAAAGAGAGAACCTCGGACGACCACGAATTAGCAGATCCATCGATTAAGACTGCACATAATATATCATGTTGCCTGAAGATCTTGGAAACGTGAGTTGTAAAGCGATAATGTAGCAACCCTCTCTATGTGTTCACAAAAAAAGGTCACAGATCTAGATCAGTAAAGTGAGACGTCCCCGTCTATAAATGACGGGGGAAGAAAGGGAACTGTGTGATTGGCATCCCGTGTCATCTTTCCCTAGTTTCGTCCCGATACGCAAAATATTACTTCAACTGCGTCAATGTCAAGGGATATTGTTTGTTGTCCACTGACTTGGCATCGACCGATGACACACGCAACTGTATATAGCACATGACACTCAAATAATCCGAGCCTTGCTATGAGCACAAACAATTTTAATTAATGGCACGAATAGAATACATGACCTAAGGGATGAAGTAGGGTTACTGCTGTCTTTAGCTTTGGGCATGATCATGTTTAGTTTTAGACATGTGGTTTACACGACAGAGGACAAACTAGACAAATAGTAACCCTTACGCAACTTATATGCGGTGTAGCCAGCATCGAATTTGGATTTTGAATGCTACTTGTTGGTCTGAGCAACTAGGTCAGAAAGCTAGGATAGGATAGTTTTGTGAAACTTATGAACTGAAGATGCAGCAGCAAATCGCAGGCACGCCGGTCTGCATATGCTACGACTTCTGGAAATCCGACTTGGGGGGTGATTTTTTGGACATAAGAGTAGCGCTGTCAATATAACAGTCAGATATTACGATCAGAGAATCTGGCCTCTGGGTCGACAGATGGATTGTAGATGCTACATCGGAGAATCGATGCAGGCGAGATCGAGACAAGGTGGGTATGTAGCATTATGCCCCTGATATCTATGATGCATGGGTGGCTACTCAATGCTATCAGCGACAACGGGTAGAAGTACTTGTATGGTGTACGGTATTTAAAGGTATTTCAGGTATCACACCTGATGGTCAGCAGGAGCCTTGGCACTGACAATGACACTATCCCATCTCGCCAACACTTCTCCGGCAATGCCACGGTGTTCTCAGTTCATGTTGTCTATGATCGGGAAACAACAATACTTTGCCTCCAGTAGAACGTGCCTTTTGTGCTAGGTAGTCTACACTCGCAGGATCATACTAACGTCAGACAGTGAACTCTGTCCGCCATCCTACCTCCAGAGATAGCTGTCCTTGGAGTATTCATCTTATTTCTCTATCCGCCCACATTTTATCGGTTAGTTGCCCTCGAGTATGTAGTGATTGCAGACTGATTATACGGCAAAACGGCAAGCCAGCAAAAAGAAATTGCCAATGATCCCGTGAGAACAGCTTGCGTAATCTGGGAATCGAACCCAGGGCTCCCCGACGTTGCTCGAATGGCAACGGAGAATTTTACCACTAAACCAATTACGCTTGTTGGTTTGAACAAAAGCGTCCGTCATAAAGATTAGATTTCCCTCAAACGGCAGGTTGTCATCATTGCCGTATTTCGAGAAGATGAGCTCGGCTGTTAGATGCGAAGAAGTCAGAGGTAGCAACGTTGATAATTACTCGTCATGAGTCGGCGACTTCCCGGCAGAGAGGTAGAATGCCGCTTTTATCTAGACATGAACTTTATGTCGGGACCTTTGGCGGTACTATGAGGCACGTGCTGGTAGATTGTACCCCTACTTCGTGACGACCTACTAACTTTGAGTCGAATGGGATGTAGTTTGAGTAGCTGCGTAACATATGGTGGTGCAGGGTTCACGGGAAGATAAACCACAAACGTCCAGAAACGACCATGAAAGTCATGATGCAAGAGAAAGTCGCCCTGGTGAGTGAATTTAGTGAAACAATGTACTAAACTACGATGCTTGGAGTGAGAGGCAACTAGATCCAGTCTGGGTATTAAATGTTGGTTGTTAGGGACCATTCAGAAGATGAACTCCAATTACCGGGATCACTCAATATCACTGAGACTGAGTGGATTCTGACATCGGTTCAACAACCTCAATTTCCTCGACGTCTGATTCTGTTCTTGCAAGTGAGCTGTTATGATTCTCAGCGCTCACATGATGCTCCAGGAAAGGGTCCAGGGTAAGCTGAGTGGTCACACCGAGGGGCTAAGCCCCCCGCAACAGGGTTCTCCAGTCGTGTGAGCATGAGAGCTGCAGTGGAGGAAGGATGGAGTGTGTAATGTGACAGTCCCGTCACGCTCACCATTGGTTGGGGTTCGTCTTCTGGACGAAGATGCAGATTCCACAGCTAGGGTTATCGGGTGCGTGATTGAAAGGTGTGTGGGGCTACAACGGGCTTCCCCGGACTTGTCCAGCTATTGTTTCCCCTCCCTTTTATACGGGATTAGTCGTATTGCTGTAAAATGAGAAGTGGTTGATGACTGAACTATATCATCTGAAACTTGTCTATCCGCAGCGCAGGGAGGATTCGTTAAGTTCCAACTACTCGCAAATGCCTGACAGTCATCGAATTCATGCGCCCTTGGACCGACGTCACTATTTAGTGGAGTCGATTTGAACCCCTACTACCTCAAAAGCAGCCCCGGCACGCGGTAGGCTAGAGTGTTGACCGACAGAAGCTCGCGATAAGACATCGGGAGGGAGAGGCAAACCGGGAACTGGGAAAGGCCAATTCAGCGCCCGGAAAGCAACCTTGACCCCGGCCATTTCCCGCAACTATCCCAAAGCCCCGGCTCCAAAGCCTCTCACTCGGCCGCTTCTGGCGGCCAGAGACCACCAATTGCACGCCCATCGCCCATCATGACCCAGACCAAGAGTCCCTCCTCCTCTGACGTAGAGCGTCTCCACCGAGCCTCAAGGCCCCGCTGCCGTCGGCGGTTTCGGGCGCGGCCATAGGCGGACGGACGGAGGGTGGGCCTGGGACCCGCCCGCCGGGGGTTGCGCCCCCGTTCGTCGCCCGTTCGTTCGCCGTTGCGTTTTGGGTTTGCTGCGCGGTTCCTACTGTTTTTGCCGTAGCGTGCTGTCGATGAGCTGGGCTACGGTACTTGGGAGTGACTTGCGTCCACGATAGCAGCGTGCCATTTCATCCATTGTGTCCCCCCCTTGGGGTTTCGGTGGGCTGATGGGGCGGAAGAGTCTCGAAGCTGAAGACTGTTGGATTGAATTCTGGGGCATGGGAGCTGGCCTATCATTGATGAGAGGAGTCTTGAACGGCCACTTGGAACATATGCTCTTGGCCAGATAAATATCAGGCAGTATAGTCGCTGGATCATGCATTTATGTGCCAATTCCTGATGCTCATTTCGTATTCATCTTACCCTTATCGTCTTCCGATAGCCTACATCTTTGGGGCCTCACGTAGGATACCCTTAGATCTACCGAGGGGAAGAGGATCTAAAGTCCGTCGGCAGACCCCTTTGGGAGAGATTTAACGTTAATGAGGAGATGGTATAGAGCACCTAGGATTCGTAGCGATTCAATTTTCGCCCCAGGCCCTTTATCCTTGAGCAACAAGAAAGAAATCCACTGAGGATTGGGAGCCTGGCACCTGGCATGGAATGCTACATAGTACGATGCACTCCACATTAGGCGAGCCAGCCCCCCCCCGGTCTTCCACTGTGGCGGGCGGACCGCACCAGAAACTTAAAGGTGGAAGGACGGGGAACAGTGGGCTTCCGGCAGCCCGTAAAGTGCAGTTTGGTTATCGGCATCAGCCCCTGGATGAGAAATTGGGAGTGCCCGGCCTCCAAGAGGACGGGAAGAGCAAGAGTTGTACTTCGTACTAGTAGTACTACGTAACTGGTAGTTAGGTATCCGTAGGTGGTACCTAGGTAGGTAGGTAGGTAGATACCGATTCACCCCCTGAACCATTCGTATGCTGTGGCCCTTCGCCATGTTAGCTTGCCTGGTGCTCGTCACCAAAGTACATAGCAGTTGAGCGCCAGCTGGGACGCGTCGTAAGTCGCAACCCCTAACATCTGACGCGGGCGCGGCGCTGCTGAATCCCTAATCCGCGACCCGTCATCATCCGCAGGTAAAGTTGTTGTCGACCTGGCCTGTCCTGCACAGTCAGCTCTTCAACTCTTCAACTTTTCAAGTCTTCGAGTCGCTCTCTCAACGAACGCTTCTCCGTCTCCCAGACTCTCCCTCGGCCTCACCCTCCAGTCAATCATTTACCCAGCCGCCACATCTCGCATCTCGCATCTTGCATCTGGTGCTTCGTCTTTCCGGTCCCTCGTGACCCTTTCCGTCCCCTCCGCCCGCCCCGGCATCACTTGCGCAATCCTCCAGCCCCACGGAGCGACGTCCACTTGAACCCAATCCTGTCTCTAGACGTGGTCATCTGCGTGCCCTGCGTCTTCGGCATCTCTCACCTCAGAGGCTCAGAGCCGGAAGAACGACCTATCTTGTTGCGTCTCTACCGACCTGACCTGATCGACGACCCCTTCCTCTTCGCTGGCCCCCGCCGATTGGATTGAATTGGGTTGGATCGCATCTCCATCCCGCATCCCGCATCCCGCGCGCACGGCGCCCCTACCGCCGCACGCCAACGCTGCGTCCGTCCCCAGAGGTCACTACTAAGTACCCCGGGCCTCTCGTTTGCCTCTATCTCTCGCCCTGGTGACACGCCCGAACTGAAAGCCATTTAACCACCACAACCTGACCTGTCTCATCAACTGACTAAGGCCGCAAGGTACACACCGTACCCCAGGCCCTCAGCCAGCCTATCTTGCTCTCCGCCGTCAGCCAGACACCGATCCCTGATTTGGACTCCTTCCCCGTCCCCCGGTTCCGTGGTCCATCACCCGACCCCATCTTTTGTCCTGACTCCGTTGGCCTCCAGGTGCCGATGACCTCGCCTTTCCTCAGCCCTTCCCTTCTTCTTTTTTTCGTACCCTTCACATCGTGTGCAGACGGGCGCTGCTGCTTAACAGCCCCCAATCTCCAAAATTCCTCCCCCAAAGCCTTCCCGTCTCCCCTCCAACATTCCTCTCCGGACCCTCCCTTCACGTCCTGACCGCGACGACCACCCCTACGATAACGACTCTGCATCGACGTCATCGCTCTCGTCCCGCAACGACCACGACTATAACGACCGCCACGATCGCCACGATCACCGCTCGTCCGCGAGGCCTCATCATCGACGGCGTCGCTCCGGGTCCGGCTCCGAGTCGTCCTGGACCGATACGGGTGACATAGGCGAGCAGCTCGGCGACGACGACCCCCTCCGCCTCCAGCTCTCCAGCGAGATCGAACAGGAATTACTGGCTGGCGTCCAACATCGACACACAAAACACCAACAGAAAAGGGTTCGAATTCAAGACGACCATCATCACCACCACCATCGCCGCTCCCACTCCCACTCCCAACCCCCCATCGACAAGGAGGCCATTGAGGTCCCCGACTTTTCTCCCCGACGTCCTTCTCGCGCAGAGCGCTGCATCGGCGGCATCATGTCGGGATCTACAGGCTCTATCCATGGCCTCACGGGCAAGGCACTAATGTGAGGACTGGGCCTGTCCATCTATCTTCGTCTTCTATCCGCCTTGCTGACCAGCCGTTCCTTGCTCTAGATACTTCACCAGTATCTTTGTCTCATTAGGTGTTTTCCTTTTCGGCTATGATCAGGGAGTCATGTCGGGTATTATCACGTACGGCCTCGCTCCCCCGCTGTATGGACTCTTCGTTACTGATCCATTCTTCCAGAGGCCCGTATTTCATGGACTACTTTGGTCAACCTTCCAAGGCCTATGTCGGGACTATGGTTGCTATCCTCGAAATTGGCGCCTTTATCTCTTCGCTGATTGTCGGCCGTGTTGGAGATATCATCGGACGACGAAAGACTATTCTCTATGGCTCATGCATCTTTTTCGTTGGAGGCGCCCTCCAGTCGCTCTCAACTTCTATGCCCATGATGATGCTTGGCCGTATCATCGCAGGTCTCGGTGTTGGGATGCTCTCGACTATCGTGCCTGTCTACCAGTCCGAAATCTCCCCTCCCCACAACCGTGGAAAGCTTGCTTGTATTGAATTCTCCGGAAACATCATCGGTTACACGACCTCTGTTTGGGTCGATTATGGCTGCGGCTACATCGAGAGTAACTTGTCGTGGCGTATCCCCTTGGCAATGCAGTGCGTGATGGGGGCCCTCCTAGGCCTGGGTAGCCTTATCATTGTCGAATCTCCTCGGTCAGTAATCCTCTTTCGGACATGAGTAGAAACCGCCGATTAACGTGCCTAGATGGCTACTGGACAATGATCATGACGAGGAAGGCATGGTTGTCATTGCCAACTTGTATGGAGGTGGTGATATCCATAACCCCAAGGCCCGTGACGAGTACCGCGAGATCAAGATGGACGTACTTCTCCAGCGACAAGAGGGTGAGCGATCCTACGCCGAGATGTTCCGCCGCTACAAGACCCGCGTCTTCATTGCCATGTCCGCTCAGGCCCTGGCACAGCTCAACGGAATCAATGTTATCTCATATTACGCACCCTACGTCTTCGAGTCCGCCGGCTGGGTTGGCCACGACGCCATCCTCATGACAGGCCTAAACGGCATTACGTACCTGATGTCAACGATCCCTCCGTGGTACTTGGTAGATCGGTGGGGACGCCGGCCGATTTTGCTCTCAGGTGCAATGGCCATGGCCATCTCGCTATCTTGCATCTCTTACTTCTTGTACCTTGATATCAAGTGGACTCCTCGACTGGTCGTTTTGTTCGTCATGATCTACAACGCCGCGTTCGGCTACTCGTGGGGTCCGATCCCCTGGCTGTACCCCCCGGAGATTCTGCCCCTGAGCATTCGATCCAAGGGTGCTAGTCTTTCCACTGCCACGAACTGGGCCGCAAACTGGCTGGTCGGTGAGATGACACCCATTCTTCAGGAGTGGATCAAGTGGCGGATGTACCTTGTCCATGCGTTCTTCTGCGTGGCTAGTGTGATTATCGGTAAGAGTGCTATTGACTCTGTGTTATAGCTACATGGCTGACATACTACGAAGTGTACTTCATCTACCCGGAGACGTGCGGCGTCCGTCTCGAGGACATGGCTTCTCTCTTTGGAGATTCCAGCACTGTCATGGGCACCCCTTCGGTGCATGGCGACACGGGATCGCTTCTGAGAGTTGGTTCCCCCGTGGGATCTTCGCGAGGGCTCCTTGGTCCCTCGTCTGCCATCCCCGGTCTGTCTCTTGACCCCCCGGCTATGGACGACGACAGCAAGTCTGCGGTCCAACCCAACGGTGGAGAGGACAGAGGTGTCCGTGGATGGATTTCCCGAGTTGTTGGCCGAAACCGCTCGGACAGCAACGGGAGCGGTCAAGGCCGATATGCGCCACTCGGGCAACAAGAGGATGGCACACATCGCGGAGAATGATGAGATTGCCTTTGGATTTGCGTCGAATAGAGAAATTTTGCATATAGATGGCGCACGAGACATAGCACATCTTGCCACTGTGGGATCATTGTATACGCAGTGGCGGATGGGGCTGGCGTGTCGACGCAAGACACACGCGGCTGGGACGGAAATGAACAGGCTAAGCCTTGGATACGCACACAGGCGGCGCTCAATGACAACCTACGGTAGGTACGTAAGAGAAGAAGACGAAGTTTGGGTTACTTGGGGGCGAGATGATTAGACTGAGTTGGACCTTATACAGAGAACAGACGGCCAGTGATGGTTGGAGTGTACAAGTAATAAGATTTATCATTTGGATACAAACAGACCACGGCATACGTATTGTTCTTGTATTTTGGTATCACGAGAAGGTTTTGATACTAATTCATGCCCAATGCCAGCGAAGACGGCGTTGATGTTAACCGGTCTACTTGCCACCTACCGGACGGCAAATCTTAGGTGGATGGCCCGTGCATTCTCAATACTCCCTTCGGCCTCAGACTGCATGTGTAGTAATAGCCTACTTTGTACTTACACTTTCAAAGCCAACCCAATACTCCCAATTAGCACGCTCTTTTACCCACAGCCATGGCCGCCAGCATAGAAGTGGTGCACGCCTACCGGCACCTGTACCGAAATCTGCTCAAGGCAGTGCAGTACGCGTTCCCTGCACGAATCATAGCTCGCAACCAGCTCCGCACGGCGTTCCGGGAACCCGGCGCCGTGCTAGACGGGGAGGGCGTCCGGCGGACCATTTGGTTCCTCCAGTGTGCGGCTAGGGAGAGGGGCATGGAGCACAAGATCCTGAAGAACCTGCTGAAGGTGCAGCAGCGACGAGGGTACCTGAAGAAGGGCTGGAGGCGGTCCTTTCACGATTCCAAGACCGAGTGAGTTTTAAAATGCTTCCTTCTTACAGGACTGGTGAGAGGGAATGGGATGATGAGTCATTTCAGAGCCATCTTTATTAGTATGGGGTGCTGCATGGACCTTGACTGACTGGTTTACAGAAACCCCATTTCTCATGAGATGAGGACAAGATATTGGCATTATGATATGACGGTGGCCATGCTCAACAAGACCATGGGACTGTGTCTGCGCTGAACATACACGACTTGTCTACCTATCTATATTCCTATAATTGGGAAGACAGAAACCGGCACCGCCTGGGCTTTGGTTCACGACTCATCGGCGGGACTACCAGGACGCTGCGACATGAGCGTTCAGGCCCTATCACGGTACCGCAGTCAGAACCACAAATTCTTGCAGGCGCCTGAGAGCCAAAATGCGCTATCAATAAGGCCAAGATGTTGGTTTTGGGCTGCATGATAAGTCCATCACTATTGTTGTCATGATTTGACTCACGGTTGCATTCAGAAAGAGTGAAGACCGAATCTGATTAATCTAGAATGATAGGCAAGTCAAATATAGTTTGGCGTTTGGATACGATCTGAGCCGGGAGTTTCCTACTCCCAATGGCCATAGTTCCGCATTGGCGGTCGATACATTTACACAAGAGTACAGAAGCAGCGTTGTCAAGCTGTAAAACGCCCGGGAACCGCAAATCATACACCCCTCCGCCGTTGTCTTTCACCATTTTTCTTTCTTTTTCGAGACCAAGTCATCTCTACTCGGCCGGAACGTCAACTTCAACACCTAGCTCGTTGAGGAAGACTTCGCCCATACTGCTGCCATCCCTGCCGTAGATCCAGTTGCCCTGAGCCGTGCCTTCCTTGCTGCCCTGTCCCTCGCCGATGAGACACCAGTCGTAGCGCTTAGGGCCGGAGATGGGTGAGGACAGCCATATCTGCTTGTTTGGGGGCTGTTTGTTGATGACGTAGGTGCCTTGTTCGGGAAAGGTGATGGTGAGAACACCGGCCTGTGATTGTGGTTCTGGTTAGCCGCGAGAAGCCGCATGAGGACGTATGCCTGCACGAGGATCATGGGACACGAACCGAAAACTCGACATCAACGTCCTCCCGCGCATCCTGTAGGTCCTCAAACTTGCCGACCACTCTCTCCAGGTACTCGTCAGCAAGCTCGTGGTACTGAGCGTCGGACAGCTCGACGACGGCAAAGCTGGGGGTCTGGGCCACGGGCTCGGGCTTGGCGGGATGCTCGGTGTCGGGCATGATGCCCTTTTCGCGGGCGGGTGCCGTCGAGAAGAAGCTCCGGAAGGAGACGGCGGCACGGGGCGCCGGCGCGTGTGAGGCGACGGGGGCGAGGCGGGAAGCCAGGGGCGAGCGGCAGAGACTGGTTGAGCTTCGGAGGGCTCTTGAAGCCATCCGGGAGGCCTGGGTTGCGGCGTGGCGGGACATGCTGCAACGACGGGATCGAAGGAATGGGGGGTGTTCCGGGGATTAGTTGCCTGATGGCGACTATATCAGAGACAGGGCGCTTGTAGGGCTCGATATTGCGTTCGGTGGAGGTGTTGGAGTTGAAGAGCCACAGAGATGTTACTAGAGACCAAAGAATTGACGGAATGGAATAGCTGCAGCTCCCCGCGCTGGATGGAGCTCCGAATTGGGGCACCGTTAACTGGCCCGAGTGTCATGGCGAGGTACGTACCGCTAACGGCACGACCAGTCATGTGCTGTGCTCTCATCGCGCAAAGCTGCCCCACCATCACCATCTCCAACTCTCGCGCATCGTCATTTGTTACTGACACGCGGGCGACTCTGGAAAGGCAAAAGCGGGGGATGACGAACCTCATTGCTCGATCATGATTAATGCCTTCTTGGTCTTCAATGGCCAAGGCCAGCCTCGCCTGACCAAGTTCTATACCCAGCTGGTGAGCAAGCCACCCAGACGCCTCCTTGGCTCTGATACCGCTATCCGTCCCGTACCTAACCGCCCTCTTCGTCCCCGCTGCTAGGAAACGAGCATCCAGCAGCGCCTCATCTCCGAGATCTTCACCCTCGTCTCCAACCGTCCCTCCGGATCTTGCAACTTCCTCCCTCTGCCTCCGCTGCTCGCCGCCTCCGGTACCTCCCACACCTCGTCCGAGGAGCAAAACGATGTCCCATCCCTGGTGACATACCGCCACTATGCGACGTTGTTCTTCATCGTCATCTCCACATCGACCGAGTCCCCCCTCGCGCTCATCGACCTGATCCAAGTCTACGTCGAGGCCCTCGACAAGCTCTTCGAGAACGTGTGCGAACTCGACCTCATCTTCAACTTTGAGACGCTACATTCTACCTTGTCGGAAATGATCATAGGAGGCGTTGTGATAGAGACCAATCTGGATCGCATCGTGGCTGGGGTTAAGGCGCAAGGAACTGTCGCCAAACGGCCCGTCAACGAGGGCAGAGGACCTTCGGCTCTGGGATCGGGCCTCGGTATGGGTGCCAACTTCGCCTGGTCAGGGAGGTGATCGATGGTATAATAGTCATGAAGGTATAAAGATTGCTACGAGGGACTGATAAATGTGACCTATGAAGGGAGATGTGCACACATGTTGCGCCACCATGGGTATAACACCAAACTCCAAATCTTGACAAAAATATACATATAGACTCTCTATTTCGATTCTCCCTCGTCTTTGGGTGGAGGCGGCGGAGGCGCATCCTTTCGTCTCTCGTATCGCTTGTCCGGGTCCAGGGCTCCGAAGAGGTAATTTGTCTTTCGTCGAATCTGTAAGATTGTTAGCGTGAGTGATGACTGGTATTTGCTCAAGGGAAAGGAATCACCTCTTCGGAAGGCTTGTATTTCTGCCCCCACCATTCAAACTCCGAGAAGAAAAGGATCCAGACAAGAGCCGCTACACGAATGTCAGCCAAGAGAACCGGGAAGCACTGGGTTGCGCGCCGAGAGACTGACCGACAATGGTCACGAGCTGGGCGAACTTGACGCCCTTCTCCCACCTAGGAGCCCGGCTTGCAAGTGTGATGCGCCGCTTGTACTTCTTCTCGAACCGGAGCTGCTGCTGGTAGGTGAGCTCCTTAAAGTTGGGCGGCCACACCTTGCGGGCCTTGTAGGGGTTGTTGACCACATTCAGAGGCGGCGCTTTGCGAAGGATGGGCGGCTTCGGCAAGGCGGCCATGCGTCTGAAGAGTGTCGGGAACATGACGATTGAGTATTCGGTTCCGCTTCTGACTCAATGGCGAGGTGAAGTTGCTGAGTCGTCGGCGAGTTGGTGGTCGTGACGCACGAGTCTTGAAAAGTGACCAACCGCGGTCGTGAAGCCACAGCACCGCCTCATACGGCAACGGCACCAGCCACATCTAGCCACTTCCCGCACGCTTGTGCGCATGCCACTTGGTTGCCCCGCGATTTTCACCCCTCCTCAGTCATACTCGAGTTCGCTCCCATCCCAAACCGTGACTCAAAATTTACTAGGGGAGAATTTCAAGGTATTCAACCAGTCACTCTCCTCCCGGAAATTCAGAGATCGAACCAGAGAGAAACTAATGACGACGCTTTTATAGTACCGGTCGATTGTCGGTTCTTGAAGCAATTCCGGCTACGGCGCACGAGACCCTGACCATGGCTTCAACAGACCCCGTTTCCACCATGGAGGCTCTGACTATTTCCAAGACCAAGGAGCTCAAGGGCGTTCGTGATTGCATATCTGATTTGGCAGGCGTATATGCTAACTCTTAGCCATAGACCGAGAAGCGTGACTCCTTGATCGCCGTCGAAAAGAAGTACCAGCAGAAGTGGCAGGACGATGGCATCTTCCAGCCCGATGCTCCTTCGACCACCGAGATTCCCCTCCATTCCATCTCCGCCGCCGAAGTCCGAGAAAAACACCCCAAGTTCTTCGGATGCATGGCCTACCCCTACATGAACGGCACTCTGCATGCTGGCCACTCGTTCTCCGTGAGCAAGGTCGAATTCGCCGCCGGTGTCGCACGGATGCAGGGCAAGCGCGCCCTGTTTCCCATGGGCTTCCACTGCACTGGCATGCCCATCAAGGCCTGCGCCGACAAGCTGGTCAACGAGATCAAGCTGTTTGGCGAGAACTTCGAGGGCTTTAACCCGGACGAGGCCGTCGAGGAGGAGAAGCCCGCTCAGAAGCAGGCCAAGGCAGACCCGACCAAGTTCACTGCGAAGAAGGGCAAGACGGCTGCTAAGACAGTGAAGATGCAGTACCAATTTCAGATCATGAAGGCCATTGGTATCCCGACTGAAGAAATCCACCAGTTTGCCGACCCCCAGCACTGGCTGAAATACTTCCCTCCGCTGGCTAAGCGGGATCTGACCAACTTCGGCTGCCGTATCGATTGGCGCCGATCTTTCATCACCACCGACGCTAACCCTTACTACGATGCTTTCGTTCGATGGCAAATGAACCGCCTCAAGGAGCTGGAGAAGATCAAGTTCGGTAAGCGATACACCGTCTACTCGATCAAGGATGGCCAGCCCTGCATGGACCACGACCGAGCTGAGGGTGAAGGTGTGAATCCCCAAGAGTACACTGCCCTGAGGCTCAAGGTTCTCGAGTGGGCCCCCAAGGCGGCCGAAGCAGTCAAGGGAAAGGTCCCTGAGGGATCTAACTTCTTCCTGATTCCTGCGACCCTGCGACCCGAAACTATGTACGGTCAGACCTGCTGTTTTGTTGGCCCTAAGATCACCTATGGTGTCTTCAAGGCCAACGAGACCGACTACTATGTTATCACCGACCGAGCTGCCCGCAACATGGCCTATCAGGGTATCTTCGCTAAGGAAGGCAATATTGAGAAGGCCGCTGAAATTTCTGGGACTGACATCGTGGGCTCCTTGATCCACGCCCCTCTGTCCGTGTACAAGGAGGGCGTCCGTGTCTTACCAATGGAGAGTGTTCTGCCCACCAAGGGTACTGGTGTCGTTAGCTGTGTCCCCTCTGACAGCCCTGATGATTACGCGACCATCACTGATCTGGCTAAGAAGGCCGACTACTACGGCATCAAGAAGGAATGGGCCGAGTTGGAGATCATCCCCATTATCCAAACTCCCTCATACGGCGACCTCTGCGCGCAGTTCCTGGTCAAGAAGCTGAAGATCGCTTCGCCCAAGGACACGAAGCAGCTTGAGGAGGCTAAGGAGCTGTCTTACAAGGAGGGTTACTACCAGGGTATCATGAAGGTCGGTGACTTCAAGGGCGAGAAGGTCGAGGATGCGAAACCCAAGGTCCGACAGCAGCTGCTCGACGCTGGAGAGGCCTTTGCTTACGCGGAGCCTGAGCGCAAGGTTGTCAGCCGATCCGGCGACGACTGTATCGTATCCCTCATGGATCAGTGGTATCTGGACTATGGAGAGGAGTCATGGAAGCAGGTTGCCTTGAAGTGGGTCGAGAATGCCGATGGAAAGGGTCTAGAGACCTACACCCCGGAGACCAAGAACGGCTTCGAGAGCGTTTTAAACTGGCTGAACCAGTGGGCCTGCGCCCGCAGCTTCGGCCTGGGCTCCAGGCTTCCTTGGGACCCTCAATTCCTGGTTGAGAGTCTGAGTGACTCCACCATCTACATGGCTTACTACACCGTTGCGCACTACCTGCACAAGGATATCTTCGGCCGCACCAAGGGCCTTGGTAACGTCGGTCCTGAGCAGATGACCGACGAGGTATGGGACTACATCTTTTGCCGCCGCGACCTGAGCAACGACATCATAAATGGGTGTAAGATCCCCAAGGAGACCCTGGAGAGCATGCGACGTGAGTTTGAGTACTTCTACCCCCTGGACATGCGAGCTTCCGGCAAGGACTTGATCCCCAACCACTTGACGTTCTTCCTGTACGTCCACTTGGCTATCTTCCCTCCGGAGTACTGGCCTCGCAGCATCCGAGCCAACGGCCACTTGATGTTGAACGGCGAGAAGATGAGCAAGAGCACCGGAAACTTCATGACCCTGCAGGACATGACGACAAAGTACGGTGCCGATGCATCCCGAATCGCCCTGGCCGATTCCGGCGATGGTGTCAACGACGCCAACTTCGAAGAGGATGTTGCTGACAACAACATTCTGCGTCTGTTCAACTTGCGCGAGTGGTGTGAGGAGATGGTGCGCGATCAGAACGAGCTCCGGACCGGGGAGGTCAATACGTTCCAGGATGCCATCTTCAGCAACGAGATGAACCAGGTTGCCCAGGAGGCGATTGAGCACTATTCCAAAACCTACTACAAGTTGGCCCTGAAGGCTGGCCTGTACGAGCTGACTAGCGCGCGTGACTTCTACCGCGAGGCCTGTGCTGCTGCCAACATCAAGATGCACAAGGACCTTGTCCTCCGATACATTGAGCTGCAAGCCCTATTGCTGGCTGTGATTGCTCCTCACTGGTCGGAGCATATCTGGCTGGAGGTGTTGAAGAAGGAGGGCACTATCCACAACGCTCGATTCCCCGAGGTCGCTGCCGTTGACAGCGCTCTGTCTGCCAAGCGAGACTATGTCCGCAACACGGCATCCAACGTCAACTCGGCCGAGGGTTTGCAGCTGAAGAAGAAGGCCAAGGGCAAGGAGACGTCGTTTGACCCCAAGAAGCCCAAGAAGCTGACCGTCTTCATGACGGATAAGTTCCCCGCATGGCAGGCCAAGTACATTGACCTGCTCAAGGAGTTTTGGGATCCTGCAACCAATTCGGCCAACGACAAGCAGCTGAATGGCAGGATCGGCAAGATGGGCGAGATGAAGAAGGCGATGCCTTTCGTGCAAGGCCTGAAGAGGCGTCTGCAGGCCGGCGAGCCTGCCAGCGTGGTCTTGGAGCAGAAGCTCGTATTTGATGAGAAGGAGACTCTCCTCCAGATGGTCCCTGGCCTGACACGAACCAGCGATCTGGTGGCTTGCGAAGTCCTAGCCGTGGAGGAGGATGGCAAGAAGATTGTGAATCTGGCGGACGGCAAGGAGGTCGAGATCTCAACTCCTATTGCCGGTAACGCCGTGCCCGGCTTCCCAACTTTCCTCTTTCAGAATGTGCAAGATGGAGTATGAGGAGGAGCGAGAGAAAAGCGTACATGTGCGTGGATGGTAGACGATAAGAAAAGCACCATGGCTGATGAGGTAGACAGTGATCTGACACGAAGTAGTACTACGTAGAGAAAGTCACTTAGAAGATTACGGGACTGCTGTGTACAAAGTAGAGGTGACGGAACAGTGGGATGTTGTTGGTGTATGGTGCAAAGGCGTCATCTTGGCCCTCGTCTCTGACCAGTAATACCATGACAGCCTCTCTAGAGGAAGTTGGAGGCTGGAGGTTGGGTAGTTGCAGTCTCAAAGATGCCGACTTTGCCTCAGGTGGTCGGCACACCCATCGACCTGATACATCTCGTATCTGCCGAGGCGGGGTGAGATGGTGCCTCAGCTACTGATCTGTAAGCCAGAAGGTTAAAGTGCTGATGTTGACATTGTGGCATCTGTTTGGCTTGCGGCGTTGGCCCAGCCACGGCTCATGTGCGAAACGGGATGGTTGGGGGGGGATGCGCCAACCAATGGACGATTGGGTGACGATGCAAGCTGGTGAGAGTGTGTGTCAACAGTGTGTTAGTGCAGGAGGGTGGCTGGGGAACGACGGCGATCGATGCATTGATGATGTGTGCTTTGAAGAGGACATTGGTTGTCCGCTTGCCAGAACACTGGGGTTGGTTTTCTTCATGCGCGACTCTTATCAATTCGTTTTCTGGTCTTGACTTGAAGATGGAGGCGGTGACGGCGTCGTCTCCGCCGGCGTGCACCGCAAGAGGCGAAACCAGCACGCTACGAACAAAGACTAGGGTACGGATACACATGCCTAGGTATATTGGGTTTTTTTCCCTTGGACAAACTAGGCGATTTAGCATGGCGTTTCCCCAACCTGCCCCGATGGTAACGGGTCGAGGCCAAGCCGATCCCTGGTCGTGATGGGCAACCCGGGGCTGCTATGACGCAAGACGGTTGCCGCATCATGGCTACTGTCCATCATGCGCCCAAGTCCAACTAGGCCCTTGAATGGCCCAGCCTCCCAAACAGCGTTTCCTCCCCATTAGTGTCCCTTGGTACCCGGGGCATGCATCGCCGTGAATGCTGGTACTTTGTAGTTCTGACAGATGTTGCCTCGGAAAAGTGCACGGTTGGACCAATGAGAGCACTCGTCTCAACACCCGGGGCTAGGTACGCTTCGTACTTTGGACTGCATTTCGTTTTCGTTGCTGTCACCATTGGACGTCCGAGTCGCACCATGTATGTACGCCGGTGGTCGGGTTCGGGTTGGGACGATGCAAGCCACGGCCCCGGTATTGTGTAGATAGGCAATGGACGGCGTTGTTGTCTGGCTGGGCGCGGGAGCCGGGAATGTCGGGCTTGGAGGAGGCTTGGGGTATATAACTTGCTACATGTTCCTCTTGTTGTTCGAGCTGTCTCCAAAGCATCTTCTCTTCTCAGTTCTCAAAGACTATCGACTCAGACCATTATTCGAGATATCTAACTTCCAGTGTTACCTTACACAAACCCTCCAACACGCCCTCCCACACACCAGCAACTCACCATGCATTTTGCTCGCGTCCTCGCTCTCGCCGGTGTCGCTCTCGCCGGTGTCGTTCCCGTCGACACTGTCACCTACGTGACCACTCCCGTTCCCTACGAGAACCACACCTCCACAGCGTATCCCGTTGTTCCCACCTCGGAATGTAAGTCCAACTCCAATGCCTGATAGCTGCTTGGACATGGGCTAATCATCGAATAGCTTCCTACCCCAACGGGACCGTCCCCAGCGCCCCCAGTGTCCCCAGCGCTACCCCCAGCGCTCCTACCGACGTCACCGGTGCCGCCGTCCCCCAGAAGATGCAGGGATCTCTGGCTGCTCTGATGGTCCTGGTTGCTGCAGGCGTGCTCGTCCTGTAAAGGGACATGGCAATGGATTAAAAATGTTGTAATGAAGGAATACGAAGGACATGCTAGGCCGCTCGGAACAAGTTGCATAAGAGGCAGGATTCGGATACGAAGGATTGGACATGGCTGGCGCAGGATTGCCATCATGAAGTAAGAACGCTTCGGGACATTAATACTAATATTAGATACATATAATAAACAACAAATTGTCTGCATAATATGAACTAGGCGTTTGTTCGCGAGTGACGCTAACTTCATGAGCAGAAGTATGGCGGGCCTCCTCGCTAACCATCTGCATGTTAAGCCTATCCCGGCCATCCTTTGACTCGGCGCTGCGGTTGAAGTTGCCATGGGCTTCTTCTTATCTGCCCTCTGGAGCAGAGCGCTGTTACCATCATTCTGTACCTCGATGATAATTCGGAACGTTCAACACCCCGACTGCGCGAGATTTTGCCATCATTCGTCCCCTGAGCGCTCAGTGGTTCCCTCAGACTACGAGTAGCTCGTATTTACCCGATGACTTTTGTAGATATATTGTCATTGCGTGAGGAGGGTCCCGTGCGAAGGGTCTCGTGCGAAGACTCTCGAGTTCGGAGCCAAGCACCACGGGAATGAAGCGTCTGGAATACTGTGGTAGGGTGTCTCGGGGACTTGTTGTGGCTGTTGGTATCGGTCGTGTGCGTTTGGGGTATTCAGGCAGCAATCGGGATCTCGCCGCCGGAAGGGCCTGAGGACGGAGGCTGCGGCAGATCATCCTAGCCTACGTTAGCTACGCTTGTTGGCAAGAGATACAGTGCAATAAAAAGAACGCACCAAATCAAAGATGACGCGGATCATAAGGCTGCAGCTAGGACAGACGGCAATGTCCTGCTCGTCGAGTAGATCGTCGAGGGCGATGGAGAACTTGTCGCCGCAGGGACAGGGGTAGTGGTAGACCTGCATGGCCTCGTCAAAGGTCATGTCCTCGATCTCGATCTCGTCATAGATGGAGAGGTTCTCGTCGTCGGACATGTTGGCGGCGGAGGGCGGTTGGTCGTCGATATGGGAGGGGACGAGACAGGTGGGTGGAAAATGTTCACCCTACCAAGTTCTTGTCTGGTCCGTAGATTAGGCGGGGGGCCCGCAAAGCGTTTTTTCGTGGTCCGCCCACCATGTCATGACAACGTAGGATAGATGGAGGCCAGCCGTAGTGGGATGCCCCCCTGTCGAAAAGGGCGAATGTACCGGTACAACATGCATGTACCTACTACCTAGGGGCGTGCACTCGCTGGATTTCAGCTCGAGGCGCAGCACTCGGCCTAGGCCTTGCAGACTAGGTGCCAAGCTACCTAGGTAAGGTGGGCTGGGCATAAGGCGTCCTGCGCCAGGCCGGGCGAGCATTCATTCAGCAGGGTGGTTCGCCTTGGAGAAACCTCCCCGTCCGCCAATTGGCCTCGCCGGGTATTGGATAGCAGCGCAGTCAGCCCAGCGGCGGGGACTGGGACTGACTGGCTACGGCGCGTTGGCCTCAGGGAGCGGGAGTGTGGGCGAAATGGAACCTATAGTCTAGGACGCTTCTGTGCTTCGTACTTACCTACCTATGGAAGCTGGATAGATAGGTACCTCTCTTACCTTGCCTCCCACCCCCTCACGTCTTGTAATTCAATTGTCCTCTTTCCAGCAGCGATTTCTACTGTCCCGGCTCGTTTCTCCTTGCTGACCTTGGGCGCCTCACTGGTTGTTGACCTTCTCTTGCTCCACACAGTCGTCTGTACCTATTTAGGCTTGCGGCAGCAGCATTGATGGCACACTGGAGCTAGGCCGCTCCCTGCCTTCCCTCTCGCGCGCCTCCTCTTCCTTCCTTCCTCCTTCCTCCTCCTCCTCTCTCTCCTGATTTCCTTCTTGTTGTATACATCCTTCCCATGCTCCTTCCTGCCTTGGTAGATCAGCCAAGACATGTTCCGGAACTTTAAGAAGAAGGCGACCACTGTATTCTGGAAGAAGAAGGCGCCAACAAGAACCACTGACCCGGCCCCGGACTACAGCTCTGTCACAACTACTGACACCACCAACACCAACACCAACACCAACACCACGTTTTCCACCTTGACCACCAACGCAAGGGATCGTGACGCTGTTCCTCCAGCCCCTCTTCCTCCATCTCCTCCACCTGCTCCGTTGATCCAACGCCAGCCAACGCCGCCTTTCGAGCTCGCAGCACCGGCTGCGGAGTCAGTCGACACAACCCCAGAACCTCCACAGTCGGACCCCTTTGCCCCCAAGTACGTTCCCTACATCGAGGCCTCGCCTCTCAAAAACAACATGCTGGTCAACGCGGGTATCTACGGGCGCATCAACCCGGACATCATGGGTGGCTTTGGCGGCGATGACGAGTCTATCTGGCTGGTTGATGACGAGGAGACGGACGAGGAGCGGCAGGCTCAGGACGAGGATGAAGACGAAGCCACTCGGGAGACGCTGGCAGAGACTGGGTCGCAGCGCAACTCTGACACTCGGTCTGAGACCCAGTCTCAACAGTCTCGGAGCTCCCCTCGATCTCAGAGGTCTCGCATATCTTCGAGCGAAGAAGTGCCCCTCATTTACGATCCTCTCCAGCAGCAAGCTCCCTCAGCTCCAAACCCAATGTCAGCACAACCGGCTTTTCATTACAACACCCCAGCCCTGTTAGACGACGATGAGTTCGCCTCTTTCAGCACCACTGCACCCGAAACGCCACCCCTCAACCGAACCTCCATGTCCCGACGTGGATATGCTCCCATTTCAGCCTCTATCCTAGATCTTGATGACATGGATATCGATGATTTAGAGGAGCCTCCGAAGGAAGCACCCAAACCGCGGGACGAGACCATCCAGCGCGATACCACGATCCCTGCCTCCTCCTCGGCCTCCCTTAACCCGTATGTTGCCCTCTTTGAGCAGCAGGACCGTGCTATGACAGTAGCATATCTCCGCCAGCTGGATCAGTCTGGAGGCGAAGTAGCTGATGATTTCCGGTAGGTCCTCCGAAGCCCCCCCATCCCAAGTCTCGATCATGCCCGGTACCTTCTAGTTGGAGGTTTTTAAAAATCCACTGCTTTCGTATCGCGTTTCGCGTTTCGTGTCTCAAAGTCATACCCATGTGTGTGCTATTTCGCAGTTTTCCATCGTCTACCACGAGCATCTCTCGCAAATATCTATTTTATTCAATGATACTAAGACCTTTTTTTTTCCGTCCCAGTTTTGGCCAACGATACCAGAAGGCCGCGGACACGTCGGATGTCATCGTTACCCGTCAACGGGAACCTGCTGGTACTACCATGGGCGACTTGGAGTGCGTGGTTTGCACCGATAACAAGAGCGTCGAATTGTTCCCGCGCTTTTCAATAACTGGCTCGTGCGGTCATTCCCCCAATACGTGCCTAGAATGTGTTCAATTGTCCATCGAGTCAGACTTGAACAGCAAGCTCTGGACCGAGATTAGGTGTCCTGAGTGTCGCGAACTGCTAGAGTATGCTGATATTCAGCGTTACGCCAATAAGCAGACTTTTATGAGGTATGTCTGTTGCATGTTGTTGAAACTGACAGGACTGATTTAAGATAGGTACGAGACGTTGGCTCTTCGTGCAGCCATGTCAGAGGCGGAAAATTTCGCCTGGTGTACCTCTGGTTGTGGCTCTGGGCAGATTCATGAATCGGGTGACGAACAGCCCATCGTCACTTGTCTGCATTGTAGCTATCGTTCCTGCTTCCACCACAAGGTTCCCTGGCACGAGAACCTTTCCTGTGACGAATACGACCAACTCCTTGCTGACCCGGAAAACTTCCGCTCTCGGCTCGAACTAGAAAATGAGGCCTGGTCTGAGTCCCAACGGGCTCAATTGGAGGCCGACAGAGCCATGGCACAAAACATGATGGCCGACGAGCAGGCAGAGATGCAGCGCCAAGAGGAGAGAGCACGGCAAGAGAGGGAGCAAGCAAGAAAGGCAGCGGAGTTGGTACGTCAGATCGCAGCCAGGCGAAAGAGGGAAGAGAGACAGAGCGAGGCGACTGTGAACTCGACGACGAAGCCGTGTCCCGGATGCGGATGGGCGATTGAGAAAAATGATGGCTGGTAAGTGCTCACACCGTCCATGCCTCATCTCATTGACAGATTGACTAACCCTTGTTATAGTTCACACATGACTTGTAAGTTGTTGATCCTTTTTTCTTTATATACCAGTCTCGCCCTTCTTGCGCCCCAAAGCCTTGCCCATCCCTTTAATGGTGGGTTCTCGCACCAGCTTCTTCTCTACGTGCTATTGAAGACGCTAAAACAACGAATGCAGGTATCCAATGCAAGTTTGAGTTCTGCTGGTCTTGCTATAACAAATGGCAGAAACGCCACAACATCAACTGCAGGGGCGGTCGCTGATGGGGCCCTCGGTCACATCCTGAAAGCTAGGGGCGAAAGTGACTGACTCTCGGTAGGCGTGAAATGTCATTTCCAGTACTGTTTCGAGTGTGGCGCAAACCACCGTGACATTCTAGCTGGCGACAACACCGCGCACAAGGAAACGTGCAAGTTTCACCCGGATAACATGACATGGGACTAAGTGGATGATGGTGATTGAAATGGTGCTTCTTGGCATGATCTGGTGTTCTGGGTACACGGCACAACACGTTGCCGTTGTATATGCTTGATTTGTTGATTTGCTTAGTATGGATACCCTTCAGATTGAATTGGAAAGGAGTTTGGTAAATATTGGCTGGTGTAGGAATTTGAACGCTCGAGATGGAGGCACGAAGAATCAAGTAAGAGTAAAAATGCCAAAAAAAACTGCCCGTCAACGTTGCTTCTTCTTGGCTACTCCACAAAGGTGAGGAGGCAAGGCGTGTTTAACGAGTTCGTGACGAGACCTATCAAATGCACATCACTCGTAGGCAAGTCTAGTAGAAGGAACAATGTCGCTTTGCTTGGAACTAAAATGAGGGTTACTATTCTACATGTACAAATGGTATGGCAATCCATGGCGTTTCCTCCTCTTGGTGCTCCTATATCCCGTCATAAAATCTTTCGAGGAACAATCTCATCCTCTCTCTCACGCAGCCGTCAGCTCTAGAATGCGACGCTCCAGCTCGGGCACCTGTCGCAAGCGGACCTCAAGCTCCTCGCGCTCATCCTCAAGCTTGAGACGGCGGTCAGCGTCGAGGCGGGTAAAGATATACTTGCCCTGACCGTCGAACTGCAGGATATGAGAGTGGTACTTCCACAGGCTGCGGCGGTGGCTGACAGTCATGAGGGTAATTCCAAGGGCCTTTGCGTTGTCGTACATGGCTTTTTCGGCATCGAGGGTGACGCTGCTGGTGCACTCGTCGAGGATGGCGTAGCGCGGGCGGTGGTAGAAGAGGCGGGCCATGGCGACGCGCTGCTGGAGGCCACCAGAGAGGACGTCACGCCACTCGGCCTCGGCATCCCAGCCCTCCTCATAGAGTTCAGTTAGGTGCTCCAGGCCGAGCGTCTTGAGGATGGCGAAGAGGTCTGCGTCGGTGACGCCGCGGGCGCGCATCTGGCGGAGGGACTCGGGGTAGATGATCTGCTGGCGGAGCGAGCCGCGGGATAGGTAGGGACGCTGGGGGATATAGAAGATGGCGTGGAAGGGCGGCTTGTGGACGGTGCCGCCGTAGACGGGCCACAGACCGCCGAGAATGCGGAAGAGGGACGACTTTCCGCAGCCGTTAGGACCGACGACGAGGAGGTGATCGCCATCCTTGAGGGAGAAAGACAGGGCCTTGATAAGCACGTCGCCGTTCGGAGAAATAATGGGCCTGGTGAGCTGGCATTAGTACGAGAACCCGATTTGTTTTGCTCGTCTCACTTACACGTCGATGAAGGTAATGTCCTTGCTCTCGAGAACTGTCCCCCGCCCCTTTAGAACCGACTCGTTGCCCTCGATGCCCGATGAAGAGACGAGCTTCTTTTCAAAGTGGCCCGACTGCACATCCTCCATGACGTCGAGGAGAGTTGCTACGCGAGATGTGTATCCCGCTAGCTCCATGACTTCCCGATACGAGAACATGATGCGTCCAAAGGCGTCCGACGCGGACAGAAGCATACGCCGGTTGGTGACAAACGCCTCTGTCCGATCGCCCATATTCATGGCGATATGTCCGGGCATCTTGATGAAGACGGGGACACTGCAAAGCAGCAGACCCAGGGCACCCCAGATGTACTTGATGACAAAGTCCTCCATGAAGCCGTGGTAGAAGCGGCGCCGGAGGATGTGGTTGACGTGCTTGATAAGGGTGAAGTACCCCTTGTCGAGGGTATCCTTCTCGGCCTTGTGGCCACCGTAAAGGGCAATCTCCTCACTATAATCGATGAGGCGCGAGTGCTGGAAGCGAAATTCTCCTTCGAGTCGGGCCTCGTCGGCGACATACTTGCCGAATGGTGGGGTCAGAGCTCTCATAACATTGGCTGACAGTTGCACGAGAAGTGACATGAAGACAACACCCTCGCTGCCGACACTTTTGGAGAGGGAGTAGGTGTATATGGTCTATCCATGGTCAGCGTGAGTGTGCGCAAGACGATGACGAAGCTCGACTCACCATATCCAGCATGGGCTTTGCCAAGTTGCTGTAAAGCTCGGCGAGGCTGTTGGAGAACTTGGACACATCGACGGCGATCAATTGGTCGGGGTTCTTTATTCGGTCATCTAGCGCGGAGATGCCGTAGAAGGTCAGGTTGGAGAGATACTTGTCGTGAATGTGCTGTGTGAGACGCGACCGGTACTTTAGCGACAGCTCCGCCTGGTGATATGACAGCTGGCGGGGTTAGCGCATTTTGACACAGAGTTGGGTATTGAGATGGCCGCAATGCTCACCATGGAGTTGGTAAAGGTGGCCGGTACGGCAATCAGCATCCACCAGACGATGCGCTTAAGAAACTCCTTGCCGTTGCCCTTGACCAGGGCCTTGACGATGGCACCGTCCATCTCAGCAACGCGCAGGCTGATGAGGGTCCTCAGCACCAGGAAGAAACTGTGGCTCATCAACAGCCTCGCCTCTTTGCTGTGCCAGCCCGGGACGACGATGCGCATCAAGCGCAAGAGGGAGCGGAAGAAGTCGCGATTCAGCTCGACCTTTTTGCGGGGCGTCCCCTCGCTACCGGAGGACGTGGTGCGGCGGCGAGCGACGCGCTGGGTGGCCTCGCGGGCGGAGGCGGCCTTCTGTTCGGAGATGGCATGGCGGATGCGGTTGGCGAGGGCGAGGAAGAGCGTGATCCAGACAGCGCGGGTGATGCGGGTGCGGTTGGAGACGTACAGCCCGGTGAAGCGCGTGATGAGGCCGCGGAGGGTGCGGTCTCCGGGCAGGAAGAGTTTCGACTGCGATGCCATGACGGTGCCACGGTGCGAAACGGGGCCGGCGAGAAGCGACGTCGATGCTGGTGAGGATAAATTGTGCCGCTGTGGTGATGATGATGGTGGTGATGGCGGTGGTTCGTCACGTCACGAGCGGCGCATTGGGGGTACAGATTCCACAAGGAGCGAGCGAAGAGAGGGCGACGAGGGACCGTGTTTACAGGATTCGACGAGGGTGGCGATGATGAAGAGCGTGGAGTTGGTAAAGTCGAGAAGCTGCTTGGACGCCCAGTCTACATGGTACTAAGCTTGAGGTGGTCTTGTGAGCCGACTTCGAGTCGTCGACGGATGGAAGCTCCTCGGCCGAAGCCAGTCCGGGGGCAGGTGCAATGGCAGCGCCTCCCCACACTTCGCTCTTCAACCCCGTCGGCATGTGATTGACACTTGACAAATGACAATGGCGCCCCGGAGTTTCACCAGCCACACTTTTCGCTGACCCCGGATAGGTACCTACGCACCAGCCACGTCTTGCGGGGAGGCCAACTGTTCAAGGGTTAACTTACTCCATACGTGCTTTGATCCTAATTTGAGTCATCATCACCTTTCACAAACAGATCCTTTCAGGCCAGTCAATGGAATCCGAAGCCATCAGGATCGTCTGGGCCCCAATAATAATCCTTAGTTGGATCTGACAATGACTTACTACGTACGTACTTAGTACTTAGCTGTGTATCAGCTACATGGTTCACTCTTAATTGGTATTGCATGCATCCTCCGAATAAACGCCCAGCCTTCTCCCCGAACCACCAATCCGTCATCCCGTCTATCAGGATGTCATATAACATCATAGATCGTAAAGCAACTCGAAACAAACACAACATGGAATTCATCTCGAGAGTATCGCCGCCAATAGCACCGTTAGGATGACTGCCACATATCACCCCCATCTGACCAGCGAAGACCAGCTATCGCCCGCCCGCTCGCTCTTGGAGTGGAAAAGGTGCGAGATGATGGTTCTCTCACCTCTCTCAATAAAAGCGTTTCGCTTCTCCTCGGATCCCCAAGCCACCAGGAGCTGCTGCTTGCGCACCACTATGGGCTCCTTGATGGAGTCTTTCTGCCCAATCTGTCTCATATGCAACGACGGCACCACCGTACACACGTTCAGGAGTCGGTGGTAAAGCTCCTTCTTGGATGGCTGAGGGTCTAGCTTTTTCAAGTTGAATGCCTTGCGATTCTGCAGAATATTGCGGCAATCAAGGCTCTTGAGCGAGTCAATAAACTCGGGTGAAGCGTTGAGCTCGCCTCCAGGGCTCCACATGATGTATGGGTTGATGTCGAGATAGAAGTGATGCGTCGACACCTGCAGCTTCTCGTAGAGCTTCATGGCTGGGGTCACGCAGTTATTGTCCATCTGTTCGTAGAACCATCCCATCTTTTCCTTTTTACAGAAAACCTTGAGGATGCCGCATAGGTCAATCGTCATATCCTTACGTCGTCGTTCCCGCACCGATCGGAAGGGCGGCGAGCTCAGAAGGGCATTGTACGCCTCCGCTGTCCAAGTTCGGACCGAAAAAAGGTCTGAAAGGAACCAGCACTCGAGTCAGTCCTGTATTCTGGGGAAAGGCACACCAGGGATCATACCTCTCTTAGGTTCAACAGACATCTGCATGTTGTTTTCGATGAAGCTAACAACTTCAGTGTACTTGGGAATATCGCTGTACAAGATGGCCTGGAAGATATTGTCATGCAGATACCGCATAATAATAGACGCAATAATATCCTCGTCCGTCTCTGGAAACGAGGACGCATGGACTAGATCTGGGTATTGGTGGAGAGTCCTTTTGAACTTGTTGGCATCTGAAGTTCGCTTCCGGGCAATGTTCAAAACACCCTCAACACCTTCAGCATGATCTTCCAGCCATGGGTCCATAAACTTTTGAACCCAGTCCTGAATCATCTCGACAAGCGCGTCGTATTCCTGCGCACGGAGGTCAGTACTCAATTGGCGAGGTGGTTCCACTCGTTTGGTAAGTGGTTGGAAAGACTTACTCGGCCAATCTCCTCAGAAGTGAGGTCCTTGCGATAAGGTTGGAGGCTGAAGATGTGCGACTGGGCGTCGTTGAGCTGCTCTCTGAGGGCGCGATTCTCCTCCAGCGACTTCTCCAGATCGCGCGCAAGCGACTCGGTGTCACGCTCGATATCGGTCATGCCTGAGTTCATTGCTTGCTTCATCTCATTGATGCGCTCGGTAGCTCGATCGGATTTTTCTTCGGCAATCTGCTTCTCGGTGATGAGTGTGTTTATCTTCCTGGCAAGGTCTTGAGCATGGCGGCGCAGGCGAGCGTTCTCTTCGTGAATCTTGGATTCGGGGGCTTTGCGTCGGGCGAAGCTGGTCTTTTCGTAACCTGCGGGCAAGTCCTCGTCAGGCTCGTCCTCCTCGGCTGTTGGTGGGAGATTGGCTTTCTGCTCTGGTGCCTGGAAAGAGACTGCATCGAACATCTCCATTGTCGACACGTCGAGCATGCTGGTACTGGCAGCGGGGTCCAAGTCCATCAACATGTCTCTATCGCCATCTCGGTCGCTGCTGGTCTCGAAATCCTTCTCAGGGATGCTCTTGCCCTTGGCTTTAGGTTTGCCTCTGGGCGGAAGGGCTGTCTCTTTGTCCTCAAAGCCTGTGGCAGCTTCGCTATAGCTTTGCTTGGGTCGCATGTCGTCAAGGGGGATTTTGCCCTGCCCGGAGTCGCCTGTCATGTCGTCTTTGGAGCTTGGTGCGGGGGCAGCTGTGGACTGAGCCTCGGAATCGGAGTCGGGTTTGGTCTCAAAGTTGGTCGTAGGTTCGGGAGCAGAGTCGGGTTGCTCTTGCTTGGCGATGGGCTCTTTGGCAGGTACAGCAGGAGCAGGAGGGGAACCGCTCGTCTTCGTAGATTCTGCCATGAGGGAGGGCGTAATAATAGCAGGCACTACAAAGGTGATGGAGGGCGGATGGAAGGGAAGGGAAGTAGGCGTCCTTCAACGATGGCGGGGCGGCAAAGCAGATCAGGACCAGTGATACCGCACCCGGCTGGAACCAGGGAAGGAAAATGCGACGGGTAAACCGGAAGAGGCTTGGGAAGCTATAGAGTATGTCTTTCGAGGGGAATGTACTTCGTACAATTGACGCACAGTCTGGAACCAGCCAGGTCCTTGTTATCTTGAAGTGTAAGGCCTCCTGGGGCAAGGGAACCCAACCGCCCTCCTGTGACGAGGTGGAATGGACGCCTCTTGGCTGCTAGGGCAGTGCAGTCTTGGCTCCAGACTTGCAGCCAGCTGTGCAGAAGAATCGCCTTGCCAGATACCTACTAACCTAGGTAGGTAGGTACTTAGGTAGGTAAGGTAGACAGCGGGAGAGCCTTGTTTGCAGGTGGGCTGCCAGGCACTCGGCACGCTACAGACAGCCTTACGAAGTACCTAGCTGGGCGCTTTCGAACCCCGGAGCCCGTCGAGGCGTCCGTCGAGTACCGGTACATACATGCACATGCACGCACTGCCCGGACCTCCATGGTTTCCGGGCAGGCGGGGATCCACGATGGCTACCTACTAACTGCCTCCACTGGTATGGAGTACGAATACACATCTATCGGTTGCTGTAACTGGAGCGTTGCACACTGAACTCAACGAGGGGAACTTTGTGCAGCAGGACCTAAATTTATCCAACCCCCAGCCCTCACACTGGCTTTGTGACTGGAGCTGTAACTTTGCAGTTGCAGGTGCAGGTGCATCTGCAGCTGTAGGTATCTGGGCAGAGTCCATTATAGGATCCGGCCTGCTGTGTGGTGTGGCTGCAACCACCGCCCATGAGAGCCGCCGATGCAGGTCACTGTACAGAGTAGCCCGTCGCTGATCGCTGTCCGTGCATTTGATTCCCCTCTAACCCCGCATCGCGGGATCGCTGCGGAATTAGGTATGAGCCCTCTGAAGCTAGGGGGATTGGCAGTGGATCTTCTAGGAATGGGGACTCGGGCAGCCAGTTCTTAGCGTGGTGCCCGGCATGGCTTGCCCAGGAAATCGATGAGTGAACACTGATACAGCCACTACTACCTCAACGTCCAAGGACCAAAGACTAGCTTGGTGATACGAGGTAGGTGCAAGCTGGACACCACATGTGAAAGAACTAGGCCATGCCGGGCGAGCCTACCAACGATGAACCTCCAGCGATTGGGCAGGTTTATCTCCCTGCGTCGGTTGCCTTGTCTCGCGGTTGGCAAGGCAAACAGGCTACTGTAAGCCCCTTCTCAGCTGCCCCATCCATGAAGTTACAGATGATGAGTGGCTGCGTGAGATGGACTACCTTTTCGTTGCCGAACCATCCATCTTCGGCATCGTAGTCAACATCCACCGTCTTATCAGTGGCGGCATACATCCGTTCTGTCTTCACCTCTCGGGATCCCGTCCCTTCTCAACCCTTTCGGCTAACACCCCCATTTTTCTCACACCCTCTGCTGCATCGTGGTGTACATCCATGATGGTTTGGATGTGGGCCGCCCTCAGCCGCAGCCGCAACCAGTGCCCGGGCAAAGGCGGGTCCTTCGGTCGGTTCATAGGTCGTGGGGAGCGGGCTAGCTTCAGAACGCCTTGCTGAGGCAGAATCCGTAGCCAAAGTCCGAAGTGGTCCAGGTCCTAGAAGCTAGTTACGCCGGCGGCTAACCTAGATAGAGGACGATGGCTGCCTTGCCTAGCCTTCGTCTTGTTCTGTCCGCTTGAAACTGGGCCTGGCTTCGCCTCCGCCTCGTTCAAATCGTGGTCTGTAACAGGCGCAGGCTGTACTCGTAGGGCTCCATGTCACTATACCCCCACCATTTGCCTGACCTGCATATCGCGACATCGCGTTGGTTGGTTTGTGCCTACTACTAGGTACCAATCTAGGTTGAGGGATGCCTGGGAAGGAGGTACATCTACCTTTCGCTTTTCTAGGTACCAGTACCTAAGGTTAGTAGAGTACCCGCGGGAGTCCTGAGGTTAGAACCTATCTCGGGCACTTTCATTCACTGCACGCCGGGCTTCCACTCCTTCCTTGCGCGAGCTGGGCTTCCTCGTCATTCATCCATCCTCATTCATAACCCTTTTAAACGCAATTGCCTCCCGCACCCGCACTTGCTTTTGAATTCTCTCTTCCATCTCTGCCATTCCATCTCTGTTCTCGGCTCCGCAGGGCCTTCCACCTAGGAACTGCTGATCTACATAGACTGGCTCTGCTTACAGAAGGCAAGACGGACTTGCACGACATATTGCGCTGAGCTCTAAAGCTGCTTGCGCTGATACTGACTCACACTTCTCTAACCCTCCACTACCGCCCGCACCCATATCTCTTCCCCTCATCATTCAGAGCATCGGCCAAGATGGAGTTCGAGAAGCTTAACATCACCGACCGCAAAATCATCGTCGGCATCGACTTTGGTACTACTTACTCCGGTGTAGCCTGGGCTGAGACCCAGCGCCCCGATCGTCGAACTGCCGTCACCACTTGGCCCGTTAGCAAGACGATCCGTGAGGGCGAGTCTTCGGACAAGGTCCCCACCAAGATCCGATACAATGGAGACAATATTGAATGGGGTTTCTCCATCCCCATCACGGCCCCTCAAGATGAAGTCATCGAGTGGTTCAAGCTGTAAGCTCGCCTTCGTCGCTCCTCGATCATAGACACACCACTGACTCTCCTCAGCGATCTTGACCCGTCTCTCCAGGCCATGGGCCAGGCCGTTGGCGCTGACGGTAGTCGCGGCGGTCGTAGTGTCGACCAGCTTGTTACCGACTACATCTCGGAGCTTGGTGACCATCTTATGTACACCCTGCGAGAAAAGCTTGGCGACAGCATCGTAAAGAGCACTCCTCTTGAATTCGTCGTCACTGTCCCCGCCATCTGGAGTGATCTCGCCAAGGACAAGACCAAGAAGGCCTGCCAGGCTGCTTCTGGTCTTTCTGCAACAAATCAGTCTGTTCACTTGGTCTCGGAGCCCGAGGCCGCAGCCATCTACGCCCTTCACGGCCTTGATCCCCACGGTCTTAAGGTTGGCGATACCGTCGTCGTCGTCGATGCTGGCGGTGGTACCGTCGATCTTATTTCCTACACCATCACTGGCCTCAAGCCCGTTCTCGAGGTGGAAGAGGCTGCACCCGGATCTGGTGCCCTGTGTGGTTCCACCTTCCTCAACATGCGCTTTGCCAAATATCTCAAGGCAAAGCTTGGTAAGGAGGATGGCTTCGACGAGGAGGTCCTCGCCGAGGCCATGGAGGTATTTGAAAAGAAGGTGAGCCAATCTGTATCGAGACGCCGTGAACTACGACTAACCCGCCCCTCAGGTCAAACGCCAGTTTGCACTAAACGTGGGACCCGATGAGACTTACACGATTCCCGTGGGTGGTCTCGCCAACAACAAGGCCCTCGGCATCACTCGTGGTCGTTTCGCTCTCAAGGCTTCTGATCTACAGACCATTTTCGAGCCAGTCGTGCTTGAAGTCATCCGACTCGTCAAGGAGCAAATCTCGTCAAGCAATGTGCCCATTCGGGCCGTCCTCCTGGTCGGTGGCTTCGGTGCTTCCAACTACCTTAAGGAGCGCCTCCGTAACGCCGTCGACAAGAAAATCCAGATTATGCAGCCCCCCAACGCCTGGCAGGCTGTTGTCCAGGGCGCTGTCATGAAAGGTTTGGCCAACAGCGCTCCAGATGACCTTACCATGGTCAAGATCAAGAACCGCAAGGCTCGAAAGCACTACGGTACCGAGTGGCGATCTCGCTACGATGAGAAGTTGCACTCGCACCTCAAGAGCAAGCGACAGTGGTGTGGTCTTGATGGGTGCTATAAAATCCATGCCATGGAGTGGTTCATTCAGAGAGTGAGTAACCACATGGAAATCACGTCAAGACATGTCGACTAATGAAAACTATAGAGCGATCAAGTTTCGGAAAACGAGCCCTTTTACACCTCATTCGTTTGGACTGGTCTCGTCAGCCAGGGTCGAATCCGCAAAATCAAGATGGCCATTTACAGCGACCAAACTTTACGCGAGGCTCCCATTGTCCGCGATGGCAACGTCAAGGTTCTCTCCAACGTCGAGGCCGACGTTAGCCACATCCCGGAGAACCTGCTAGCGCGACGACAAGGCTCTGATGGCCAGTGGTACTATGAGCTTAGCTGTAAGATTGAGGCAGTCTACCTCTCCGCGTCGACAACCTATACACTCCTGTACAACAGTATGTCCCCCTCCACAGAGAATACTATCTTCACAATGTCACTAACACAAGATACAGACCAGCGATACAACACGGTCACTTGCGAATACGTCTAGACAAACAAGATGTGTTTGGGTTGAGCTTTCTTTTATAAATTCTCACTGGAGTTTCTGGGTCTGGTCAGATAGATTAACAGCTAAGAGGGAGCCGTGATATCTGTTTTGATGTAATTACGAATGAAATGATACCAATTCCTTGCTATTTGGTTTGACTCCATCGTTATCAGTGACTGTTCTCTTAAGCTTGCTATTGTCTTGGCTAATGTTGGAACCCCCGTCGACTTTATCAATAATTCATTATTACGTATCCCAGACGAGAAAGGCTACAAGGAAACACTCAGAATTCTCCGCAATTAACCAAGTCTAAACTACGAATACCTAAGTCGGTAGGCAAGGTGTAGGTTGAGATGTTCAGTTTACTCGTTCTCTGATCAATATTTCTCAGACACAGGAGTGGTTTTTGGACTCTGATCACTCGTAGAGTTCCAGTTACGAAAGTGCAGAACCCCTTGGCGCAGTACAGAATTGGCCACTTATAGGCCTTAAAGCAGCGCACCTCGAAGGAAGTTGAGCCCTAGTATAGGATCTCAAGTACCTACCTCAGGGAGCTCACGATGGCAACTAATAGCCATAGCCTCAAGGATATAATTATTGTTTCTTATTCACTATTATATATTCACTATTATACATTATCTATTTACTACTTACTATTACTTTGGAAAAGAAAAAGAAAGAGTTAAAGCGTTACTCAACATCATTACATAGATTAAAGCAACACAGTCAATAGTCTGTTCACTATCGCATTAAGTATTGTTGTATCTGTATCTAAGCCTATGTAACCCCTCTCGCTGTATCAGGGAGGAAAACCCCCCCTCCGTGGTTTAGCCCCTCGAACAAAGTGTATGTTGATTCTAATTGCAGTATGGACGTTGTGGTGTGTAGACAGCAGGTTGGTACCAGTCGTATCTAAAAGCTTGTCGTACCGGGTTGTTGGGAATGAACCAGACCGGTGGACGGTCGGACGGTGGATGAACTCGGGCAGATGATGCGGAGGTCCAGTCGACGATTCAGCTTCGGTGGTAGGAGGAGGTTGCGTAGTATGGACCGTCGAGTCTGCCACGGTACTGCTCGAGGAGCCACGGGTGCTCCAGGGCCTGGTCTGCCGTGATACGGTCAAGAGGCGCCAGGTTTAAGCAACGCTGGACGAAGTCGATGGCGTTGCGGGTAGCCCCGTACCCTTCCAGAATCCTGGCGAGAAACCCGCTCGGCTTGTGTATATTGCCGTCGCACGGGAAGGCAGCAGTTCCCGTCAGCATGTCGTATACGGTCACCCCCAGGGACCACATATCGGCGGCCTGGTGGTGGATGAGCTGGCCCGGTTTCCGCATACGAAGTTCCGGGGCCATGTAACGCCGCGTGCCGTTACACAGCGGCCTTGTCTGTAGGGCAGCGACGCGGTTGCTGGAGCCGAAGTCGCTCATCACCACCCACCACTTGGGCGAGTGAGGCGGCTTCCCCTCTATGAGGATGTTCTATCGAGGTTCGTTAGCCGGCGTTTGGAGCTGGGGGCAAGGGGTCCGGGAGGGAACCTACGTCGGGTTTGATGTCACAATGTGCAAAGTTCTCCTGGTGCATCAAGTTCAGGCCCTCCAAGACCTGGGATGTGATTTCCCGGGCGTCCACGTCGGCCAGCGGAGCGTGCTTGGCCAGGTGGCTCCCGAGATCGCCGAGGGGGAAGTACCCCATGGCAATATGGAGTGCACTGGGGGCCTCGTACCATCCGAGGTAGTTCACGAAACGCGGCGCGTACTAGATATCCGGGCTGGTTGGCAAGGTCTCCTCACGCGAACGGCGAGATAGCAAGTCCAAAGGTGCACGCATACTTACTCGGGGATGGGAAAAGATTGCCATGGCTTCCACCTCGCTCCAGGTGTTTGCATCCACGGTGGCAGGCATGGCCACTGCCTTGACGGCTCGCAGCTTGCCCTTGTGTTTCCCGCTCAAGCAGAGTTGAAGCCACACTTCACCCTGGCTACCGCTGCCCAGCTTCTTTACCCGCGTCCACTCCTCCTCGTCCTCCTCGTCCTCCTCGTCCTCGTCCTCCTCGCGCTGCTCAGGCCCTTGGTCATACGCGCCACCCCCCGTTTCACGCTGCACATGGAAGATGCGGCCGTCTTCTATCCGAGTGGCCAGCTCGGTGGCTTGCACAATGTCTGGGAAGCTGGACATGGTTCGGGAGCTTCTTGTCTACCGTTGTACGAAGAAAACGGCCCCTGAACCCGGGTTTCGCCCCTATTAATAGGAACCCCCACCCGGTTGATTCACCATGGCCGCTCCCGGCGAGGACCGGGCAGAAGGGCCGTGACGGAGGACTCTGGTGGGTGTGGTTGCATGCTGAGCCCTCCTTGTGCGACCACCCAAAGAGGGCTAAGGTAGCGAGAAGGGGGGAGGCCGGAAAACCTCCCTCCTGCATCATCAGGCTCGGTTATGGCATCCAAGTAGATGGCAAGAACTGGGCAGGGAACGGCTATCGTGTAGCACCGTATGGTGGTTTACGCATGCTGGGCCGGCCCCCTTTGGCTCTACGTGGCCGTCCAAGTCACTACTTAAGGGGGGGGAGGGCGAAGAGGCCACACACATGGCTTTGTGATTCATCCAGACGACTCAACCCAGCAGCAGCATCTTCATCACTCCAACAGACAAAACCATGTCCGGCGTTGAATGTATCCCCGGTGTCGTCGACCTGTGCATCAAGGGAGGCAAGGATCTCTACCGCAAGATCAAGGCCTTCAGGGAGGCAGACGAGCGGCTCAAAGGCCTCGAGGTTCGCGCCAGGATGGCTTGGTTGGAGATCGAGGAGCTGCTCGGAGTCGTCAAGGAAATGGCCGACACGGTGCGCAAAGAGTACGTCCAACTCCAAATCTACGAGGTGCGCAAGTTGCAGGAGCGCCTGGGCAACATCAACTCGAAGCTGCAAAAGCTCAGGCTTCCGGACACGCCTGTGCCTGGTTCTACGGAAGCAGCCCTGGCGGCCCTTCGTTATGCCCTCAAAGAAAAGAGCCTCGAGGCAGCCATCAAGGGAATCCAAGCGTCTCATAGAGAGTATCGCGTAACCTGGTTCCAACTCATGGAAAACTCCAACATCAAGGTCGACCAGCTACTCGAAGCCGCAGCCCGGAACCATCCAACGCCCCTCATCCAATATGCCAGGCAATTCCGCAAGGCGTTGAAGTCGGAGCCCAAGAACGCCATCTTCCTCGGTCCCGAAGGCCTCGGCATCCAAAGCATCTGCCCCGTCCCCTTCAGCCCAGTCAGCCTGGCACTCCGAAGCAACACGAACGAGACCCTGTTGCTTGATCCCGCCACGTGCAAGTCACTGCTCCACATGGAAGAGGTCATGGAAGACATCCGCAACTTCGCCGTCAGGCTCCGAGACGCCGATCCTTTCACCGCCGGGCTGCTCGAATGCAAGGCGGTGCTCAATGGCGAGGTCGATACATCCGTCAACAACCACGGTCCTTCCATCAGCACCAGGAACTATTCCTTCATATTCCGCATCCCCGAGAGCCACACCGAGATAGAGAGCGTGCGAGCCCACCTCCTCCGCGGGCCTCTCGACAAGCACGGCTCGTTCTCTCAACGCCTCAACCTCGCTCGCCAGTTGGTCACCGCTGTGGGCTTCGTCCACCTCTACAAATTCATTCACAAGAACATTCGGCCCGAGACCATACTCATTCTGGCCAGCGGCGACCAGGAACGTACGGAGCCATCTCCTGCTGCACTGGAGGATACCCCGGAAGAGACGGCCGTGCTGGTCGGTTTCGACGTGCTTCGCAACGCTGGTGGTAAGACGCGTCGTGTCATCGACACCAGCTGGGAGAAGGACATCTACCGTCACCCCTCTCGTCAAGGTCCGGCTCCGGACGGCGATTACGAAATGAGGCACGACATCTACAGCGTCGGTGTCTGCATGCTGGAGATTGGATTGTGGCAAAGCTTCGTCACCTATCCTGTCCCGCGAGGACCTGCGCAGCTTGGCCCGGGGCTCGGGATAGAGGACGTCAATGAGGCTGGCTCTCAGCTCCTCGAGGATCCCAGGTCCACGAAGGATCACTTTCTCCAACTTACCAGAGGACAGCGTCTGGAGCAGGAAATGGGTAAAAGGTACTGCAATGTCGTCGAGACATGCTTGACATGCCTCGACGAGGGAAACATGGATTTCGGAGACGACAAGGAGTTCCGAGATGGAGAAGGTATCTTGGTGAAATCGAGATATATCAAAAAGGTTTGGGATCAGCTGTGCGAGATATTAGACTAGTTGATGGATGGGCTTGATTAAATGATACTTCGCGTTTGGCAACAGGCTCAAGGCGACATGTGATGAAACCAACCTCAGAACACGAAGCATTTTGTGTTTTTGAGACGATGACCCTCCTAGGTATACACAATATCGTAGGTATCCAGAACACCAAGCTACAGGAAAAAGGCAAAAAAATAGAAGAGCACAAGAAAAAGCCAGCCCGTGTCCGTCATCCAGGCCGGCGAGGTATCAACACATCCCGAAACCCCCCTGTTCCCCAGCACGGGGGAGGTGACCAACTCTTCGTCAACCAAACGTCCTGTCTCACACTCTTTATCTAATGATCCCTCGTCCCGGTATCTTGTTTCCTTGGTAGTCTCCTCCTCCCCTCCCCCCGTGTCAAACTATGCAAAGCGCTGTGCTTGCCGTCTTTTTAAGTTTCAAACAAAAGGAATAAAGCAAAAAATGGGCCACGTCAAGAAGCGAAGATGAAGTGAAAGAAGATCAGGCAGGGTCTCCTGCCTGCCGTCGTCGAGAAGCGTCGTCGAGGGATCGCGCCTCCATTATCCCTGAACCCCTGGTGGCATCGGCCTCGAAGCCGACATTGTATCGCCCAAAGTAAGCCCGGAAGTAGTCCTACTCTTCGTCCAGGCTGCCCATCATATCATTCCCTTTGCTGCCCTTCCGGCCCAGCTTGAGCATGCTGAACCTCTTCCGTACGCTGTTCTTCTTGCTTAGCCCGCCACCAGTTTTCTCACTTGGTTTGTTATCCACTTGTCTAACCTCGACGCTTCCTCTGCTGACAAACACGCCGTGTGGTTCATCCGGGTGCTTCTCTTCGTGAGACTGAGTTCGGAAGAAGCTATGCCGGCGGTTGTGGCCATGGTTATGGTTATCCCTGTTTTGGCTGTGGCTTAGACTGTGGCTGCGCGCGCTGGACGTTTCCACGTCCACGGCGCTCTCCTCGGGCTCGGTCGGCAAATCCAACTCCCTCTTCTTTCCACCCAAGAAGCTGAGTCGTGCACCCTTGTGACGCATAGAGACTGGTCTGATTACAGACGCTTCCTCGGTAGTGACACCATTCCCAATGCTCAGCTGCCTTGGGCTCTGGTCAGACGTTCGTGACGATCGTCTCCAGGTGGGTGAAGGGGTGGTTGTGTTATCGCGTAGCGGCTGCACAGGGGCAAAGTGCGCGATCTCAGGGGCAAATGTGCTCTCGAAGACTAGCTCGGTGGTTAGTCGACTGATGGTCAAGCCCAATAGGCATCTAACTCACATCTTTGCAGCTCCTCGTGCCTTCGGTTGAGGAGCTCATTCGAGCTTTGAGCAAACATTGCCAGGCACCTCTTGATCATGATGGCATGGTCGACGAGTGCCATCTTGATCGCGCTATCTTGCAGGCTCAGCTGGACTTCTTCCGCTTCCTCATCCTCATCGTCGTCCCCGTCTTCTTCCTTGGGTTCTGGTAGCAACTGGCGATAGCATGCAACACTATTCTCCGAGGTGGGGTTGACGGAAACAGTCACGGCGTCGAGTAAAAGCTGTGCGTTTTCGTAGTCGCCTTCAACCACCCGACGCTCGAGGGCCGTCATTTCCTGCGTCTTGCGCACGATCCGCTCCAAGGCCGTCTCGTGGGCGTCGAGCCTGATCTCCTGGGTATCGACAACCTCGCTTCGTCGTAGAATGGTCGGGAATGGATCGGCAGTGGTGAACACAAACTTCTCGGCGTAATGCTCCTTGACAGGGCCTGCTGTGCTGCGTTTCGTGGAAACGGAGAAGCTTTGCGGGTGAGAGGATAAGAGGAAGTCTCGGATCACTTGTGGAACCCGCGCTCGCTGGAACACATGGTGAGATGGGTCGCGGTGAGGTGTTACGACCGAGATGACCAGGAACTGTCCCTCCACATCATCCACGTCACCACCAGTAACAATCTGGGCTGAAGGATATTGCTCTTGCATGCGGTCGGTGAAGGCAGAGGCCCGCTCTGTGGGGGAGCCCTCGTACACGTATTCCTTGTCCCGAACATTACCTGGGAAGCCCAGTCCCTTGTAGGCAACCTTGAAGTACTTGGGAATAAGCTTGTCGCTCTTGGAGATCGTTTCGTAGATGGTCGCGATCGCTCGGCCGGTCCTCGCTAGCTTGGCAAAGTCGAAGATATTCGTCTCGTACTGTACTTGCAGTTCCTTGTAAGCAGCCAAGGCATTGCTCCAGGACTCTGCTTCCTCGAAGTGTTTGATCATGTCAAAGTAGATCCTCTCTTTGCGCTCAAACTGGGTTTGCGCGGGGAACTCCGGATCCGGAAGAGCAGGAGTCTGGCTTACAGGGTCCCATTCGTACAGATCCGCATGAAGACGCAGTGCCAACCCAGCCTCCGCGTAATTTCTTGAATCGGCTTGGAGATCTGCCAGTTGGTGGACATAACGGACGAAGATCTCCTCCTTCTGCATATCGCGGAGGAACTCCATGAGGCGTAGTCTATTGATAAGGTGTGTTGCTTCACCAGTACCATCGCTGCTGTGAACGGCGACAAGAAGATCAAGGAACTCGTCAAAAGTCCCGATGAGCTCGCGCACGGCAGTGTACAGCGGCTCGTCTGGGATATCCTCGAGTGCTTCAAATCGCTCCAAAAGCTCTCTGATGAACAGCTTTTGAAGGATACTCTCGGTCAGAGGCTTCTCTTTGAAGAAGATATCCAAGCAGTCTATTGTCTCGGTCTGGATGACGGAAAGGTCTTCGCTCAAAGTCCACTCGCTGACAATCATGGTCTGGAGAACCTCGACAGCCATTTTTCGAAGGCCTTCGTGCACACTCAAGCAGAGCTCGACAATCGGGCCCACGAGTGTCGGGACATATTGGACTTGATATCCACCCATCTTGACGAGACCATAGCGGGATCGCTCATCGGGCGTGGTTTCCCAGCCAATGGCCTCCCAAGTTCTACGCAGGAGTTCTGCGCCATGCTCCCGGACATCGCCAGCAATCTTCCAAACTGCTCTTCGCTTCTGTTCGGGGAACGTCTCCAGAGCCAACGACGTACTGCCTACGAGCTTGAGAAGGGTCGTAAAAAATAGCTTCCACAGCTCGGTGTTGAAACTCTCCGCATCATCAGGGTCAGGAAGGAACGAAACCAGCATGATACTAGCTAGGTATTCAAGGGTGCGCATGATAGACTTGTGGTGGTGGATATGCACGCTGAGCCATTCTGTGGGGTACGCTTCGCCCTTCAGGACGCTCATTTGCACTCGGAGGAGATTCTCTAGAATCGTAGTGAGGTCGTCATCGGTCAGCTCAACCTGCATTCCCGAAGAGGTGTTGGATATGGCGGATAAAACGGCGGAAAGTTCGACCAAGGCCTCGTCAAAGTGAACCTCCTCTGAGACAGGCTTAGCAGGAAATGGGTAAGTAGATGGGAACAATAGTGATAGGCGACTCCTTGGTTTAGGAGGCGCATCGAGGATTGACAAGTAAGAGTCAATGATCTTGGGGATATGGTCGGGGATGTTGGAGCCAAGGTGTTCTATCTGGCTAGCCAGCACAGAGCAACACAGGCGGATCTGGTCTCTCCATTGATCGGTAAGCTCGTCGGTGTGGCCCCAGTGAGGGGTGATCCATCGAACAGTGTTGGTGCTCAAGGCGGATTTCTGATCGGGATGGGCAAACAGGTCCAGTTTGCCGTAATTCATAATCAGGACCAGCTTGTACAAAATGAGCTTGCCCTTCACCTCAGTACAGGAGTCCATGAAGTCAATGGCGATGTGGAGAATTTCTTCCGTCGTCAAGAGGCCAGCAAGCTCTGGTAGCCATTGATGAAAGTGCTGAACGGCCAGGGTCTGGCTGCCCACAAGCGCGGGAGCTGGGTTTCGCATCATGGCATCAAGAGCCTTGAAGATTGCGCGGAGATCTCGAGTGAAAGGTGTGGTGTTGGAGGTGATTCCTATTCCAGCCTCCTTTTCCTTTTGCTGGCCTCGGGCGTGTGTGATGAATTTGAGAATGTGCCTGACAACCTTGAAGGTAGCTCGTAGCTTTCGAGCAGTCTCGGAGTGGGTAGGGTTTTGTAGAAGTCGGGTGAATGATCGAACCAGACAAGGGGTGGCGAATGGGTAGTTGAACTGGTTCTCCGCGTAATGGTCGACGAGGGGGCCCAGGTTGAATCTTCTGTCATGAACGATGCCCAAGACCCTGACTAGGGCTGTGAAGACCAAGTCTTCATATTCGTCGTTGCCGGTGAACTCGACAAGAACGCCGAATAGGCTGTCCAGTACATCGTTCAGCAGCTTGACCACTTCGATTTCTGGAACAAAGATGAGCTGCCGCAGCACTGCTGGGACATCTTCCCGAGGCATCTCCTTCCATTTCAGGAGCCCCAAGATAACTCTGTCTTGAGAAAAGCGCGTGCTGCAGAGGTATGTCTCCACGCGGAGGGTAGCGAGAGGGCCGGTGACGTCGGCGGAATGCTCGCCCTTGCCTCGGGGGCTCCATTGTAGCGACAGATATCCTCCCTTTCCAGAGGGACCGGGTAGCGTCGTTGAGGTGTTCTCGTCTATCTTATAGAGCAAGAGCCCGTGTAGTCCGTCGCGAATAAATGCCTGGTGATCCCAAAGGGGTATGTAGGCAACGGCAAAGGGCGGGTTAGGCATATCCGAGAGAAACATGACAACATGAGAGTTGGAGACATCAGCTGATGCCAACGACAGGCGCAATGTCTGCCCCCATGATTTGCCTCTGTCCGTCGCCAACGACTTAAAAGTAGTGACCGCGTCAGTGTTGGAGGATGTATGGATACAGTTTTGTATCCGCTCTCCGGTGTTCCTCCTGACCTCGAGGGTAATTTGCAGGTTGGTTCCGCCAAGACTGGTAGGCATGGATGTCGCGCTTCCACCGTATCGAGATAGGAGGTTCTGCTTAGCCAGAACCGCGTCGTTAAGGGTCAGATAAATATCTGAGCGAGGCCTCGTTGGCGCTCCGGAGAAACCCATCTTGCTAGTCTTGGAAACTCCAGAGAGCAAGGTGGGCGTGGCCTTGATCAAGGTATCGGCGTCACCATGATTGAATCCTCTGAGCTGGACCTGCAATCGCTCCCCCCTCCTTGACTTCTCAAAATGACCCGTGGGATTATCAAGTAGCTCCTTGACCAAAGGCTCCCAGTCGTCGCCAGCCTCCTTTTCGAGTACAAATCTGGGTGACTCGGACCAGATATTCACGACCTGTTCGACCTCTTCTTGCTGCTTCATGATCGAGTTGAGTCTCAAAACACCAACTCCGACGGTACGTTCTGACATCTGGACGGTTTCTACTGGGCCGTTCTTGGAGCCTGCGGTGCTCGGGGGACCATATCCATCTCGGCTCTCCATTCCATTTGTTGGTGGTCGCTCGTCGTCTTCGGTCAACGAATCTAACCGTCCCGTCGCTGGAGAACCCCTTGAAAAGGCAGAACGCGTAGTCTTGCCACCCCACATCATGCTTCTCCTAGAAGACTTGCCCCCGCCAGAAGACGTGGGCTTCATTTGTGAGGTAGAGTATGAACTCTGGGGAACAGCCCCTGCTCGAGAGGGCGGTTTGGTGGCTGTAAGTGGTTGGGAAACCATGACCTTGACCACCAAGAAGAGCTCGGATTCCGCAGAAGGCACATCACCTACGTCCTGAGAGGACAGGTCGGTAAAGAGGGTCCGATTCTGGATATTCTTGGGCAAGTTCCCGATGGAGCCTCCGGGTGATATCGCAATAGAGAAGGGCTCTGACAGTGTGAAGGGCTTGTCGTGGGACGGTTTGCTGACGAGGTATACGAGGAGGGAGGTTTCGTCGACTGAGGCTCCAGCAAAGCCCTTGATCTCAACCAAGAGATGATGTAGAGCTGTCAGCTCAACGGCGGGCTGGGGAGGCTCATCCAAGAGACTCATAACCGATTGTAGCTTTGTGACTTTGACGACACAATCGTCGGCTGTGAGGATTCGGCCACGAGCCTCGGGGTCGCGAACAATGACTTCGCCTCCGCATAGTTTATTCACCCTGACCAAGTCCCAAACGGTCTGTTCCCGTAATCGATCGTATTCGTGACCAGTGAGGACATTGTAGAGAAATTGCTGACGAGCGAGGTTGAGGTTGTTGATAAGCTGCGAGAGCTTGTCTAGTCGGGCGTACTGTCGGGAGAGAAGAAGCTGGTGGAGGTTGGTTGAGTGCCATTCTCGCAAGCACGATGCGATTTCATCGATCAGGGGCTCCGATACAGAGGTTGGGGTTTCGTCGCCAATCTTCAACATGGGAACCGGAGCAGCAGGGCGCGGCGCATCAGGATCTCTGGTGATGGGGATAGACAGGCCTCCCAGGGTGCCGTTGGGAAGCTCTTTTAACGGAGTTCTGCCCTTGCTCAAGCCCGGTAACCTGTCTCCATCCTTTCTCTTTTTGCGCGTAGAGCCACCGGTAACGCCGCTCTTAGCAGAGTCGCTCGCAGGACGAACATCACCGGTGGTGGGTGTGGTAGCTGCACCGTCACTCGTCACGTCGTCGTCGCCATCTTCAGATTCGCCAAGCATCTCACGAACCTCAACGCAACTCCGGGGAAAGATTCCACTGAAAACACGGGCCTCGAGGGTCTGGCCCTTGACAGAGGTCAGCCCGGCGAGCAGACTGGGAGGGGCTACGAGGTAGCCGCGCAGCCAGTTGCCGTCGGGCGTTTCCTCGATGATGTAGAGCTCATCGCCGATTTCGAGAGGGAGGTCGGCCGGACTCGAGGCTGGAAACGGGTAGGTCGCAACGGCGAACGCGATACGGGGAAGAGGCTGCCAGGGCATTGAAAGACGCAGACGCAGAACCCGACCTCACTTGGACGAGGGTTCTGCAGACGGAGGAAGTTGTTGCCCCCGCGGTCGGCGTGGTGGAGAGGCGCGGCGTGGGCGAGGATCGGCGAGGAGTGAGAGGGTCGGTGACGTCGAGGGGTGAGAAGGTTTAGGACGAGGTGGAGTTGTTGAAGCGGGAGTTGGAGCGGGAGTCGAAGTTGGGGGTTGTCGAGGAAGCCGGCAGGGAGGGACGTGTAGGTTGTCTTCGGCGATGCATCAAGGGTCGTGGCGCGATGGACGGAGAGGGGCTGCGATAGCCAATTGCGGGAGCATGGATGGGGGATCCCACAGTAAACAAATCTCGAAGGAAGGGGGTGGGGGGGAGGGAAGGACAGGGGACGGCAAGGGCAGCGAGAAAAGACGAAGGCCGAAAAGTCGACGAGAGCGTCTTGACTCTTGAGCTCGGAGGCGTTGAGACAAAAGGTTGGCAGAATTTCCAGCGTCCCAAAAGGCACGAGGCTCTTGGCTGGCAGCCCAAAATCTAAAAAAAAACCCCTGAGCAAATGCGCGCGAGCCAGAGAGCTAGTACTGCGTACTGGGCACCTAGTACGAAGTACTTCGGGCTTCACGCAGTAGTGTGCTTTGCCCGTACTGCTAACGTGCTAGGCGCTGGCTCTGGCAAGGGTGTTCTAGATCGGCGGGTGGCCTCAGCCTTTCGCTGGCCTGTGAGCGATGCGAGGTGGGCGGGTTCTTCGCTGGCTGCGGTGGCTGGGGATACAACTTGAGATGATGCTCTCGACTCTAACTCTGACTCTGAATCTGAATCCGAATCTGAATCTGAATCATGGAGGGTTGGAGGCAGGGCAGCCTCGAGACATTGGCAAAGCAGGATCGACAACAAGGTTACGTGTGTACGAGGTACGCGGAGTGCCTGCGTACGGAGCACCGAGTGCAAAGTATAGTATGCGCCGCAATTTAGGTACCCAGTTCGTCTCCAATAAATTCTGCGACGAACCGGACGAAAGCGAAATTTCTACGGCCATGCCTTGGTCACGACTCTCTATCTAATCTCCATCCCAAACCGAGTTCCGTCGTGCGGGATGATGGAAAGTCAAGGCTGGGAGGCCTAGCAGGTAATTACTGCACTGCAGACAGCACAGGAGGTGGTGACATGCAAAATGGCCAAGCCACAGCCCACCTGGCATGTAAATTAATTAGTTGATGACCCCTGCACCTGCACCTGCACCTGCACTTGCACCTGCACTGCAGCGCGCAGACGCGCAGCCGAGACCAGTGCGTGCGTGCGTTCCATTCTATTTATTTATTTTGCCGCTGTGAAATCCGCGTGAAATCCATCCAACGGCGTTACGGCGTGCTGAAACCAGCCCAGCCCAGCCCGCGACTTATCATCTGCTGCGACACTTGGTATCGCGGCCCGCACGTTGGCTGACACGTCCCTCGCCCCCCCGTCTCCCCTGCAGCCAGATCCTCCCTCGTGGAAGCCAGTGAATAACACATCTGCCAAGGACGCCAGCACATCAGATACATAATATGTACGTCTCTCCTGTTTTCCCATCCCGGCTGAGTAGGTAGCCGCACGGCCTCAGCCAGGGTCCGTTCAGCCCGTTCCGTTCCGCTGGAGACGGGAGGCGGGAAGGCGGAACTCACAGCCTTCACCTCACTTCACCGGCCGGCGATAGGCTCTCTCCCTAGCCATAAAGCCACGGCCCGCATCAGCCTCTCGGAAACATTCACACCCCTTCACCCTTTCCCCAGCCCGTCAACGCGTTGTGCCTTCGTACCTGCATATCCAGTCATCATGTCTCATCGCTCATCGGTGAGGCTGTCGATTTGCAGCCCGCCACCCAACCTCGACGACGCTCATAGATAGACCCAGTGGATGTGATGTATTCTCCGCCTAGCACTACGTAGTTTCCTGGATTTTTCCTATCCAATTCATCACTACCATGTCAGCTATAGGTCCGGGGTTGTTTGCGAAGGGGGGCCTTGTATGGTTCCATCTGGTCTTTTCGGGGAGTTGTCTGTTTTATGATCGCCACAAATCACGTTCTCATAGATAGCTAATCTATTACTCGGTTTTGCTCAGTTGCATCTACGAGACACGGAAGAATTTCCGCATGTGCTCAAGATACACACACCTGAATATATCGAGTCTTCACTTTCTTTGTACGGTATTTCATTTCATGGTCATCTCATCAATGACTGCGTTTTTGGATGAGCGAATTCGGTAGGCAAGGACATTCAAGCTTCCTACGTTTCCCATCGAGGACTTGGCAAACTCTGTTCTTAGAGCCCTGGCTTCTTCCATCCCCGCTGCTCGGACTTGAAATTCTCCGTCAGTCCATGAACAGACGTTTCCAAATCATCAGGTACGGCTCTTTGGCCTCGTGGATACCCCACACACACCACATGTTACATCGCGGCCCTAGCTTGCGGTTCGGCGTTCCCGATCAGGGAGCTCCCATCCACGATACGGCAGCGCGCGCCCGAAACTACTCGAGATCCGCCGATCCTGGGCCACGATGCCCTCAAGACCGTGGATATTGATCAAGGGTCGCGGCCCAATGGCACCACGGAACTGCACCACGCTCCAAACTATAAGTCGGCCGTCTCCTCCGGGTGCCGAGTAGGTTCTGGTTTGGTTTACCGAGAACACGACTCCTCATTGTTACGCCGTCTCTATAAAAGGCAGCTCGAGCCGTCAAGACTTCTGATTTCTGAAACAGCAAACTAACGACACCTGCAAGCTTTCTCGTTGCGATCTCGGTCTATCCCTCTACGTTGTCGCCATGGTCCTCATCTCTCGACTCGTCTCCGGCCTGGCCATCGCGGCCACGGCTGTCTCCGGCGCTGCCGTCGCAAAGCGAGCTGTCATCGACCACGATGCCGTGGTTGGCTTTGCCGAAGCCGCTCCCTCCACCACTGCTGGCGCCCTGTACCTGAAGTACAAGCCGTACCTCAAGGTCTTCAACGGCTGCGTGCCTTTCCCAGCCGTTGATGCGAGCGGCAACACCGGGTAACGACATCTTCTGCTATTGTTCCTACCTACCTTGGCCACAGCTAACGTGGTGTCTTATAGTGGCGGTCTTGCGACAACCGGAAGCTCCAACGGGGGCTGCGAATCCAGCACCGGCCAGGTGTACGCCCGCGGCGCATCCGTCAACGGCAAATATGCCATCATGTACTCCTGGTACATGCCCAAGGACTCCCCTGGCTCGGGGCTGGGACATCGCCACGACTGGGAGAACGCGGTTGTGTGGCTGAGCAGTGAAAGCACGTCTGCCAGTGTTGTTGGCATGGCTGTTTCCCAACACGGTGACTACGATACTTCGAGCACCGGTACCTTCTCTGGCAACAGCCCTTTGGTTGGATACATCAGCTACGCGGTGGTCAACCACCAAATGATCTTCACGGACACTAAGGGTGGTCAGCAGCCTCTGATCGCCTGGGAGAGTCTGACCGATGCGGCGCGAACTGCCTTGACGAACACCGACTTTGGATCCGCCACTGTTCCCTTCAAGGACTCGACTTTCTCGTCAAACTTGGCTAAGGCGGTGGTCTAGAGGCCCACTCTTGTAGCCAGTTGTGAGGGGAGCGGTCGGCGTTTTCTAAGCAAAGGGTTGATGTTGCGTTTTATTTTAACTAGTTTGGGCGAGTTTGTTGTTCTTAACGTACGAGGAACTTTGATGTTGGTTTCTTTGCCTCACTGTCTAACGCTACATATCCTGCTTTCATTGGCATTGGGTGGATCCGTCGCGTCTTCAGCAACGGAAGTTTTGTGATTGCGTCCATCAAGCGGTAGTCTACGTAGAAGTCTCATTCAGTTACTAAATCTATACCAAAAAGAATTCTTCTATAATGGTTTCCTTGTTATGCGTATTTCGGATTATCTCTCGAGTCACGAGGGTAACGAACGACTGTATGTTCCTTGTAAATGTTTGGCCTTTCTAGGCAGAAACCCAAGATCTATCGAGTTCGACCTGCCACGCCCAAAAAAAACATGAAGTCCGTTATAAGAGAACCAGGAATGCCCTGGTTTTATTTAAGTGTTGATTGAGTGCGTGGCATCCGCATGTGCTCAGACCTAGCGGGCTAGGTTGTAACCGACCTAAATCACCAACCCCGAGCTGGTTCGAACAGTTGCCGCCCGATAAGTTCAAGGCTTGTTTGAAATAAAGCCACTGAGCTCAAGTTCAGCAATACAGACTATCAACCAATGTTATCTTGCTGACTCGTCAATCAGCAAAGAACCAGTAAATTGACCAGGCACCTACCCTATACCAAAAAACGAGAGCCCCACCAGCAATCCTTACCAGCTTGCATTCTCATGCATCCCGCCGCCATGTGAGACGGCTTTGCATTCGTTGTTGATACTCGTGCTGCCTTCCATTTTTGGCTTTCGAGGATTCCGTCACTTAACCGCTGTATCCCGGTGGTTACCTCGGACCTGCCTCGCCCAAGAGCGTGACTTTGCCTTTGTTTGCGTGGTTTCACTGTTTCGCCAACACAACACATCCGCCCCGTTCGCAACGCACCGGTGACTCTTACGTTCAGCCTAGATCTCACTTTCCTACCGATATATATAGCCACTAGATCTCACGACTCCATTGCACCCTTACTACCAAAGCCACGCATACTACTTATTCACACTACTCCCTGGCTCACTCGTCCCCGCCCAGATCACTCATACCCCCCCGAACCACATATCGCAGAACCAACGCCAGAAGCCATGGGCACGCCGTTCATCAACTTCCTCGGGCCTAGTAAGCTCGAGGGGTTCCAGCGAGGCGCTCCGCTCGAGGCGCAACCCTCGTCCATCCCTTCGACCTTCGTTGATGCCATGGAGGTCCGCGAGAAGGTCTTTGTCGAGGAGCAGGGAGTCCCTGCCGAAAACGAGTTCGACGCTGACGACCCCCGCTGCTGCCACTGGGTTGTCTACGCCAGCGTCAACAAGACGGATGAGCTCGAGATTCGCGACGAGCAGGGAAACGTTATCCAGCCGCGCCGAAGCTCAACTCGCAGCACGCCCATCGGCACAATTCGCCTCGTCCCTTTCCCACATGAATCGCACCCCGAGAAGGGTGGAAAGTACTGGAACGGTGCTCTCCATGGCGAAGTTGCGGAGCAGGATGGCGATGGGCCCGTTGTGGTGCCCCAAAAGACGTTTGGAATAGACCGCGCAACGACGTTTCACGACGGCAAGGAACCGTACGTCAAACTGGGTCGTCTGGCCGTCATCAGCGAGTTCCGAGGCCACCGCATTGCCGGACTGCTTGTCAAGACGGCCCTGAGCTGGCTCAAGTCGAATCCGTCATACTTCGATCCGAGCATCAAGGAGTTGGGCTTGGAACAGATGGGTGCTTCGAATGAGAAAGAAGTTCCGAAGTGGAACGGCCTCGTCTGTGTTCATGCCCAGAAACAAGTCGTGGGCGCCTGGGCGAAATGGGGATTCGAGGTGGACGAGGGCATGGGCGAATGGTGGGAGGAGGGTATTGCCCATGTTGGCATGTTCCAGCGCTTAGAGGTCGACAAGAAGCAGATTCGTATCTAGGGTCCCTAGGTTCGGTTATGAGTTACGGTACCACGACTTTACGACTACCTAGACGGCAGAGGAACAATACGTACGCAGGATCACCTGAATACAAGCCTGAAGCTCTTCCTCACCCAGTATCTCGGAACAGTCTCTTAGGATAGTCTTTCCAATGTGGACTAGTGATGTCATGAGTGCGATGCGGTCGGGAACACACAGTGATTGAACCCTCAGGGAGCCTGACTTTTTTTATTGAGACTCTAAAGCCACCTAAGACAATCCGAAGCCGCGTTCCCAGACCTGATGATCGCAAAATGCAATTCTGAATGATTCCGGAACCACGCCAAAGCCGCAACCCCTCCAGTCATGAATCCACCATCGCACCTTTTATCGGTTGCTCTTGGCCACACGCTCCAACTCATCCTTCTTCTTGATCGCGTAAGAGTTGCTGGATCCCTTGGCGGCGTTGATCAGTTCCTCAGCAAGGCACTCGGCAATCGACTTGACGTTGCGGAAAGAGGCCTCGCGGGCACCGGTGGTCAGGAGGGCGATGGCCTGGTTGACTCGGCGCAGAGGAGAAACATCGACGGCTTGTCGTCGAACGGTTCCGGCGGAACCAATGCGAGTAGAGTCTTCGCGGGGGCCGCAGTTGACAATAGCGTCAACGGCGATCTGGATGGGGTTCTGGTCGGTCATGAGGTGGATCTAGCCCTAACTGTCAGTGCCTGCTGCCACAAAGTCAAGAGTGTTCGGCGAGTGGCATCAACGTACGATCTCGAAAGCGTGGGCAACAATTCGGACGGCCATGAGCTTCTTTCCGTTGTTGCGACCGTGCATCATGAGGGAGTTGGTCAATCGCTCGATGATGGGGCAGTTGGCCTTGCGGAATCGCTTGGTGGCATATCGGCCAGCGGTGTGGGTGACGTAGACGGGGTTTCGCAGGGAAATGTAGTCACTGGGACGGCGATTCAATCAGCAAAAGGCTCGTCGTGTGAGGGCATTCTGATGTCCAACGTACGTCAGGGAGATGTCGCGGACCTCAACATCGTAGTCCCACTTGTTGAACAGCTTGACGTTGCCAACCTCCTTCACAACATCCTTGGGAAGAACGTCGTAGACGGCCACGTTCTCGACCTCGATCTCACCGGAGTCAGACATATTGGCGATTGCAGTCGTAGATTTTGAGACTGACGAGGGCTGCGGTTAGTACTGCGGAATGGCGAGATGGTATTTTCGTGAAGTTGAAGGTGGGCTCGGGATTAGAGAGGTTGAAATTTTGGTGGTGGCCCACAGAGCGAATCAGAGCGCGCAAATGCGGATAGGGACCCACCTCTCCCAATTGTTAGGGCTCGGCTGCCCTGGGCGAACTTCGGCTGGGGGGGCTAAGGTGGGAGGTTCTGAGGATCGCAACTGCACACTTTCCTGTCTTCCACACTCCGTCGACGACAGCACATCTGAACAAAATGGTATGTGCCCAGACGCTATCAACGAGACTCAAAATGAGTTGGTAATTGACCTTTATCGCAGGCGCCCGCTGCTGGAGCAAAGAAGCAAAAGAAGAAGTGGTAAGTACGGACGCACCATTGTCGCCGACAGCGAAACTTACGCGCAACGAAAAGGTCCAAGGGAAAGGTCAAGGACAAGGCCCAACACGCCGTCATCCTCGACAAGGCCACTTCCGAGAAGCTCTACAAGGATGTCCAATCCTACCGTCTCGTCACCATCGCTACCCTCGTCGACCGAATGAAGATCAACGGCTCGCTCGCCCGCCAGTGCCTTGCCGACCTCGAGGAGAAGGGTATCATCAAGCCCGTCGTCACTCACAGCAAGATGAAGATCTACAGTATGGCCGCCCTCCCGTGTTTTGCCCGCGATACGTTGCCCGGATGCTAATAATGATACAGCTCGTGCCGTCGGTGGTTCAGACTAAGTTCCATGAACGTAAATATTTGAGTCTCACGATTTTGCGTCTGGGTGGTCTGGACGATAGACAGATCACAGGGTCGGCGGGTGTTGAAAGGCAAATAAAGCCTGGTTGGGACGCTTTTCCTGTCTGGTTTAACAAAAGGGACCGGAATTGCTTTAGCATGGCAACGGAATAAAGATCATCGAACGACTACAACTTTGTGCTTCCTGTGTGTGACTAGACTATGCATTGACTTTGCTGCTTCGGTGAAGGTTCCTTTGCCATGACAGTTGAATGTGGGATTCATACTTGTTTTCCTGTCACCCATGACGTTGTCCCGCTTGTCCCAGCTAGTATGCGATAACGTAGTTATCAACTACTTCATGCGACAAGGGCATTTTACTGGCAAGAGAACTGCCAAGATGATTATCATATATAGAAAGCGATACAGTAGTATTCCAAATCTAAGTAAATTGCTGGAATCATGAACTGACTGCTGACATACTCGTGTAGTTGTAGCTCGTATCGCTGTGACCAGGACCTGGCACCATGACTTGGCAACTGGAAATTACTACATGATTGATAGTCCGGTAGTGCTCAAGTCCTAAAACCTAGGAAGGGAACCTAGGAAAACAAGTCTATATAGTACTGTAGTCGAGTTTATGCTACGTTCGATAGGAGGTTTCCACGATACTATCTAAGCCAGGGTAAGAGCACTTGGTGTGTAGATACAGCAAATGGAATAGTTGAAGGAGTGTCCTTTTCATAGCGGGACTTTTATATATTCTGATATCTGCGTGTTCCTGGAGCCAGTAGACGTTAGAGGCAGCCCCAAGTCTTCCGGTTTTCCTTGCTGTTTCCACACACCATCTCTTCAACGAAATGTTCTTACAAAGAACTTTGCCCGCATAGTCACGTGCCTACTACCGAGGGTGCGGGCTTTATACGGTGCGTAGGTACAGTTCGTATGTGCCTCAGGTTCCGATCCTCGTAACTCTGGAGGTGCAAAAGACCAGTAACAACGAGATGATCATCATGATATATTGTCTCCGTTGCATTGAATCAGAAGTTGGGCACCATGATCCCTTTAGTACTCGAACGCACGTAGGTGTGTGCATACATACCTAGTACGGTGGCCAAGTTTCTTCCGACGGGGCTCCGAAAACGCCTGCCGAGATGCATGAAATGCGCTCTAGCCTGGAGAGGATAGCCGCTCGGTCAACGAGATGGTGTCTATCCGGACGTATGTGGATTATCCGAGCAACAAACAACTCACCGCAAGACCAACGAGACAAAAGTCGGAACCTAAAACGTCTCTAATGAGCCTGCATCAGAGTGGACGTCTCAGTTGAATCCTTGAAGATGCAAAACCAGAAAGTGGAGACAGAATTTCCGAAGAGGCCGTTATCCATAGGCCAATTGGTTCTGCTCAGATCGGTACAATCCTCTGCAGGGTTCGGAGGGCGTTGAGATCTTTGAATGCGATGTGTCGTACAGAGAAATCTTTCATCGCAGATAAGTATTAGTCAACGTTCAAGGACTCGGTGCAAAGCGTCAGGATGCAGGACTGTGGAAACCATCAAAAGACATTCTGGTATTGATGGACACTGTCGAGTCGGGTATCCCGAAGTGTGATAGAGATAAGACCAAGACCAAAGGAAAAGACTAGCTGATACATATGTAAGTATACTGTATGGCAACGGCCGGCGGCGTACAGTACAGGCCGCTGTCTCTTACCGAGGCCAACAGCGACGAGTAGATTACGAAGGTACGTATTGCTGCTGCATACCTGCACACCTTATTTTCAGGGAACACGAAGTGAGGCGGCGCCGACGGTGGCGGATTTGACTCGGTTCAAAGGACGGCGACGGGTACCAGAGCGTTTGAGGGCGTCTGGAAGAGAGGATCCCAGAGGCACTCGGGCAGGCTTTTGGCACTCGTCTTGCTAGGGCAGGCTGCGTCGGCTGTGAGATAGCCCCTGAAGGCTGACGGAGAAGAACGTTTTAGCTCGGCTCCTGTCTCCTCTGCCTTGCCGCCGGTGGACCCAAGGGGCCAAGGCGCGGGATATGGAAGGGCCTTGAAGCGCTGGACCGGAACGCTGGCGATGGGCATCAAATTTTGCATGTCCATCGTATCCACTCTCTATGACAGCCTGGCGGGAGCACTTGCTTAGGTTGGCTTCGTCTGCCGGGGATAAATTTAACCACTTGCTGTACGAAGTACGTAGTGAGAGTATTTTCACGGGGTAACCATGGCAATGGACCGAAGACTCCGGCTGCCATGGGATGACTGAGTAATGGTGATTGCTTCCATCGTTTGGTTTGTTTGTCTCGGTTCGTTTCTTGTTTAATAGCCTGGGGCTAGCAACGAGAGAAAAAAAGAGATGGACGGTGAGAGGAGAGGCCAGCTATGGGCAAGTATCTGGTATCTTGTTGCCGGGGGCCAACGGGGACGAGATCTAGTAATGACGCACGCACTGTGGGAGGAAACCCCAAAAGGGAGTGTGTGGGTGCCCTGCCCGGATTTGCTGCCCAGGGAGGGACGGCGCTGAGATCACTGAGACCGCCGTGGCCACAGTGGATTTTGGGGGGACGGGCGTTCGCTGGGGGGGGGGAGATGGATTTTAGGAGGGCGGACGGGGTATGTGGATATGTGTCAGCGCGGTGGGTGGAAGGTATGCCCGATGGAGGAAGTGGAGGGATGACATCTCGTACGCAGGCGATATTTTCTTGCACGAAGTACTAGGTAGTAGGTACGACACGTCCGCCAGTCCGTTGTTGATCGAAGAGACGGGCAAGACCGAGCATGGACGGGGCAACAAAACAAGAAAGCGTGCCGGTATCTTTGCCCCTTTATTAAGCTTGTGTGTGCTTTGTACTACAGTAGGTACTGCATTGTAGAGGGAGGGTGTCACAGTGTGCGATGCTTCCCTTTTCCCCGTTCCCCGTTCCCCGTTCCCCGTTCGTTCGCGCTGGCAGTCCAGTTGCAGCCCTCAGCGCCAGGACGGACGGGTCTAGGTCTCGGCGAGCGACAAAAAATCGGGGTGAACCGGCATCTCTCATCTCGCAGCCGGCTGGCGGCGCTGGCCCAGTTTGCATTTTGCCCAGGCTTTTGGGCCGTTCAGAGCTGGCCCAAGCTGGCCCTAGGCCTTGGTCGGCCCCCGGAGGCCCCACCCACGCAACCTCCGCGCGCTCTCACAGGCTCTCGCGCGCTGCCGCAGGCTCGCACACCCTGAGGCTCCCCCCTGTGAGCCTTCGGCCTCAGGCCGCCACAGCGCTGTTGCCGTGGAAGACTGGAGAGAGGCTGGGGGCCCCAGCTCCCTTTAGCGCGAGCCGGGAAGATTCGCTCTCAAAAAGCGCCTTTCCTACAGATCCGCCGCAATTTTTTCCCTCCCCCCCCCAAATACCTTCCACCCCCCGTCGGCGCAGATTTATTTCGCTCGACTTCCCATTCTCTCTTCCTTTCACTTCCATCTCTCCATCTCCCCTCAACCCTTTCTTTTCACGGGAAAGTCACGCACAGCCTTCATCATGTCTGAGCAACAAGGACCCAAGACGGTGCTGGGCATGCCGGTAAGCCACCAATCCATTCACAAAAAAATCTCTATCCGCAACGCCGTGAAATGCCGCGTCCGCGATAGCTGTCTACCCACCGACCTGAAAGTGCCGAATTGGATGGAAAGCCTCAATTGGCTTCCCTCAATCTGTTCGGGGTGCTAGTTGCACTTCCCCAGGCCCTTTCTTGTCTGGGTGACACCTATCGCGATGCCGCTGCTCGGCCGGGCGAAGATTAAGCAATTTCCACTATTCACGATCAACGGCTAACGTGTCTTCTCTTCCAGCCCTTCTTGGCCGACTTCCTGAGTATGTTCCATCACATATAATCCGCACCATACATCGTCGTGGTGGCAGCTGAAAGCTGCCACCTCACGTTGGATCTTGTCGACGTCATCCACCCCGACCCGATGCTAACGTACCTCATAGTGGGTGGTGTCTCCGCCGCCGTCTCGAAGACTGCCGCGGCTCCCATCGAGCGTGTCAAGCTCCTCATCCAGAACCAGGTTAGTAACTCTCGCATTGAAGCCACTGGCTGTCACAGCCTTGTCGCACTCGCAGACGCCGATAAAACTCATATCTGGCTCTGCGTTTGTCACGTGCCACATTTGTTGACTTCACAATGGCTTCAAAATCCCACACGTATTGTACCGACGCTGACCCCTTCTTTAGGATGAGATGCTTAAGCAGGGTCGTCTCGACCGCAAGTACAACGGCATTGGTGACTGTTTCAAGCGCACCATGGCCGACGAGGGTGTCATGTCCCTGTGGCGAGGCAACACTGCCAACGTCATCCGATACTTCCCTACCCAGGCCCTGAACTTCGCTTTCCGTGACAAGTTCAAGAAGATGTTCGGCTACAAGAAGGAGCGTGATGGCTACGCCCTGTGGATGGCTGGTAACCTTGCCTCCGGTGGTGCCGCTGGTGCCACTTCCCTCCTCTTCGTCTACTCCCTGGACTACGCCCGTACCCGTCTTGCCAACGATGCCAAGAACGCCAAGGGTGGTGGTGACCGTCAGTTCAACGGTCTCGTCGACGTCTACCGCAAGACCCTTGCCTCTGACGGTATTGCCGGTCTCTACCGTGGCTTCATGCCCTCCGTTGCTGGTATCATCGTCTACCGTGGTCTCTACTTCGGCATGTACGACTCCATCAAGCCCGTCGTTCTCGTCGGAAACTTGGCCAACAACTTCCTCGCCTCCTTCGCTCTTGGTTGGGTCGTCACCACCGGTGCCGGCATTGCCTCGTACCCTCTTGACACCATCCGACGACGCATGATGATGACCTCTGGTCAGGCCGTCAAGTACAAGAACACTCTCGATGCTGCCCAGCAGATTGTTGCCAAGGAGGGTGTCAAGTCTCTCTTCAAGGGTGCCGGTGCCAACATCCTCCGTGGTGTCGCCGGTGCTGGTGTCCTGTCGATCTACGATCAGCTCCAGGTCATCCTCTTCGGAAAGGCCTTCAAGTAAACTCGTCGCACCTGTATAGAACCTGCTGTGTTTGAGTGACGGGGATGGGGGAGTCTGCGGGTGTGACATGGTGTCCACTGGTTGACCAAAAAGGGCGAGATCGAAGTGCAGGGAGAGGAAAGTTGTCATAGATACCCAAATGAGGTTCTCGGCAACGGCAGCTCTTCGCGGGTTAGACTGGCATAGGCATGGCGTTTTCTCATCTTGCTCTGCCTTCCTTTCTAGGTCGCTGTAATTTATACACCTAAGCAATTTCCCTTGAGACCTTATTTGATACCTGTGCTACATACTTGGTGACCTGCCTATTTTATCGTTAACACTTCACGGTGTGTGGTTGCACGCTCTTCGTAAGGGTAACTTATGCCTTATTCTTAATCCTTGCTCACAACTGTCACAATCAGGAGTGTCGGCAGAGCTGAAGCCATCGCCGGGTCTGTTCAAATCTGGCCGATGACTAAGCCAGTGCTTCATGACCCCTCCAACTCCAACGGTCGTGATCCGCTGAACAGTCTGTAGCGCGTTGATTGCTCTAGAGCACCCTAACTCAATCTTACGCGAAACCAGTTGCCGACTGACCATGCCACCAAAGAAGACATCTGGTGCCGGCCGTGGCCGACCCAATGCCACAGGCAAGAAACCAACGAAAGCCGTGGAGCCGGAGTCGAGCAATCCTTTCGAGTCTTCTGACGATCAAGCAGCCACGCCTTCGCGAGAGGTACACATGGTCGAAGATGAGGATGAGGAGCCGGAGCCGGAGAAAACGATACCACTGGACCTGCTGACGCGCCTGCTGCACGAGTTCTTTACCAAGGAAGCGACGCGGATATCGAGGGATGCGAATGCAGCGACGGGGAAATACTTTGACGTCTTCGTGAGGGAGGCGATTGCGCGGGCTGCGGCGGAGAAGGACGGCGCGTTCTTGGAGGTGGGTGGTTATACGGTACTGAAAGACGGAGGATATGTTGACTTTTGCTCTAGGTCGAGGATCTGGAGAAGGCTTCGCCGCAGTTGCTATTGGATCTCTGAGTGTTCAGCCTGAGACGAAACTGCCCTGTAAGTGCCTTTTAAGGGCTGCATTTCGCGGACAAGATAATCTTGGTGTGGAAACCCGGCGAGCAATGTTCTTGGAGGCTTAGACACTAATGTTCGACAGGATGACCGAAAAAGTACGGCTCCGTTCGTGATGGTGCCCGGACAGAAGAGTCCTTCGGGAGAGCGTGCGAGGGGGCGATGGTAGAGGAGTAGCGCGGGCAACTCGATACCTACAAATACGGATGCTGCGATCTTGACTACACATGGCTCAAATGACAAAGATGGCCATGGTGCATGATGGGACGGCTTTCTCGAGCTCTTGATACATTCGTTACTGCGTTGCAGGGTGAAACTGGTTGAAGTCCCTGCCTGAGCGGGAATGCTGAGCGCCCTTGATCGTCATGGCTGGCAGGTCGGTCGAATTGTTTGGACGGCGGCGACAAGACATCGAGCGTACGAAGTAATGAATTACGACGACTAGCTTACGCAGTGGTGAAGTCAAGTGCCGAACCGGAAAGGTTGCATCGTGTTGTTTCCAACGGCTTGTCACTTTTGGGCGATGGTGGCTCGCTAACCGAGCAGCCGAGTAAGTCTGGGCTCCTGCAACGCGCACAACCAGAGATGGCAGATACAGATGCGAGCGACGTCGCATCGACCAGACAGCCCGCTCGTTTACCGAAAGGAACTTTGACGCCCGGAACCAAAATCTAGTCCAATGAGGCCGGAGTCTGGCTTGGGGAAGGGGGGGGGGGGCTTTGCGAAACTGGGCGTGTCTCGGCCGTGTGCCAGGCCCGGAACTGAGGCACATCCGAGAAGAAGAGACGAAATAAAACCCCTTGGCCGAGACCCGGAATGACGCTTTGAAGACTCTCCAACACGGGGTCATTTTACGGGGGTTTGTTTTTCGGCTTGGATGGCGTCCGGTCAGCGCCACGGCCGGTAGGTAGGCCTTGGTCCCATCCCATTGTTGATTGTTGGCGTCTAAGTGAGAACCCCTGCTGAGACGGCCGTGGGAAGACGCACGCTCAGCTTCATCAACAAGACAGTATTTCCTGTACGTATTGATTCGATTTCTGGATTGGAGGGAGTTTTTCCAGTCAGGGCTACCTACTAATCTCGACTTTTCCCACAGCCATGCCCATACAAGACCATTCCCAAGACTTTTGCCGCCTCGGTCCCAAACAGTGGCCGACGCCGAACAAGGCGATCGATCAAGAAGCGTTTCATACACAACTCCCCAAGCCGTCTCCTCCCAAGCCTCACTGTCGCAGATCCAAAGGTCACCACCACCACCACCAGCGCGCGCCCCGTCGCTTGCAATGCCCAGGCCGGCCTGGACGCGCAGCCGAGAACGGAAACTCTAGCTTCCATCTCGTCTTCTCCCTGCGCCAGGTTTCATGCTTCAGATGTGCTTCACAGCGCGTCGCTCCCGAGTCTCGGCCGTTGTCCTTTTTTGTTTGAACGGGCTTTCTGGGGTGGGGGGAAGATCATGGGCAGCTGGTTTAAAGTCCCGGCGTTTCCTCTTGTTGCTTCCTTTGGATAGTCCTATTCCCATTCTCCAAAACACTTTTATAGCACGACACCTGTTTCCTTGTTGTCCTTTTTCTTCTTCTTTCATTTCTTTCTTCTTCTTCTTCACTTACCTCTCTTTCACCAAAAGGCTAGTCCTTGAGAGCGCGAGCCGCTTCGTTTACTTGTCCGCTTTCGAGATATTTGTGTGTGTGTGTTTGTTGCCTTGTCACTGGTGACGGGATTCTTCACCAAAACAAGAAAAAACAAACAAAACGCCCTATTGATTCTTCATTCCTTAAGATACCATAAACCCGAAGCCATGTATTTCTCTTCCCTCCTCACTTTGGCGCTGGCGGGCATCGCACAAGGTATGTTGCTCTCGCACCTGTCTTCTTTTCTATCACTCCTAATGCTAACAACCACGCGCAGCCGTCGACGTTCAGGTCGTCTCCGTCGGAAAGTCAGCACTCAACCAGACCGGCCTCAAGTTCTGGCCCGACTCCATCAAGGCCGAAGTCGGGTCGATGGTGCAGTTCCAGTTCTGGGTCGGCAACCACACCGTGACACAGTCCAACTTCGACAACCCCTGCGTGCCCATCTCCAACATCAACTCAAGCATCGAGGGCTTATACTCCGGCTACATGCCCGTGGCGGCGAGCGCCAGCAAGAGCATGATCCCGACTTACACCATCACCATCAAGGATAAGAAGCCCCTCTGGCTTTTCTGCAGCCAGGCCACCCACTGCCAGAGCGGCATGTCCATGGCGATCAACGAGAAGTGAGTTGCAACGTCTGTCCCTTCGAGAACTAGCGAGACACGGCGGCTAATAAGCGAGCAGCACTTCTGCCAACTCTTCCCGGTCTTTGAAAAACTACAAGACCTTGGCCGAGTCTGCCACCGGCTCCAACCTGATCCCTAGCAAGAGCGAAGGCAGCGGCTCGGGTTCTGGTTCCGGCTCCGACTCCGGCTCGGGTTCCGGTTCCGACTCCGGCTCCGGCTCCGACTCCGGATCTGGCTCCGGATCTGGCTCCGGCTCAGGTTCAGGTTCAGATACCACCATCGCGACTCCCATCTCAACGCCAACCAGCGTTGGAACACCCTCCCCCTCCGACACCGTCGTCCCATCCGGTGCCACGAGATTCTCCTCCCCCAGCGTGCTGTTCCTCGCCGTGGCAGCCAGCTTCATTCTTTTGTAAACTACTGAACACGACACACACGGAATTCTGCTAGAGCGGGCTCGGGAAAAGGACCGTTAATAATATCTTGTCATTGTTGTTTATATCTAACCGCTGCTTGCGGCGTTCTCTTTCTTGGGGGAAAACACCACATGTGTAACCAGGCAGGGTAGTCGAGGGGCACTGCCATGGGGTATTCGTATCGGTACTTGGAATATCAAGGCTGCATTTTGGCCAAGAAAACGCATTCAACTTGCTGGAATTTTCAATGTGTATTGTCTCTCCATGCGGGTACGTTTTAGTGTTGTAGGGGAACTTGGGACGAGGTGAATAGACTGGTGTGGATTGATTAATTGCCCTAAAATATCCTGAAACCCATTGCTCAAGTCGACAAGGCCACCGTAATGCGCTTCATCCTTTTTAAACCTCAGGGACAATTCTCTTCCTCCTCCCGTTCTGTGCCGGCGCACACAGCTCCTTCAGGGGCTCCTTCTCCAGCCAGCCCTCCTCCCTGACCAAATAGCCTACCTTCTTGTACTTCCTGCTGTTGGAGAAGAAATTGACCCAGTGCAGAAGCGCGCCGTGAGCCCGTGCCTTGGCCTCCTCCAGCTCGCGAACGCGCTTCACGGCGAGCTCCTCCTCGGTCCAGTGGGCGTCCGTCTCCGGATCGTCCAGGGGCAGGAACATGAGCTCGGTGCCGCGCAGGTCGGCGTTGCGGTCTTCGGCGAAGCAGCCCGTCACGAAGGCGCGGGAGGCATCGCGGCCGGCGAAGACGTTGTAGGATCCGCCGGGGCCGTAGATGCGGCGGCCGTTGGAGACGTCGAATATGGTGTGGTTGAGGCTGATGTAGAGGGGCTTCTCGGTGTCGGTGCCGTCGAAGTTGGCCAGCTCGTCAAGGGTGAGGTAGATGGGCGGATCCTGCGGAAGAGAATGGGTCAGATCATGGAATACAAAAGTCGTTTGTGCGTGGAAAAACCAACCGGTCCCTTCATGATATCCTTCCAGTAGTCCACAGTCATGTAGTCGGGCTTGTGCTTCATTCCCCAGAACCAGCTTTCTCCGCCACTGATGACATAGCTGAGTCCGCAAGAGGCCAGCAGCAGAAAGGTCAAGACGCGGAGGATGTCAACCCAGGGAGTGTAGGCGTCGAGCTCACCATCGTCGATCTTAGCAAGACGCTTCTTGGGCTGTTCGACTATGGTCTCTTCTTCTGAGCTCTCCGGCTCCTTCGTAGGCACGGGCTTGCGCTGTCGTATAGTCGAGTCGTCCTCCATGGTGAAAGAAAAAGTTGGTATATGGGAAAGAAAGAAGCGGAAGGGTTCTGAAAGATGGAGGATATTAATATGCCAAGATGAAGAGATGCCGAAGCGAAGTGGCGTGCCTATTGCTCATCCCCTCGTGTTGAGTGTCGTGTCGTGTCTGGAGCTTCCCTGGACTATTCCGAGGTCAAAGCTTATCGGGAGTTGAATATTGAATCCATACGTACCCCTAACATGTAGATCCTTATCTCGTTCTTGCGCCCCCAGAATTGCGCCAATCCAAAGCCACTCAATTGGCATATTCCAAAGGTGAGTTCAATCCTTGGATTCAAATCTCCAACTACACCGTGAACCTGCCATAGGCCAACTACCCTTGTGTAACCTTCCAAATTTTATTTATTTTACTATTAATTTTCTTGAACGTGGGGCGTCATTTAGAAGGGACCTCTGCCTTCTTTGCCTTGGCAGTGAGGGAACAGGATAAGTTAAGGGTGTACCTGTCAGGACACTTGAACGTCTTTATCAATCGGTACACTCCATTGAGGCGGGGTCAGCAGAATTGGACGATGGTGATTGGACACGAACAGATACACCGACGGCAGCCGTGTCTCGCAGGGGCTCAGGGGTCGCTCGAGGCGACGCTAGGGCATCACATGACGTAGCGTCACCACAGCAACCTGCATCGACTCATGGAGGCTTGGCGGCGGGATGGTGTAAACAGCCAATATTAGGCCAAATTCGTGGCACGACCCCAACTCGACCAGCCAGCCTCAACACACCATTGCAAACGTCAACTCTGTTTGATACCCGCCCTGCACCACGAAACCCTCCTCCAAGCCACACAGGATCGATCCTCCTCGCAATGGACCATAGCCCGAGCCTGCCTGGTTCTCCAGGCGGCCCCCTCCAAGCCGTAACGGCCGAACGCGTGAATCAGCAACGCGAATCCATCTTCGCCCACCTTCGCAGCGAATCGCGCGGCGAATCCCGCGAGAGCTCGGTGCACGATAAGATCAGCCAGTTCAACACCCTCAGCGTCTCCATGCAGTCGAAACAGCTCGAACGCAAGACGGCCGATGCCGCCCTGAAGCGGGCCATGCTCGGTCGGGAGGAAGCCGAGTCGGATATGAGGAGATACAGGGACGAGGTCAAGGTACTACGGAAGGCCATCGAGGAAGGAAAGGACCGCGAGCGAAGAGTCGGCGAGCGCCTAGAGACGTTGATGGTGAGTTGCGCCCTGGTCGGTAACACGGCGGATCAACGCTCATGCTAACCAACCCGCAGGAAAACTACGGACGCGCCAAAGAAACACATGCGCACACACAAGCCCTATGGGAAAAGGAGATTCGAAGGGCACGGAAAGAGACCTTCAAGACGCAATCGTCTATTGTCAAGCTACAAGAGGAGCTCAAGTCGGCCCGCGGCGTTTACAAGATGAGCGACGAGAGTCTGAAGCGCGAGAAGGAGAGGAGCAAAGTTCGCGAGCAGGAGGCCTTCACGGCGCGCTATCAGATCGTCGGCGTCCAAGAGCAGCTCGAGCAGGCCCTCGAGCGCATCAAGGTCGTGGAGCAGGAGCGCGACGCCTTCAAGACGGCTGCTCAGAACGAGGAGGTTGCGCGCATCGCCGCCGAGGGGCGGATCCCGCTGCCGCTTCCCGACAACGCCGACGACGAATTTGCGTCGCCCAAGAAGAGAAGGGAACCCCGCGTGTCGCTGTCGACTATGGACATTGTGTCCTCGGCGGCAAGTGAGGCGGAGATTGAGGAGCTGTCTACCCAACTGCAGTTCGAGCACCAACGAGCCAACCGAGCTCAGGAGATGGTCGAGTTCCTCCAACTAGAGTGTCAGCTTGGGTGCTGCCCGTGCGTCAAGTCCAAGTCCCCTCGTCGCCAGAAGCGTAGGAGCTCCATTGGCCTGGAGGGCCCCCACGACAAGATGCCGAAGTTGGACAGCCCGGAAGACCAGGAACGTGCTGCGACTCCTCCTCGCATCGAGGAGCCTGTAGTCGAAGAGGAGGATGAGTCTCAGCAGGAGGCCCAGCGCGAACCCCAGCAAGAAAAACAGTCTCCTGAGCCTTTCATGCCCAGGTCAAAAAAGGAGCCTCGTCTGAGCACCATCTTCTGCCCCAAGGAGGGCATCTTCCGCACCGTCTCCGAGCAGGAAGTGGCAGATTTTGAGGCGGAAACCGAAGCGGAAGCGGAACAGGAGGCGAGCGAGGATACCCGAGTTGAGACGGATGCCGACCGTACCATCGAGCCTGTTGTTGGCGAAGACGTCGAATCGCGGCCTCCGACGCCCGATGACAGAGAGCGAGACCCTCGCATGTACGCGCGGACTCCTTCTGTGGAACCCCCTTCTTTTGCTCTTCTGGCCCAGGAACGGACTTCGCTTGCCTCGTTGCTCAATGCTCCCCACGGCGACCCCCAAGGAGAGGTCTACATGTCGTCTCTGGCGTCCATCCCTACCATGCCTGACGTGGCTCCCGCCGCCGACGCCGATGCCGATGCCGACGCCGACGCCGATGCCGCTTCGGACGACACTCGGCCCCACACCTCCGCCTCCTTCTACACCACCGTCACCACCACAACCTCAGTGCCGCTCCACGATGGCGCTTCCCGCTCGGACTCGTCCTTTGCCGAGCGCCTTCGCACGCCGTCACATGGGAACGCCAGCTTCGACCTGTCCAACCCTGCCTTGACCCCGACTATGACTCGCGAGCAGGCTCTCGCCAAGATCCGCGAGCGTCGTGGCCGCGCCCGTTCTATGGCCCAGGGCACCATGACACCTCGTCGAAGGATGGTCGAGGGCGTCGACCGTAGGGACATGAGCGCCCCAACGGGCACTGTCGCTGTCTCTAAGAAACGGTGATGCTGTGCTAGCAACGCCGTAGATGACGCCCTGGACATGACTTGACGAACCCCCTCTCAACACCGATCTGCTTTTTCCCCCCTTTCGTTTGGAGCGCACAAAAGAGAATGTGACTACTTTGTGGTTTAGGACAGCCGAGACCTTTCCTCGTGTTTCCTTGGTTGTTTTTGCATCGCCTTGCGTTATTTGGGCTCGGCGAAGGAGGCGCTTTTATTTTGCGATTTCTTGAAATCCGGCTGCTTGGTGCAAAAAGAAAAGCTCGCCCCGACTTGGATGGGAGGATGGCCTCGGTGCATCGCTGAGCGGTTGTTTGTTTGGTTTGGTTTATGATGCATTTGATGTATGAAAGCTCGGGGGTTGTCTCTTGGGTCACGACGTAATGGTAGTGGTGGCCTTGTGTATAATTTCAGTTTCATTGGCAACGGCATACGCAGCATATATATATATGAAGTCTACTGAATGCTGTTGCAGTACTTGGGAAACTAGTAATGCGTTTCTACGCCTGCTGAGTATAAGAAATGCAATGGTATCGTATTCGCACGGTATCGTATCTACTATGTCCAAGACCTCCAACTCCTATAGTAACATATCCATCAATGTACAACACCCCAGCCGGCGCTACAATGCTAACGCGTGCCGGACAGGGCCTGTCAGCTACCGAGGAACCCCCTCGCCATGTTGCGCCCTAGCTGAGAGCTGACGGCGTCCAACTTGACGGCGACGAGGACACACTCGACGCCGCCCTTGGCGCCCTTGGAGCTCTGTATCCGTAGGCGCCACTGGCCCGTCATGACGGTCCACTCGTCGTCGCCGGGGACGAGGCTGCCGTCGGTCCGGCGGCGCTTCCGCGGGTTCGCGACGACGGCGCCGCCGATGCTGCTGGCGGGCGACTCAACGGCCGAGCTCGGCGCGGGCTGCTCCTCCACGTGCTCCTTGCCGTCGAGGACAATGGCCGAGTCCGCGTCGAGGACGACGCGGACGAGGTCCTCGCTCAGCGGCGTGTTGCCCGGCGTCGGAGGCTGGGAGCCCGCGCCGCCCGAGGCCATGAGGAGGCCGAGAGGCTGGGTGGTCGGGGGCAGGCTGAGCTTCGTCGCGATGACCTCGAAGAGCTTGGCCACGCGGGCCTTGGTGTCCCTGAAGAACTCGGCTCTGGGAACGCCGCCGACGAAGTGCACCTTGGTGGTCTCGCCGCCGATTTCCAGGACCAGCTCGGCGGGCCTCTCGTCGACGTACGGACGCGCGTACTGCACCCAGCCGGACGCGGGCTCCAGACCCTCGTGCAGGACGCTGATGCCGCTCTTCTGGACGTTCTCGAGGCGCAGGACAATCTCGTCGCGGCGGCGCGCCTGGCTGTAGCTGATGGAGTGGGGGATCAGGCGCTGCTCGATGCCCTTGAAGTGGAAGTAGCGGGCGTCGCGCAGCAGCTCCTGGCGATGGATCTCGTCGCGGATGTGCACCGGGTAGCCGCGCAGCAGGCTCAGCAGCTCGGCGAAGGTGTCGGCGCTGCGGTTGGGCACCGACGGCGGGAGGATCGACGGCGGCCGGATGAGGCCCTCGCGCTCGAGCCCGGGGAAGAGGTCGTCCGGGCGCGTGAAGAAGACGGCGAAGCCGAGCGAGAAGTAGTTGGGCGAGTTGCCCGGGTCCGTGAAGATGTCGCGGGGGATCTGGAACTCGCGGTGGCCGATGGAGATGAAGATGCTCTCCTCGTAGAGCTGCGATATCAGCTTGGGCACTGTATTTCCCCCCCTCACCGCGGGGCTAGGGTCAGTGGCAGGCCGGATCGGAGGAGGAGGAGGAGGGAGGAGGGAGGCGACTCACAGCTGTAGAACTGCGCATCGGAGAACAGCCGCACAAAGTGCGTGCCGTCGCGAGGGGAGACGTGGTAGCCCTGCAGATGCAGCGAGATGTCGCGGAAGATGACGGGGTCGCGGTCGATGTACAGCGTGCGCACCGACGCGCCGGCCTCGTCACCGGCCTCGGCGGCGGCGCGGAGCTGGCAGAGGAAGTATTGCGAGAAGTAGGACGGCGCTGAGAGGGGGGCGACGAGGAAGAGAAGTCAGCGGAGGCGGCGCATGGGTGGTTTCTGCCCGTGTCCAGCCGGGTGGGGGCGGTGGTACGCACCGTCAGACGACAGAGATGCGCCCGAGAGCTTGAACAGCTCGCTGCCGATCTGGATGGGGAAGACGCGCTCGTGCGGGAGGATGTGCGGGATCCTGGCGACGTTGGACTCGGAGAGCGGCTCGACGGACGGGCCGACGGACGGGGCGCCGCCGGCCTCGGAGGAGGCGACGGACTCCATCGCGGGGAACTGGGAAGTCGGGGGGAGGATTGAAAAGAGAAGGAAAGGAAGAAAGGAGGAAAGAAAGAAAGATGATGATGCTGGCTGGGTTCGGTTCTTTCACGTCCGCGCCTGGCTGCGGGTGCGCGGAGGCGCCATTCTCGGTGCTGTCCGCGATGCGACACGGGACCCTCAGCCGCCCTGGCTGGGGAGACTTTATAGCGCCCTGTAGCGGGTTTCGGCCTGGAGGGGCCGGGCTAAATGCAGCGCAGCGGGCGGCGGGCCCCGCTGCACTTGTTCGGCTAGTGAGCTGGTGGAATGCTTCTAGACGAATCCTGCATACATGAACTATCCCCAGGAAACACTCGATGGACCTCCTCAAAATAGCGGAAGCGCACTGTCAGCAACATAGACTGGTATCTATAGATTATGCATCTTTGCTGTTGGACACATAACAACAACTACTTGGTCATATCGTGTGGTATATTCATTCATTCTCATCTTGTCTAGACTTTCCTTCCCCGGGCTGCATCCAGCAAGCTTCTTCATGCCAAATGTCGGTCCCTCACAGTGTCTCCCACTCTTCATTCTTCTCTCACCGAATCATCTTTTCTCTTCGCAACCACTCCCGCACCTGAAACCCTTTACCGGCTCATCAACTCGACGCCGCCTCGGACAATCCCCACCACCGCTCCCGTTTGGATCGTCTCGCTGGCTCCACCGGCAACTCTGTGCTCAATGTCCGCCAAGCCATCTAGCCAGGTGATCATCACCTCGGGGCTCACCTGCAGTTTGGCTAGCTCCTCCGACAACGCCGTGATGATATCTGCCAGCGCCAGGCCCTGGGACACCTTGAGGGCCGTGATGGTGTTCAAGCAGCTCGTCACGTCAGATGTGTTGAGCAGCGTCGACACGATCGACTTAATGGCGTCGGGTGGAGGCGCCGCGATGCACGTGTAGATGGTTTCCGTCGTGATGGTGTCTCGCTTGATCTCGCTCTCGGGGACCTTGGGGGCATCCTTCAGTCGCAAGGGGGTGCCTGGCCTTTGGTTAGCTAGGTGGTACGCGGCCGTCGTAATCCGTAGACTCACTCGATGCGTGGCACGCCTGTAGTACGTTCAACGCCCTTCGCATGTCTCCCTTGCTCAGCTTGACCAGCGCATCCACGGCCTCACCGCCAATGTTGACCTTCTCCTCGTCAACGACCCTGTCCACCAGGACCCGGATGTCACGCTCCTTGAGAGGGCTGAACCGGAACCGCGTGCAACGACTCAGCAGCGCGGGGCTCAACTTGTGCGCGTAGTTGGCAATGATGCAGAAGCGCGTGTTTGCTGTGTACTTCTCCATGACGCGGCGCAGGGCCATCTGCGCCGTGCTCGTCATGGCATCGGCCTCGTCAAGCACAATAAGCTTGTAGCCGGCCATATTGCCCGACTTGCCTGCGGGGCCGCCCATGGAGAAGATCTGCTTGGTGCTCGCGAATGTCTTGATCTGCTCGCGCACCACGTCGATGCCGCGATCGTCCGAGGCATTGAGCTCGAGCACCATCTGGCGCATGTTGGCGGCGCCGTAGATGCGTCGGGCGAGGGCGAGGATGGTCGACGTCTTGCCGGTGCCCGGGGGCCCGTAGAGGAGGAGGTGGGGGAGACGGTTGGTGTCGATGAACTTGTTGATGGTGGCGAGGATATCTTGGTGGCCCGAGACGTCGTCGAGGGTGTGTGGCCGGTACTTTTCGATCCTGGGAGCAAGTCAGCGGCGGCACACGGGCGGCCATGTATCTTCGTCTTCATACCAAGGCAGGCTGTCTTCTGCCTCGACGGGCAAATTGGCGGCGCTCCGCTTGCCCTTGGTCGCCGCAGCGGAAAATACGATGTCCTTGGAGGGGCCAGGGCCATCGACATCCATCTCGTCTTCAAAGTCCGACATTATGGCTTCTGCAATGCCCTTGGCGGTCAGAAACGGCGTTAAGGGTATTGCGTGTAATTTTTGGTGTTTAGGCGGTCGGTGCAGCGTGGTCAATTGTTGAGGGCCGATGTGAGGTCATGGGCGTGCGCGGCTGGAGGGAGACGCGTCCATGACCGCGTCTCAGCGTGTCCGTCAATTAAAATCCCTGCCCATACGCTGGCCAATCACTCTAGGCGCTGCTCACCTCTGGTTCTTTCGGCAACCACCATCTCAGAAACGACATGGCGTCATAGAAAAAGAAAGAGAAAAAATAAAGAGTTCATGCGAGTTATGACAAAAGAGCAATCCAGTTCTTTATTCTTCCTGCCAAAAACAGACACGACACATTACTTCCTGCAAGACCAACCCCACGACCATAGTTCGCAACAACACCCCTTCTACAGTCCACAGCCATGCAATCATGTCGTAGAGGCCACTCTCACCCAAACCCACCACTAAATGCAAGCGCAACGCCTATCATCACACCCTATATGTGCATTAAGAAGATTGTCTAAAGGCATTATGTCTATGAGACAGCAAGAACTGAAAATAGTACAGCGCCGTCTCATCTCATCTCATCTCATCTCATCGCATTCATCGCATTCGTCTCATTTCGCTTCAGGTTGAAGATGATTCGTGCCCAAGCCCACCAGCTCAAACAAGATCGGGATAATGGCCACAGCAAACCACGCGATTCCTACACGCAGTTAGCGTCGAGTAAACGAGACCAAGAAGCAAAACCGCCTTCTCACCAGTATAGACGACGAGCTTCGTCACCACCTCCACGTCGTACCGGACACGAGGTTCCACCAGTTGAGAGAACATCTCCTTCTCGCCAAGCCCGTCTTCCTCTTCAGTCACGAAAATCTCAATTTGATCATCGTCTGCCGCTGGCGATGCGGTAATCTCGCCATTACCCATCATCTTCTCATACTCGGTCACGCGACGCGGCTGAGACCCAGAGGTCTGGGCGCCCTTACCAGAATGGTCTTCGTGGGTCATCATCTGCGTCTCAAGGTTGCTCGGCATACTCTTCAGGCTATGGTTGCTACCAACGCTTTCGCGCCGTCTGCGCTCACGGTACGCCAACGTCTCGTATGCATCTGCGGCGCTCTGGGGGCCGATCGACACCGATCGGCCTCGGGTGGTAGGGTACCGAATACTCTCGACCATACGAGGGAAATCCGAGGCTGAGGGGAAGAGCGTGTCCAAGCGAGATCCGGGCGGGACAGACTTGTACTCGCTGGCAGGGGTAAAGAATCGACGAGGCATGTTCACGCCAACCTGCTCGAAGATGCGGAAAAGGTGGGGGAGGAGCTTAAGCAGTAGGGGCTTCATCGTCTCACGCCATACGAAGATGACGAGAACGCCAAACACAATCCTCACCACGTTGGTGGTCCAGTCCAAGCTCGTGATATCAATGGGGCTCCCGCCATGAGCGTGCGTCTCCCAGGGATCCAGAGAGATCTTTCCATACGTCCAAGTCCCAAACTCAAGGCCGATTACAACTCCAGCAAAGGCCACGCTGTCATCATAGCAAGGACAGTCGTCGGCAGGCTCTGGGTGGATGCGCACAAGAACCAGAATGATGAGGCCGGCCACGAGCGGCGCGACCCAGGAGCTTTCGTGCATATACTGATCCAGTGGGGGCCCCCAGTAGTACTCAACCCAAGAGATACCGGCCCCCATGATAGAACCAACAATAACGTCGAGGAAGCCGTGCATACCGCAATAGAGGCGGCCGAAAATAATGGAGACGGCGTAGAAGTATGACAGAAACTCGAGGGCTAGCTGCGTAGTGGCTGTGAGAGTGTTTTCGGGATCGCGCAGGTGAAGGAGCGCATATACGGCAACGGAAACAGCGTTGGCACTATGGGTCGACGGAAATCCATACTCGAGAGCAGCGGAGCCAGACATGGTGATACGTTGGAGAGGCGGGGAGAGAGGGCGGGGGAGCGAGTAGAAGTCCTTGATGAAGCCGGTCCAGAAGACGCCGAACGCGAGGATGTGAACAAGACTAGAGGGAGAAGAATCAGCGTCTCGTCTTCGGGTCAATTCACGCCCACTGGTGGGTAAGATGAAAGGAGAGGCGCGGTGAAGCGCATTCGCATCGCATCGCATCGCGTCGCATCGCAAGCCACACATAGATGGAGAATAGGACGGCCGCTTACCCCTTGCCAAAAGCGGCGTGTCCGCACCAGAAGCATATAGGCAGACCAACCATGAAGAAGGTGTGAGTTCCCATGTTGGCGGTGATGGCGAAGTAACTATCGAGGGCGGGAGTTCGCAGCATGTCCTGCATCCAAGCAAGGTAGGGCGTCTCCCATCGGATCAGGGGCAGCAACTGCTGGCGCAATGAGTATCGCCATTTGGGCAGAGCGCGCTTGTCTGCGAGGCGGGGCGAGGCACGGCATCAGCAAAAGGGAATTTGGCTAGAGGACGAGGAGAGCCAAGGAGAACCTAGGAGAAAATAGTGAGGAACGGATGCTCACAGTGATCGAGACTCCTCAATCCAGCGTCAGGTGTCACTTGGTCATCCTTGGGCGCAACGGCGGCGGGTGGGAGAGCGGCCGTAGCTGTGGCCGTGCTACTGGCGGCGAACCGCTGAACATCAGCTCGCTGGTCGCTCATAGTTGGTGGATGAGCGGGGGAGCGACGCGAAGAAGGATGAGTGGCAATGGCAATGGCAATGGCAATGGCAAAAGAAGAGAGGAAGAAGCGCGGGCACACGTCAATCTCGACGAGGGAACATTGAAGTTTCAGAAAGCACGTGGGGGTGGGGAGGGTGGACGGAGGATCGAAGACGCTGCCCTGGAGGCTGACGGGATGCGGCGGATAGGTGAGTTGGCCGCGACGGGAACTGCGGGTGGGACCAGGCGCGCGAACGGAGGAAAGAGCGGCGTTCGGAGAATGGACTTTGTGAACCTAGTAGTTACCTAGGTAGGTGCCAATTCCCAAGTTCCCAGGCACCGAGGACGGAGGTTCAACCTCACCTAAAATTTGCAGTGCTTTCTACCTACCTATCTTCAAGCACCGCCTGCCTGCCTACGTAGGGGCATTCGTACCTAGGTCAGCACTACTGGACTGCTGCGCTATAGCACTGCCTTCTGCCACGCAAACCTACTGCATGACAAACGGCACCCAGGTATCCCGCAACTCCGACGAATATCTAGTAAGCCGCCATTGGGCTTCCCTTGCTCACCTTCTCCAGTCAAAAGCGGGAACGGGCTTTACTAATCAAGCAACCTGCCCGTTCGGCGTCCCGCGGGTCGCTCCAACGTCTTGCGCGTATTCCATTCGCTCTAGTCCAGCAGCAAAAAGCAGCCCACTCGCAGACCAGACAGGTCCAGAACTACTTTAGGTCGGTAGCGGAAGTCGTACACGGGCCCTATATCATCGGCGTCGAATCTCGGGCTCTCCTTCGAGAGGCAGCCCGTTGGCCCCCAAGACGAGGTCCTCCGCCAGCAACTGCCGGGGATAATAATAAACTACTAACCTGTGGAGTCCACCGATGGGCAAACCCTGGCGTATTTCAACATGTCATGTGTGTTGGTCCATGGGGGCCGCCCCTTGGAAACTGGAAGCTTGGCAAGGGTTTTTCTCCCAAACAACCGGACCACAATGACATGCACGGGCCCAGACGGATTGAGGCATATATACCTAATTATTAGCACGCAGTAGCACGTCCATAGTACTGTACTTTGCAAAATTAATGCCTGGCCATATTGGCCATGTCAAGGCACTTATCCAGGCCTCAGAGATCCCTCCCGCGGGTCGCTAACTGCCGCGACGCAGGTACCCAGCTTTTAGGGCAGTGGATGGTTCCAGCGGGAGATCCCCCACTAATAATAGGGCCTGCTAGCGAAGCAGCCACTTGCAGCCTCGGTCCTCGTAGATAGATGACTTATTAGTCTACAGGTCATAGACTAGAAGTGGAAAACACCATGGCAAGACCAGTTCACTCCATCACACCACCCGTCCCGAGCTTGAACCCCATCAAACTACCAATCTTTCTCGCCCTCCAAGAGCATTGCCAATGGCGCTCGCTGGCAAGCACTGTGCTGTCGTTGGGGCCACCGGCATCATCGGCTCCCACATCGCCCGCGCATTCGCCAGCCACGGCGCCGTCGTCACCCTTCTCGGCCGCTCCGCCATTGACTCTCGCCCCCGGCTGGAGCCTCTCCTGACACCTTACCTGTCTCCGCCCTTGTCGGTGTCGCCTGATGCTGTTGAGAGTGGCGCCAACAGCATTGTCCCTCGGGAGCATCGCTTCATTCGCCTTGATGTCTCCCAGCGCGAGAATATGAAGCAGGTATTTGCGGGACGGCATCTTAGCAATGTTAGTAGTGTGTTGTGCCAGTTGATTGTAGTCTAGCTCTCTTTCTCTCAGGAAGTCATTGTTAACAATACATCTCGTCAATCTATGCACAGGCCCAGGATGCTGTAGTTGGTCCTCTTGACATCCTAGTCAACTGCGCTGGCATATCGCAAACATCCTTTCTACAAAGAACGTCGGAGGAAGAACTCGGCGATATTCTCCACACCAACCTCATGGCCACTATGCTCGTATGCAAGTACGCGAAGCTCCGTCCTCATGGTAACCCGCACCTTCCATCATCCCGGTTGCGAATATGGCTTACACCCCTTACAACAGGCTGTATCATCAATGTCTCCAGCCTAATGGCCACCAAGGGCGGATCCGGGGCAACAGCATATGCCGCCTCCAAGGCAGGTGTAGTAGGTAAGTCAAAGCTTCTTCATAACTCGTGCCTCTTCTCCTTTTTTTTTATGTCGTTGTTCCCATGTTTACTGTACAGTGGCAACGAGGAACCTGCTGACATCCACCCAGGCTTCACTCGTGCTCTTTGCCGAGAACTCGGCCCTCGTTCCATCCGTGTCAATGCTCTGCTTCCCGGCTGGGTAGCCAGTCCGATGTGGGATCGTGAGTCTGCCTCTTTCCCTCAAAACTGCCCTCCCATAGCCCCATATCCCCCTTCGACCAGAAGGGCCGATGCTAATGTACAACACGCCGTTTTAGATCTCAAGCCAGAATTGAAAGCAGCCTTCCTGAAAGATACCCCCCTAAACCGCGTGGGAGCTCCAGAAGAAATCGCAGAAGCTGCCGTCTTTCTCGCCTCAAACGCCTTTGCCAATAACTGCGTCCTCAACCTCGATGGTGGGTTGAGTGCAGCATGATGCATCCATCTATCCAGGGATACATCATGTCCTCTACTCGCGCCCTCCATCAGTCGTCGATGACAATTGCGCCACCGGCATCCTCCACTACCACAACATCTGCGCTGGATTCAGTCACTTTGACCTTCTTCAAAGGCTGCTCGTCGTCCTCGGGATGAGGCCGCTTGACGCCCTTTGGCTCAACCTCGACGACATCGGTGTCGATGCTGTTCTGGCCGTTCTGCTTGCCGTTGCCGTTTGTCTCGACAGGCTGAGGCTTTTTCGGCTTCCGTGCAATCTGAGGTGTCTCCGTAAATGTGGCTTCGATGGGCTTCTTGTCCGCGTCCAGGTCCCTACTCTTGTTAGTCCCTGACAATTCTCCCCTATCAAAGGAGCCCACAAACCCTTCTTGAATACTGATGACAACGTTAACAAACGTGTCATCGTCATCGTCATCAATGACAGTCAAGAAACTATCCTTCTTAATACCTGTATCACAGTTAGATTATCTAAAAGATATGTATGTCTTGAAGAGTTCTCACCGAGATCACTCAGCTTCTTAGGCAGATTGTCGGTTTCGTCCAAGTCATACAATATGCCAACATCATTGTTGACAACGAACTCCTTGTCTCCAAAGCCCAACTTCAGTTTGATGAAGTCCTCGACGAGGTCGTTGAGGGTTGCCCGAGACAGATCCACCACAACGCTAGTGTTGTGGACACTGCAGACTGGGCAGTCAGGGTTCGGCTCGCGAGACCTATCGGGAGCAAGGAGGCGTGCTGGCGCGAAAGGAGTCAAAAAGACCTGAGTCACGTTAGATATCGAAGGGACGCCGAGTCTTGAACTGGACAAGCACCACTTACCTCCTTCGACTGTGCGTATTCACCCTTCAGAACCTTGAGGGACTGCAACACACAGAGACCTGCCACAATCGCATTTGTGGTCGCAATGGCAGGGATGATGTTGCCAGCCATTTGCTTAATGTCGAATCGCGACTTGGTGTCAATGCCAAAGATTATGGACCGGATATTGGCGCTTGCGGCAACAAAATCAAGAGTATCCACGTCATCCTTATCAAAGGCGATGGTAGGTTCCGGGTCCTCAGGGCGTTTGTTCTTCTTGAGCTCCAGAATGCGCTTGCTTAGCCGGGCGAGACTGTCGTCAAAGACCACAAGGCTCTCCTCGAGGGACCAGGTTCTCTGGTCATCGCCGAGGACCGCATCCTTTGCTGCAATAGCACCACTAGCTTTCGACAAGACTGCCTCATATTTCAGAGGTTCCGGCGCCCTTCGCGATTTCCACATGTCTTCAACCGAGCGCAGTCTTTCGATATCACCATTGAAGACCTTGTCGAAGAGCATCTGTGAGAACTCGGGTGTGCCCACAGCAGCCCGGATCGTCTTTAGGGCCTCCGACTCCTTTTTGAGTTCTTCAATCTCCTGATCTGTTTCCACTTAGTTGTTTATGCAAATAAGAAGCTAGGTAAACTCACCATTGTCTTCATCGGAAGTATGATCAAACGCAGCCTGATCCTCACTGGTGCCGAAGATCTCGCTGTAGTACATCATCAGCAGACGCCCTCCGGGTTCGCGAGTTTCTTGGGTACTGACTTGAGTAGATAGCTCTTGCCCCAGACGATGCAATGAATGGGCTGGCTGGGTGTGCTCCGGATAGTGCACACAGGGAACGACTTGGGTGTCTCTTTGGGCGTACAGTCGTAGCATGCCGTAACACCCTTCTTAATCACCTGCACTTGGCCGTTGAAGCCGGTCGTGCCACTCTCGATGAGTGGAACGTCGGCAGCCAAGCACATTTTGTTCACATGTCGTCTCGCATCTAAGTTGTCGAGGGCGTTGAAGGCAATACGGAATTCGCGGAACCACGAAACCGAGAATTCATCATCCTTGATGTTGGCGTGATGCGCCACAATCTTGACGCTCGGGTTGAATCTCTGGGCCACCTCTTTCGCTACCTACGATATTGTTAATGGTCTGGTTCGGCGCCAGTCCTGGACGCTGTACGTACCAAAGCCTTGGATTTCTTTATGTGCTCGTGCCCGAAGAGAAATTGTCGGTTCAGATTGGAGAGATCGATGGTGTCGAGATCAACGATATGGATTTCACCGAAGCCTGTCAGCACCAGGTTCTTGAGCAGCTCGCAGCCAATGCCGCCAGCGCCAACCATGAGCACGCGGGCCTGCGCAAGCATCGTCAGCCACGTGGACAAAGTGATATCAGAGTGAAACCCGCCATCGGATCGAATGTTCGGACAGGCGGGTCGGTCAAGATGATTGAGACAGGCGATCGTGGGGGCGGCGTTTTTGGACTCGACGAGGAATCGTTTCGGGGGGGCGGCAAAACGGTTGGACGTACCTGCTTAACGGATGAATTCAGAGACGAGCCCAGCGACTGGTGGTTGAATCTATCGCGCGTCCGTCGTTGAGGCACAGCTTCGGGCGCAGCAGGCTGCTGCGGTTGTTGTTGCTGCTGCTGCGGCATCGTAGCTGCGGGTGCAGCCTGAGCCTCGTTCACGGTATTTGTCGCATCCATCGTGAGCGTCGTCGTCGGCGTTGTCGTGGGCACTCAACAGACGCAGAATGCGAGTCGGTAGATGGTAGTGGGAGAGTCGAGAGGCTGCGCGCATGCAGTCGCGAGAGATGCAGACAGGGAAACGATGTTGCGCGTGGTGCAGCTGGGTCCAAGTCCTAGTTGCGCTCGCTTGCAGTGAAGGCAGTGGATGCGGTGGGTGCCGTTGGTGGTGAGAGCTGAGACGCAGGCCTGTGGCCAATGGCGTCGGCGCACACGCCCCGGGGATCGAGCTACCGGGGCCGGAATCGAGCGAACGCGGCTCTTTGATTGGTGGCCTTGTCAGCTTGGTCGCTGGCTCGCCGACTTTAGCAGCTGGCAACAGGCGAGCGTCGGCGTGATGCCAGTATGCACGTACTAATTGTGCAATGGAGATGGGTGTCAATTGGGTGCCCAGGTTGCAGACCGTTTGGGCCGTGTGTCTAGTTTTTCCCGACTTGCGCCTGCGAGTTCGCCTTCGTTCTTACTGGCAAGGTAAGTCTCGGGCTCTACTAGGTACCGCTCACCAAAGCGACATCCCGTCCTCTGTTTTATTTGCCCTACTAGCCCGCCTCTCGACCGCGGGGTTGCCCTGTAAATTCTTGCACAGCCATTAACTAAGTTCCGTGCGCCAACGATGAGAGAACCCTTGACTTGAGTCAGAGAGTCTAAACCGCCCGTCGCTTACAGCTTCAAGTCACCATACTCTCTCTCTCCCTCACTCTCTCTCTCTCATTAACAATTTGTAATTTTTCCTTCCTGATTCTCCTCCACTCTTTCGGATCTTTTGTAGTTCGAGCTCGGCCTTGTGACCGTCTCAAAAATGTCCGACGACGAGGCGGACCCTGAGCTCCTCGAGCTTCTCCGCCAGCACTTCCAGGGAAAACTCGATATCGCGCCCGAGCCGGAGACGGGTGTCCTCGAGACCGTCGAGCATGTCTACGACAGTTGCATCGACGTCGCCATTGATATGCGCGCCTCCAAGAACGCCGCCGAGACCATCTACTTGCAGATGCAGGAGAAGAGCTACTCCACCGCCACCTGGTCGGAGCACGAGTTGCATCCGCAAGCCAAGGACGAAAGCACCGTGGCCTTCATCTTCACCATGGACCTGTTGAACTTCTCTTTCTGGTCCGAACTTTCTGACGACGAGAGGTTTGCCGTCGAGTACCGCGGGGAGAGGTGGACGGGTTACTGGAGCTTGGTCGCATCGCTTCAGCGCGCTCTCGAAGAAGGTCAGTCACCTTCTCTCACAGCAAGTCGTTCTCATAGTTGACGCGGACGTTGATTTTGTAACTCAAGGCATTCCAATTACGGACCCTCATTACTGGCATAACGAGGACGAGTGCAATCTGGAATCCCTGAGGCATGTGTTCAGATCATGTACCGAGGAGGAGATGCCTCTACTGCAAGAGCGCCTTGACTGTCTCCGAGAGGCTGCCTATGTTCTCTACAAGGTAAGTCCTCCAGCTTCCTTTTTTTTAAACACTCTGACATCTGATATCAGCACTACGACTGTTCCATCACGAACCTAGTTGATGCTGCTGACGGCTCAGCCGCGCAACTCGTGAACCTACTGGCCGATGACTTTGATTGCTTCCGTGACGAGCATCGCTTTGAGGACGGCAAGATTATTAGGTTCCTCAAGCGTGCCCAGATCCTAGTTGCCGACCTGTGGGCTTGCTTCAACGGCGAGTCCTACGGCGAATTCCACGACATCGACAAAATCACCATGTTTGCCGACTATCGTATTCCCCAGATTCTCATCTCTCTCGGTGCACTCTACTGCTGCCCTGGCATTACAACAACCATCAAGGACAAGAAGACGATAGAAAGTGGTTCGACCTGGGAGGTCCAGCTTCGCGGTAAGTACATGAACAAAATGAGAGAGAATCGGCCAAGACTAACAGGTAGCAGCTTGCAGCATTTGGTGTGTAGAGTTGATTCGGCGCGAAATCAAGCGGAAGCATCCCGATGCCCATGTCAACGCCATCTTGATCGATTTTTTTCTCTATGACCACGTGAAGGAGCTGGAGGCCGTTGGTAAGGAAACAATCCCCCATCACCGAACAAGAAGCATCTGGTACTAGGCACATGCCGTAAGGCGTACAATCTCGACACTCAAGGCGACGTTACCACATTGGATTAACATATAGACATGACGCTTTACAGTCGACCACACCAGGTTGATAGAATAGATAGTACAAAGACAAAGAGCCTCACAGGCAAGCAGTTCATGAGCCCCCAAAGACACCATAGCTCCCCTAATCAAACCGTACCCGCTGAAACCAGAAATCATTGTCCCACAGTCGACGAGTTGAGGATTTCATCCATGTGTGCAGTGGCAATCTTCTTGTTGCCTTTGGCCTCTTCCTTGAGTAGCACGGCAAGAACCTCAACCGGGGGCTTGAGACCCAGACGCTCAGCCCTTTGCCATCGCTTCATGCGAGGTAATCCGATGCAAGGCTGCGGAGGTTAGACAACAGGTCAAATACACTCTCGGGAATTAATGAACAGCTTACCCCATACTGTGAGCTCACATCGAAATATCTCAAGACCTTCTCCTGCAAGGAGAGACCCTGCTGGTGCAGTCGTGGAGAGCTCCACTGGCCCTCAATGGCTTTCCAATACTTCTTGATCTGCGCCTCCGTGATTTGTTCTGCCTGCAACTCCACCTCGGACTTCTCGGGTACTGACTCGACTTCGGGCACAACCTCATCCTCTTCCTCTGCTTCGATCTCCTCTGCTTCGATTCCCTCTGCTTCGGGCTCCTTAGTCTCGGGCCCCTTGGTCTCGGGCTCGTCGACAACGGCTATTGCGAGCTCTTCCTCTTTAGATGGCTCAGAGACTTCGACCTGGGCAACGGATGGAGAGAGAATGGCCTTCTTTGTATCCTTGGGCACGCTCTTCGTCACCTTGTTCGAAAAGCTGAGGAGGGTCGATTGGCCTTTGGCAGGTACCCCTCGGGTACCGCCAGTGGATCTGCGGGTCGTAGGCATAATGATGGCTAACAGTGAACAAGATGCAGGTTTTGGCGTGAGTGGGGATAGATTGATGCTGTGGTAGCGAGTGTCTGTATAACCCTATTTCGGCAAAGGATATGAGGAGTGGGTATGTGACTGATCTACCTGCAAGAGAGATTGTCAAGATATGGCATGGGATGATTCTGGGATGCAATGTTAGCAACCTGTGATGATGAACACTTGGGTCAGCATTCAGCAATGACGAAGTGCAACCCTGAGCTTTGGCGGGGCAACGCGAGATTGAAGCGCGGTCACGTGAAATTTCACGCTCTGGTCTCATCCACTGCAAGAATAACTAGTGCGAGGCCCGCGATGCGTCGCGAACAACGAACGTCCCTTGCGATACGGTGGAACTGACGGCGGCATGTTTAATGACTGCAGTTATGAGATGATTGATTTGCTTCTGTGGGATCGCTGGAAACGTCCTTTGTTTTCTTGGGGGGTTTTTTGCCGTCTCTTTAATTTCCCGTTGCCTCCCGATAGAATGAAAGGCTTCGGTTTGCTCCCGCTGTGACAAACATCTCGCTTCTCACTGTCTTGGGAAGCCACTTCACTGACCACAGCGCCTTGTCCGTCTCACTATGCGTAGCAACGCAGACGTTTCGCTCAATCGACCATACCTTGACCTTTCCATCCATCGATCCGCTGAGTAGGAACTCGCCGGTGTCACTCCAGTCGACAGCCGTGATCCATGAGGAGTGGCCAGTCAGATTTCCGATGTGCTCTCCGTGCTTCATGTCGTAGAGTGCAATGATTCCAGCATCACCAGCTGCGGCCAGACGGGTGTTTCCTGGCGAGAAAGCCACCGATCGCACCGGCTTTGCAAGACCTGCAGAGCGGCATGATTAATCGCAAGTTGTCGGACTGACATCTGGTATGTCGCTTACCTGACAAGGAATACAGGACTCGGCCTGTATCGTTGTTGAAGATGTACACTGCCCCATTCTGGTGGCCGCTGGCAGTGTATTTACCATCCCGGCTCAAGTCCACACACATGCCAAAAATCCCAGAGCCAGGACTTCCGGTCTCGTACTCTCGAATCTTGGGTTTGCCCTCGTCCGAGACATTCCAGACATTGACCCGTCCATCGTTGGTCGTCGAAGCCAGGTATTTACCGTCCTCGCTCAACGCCAACGCCCAGGCCTCACCGGGCTTGGCTGAAGGTCCAGTAATCTCGCCGCTAAGGCTCCATTCTCCGGTATCCTGGTTCAGTGTCCAGACCTTCACCTCGCCTCCGAACCCAGCGCTGGCAGCAACGTTGCCACCCCGCGAGGTGCACACATGGTGGCAGCCCAGCTTGTGGGCATCGGAGATGGACTGCTTCAAAGGGAACGAGGGGTCAGTAGAGTCGTGGACGTGCAACGTCGAAGAACCACTGGCAGAAATGACAGCCTTTGGTGTTGTTGCCACGGAGAAAATGTCGGTGATGTGGGCTGTGAGCTCTCAAGTAAGCTTGCTGTTCAGGCGCTGCCCCCCGCGGTAGCGGGGTAGTCAAGGGGGACTGACCATTATCCACGGTATGTGTGGTTAAATATTGCTTGGACTGGAACAGGTATGAGAAGAGGACATAAATCCTGGGGTTTGCGCGTGCTTACCATTGTGTACACACGTTCGGACGTCTCTCAGATATGACGTTGTGTTGAAGTGAAGAGATGCTAAATGCGACGGGTTTGGTGGGGCTTTTTTGAGGTCACCACTCTTTGAATGACGGAAGTTGAGCGAAACAAATTACGACCGACAGACCGCAAACGCATGTTACTGGGAGTTCCAGGAAATAGCGTATTTATTGTTGCAGCATAGTCCTTTACTTTATTCAAGGATGTCACAAAGTCTCACCTGCAACTTCAGGAAGAGTTACTAGGCAAGACACAAATTGCCTAGGTAGTCAAGATAAATTGCAGTTACGGCAAGTCGTCTGTGTGGACATTTACTTCATTAGTATCAGTTGGCTTTTGTTTTGACAATATTCTACAAGGCTCTAATGAACCCAGACGCCCATGGCATGCACGATCCCGCGGAGGCTATACAGACTGCTTAATACAGGTGTTGGTAGATCTTCGACATCCCTCTCCCTCTCCGTCTCAAACCGGCTTATCGTTTGGGTAATCCTGGCGCCAAATCCTCTTCATCTCTATTCTGTCTGTTAGTGTTGGTATCAGGTATAAGATCGTGTAGTGCCGCGCTTACCTTCCAAACAGGTTTGGCATAATCGGTGCGTTCGTTTGATCTCGCCGCAACCGGGACACCGGCAAAGATGATTCACATCCTTCAGCGCCTTCCCAGCCATCTGCCTGGATCGCTTTTTTGAGTGGGAGACCTTGTTCTTCGGCACAGCTCGCAAGAGGCCGTCCCAGATATCATCGAGAGTCGGCAAATTGAGTGACAGGCCGGGGATCGCAATCGACAGTGTGGGGAAGAGTTTCTGGGTGAACTGGCGGAAGGAGAGAGTCGCCCTTCGCGAGGAAGCGAGGAGGTTCGGGGCAGAGAGTCGAGGAAGAAGGGAGGTTGAAATGGCGGCCATGGTGACGGTAGCAAAGAAGCAAATAATTGCTTGGTGGTGCTATGACGACGTTGCGATCGATTCGAGTCGGCCACGAGGGCGGGTTCAGAAGACTCGCGACACCCAGAGAATCCTCAAGTCACTAGGCCGGTACCTTGGTGCACAATTGCGCAGTTGGTAAGCGGCGGGCGGGTTCAATTCCTCAGCTGTGAGGTCTCGATGCTCAATTGGTGTCAGGCGTTCCAGTTGTCAAAAGTCTGAAGGACTGGCCGTCTCCATTTCCTCAAAGTGCCAACGGGCCAATCAAGAGCTACTGTGCGCACGGACTTCGGCTGGCCAATGAGCAGCTCCAAACGCGCCTTCCCCCTTTCTTCCGACCCCTGGCACCTCCCTTCTAGCACGGAAATTGTTGTTTGCTGGTGGCAGGAGCAGACCAGTGCCCAAAAAGTTCCCCCTAGGATCCATCCGACGCCGCCTCTTCTATCCTTCAACTTGGACCTTGCTGCCCTTTACCAACGTCGCCTCGACCGAGCCAAATCTTGCGATCGCGTATTCCTTCTGCATCGACTACCAGTCTTTCTTGGAATAGACCAGGACCTTCGCATCTCCGTCTCCAGCTTCACATCTTACGCTTCCTACATCAAAACGACCAACTGTCCCCCGACACCTACTTCAAGATGGCGACCGTTCCCCCCAGCACCATCAACCCCAAGAGCCATGTCGGTTTCGACAGCATCACGTCTCAGATCGAGCGCAAGCTCTTGAAGCGTGGTTTCCAGTTCAACGTCATCTGCGTTGGTAAGTCCAGCTCCTTGCCCTCGTCGTTCACCGCCGTCATCACCCCATGGCCAAACTGCCGCGTGTTCATACTCGTGTACGAATACTGACCTCTGTCCGCGCTTCTAGGCCAGACAGGAATGGGCAAGTCGACCCTGATCAACACCATCTTCGCTTCCCACCTTATGGACTCCAAGGGCCGCCTGCAGCCCGAGGAGCCCATCCGCTCCACCACGGAGATCCAGGCCGTGTCCCACATCATCGAGGAGAACGGCGTCCGATTGAGGCTCAACATTGTCGACACCCCCGGCTATGGCGACCTGGTCAACAACGACCGCTGCTGGGACCCCATCGTCAAGTATATCAAGGATCAGCACTCCGCGTACTTGCGCAAGGAGCTCACTGCACAGCGAGAGCGCTACATCCAGGACACCCGCATCCACTGCTGCCTCTTCTTCATCCACCCCTCGGGCCACTCCCTGAAGCCCATCGATATTGTCGTGCTGAAGAAGCTGTCGGATGTCGTCAACGTTGTTCCCGTCATTGCCAAGGCCGATTCCCTGACCTCTGAGGAGCGCCTTGCCTTCAAGGAGCGCATCAAGGAGGAGTTCGCCTTCCACAACCTGAAGATGTTCCCGTACGATAACGAAGAGTTTGACGATGAGGAGCGCGCCCTGAACAGCCAGATCAAGGTAAGATTCCCGCAGACTAAACCGGCGGGACATGTTACTAAATCTCGCCACAGAGCCTTGTGCCCTTCGCTGTCGTTGGATCGGAGAAGTCGATTATCGTCAATGGCAAGCAGGTCCGAGGTCGTCAGAACCGATGGGGTGTCATCAACGTCGAGGATGAGACCCACTGCGAATTCGTCTACCTGCGCGACTTCCTCCTCCGAACCCACCTCCAGGATCTCATCGAAACCACCTCTCAGATCCACTACGAGACTTTCCGTGCCAAGCAATTGCTGGCCCTAAAGGAGAGCAGCGCCCATGGTGGTGCCAGCAGCAGACCCATCAGCCCTGCTGCTGACCGGGAGATGAGCCGAGGCTCGCAACGAATGACGATGAACGGCTACTAGGTCGACAGTTGCGCTTGAACTTGCGCTGGCGAGGAAGCCATGGCGTCTCTGGGCAGCAGGGTAGCCCGCAATTCTTACGACTATCTCAATTTCCCACGGCCTTGCTGACAGCAAAAAGCAACTGCCTCTCGTTGGGGTCCTCGCCAATCCTCTCTCCTGGCGGCAGGAACCCATGAAAGTGCCTTGTATTTGCAATGGAGGGCGTGGTGAGGCGAGACCACGACAGGAGCAAGTTATTTGAAAAGTGAAAATGGGGTGGTGCCAGCGAAGTCGCATACCATCAACGCCGGGACAACCTAGCTAACGGTTTGGGACCTGGCGTGCATTCTTGACCACTTCAATTTCAGCCGGACGCCTTCACACTTTTTTGATTTGTTTTCGTGTTACCCCCAGAGAGTTCTTTTTCACATTTTTTTTTTATGCTTTAATCAGATCAGTTACCCCATGCTCGAATAGAGTGTTAGTTTCGTTAGGTTGTCTTTGAATCCTCTGAGGGGCATAATAGGCAAGCGTTTTATTGGTGTAAACTTCTCGAGTTCTTTCAGTCCCATGCTGTGATGTGTTATGGTTAAACTGAAGAGTCGTGGTGTCCGCAAAGGCGACGGTGGTGGAAAAGTGGTGATGTTGGGATGTCTAACGTACAGCCGCCGAGTAAGACTGTATGACGATTCATCTCGACTGCTACTCGAATGTAGACTAATTTACCCCGGATGGTGATTGATTATAGCGCGAGTGCGCGTAATGGCTGGTCTTAGTGGCATCACACCAGTTGTGTTTTTTTCCCATGGTGGTTAGTTTAGGGTAGTTTAGTCACGCTTGAAACGACGCCGATTGCTCTCCTTACGAATGGGTTTATTTTGTGACCGACGTTCGATTGGGGGGTATGGTACTCTGGCTGTTGCTTGAGGCTTTTATCTTCCACTTCTCACATTCATGCGTTGCTGTGTACACTTTCCCCTCCCAATTAGTGAGTGCATCGACGTTTCGATAGATGTGATGAATCCGACAAGGCGTGTTAACAAGATCAGTACGGGAATCACTCATATTTCTCCACCAACTCAGTTCACGAGATAACAGTGAATAGTACCACGCAGGAGTCAATCACCGACTGAGGCTCTACTGTTGGAAACATCCCTGCTTGACTCCGTGACCCAACCCTTGCATGCGTGCGATAGCATCAGCATCGTAGGCCCATCACGGGATGAAAAGGGTTGCAGAGCATAAACTAAAGCAAAGACTACATGTCACGAGAGAGCAAGTTTCTATGGGAAACTATTCGTTCCAAATAATTTAGGGCGCATATGTTATTCGTAAAGCTGTTGGCGTTTGTGATTCAGTTATTTGGAACTCGAAAGGCAACGAAATGGACCAGGCTGGCAGCATGACCCATTCTTACAAGTAGGTGCATTGATCGTTGGCCCGCAAGGGGGCGACGGCCGGGTCGAGAAATGCTGTCGTTCGATTGTGGTTGGCTTCTCGGTGGTGGGTGGCACACAGACAAGCGCGGCCTCCCTCATCAACCTCAGACACACAAACCTGTATGAAGGCCGATTCAGATAGAGAATGAGAACCGGCGGACGTGGGATTATCAACGCCGGGTGGCGATCCCTGTAGGGCCTTGTTTCAATGTAACATGGGAGCGAGACCGAGAAGATTGCACAAAGTACGGAGTAGGGGAATTAATGACGTCCAGGTACAGTATCATCGTGCAGGTACGAAGTAGAGGGCTCGCACAGCTCGGTAACAAACACGCAGATTAGCAACCACGCAAATGAAGGTAGTGCTCGCTAAGCGAAACGGACGACCGACTTTGTCCTTCATGCTCAGAACACAGATGGGAAAACTCGGTAGACGAGAGATGGAATGATGTGGAGTCAAGCAATGCTTCCTCGGCTTGAAAGGGAACGCCAGAGGAGAATTGGGCCTAGCCAGCCAGGGGCATGAGATCTGGCAAGCTGCCGGCAGGGGGCAGGCATGTGGAACAGCCAAAGGACCAGAACGGACACATGAGAGTACTCCGTATAACCACCTCGTCCAGTATTGATTTACGAATAAACGAGCCTTGAGCTGAAAAGCCAAGCTTGCCTGTCCATTAGAACTCGGAGACGTCGGGCGTGCATACGCTGGTCTTTCGAGGCACGCCGTGCTGCGTGATGCATGCAACGAGGTGGCACCGGGAGCATGAGCAGCATACCGCGGTCCATTGGTCCATAGTAAGTGGGCAAGTCGGTAAGTTGGAGGACCTGCGACAAGGGGAGGGTTGTTCCATGTGTCGCAAACAAGAGGGAATCCGGACCAAGCGAGTGAGAGAAAGAGGGCCAGCCTAGTCCCTTCTGAGGCATTCCCCCATTCTCCCATTCCCTCTATCACCCTTCGACTTGAGCCTTGGTCTGCGGTCTTTTTCCCCCACCTCTCGAGCTTACGAGGGAGACCGAACTGCCACACCTTGCCGGGGCTGAACATGATTTCTGGGCTACGGACCATGGCACAGGGGGAGGAAGCGGACGACCGGTTAGAGCACTGACACCAATACCAAGACCCTCGTGATGAGGTCAATCAAGCACTTGTCGGTGTCCGAAGGTAGTTAAGATGACGATAGCCTCAGGGGAACAGGAACGTGCCCTTGGCGCCCGGGAGCTTGTTGTGCGGGCCAGAAGAAGCAGTACCGGTTCAAGGAAGGAGAAAAAGACCCAAGAAGCGGTGCCAATGCCAAGCAAGCGACAGAAGCCTTTCTAATATGTCGATGGTTTAGGCTCATTTGATTTAAGATGGGAGAATGGGGTTGGCTTGCGGTGCCCAGGAAGGCGCAGCTCCGGTGAGGTATCTCGGCGAGAGCCCGGGACTCCGGGGCGGCATATTAGTGCGTCTTGTGAGCGTCTTGCAGGGTCGTCTTGTGGTTTTAGAGGCGGCTCAGAAGCGGCACGGACGTCTTGGGGTTTTCTTGGGTTTTCTTGGGTTTTCCTTGGGAAGAGGCTAAGAGAGGCTTTGAGAGAAGCGGTCGGTGGTTTGGACGGTCCATTGTGGGTGGAAGAGACGATGATCCCTTGTTCCATGCTGTCCCATGTTGCCCTAGGTGCTTGGGTTTAATTTCACTTCGGTTGATAGGTGCGTAGGTAGGTACCTACTCGAGTACCTGGAAGAAAAAGAGTACCTGTGACACCCGACGGGCCAGGCGCTATTACAAGGTACTACCACCCGACTCGAGTCGGATGGCCTACTACTAGGTGATCATGTAGATAATGGAAGGGACCATTGTGGCCGATGGTGCCGTCACTGGTCCGTTGTCAGTGGCCGCTGGCCAGTTGGTTGCAGGCAAGCCGGGGGCTTCGGTCGATGAGCTTGTTCGCAGCTTGGGCCTATCGTCTCCAAGTTCCAAGACTGCGACCCTTGTCCGTCCACCCGCGCATGAAACCCCAGGCGGTTTTGCGGCCAGGGTCCATGTCTCTTTCGGGGCAAGCCCGACGGCCAGCGAGTGGTAATTATTCCCGAGTAAGTAGGTGGCGGCCACTGCAGCCGGCAGCGCTGTATGAGACCATCGAGACCGGCCTCTCTCTCCAGGCTTGAAGCGGAAGCGGAATCGGATGCAGTCACGCAGCACGCTTGCGCTTGCTGCCCATGGCGCTTGATCTATAGCAGTCAATCATGCCCGGGGACCACCTACCGGCTGTAGAAGCTTGGCTCTTCAGGCTAAGTAGTAGGTAAGTACTACCTACTACTACTATGTATCTTGCTCCTCCCCCCCCGGCCCATCGTCCATCGCCCATCGTGCCTACCTACTTTATTTGAAGTTGCCCATCCGCTGCTGCACTTCCCAGTTGTTTGCCTGCTGTGCCTCCAGTTCCTGTCCAACTTTCCTCTTTCTTCCTCCCCCCCCACGCTCCTTTTTGGTGAATCACCAACGCTCCTTCTGCCGCTACCTACCTTCACCTGGTCCTTTCGGGCTGTGGCTTTCTTCACTTCTCGTCGCTCCTTCCAGACACGATCCGCTGCGCGATTCCTCTAGCGTCGTCTTCTAGCCCAAACTGCTCTCGTCACCAACTCACTCCCTCTCGCGACAAGCCGAGGCAACAGTGATTCAGCGTAACCAGGCTTCTACACCACCTTTTTCTTTTTCTTTTTAATCGATTGCATCTTGGACTTCTGCAAGACGGAACACATCCAACCCACTAATCACCATGCTTGTAAGTCACCCATCTTAGCAATTCCGGAACCGTTGCTAATGCGTCTCACCATCGGTCAGATCAACGCTGCCCTCATGGCCCTTGCGGCCTCGGTCGTCAGCGCCGTGCAGCCTCTCGAGATCCAGGGAACCGACTTCATCAACCCCAAGACGGGCAACAAGTTCCAGATCGTCGGCGTGGCCTACCAACCCGGTGGCAGCGCCGGCTATGACCCCGAGACTGGCAAGGATCCTCTCAGCCACAAGAACGAGTGTCTGCGAGATGCCGCTCTCATGCAGGTCCTGGGTGTTAACGCTATTCGCGTCTACAACCTGGACCCCAACATCAACCACGACGAGTGTGCCAGTATCTTCAATGCTGTGGGTGTTATCCGAGCACTCCATCCAACCGAGGCGTTGCCGCTTTCCTACCATAGTTACCAGGCTAACAATGTACCCATTAGGCCGGCATGTACATGATGATTGATGTCAACTCTCCTCTTGTTGGCGAGTCGATAACATCGGAAGACCCTTGGGAGAGCTACTACACAGAATACCTCAACCGTACTTTTGCCGTTGTTGAGGCCTTTAGCAACTACCCCAACACCCTCCTGTACTTCTCCGCCAACGAGGTCATCAACAACATCGAAACCGCCGAGTTTGTTCCTCAGTACCTTCGTGCTGTTACTCGTGATCTCAAGAACTACATTAAGAACAACCTCAAGCGCCAGATTCCCGTCGGCTATTCTGCCGCCGATGTCCGTGAGGTCCTTTGGGACACCTGGAATTACATGCAATGCTCGGACGCAGACGATAAGAACGACATGAGCCGTGCCGACCTCTTTGCACTCAACTCCTACAGCTGGTGTGGCCCCGAGGCCACATACGAGTCCTCCTCCTTCGACGTTCTGACCAAGGGCTTTAAGGACACCTCTGTTCCCATCTTCTTTAGTGAATACGGTTGCAACAAGCCTCAGCCTCGCTACTGGAACGAGACCCAGGCCATGTACGGGAAGAAGATGACCCCTGTCTTCTCCGGTGGCGTCGTCTACGAGTACACTGAAGAGGACAATAACTACGGCCTCGTCAAGATTGAGGACGGCACTCTCCAGATTCTGGGTGACTTCAACCGCCTCAAGAACCAATTCGCTAAGATCGACTGGGAGGAGGTTCAGGCCCAATCCGCCAGCGATGACGCCCCCGAGGCCCCGGCTTGCAAAGCCAGCCTCCTCGAGGAGACGGGTTTCGACACCAACTTCACCCTACCAGCCGTTCCTCCTGGCTCTCAGAAACTCATTGACAATGGCCTAAAGCCTAAGCCCTCGGGAAAGATCATTGACATATCGAGCTGGGATGTCACTCTCGCCGTGAAAAATGCTGACGGTACCAAGATGACTGGCCTCAAGGTCGTCCCCCTCGAGGACGACGAGGTTAACCACTCCGGCAAGAACGAGGCGGACACTGGCAGTGAGACAAACTCGACCTCGAACTCGACTTCGAACTCAACGTCGTCAGACAACAGCACCAGCAGCGATGACGATGCTGAGGATGCTGCTGGCATCATCCGTCCTATGATGTGGGCTGTTGCCGTGCCCCTGGCTGCCATGATGCTGGCCCTGTAAAGCCGGCTGAGGAGGAAGGCGTTGTTGGTGTTTGTGTTGCGGAGGCAACATTTGAGCAATTCAATTCGGAAGGTGCACTGAGAGAAGGGAAAATATTCGTTGGTGTATACATGATACCTGTTGACAGTAAATTCTGTCTTTGAACGTAGCTTTTTTAACTGCTTACTTGGCTCTAATCCATCCTTGGATGTGATGCGTCTGCTAATCTATGACGTGACATGGCCGTGAATGTTCAATCCCAAAATGAGCAAGTTCGTCTCTGCACACTTCCGAGACCTCTTGCTAGATCCGATGGATCACTGAATGCTCTAACCCCACGAGTAAGTTCGTCTGTCCACACTTCCGAGACCCTCTTACTTGCTCTGTGAGGGATCACTTCTTGGCGTCCTTGCCTCCATCACGGGCAGCGGACTTGTTCTCCTTGGAGGACTTCTCCTTGACGAGCTCCTCCTTGACGGGCTCCTCCTTGGCGGGCTCATCGTACTCGGCAAAATCCTCGTGGATTGGGTCATCGTACACGCTGCGAGCCACAGAAGGGCAGCAGGGGTTTGTGGCGCATGGGACACAGTAATCGTGGACACCGAGGTCATCGGCACGGCAGCACGATGGGCAGCAGGAGTCATCCATTTCGTAATAGACAGCCTTGGAAGACATGGCGTCTGAACTCGTTGAGAAGTCTTGATAGATGGATGGTGTGGTTTCTTTTTTGAAGAAAACCTGACAAATATATGTTGGTGACCGAGCGGCAAGGAGACAAAGAGAAGACTTACGTTGGCCGTCGAAGAGACGAGACTGCTGACGACGCAGAGGAGAGAGAGGGAATCTTCACAAGGCGAAGTCGGTATGGATGAGCGTCTTGGAGGCACTGAAGAACTTGATGTGAAGGTATCAAGAGTGAAGCTCCTGGCCTGCACCGGGGATAAAAGCCTTGTTCTTTATATACACTTTGACAACAGACACCAGACCGCGTGTTTGGAGACTGGCTCCCGTCCTGAATAAGGCAAATGACTGCCACATCCCTCAACCCCCCTCCAAAAAAGGCAGGGCAACCAGCGTTCTGTCCGTCTTCCCCTGCAAACACACACAGCCTCGTTTTCAAAATCAAATAAGAACAAAAAACGCATTCTTTGGCGTTGGCCAACTTCCGTCCCCTCGTCTGATTCTGCACAATTTTTTCCTTATTTTTTAACCTTTCGTTTATCGATGGCCTCAATGGCGGCCCAATTCCCTTTTCAACCCCTTCTCTCTTTTTACTGCCCTCCCCGTCCCGTCCCCCTCCAACCCAAACAAAGAAGAAGGCAACCTCGCCTCGCTGGCCGCCTCGCCGAATCGCGTTGCTTGCCGGGGGAACTGGCGCTACGCCCCCTGGTTGCGGGAACGCGGGATTATGACGCTGCCCCCGGCGTGCGTGCCCAGCAAGGGTTGCTTATGTGTTGTTGCCTCGTGTGCGTGTGCGTGTGCGCGCGCGTGTGCTGGAGGGAGGGGGGGGGGGATGTTTGGTTTACGGGTTTCTACCCCTTCTCTTGGATGCGTTTGTCGTTCCCTGGTTGTGATTGATCGGAAAGGAAGAGGGCTTGTTGTGTTGCGTGGGTGCTATGTTGGCATGGCTAGCCTTCGGGGGGAGGGGGGATATAAAGGTACCGACGGATGTTGGTCGGTCGATTGGTGTAAGTGGAAGCTTGGGGAGCACGAGGCAACGCAGTGATGCACTTCAATGCGGTCGGACAGGGGTGAAAACGAGGCGAAAACGGATTGAGAGCGTGTCTTGGTATTTTCAACGTATGGCCCTTGCTGCATTTGGAGCTGCCCTGCAAGAGCTATAATAGGGAGCTCCAATAGGGAGCTGCATCGGAGAGATATCCAGGGCGCGTGGATGCGCGGCTCAGCTTGAATGAGGCCTCCCTTCTTGGCATGCATCATGCATCTATATGCCGCTGCCATGATAATAGCCGCCGCACACGTCGTCGACACACCCTCGGTACACACGTCGTCTATCCAGAGGGTTCACCGATTCCAGTCTGCAAATCTGCATTGCATGTCTCCAAGTCTCCAGTCTTCAAGTATCATCAGGTAATCTATTAGCTTTCTCTCTTTCTTCGTAGCTGACGTACTACCATACACAGCTTCTTCGACCGCTCAATGGTCAAAGGCCTTGGAATTCGCATCTCCTCCATCCCTCCCGTTCTATCTTGCAAAGTACAGCAACACATGGTCACCTCTCAGGTATCCTATCTGCACCTGCATCCGCTCTCTACGCCAGGACACCAAATAAATAGCGTACCCGGCTGGAATCTTTTTTCATCTCGTCTAAGCCTGGAACTCCTGGAGCTTGCTCTCCTCCCACTTGCCGGGGACGAGCGCCAAGGGCACGATGCCAGAGACGTGCATCTCGGGGCCGAAGATCTTGGCGCTGAGACCCAGCTCCTGGGTCGCCGCCTTCATGTTCTTGAGACCCTCCTGGTAGTTGGGGCCGGCACGACGCACCCAGATCTGGACGTTGTGCTCAATCAGCTTGGGAGCAAAGTCCCGGAGAGCGCGGATGACACCCTTGAAGGTGCTGGCGACGTTGGTGAAGTTGGCAATACCACCACCGATAAAGAGGACTTTGCCCTTCTCGGCCTTGGGAGCCCGGAGGAGGAGGTCCAGGACCGTTCGGGCGTAGTGGTAGGTCTGAGACTCGGTGGGAGCGCCAGAGTACTCGCCGTAGTTGGCCAGCTCGTCAGCGAAGCCGACCGAGGCGATGGCGTCGGCGTAGACGACGGATGCACCACCACCAGCAACCAGGGTCCAGATGCGGCCCTTGGGGTTCAGGACAGTGAGCTTCAGGGATGCACCGGTCTTGGCATCGAGGTCAGCGATGTAAGCCTCCTCCTTGGTCAGCTCACGACCGAAGGGGGCAGGGAATTCGATGGGAGGACCAGCATCGATGCTGATCTTCTCGCCCGTGGCGGCAATGTTGGTGAGACCCAGAGCGGCAGGAGATCGGGCAATGGCCCACTTGGAACCGCACTCGAAGTCGGCAGTCTGGTCCAACTTGGCAGCGAGATCCAAGAAGTGGACGGCGGCAGAGGTTTTGTCCTTGTTGGGGATCACCACCAAGGGGTTGATCTCAAGGTATGTGAACTGGCAGTCGACGTAAACGGCGTACAGACGGGTGATGAAGTCAACGAGGACGTTGTGGACACCCTCGGGCACCTTCTTAAGAAGAGCGGCAGCAATCTCCTCGTTGGAGGGGTACTCGGTGAGGTCGACGGGAATCAGAAGCTTTTCAGCCTTGGCGTCGACATCACCAACATCGACACCACCCTCGTGGGTGAAGAGGATCCAATCACCCTATACACACAATCGGATTAGTAAAGGGTCTAACAGTAACAACTAACAACTCGACATCGCGGGTGCGGGTGGGTTTGACGGAGTGCCCCGAACTTGGGGGGCAGGGTTCGGTCGGTTCGGAAGAGGGATCTTATCGTGGCATCCGCTCGCCCGGACCGGTAGAAAGAAGTGATTACCGGCAGCCGTTTGAGGAACCCACAAAATGCACCAAGTTCAACTTCTCAACGTAGAAATGGGGAGTACATCTCTCCGCTGGCCCCCTTTCCGCTGAGTCGAAAATCCTTCTGTTCTTCTTCACCAAGTTCCCGAGCCCGAGGCTAAAGGACAACACGGAACCCAGTCACCCTGCGGCGGAAAACCCTCCAAGAGACCCAACTCGACAACAAAGACAATGAGGAAAGATCAGCAACTTACATCTCGGACAGAGTTGATGTTGATGTAGTACTCGGTGTCTTGAGGGTGAGGAACAAAGGGCTCGACGAGGAATTGTCGGAGAACGCCAACGGTGCTCTCAACCTTCTGCTCGGTGGTGGCGCGCTCAGCGATCCAGGCCTTGGCGTCGGCCCAAGTCTTGTTGAGGGCGAGGAGACCGCTCTTCCCTCGTCGCTTGATGAGCTGGTCGGGCTTTGCGACGAACTTGGCGCCGTCCTGGAGGAGCCAAGGGTAGGTGACCTCAGCCTGGTCAAGGATATCGCCGACGTTGGCGTCCTGAGGGAAGTGCAGAGAGGCCAGGCGAGAGGGGGGGTTGTGCGTGGTAGGCGCGGGGAGAGGGCTCGGCTTGATGACGGGAGCACGAGTGAGGTGGTAGTTGAGAATGGCCTTGCCGTCGGCCTCGAGGATCGCCTTGGCGGACATCGTGGATGTGGATTACGGGGATGTGGAAGAAGGACAAGGTGAGTTGGCGGGATGAGCGGGCGAGTGTCTGTCTTGTTCAATTCTGGAGTTGAGGAAAAGAAGCGTCAGTGGGTGGGCAAGTGGCAGGTGGATCGATTTCGCAAGTGCGGATGAGGGGGAGACAGAAGGCAAAAGCGAAGGCCAGGACGAAGCTATTCAGACGAAAGGCGACGACGAGAATCACGACAGACCGTGGTCGCAACGACAATGGCAATGACGATGGCGATGACAATGGCAGTCCAAGTGGACAAAAAGGCGGCGGGCTGCGGGGGGGGGGAGGCAAGAAGGGCAGCTTCACTTACCAGTGCACACACGCTCGAGCTGGGTTGCGACAACGAACTGGGAAGGGATTGAAGGGAAAGAAGCAGGAGCCAAGGGAAGATGGTGCTGGTGATGATGTTCGCGGGAGAGGTGTCGCGAGCGGGAGATGGGGCAAAAAGAGAGGGACGCAGCAAGCTTGTTCTCTCAAAAAAACGAAGCTCCCAGGATTCGGCGCCTCAAAGGGGATTGAGACGGTGGGTGGAGGGTGGAGGGGCTTGCTGGCTCATCCCATCCCCATCCATCTTTCCTTCCCCCTCCTCCCGCACGCGCCCGCTGTTGAATGGACGCCCCTCGGGCGCCCTCTGGCGGGCGGTCAGTGAGTGGGTTCCTGGCGCCCGCGTGGTGGGTTGTACCTGGCTCCGCGCGCTGGCGGACTGCTGGGGGCGCAACCCGACCGCTGCTGGTGGGATGCTCACCTCACTGGGGCTGGGCAGAAAAAGGATGAAGGAGGGCACGCGCACCAAAACCCTTTGGGGCACACCCCCCCCAAAAACCGCTGAGGAGGCGGTGGTGAGCTCCTGCAGCGGCCAGCACCTGCAACAGAGAGGTACTCGCCTCGAGGTACCGGTACCTCGAGGGAGACCGCCAAAATGGAAGGAGGATCCCCAGCTGTTGAGGACCAAGTGGACCGTCTCACTCGACACGACATTCGACACTCGACCGCCAAACCTATCCCGCCGAAAACCGCAGCGACTGTTGCGCGCTACCGAGCACACGCCGCTCAATTCCCGCGGCCTTGTCCTGTTTTGCACGGAGCAATTTTTTTTGGAACCTCGACAATCTGCCCTCTTTCTCCCCGGCTTTCTTGCTGTTTGGTTTTCCGGGTGCTGGGGTTGAGAAGCGGTCGTTGGCCATCAACCAAAGCTGGTTGAGGTGAGCTGGGGTGTAGGGGTCGGGGTCCGGTGGGAACGCCATGAAGGCTGGGGAAAGCTAGCGAGAGCATGCTTAGTCGTTTCCCCTCCACAGGGCAGTTTCCTACGCGCATCCACAAGCTGCAACTGCACGCCCCTACCGAGCTTCTAGGAGAGTCGGGGAAACTGCACTGAGGTGCCCTGAGTCGGGGAGATAGGCACGCAAGTTCGGGCTCGGGTGTCGTGGAAGAGTGCGAGTGCACTGCACATCCCAAGCCGGATAGATCCGATTGCTTCTCACTGCCTTGGATGTCTGTAATCATTCGGACCTCGGTCGCATGCGATGCTGTGGGAAGCGGTGCGGACGGCGATTTGGCCGGAGCCCGGACTACGCCCTACTCAGCAATTCAATTTGGATCTCCCTCCTCGTCTTAGCTACAGGTCACAAGCCTACGGCGCCGTCCCGGTGGATGGCTTCCCGCCCCTGAGCGGACCTAGCACGCAGAATGGAAGCCTCCATTTCTGCCAGTGAGCTGAGTGCTCGACAGTGGGTGGTCAGCGGCAATTCTGGTACCCCTCACCACCCAAACCCCCACTCCATCCACCACGTCCGCATCAGTGCAGCATCCCGGACACCACAGTCCACAGTGCCGGCTGGCCACGGAACAGGGAGCTGGTCGTGGCCTTGATTTCCTTCCTCCATCGCCCATCGGCCTCCGAATCTCGGTGGAAGTGGAGAGCCAGAGCGACAATATTACCAAAATTATCACGCTCTGGTGGAACAGAACCGATCAAGTGAAGCTAGTAGCTTCACATCAATGGCTTCCCAATTGTCTCCGCTCTTTTCCTGCTCGACAGAGTTGCGATTGAGTAGGTTCCTTTTCTTAGCACTCCAAGACACGCGGGTTCCGTTGAGAATTAGGACGTGCCATCCCCCCTGGTGTTTTGGACTGGACCCCTTCAGGCTTCAAGGGCGGCTGGTATCGAGATGACATGTCATACTGTTCTAGGGGAGCCATCTGACCAACCCGAAGCCACCGAAATCAGAGACCTTCTCAGCGACAAGTGCACCTGGGGGCGGTCTGGGTAGACTGACTCGGCTGGTCTGGGCCATTGGAGGTTTGTACTTTGGAAATAGGGGCTGACGACATCCACGGCGGCCTGGGCTTGCCAGGTTGCCTTGGTATTTTTTGGGGGACGATCCTTTAGATCATCCAAGATGGCGTTTCAAGGTGCAAGGCGGCTGTGGTGGGGAGGCCATCGTCGCTCTGCCGGCCAGCAACTCCCGCTCCAAGTACCGGTACTTGGTGTACCTCGAGGGCTTTGAAGACTGCCGACCGGTCATGGACGCCGTGTGGTACCGTACGTATGCACTACGCAGGCAAAAAGTCGGACAAGCAAGCTTCAATGCAAAGCCGTGGAACATGGGTGCCTTGGTGTATCCATGATCCATCCGGCGACGAGCGTCACTGGCGCCCGCCATGGGAATTCAACAGATCAACGAAAAAAAAAAAGAGGATCCAGGAGAAGCGAACATCCCCAATAATCCTGCCCCCAACTAACTAAGAAGTAACTAGTCGAGGAACTCACGCACACACAAGCTCACACCCAACGAAGCTCCGGACGGTCGCGCACACTCATTTCCGTTTGAGCAATCTGGACCTGTCGGAGAAGTGTCTTACCGGACGGAGGTTTGGTTGCCCAATCGATTGAAACGCGGAGAGGCTGGCGACAACGCAGGGCGAGACGCAATTGCTGTCCGAGGCTGTAAGTTGTTTTCTTGCCCTCTCCGACACGGAGGGGTGTTCTTTTTACGTACCTGGTTAGTGGCCAGTGCCCACCGCCGATGGACGGGAGGGGGGAGGCCGGGAGGCCGGGTTAGGTGTCGGTGGTGGACGGACAGGAGTCAAGTCTTAGGCCTTGGTGCGAGGCCTAGGCGTCAGGAATGGCCACTGAAGGGGGTCCCTGACACTGGCGGGAGGGGCATGGGGGTCTGGCGCTGGTGGGTGCATCCATGCTGCGGCGCGCACTGACCCCACTGAAATTTCTGTGGGATGGATGGTGGTCCCTGGCGTCCAGCTACTGACAGCTCCCCTCAGGTACCTTATCACCTGTGGAAGTATCCCATCCTCACCTCACCCCCCCGGCTAAGCCCACCTCACCCGACCTCACCCCCCCGCCAATGCCCGTCCTCGCAGCCTCGTTCAAGTCAACGAACCCAGCTCAACCCGCCAGTCCTCCAAACCCGCCCACCACTGCGAAGTACCACACGCTCCTCCTGAAATCCTGCTCTCTCGCCCGCTCCTGCTTCCCTTCCCTCCCCGCCCTCGTCATTTCTTCCCGTTCAACTGAATTGAGGCCCGTCTTTCCAACGTTTCCCTCCGTTGATTCAGCCTCCTATTCCCCCTCCTCTCCTCAATCCTTCCTTCTTGCTCTTTGCCTAATTCCTCGGAGCATCCCCCTTCAAGCTCAGAGCGTTTCTCGTCCTCCTTCTCCCAGCTGCTGCTGACTTCGGTTTTTCTCGCCCGTCGCTCCAGCTCACCCTCATCCTCTACAGCAACACACACCCCGCCCGCACGATTCGAGCTCGACTCTTTCACAATGGCTTCCTCTAACAACCTGTCGGCCAACGACAAGATTCAGCGCTTCCCGGCTCCCAGTCGGCCGCTGAGCCCTCTCCCCGAGCATGCCCTCTTCACCGACAAGACCCGATGCTTTGTCTACGGTCTGCAGCCCAGAGCCGTCCAGGGCATGTTGGATTTCGACTTCATCTGCAAGCGCGCCAAGCCCTCCGTCGCCGGCATCATCTACACCTTCGGTGGACAGTTCGTCAGCAAGATGTACTGGGGCACCAGCGAGACCCTGCTGCCGGTCTACCAGCAGGTCGACAAGGCCATGGCCAAGCACCCTGACGTCGATGTCGTCGTCAACTTCGCTTCGTCGCGAAGTGTCTACAGCTCCACCTTGGAACTGATGGAGAACCCCCAGATCAAGACCATCGCCATCATTGCCGAGGGTGTTCCCGAGCGAGTAAGCCAATTCTAAAACGCCCCAAAACGCCCACCCCACGCACAGCAGCTAACCCCAGCTTTGTAGCGAGCCCGTGAGATCGCCCATGTGGCTCAGAAGAAGGGTGTCACCATCATTGGCCCCGCCACTGTTGGCGGTATCAAGCCCGGCAGCTTCAAGATCGGTAACACTGGTGGCATGATGGACAACATTGTTGCTTCCAAGCTCTACCGCAAGGGTTCCGTTGGCTACGTCTCCAAGTCTGGTGGCATGTCCAACGAGCTCAACAACATCATCGCCCAGAACACCGATGGTGTCTACGAAGGCATTGCCATTGGTGGTGACCGATACCCCGGTACCACCTTCATCGACCACCTTCTGCGTTACCAGTCCGACCCCGAGTGCAAGATCCTCGTCCTCCTCGGTGAGGTCGGTGGTGTTGAGGAGTACAAGGTCATTGAGGCCGTTAAGGAGGGCGTCATTACCAAGCCCATTGTCGCCTGGGCCATTGGTACCTGCGCCAGCATGTTCAAGACCGAGGTTCAGTTCGGCCACGCCGGCTCCTTCGCTAACTCACAGCTCGAGACTGCTGCCATGAAGAACCAGCAGATGCGCGAGGCTGGCTTCCACGTCCCTGAGACCTTTGAGGAGCTCCCCTCTCTCCTCAAGGAGGTCTACGACAAGCTCGTCAAGGAGGGCACCATTGTGCCCCAGGCCGAGCCTGTCGTTCCCAAGATCCCCATCGACTATTCGTGGGCCCAGGAGCTCGGCCTCGTCCGAAAGCCCGCTGCCTTCATCTCCACCATCTCCGATGACCGTGGTCAGGAGCTTCTCTACGCCGGCATGCCCATCTCTGACGTCTTCAGAGAGGACATCGGTATCGGTGGTGTCATGTCCCTTCTGTGGTTCCGCCGCCGCCTCCCCGTCTACGCCTCCAAGTTCCTCGAGATGGTCCTCATGCTCACTGCCGATCACGGTCCCGCCGTGTCTGGTGCCATGAACACCATCATCACCACCCGTGCGGGCAAGGACCTTATCAGCGCTCTGGTTTCCGGTCTCTTGACCATCGGCTCCCGATTCGGTGGTGCCCTCGACGGCGCTGCCGAGGAGTTCACCAAGGCTTTCGACAAGGGCCTCAGCCCCCGAGAGTTCGTCGATGGCATGCGCAAGGCCAACAAACTGATTCCCGGAATTGGTCACCGTGTCAAGTCGCGGAACAACCCCGACTTGCGTGTTGAGCTGGTCAAGGAGTATGTCCTGGCCAAGTTCCCCAGCCATAAGCTCCTCGACTATGCCCTGGCCGTCGAGTCCGTCACCACCTCCAAGAAGGACAACCTGATCCTCAACGTCGATGGCTGCATTGCCGTCTGCTTTGTCGATCTCCTCCGTAACTGCGGTGCCTTCTCCGCCGAGGAGGCTGAGGACTACCTCAAGATGGGTGTCCTGAACGGTCTCTTCGTCCTCGGCCGAAGCATCGGTCTGATTGCCCATTACCTCGACCAGAAGCGCCTGCGCACAGGTCTCTACCGTCACCCCTGGGATGATATCACCTACCTCCTGCCTAACCTGGCGGAGGCTGGTGCTCCCGGCGAGGGTAGAGTTGAGGTCTCCTTGTAAGGATGGCATAGAATGGTAATGCGAGTTGAGGGTTCGAGACAAGGCGTCTGTGCATTTAATGATTTAGTGCCATGGGCCTAGAGATGGGAGGAAAAGCGGAAAGCTGTATGAGATTTCCCGATACAATGTGACTAGTGCTAGGAGGCCATGAGATAGCTCTCCAAATTACTCGTTTGAACTATAGACATGCAATGTTTGCTGCTTATTGAGAGAATCTAATTGGCCAATCAGATCCCACTTAGCTGGCCTTGGTTGATCCGGACAGGACAGGACTTGGTCACCGACGAAGCTCTTCAGTCAAGGCAGTCGGGCTTCCGTGTTATTGGATTTCCTGTGAACGATGATGTTATCGTCGCATGCACTGTGCAACATCTCTAGCTGTAGTCATGGGGGCGTGGACGTAGGTAGGTCTCGGGACCCGAAGCACCAGAAGGTCACGGAGGCCGACTGCTGTGATTGCATAGTGCATGCAACTTTCTGACATATACAGTCAGTAACTAAGTGACTTACTGCGCAAGGTCCTGAAGGTGAATCTACCGCTCAATGGATTATCTCCTGTTCAAAAACGGTCCCTCCATCTGAGCTTGAGGGGTGGTGTAGCACCTGGTCACATGACGTCGTGACGGGGCGGAATTGCCCGCGTCCCGCGAGTGGAAGATCGGGTGTGGGCACCAGTGGATTTTGTTCCATTGCTCGGCTGGTGCTTCATTGACGGACGACCAGACTACGACGACGACGACGACGAAGACGACGACGGCGGGTGTGTGCTTGCGACTCCCCCTTTCCACGACACACAACACATTGGGCTACACCGAGAGTAAGTCACCAATTGACTCCCGCAGCGCCATCATCCTCACGCAGAGCCTCCAACAGAAACCCGTTCCCAACTCTCCCCCACACGACACCACCAACGCTTCGGAAAAGCAATGTCCTACTTCCGCATCACGCTGCACCGCTCGGCCATCGGGCTGCCCGAGCGCACGCGCGGCGTCCTGGCCGCGCTGGGCCTGCGCCGCCGCATGCAGACCGTCTTCCACCCCGTGCACCCGCAGTTCGCCGGTATGATCCTCAAGGTCAAGGAGCTGGTGCGCGTCCAGGAGGTCGACCGCGCGCTGAGCAAGCAGGAGGTCAAGGCCGAGCGCACGCCCGATACGGGGTTTTATATTGAGAAGGCTGTGCCGCGGCTGTGAGAGAGGAGCGGCGGCAAGTGGAAGTGGAAGTGGAAGGCAGGGCGTTGTTTTTAGCGGAGGTGGACGGGACGGGACAGCACAAAAAGAGACGAGAGGGAGGCTGTACTATACTGTAGAGACATCTGTACAGACATCTGTACAAAAGAAAGGGCTTGCTGAAGCGGTGCCAGCTTCGATTGGAGGCATCTAGAACTACCACAAATCACAATACATCAAACATCACGGAATTGAGTTCTTTGGACTTGGCTTTAATTGACATGTTCATGGTATACCCCGAAGCAAAACCTCAAAATTGACTACCCGGGAAACATGAAAGAGGGACAACCCCCCTCCGCTATCCTACACGTGTGTATTCACCTGTCGTTTGTTATGCCCCCAAGACCTTTCAAACAAAGCATACCGGCAGGCCTGACCAGAAACACCCCCCACGTCAGTAAACCACATTTCCGTCGGACCTGTCATGTCTGCCCGCCTCCAACCAGTGGTTTTAGAGCATCAATGACGATGCTGGTGCCGATGGTTAGCCACCTATATTAACATCGTCCTGCCGTATAGGAACGGGCCTAGAAGCTACGCGCTTTGTCGATGTACTCCTGAGACGGTGTTTCGTACTCGCTTACAAAGTACGTCTCGCAGTTCTTGCCCAACCAGACGGTGAACTTGCCGACCTCCTCCCGAAGGCGTGACACGGACTGTTGATCCATGTTCGTCTGAGCGAGGAGCTCAGGGAGCGAAACTGCCAAGAATGAGTCAATGAGTAAGCCTAGAGATGGTAATGAAACGTACCGATCAACCGAGCTAGGTGCTCTGCGCCATAGACATCACAAACGCTTTTGATATCCGAGTTCTCATCTGCGTTCTCCCACGACTTCCGTACGTCCAAGTACTGGTGACGCTCGAAGCTGAATGGTGGTTAGAGTGCATGATTCAAATAAAGATGTCTGGAATCACATACCGGTAGAGCAATATCCGGCTCAGTGCCTTTTCAAAATATTCGCGGAAACCTGCAATAACCTCCTCCAAGATATCCATGCTGGCGGACGCCTCCTCTCGTTGTGGTTTCTCATGTGCAAGATACTCCTCGAGAATCTTGGTGACGGGTTTGGTGTGAGGGAGGGGAACGAGCAGGTTGTTCTTGGTAATATTCTCCCAGTCATCCACGAGCATGGCCTGGATATGATCAGGAACAGGAAGGTTGATCATCGGCTTGCTATGGAAAGCATCCTCCTAGATAAAGAGTTAGGCTACGTTCAAGATTGATTTTGCGGCTGGGAGTGAAGGTAGCGAAGCACTAGACTGCGAGCAGCCACTTGGCTTCTCAAAGGCAGCATCATCAGGTTAGGCTCAAGATTGGGGGCATGCGTCTACCATTGGGAGAATGGAGCGCGAACAAGGCTCTTGGTTCGCACGGGGCTTGTGCGCCTTGGTGCCTTTGACAGGCTGTTTCTCATGGTCGACCTTGTCGTCCAACGGCCAGTTGTAGCGGCCATCATCAAGAAACCTGCCCGTGGCCGTGACGTAGCGGTGGCCGTCCTTGGGAATCTGTGCGAGATGATCGGGTGCGATCCGAAGTCTTCCCACTTTGACCCTCTTTGAACTGTGCGAGGCTAAACAGATTTTTGATGCATGGACACGAGGAGAGCCTCGAACGTTTGAGGTGCGAGGCCGTTTCCGAGTAGTGAGTGGTTGGGCTTCTGGCATGATGGCAATTTGGTGTGTCGAGGTGTTGGAAGAGGTGAGACGGGGAAAGAAATGCGAATGTGGAAAGGGGGTAGAGAATGTGTGCTTGTTGGAGTTTGAAGGGTACGTGGGGCTGACAAAGGAGGAGACGAAGGACTCGACATGCCCTGAGTAATGGAATGCAAGTCAAGGCTGTGGTGGAGGGAATCTGCAGATGTCCTTCTAGGGTGCTAAATGCTTTGGTGTTGGGGAGAAGCACCGGGGTGACAGCGCATTCTGGGACGAACAACCAGGCACCATTGCAAACACTGCGGAAGAGAACCTTGCCTGTCCAAAAGCTCCCAGCTGCTACTTCATGGCATCCAAGGCCATTGTGATTGAGCTTTGGCAGTGGAATTACGCATGCTAGGGGTGGGAAAACTCGTCGGATCAGTGTAACAGGGTACTCGGTTTGTCGCTCGTTGAGGCTGTCGCACTTGCAGTCACCTTTCTACGCGACCCAGAACTACTGGGAGGATAGAAATCTTAAACATCGTTCAATTCCATAGCAGAAACATGGCGGTAGACAAACAAAGCCAAGGAAAAGAAGGCATCTTCTCACCTGCTCGAGTTCCCAGTCCTTGCCTCGCCGTCCTCCTCGACCCCCTTGAACTGTCGCGGACCCAGCACGCTCCTCGCTCACTCTCGCGGATTCGGCGCCGCTGCGGAGGCCCTTCTTGGGTAGCTTCGTGCTCCTCTGCATGTTATGCTTGAGTTGCGCGTGAAGCTGGGCCGCTAATTCCTTGTGTTCGTCGTCAAAGGGGCGGATGCGATCGACCAGCACCCAGTCGTCCCAAGTGTTCTTCCAACCCTTGTAGTGAACCTTGTACCGGTAGCCATCGCCAGGCTTCTCCCCGGGCTGGACATCCATCACCTTAGCCTCATAGAGCATGTCCATGTGGAAGCACAGGACTTTCTCGTCCTTGCTAAACGGCGGCGGTGCCGGCTGCTGGCGTGCAGGAGCCATGGCGATGCTAGCAACTGGAACCACTCAGAAGAGGCGGTGTGCACAAGAAGAGGGTGTTTGGACGGGACGTAGCGTCTGTGATTGGCACGAATGCAGTCTGCGATATGATGAAATCCGGTTCGCAGTTGGTGGTGAGGATTAGGAGAGCATCGTCATGGGATGGGATGAGATGAGAGGCGATGGACGATACAGTGTTGCAACCTGGATGCACAGTGGTTCGCGTTAATGGGCTGTAGGGGATTTTCTCGTCACTAACGCGACGCGACTCCCTTGGAAGGGCCGGTTACTGGGGGGGGGGGGCCAGGCGCTGACAATAGCCCAGGTCCGAGAGGCACTTCCATTTTTGGGGAAGCCTCGATAAGATAAGATAAGATACTCGCATTTAACTCCAGCTCCCGACGGAAGCAGCTGCCCTGTACTTTAGTGGGTTTGTCCCCTGAAACACCATGGCTGGGGCAGCCATGATGCCCTATCGATAGGCGGGTACGTACCTACTACCGACCCCAACAATGGAACCCCTCCATTACCCCACGCTGTCCCGGCCGCCCGATCTCGCAACAGCCGGTGAGTCAATTGGCTGCAAGCTCGAAAACCTTTTACGTCGAAGAACATCATTTTTCTTGTAACCTCGTCAAAGCTGGTATCAGAGAAGTCGCCCGCCAGCCGTTCAAAGGGTCTCTCTCTAACATGGCTCACATCCCCGATCCCACCGCCGACCTTGACTGGTCCGGCTATAATGGTTCTATCGTCGAGCACTTCACCAAGAACGCCCTCGAGAATCCGGACCGAATCTGCGTGGTCGAGACCAAGACCTCTGACACTCCCGAGAGGCGATTCACATACAAGCAAATCTACGAAGCGTCCAACATCCTCGCCCACCATCTCCACGATAACGGTGTTTCTAATGGCGACGTCGTCATGATTTGGGCCCATCGTTCGGTGGACCTGGTGGTCGCCGTCATGGGCACTCTGGTATGACTGTCCTGCTGTGACCATAGTACACTAAGTTCGCTGACCCCAACTCTTCTCAACTCAAAGGCTTCAGGTGCTACGATGAGTGTTCTAGATCCTCTCTATCCACCAACCAGACAGCAGATCTATCTGGAGGTCGCACAGCCTTGTGCATTGGTCAACATTGCCAGGGCCACGGATGAGGCCGGCCCGCTGGCCCCTCTAGTGCGCCGATACATCGACGAGGAGCTTAACCTCAAGACGGAGGTCCCCTCTCTTCGCATTGGTGACGATGGCCTTCTAGATGGTGGCAAGGTCAAGGACGTGGATGTCTTTGCCCAGGTCCGAGCCAAGGCCTCGTCAGTACCGGATGTCATCATTGGACCCGACAGCAACCCGACTCTCTCTTTTACTTCCGGTAGTGAGGGCCGGCCCAAGGGCGTCCTGGGTCGCCACTACAGTCTTTGCAAATATTTTCCCTGGATGGCAGAGAACTTCAACTTGTCTTCTGAGAGCAGGTTTACTCTCTTGTCCGGCATCGCTCATGACCCAGTCCAAAGAGACATCTTCACACCACTATTCCTGGGAGCCCAACTCCTCGTTCCTTCCAAGGAAGATATCGCCCACGAGAAGCTTGCAGAATGGATGCGAGATCACAAGCCTACCGTCACCCATCTTACACCTGCCATGGGTCAGATTCTTGTCGGTGGCGCAACTGCCGAGTTCCCGTCCCTGGACCGGGCCTTCTTTGTAGGCGATGTTCTCACCACCAGAGACTGCCGTGCCCTTCGACGGCTTGCAGAGAATGTGAACATTGTCAACATGATGGGAACCACAGAAACTCAAGTATGTCCATCTTAAGGTCCCGTTAGTGGGATTTAGTGCTAACGATATATTTAGCGAGCTGTGAGTTACTACCAGATACCAAGCCGTGCTCAAGATCCCGATTACCTGGACAAGCTTAAGGATACTGTCCCCGCGGGTAAGGGCATGCAGAACGTCCAACTGCTCGTTATCGATCGACAGGACCGCACCAAAATCTGTGCCGAGGGTGAGATTGGCGAGATATACATCAGGGCAGCTGGCCTGGCCGAAGGGTACCGTGGAGACCCAGCGATGAACGAACAGAAGTTCTTAACTTCATGGTTCGTGGACAAGAATAAGTGGGTTGAGGCCGACAAGGCGGCCAACAAGGGTGAGCCTTGGCGTGCCAACTACGCGGGGCCTCGGGATCGCATATACCGGACTGGAGACTTGGGGCGTTACCTAGAGTCTGGCGATGTCGAGGTGACTGGTAGAGCCGATGATCAGGTCAAGATCCGAGGCTTCAGAATTGAGCTCAACGAAATTGACAGCAACCTGAGCCAGAGTACCCTGATCAGAGTAAGCAAGACGCTAGTCCGACGTAACAGGGACGAGGAACCCACCCTCGTAAGCTACGTGGTGCCAGAGCTCAAGGAATGGCCTGGATTCCTGAAGACGCATGGTTTCGAGGATATTGACGATGACGGGACCGATATTGGCCCTACTAAGGTCTACTTCAAGCGCTTCCGAAGACTCCAAACCGAAATCCGAGAACATCTCAAGGGCCGATTGCCTAGTTACGCCATCCCTACCACTTACATCGTTCTGGACAAACTACCACTCAACCCTAACGGAAAAGTCGACAAGCCAAACCTACCCTTCCCCGATATTGCTCAGCAGACGGAGGATGCCTCGGACGAGGATCTGAAGAGATGGGAGTCTTTGACAGAGACGGAACGCACTATTGCCACTCAGTGGGGCGAGCTCATCCCAGGTCTCAACGCCAAGACTGTCACTCCCCAAAACGACTTCTTTGATCTTGGCGGACACAGTCTTTTGGCCCAGCAGATGTTGCTAGTCGTTCGAAAGGCGATGGGCGCCAACGTCTCCATCAACACCCTGTACGAGTACCCGAGCTTGGGTGGCTTTAGTGCGCAGGTCGATAAGCGACTCGGCAAGAACGGTGCCAATGGTGAATCTGTTGAGGACAAGGATCCCGAGTATGCTCGTTCCTTGGACGAGCTGCTTAAGCAGCTTCCCAAGTCGTACCAGTCAGCGGAGCCTGCGACTATTCGCGCCAAGGCCAAGCCCACTGTCTTCCTCACTGGCGCGACCGGCTTTTTGGGTGCTTACCTGATCAAAGACATCTTGGAGCGCACTAGCCGCGAGATCAAGCTAATCACGCACGTTCGAGGTGTCAAAGATTCCAAGGCGGCCCTTGCCCGTCTTCGCCGCTCTCTCGAAGGCTATGGTCTCTGGAACGATCAGTGGTCGGCGCGACTCAGCTGTGTGGTCGGTGATCTATCGAAGCCGCAACTAGGCATCGAGTCAAGTGTATGGGACACTCTCGCCCAGGAAGTGGACGTGGTCATTCACAATGGTGCCACGGTCCATTGGGTCAAGAGATATGCCGATATGATGACGGCGAATGTGAACTCCACTGTGGATGCCATGAGGCTCTGCAACGAGGGAAAGCCCAAGACCTTCACATTTATCAGCTCCACTAGTGTCCTTGACACGGATCACTACGTCAACCTCTCTGATAAACAGGTCAGCACTGGTCAGGGCGCAGTGCTGGAAGAGGACGATATGATGGGTAGCCGCACTGGTCTTGGAACGGGCTATGGCCAGACCAAGTGGGTGTCTGAGCAACTGGTCCGAGAGGCTGGTAAACGAGGTCTTCGTGGCACCGTGGTTCGACCTGGTTACATCCTGGGTGACATCGAAACCGGTGTCTGCAACACCGATGACTTCTTGGTTCGTATTCTCAAGGGCTGCGTTCAGCTTGGCGTTCGACCACACATTGTCAACACCGTCAACTCGGTCCCGGTCAACCATGTTTCACGCGTGGTCGTCGCTTGTGCTCTTAACCCCCTCGCCGGCGGCGTGCACGTCGCCCATGTAACGGGCCACCCGCGTCTGCGGATGAACGAGTACCTCTCTGCTCTCGAGTACTATGGTTACAAAATCCCTGAAGTCAGCTACGATGAGTGGAAGGACGAGCTCGAGAACTACGTCTCCGCGGGTGGGCAGGAGAAGGACCAGGAGCAGCATGCGCTGATGCCTCTGTATCACTTCTGCGTCAATGACCTCCCCGCAAACACTCGTGCTCCCGAGCTTGATGACAGAAATACCGTCAAGATTCTCAAGGACGATGCTGAGAACTGGACCGGGGTCGACGAGAGCTCGGGATACGGAGTCTCCCGGACTGATGTTGGTCGATTCTTGCACTTCCTCGCGGAGACTCAGTTTGTGACCTGGCCTACGGGCAGAGGTCGACCTCTTCCCGAGGTAAATCTGTCTCCAGCGCAGCTCAAGGCGGTCGGTGCAGTTGGTGGCCGTGGTGGCGGCAGCGGCGCTACCACCACGACGGCTCCTGATGCTAAGCTCTGATGTAGAGTAGGGTCAAAATGATGCTTGAGCGATCTTCAGTGTGGTTACCATCCTGTGTATTTATGGATTTCACGGTCAAAAGCGAATAGATGTTGATTTATGGGTTCACTGCCAATTTGTCTGCTGAGTAATGATTGATATTGCGTGGTAAAGAACACACCGTCATGCTACCGGTACTCACTGAGTGTCAGTCGTTGTGGCACTGAAAATAGGTTGGCAATGGCGTTGATAATCCTAGGAGTCGCTCTAGAGAACAGCCCTTTTCTTAAGAAGTGAAGCATAGGTTCCTTCATTTATATTCTCTTTAAGCCTTGTTTAGTAACTATAAACTAAGTTCGAGTTTCATCTAATTAATGTACTTATATACATAATAAACTAGGCTTTACCTAGTAGCTTTATTAAGTAAGTTTACTTAAATTATAAGCCAGCCAGTCAGCCAGTCAGTCAACCGGTCAGTCGGCCAGCTAATAATTCGGACCTCAAGGCCCTCCTTGAAAAGAAAGCGCGACAGCCGCACGCGCAAACTTTGCATTTCCCCTGCATTTCATGTGTGAAGAACCACTTACTTACAAGTGAGAAGGCATGCGACATTCAAGTGCGTTTCACGTGACCGCCACGCAATAGCGCGGCTAAGACTTTTTGTTCCTCAAGACATAGAGAATGATCAACCTTCCTCCTTCTTTCTACGCGCGTTTTACATGAACTGCCGAAAGTCCTCACAAGCAGTTGCGTCAATCCCCCGCCTCCTCGCAACCCGTCCTCCTAGTCGCCTCCGCAAATTCTCCAGAATGGCCCCCACCGCCTCCCCTTCGCTGCCGGCCGATCGCCGGCCGCTCGTCATCTCCGGCCCCTCGGGCGTCGGCAAGGGCACGCTGTACAAGATGCTCTTCGACCGCCACCCGGACACCTTCGTGCTATCCGTATCGCACACCACCCGCGCCCCGCGGCCCGGCGAGGCCGACGCTGTCGACTACCACTTCGTCTCCATGGAGGCCTTCGAGGACCTCATCGCCAACGACGGCTTCGTCGAGCACGCCAAGTTCGGCGGCAACCGCTACGGCACCAGCAAGAAGACTATCGAGGAGCAGGGCGGCAAGGGCAAGACCGTCGTCTTGGATATTGAGATGGAGGGCGTGAAGCAGATCAAGCAGTCCACCATCTCCGCGCGCTACGTCTTCATCGCACCGCCCTCCACCGCTGCCCTTGAATCCCGCCTGCGCGGCCGCGGAACTGAGACCGAGGCGAGCATTCAAAAGCGACTCGAACAAGCCATCAACGAGCTCGAGTACGCCAAGACGCCCGGCGTCCATGACATCACCATCCTCAATGAAGACCTCGAGACCGCCTATAAGGCCCTGGAGGACTTCGTCTATAAGCCATTGGAGTAGCCCGGTTGTTGAGGGTCTCAGTTCATTTATGTTGGAGTTGGGTTTGGTAAACACAGCAGTTCGGTTTCTGCTGAATGGTGTCACGGCATGAGTCTCAGGTAGGAATAGATCAATAGATGCAAGTGCCACTGTGCATTTAGACTTAATATATTGAAATGGATCATGCATATTTATATAGAAATAATGAGTATCCCTTTATATGGGCATGTTATATGTTTTAACTTGTTTAGGTTCTTGTCTTTGGATGCTTAGGTATGTTTGGCTAAGTAGATATAAATGTCTAGAAGGTATCTAGTGAGTCTACTCCACTATTGATGACGAGCCGTAGGCCCTACTGTCGATTCATATAGTTTCCGCCTTTAGAACAACGTTCAGTTTAACTTTGTTAGTGAATAGACTATTACAGAGGAGTCCGTCTATATTAGGACTTTAACGCCGCTGTTGGAAAAATGAAAAAAGCCTTGAGTCATAGTCCATGCTAGAGCGAGGGAAGATACTGCCTACGTTGTCTGCTCGGAGGTGTAGATGTGTGGGAGGTTGAGCCTGAATCTATTGGCTCCTGCTTTGCAAGGTTCCGATGGTCCATGGAAGCTCGAGATACCACGAAACGCGTCTTTACACTAATCGGACTTAACTGCCGCAATCATTTTTGTGAAAAGGACCACCTCAGCATTATAGGGTCGCCTCGAACGACAGATAAGGTAAAAGCCCCTAAGAAAGCTTGGTCCTCACCGAGACTCTTCCACATCGATCCTACACCAATGTTCATCAACGAGTGCGTTGCTCACGTGCAAGTTCTGGCCGCAGTATCATCGCAGCATTTTGCACATAGTTGACTTGTTGGCTTACTTCAATCACGACGTTGAGAAATGGTGAATCATCACTTAACTAAAACTAAGAGCTTCACGTAGAGGCCTAGTCCAATCCACCAACTGGTTGAGGCGGTTCCTTATTCTCCAATTTAGAGTGCAGAAGGGCCGACATAACCGTGAGGTCGATGAGGAGTATGGAGTGTCTGATCCTCCGGGCAACACCAGAAGGATCCTCGCCCGATTACACAATTGACCGGATCTCATACGAGTTGAACGGGATTCAACACGCGGAACACTCTTCTTCTTCATTCGCCTATTTGATCACTGTAACTTGCATGAGTATTGCGGTTCTTCATGCCATAACCTGGCTGGTATCAGTAAGGGCGGCAAGTACGCTAAGCCTGTATTGGCGAGCGCCACACCCAAAGTCCTCCATGTAACCAAGGTACCAAGCTCATCGCTCTCCCAACGCCGGTTATAACTTCACACTTCCAAACGACCAACTTCCTCCCAAGCAGCAAAAATGGCCCCGACTGAATTGGAACTCCTTACTAACTACCTCATCCAGCCGTCCGGCCTCACCTCCATCACGACGTTAGACCAGTTCAAGGCGCTATTCCCCCGCCCACTGCAGTCCTCGCCACAGGTCCGCTCGCTCTACCGCGACCTGCAGGCGCAGCGCAATGCGGTACTGGATGGCGTTGCGGCGGGCATCGAGGCCGAGGTGAAGGGCGGTAATGCTCTGCGTAGAGAAGTCATCCGCGCACGGAGGGAGGCCGAACGGGACGAGGTGGACGGTGAAATCGAGATGGAGCGCGCGGTCGGTCATTCCCACTCTTCTGTTTTTACATCTCGCCTAGGCCAATACTAACGTCACTGAAGTTGTTTGGGGGGGTTTCCGGAGCAAAGGCAGCCAAATATACTCTCACGTCCATCATCCCCGAGCTAGATGGCGCGACTGGCGCGCTCGAAGCCGAGATCGAGCAACTTGTCCGAGAGGAGACCGCATTGCTAGAGTCGGTAAAACAAACCATCGGAGGCCTAAGCGATCTACGATACGGAAAGTTCGCAAACAGCGAGATCAGAGACGAGATCATGGATGGACTAAAGAATGTGGAGGATGCATGTGAGGGAAAATCTTGATAACCAGAGTATTACAACGCTCTTCCGATAACAGGTGTGTACAGGAATGGTGAAACAAGATCCCGACCCAAATACCCAGGCTAAACACGTCATCACCGCGTAAGACAGATCCCAGCACTTTCTCCTAGTCACATCAAACAAAAAGCATTCCATTCATGGCACCGCATTCACGGGTCGTGGATGTAATTATTGGGGAGCGGGAGTGGGAGCAGCACCTCGGCCGCCCTGGGGACCCTGCATGCGGTTGCCCCTAGAATCTGTTAGAGAGGTTGTATGATCAATGCAGAAAGCAAGGCGACTTACATCATGGTTCGGCTGACGAAGGAAACGATAAGCATAAAGGCCCAGCTAGGGACGAGACCAAAGGCCCACATGACGTAACCAAAGGGGACGGCGAGGCCAAGCTCGACAGCCTTGCCGTGGAAAGGGTGGAACCAGCCGGGCTCCTGGAGGTTGAACTCGGCCTTGCTGCCAGACTCGAAGAGGTTAACAAGGTCCTCGCTGGTGGTGGTGGTCATGTTGAGCCGCTTCTTGTAGACGTCAACGTGCGCCGGGGGAGGGAGCATCTCGAAGACGTAGAGGTTGGCGGTGCCGGTGGACCAGGCATTGCAAAGGATGGGCTGGTCGTCGCAATTCACCAGTCCCATGTGGGGGGCCTGCTCGAGGAGCGCAAACTTGGCGGCCGTCTCCTTGAAGGCAGTCTCAACCTTGTCGCAGCGGCCTGCGGTTGTATGTCAGCCCAGCTTCTAGCTCAATGCGCGAGCCCAAGCGAGTCGCCATGTTGTGTGGCACATCACATAACAGTTATGAAGCTACGTACCATAACAAGTCTTGTTGCGACCAGTTACGAGCACCCACCACTCCTCGGGGGTGGTGGCGTCGGGAGCAACGGGCTCGTAGAGCGTCTCGGCCCAGTTGTCGAGGGTCAGGGTGGACAGCTTCAAGGCACCAGTCTTGGCCTCGAGGGCGGCTACAGGGTCGTATGCGCCAGGGTTGGGGATGTAGGAGTTCACCTGGCCGAGGAAGCTCTGGAATTGGGCCTTGTACTGGTCGACGGGCGAGTCCTGGGCAGCGACGAGGGCGGGCAGCGCCGCGACGAGGGCGGAGGAGAAGCGCATGACGGGCGATGTGTGGTGAAAACTGGACGGGCGGGTCAATATCGAGAGCGCTTTTGTGCCACGGAGAGATGGCGGACGGGATGCAGGAGGTCAAAATCAGAGGAGAGGAGGTGAGAGAAGAGGAGGCGAGAAAGGAAGGAAGGAAGGACAGGAGCTCTGGCGGATAATTAGATGGAGGGTACTACGTAGGTAGCACGTAGCAGTGGAGAGTACTAGGTGGAAGTGGAGGACGGGATAACGCAGCAACGCAATGGTTCGTTCCATGGGAAAAGCCGGCGGAGACGGAGACGGAGACGCCCGGAGAGGGAGAGGGACGTACCAATTACAACAGCTGTGTTTTGTCAATTAACTGAACGGAGCTGGACAGTGAATGGAAGATGAAGGAAGCCAGAGGACGGCGACCAGGCACCGAGAACAAGACGTGCGGGTGGAGATGAGGGAGCGATGAAATTGCCCAGCCGAGGGAAAGCAGGCCCTTTGCCGCTGAATGCTGGCGACAAGTGTGTTGGGGGAACTGGGAATTGGATCCGGTATAACTTCCGGGACTACGCGGTGAGATGACACTCTAATTACCATGTCCTCTTTCTACTATACTACGTAACTTGGCATTAATCCCAAGGATAATCCTACTACTTCGATGTAGGCCTGCGATGGGGCATGGATCTGGCTCACTCACCTTGGGCAGTTAATAGTTTGCTGTACGAGTACGAACCACGACGGAGATTCATCTTCATCGTTAGGTCTGGGGCTGTCCTGTCCCTCAACGGTTCAATATGGACACCTCTCCTCTTCACACCTCTCCTCTCGCCGTGATGGAGATGCTCCGCCTGGAGCAGCCGGAATTTGGGTCGATAACCACACCCGCTGGCCAATCGTTGGACAGGCCATGCGCATGCTGCGGGTTGACTGCAGCAAGCTTCCATGTCTGCAGCGCACCCGTTGACACTTGATAGTGGGTTCTGGCGTTGGCCATAACGGTACCAGCACTGATGCCACCTATTTCCTTGTAGTTCGCCCACCACCTTGCCTTACCTTAGCGTCAGCCCAGGCCCTGTAGAGCTAAATATACCTTGGTCATCCCATCCATGCCCGTTTCTCCCCAACCTAACACGTCCCCACAAAGAGAGCCCCGAGAAGCAATGCAACGGGCCGGCTGATGTTCCGTACCACGCTCGTCCATCCATCGTGCTGCCTGCCTGGCAGACGCGCCACCGATTGGCGAACGTCGTGAACCACTGTCGAGGCTCGAAAGTGTATTAGAGACGTTCTGTCTGTCGCTGCAAAGCTCGTCCATCAGCTCCCCACCTTGTCCCATATTCTTCTCAAACGTTGCCTTTTGATATCTTCGTCTCTCGCTTGCTTAATCGTGCCCATTCCCTTCTCGCCGAGCACCCAACCCGACTCGTTCCATACCGATCCGACTTGACACGGACATCATCATGGACACCCAGATGGGCCAGCAAGGCCAAGCCCAACCTACGCAGCAGGCACAACCAGCGCGACCGCCGCCAATGTATCAGCCGTCGCAAATCCGAAGTTTGCCGACCCTGAGCGAGGATGAGAAGACCAAATATGAGCAAGGCCTACAGGGCCTATGGAACAAGGCCAACAACTCGGCCCAAAACAGCCCGGACCATATCGCCGCAAGACAGAAAATTATCGAGTTCTCCCGGATGCTCATCACCAAGATCCAACAGCGCAGAGCGGTGCAACAGCAGCAGCTCCAGCAGCAACAGCAGCAGCAGCAGGGGCAGGGGCAGCAGGGGCAACCAGGACAGCAGCCGGCACAGCAGCCGGCGCAACCCCGTCCACAGCCAGTACAGCAGAACGCTGCTGGACAAGCTGCAGCTCAGGCGCAACCTCAGCAGCAGGTAGCCGCTACCGCTGGAGCTGTTCAGGCCAACACCGCTGCCGTCGGAGGTGCCCCGAGACCGAACCCCCAAGCCGCGCCAGCGCAAAGACCGAAGATCCCCGATCATATCGTGAATCATGTCCTCAAGATGACTTTCCGGGCGCCGGCCCAGCTCGCCGAGAAGTCGGGAGCTGAAGCTTCGAAATGGGTCGAGGAGATCAGGGAGCGATACGGAAGGGCCCTCGTGACGATGGAAAGCAGCAAGCAAAAGGTTGCGCAGATCGACAAGCTCATCAGTGACCGAGCGGCAGCAGGTAACCCATTCAAAGAGGAAGAGTTGCGACAGTTGCAGATCAGGAAAGAGCAGCAACTCAAAGTCCACTCCGATGCTCATAAGTGGGTTGACAGTGTAAGGAAGCAGCAGGGCAACCTCCAAGGAACGAATCAGGGTGCGCAGGCAGGCGCCGGCGGTGCTCCTCAAGCAGCTCAGCAGGCCTCTCAGGTAAACGCTGCCCAAGCTGCTCAAGCGCAAGCGCATGCTCAGGCGCAGGCGCAGGCACAACAGGCTCAGGCTCACCAGGCACAAACACAAGCACAAGCCCAGACACAAGCTCAGGCCCAGGTACAAGCACAAAACAATGCCCAAAACAACACCCCGAATGCCGCAACACCTGTGAATGCCGCCGTCGAGGTCGCTAAACAGCAAATGGCCGCGAACAGAGCCTCTCCTGCTGTCGGAACACCGGCCGCCGCCCAGGTCCAGGCACGTCCCACGCAGAGCACTACCCAACCTGGACAACAAGCGCAAACACAACCTCAACCCATCATCAAACAGGAGCATCCCCATCCTACTCCTATCAACGCCCCAGTTGCGTCCGCTGCTTCCCAAGGACAGGCCGGAACCCCTACACAGACGGCACCACGGATGCAGACGCCTCAACAAGCGACAACACCTGTCACTGCCGGTGGACCAACTCGAGCTCTCAGTCATTCTGCTGCCATGAGCCTCGCGAACCAACGGGCCGCTAGCACACCTGGAGGTTCTGCAGTGCCGGGTCAACAGCCCAACACTGGAACGCCTACCCCGATCGGCGCGGCAGTGAATCAAAGCGTGATGGGCTCTAGCATCCCGCAACAACAGCAAGGCCACCCGCATGCGCACCCTCCTCAGCCTCAGCAGACAAGCATGCAGTCCAAGATGCCGATCCCCAAGCAGCTACCGGAGAAGGCCACGGCCGTCCCTCAGGGGGTGGCGGTCGGAGGAGGCGTGAATACCGGACGGCCAACTATGTCGCAAGGAAGCGGTACTTTGGGAGGCGTGATGAACCAGCCCCCCATCAACAGAATTCCAGCCTACAACCACGAGGCCGAGGGCGACCATGTTCTCAGCAAGAAGAAGCTAGACGAGCTCGTCCGACAGGTTTGCGGTGGATCTGGTGAAGGGCAAGACGGAAACCTTCTTACGCCCGAGGTGGAAGAGGTATGCAGTCCTGATTGGCTCATAAGTGCAGATGAATGGATGAAGCTGACTTGCTATAGAATGTCTTGAACATGGCAGACTCTTTTGTGGATAGTGTACTCCACGCCGCATGCCGAAACTCCAAGGAGCGCGGATCCAAGGTACTAGAGATCCGAGACATCCAGCTCGTTCTTGAGAGAACCTACAATATCCGTGTACCTGGCTACTCGTCGGATGAGCTGCGCACTGTCCGCAAGATTCTTCCATCGGCTGGGTGGATTGCAAAGATGAGCGCTGTCCAAGCAGCCAAGGTGATGCCGGGCAAGGGCGAGTGAGAACCGTAGGGCCGCCCGCGAAGGACAGTAGTTCGATTGGCCACTATTAATGTGAAAAGGCATGCGATTTGTTGGTTTATAGGAGACGGCGTTGGGAGCACACTGGTTCAAAAGAATGGCGGTTCTTGGTAGGGGCAACAAGCGATATCCTCGAGAGAAACATAAGAAGAATGACACACGCGGCACTGGGACGACTGTCGCGGAACTACCTAGTGAACTAGATGCAATCTTAGGAGGTCACGAATAGAATTGCTAGCATTTAAGGCTGGATTCATATGAACAAGCGCGTTGAGATGACTTGCCCCCGTCTGCACACCTCACTCTCCGCTCGAGTACATCGGAAGCCTGAGTAATCCCGACTGAAGCAGCAACGACTTCTAAGTCTTAGAGTAGAATCAACATATTTTTGAGACGTAGGGGACACTGGGTAGGTTATCTCATGAACCGAGTTATGTTGGTGGTGCTGAGAGCGACACGCGATCACGAGGTACCCAGAAGCAGTTAGTCGTGTCATGACAGTGGCACATGTGTTGCGACGTCTCTGGCTGAGGTTGATGCACACGGTTCACCGGACAATGAGATACATCATCTGGATTGCGGAAGTATTCAGACTGTAGTTAATTCAATATTAGATGGCATTAACGGTATTTAATAATCCTCTATTATCGTGTGGGCGTGTGATGGCGATGAGGAATCTCGCAACCAAATCCATACATAACCACACGAATGCACACACAAGGTGGAGTTGCTGAAGCCTGTGGGTGATGACCGACCTTCGCAGGCAACATCGAAAACGTCACTGCTAGAGGACCCACCTCTCAGCATCGCCTTAACAATTTCGCCTTCGCCCTGAGACTTCAGGGATGTACCGGGTACCTAGCTGCCCCGCACGCGACCGCCCTGAGCCTAGGTACCTCTGCGCCTGGCCCTGTCGCCCGCCGCCGCTCCTGCTGCTACCGTGGCCCAGCCCGGTCCCAATCTGAGAGCTTCGAACCTTCCTGCACCTCGCACGCATCCGAATCAAACAAATCCACCACAACCTCGCATCACCATCCGCCTCAACGACCGTCCCCCTCAACGCAACTCGTCCCAATTCTCCCCGTCGACGGATTCCCTCCCTCCACGCGCGCCAGCGTCTCTGTCCTCCTTCTGTCCTGTGCTGTGCCCTAGGTTGTGCCACGCAGACGCCGCGACGAGCCGAAGCGCGCTCGACTCACGGCATCTTGCTCGCCCTCGTTGCCATCGACCCAGCACCTCCCACCCCGCAACACGCACTCACATACATACACCGCCGCCATGCCCGGCAAGACGCCAAACGGGAAGAAGCCCGTCGAGAACGGCCTTCGGAAGACCAAGGACGTCGAGATGACGGACGCCTCCAAGGCCAAGCCCAAGAAGGCCGCCAAGGACGCCGACGACGAGATGACGGTGGTTGTGCCCCCCTCCAAGGCCTCGAAGCTGTCCTCGTCCAAGGCCCCTGCGGATACCGAGGGTGATGTGTCTATGGACGACGACGAGACCGAGGACAGCGAGACCAAGGTCGACCCCGTTGTGCAAACTGTCGCAGGTGAGCAGCATTCAGATAGTCATGGTGATTTGATATATTCCAGTGGCTAATCCCAGTCCCTACACAGACATCAAGAGCAACTTCGCTTTGTTAGACCGCGCCGTTGCTCTCTTCGATGCTAGATTCTCTCTCCGCGCTCTGCGGTCCATCTCCATCATCCGCAAACGCTTGACACCCGACATCATCGCCCAGGTCATTACCGATACCTTCCCGGCTACCGTTAGCTCAGGGAACATTGCCCAGAAACTCCTCTCCGCCATCGGCCAGGAGAATGTTGCCCTCGGTCGCCAGGGAGGATCTGAGATGGAGATCGATGCCGAGTCTCCCAAGGCCTCCAAGAACGGCGTCAAGAAGGAAAGCAAGGAGATCATTCCCGAGATCGATATTTTTCTCGGCATCCTCGTCCAAGTCCAACTTTTCGACTCGAAGCAGTTCCAGCGTGGCGTCGAGTTTTCGCAGTACTTGTCCGACCGAATCCAGACGTTGAACCGTCGTACTCTCGACTCTCTGTCTGCCAAGGTCTACTTCTACTACTCCATCTTCTGCGAGCACATTGACCCTTTGGCACCCTCTCCTCAATCCCCCGTCGTCGCTATCCGACCCACCCTTCTTGCCGCTCTTCGAACTGCCGTTCTACGAAAAGACGTTGACACCCAAGCCTCCGTCATTGTCCTGCTGCTGCGAAATTACCTTTTGACCTCGCACATTAACCAGGCTGACCTGCTCGTCTCGCATACACAATTCCCCGAGAATGCAGTTAACAATCAGGTGGCGAGGTTCCTCTATTATCTAGGTCGCATTCGGGCCATTCAGCTGCGCTACACTGAAGCACACGAGCACCTCACGGCCGCAACTCGCAAGGCGCCTTCAAGCAACTGCGCCCTGGGATTCTCCCAAACGGCGACCAAGCTACTGCTCGTGGTTGAGCTTCTAATGGGTGACATTCCTGACCGGGCTACCTTCCGACAGCCTACCATGGAGGTTGCCCTGCATCCCTATTTCCTGCTGGTGCAGGCTGTCCGTGTGGGCAACCTGGAGGACTTCGAGACGGCGATTGCAGACCACGCCGACACCTTCCGGCGCGACGGTACCTACAGCTTGATCCTGCGTCTGCGACAAAACGTCATCAAGACGGGCATCCGTATGATGTCGCTATCCTACTCACGAATCTCGCTCCGAGATATTTGCATTCGCCTCCAGCTGGGTAGTGAGGAGTCGGCAGAATACATTGTCGCCAAGGCAATCCGAGACGGAGTGATTGAGGCAACCCTGGACCGAGAGCGAGGCTTTATGAAGAGCAAGGAGGTCGGAGATGTCTACGCTACTCGTGAGCCGGGCGAAGCGTTCCACGACCGAATCCAGGCCTGTCTCGCTCTACACGACGAGAGTGTGAAAGTTCGTACCCCCCAAGATATTTCATGGCGATGCCAAGCTAACTGAGGTGATTTAGGCCATGCGATTCCCGATGAACCAGCACCGTCTCGAACTCAAGAATGCCCAGGAGGCCAGAGAGCGCGAGCGAGAGATTGCCAAGGAGATTCAGGAAGGTGATCTTGACGAGGATGATCTCGGTGGGGACTTTGACGGCATGTAAACTGTTTCTCGTGTCACTACAACTTTGGGAAGCTTCTTCAGCAGTCACTCTGAATTATTCCACGTGCTCTCGGCGTAGGGGGGTTGCGGTTGGCGATGGGGGATTCCTCTTGGCTGTAAATTCTGCTAATCACCGGCTGGCACTCAGAGGGGACAAACGGCTGTCTTCGGGGTATCGCGATAGAGAGAAAGGAAGCGGATTGAGGGGGTTCCATGGCATAATCGAGACCCGTCGACGTAAACTAGATGCTGGAGGTGGAGACTCGGGCGAGAGGGGATGTAGTAAATAAATGCTTTGTTTAGAGTAAGATCACTGCCCCGAGTGCATCGTGTATAGATAACCTGAGGGCGGATTCTCTCTTGGTCTAATTTAAGCCCCGACTCTCTTGTATAAACTTCGTTAAATCTCACATAACTCTTTTTGGATTATCTGAGGTAAATTCCTTTTCATCTTTTGGATTGTTTATACTCTGTATCAAATATACTCCACCTATCCTGTACTACATCCTACGGACTGCCGAGCATAGGCCTCTTCTGGGTTCCCAATGCCCGACTCCACCTGTGGGGCTGCGCAAATCATCTCTCAAATCTGGGGATGCGAGTCATCACGTGTATAAAATAACTGAGTAGGATGCTGTAATGATCCTTATCCAGAGCACCAAGTCAACAGAGAGCCAGAACAAGCCGACTACCGCCATCATCAATCTCACAACGTGGGCCAGGCCATGCTCCTCGCCAGCCTGTGCAGACAGGGACTCGACGGTTTGGCTACCCATCTGCCAGTGTAGATGTCACACGGGGTAAGGCGACGACCGTCAGCGGTCATAACCTCATGGATATAGACCTTCAACCAGTAAGTAGGCTAGTCTATTATAGGCACCAGCTGCCAAGCTTAGTCTACCCATTGATAATAGCAAACTGAAAATGCTGAACCTAGAATCTTTTTGTTCCAAGGAATTGTTATTTTCCCACTGCGGTACGGAGAAGTTGATGTGTTAGGTCCGATGCGAGGATATCCCGCTATGTAAGCTGACCAGACTCTAGCGATAGTATGCTCCCAGGGTGGTATTTGGAGGTTGGTTATAACTTGTCCTAGGGGCTAGACCGCTTGCTAGACAATCTCACTGCAGGATTCCACGCTAGGTTCTCCGAGAAGGTGGGGGTAGATCGTTCTATACATCAATCAGCGACAGAGCAACCTTCAGCATACAGACTAGGCAAAAGTCGGACAAGTAGAACCTGGTCACTTTTTGATATTGGAGAATTCCCTTTGACCGTGTCAGATTCGCTGGCCGTATTCAACGTATCACAACACACAATGTCTATCGTAGGGGACTTAATTGGTCGGATGCATGATTCACTCGTATTAAGTCGAAGCCGCGAGTCAAAGACGTCATAGATAGCCACCCACCGCCTCTAAGGAACCACGCCATGGATTAGCTAACCCGTGTTTATTTATTCCACCCCTTTTCCTTCTCTGAGCACACTGAAAACAGCGACTTCGCCTGTAGACGTGACTTCACCTGCAGACGCGACTTTGCCGGCAGACAGAGGCTGTACCTATCCATCAACTCGCTCACCGCTCGCATGATTCCTCGACAGTCTCGAACACGGGTTGCCGGTGCCCTCGCTGTCACTGTTGTCATATTCTGGCTTATCCTCAGCAACTTGAACGTTCCCGCCGCCTCGCCCTCGAACTGGCATCATGGCTTCACCAAGTCTGGCAAGGCCCGCGGCCTCCTCAACGACATCAACAACCGCACTCTCGGGGTAAGACAATTCACGTCTTCTGGGCATGTCCATTGTTAACTAACGTATTGGTGGATCTAGTTTCAGCAAATATTCGTCCTCGGCCTCCCTGAACGAACCGACCGCCGGGATGCCATTACTCTGAACACTGCATTGAGCGACATGACTTTCCAGTTTAGCGATGGCGTCCCAGGCGCTACCATCCCAGACAAGGCTCTTCCAAAGGAATCAGTACACAAAAAGATATCAGATGGTGCTCTTGGATGCTGGCGTGCCCATATGAATGTGTTGCGAGAGTAGGTGCTGCATATCTAAACTCCTATCCAGTACCAACTAACATATCACCCATAGGATCGTTCGCACTAACATCTCAACTGCTCTGGTAATCGAAGATGATGCAGACTGGGACGTCCGAATTCGACAACAACTTCACGACTTAGCTCTATCAAGCCAAGCACTTCTCCAACCCCTCGACGGACAGGACTCATATGCAGATACATCTTATCAGGAAAGGCAACCCGCCAAGAGCCAAGACAGCATCATTAGCCTCGATTTCAATAGCCTCCCCAAGACAACACCAGTGGCCTTTTCTCCATACGGAGATAAGTGGGATCTTCTTTGGCTAGGCCACTGTGGCATGCAACTGCCACCTGCAGATGGCGATGTGCCTACGGGTCGTGTTGTCTCCAAAGATGATGAGACTGTCCCTGCCAAGCAGTATCTAATCTCACACGTGAAGCCATACACGTTTAGGGACGAATATCCTGATCACACTCGTGTTGTTCATCATGCATACGAGGGACTGTGCTCTTTGGCTTATGCTGTCACCCAGAGAGGAGCCCGGGAAATCCTACGCGAGATCGCTCTAAAGGACCCTACAACGCCAGTCGATATCTTGCTGCGATGGTTCTGCACTGCAGTCCACGGGCGGAGGCATCATAATTGTCTGGCTATTCAGCCTCCTATTTTTAACCCCCACAGAACCAGGGGGCCAAAGGGAGACACGAGCAACATTGATTCGAAATGGGAAGGCGACGGTTGGTGGGATACAGCTGAGACGAGAATGACGAGGTGGAGTGTCAGGCTTAATGCTGATCGAATAATTGCTGGAGAGGAGATGGTAGATCAATTCCCGGACAAGTAGGGGATTATCGTGAATAGATTGCGCTGCATGTCGTTAATAGATTTCATTGCGTGAATCAGCACCGCTGCTGATGACAAGAAACGTCTCATGCCAGCACTGAGACACGAGTTATGAGGAGTCGATGGGGAGGCGATGTTTATTAGGCAGTAATAGATGCCGACTGAACTACTACTACTTAATCAACTTAGAATAGAAGCTAGATAGAGGCAATATACCCACCTTTTCGACTTCCTTCACCACCAATGACCTCGGGCAGGCCTACAATTACATCGAAGACGCAGTCGTACCGACCATCTTGGAACTCACCACAACCAAGAGCCCGTTTGGCGTACATCGGCTTTGGCCACTGCCCCATTACGCCACCGAGGATCAGGGCCCTCTCCGAAGCGATGCTCCAAAGCCCGACGCTTGTGCACTACGCGGCATTCTCGATCCGAAGAACCGCACCAGGTCGCAGATCGACATGGACATGTGTGCTTGCTTACTTGCTTGCTTTGCGGAAGTTTCATTGGTGGCTAGGTAGTCGTCATTGGATCGATCGATTGCAAATTGACAATAAATTGATTCTCTTGGCGGGTGTGTAGATGCATGCACGGCGAGCAGTGAAAGTGCCCCTCCAAGCTTGCAAAGCTGGAAGCTACAGCCCACCTCCACGTGACAGCGCACCACGAGTCCACGCTCCCGTCGCGCATCCCGTCGCTTCATGCCATGACCTCGATATACTGAAGGATCTACTACCAAACAACAACCTGTCGATGCAATATCCAAAGGCAACACCTCCTCGCGCGCAGATGCACTAAGCCGCAGCAGTCGAAGTCTGGCTCCGCGCCCCTCCCCGCGGCCCATCACCACTTCCCGCGCGAAACTGGACTTGCGCATCGCGAGGCCGGCGTCCGACTCTTGCTACCATGCCTCAGAAGCGCAAACGGCCAGACGACGACTCCGCCGACCACGCGCCTGCTCACCCTCCTCCTCCTCCTCCGGGTCCTCGGCCGCAGTCCCCGGCGCAGACCCAACCACCCCCCGTCGCGCGTCGGGCGACGCGTCACACGCCGGTTCAGCCACCACCGATTCCGCCGCCGTACCAGCACCTCACGCCGTCACCCAACTCGCCCACGCCCACGACCGCGCCCACGACCGCGGCGTCACCAGCGCCGACCCAAGTCCCCGTCGCCGCCGCAGCCGATCAGCAGAGGCGGAACCGCGCCGCTCGACCCGCTCCGGCCCCCGTCCCCGTCCTGCGATGGACCCCGCCTGAACAGACGGGTCAAACGACACGGCCTGTCGCCATGGCAAGCCTCACCACCGCGCGAGGCGTCGCAGCCCGACCTCTGTCCAACCTCGTCGCCCCGGAAATCACATACCACGTCCCGCAGGCGGACCCGCCGCCGTCGCATCGCACCTCAGCCCTCGTCCGCCCTCACGGCCCGTCCGCCCACCCCCCGAGGCTGCTCGACCGCCCACCGCCCATGACCGTCACGCCCGTCTACCCGCCGAAGCCGCCCGCCGCCCCGTCTCAGCAGACGCTGCCCAATCCGCGCGCGGATCGGAACATCGACATGGTCATGTTCGGCAGTCTCTTCTTCCGCACCTGGTATCCGAGCTACTACGGCAAGGATGTCATCGGGGAAACATCCGGGAGTGCCAGCAAGAGCGGCAGCAAGGACGTCGGCGGTAAAGACCAGTCCGGTGGTAAGGCGTCGTCCCGCAGAGACCGTGACCATCCCCCGGTACTCGAACGCCTCCATGTTTGCCCAAGCTGCTTCAAGTATTCCAAAGAACTCGTAGCCTCGTGGAGGCACGTCCGCATGTGCGAGCGGCGGGCTTTTGTGCCAGGCCGCAAGATCTACGTGCATCCGCGCGGACGGCGCAAGGTCTTAGTACCGCAGGACAACAGCAAGGCGCCAGGAACCAAGAAGCGGAGGGGAGAAGGCGGAGTGCGGTACGTCGAGGAGATTGTGCAGGACGACGGAGAATGGAGCATATGGGAGGTGGACGGTGAAAGGGACGGGGTAAGTCTTGACACCCGAGTCGTAACTTGGATCATGAACCCAGCTAATCTCCATTGGACTCCAGCTCTTCTGCCAGAACCTCTCCCTCTTCGCGAAGCTCTTCCTCGACAACAAATCCGTCTTCTTCGACGTTTCGGGCTTCAACTACTTCCTCCTGGTCTACACACCACCACCCAAGCCGCTCCCGTCCGGCACGATCGAAGACCACCCCCCGACGCCGCAGATCACCGGCTTCTTCTCAAAGGAGAAGATGTCATGGGATAATAACAATCTCGCTTGCATCCTCGTCTTCCCGCCGTGGCAGCGCAAGGGTCTCGGGGCGTTGCTGATGGGAGCCTCGTACGAGATCTCGCGGCGGGAGGGCATCCTCGGCGGTCCTGAAAAGCCCATCTCGGATCTGGGCAAGAAGGGATACAAGCGTTTCTGGGCGGGCGAGATTGCGCGGTGGCTCCTTGGCCTGCCCCTCGAATCCCCCAACGCCGGTCATGAGATGCTCGTGGATGTCAGCGAGTGCAGCAAGGCGACCTGGATTCACCCAGACGACTGCCTCTTCATCCTCCGCGACATGGGCGTCGTTGAAGAGGCAGGCATGGGACCAGGAAAGCCCGAGGCCAACGACCCCGGCGAGGAATCGGCTCTTGAGAAGAAGGAAAACGGAACGCCCGCGGCGGGGGAGGCGGAGGAGGCGGCCCAGATGGTGCCGCGGATGCGGGTGGACAAGCAGGCAGTGCGGCGGTATGTGTCGGAGCACCGGATCAGTCTGGAGCGGCCGTGCGATGCCGAGGGGTTTGTGGAGGGCTACGCCATCAAGGCGCCCGACATGACGACGGAGGAGGAAGAAGAAGAAGACGAGGAGGAGATCTAGACCTGCGAGAAGCCGGTTGGGATTTGGGATAAAGTCCTTGTACGCATGATCATGATACCCCCCGCTCGAGTTAATTGAGTTAGACCTATCAATGACAACCTTCAACCTTCTCGGGTTGGATGCTTGATAAATGAGGTTTTGAAGTCCAGAGGCCGAAGAGAGAGACGTAGCTCTCCCAATGCCTCCCGACGACTGGAGCATCTCGCCATCATGCCAGCCTTTGGAGATGCCGCGGCTCAAGTGCGGCGGGCCGTATACTTTGGGGGGGGAACCGCCGGGTCCATTCCGGCGCCGGAGCCATTGGCCGCCCCGAGAGGCGCGAAACGGCAGCAGAACGCGGAGAAAGTGTTGCCGTGGTGGCCAGCATGAGCCTGCAAGCCCCGGAATGAGGAAACGGCACTCTACGCGGCGTCAATGGCTCCCTTTCCAACCCAGTTCTCCTCGTCCTTTCCATCCTCATGGCTCCCGTCTCCCGATGCCGCTGCGTGCGTGAGCTTGCCCAAAGGGGTAAAGAGCTTGGACCATGCACGAGGCGATTCTCACAGGGCACGTCTGGTCTGGAGTCGTCCGCCAGCCCGAAATTGCCCATGCCACACACCCACCCACCCCCCTCTTGCGCCGAAAAATTTTCGGCAGCTCCCCAGTACTGTCAGTACTGTGCGAATGACTAGGTATTCAAGCGAGTTGCAAGGCTGTGCAGAATCTCGACGCCATCCACTGGAGCAACAGAGCAATGCGCGTCGGGCCGCTGATGAGCACCTGAGAGGAGACGGGAGAACCCTCCTGCAGCGTCTGGTTTGCACGGCTGCGTCGCAGGTGTGGTTCAAGTAAGGTTGCTAGTGTTTGTCCTGAGGTGCATGTTACAGTGCGAAGCATGGCCAGATCGCACATGTCCAATGGCGAGTCGCTTCGGAACGGTCAAGTCAGTAGCACCTCCAGACCAACTTGACCTTTTCACGGGCTTGAAGCCTTGTGACGCCACGGTTCCTCGAGGAGCCAATGCCTTGGAAGCCTGACGGAAACTTACTAGTCCTTGAATCAGCCATGACGCTCAATGCCCGGTGAGGCACTGGTAAGCCTTTCAGACTTTCCAATGACCAAAAATGACTTCACCATCCTACGAACTGCAGAGAAAGGGCAGAGGCCAACTCTGTTTGAAGCTCTCTAGCCTCCGACCTGCGCGGCTGCGTCATTTCGAGTAGCCAGTTATGAGTTCTCCAGCTTGTGGCCTGGGGCAGCAAGGTATTACGTACTGTGTTAATTACAACCAGATCGCACTGTCGACCTTCGATGCCCGCGGCTGTGGAAGAAAAATTCGCGTCCCGAAGGCCCGGACCGAACTCCACTGTCATTTCCCACTGTCCAGCCTGGGAACGCCATTGAAGACTTGTTCTGCTTATAACCCCGACGTACGTGTCGGTAGCAGAATATATGTCCACAGTAGATATCATGATTCTTCACCCGCTCTCTCTCTCTGCGGATTGACTCCCCGATGAACAAGATATTCGGGCAGATGAGCCTTGTCTTGTTTATAGAACTACTCCCCAATAAGCTCTAGGAATGCTGCTAGGCTGTCCGGAGCTTGTACGGGACAGGGTTGAAGCGACGTGCCAATGTGCTCAAATGCCATGGTACTCACTGTACATATGTATCGTGCGCGGCTGTTTATCTGAGAGATCTGGGCATCTGGTGGACGGCCGGATCATGGGGGGGGATCCGCCAACGAGGAGAGCCATGCGCCACCAAAGTGCTGGGGAACGCCTGGACCCTGGACTCCTGGAGAAGGCCGGAGCAAACGTCACGACCTTGAATCTCAGGAATCATCTCGGCGTCTTGTCCTTGATGCCAACCTGGCCCTGCTGGAAGCCAGGCTTGCGCTTGCACGTGGAAGATTTCTCTTCTGATTCGCCCTCGGGGCTGGTGAAGCCACCAAGTGGGGTCGGTCCCTCGTGTGCTCCCACACTCATACTGTACCTTCAAGTACTGTACTCGCCCGTCATCTTGGGGGTGTGCTGTATTTGCCTAACAATCTGCCACTCCGTGCGCCCTCCACCCAATAGCCTCTCCCGCTCAGCTCCGTCCTTTGTCCAGGTACCAGCCGGGGCAGCCTCTGATATCAATCCCGTCACAGATTTTTCTCGGTCTCAGACGGTAACAATTGTAAGGTTTTCTCTCATTTTCCCTCCTTGGAGACTTGGCATACCGTTCATTCTGCTTTTCAATTGTTGCAGTTTGCCTCCACGTCTCGTTGCCGTTGTCGTGCTTTTTCTGATGCCCATCTTTCCCTCTGCTCGTCCTCCGTCGGAAATCCGGTAGTGCCGTCGTCCGTCCTGCGCGTGCAGCAATCCGTTGGGCCCGCTGCTCCTAACACCCACTCCTGTTTCGAGCGGTAGGGGTCCTCGCTCTTCCGGCTTTGTTGTGTCCCTTCGTACCGAGATTTCTCTCAATGTTGCGCGTTCCATCGTCGACCACACCCACCCCTAGCTGGCATCCATCCGTGGCCCTCAACTCTTCGCCCATGATTCATGGTCCACCCGCCAAGCACGTCCCCCTCGACTGTACTCCGTAAAAGCCTCAGGCCTTAAGACTGCCCAGAGCAATCATGTTCCAGCATTCTCCCAATCGCATCCACCCGACTTCCTCCGGGTAGTTAGCCAACGTGTGCAAATCCAAGTCCCTTACCAAATTCTCACCATCTGCTCTCCTCTTCCTTGGTGTTGCTTGTTTGCTGCGTTGGCCCTTCTAGGCCTCTTCCGCGTCCTCCATTCTCACCCGGTCCTTCGCCTCCCCCGTAAAAAATGTCTCGCCCCGATTGATCACTGCTCTCCCCTTCCTTCCACCGTTGCCCCGGCTGACACTCCCCCCCCCTGGCCCTACCCACCCAAGTGGGCCCACCTATTCTCACTTTCCTCCCGGCTCCAGACGCTCTCTTCCTTCCCTTTTTCTCCTTCCACTGCCGTCCTGTCTCGTGCTGAGCTCCGTATCTCTCTTCTTTAAACCTCTCGTCAGCCTCTTCCTCCTTTCACACTTCAACCATCTCCCCTCACACAACCATCACAATGGCCTCCACTCGTGTCTTCGCTTCTCGCCTGGCCTCCCAGATGGCCGTCAAGGCCGCTCGCCCTGCCGTGCGTGCCCCCTTCGCTGCCGCCAGCAAGCGAACCATCACCGGTAAGTCCGCAACTGCGGCAAAAATTTTCCCCTGGGCTTCCGGGGTCAATTGAGCCTTCTTGAGCTTGTCTGGATCGACCTCCCCGACGGGAACAACTCGCTCACATTCGATTCAAGGCCAGGCCATGAAGCGCACCCAGGCCTCCACCCTCCTCCAGGCCACCACCCGCAACGCCTTCCAGGTCCAGCGCCGCGCCTACTCCTCCGAGATCGCTCAGGCCATGGTTGAGGTCTCCAAGAACATTGGTATGGGTTCTGCCGCCATTGGTCTGACTGGTGCTGGTATCGGTATCGGTCTCGTCTTCGCTGCCCTCCTCAACGGTGTTGCCCGCAACCCCGCTCTCCGTGGCCAGCTGTTCTCTTACGCCATTCTCGGTTTCGCTTTCGTCGAGGCCATCGGTCTTTTCGATCTGATGATTGCCCTCATGGCCAAGTTCGTACGTCAACGCCGGCACCGATCTTATCCGCTTTTCATTTCCGGTCCAAAACTAACCGTCTCTTTCTCTCCAGACTTAAGCTGTTTCCCGGTCAATTGGGACGGTTCGTGCCGAATGATCGAGCCAGTGATATGGGGGAGGCTGCTGAGCGCGGCGTGTCATCCGGTGTCCTAAGGGTTGTCATGGATGCACTTGCCGCCAGCTTGCACGATAGAGGAGAGGTTGCCTTGTAATAGACGGGATAGAGAACTGGGAGGGACGTTGGTCATTGGAACGTCTCTGTGGTAGAGTTTGGGAACTTTTGCGCAATTCCTCCCAGGGACCGACTTGTAAAATAAAAAGCCTCATTCATCCCGACTCTTCCACAGTATCAAGAGATTTTCTTTTTCAACATCAAAACGCATTTGCCAATTGACAGTGATGCAATGAATATCGATTCTTATCGATGGATACCTCAATTGATCTTCAATTGGTGGCATATGAGTGCTGAATCTTTCAGCTGCTTGGGGTGAGGCAATTGCTTTTGAGAGCTCCCGTGGGCCGGTGCCGGGGAAAGTTGGCGCCTTTGCCGAGCTGGCAGGCACTTGCCCTGCCATTCATAACCGAGTTGACCCGGCCCCCCAAGAACTCTGTACTGCAGCGGGCACTTGTTGAGCAACAAAGCGGTCTATCTGTCGCCTGAGTGCCTGTCTTTCCAGGCACGATTTGGCCACCGAACTTTAGTTTGGAATGGAGAAACGGCCCACACTGTGCTAAACTGGCACGCAGCAAGCGTCTTCATCCAGGCCAATGAGGGAGCATGTTAGGGAAGACCCGGGGTTTGATGGTGGATCAAGGGAATAGTTCTCTGGCGCAGGGGAGAAGATTGTGGAGCTGACAAGAGGTATGTAAGGAAAGGCAAGTCCACCTGAACGCCCAGGACCGCTTGGTCCTGGGGTAGACCCGAATGTCAAGCATGATGTGAATACCGACCGAGTCGAACTGAGATGCGCAGCCAGTCCGAGAGCTTTCAGGGGTAATGTTTGACTTATGAATGATGGCCAACGATGTCACCCAGCTTGCGCGCAAACTGGAAGTTGTGGCGAGAGACAAAGTAGGCGCAACCACTCATTCAAGGATATCGATCTCGATTCTTCTGCATCATGCAACCGCAAGTGCGATTGACCCGAGAAGACCACGACATGAGATCCAGGACGGCTTGTGAATCTTCGATCAAGACAGCATTTTTCCGACGAATCGAACGAAGAGCCGACAAATGCACCGAGCAACTTCGAAAGATTAGTGTTCAAGTGAACACTACGTCGTGGACCAGGGATACCCAAGACTCAAGCGAGTGACAGGATGATAGCCCGGATTCAGAGCCGACCGTTGTCAGGAGTGCCAGGATAGTAGTGAATTGGCCACTACCAGCGGGAGGGTGTTTACTTGTGATACTTGGAGCGACATGACAAGTCATATGAACGGCCTTCTCAGGGCCGCGTTCTTCGAACGAGCAAATTGCGCTGTGCTTTCAGCAGAGACCAGCGTTTCCTTTTGGAAGTCCATCGTGGAAACCATTGGTATATGTCGTCCGGTCCTTTGGTCGGCAGGTCTTGTCGTCGTCGATGTTTGGCGATGTCAAGGGATGCAAGCTCCATTTGATCTGGATCACTTGGGACGATGAACGTCGGAGGAGGCTCAAAGAATTGAAGAAATCCAAGAACTTACTGAGATATGGTATAGTGATGCCTGGGAATATCCCCATTAGCCGGTATTGATTGACACTACTCCAGGTCAATGATCAATTGCTTAGGTCAGGTCCCAGGCGAACTTACTCACGAACGGTAGCGTGCTCAGCGGTCCACTCTGCTCCACCGTTGCTGGGAACACCGCCAAACTCATGGAGATCACCCCTAGCGCCGCATGAAATCGAATTGACGACAACGACATTCAACTGACCCAGCACAAGGAAGAACTCGACGAGGATGACGATGAAAGGAAATAAAGAGAGATGAAAGGCGGTCGCAGAGGTTTCATCCCCTCACTTTCCCCTCTTTCAGAGTCACATGACCTAGGCCGCCCATTACCCTCCCAACCAGATCGTTTGTGTCACATCGGCCAGGGGATTCGGGAAGGGACGGCCCTAGAGGAGAATTTGATTTGCTGCTGCGCAATGCAGGGCGCCCTTGGTGAGGACGGAGGCGGCGGCGATGAGACAGTGGGATTGGTTCTAGGCCGTAAGGGTGTGAGGACATGTAGGGACAACCTGGCCACGCGGGTCTGGATCGCACGACGTCGACACTTCCATCGGCTGATGAGAGCAGAGCGAGTCCTCGACGCTGCGACGCTGCTCGAGGGGGCTGTCCGGCAGAGCACTTCGCCGGGTGCTGTGGAAGTGTTGTGGCCGTGTCATGTCGAGGTGGGAAGATGGGCGGCGATGTCCGACGAAGCCGGCAAACAGCGAGAGGACGCGTCTCTTATTGGGGTTGCCAATCCAGGAGGGCAATGTCACGGCTTGATGAAAGAGAGAAGATGGGGGGAATTCCTGGGACGTGGCCAGCTTGGATTTTAGGAGGGAGGAGTGGGAGGGCCGTCCGTCTTGGCTTGTTGGGTTGGCACCTTCCCATTCCTGCAATTGGCTGCTCGACCTCGGATGCCATTTGAGGAAAGAGGAAGGGGGGCGTCAGCAAGCCGTGTGTGCCTTACTTAACCACCGGGCGATTCGTCCGGGAGAACCTAGACGACCCTTTTTGGCTGGAGGCAGGCACGCAAACGAAGGCAGACGAAGGGCTAGAGAAAGGCAAGGGATGCAAGAATTTGTCCACTCTTCCGACCTGTAACCTCCAAACATCTTGCCTCGAGGCCTCGCTCCTCGATTGATGCCCATCGCGCTGGCATGGCGTGAGACCTTGTCCGACTCGACTTGCTTTCATCGTCGCCTAACTCCGGCAGTTGTATTTGTGAGGCGGGGAAGCGTGAAAAATCCGGGGTAGTAGCGCAGAGCCCTGGAATCCTTGCTGTTATGGTGGAGCCCTTACGTGCAGACCGGGTCTGGCGGCCACAGTCCCGATGGACCACTACGGAGCCGTCCTCCGGGGAAAATCATGCCATTGCAATGAAGTTTTTAATCAAATCCGAGGTTGCATGTCATTTGGGCCGCCTGCATGCCAATAGACCCCGGTACGATGCGTGCCCAGCTTCCCTTCTGCTACCAATTGTAAACTATTGCCACCGGAGACGTCCTCATTTTCTGCCGTGTCCTGTGTCCTGCAGCCGAAGCAGTGCCCCGTTTAATGAGCCCTCCCTTGCAGACGTAATGTCTTGAGAGAAGTCATCACACTTGGGCAAAATGTTCATTCTCAACGTAACTCTTCACGGAACGCACCACAAGACGGAATTGATTGACCTTTTGGAAGACAGGTGAGAATCGTACGCATGTGTCCTGATTAACTTATGTTGTGAACTACTTAGTAGTAACAATACAATACCACAAAACTCCTTGTGCTCCAGCCGGACCTACCCGGAACCACCTCACTTCCGGAACGTCGCACTGCGTTCTCCCCTGACTGGCATTGGCTTTCTTGCTCCCTTGACTGCAGCGTCCGCAGACTTTGAGTAGGGATCAAACACCTTCCTTTTTCCGTTCTTTTCCGTCTCGGCGCCCGTCGCCTCACGCTTCGCGTGCAAAACCGAGCTGGCGTTGCTGTAGTCGAACGGCACCGCCTCGTACTTTTTCTCCGCCTGCTTTTTGAGCTTCTTTTCCTGCTGCCGGGTCTTGCGTGCCCTTTTGGCTTCTTGCCGCTTCAGCGCTTCCTCGCCGGCTCCCTCTTTCTGAGCCTTACGCTCCTTTCGGCGCTCCTTCTTGCCCTTCTTCCGAGGCTGGTCGACGACGGAAATAACGCCACTATCTTCTTGCATCTCCTCGTCGCTCCCCGCAGCCGACTCTTCCTCGCTTGCGCTGGAGTCTTCCACCGCTTCCGACTTCCGCTTCTGCCCCCTCTTCAACGTGAACTCCCCATCCAGATCCTCCTGACCCTCGCCATTGCCAGCCACAGGCTCCATCGCCACGGGCTGTACATCGGCGGCAGGTGTTTCCTCGGGGGTTTCATCTTGTTCAAAGTTGCTCTCAATCTGACCGTGCTGGACGAATCGCTGCCAAGGAAAGGGAACAGTATCCTCTTCATTGTCGGAAATGGGCCGGGACGACGCTTCCCAGCGAGTGCTGACAGGCATATCCCCAAATAACTGTGATCGGGTCAGTCTACTGACTGTCACGTCTCCGTCAAGATCTGGCAACTTGGTCGTTTGTTTGGCAGCTCTGGGTCGGCCGTTCTTTCGTACCGCATCCGGTGCTAGCGAGGTAAAGAAGTGAAGTAAGCTGGGTCCTCCCCGGGCCTTCGCCTCCTTGACCTGTTCCCAGATCTGGTTGAATCGTGGTCTCGCCAGGGGGGCACCCAAGGGCAGCAGACTGTGAAGTGCCTTGGCGTCTGGTGGGTTGATGCGCGCGATGTCGGTAATGCCGTTGGTAGAGAGGACGTAATTTGGGCTTTCATCCTCCTTTCTCGCTGTGTCATCTCGCCATTTCCAGAGAGTCTTGAAAACGGAAAACTGCTCGCTATCGAAGGCCAAGTGAGAATTCTTGAAGACGTAGTTGTACCAGCCTCGCGAGCCTTCCCCGGTTTCCTCATTGTAGCCTGGGTGTTCATGGCGAGAAAGTGAGAGTTCTCTCGATTTTTGAAGGGCACGTGGCATAAGGTTTGTAGAATATTCCGCCTGTAGGAGATCATTCCGCACTCGGTCGTAGATGTACAGGAGGTAGTGTGTATCTGAGCGAGCGTAATACATCATTTCTTCGGGTATAGGCCTAAACAAGGTGAGTTGAGAACATTTTATGCAGGTTGAAGACCTAGTGCTTACCGTATTCTCCAATCTGCTAGTTGGTATTGCTTGTCCGCATCAAAATCGACAAATTTGGACAGTAGGAATGCCAGACTTCTCCCGGAGTAGAGCAGCTCGCATGCGAAAAAAGTGTCGAAGAGCCCGTTCACATAGAGCCCCAGATCACGCTGCAGCCACACCATGTCCATGTATGCGCCATGAAAGACCTGGTCGAGATTAGTGATTGTGAGATGTGGTAGTTGTTGTTGTTCAAGCCCACCTTAACAATGCTAGGGTCAGCAAAGACCTCGTTGAGCACCTCCAGCTTGTGTCGCCACGGCTGCAAGGTATCGACGATCCAGTCCTTGTCCCGCGTGCTGACTTGCATAAGGGAGACGAGACCAACGTAGGTCCGGTAATCGTGATGTTCCAAGTCTACAGCAATCTCTTTCGCCTTCTTGAGCTCCTCCAACATTTCAAGGACGCCTTCATATGTATCGACCCAGGTCGCTTCTGTTGTTTCCACAGGCTGATACATGATGGGTTCGGCTTTCTGATATACCGACTTAGGGTATTCCATGCGTGAAATCTCGGTCTCGTAAGGATGTCGAAATCTATGCAAGCATACTGGGTCAGTGATTGTTCTCCTGATGCTTTGTGGGTATGGGGAAGGTCATCGTACTGCGGCGTGCCGGCCTCATTGGGAACTGTGACAAGGCTCTCTTCCAGAGAAACCTTGGCATGTGGCTTTGATGTAAGGATCGGTTTCCACGGGGAGGTAGGAAAGTTGTCGGGCTGGCGCTCGAACGTAACTTGAGGCTTGGAGATGTTGGCATTTCGGATGACCTTGGCTGTTGACTTGGCCCTTTTGGGCTTTGTCGCCTGGTAAATGTTAGCGGTGATAAGACTGATTGGGGTAGGGATCAGGCCTACGGAATCTGCTACTGGAGGTTCTTTCCTCTTGACTAGTCCTGTGTATTCATCCAGGGCCGTATCGGCCTTTTCGAGGACGGAATCAACCACGTCGACGACCCCTCGCCAGTTCATCTCGATGTCCTCTGCATCCTCGATCTTAGGCGCCTTAACACCGCAGGCTCTACCCGCAGACTGAAGAAGACGGGTGGAGAGTTCCAGGAGGCGCACCGACCTGTCCTCTAGCTGTTGGCCGACCTCGGGGTTGGCGGTACGCTGGAAGCTGAGGTCCTCGGCGGCGATACGATTCACTGTCTTGACGGTGGAGACGAGCGATTTCTGTACGCTCTCCTGGAGCGACTTGAAGTCCTGAGTTGGCTCCATGGCGACGAAAAGGCGTTGCGCGTGCGCGGGGAGATGACGAAGTAGCGAGCGCGATGCGTCTCAGTGTCTCGAAAAATTCACGGATGGGCCGCAACGTATTTCTTATCGATAAGATAGAGGCTGTCTATCGGCAGCGCAACCTTGTCGCATCCACTTTCAGGATGCGTCTACCTACATATTCGTGATCCATCTGTGTAGGCGAGAGAGCAAAATATATGCCAAAGTGCGGTTGTGAATAAACGCATGAAAAATAGGAATTCCACTCTCATACCTAGACAATAAGTAAAGAAGTACTTGTGAGTGATTCATTGCCACATCATGCCGAGGTGCTGGCTACAGAGGTACGAAGTACAAAGGCTGGACCTTACTCGTAGATCTCGACTTGAATGCATGTTAAAGAATGGAGGCGTACAATACGAAGTACACATAGCAGTGAACTCTTTTCAGTAATAAGAGACGTATATGAAGTTGAAAATGTGTTACAACCGGCTAATGTGACGAGAGTAGATGTTGGAAGTATCGGGCCCGGGAACAAAAAAAAGTCACAATAATAAACGAGGCATGCAGATACATACATGTGTCTCGATTTTGGCGACCGGGAGAGGATCTGATTGATGCGTCTACTATGCAACACAAGAGGCGGCTCGCATGCAGAAACAAGTTTGCAGTTACAGCCCAGGGTGAAATGCAGTATCGCCCGACCAACAGTCTGGTTCCAGGGTAAACATGGCCTTGTCCTCACGCTAGCTGTGTGCGTTTAAGCCTACTTCCTCCAGTTGGCTGAACTTGCGATGGGTAGTAGGCCTATATGTTGAGGCGGCACAAACCGGTCGGATCCTGGATTATTCAGTTGTGGAAACGAGTTGGTTGCCTGAGAGCTGGGAGACGATGGTCTGGGGGTTAGTGGTTGCTATTACTCTGAATACCCCACGAAACTACCGAGATAGTCCGATTGGATTCCCGTGTAATTAATCGGAGGATGTCCCATTGGTTTCGCGGATAGGACACCGGGCAAGTGGCTCGTTTGATCCGAGGCCCGGTCTCAACCTCCGGTCTCAACTCCGGTGCGGCCCATGTGCCATGCGGGAGACCTATAGCCGTGCATCCAGACTGCACAGTTGGGAGATGCGGACCGCATGCGGCGGAGTGGAGGAGCATCCTGGCTTGTAGATTGACCTCGCTTGCAAACCTGTTTGATCAGAAATGGGAAATCACTATTGCTCACTGGTCGGGACTCGATGGGTATGTGACAGGTGCATGGCATCATTGACTTCTTGTTGGGTGGATGATGTTTTTCTTTACGGGGCCCAGAGGGGCCCAGAGGGGCGCGAGGTAGCTGTACTTGGAGCCTGCATTGGCTGCACCCGATCCCACTACCTACGCACTCGAAGAAAACGGGCCGGGTCTTGAGTAAGATGCAACTGTACCATGGCTCATTGTCAACGCCCGTCCCGGCAACGATGGAAGCCCAGGCCGTGAGGATACGATCGATTTGCGGCAATATTAATCTGTACTGTACTTTGTCGTCGAGACGACTACCATTCACGTCGCATTTCGGCTCCCTTCTTGCGTCGTGCTGATCCGGGTCCTTTATCTGGAAAGAATCCTCTGCGGTGCATCTCGAATTCATCAATGATCAATTCCCAAAAGAGTCACGGAGTCGTCATCAATTGCACTACTTACATAAAGTACCACCGACGAAGTATTCGTACTTATCGCCTACCAGTACTCGACAGGTACTACTAGTACCTACTACTGCACACGGTAGTGTAGGTACGTACTGGCTTGCCCCTCCTCTTACTATCCCCTCCCGTCCTTTCCCTCTTCCGTCCCCTCACTTGGTGCTCCTCCAAGCCACCGACCTACCTCGTTTTTCGTCCTTTTGCCGTTTCTTCCTCCTGCATTCCAACGTCAGTGTCTACAAGGCCATCACAACACTCACCTCCGAAAACATAGACGGCCCTTGCTTCCTCCAAGCCGCCAGCCTTGCAATCGCCTGCAATCGCCTGACCAAATCTTCCGCAGTAGCGTCATCGTTCTGCTGGTCAACGACCCAAAGCTCGCTGCGCTAACTCCACAGCTGGGGTGATCTATTACCAGATACCCTGCCAGCTCCCACCGTTTGCCTCGCAGGCTCGCAGCTCCAGGCCAGCTCCCTGCCCCTCCACGGACCACGATTGTGAGATAGTTACGTGCGCCGAGACCAAGCTCCTCCTTTTCTCAACTCTTCTTCTCTTGAGCTCCTTTCACACCTCCCAAGGTCAAATCTCCAAGGGAACTTGGAATCCTTATCCGTTCGACCTCTTCCCACAGTGTCTACCCACGCATTTTCAACATGCCTGGCACCGTCGATGAGAATGCCGCCCCCGGCCGCCTGCTCCTCCTCTCCAACCGTCTCCCCATCACCATCAAGCGCTCCGAAGATGGCAGCTACAGCTTTTCCATGTCCTCTGGTGGCCTTGTTACTGGCCTCAGCGGTCTTAGCAAGACCACCAGCTTCCAATGGTATGGCTGGCCCGGTCTCGAGGTACCTGAGAACGAGGTCGACGGTATGAAGACCCGCCTCAAGGACGAGTACGGCGCTCATCCCGTCTTCATCGACGACGAGCTTGCGGATCGTCATTACAATGGGTTTTCGAGTACGTCTGCCCCACCCAAAAATTGCCAACATTTTGAGATAAGCTAACCAGTGAAACTACACAGACTCTATCCTCTGGCCCCTCTTCCACTATCACCCCGGTGAGATTACCTTCGACGAGTCCGCTTGGGCCGCATATCAAGAAGTCAACCGTCTCTTCGCCAAAACCGTCATCAAGGATGTTCAGGATGGTGACTTGATCTGGGTCCACGACTACCACTTGATGCTCCTACCTCAGATGCTCCGCGAAGAAATTGGCAACTCGAAGAAGAACGTCAAGATTGGCTTTTTCTTGCACACTCCTTTCCCCAGCAGTGAAATCTACCGTATCCTGCCCGTTCGAGAAGCTCTTCTTACAGGTTTGCTGGACTGCGATCTCATCGGCTTCCATACCTACGACTACGCTCGCCATTTCCTTAGCAGTTGCTCCCGCATTCTCGAAACACCCACGACGCCCAACGGTGTCGACTGGAACGGCCGGTTTGTAACCGTTGGCGCCTTCCCCATTGGAATCGACCCGGACAACTTTGTCGAGGGCCTCAAGAAGCCCAAGGTTCAGGAGCGTATTGCCGCCCTCAGCCGCAAGTTTGAGGGAGTCAAGCTCATTGTTGGTGTCGACCGCCTTGACTACATCAAGGGAGTTCCTCAGAAGCTCCACGCTCTTGAAGTGTTCCTCACGGAGCACCCCGAGTGGATTGGCAAGATCGTTCTCGTTCAGGTGGCTGTTCCCTCAAGACAAGACGTTGAGGAATACCAAAATCTCCGTGCCGTGGTCAACGAATTGGTTGGCCGTATCAACGGAAAATTTGGTACCATCGAGTTCATGCCCATTCATTTCCTCCACCAGTCTGTCTCATTCGATGAGCTGACTGCTTTGTATGCTGTCTCAGATGTCTGCCTGGTTTCATCGACACGCGACGGAATGAACCTTGTTTCTTATGAGTATATTGCCACTCAACGCGACAACCACGGAGTCATGATCCTCAGCGAGTTCACCGGTGCCGCGCAATCCCTCAACGGCAGTCTCATTGTCAACCCCTGGAACACAGAGGAACTTGCAAATGCTATCCACGATGCCGTCACCATGAGCCCCGAACAGCGCGAGGCCAACTACAAGAAGCTCGAGCGTTACGTCTTCAAGTACACCAGTGCCTGGTGGGGTGCCAGTTTTGTCGCTGAGATGACCCGGTTGAGCGCTGAAAACACTCAGCAAAAAACCCTGCGCAACGTATCGGGCGCCGTCGTGAGTTTGGGTCAAAAGGTGCAACATGCAGCCGAGCAGACAGGAAAGAAAGCAGAGTCTCTGTTGGGCCTCGGCCATACCGAAGAGCCTGAGGCAGTGAAGCCCAGCGATGCTTAGCTCGGTAACGCGACGACAGGGGCTTTTTAGACGGGCCTTTCGATCGGCACCTGGATATGAAGGAAACGAGTTCACGAGATTAGGGTATAGCGGTCATGGCCTGGATATCATATTTTTACCTTACAATTACAATGGCGCACTCGCAATATCATTTCCACCACTGCACATTCTTGTAGCTACTGCGCCAGGCGTATGCTGCCAACTCCGTCGATTTAGGTATTTGGGATGAATGAGCTCACTTAGATGCGGGAAGCAGAGTGGGACACTGCCGAGTAGACTAAAACTTGAGCTGTTTATTCTCAGATATTTTGCGCAATTGTGCTATTGAAAATCAGAATACCTGCTTCTACCCCCTGAGCTCTCTACCATCATCCATCCTCCATTGCACTGGCTAACATAATCGCCATCCGTTGGTGAAGAGAACAAGGCCGCTCAATGGAACATGGGACATCGAAATGACGAAAAAAAGGAAATACAATCAATCAGTAAACCCCAAACTTCTCTGTGACGCAAAAGTGCGTCCCCTTCGGAGCTGGTATCTAAGCAAAAAAAAGACAGTTTCCCTACAGCCCATGCCTGGGAAATTCGAATTCAAATCCGTCTCAAACTCCTCATCGGCTGGTCGTCAAGGTATATGAAGCCATTAGTATTTCTCCCGTTAACGCTCAATTTCCCGGGTCGCTCACGCCATCGTCGTGCTGCATCGAACGGCACCTAGTAGGGCGAGTCAACGATGTCGTCCTTTCCTAGCTTGTACCGCCCGCTATCTCGTGTTCCGATTTTTCCCGATGCTCTACGTCCACCACTGAGTCGGATGTCACCGACAATGCTCTCCCGCGTAGGCTTTCGCAGGCTCTGCTTGGCGACCATGTTGACCTCGTTAGGGAGCGCCACGATGACGTTCGCGTCCGAGCCAAACTTGAAGTCGTCGGCCTTCACCTCTTCTTCGTATCTCTTGATCTTGTATGCGGCCTTCGTTCCCCTGAGAATTCTCTTCAGATTCCACTCGATGATGTAAGGGCCAGTGGCAGTGATGATACTAGTCTCTTCGGTTCCTTCTCCAGTGTTGAACTTGGCAGGTGTGAACGACACGGTCTTGCCAGTTTCGTGATAGAACTGGGCCACGTGTTCAGGAGTGAGGGCCAAACGGCGAGGATGAGGCTTGGAGTCGGCTCCAAATCCCTTCTCAAACCCGAGCTTGCCTTCATTCTTGCCGGACTTTTGCTGAGCATCAATGAGTAGGATGTAGTTGCGAGTGGTACCCAAGATCCAGCGGCCATCGGCAGACACGTCCATACCAACGATGGGGTCACCAAGAGCTGGAAGTTGAGACTTTGCACGAATTCCAAGGCGATCGAAGAGACGAATGTCTCCCTTATTGCTAGCGACTGCAATATAGCCCTTCTCAGTCGTAGCAAGGGCAGAAAAGTCGTTCTTTGAAGCATACTGCTTCATCTCCGAGTCAACAAGCTTGTTGCCGGACAGTCGTGGATCGACGCGGAAGAGTGCGTTGTTGGAGACACCGAGGAAGGTCTGCTCCGATGTCATCTGGGCAAACTTGTTCTCGGGAGCGAAGGTGACGACGGGGATGTCATCGTGAACCTTCCACTCGTCAACGACCTTGCCGTATTCGAGATCCATGCGATACAGCTTGTTGGGATCAATCTCGTTCTGGAGAATGAGGTCGCGATCCTCGCTGTGCAGCATAACCTTTTTGGGGTTCATGAGCTTGCCAGCTGGTGTTGTGACCTTAGAGATATTGGTCGAGAACTCGAGGCGGTTGTTGGGAGTGTGTTTGAAAACGCCAATCTTGGATCCACGGACGACGAAAGATCGGTCGTGCTTGTAGCCAACAGCGAGCTGGGAGTTGACCTCGCCGTCTGCGTTCCTTGGGAAAGTGCTGTCCTCATCTTCGTCGGTGTCGTACTCCTCATCTCGCGGGGCATCGTCATCCTGGTCTTCTTCCTCTTCCTCTTCCTCCTCCTCCTCCTCCTCTTCCAGATCCTCGAGAGGGGCGTCCTCCATGTTCAAGTCGCCAAATGAATCAAGAACGTATTCACGTTCCTTTTCTTGAATCTTGGCCCACTTGGTCTCATTCAATTTCTCCCAGATGGCTTGCATGATGGCATGTTGGAACTTCTCCAGGGTTGGCTGATCCCTGAAACGGAGTAGCCAGGATTTGGCAGTGCCGTCAGCGCTGAAGTGGTTGAAGACGAAAGAAAGGTACTCGAAGTCGAAGACAGGGTTGAAGTCAGCGACGACGGGAGTCCCAAGCCAGGCCCTTTCCTTGCTCTCAATCTGTAGCCAGTACTCCCACTTCCCAACCTCGGATACAGTAGTGACGACGGCATCATCTACCATGGCAAAGTGTCCAGGCTGTGGGTCGAAGAGGTGGAGCTCGGCAGGGACGGCAGCGTAAATCTCGAGAGCCTCCGGAGGAGAATCAGCGTTGGGACCAGCCAGTTCGGGCACGTCGATCTCCTGCTCAGGAATAGAGGCAGGCTCCCGCTTGGCGGCCGAGTTGGCCGTGTTCGCTTTGAAGAACATCTCGTCGACGGATTCGATGGAGCGAGCGAGGGTCGGGCTGTGGATGGGGCTGGCTGGTGGGATAGGGTCCTCTTCCTGGACTTCAAACTGTTGCAAGTCGTGACCGGTGGCGGTGGTATGCGGCCTGCGATACTTGCGTTCGTACTGGCACTCGTGCGATACTCTCACGAACTGCTGGACCTGGTTTGAGGAGACAGAGGGGTCGCAGACAAACTGGTAGATGTCACCAGTATCTCCGCTCAGATCTTTCCAAGCCAGGACCTTATCGCCGTCTTGTCTGATTTCGACACGGAAGTGTAGGGCTTCGTCGAGTAAGAAGGTCTTTTCGTCTTTCTCGGAAGCGAGAGCGTCGATGGCGGCGTCGTCGCCCTCCTCTTCGGCGAGAAGTTCAGCTTCACCTTCCTCAAAGACACGTTGGACGACGAGCTGATATTGGAAGTCTTGGTTGGTGCGACGGATGCGGATGGCCGAGTCTTTGAAGATGAGTTCGGAGTAGCCCTTGGGCGAGAGAGGTCGGACGAGGTAGAGTTGGCCTTGGGGGAGCTCAATCAGTGCTTCTTGGGTGCTTGAACCGAAGAGGAGTTTGCCGACTGTGAAGGGAGAGAAGTGTTAGTTTATGAGGATTATCGGAGTGGGGTGGGTACCAGAGGATGGATGGCTGTACGGGACAGAGGATCACGATAAAAGAGACGAGGGGGAAGGTGAGGAGGGAGGTGAAAAAAGAAAAGGCTAGATGCGAAAGGGAGAATGAGGAATTAGGAAGGCGCACAGCGAGGCTGGCTGAGGCTGTGACCAGTCGTCTTTGTGGAAAGCAAGGGCGACAACCAACGGCCAACAGCTAACGGGCGTTCCGGGGAAGAGTGGGAGGGAGGGGAACCGTGGAACGCGGGGCACAAGCAAAATGGAACTCACCATTCCGGATAACGAACATGCTGGCGATCGAAGGAGCGACCGAAGGAGCGGCAGGCGACTATCACGGCTTGCGGCAAGGAGTGTATGTGCTTCGCTCAAGCAGTCGCAGCGTTGTTCATGAGTGTTTGGGTATTGAAGAGAAGAGGGAGCGGAAGGACCACAGAAGTTGACGGTGATGCCTGAGCAGCTATAAGTACGTGAGGCAGGGCGGAGAGAGGCCACCAGGCAAAAAGCTAGAGTGGCACCTGCGGCAAGGAAAAGCAAGATGGCTATACCTTAGACCAACGGCAAGGAAGCAGACAGGGTGCGACTTGTGAGTGTGAGTGTGAGTGCGTGTGCGCGTGAACGTGAACGTGAGTTGGTTGGGTGGCGGGCGGATGATCACAGAACCAGGATTGCGCAGAGTCGAGACAGCGTTGGGTTAGCACGTTAGCACGTTAGCACGTTAGACCTAGCACGTTAGGCTACCAGGTGGGAGAGGCAGGGTGCGTCATAACAAATCTGCGGTGCCTTTTTGTGTATCTTTTCCTCAGCCCAGGCCGCTGCGGTTGGAGGGGTGAATGGGAAGGAGGGGTCATCTTCGCCACAAATGACGGTGGCGCCGCCCTAAACCAAACTGGTCATGCGCCACACCCAGACTCTCCCCAACTACGTAGTACCTGTTCCATCTTTCTTCCACTTACAAGAACTGACCGTGTTTGTTTACGTAGTAACTGCCTTGACGACCACGAGTTTCTAGTTCCGCACACGAACACTGCTTTCCACCATACCTGTACCACGTCTTAGCCTGTACTATCATTTCAACGTATAACATAAACAAACGCATCATCCCTCACATGCCGCAAAAATCTGCCACTTGCAAAGTACCCAAGTTAGGCAAACTTCCTATTTAAACTACTATTAATAATCTACCCATCCTATCAGAGCTCTCCGGGACCTTGCTCCTGGACACCCTCAACCAATTCACCAGAAGCCCCCTTGGTGCCGGTCCGTGAGATGCCAGCAAAGTCATCCGCAATCAACCTGGCAACATTCTTACCCATCAGCGCGCTCGTCTCCATGGTGGAGATGAAGCTCTCAATCCCAGACGTGTAGTAGAGGCCATCGCCGATGATGGGGTCTTGAAACGTGACGCGAGGAAGCAGCATCGGATACGAGTAGAACCAGTGGGGTCGGTACCACGAGATGGGCTTGACCGCCGCCTCACCGCCTTCCTCAGCCTTGGTAGATACAAAGGTGTCGGGGATTTCCGTGCCAAGGAGCTTTGACAGGAACCCAGAAGTAACTGGCTCTGCAGAGAAGATCTTGTACGCATACTCCCGTTTCCCGGTCCTCGGGTTGACCACCGTCTTCAGCGTACTGATGGAGTAGAACCCAGTGCTGCCAACGCCATCGGCTCCCAGCTTGGGCTCATCGCCCTCAGCTAGGGTTGTGTAAACGTTGCTGGGCGCTTTGATTCCCGGGAAAAGACCAAAAAACTTGGCAGTGAGCTTCAGCGGCGAAGCGAACAGCGTGACATGGAGCTTTGTGTAAGGGATTTCGTCGATAGCGTGCTGAAGCACTCCTTCGCCGGCGCTTATATGACTGAACTGCCAAGGAGACGCCACAACGACGTTGTCAAAGGCAACGCCATATTCCTCGTGCGAGCTTGATTCAACAAGAGCATCCCTTGTGGCGATGGCATACTTGGGCGAAGAGGCCTCCGTCTTCTTCTGGATTGCCGAGATAGAGGCCACTGATGTGTTACGATACACTGAAGCTCCGCTGGCACTCACCATCTTGTCAAATATCTGCCAGTTTCCACCCTGAACCGACACGGCGCCATCGGTAGCGAACGATACCTGACAGGGATTAGCATGGCATTGTGCCGGGAGCTGATCTACGTACCATGGTCTCGAGGCCGTGGATGAAAGCCAAATTGGAGGCATAGTTAACTCTCGTCGCAGCTTGTAAAATATCACGGCCGAATCGAGGATCAATCTGAACTAAGTTAGCCGGGTGAGCTACTATGCCCTGTCGGAAACACAAACATTGTTCTGAGCAAGGAATTGTTCTCCCGTCACTCCTGTGATATCCACCAGACCAAGTTCGAATGCCTTCTCAGTGAGGGACTGGAAAGGGAAATGTGGCGCATCGTACAACTGCATGAACCTGCCGACGACGCTCTTCACGAGCTTGACCGCCTTGTAAGGCGCCAGGCCGTACTTCCAAAACATCTGGGTGACATCCCACCACCACGACGAGCCCTCCGACGTCTCGAAGACGAACTTTTTGCCATTCCAGATAGCGGTGACTTCGCCTTTCTCCGGCTCGTAGGGGTCGCCTGTGTGGAGGTTGAATTCCTGGGTCGCATTGAACATAATCTGGTTGATCTCGACGAAGATGGAAGCTCCCAGCTCGATGGGCTGCGAGGGGTCATCGTAGGCTTCGAGCGTGAGTGTACGGCCACCGATACGCTCTGTCCTTTCAAAAATGGTGATGTTGATGGACAATCCCTCTTCCTCAGCGTATTTCTGAAGGTGGTACGCTGCCGAAGAACCTGCTGCGCCGGCGCCTAGAGTCTCATGTTAGCATCGCTGACCGGTGACAGTGGCATTAAGGCGACACGATCAAATTGGCTCTCATGTCACGATTGAAAGTGAAGCAGGCGATACTGCATGTTAGGAGAAGAGAGCGTTCCAAACCACATCAAGCACACCGAGGAATTCACGGCACGTACCAATGATGGCAACATTCTTGACCTCACTGGCTCCATTTGCCGGAGCACTGGCAACAGCGGCAAGCAGAGCTACACATGCTCTCCAGGAATAATGCATTTCGAAACAAGGGTGGAGCGAGGCTCAAATCGAAATCGATCCTCCAAAGGGTGAATCGTAATCGAGGACGAAGCTGTCTCGCCGTCGGACTGTCTGATAAAGCTTCGAGGATGACGTGGGCGGGAGGCTGGATGGGGTGACATCAATGCATCACGTGATGACGCGACATGTCAGATGTACGGTCAATTCGGATAACCCGACACGACATTTCTCATCCAGATGTTATTGAGCGTTATTGATGCGTCTATTCAGAGCTCGCACATGCACGCCTCGGATTTCAGCGTCACGGCTTACGGCCTTGTCATGGCCGTCTTGAGGGACGTTGAAGTGCCATTTGGTCATCTATATGACCTTTTGTGGGCACTCTGCAGCTGCAACATGATCGTGAACTCGACCAACACAAAAGGAGTTATGGACCAGTGAGCAAGATTGAAACTGGTCCTGGCTTCAATTGGCGTATGCACGAACAACGGCGTCCAGAGATAAACGAGTTGTGCGAGCACTACTGTACTGTTCACGTTGGCTTCATACTTGTTTAATACCAAGATTCGTCGTTCCTTATGATTCTATCAATAGGTACATGTGCTCTTGCGAATTTCCCTGTTAAGATCCACTGCTACTCCTCTGTGGAAGCGAGTGTCTGTGAGAAAACAACGGCAAGTATGCATCAGTGGGCACTAAGTCCCAGCCTGGCAAATCATTATCCTTCTTGCCCCTATAGACGCCAGACCAAGTGCCAAAGGGACTTTTCCCGCGCTACTGGTATAACCAAACTCCGTTCGCAAATGATACGCAAAAAGATGAAAGTAGGAAAAGCAGACCGATCATGCTTCTCAGGGCAATTAGAAATCTGTTCGAGTGTGTGAGGCTGGATCATGAAATGGTGTAAAGTGTGGCGGAGGACTCCGTATTCTAGGAGCTCTCCCCGCTACTACTGCTATACCCACTCGATGTTTCCTCGGTGATAACAGCAGATGCACCGTCGGTGGGAGCTGTTCTTTCTGCAGTTGTACTCTTGCTTCCCTCGCGTGCTGTTCCCACTGCTGCTACGACGCTGCTAGATCCTCGGCGTAGGCCGGATCGACTACGAGTTGGCAGAACCTGCGCTCTGACATCTCCCGTGATGGCGTACATGTTGTGCTCTCCGGGTGAATCATCCGGATCCTCACCGTCTTCGTCACCACTGCTGAGGTCAACCCCATCCGGATAGTCGTTGGAACGGTGGAGGTTCACTCGCTGGCCCACCAGCTCGTCAGACGAATCAGCGTCGCTATCATCCGAGTCATCCGTGTCCTCTGTCGTGGAGGAGTCGGCACTAAACGGCGGGAGGAACATAGCGGGGGGTGGCAGCGAGACTGGTGCAAGACGCTTGATACCGCCAGATACGTATTCGATTTTCAGTTGGGGTTGAGTTTTGTATTCGGGAAGTAGTTCAAATGGACGGAGATCGGGTGAAACTGTCGACGTAGTAGCCAAGCGACGGATGACGGCGTCGGTGGTTTCTTTCAACCTGAGCTTTTGATGTGATGGATTGGGCGGGAGGGCTTCTTCCTTTGACCGCTTTGTTGTCACAACCACGACGAAATGGTCATCTGGCAGGACACCCCCAAGACCACAGGGCTCCAGGGGATGGAGCTCAATGAATTGATTATCGTCTGACCAGACTAGGTCCAGATCAACATCGCTGACATCTTCAGTATCGGCGGTAGTCAAGCTCGGTGCTCGCTCGGCACCGTCAATGTCCATTTCGAAGCTTGATCCTTGAAGGAGAGACCTGTCACTCAATGGGCCATAGTTTATTGACGACCCAAATGATGCTCTCCGGCGAGCAGAACGATCAGAGCGAGACTGCCGCTGTTGATCTTGCGTAACTTGACTGGCTGGATGCATGTTTGACGGCGGAGACATATCTCCTGGATCACCCGACAGGTCTGTGCAGAAAAGTGCACCACTGTAGTAGATGATGGCACCGTCGTGGCGGCGTTTCTTCTGGTTTGACGTAGATCCACTGTTGCCCCATCGCGACTCATCACCATTACTTTCCTCGTGCTGTCCAAAAGAAGAGATTGTCTCGTCCATGGATGTGCGGCCATTTGAAGAATCTCGATGGACAAGGATAGGTTTGTAGTGGAAGTTTTCGGAAGGGGCAAGGATTTGCGCGCCAAAATTGGAGGCATTGTTGGTTGAGCCCTCTGGCTGTTTGTCGCCGACTGAACGACCCGTCTTCTGGCGCTTTCGTGATTTCTTCTTCGAGCCATCTGTGTCAGTATGAGATGGACTCTGTTGCGAGTTATACCCGGAGCTGTCGCTGCTGAACTTGGTGCCCTGTGACCCACCCCGCCATCGAATCTTGCGGCCGTCTGAGGATAATTGAAATTGAGAGCTGAATTCCGAGACGGCTAGTCGAACGAAACCCGGGGTGACGTTGATAATATGCAGCTGAGCTAGGCTGCAGAGTAGGTTCAGGTAGACCCATCCATCTGCGTCGGGATGGACGTCTTCGACTGCTGGTTTCTGCTGCGACAATAGTTTCGGGGACGCTAAACCAAGGTGTCGGATGTAATCCATATTTTCGGAGGGAACCTGGGTCCGGTCGGGATCTAGATCTCGGGGTCGAGTGGGCCGCTGTTCTGGCGCCGAAGGTCGTGACGGTGAAGACGGGTTGGGTCCCACGGAGCTCGTGCTGTTGTTATTACCAATGCTGGGTTCAGTCTGGTCGCCATGAGAGGTGAATGCAGATCCTTCATCTCTTGATCGGCTGTTCTTTACAGCATTCTGTTGCTCTGAGGGGCGGATTTTGGCTTCGCGTGCCAGTTCTGGCGATGTCATCAGGCTGGGGGGCTCGTGCAGTGTGGTCAGGATTCGTGGTTGAGCATCCTCTGCGATGGAGGCTTCGCCAGGTTTGCCTTCCTGCAGGATGCGTTGTTTCTGTGCATGGCGACCCCCAATCTTTCCCGTAAAGAGCTGTTCGAGACGACGAACGACAAGCTTCTTTCTTTCCCTTTCCGTCATAATCATGTGTCGCGGGTAGAGGCCTTCGGGGATGTCGTTCAAATAACTCTCAACTTTTTTCTGGTTTGCATCCTTTGAACCCTTCATGGGGCGTGCCATGAATGGGCCGGAGGACTTAGCGCCAACCGACATTGAGGCATAGGCGGAATCTGCGGGCGGGAAGTTGGAGCCGGAGGATGAAGATGCGTGCTTGGACATGGATCCTGATGCAGAATACATGCGATCTCGGTTCGCATGACGGGATGATGATGATTTTTTGTTCCTCTGGGACGACGAGGCATCCGGCGAGCTTTCGAGACCGGCAGCAAAGTCTCTCAATGTTGCTTCCAGTTCTCTCTTCTTCTTGTTCGGTAACCCGTGGACCTTGATTTCGAAGAGTTTCTCTTTCTTAAGCATGTCTGGGCCTGTCTGCTTGTATCGCTTCAACTCCTCCTTCAAGTTCTGGATCTCAACTGTCAAGTCGTCGATGACGCTTCGAAAATCATCGGCACTGCTACTTTGGGGCGCCGTCGTGAGCTTCGTAGTAGTTAACTGATGGTTGTAGGCGAATGATTTGTCCTCGTTGGACGATTCCAGTCCCTTCTGAAAGAAGGGAGGATCAACTAGAACCAGGTTAGCTGCCTAACTAGCATGAGCGGAAGAGCCCAGTATGCATTTACCATCCATGACGCTGTTGCCGAAGTTTGCTGTTGGGTTTTCATTTGACTGATCAAACCAATTCTTGGCATCGCTCTGTCCTGTTTCATGGCTTTCATTGGATGAGTTTCGTCGAGAAATAGAAGGTATGGTTGTCTGCTGTCGAAGGGCAGAGCCTGGCACGTTTCGGTTCGAAGCATCGCGGGCCAAGACGTGGTGACGCAGTGTCACGGACTTTGAGGGCGAAGCTCTTCGTGGGAGGGGATGACCATTTGGGCCAGTTGGTGGTTGGTTTCCGTGTGATTGTCCTTCGGTCGAGTTCATCGTCTCAACATAAAGTGACTTTCAAGACGAGAAGGCCAATGTCATTATCAAGCGATACCGCTAGAACTTGTTAAAAATGATCGGAGGTCAGTCCTGATGTTGGCACAAACCTCGGATTCTTAAGGTGGCGAGGTAGTAAGATCCTCTTTGATGAGAAGAAATTGACACGTCCTAGGAAACGAAAGAAGAAGGCATTAGGATGATAATCAAGATGGAGGCGAGGATGCAAGCAGCGTAGGGGTCAAGTGAAATTTGCCCTCGGATTCCGAGAGGGAGTGTGATTAGCCAAAGGAAACTCATCGATCGATCGATCGAGGTGGCCATTGTCATTGACGAGACGGGGTGCTGTGAGGAGCGAGCGGCTAGAGGTCCCTGAAAGGAGACTCACAAAAATAAGAGTACCAGGGCCTAAATGTTGACGGGCGTTTGCCCGGATATTTCAAGGGAACGCTCTTCGCAGTAAAATCCTTGGAACTGTGACGGCTACGAGAAGGCAACGAGGCGTGGATAGCCTCGACGTTCGCCTTGGGCAGAGGCAGGCTGAGCGCGGAAGCTTTTAAGGCCCGGGAGACACGATTGAGGTTCCGTGGAGGAGTCGCTGGTGTCAGTTGCGGAAATCCAGAGCCGGACGCGTTGGCTGAGTGAGGGATGGGTGATTAAGAGGTTGGCGATGGCGAAGAGGCGTGAGTCTGGAGTAAATTGAAGCCGGCGCAGGAGCAGTAGAGCGGCAGTGAGGTGGATCAAGTCGTTGAAATGGTGTTGGATGGTGACCGGCGATAGTAATACAAGAGACCTGGCATGGGGCGACGAGGGCGATGAGAGTGATGCGGCTTTGGTGAGCTGCGGTGAGTGGTGTGGTACTGGTGGCACTTTCTGTCGGAGGCGGAGGCGGAGGCGAAGGTGGATGAGGGTGAGAGTGTATCGGCCGATGGCGATGTAGTAGGTACGGTACCTAGAGGTAGAGCCTTGTGTTCCTACGGGGAGTACGAAGCGCTGTAGCAATAGCAGTGACGGTGGCAGATAGTGGATGGTGGAACAGGAAGATGGCTGACCTGCTGGATGAGGTACCAGCAAGAGGAGTTTCGGGAGGGGAAAATTGGGGAGAGGAAGAGCTGAAGTGATGATGAATGGATCCGAGACATCGAAAGAGCAAAATGGAGGGCATTCAGCGGTCCAGGGGCGGGAAGATCCCACGAGAATATTAATTTTCAATCATCTCGCAGGGCGCCGCCAGAGAGAACGCCGGAGCGTGAGAGAGCCAAGACCAGCCTCGCGGCGGCGAAGGGGATGGAAACGAGCAATCCCCGATCCAACGCTCAATGCCCCGATCAGCTTTCCCATGCGTGGCTTTACTGTGCGCACGCCGTGAGGGCGCCGGTACTGCTGTCCCGCATCTCGCATTTCCTAGGCCATCGTCGATGAGGTTGGGAGATTTTGCTACAGCAGCCGCCAGAGTGGTCTTGCCCTAGCCTATCGCCACACTGCCTGTTCGTTCACCCACACCACCCAATCCTCGATCCCATCGACGGTCGCGTTGCTGTGAATAAATATGGAGTCTAACGCACGAGCCCCACTACGAGTCTCCACGTCAGCCAGCCAGCCAGAGGCCGGGAAAAGGTTCAGGTCCCCGACGGGCCCACTCTTATCAAAGGTTCGCGCTACCTTACAGGGGATGGCCGCCGCAAGGGAGTCAAGGCTTCAGGGCCTCGGCCCCCTCTACTACGTAGGCTACAGCGCCGTGCCGGGCCTCCAGTGGCAGCAGGCAGCTGCTCATGGCAGGGCCGTGCAGAGTGTGCAGTGTCCAGGGCCGCATCGATCTGGCTTTTGGCCTGCCATCGAGACAACCCGCCCATACGACACGCCCTGCATCGGCGGCAAACACCCGAGCGGTACTCACCAGTCATCGCCAACGATGTCATCCTACATTCTTAGAGGAGCTTCTCCCGGCTTCCCTGTGCCTGGCTCTTCGCATCGTCCAAGATCGCGACGGATCGGGACCTTTTCGTGTCGCTCCTGTGCGTGTCCTTGTGTCTTCTGTGTCATGTCGCCTCGACGAGCTCCAAAAGAAAGCGACATGCCCCTTTATTTGCGACAAAGTCTCATCCGCCATCTCGATGCCACATCTCGATGGCGGTCGTCCTCGTCCCGTCATCTATCACCAACGGCAACGCCTCTTTCACCCCCGCAACCCTGCTGGGATTCGGCTGTACTGTGCTGTGCTGTGCTGTACTGTGCGCTGTGTGATGCCCCAATGATCCGATTCTTACGTCAAGCGGTAGCCGGGAATTTGGAAACATGGGCATGTCCCCCCTGTGCAGGCACTGGAGGATGACAATTGACCCCTGGCAGTGGCTTGCCCGAGTGCCGCCTGTCAGATTCGTTGTTTTGTGACTGGCTGCTGCTTCACCTCCTCAACCTCGCGCACACACACACACATCACACGCTGCAGACACTCACGCACTCACACACTCAAAACACACACACACAAAAAACGACTTGACAGGTCGGTTTCCTCAGGCCAGAGCAGAGCCTTGAGTCCAGAGCTGCGAGGCGCACTCCCAGTCTGCCGCCCATTTCCCTCCCCTGATGCCATGCTCTTCCAATCTCATCCGACGCGGCCGGTCTCGGTTCTCTCAGGCCAATCGTGGATGCTTGGCCATGGGTACATAGTATGTGAACCGTCCTCGCTTGGTTGACAGCCCTGTCCACGTTCTGCAGACCCTGTTAATCCTGGTGATGTCTCCAACCCACTTCACCAGTCATCTGGCAGTTTGGCAGGTCAACTAGGAATCTTCTTGGCCAATCTGCCGAGAATGGTTGCTGCTCACGTGGGTACGGTAACACGATGGGCCCCCCCAACAACAAGGCCCTTGAATTGTTGTCCCCGACTGAGGTTCTGCGAATGGTCCATCTCTTCCGCTGCGACGCTGAGATGACGTCGTTCTGCGGGGGTCCCTCGCTTCTCCCTGTTCCTGGGTGGTTCCATCGCTTTCCACGCATCGAGAGACCCCCCTGTCAGCCCAAACTTGCTTGCAGTTGCGCAACTTGGCAACCAGAGACAATGAACTTTTACACAGCTAGTTGACGTTTTTCAACCCCATTTTAGATATCAGTAACGAAACATACTGTCCAGTCGATCAGCTGCCCACCAGGGAAGTCTCTGGTGGTTGACACTACTTTGACTTCTACGCAAGGCTAGACGTTTGTCGCTACGAGACTCCACAAGAGCTCCTCGAGTCCGAAAGCTCAGAGCGCCACGGCCCTCTAGCTTCGCGATCAAAACAAACCGTTGTAACCAGTCTCGGATATTGACGGTCACTGCACAAGACAGAGAGGGCCTGTTCTCAACAGCCAGATCTTGCTGGAAGCAAGCTAGGTTCCCTGATTTCGAGCCCTCCTATTGGGCCATCCCCGAGCCAAGTCAATTAGAGTATTCCCCGATCTTAACGAGCCGCAGCGGTAGCTCGCATCGCGCCCCTCGTGGCGGGTTGGCGGGGAAAAGACCCTTCGTGCAGCGGGTAGCTTGAGAGATGTCAGGTCAACCGCCACGGGCTAAGGCTCTCGCAAGGAGAGTTTCCATGCTTTGCACTGCTCCCGTTCCTTGTCTTTCGCTCCACAGATCGTCCTGAGCGGGAAACCGGGTTGTGGAAGATGGAACTATCGACTTGCCTTGCCTTACCTTACGTTACCTTACCCAGCTGAGAGCTCGAGGGGTAGCTCTACGGGCTGCGGCTATTTTGGACTTTGGACCCTTGTCGGCAAAGCGTGGCAAGCTACCGCTGGCAAATTGCTTGCTACCCTTGGGACTGGTCTTGGCCCCTTCGCTTGTCCGAGTTGGACACCAAGACACCAAGCGGTAGGTTGGAAGAGAGACCCCGAATCTCCTGGGCTCGCCTCTACTTCTACTTGGACTTGGACCGATGGTGCCAGGAGTGCAGCGACGGAATGTCAGTGCACCGCCATCTTTGGCCTCCATCACTTGCGCAGCTTTGGCTTCCATCTGGTTCTGCCTGCTTGGCTAGATGCCGAGTCACTTCCTTGTGGTTAGCAGACACGATTTGGTCTCCCACACTGCTCCCCTCAACGGCCATCAGCTGTGCTAACACTTGACCGGCACAACCAACGTTGTGAGGTGTTTGACCCTCGCATCGTCAGTATTCAGGTTCTGCTTACACCCCGCCCTTGAAAGTCGCCACCGAGCTTCTAGCTCCCGCGCCATATTTAGTGTCTAGACCGACCCCCACCGACGGGGGTTCCGCCCTGGCAGCTACGAGAGGTTCCTTGCGTCAAGGAAAAGTTGCCGAGGCGTTCGTTGGCCAGGCTCTAGAATCGTGGCAGTGTCTCGCTTGGAGCACGCTGCTGGTCTAGGCTCCTCTACCCCCGGGTTCCTGGGACAAATCGTTTACGCGCATATCCAACTTCGGGCTTTCTTTGCTTCTTTGTATGCGGAAACCCCTGTTGATCGTTGGTTAGTGTACTGCACGACAAGGGATTCCTGCAGTCAACCGACGGAAGCACGTGGGGCGGTACAAGAGGCATCCTCTGACGCCTAGCCGCACTGCAGTAATCACATAGGGCTTAGTTATGAGTCGTGCGCTGTTGGTGTAATGCGCCGTCTTTAAGGACGAATGTAACGTATCTTGGACTCCGTGGCGCTTAGTATCGCATAATCTCAACGTGCAATAGACATAATGTTGAATGTGTTGTGCTAAGTGGCAAGACCAGACGGCAGGATTCTGCTCAACGAGACAGAAAACTGCACGAACTTCCACGTTGGCCAAGCCTTTTACAGGAGCTCACGTAGGTAGTTCGCTTGATAGCTTACATGCGAAACCAAGGCAGAGTCGATAACACACAAAGACAACAAAAGTATAAGGAGATGTTCGGTCTGTCATTTCAAATCATAGGGCTTGCTACCTTTTGTATCGTCTCTAGGTCTATCCCTCAGTCGAGCACGTCTCGTCTATCCCTAACTAACTCCGAAGTCGCCCGCCAACTCACAACATCACAACGCTCAACGCTCAACGCAGTCCCAAAGTCCACAAGCGACCAAAGACCAAGCTATGACAACAGCCACCACCCACACAACTACGCCCGCAATTAAAATGTACTATTTTATGCTGCACGCTCGAGGAGAGACTTGCCAGTCATCTCTTCGGGCTGGGGCAGGCCCATGGCAGCCAGGATCGTGGGGGCGACGTCGCCCAAAACACCATCCTTCTTCTGGAGGCTCCAACCCTCGGGGGCGTTGGCCATGATGAAGGGCACCTTGTTGGTGGTGTGACTGGTCTTGGGCTTGCCGTCAGGGAACTTCATCTCCTCGGCGTTGCCGTGGTCAGATGTGATAAAGAGGATATAGCCTTCCGCCTTGCAAGCCTCGAGAATCTTGCCAATGGCCTTGTCGGTAGTCTCACAGCCAACAATGGCCGCCTCGTACACACCAGTGTGGCCAACCATGTCGGGGGGAGCAAAGTTGTTCATGACAAAGGGGAACTTCTGCTCGGCGAGACGCTTGCAGACCTGGGTAGCGACGCCGGCGGCGGACATCTCCGGGGCCAGGTCGTAAGTTGCAACAGCCTTGTTGGACGGGACAAGATCCTGACTCTGATCTCGGGTCTCCAGAGGGAAGACCTTCTCAACACCACCGTTGAAGAAGAAGGTGACATGAGCGTACTTTTCCGTCTCTGCAATGTGCACCTGCTCGACGTTTTGCTTGCCCAACCACTCGGCCAGGACGTTGCCCATATGCTGAGGCTTGAATGCAATCTCGAAGGGGTAGTCGCCCTTGTATGAGGTCATGGTGACCAGGCTGTTGATCTTGGGGAAGGGGAAGTCGGGGAGGACTGATCGGTCGACGTCGCCAAGGACCTGGGTAATCTGGCGGACGCGGTCCGATCGGTAGTTGAAGAAGAAGACAGTGTCGTCGTCTGTAGGCATTGGTTAGAACAGTCCAAAGCACAAATTAAACCTGGGAGAAGCTTGCCCTTGATGCGGCTCTCGTCGCCGCCAACGATGATGGGAGTCAGGAACTCGTCCTTGTCCTTGGAACCACCAAGCTCGTATCGAGCCTTGACAGTGGCAACGGGGTCCTCGCTAGCCTCACCCTCGCCCAGAATCATACCCTTCAGGGCGAGCTCGACTCTCTCCCAGCGCTTATCACGGTCCATGGCGTAGTATCGGCCAACGACGGTGGCGATCTGGCCGAGGCCAATCTCGTTGAGAGTCTCGACGAGCTCCTGCATGTAGCCAGCACCGGACTTGGGGTCGGTATCACGGCCATCGCCGAAGAAGTGGATGAAGACTTTGGGGACGCCGTAGGCCTTGGCAGCTTTGACGAGGGCGTAGAGGTGAGTTTGTTTGGCATGCTGTTTTCAGCGGTGTAAGTGACATGTTTGCAGGCAAAAGTGGTGATAGGGGCAGGGGTGGTACTCACGACACCGCCGTGCGAGACGAGGCCGCACAGGTGCAATCGGCCATTGCCAGCGGCAGCAGCCTGGAAGGTTTTCTTGATGACATCGTTTTCGTTCAACTCGTCGTTCTTGATAGTCTGATCAATGCGGACAACGTCCTGCCAGACGACCCGACCGGCGCCGATGTTCAAGTGTCCGACCTCCGAGTTGCCCATGAGGCCCTCGGGAAGTCCCACCGCCAGCGACGAGGCATCGAGCTCGGTGAAGCCGTCGGCGTCCTTGGAGAGCTCGTCCATGACGGGGGTGTTTCCACCGGCAATGGCATCGCCGTTCTTGGGGCTCTCCTCGGAGGGAATGCCCCAGCCATCAATGACGACTGTTGGAGTGCAAGAGAACCATGATTAGCCATGCCAGCTCGAGATTGACAAGTACGAAGCAAATGACGACGACGTGGTCCAGTCGCGGCGTCGTCGGCGGCGCCTGGAGAACCGGAGGCGCCGTGCGAGGTCGCTGCGGCGAGGGCCAGCGCTCTAGACCGAGGGCATCGCGGGGCAGGGCTCGGGAAGAAGTGATGATGGTGGGGGAGGTGTTGGTGAGGGTGGAGGGGGGCATGGAGGGGGCGGGGCTAGAGGCGGACGACGTACTGAGGCAGGCTTTCTGCTCGGTCTTGGACATGGTGAATTTCGTGTTTTCTCGGTGAACGGGAGGGGATAGAGGAGAAGGGAAGAAAGGGAAGAAAAAAGAGAGAAACGGGACAACTTGAGGGTGTTAGTGAAGGGAAACGATGCGTGATTTGATGGGGCCTGACACGACGGACGATTTGACATGGAAACACGTTAGCTGTAGTGGGGGGTTATGTCATCGCCTGATAGTTGCCATCAGGAGGTTTTGCCATGTCGGAGCCGGCACTGTGTCCCGGGGCAGCCGCGCACCCGTGCTCGCAAGCCAGCGGGAAGTCGCCACAGTGCATCTACAGTGCGAGTGCAAAGTGAGGCGCCTCACCGAGTTCCCCGTTCCGCCCAACAACGGCCCATCGGCCCAATCGATCTCGACCAATTCCCATCTTCGATAACATTACGGAGACGGACGCATGCAAGACTGCCGACCCTCCGCCCGGCTATTCTCCCCGGCCGCTCGATTGTCTGCAGCGAACCTGGCCTGACGGTAAATTTACGGTGTACTACGTAGTTACCACGCGTGCATGCGGACGAGCAAAGCCGCCCTGATTCCAACTCCAAAAAAGAAAATCCCGTCTTTTCGCGGCCTTCGACCCCCGACTTCGGGCTCCTATCCTCCCGCGAGACTTGTTCGGAAAGCCGCCGAGAGCGACCGAGACTCACCGACATACCGACGATGGCGTCCTCCTCAGGCCCGCACCCGCTGGCCCTGCCGCCCACCTTCTCCCCGGACACCCTCGACGCCCTCACCGAGCTCTCCGTCGTCCTCGCCAAGGTCCGCGCCGGCATTCAGTCGTCCTCAGGCATCACCACGGAACCCGCCCCCGGCGCCGGCCCGACCCTGTCCTTCAAGGAGGTGCCCAATGCCACCGACGGCTTGAAGCACAAGCTGCAGCGTGCTCGGGCGCAGGTACGGGCGCTGCCGGACATGGACCGCACCATCGCCGAGCAGTCAGGAGAGATCAAGGATCTCGAGTCGCGTATCGAGACGCAGAGGGCACTATTGCAGCGACTGAGAGATGAGGCCGCAGGCAGGGAGGGCAGAGAGGAGACTGCAGGGGATAAGATGGAGTCATAAGGAAGTGGCACAACATTGGAAATGGCGTTGGAGTCCGTGTGGACATGAGGCATGGGTATTCCCGGCAACAAGGGAAAAGGGAATCATTACGGCGTTCTAGGGCATTCAGAGAAAAACAAGAGGGGTTGTTGCTATGTTATCGCTCTTTGCTATTGATAAATGGCCACCCCGAAACATATTTCCGGTATCAACACACACACACAATGCATCTCATGGTTCTGGCGCACGTCACCGGCGCGGGATGCCGAGTTTCTTGAGAGTCTCCTCAACGCTGACGCCCGGCTGTCCTGGCACCACTTTCCTCCACAACTCGTCGGTCAACCTCTCATCCTCGGGTAGAGTCGCCCAGTTGGGACTATGGTCAGCTTTGAGCCACTTGAAATCGTCGACCTGATCCCACTGGTTCTCGCTCGCCTTGTCCGCCTCAATCTCCTAAACTCTTGTTAGCAAGCAGCACACATGTATGACCACACAGGTTAGCGAAGCAAGACTTACGTATGTAGCAGGTAGCGGCGCAAATCGCATGCCTGAGCAATCTTCGATGATGGGGTGGCTGTTGCAGTGCAGATAGATGTCAACATTGCTGCATTCATGAATCCGAACCTGTCTCGAGATGATGACTAGAATGCTGTCTTTTACGCCTGTGATGTGCACAGGGCCGTCGACGCGGCCAGCGACGATCAAACTGTTGGCGATGTTCTTAACGGCGAGGCCGGGGAACGGGGCTCCGGTGGCGGTTGGAATGGACATGTCGACGATACATGCGTTTAGGTCGGTCAGGCTTCCCGAGGAGGTGGCTCTGGCGGCGGACGAGGGAAGAATGATGTGGAGACCTGAGTGGTTCGAGATACCAATGTTCCTGGCGGCTGAGAAACTGGGCTTGCGGAGTGGTGAATTGCTGGGACGGGCCATTTCCTCGTTGTAGTTCTTGAGCTTGGAAGGCAATTCGCTGAGAGTGTCTTCCTTGGGGGCTTCGTCGGGGACGCTATCGGCGGTGGGCATGGTGTTCTTGCGCGCGAGACTGCCTGGGTTCAGGCGGGGATCGTTCTCGGGAGCACCCATATCGACGTGAGTGGTGTTGGTACGGCGGAACTGGAAGCGCGACTTCGGGGTGATTCCGACGATGGTCTCATTGAGCTTTTCCTGGAGGGTCTTAATGGCCTGGACGTGGATGAGCGTTAGTAACAAAGGATATAGACCAAACAAACGGAGTTCCTTGATACGGAGGGGATCGTACCTCTGAATATTGTTTGCGGTCATATGATGGGGTAAAGTCAGCGGCATCGGACGCCTCGTTCTGGACCTTGGAGATGCCTGCAAGAATGTGGTCTATGGCCTCCTGACGCTCACCGGCGACATTGGCGATGGAAGGAAGCTCATCGACGAGTTCCTGTAGGCCTATATGATAGAGCAAAGCATAAACATGAGACTGATGTTCAACCATAAGGAGAATTGGGATACTTGGGGCGTGTTGCATAGTCACTCACCAGCCACACTCTCGACAAAGTGGTTGTGGAAGCGCTGCTTGGGATCCATGGTGCTTTTTCGGCGGAAGAGGAATGGGTGAGCAGCGGCCCACTGGGTGTGAGTCTGTATTGGGGCTTCCAGGATGGACATTGTCAATATTACTTTCGTTCTCGCCCAAGTTTCTAAAAGGTAGATGGAGCAAGGCGGAGCAACGTCGGGTAAGAAGATGAGAGAAGAGGAAGACAAATGTGAATGTGTGATTTAGTAGGGTACACAATGGCAATGGCAGCGGTAACAGTAATATGTAGTAGCAACAACAAACGGTGTCACAAGGACGACTGGGGCAACCTGGATGGGCAGGTAGGTATAAGATGTATCATGTGGGGTAATGATGGCAGAGGAGAGTAGAATAAGGAGTAGAAGGAGGAGGAGGAGGAGGAGGAGGAGGAGGAGGAGGAATATGATGATTTACAGGCGGATGGGACAGGGTCATAAACACAGCCTCGACTCACATCTGATCGGGCAAGTAGCTAGAGGCGGTAGCGGGCAGCGGCAGCTGTAGCAGCAGTGACAACAGGCGACTTTAAAATGCGACCCGTTTCCTCCCTCCTTCGCGTGCGACTCCTTGTCGACGGAATGCACGCAGCTTCGGTGGCCCGAGCAGAGGTCAGTGACGTCGATGCCACCTGATGGGGCGGCCAGTGAGCGAAACGAGGAGAAAGTCAGGCGGGGCGAGAGATCAGAGTTACAATCCGGGGGAGGCGAAAAGGCCAGGGCAGTAGTAGGTAGGTTGATTTGATTTGTTCGTTGAAGGTTCCGGGGGCAGTTGCGAGATGATGGGTGAAGGTGAAGGGTGCAAAAGGTGAAAGGGTGGACGGATCATGGATAGGTGGATGGGTGGATGGAGAGAGAGAGAGGGAGAGAGAGGGATGGGATGGTGGCATTTGTGGCCAAGCGGCGGGGGAGGGGCGGAGAAGACATGTGTATCCACCGCATGTGTCTTCCCACAGCCAGGCACGAGGACAAGACGACGACGTGGGAAACCGCGGGGATGCGATTGTGGGCCAACAACGACGGAGATTGACTGGTCTGTCTACCTACCTAGGTAAGTGAGTAAGTAGTTCGGTGTGCGTAAGGTAGCGACCGAGTGATGAGAAACAGGCGGCCGCGGCTGCTGCAGACGTGGTGTTGTCGAGGCACAATGGCACCACCGCCCTCCTCGATCCAGAAAGCGGGAGCCCAGACTTGACTTGGATGGACTAGTTGCTGCTGTGTAACTTATAAGTCAACGACGCAGACAAAAGCAGAGTCCGCGTCTGGGCCCTTCTCTCCGCGGTCGCTTGGCCCGTTCCGAACAGCTCGCTGCTGATACCTACCTTGTCGAGAAGAGACCAGGGAAGAGATAGGCTGAAGGAATGGCCCCGCCCTTGCTAGGACGGGGGAAGAGGACCCGGTCGGCTTTCTTCTCATGGGTCGATTGAAGCTTGGACGATGCCGGATGGTGATCGACCAGAAGACCAGAGCAGGCCGGGGTTAGAGCAGCCGTCGTGGTGACGGCGTGATGAGACGCCATGCAGCGCGGGGAGCGTCTGGTGCCGCAGCCCGAGAAGAAGGAAGAGGAAGAAGTCTGGGGAGAAAGGTGTGTGTGTGGGGGGGGGGGTTTTTCCCCTTCTTTTCTTTGCGTCACTCGACCTGTCATGGGAACCGCGGGTGGGCGAATGGATCGAGTCAAGCCGATGCTGGGTGGCAGGGCCGAGTTCGGCAGCCAAACTTTCACAACTCCAACGCAATAGCCGTACGGACGGAGTCGAAACGCCGTCTTGTCTCTGGATTTTCCAGTGCGGCTGGCGCGCCATCGATGCGCACATCCATGATCCATGACCCTTGTCCACTCGCACGTCTACGTAGGGCTCCTCAACTCTAGGACCGAGCAGGAAAACCCGAGGCATACCATGGATACTCTCTCCAAATGCCTACTTCATTTTACTCTTATACAACGACGGAAAGGGTCGTCATCTCAGCCATACACCAAACAAACCATCGCCGTCGCGAGACACCGGACGGTGCATTTCCTTCCATCCGCCATCATCTCCTACAGTGCCAGTGATGGGTTGTCTACGCTTCATTGAGACGGACTCTAGTGAATGCCATGTGTCGATATTTTCATACGTGGCTATACCTGCCTCCTATCCGTAATTCCTAAGCCTGTTTGCTGCTGAATACCATGCAATCCATAAAGCCCGAACCCTCGACATCACCCACCGGCATCGTCAACGACCACTAACCACAGACAGTGTACCTCGCAACAAAGGCCCGCCATCCTCGCACCCATGCCTCACTCAACGACGCGAGTATTGCGTCTTCCCCAGCGGCGCAAATCCCTGCGCAACCCCGCCAGCTTCCTCTTTTCCTTCAAGGCCGCACGTTTCTTTTCCTTTTTCACATGGTGCCGCACCATCTTATGTGCGATCCGCCACTCCTTTGCCGCGTCCATGGGGTACACGGGGCTCAAGAAGTTGCCCGACCTCCACTTGTGGTGCCGCATCTGGGCCTCGACGGAAATCTGCGGTTTCATCCACGCCGTATCGATGTCGGGGATCATCGATGTGTGATCCGGCGCCGTCACCACGATGATTGGCACGGGTCGGCCCTTGGGAAGCGGGCGACGGGCCTGCTTGACAGTGTCTTCGCGCTTGGGTGCCAAGGCGGTGGGCTTTTGGGTTCGGCGAGGGAGGCGGAGCTTCGTGAGGGAGTTCGTGATGGCCCGGAATGGCGTTTTGCTCCAGAACTTGGCCATGGCTTCGAGCGGCTGGAGAACGCGGGCCTTTCTGGCTGTGGCCGTGACCATGCGGGCATACTCCCACGCCGTGTAGATGCGGGCTGTCGAATCTGGGGTTTTCTTGGCCGTGAGCTTTCTTGCTGCGGCTGCCTTGCGCGCGATGCCTCTGGCACGAATGACTCCCATCTTGTCGACGTTGAAGATGGTGAGGATGTAGGTTTGTTACTGTAGATTGGTCTTGCGGTTGCCCAACAATGGAGATGAGGTGTTGGAAGACGTCTTTTGTAATGTGATGGTTGACGAGGAAGTTGAGTAGTTTGGTTGAAGGTGAGCCGTTGGTGACTTCATATACCGAGGAGCCATGCGAGCGCTTTCGTTCTCTTTACCTTCCATCTCAACTTGTGTTTTCACAACGAGCCCAATCGGGAACGGCAAGGTCAAATCGGGGTGTGTCCTCGATCTAGTGTTTGGTCTCTGTTCCCAATAGAAACCTCTCGTTGTACCAGCTTTCGTTGCTGATTGGTAGATTGTGTTCATGCGGACGATCAACCTTGTCAAGAACAATGACTTGTGGCTCACTTTGGCCGAAGCTCGTCTCTGATTCACACAGGACTCAACAGCTGCTTGCATTAGCGTTGTGCGATTGAAGGTTGTAGATGTACAAAAATTATTCATTAAACTGATTACCCAATTCTATTCATTTCATCGCGACCTGCCCATATTAGCACCCGCTCGCCTTCCTCCATTCGGGAGCGGCGGAATATAGGGCATTGGACGTCGTTTGGTCGCCCGTGGCTCCGCATTCAGCGCCCTCCACATCTCAAATATTGTTGCCCTCCTCGCTGGCAGCATGCTGTATTGCAAGCTATACAGGTTCTTTCGATTGATAGGCGGCACGAACTTGCCTGTTAACAAGCAAAAAAGCACCCGTGGTGACAAGTAGTGTTTGCGGATGCGGCTAGCCATCTGGAAGTACTGATGAAACATGACTCGAAAGGTCAATGGGATTGACTGAGGCCAATCAGGTTAGCTAGGGATCATATCCGCATCCTACATACAGTGTTGGCTCACCTTGAGATATATGACCGAAGTCGGCGGTTGGTTAGACATATCAGGGCTGCTTTGTCTATGCATGTGGGTATCCCGAAGCTCGAATCGGATGCCGCCTGTCTCTGTCAGTCCATTGCCCGTCGACATCAGGATTAACCAGTCTTACCGGGCAGCCTTCGAGGGTCCTTGATCCTCAGCATGAGTGCGAACAGCGGGAAATGATTTAAGCAAGACAGCAGGGTATCATACCCGGCCTTCATTGAGATGATGACCATCCTCGCCACGGCAAAGTTGAGATAGAACACAGCAACGGTAGGGAGGAGAAAGAAGAGGAGGGTGAACAGGATGGTGCCGACTAGGAGTTGATCCAGGTCGTAGTCGCATGAATCAATGCGGTTACGAAGGATGTTGTGTTTCTTTCCGCGGAAGAGATGGAAGAGGGATTGCAGAATAGTAAGCTGCCAATGATAGATGCGACCCGAGGCCAGGTAGAACGAGTAGATGTGGATTGTTAATGCCGACAGCATATCTGAGAACATGGCGATGGGCATACTTGCCCCCGCGAAGGACGAGAAGCCAATGAACCACACCATTTTCGGCAGGGCTGGGGTCAGGGTTTCTATACAGCCTGGTGATACCGTCAGCTAATACCCTGCATTCAACGTGATTCAAAACTTACTTGACCAGTAGTCAATGACCCAGAGGAACAGGTCACCCAGAAACGCTGCCAGCTCGCCATTAAGCTTTAGACCAGCTGGCCAGCCCATCAGCCATGATATGCTCCTCTGCAGCGCCTCGACGGTGTACGTGCGGAGCAGGTCACTGATTCTTTCTGCTGTCCAGTCTGCATTCTCGATGATGTAAGAGCCAAGGGCGATACCGATGATGACGTCGTTGGCAACGAGCCACAGACTGTTGTAGAACCGAATATAGTCGGGATGGCTTGTTGTGACACTCGCCCAATTACTCTTGCGTTGCCGCAGTGTCAGATACTGCATAGGCCAGTAACAGAATTGTTGTAGGCGAATCTCAATTTGCTGTGCGGTTGCTGATATGTCCTTCAGGGCCGCATAGCCAGGTTTGAGTCGTAACTCGAGGAAGAAGAGTAACATCTCCGCCATCATACGATGGCCCATAAGTAGCAGAATGAAGGCCTTGCGCAGGATTGGAAAGAGATACACTGTGAACCACGTCCACAGTTGCAATATGACGTAGTTTCTCATGGTTGTGGCGGATTCGACAACTCTCTCCGATACACTAAGACCCCGTCGCGGTCTTGATCCAATCCTCCCAACATTTTTCTGCAGCGTCTGCTCCAGCTCCCACGACCAGTTGACTTGATTAACGATTTTCGGAAGCGCTTTATCGCGGGCAGACGGTATTCGCTTGAAGATGGAATGTTGTTTCAGCTTCTCCACCAACTTGCGGTTTTCTTCCCTCAACTGCCTCTCATGAAACTCTTCCTCCACTTCCGGCGCTCTCTCGCTACCTTGCAAGGACCCATCGTGTCCAAGAGCAAGGGCGATGGGGTTTAGGGAGATGTATTGCATCCCTAGTGGTCGAGGCCGATCATAGAGGATAAGCTGCACGCTGGCTGCCTTGGCGCATGTAATTCTTGGGGCTCGTAGGTTGGGACCAATTGTTGCGCAGAACCAAGATGGATCCGCAGCGCTTGGGTCGGGTGGGTTGGAGAGGCCCAAGACATGCATCGAGGAATGGCCGCACATTTCGTATATTCGGTTCGGCGGGTGAGGCTCGCTCCGGAAGAATGTACCAGACCTGAGGTGGAACTCGGCATTGCGAGGCTAGTCAAGGTCAGCAGGAGCTTGGTAGTGCAAGGAGTACATGACTGACATCGACATCTTCCAAGGTGGCTACGACGAAGACATCCAGGGTCGAGTTCCGCCACCCCACCACGACCCCGGGACGATCAGATCGTCGAATGTCCGTCGGCCAGAACACTCTCATCAGCCCATCATGCTCTATCATGACAAGCGGCAGTATCGTTGGATGCGGTGCGCTCAAAATGAACCCCGCCGTCGCAACTGCTCTCTCGCTGAGACGCTTATACCAGGTGTTCGTGGGTGCTAGACTCATCAGCTTCGTGTTATTACTAGCCCCAACCAAGCATGTCGCGAGCGTACCAAGTTCGTTTCTTTTCGGCTTATCAACACCGTCGGGGTAAATATGGCAAGAAAAAGTATGGTTAGGCCAGCAAAGCCTTTTGCCGCGCGCGCCTGGATGAAGAAAAAGCGAAGTGTCAGTCTAGAGTGTCGATGCGATCGCAACTGGCCAGATAACTCACAACAACTCCGTTTTCCCAGGCGAAGATGGCAAGTTCATATAGGCGAGTAACAAGATCCCAGCGCGCAGTAATGTAGCCAGCTACAAAGATGGCGAGCGTGAGGATGGAGAAGGGGTGCATAGAGCGCTATCCTCGTGGCAGGACATGGACATGCCAAGCCGTCTGGAGGTGGGCTGCCGGCGGGACAGGGGAGGGATATGGCCTTGGCCGCAGATCGGAGGCTGTTATACGAGTATGTAGAGGGCGTGGCAGACGGGACGCCGAGGCGGAGGGTCGCGGTGGGTGGGACGGCGTCGGCCGGTGCGAGATCCGGAGTCGGAATCGGAGTCGGAGTTGGAGTCGGTGCTGGAGTCGGTGTCGGAGCGAAGAATGTTGGTCGAGGCGATTGCCGTCAACGTTCAACGGAAGCGGGATTGCGTTACCCCTGCATCTGAGCTTGCGTGGATGGATGGATCATCATCGACCCAATCACCAACCCTAATGTGAGCTCCAGTATTGGCCGCGAAGAGTGGGTCCTCGGGGTTTGTCTGGAATCACGTGGGAGTTTGCCAGCTGCCAAGTTGCCACTCTTGGAGCCTGGGCCAGATTGTCATAATGCGGCGTGCGAAATGGTTGTATTTGGTTACGCGTTGTTGAGGGGGAGAATTCTCTGAGAGGGGGCACATGAGAAGTAAACAATGAAACATCTTCAATCCGTATACCAAGGGGCCAGCTAGACATGAAGGTCCCAAATCCTGGGTTACCTGGAACGCCGTACACACACGCAATGGTGGTCGTCATCTATTCTGAGTGGACTGTTAGGGGTCAATACCAAACAACGGGAAGAAGTTGCAGCTTACTCTTGTTTCCCATATGCTTGAGATCATTTTCCTTGTTGTCCTCGCGGGCATCCTCCAACAGCTTGTCGATACCGCGTTCCTTGAGAGCCGCCTACATCAAGCCGTCAGTCCATGTAAACCCGACAAAGTCTCGATGAATCTAACATGAAGACATTTTTGATAGTCCTTGAACAAGGGGGCGCATTCGTCGTTGTTCTTTTCTTGACCCCTAAGGTACTCTGCCAATTGTCAGCGCGAAGTGCCCGAATGTGATCAAGACCGGAAGACCATACTCTCACTGTACCACTTCAAGAAGCACGTATCGTAGCGCCTGAGATGGTTAGCTAGGTCATATTTTCATGAGAGCGGTCGCTTGCGACATACTCCTTTACCTCATTGCACTCTGGGGCGAGAGAAGCTGACATGGTGTTGATGATGTAGTTGCAAGCTATGAGAATTCTAGCGTAAATCCTTCCCAAGACTCCAGGGAAGGCAAGCCGCCAAGGCCGCGTCACTCCACTACCTAAATACGACAACTGAACTGCGCAGTGCCTGGGGCTGACTCGATTTTAGACTGTTAAAATATGCGACGATCGCGAAAAGCTCTGACTGGTTTATTGGTACTTTGTGCAGATGATTAACATATCAAACTGGTAGAATAAATATTTTTGCCATGTACGAATTCCTCGGACTCTTTGGTTCGGGAAAACGTCCGTCTTCCCGTTTCATTGGCTCCGGCGGATGCACGTGTAATTGGCCGAAGCTCCTTCCCCCGCTGTGTGCAGGGATCTGCGCCAGTCTCCAACCACTCACTCTCATGCTCAGTCGCGTCTACACGCGACATCCATCAAGTGTCACATTCACCTTCCGGACGGGGACTTTTGCATCATTTATTACACGTAATATCTTGATCTCTCCAAACATGGCATCGTCACCCAAGGAAATTGAGCAAGCGCTTCTTGACGCCACCTACGAGGTGTACAGCACCACACCCGATGATACCACAGTGAACAAAGTCCGAGGCCACGTCGAGGAGAAGCTTGGCCTGGACGATGGCTTCTTCTCTACCGGCGATTGGAAGTCAAAGAGCAAAGCTGTCATCAAGGGGCGCGTGGTATGTTCAGCCCTGCATCATCCAGTGCTTCATTGCTGACAGCCTGTCTAGGATCAGCTACTGGACGGATGGGTCCCGGAAGCCAAGGATGACTCGGACTCCAACGTAGGAACAAAGCGCCGCTCCTCTGAAGCTGCATCTTCCAAGCCTAAGCGCCAGAAGCGTGGCCCAAAGCCAAAGAAGCCGGCCAAGAAGCCGACCAAGAAACCGACCAAGAAGTTGACCAAGAAGGTGGAATCTGATGTGAGCGAACTCAGTGAGCTGGATGACTCGAGTGAGGCGGAAAAGCCCCAGCCAAAGAAGACGACAAACCCCAGGAAGCCGACCAAGAAATCGGAATCTGACCTGAGCGAACTCAGTGAGCTGAGTGAGCTGAGTGAGGAGACAAAGCCCCGGCCCAGGACGAAGACAAAAACCACAGCAGGTCTTGAGTCAAAGGCAGCGGACTCGGACGAGGAGAATCACGCGGCTCAGTCTGACCAAACATCTCCCGGTCCCGAACCTAAGAATGAGGTTGAAGACGGCTTGGAAGAGAACAAAATCAAAGATGGAGAAGACAACGCAGACGAAACGACTGCCGTCGTCAAACAGCAAGATGTATCTGATGACAAGCAGGAGCCAAGGATCGAACTTGGCGACGAAATCAAGGATGACATGACGGTTGACTCCAAAGCCGATGATTCCCAGCCAGCTGTTGCTGAAGAAGAAGAATACTCCGATGTCATTGATGAGCCCGCCAAACCCAAACGCAAGAAGAAAGAGAAGAAAGAGAAGACAGAGAAAAAGGAGAAGAAGGAAAAGGGTAAAAAGGAGTCTTCGAGCAAGCCAGCCAAACCATCCAAGGCTGCCGGCAAGAAGGTATCAGTGCCCGACGACCCACAGGAAGCTGAGATGAAGAAACTGCAGTCCCACCTCATAAAGTGTGGCATCCGGAAACTGTGGCACAACGAACTGAAGGAGTACGGGGACGACTCACGGGCCAAGATCCGCCATCTGAGGAAAATGCTCTCTGATGCCGGCATGGACGGTCGCTTTTCGGAAGCCAAGGCGCGCGAGATCAAAGAAACCAGGGAGTTGATGGCCGAGGCTGAGGCTGCGCAGGAGATGAACCGTCTATGGGGGATGGGCGGTCGTGGGCGCGCGATGCGGAGCAAGGCAAAAACCACCAAGGAGGAGGAGAGTGAGGCTAGTGAAGGGGAGACCAAGGGTGATGGAGACGTTGGCGAAGGCGGCGATGGCGGTATCGGTGCGGACGATGACGACGACGAGGAGAAAGAGCCCGTCACGTACGCAGCACGGCGGAGGAGGGCACAGGCCGAACTGGCCTTTTTGGGAGATGACAGCGACTCGGACTAAGGTATGGCGTTCATGCTCCCGGTTTTTTTTGGTTTTTGTTTGGGTCGGCGTGGTGCTACGGTTCATCTTTGGTGGGTTCAACTACTTGCGAAATGTATCATAATGGCTCTTGCACAGTATTCCTGCCGAATGCAACGACTTGAGGCTATAGATTCGAGATGTACAGCTAGATGCGTGTGGATATATGTTTGGTATTCAATCCGCCCACGCCTTGTACACAAACCTCGACCCGTACGACTCGCCCTTCTTCACCACGACCATGTTCTTCCACTCGGGCACGTTGCAAGCATTCACATAGCGGCCGGGCTCGCAGCAGAAGCCGCTCCGGGCACCGCGGGCAGGCTGGCCCTCAACGGCGGGCACGTCGATGTACCTGCCCGTGTAGAACTGGAAGGCGGGCTCGGTGCTGAGGACCTCGAGATGGATGCCGGTCTTGGGGTGGTAGGCAGCCAGGTTGAGCTTCAGGGGCTCGCGGCGGGTGTCGACGGGGACCGAGGCCGGGTCGGCGTTGACGATGAAGCAGTTGTCGACGTCGGGCTCCTGGGCGCCGAGCGTGAAGGGCACGTTGGCGTCGATGCCGGCGTAGGGCTCCGGGCCGCCGAGGGGGATGCTGCCGTCGTCGAAGGGGAGGTTCTGGTTGGTGGGCAGGGTCACGACGGTGCCCTCGATGGTGGGCTCGCCGGCCAGGTTGAAGTACGAGTGGTTGGTCAGGTTGATGACGGTCTCGTCGGCGCCGCCCACGAGCTTGGCCGCGTAGTCGACGGCGAGGAGGATGGCCTGCTTGTCGCCGACCTTTTGGGTGCCGGTGGTGTAGGTGATGGTGGCCTCGACGGTGCCGGGGTAGCCCTCGTCGCCGTCCTCGCTGACGAGCTCGAAGGTGACGCTCTCGCCGCCGTAGGCGTCGGGGAAGCCGGGTATGCGGCGCCGGCCGATCGGTGCGGGGCCGTCCCAGACCCGCTTGCCCCAGCCGACGGTGCCGCCGTGGAGGTGGTTGGGCGCGTTATTGGCGACGAGCGGGTAGGCCTTGCCGCCGTTGAGGCTGTCGATGCGGGCGTCCTTGATGCGGTTGGCCCAGCGGCCGATGGTCTCGCCGAAGAAGGGCGTGTTGTGCTTGACGTAGTCGTCGGCCGTGGGGAAGCCCTGGACGATGTTGGTGCCGTCGACGACGAAGGACTGGATGATGGCGCCCAGGGGCAGGAAGGTGAAGGGGGCGTCGGACATGGCGAGGCGATGATGTGTGTGAAGCTGAGCGTGTTAGTGGCGAGGTGGTCCAGACGGCGGCGAAGAGGGGATGACTTGACTTATGGAATAAGAAATACCGTCCCGATGGCCGGAGACGCGCTGAGGGTTTGGCTACTTTGCCGGTCGGGTTGCATCACGCATGCACGACTTCAGGCTAATTCGGGTGGGAAACCCAGCCAATATCCCGCATGGCTGCACGTATCGAATTCCACAAAAATCCCACTCGTGGCACGAGCCGTCAGTAGGTCTTCGTACTGCAGCCCCATGAAGCAGAGTGACGACAAACGCCGATTGGCACGGCTTGACTGGTGCGGCTACAGGTCCATAGATATAAGCTGACTTGACCGCCAGGCAGATGGACCCGTCTCCACACGAATAAGCAAGACATGGAAATCATAGCCACTCTGTTGTCATCATCCCTTCTCCGAAGACTGTGCCATTTTGGTAGCCCATCGTGAGAGAGTGCTGCAGCACAGGCAAGCATCATGTACAAAAACAATTCTATTCCAGGTACCGATATAGGTCCATCTTGCCACGTAGACTACCCTTTGATGCCAGCTCAAACTCCTCTTCCATGCTTCCCTCAACTCCGTTACAAACCCCGATATAAACCCTCCACCACGTCTGCCAACATCCTGAGGCCGTAAAACTTGGCCACTCTCTTCATAACACTCAGCTTCTTGTTCACCTCCTTCCTCGACACAACCTCCTTCCACTCTCCACTGCATGTACAATGCTCCATAAAGTCGTTCAGCCTCAGTGCTCCGCACCGCACACACTTCAAGTCTTGCGTAGACCATTCAACCACCCATCCTTCGACCAGGCCTAGCAACCGCTCCTCAATCGCGACACGGTCGTACTCGGTCTCACAGAAGCTGCACCGCCAGCTAGCCCCGTCGCTAACGAGGTCTTCATCACGGCACAAGTCCAAGTCGCGAGTCATGGTGCAGCTGTCGCAAGATAGCTGCGGCAAGCGGAGGCTCTCCGACGGGTTCGCGAAAGTACCTTCCTTAGAGAACTCACGGACCTCAAAGAATGCTAGAAGTTCTTTACGGAGGAGGCGAGCCTCAAGCGTGATGTTCTTGTCGAGCGAAAGGACTTGCATCAAGGACTTGATGAGCTCAAGGATAGGGTTACTCGGGGTAAGGTGCGAGCCCGGAAGGCTGGGGAACGAGTAGTCCTCAGCAAACTCGGGGTGAAGTAGCTCGCGCTTCTGCTTGTTGACAAGCCCGAGAATGGCCTTTTTGAGCGGCTTCTCGAAACCCTTGCCGAGAATGATCTGACCCTCCTGGGTTTCCAAGTTGCGGTTCGGCAGCTGGGTGAGTCGTGGAGTTGAATCAGGATCAGTATTCTGCGGCCTCTTGAGTCGATGCATCAACTGGATGAACTCTATTACCCAGTCCTGAAACGTCGGCTGTAGTTGCGTAGGGAGGAATGTCGCCATCTGCCAGTGCATGACTGTTTCGAGATCCTGCTCCTCGGCCTCGATGACCTCCTGACACGCCTTTCCTCCGTAGTTAAATTCGTCATACCAGACCAAGTAATCCCAGTACTCTTTGATTTCTAGATCGATAAAGTGGAAAAGGGGCTTGCTCTTGATCGACTTGATGATGTACTGGCTGTACGCATATGCGTTGCCAACTTCAGCCTTGGTGGTTTGCAGGATGAGGCGGTTGGCATTAGCAAACACAACCTGAGAGCCCACGCGGCGGAAGTCGGCCATGAGTTGCTGAAAGGCCTTGCGGGACATCATCTGCACGTAGTAATGCAACGCTCGATCGTACATGAAAGAGTCGGGATTTTCCACCCAGCGGACAAGGTGCTGCACCAGCACATCCGCCATGGTGCTTCCTCGACACGCTTCAGCCCACCATGCCTTGACCATTTCTCGCAAAACGAGCACACCGGCATTGGCAAAGGCGTTTTCTGACGCCAAAGTTTCAGAGTCCTCTGCGGACGGGTTGAAGGAGACGGAGTCAGCGCCCTCCAGCTCGTTGATGAGGGATGATGTCAGGATGGTGTTAATGGCCAGGTTTCGAACGTCTATGTCTATACAAACCGACGAGAAGGTACCTGGGTTGTTGACGCTCGGCATCTTGACCGTGTCTAATGGTCCAAGAATATCATCTCTTTCATGACCTGCGTGATCCGGACGGGGCCCCGGAGACCACCATAGGACCACACCATTGGCTTGTAGGCGGCGAGCGTAGGCAATGTCGATCAAGAACCGGGGATCGTCACGCTCAAGGTTGCAGAGTGGGACATCGCCATACCGTGCCAAGGCGGTGAGATGTAAAATCCACGATCCAAGGCCAAGGTAGTGTCCAACAAGGCGACGGGCAATCACGGACTGCCAGCCAAGAGGCGGCAGAGAACTGTCGGAAGCATCGTATTTGAGCGGAAGAATCGGGAAATCTCCAAGAATTGGGACGTCGTGGACGAGAAGCTTGCGCTGAGATGACTGAATAACCAGCATTTGTGGACGATGTTCGTCCTTGCGCATCTTCTTGACAACGTCTCCGATTTCCAGGTGGGCCTTCCGTCGTGTCGTCACCTGCGTGATCCGGATGTTGATCTTCTCCTGGTAGCTGAAACAATCCTGCCAGTTTGTTCCAGCGGCCTCCTTGGATCGCATGGAAAGCATATCGGAGTACATCCTGGTCATGTTCGGCAGGTCCTGTCCAGCATCCTTGTTCTTCTGAAAGATGACGACGTGTGCTTGGTCGCTTGTCGTGGAGAAGATTCCAAAGATCTGACGCTCACCTGCCGTGATGTGAGAGATGTAGATATAGGCCAGGAGAGACGTGTCGAGATATGTTCGTGGCTTGGCTGGTCGCTTCAGACTAGAGAGATCGAACCCTTGCTCCAGTCCCTTTCCGAGCACTGCATGCTGCTTTTCGTCGATGGTACATTGGTTGCCGAGGCGAAGTACAGCTCGAATATTCAGTGGCACCTGCTTCTCGTAGACTCCTTCCACACTAGGATGGTTGAAAAGTAGGGAGAACTTCTCGCTCTCATTGAAATAAGTGTCTTCTTGAACAGTAAGCTTAAAGAGATGGCTCGATGGATGACCATTGGGTAACGTGTAGTTGACTTGTTCGACTTCACAACCGTCGACTTCGACATCAGGCAAATCCTTGCCCTTCAGGTTGAGAAAGACTTGGCGAGGCACACTAATCTTCAGCGTGTGAATTTTGGCGTCGATCAAGACGTGTGCCGTAACAATACCAGGCGTGTCGGTCGTCTTCAGGTGCAAAACCTGCCAGGTGTTCATGTAAGTGACATGGGCCTGCTTCATGAACGTCTGTCGGATGTTGCTGTTTGCGTGGCCTCGTCGATCACCGAAAAGCTGTCGCCTTCGAATGCGCGCCTGTTTCTGGATTTTCCACTTCTGTTTTTGGTACTCCAGGAAGGCCGGGTAGTCATCTGAAGGGCTCGGCATAATCTTTGGCAATGCAGCTAGAGGGTCTCGGTTCTCAGCAGGCTCTGGGGACTTTCGCTTCTGGACAGTTGGCGCAGTCTGAGAAGCGGCGATGGCCGAGGCGACAAGCTTCGGTTTGAGTAGCTTGCTACCGAAATCCTCTACATCATCCATACGCGAGCCGTTGATATTCGTAATATCCTCAAGCGGGCCCTTGCTGCTGAAGAGATCGGAGATCTTCTTTTGCTTCATCTTGTCGTCCTTGATGTTGATTCTCCTTTGAAGCCAGTCGGGGTGAGGAACTCGCGGGACAGGGTTGCGAACTTTCTGGAGGGCAGCGGGGATAGTGATGAGCTTTTGGATGACGGAACCCAGACGCTCGAGGTAGTAATCCCAGTCAAGAAGTGCGCGTGGATCAGTATCGGCAGGCTCCTCCTTGAGCCATTTCTTGAGATAGGTTCGCTTGACGCTCTCTTCCGCCGAGAATATTGCAACAGGAACAGCTCTCTCTGTGACAGGCGCATTCCTGGGACGAGAACAAATGATGAACTTGCAGTTAAGTCCCTTGTCTTTCACCATTTGCTCACCTAGGAAATCTGCCAAACGCTTGGCAGTAGTGATGCTCGTCGACTTTTGCGTGCCGTACTCCTCGAGAGTCTTGGACATACTTCGGTTCTCTGAAATGAGTTCCATCAGCTCCTGATCTGCCAGCGTTGAGCCCTTGCTGTGCAACACGTCCAGCCACTGGTTGGCCACCTTAGCTACAGCAGTGTAGCACTCCGCTAGTGTGGTGCCCTCAAGGAAGAACTTGAAGATTTGCTGCTGGAAGATCTTGATGAGCTTTAGCTCACCACGGCGCTTGATCTCAAAGCCCTTCAACTCAGCCAGGCTTCCGTCGTCGTTGAAAACAGCATATCTCTTCTTCAAATTTTTGTCTTCCTCCTTCGAGGTGGGAAGAACCATGGCCTTGTAGGGACCATCGACTTCGAAAAAGATGGAGTTGTCGCTATGCGTCTCATATTTCAACGCCTTCTTGTCGGTCAGGGTCTGGTATTGATGGTTGGTGAACTTGGCGTGGACGAGATGATTCAGCATGACGCAAGGATATGAGATGTTGAGCTTCTTTCCGTTCTTCATCTTGAAAGAGAAGTTTTCGGGGAATGTAGCAGGAAGCATGCACCAAATACCGTCAGTGTCCAGTTCCAGAGGTCGGCCGAGTCGTTCGACCAGCTGTCTGGCCATCTGAATGATGTGTGCTCCTGTCAAGCAGGTAACGCCAGCCATCTCCAACGAGTACCAGCGAGATCCCTTTCTCATGACATAACCGTAGAAGGAGTTGAGAATAACCTTGTGAGCGAGCTGAAGCGAGTCGTACAGAATAATCATCTTTCCAGCGGCGTCGACTTCGTTCGGCGCTGCTCCAGAAGATTTGAGAGCCTGTGTCTTCCCCTTCCACTCCTTGGCCTTACCCTTGTAGTCGTAGCGACGGTCACGGAAATCTCGGACGGTATTAATATAAAATGGGTTCTCTCGTTGGCAGATAATGGCTTCTCGGACGATAGTAGTAGAGTCGTGGATCTTGTGGTAGACCTTTTGAGAATAGAGTTGAAGACGTTTTCTGATGAGGCCCGCCTGCTCGTCTACACTCAGCTCTTGGAATGGACGCATTGGCTGGTTCGGGTACTTTCCAGGAAACTTCTCATTTTCCAGTGCGTGCCGGATCATGTTGTATTCGTCTCGCTTCGCCGGAATATACTCTCCTCTCCATGACCACGGCATTCTCCTGTCACAAGTCTTTCCTGGCCGATTGAAATCGCAAGCAGCGCAGTCTGATTCGTCAACCATGGAGTCTGGCTGCAGTCGATTGGTGGTCATGATATTGGGGTACATAGAAGCAACGTCAAGATGGTATATCAGAGGTGTTTCGTTGCGGTTTGGAGTCTCCTTCAGTTTCAGGAGTCTACTCGCGATTTGCGCCCTAACCTCCTCATAGTTTTCGACGTCGTCGAAGGACTTCTGTTCCTCCACAGTGATGACAAACTTCAAAGCGGCATCCAAGTCTCTGAGTAGATCATCGATGGCGGAGGGGTCGACGGCGAAGTCGACCGGGATATCGGCTCGAAAAACACCAGCCTCGATACTTTCGACGTGACCGCCAACGTACGTCTCGGAATCAAGGAGATGGCCATCCCAGAATGCTTCTTTTGGGGTGATGTACTTGTTTGGCAGCACAATTTCCCGCTCGTATGCCTGCACCATCAGCAGCATTTCGCACAGTGTGCCTGTTCCTTTCCTCAGGACGTCGTCGCCACCCAGGGGAAGAATAGTACAGAGAGAGAAGATGAAAGGATGCACATATTTCATGTACAGGTAGTAGGTGGCGACTGCATCTGAAACGGAATACTCTGCAAGAGTCTGTGGTCTCTCGATTGCGTAGGGTGTCATCAACTCGGGGTCGAGCTCGTCGGGGTCGTATCCAAGTTTTGCAACTGTGACAGCCTTCAAACCTCGAGAACCCTGGGGAAGATACGAGTCTCGATTGACCCAGTGGAAGCAATCCATGTGCACGCTGTAGTTGCACTTGTACTGGTCCTCGCTGTCCTTCTTCCAACCAATCTCCTGGTACATATCGATGCCGTTGACGCTTGCTCTTGCTTCTACGAACGGCCAATCGAAGAAGTCACCGTTGTAGGTCGCGATGACTGTAGGGCGAGCTTCCTTGATGTGAAGGAAGAATCTCTCAATGAGAGCCTTTTCGTCCGGCTCATTGAAGATCATGAAGGGGCCAGGGTATTCGGGTTTTGGTGTGTATTCGAAGTCGCCGATGTCTTCCGAGATGATTTGGCGGTTGGTAATTAAGAAACCCTGGCCGTCAATCATGTACGAAATCATCATGATTTGATCGGTGGCGGCGTCGGGAAATTTCAGAGGCAGCTTGCTTGTTTCGATATCGTACGCCATGACCACAGGGTCTGCTGGGAGCGACCTCTCTTCGCTGGGGTAGACCTTCGTGACGCCGTGCTTAGCCTCGACGAAGTACCATTTTCCAGCTCGTATATCTAAAACCCCCTGTTAGCAACCAGTCCGGTTGATTCTGGTAGGGAGTGCTTACCCAAGTCTATCATTACTCTTACATGGTACGGGACATCGTACTCCCGTATATCGACAATAAAGTCGCTGGCATCCATAATCGAATTGTTCATGTGTCGGTCATCATCTCGTAAATCATCAAAGAGGTCAAATGTGCCGTTATTGGCCCTGTACAAGCATGTCAGATCCTGCAATATTGGAGGGGCGAGGGGCATCCAACTTACGTTGCAACCTCGGCATATGCATCCATTGCATTCATGTTCTTCTTATTCTTCTCCGCAATAGGCATGATGTCCCTTCTCGCAGCCAGCAGGTCGTTGACGTTGGCGAACCGGAGCTCGATGAAGGTCCGGCGGTATCCGAGCAGATGGTTTGGCATGTTCAGGTCGTCCTTCTCGACTCGACGAATCGACTTGATGACGCCGTCTCCAGGGACCCTCTTGACCCATTCCTCCACCTCGGACTCGTGGCCCTTTTTGACGGCAATCAAGAAGTAGGGGTCGTATTCCACCGTCGCCTTGAATGTCGAGCCGTCTTCTTCGATGAAGTAGCAGTCGAGCGCAGCCCGACCATGGGGTATCCTCTCGTCCTCGATCGATGTGGGTTGGACGTTGACGAGCCAGCCTTCCTTCTTCTTGCCGCTGTCGTACCGGCCGAAGCCCATGTTCTCGTCGATGGTGTGCGCTAACCGACTGCGCTCCCATTTTTCGTCTGCCGAGGTGGCCTCTGTCCGAGAGGAGGCGGCGAATGTGCGGGTTCGATTGCCATGGTAGGCGGACTTGCCTCCACGGCGAAAGCCCTTTTGCGGGCGGCGGAGGCTTGTGTTGGACATCGTGGGGAGTCTCTCCTTCGACGGGAGGTGGACAGGAGGGGATAATTACAAAGCCGCAGCGGGTTTCGAGTTATTGTACCCGGGACACTCGAAGAAGCACGGCAGCCGTCATGAGAAGAAGCAAACACAACACAATGAGTTCCTGGACCAGAGGTAAAAGATCGTCGTCAAATTAAGCAAGGATGAAGGTCAACAACGGAGTTTCGCGTGCAGCGGAGTGTCTGCGAAGGCGACGCCAGTAAGAAAGGGCCCGGCCTCAAAAGCCTTGACCCAGATTGGTAGATTGGGAAGACGCGTATCAACGCGTCCAGGTCAAGCGCGACTCGCTCACTCCTGCCCCCACTATTAGTTTAATGGATTTTTGGATTGGCATTGCGTTGCGGAGTGCACTGGAGTCTGAGACGCACGGACCACCCGGGGCCGAGACTGGCCGACGCCATTTTCAGTGTAATCATCATCGGTCGGCCGATATTCTAGCTGGCCCTGCAACAACCTCGGCCGCCTTTCATGATACCAATTGCGACACAGAGGTAGCCAGAAATGGCCCCAACACAGGAGGATGGACAGCCGCAACCGCAACTGCAGCCGGGCGACAAGACCCTGCACGTCTGGTCCAAGCCGATCGAACCGAACGAAGCAGCCACCGAGAACGGAGCGCAGAAGCCCAACGACCGGCCGACAATCTCAGAAGCCGTGAGCATGATCAAGAAGGACGACTTTACGAACCTGCCGAACACGCCCTGCGCCCGCCAGGGGTTCCTCACGGGAATTGCCTCCGGCGCCGGTCTGGGAGGATTGAAGTTTGTGGTTCAAGGTGAGAGGCGCCAGGTCCTGCCCCGCGATCCTCCCACACAAGCACACTGACGATTCTCAGGAAACGCCGCCAAAGCCGCCAACTGGGCTGTCGGATTCTTCGTCCTCGGAAGCGTGGCATCTTACGAATACTGCCAGTACCTACGGCGGGTCGAGCGCCGACTGATGAAGCGACAGATCGAGGTGGTGTCGGAGAACCGAAGGGAACAGGCGAAGAAGCTGATGGACGCTAAGAGGGAGCACCTACGATTAGAGGCCGAACGAAAGGCCGCGGAGAAGCCTTGGTACAGGTTCTGGTGAGCTCGAGGCAGTCCATCTTGTATCACCGTGTATGAGTACGTGTGACATCCATCGGGCCACGGCCGTGGAAACGAGCAGACTCGCCTGTACAGTAGGATAAGGTTCACAGGATAGACAGAAGTTTAGAGGTTTGTGGGTAAAAATACGTTAAATTCCATCGACAAAGAGGCGAGGGCCAAGAGTTCTTTCAAAAATCGGGTATAAAGGGGGGGTGAAGAATCATGAGTCAAAGTCTGTAGGTCCCGTACAGATAACACCAATAACCCGTAGAAGCGTTCAAGGATGACCAGGTGCGGCTGCTGTCACAAAAGAAAGAAGCACAAAATCGAAAATGAAATACAACGCCAGAAAAAAAACCCCGGCCTTGCCGCCCAATCCCCTAGTCCATCATACACCATGTGTTTCCGACAGGTCCTTTCAGAACACCCGCGTGGTATTATCCCGTTGTGATAGCAATGTTCTGGGCTTCGGCGTCCATGAATCTGACCTTCCTTGACGGAGACTCCTCTGCCGGTCGGCCGGTGACCTCTGGTGCGGCACGACGTCGTTGGCTGCGCTTGGCTCTGGCGTCACTCTCCTCCCGTTTGCGATATTCGGCCATTTGCTGCCTTCTTTTCATGGCCCTAGCCTGAGCGAGAGCAGGGGTGGGCTTAAACCCAATGCCGTTGATGCCGGTGCCGTCATCGTCCTCGTCTTCGGGGTCGTACATGGTGATTTCGTCTTCGTGCCACGTCAGAGCAGCTCTTACCGGGTCGACAATGTCGGTCTCGGCGGCATCCCTCTCATCGTCGGACCGCCTCGACATCTTTTTCAAGCGCAGCGGAGGCGAGCCAGTCCTCTTCTTGACTCGCGACTTGGAGTCGGCTAAGCGGTTGATGGACGGGTATGCGCGGTTGAGGCCGCTGCCAGGGTTCAGCAGCCAGGGCGGCTTGAGAGGGCCCTCTGGGGCCTTGCGCGGCGAGAGCGAGAGCGAGAGCGAGAGCGGCAGCGGCAGGACGGGCTTGACATCCGAGTCGGGGGCATCTTCGGGAGCATCTTTGGGGACATCTTCGGGCTGCGGAGCATCGAGCTGCGGAGGTTCTAGCTGCGGAGGTTCTAGCTGCGGAGGTTCGAGCATCACGTCGTCCGGTCTCGGGCGCTTCCTGAGAGACTCGATAGCATCACTGTCGTCGCTGGCTGCCCCGCCCCCACCTTCCAGAGCGAGGCCGCGGAACTTGCGGGCGACGGAGGATCGCGGACTGTTGCTGCCGTCGTCGTCGTCGGCGGTCGAGGCTGTCGGCGGCACGAAGGAGAAGTTGATGGGCGATAGCCACAGCTCCTCGCCGCGCTTGCGCTTTGGGGTGATCTTGGGCGACGCGGCGGTCATCATGATCCTTGCGGGTTGAAGCCGTGAAAGGCGGGAGTGAAACCGGCCTTGTTCGGCGTGGGAGCGCTAATACTGGGGGGGTTGTTGGGTCAGTCGTCACCCACCGTCAGTCACTGTGGCGGCCTGCCCTGTGCACATGCTCCAGCCAGATGGATGTCACGGTATCTTTGTCTTTGTCCAATGTCACCTCCGCAATTAATTCATTGTCTAGGCCTAGTACTTGGTCTCTGCTGTAGCCTTTGCCCGGTTGACTCGACTTAAACCCGACAAGGCATCGGTACCCAGGTAGGTAGTTGGGAATTATATTAAGTTGGGTCTCTCAATGGTGCCATGGAAATCACCATGATGCGCAGGCATCAGGTGGTTCGCTACTTATATGTTATCTACCTAGGTAGGTAGGTAGGTAGGTAGGTAGGTAGGTATGCCAGAGGAATGGAAGCCGGTCACCTACAACCTCATCAAGGTATGCAGGTACCTATTTTATGTGTACACTACTACGTAACGGTTTCTTCAAGACAGCCTCAGGACATCCATTCGACGTCATGTCTCGGACATTAAATGCCCATTTGCCAGCGCCCGTCCTCTGCAAGGTACAACCCATGTCGCCGGGTACTTGGTAGGTAGGGAAGAGCATCAAGTCTTGTCGGCTAGGTCGTAGTTCCCGATGAGGAGTAGCTCCGAGTCTCCTCTGGCTAACCCAACCCAAAGCCCTTCAATTCCCTTCCCGAAGCTACACGATCCTCTTGTAGGAGCCAGGTAAGTGAGCCTGAGCCCCTCAAATCCCGTTGCGCCCGCTAGTTAAAAGAGAGACGCCTGCGCCGTCCTTCTCAAGGAGAGAAAATGCATTTTTATTGTGACTGCGTGCTCTTGTTATTCATCGTCGTTGTGTACTGCGCCGCCGCGGGACGTTCAGCCGCTGTGGATGGCCTGCTCAAGGTTAGATATACCGTAGGGCCACCCGCCGGACGCGATACAAATACTCACTCGAAGAAGCTTCCCTCTAGCACCAACCGTGTCCACGCCGAGATCCTGCAGCTCCTCGTCACTCAGCCGCGAAACCTGTGCTGGCGACAATCCCATCAGGCACTTCTCGTACTTGTGCAGTCTCAACGCCCTCAGCCATTTGACCACCCACTTCGGATCCTGGGAGTTGTGGGGAAAGACGGGCATGGCCCATTTCATCTTGTTGGCCGGCATGATGACAAGGTCCTCTTGTCGTCGCCAAAGATCCCGCTTGCGCTCCTTCAGCGTCTGGATCATGGGCTCTATCTCCCGGAGACATGGCAGTTCCGCCATCGAGGACAGCGCGGCCGTCCGCTCCGAGTCACTTAAAACCGAGAACCAAGTCTTGACAATATCCAGCTCGCACTCCATCCTATCGCCGTCGGCCTCGGCATGATGGAAGAGTAGGGGAGAGCTCGAGATGGACGAAGATGAGACGGAGCTCGAACACGAACTTGAGTAAGACGACATGGTGAATATGTGTATGAAGAAGAAGATGAAGAAGAAGATGGTGACAATGAGGATGATGCGCTAAGAGAGAACTGGGATTTTGAGAGAAGAAAAAGGCAGCAACGCAGAAAGGTATAGTCTTTCTTTCAGCTCGGCTCTGAGAGGGTCATGGCACTGAAAGGTGATCCTGGTCCGATACTCGCGCGATCCTGGCGGCGCTCGGTTGATAGATGGCGTGGCCGTGCTGATAATAGCGAGGACAGCCTTGAAACAGCCACCTCATTCCAGAAGGGGTGTTGGAGCGTAATCGAGCATATTGTTGTTGGGTTCATGTTTTCTTTTTATGTAGTTGGACCATGTAGTCCCATGCTTGGACCGCAACACGTTGTTCCGCCGAAACCAACGCCAGATACAGTCCTGGTAACCTGGAGATGTTATCCATCGTGTGCCCCTTCTTAAGCCAAGTAATCTGCCACGTCGACTCTCCTGAACTCGCGTGTGTTCACATCCAAAATGTTTACATTCTTTCATGAAATCCCAGAGGATGAGGGTCAGCGAGCGAGTATGAGAAGGTTTATCATGCAGCCAGCTCCGCCGCCACTATACTACCAATTCATCTGCACTTCTCAGCGACGCTTCCTTTGGGGGGGGGGGGGGAGGGAGGGTGAGTTTCACATTGACTCTTCAACCACATAACTCTGTATTTGCGAACCTGCCATGCACCGGGACCGAGTCTTGCGCGTGAGCTAAGATATAAGATCGGACCCGAGCTGCACTAAGCTCGTTGCTCTGTGAGGGGAGAGTAGCATTTGCAAGGCTGAGCTATCAGGTGTGTATCCTTGACTCCAAGGTATTGATAATGCTGAGAATTATAGCAGCGGTTCTTCCCGGGGACGAGTAGGTTGGGGTTTGTTATTTTGGGGGGTTGCACTCTGCGTGTGCTCTACCGTAGATGATGATCCGATCAATGCCGCATCTGATCATGCTTGCACATACGTTTCCATGTCTTCTCGAATGAGGTTTTGAACGACGGAATAAATCTAGGGATCTTGAGATCGTGGTCAGTTGAATGAGTGCCGGCAGGACACTTGTAGTGGTGCTGACTTTGTCGGATCTAGATCAGTTCTGGTCTTTTTGCTTGTTAATGCACTACCAAGTCCACGCTTGTTGCCCCTTTTATAATTACCAAGACACCGTCACTTCACATCTAAATCTCGGGGGATCAAAATGTCTATATTCTCTGGGTAGAGGTCGTATCATATCATTCTTCGCTCAAGGGTATCGCCAAAACACAGATTCAACAAAAAACCAGAACGCAACTAGCTACCAGCATTCCTTCGTCACGTAAGATAAAACTCGCACCATAAGAGACTGTTCAGCCGCAGCAAACCGTCGTCTCCTCGATCCCATTGGACTTGCCGTGACCTCCATCATCGAGCTCTTCGAGGTCGATCCGGACCACCAGCCAGTCGCACAGAAACTTGCCCAGGCCGCTCCCGATGAAGATGCAGATAATGACGTAGCCGTTGAAGTACATGGCAAGCAGCATGATGATGTACGCGCCGCCGAACGTCAGCGCGTGGAGGACGGCCCGGACCAGCTGCTGCAGCGGCGTCGCGCGGAAGGTGTTGGTCTGGCGCGTGGGGATGACGGCGCCGGTGCAGCCCTGGGCGGCCAGGGCGACGCTGTGCGTGGTGGCCTGGCGCTCGAACTGGCGGTGCAGCAGGTTGTCGTACTCTTTGCCCATGCGGCGGAAGAACTCGACGAGGACGACGAGCAGCATGACGCCGATGCAGGTAGCGGCCATCATGCCCTGGTTCTGTATCTGCCATGATGAGGTGAGGAAGCAGGCGTCGATGGTGTACCAGTTCCAGAGCATCTATAGTGAATCAGTGATTGCTATGTTATGCGTATTGCAGACCCTTTCTTGGGCTCGGGAGACGTACCGTGACTTTGCAGTCAGCGGTGCTGCCGCTGCTCATATCCATCTTGGCGGAGCAGTGGCGTGTGTCGTATTTGTTGTTTAGGTGTTGGATAAATTGGGCAAAAACGACCGAGCAGCTCAACGTTGAATGCCCCTTTTGAAAGCAGCACAAGTTGGATAGGTCCCCTTTTGAAGCCGCGCGCCGATTGTCTAGAACTCGCACCACTTGGCAGACGCATCAATGCGAAGTGGGTGAGCGGGTTTATAGGTTCTGAGCAAGTTCTCGGTCCATGTCCCCGATTCGGTAGAGTGGGGATGAGCGAGGGGATCGTGGGATCGTCGCGGAAGATCCACAAAAGTCCGACTAGCTGGGAGGGCCAAGACGGACGGGTTTGAGGTAATATAGTTGAGAAGGATAGAGTTGTTTCCACCAAGAATAAGCACGCCAGCCAAGGTAGCAGGGGGGGGGGGGCGGGAGCAAAGAAAGGAGGATGAGGCGGCGGCCACGCCACCAAGTTTAATGTGACCGCAGAGCAGCTACCCCTTGTTAATAGTTGAGCTGTCCGCGTCAGTTTTCAGTATTATTCTGCTCGTGAAGAGCTGGGGAACCCGGCCGAGTCGTCGCGCCGTCACAGCGCCGAGAGTTGGCGAGCGGAGCCGGTGGATCCGAGAGTCGGCGGCCCCACATACGGACCCCGGGAAAACGTGCTCATTCCTGCTCAACCGGGGGTGGGGAATGTGAAGGCGACTCTTGGGACGCTTCATCACGGTTCGTCCTGACTCGGCTGGGGCTCCATTTGCCGGGTCCTCGTCTCATCATTGTCGCCTCGTCACGACGTGAGCAAGTATTTGCAGGAAACTCAACCCCGATCCGGCCTGGTTCCCGTCCCAAGCCGCCGGGCGCCGGTGGACGGAGCAGCAATGGCGGAGCCACTCGCGGCCTTCTTATTGCTACGGCATCACGTCTTTTGGTGAGCGCAGGCTTATACAACGTTGTTTCTCCTGCATCTCTACTCCGCGTGTGTATGAGAGGTTGCGTCTAAGTGCGACCCCTCTCTCTCTTCTCGCTGTCTTGAACATCTTCCCACGTACACACCGCCGACACCTCTCTCGCCATGGCGTCACTCCACGAGCTGGATGCTCGCCACATCCAGAACATGAGCGAGGCCACCACCCTCGAGCCGCACTGGGGCTACGCGGACCGAGCCCTGCCCTGCACCAACGACAAAGGCTCGTGCGAATACCTCGACCTCGTCTACCACGCCCACGACCTTAGCATGCTCTACTCGGGCATTCTCTGGGCCACCCTCCTCGCCATCTTCTTCCTCTGGGCCGTCTCCCGGCACGTCGGCCGGCCGTCGTCCCCGACCATCTCCCCCGAACTCGGCTCCAAGGCCGGCCTGGCCAAGGTCCGCCGCACCATCAGCGCCGCCTCTCGCCAGTACTTCCTCCCGGACTCCGTCCGCGCCATCTTTGGACGCACCACTCGTTTCCAAGTCGTCATCCTCGTCTCTCTGGTGGGGTACTTGACTATCTGGAGCTTTGTTGGACTTACATACCGCAAATGGATCACGCCCGTCAAAGCCATGCCCGGCATATACAACACTCGTTCTACCCTCGGCCCCTGGTCCGACCGCATCGGTGTGCTGGCGTATGCCCTGACGCCTTTGTCCATAGTGCTCGCCAGCCGAGAGTCCATCCTCTCCCTCATCACCGGCGTCCCGTATCAGAGCTTCAACTTCCTCCACCGGTGGCTGGGCTATGTCATATTTGCCCAAAGCAGCCTTCACACCATCTCCTGGTGTGTTGTCGAGATCAAACTGTACCAGCCCCAGCCCACTGTCTCCGTGGAGTGGATCAAACAGACCTACATGATCTGGGGCATCGTGGCCATGCTCCTGTTGACGATTCTGGTCATTCTCAGCACGCCATGGGCTATCCGAAAGACGGGCTACGAATTCTTCCGCAAGGCCCATTATATCTTGGCCATGGTCTACATCGGTGCCTGCTGGGGTCACTGGAAGCAGCTCAAGTGCTTTCTTTTGCCCTCTCTGCTATTCTGGTTTATCGACCGCGGTTTCCGCTTCCTCAGAATGGCCTACCTTCACTATCACCACCTACCATCGGGCAACATGGGCTTCAGGGCGGCGCATGCTATCATCACTCGCTTCCCCGATTCGGAACACGGAGATGTCATCCGTCTCGACCTTGAAAACAGCCAGGACCCCTGGGCAATCGGCCAGCACTACTACCTCTGCTTCACCGAGAGCAGCATCTGGCAATCCCACCCCTTTACCCCCTTGAATGTGCCGATCGTGGAAAAAGGCGTCGTGAAGCATTCGTACATTTTGCGAGCAAAGAGCGGCGAGACCAAGAAGATGACTGAGCTGGCAGCGACCAAGGCCAAGACCTCTGGAGGAGACACGGCCACCTCTGTTATTCTCACCGGTGCATACGGCGAGAGCATCATGGATAACGTCGACCTGGACACCAACATTATCTGCGTGGCCGGAGGCACTGGTATCACCTACGTGCTCCCCGTTCTTTTGAAGCTTGCTCGATCTCCCGTCTCCCGAGACCGCAAGATCGAGCTCATCTGGGCCATCCGCCACGCCGACAATGCCGAATGGGTCCGCGAAGAGATGGACCTCTTGCGCATGACCCAGAAGGCTCTGAACTTGAAGATTCGTATTTACGCCACGCGGGACGCCGGCAGCACCCCTCTAGTGCTGGAGAAGGACGAGACGAGTACGGAAACAAAGCAGGTCGCCTCTTCGTCATCAGACTCAGAGGCCGGATGCGACTGCGGCACCGACGTGCCAGTGGCCAAGATCGGCCACGGAGAGGCCGACGAGGATCGACACCCAAACCTGGCCAAGCTGGTCAACGGGTTTGTGACTGGCACGGTCCGGGGCCCGACGACGGTGTTTGCCAGTGGTCCCGGTGGCATGATCAGCGACTTGAGGACTATTGTTGCGGCATGTAACTCGGCGAGCAAGGTGTGGAAGGGCGAGGAGCGCTTCGATGTCAAGCTCGTCTCTGACGACCGGCTGGAATGGTGATTTCTTGGAGAACAAAAAGGAAGCGAAGAGTATGGGGTTTGGGTTTTTGTTTACTTAGTTTGAGATACCACTTTGTTATACTAGAATTGACTGCGTACGCATCCACATCAGCATTTCTTCAGTTTTTGCGTATGAGCTGATGTTGAATTCCTGTTGTCATCTATCAAAGGGACCAAACGTAGCAGCTGTGCGCATCATAAGCAAGAAAGTCATTCGCTCACGTATATCATGGAAAGCAGCACATCAGCAAATACAGGGAAAATTCACGTCTAGTGGGGGTATAGGGGGTTGATGTGTCGGGTGAAAGAGCCAGTTTTGCCCAGAGCCGACTCTATGTTGCAGAGCTGCACACAGTAGTAACGACTATATTCGTGGGAGCACTGGTAGGTAAGAAGCTGAATTAGGATGGCTAGGTTAGGGTCATCCTATGTTCCTTGCGCGCGAACGTCTCTATAGCTCGGCCTCGAGATCATCATCCCAACGTCCAGGACGCAGCTTAAGTCCGACTCGAGGCTGATGCTTCCCCAGTTGGGTGGGACATGGATGAGAAGCAGTCAGCAATTGCCTGATGATTCTCGGCATTTTGATAGATGATGAACAAGCTAGAACTGTACCCAGGCAACCACGGCCACCGCGCACTGTGCCAGATCCTCCCAGCTCTCGTGATACTGTAAACTGCGGCATTAGTTAATCTACAGGACTAACAAGACTACTAGTGACAGCTCGGGGGTCTTGTTTAATACTCAATAATTTGGGGGCCAATGTTGCTCGAGACTGGTAAAGTGGTTCGCATTCTCAGAGGCCGCCAGGTGTGAGGCAACCGCGCTAGAGAAGCACTGTGCAGCGGGCGTTGCTGCCTGCTGCGGTACAAAACGTGCTCACTGCTCACCCGTAGCTGCCGTTTTCCAAGCCCGTTTCTGGTTCAATAGGTCAGATTCGGGTTCACCTCCCTTTGTCTCTTCGACCTAGCAACCGTCGACTTTCACATTCCACTGCCTCGCCACTAACAAGCGCCTCTGATTCAGCATTCCTCGTTCCTCATTCAGCGATGCCTCGTCGACGATTCACGGCCTCGGCCCCTAATCACGGCCTTGGCCCCACTACCCGGAGCACGTTGCCGTTGCCGTTGCCGCTGCCGTTCCCTCTCCCGTCGCCGCCCGCGTCAACACCCGTGTCCGTACCGATCCCGGTTCCCGTGTGGTGGATGGACGCCTCGTCCAAGCAGCATGACAGCACCAGCCATGCCTTTTTTCAGCCCGCCGCCTGCGACTTTAGCTTCGAGCTGCCTCACTGCAACGCATCTGCTCTGCCCAGTCCCACCCCCGAGCTGTCCTTCAACGACTTGGAGCCCGACTCGCCTGCGAATTATGGCTATCGTCTAGCTCCCACGAGAGCCCTGAGCACCATTAGCTGCGAGACCCAGACCTCCTCTTCCGCCGGGTCGCTGCTCTCTCCCGTCCAGACCGACAGGAGTGACACGCTGACGGCCCGGAGCACCTGGTCCCGAGGCCCCAGCCCCTTGGCTCGCCACAGACAGACTGACGCCACCGGCGGCTCCTCCGAGCCCTTACTCTGTCTCGGTCCCCAGTGCCAGCAGACATTCACGACTGAGGACGACTTGAAATCGCACGTCGAATCTGTTCACACTTTCTCGTGTAACTGGGCTGGCTGTGATCAACCTAGCTTCGCCTCTCGTGAAGGACTGATCTGGCATGTTCAGGCAGAGCACCTCCTCGTCTGTCCCTTCCCGGGCTGTACAGAGACTTCACTACAAAGCATTCGCGTCTTGCAGTCGCACATTACGATCGTCCACAAGACCGAGGGTGGCATGAAGGAGTGGCAACTTACACCAACCGTCAGTACCAATCCCGCCTCAATGCAACACACCGACGCAACACCAGACAAGGCTCCTGAGCCCCCCGAGCATGGGAAGGCCACCGGGAACTCGGATGCTACCTCTGCCCCAGAGTTATGCTCCGTCAAGATAGCCAAGAGGAAGTGTGAAGACCAGCTCCGAAGCGTGCTGGAGAAGAGATCCAAGAAGAACGCCAGTAGGTTCACCTCGGCGTCTCCTCCACCCGAGGAACGCCAGAAACGGCAGCAGTATCGAAGATTCTCAGTCTACAGATACTCTGCCATATGCGTCTGAAACTGACCATTTAAGGTACGCCAAGGGCTGCGGACAGTCCGACTGACTTGGTCCGAGGTAAGGCCTCGAGACTCATTGAATCGGCAAGCTTCCCGCTGGTGTTTGAACACGCAATTCTGCCATTTCTCTCCGAGTTCTTGCCCAAGTGGGCGGGCGCCCAGCATGTGGTCAGTGTCATGAGAGGCAAGACGCCGCAGATGAAGCGCATCTGCATCATGACTAGGCAGAAGATCTCCCGCGCTCGAAAGATGATCATTGTGCGCCACGTCCAGGACCTTCTCCCAGAGAAGTTCCGCCGCATCGTCTCTTTTATTTTCACTCTAGGCGAGATTGATCGCATTGCAGCATGGGCCAGGGGCCTGAGTAAAGATCACATGGACGATATCTGCGTCCCCCGAAATCCATACTTCTTCCAAAGCCCCTGCATGGGCGACAGCATCGGCATCTGTGGCAACGGCACCTTTGAGGACAGCACCGCCACCTTGGGTCCCAGTCTTATCGTTGGGGGTGGCAACTATTGGCTCGGAAACTTTCACCCTTTCCTCGAAGCATATCAACACCTGCAAACGGTCGAGATCGAGCATCCCTCGATCCAGGACCGGGCGCGCTGCATTACGGAAGGTCACGATGCCATGGCACAAGAACATAGCTTCAAGCTTGGCAACCTTGAGGTTACTTCCGGCCTCAACCTTAAGACGACCCGGATAACACACGATCCATATTGGGAGGAGTGTGACAAGGAACAGCCCTTGGTCGTCACTGACTGGTCGCTCATCGCTGCCGGCACCTCGCACGCCAACCTGCTCCGCCGCTTCCCCTCGGAGACCCAGACTCTTCAGAGGGATGCTCCTATCACATCCACGACCACCATCGTCCCCGGCGCCTATGTTACCTCTAGTGGTCGTACATCAGGCCACCAGCGCGGTCAAGTCTGTGAGATTCCAGCATATGTCAGTGGCGAAGAAAACGGAACCCGGAAGGCCACGAGGGAGTGGTTCATAGAGGAGCCGTACCCCTGCGATAACGAAGAGGAATGGATCCGCGGAGGAATCGGTATCGAGGGTGACAGCGGCGCGGCTGTCATTGACTCCTCCAACAACGCGCTCATTGGGCAACTCTGGGGTCGCAACCGTTACTGGGGACCTGGGCCCCGGCATACCTTCTTTACCCCAATATCGGATATCTTTGACGACATTCAGGAGAAATGTGGACAGCAAACGCGTCCTCAACTTCCACAACACCGTGACGAGGCGGACTGTTTCCCGCCGTATCCTTCGTGTCGGCAGTGCTACGACTTGAGAACCTACCTAGACAGCCGAAGGACTTCACGAGTATCACTGCAAAGCATGATCATGGGCAAAGGCGATGCAGACCAGGACCTCACCTCTATTGAGGCTGTCTCGGAACTAGCTACGCCAGGGGACTACCATCGCTTCGTAGGTATCGAAGAGACGGGTTCGTCCTTCAACCTGCACGGTCCTTTTTGTCCCGGGACACCGGCCATAGCAGACATCAAGAGCCCATATGCTCTCGAGATAGACGCTGGTGATCTATATGGCACAGATGTTGCTGCCTCGGAGAGTTTCCGGAAGAGGGGGTCCCTTTTTACCATCAATTCGAACACAGATAGGCAGAAGAGGCCGAGAGTTTGTGAGTGATGTCAACCAGCGAAGCCTCCGCGAGCCATTTTCTTGGCACGAGCATCGCGACGGTTGTGGTTTGCTCGGGAGCCCTTGTGAGACTCTTTGTTTCGCCTTGCCGCCTCGGTCTCTTTCTCGCCGGTCGGTCCGGCCACATTGCCTCCCCTGCCACGTCCACGACCTCTTCCTCGCCCAGGACCGCCGCCTCTTCCACCCCTAGACGAACTTCCGGGGTTCTCGCTGTCGTCCCCTCCCGAGCCAGCTGGGGTGGATTTCCATGAGGTCGGCTCCAGCCGCGCTTGCTGTCCGCTGAAGGCGTATTTGGCTTCCAGCCTTCGTTTCCGTTGTGGATTTCTTGTCAACATCAGTGCCCAACCTTCAATGGCCTCATCGGCCATGCCAGTCTCTTCCCGTAACTTTGCTCGCGGGCCGCCCCTTCTGGTAGCGGCGTCGCGATCAAACACCTTTACATCCATCTGGTATGCTCGGAACAAGGCTTCTTCGTTACCATCATTCACACCATCCGCCTCGTTGTTCGTGGCATCAACTGTTCCGCCCACATCGGCGGCGTCGTAGGTATCGTCGCGCTCATCATCATCGGAGTCAAATGCGGCGAGGGCAGATAAAATGGCGGCCTTGTTCGGAGCGTTTGACTTGTCCTTGAGGATGTCATCTGCGGTTTTCGAAGGGTTCTTACCAAAGCTTAGTTTAGAAGCGTCGACTGCTAGACGGTCGAGCTCATCATCATCAAATATGTTGTGCCGAGTCGGAACCAGCGGTGGTGTTGGATGAGGCACCAAACTCGTGTGCCGTCTTGGTTCAGGACGTAATGATCTAAAAGGGGTTAACGGTTTTGTGCGTGGAACCCGGTTTAGACAGTTAAATGCATACAACTGTTCTGTGCGGTCCGCGCCATCGAGATGGGGCGGTAGAGTCTCGCTCAGCAGGTTTGCAACCACTTGTTCAACGTCGTCTCCGTACTCTTCGAGACACTTTGCCACAAAGCCAGCGCCAAGGTCGGGAAAGAGATCCTGAACTTGAGTTATTTGGCTCATTCGATGGACGTGAATTTCCACATCTGCCTCTTCTTGGATTTCCTTCCCCTTGCCCTTCCCCTTGTCTACCTTCCTCCTCACGAGCCTCTTTGGCCGCACCATGGCTCCCTTCTTGAAAGCTTCGAGTGCTGTGATGCGCTTCTTTAGACTTTCTGTGGCAGCGCCCGAGTCCTCCGCTCTTCTCAACAAGAGCTTAAGTAGGGGCGTGCTTGTGAGGAGCTCCGGGACAAGGGAGTCATTGACGTTGAGGGGTCCGGCCTTGTGGGCGTCAGCGGCCGATTTCAAGGAAAACAGCTGGTCACTCAGCATGGACCATTTTGGAGGTTCGGCGTCTATCAAGCCCACTAGGCATAGATAGGTGGTTGTGACGATGACTTTCCGCAAGGGTGGGTTCATGACGCGGAAGCAGGTGACGAGGCCATCAAAGAAGTCGGAGCCTGCGAGACAGAGCGTGCAGGCATCGGGGGAGACGTGAAGAAGGTGGTTAAGGCGGGTGAGCTGCGCCTCGACGAGTCTCAGGTCGCCCTTGATTCCAGAGTCGAGATGGGGGATGAGCAGCTTCTTGAGAGACGACAGCGAGGATTCAAGGAGGGCCGAGTGTTGCCGGAACAGCTGGGAGACGAGCGGCGCGGTGACTCTCCGGGGAAAGATCTTGGCCAGGTCGGCGAGGAAGGGAAAGCCGACGAGCTGCGGCGGCGAGGCGGTGAGGGTGCGGCTTGCGAGCTGGAAGACGGCGATCATGAGCAGCGCCGAGTGCGAGCCCAGCGACGCGGTGCCGGCGTCGGCCGTCTCGTCGGCGAAGGAGGCCAGGAAAGCAGCGACGGACTCGTCCTTGGCAACGGCGGCGTCGAAGGCCTTGTCGGGCAGGGCGAGCAGCGCATGGCAAAGCGCGGTCCAGGAGGCGAGCAGGGAGTCCCACTCGGCGTCGGAGAGGTGTTGTCGCCATGCGGCCTTGGGGAAGGGAGCGAGGGGTGGTAAGCTGGACATCGCGATGGCTTGGCTTGACGACGGGGACTTGCCCTCGAAACGAGTGGGGGTGGTTTTCGTTTTTTCAAAGGAGGGGAGAGGGGAGAGAGGAGAGGGTCAGGGTGTAAGAGAAGAGTTGCAGAAGGCATTCGCTCATCCTGTATGTCATAAGTCGTAAGTCATGGCCTCTATCAAAACCAAGTAAACGCATTTGGCCGTCGCCGGATGAATCATCAGAAGTGGATGCTCTTGGTCCTCTCCAGGCAAGGTGGTGGTTAGCCTCAGTGAGCTGTACTCAAGGCACTGAGTGGCAGGGAGGGGCACAGAAGGTAAGTACCTCTACGCGTCAAGGCAGGCCAAAGGGTACATTGCTATCAAGATATGAGGTCTCCCTTTGAAATCCAGACACAACAGAACCATCATCAGAAAAACACATAAATAGAAGACAGAACGGTGTCTTGAAATCACATGATCACTTCCATTAATCATAACTTTTTACCCTTATAAAAATCACGTCGTCGATGCCACAGCCCAAAGTACTGAGTAAAGTATTCATTCCTACATCCCAAGGTTGCTGTCGAGGAGTCGGCCCCACCAATCAAAACATCCTGTGCTCAGTCGTTTGCTCCCGAAGCTAATCCCCCTTTCAGACTAGCGCACGCACACGCAAAGCCCTACACTCGACTCGCTCTCCCCACCAAAAAAGTTCGCGACAATTGCAACCTTTTACTCTTGCTCCCCTCCCAAACCCGCCTTCATCACTTTGCCGAAACGTCAGTTCCACACGTTCGAGTCTTGAAGGTTGCCCATCATGTCTTACAACAAGCCCGAGAAGGACCTTGGCGATGGCCCCGTACGTTTATTCTCTTTTGCAGCAATTTCCGAGAGGGAAACAGAAAACCCCCCGACCGAACGGAAATACTAATCCCCTCCCCCGTTTAGAAGAGCCACAAGATCCGCATCACCCTCTCCTCCAAGAAGGTCCAGGTCCTCGAGAAGGTCTGCACTGAGATCATCGAGCGCGCCAAGAACAAGGACCTCCGCGCCAAGGGCCCCGTCCGCCTGCCCACCAAGACCCTCAAGATCACCACCCGCAAGACCCCTTGTGGTGAGGGTTCCAAGACCTGGGATGCCTTTGAGTTGCGCATCCACAAGCGCCTGATTGAGTACGTCGCGCCCCGTCCCGAGCGTTTCCCTCGGCTGGCCTGGACTAACAATCGTCGAATAGCCTCAACGCCCCCACCGAGGTCGTCAAGCAGATCATTGTCAACATCGACGCCGGTGTCGAGGTTGAGGTCACCATTGCCGCTTAAGGGATTGGTCTTTGTGGATGGCAGGGCCAGGAATGATACCCATGATGGTCAGGCTATGAGCGAGAACCCGGCTTGGGTAGACAACTCAAAAAATGAGAAACGGTCTCCAACCGGAAACATACGTGTGCCATTTGCCAAGTGACGTCGAGAAACATGACCGTGCTGTAAATGATTGATGGATGTTCGCCAGTCGCCTATCACCACCCTCATGAGTCTCGTCATTGTTTAGGTGCAAGCCCTCAGCGACTGAATGGTTTATTCTATAGCAGTCGAATTCCCCTAATCCTAGTGCCTCAGCACTGCAAAACTGCGCTTCGTCCCTTATATTCCATATGATGATACCGTGCTCAACGCCAGCCAATACATACAACCCATGAAACAGTTTCAATATTAAACGCCAGTCGCTACTTCCTTCTCCACCTCTTTCCTGTTTCGTTCGACATATGCCCTGCTCAGAAGTCCCACAAGGTACACTGTCTAGGTGGTGGTAGCTCGGGCATAAGACCGTCCTGGAAGGTCCCGGTCTGCGCGAATGCCATCCACTGAGCCTTGGACTTGCTGTCGTACTTGTCTGCGGGTAGCTCGGTATCCTTGGAGTATCCCGGCGGTCCGTCGGGGTACCAGATCCGACGCCAGGTGCCGCTGAACTCCCGGATCCCGGGATAGCCACCCTTGTAGGTGATGGGTTTGCCTTTGAACATGGACAGACGACCGTCCATGCCCTTGGAGCTGTAGCTTTCCACGGGCGGATGCTGCTTGCTACTGCCGGGTGGGTAAGGGTTCCCCGCTGTTCCTGCGGGCTGCTGGGGTTGTTGAACAACCGGTGCTGCGTTGGACGGCTGGCCGAAGGGGTTGCTAGCTTGCTGTTGCGACTGTTGCTGCTGCAGCGGCGGTGGCTGGTTCTGCTGAGAAGCAAATCCATTCGGTTGCTGCTGGGCTTGCGCGAAAGGGTTGCTCGCGGCAGATGGCCCCTGTGTGGTGGAGGCAAACGGGTTCGACGCTGCAGAGGGTGCTTGCTGCGCAAATGGAGATGCAGCCGGCTGCGAAGGTTGACCAAACGGGTTCGGTTTGTTGTTGGCTTGCGTGTTGTCTGAAGAAAATGGGCTTGGCCCTTGGGTGTTGTTCTGCCCGGAGGGTGCTCCAAATGGGTTGGACGCAGGGACGCTATTGTTCGCTGCTGAGGCAAAGGGACTAAGGTTTTTATTGGTGGTGTTGGCCGCTGCTGCAAATGGGCTTGCATTCTGTCCGAGTTGGCTAGGCTGACCAAACGCACTGCCTGGGTTCATCGGTTGCGAAGGCGCTGCAAGCGAAGAGGCTCCGAATGGGCTGGGTTTCGCACCCAGAGCCGACGGTTGTCCAAACGCCGAGGGAGCCTGCGATGGCTGGCCAAAGGGAGACGGCCCTTGCGCCGCAGCTTGACCGAACCCAGAGGTTGGTTGTGGCGCCTGCTGAGCAAAGGAATTCGTGCCAAACGGGTTGAATGGTTGGCCTAGGGCCGAGGGCTTCCCAAAAGCGCTGGTCTGCGCCGCGGGAGCTCCTCCGCCGAAAGGAGATGCAGTGTTGCCGGACGCGAAGGGATTGGAGGCCTGGGTCGACGACTCGGGCACAATCGACTTGGGCCTCTTCCCGACGAGGAACTCCCCAAAAGGAGCTCCCTGTGTTCCTTCCCTGCAGATGTCCAGTCGGTTGGGGTGCTTGTTCTCGGCGCTGGTGAGGAACTCGACGGCTTCGCGGGGATTGCGGAGGGCGTTTTGCATCTGCTGCTGCGCGTTGGCGTAGAGCTCTTGCGCCTCGTTCAGCTACCAGCTGTTAGCAGTCTGTATCTCACTGGCAATCAACTCCAGGGCACTTACTGCCTGCTGCTCATTGCCTGCCGCCTTGCCAATCATGAAGTGAAGGCGCAGCTCCTCGAAGCTCTGCTCGCGGGGGTATCCTCCAAACAGCTGCTCGGGGGCGTCTCGTCCCGGAGCATACGCCGAGAGGATCCAGCTCGGCACCTCGGCCGTCAGGTCTCGTTCGATGGCTTCCATGGTGATGTTGTACTTTTCTGCTAGGGCGTCAACGGAATGTCTCGATGGCGTGGGGATCGTCCAGCGGGACTCGTACCGGCGGGGGTCTGGGCTGCAGGAGCGCCTCCGCTGAGGGCTCCAAAGCGATTCGCCGGCTGGTTTCGGTTGCCATTGTTGTTGTAGCTGTTCCCTGCGTTGGAGTGTTCGAACCGACAGCTAGCTGGTTCAAGTCAGCACCTCAGTTCCTGCAACGTCGCTGCCCAAGATAGGCAGCGAGGGCCGTGACGCCTGGATCTACCTACTGCCAAACCTGCAGTTGCCCTGCTGGAAGAATTTACAGAGCGTCATCTCGGGCGGCGGGGGGTGGCTGTCGGCCCGGGTCTGGCGAAGAGGGTTCTGGTATCCTTGAGTTCAGGGCTACCTCATTTCGAAGAAGGAGGTCGTGGAAGAAGGAAGAATTGCGCGACGGGGAGTCGGTGGTTGATAAATGACGAAGTTGCAACAAGCAAAGCAACAAGCGCGCAGAAACGTCAGCCTTACCAGCCTCGTTAGGTCGATGGGCTAGGTTTTTAGGGGGCCGAAATGGTTGGGTGCTTGGCGGGGCGAAGCTGATTGCTGGCGGACGCTGTGGTGAGCCCACTGGAATCAACCCCTACAACGTCATCACCGCGAAATGATCCCTCCGTTTATTTTCCTTTTGCTCCTTTTTTTTCTTTTTCCCGTGGAATAATCCAATCATTTATTTTCCAGTTTCGTCAGTAGATGTTTCATCGTTCACGTACCCTAACCTAACGGTTCGTTTCGTTACAAGGGGCGTGATAGCGGCCCAAATTGATGGTAAATATTTCAGTCAAATCCCATCCCTGATCCCTCAAGACTTCGGCTTTCGTCCACCCTCAATCCCGCTCGTCTTTGCCTTCCTTACACCTTATCCGCCTTGCGAAACTCAATCATGGCACCGTTCTTAGCGCTCGTAAAGATATCAGCCAGCTGGAACTCGGTCGTTCGGTGTCGGCCCCATTCGTTGCCCGGCTTGCCCTCGCCGGGATCCTCGATGCCAACCGCCCTGCGCATGTCATAGAGATACATGGTCCGCGCCAGCGTGTTTGTCATCTCTACGTACGCCAGACCCTTGCCAATGCAGCCTCGGGGACCGATGCTGAAGGGGCAGAACGCGCTCTGGGCCAGCGCGACCTCGTCCTCGGTGGTCGGGCGGCCGGTCAGGGGGTTGATGGCGCCGACGAGCCAGCGCTCAGGGACGTACTCGTACGGCGAGGGATAGTAGGCCTCGTTGTGGTGGAGGGTGTAGTGCGATGCGCCGACAACGGTTCCTACGGGGATGGCTTCGCCGTCGATGGTGGCGCCGCCGGGGAGGACTTCGCGGGGGAGGATGCCGCCGACCGAGGGCGAGAGACGCATGGCTTCGTCGATGCAAGCCCGGAGGTAGGTGCAGGATCCCAAGACCGGTCCGTGGCTGATCTCTTCGACTTGGTTGAACTTGGACCGGATCTCTTCCGTCGCCTGCTTCAGGGCACGAGCGCTGCGGGTGAGGTAGAAGAGCGTAGCTGCCATGGCAGTTGAGGTGGTGTCTGATCCAGCAATGATCCTGTTGCGCATCCCATTAGCATCGAGCTTCCAGATCACTCTAGAGATTACTCACAGCAAGTTTGACTCTCCCCAGAGTTCGGGGGTGCTGAATCCTTGGCCAGTCTCGGGGTCGCGGGCCTTGAGGAGGTAGTAGAAGAAGTCTCGTCGGTCCGTTTCCTCACCCAGCTTGGTGCGCTCCGTCAGCTGCCCCTTGCTGTACGCCATGTATCTGGCACGGCCTGCAGCAAGTCCAGGGAAGAGGACCCTGTCGAGCTTAAACCTGTCGACGACGGGCATGGTTCCGCACTGTCGCCAGTCAGTCCGTATCCTTTGCCCCGTTTGCAGCTTCACTTACGATGAGGTGACGGGTTGTCGCGGCCTCAACAAGACCAAGAGCGAAGCGGTTCTCGGGGCTCTCCAGCATGTGGAACGCCTTTCCAAAGCTCAGATCGCCGAGGATGTCCATGGCTAAGTAGTTGCACCAGTCGCTCATGTTGCGTGGCTGCGACCAGCCCTTGGCCTCGGCGCCGCCGTCCTCGATACCAATCTGCTCACAGAAGGTGCGGACGTTGCCCAGGATATATCGCTGCATCTCCTTCATGGCCCCATCGGCAAAGGCGTGGGACAGCACGCGGCGCTTCCGGGCATGCAGCTCCTTGTCCCGGGTGTTGTGGGTGTTGGCGGCAGGGTGGACAAAGGCGTTGTAGAACTCGGCCTTGCCGACGTTGGAGCGGAAGCCGTAGATGTCCTTCAGGGCCTTGTTGGAGTTGAAGACGAGCGAGTTGGGCCCGAAGCGGACAACCTTGCCTGAAGGGTATGGTTGTTAGTGCTGGCTGAGGTCAGGTTTGGGAGGGTTGTGAACAAACCGTATTTCTGGTGCAACCTCCAGAACTCGAGGTGTCGGTCGCCCTTGTAGGCATGGTAGAGCTGATAGGCATCGGTGATTTTGGCAATGAAAGGGCCAGGATATTTGGCCAGAGGATGGAAGAAGACTCGATACACGACGAGGCCCGCCGTCTAAGAGTCCCAGTCAGTTATTTCTTTTCCTGTCCCTCAATGTCATCATCTTCCGGGTGCGATGACCGAGATCCGGGAGGGGCGGGTCAGACTTACATAGAGCAGCCCTCCTCCCGCCAACAGCGCCAGCCAAACCCACAAGTGTCCGAGGTCGATGGCCATGTCTTGGTGTAAGTCGTGGTGGTGCCAGACAGTCGATACGCCAGAAAGATGGAAGGAGAAGGATTTGAGTAAAAAGCAGGAAAGACTTTGGGAGGGAAGACAAAGCCTAATAAGGCCGGCTTCTTCCTGGCCACAAAACTGAAGCGCCTGCCCCTGCCGTCCCTGTTTCTATTACACGGATGGTGGCCGCGCCCTGGGATGCTCGCCGGTGGGCAGCGGGCTTTGACGGCTCCCCAATCGGCTTGTTGCGGCAGAAAGCTTATCGATTACGGCGTTGGCGGCTTCGTGTGCCGAGGCGGCTAGGTTCGGATTGGAAATGGCGGAATTGTGACGCGATGGAAGTTGGAGAGATGGGAGAGCGGGCTCGGGTAGATGGCGGGGAGAGGGGGGGGAGGGGAGGGGGTAAAATTGGGAGGTGGTGATTGGAGGGTTGAAAGGTGTTGTGATGCTGCAGGAGCCGTATAACTTTTGTGAGTTCTTGATGATTGAGCGGGAGCTTTATGATCCAGCGGGTAGAGGGCAATGGGCATTCATAGACTAGCTGTAGGTGAGGTCTCGAACACCCTTTGTTGCGTCAAATAGACCTAGTTTGGGCTCTGCTTCAGCCGTGGCTCATCCATCCGTGGTCATCTGCCCGTTTTGACTTCCCCTCGGCGCTGGAGCTACCAAAGGCAGTGGCCATCGATGCTGGGAAGTCACCTCGTCTTCCTCTCCGCGCAGTCCGCCGCAGTACTACTAACAAGCCCGCACTCTTGTACCTCCCCTCACCGAGCCTCAACCGTGCGGTCCCTTCCCCGCCTCGCGGAACCGTGACCCCAGGCGGCCCGTTGTCCTCATTCCCGACGGTGTGCGGTTCTTGCCGCTTGTCGTGGGGCTCGCAGAGTCGGCGGTCGGGTCGGGGTTCGGGGTGGGGCTGCCAAAACCCGGATCCCGCAGAGGCTACTACATACGTAGGATGGGCTTGACTTGAGGCCCGTTCTGCGAATCAGCTCTGCCCTGGCATTCTTGTGGTGGTCAGCAATTGGAGGGCTGTTATCAGGTGTCAACTTGCTGCGTAACTATACCTCCGTCACTCAGCTTGGATTTGGATTCCTGCACTGTAACCCCTCCTCCCAGACAGAGTCATTATCCAGTTTACAATCCACACGTGCCTGTCTGAACAAACCCGATGCATAGGATGTTTTCAGTTATCATTTTTCTACTAGGCATGAAATCAAACGATCGTCATCATATCGAGTACATAATAGAGAGGGAGCGCAATTTTAGGTCACTCTTCCATAGGATGGATCCCTTCACCTTGGTCAACTTGCCTACCCTACACTTCCTTTCTGGCCAACCTAGCAAGCGCATGGGCATAAACAACCGTTGTTATGAATGGCACGAATAAAACATTCACATTTCATTTGTGCATACTGCACAAATTAAAAAATGTCACCAGGGACTCAACGGGTGTTCCGTTTATGGCACCCCCCTTCCCGAGGTGAGAGGCAGGCACAGCCACGACGGGATTAACCCGGCCCCAACGAGTAGTAAGTAGTTTTACCACTCTTAGGGCTGTGGCGGAGTACCAAGACTTTCTTGCTCTTCCCCTGCGGCTCTGCAGCTCGCACGCCCGTCCTCAAATCCTCTCTGCCCTCCAACCTCGGCACGATCTTCGGGTCATCTTTGGGCTACTCACAATACTACCCAGCTCATGACGTCAAGCAAGGATTGCGACACACCTACCCCGGGTGGGCGTTGGAGAGTAACCGCAACAGTCTTGCCTTGATGAACCATGTACGAGGGCTGTTGGGGGCCGTTTTGCCCTCCTCCTCCGAAGACCCTGGTATTCCAGGCCATGCCAACTAGTAAGTCCACAGTAGGAAGAGGATTAACTCCGCTGCCTGACTTATCCAGTAAGGGTTCGGATCAACGCTGCAGGTTTGCTGCAGAGCCACCAGGCGATGAGCGAAGGATGGCTCTGGCCTGCTGGATTGCCGGGATAGCAACAAACGAGGGTGACGTCGCGCATCAACAGCCTCGCTTACATACCTGGGAAGATCCAGGTCCTTACAACGCGGGTCACATATCTAGGGATGGGAAGGTTTCTTCAACCAGGCTGCCTTTTTTGCAGTAATTTATCAATCTGGAATTGTACTTGCCTTCACCATGGAGATGTCATCGCTGATCGCACCCGCCACACCCTCAAAACCTCCATTGCGTGGCTGGAAGAGCAAGCCGAATCTTCGAAAAATACTCTCGTCTGTGCCACATCACCTGAGAGAGACTCGCCGGGAAATCTGGACCGATATCAAAAGAACTGGATGGCGAGGCACGGGCGCCAGCTTCCTCGGCCTCGTCTGGGTTTCCGGGCTCATCATCGCCATCACCTTTCTGTCTCTTCACACCCGCGGCTCAGACTCATATCCCGATGCGTGCCATCCCGACGGCGACTTCAGCCCCTTCTCCGACACGTACAACTGGTGGGCGCCGCAGGGGTTTTTCCAGATCACCCTGCGCGCTCCCGAGGTGAGCTTCGCAGCCGCCAAAGCCATCGACGTTACCTGGGACATTGTGAGTTGGCGACTTCACTTGCATCGCCGTCACCGGTCTTCTAACACTGGCCGAGGTAATCGGCCGTGGGGGACAGACTATCATGGCTTGGGTCACATGGCGCGTCTTCGCAGACTTCCTCACGGTTTCCATTGCGACCAAGCCCGCCACCTACACGACATTCTTCATCGTGTTCCTGCAGAAGCAGAGCTCGCTCACCTCCATCTATCTGGTGAGCCGGGACTTCATCTTCATCCGCGGTGGCCTCAGCTCCAGGATCGCCACATGCTTCATGGTTGCGGCAATGACCTTCGTTCTGGCAACGCCCACCTTCGCCAGCTCAATGACGGGATACACCACCGCCGATAGGGCCTACGTGACCTTGAACGACGACAACATGTTCTCCTTCTCGGAAGCAAAGCCGGTTGCATATGTGGTTCACGACGGTTCCAGAATTGGTCTGGGAAATAACTTTGCGGTCCCCTTCGCCGAGAGTAAGTCATGTTGGATCATTTAGGGTCTACGACGATTATCTCGCATAGCTAACCTAATACCCAGATTCCGATTCACGAATTTCTAGATACTCATATCTTCCTGAAACGATGTGTTATAATGATTCTGGAACATCCTTTTCCTACAACAACGGTGACTATTCCGAATCATCCTGTGCTCTGCAAACCAATGTCTCTCAGTGTGAGTCTATACTTGTGTAAGATACCTCGTCGGTCCATGATCATTCAGCTTACGCATCCCATTCATGTAGATGTGTCAGAGTACGGATTCTACGGCCTCACGAAGAAAGAGACAAAGTTCAACGGCACCACTCTCAAATCCCCAGCACTCAACATAACGGCCTTCTACCTCCCCGAGGGGAGCTTTTGGCTCTACGGTTATGATTGGGAGGACAGCTCTGGCAACTATCCTTTTCGGAACAAGGAAAATGCGTCATTCTCTATATCCGGAGAGATATACACTATCAAAGAGCTTCAAGGCCAAGGTACCTGCCAGCCAATCCTCAAGGTACGTGTGTGGGCCTTTTTGTTTCTTTTTCTTGAGAGGTGCTTGTTGCAATCGAGACGCTGACAGGCCCGACCATAGAAATTCCAATGGGGTTTCTCATTCATCCAGGTCATGATCATGCTGATTCTCCTCCTCATATGGACGTTTGGCATATACATAACGTGGCTCAAGGCCCGCCTCACACTGCGCTTGAACGGACATCCAGGGACCGCACAGGGGTGGCAGTGCCTCCTTCAACTTGCCGACATCATGGAGAAGCAGCTCGAGGATGTAGAAATCGACAGCACCGTGCTCTCGGAATCCGAGCTCAACCAGCAGATTCGAAGGCTACTCGAAGGCGGCTGGGTGTTGGCTCCCGTTGGCTTCCCCAAGGGCACTTACAGCTTTCGCCGTGGCATTTGCTCTTGGTTGAAACGAGAACGATGGTGGGTCCCTCTCCTGGTCGGTCTTGTCGCGAGTTTGATTATCCTCCCTGTGTATACTTCATCTCTGCCGGGTTTGGTGATGGCGGTTCCGGGGATAATCATGTCGTTCTGTGTGGGGAGGGCAGCAAAAACCATCTTTTTTTTGTTGGTTTGTCTTCTACTCATGTGCTTGCCAGTATGTATTGAGACCGGCCATGCTTGGGGACCAGCCAACTTTGTAGATAGTTAAGCCGGACTTTGACAGGTTATAAAGTATGAATCTCATGTTGAACAGGCGTTCTACATCTTATGCAAGGCTTGGTATATATACAAAAGATAAACGTATTGGATATGGCAACGTAACGCTCGTAGACATCGCGACTCTACATTATTCGTGTAAAGATCCATTAACCCATCAGCGCGTTAATACCCCATAGTCCTCCCAAAGTTGATGATGAAATAACAGAGAGAAAAGGAGGCCTAGGCATCACTATTGTAGTACCTGGGCTCCTCAAAAACATGGTATCGGTGATCTCTTACACCCTCGCCGTAGAACATGGCTGGGAACCTCCAGCCCTCTGGAAGGTCCTTCTCCTCGACCCGCCAGTTGCGCTTCTTCTCAGGCAGCGTCTCCAGCCTCGAAATCTCGTCGGCCGACTTGGGGACTCTGAACTTGGCAACTTGTAGTTCGGTGTCGGTGATGGTGCCCCGGCTAATGCGAGCGTAGCCCACGCGCTGCAGACGCTTGTAGAGAATATACTCACACCAGCGGTCCCAGTCAGATGGATCTACGTCTTGCATGCCCGACTTTTCGCTCACGTAAGTGTTGTAGTTGCCCACGAGAGGATCAGTGACCAAATAGCTCAGCAAGATGGCTGGACGAGGCGTTGAGCCCATGAGATCAGCCATGTAGAGTGACTGCAGGCGTCTGTCCTCGGGGTCCTCTTCCTGCCCAGAGTGGAAGACAAAAACGTCGACTAGTTGTCCGTAGACATCCAGCGTGGCGTGGATCGTAGGGGCCAGCTCACCGACAGGGCTGGGCAGGAGATGGTGCTCGGACTTGACGATGGGGAACTTGGATAGTAGAGCAGCGCCCCAGGTGTGCTTGTTGGGGCCCGGGCCGTAGTCGACGTACATGCCGAGGTCCTCGGCCAGGAATTGAGTGGTATCACGGTTTCCCATGATGATGCGCTGGTTATCGGTCTCGAGAAGGCCAACGACGTCGATCTCGAGCTCCTTGATGAGGTCACGGATGCGGTACTCAGAAGACCACATGTCGTTGTCGAGAGAAAAGTGGATGGTCCAGATGCCGGCGGTAAGAATCCGGTCTTCGGCGTGGTAGGATGTATAGTCGTTGGTGGGGAAGCGCCTGAAGGCGACACAGAGGAAGAAGACGTTGACGAGGAGGGTGGAGACTCCGAAGTACTTCCTCAGCTCGGTAGACGGAGGCCGCCTCATCTCCTGATTGTGGAGATTAGAGGTGTTGATGCTATAAACACCTGCGCCAATAGATGCCATCATGGAAATCATGACCCAATCGGTATGTTCGCGAACCAACTGGCCGCCGGGAACGAAAGCATAGGCGACGATCCACACGTGGAACAGGACGAGAAAGTTGTAAATCAAGAAGCCGAACCCAAACGTCTTGGCGGGACTCATCTTCGCTGCGTGGGCGAGCATAGGCACGGACAAGGCCATTAGATACGCCGCGATGGCGAGAGCGCCCGAGTACCCGGCCCAGTGACTGTAGCAAGTCAGGGTCGCAGCGCCAATGCTCCCGACGATGAGCATTATCCAACTGCTCGCAACGTCTGGGTTCCAGATTCCGCCGAAGAGCCCGGCAGACATGGCCGCTACGGTAAGCCAACCATGGGTGGTGGTGAAAGGGCCGCGGATCGGATAGCCCTCCCAGACCCAGAGAATCATGGTGCTGGTATCCGAGAGGAGAGAGTGAAGACCGAAGAACAACCCGCCGACACCCAGCGAAGTCAGCAATATCGACGCGCCCTTGTTTGGAGTGCCGTAGAGACCAATCGTCAGAGGCGCCTTTCGAGTGAAGCGGAGAGCGGCGAGGACACCGAGGAAAAGCCCAGTCCCATTCCACCCGCCATTCTCAGCATGCATAACAGGCCAAATAGGGTTGTTGGTCCACCAGGCGTACTTGACGGCGGACGATAGGATCAAGCCGACCATCCACCCAACGATTTTGGTCTCGAGGCGTCCGTCATGCGCGGACTCGGTGTACAGGGTACCGGCCCAGCCCAGGCACGCCATGGCCACGCCAAAGCCCACAGCGAGGAGGCGCATCACGGGCTCTTCCACGAGGTATGCCGCGATACCCACAAGAGACAGCAGGTGCACGATTCGAAGGTTGTTGAGCACCAATGACCGCACGGAGCCAATGGCCAAGAGCGAAGGCGTAATGGTGGTCATGATCAAGACCTCGTAGCCCGAGATGCCCATATACCAGAGCGGGAAGACTGCTGCACCGTCAAAAAATAGCCCACGGCCAAAAGAAGATACACCACCGTGACTTACACCACACCACAACCCCGAGACTGGTGAGGATGGACCAGAAAACGAACTAAGGCAGGGTGAGCAACGCCGGGAACCGGCTAGTAGGGGTGAGACCAACCCCATGGTACACATCGGCTGCAACATCGAGAGCTTGGGCCAACGTGAAGCGAGCAGCATAAATGCCCCCGGTTGCCTTTTCCTTCCTGGTTCTCGAGTTAACGAGTCTGTAGACGCAGCGCTGATTTCCCTTGTGCACTTACTCTTTTTCGAGTACGGTAGTTGAGACTGGCGATCCATTTTCACTGTGAAGACTTAGAACAGGGCTCCTTCGTGACATGTATATTTTGCGTCGGTTCCATGTATCAAATCAAAGAAGAGAACCCTATTTCGGAAGCCAACGGACGTACCCCTTGCTCTTTCCCCTGACATCCCGCACCGTAATCTCGACGGCGTCGAAGTCGAGCGCTGTTACCGCGTCGAATGCAACATCGAACAAAACCAAAGCCCACTCGAAGAAGGCATACGTCGTGTAAGCTGATTCGATCCACCTCGTTAGCGTGGGGTTGGGGAAAGCGTGGGCGCGTTGAGTGTCTCACCTCCAGGAACCCGGTAGACCTTGTGTTGAATGTAAAAGTAGATCATCGGGGCCATGGTGCCGAAAAAGGCTGACGCGAAGTATTTACGGTACTTGACGGCGCGCGGGTTGGGCGGGCTGAGGGCGATGCAGCCGGTCATCCAGGGTAGCGTCGCAACCAGGTATGAAATCATAAGGATGTCATGCCAGTCGTGGTCGTCGGTGGAGGTAACCAAGGTCCAGCCGGTGCAGGTCAGGGTTCGGAGCGCACCCATGACGCCGACGAATGCGGGGAGCCTCTGGCCGTTTCTCCGCGTGATGAGATACCAGAGCGCGTTGAGCGAGAACCGAGGACCTGGCTTGGTTAGACACGGATCATGGGAAGCGCAAAGAGAGGCCTTCGCACCCGATGTTATGGCAATGAAGAACTGGAAGAAGGCCCGCTCAGGGTATCGGTCGCCAATGGTGGCGGAGACTGAGGGGAACCATTCTTGTGGGTAGCCGTAGAACTCGTTCTGGACGATCTTGTGGTGGTGCAGCGAGATGCCAACGACCAGAGCACCCAGGAAAGCAGCTAATAAAACCAGACCTGTCAGCTTCCAGTACGATCAGGCGACTTCAGCGATAACGAAGGCGTCGCGAACGGGGGAATGCGACAAAAGGCGACAGCCAAGCTGACGGCGACTTACTGTAGCCCAGAGTCGTGTGCGCGTGGGTAACCCAGCGGCCGTTGAAGCTGAGGACGACGCCAGTGTCTTTGTCCTTGTAAGTGGGCGCCATTTCGACAGAAGAAACGAGAGAACAAACGCTCTACAACCCCGTCCGGGCGATCCGGCAGCAAATAATGAGGCAGAGGAAGAGAGGGTAGAGAGATACGAGGGGCAGTGGTGAGATTCTCGGACAAGAGACGGACCTCGGAGCTTTCACGTTACGCCCTGGCCATGTAATCCAATTGTGCCAAGTGTGGGACCCAACAAACAACAGGGATTCGAACCTGGTCCTAGCGCGGGCGCCGCAGTGGGCGGGTTGTGCCACTTGCGCAACCTTTTTTCGGCAACTACGGACCTGGAGGAAGGAGGAGCACCTGTCAGCTGCCTCGACGCCGGACGGAAACTGTGCGTGATCCCACGCAACAAGGCTGAATGAGGGGCCCCGCTCAAAGCGAAAAAAGAAAAAGTTTGCCAGCCTCACCAAACCACCACTAGCCACAACGCCTTTGGACCTGTGGGGCAGCACGAACTTTTCGCGACAACACTCCACGTGAAAAAAAAAATTGCCAGCAAAACATCAACATGTCAGGCGTCGCTGAGAAGGCTAGATTCCATCTAGAACGCGCAGTGCCGCAATTGCGAGAATGGGAGGAAAAGGAAATTTTCTCCAAGGTACGTTTCCCTTCCCAATCTTCATCTCCTGTCGCGGTTGGATGCTTCAGCAGCTACTAACAGACTCTCTCCAGGACGAGATCCGCACCGTGGTCCAGAAGCGCAATGATTTCGAGCACAAGGTCCTCTCGCCGGGGAACAAGGCCACCGACTGGTCCAACTACGCGCAATGGGAGCAGTCTCTCGAGGCTCTCCGCAACAAACGCTGCAAGCGCCTCAAGATCCGCCATCTCAACTCGGCCCACGCTGGACAGGGCCGCACCCTCGCCATATTCGAACGTGGCGTCAACCGACACCCGGGAAGCGGAGAGCTCTGGAGGGAATACTTGTCGTACGCGGCCAGCGTCAAGGCTGCGAAGCGCTGGCGCCGCACCATGACCAACGCCCTTCGCATGATGCCTACCGATCCTGAGCTCTGGGTCATGGCCGGTCGACGGTCGGCGCGCAACGGAGACATGGCCGCCGCTCGAGGATTCTTTATGCGAGGATGCCGCTTCTGCACGACGGACGGTACGCTGTGGTTTGAGTATGCGCGATGCGAGATGGAATGGCTGGAGAAGGTGGACAAGAGGAAGGCGACCAAGAATGGCGATGATGCACTCCGCCCAGATCGAGTCGAGGATGCCGACGAGCTTCGAATCGTCGACAGTGACGACGACGAAGACGGCACCATGCTTCCAGAGCCATCCAACGTGCAGGCCAAGGTCATCGACAAGCAATCGGCCCAGAAGCTCGAATCCAACCCTGCCATGGACGGTGCGATTCCCATGGCAATTTTTGACATATCGAAGAAGCAGAAGTTCTTCAACGCTCAAGTGGCAGAGACCTTCTTCGCCATGTTCGCATCATTCACCCAGGTTTCGGTCCAACCAAGGATATCGCAGCATGTCCTGGACGCCCTGGACCAGGAGTTTCCCAACGACCCGTCTACCTGCAACGCTCACATCCGCCAGCCCATCATTGGCGTAAGCCCCGTCACCGCCGACTTCCCCTTGAACCTGAGAGAGGTTCTCGCACGCCTGAGCAAATATCTGGAGGTGACGACGGACCAGACCGAACTGCAGAGGAAGACTGTGGCATGGATTGACGAGTACCTAAAGCTGGAAACCCTAGACGAGGGTATCCGTGCGGTGTTGGAGCATACTAAGAAGAAAATGAGCGACGTTTAGGCGAAAGATGACGGGAGTAGAGGATTTAAAACGATGGACTGGAGTAGCGAATTTCATGATGATTCCCTGATGCGAATCAATCAGGACAAACCCGGATTCCGAAGCTTACTGTGGGCCGTGATCGCATGAGACTCGAAACGTGAGATATCGAAATGCAAGTGACTACCTACCTACCCTGACAACATATCGCGAACCCTCCATGATGTGGAGCAGAGAGCCAAGCCATGTGGTGGTTGCAAGGCCCCAGCTAGCTTTGGGGGACCCGGCGACTGGGGATTGGAGAGCCAGGGAGAGCCGCAGTGGGGCGCCATCAGCCGCGTTACAGACTGAGGACCGACTCGACGGAACGGCGAGAGGAGAGGAGCGCAATCTCGCAAACACAGTGGGTTGATTGAAGGCTATCGTATAGATACGTAGCCTAGTACATTCGGGATCGGACACAGATACAGAGCGAGTTGCCTGTTGAAACCACAGGAAAAGGGTTGATGGGCCCACAATCTTGAGCTGGACAGCGCGGGGATGGGTATGGATGGCACCATGGCGCTATGCGGCCATGCGTCATGTATGCACGGGCGGCGACCTTACACGCACGCACGCTGGTGACATGCACGCCACAGCGCGACCCTTCCCTTCCACTGCACAAATGGAGCCCTACCTAATAACGAGAACACTGCCGGTGTGGGAACACGTATAGTTACAACAGCTCTCGGCTGCGAGGGATACGGGCCAAGTTGACGGATGACTGGCCCGGCGTCCGTGCAATTTCCTTGGGGATTTGTCTGGAGATTGGGAGACGGCTGCTGGGGTGGGGGATCCAGGCTGTCCGCTGTCGTGGAACTGGGTCTCGGGCGGACTAGGGTTAGCCTGAGTTCCGCGCCTTCTCTAATAAACCCCATTGTCAGCATAATTGCTTTGGGTTCGTTGCCGTCGACGTCGTCTGACATGCAGTGATGGTTGATAGTCAACGCGGGATAGATACCTGGACTCGGCTACGCGGCATCAGTGACAACAAGGCAGCATGGGAAGACACCCAAAACCCCTCGGAGAACCTGTCTGAAGTGGTCGGGTACTTTGGAAGATAAATCGTTTGAGAAACTAGGTTGGACGTGTGGTAATCGGTCTAGATGTTCGGCATTGTGGGGATTGGATGGAACGCCCTTCCCCAACCCAGGTGCCGTGTGTGTGTGTGTCCGTGGTTGTAGAACGACAGTGACGGCTCGCTTTAGCGGCTGGCTACGATCGGGATCATGTCCATTTCTCCTCGCGACTTGGATTCTCTGGCTCGCGATGCCGGAGGCGTTAGTTATGCGAGAGCGCCTGCGGACGAGACAGATCTGCACCCGCGCAGTATCCGTTTCAGGGATCATCGGGCTCAACTGGCGAGCGGCACCCTAGCATCAAGGTGACTGGGGAAAAGCCTCACAGTCGACCCGTCTGCGACTCGCCACCAACAGGTTCTCGATGTGGGGTGAGTATGCCGAATCGGTATGTCTGGGAACGGGTTGGGCATTAAAAGGCGCGGTGAGGAGCGAGAGAGGGGGGGAAGTGGGAGGTGGGAAGAGGTGGAAGTGGAGGACGAGGAGGACGAGGATGGTGGAGGAGGGGTTGGGCCACCGCCCGGACAAAGGAACCAGCACAGGTTCAAGCTTAATAAAGACGGGAGATGGGAACGACGAGAAGGAGGGATCGCGGACGAAGGAATTACGTCGAGATACGGGGGTCGAGTGGTGGGCGCTTGCAAGGTGGTTTCGAGGGCGGGAGGGGGAGCCAGGCCGCAAGCCATCATCATCATCATCGTCACAAGCACACAGGTGACAGATCCAGCAGAGGACAGGGACGAGTAGCGGCCGTCGAGAGAAAGACCGTCGTGCAGGGAACAGGGTACGCCAAGTCAGTAAGGCGGTGGGAAGTGAATCTCGGTCGGTCGGTCGGTCGCTTGGGGGGTGGATGAATGAGCCAGCCAGCCAGCCAGCCCATGGATGAGTCGCCGCCGACCCAAGGGGGGAATGAATTAACGGGAGCCAGCTTTTCGAAAAAGCTTCTTGTGCGTGAGAACGGAGCCATTGTGGATGGATGCTTTTGATGAGGTGTACGGATGAAAGGATGGATGGATGGATAGATGAACGTGGTCAAAAGACGCAGCGATTCACCTTCATAGTAAGCAGTGCCAGCAGCAAGTGGTGGCACTGGTAGAACAGCACCAGTAGACCAGCAGACCAGTGGCAGAAACAGGTGTAATAATGGCGGAGAATTTTTCGTCTCGTTTGCTACCTGAAGAGAAAGGGTCCCGTCCCGTCAGGTTAGGTGCTGTAGGCTGGCAGGTGGTCAAGGTAGGTAGGTAGGTAGGTAGGCATTTCACATAACTACCCCCCTTCCCCCGTTCCTTCTGGCAGCCCATTTTCCCACCCGTTTTCACCTTCCAGACGCCTGTCCTCCCCTTCCCATCGCTCGTCTTTTATTTCCCCGTCTTCGTTTCGACGTGCGTTGCTGTCGTGCCTCGTTTCCCTCCGCTGGTCGCCCACTTACATGAACGCTGCCCGTATGCTGGGTTTAGGGGGTACTGGGGCACCAGGGCACTGAGGGCGGGTGTTAACGAGTGCCGACGGGCGGCGGCAGAGGGCGGGCGACACAGCGACGCAGCACTCCGGCCAACATGGCGACGACAGAAACCACGGATTTCGGTCGATTCTGGACGGTTCATTGACCGACGACGGGTTCACGACGGCAGCAAAGGGCGCCCGCCTTGACCGGTTCTCTGGAGGCCCTCGAAACGGCGCTGTTTTGGCCATGCCGACCTGCCTGACCAGGATGGCATCCACTCGGGAAGCCCCAGTGGATAGCCCGCATCAGGCGCCACCACAGACAATCCCCGGATTCAAACCCGACCAGCCCTGCGCACTGCGCCTCTCGTCTCTTGACCGACGAAGGCATGAACTCACGTGTTGTGAGCGGCTTGGGAGGGGAGTCTGCCGGTCGGTTTACCCCTGCCTTTTCTTCCTATTCTTTTTCGAAAGAGAAGAAACGTCGAACGAGCACGACTACGTCCTGCGGAAGAGCGCAGTCCATCGATGATGGGGAGGGGCGGGCCTGTCCCAAGGATCTCATTCACGGCCGTCGCCCAAACTCCATCCTCCAGGGTTCTGCCATTGGCGGGGCCTCTGCAGGCGCCATTTTCGCTGGGACGCCCGGAGCGGAGCCTTGGCACTGGACAGTGGACGGACGGGTCGAGTGGCCATCGCATCGCACGGCACAGGGGCGCGCTCTTGGGGGTTGTCCGGCCCAGTGGCCGACAGATTGCAGCCAAATCTGAGATGAGCCAGCACGAGTGTGCTGCGGCGTTGCACTTTGTGCCACCCATCCAGCGCCTGGGCCGACTTTGGTTGGCCGTGTTATCATCTAGCACACGGGTATATATATACCAGCGAGACTGGGCGGGCGGCTGTGGTTTTCAGGTCCCTGTCGTCGACTCAGCGAGATTGGCCGAGGATTTCTACCGCTCTACACAGAAAGCAGACGCCTTTGGCTGACACGAGAGGCTTGCGATCGTCGAAAAAAAAAGTAGAGGGTAACGATGTCGACACGGAGGTGTGAAAATCGACCCATCACCTCCCTCTACCTCTTCATCAGCTGGTCCAGTGTCGAGACCTGTGGATGGCCCGCGGATGTATCTTTTGACTTGGACTCTAGTGACCCAATATCTTGAAGGCGGCGCACAAGATGGCGATGAAACCCCCCCGCTGTCCATTTATTTCTCTTTTACAAGACGTTGCTTCCATCATCGGCGAGTGTCGGTCGGGAGCAACGACACTGGATTCTGGCATTTGCCCAATGTCTCATCTCATGAAGCGACGCACCAACACACAACAAATTCGGGCAGTGGTGGGAAAATGTTGATGAAGGAGACGACTATCCAGTCCCGAAGAAAAGTGAAAGCATCACAGTTTGATCGTGTGGAATATAGCCCAGCAGCATTCCAACGGGGGTTCCCAAAACAACAGGAATGGCGGGGTCGAATCACCAGCTTCTCGGAAAATCCGGATCTGGAAAGGATCATAGCATACTGATATGCACATCTCGCGTCGCTGTTAGGCGGCAGTGTGAGAGTGCACGTGAGGTGCTAACTCCGATGACTAGCTCCACTAACGTATCACTAACGGCAAGCTCTGATTGGACAACAACCCACTCGGTTAGCTGATTCCTAAGCGACGCTAGGCCGGGAACAGGCAAAGCGAGGCTCAGCTTTCAGGCAAAGGCATTTCACCGTCGGTTCGCTGATACCAATGCCAATTCAGACGAGCATCCACGCGCACTCGACTCGACTCGCCTTGCAGTCAACCGCCCAACGCGACTTAGGTAAGTCCGTTTGCCTTTCATTCATCCATTCATTCACCTCTTTCTACGTACAGTCCGTTCCTGCACCGTCCATCGTCCCCCCGGCCGTGGATAGAGTTATCCATTTGCGCTTCGTCTCCCGTCCCCCCGTCCCCCCCGTCTCGTGACGCCGCCTCGTCAAACGCCCGTCGGCCTCCCTTCCCCTTCGGCCCCAGCCCGCCTTCCAGCCCTCGGATGGTCTCAGCGCTGCGCGTCAGTTGATGTGGCTCTCAGACGCCGCCGCTGCTCGCCGCTGCTGACTTGGCACGAAAAATTCTCCCTCACTGGCTCTGCTCTCCGTACCACCCCCCCCAAAAGGACCGAGCCAGGCAGATAGGACAGGACCCAGGCCAAGAGACCCAGGAAAAACTATTGCGACGGTGCCACGAGGCTCTTGCTGCTTGCGACTCGCGACTCGCTACTTGCGACTCGCTGGACGCTGGCCACTGTCTCCGTCTTCCGCCTCGCTACCGGCACTCCCTGCACTGCTACTGGTCCGGCTGCCGCTGAGCTCAACTTGCCACGGCGGCGCGCGCGGACTCTTTCTTCTCTTTCACAGCACTACACTGCACTACGCTGCCTGCTGCACTTGTCCAGTACCTACCTAAGGTACCTACTTACCTGCCTACTTGCACTTGCACCGCCTGCCACTGGCTCCCTCTGCCCAAGTCCTCAGCACCGACCACCCACTTCCAGCCGCGGCCACGCCTAGACTAGTACCTACGTCCGCGCCTACGCAGAGACAAGCCCCCCCAAACTCTTCGCTCTCTCTCTCTGTCTGGTCTGGCCCAGCCTGCCTGCTGTCTTTTTTTCCCACACCACTCTCCACCACCCACGCCGCGACGCGACTTGCCCATCACCACCGTGTCACTGCCCATCTCATCTGCCCGTCCCCATCCCCATCCGCATCCCTAGTCCCTGGCACTCCTCCATGGAGGCTGGTCGCGTGCCTGCTGATCGCTAACGTCGCCGCGCACACAGCCTGTTGGGCCCATCGCCATGAGCGCCTGGATGAACGACGCCGTCCCCAACCACAATGGCAACGGCTTCCCACACATGAACGACCCCAACGCCGCAGGTGCCATGATGGATCCCTCTGCCTTTATGGCCAACTCGGCCCAATTCAGTCCCGCCCAGTTCAACAACCAGCCGCAGATCGCAGGCGCCATGCCCAACGGCCCCGGCCCCATGCGCAATTCATCGCCCTCGTTCCAGAACCCCGTCTATCAGACGAACTCGGTGATTCCATCAAAACGGCCTCGTCCACGCGAAGACAGTCTGGCCGGTTCGCCGAGGCAGAATCCCGGAATGGTGCCGACGTCACGTTCCGAGACGCCACAGCAACAGACATTTCCTGGCTTCCAGCCCGGCGCTGTCTCCCAGCAGAATCCCGGCCAGTTCTCCCATCTCCACCCGAACGGTTCCGCCAACGCGAGTCCCTCTCCCATCATGAGCAGTCAAATGCGACCGGGTAGCGTTCCCCAGAGGGTCGCGACCGCGTCGCCTCATCCTTTTTCGCCGAGCGCGCAGCAATTCGCACCTCAAGCATCACCGATCCCTTCCGAGCATGGCACCCCCCAGCCGAATCCATACATGCAAAACATGCCTCAAGGCTACAATTCAAACTTCGCACCATCGCCTTCCAATTCGCGTCCGTCGCCGAATCCGAACGCGATGGCCGCCGGTCAGATGATGCCGCAGCAGATGGGCCAAATGCCGCAACACATGGGTCAGATGCAAAACAACATGTATCAGCACCAGATGCAGCAGCAACAGCAGCAATCTCAACAGCAGCCTCAGCAATTATCATCGCAGCAATCTCAACAGGCCCAACAACCCGGCCAGCAGACCCCGAACCAACACCCGCAACAACAGGGGACACCCCAGCAACGCGCCCAAGGCATGTCCGATCAGCAAAAGATGGCCGCGTACCAGATGAGGTTGCAGCAACAACTCCAGGGCAGCGCGCAAATGCAAGCTCAGATGCAGGCGCAAAATATGGGCCGAGGGATGATGCCTAAGCAGCAGATGCCCGGAATGCCCAATGGCCAGATGCCGCAAGGAGGCATGAGGCCACAACAACGCATCATGGCGAATGTGAACCCCGAACAATTCATGAAGAATCTGAACGCATTGATGAACGCCAAGGGCCTTCCATTGGATCCCAACCCAATGGTGGGCGACCGCCCCGTGAGCTTGATGTTGCTCTTCCAGGCTGTTCAAGGGAAGGGAGGTTACAAGCCTGTAACGACTGGCAGCGGGTGGCCTCACATCGCCCAGATGGTTGGCCTACCACCGCAAATTCCCAGTGTGCCCCAGACGCTGAAGCAGATCTACGAACGCAACCTCTATAAGTTCGAGGAAGTGTGGATGGCTCAGCAGAAGCAGAGGATGATGCAGCAACAGCAGCAACAGCAGCAGCAACAGCAGCAGCAACAGCAGCAGCAGCAACAGCAGCAGCAACAGCAACAGCAGCAACAGCAGCAACAGCAGCAGCAGCAACAGCAGCAGCAACAGCAGCAGCAACAGCAGCAGCAACAGCAGCAGCAACAGCAGCAGCAGCAGCAACAGCAGCAGCAGCAACAGCAGCAACAACAACAGCAACAGCATCAACAGCAGCAGCGGGAGCAACAACAACGAGAGCAACAGCAGCGGGAGCAGCAGCAACGGGAGCAGCAGCAGCAGCAGCCTCAACAACCTCCTCAACAGCAACCACAGCAGCACCAGGGACCACCTCCACATCAGCAGAATGTCAACATGGGATCGCACGCAACACCTCAAAAGCAGATGCAACCTGGTCAGCAAATGAATCAGGGATCAATGGTGCAACCCGGTCAACAGCCACAAATGCAACAGCATACCCCTATGAAGCAGATGCAACCCGGACAACCTCCTCTTAATGGCTTTTCCACACCTCAGCCTCAGATGCCTCAACAGGCGAATTCTGCTGTACCAGGTCACAATCGTAATACTTTGTCTCTGGGAATGGATTTGTCTGGTGCCAACGACTTCGCCGTCATGCCGTCCCCAGCTTCACGCCGCGTCGGAAGTATGTCCCAACCTGATGGACGCCCGCCTGCTGTTGCCACGGCAGTCGTTACTGAGCAACGAATGCCACGTCTTGGGCCACAGTCAGACGAATACAGCCCTTGTGCCCGGGAGCTTTCAACATACGGAGGGGTTGATCTGTCCGCCTTGAGCAAACTTGGTGCTGAGCTCGAAAGATGGAAACCGGACGTCCCGCCAATTCAAGAGCTTGGTAACATCGATATCAGTGCCCTCACTCGAAGCCTGCAGTGCGGAATCCACGGCGAGGTTCGTCTTGCTCTTGACACTCTGGCCGCTCTATCTAGCTCTCCAAACCAGCAGCACCATTTTATTCAACTCAGATATTGCGATGATTTGGTGGATGCGTTAGTCGAATGCGCTGAAGACCAGGTTGACATGCTGGCTGAGCACACTGTGGAGGTCTCTGACGACATTCAGCTTGCTTCTTACGAGGATGTCGTTAGGGCCTGCCGAATTGAACGTTTCGCGGTCAAAGATATTCCGGTATTCGGCACGACCGAGTATGAGCTTGATCGGGCAGTTGACAGATTGGTTTGCATCACTACTATCCTGCGCAACGTCTCATTTCCCGGTGAACAGAATGATAACCACAATGTTCTTGCGGACGAGCTGGTCATCAAGTTTATTTGTGTGCTCATCCGATATCTTGGGACTCGAAACATGTTGCTGCGGTCGCAGAACAATACTCTGGATTTGATGAAGGATCTCGTTGTTCTCCTTTCCAATATTGCTGGCTCGGTGGAAATACCCGGCCGTGAACAGGCCCTCTGTCTTTTGCAATTTCTCTTGGCGTTTGCCCCGACACCCTACCCCACGGTTTCCGAGGGCACACTCTTCTTCACATCTTATGAACCTAGCCTTCACGCATACCTGCCTCATGCCGTTGATGCTTTGGCTAAACTTCTAGCTCGCGACGAGCCGAATCGAAGCCACTACAAGACCGTTTTCGCACAGGATTCGAACAGTAGCCCGTCTTATGAGCTTCTCACACGCGCTTTCGCCCTGGCCATTTCTCCTCTGCCAGACAAGACTAAGGAGCGGAGCCGATCGGCTAACTTCCCTTCCCTTGTTGAGGTCCGAAAACCTTTCCTCATGCAAGGGTTGCTATCCGCTGAGATCCTAGCCTCAATAGCACCTGGCTTCGAGGCCGGCATCGCGAAGGCTTGGCTGACATGTGGCAACGGTCTGGCACACACTTTGTACAAGATGATCCGGGAGCTCAGTCAATTGTACGAGCAGCCTCAGGCTCATGGAGGACCACGCGCCCCACCTCGGAAAGATCCAGAGTTGGTGTACATCGTCGTGGTTGCAGTTTCGTTGTTGAGGAGACTGGCGGAAAAGTCTAGAGACCCCAATGATTTGACGTCAGCATTGCCCGCGAATGCTGTGCCCGCACCCCATGCCCTTCTCGAGTCGTTGTCAATGCCTGCGCCGGAGTGGGCCAAGGATGATGTCCTACAACAACTCACAACCTACTTCAACCTGGGCAAATAGTTTGACAAAAATCTGTTGGTCAAGGCCTATTCTGGATTAATGTAGCGATACCTGGCTAGGAAGCCTGTATGTTAGTGTTTGTGTGAAAACCTGGGAACGGTGCGCGGTCATTTGAAGAAACATGCGCTTCGCCTTAGACTTGCATTCTGGAGTCGATGGTCTTGGGGGTTGATAGGGGTCAACAAAGCTGCTTGTGCGCGGGTGTATACATGATGTGGAATGTAGGACAAACTAAGCCTCTATGAACGATACTATATCTAGTGCGTCTTGAATTACATGTGTTGTACATTTCTCGTAACCTAAATAGGCGGTGGGTCTTCAATGTGGTATATTCTTACAGCTAGGACATGCCTTCGGGGGTTCAAATCCTTGCGATTTCTCCCACCTAGTCTATTTAATTTTTTGTCCCTTGATTTAAAATCCTTTCTCCAGCATCCAATCCAGGGCCTTTTCGAAGTAGTTCCCCTGCCGAGGGTGTTAGTTGCCGACTAGACGTTTTGAATCAGACCATATCTTACCTTGATTTCTACCTGTTGTGTCGTAGGGTTCAATCGGATGTCCTTCCGTTCGAGCTCTAACGACGTTGTCAAATCCTCTACTAGTTTCCCTCGGTCTCCATCAATCTTCTTGATCAAGATGATGCACCGGTTGCCACCTGACAAAAACTTTCGATATATAGGGAGCTGGGCGTAAGGCGTCCGTCGGATGATGTACGGGAAGGCGGCAATGAGCTCCTCCTCAGTCTTGGTCGGCGGGGGCACAAAAGGGCGTTTGATCGGGCGCTTCTTCTCGTGGATTTTGTTCTTGACGTTCGGGTTGACGGCCTTGTCGGCCGGGTTCGGCTTGTATCCGACGTGGGCCTTGAACGAGGTTGGGGCCGCCTGGGCAGTGGAGATGGATGAGCAGCGCTGAGCGATTGATGTGTATAGAACGGGCTTCTGGAGGAGGAGATTTTGGCGCCCGACCGAAAGGGCCCGAGAGAGAAGGAATCGCATTGCGAGAATCGAGCGTTGAAGGATGCGAGGGGTGGTGCCGTGTCGTGGTTTTTGGTGGTGCAGTCGTGGGATTAAAGTGGCGTTGATACGGAGAATTCGATGAGAAGAACCGCAGGGGAGAACATAGAGTTATTGCGCAATTGATCACGTTGAGGCCGTACTTGACGCGTTGTTCTCTGACCTGTCGCGATCCAAAGCTCCAAAGTTGAAGCTCTCCCAGGAAAATATCGGGATCACATGACATTGACCTTTAGACCGGCGGCAAAAGCCCGGCAGGCCAAACCCCACACCACTTGTGGATTGGCGAAATTCACCAAAAATCTGCCCCTCCATCAATCACGGCTTCGCTTCGCTCTGCGTCTTTACCCTCGCGACGAGCCCTTTCTCCCTGACGCCCTTTGACGACCCTCTTGCCGCCAGTACTCCCGCTGAACGCCTCCCGATCCGATCCGAAATCTGCCCATCATGGAAGAAGTTCTCACCGCCGCCTCGGCCGACGGCTCGTCGATCATGCCCAAGATGGCGCCGCACCTGAGCCGACACCTGCTCTTCCCGCTGATCCAGTTCGAGGGCGAGAAGGCGGAGGAGAAGGGCGACGACGAAATGGCCAGGCAGCTCCTGTCCGGCAAGATCAAGCTGCTCGAGGACACCAACATGACCGACTACGTCGCCACTCTCTACTGTGACCTCCACGGCGTGGCCGACCCCCCCGCCGAGTACATCAAGAAGAGGCAGGACGTGCTGTCGCAGCTGGAGAAGTACGAGCAGGCCACGGCCAAGATCTCGGACCTCCTGACCCAGGACGAGGTCGTCAACGGGCTCCGAAGCGACAAGGTTGCCAACTTGGAGTTCCTCAAGAACCAGCACGGGGTAAGTGGATAAGCCACAAATCGAGGCCGGACCGCATTACTGACGGGGGTCCAAAATATCTAGGTCACCATCGAAATGGTCAACGCCCTGTACGATTTCGGCCAGTTCCAGTTCCGATGCGGCCAGTACGAACCCGCAGCCGACATGCTTTACCAGTTCCGAGTGCTGTCAACTGATAACGACAAGGTCTCGGGCGCCACTTGGGGCAAGCTCGCCTCCGAGATCCTCCAGACCAACTGGGAGTCAGCCGTCGATGAGCTTAAGAACGTGAGGGAGGGAATCGACACTAAGTTGTTCAACAACCCCCGTGCCCAGCTAGACCACCGAACCATGCTCGTCCACTGGGCCCTCTTCCCTCTCTACAACTTCGAGGGCGCCCGAGAGCCCATCCTGGAGATGTTCTTCTCCGCCGCCTACATCAACACCATCCAGACCTCCTGCCCTTGGATTCTGCGATATCTGATTGCTGCCGTTATCACCGGCCGCACCCGTGCTCGCAACAGCTCCCTCCAACAAAAGCAGATGAAGGACATTATCCGATACGTCCGCCAGGAGGCCTATGAGTACACCGACCCCATCACCCAGTTCGTCAACGCCCTCTACATCGCCCACGACTTTGAAGCCGCCCGCGAGGCTCTCCACGAGGCCGAGAAGGTCTGCCGAAGCGACTTCTTCCTCGCCTCGTCGGCCGATGCCTTTGTCGAGGCTGCCCGACACCTAATCTGCGAGAGCTACTGCAAGATTTTCAGCCGTATGAACATTCGCGACCTGAGTGCTAAGCTCGGCCTGAACCCCGACGACGGTGAGAAGTGGATTGTCAACCTGATCCGAGAGACGCGACTGGACGCCAAGATCGACAGCCAGGACGGCACTGTGGTGATGAACCACCCTCCCAACAACGTCTATCAGCAAGTAATTGAGAAGACGAAGGGTGGCTTCTTCAGGACACAGGTCTTGAACGCAGCCGTCTCGAAATAGACGGGCTCTTGGTAGGCACAATGAGTGTTTTTATGACGACTCGACTGGGGCTATGCAATCCACGGGGGCCTTTGAAGAGCTCCCGGTCGGATGACTGACCCTCCGCTGCTTAGAGTGGCGTGCTTTTCTTGCAATCTGGGGGACTGATGACGACGATGATGTCGACAACCCGAAGCAGAAGGGGGAAGGGGATGGTGAAAGCAATGTGGCTAAAGGGTCCAATAGTGGCGAATAGAAGCCTCTGTATATCCCCAGTGATGCGGTTTGCATTGCATGGCGTTCTCGGAAAAGGGAAGAGGCAAAGGGGGGATAATGGAATTTACGTGATTGTTGAACTACCTACACCACATGATCTATTCGCCTCATTTCCCCTGCTTCCATAGTGAGGAGTCCTCCGTGACTGACATGGCCAGCACGTTGAAGAAGAGGGGGCCGCATTTCGATTAACTTGTATATTCCGTTATGTCGTGGCTCGTAAACACGTTTTACGCTAGCATTTTCCTGTCATTGGCCTCCCATCTGTAAGTATCGTTATAATCAAGAGCATTGCCTCAACGCGAGACTCCGCATGCTTGAGAGGAGCTCCTACTGCTCACCCTCACGGCCCGCCAACCAGACCTTGCCCTTGAGGCCCTCTATGACGCTGTCCCGCATCCACCACATGTCCTCCTCCTTCTCGGCTGAGTCCCCGGCCTGTGAGTCTTGGTCTTGCACGTCGACGATGGTTTCTTGGCTGTCGTACACATTCGGCTGGACGAGGCGGTCGCGCACGGCACTCCATTCGAAGAGCAGGCGGGCACCCTCGAGGCGCTCGCGGTCGGTACCGTCGGCGACGCCCTTCTCCATCTCCAGCCGGGCGTCGATAGCACTGCCCGTCTGTTGGGATTCGTCACTTCGCTCGAGAACAGCGGCCCTCTCGGCGTAGCTGATATTGTGGAGGCTCTCGAGTCCAAATACCCATTCGAGGGGTTCCTTGCCCTTCTCGTCGCTGCCCAGGGCGCGTAACGTGGAGGCAAAGGCGCCTTCGCGGGGCGGGCGCCTTCGGAGGTACAAACTCTGCGTGTCCGCGAAGGCAGTCCTGACCTTGTCGTCGGAGAAGTCTAGCTCCACGTCCCAGAACTGCGGGCCACATGCCGTCGAGACGCTGGCGATCTGGTCAAGGGGCGGGAGGAGGCAAGGTGCAGTGCGGTTGAGGACGGGCTCGGTGGACATGTTGCTGTGCATCTTGATTTGGATGGGCACGGAGACGGGCTGCCCTGTGAGGACATCCTTGGTGACGAGACAACGCTGCTCAGTGGCGAGGACCCAGAAATGCCGGAGTGCTTGAAGGTGGGCGCGATTGTCCATGACGCTCGTGGGGAAGATGGGGTAGAAAGACACCAGCAGAGCGGCAATGGCCATGTCGCTAGAGCCAAAGGTGGTTGTTCCGCATCCTAGGAAGAGAGCGCCAACAGCCAGGTGAGCCGCGAGGTGAGATCCATACGGAGTTTCCGGATCGTCACGACCGTGCAATGCACGAAGTCGTCTCAGAACGGGAACGTCACCCGTGCCGGCCATGACGATAGAAGCGGACAAGGCTAGAATATCCTGGCACATGCGAGCGTTTGTCCGAGCTAGCTCTTCGTCGTATGGGGCAGCGCCCTGTGGGTGCGTGCTGGACGAGGAAGGAATCTGGGTGATGCGCATGAACTGGTCGAGATAATGCAACAGCAAGTCTCGGACCTTCGGCGAGGCGCTCCCTGAGAATCGGAGCGCGATTGCGAAGCAGAGGCCTGCTACGATACTAAAGAAGGGGAGATCGGTGGATCGCAGTTTCGTCGTCCCATGGAGCTTGTAGCGTTGGCGGTAGGGAACTGGCAAACTCTTGTGAATCCAGGCAAAGGTTGGCTCGACCTTTGACCAAAGAATCAAGTTCTTGGCGACTGTGCGCAGTAGGAGAATGTCAGGACGGACGTAGTCAAATTGGAGGACCGAGTCAGGGACATCGATTTTGCGTGCCACAATCTGGTCTTCAGACTTCATATAAATGAGAGCGATTGCCATAACAGCGCCGGCAGCAGCCCGGTCCAAGACGTGGACGATCTCGACATTTTTCGTCGCGGTTGCATGGGCAATCAGCTTCTCTGTCAGCCTCATGTCGTGGAGGCCTTTCAAATCGTTGCCCTTGCCCAGGTTGATAAAGCCGAGCGAAAACCCGGCGGCGAGACGGTAGCACTCGCTTCTCAAGGGCTCTTCCTCGTCTTCCTCATCGACATGCTCAATTTCAGAGAGCATGATCTCGCTCATGCGGCGGTGCTGACTATTGGCGTACAGCAGCCCGATGCCCATTATGCCCGAGGTCTGTGTTAGCGGTGATAGGTTCAGCTCTGCTGCCCCTCTTGGCAGCATCCTCGTAGCGTGGACGGAAAGAAGACGGGTGATGAGAGAGTCCATCGTGCCCATGTATGAAGCAGCCAGGCCGAGCAGGAGACCGATTGATGTCATGGTGTGCTTTGGCGTCAGGTACTTGAACGCAACCCATTTGGCGACATCCTTCAGATGGCCGTTCAGCCCAAGAGCGAGAAGGAAGCCAGCGTGCCGATTGTTCAGCTCCTGTCCTGGCTTGTTGTAAAGAATCCAGGAGGTATCGATACCTTTGGCTTGGGGAGAGATCGCCAGTCCCGCAGCGACACCCTGATGAAAGAAACCCCAACAAACCTTCTCTTCCGTGAAAAGCGACTTGTCCACCCCCACGGTGACATTTGTTGGTTTGACAATACAGTTGAGATTGAATCCGGCGATGTGGAATTTCTGTGTGATCAACGGGTAGCGCAAGCTGTAGTATAATAGCGCCCGTCCCGCTGGGATCGCCAAGGTCCCTGTAGCGATCCTCGACACAAGTTCCTTTTGCTTTTCCAAGTATTCGCTTTCGGGCCAGATTGGGTTATGGTCGAGCCGGATTAGTCTTGCCTTGTGAGTGGAAAGCAAGCCTTGCGCCTCATTCAAACGGCGGTCTTCTTTGAATAGCGTACGGATGACAGCCTGCCGTTCGGTTCCCTCGCCCTCGTCGTAGCCAACATTGTTGGTCTCTTCGACGCTTTGGCAGAGCAGCCTGAAGTCCCAAGTTGCGGTATGCGTTGGAGTCTAATCATATGATCAGTGAATTTCATCACCAGCATCGCCAGAATCGTCAATCTTACCAAAATCTTCGAGGACGTGGGCTTCAAAGACTTTCCAGGGTCAAGAATGAGGCTAATATCGCTGCGGTTCACCAACTCAAGAAGCTCCTTGGACCAAGACGGTGGGGGGTGCGGCTGGCACAAGGATATAGCATCCTGGAGTGGTACAAGCACGGCCTCGGGCAGAGTGTCAAGTACAAACGTTGTTATCCCTGAGTCACGCATGGCCTCAACCATTTGAGGTGCTGTTGTGCTTGGTTTGATGAACCTAAAAAACTGCTTGAACATGAGAGTCCGGGGCAGGATTGGTTCCCATCGCTTGTCTTGTGACTTTTCAGTTTCAGACAGTCGGGTGCTGGCATAGTAGACGTCGGCTGGAGTCAGATGGTACGCTTTTCTATCACCGACAAGCCGGGCCTGTATCCAACCAATGACATCAGGCCGTACAGGTGGTTGAGGAATTGCTGGCTTGAGGTTGAGGTCTGGCAAGATGTTAGTTTCGCCCAGCGGCCCAGAGTATACAACATACCGAAATCATGGCGTTGATCGATGTCTTCTTGGATCCCTAATTCATGGATAGACGAAAAGCTCTGCCACCGTAGCCATCTGGAGACTTGACACAAAAGAACTCGGAGGTCAGCACGGCCGGGCGAGGTGAATTCGGGCGTCATGATATCTAGCTTCTGTTCCTCAAGAAACAGATGCAAACCCATGAAGACATCCACCGCAACCTTTCGCCGACTTTCAGAACCTTTGTTTAGGGCTGTTGGCATGTAGCCTGAAGCTCCAAACGCTGCCTCGCCCAGAGGGGACACAATGTACTCCTTGGCGAGTGAAATGTGGCGTGAGATGAACCTCGGAGAGAAACCCAAGTCCCCTTGTGGTGACATGGTATCGTCCACATCCTCATCCAGAGCCCACTCCCAGCCTCTGTTCATCATCCAAGTTGGACAGCCCAGAGAATTTGAAGTCTCGCCAAGCTCCAACGTTTTCCAATTCTCCGACTGTTGAAGGGAGCCAATGGAGCCAGACGCGGGTCTTCTCTTGCGTGCAGGAAGCCGGGTTGCTGGGAGGGGGTTCGCGTCTGCACGACCAAGGTTGAGATAGAAAGCAAGCAGCAACACTGTCACGGCAGACCACTCAGTATTTGCAACTGACTCATCTCGGTTTGCCATCCATTGCATACAATGAAGCCATCCAGCGGAGATACGCTCCCCTAATGAGTGGGGCAGAATGCTTCGACAAATGTCCAAGACCTTGCGAACCTGAGGTGTTCTTGGTTGAAGCTGTATCAGGAGCTGATGAAGTCGACCGTCGACATCGACAACGTCGATTACACCCCTCTGTCTTGGATGGCGAATACCCACTATGCTCCCGTTGCTAAGGTCGATAACCTCTGACTTTCGCTGTTTGATATCGCGATCGATGGCTCTTCCACGGAACTGCAAGCTCCGCGTGTTGTCGACAAAAAGAAGAGAAAGGGATATCTTGGTGAGCTCGCTCCATGGTGCTTGGGTGCTAAGCTCATGGCGCCCATCCATCGACTCGGAAAGGATGAGTATCGCGGATTGATCTCCATCAGTCAGTTTACAGGAGTCGACCACGTTCTGAGCGCGTCGCAGGTCTACCACTGAAACAGATACGGTAGGATCTTCTGCAGCATCCTTTCTCGCAGCTTTGGCGGCCAGGTCGAACTTGTGCTGGATGCTTAAACCCAGAGTGATTAACTGCAGTCGCTTTTCAGTTTCGTCTTGAATGCCGATCAAAATCTGGCTACGATTGTACTCGTCGATAGCAAATGCAGGCGCTGTGAGAACGAAGACCTTGGACTGATTGCGTGCTGGCTGGTCGGAGGTGGAATATCGCACGTTCGTGTTGTCCAATGGCACACTGGTGAGCCTCGTAAAGACAATCTCGTGTTGCAACCCATCGAAGTCGTGATCGTCGAGTCCCATGTTGTGGAATCCCTCATCGAGCCCCATGTCAAGAGGTGCCTCCAACAGACTGCTCAAACTAGGATGAATCTGGTGGCTATAGTTGGCACTGAGTCGAGCATGGTGACTACCTTGTGAGTCGTGTCTTTTAGATCCCGCATGGCCGGACAGCAATGGCTGGTCAGCAAAGACGGATCTTTCGTGAGACGCGGATAAGTCAGCTCGTGCCAACATGGAGCTCACGCGGCGAGAACTCCTCCGCGCTGGGCCATTGCCCTCTTTGTCTTGTTGCTCCAGGGACGAGACTAGATCCAAGGGCTTCTCGTTTTTTTCGCTTTTTCTTTGTCGCTTTCCAGGAAGCGGTGCTCCGAAGCTCTCTCGGAGATTGGGCTGAACTGGAGTGGAGGGACTGCTGACAAAACCCGGCTGCATCGAGCTACGACGCCGCGCAGCTTTCGCCTTAGAATTCTTTTGCCGACCAACAAAAGGGTCTTCGTGCTTCAGATACGTCAGTCGCCAGACGTTGTAGGAACTCGTTTCGCGATTGATGGTTATTCCGATTATCAAGGGCTGATGCAGATCTTGACCTGATGCGCCCGGAATCTTAATCTCTTCAATGTGTAGCATCTCCTCAGCTGGGTCAAGAAACGGGGGTTTCTTAGATGCGTTTCTTCTCAGGCCATTTGTTTTCAGTGGCTCTTGGTCGGTTACCACCAAACCAAGCTCCCTCAGGGGGTCCGTCAGAGAGATGAGCCTGGGCCATCGTGACTCGGGTTGCTCCAACGGTGCCTCCCACAGATTATCCAGCGTTGAGCCCAATCTGAGGGGAAGCGACTTGGGCTTGTTCAGACCCTCGACAGAGAATGCGGTCTGTTGCGAGCTGTTGAAGGCCGTCAGCTGCGACGAGACGAAGGAATTTGGTGGCACTCGAGGGAACTTGAAAGATATTGGTGCTGTATTCTCGGTTCGCTGTTTCCGCTGAACTATGACGCCGACAGGACCTGCGAAAGCCGATTCGACTTCAAATGGCATATGGACGATGTGGTTGGTTCCGGCGAGGAAGTATATGTGCGCCTGGGTCTTGAGGAAGACGACCAAGGCCTTCGAAAGAGCGGGCTGAGTGCTGGATTTTGTCTTCGAATCGCTATCTTCGGTTTCATCGTCGTCTTCAGATGCTGGGAAATATGCCAGGAGGGCCTGAGTGATGGGCTCTTTCTCTAGATCGAACTTGAACGTCTTCCGAAAGATGCTCCCTCGACACCAGACGACGCAGCGTTCGGTTATGAGGAGCTCATCCTCGATTTCATTCTCCTCCCTCCCATCCGTCACAATGTCCCAAGTGTACGAGGTAGCTGGCGGGTTTGTAGGGAGCAACTGTTCGTCGACGGCATGTTGAAGTCCTGCCGGCTGATGCAGCCCCAGGGACTTCACCGACGCCATGTTCCGGTAGGCGCCATAAGCCGCCAATGACGTAGCAGCGGGTCGTGTAAGGTCGTCGCCGTGGTTTGGTCGCCGCCAGAGGAAAAGATTGTAGGCGTCGAGTTCCAAAAGCCCAAAAGGTAGGTGCTGGAGTTTGAGCCGCGCGTGAACGCGGTTCTGTTTGCACGGCGAAATGCAGCGTGGGATGGTGGGGCGCGACGCTCGGGTGTGTGCCTGTGAGGTGTGGGCGTGGATGTGATTAGGCTCGTGACGTAGCTGCAGGTACCTCACGTCCACCGCGCCGCACTTGGAGCTGTCATAGCTCGACGCGGGTACCTACACCAGCTTCCAACCCTCGACATCGTTGCATCCCCCAGCTTTGAGTACCCCCAGAATGATCTCAATGCTGCTGGTGCAATGACGGACCAGTCGCCGAATCCCGGCGATAAGCAGGAGCGCCAGCTCGAAGCGCCCCAGTCCCAGCCTGACCTACCACGCGACGACGCCGCGACCTCCTCAGACAGCGAGGACAAGACACCCGACCACGATGCGTTGACTGAGATAATTGCGGAGGGCCTAGCCCAAGATCCTGCAACCAAACCAGACCGTGATGACGGTAAGGAGGAAATAACAAGGGAGACTGACGATAACGTCTCGGGGGGGCTCACTCGCGGCAACGAGGAACAAGCCCAACACCTCGTGGAGAACAAAGAGAAAGAGGAAGAGCAGGAAGAGGAGGAAGAAATAAGAGAAGAAGCCGAAGTGGGGGAAGAAAATGAAGAAGAGGAAGAAGAAGGCGGTGAAGATGACGGCGATGAGGAAGAAGACGAAGATGATGATGAAGAAGACGACGACGATGACGAGGAGGACGAGGAGCCGAGGCTCAAGTACGCCCGCCTAACGCAGCATCTCGGTCCTCTCTACCGCAATGGTGATGCTACCAGCGCTTTCCTCGTTGCGGGTGACAAGATGGTAAGAATTGCTTCGGTACCATTGCACTGTCGTACTGATTGCCTCTCAGATTGTTGGAACCCATAACGGCAACATCGTGAGTTCTTACCCGCCCACTCGCGAAGCTACCACCTAATCCCAGTTCAGAACATAATCCAACTTCCGATGTTCCAATCCCTAAAGGTGTACCATGCCCACTCTGCCTCCGTCACCGGCATTTCAATATCTCCCTTTCCACCGCCTCTCCCGACCGATAAACCAGATGTCCCACCGCGCCTTGCAGCACCCGGGGGCTCTAGCAGCGCCTCGGTTCGGCCACTGGATTCATCTCCTGCTGCAGCGTCGAGGAAACCCCGCGAGCGTCCCCAAATTCCGAAGACTCCATCAAATGACATCTTCGTTGCGACGTCGTCGATGGATGGCAACGTGTGCGTGCAATCACTCATCGACATGAAGGATGTGCAGTTGCGAAACTTCGCAAGACCTGTTCAGACAGTTGCTTTGTCTCCCGAATACAAAACCGACAGAACGTATTTGTCTGGAGGAACAGCTGGTCAGCTCATCCTGACTGTAGGTGGTGCTCCAGGCCGAAGCACTTCGACCACAACAGGCAGTGCTGCTGCTGCTGCCTCTGGGTGGCTAGGAAGTATGGGCATCGGGAGCAACACAGGAAAAGACACCATTCTTCATTCCGGGGAGGGTATCATCAGCACTATCAAGTGGTCTCTTTCCGGAAAATATGTCGTGTGGCTGAACGAACACGGCATCAAGATTATGCGATCAAAGCTCCAACTCGACGGTGCAGACGCCGAGGATGCATGGAAGCGCATAGGGCACATTGACCGGCCACAGACAGAAGAATGGGACACTATGGCTAGTGTCTGGAAAGGCCGTGTGGAATGGATCGACGAACAGTCTGTTGAATCAGATGAGTCTGAACAGGGTCCTTTTGACAAGGCGGTTTCACCAGCTACCGAAAAGCTGAAAGAGCAGGCTGTCTTGGCCAAGAGAAGCATCGAGCGGCTTCTTGTAGGCTGGGGCGGTACGATTTGGATCATCCATGTCCACCCAGGAGGCGTTGGCGTCGGTAGGAACGTTGGAGAGAAGAGTCTTGGACGCGCTGAAATTGTCAAAATGTGAGTTGTCCTCCCAGGTGTGACCAAACCGCGAGCTAATTCTTTGCAGTCTTCGCATGGATTGCATTATTTCCGGCATTTCGTTATATACCCAGAACTTGTTACTCGTGCTTGCGTATTGTTTACCTGACGATGACGATGAGGAAAATGTCGAATTATCGCCAGCCAAGACGCATAAGTCCCAACCTTCGACAGCATCAACAGGGAGCGAAGCAGCGGGAGGCATTCGCCGCCGGCAAAATAACCAACCTCCCGAACTACGCCTTATCGATTTGAACTCACAGGCGGAAGCGGATAAAGATGGACTTAGCGTCAGTCGCTACGAGAGGCTGTCGTCTGGTGATTATCACCTGGGAGTGTTGCCTGCACGTAACGCTGCCTCTGCAGTTGCTTCATCGAAGGGGGCATTGGAAGCTCTCGCCGGTCTTGGCTCGGATATGTGGAACGCCGCCATTAACCCGAGATCATTGTTTAGTTCGGGAGCAAGTATCCGGAGCCGGGAGAGCGGCGAGGATGCAAACTCAAGTATGAGGGGCAGCACCACCGGAACTATCAGGCCAGGCGCTGGTAGAAATAGTACTCCGTCGGTTCATCCCGGCCTGGTTAAGCCCGGTGTCAAGGTGTTCATTCATAGCCCATACGACTGCATTCTTGCAACAAGAAGGGACTTGGGAGACCATCTCGCATGGCTCTTGGAGCGTCAGCAGTATCAGCGTGCTTGGGAGCTTCTCAATGATCACCCCGAAATTGTGATGACGGCCAGTGAGAAGGCCAGCGAGGCCGCCCCTCAAACGCCATCGAAGCAGCATGAGAATGCCGATGATTTTGACGACGACGAGTCTACCGCAGATTCAGCACCCAAAAGTGCGTACTCTTCAGTCGATCGAGAAAAGAGACGAATCGGAGAGCTTTGGATCCAGGAGCTCATTGAGGAAAACAACTGGATTTCGGCTGGCCAAGTATGCGGCAGAGTGCTCACAACTGCTGACAGATGGGAGAAATGGGTGTGGACTTTTGCTGGTGCTAAAAGGCTCGACGAAATCACGAACTACATCCCAACAGAACCGATGCACCCTCCAATCCCTACAACCATTTACGAGGTTGTACTTGGACACTATCTACAAACCGACAAACCCAGGTTTAGGGAGTTACTGGACCGTTGGCCTACGGAGCTCTTTGACATCAAAACTATCACGACCGTGCTAGAAAACCAGCTCAAATACCGGGATGTGCGCGAAACCAGTATTGATGATGGAGAAAAGGGACGAGATTGGCGTATTGTCATGGAAAGCCTAGCTAGGCTGCATGAAGCCAATGGGCGTCACCGCGAGGCGTTGAAATGTTATATCAAGCTCCATGATGCCGACTCGGCATTCCGCTTGATCAGGGACAATCACCTTGCCGATGCTGTCGCGGACGACATCCCTAGCTTCATTGGACTACGGGTATCACCAGAAGACATGAGTCTCATGACGGAATCCGATCTTGAACATGCCACGTCCGAGGCGATTACGTTGTTGGTCGACGAAGCCCAACACGGTCTTTTGCGGCCAGATGTGGTTGTGGAACAGTTAGCTGCCCAGCAACTGAACTTGTACATCTACTTTTACTTCCGTGGTCTTTGGAAAGGGGAGGGCATCAAAGAACACGTGGGGGAGAACGTGGACCGACTCGTCATGGACAGCCAGTCGTTGGTCGACGGCTTCGGAGACTTGGCTGTGCATCTATTCGCAACTTACGACAGACCCTTGCTTATGGAATTCCTAAAGATCTCTATTGGGTACACTTATGAGAAGGTTCGTTTGCTAAGACACGGTGCGCTACGACAAGTACTAATTATCCCTAGGCTGTTGAAGAATGTGAGCTATTCTCATACTACGACGAGCTCGTCTATCTTTACTCAAAGACTGGCGAAATGAAGCGAGCGCTGTTTCTCATCATTGACCGCCTCAAGAACGTCGGCAAGGCTATCGAGTTTGCCAAGGAACAGGACGATCCCGACCTCTGGGAGGACCTGCTCAATTACAGCATGGACAAACCCAGTTTCATCCGGGGCCTCCTTGAACAGGTCGGCACGGCTATCAACCCAATCACGCTGGTGCGACGAATCCCCGAGGGCCTAGAGATTGAGGGCCTCAGAGAAGGCCTGACGCATATGATGAAGGAGCATGAGATACAGTACAGTATAAGCTCTGGAGTCGCACGAGTTTTGCGCAGTGAAGTGGCGGCGGCACAAAACGAGCTCCGCTCCGGACAACGCAAAGCGATCAAGTTCGAAGTGTCAGTGCATTCAACGGAGCACGTTGACGTTGAAGTGAAAGACGTACCGACCGATCCGGATAACCCAGAACGGAATGCATTGCACCCGGCGCCAGAGCACGATCATCGGGCCCCTCAGGTCGGGCACTGCGCAAGGTGCCATGAACCCTTTACGGAGTATGAAATGGAAACTTTGGTGGGATACGCGTGTGGGCATGTGTTCCATGTGAGCCACTTGCTAGAGATGTTGCACAAGGGGAAGGCGGCCGATATCGAGTTGGGGAACGGGGTTGAGCAGGGAAGCAGGTACTCAGTTGGGATGAAGGTGATGAGGGCGCGGCTGTTGAAGGACAAGGCAAAAGGAGGCTGTCCGGTGTGTCATCCTAAGTAAATGGTGAAGCTATCTCAGTCATTCTTACCATGTCAATACGTTTATGGCGTTTGTGGATGCCGGATCTACACGCATCCATATGCTGGGTTGTTCCTTGTGGTTCTTGAGTGATACACTGACATGCCCGACACGAAAGAAATGAAGGCGAGTGACGATGCAGTCTTGTTCAATTTCAAAATGTACCTCGGTACAAAACTTGATTATTATTCCCTTCTCAGAGGTTCCCAAATGCGAAAATCAGAAACCTGTGTACCAAGCTGCCCCCTTTGATGTCGACAAAATTGTCTTCCAAATCACCTTGTTAATCTGCTGGAGATGGGTCCCATTCGCAAATGGATCTCGGCGGGTCTCCCGTTCGAGGGTGATGATACCTTAGAAGATGATGGCAGCGACCATGCCGGCAACACCAAGGATGGCGGCGGAGATGGGGTCGGGCATCGTGGCAGCGCCAGTCGCGGTAGGAGTGCCCGAGGCGCCGGAGGACGTGGCCTCGCCGCCTGTGGCAGATGGGTTGGTCCCGGTGTGGGAGTCGGAGGCGCTGCCCGAAGTGCCACCAGAGGGCTCAAGGTAGGCGCTGGACGAGTGGCCAGAGGCGTGGGTAGCGCCGGTGACTGTCTCGCCAGTCACGCTGGGCTGGCCGCCCTCGCCGGTGCCGGCGGTGGCTCCGGAGGGAGGGACAGAGTAGCCGGGCTGCGACGCGCCGGCGGGGACGCTCCCCTGGGGGACAGACAGGCTGGGCTGGTTCTCGCCGTGGACAGAAGTGTAGTGTTCACCTTCGCCGTAGGAGGAGAGGCCGCCCTGGCCGGGGACAGTGGCGGCGGTCGGGACAGGGGGGACACCGGTATCGATGGAAGAAGCAACCTCACACTGGGTGTTGTAGACGATGGTGCAGACGCTCCAGGTGTATAGGGCGGTGCCTGCGATCTTGTTAGCTCTCGAGGTCCAGTACCGGCGGCTCTGGGGGTGTTTACCGTCAGAAGTCGTGGATCCGTACTCCTGGGTGACGATGGGGAGAGTCGAGGAACAGTCCGCTAGGAAGAGGTCAGCTGAAGCCGAGAACGACGAGGCCGGAGCGCTGCGTACAGTAGGAAGCGGTGGCAACCGAGGTCGAGGCGAAGACGCCCACGAGGGCCATGACGCTCGCGAGGGCTTTCATCTTGAAGACAGCCATTTTGTCGGTGGAAGAAATCTGCTGCGGAGGTGGTATGGTCAACGTTTTGCAAGATAGAAAGCGGTGGAGGAAGCAAGAAGCTCGGTATCCTGGAGGAGGGAGAAGAGAGGTGGAAAAAAGGGCGAGGCGTGGTGCTCGGGAAGTGTGAGTGCAGTGTTGCTGAGGAAGCGGGCGAGGAGCACGTGAAGCGGGGATGTATGACTACACGGCCGCTCACGAGCTGGCCCTCTGCAGACAAAAAGAGGAAAAGGAGAGGCATTCACGAACCTTGATAAGTGTCTTGTTTCAGAGTGCTGGGCGTGTGCGATGGAGGTTGGCAACAGCTTGTTGGCGTGGAGGAGATGGAAAAGAGAAGACGGGGGACGAGCGAGGGGCTTCTGTGATAAACAAACGGCTCGGTAAACAACGGGACCTAACGCGGCGAAGGCCGATTCTGTCAGTTGGCGAACAGGCGAAACCAGCTGGCAGCTGCAAGGCCCCTAGGTATTCCCTAAGGCGCCGAGCGAGTGGTTGGTCGGAGGGGGCAACGGGGTGTAAGGTGCGTGAATCACGGTATGTATTGCTGCACATGGCTTTTCTCCTCGCAAGGAGTTGCCGAGCATGGGACTTATATGGCAGCCATGGAGTCATTGAGCCAGAATGACTGGTCGTGATTCTGCCAGAGCTGACAGAGACAAGACGAACAGAGAGAGTGTGGACTTGGGGGGGAAAAGAAAGGGGGGGCCTCATCCAGACCATCCACAACCAACGTACCTTTAGAAAGACGAGCAATTTCCTCACGAACAGGCTACCAAGGAGACGATGAATCGAGCAGGAAACAAAATGGAACACGATGCAGTAGGATCCAAGGAACGAGCCTGTCGGGAGGATTCCAGCGGTACTTGTTTCAAAAGCGACTCTTGCGTGAAGCCACCTCGCACGCCCGCAGCCCTCTGCAAACACCGGGCCTGAACGGCCGAGATCTCAAGCAAATCTTCTCCTGCAGGCTACGTGACGCAGCGCGATGGTCGTGGCACATTGCACCCGCGGCCGTATCTCGCAGCGAGGAAACACGGCACAAAGCGCGCAGCACCACGCCCCCCCGAGCTTCGTGCAACGCTGCGGCCATCTGTCTGCAGCTCGAGTAACCCTGGCAAGGGGGGTGTTGTTTGGCCCAGCGATGCTCTTCGTCCAGAGACGTGTTGGCTGTTTTGGACTGCCGGACTCGCTCAGAAACACCGTTCGTCGACGACAGAACCGGCCTGGCCAACACGTGTCGGTGCGACGGGCTCGTGCAACGCCATCTGGCCGTTGCTCAACGTGACTAGCCGACGTCGACACCGTTGCCCTCCCCCCGTCAGGAGGCAAACTGCATCGTCCAGGCCGAGGGTGGCAATAAGCGAGCATGCAGCTTTCCACTGCAAACATTCTGTCTCACGGCCCTTCTGCACCGAGCGTGTCGAGATGCCATCTCTGCTGCGCTGTGATTGGGTCCTGGCCCGGTGTTATTCCACGGGCGGTGCCTTGATGAAATAGCCACGGGGGGTTTGTGACTCGAGTGGCGGTCAGAGAGATATGAGTTATGTTGGTGCTTCGTTTGATCTTGTCTTTGGTTAACAGGGCACACGAAACCGGTGTTCAGACCACAACCAGGTCGACAGTAATTAGCCTTGGCTTGTTCATCTCACGACCTAAGATGGCAACGTTTGACTGGTCTCTCGTCCGAAGGGCCCATTACTGCTGGCTGTTTGGCCCCGTCCAAAGCCCGTTGACTGACACGGATCGAAATCTCTCCAGACCAAGTCTCACCTCAAGTGAGTACCATGATAGTCCAAGCAAGAAAGGAACCTTGTACACTTTGCAGAATCCTGGGTCTATTGAAAAGAATGTGTATGGAACATCAGTAGGGGTAGAAGAACCAAAGGAGATACGATTAAAGGGGCACGGCGCAAAAGTCCAAAAAAGTCCAAAAAAGTAGGATAACTGATGGATTCTAACCACCTGAATTGGACGAACAGGGAATCGAACCCTGGACCACTCCCAGATATTACGAACAAACGAATTATGCTAAGGGAGTATTATACCACTAAACCATTCGCCCGATTGGATGGTGTCAGGCTTTCTAATTGAGATACATACTCCTTGGGTTATCGATGGTGGTCTCCCGCTTCACGATAATCTACCCTGAATCTCCCAACACGAATAGCCCTTTGGCTTACGAAATGCGTTAATAAACGTTGCTCACCATTTCGTCAACACTTTATTATAAATTCAATAGGCTCTTGTGAATAACATTTGAAGTCTACGTGCTTCGTGCATATCCTTAAGTGCCTAGTTACCAAACCAGCTTCCGCGTAACCAGTTAGCAGTTTGGCGCAACAATCTCCAACATCCAAATTACCTAGGTTTCCTCTTTCCAAACCCCAACTGTCCGACATAACCCAAATCATACACCAAGAGACCGTCAAGTACCCTAACTAAGATCTCGGAAAGAAGGAGAATATTACCAGCACATGCTTCCAACCCTCTCCAACCCTTGCAAACTCAGTTCAGGACAAGCGCCCAGCTCCAAGAGTGATTCCTATCACTCAATACGAATTTACTGAAGAAACCGGGCAAGCATTGTCATACCCCCAACGTAAGCACCTCCATACATGAGCGCATCTTGGGTTGTCGTTAGCATACTGAATGCACCTGAGCCGAATAATACCATGCTGACTACAACTCCGAAAAGAACCACGATCGTCATGCGCCCAGCAAAGTCATGAATTACAGCAAAGGCGAAGAGGGGACCGAAAATAGCCACAACTACTCCAATAGCCAAGTCTTGCAGCGGCCCGCGGTTGAAAAGATGTCTCTGAGGAATCGCCTCATGTCTGTTGGGGTCGTCCGCAGGGTCGCGCATCGGAGGGGGCGATTGATCATCTGGAGGCACCCTCTGCTCCATTAATGGTGGCAGGTTTGGTTCCAATAAGACGAGATCGTGTGCCTGGAGAAAGCCAGTCTCAAGATCCGCAATAGGCCTCTCATTGGCGAGGAACGCCCTGTAGTGTTGGATGTCATTCATCGTTGGCGGAGGCAGCCCTTGGACATGTCCAAAAGATGCGAGCAGCGTATCTAGACGTGTTAGATGCGATGTATTTATGGCTCAATTAGCAATATCTTACTGTAAGTATGCAGCTTTTGGCAAAGTAGCTCCATGATTCGCTCCTTTCTTTTATGAAAGGCATAAGTGCTCTCGCGCTCTTCTCGTTCCGAGGCCGGAAGGCCCGTTCCTTGACGGGTCTGCGAGTCAATGTCGTCGAGCTCACCCAGAGTGTCTTCGAGAGCAACAATCTGATCCTGTAAAGACAGCAAGATTCGATGATTGGTGGCCTCAAACCGACGATACATGGGCCTTATAGGCGGACCAGTTTCACCAGCCAGTGTTGCCGCGACCTTTTCATATCCACTCAAAGGCGGCCTCTCCTGTCCGGTCGGCTGGGGGCCTATTAGGTTTGGAGCGGACATTTGGTTTGGGTATTGAGAGGGCTGGAAGTACTGAAAGGGAGCATTCCCTCGAGGTGTTTCTGGGGCACCGTAGTTCTGAGCAGGATATTGTTGTGGCACGGGAAGCGATCCTCCGAAATGGGGATCAAATCCTGGTGAAATTTGCGCTGGGTGTTGGTTTACTACGGCGTATTCAGGAAACTCCGGACTCCAGTTTAGATCAGGCCTGGGCTCAGCTTGGCGCTCGGAGAAGGCGTCAGGAAAGTTGTTAGGGAGAGATGAAGAAACAGACGGTGAGATCTGGGGACCACGGCGTCTAGCTTTGTGCGGACCTGCATCCCTGGAAGAGAGCTGGATAAAGCTTTGCGTAACGGTGGGTGATTCCGATTCAGACAACTGCATGGAGTTGGGTCGCTGTGCTCCCCGTGGTCTTCGATTCCTGGGCTTCTGTTGTTCTCTGTGCGCGAGTGTGTCATCTTTCTGGGTTGATGCAGCCTCTGTGGCGGTGGATCGACTGCTGTTCGAGCTTACAGGGCCAGTGACGGCCGTTGAGGATGTAGTGGAACCGGCCATGGAGGGAGAGCTTGTTGGTGATGAGGAACGAATGACGGCGTCGTCTGATGGGCGATCGTCTTCCTCGTAGTCTGGCACAGCCGTTGAATGCGGTCTGGAGCTCCTCGAATCAGACGTTCTAGAAGTGACATTTTGAGAGGAGACTGGTCTGGGTCTTGGATTCAGTGGCCTCCGTTTTCTCATTGTGCCGTCGTCTCCCATATCCATGTGCCTCTGTGGGGGGACGTCTAGTGTCACGGACATTGCTTCTGCAGCCTGAGTTCCAACGCTGATTAGTTGAGCCTTGAGCCTTGTCGGGGTCAACTCCTGCAGTGCTTGCTTGTCAACCTGGTACTGTGCGTGCGGGCCTATATGATCCCACTCTCAGCATGAGCCTGCTGCAGGATAAGATGGTCGATGAGAACGAACGACCTGCCAGGGCTGTCGTGCTTTATGCTAGTGGAGGAGAGTGGCTTATTGTTGTTGAGTGTTGATAACGGTATAAGTGCGCAAGGGTTCACGGATAGGAGCACCTGGATCGGGGCTGGATGAATCGATGGTACGATTGTCGATGATAAGCAGCAAAGACAGATAACGACAGGGGCCGCGGCAATGTACAACAGGGACTCGGAACGACGAGTGCCGGAATCGAGGGATGCTGAGAATAAGAGACACTTGTCCCGTCGCGGTCCGATGTCACGGCGAAGAGAGAAACATGGGAAAAGGGAAGCTGGGGGCGGAGCCTCCTTCAAGCAAGCGACTTGGCCAAACTCGTCATCCAGATGACACGCTTCCGCATGTGTCAGCCCCCCGGCCAACGACTTGCATCATGGGCTGGTGAGTGCGAGGACGACGAATAGGGTCCGGCGCGATGGATACGTGATGGTGTGGTCAATCGGGGCGGTGCACGGCTTCGCACTGTACATTATGTCACTGTCCTTGGCGAGAGCAGCGACGGAAACAGGTTGCGATTCACTACAAACGGGTGTGTCAGCTGGCCTTACTGTGTGCATCGACTTATCATTGACACTGTACCATTAACAAGCTCAAGCCGTATGCTGGCTCCGGTTCCGAATTGGCGGGATTGTCGGGTTTTCTAGCGGCCCGGATGCTCCCACCGACCACGAACGTTGGGAAGCAGCTCCACCAAAGCTACCCAGCTCTTCACTTACACATTTGCGACAAAATCTCCAGCGTCACCCGACCGTTGGATTCGTCGCTTTGGACGAAAACGAAGCTGCTCATGAGAGCGCTAAACAAACTCTCAATTTTGTCAATATTCACAAACTTTTCAAAGCTCGTTCAGCAGGCTACCTACATCAGCACTACCTCAACTGTCGTCGTCTCCTGCAGTAGAGCACACCACCTTCATCGAGCCGCACGGTCCCGACACATGTCAATTGTGCCTCACACCAAGCCTCTACATTGGTTCAACACAGCCTGCATTGGCTCAGTACGGCACTCGTGGACCACCGGTAACTAGCCCATAGCGTCAGAAGGGCGTCGTTCAGGAACACCTGAACCATCAAAGCCTCACACACCCGGCGTCCAGTTTTTAACTTCCAGCTCGTTTGCCAACCTTAGAACCGTTCAGTAGTTCCTGCACCCCGCACTGGATGCCCAATGACGCGCATCACAACCACCGCGCTCGGCAGATACCTGCTCAATGGACAAATTTCGCGACGCGGCTGCATTGGTGTGAGCCAGATCTCGAGGCATTCAGCCGTAGCTCAGCTAGCTTGTTCAAGGCTCTGCTTAGTCAGGTCGTTCCACGCTGCGCCTGAGGCTGCCGTCCCCGACTCACCTGCACAACTGGTCCCTCTACGGAAGCAACTGAGGGAAGAGGCGAAAGCGGCAAAGAAGCAGGGGAAAAAGAAGTCAAATGGAGACTCTCAAACGGTTGATGGTTGGGAGTTGACAGTAGGCATCGAGATTCACGCTCAGTTGAATACGTCACGCAAGCTTTTCTCTCCAGCCATCACATCATTCAACGATGAGCCCAACAGTCATGTTGCCCTTTTCGACGTCGCCATGCCAGGCAGCCAACCGCTGTTCCAGAAGGAGACCCTCGTCCCGGCCGTTCGCGCAGCCTTGGCCTTGAATTGCGACATCCAGAAGCTCAGTCGTTTCGACAGAAAGCACTACTTCTGGTGGGATCAGCCGTCTGGATATCAGATCACTCAGTTCTATGAGCCATTTGCTAAGAATGGACACATCACCCTTCTGGCCCGGGACGGAATATCTCCTCAGGATGGCGAGAGCGTAACTGTGGGAATCAAGCAGGTGCAGCTTGAACAAGATACCGCCAAGACACTTGCCCAAACAGACAACGTCCACTGGCTGGATTTCAACCGAGTAGGTGCACCGCTCATCGAGATCATCACCGAACCCGAAATGCATCACCCTCGCACAGCTGCCGTCTTTGTCCGTAAGATTCAAATGTTGCTGAATACTGTCGATGCCTGCGTATCAGGCATGGAGACGGGAGGTCTGCGAGCTGACGTTAACGTGTCTGTTCGGAAGACTGATGGGACCGATCCCTATCTTGGCACGAGAACCGAGATAAAGAACCTGAGCACCATCAAGGCGATCGAGGACGCCATAATCTCTGAGCGAGATCGTCAAATCCGTGAAATCGAGGCTGGAGGTACTATTGCCAGCGAGACTCGCGGTTGGAATATCGGCGCAACAGAGACCCGTCGATTGCGTGGAAAGGAGGGAGAAGTGGATTACCGCTACATGCCTGATCCAGACATTGCACCTCTTGTCATTGGCGATGACCTTGTGAACCATCTCCGAAAGTCGCTTGCCGTGTCGCCTGATTCAGAGCTTGACACACTGATTGCTCAGTTTGGTCTCACGCCGAAGGATGCGCTATCTTTGATCAACCTTGAAAATGGAGCGCGTGTGCAATATTTTTACAAGGTGATCAAGTCACTTGAGGAAAAGCTCACTAGCGACGCCACCGAGGCAGAAATGCCGGACTTCAAGAGCTACACTGCCCTGGCTGGGAACTGGATTATCCATGAGCTCGGTCGTCTGACCACCTACAAGGCTGGCCCACTTGCAGCGAGAGATCTTTCTTTTACTACCGAAGGTGACTGTGAACAAGTGCCGGACTCGGATCTTTCGCAACTTCTTTACCATCTCATCCGGAAACAAATCACTGGCAAGGTTGCGAAAGAGCTCCTCTTTGCAATTTACTTCAAGGAGATCGAAGGAGGAGTGACTCGGGCAATCGAGGCCAACGATTTGTGGTTTAAAGAGCTTTCCCTCAAAGAGTATGAGCTTCTTGCAGACGAAGTTATAGGCAAGGAAAAGAAGGTGCTAAAGGAGTTCGTCGACTACAAGACCTTCCCTCAGGGAAAGCTTATGTACCTTGTCGGTAAGCTGATGAGGCTCGGCCCGACCGAGCGCATCGTTCCCACGACGGCTGAGAAGGTACTGAGAGCAAAAGTCGAACTCCTCCGAGAGGTTTGAGGCTTTTCCTAAGAGACCCGCTTCCTCCATAGCACGACTTCTTCAGGTCACCGAACCAGCCGCTTAGGTGCATTGGATTGGTGTCACAAGCCGGTCTGCTTGGATCGGCGCTTAATGAAAGAAGTCGCTGATTTCCGAGAGTGTTTTGCAAGGTTTTCATCCTGGGTGTATGCAAGTGCACCGTTGGTGTGACGGCTCGCGTCACTCTCGCACATGAACCATATAGCAAACACATCACAGCCAACACATATCATTCACTGTATCCCGATCCTCTGCTGAAGTCGATATTCTTGCTGACATTAATTGTGTCTATTAACTAACTTTGCGCAAACCACACGTTCTTTTACATTGACGAACCCATGAACAGCACAGTCATGTCCATGACAACCCAGAAAGACCCAGAGCGCAGAACTTCACGCTATGATAGCCCTTATCCATGGACTGAGCTGAAGAAGACGTATCTGGAACCAATCTACTCGACGTTGACCTTGTATGACAGCGAGCTGGTATTGATTTCTTATCGGCTCCGAACGACAACCTGGACGACAGCGTGGTCTTGCACTACGGAACGGCCGTTTTCGTCGCTATCGCGCATAACAACGCCAACGAAGAAGCCACTATCAGAAACGGCGCCCACGTCAACGCTGATCCCAATGCCGACTACATCACTTGCAAGCGAAGCTGGCTCTTACTCAAAGACACTAAGTAATAGTACCACTGTCAACCAACGAGGCGCCCATAAGATATCCGAAGGAGTCATCGCTGCCATCATCATTGGAACCGCCTTGGCCACGATGGTCATCATATTCATGGCATGGATATGCTATCAGCGGAGAAAGCGAAGCCAGACGATGACAATTCCACATCAAATGGGCCGAGAGGAGATACCAGTTCAAGCGAACCTCAATTCCGAAGCATACCACCTTGAAACGCCGGAGCCCGAGTCATGGCTCTCTCACCGAGATATCTGGGACCCAAGGGAGACTGATTCGCAAAGTGGTGTCCGATCTCCGACGCCAAAGCCTGCGGTGGCGGAGGCTAGGAACTTTACTCGCACCGGGCAGCGGCCTCGAGTGTATGATGTTGGGAGCAGGCGACCTGTTAGTAAATTGCCACGGTCGCAACCACGGCCGGGTCCTCCAAGACTGGATGTTTCGCCTATTTCCCCAGCAGGCTCCATATCTCCTAAAAGCAGCCTTGTCAGCCCGATCGATGTACGACTGCCCTAATATCGACCCCTAATTCTAGGGTAGCCGATGTTGAGGTTAGAATGAGCATTTGGACATGTTTGAGGGCTAGGATTGAGATTTGAATTTTGGGCTTCGGCTAGGGGACTTCGAGTGGTAGAAAGCTGTTCGGTGGTTTCAAGACATGTAGCGTGTTACCTGGTTGATGTTTCCAATAGGTCCATGAAACATGGGGATTGTCTGATCGATGGGTCTCAAACCAGCGTTAAACATAGTCTCATTGTCTCGAAGAACTCTGGACACTTCTGAAATATGAATGCATGCCACCCTGCAGCCGTCTATTTCTTTGTATTTAGGATTGATGGGGAAAATCCGAACCTGTATTTGATTGAACTATTATCCTTCGCTAAGATCTTGGAACGACACGTTTTACCCATCTTCCCCCACTCATACCATATTGCTTCATTATTTATTGCCCAACGACCAAGCTCCCGCATTCCTGCAAGCTGAGCTTTACTCCTGAAGCAGCGTCACCCTAAGGTCGCAGATCACACGAAGCCTCAATGTCGTTCCGCAGCTGGATTGTTGTTTTGGCATTCGCGTATCAACCGATTTCAGCACTGACTGCCTGGAAAGACGAAGCAGCGTGTTCCTGGAATCCGTCTGCCCACCTGATTGAGCAAGACTTCTGCGAGGTAGAGCGGGACGTCGCAACACAGACTGCGCAGCAGAATCAGACCGCTGAGGAGCAGTTTGTCGAGCCAGGTTGGAGAGGCCCGCACGAGTGTGTCCAGGAATACTGCCTATACTCGAACCCAGGGTTCTCCGGCGGCAAAGGCATCGTGGCAATCACGACTAAGGCGTATCTGCCAACACTCAAGAACCTGCCATCACAACCTCAAAACCTCGGCGCCCATTCGAAGTTCCATGTCGAGAATGTGCCTGGGAAGGGACTGGGCGTGATAGCGGATCGTGAGCTGGAGCGAGGAGATGCCGTGATGCCGAGACCTCCAGCATTTCTCGCTCACAGGGGATTCTTGGAGGACGTCGCGTCGTCAGAGGAGCAGCAGGACCTCCTCGAAAAAGCAGCAGCCCATCTCCCTCGCAAGACAAAGGACTTGTTCCTGGGCCAGATGGCTCACTTTGGCGGCCATCGCATCAACGACATCTTCAGCACGAACGGCTTCCAAGTGAATCTCGGCGGATCAGACGGCCACCATTACGGGAACTACCCCGAAGTGTCGCGCTTCAACCATGATTGCCGGCCGAATCTGGCTTACTACATCGACTCAGATTTTGTACATCGCACGACGGCTGTCCGGAAGATTGTTCCGGGTGAGGAGCTTACTGTAACCTATCTCAACCCTTTGCAACCTCGAATCGCGCGTCAGCAGCGCGCACATTCTGCTTGGGGCTTTGACTGCCAGTGCCAGCAGTGCAGCCTCCCTAATGTCCTCGTGGGTGAGAGCGACCGGCGACTACAGCGAATTCCTGTCCTGGAGAAGCAGATGGAGAGCCTGGAGGCAGACATCACCATGAACCATGTGCGTGAGTTGCTGGAGCTATGTAGAGAAGAGCGGTTGGATACCAAGCTGGCTGGAGTGTTGACCCTGGCCGCGATGAATGCCAATCTGCTTGGAAAGGCCAACGAAGCGAGGAAGTATGCGCTGCAAGCCGTGGAGGCAGGCTTGATAGAGAAGGGTGATGGCGTGGATGTGAAGTCGATGAGAGCATTGGCGAAGAACCCAAAGGCACACTTTACGTGGAGGGGTCGATTGACGGGGTGAGAATAATGTATTTTTTATTTCTTTAGAAGAGAATTGAATCTCATCAATTGTGTTTGTAATTCATGGCCGAGACCGGCGCTCAGGCTCAGGCCCAGGCTTGGGTCCTTCGGCGGCGTACTCGTCATACTTTGACGGTGTAAACTCGTACGCAATGTTCTCTCTCTCCCTCAGGAAGCTATCGACTCGCTCATTCTTGCTCCGTCCAGCGGAGACCAATGTAGTCCGGGCCATCTGCTGGCCGATAGCAAGGTTGGACTGGTCCCTCATCTCCAAGTACTCGGTGCCGGACTGTTCAGCGCGGCTCATCTGGGCAAATGCTCCAATCATGCACATCATGACGACGAGGGTTGCGAAGACGCCGTTGGACATGTACATGGATTCGCGGGTCTTGCCGGCGCGCGCATCGTGCCAACGCTCCCAGTCCTCCCAGGTTGCGTTCCTGGAGGCGTTCCCGGGCTGGTGACGCCAAGACTTCTCGGCGTGGCGAACGCTCTCGTTGAGAGTCGGGGGCCGGTCGCCGGTCCATCCAACGCCCTGGGTATCGTAGAGACTGCGCTTGGAGGGATCGCTGAGGAGGTCATTTGCGGCGACGATGAGGCGGTAGCGCTCCAGGCGGGTGGCGTGGGGGAGGCGGTGGACGGCGGGGGTGTGGCCGTGCCTGTCTGGGTGGTAGATCTTGACAAGCTGGAAGAAGCGGTGCTTGGTGTAGGGATCGTCTTTCCTCATGGTGAGAATATCGTAGGGTGTTGGATGGGGAGTCTTGGGCCAGTCTGGCACGTCATGGTGCTTGGGGCCATCGGTACGACTGTCCACGGTGGCATAGCTGCGGCGATAGTTCACAGTGGTACGGCTCCGGGGGCGACCGTAAAGCGAGAAGAGGCGTCGCGATGTCGGCGTCGATGTTGACTTTGACGGCAATGACGAGGAATACGAAGTTGAAGATGAAGCGACGAGCAATCGAGAGTCGAGGGATGACGTAATCGATATCGACGGCAGCGACGGATACGGAAGGCCAGGAAGGGAATTGCAGGAGCACAGAAGCACGGCGGACTTGTTTAGCGGCATGGCGACGATGATGATGGACAGACTGAAGTCAAGAACCGGGGGAGCATGTTCAACAACGTACAGAGCGTACGCTGGTTATACGGATGTCCGTTGACGGAGACGGCGACAGATGAGCATGTTGGAGCAGGAATTCCGACCCATCACGCGACTCCATCGGCAGTGGACGGAGCAAATGACGCACAGCTACAGGTGTTCGGCGCCGGCAAATGGTTCCGTTCTCCACTTGGCTTTTTGATTGGACCGAGATAAGATCTTAACCACAATTGCATACATGCGATTGCATAAGTAGGTAAGTATGCATCAAAAGGACTCCAACATCTGTAACTGACTGCCTAGTCATGGTATTGTTCCATCCCACTTCGTCTTCCTCTCAAAGCCGTCAAACCTTTGTCGTCGCCAACTTCTTCAACTGTTCGACATACCACGCCTGTGGAAACTGTTAGAAATCCCTAGCACCAAGGGTAGGTGTACTCACATTGTCTATATGCACTTCAACAGCTCGGATGCCTATTTGCTTCAGGATCCATGGTGCCTCTGTCTTCTTGGCATACAACGTCACGTCTCCGTCGTCGATCTCAGAGCCAAATTCCGTGGTTTTGGGGCTCAAAACAGTCGTCTTGGGGAGTAGAGGGTTGACCACGGCAGGTCTTGCAAGCCCAACCAGGTCGGCATCTCCGCCGGCAATGGTTTCTTCTATACCCTGGCAGCTCCGGAAACCGCCCGTCACTATCAATGGGATACCTGGGATGTGAGGTCTGATTGCCTTGGCGAATTCAAGGAAAAACGGCTCGTGTGCCAGCGGCTGTCCCAACTGCCTTAGCTTGCTCGACTTCTCAGGACCCAAGAACATCTATACCCGGGTTGTCAGTCATTCGCAGGTCTCGGCTCGGGGCATCAGCACTTACTGTCGGGTTCTCAAAGGTACCGCCGCTAACCTCGATGAAATCTACTCCAGCGTCGGTGATCAGCTTGACCTGCTCGACGCAATCCTTAAATTCCGTCTGGGACTGGAGATCCACCGAGTTGAGGCTAAGTCCCACGCAAAACCCAGCTGGTACCACGGCTCGGATCGCCGTCAAGACTTCCACCACAATCCTTGCTCGCTTTGCTGGAGTGCCGCCGTACGCATCGGTTCGCCGATTCGACTTTGTAGACAAGAACTGCTCAAGGAGAAATCCATGGCCGGCGTGGACCTCAACGCCGGCGAAGCCACTCTCGGCTGCCAGACGCGCCGACCGCGCGAACTGACTCACGACGGTTTCGATATCCGAAACGCTCATCTCGCGCGGCGTGCCAAATAGTAGCGCAGTTACCGCCTTGGCAACAAGGCCGGAGCCCATCTGAAGCGCTACAGCACTCGGAGCGATTGGCTTTGCGAAGAGACCACGCTTGCCGGCACCGGCGGGAGACTGTCTTCCCGGATGGCAGAGCTGCATGACGGTCACGGTTCCATTACTGTTGCACGCGGCCGCCCAAGGTTTCCAAGCTTCGATGATTTTGCCGTCGCTGAGAGAATGGTCCACCGAAAGGTCGGTGGCAGTGCAAATGTGATTCGCGTCAACCTGGACGTTTCCTGGTGATGGAGATTAGTTGGTTCTGCGCATCGCACTGGGAGACTTCCATGCCGTGGGCCGATCTGATGGGATACATACCTGCGAGAACCATGCCCCAACCTCCTTCTGCCCAATGGCGATAGAGGTTCTGGAATTTCTCATTGGGAAGCGTATTGCTCGGGGCCATGCTCTCGGCCGTAGCAGCCTTGACCAGCCGGTTCGGCAGTGTCAAGCCGCATTTGAGCGTAATTGGTTTACCGGTATGTAAGTCCGTCATGATGAATATGCCAGATCTGTGTAAGCTGTAGGAGTCTCGCTCCTGGAAACGCGGGTCGCGAGTTTTGTCCATCATCACAGCGAGTCTATTTTAAGACATCTGACGCCGGCGAATTCTCCGTCATTCCGCGAATATTCCGTTGATGGTGAAGGAATCTCCGGAAATTTCCATCGCCGCCCCAGCGGAATGGGTACTGACAGCGTACCCGCTCATTGCTTTTGCGGTAGGCTGTTCACTTCTGAAGCCTAGTAGAAGAATCCGGAGTTGTGATGTGGTAGCCTAATTATTCGGACATTTTGTAGCATGGAAGCCTCTCACGGGCTTTCTAGACTTGGTGGCAGAAGGATTAAGACTGACGATCCAAGGATGTTGTTATACGATGCAGTCACTGCTACTTTCTGACTTCATCAACGACGAGTGACTAGGATTATTCATCATCACGGTGATAGGTACAAGGCTCTCTTAACCTGAGATGGCTTCTCTTTTTACTCAACTGATTACTATACATGACGCTCCTTACACAGTGATACGACAGAAATAAGAAATAGGAAACAAAGAACTAAGAAATGGTGCCAAGTTTAAACAGGCCCTAGACAATCTACTCCTCCCCCAAGTACGGAAACACCATGGGTGATCCGCTATCCAAGATGCCCTCCAGATACGCAGTGATCAAGGGATCGATGCCCGCGTCAGCCGCGCGCCGCATCCATTCCGTGACGTCGACCTCGTCGAAATCGCCGCCGTAGATGTTTTCCATGTGAGCGCGGAACTCGCGGACCGGCACCTTGGCGCCTCCAGAGTGATGCCGGAAGCGGATCTCCTGGCCTTGGCTGCCGGCCTGCGCAAGCTGCAGCGCCGAGTCGGCAATCTCGTCGACAATCTTGTCGACCTTTCCAAAGTCGAGGTAGCCCTCGACCCTGTCCAGGCGCGGCACGCACCGCATCGCGATCGAGTAGCGCAGGATGGCGTTCAGCGCGTCCGAGTTGGGCGCCTGCTCGCCGACGACGACGCAGGGCCGGTGCACGGCGACGGTCAGCGGCGACGAAGAGGCGCGCCGCACGTGGGCCACGAGCTGCTCCAGGAAGCTCTCGCTGGCCCACTTGCTCGCCGTGTATCCCTCGAGGCCGTCCGTCGCCGGCGCAAAGGCCGCGACGGAGCCCGGGGGTGGGGCCGTGCTGCCGGACAGGAGAACCACGCGGCTCGACGACAGCAGCAGCAGCGGGATCGAGCGCGGCAGGGCCAGCGACGCGAGGAAGTGGGTGGAGAGCAGGTTCGGCGTGCGCAGGGAGTCGTAGGTGTTGAGGCAGTGGCCGCTGGAGCCCGCGTGGATGATGACATGGACCGTCTGTTCCAAGTCGAGACGCTCGTCGGCGCCGAGTCCCAGCGTCGGCGAGAGCAGGCTTCCGGTGTAGCAGGCCATCTTCTCGTCTCGGGGCAGCCGGTGCTGATCATCTGCCAGCACGGCGACGCAGTGCACCTTGCGCACCACCGGCGACCGCAGCAGGGCGTGGAGGAGATGCCCGCCGAGGAAGCTCGTTGCCCCCGTCATCAGGACCTCGACGCCGTCCGGCTTGCTCGGCCTGACCGGCGCAGGCAGCTCGTGGATCTGGCGGAGAAGCGACTTGGGCACGGCGGTTTCCACCGCCCAGTCAATCTCCCTCTCGGCGTCCTCGCCCTCGGCCGTCTGCTGCTCGTCGATGCGGCGGGCCATTTCCCGGAGGGTGCTGGCTTGGTAGAGAGTCCGGGTCGAGATGGCCACGCCCATCGACTCCCTGATTGCCGCTTGGAGCTTCATCATGAGCAGCGAGTTGCCGCCGCACAGGAAAAAGTCCGACCATGGGGCGAGGCGGCCAGTGGCTGATGTATCGGGGAGGACGCGCTCCCATAGCAGTCGAACCTCGCCTTCGCGGATCGTCATCTTTTCCCGCGTTCCCTGGGATCCTCTCTCCGGGAGAGGCAGAGCAGCGATGGCCTTGCGATGGAGCTTTCCGTTGCTGTTGGTGGGCATCGCGGCAAGGATGGCGATGGCGGCTGGGATGAAATACTGCGGCAGTCTGAGACGACTGAGAACCTGCGTCAACTCCCCCTCGCTGGCCTTGTCCCGACCAGGAGACAGAGTGGCATGCGCGACGAGTACGTCTCCCCGCTGAGAGACCACCACCGTTGAAAGGAGGCCATCCGCAGCCTGGACGAGGGCGGCTTCAACCTCCTGGAGCTCGATGCGCAGCCCTCGCAGCTTGACCTGGGTGTCACCGTCCAGACGGCCGAGGCATAGAAGAGTGCCGTCGGACATGAGCCGTCCCTGATCGCCGGTGCGGTACATCCGTCTGTCTGCTGTGCTGGCAACGTCCGTGACGAACTTGCGGCGGTTTTCGTCCGCCAGGTTCAAGTAGCCCAGCGCAACTCCCGCACCGCCGATGCAGATCTCTCCGGCATGCTGCGCAGGCTGCGGCCGGCCGGAGGCATCGAGGATGCAGACGGAATAGTTGGGGAGTGCTTTTCCCACCGCAAACTTGGCCCTCTCGTCCTCATCCTGCTTCTCTTCCGGGTCGATGGCCTGGAACGTTGCTGCAGCCGTGATCTCCGTCGGCCCGTAGCAGTTTGTCAATCTCAAGCCGGGCAGGTCAACCCGACGCAGCTCGCTCTTCAGCTGCCGAGAGACCTGCTCGCCACCCATGCAGGCATGGCGCCAGGCCGCGTTCTCAGTTAGCGAAGCCTCGCTGTATCGCAGCCAGGCAAGGTATTCCGACGGCGTGGCAATGGTGAGCGAGACGTGCTCGCGGCTTACCAAGCCAGTCAGCTCGACGGGGTCTCGCCTCATCTCGGACGGCACAACCACCAGGAGGCCGCCGTTGGCAAGCGCACAGAAGGTCTGTATAAGTGACATGTCGAATCCCAGGGAGCTCTGCTGAAGCACGCACTCCTGGCCCAGGTCCAGCACGTGTGTCTTCAAGGCGAGGTGATTGACAAAGTTGGCCTGCGAGAGGAAGATGCCTTTGGGAGTGCCGGTCGAGCCGCTCGTAAACAGCAGAACGGCTGGGGCATCGGGCTCAGCAGCACAAGGAACCGGCTGGCGCGCGTCTTCGAGAACGGAATCGAGACGAACCTGTCGAATCGGCGAGTCGAGCTCGTTGCCGAGATCGCGAACCAAACCTTCGGTGGCCGAGTGAGATAGGAGCAATGCTGGCCTGCTGCTTTGCACCATGGCAGCATGACGGGCGGTGGGAAGGCTGGTATCCAGAGGAACATAGACAGCTCCAATATGGAGGACAGCCAGCATGGCGATTGTGGCGTCTACCGTTGGCTCGCATAGAACAGCAACGTGAGAGCCAGCGGTGCATCCGGCCTGGAGGATTGCGTCTGCAACATTGTGAATCCGAGACGCCAGGGCAGAATACGAGAGTGTAACTGCCTTGTCCTTGACGGCAGGCTTGTCAGGGTGCAGGCTGCACATGTCCAGAACTCGCTGGGACATGGTCGATGGCCATCCGAACTCCATCTCGGGCCCCTTTCCAAGTTCAAGAGCCTGACTGACTCGGGCCTTGTCGTGGATCTCACCCTCGGCGATGTCCATGTGCGGGTTCGCCGCAAAGCCGTCCAGGAGACGCACGTAAGAGTCCAAGATGGTGCGGCAGCCTTCAGAAGCGTACAAGGAGGCCTGGCAGTGAACCTCGATCATGCAGCCCGAGCCCATGTCTGTGATGCCCAAGCTGATGTCGTACGGGTTGTCCGCGTCCTTGGCACCCGCCAGCTTCATCTGGCAGTCGCCCAGCGGGAGCTCCCAGACGGACCCCGTGCGGTAGTTGACGGCGGCCTGGAAGAGCGGCGTGCTCGCCGACGACCGCGGAGCCTTGACCCTGTCGAGAATCATGTCAAAGGGCACCGCGGCGTGGGCAAACGCGGCAAGCGCCTTCTTGGAGGCTGCTTGCGCGACGTTGGCGAAGCTGTCGTGGTTGGACACGTGCGAGCGGACGGGGAGCATGTTGATGAAGCAGCCAACCGTCTGCGCGAAGCGGGCGTCGTTGCGGTTGGCGTCGACGATGCCGATGCACACGTCTTCCGTGTTGGCGTAGCGAGCGAGCAGCACTTGCATGACGGCGAGGTGGAAGTGGAACGGACTGACACGGAGACGCTGGCATGTCTCCTTGAGGGCCGTGAACTGCCCCGGCGTGAGCTCTTGATACTCGTGGTGGCTCTCGTTGCCCGGCTCTGCGGGCCGAACGACGGTATGGGCCATGGGCAACAGCGGCAGCGTCTCAGGGGTCGTGGCAAACTCGGTCTGCCAGTATTCGAGGTCGTCCTCGAGAACTCCCGCCTTCTCTTGCTCCAGCTGCAGCGAGGTGTAGTCGAAGTAGGAGCCAGCAGTCTTGTCCAGCGACTGCATCCTGTACGCCCTGTCCAGGTCGTGGACAAAGACGTGCCAACCGACAACATCCATCACCAGATGATGGTATCCGTAGACAATGTCATGCTCGTCTGCGCTGTGGCTGAGGACCGTCACTCCGAACGTCCTTCCGTTCTCGAGATCCCACACGCGCGTCTTGGATCGAGCAAGTTCGGTCTGCACATGGCTCTCCTCGGCATCGGGGACATGCTCGAGCTCATACAGGGACGATCCCATGACGCCCTGCATCGGCTGTCCGTCTCCGAGCCGCGGGTAGAAGCGCATTCGCAGACACTCGTGGTGGTGCGTCGTCACTTGTAGAGCGTGTCGCAGCCGAGCCATGCTGAGAGGCCCCTGAGCCCGGTAGTGGAACGTCGTGTTGAACGCCGCCGGATCCTCCAGGTGCTTGGACAGAAACCAGATGCGGGACTGGGCCTGCGACATGGTCTCCTCTCGGATCGTCTCAGGCCTGTTGATGACATCGTCGGAGTCCGCCATGCCCGAAGAACCCGTGCTCTCCGATCTGGCGTCGGCATCGCCAAACTCGATCTTGGCGTACGAACTGCCGCTGATGGAGGTACCGAGCTTGCTGGCGGCACCCGAGCTCTCCGAATCGTCGACGTCGGAAACGCTGGCGCTGTTGGACTCTGGTGTCCGGCTGGTGGTTTCCACCGGAACCGTGAGAGATGCGGTCTTGGCGAGTGCAGCGGGAGCAGGAACAGCATCAGGGGCGGCCGCAGTCTTCTCAGCCGCGGCCTCGTCCTGCTGCACCGCCTCCTTCTTCTTCATGTTAATGGCCATGACCTTCTTCGTTGCCCACGTGCAGACCTGGATCACGGTGTCGCCTCCGAGGATCTTCACCACGGCCACCTCGGCGCCGAGCTCCTTCAGGAACCACGTCCGGATCTCGACGGCAACCAGCGAGTCGATGCCCAGATCGATAATGGCCCGTTGAACATTGACGCTGCCCTCCTGCAGCTGCAGGATGGATTCCAGTTTGCCGCAGAAGGCCTTCACGACGGCGGCCACAGCCTCGTCCTCGGTCTCTGCCTCCTCGACCTGCTTCCGCACATTGTCGGCGCTGCCCGAGCCGCGATGCTGCTGCTGCTGCGTCTGCAACGTCGTGGGCGGCACAAAGTGCGCGAACCGCGGGTTGGCCAGCCACAGCGGCTGCTTCTCGGGCGCCAGGGGCTCCTTGAAGGTCTCGAGTCCCATGATGATATCGTGGGCGCCCGAGACGCTACCAGGCTTTCCGCCCCGGATGGCTTCGGCAAACGCGTGGTGCACATCCGTCTCCGAGAGAGGCATCAGGCGGACGTTGCGGAAGTGCTGGTCGAGCTGGCGGTCTCGATCCTGGCGCGTCACGTAGCCCACGTCCGAGATGTAGCCGACGTGAACAACGGATCCGGTGAGGCCTCGGGCGCGACGCTGGGCAACGAGGCTGGTCATGAAGAGGTTGGCGGCGTGGTAGTTGGCCTGGCCGATGTTGCCGATGACGGTCGCGACGGATGAGAGCAGGACGAAGAAGTCCAGCGGCATGTCGTCGAAGACGGAGTCGAGGTGCTCGGTGCCGTACACCTTGGCCGCGAGCGTGTTGTTGAGCTGGTCAACGTCCATGTCGATGAAGAGCTTGTCCGACAGCACCATGGCAGCGTTGCACACGCCGGCGATGGGAGGCATGGTGTCTTGAACCAGCCGGACGACCTTCTCGACCGAGTCTCGCTTGGACACGTCCATGGAGATGACGTGAAGCTTCGCGTTCGCACGGCGCGCGTCCTCGAGCAGGCTGTCGTCGACCTTTGGGTTGCGGCTCGTGATGACCAGGTGCTTGGCGCCGTTACGGATCATCCACTGGCAGATGGAGAGACCCAGGCCGCCTGCCATGCCGACCATGAAGTAGGTCTTGTCGGGCTTGAATATTCCCTGCAAGTCGAGAGGCTGGATGGTCAACGTGAGAGACTCCTTTTCTTGCCAGTCGGTCACGTATCTCTTGCGCGTGAGCGACGATGCATCCGCGCCCGCGAGATCGGCAGCCTTGATCAGGTCGCAGTCCAAAGTCTGTTCCTGGTCCTCGCTGAACGAGCTCCTGGCTTTGGCGTATGACTCTTTAAACAAGGACAGCCCACCCTTGTCTGTTCGCTGGAGGGCCTCTCGGAAAAGACCGCCGCCAAGTTGCTGAGCTTCGCACTCCGCCGGAACACAAGCGCGAAGAGTGTCCGAGGCAGATGCAGCGCTCAAGACTGCAGACGAATAGCCCGAGCAGTCGACATAGAGCTGAACGTCACGAGGCATGACCCTGGAGAGGGCGCGCTTTGATGAGTTGACGTGTATCTTGATCCACGAGTCCGGGGCATCTGAGCTTGAGGAAGCAAAGTAGGCTTCGCTTCCCTGAGCTACAATCTCAGTGGCAACCATCGATGCCAAAGATTCCTCCGCCTGGTACAGAAGCACCTTGCGGGCTCCAGACGCCAGAACAGCGATGGCTCGCACAAGAAGGTGCTGAGCCGTAGCGGCGAGCACACCAAGCGTGCAACCGGCCTCGTCAATGGCAATGAGACGCTCGAGGTCCACGTCGATAATGGAACCGTTGGACTCGGAAATAGCCATGACGGAGCCAGCAGACTCGGATCCTTGGCGATGCCCGCAGACGAGATAGACTCCGTCCCCGTTGGCGGTGGGAATGTGCAGGGCGTACTTGACCTGCACGCGAGTACGCTGGGCGCTCGCATCTTGAAGCTCAGCAGCCTGGAGCGTCATCTTTCCAGGGCCCGCGACCGCCCGAACCGGAACTTCGGTAGCGTCAATGGTCTTTGTAACAGCACGTCTCGACGCGTTGTACAGCTCGTTCAGGGGCTTGTTGAGCATCACTCGCGGAACCACGGTCTGGCCGTCGGCGAGGATCTCCATCTCGGGCTCCTGGGACCACAGCATGTGACGGCTGTTGCCTTCCTCGGTCGCCCTGAGACGTAGGAACGCCTCGACACAGTTCCGGGCTGCGACCGGGTGCGATGCTCCAGCCTCGAGGCCAAGCATCTGCAGATTCAGCTGCGGCAGCTCCGAGGGAACAATGCGCGCGATGCCGAGGAAGATGCTCGTTCGCGGGGTGTGAGACTTGCCCGCGCCGGTCACCCAGAGCATGTTCCTTGCGCTCATGAGGAGACTCTTCAGAATGGCGATGCGCTTGGCAGTCATGGGGGTAGCGAACAGCGGCTCGTCGGCCTCCTGGAGGCAGATGACATCCATCCGCGGGATGAGCTTGGCCGTGTCGATTTCGTCGATGCTGCCAACGGTCTGGACGTGGCGCTTCCAGGACCTCGGAAGAAGCTTCTGGATCTCGCCCATCATCTTGGTCGTGGTGAGCTTCTTGCCGCCGATGACCAGCAGCGGCTCGGTGAGAGGGGGAAGCTCGGCCGTAAAGGACAGCGGCTCGCGCATGCGCAAGAAGGCATCGTCAACAGCCTGGGTGACAATCAGCGAGTTGCAGTGCTTGGAATCGTCTTCCAGGTCGTGCATGACGGTGTCGGCCCCGGAGAAGCCAGTCTTGTCGAAGAGCAAGTCCCAGTCCACGACAGACACGCCGGGACCAAGGGGACGGCCATCATCCGCACCAAGCCACCATCCGGGAAGACCGCCGAGGATAAAGGTCACACGAACGCTCTGCATGCCCGTCACCTCCATCAGAACCAGGAAACCACCTGGCTTGAGGAGGGCCCTCACGTTGCGCAGCGTCGTCTCCAGGGATCGAGTGGCGTGGAGCACGTTGGCCGCGATGATGACGTCGTAGGACTCTTCGGCAAAGCCCTGGGTTGTGGGATCCTTCTCGACATCGAGGATCTTGAAGGCCATCTTGTGGGCAAAGTCGGAGAACTTCTCGGCAGCATTGGGGAAGAAGCCGGACGAGATATCGGTGTAGGTGTACGAGTCGTACGCGTTGTTGATCGAGTTGAGGACACTCCACGTCTAATAAGCCAAGTCAGTATCAAATCAGGTCAAAAACAGTTATGCCGTGGACTTACAGTGCCACCGGTTCCCGCACCAATCTCCAAGATGTTGCAGCGCGGGAACTTGAACGTAATCTGCTGCAGCACATCGGCGATGCTCTGGTTGATGGGGGCAGACGCGCAGTTGTCCATGTAGAAACGGTCCAGCATGTCGTCCTCCTGCATGACTTCCAGCAACTGGGTGTCGCCCCTGACGACATCCGCCAGGTTCTCGCCCACGGCATGGAGAAGCTGCAAGTCGATCGAGTCGGGATGCGCATTGCTGATGTCTTTCAGCACCGACGGCTCGTCGGCGAGCCAGCTGCTCGGCAAGACGGGATGCTCGTCGTTCTTGATGGACACGAGATGCTTCTCAAAGGCTCCGAACATGCGCTGGTGATACCACTGGAATCCCGCCCTTTCATCGGCGCCAATCTGGTTCACGATGCGCTTGATGTAGAACAGGGCAACGCGCTCAATGTCCTCGGCCAGACGCGTCGCCTCTGCATCCTTGGCGGCGTCGCGCACAGGATCAGCCAGTCCGGCAGAGTCATACCGCCCCCAGACGGTCTTGGAGAAGATGGGCTGGTCGTGAGAGGCATCTTGCTCGCCGATCATGTTAGTAGCAAGGCCCTCGACCTGCAGGAACGTCTTTCCGGTCTCGGCGTCGTACACGTTGAGGTCGCCCGTGAGTGAAGTGGCTGTCTGGCCAACCACCCACGACTCGAAGGCGGCTTTGATGTCGCCTCCGCCCTCGGGCTGCAGAATCTGCACCGACGGGCTGACTCGGACTCGGTCGATGTGCGACGGCAGCAACGCGGATGTGATCTGACGGCTGGCAGGGTGCGCGCGGGCGATGAACAGGGTCTGGAAGGCAACGTCGAGCATCGCGGGATGAACACCGTACTCATCGCTCAACGAGCCCTCAGGCCAGACACCGGTGGCAGTTGCATAGTTGAGGCATCGCTTGCTGTCAGCGATGCTTCGGAAGACGCCCGAGTATTTGAGGTCGATGCCCTCAAACATCTTGTAGACTCGCCCGCCGTCGATGTTGACCAGGTTAGGGGGCACTGCGTCTCTCGGTGGCAGCAAATCCCCGGACTCAGAGTCCGTCCCAAGATGAACGACGAGATCGCCACTGCAGGTATGGACCATCGATCCACTTGACTGATCGTTGCAGATGTAGTACGAGAACCGGGCCCTCAATACACCATCGGATGGGGAGCTGCTGAGAACGTGCGCAGTGAATAGCGTCTCGACACCTTCTTGGTTGTCAGGCACAACCACGGGACGGAGAATGTCCACCTTCTCAACGTCAATGAGGCGGACCGACTTCCCAGTCGAGGTCGCCAAATACTTGCCGGCCTCAACGGCAATGGACACATAGGCGGCGCCGGGCAGGAGCACTTCATCTAGAACCTCGTGCCCGCGGACCCAGGGCATCTCGCTCAGCTTGAGAACGTTCCGCCAGCGGAGCTCGTGGTCGTTGTCGTCGGGCGTACGACGGCCCAGCAGCTCGTGGCCGACGTCCTTGCCGGTGCGGTATCTCCGCGAAATGCGGGACTCGCGCCAGTAGTCCTTCTCGTGGTCCCAGGAGTACGTGGGCAGATCCTTGATCACCTTGGGAGCCGGCGGCCGAGACTCGTAGAATGCTTCCCGGAAGCCGGAAAAGTCAACAAACGACGGGCCGAGCTGCGCCCACGTAACGCCCAGGGCCGCCGAGAAGGCTTCAACATCACTGCCGTTTCGCTTCAGCGCCCCTGTGTACATGGGAACTGAGCCGTAAGCTGCTTTCAGAGTCTGTTCGACGGGGCCCTTGAGCGCGGGGTGAGGGCCAACTTCGATGGCCAAGTCGAAGGGGCCACCGTGCCAGATGGACGATTCAATGGCCTGGGAGAAGAGCACGGTCTGAACCATGTTGGCCACCCAGTAGGATCCCTTGAGAGGACTCAAATCGCGCTTGAGAAGCTCCGCGTCGCCACGCACGCTCGAGTTCCATACACAGCTACCCGGCTTAGGAGCCCGGAGTTCGATATCACAAGCCAACAGCGACTCGAGGTACGGCCCGGCACAAGGCTGCATGTGATGCGAATGGTACGCGGTATCCACCTTCAGCTGGCGCGCGAAGATGTTGTCGGCGTCGAGTTGCTCCTTGGCTTCCTTTATCGCGTTGATGTCTCCGGAAAGCGTCACGCTCTGGGGGGCGTTGCTGGCTGCCACCTGGATGCGGCCCTGGAATTCGGGGCGGGAGCAAAACTGCGTGGCCTTTTCAAATGAGAGGCCTGCTGCCAACATGCCTCCTCGTTCGCCATCGGGGCCCGTCGCCAGCTTGGCATGGAAGCCTCGGTAGTAGGCAATCTGCATGGCACCCTGGATGGTGATGATGCCAGACGCGTACGTAGCAGCAATCTCGCCAGAAGAGTGACCCACGACGGCGTCAAAGGAGATACCGGCAGCAGTGAGGAGATTGACCAGGCCAAGCTGCACGGCTGTGCACAGAGGCTGAGAAATCATGGCTTCGGACAGCCGCGAGGAGGAGGCATCTGCCGTCAGCTCCTGGATCAAGGACCACTCCGGAACATCGCTTTCCGGCAAAGCGCTCAAAACGGCCTCGCATTCTTGAATGGTCTTGCGGAAGAGAGGTGACTTCTGAATCAACTCGCGTCCCATGGCAGGCCACTGCGCACCTTGGCCGGTGAAGATGCCGAGAACACCGGGAGCCTCACTTGGATTGACGAGCTGCGGTTGGGACCCAATAGTAGCACTCGAAGCCTTCTCGTTGGTGCTGACGAAAGTGGCCATGTTTTCGAGAACGGCGTCTCGGGATGCTCCGGAGAAATGGGCTCGAACCCGATGGGTGGTCCGCCTGGTCTGAAGCAGCCAGCTCAAGTCCTGCAGGTCGACGGAGGGATGATCTCTCAGGTGTTTCAAGTAGGCTTGCACGGTTCGCAGAAGCGACGAGCCAGATGCGGCCGAGAAGATCAAGGGGCCCAGACCGCCTTCACCGGACTCTTGGGGTTGCTCGTCTTGAGCCTGAATGCTGCTAGATGCGCTGCCATCGTCATAGCTTTCAATGATGGCATGCGCATTCGTGCCTCCGAACCCGAAACTGTTGACACTCGCCCGGGCGGGAGTTCCGGCGGGCACATCGGGCCAGGGCAAGGCCTTGGTGGTGATCTGGAGCGGGCCGTAGTACTGGGCGATGGCCGGGTTGAGCTCCTTGAAGTGGAGGTTGGGTGGGATGGTGCGGTGCTTGAGCGCGAGCATCGCCCGGATGACACCGGCGAGACCGGCGCAGCCTTCCAGATGGCCGATGACGGTCTTGACCGATCCCACGTACAGCGGGTTGTCGGGGGATGTTTCACCGCCCAACAACGACTCGCTGATGGCCCTCGCTTCAACGGGGTCGCCGGCTGGAGTTCCGGTGCCGTGGCACTCGAAGTACTGCGGCCGGTCCTTGATCGGGTCGAGGCCGGCGCGGAGGTAGGTTTGGCGGATGAGGGCCGCCTGTGCCGGGGCAAAAGGCATGGTGATGCCGGAGCTCTGGCCGTCCGAGTTGACTCCCGTGCTCCGGACAATGCCCTCGATGTGATCGCCGTCCCTCAGGGCTCGGCTCAGGGGCTTGAGGAGCAGCGCGGCCGCGCCCTCGCCGCGGGCGTAGCCGTTCGCAGACTTGTCCCACATGCGAGACTGGGAGTCGGGTGACAGCATGTGCAGCTTGGACTCGGTAATGTATGGAGAGGGGTCGAAGATGAGGTTGACGCCGGCGACGACGGCAGTCTCGCAATCGCCGCTGAGCAGCCCCTGAGCTGCGTGGTGCAGGGCGACCAGCGAGCTGGAGCACGCCGTGTCGATGGTCTCTGATGGGCCTTTCAAGTCAAAGACGTATGAGATGCGGTTTGACATGATGCTGTTGGCCGTGCCCGTCGCGTTGTACTTGGACAGCGTTTCCGGGTCGCGGAGCTGGATGAAGGAGTAGTCGTTGGTCATGACGCCAACATGGACCGAGGTCAAAGAACCCTTGAGCTGGTCGAGGGTCACACCAGCCGCCTCGAACGACTCGTAGACGGTTTCCAGCAGCAGACGCTGCTGAGGGTCCATACCGGCCGCCTCCAGGGGGCTGATGCCGAAGAAGGAGGCATCGAAAAGCCGGGTGTTTTCTTCGAGGAGATATGATTTATTGTTGACGTCGGTCGCGCCGTGCGTGTCGCCGCTTGTATGGTGGAATCGTTTGAGGTTGAGGCGGTCCGGGTCGAACTTCTTGACGACGTCGCGCGGTTGCTGGAGCAGACTCCACAGCTTAGAGGGCGAGCTGGATGCGCCTGGGAATCTGCATGCCGAGCCGATGACAGCGATGGGCTCGGGGTATTGTTGTTGAGACATTGTGGTGGTGGTGGCGCGTGGTATTGGTACAGGGCTTCTCCGTAGGTTAGAACTGCTGCATAAAGCAACAAGATGCAAATGAAATAATAATAATAAAAACGCTGAGTGTAGTGGTTTCAGACTTGGGAGAGATGCCCTATCGAGTCTTCAACCTTGACCAAGACATTGATTGAGCTACCTGATGGTCTTTGTTCCAGTCCACCAAATCTATAGATGATGCTCGGCGAGTTGCCGTGTACAGCCTGGAGAGGTGGGTCATTCTCATTTCGCTCAATACTCCGTTGGAGTTTCGAGCGATACTCTGTTGGATCCACGACGCCATGGTCTGCAAGGGGTGGCAATCCCCCATCTGCTGGAGTTGCAGCCAATACTCCGGTGGATTCGGGGTGAGCCCCGGCTGCTGCTTGACCCCTGTCCACGATGCCGATCAACGGCCGGGGCGTGAGGTTTTGCCGTCAGCCCTACCCGAAACCCGAACGTACCGGGGGGGGGGGGGGGGGGGGGGGGGGGATTCTCCGGCGGCTAGACCGCATCCAGCACCGTCGAATGGCGTGTAAGACCGGAGCAGGATCCCGGGGCCGTGGGGACGTCGGCGTCGCGGGAAATCCTTTCGGGGTGTAGCATGGAATCATCATCTGACGCTCGTCGGCGTGCCGTCGCGGCTTACCAGGTACGATGAAACTGCAAAGACAGCCCCGGAGAGTTGTTTGCAGGGTGCGTCAGTTTGTAGGACGCCGCGGCGGAGCGATGGATGGGTGCTTACCGTTCGCGTTACTTGAACAAACCCAACGAGGCCGCATGCGCTGTCGCCGTTCTAATAACCCTGGAAGTCACATTTCGAACACTCTGGGCAAACTGCGCTTGAAGCTCAACCTATTTCTCGACATCCTCCATTTCCAATGGCGCTCGCAACTCCGCTGCCGACAACGCAAGCAGCTGTCAAGGTCACCGGGCCCAGCACAGTTGACGTGTCCACTGCCACAACCCTTCCGGTTCTCGATGGCTTCGAGGTCCTCGTTCGAGTCGCCTGCGTCTCCATCAACCATGTCGATGGCAAGTCGGCCGACATGTCGCCATCGCCCGGCGCGACCAGCGGAGTCGACTTCTCGGGCATCGTCGTCGCATTGGGGCCCGAGGTGGATTCCGACGAGTTTCGAGCCAGCAACAACATGAAGGCCCTGAGCATCGGCGACCGCGTCTTCGGCGGCGTCTTTGGCAACAACCCGCTTCGCCACGACAACGGCGCTTTTGCCGAGTACGTTGCCGTCCCCGCGCGCCTCATCTGGCACATGCCCGCAGCCATGGACTTTTCGACGGCCGCGACCATCGGCGCGACGCTCGCGACCGTCGGGCTGGCGCTCTTCCAGTACCTCCAGGTGCCGATGCCGTCGGCGCAGACCATCTCCGAGTCCAAGGCGATCCCCGATCCCCAGCAGAAGACTCGGACGGCCCTGGTGTACGGCGGGGGCACGGCCACGGGCGCCATGGCGATCCAGGTGCTGAAGCTCGCGGGCTTCACGCCCATCACGACGTGCTCGCCGGGGTCGGCGGCGCGGGCCAAGCACCTCGGCGCGGCGGCCACGTTCGACTACCGGTCGCCGACGTGCGGGGCGGACCTGCGCGAGCACACGGCCGACGGGCTGGAGCTGGCGCTGGACTGCATCACCGACACGGCGTCGATGGGCATCTGCTACGAGGCGCTGGGATCGGCGGGCGGGCGCTACGTGGCGCTGGACGCATTCCCGCTGCGAGGCCACACGCGCCGCAGCGTCGCCGCCGAGTGGGTGTGCACCTACACGCAGTTCGGCCACGCCGTCGCCTGGGTGCCGCCGTACAATCTGGACGCGCGCCCGCGGGATCGCGAGGTTGCCGAGGCGTGGTATGTGGTGGCTCAGCAGCTGGTTGACGACGGGCTCATCGAGCCGTATCCCAAGGAGGACCGTAAAGGCGGGTTGGCCGCTGTCGGCGAGGGCATGAGGGCGGTGTGGAAGGGCGAAATTTCCGGGAGGAAGTTGGCGTATCCCATTGCCGACGAGTTGTGTTATTAGCCAAGTGTTTTATTTATTTATTACAAATATGTTCTCGGAATTGTCTGAGTTCTTCCAGGCCTGACGTCCAGCGAGTAGGGCTTGAGAGCGATGCGGCTCAAGATTCCCATCTGCACTGCAATTTTAGCCCCTAGAGTAGTCTGAGTAGCCTATTGGATAGGCATGGACATTCAGGACCTTGTGCACTGCAATTTTAGCCTTTACAGAGCAGCCTAAAAACCAGGCACCAAACTCAAATCAACACCTATTTGAAATCCATCACTGTGAATGGACGAAATACATTAGGCGTGGTGCCGCAGTTGTTTCCTTACGTCCCAGCGCAACAGGTTTATGTCCAGCTACATCTCAATCTTGGGTTGAAGACACGATTGATAAATTGCGAACGCATACTAATAAAATAAAATTAACCGTGTTCAAGGCGTTAGCGATACTTTGTGACCCTATCCTTGCTCTGCCTTCTGGGTATGTAACACTTTGTATGCAATGGTGACGGAAGAAAAAAAACTACCGGGTAGGCCCACTGAAGCGAGAGTCATAGTAACGAACCACACTGGGGGATAGACGCCGGTCTACTCATTACAGCGGAACGACATTGACAAATAATGCTCTTATAAAGCGTCCGAAACTTGCCTCTTTACTCAATCTGTTTTCACTAGAAAACAATGCAGGAGGAAGATCTCGCCATAACCCTAATGAAAATTGCGAGTTGCCAAAGTCTATAATTACACTACGACTTCACTTACCATTTCACTCATTACACGTATGAATGAACTAGCCTCCAGAGCACATGTAAAACGTCCAAGTAAAACGAAACCAAATAAAACTCGTTGCCAACTCCAAGCCAGTTGTGGTATCTACTTCGTCTTCGCCCCCTCAATATCCGGCCCAGGCTTCGTCGCACTAACACCCACAAACTTCCACCGCGGCTGCCCAATGAACCCCGACGTCGCGCAAATCATGTTGGTAAAGTGTTTCTCCAGGCCCAGCAGCCGGATGAAGAACCACGGCACAACCACCAGCGAGTAGAACAGCCGCAGCTGCGGCCGGATGTTCTCCGAGTAGTCCCGCACCTCGACGTCCGCGAAGCCGGCGCCTTCGAGGAGGTCTTTGAAGTAGTCCTCCCGGGAAAGCTCGTTGGTGGGCATGGCCGTGTACTCGTTGACCAGCCTCAGGTGGCCCGCCAGCTCGTCGCCCTCGTCAAAGTCGCTCGAGGCCCGGCTGCGCTGCGCCTCGAAGAAGGCAATCCGGCCGCCGGGCTTGAGGATCCGGAAGAAGCCCGCCGCCGCTGCCTCGGCGTCTGTGGCGTGGCCCATGGCCTGCAGGGTGTACACGCCGTCGTGGGACTCGTCGGCGAGGGACTCCAGGTGCTGGTAGTCCATCTTCTCAACCGTCACCTGTCCTTTGGGCAGCCCGGCCTTCTCGACGTTGCGCCGTGCCTTGGTGACGTGGTGATCGATGATGTCAATGGCCGTGACGCGCATCCCCCTTTTCGCCATGGATATCGCGACGGGGCCGAAGCCGCATCCCGCGTCCAGGATCTGAGAACCCGAGGGCAGTGCCAGCGCGCTCAGGAGCTTAGCCTCCATGCTGTAAAAAAAAAACGGTGTAAGTCATCGACGTGAGCAACCCAGCGAGGGAATGCACTTACCGCTCTAGGCTGCGGCCTACGAGGAACGGCCAGTACGTGTCCTTGTCATAGAAGCCGAAGTGGTGAGAGCCGCGTAGCACAACTTCGTATACTAGGTACGACTCCTGCGACTCGTAGTATGTCTGAAGGGCGGGGTTGGCCCGGATGGCAGGCGCCTTGCCGGGCGGGGCGGCTTCCGTCGAAGGCATGGCAAGGAGACACAGACGACTTCTACTTCAGGGATAAGTATGGATATGGGCATAGGCAAAGATCTGATTGGGAATTTATACAAGGCAGCGGGGAGACACAGTGGTTGCAGGTCAGGTATCCGATCCCATCAGCTCTTCGATCCACTAGGATCCAACTCTAGCGAGACTTGGAGGCGTACGTAACCAAGCCGTTGGGAAATAATTTATACAGCTAGGCACCGAGTACCCACATAGACATACATGATATACAACAGTATGAGCCGGACCTGTCCGAGTCCAAGAACTGCTCGATAGGTCAGCGTCTGATGGGTGCTGCAACGGAAAATACTCCACTGCGGGCCGGCGGCAACGGGGAATTCGGGGAATCCTGAACGGCGGATATCGTATCATCAGGGGCGGCCGCCTTCGCAGCAACGCCCAGCCTCCTAGCTCGATGCAACTCTTGTCTTTGCTCAGCACCAGGACAAGAAGAAAAAAAAAAGGAAAAAAAAAGGGAAGAAAGAAAAAAAACCCACCGAGACTGCCCGGGGGTGTTGCTGCATCAGGTGTTTTTTTTTTTTGGAGTTGCGTTGCACTCGAGCTTCAACTTGAAGAGCCCCCCCCCCCTAGAGCCTTTGTCTTGCCCACTTACACACGTCGAGTTTGACATCCGTCGACCAAAACCTCTCCGCCAAACATGGCCACCTACAACATGACGACGTCCAAAACAACCACCAACGACCTGCTCGCCCAGCACAGTCTCACGCTGACCATTGCGTCGGCGGTGCTGCTGGCCGTCCTCCTGAGCAGACTCCTGCGCAAGGATGCCACGGGAAAGGCCCAGGGCTGCCGGCCGGTGGCCAAGCGCTGGCAGTGGGATCCTGTCCTGGGACTGGACATTGTGCTGGCCCAGATCGGGGCCCTCAAGGGAAACTATTACCTGCCCTGGCTCATCGAGCTGCATTCCAACATGCCCAAGACGTTCGAGATCAACTTCTTCGGCAAGCGACAGATCTACACGAGCGAGCCCGACAACCTCAAGGCCATGACGGCCACCAACTTCCACGACTTCGGCATCGAGCCGATGCGCCGCCACACCAAGGGCTCCATGCCCTTCGCCGACAAGGGAATCAGCACCGTCGACGGCAAGGACTGGGAGTTTAGTCGCTTCCTCCTCAAGCCGTTCTTCTACCGCGAGGTGTACACCAGCACCGACCGGATCGAGCCGTTTGCCGACCACATGATGGCGCTAATTCCTGGCGACGGCGAGTCCTTCAACATGCAGTCTCTTATTCAACGCTGGGTGAGTTATTCCAGCTTTTGACCAGCCTTTTCCCATTCCATTTTTTGTTGCCTTCTCCTTCTTTGCGCCCTCGAAAGAACCGCGGCTAACATGAAACTGCTTCTCCGTGCAACCAGTTCCTCGACCTCACCACCAACTTCATCTTCGGGAAGCCAATGGACGCCCTGGCGAACCCGGACCGCGCCCGAATCACCTGGGCCATGCTGGACGTGCTCAAGGGCGGTCGCATGCGCGCGCAGTTTTACATGATGATGTGGGCGTTCAACTGGACCTGGTGGTACAAGGCCGTCGCCGAGGTCCACGACTTCATCAACGTGCACATCCGCGAGACGTACAAGGAGATCGAGGAGCGGGAGCAGCGCATCAAGGACGGCCTGCCCGTCGAGCCCGAGCGAACCGATCTCATCTGGTACATGGCGTGGAACCTGCGAGACGAGGAGCTTCTCCGGTCGCAGCTCTGCCTGGTGTTTGTGCCCAACAACGACACCACGTCCATCTTCATCAGCAACTGCATCTGGCACCTCGCGCGCCACCCCGAGGCCTGGGAGAAGCTCCGCCAAGAGGTGCTCGCTCACGGCGACGCGCCGTTGACCTTTGAGGCGCTGCGCAACATGAAGTACCTCCAATGCGTCCTAAACGAGAGTAAGCAGCCTACCATCCCCCCTAGCCCCCCCCCTCGACCGAGCGGCGCACGAACGGCTTGGCTTGGCCTTTTGGACATGGACTAATCTTGGCACGCTTCGCAGCTCACCGCTTGACCCCAAACAACGTAACTCAGATCCGCGTCTGCCTGAATGACTCGGTGCTGCCGGTAGGCGGAGGCAAGGAGGCCAAGGAGCCGTTCTTTGTGCGCAAGGGGGACGTCGTGTCCATCACCAAGACGGTCATGTACCGCGACCCGGAGATCTGGGGCAACGACGCCGAGGAGTTCAAGCCGGAGCGGTTTGACGGGCGACGGGTGTTCTGGGAGTTCCTGCCCTTCGGCGGAGGTCCTCGGCGGTGCCCGGCGCAGATGATGGTGCAGACCGAGGCGGCGTACATGCTGGCCCGGCTTGCACGGGTCTACCGGCGTATCGAGGCGCGCGACCCAGCCCCTTACACTGCCGTGATGCGGATCGGGCCCTCCAATAAGACGGGCGTGCAGATCGCCGTGTACAAGTGAGGGCGTGAGGGCGTGAGGGTGTGGGGGTGAGGCTGATGCTGCGGCAGAGAACAGCACGTCCTCGCTGTGGGATTATGGGGTTCCATATCTATGCCACGGGCCCACGGGGCATCAAACAGGGCCCTCGTACGGGGTCCCATACCTCCGTAGTAGGTAGTAACTGTACCTAGCATGTGGTTGTGATGATGACCAGGGGTGGGCCCGCCGTGGATCTACCATCTAGAACTAGCACACCTCTCTCTCCTCTAGTCAGTTACGGCTTGCATCGTGTGTGGGTAGGGAGATGGATAGGTGACGGATGGCTGAAAGTATAAGGTAGACTAGCCAGTGGGTATCGCATAAGCAAAGCCGCAAGGGTTTGAATGATGAAGACGTCTCTTATCTCGCAGTCTGTGTTCCCAGGCGAGAGCTTCATGCTGCATCGAGGCTTGACGCTGGGCGGGTCGAAAGTGCCGGCCGATTACCCGCAGACGCACGCGCAGCGTTCACGGCTACGTGCTACCTATTCCCCGCGGAAGGCCGGCAACGGACAGAGGGAAGCAAGCAAGGAGGTGGCGGGAAGAAGCCGGTGCAGGCAAATGGGAGCCTGCCGTTCGCTGACGCTTGTCCGCGACGTGCTGACGGTGGACGCGAAACGCTGACAGTGGACGCGGAATGCTGACAGAGTACGTCGTGGTGCAGGGCGTTGTTGACGGCTCATAAAAAAAACGTATATTCGCCGAATCGACCATGTCACGACGATGATGACGGAGAGCCAGCAGCACCGACCTATGGACCTTCCAGACGGGACCTAGACATGGCGTGTACTTGCCAATTACCGTCGTAGCGTGGCTTTTTCGTACTGAGGCGCGGCCCAGGCGAAGCCAAGCTTTGGTTAGTGCGCAGTCTAGTTGGTAGACAAGGGGAAGTTTGGCCTGGCTTGTTTGAAATAAGCCGAAAAGGAGCCCTATGGGGAGCATGGCTAAACCCAGCGCTCCACCATTGCCGAGATTTAAGTCGCACGAATATCCTATCCGGGATGGCCGTACCCCGGTCTTGCAGGAAGGATCATCGCTCCATCTCCTTCATGATTGATTCATGCACGTATGTGTGTGTGTGTGTGTGTGCGTGTGGGCGGCTGTCGCCTGGCAGCTGCAGTGCATTGCCCCGGCTGTTACATCCAAGATCCTTCTTCATCCACTCGATCCAGCCTGCTGCTGCCGCATGCGATGCCAAGTATCGCTGTGTCGACACTGGCCGGTTTGCAAGTTGACGAGGTTGTCCCCTGTCCGCCCTACCGCACTGGCCTGCCCGTCCCCAGTTCTTCTTCTTCTTCTTCTTCTTCTTCTTCTTCTTCTTCGCTGCCCTGCGGGGGTCGGTCGGTCCTCGACTCCTCTTTTCATCTGCTGTGGGCTGCGCGCGGCCCGCACCCCGGTCCCCGAGCCGTTTTTCGCTGCCGACTGGCGACGGGTTCGCCGGGCGGCCCGCGCTTCTGCATACCAGGCAGGCATTGGGAAGCGGGGGGCCGGGGTCGAGGAAGAGACAGGGGAGGAGAGAGGAATAGTGGAGTAGGAGACACAGCTGGGAGAGAAATGATTAGTGCAGGGCAGAGAGACGCAGTGTCGTTGTCGTGTATTGAGGTGGCCAACGGACGAACAACAAGCTTTGGGGCCAGAATCCATGCCGGATGAGGCAATAGATTTCCAGGCACAGATACGAGTCTCCCCAATTGAGCGCGTAGAGACGAACCAACGCTGACGGGCACGTTGGACGCACGCAATTGGAAGGTGTGCGCGGCCTTGGTTCTAGGCTAGACTACCGTACATGTGTAGTCTAGATGGTGGCGCAGCCTCCTATAGACTTCGCCATCGCCAAGGACCGTTCTTCTACAAACATAACACCTACTCATAAGCCGTGCAGCATAGCATCGCCGCGATCTAGTTACCAGCTCCAGCTAGCAAGTGGACCGTCAACCACCGCCCACTGCTGACTGACCGAGCTCCCTCCTCGTCCCAAGTCCCGTCCTTTCTTCCCTCGCCCTGGACACGTAAGACAGCACACTAGGGGGGGAGGGGGAGGGGTCTGGACATCATATCGTACCACTACGTAGTACCGCCTACTGCCTGCGTCGTCTGTTGCCTCCCTCCCTGGCATTGGCAATCCTTCCCCCACAGGGGTGGGCGGCTTGGCAGGTGGGGGAAAAAAGCCAAGCTACTGTACGAATACCTATCCATGATTCCATCCTGGCCAGTCAGGGCCCCGCGTTTCCGACGGGATTCTTTATTACTTCCCGCTGTCGGCGCAGCCCACGCCGCCGGGCCTGCCCGTCCGAGCACATTCTATATAAGGCCTCGGGAAGGTACCTCCCTCCATTCGAGGACTGACCTTTTTTTTGTGGTTCACTCCTTTGTGGCTCATGTTTTGAATCAATGGGCGGACCGTACGGAGAATTCGCGGCACTCTCCGAAACTGTGACGCTCCGAGCTCCACCACTTACAGCCTTTCCCCCCGTCTTCCACCTCCGTTGCTCCGTCCCGGCGTCCTGGCAGAGGATGGATCCCGGCCCCGCGTACAAGCGGCGACGGCCCGCCGTAGCCTGCACCGAGTGCCGCCGGCGCAAGATTCGGTGCGACCGCACCACGCCGTGCGGCCCCTGCAGCAAGTCGCCGCTGGGCCTGCAGTGCGTGTACAACAACTCCAGCACCAGCCTCGACCGCGTCCAGCATGACCACGACGCCTTCGCCCAGCTGGACTTTGCCCAGCCCGTCCTCAAGCCCATGTTCCACGACGGCGTCGATGACCTGGACCTGTTCCCGATAGACATGACGTACCTGAATGATGAGTCCGACGCCGGCTTCATCGACTACCTCGGGCTCGGCGGCGTGCCGTACCCCCGGCACGAGCCCGCGGACCTGCCGGGCTCGCACTTGGACGGCGAGCCTCTCTTCTGGACGAGCAGTCGCAGTCGCACCTCTGCCACGCCCAACAGCCTAATGGGGTCGACGCCGCAGCTGTCTTGGGGATCAGGCTCAGCTACCGGGTCGGGGGTCTCGGGCCCAGGCTCCTCGGTTGCGCCGTCTTCCGTCGCGGCCTCGGTCCACGCCTCGTCAGGATCTGCGTCCGGATCCGGGTCCGGCTCCTCGGGGCCGGGCTCCTCGGGCTCGGGAGCCGTGCCGGAACTTCTATTCGGCGACGAAGCCAGCACCGCCGAGCGCGAAAAGAACTGGTACCACGCCTTCTCCCGGTGCAAAAAGCTGCGGTTCCTCTTTAGGGGCATCGCCGGCCACCGCTACGACGACGACGCCGCCGCCCTGCCGCCCGACCACGAGACGGTGCGGGCCCTCATGAAGACATTCTCGCGGCTGAGCCGAGTCGTCCAGCGCGAGTACGAGAGCAGAATCGTGTCGTCCCACAGCTTGCTGGGCTGGCACGCGACGGCAGCCTCCACGGCCGCCACAGGCCGGGGCTTGCTGCCTCCGCGCGCGACCTGCGACGTGCTCCTCGAGATGTACATCAACACCTTCGAGTCGGTGCTGCGCATCTTGCACGTCCCGACCTTCCGCCGCGAGTACGAGAGCTTCTGGAGGAGCCCCGCGTCCCAGTCGATGGACGAGGACGAGTCGTTTGCGTGCAAGCTGATGATGGCCATGGCCCTCGGGTCCTGCGTGTGTCCGAGCCGCCGTGTCCTCGACGGCTCGGAGTGGGCGCAGGGCGGTTCGCTGCGGGACCGGTCGAGCAGATGGGTCGCCCATGGGAAGCAGTGGCTCGCGCGGAAGATGTTCTCGGGATCGCGCGCCGACTTGGATACGGCCCAGATGATGTGCCTCCTCGCGCTGGCGCGACACACCCATCACCATGCGCTCCCAGCCGGCACGGGATGGTTTCCCGGAGACCACGACCTGACGCGCGTGGGCATCCAGATGGGCCTGCACCGGGAACCGCGCATCCGCTTCCCAAACATGTCCATCCAGGAGGCCGAGATCCGTCGACGGCTGTGGGCGACGATGCTGGAGCTCTCGCTGCAGCTGTGCTTCGACGAAGGGCTGCCCGCGCCTCTCTCGCCCGAGAGCTACGACTGCGAGCCGCCGTCCAGCCTCACCGACGAGGAGCTGGAACAGTGCACCATCGCCATGCACACGGACGCACATACTCCCTCGGATCGGCTGGCCTTTACACCGTCCATCGTCCAAGTGCTCCTGGCGCGGACACAACGCCTCCGCCTCCGGATCCTGCACCTCGTCAACGCGCCCGGCGCATCCAAGGCGTACGAGGAGAGCCACCAGCTCGCGGCCGAGCTGAACACGGCCTGCTGTGAAGACCTGGCCATCCTGCGCTCCACGAAGAAGCCCACCAACTTCCAGACCAAGCTGCTGGATGTCTTCACGCGGCCGTTCGTGCTCGCGCTCCACGGACCTTTCGCCGACAAGGCCGCCACCAACCCGGCGTACTACTACTCGCGCAAGATGCGCATGGAGGCCTCGGCCCTGCTCCTGGCAAGCCCGCCGGCCACGGTGCCCACGCCGACAGAAGAGCACGGCGCTCCGGAGACGGCCCGCGGCCTCGCCCACGCCGGGATCGACGCATGCGCTGCGCTGTGGACGCAGGGACACGGCCACTTCGCGCTCGTGCAGCGCCAGGCCACGATGGCACTGTGTCTGGACCTGATCAGCGAGCTGGAGGAGAAGGCATTCCCCGTGACGGACGGCGCGGGCTGGCGGCAGCTCCGCGACGCGGTCCGCAGCGCCGTGTGCATGTTCGAGCGGCGCGTGCGAGCGGCGGGTGGCGTGCACTCGACGCACGAGTTCTTGTTCTTTGCGTGCGCGGGCGCCTACATCGAGGCCATGCTGCGCGGGTGCCCGCCGCGCGATGCCGACGAGGTCATTGCCGACGCCGCCCGCACGGCGTTGGCTGTGTGCTGCGAGGTCATGGAGCGTCGGCGCCGGACGGGCCGCACGGCGAGGGAGGATGACGGCGAGGAGGATGTGCAGATGCTGGTGCGCAGCGATAGCGAGGACGGGCGAGACAGTGATGGAGACGTTGCGTGAGGCACGGATGACCAGACAGGCGAGTGGCGTATTCCGCTGGCTTGTTCCGCCTGGTCCTTTGAAGACCACCCGGACTTGCTGGGCTCTAGTAGCTTTCCAGCAAGCCGCCCAACACAACACGAGAAACAATTTCTCGCTGTCGAATAGCCAACTCATACCAAGTTGAGCTGCGTAATAGAATTAACAACCTAATCAGCACAGCGAGTGCGTGGTTCTCAACCTATAAACTAGTCGAGTTCGAGTGTATACAATGCCGCTGAAAGCAACGATAAACACAAGACGACCGGAAGATAAACGAGGTGGTATCCTGAGCTTTGAGAATAGACAAGATCAAAAACATGACGTATACTATCAAATTGGCTTATTCTGTGCTTGCTAGTGTAGTTCGAAGAGCAGTGTCTCCCCGTTGAAGTTTCTGGGAGCTGACTGAATACGGCAATTTCGTCAGATCCACCGAGAGATCAAGATAGGACCACACGCAAAGCTAGCCCCAAGGCTGCCACTTATTTCAAACGTTCGTAATACCCTCTGCGCTCTCGAGTCCCGCTCCCGAGCCTGCGTGTCCCGAGTGGATGGCACACGTCGAGTTAGTCTTCTCCACATCCAAGGGCCGGCGATGACTTCCCTATCCAGCACCATCCCTGGCATGCCCGAAGTCAACCGGTCTGTCGGTATTACGGAGACGTATGCGAGGGAGAACGTGGCACTTCTCCACGCGTGCTGTCTCGCAGATTGACAACTGCACAGTGATGCTGGGGTAGATCAAGGTGGTAGCACCCGGCCCCTTTTTGTGGGACGGACATGCAACTCTCAAAGTGTAATTGCCGGGCCGCCCGCAGCGGTTTGTTTTAGACTTGTGGTATCCATGTGGAGTCGACATTGAGCGGGCTTGGCAAGCGTGAGACATGTAGATACGCCCGCTGGGTTGACGAGGCTTTGGGACGTTCTGTATACACGGTGCTAACATCACCAACGAGGCAGTTCTCCGAGACAGCGAGACGACATGATCCGTCTCCATACTGCAGAGGTGGGGAATTGTATGCAACTGGAAGCACTGCTTACTATTAGTTGTCTTGAGATTTCCAGATCCATTTCGTGGTTGCGAACATAGCAATCACCTCCATGCGTGTAAGAGACAGTTTAAAACGAGAGCCGAAAACGGCCGTGAGCATTATTTTCATAAGTAAATTTAAGCCACTGTGGCTGAGTGGATCTTGCTAATGCATGAGGCCCCACTCCTTTCTTATGGATTAGCCACCTCTAGCCCGAAGCGTCGCCGTGTCCACACCGAAGAATTAATTTCGGTGAGCGTCGTTCATCACTGAGCATGCATGCTGCCAACTCACATACGTCCGTGAGCATGCGATGACGAACACGTACCACAAGCCAAAGCACCTCACCCATCAATCTCCTGTCCACGAGTTCCCCAACATCCTCACAGCCGTCAATATATGGTGAGCATGCGCTTCATCAGATCATCCCGCCTGATGAGGTAGAATGCGACAACCACCACGACTTGGACAGCGTGCCCAACACAATCGAGTCGGACCTTGGTGCGGCCGAAGCCGTTCCAGAGACACCCAGCCAAACGGCACTTGGAAAAAGAAACCGTCTTATTCGTCGTCTGCGTTACCGAGTCTCCATCCGAGCGAGTCCCGAGGATGCCAGGCCGGGAATAACGCCGGACGTGGTCATGGCCGCCATCGCGTTGGCGACGGCGCGCGCCACCGGCATACCACCAAACACTAAAGCCCCGGGATGCCAAGATGTGGTTCGAACACCTCCTTGCAAGTGCTGTTCTGCTACGCTTTCTCCTCACTTCATCGTTGGGGTAAACCAGATCTTGGAGTCGTCCGCAGGGTGGGGGGGAAAAAGCGGCCCTGAGGAGATCGACATGGGCAAGGACGTCCGAGCGGCCCTCGATGCCATCATCCATCCCTCGGTCCGTTTTGCGAATCTCTGGGAGAACCTCTTTTTCTCCTAAATCCGAGGTACACAGTGGATCGTTCAGGCGGAACCTTTCCGGCTCGTTCGGCCAGGCTGTCTCCAGTTTCTCCACTGATGAGCGTGCCAGCTCCCTCCGCTCTGTGGTTTTCCTCCAAGGTTAGGGGTTTTCCCTTGTTGAGCCTCCAGTTGGAGAAGCCCATCGTCCATGGGTCTCTGGGTTGGACTTGGGAGATATCCCTGTTTCTCCGTCTCGAAGTTGAGCTTCATCAAGGTCAATGCCTCACTTCATTTCAGACTGCCTCATCTTGTTCCTTGCCGATGTCGGCATTCTCTTCTTCAGACGCCGAGAAACATCCGCATCGCAAACCTCACCCTGACCAAACGGATCAACCAATGCTACCCACGCTTTACTCATCATTCGAGGACACTCTCCCCCAACTCGACGTAACCCATCCGAACCGCAAGGCGAGTAAGAGTTGAGTCCTGTACCTGCAACGCTAACCATTGAGTTCCGCACACCTACAAATCACCCCTCCCGTTGCGGCTCCAAAGTTCTCCATATTTGGTGCCGACATATCCAGCATGACAATGGCAACCAACATCCGGTCCGCATTGGCCCTCGACCAACAGGCTCCTCCGCCTCGGGGGTGACTCTAGCCAGCATGGGGTCGTGACAAAACCCGATTGCTTTCGGTGTCATTTGCCATCACCCCATGGGCCTTTCCCTTCCCCCTTGCCGTTTTTCACTGCCGGCTGGAGGAACCTTTGCCACCCCCATGGTCACGGTCATGGCCATAGCTGTGTCAATCTCCGGGGAAATGGGGAAGAGATCCGCTCTGAGCGGGGTGAACAGAGATATAAGGATATTCCCCGTCTTCTGGGTTTGCGACAGAAAAAAAAACCATCTTCCCCAGATTGTTGACTCTCTTCTCTCTTTCGTGATATCCCTTGTTTCCTTGCCCAAGTCCAGCAATCATCAACCGCAGACAAGATGACCTCCGGCAATGCCTCCAACGGCGCCAGCACGCCGACTCAGTACAATGAGAAACACGAAGACATACACCCCTGCCGACACTGCCATCACCATAATGAAGGCCGAGCTCCTGTTGTCCCTCGACAACATCAGTCCACCGTCTCTCATGTCCTGGACCCTCCGTACTACCGCATTGCCAACCCGGGTCCTCTGGGTCTCCTCAGTTTTGCCCTGACCACCTTCGTTTTGGGCCTGTACCAGTGCGGTGCTGGGTACGTTTAGTTCCTGTTATTTACATTCTGCTTGCTATGGCTAACAAGTCTCCTAGTCTTCCCGGATCCAACCCTCTGGGTGATGTCGGCCCTGACCAGGCCATCTTCGGTCTTGCCGTCTTCTTCGGTGGTATCGCCCAGTTCTTTGCTGGACTGATGGAGTTCCGGGTTGGAAACACCTTCGGTACCACCCTCCACTGCTCCTACGGCGCCTTCTGGCTCTCGTTTGCTATGTTCTTCGTCCCAGACTTGGGTATCAAGGACGCGTACAAGGGCGACGAACGCGCCTACAGCTTTGCGGTTGGCATCTTCCTCATCCTTTGGTGTTTCCTGACGCTGGTCTTCGTCATCGCGGCGCTCAAGACCAACATTGTCATCCTTCTGGTCCTCGGCTTCCTGGCCCTGGCCTTTCTCTTCCTCAGCATGGCCCAGTTCCTCTCCACGAGCCATCCCATTGCGGCAATCCGCATCAACAGGGCCGGCGGTGCGTTCTCCTGCATCTGCGCCTTTTTGGCATTCTATGCAGGCAGTGCGGGTATCATGACTGAGGATACGACCTGGGTTAAGCTCCCTCTGGGCGAGATCGATGTTCGGGTAAACAAGTCCAACATGGCCTAGGCTGAGCTGTAGTAGGGAATTGTGCATGGAACTGTGGCGACAGAAGTATATATACCGATTGGGAATTTATGAATATGGACCAAATAGGACAGCCAAATTAATTGGGATTGGGTTTTGGCTAGGATATATTCGCCTAGCAATGAGATACCCGAGTGGCTGAGGTGGACAAGAATACTTACCAGATTGTTACTTACTCAAGCGACACGTTGATGGTTCAGAGTTTGGTTCGCGTATTATTGCCTGCAACTGAGTGCAATATCCTCAAGTGTGGAGGACGGTAGTTGCTTGAAATAAAATTCCTAACCCCGTGATGCAATTATTGAATCATACAGCAGACCATTAAGCTAATCTTGAGTAGTGCCAGACTGTAAAAGCTAACGAACATCTCAGATCTTCGACTTGACCTCCTCGGCGGCACCCTTCACCTTGCCCTTGGCCTCCTGTGCGGCTCCCTTAGCCTCTCCCTTGAGCTCCTGGGCCTTGCCCTTGGCCTCGCCTTTGTACTCGGCAGCCTTGCCAGTCGTCTTGTCGCCGGTGACTTCTTGGACGCCCTCCTTCACCTTGCTGCTTACAGACGCTGGGATTAATTAGCACACTGTGTTCCTCATTGGTGCGGGTGCGAAGATAATGCGATTACCTGTTGCGTCAATGCCATCAACAATCTTGTCGCTCACGACGCGGTCGACGGTTTTCAAGCCATCCTTGGCAGCCTCGGTAGCGGTTCGGTTTAAGGCAAAGTGTGTGGAAAAGGCCCGAGGAGTCTGGGTGAAGGCGATGCGCGGGATGAGGGTAGCGCGACGCAGGATGCTTTCGGTGAGGAACGACATGGTGATGAATTGGGTTCGAGATATTGGTATTGGGGTTGAGGGCAGTCTTTGGATGGAAGATGGGATGGATTATTGTGTGCGAGGGAGAAAAAGGTCAATTGAATTGAGGAGGCAAGACAGGGAGCTTGAACGTCATGTGAGAAAGCCGGGTGATGATATACCTATGACGGGTGCTGTGTCTGTCGTGTTTCCCATGATGTCATGGGCAGCCACGCGGGGGAGAAGCTCCTAGCGGGTACCCGCAGGGGAAATCGACGAATGCAACAACGATGACGCAGAGCATTTGCGAAAAGAGCGGCACAAGCTGTGCTACCGCTGCAGGCTTCAGGCGGGTCGATCACTGAGGAGTCGGTGGCGTTTTTTTTTTTAGGTAACTGATGGTCATTTGGTGGGAATGGAGGAGTTGTCCCGGGTTGCTTGCTCGCTGATGCTCGAGATGGCGGGACGGCAATTGGCTGATAAACACGGCAATTGACTCTCCAAAACCTTTTCTACAGACTGCGATGAGATAAACAACCATTTCAAATGCTCGTGGGGTTTCCCTTTTCCCCGTATCGCCATCTATCGACCGGAACCTGCATCGGAGCTGCTTCACCCAACGCCTTCCCCCAAAAGACCCGCCCTCCTACCTATGTCTAGGCCTAAGTTAGAGCGGGCTAAAACAAGTAACCAAACATGGGACAATCATGATTCATTGCGACATTTCAATCATCAGCCTTCGGCCTTCATCCGTAGCGGGTCTTCACTTTCCCACCTCTTCCTCTCCCGCGTTGCCGCTATTCGAGTCTATCCGTTCTCGTCCCGCCGTGTCGATCCGCACCGTGGGTGCCGGACGGGGAGCTACCGGCGCCCGGACGCGTCGAAGCATGGGGTCCGTCGAGCCCCGGATGCTGTTCTCGTCCGATTCCTCACAGACCTCGTCTGCAGATGTCCCCACTCGGCGGTTGATGACATTGTCGATGCGCAGCCGCGGCGGGCCCGAGTTGAGCCGCAGGCCGTTCTTGGGCGGCCCAGCTGGGAGATAGTTAGCAGGGAACAGAGAGCAAGACACACGCTTGCGGGATGCGTACATAGCAGGAGATCAAACAGCTTGACGATGACGGGGCCCCAGACCGTCACTGCGATGATCTGTCCGTAGGACCACTTGTTGGCGGCGAAGCTCTCGGCGGTGATGACCTTGGTGAGCGAGATCATGTAGAGGATGTTGACGACGAGATATGTCACCTCGAGGATGCGCCAAAACCAGCGCTTCAGAACCAGGCCGCGTTTCTTGCTTCCCCACGACGGAAATCTGCCGATGCGGTATGTGCCGATGCGCATGTGCTTCGTCAGGTGGTGTTTCCGAATCGTCCAGGCGAATTGGTCCACGAGCAGCACGGCAATGGCAACGGTGTCGAGGAACAGGAAGACCATCTTGTACAGCAGCGGGTGGGGGAAGAAGCTGAACTGGACGCCGTCGAGGCCGCGCGTGGCGGCGCAATACGTGCGCGGGCTCGGGTTGTAGCCGCAGCCCTTCAACTGGCCCTGCTCGCGGAACAGCTGGAAGGCGTCCTTGAAGTAGATCTTCTGGGTGGTGGCGATGATGGCGAGCAGGTACTCGACGAAGAAGCCCAGGAAGGTGTGCCAGTTGCGGATGCCCTCATGGTGCAGACAGATCTGGATGAGGAACATGGGCAGCACGCCATTCTGGCTGACGTGGTAGGCGACGGCGGCGTTGACGACAATCTCGCCCCAGAAGGCACCCTCCTGCGAGTTGACGACGGTGGCCAGGATGGACGCAATCTGCACCGCGAAGACGAACCACGCCTGGGCCTCCTGAAACTCGACCAGCGTCGTGGCGATGGCGATGCTGGTCCGCGACAGCCCGCTGGTGTCGCGCCAGATGATGGTGCCGACGCGCGTCAGCCGCCGCTGCAGGCCAACCTTGCTGGACTTCGGCTTGAGCGCGTCACCCTCGGTGATGCTGACCCAGAGCGTGAAGCCCTTGGTGAGGAGGTACAGCGACGCGGCGAAGCAGACCTGCAGGACGTACGAGATGAGGACGCCCGGTCCGAAGATGTCCGGGTTGATCTCCGCCGTCAGGTCCGGGCAGAAGTCCTCCAGGGCGTTGAAGATGGCCTGGGCGCTGGAGTCGGTGGACAGATCGTCGATGGAGTGGTCGCAGGACTTGCTCAGCCCATCGTGCTCACAGGCATCCTGGGCGCAGGTGACGAGCGACTCCAGCACGGGCGCCGAGTCGAAGCCGGCCAGGGAGCCGCCGCCCATGATGGCGCTGGCATTGCGCTCGGCGCCGGCGCCAACGTAGTAGAGCTGGACGTCTTGGGTCCAGAAGGCGATGGAGGCGAGGGCGGCGCAGTTGTAGAAGGTCTCGAGCGAGCCGAAGAAGGACTCGGACGTGTTGCAGGCGGCGGTGCAGTCGGCGAGCCCGTGCACCTGGCAGCCGGACCGGAACAGCACAATCTCCTGCCCGCCCTCGATGCTGGTGGTGAAGAGCTCCTTGAACGTCACCGACGAGTCGGAGCCCGCGTTGAGCGTCGCGATGTCGTTGAACGGGAAGAAGTCGTTGGTGCCGTCGATGCTGTCGCGCAGCAGGACTGTGATTGGCGCGGCCGAAGCCGTGGCCGTGGCTGTGACCGAGAGCAACGAGGATGATGTGAGAGACGTGAGAGACGAGAGCGACGAGGTGGTCGTCATTTTGGCCTTTGATCAGAGGAAAGATGCTGATGATCAAGAATTCGACAGTCAGGACCCCCGAATAGTCGGTCAGGCTTGCTGATAACCAGGCTGAGAATGAGGCTGGGGCAGATGGATGACTTCGCCCAACAGACCGGCACACCCATCCCGGAGCATCACAGCTTCCCCAGTCGCGGCCTCTTGTGAGTCCTCGCAAGCCTTCAGCAACAGCGCAGGAGAAACCAGAGTCGCCGAAAGGGGGTTAAACAGAGCCAAGAGACGGGAACTGGGCAAAAAAGGACACTGGACGACTTCTCCCGCGGTTTGGTTGTTGGCGGGGGCCGCAATCCGCAATCCGCTTAATCCACTGGGGCCTTGGCGCGGTTCCCCAGAATGGCAAGGATGCACAGGAAAGCCAAGCATATCGTCGGTCGGCATTTGGATATCACGAGATGCCGTGATGACGAGTGATTTGACCTTTGCTCTCTCAGTGGGAATGCAGGTATTCTCGCTGACAGTGGGAACAGGGTGCGTATAACTTTGCCAGTGCCCATGGATTGGCGCATCAAGCTCCAGGAGCCAGTATGTTGACGACAAGCTGGATGAGCTAGATTAGATTCGACCACAAGACACCCAGTCCACATTCGAAAACCCCATCCAAACCAATCTTCCCTTGATACATTTCCATCAACCCTTATTCGACCGCAGTTGAGCCAACCACAGCACACCACCCAGCCAAAACTAGACCGCCAGCTAAAGCCGACGCGAGCCCACAACGTCATCCCGCCCACTTCCCAGTGCCGAAGACAGCCGAGCTTCAAACCACAGCGCACCCAACTCTTCACACATCCGTCCTCTCAACACCATCACCACCCGACGCAAAAAAAAGAGGAAAGCCCCTGCCCATGATGCCTCCCCGCCTGCGCCCCGCCTCCATCTCCGTGCACCTCCTCCGGCGGCTGTACTCCACCCCGGCCGAGCCGCTGGTCCGCGTCACCAACCTGCCCGCGCCCGGCAGCGGCCACATCCGCGTGCTGGAGCTCAACCGGCCCGCCGCCCGCAACGCCATCTCCCGCGCCCTGCTCGCCAGCCTGCGCGACGAGGTCGCCGCTGTCCACAGCCAGTACGGGCCCGACGGCGAGGAGATGGCCCCCGCCAAGCGCTTCGGCGGCGCCGCCGGCGTCGACGAGAAGGGTCCCACCCGCGCCGTCGTCCTGGCTAGTGCTGTCGACTCGTGCTTCTGCGCCGGCGCCGACCTCAAGGAGCGGAGGGGCTTTTCGCAGCAAGAGTGAATAGGATCCATCCCTACTTCCGGTCCGTGGCTCCGCGCTGACCCCCGCCTCCCTAGGACTGCCGATTTCTTGGCCACCCTCCGCGGAACCTTCTCCTCGCTTGCCAGCCTCCCCATCCCCACCATCGCCGCCATCTCCTCCATCGCCCTCGGCGGCGGCCTCGAGCTCGCCCTCTCCGCGCACTTCCGCGTGCTCTCGTCCAACGCCAGCGTCGGCTTGCCCGAGACCCGCTTGGGCATCATCCCCGGCGCCGGCGGCACCTACCGCCTCCCCGCCCTCATCGGCCTCTCGCGCGCCCGGGACCTGATTCTTACCGGCCGCCGCGTCGGAGCCCCGGAGGCCTACTTCCTCGGCATCGCCGACCGCCTCGTCGAGGTCGTGCCCGAGGACGAGCGTGCAGGCTCCGACCTGCTGGCCCAGGCCAGGAAGGCTGCCCTGAGTGAGGCCGTTCGTCTCGCTCAGGAGATCTGCGAGGGCGGGCCTCTTGGCGTCAGGGCCGGGCTGCAGGCAGTTGCGTACGCGCAAGAGGCCGTTGAGAACAAAATGTACGACCGCGTAGTGAACACTGACGACCGAGATGAGGCATTGCGGGCATTCCAAGATAAGAGAAAGCCTGTTTTCAAGGGCCGATAAAGTGACACCTCGTGGTGGCCTAAAGAAAAGCACTGTAAATAATATCATTTGGGATACTATTGATGATAGTATGTACCCACATAGCTGGCACCTTCGACACAAGGTATGTGTGTCAATAAGACGTAGACGTTTCTCATCAACACTCGTCACACACACCACCTTTTTCGGTTCGCGTGCTATCGTCATACAATGCCATCTATTGAACTGATCGTATGGGTATGTTTTCCCCAGTGCTGTCATCCCAAACGCCCACGCATGAATCATGCGCTTGTCTACACGTTACTAAATAAAGTCCATTCCAGTTCTTCCTGTCACTACCAGTCATCGTCTTCCAATGACAGGTCCGCGTTCTCTTGCTCATGGTGCAGCCTATATTCGAGGCAGAATTTCCGGATCGCCTAGTCCATCCGTTGCTCCAAGTAAGGCGGCGGAAGCTCCTCTTCATCCTCTGTCATTGATTCCGGTGCCACGTCATTATTACTGACCTCAACGTCTCCGTCGGCATCTTTGCCCGATTCACACTCGACTTCGGGGCCTGGTGGTGGTATAAGTCGCTTGGGGACATCCACGTATGTATCCTTGTCGTTGTCTCGAACATAACAAAGGAAGTACGGCTCGCCGCTGGTGCTCAGAGACGCCAGCACCTCGTCTGTGCTTGGGTTCGCCTCCACATTGGAGTCGTTGTACTTGCGCCAGACGTTCTGCTCAAAGTCATGGATCCACACCCAGTAATGGCCAGACGTTAGATGGCCACGATGGCAAATTACCGCGTGGAGACGGTATGGGATGTTCTTGAGTCCAGAATAGTGCTTTTCCAGCGCTTCTTCCCTTTCTCGGAGCTCCTCCTTCATCATTTCTCTCACCTCGGTCTCGGCTAGCACAATGCCAGAAGGATTGGCGGGCGTTTCGGCGACGGGGACTTCAACTCGTGGTGGGCTAATGAGGAGAAAGTCATCTTCGACAGGCCCATCAAATTCCCAGTTTTCCTCGGCAGACAACATCGGATCCTCCATTGGGTCGTTCTCGGCCGAGTCCGCTGCTGGTGCTGGGTCGATGGCTTCTGTGGCATCGTACTTCTGGAGGAATTCCCCGCTAGGTGGAGTGAATTCTACCGCTGCCTTCTGTGATTTGATGTCGGATATCCGATTGGCCATCATCCAATTTTCCACCCGTTGCTGAAATTCAAGAGAATCCTGGGGGGCATCCATGTATCGATCCAAGTATAGTGTTTCCGGGATGTCCACGGGGTTGCCGTTCTTGCTTCCCATCGATTGCGAACGCTGAATGAGAACGTGCAGCACTGGCGGCAGTGTCTTGATTGCCGTGTATCGCGATAATTTGCTTTCCTCGATGATTTGCTGATCGAAGTTCCGTCCAAGAGCATCATAGAGGGAGCATGTTCCCTCAGCGGCCGGAAACGCGGTGATTGATCGATCAAAACTGATTTCTTGCTGATACACTCTCTCGTCGAATTTCTTGGTGTAGTTAATGGTAGTGACGAAGAAAGTCTCCATGATCTTCTCCAATTGGATGCCGGTCAACTCATCAACAGAACTTGGATGGATGGCGGCTTGAAGGCGGTTGAGAATGCTTCCCATGACCTCTTCCACATCCTGCTGATCGGTACCCGAGGATCGCTTCTGATGCTCCAGTGCATTAAGCACTTTTTGATCAACAGTCTGAGACTCCTCGGCATCGATCATTTGAACATCGGCGCTCTGTTGTTCTGGCACGTCAGTGGCCCCATCAACTGCCACCACAGTTGTAGCTGGCCCACAGCTCTTGGGGTCGCGGCGGGCCTCCTCGGTGAAACCTTCATCCCCTACTACCTCGATCACAGAATCAACGATGTGAGTCTCGTGAGGCGCCGGAGCCTTTTCGACCTTCTCATACGAGCGGTCAGAATCGTCGTCTCCTTGTTCAACGAGGGTCTGTGAGCTGACGGTGCTAGCGGTCTCGGCCAGTTCCGGAATTGGCATTTCCGTGGCATTCCCCATCTCAACATCTTCGGGACTTTTCGCTGGGGGTGCAGGTGATGGGCGGGCGGGCAAAGGCGGGGGTTTGGGCGTTGAAGACGGCTCCGTGACCTGCTTAGAGTCGTTGAGGAGTGTGTGTGTGGACAGGAGGACAGCATTTGCCAATCTCTGGGATGGTCGGGTCGCGACTTTGTCAGAGGTTTTTAGGTTCTCGAAGAGCTCCGAAAGCTCTTGGGCAACTTTACGTTATTAGCACCGGCTTCAATGTAGCGGGAGGCAACCACACATACAGGCTTGGGCAACGACGGCTTCCCCGCGGTCCATTTGCATCTTGTTTCCACCAAGTAGCCGTTGTTTGATGCTGTCGTCGTTCAAGTCAAGCTTGAAGGATTCATAGTTGAGCGCAATGTCGCGAACTGGCTTAACCGTGAAGAGATATTGGAGAAGACTGTTGAGATAGCAAGTGTTGCCAATGTTCTCCAGCCCAACAGGGAGCTCGTAGTTCACGGGACGGTCTGGGCCAGGTGAATTGCCGCTACCGTTGGGCACAGTAATACCGTTCTGTTGGCGCATCTCGTTGATGGTCCATTTCAAGTCCGTAGAGTTAGTGTGGTCTGCTATTGCTTCCATCGCATCGAGGTACGTCGCCTTTTCCTCCTTGCTCTTACTTGTCTCAACCTAAGTCGCTTGTCAGCAATCGCTCCATAGGACGGTGTCAATCACATGTTATGAACTTACCTTGGCTTTCGCTGCGTCCAACGCCTCTGGACCAAACCCACTAGAACCACCAAGGCCAAGTATTACCTTACTGGTGGCCAGTGACATCTTTCCATCAGCCTCCATCAAGAGCGTAGCTTGATAAGTATCGTCGGTAGATGCCTGCGCGATCAAAAGCAGCATAGACCTAGCGCCCGTAGCGTCACCAGGGTCCTGGGCTAGCTTTTTCCTGAAAGCCTGAATCAGTGCGTCGGATGCGTAGTTGTTGGGAGGCTGAAGGCCGAGAAATGTGAGGGCTTGCGAGACTAGGCCGTCGTCGTCGTTAGTGCTTTGTTGCTGGAGTTGACTCTCAAATATGGAGGATTGAGTCATGGCGTAGTCAGAGAGTTGATCGTCGTTGAGGTCGTTGGCGATGGCCACCAGAGCCTCAGTCATGTCTCTCCGTTTACTTGGTAACAACTCCCACTGCCGCTTGTAGGCATTGACGATTATCTCTTTTGGTTGGTTCGGTAGCACCCCGAGCAGCTTGTACCGCTGAATGTTCACCAGCGCATTTCCGCTGATGTTTGCAACTTCTTGGCACTGTAAGTCTGCGTGCAGGACTGGCGTGCAAAGTTCTGCAGTGGGCCCTGCTTTGTGAATGAGACATTGGACTTCAGCTCTGATGTCCTCCAAGTAAGCACGGTAGGTGCCGAGTTCAGTGGAACCAGATGGGCCACCAGGAGGAGAAGGGGACGATGGCGTGAAGGAGCCTTCGTCAACACCATCGACTTCCTCTGTTTGTTCGGAGAACTCCAGTTGTCGAAAAATACCAAAACAGCGCGGGCCAAATAAAACGGCGAATCGCTTGTTTCTCTTGGAGATACTTCTAACATCTTCGGGATTGGCGGCCTCGAGAAGATTCTTCAGGTAGGTATTGAGGTTCAGAGGGGCTTGATACGCCCAATCATCTGATGCTGCCTCGTACCGTGCTGGCTCCTGTTCTTTGGCCGCGTGAAGGACGTTCAAGATGGCCTCGCTGTCAAGCAGCAAAGTGATCCACCAGGATGGCATGCGGGGCTCGGAAACTTCGAGGGTGACTTGGAATGTGCAAGGAGGTGCTGAGCAAACGAAGTTTTCTCGAGCAAGCAACGGGTAGTACTTGGAAGTGTCCTTGGAAATGATGGGGTCTGCCTCTGATCCAGCCCAGACCAAATGATGCCAGGGGAATTGGGCATCTCGCATCGGCCACTTGGACTGCTTGGGGTTGCATATTTCGTCGCAGTGCGATTCCTCCCAGGCCATCTTAAAGACAAAATGGAAGTGACAGTCCAAGCACACTGACGATAGAATGCGGGCTGTAGATGTGGAGAAACTCTGGTTTCCATTTATGATCAGCCGGTGCTCGTGCTGCCAATCGAACGGGGTGTCTAGTTTTGCATGTCGGGCTCGCTCGAAGAGGTCGCACGTCGTGAAGTCGTTGTTCACAAGTTCGTATATCCATCGCGAAGGGTGGCAACCTACAGCAGTGGAAGTCAGCTCACAAGTCGCTATGCAGCGAAGGAAACTTACCTGCCATCTCCCTACCGGGAGCCAGTTTCGACTTCATTGGAGTGATGTTGTGAGGGACGAACTCCCCAGGAGTCGTTCCTGGCAACGCTGCATAGGCGTTGCCATCGAGGTCCTGCTGGGACCTGAGGTCGTATCGGTCGGCCATGTTTATAGCTAATGCCTAGCTGTGATTGCTTTGAATCTTTGCGATGCGAAGGGTGTTTCGAGACGTGTGAGGATGGGAAGATGGGCGCAGCGACAAAAAATGATGTACGAAAGCGTGGGCGGTACGAGGTGGCACTGTTCAACAGTGTGGTGCAAGCAAAGGTGTGGATAGCTGCGTGTCTAGTGCGGAAACGGCCGGGTTTGTCGAGGGCAAGAGGCGTCGAAGTGTCTGGAATGTTTGGGTATCCCCGTGAGTAAACGGCCGTCCGAGTGATGGAACAAGACGGAAGGGTTGGGTGTGGTCGTTGGTCTCGATGATTGGAGTCGTGGTTAAGTCGAGGCAGCCTCTCGAAAGCCGGTGCTCATTTGACCATAGTTTTCGTACGGATACTCGGTGTTGCGTTGCAGACGTCAGGCGATGCGCAAGGCAGCCGTTTTATCGAAGACAAGATAGGCAGCCGGTTAAAGCTGTTGACGTGGTCGTTGGTGGCGGTTTGGCAAGCTCGCTGACGCAGCCTTTGGTGATGATGGAGCTCAAGCTCCCACCTCATCCTGAACCCTGTCGTGATGCGGGCGGGCAGTTGTGGGGCTGAGTCAGCAACTGATGCGGGCAGCTGCCAACGGGGTCGCTTCGGTGCGGCAAGCTGCATCCCGTTTTGTCCAACACGTCAACAAACGGCGGCAGCCGAAGGCTAGTTTGCTCATTTCACCAGCAGCTTGAATTTTCAGCAAAAGTCTTGAGCTGTTCAAGATTCAGCCAGGTTCCGTTTTCGTTTGATTGCCCCTCCATCCTTTCGCCCAGACCAGGCCCGCTTACACGAAAACCAGCTCCTGCTCAACCAGCACACCCTGCTCTAGCAGCCCTATCGCCTCTTCATCCATCATCCCCTCGACATACGCCTCTCCCAAAACGTGATGGTTATCTCCCACTTGCCTTATCACCAAGGGCGTACTGCATCCAAACACGACGCAAACCATGTCGCCAGGTTGAACTTGCTCCTCGAGTGTCCCGCAGGCGTTGTCCGGCGCCCATCCCAAGTAGCCCTTGCGGGTGAACATCAATCGTCTGCCCATCAGTGAACGGTCGGCCGCCAGATACACCTCGGCGTAGTCAAACTCAGATGCTTCTTTTGGGACCAAATCTGTGAAGTAGTCCCCCAGACACTTGCCACCCATGTTAATCTCTGCATGGGCCTTGTTCCATCCGATCCATCGGCGGTAGTATTTGTGTTGTTCCTTCAACCAAGGCCATTCCAGCGCCTCGAACTGTTCAAAAGCTGATTCGTACGACCTCGGTAGGTTTAGGAGAGCGCCATGTCGTCCGCTGACATGTTCGCCATTTGAAACACGCCCAAGGAGCAGTGCGCTATACAACGCACTAGACGTATCACTGTACACGCTCCTCCATGCCGCTGGTTGCACAACAGATGCTGTGTCCCAGTCAAAGTTTCCGCGTTTACATGCCCCAAGCCCACACACTGTGTCCAAAACAAGCCCCTTGCATTTGAGCAGCTGGCCGTCCGCGAGAAAGGAATACCGGGGACTTCTTTGTCCGTCGGCGCAATAGATCGTCTCTGGTCGCGGCTCAGGTGTGCCGGGAGTCCAGAACGGGCCGATGAAAACGGACTCTGGCTTGGAATACCGGTGCCTACCCTGCCACGTCCAGTCAACGACCCATGAGGCTGCGTGGGCACTGCCCCAAGGGTTGGCTTCACGAAGTGGCTCCAGATTCCTGTAGTGCTCGATGAAAGCCACGGTGGTGGCACGGAAAATCTCGGGCGTTGACCTTGAGTATTTGCAAACGAGTTGTTTGGCAATGTTTGAATCCATCATCCCCAAAAGGCCAAAGACTTTGTCTTTCTCGTCGCGACTTTCAGACTTGGCGAGCTCAAGGAGCTTCCTGATGCCCTGCCGCTCTCCGCCCCTGAACTCAAACTCACTCAGCGGTCGTATGTCTTGGTGAACCAAGTGAATGCTCGCTGTCACCCACCACAGGTCCGACTCGATGTTCTTGCTCCTCATCTCCCTCTTCAGGAGCCAATCCTTGGCGGCCCAGATACCTCCGTGATACAGGGTGGAAATCCCATGGCTGAAAGTTAACCAGTCTAGGGTATGCTCTCCGCACTTCAAAACGGTCGAATTGGACCCGAGAACCAGCTCCTGAATAATCCACAACCGCGACCAGTACGGCTGCTTCATGAGACGCTGGAGGCCGTAGAACGCGGAGTTGCCAAAGTACGTGGGATCCTTCTCCAGCAAAGTAGACAAGCCGTCTTTCTCTTCATTGTTCAGGCGAGCAAGACCGCACAGAAGATGCATGCCTTGGTCAGTGTCGTCTGCTGCCGGGCCCAGCCACGCGATCACTGCCCATGCATGGGAATAAATATCCCGCATCCTCGAAACTTGCTGCGCAGTCTCATCCTCGTCGAATTGGTTGATGCACAGCGCATCGACCCATAGCCTGTAGTTCTCTGAAAAGCGCCCCTCGTCCCTTCTCAGCTCCTGCAATGCCTCTTCTAGATTCTTCGTCACCGTGGTCTCTTGGCCGTTAACCATGATCTTGCCGGTGTGATCAGTGCCCCAAGCATACGACAAGGCTGCAAAATCGCCCCAAAAATAGCGAAAGCTGTTGTGTGCTGGGGTAAAAGAGCCCATCGAGCGGGTTGCTGGCAGTCGTCGCACTACTTTGGCTTGCTGTATGGATGCCCAAGTCGATATCAGCCAGCGTTTGGGTGTGCTGGGAAAGGCGTACGAATGAAGAAACTGTCGGTACACTGGAGTTGGCTCGTTGAGAGAGAAGGTCTCCAGAGAACAACAAAGGACACCATGCTCAAGTCGTGGATGGATGGTGATCAAGCGAATATCTCCGTCGCCCAAAGGATGATACAATTGGAGGTCTTTCTGCGGAACGCGGCCCATTCTACGTCAGTTTGGACCCTCTAATTCGAAGCAAAACTACTGCAGTTCAGGATGCACCTTTGTGTAGGAGGAAACCCTGTATTAATTAGATGACTTGCATGCTCCGGCTGTAGGGCAGAGCTGGCTAACGGGCTCTGTGGGTCAAGGCGGTAAGCCCGATTTTCATGCTTAAATGCTGAAGAAGCGCTGTAAGCGCCAAATGCTTTGGCTTTGGCGTTGAGTTCAGCGTGTTCTGTGGACGTACATAACCTGAGAGGTGGCCCTGGTGCCAACCTGAGAGGTGGTGCAGCTAGCATGGTTTAAAGTGGGCCATTCGCACAACAGCCTGAGAGGTGGGTAACTGGCCCTCATTGGTGGAATTATATTTGAAATTGAGCATATATTACATCAAGTTTTCATCAATGCCTACTTATATCACTCAACTACTAGAGTAATGCACTGTTCATACATTACTTATATTTCCTTAGGAGAGAAAAACTTTTAAACAAGGAAGAAGTAATGCATTAATTAAGCATATGTGAGATATGGGTCCACTTAAATACTTTCTAGCCAATTATACCGCACAATGCACCTAACAGGTTGATATGAATTTACCCCACCCAAACCCCTACTAGCGCCAACACCTCTCAGCTTGACTCCAGGGTAACCTCTCGGGCTATCTATCTACAACCTCACGGAGACTGGATGGGCAGAGCCTACCCAATCAAATGGCAGACTACGCCAGTGGTGTTCCAAGGAGCGCGCCACGATCTGGTCTCCAATTTTCATCAACGACGACAAGAGAACAAGGGTAGACAACGTGGCTGAGATCATCCCTGGCCAGTGTGGAGGTCCCTCAGCAGGCAGGGTTCTGTGGAAGGGGAGGATTGTTGGAGTGGAGAGGGCCTTGCGAAATGGATATGTCCATGGCGAGTGTCGCATCGAAGGAGCGGATGTGCGAGAGGACGCAGAAGACGCTCAAGGAAACAAGGCCTCGGGACAGTTCAAGGGCCTCGTCAAGATCCCATTCAAGAACGAGAACATCGCAGCCCCGAGAATCCACCCCGACCAGAAGAAAGCGCTCCAAGAGAACGTCCTCGCCATCGTCTCCGACTTAGTCAGCGACATTGGTGCGCAGAACAGAGAGGCCGCGGGTACGCCAGAGTACCGTTACGGATTGTTGGTGGTTGTGCTGGGGATATCAGCATGAGATTTTGATGGAGTTTGTGATGAGGTGGTCTTCGTCGTGATTGTTGTGTGAAAAAAGTGAGCGATGTCCCCGACTGCGGCAGACGATTTGGTGTCTTCCGTGCTAGTTGCAGTCCCGCGGCAGACTTGACGGTAGTTCTGGGCGACGTGGTGCTTTCATACATGTGACGAGTCGTGGTTGGAGTCTCGGGAGCGTTTTCACAGGCAGTCTCGTCGGAGTGAGGGAGAAGGGTGGTAAAGGTTGGAAAAGGTTGAAGTCTAGCTGTAGAAGAGTCGCCAAAGTCAATGTACATTCTGCCGGGAGAGATATGCACATGAACGAAATGTCTGGTCATTCTGCTTGCCAGTGCCCATGCTAAAATGACAAAAGCTAATAAGTCACCCAGAAAGGCCGGACAAAACTGCGACCGTGTCAGGGCGTTGATTTCCTTCGTGCAAGATGGTAAAATCACCGTGAGAATTTAGGGGCACACCACAGATGGGGGAGTGTTCTTGAAATGATTGCACAGCATCGTGACCAATGAAATTGAGGTTCATGGACGAAAACGGCACAAATCGTCATCCCTGGTACCAGCTATGGGGTAAGCTAAACGACTTACACCTGAATCGACAGGGAGTCTTTTCACCCGAGACGCTCCTTTTGCAATCAGGGTCAATCCTTGGGCGTTCGATGGTATGATCCTGAGTAGTGTCTGCCCGAGTTAACAAAGATTGGCCTTTTGGCCTCACGTCCTTGTATTTCGACAGCGTCGAGTCCGTTCGTGCCGTCGTGAAGCAGGGGAGCCTTTCATTCCCGCTGCACCGCTTTAGGCTCCTCTTAGCCATGTTTAGCCCCTGTCTTGTAGCCATTAAACGTGTGCTGTGACACGCCGACTGCGCGATTGCACCAGCAGTCCTAAGAATGACCCAGCGACTTCTCAGGTGACTTTTGCTAGGGCTCTGATTTGGTTTCTCGGTGACCGTGGGTATAACGCTGGGGCTCTCCGAGGCCAACGGCAGGTACACCGGGGATCTAATTCGGCGGTCAGGGGTAAATACTTCGGGGCTTTCCTTTCGTGTCTGGTAGCCTGGGGCTAGCACGCTGGGGCTTTGGTTCGGTCGCTCGGTCTTGGATAGAGACTTTCATTAATGTCATCAAAGCAACGGCTTAAGTACATGATCGTTCGCGAGAGGAGGTTCGTAGATGTTCGAATCGATTGGAATTAATTCTGCTGGAAGGCATAGTGTTAGCATTTTCTGCAGACTAAGAAGCCATCCATTAAACTTGCAGTGGACGTCTGTAAGGGGAAAGGAGAATGGCATAGATACTTCGCCATGACTAACCAGCGTCTTCGGTCTGGTTTTAACACTCTCTGGCTGCTACGATCTCCAGCCCCCCTGAGAATTGCCGCTCCTAGGCGAGACACAGCCAATCTCTCATGCGAAGGCCTTCCCATATTGGATTTGAGACAGATAGTGATTGGATGCGCATCTTCTGATCAGAAAGGCCGCACCTGCCTGGAATCGAACAGCCCTCCAGAAAGGCATCGTGAACCAAAAGCCTAAAAGCACCATGCCTTGTTCCAACGCCTCCGGCCACTTGCCTATTCCAGCCATCTAGCCATCGACTTATTCGGCAGCACCGAGAAGGTGCTGGTGGTTTGTTTTGGGGTTTTGGGTCCGCGTCGGCTCCGTTCGAGTACAGAGGCTGGCTTCTCAACTTTGTAAGGGAGCTCGAGTGTGACGTGCCAGTTCTAGTAAACAAATCAGAGAGAATTGAGGTAGTGCTTGGGATAGTCGAGCGGTGTTCTAGTGATTCTCTCGATGGACAGCGTCGTCGTGGACCTTTCCTTCTGGCTAGTCGGTAGCGAAGCGGCTGGTCTGAGTGCTTATTCAACCTTCTCACTCTTTGGAGGAAGTCTTGCCATCTTCGGGATTGTTTTGGTCTCGTAGAATCTGCCGACACTCATGTTAGCAATGCGATCTTGAGCAAGTTGAACGGCCGCTCTGATACAACCGCTTCTTTCTTCCAGGCCAGCGACGCTTTCTCATTGTTCGCAGCACTTCTTACCGCACTAGCCTAGCCAGGCAAGGCTGATTTTTCTCTCTGTGGCTGGTGAAGTACTTGGAACAGTGATGTCCTTGTAGGCCTTGAGTTCTTTGTTGCCACAATGAGGAGGGTACCCCGAGCACGCCCCCCTTTCGCCCTCGCGAGGACCTGAAAGGGAATGAGGCGTCTGTAGACCGCGAGGGCTGCGTTGGAGAACAAAGGTTTAGGCTGAGCCTAGAGCGTCTTTGACGTCAACCAAAGTGCTCTGCTTCCCTCTAAAGAGACATCCCCCTTTGGCTACAAGTCAGCGGGCAAGTCAAGACAAACCCGTCTGGCGACGGCTAGGCCTTTGTTTTTCTGCTGCAGGGAAGCCTCAGACAGATTGTCCAGGGGCCGTCTCAGGTGGAATGTCGCCGTTGCCCTCAGTTGCCAGCTCTGGCCGAGCCCACCTCCAATTGGGGTTCGTCGCCACGACGTCGACGACTGTCTAGGTCCTGGCTTCGTCTTGAAGTAAGAGCGACAGCAATCCATCAGCTAATGGAAACGGGCTGATGCAAGCTGCCCGTTGCGAGGTAACCCAACCGCTCCGACGCGCCTTGGGCTCTCGTGAGGATAGGGTGAGGATGGGATGAGGCAGGGCATGCTGTGACAGCTGGACTGGGGATTTGAAGCACAAAAAGGAGATGATCATGGGGAGGAGACGATGGTCGGGGCTAGCTATGCTAGCGACGCACTGCCGTCGGGGAGGGGATGACGGTGGGGGAGATCTTGACGGGGAGGGTATCGTGACTTGCAAGACACCGCGACTAAGAAGATATCGTATAGCAGAGGAGATGATGCAGGACGAAGGCGAGGCCGTAGACGTCGGGACAGGGCCCTGCTGGGGCAGCTGCTTTGGTATTGATTCGAAGGGCGCCCCGATGAGTTTTTGGGTCGGTTTCTCTTGAGTTTGAGGGGACGGTCGGGCTCGCTTTTGTGAAATTTCTTGGTCGAAGCTGACTGGGAACCGGAAGGATTGGGGATGATATGGTTGGAGAGAAGCCCTGGTGGATGTAGTTGGGTTGACGGACTGCCTTTTCCATGGCTCCCCTTCACGATGGAGACCTTGCCTTTGGAAATTCGATGCACTTGGAGGCTTTTAAAGAGATAGAGTCATCTGGGGTGGGTTTTCTGGGAACAAACAAGGGGAAAACATTGGGAGAGTTGAGTTGGTGGGGCTCTGGACGTGAAAAAGAAGCGTCCACGCCAGCGACCGGACTTCGGCCCACGTTTTCTTGAGCTACAGGCGAATCTGAATTCTCACTGTTAAAGAGAAGAGTTGTATGCTCCTTAGTCTAGCTAGAAAAGTCCATGGGCCAGGGCCGAAGGGAGGCTTCGCCTGCGCACCACCCAGCGATGCCCTCCCCTCCTCTATTGTTCCCTCGCTCCCAAGCCAAGACAACGCACCACGCCGAGTATTATGCCACGCACACACTCGTGCACTAGGTCCATAAATACGGCACGACAAGCTCTCGCAGTGCTGTGAGTAGCACACATCATACGGACTCGACCTGGACTGGATTACGGTCAGGGGCGACGCGCTCGATGGGCAAACTGGATGGGTATGCAACCTCGGAAGTGTCTGCAGATGTCGTGGGGCGTGCCACGACGGCGATCCAACTACGGGAGTGGCATCGAGCGGTGGTTCTCGATCTTGGATGCACGTTGGTGCCTGGTGGGGGTCATCGCCAGGGGCTGGCCGCCCTGGATCTCGGGGATCTCTGGGCGTCTCTAGTGCCACGCCCTTTGGTTTGGCCGCATTCCTCTAGGGGCTAGCTTCCTCTGTTGCAGTATGAGTCTTGTTAGAGTTGGTAGAAGGTGGTGGAAGTCTATGGTTCTGCACTGATGCACGGCCGGGCTGTTGGGGTGCGTTCGAACCGGGCCAAGGAGGCTGGCTGCTCCTTTGGACAGTGGTGGAGTCGAGGATAGGAATTAGGAACTTGCAATGAACCTCCCAGGGAGTTCCTTTATTACATTAGGCTGCCCGGCTCGAGACCTTGAAGTAAAATAGCTGATAAATGGGGGGACGGAAGGGCTGGAGGCTCTGCATGCGTTGCCAGCTGACGGGCGATTAAAGGATACGGCTGTGCAGGCATGCCCTAGCATCTTACAGAAGGCAGCCAGTGCTTGGACAGGGGCCCTGGCAAGCTAATTGTCACTGTCGGAGACTTGTTCCAGGTCATCAAGACGTGCAATGCTCCGGTATACACCTGGGTTAGGGCTGGGGTACCTAGTAGTTGGCGAGTTGTTCTGCCACCGGAGGCCGGTCCGTCTGGCGTGTTTACAGCGCAGCTCTAGCCACTGACCCCTCGGGCCTGGAAACGCGGTGTCTTAGCCTGAAAAAGCGACTCCGGCGCTTCTCCCCCCACGCACAGCTTTTCCTCGTTCCTACACCTCCTCGGTTTCCCTTCCGCCTACACACCCCACGCATCTCACGGGAGCAGTTCCATCTTCTCATTCAAGAAAACCACACACACGACGACTCTGAATCCCCTACTAGGACGCTCTGTACTTTTGGTTTGATTTCTGTGCTCTCTTTTGGCTTCTTTCCAATCCTACACCTTCTCAGTTTGCTACCCACCTGCAGATCCTAAGCATCCCACGAAAGCATTTACGCCCTCAGCCGTCACGGAAGAAGCACTATCCGCACATCGACTCTTTCTTCGAACCTTCTACGACACTGCTTTTCGCCTTTTAATTCGATTCTCGTGCTCTCTTCTAATTTCTCCTCGCTCCTACACCTTCTCGGTTTCTTTCACCCTGGCACACCCCGGGCATCCCACGAAAGCATTCGCACCCTCGTCTATCACGGAAGAAGCACCATCCTCAATCAACTGTGTCTTCAAAACCCCTACGAGAACTCTTTCCAGTTTCCGATTTCATTTCCTGTCTTCTCCTGCAACTTCTCCTCCATCTCACACCTACTCGGTTTCCTACCCACTTGCAAATCCCAAACAGCCTACGACAGCACTCACACCAACTTCCACTCTTCACTACTCAGGCATCCGTTCTGTCATAGAGTTTCTGACGAGAACGCTGTGCGCTTGCTCAGTCGATTTCTGTGCTCTCTCGGTAAGTCTGCGTCTCTTCCGTTCCCACTCCCTGTTCTAACTCTAAAAAGCGTTAGACACCAATATTGCCTGAAATCGCCATGGCCAACAGCCTGTGTCTAACCCACATGCCAAATGAAGTTTTGCAATTGATCTTTTCGTCACTGGATGGCAAAGATCTTTGGTCAACTCTGACGCTGTGCAAGTCTGTTTTTGGCCCAGCCTTCCGAGCCCTCCACCAATGGGACGTTGCGGCTGAACAACCGAAATCCATCCAATGGGCAACGATGAAGGCCTCTGATGTCCATGGAGCTAGGATTTTAAAGAGATACTGTGCTTTTGGTGGCAACGTCAATGTTTCTTACAGCTTTGAGAACTGCTTCTTCACGGCCCTACACATTGCTGCCGCCCGCGGACAAGAAGTAAGCGTGAGAGTCTTGCTTCAAAATAAGGCCAGTGTTAACGCACCGGCAAGAAAAATTTACAGGATGGTCTCGAAAGCCTCGCTCACTTTCAGAGCGAGGTTTGCGGGAACCTTTTCTCCTAAAGAACGCAAAGCAGCAAAAGAGGCAGCATGGTTGCCTCTTTTCGTGCCTCTGATGAAGGAAGACACGGTAATCGTCAATCTACTGTTCAAATACGGCGCGCCTGGCCATGTGACGGCCGAGTTTCCTGCGAATTATCAACCGGGCGTGGAACCCTTCCCACGAAACATTACGGTTTTTCACTTGGCGAAAACCGAACTCGCTGTCAACACACTCAACGAGAACTTTCACGCAATGAGCAAAGTAGGATGTCCCGGAACCTTCTCGACCCCAATTCATCTGGCTGTGCTTAGTGGCCGCGAAAACCTGGTCGAGGCGCTGGCCAACGCTGGCTGTCCGGTGGACAGCCTCGACAAGGATTCGAAAACGCCGATTTATTGGGCGATTGAAACTGCTACTCTGAGCTCGAGTCCCAGCGTCCGCAAGGATGCCATGGCAGTTATCAGATTTCTCATCAGCCGGGGGGCAGACCCCAACCAGCTGAACGGCTGGCAATCGCCGCTTCACAAGACTGTGGCTGCAGTCGCTTTTTCTTGGGCCGAAAGGCACAGGAATATCAAGCAGATTTTTGAGCTCTTGGTGCTTAACGGTGCTGACGTCAACTTAACTGACGGAAATGGAGCGACTATTTTGAGCATGCTTTGCCGAGCAGTCAGAGCAGACGGCGGAAACACTTCGATGGAGAGTTTCATCGAGCGAGTCGTGACGGTTCACGGGGCGGACCCCACGACACCCCAGACCTGGCTCAGGGGCCAACATCCGGACGAAAGCCTGATCGATATCTGTTCGAGGTCTCCACTTACCGACAGACTGGCCAAGAAGCTCGAGGAGCTTGGTGCGCGTTTATGTCCTCATGAGGTTGTGGGCTTCTTCAGGAAGTGGTACATGTCGACCACTCGCAGTGACTAGAGGTGCTACGACGTGACCCTACACCACAAAGACCTTATTCAAAACCTTCCCAATGGGGAGCTGGCGAGAGCCTTTCATTGTTCCTTGCTAGCAGATAACGCACGGGTCTTTAACAACCTCAGAAGAACCTTCAACATTCCTGGCGGCGCCGAACCGCTCATGCGGGATGTCTTGAGAGAATGTCGGCATAAGCTTCCCAAGCTGGCCAGAAACTTGATTAACGATGCGAGTTTCAACATCGATTTTGTCGATCCAGTTCATTCCGACGGTTTCTTACACGCAATCGTGACCAAACTTCAGATGAGTGGAGGGGCTGCTCCCTACCTGGAAGGGTCTGCCGTGACAGACACGAAGCTATTCCTTGAACTCGGATGCTCGATCCGACTCAGAGATGGCAGAGGATGCACAGCCCTGCAGAAGTTGCTTGGTGTGATTCAGGATTTCAAGAAATTGAAAAGGGTTTTGGAAAGGGAGGAGGCGCGCGCCCAGTAGACGGCGGCGAAGTTGCAGAACGCAGACACGGAGGACCGAAAGGGGATCTTGGGTATGACATAAAGCAGGATGCAATCGTCTAGACACCAACTTTGGAGAGCGTACGGGAGACATGTACGAGGCGAAGGGAAACGGGGCTTGAAGGACGCAGATGGAGACAGACCAAGATGGATATTGGGTAGAGTATACGAGGCGAAGAACTGCGAGATGCAGATAGAGAAGAACCAAGAGGGAAGGAACTTGGACACGATCTATCCTCCTCCAGTAGAGCAATGCAACAATAATGTATGACAACTACACTTGCGAACCTCGTGGGATGTGATGTTCTCTCCCATAAGGCGACGCTTCTGGATAACTCGTCTTAATGGAAGCCAAGACGGTGTCTCGCATCAACTCCAGTTAGTACCGGCCCAGTGTCTACCCGTCCAGCGCGTGACCTTCCCCTCTCCTTCTCTTTCCTGTCCGTTGCCAGCACCTCGGGTCACGAGGACGCTGCAGGAAACGACAGGGGCACCACGTGCTGCCAGTTGGCAGTTGGCAGCTGGCAGTTGCCCGTCACCATAGTACCTGCTAAAAGACGACGGGTTTTCCTCAGCAGTTACTCACAGCTAGATCTCAGGCCAATGAGCATCGAGCATTTCAAGCCTCGGCCGCCACCGCAAACGTCCACAGACGGGCCAGGCATCCGGCGTTTGCTGCCCCGGGGCAGTCTTGCTCAGTAAAAGACACCTGAGGCATCTGGCCGGAGTTAGGAATCTAGGCTGCCCGAGAATGAAGAAGCTGTTGGCCCGGACCATCTGATCCGCCTCTTTGTTCATCTTTGTGGCTTGGTGTCCTCCCTTCGCGCTCCGTGACCCCTGAATGCGGAACTCCTTCCAAGTCGACAGCCAAACCGATCTATTCTGGTAAACCCGCAGGACATTGGACACTCTCTCACAAAGAGAAGCAGTTGATGCACCCAGGTTCAATACCACGCGTTGTCTGTCCATGAACTTGCATTGATGCGGGCCTGTACAATGATGACCGCCGTAGCCGTTCCAAAACTGTTCAAAAAGAAGCCCAAGAGCAGGTCACTGCAATCTCTCAGCTTTAAAACCAGCCTGTGGAAGCGTCCCCAAGTTTTTGGACTTGCAAGTGTCTGTCTTCCCGAATACAGGGTTCAAGTACTACAGCGGGCCACAATCCGTCGTGAAGCTTGGCGGCCAACTTCCCGGCAACATCAGCACTTGCTCTTCCCGCCAAGGAGAGCGACTCGACGATAACGACACTGAAATCGGGACAGACCGTATAAGAAAAAGTCGTCTCTTATTCGGGACTCTGTAAGCCAATTCCTATTTCCGTCTACATATCACTAATCGAGAGCTGCGTTACAGAATGTCGAGATTGATCCTCCACGGCTCTCCTAGTGCCTACTACAACGTGATACACAAAGACGGACAAGATCGAGCCATGTTTTTAGCAAAAGATCTCATACATGCCTGTAGCTTACCGCAAAGAGCATGTCTCCCGCCTGGGCCGAGAGCCGCCTCCAGGGTTGCGTTCGGCTACGTAGTTCTTCGAAATGACTGGTCGCTCTGAGCCCCTGCAGGCCAGTCCCATCTACGCCATGCTCTTTCAAGGGTCCTGTGGGTCTTTCTGGTCTAAGTGATATATCCTGGATTGTATCTGCCACCCAATTGTATCATGTTAATAGCTAACGAGAAGGGTTGCAATAGGGACGGCGATCGGCCACATCATTACCAAGACTGAAGAGAGCGTCTCCTGGACTCTTGCCGAATCCGGAGACCCCGGTAGCCCTTTTTCTTTCTTAATATCTGGCGTTGACATTTACTATCACAGGTAAAAGCCGACTGACCGATCAATCTCGCTTCCGAGAAAAGCATTTCGCAACCGCGTCAAGATCGCCAAGATGAAAGACAAAGACCCACCCACGAGGAGCAGCCGACAGCGGACGTAGAGAAAACCTTGGCGTCGAGAACTCAAGATAACCGATCTTGGCGAGAGTTTCTGACCTCGGTTCCAACTCGAGCCTTTACCTCTCCGTTGATGTTGCCAGCAGGCTAGCAGGTATAGTACAGCTTCTCCTGAAGATTGAGGCTTCAAGGATTCACCCGTTTCGTCTAGTTGCGCCTTGATTTCTAGCTGGCTTTGAGATAGGCCCCCGCCGAGTTCCGCCATAGAGTTTAATTCCGTGGACTTACAGAAGGATGCTCCAGGTTGCATCGCCAAGACACGCAGCTCCTCGACATCAGAATATCCTCACAGAGGTCAAGGGACGAAAGGAATGCGATAACGTAGCCTCTTGGCACGTGCAAAATGTTGGCATTGAACAAAAGATCCCAAGCAAGATGGGCTACACCTTGTTGGCCGCCGGCGTCCGACACCGCCCCTACAATCCTCCTCCTTCTCCTTGCTGGATCTGTTCCAGGATAGGCAACTTGTAGTTCCACCAACCCGATCAACCACAAGACCGCCGGCCACTTCCGAACGAGCCGCAGGGCAGATTGAAACAAGCACGGCGGGGTCTCGGCGGGGTCTTGAGCGGGGATTGCGGGTGTTGTTGACCTGGGACCTGGCTCCTAAGGGCGATTTCCAATCAAGGTTGAGAAACCTAAACCGGGGGTATTATATGCTACATATTAAGCTACTGCTGACTTCTGTTAATCTATAGGCCTGGAAACCTGCCGCCGACGGGATGCGGCGTGCTCCGCGGCGCTGATCGACAGGCACGACGAGATGCCTCTTACGGATCGTTGACCGACAACATGGTTCCAGCCGTCCCGTCGACCCTCGTGCATTATCTCCAACGCTGGGCCGTATCTCGAGATATACTTGGACTTCCCGTTTCCTACCCTCTAGTCCGGACCTCAAACCGCTTAGCGAGCTGTTAGTGTATAGCCAAATCACAAAGAACCGGCATCGTCCCCACGCAGCCATCGCTAGCATCGGCCTGTCTCATCTCTAGGGCCCCGACGGCTGGATTAGGCAGGTTCCCTTGCTCTCTCCACACTTGGCAGAGGCTCCCAGCCAAACAACACACCCGGCCGTCGGCCAGTTCGACCCTCCATCGGCAGTGCAAACCAATCCGGCCCCTTGCGCCGTGAACGCGCGATGGGGCTTCTGCAGGGACTGGGTCGGTATTCATGGGAAAACCGGCCCCCGTTGTGCGATAACAGACACCCAAGTGTCTATCGCGAGACCTCGTGGGCGGGAGATCGACGAAAGCATCACACGGAACGTCTTGCGAATAAGGTAGGTCGGTGAGTGCATCAGGAGAGGCGTGTTAGCGACGACGTGAGTGTGGACGGAATCATCGGCCGACTTGCAAGACCGAGGCAGGAGCCAAAGGCATGGCATAGCATAGTGTTCACGAGCTGTGGGACGAACGAAGCCTCCCGCGCGACTATAAAATACATACTAATTCTCGCTATCCCGCCATCTTTTCTCAAGCCAACAGCCTCAGCTCCCCAGTCAGTCCAAGCTTAAGACACTCGCATCAAGATGAAGTTTACCGTCGCCGCCCTGCTCGCCATCTCCGGCGCCCTCGCCGTCCCTACCCCGGAAGCTGTAAGTAGAACCGCCCGGATAGCAAGCCCAAACAGAAGAATCTAACGTCTTTGTCTTCAACAAAACAGCCCGGGATCCCCACCGAGGCCAGTGCTCGGACGCAGCTCTCGGCGCTGACGGTCGCGGCTCGAACAAACACCGACAGCTACGACCGGGACCTGTTCCCGCACTGGACCACCGTCTCTGGAACCTGCAACACTCGGTAAGAGCCTCCATGCTGCCAAGTTCAATGGCGTTCCGTTGCTAACTGCGTGCAAAGCGAATTCGTCCTCGAGCGAGACGGCACCAACGTCGTGACCAACAGCGCCTGTGCTGCCACGTCGGGAACGTGGCTGAGCCCGTACGACGGCGCGAGCTGGACGGCTGCCAGCGACGTTGACATCGACCACATGGTCCCTCTGTACAACGCCTGGGTGGTAAGTAGCGAACCCCCGTGAACGCCTCGTCGAACGCGAGCCGCCGCTGACAATTCCCCCTCCAGTCTGGAGCTGCGTCCTGGACCACAGCCAAGCGCACCTTGTTCGCCAACGACATCACCCGCCCTCAGCTCTGGGCCGTCACCGACGAGGTCAACTCGGCCAAGAGCAGCTCGTCGCCGGACGAGTGGAAGCCCCCGCTGACCAGCTTCTACTGCAAGTACGCCAAGAGCTGGATCGCCGTCAAGAACTACTGGGCTCTCACCGTGACCAGCGCCGAGAAGTCGGCGCTGACCACCATGCTGAACTCCTGTTAGATGGGGTTGTGGTTCGAGTCGTCAGCCGCGTCTTGGTTTGGGGGTTGAAAGAGGGATGGCAACAGCTGCTTTGTTGAGGGGTTGCACGTCATGATGCTTTCTTGTAGTTGTGTTTCCGGGAGCATGAAAATAAAATCGGCATGCTTCATCATACAAACAGGCTCTAGTGTACCCGCGTGCTGTTGTATCTTGTGGCAAGTATACAGGTTTCGTGACTACCCGCCTGTGCTATGTTCTCCGCTCACGTCCAGCCAAGGGACCAGCTCCAATAAAGTACTTGGTAGTTCACGGAGAATACACGTCTTGTTGCAGGCGGTGGCGTAACCTTTAAGCAGGCTACCTCAGTTGGCTGGCGCCGACATTTTTAAGACAACATACTCCCGAGGTTTCGACAAGTCCCAAAATTCAGTATCCCGCCCCCCCCTCTGCGCTCCTACAGAAATCCCCAAGAAGTCTTCGATTCCCGCCCCATATTTCCAAGCCCTAGCTCTCTCATCTTCTTGGCGGCCAAGATTATGTACATCTTTGCACCTGCATCACCATGGCCGTTCTTTGGGGGGGGCTAGCCGTTGTACTCCCTAAGAACGACTGCAGCGCCTACCCATGACTCGGTGAAAGGGAAGAATTAACCTCCTCCTGTCTCTTATCAAGAGATGCTGAACCCTTATATCATGCATTCTTCGGCGCCGTCACCCTCGGGTTTTTAGACGGAATATGGGGTGACCGTCTCACAGCTTAACGGTGCGACCTGAAATACAACGGACCAGGATTGGCAGAACAGTTGAGCTGCCGAACACTCTTCGCCGTTCAGGAGTCACGAACACGTCTCCTTGAGTAATGTGCTAATGTGCGGGCGGCTCCAGTTCAAAGACTTGGTCATGGCCAATACTTTGAGTCCGATCTGACCCTGGATACGACATTCATTGGCGAGTGTAGGCACTCTCGAGGAACTCCTCGATGCGCATCCGTCCAAGTCGGAACCAAGTCTTCTTAGCTCTCTTCGGACGCAATAGCATTATTTACGGCATGCAAGCATCTCCCCTTGGTTAGTACGTCTTTCCTTCCATTTTTCTCATATGATTCTTGAGCTTCCCATGGCACCACGCGCAGTATCTTGGTCATTTTACCACGTCGCCGGAAGCTTGCCCGCCGCAGACGCCGACGCAGACCAAGGTCGGACTCTGGACAAGCTTTCAAAGGCATCCCAAAGGGCGAAGAAAGATAGTTTCCTCAGCGAATCACGGAAAGGAGACAGGATCGCACTACTCGCATCTTAAAGAAGAGCCAGGATAGGAATTGCAGGGGAAGGTGTGTTGGAGCTGATCCTCCCGTAAGCTCCCACGTATCCCGAGAGCGTGCTTCGGCAAAGACTGCAGAACGAGGGATCGATGTGATTTCTTTTTCCCTTTCGACCTATTTACATAAATCATGGATGCATATGGATGACATGTACACTAAATACAAAAAGTGGGTTTATACCCTCATCAACATCCTAGCATTAATGTGTAGGTAGCCAGCAAGCTCGACTTTGATTTCCGTAGCATTTGCCGGAGACACGGTTAATTGCAACGCAGTGAAGAGGAACGATACCACGGCGAAGCAATGCAGTCTCGTTCTGCTTGCCATCATCAATACCATTAATGAAATCTGGTTTTGGTTTAATATCCAAGTCCTCCGCGAACAACGCCCTCACTCCGTCCCGTGAATTCTCGTTATACATCCCATCTTCCCAAGCAACAAACTCTGTTTATACACTGATAGAATCGAATTATGTGGACAAAGGATAGAGTATCGAGGCTGGAAAACGCGCAGAGGCTACAGATTCCAATCCTCGTGCCCGTCATGTCTCTCCATTATGAACGCCCAAGCAACTTCGCGCCTTGTAAAATCATCAGCGATAGCAGTACTAGGCTCGAATCACGGCCTCAGGGTAACGTCGCCGTCTTCACCACCGCTCAGTTCCATGTCGCCGTCACTAAGCTCGCCTCTTGCAGCTCGTTGCGCCAGGTCTCTTTCCGTGTAAATTTCATGCTTCCTCGTCTCAGCTTGTTGGAGGCAGTCAACATACGTCCTAAACTTGACAATCTCACGAAGCAAATACGCGCTCTTGCGTTCCCAGTTGGTCATTGCCCTCGTGGCGTTGGTTCCTCTGGGAGTGAAGGCAAGAAGCATAGGGCTGCGAAGTTGATTGTGAGCCTGAAGTTCGGCCTCAATGTCCTTGACATACGTGGCGAGGGTTTCAAGCTGCTCGCTCTCCGATGAGTTGCTGGGACGCATGCTCTGAGTCGGCGGCGTCCAATCCGAAATGTGAACGCGATCGCCCGGAAGCTTCCCTCGACCGCTATTGTTGGTGAAAGCCCCAGTAACATGATCAAAACTTGATCCCCGGAAGCTAGCACTAGTAACGCTCGACCTCCGGCCGGGAGCTGCGCTGCTACCTGGACGAGATGTCTTGCCACCAGTCGTCTCGTTGATGACGCTGACTAGGGCATTGTTCACAATTGACTCGCTCCATCCGTACTCGATGTTGCTTATGCCACCGATCAATGGATGGGTGCTGAGACGAGCACTCCAGTAGTTCACCGTGGTGACGAACTCTTTGCCAATCTCGGGCGTACCAACCTGGAACAGGTGGACAGCCCCAGTAGGCAGGCTCAGGGCCCAAACATGTGGCCTGGTGCGGGAATATCCAGGTGGCGGGAGGGCCGAAGCTAGAGTTTGTCGAAGGCTGAAAGTGCCCATGTTAGTGGCATTGTCCTGCCAGTTCCCACCTCCTACAGGCGTGTTGGAACCCGCATTCTTGCGGTTCTTCTGTCGCATCGACTTGTTCGGGGTAAACGAGAACAAGCTCATCTGTCCTTTCTGAATAACGGCAAACACCTCAGACCAGTGTCTATCCCTTGCCTTCTTTTCGACGCCATCGAGATGATGCTTATGAATCACCATTCCTTCCTTTACCCAAGGAGGGCCTGAAAGTTCAAGCGACTCGTCCTCCAGAAACTGCGTATTGGAAATGTCGGCACTAAGGATAGACGGCGCACCATCTCCGTAAACGTCTTCGTCTCGGATTATGGCCTGGCTCAACGCATTTGCGAAGCCAATAGATTGCTGGTATTCACCGCGAGGCATTGCCGATCCAAACGAGTCTTGCGACACAGAAGTTTGAGTTCTACCAAGCGAATGGCGGCTCCAAGTGGCTGATGAGCCGGCAGGACTCCACAGGGAGTTCCCATCGTCAAAGCTTGTACGACTGGAGGAGAAGCCATTGCGACCCATACCGTTTCGTGACCGGCTTTTGGAGTTCCACCTCGCCGTATTTGCCCGGCCGTTCTCGGAGATACGACCACGGACGGAAAGTTGGCTTTCAGAAGGCGCCTTGCTGAGGACGCTAGGGGTTCGCTTGAGCATGCCCATCACTGAGAGTCCACCACTGCTGGAGCTCATGTTAAGGTTCCTCTCAGGCTCGGCGCCAAAGAGGGGCAGCCGCTCGTCACGAATCGATGTGTAAATGCCCTTCAAGACGATCTCAATCTGCTCCTCCCAAGCCTTCTTGGATCCGATGAAGTGAGATCTGACCAGGGGACCACAGTCATCTTCATGTTCAGAAGGTAAAGTGCCAGAGTCGGCTCGGGGTGGTGGCCGGAAAGAGTGTCTGAACGACCTACGGTCATGCTCCACAGATGTTTTCTGCTTCTCACCGCTTAACATGCCGTTCTTGTCAGGAAGCACACTAGCACGTTGGAAGGCATCGGGAACGGACTCGATGACTGCTTGTGTAATTGTTGTCATAGTGTTCTTGACAAATTGACTGCGTGTCATCTTCTGCTCGATATCCGCCATGTGCAAGTCGGTATTGAGGAGCATGATTGAATAGCAGATGGTATGAATGACATCTGCCCAGGTGGTTAGTCTCGCTAGTATACTGTGGGGGCGTATTCTCCTACCAGTCGCCTTGAACCCGTGGTTGGGGTTGCAGTCGCACCATCGCTTGGAGAAGGCGACGAGGATTCGGTCAACCTGCTGTGTCTCTGCCCGAAACACTAACCGTCCACAGATTTGTCGCAGTGCATGGACAATGGTCTTGTTGGTGAAATCGTAGAGCTCCATGTACGCCTGGAGAGTTCGCTGCCTGACTGGGCCTTCCTCGCCCATCCAAGCAGCTGCCTTTAACTTCTGGATAAAGTCTTCGTTGCCGTCGTAGATCTGCTGTGCCTTCTGGCGATCATCTTCAGTAGGTTCACCGATGACGAACTCGGGCTCATCAAGACCCTTGGCCTTGATGGAGTCGAATGTGCCTAACACTTTAGGACTAGGGTCGGCAGAGCCGTCAACTCTAACGCTGGGAGGAGCGCTGAGGGCCGACTTGTAATCCGTGCCGGTGCTAACGGAGCCGGCAGGGCTCGTTGCTCTGGCACCTTCAATCGGCAATGCGAGATTCTTGAGGTCGTCTTCGGAATCCGTCTGCTCGACCCGATTGAAGGACTTCATGCCCTTGAGTGTAAGGTCATTTCCGTTGTGTGAAGAATTATGGCCCCGCAGCGTAGACTCGCCCGTCTTGCTCTTGGGCTTGGGTATCGGTCTCTTGCTCGATGGGCTGTCGTGGGTATCCTCGTTGTCACTGGCACCGTCGAGGTCCAAGAAAGAATTGTTCCGGGTGGCAACGCCCTTGGTCGGACGCTCTAGGGGTGCTCGTGAGGGGGTATCGGCTGCTCGTGGGTACATGTCGTCTGGGTCGGGATGGACAGTGCGGATCTTGGCGTTGGGACTGGGCGAATAGTCTGGAGAAAACTCCCGTTTGTACTCGAACCTTTCACCAGCATCATCACCGGCGGCCTCGGGTGACAAGTTGGAGATGTCTGCCAGCGGGGACGGGCCCTGGCCGGCGGCGGGCGTACCTGGGGCACCGGGGCCGGTACGCATATACGGGTTCATGGCCTTCCGCAGGCTGCTCACGGGGCTTGGTTCCGGTAACGGAACGGCCCTGTCGCCTCCAGCAGGAAGACTGATGGGAGCGACGCGTGGCACGGGCGGAGTAGGGAAGACGGGCAGCGGCGGAGGGTCTTCGGTGACGGACTTCTTGCGGCGGCGGAAGAAGGACGACGGCCTCTTTTGCAGGGCGGGATGGTGCGAGTGCGAGGAGGAGGTATCGCGGGAGGGCGGCGCGGAGGCATTGCCATGCATCTTGCCACCTCCGGAATGGTCGGTGGACGGGGCCGAGAGGACAGTGGCGGCGGCGGCGTTGGAGGCGTCGACGTGGCTAGTATGAGGGTTGTGGGAGTTGTGGGAGCTGGGCGTGGTGTTTCTGGAGCCAAAGACGCGTCTGAAAAACCCTGGGCGCTGCTCCTTGACGGGGGCAGGTGCAGCCGGGGCGTTGCCGTTGCTGTTGCCGCTGCCATTGCCATTGCTGTTTGCAGTTGCCGTCGCAGGACTCGAGCCTCCGTGCACGGCCGCATTCTTGGCCTTCTGGTAGCCAACGTGTGGTGCAGGTGCTGAGTCAAGATCCAATGCAGGGACAGCAGGGGCGGTTTCCCGTAGATTGCCGCCGCTCTTGCTGCGGGCGGAGACGCTCCGTAGCGACCGGCTGCTGCGTTGGTGGTCGAGGGGGGGAAGCTCGAGCGGTGCCGGCGGCGGCAGCGGAGCAGCGGCCACAGACTGCAAAGCGGCGATGGGGGGCTCACGGCGAGGGCCGCCGGGGACGGTCGGGTTCGGCGCGGCGTCGTATTCGTCGTCGAGGAAGTTGTTGGGGAATTCGACGCGGAAGGGGGTCGGTTCGGCGTTCATGTTCATGTTGTTGCTGCCGTTATTATTGTTCGCCGCCGCTGCCGGCCCGTAGTCGAAGCTGGCCGACCGTCCGAACCCGCGTGCCCAGCGCTGGCTGCCCAGGACCTGCGCGTAGCCCGCGTCGACGCTGGCGCTGGTGGTGCTGCTGCTCTTGCTGCCCGGCTTGCCGCCTCGCGAGTGCATGGCCCTCGACGGTCCCGGTCCCGGTCCCGACGCCGACGCCGATGCCGGCTGGGTGCGGCGGGCGGCGGACTCGCGGACGCTGTTGAGGCGGGTGAAGCTCGACTGGAAGTTGGAGCTGCTGTTGCTTCGGCGGCCGCGCGATTGCTGGCTCGACAGGCGGCTGGAGTCGTCGGCGGCTTCCAGGTCGGAGCTGTAGGAGTACTGGTGTCCGTTGACTCGGCCCCCGCCGCCGTTGTTGGACGAGGTGGCAGTCCAGGTGCGCTGGGGATCGGCGGCGCCAAGCTGGGGCGCGGCGTCGTCGTAGGTATGTGATCGCGGTCCAGGCCCGTACTTGTCGCCCAGCTGTCCCATGGAGAACTGGTCGAGCGACAGGAGCATGTTGGTGACGAGCGAGTCGCGGGTGACGTTGCGGGGCGACAGCGAGAGGTCGTGCGAGTCCCGCTGGGTAGGGCGAGGCAGGCGGTCGGCCATGTCGTCCTCGACGGGAGTCGGGTTGTCTAGGAACGATTCATGTGTGGTGTGCGAGTACGAGTGAGCGTGAGCCTGCGAGTGGCGGGACGACGACGGCAATCTACTGCTAAGCGCCCGACTATCAGCGTCGGGGTGTGACTTATTAGACAGGGCTGGCGGCTGCGGCTTGCGGTGCGGAGGCGGAGGCGTGCGAGGAGCAGGAGGGAGGAAAGCGGCGTCCCTGTTGATGCTTGGGAAGGACGACGCAAGGGAGGACGGGTCGGTATTTGTGTCGATGATCAGGTCCGCGGGCGTCCGGCGTCGAGTCCTTCGACGAGCATTGTCCGTCGAGGGCATGGCGCGACTCGTTCCACAGCGCGGGAAGCGGGATCTTGGAGGCTTTTTGTTCCCGCAGTCTGCGCTTCGACCTTGGACCGTCGACGGGCGCGCGCGCGAGTCGAATTGTGCCGTGACAAGTGCCGGTCTGGCGATGCGCTGTGGTACGTACGGGACTACGGAGTGTACTTCGTACGTACGGGAGTGCGCATATGCACGTACGGATCCAAGTTGAATCTCGTTCAGGTCGAGCAATAACTACTACGGACAAAAGCAAGCGGCCTAGGGGAACTCTACCGCCGAGAAGAGGCAGAAGGGGGCGCGCGACCGGGGTGTCGATGCAGGGGTTCCATGGACGGCGGACGGGGATGGATTTAATCACCACGGCCGCGAACTCGGCACCGCCAATGAACGACGCCGATGGTCAAGATGCAGTTCACAGGCATACACAGCACAGCACATATGTGCACAACTGTCACGCCGTTCCGTACGTGGCATACGCTGTCTAGTCGATGGCAGTGTCATGCCTGGGTCCGATGCAGATGAAACGCTTCGTTGGCCTACGTTGTCGCAGTGCAGAAGAAGATGGTGAAGTCATGGTCAGTCGACGGACGCACCTACCTAGACACGAACAGACAATCCACCACTGCCACCTGAACTCGACACTGCTCAAATGCACAAGTTACAACCACAGCTCCAGGGGTTGTACCGACCGAGTTAGATGATGACGGCACCAATGCTCGCCGGGCTCGACACTATCGAAAGGGCGATCGCAAGGGTGATGCCAGCCAACGAATCTCCCCCCAAGAGGGTCACTACGAACATCATCGTCACCAATTTCTCACGCCCTTCATTGAGTTTGGGATTACAGTTCAGCCAGAGGCATGGATCAAAGAAGAAAAGACGGAGAGGAAAAGAAAAAGAAAGCACTTGCTAGCATCTCGCGCCCGACGGTTACCTGGTACCTGGCAACAAAACAAAGAAAAAGCGATCCCGAACGCTGGCCCCAGCTTCAACCCTCCTCCTGGTCAGGGCGTCACTATACCCAAAAGGGGGCCGGCCCGTTGGATTGGGTGGGCGGTGAGGTGAGGCTGTGGCTGTGAGTGGACGGCCCCTTTTATTCTGCCTGCGCGTGCGTGCGGCGTGCCTGCGAGGGGTGCTTCCAGGCCGCCGCCACCAAGAAAAAGCCCGAGCTCAAAGGGTTGTACAGGGGCTGGGGTCGTAGTTATTAGGGGATGGCTGCAACTGGACGCATCAGGCCCTGGACCCACGGACAGCCCCTGGCGACACCATGTGCGCGGTGGGTACCGTTGGTCCAGGGCCTACAGTCATTACTTACCTACCTACGGAGTACTGGCCAGTGGGTGCACCCTCTGTAGCCTGCTATACGTAGTAAGTTCCGTCGCGTCAGCAACCCTTCAAGTCGTTGGTGATGACGGCTCTCCTACGTAAGTAAGTACGACAAGAATGTCCGTCCGTACTTGAGTCCATGCCAAAGGGATACTCTGCCCTTGCAGACGGCTAAGTTACCATGTATGCCTACATAGTAGTATTCGGAATGGAAATGGCATCATGGCTTTCTTACAAGCCCTGGCCACCTCGACTTGGCATGGTCCGCTCAAGCGGGTCGACGTTGAATGGAAGCCTCGCAGATTCTTTCTTAGCCCACCCACTCCGTCCGTACTCTCGCTTGCATGGCTAGGATTAGGACGCTACTACGTAGAACACTGAACACTAGAGTGCTGCTTCTGCACAAGGGAAAGGAAATTGCCATCTGGTTGGTTTCCATTGATAGAAGGACAGTCGACGGAACCATCCGTGCAGATCGGGGACAATTGTACATTCTCCCTCTTGTTGCTCCCACAATCGATGCATCCATCCGTGGCAATCAGCGGTCCGTCTGCAGACGCCCTGCGTCTTTGTTGTTCCAGCTTTCGCGAGTTTCTTAGGCAGCGATGCAATCGACGGTGCATACAAGCTGCAACAACAGCACCGACGTGGCACCTCCCACGACCGCTCAGTTGAGGTTGTTGTGACGACAGCCGTCATGCCGCAAAGCCCGCCCACCTTCGTACTCGGGGAGTCAGGTGATGGAGTCATTTCATGTTGCCAGGTACCGATGCATGAGACAGACGTGCTGGAGAAGCAGAAAACTCTTTGACAAAGAAGGATCCTCAGGCTGCTACTGTCCGGACCAAATCGACTCCGTTTCCCCCTTGCAGAGCGAGGCTGAAACAGTGGCCTTGGCATTCTGGGTCATCCTGAAGAGCTGCAGGCCGCTAATGCCGTCCGAATTGGGACATTCTACTGTGTGGAAGAAAGCTGAGGGATCTCTCTCAAGGGGGACGAGCAATGACAGTGGCCGGTTATCACAGGTCGTCAGCCCAGATGGAGTCGTGTCCTAGTGTGCCATAACCCGTGGGGACACAGCTGGATGTTAGCAGATGTCATCGCCTCCCAATACGAATATTCATCGTCCAGTCCAGCATGCCATGGCAGACAGAGAAGGACCTAGGAATCACGAGCTCAAAAGCGGGACAGTGGCGAGTCAATAGTTTGCTTCAGAGGTGCTGGCCTTGGACTGCTCCCCGCAATCATCCACCCCCGCACGAGCGGGGATTGGTTTTAGCCTCTTGTAAAGTTGTCGGCCGCACCTGACCTCTCAGCACACCTTCCATACCGAACCCTTGCATGCGCCCTACCCTGCACCGTTGGTCGTCTCTCAGCTCATCTACACGTTTGCTTGATGCTTGATGATTGCAACAATATCTGCCGGGCTTCGACGTTATACACCTTTTCCCGTCTTCGCAGATCTGCCAACTGCTGTTCTTGACACCGAAAAAAGGCATCTTGGCCCTTCATCAAGTAGAGGGGCGAGGAGACTACCTCAGCACCACCACCTTTCCTCCCCTTTCGCTTCAACTCGCCATCCCAATGACACCGTTCTCAATGACGGACAACTCCTCCTCCCCATCTAATAGCTGGCCCCTTGATCAATTTGTCCAGGATCCTGGGTATCTTGCTTACCAGGAAGAGCTCCGCTGCCTCATCTTCAACACTGCCCAGACCGCGGCCCCCTCCCGCGAGACTTCCCCCGCTCCAGGCGAGGGTGGCCCGCCGGGTGAGGACTTTGAGACACTTGCCCAGACCAAGGCCGCTCTTTCAACAGGTCGTAGGCTGATCTATCTGAAAAACTACGTTGCCGAGGTGGCTCCATGGGTACGTCTCTTAACCTCGGCAAAGCATTGGCTCCAGAGACTGACGGACAGGCGCAGCTTGATATGTTTGACAGCGAGAGAGCTTTCACTGTACAGGTTCCAGTCCTTGCACGCCGCTGCCCGGCCCTCCTCTATGCCATTCTCGCCCTCTCGGCCCGGCAGATGGAGCGCAAGGAAGCAAAACAGCACTCATTCGACAGCTTAGAGCTCTACCAGGAAGCCATCCGACTCCTCAACCCCCTCCTACAGGCTCGCGACCTCACCATCATTCCAATTTGCGTCATCTTGTGCTGTCTCGAGATGATGTCGGCTAGCCCACAGGACTGGCATCGGCATCTCGAAGGCTGTGCAGCCCTATTTGACGCGTTCGACATCAATGGTTTCAGTGGCGGCTTGCTTCAGGCCGTCTTCTGGTGCTACGTAAGGATGGGTAAGATGTGTTGCTGGTAGCTAGCTCCCATCCAGATGCTGAATCTGATGTTTTTATAGATCTATGCGGAGCTCTCATCTCTGATGGCACCCAAGGCACTATTGTGCCTCTCGAAAAATGGCTCCCCTCTGGCGCCGACCCAGCCTCAGCAGCCGATCTCTTCCGGGAACACCAGTCGCCGGACATGCACGCAAACTACTCGGTCTATCTATGCTCCAAAGTTTGCGAGCTCGTCGCTGACAGAACTCGCTACATCGAACTTGGCGAAAGCAACGGGTGCGATTCTACCGTCTTTGAAAGGCGTTGGCTTCGCCTCTGGCATGACCTTCAGGCTTGGCTCCAAGACCGACCTCTTGAAATTATCCCCGTCAAGACAATTGGCAGCCGACCATTCCCCCAGATCCTCTTTGTTCATTGGGCTGGAATATCTTCTAATCAGCTGTACCATACGGCCTGCACGTTGCTATTGGGATCCAAGCCCCGAGAGATCAAACTCGACGTTGGACATACGGGTTCTGCCATCTGGCATGCCAAATGTATTTGCGGCATTTCGTTGACAAATCCTCATCAAGGTTGCCTCAACAACGCCATTCAGCCTTTGTGGATCGCCGGAAGGCTTCTTAGCCACAAATCGGAGCACTTGCTTCTATCAAAACTCATCCAAAGCATCGAGGCCATGACCGGCTGGGCAACATGCTGGCGTATTGCCGACCTGGAGAATGCTTGGGGGTACAAAGTTCGATGAAACGCAGCAAAAATACCATTGCGTGGATTACTTTGCTACAAAGGTTTCCCTGAGCAGCTCAATCAGGCTGCCATACTTGTACGAGTTGCGCAGAGAGTGCATTCACATTCCAGCCCGTCAAAGAACCAATACGACCCATGCCTCGCAAAATAGCGTGTTGCTGAGGCTCGTAAGTCATGCGCTTGGCGGCAAGATAGAACGACGCAAGGAGGCTGAAATCCCAGCTTGTTTTGGTGTCGTTGTTTAGGCTGATGGCACATATTCGCTGAGCGTGCCAGAGCGGGGATACCAAGACCGACCGCCCGTGCCCTTTTGCGAGAGTCCGAGGCCTGTTTTGGAGCAACAACAGCATCGACGTGTGATATAGCTGATTTGCCAGTACCGCTGCCCCGTTGGTGAAGAGGACAAGAGGGAAGATCTCTTCGCTCTCTTCAACCTCCCACATGGGTTTAAAGTCCCGAGGCCGATTGTTATACCACATGTTCAGGGACTCAGTGAGCGACTTCCAGTTCTGAGCGGTTGATGGACGGAGGTGTGTCCCAGGAGTGCTGGGAAGATCTTGTCCGAAACAGTGGTTGAGGACTTGGGCACACAGGAGCACCGGCTCGCGATCGTATTTGAGAGACTCTCGACACATTCCGGACATTGGAGATGAAGCGCCACAGGATAAAGGATCGGGGATGGACACTGGGGAACCATTCATGAGCCCAACACTTAAATCTGACTTGGTTAATAAAAGTTGCTCAAGTTGGGTAAGTTGGGATCAATTACCAAGTCTCAGAATCATCCACGACACTGCTAAGTTGACGATAGGATAGTGCTCCTGAAATAAGGCCGAGTTCAGCAGTCCAAAGGCCATGTTTTTGAATGGACTCTGCCATGAGGTCGGCGCCACCACGAAATGTCGACGGAGAGCTACGAAAGCAAAAGCCAGGACACTGTGCAGGATGTCGACGCTGGGTCCGTTTGGGTCGGGTAGCACTATACATTGGTCAAAGTCCAAGTCGACGTGTTCGTCGAGGGTCGTCATGGAAAGGGCTAGGAGCGAGTCGAGAACTGGGACGGAGTCCATGGCAATGCGCGGGATCAGAAGCCCAAACGTCTGGGCTACATCACCAATGTCCAGCTAAACGAGGACGGAATAAATTATCAGCAACGGAAGTTTGCATCTGTTGGTGGAATTACATACCCATGGTGCGATGTTGTATCGATAGTGCCGTAGAAGCTGTACCGCCCGGTCTTGCGGCAAATGGGCACAGTTCTGAAAGGCGCCGACGGATGGCTTGCTCGCGGGTTCCAATCGTCCAGGAGAGAAGTCATGCGGGGGATCTGGTGGTGACCCGAAGTAGCTTTTGTTTTCGAGGATTTGGGACGTCACTGGCGGAGGCACATAGTTGTCGTGTCCCAGTGACAACAACCCGTCCAAGGCGGTCTCGTAGGCTGCGTTTGAAGGGGATATCCCGACTGTGTAGGTGCCAGCGCCAGCCAAGTCGTTTCCATGGCCACCCGGGGAGGGCGTTGCAAGGGTGTCCAAGACGGGATGTTCCAGTGCAGCGTTGGTCAAGTTCGGCGGCTGGGGCAGCAGTTCTGGATTCTCGTCTGCGAGGGTCTGTCCTTGAGGGGGCAGAGCATTGGTGCTTTCGGAGTCTCTCGAAGGGCTATCATCATTCTGGAACTGGATGTTTTCCTGGACAGTCACAGACTCTGGCACGACGAACTGCCAAAAAGAACAAACATCAGCGAGAACTCGTGCAAGATGCGCTGGACGCATGGATCCTAGCAGCAACACACCCTCAGTTTGCCGTACGCCGGCTTAGAGACGCGCTCCGAGCTCCCAGCAGTCCTTGCATTCTTCTCCAAGAACGAGAGCCGGGTGCCGTACTGGCACTCAAACCCACCGTCGACACATCTCCGACACGACGGTTTACCCTCATCGCCTGATGTATAAAAAAGTTGTGTTAGCCTCTTGGGTGAACAAAACTCGATGATGCCACCAGGGGGGGGATCTCCGTTAGTGGCTTACACTTCCGTCGGCGCATGCGGCATTTGAAACATCCCGTTCTCGTCCTCCTCAGGCGGGTCTTGGAACCTGCATCGGCCATGATGGAGGCTGGATCACCGTACGGGGGAGAGGAAATATGGGGGAATGGGGAGAGAGGGGGAAAGGGAAACGACGAGGGCGGCCGAACGGGGAAAGATGAAGCCTTCAGGATTCCGGGGGCGGAACACACTCAAAACGGTGTGGCCGATGTTGCCCCTTTGGGCAGTTCTAGACGCTCCCGGCCGTTGTGGGGGTCGGTCCCGCGGACGAGTCCGGGCTTGTTTAGCGCTGGAGGCTATCTTCAGCGTTCACCGGGCACTTTGATGGGATTTCCTGACTCGGGGTTTGTGGATTGTCATGCCGCCGTGGAGGGCCAGAGAGGCTCGTCGTGGAGACGGGGTGGGACTTTTTGGCAATAAAGCCGGAATGCCCAACGTTGAGAGAGACTCGACTACACAACTCCATCACTGATACATCACCAAACACTACGCAATGGCCCCCTCTACCGTCAAGCTCGCCTCCGGGTACGAGATGCCCCTCGTTGGCTTCGGCCTCTGGAAGGTCCCCGCCGACCAGGCCGCCGAGACCGTCTACAACGTGAGTGGAAGAGTGAGGCGTGAACGAGTCCAGCACTGACAGTCTTCCTCCCGCAGGCCATCAAGGCCGGATACCGACTCTTCGACGGCGCTTACGGTACGTTGCCTGTCTTTTGTTTATCGCAGTCCCCGGCTCTGATACCGTGTCCACCACAGACTACCAAAACGAAAAAGAGGCGGGCGAGGGCATCCAGCGCGCCATCGGCGAGGGCCTCGTCAAGCGCGAGGACATCTTCGTCACGACCAAGCTGTGGAACAACTACCACAGCCGCGAGCACGCGCTGGCCATGGCCAAGCTGCAGAACGAGGCCTGGGGACTTGGATACATCGACCTGTACCTGATTCACTTCCCCGTGGCGCTCAAGTACATCGAGCCCGAGACTCGCCGGTTCCCCGTGAGTCCACCACCGCTCCTCCGCTTACACGCCGGCTGTGAACCCCCGCGGCTCTCACAACTCTCGCAGCTCCCCAGAGCTCTCACAAACCCCCCTCAACTGACCCAAACTGCCCCAAGGCCTGGTGGATGGACGACGCCGGCACCGTCGAGGTCGCCAACGTGCCCATCCGCGAAACCTGGGAGGCCCTCGAGACGGCCGTCGACGACGGCATCGCGCGCTCCATCGGCGTGTCCAACTTCCAGGCGCAGGGCCTCTACGACGTCCAGCGCTACGCCCGCCGCCCCATCTCGGCGCTGCAGATCGAGCACCACCCGTACCTGGTGCAGCCGGGCCTGGTCGCCCTGGCCCGCGAGAACGACATCGCCGTCACGGCCTACTCGTCCTTCGGCCCGCAGAGCTTCGTCGAGCTGCCCGGCATCTTCTCCCAGCGCACCCGCGACGTCGAGCCGCTGCTCGACACAAAGGCCGTCAAGGACCTGGCCGACAAGCACGCCAAGACGCCCGCCCAGATCCTGCTGCGCTGGGCCACGCAGCGCGGCATCGCCGTCATCCCCAAGTCCAACAACCCCGGCCGCCTGGCCCAGAACCTCGACGTCCTCGGCTTCGACCTCGCCGACGACGAGGTCGAGACCATCACCGCCTTGGACCGTGGCCTGCGCTTCAACGATCCTGGCTTCTACCTCCCCAACTACCCCCTGCGCATCTTCGCTTGAGCCCGAGGGCAAATACATGAAAGAAATAGACGGGAGATGGAGACAAAATAAAACAATGACAAGAATCGATGACGGCCTGTCAATTTTCAGCGTGTGTGTTTTTGCGTGACTCTGGCGACACTGTAAGTTCTCTATGAGTCGTCACTGTAATTTTGGGGATCCGTAAGTCACGGTTGGTGAAAGACTCGTGTGTCTACTACACCTGTCTTCTCGGCTACATGCATTATAGTTGAAAACGGTACAACTCCGAGTAGTGCACAGTAGTGGTAGATCCTCCCTTCACTATTATTTCTCTGCTTCAACGCACTTGTAGTAATTAAATCTACGATAATTCCCTCATCAAAGCCTCAAACGCAGTCGCAATATCCTCTCCCCCTCCCTCTCCGCCCTTCAACTCCTTGTTCGTCGCCTGGATGACAACTCGCTTGTAACTCGTCAAGCTCGGCGACCCAGCATCCGTAACCTCGAGAACCATGTGCAACAGCTGGCCCTTTGCACGAGGCTCTCTGCTCAGCAGGTCTACGCAGCACCTGCCGGGAGCAGGCAGAGTCACCTCGACGACCCGGCCCTCGGCGTCCTTCTTCTCGACCTTCATCTCCGCGACCTCCAGGGTAACGAGCCACTGGGAGGCGCTGGGGTCGCGGTAATGCCACCACTTGAAGGTGAGGGCATCGCCGTCGGGGTCGTACGTCTCCGAAGCGTCGAGCGTCAGGGCCGTGCCGGCCTCGGCTTCGATGTACACGGGCTCCGGGCCCGAGGAGCCGTTGAGGGAGATGACGGGGTGGTGGTTCACGGATGAGAGCGAGGGGGACAGGCTCCATTGGATCCTCGCGGCGAAGTCGTTCTGGAAGGCATCTCGCCAGCGCCAGATGGTGGCGTGGTTGGACTTGTACGACTTGCCGTCCTGGCCGACGACGACATCGCAGGCGTCGCTGTAGTGCTTGCTACCTAAGCCCTCGGTGCTGACATCGGTGAGCTGGTATCGACCTCCCCAAGAGCCGTACTCAGGATGCTCGCGGATTCCGAGCCCGTTCTGGATAAGGTACAGGAAGGTAGGAGTGTCGCCCTCGGGGATGAAGAGGTAGTCGGGGTACGCCGATCCCAGGGGACCAATTTGGATATTCTCCTTGATCCACTCCTTGGTCACCTTGGTGAAGTCGGGGCCTCCCTGGTCGAAGCCGTAGTACTTGTCGCCCGCGATTCCCGTCCACGCCGCAATGCCGTACTGGTTCCATGCGTGCACCGAGGCGATGTAGAAGATGTCGGGGAAGGTGTTGCGGATCCAGGCGCCAGTGTCGTCTTGGTCCGAGATGGTGTAGACTCTGAGCTTTGCCCGCAGCGCTGCGAACTCTTCTTCGGGGTGCGTCTCCTTGAGTCGGAGGAGGACCTGGGCGAGGACGTTGGTTCCGCCCCAGACCAAGATCCAGAGGGGGTCTTCTGAGGGAGCCTTGATCCTCTCGAGGAGCAGCTCACCGCCCTCGCTCAGGGGGATGTCATGGCCAACAGCCTTGAATCCGTAGACCTGAGTTTCACACGATCAATGAGACGGCAGATCTCTGGCAAGTGAAGGACACAGACTACATACAGGTGCGCCAGCCTTGATCAGACCCTTGATGGACTCTGCCGAAGGGTATTGGAAGTCTGGGTGGGCATGCTTGTTCAGGTTCTCGACGGAGCCGGCGTATGCATCGACAATTTTATGCATGTCCTGAGGACAGACCTTGTTCCTCATCCATGTTGACGAGCAAGCCACGAGGCCCTCGGTCTGGAACTGGTTGGAGTACAGGAGGTATCTAACGAGGGACTCGGCGTCGTCAGGCTCGTTTGAGATGTCGGAGAGGATGAAGACGCGGGGCTTCGAGGGGAACGACTGGAGCTTGGACGAGTCGGTTGCCATTGTGGGAGATGGGGCCTGGGAGCTGATGAGTTGGAGTCGGATGTTTGATGCCTGATGCCTGAGGTCTAGACGATAATGCCTGATGCCTGATGCCTTATATCCAATGTCTGTACTTCCTCTTGACCTGGTTCCCTGGCTCTCCTCATGACATCGCTTTCATTATATCCAGCCGCATACTCCCCCTCGAGACCCTCCCATGACACCAACACACCCGAACCGCCGTGCTTCTCCCGGACTTTAGCCAAGCATCGCGGGGGGGACTTCTCCGAATGAGGCAATGTGAAGCACTTGGCCGCTAGTTGAGGGCTGCCGAGCTGTGGGACGACAAGGGGGCTGGACTGCGGGGACGGGTGGCGCCGTGAAGAAGTTGGCATTCGTCTGTGTCCCCTAGTTTTGGTGGGTTTTGGTGGAGTTTTCTCGTTGTCTGGTGACAGATGCTCGGGTCTTGGGGGACATGGTGTTGTGGACTTGGGCTCGGAAGTGCCGTCGCTGCATCGGGAAGGAATTCGCACTCGCAGGAAATATGCAAGACGGAGCAGGAGGATGAGGAGATGGCAGAGAGGATTGGGGGCGTATCGAGAGCAGCTCAAGGCGATGGATGGATATCCGCCTTGAACCATCTTGACGCTTTGTAGACCACCCACGAGCCACTCGCTAATCACTCATACTCAACCAAGCCGTCTCACAACCTCACAATGGGTTCCATCGCCGAGCCTCACCCCGCCGTCGAGGACCTCAAGCGCCAGCTCAACGGCCACGCCCCCCGCGAGACCCTGAAGGCTCCTCTGCCGAACCCGTCGCTCCAGGTCACGGCCGACCACAACCTCAAGGCCGTCGACGCGCCCGTCTACGCGCCCCAGGCCGGCGAGGTGCTCGTGCACGTCAAGGCGACTGGAATCTGCGGGTATGATATGAGATGACTTGTCCCGGGAAAAATGAAAAAAAAAAGAAGAAAAAAAAGATTGCTGATGCGTCGAGGCCGCTAGATCCGACGTTCACTTCTGGAAGACCGGCCGCATCGGCACCCTCGTCTTCGAGGGCGACTGCATCATCGGCCACGAAGCCGCCGGCGTCGTCGTCCGCTGCGGCCCCGGCGTCGCGGACCTGAAGCCCGGCGACCGCGTTGCCATCGAGCCGGGCGTCCCCTGCGGCAGCTGCTTCTTGTGCCTCCAGGGCCGCTACAACCTCTGCGAGGACGTCGAGTTCTCGGGCGTGTACCCTTACGCCGGCACGCTGCAGCGCTACAAGGTGCACTCTGCCAAGTGGCTTCACAAGTACGTCCAGCTCGTTGGTGCTCCTAGCCGCGGCTGAGTCCAGACTGACCAGCTATCGCCGCCAGACTCCCCGACAACGTCTCGTTCGCCGAGGGCGCCCTCCTCGAGCCTCTCAGCGTCGCCCTCCACGGCATCAACTCGGCGCGCATCACCATCGGCACGCCTGTCGTCGTCTGCGGCGCCGGCCCCATCGGCCTGCTCACCCTCGCCGCCGCCCGAGCCTCCGGCGCCCACCCGATCGTCATCACCGACGTGGAGCCCACGAGACTGGCCTTTGCGAAGCAGATGGTGCCCACGGTCAAGACGTACCAGGTCGACATCGCCAAGAGCAACGAGGACAACGCCCAGGCCGTGAGGAAGCTCTTTGGCGAGACCGAGTATGTCCAGCCGCGCGTGGCCCTGGAGTGCACCGGCGTCGAGAGCAGCGTGTGCTCGGCGGCCTTTATGGTGCGCAGAGGTGGTTTGCTGATGGTTGTCGGCGTCGGCAAGTCCATCATGAACAACTTGCCCTTCATGCATTTGTCTCTAGCTGAGGTAGGCCATTGCCCCTTGAATCTGCTTGTTTCCACTAACACGACTCCCCCTCCCCAGATTGACCTTCGGTTCATCAACCGATACCGTGACACGTGGCCGGCAGGCATTGCATGCATCGAGGGAGGACTGGTAGACGTCAAGAAGCTCGTTTCCCACGTCTTCCCCCTGGAAAAGGCACTCGAGGGCCTGACGCTATCGTCAGACCCGCGGAACGGATGCATCAAGGTGCAGATTGTAGACGAGAGCGAGACGACGTTTTTCTAGAACGATTGCGACACATGGGAACCACATAGTAGACGGCCTAGCGATGAATGAGAAATCAACAAACAAACATTCACTCTAAAATTCCACCATGTTTAGTCACAGAAACGATGAAATCCTTGCCCGGGATCGTTACTTGTGCCCCAACTGCCGGTCCACCTTGACCGACTCAGGGATCATCCCCCCCCCCCCTCGGAAAAGCTATGCCGCGCCAACCCCAGACCTCGAGCCGGAATAGGGACCTTTAAACGCCTCTCCGCAGATCCCAACGCCCAATTGCCCTGACCGTGGCGTGTCGACAGGGCCAGCTATCAGGGGACGGAAACTTGGTACCCGGAAATATTCAATATAGAACGATGTGACTGCGTGTGGGGGCGAGGAAACCCCAGATTCGCCCGTCAAACACCAGTTTGGACCCCGGGATTATAGGGTAACGCCATGTGTATAGTATAAGTAGTTTCGGGATGCTCTCCAAGTTTCTCCAAATGCCGCCCTCCTCCAAGCCCACTTGCCGTCTCTCCGTCAACTAGACCAAGACTATTGAATCACTAGTATCTTCTTTATCCTTTTTTTCCCACCATGGCGGACCCCGTCTCTACAGCCGAGAAGATCGGTGCCGAGCATCTCGACGTGGTCGACAACGACCTCGCCCACCTGGCCAACCAGGAGGAGCACGAGCTCGGCAAGCTCGAGTCCATCAAGAAGTATCCCCTCGCCTGTGCGTGGTCGATCTTCGCCGTGTGGTGCATCCTCCTGGTGTCGTTCGAGAACCAGGCCGCCGGGAACATCATCAGCATCCCCGAGTTCCGCAAGGACTTTGGCGAGGAGGTCGACGGCACCTATGTGCTGTTTGCCAAGTGGCAGAGCGCTTTCCAGGGAGCTCCCGTTGCTTCGTGAGTGCACCTGCTCCTAGCTCTGGGTCAGAGAAACTGACGAGGTGTTCTTTCAGTGGTGTCGTTGGCGCCCTTGGATGCGGTACCGTCGCGGACTGGCTGGGCCGCCGCGCCGTCATCATCATCTGCCTCGTCATCGCCTACGCCGCCATCACCATGGAGTTCGTTGCCACGTCCAACGAGCTCTTCTTCGGCGGCAAGTTCCTCAACGGATTCTCCGTCGGCGCTCTGGCGTCCGTCACCGTGTCTTACATCGGAGAGGTAGGGTTGACTCGACCCAGGCATATATCTGCAAGCCGTGGACTAACACTTGAATCATCAGATCACCCCTCTAGCTCTCCGAGGCATGCTCACCTGCTTGTCCGCGCTGGCCTACACCCTGGGCCCCTTCATCGTCGCCCTCGTTGTCAACGAGACGGGAACGTTCGAGAGCCGCTGGGCCTACCGGGCCATCTTCTGCGCCCAGTACGGGTTCGCCCTGGTGGCCACCATCTTCGTGCCCTTCATGCCCGAGTCCCCGTGGTGGCTGGCGTCCAAGGGCAAGCAGGACAAGGCCCTCGCCGCCCTGGCTCGTCTTGGCAGCAAGGGCGAGGAAAGCCAGAAGCGTCTCGCGGCAATCAACCAGACCCTCGAGGAGGTCAGGCAAGAAACCGAGGGCGCCACCTACTTCGAGTGCTTCCGCAAGTCCAACCTCCGCAGGACCATCATCTCCATCGCGCCGCTCTGCATCCAGTCCCTCTGCGGCATCACCTTCATCGCCTCCTACGGAACCTATTACATGCAGCTCGCAGGATACTCGACGTCCGAGAGCTTTAAGCTCCAGATCGTCCAGCAGGGGATTTCCATGATTGGAAACATCATGTCCTGGTATCTGGTTGACCGTGTTGGCCGCCGCTCGCTTACCTTCTGGGGCCTGGTGGTCCTCACTGTCATCCTATGGCTCACTGGCGGCCTGGCTGTTGCTGCCACTGCGGGAGCCATCAAGGGAACCGTCGCCTTGATCTTGGTTTACTGCTGGTGGTACAACGTCACCATCGGCGCGACTGCATACACCATTCTCTGCGAGGTGTCGACTTCTCGCCTGCGTGTCAAGACCATCGCCATCGGCCTGGCCTCCCAGAACCTGCTCAACATGATGTGGAGCTTTGTTCTCCCCTACCTGTTCAACCCCAACAAGGCGAACCTGGGTGCCAAGCTGGCCTTCATCTTTGGTGGCCTGGCTATCCTAAGTCTCGTGTACCTGTGGTTCTGTCTCCCCGAGACGGCCGGCCGCACATACGAGGAGCTTGATGAGATGTTTATGAAGGGCGTCCGTGCCAGGGAGTTCAAGGCCTACAAGCCCGATGCGCAGACAAATGGTGAGGCCGCCAAGACCGCGTATGCGGCAGAGGCCAAGGAAATCTAGGTCCTACGGGCTGCAGTGTCGGTTGAACCGATGCAATGGGCATAACCTCGCTCGAGGAGTGCGATATAGTATGATACCAACTCGTTCTTGGTGAATTAGATGGAACCGGATAAGCCCTTATTGCGAGACTTGATCCGAATAACGATTGAATGATGATTCTTGACACTCTCGCGAGCGAAGTGGTCGAAAGATGCAACGGTGGGCCTGGAAGCCGCAGTAGTCAATCGTGTAGACTGGGTCCTAAGCGGTAGCGATAGGTAAATAGGCCTTATAATACCGGACGTGCTTCTCTTATCTAGGATCCAGGAGTAGGCGGGGCGACTTACACGAAGACTCTCTCCAACCACCTCTCGCCCATGTTGGACTTGTCGGACTGGCACCCTGCCAAAGTAGTAGTTTAAGCCAAGCCGGATATGATCACGCCACTTGTTCGTCTCCTCGATGCAGAAAGAAGCTCGACCCCGGTTCTCTTTCGGGCTTCGTTGCCCAGAACAGAGATAAACTCCCTCAACCCCATTCGCACCCACCTGATGGCACCACCCTGGCATCCTGCGGCATTAGTCTAAATGCCGATGCAGGCCTCGCCTTCGCCCTGACTGGACGCTCCGAACTAGGCGGGCCATTCGCTGTCAGAAAGACTGCACAGCTAGCCACTCACGCCTTTTCCCAACCTGTTCATGCAGAAACCCTCGTGGTCGTTCGTACCGTTTATGGGCGTCACGCATCGCGCTTGCTCCACTAGGCCTGCTCAAGGAACCCTAGCATCCCTGGGACGCGACCAAGGTTAGGCCGGTGACCGCCCAAGCTAGCCTCACGTAAGGGTGGTGAGTTTGAGACGGGATGAGCGGAGTGGGATGGAGTGAGCAAGGTTGGAAGCCTGAGAGGAAGAGGGGGGATAGCTCGTGGGAACGGCTGCGAACATTACCCTCTTCAACCTTGATCCTCGATCCTCCCGGTGGTCAATTGCCTCAGACACAGATACCTAGTCCTTCGAAGAGCTCTTTGAGTCAAGATGCGCGTCGCTATAATCGGTGGCGGTCCCTCTGGCCTCGTCCAGCTGAAGGCCCTCCTCGAAGCCCATCAGCGCTTCTCCGTCGCACCGTTCGAGGTTCAGCTCTTCGAGTCGCATAGCAAGATAGGTGGCATCTTCTTCCACCACACGTACGAGGACGGCGAATTGGTCTCGTCCAAGTTCCTAACCAGCTTCTCCGACTTCCGCCCACGAGTCGACGAGCCCGACTTCTTTTCCACCGAGCGCTATCGCCAGTACCTCGAGGACTACGCTACGTACTACCGGCTGTGGCCGTACATCAACCTGAATACGACGGTGAAGTCGGTGAGGAGAGGAGACAGCAGCGCCCATGTGGTTACCTACCAGACGTCGGATGGAGCCGTCGTCGAGTGGGAGTGTGATGCCCTCGCCGTGTGCTCCGGCGTCCACGCCGATCCGCACATCCCGAACATCCCGGGCATGGAGAGAGTGCCCTCTGTGCTGCACTCGTCCGAGTTCAAGACCCGGGAGCAGTTTGGCAAGGACAAGACTATCCTAATTCTGGGAAGTGGCGAGACGGCTGCGGATATTAGCTATCTCGCCGTGACTGGGGATACCAAAAAGGTTGTCCTCTCCCATAGGGATGGATGGCTCGGTGCACCCAAGGTGAGTTCGCCCAGGAGTCAAGCCGCTTGCAGCAATGGACTGACGCGATTCAAAGAGAGCACCTGGCCAGAAATTCCTCCCGTGGCTGTTCGGAGCCAAAGACTACGACTACCCGCAGCTGCCTGTGGATGTCAGCCAGATCACCCTGTTTGACTCCATGTATGTCCATCCGCACGTCCGGGATAGCATGTTGATATGGGACTACTACCATTTCGTGGCCTTGCCCGCTGGGTGCTGGCTTTGCGGAGGGTCGCCGTATGGTGTCGACCAGTTCGTTGGGCAGATCTTCAGCGAGCGCTTTCATGTGTCGAGGCGTGAGTACCCTGCCGCCTACATTCGTTTGAAACTCGCTAATTCGGTGGCTGGGTAGTGTTTTTTAACAAGGCGTGGCAAAGAATCCAGAACTACGTGTCGTATCCGTATCGTCCGACGACCTGGCCATTCTGGACTCAAGTCCGTCGCTTTTTTTTCAACACTGAGACGCCACCGCCGCCTGATCGCACTATCGATATAGCGCCGTTTCCCTCTCATTTCTCAGAGGATGGCGTGGCTCATTTCCCGCGTAATGGAAGACCCGAGTCGGAGCGCATCCAGGCCACCGAGGTCAAGCCCGACGTCGTCATCTTGGCTACGGGCTATCTCACCTCGTTCCCCTTCTTGAACACGCCAGACAACGACGGGCGCAGGGCTTACCCAGAGGCGTTTGACGCAGACGTTCGACAGATCTGGAAGTCGGATGACCCGACGGTTGGATTCATCGGGTTTATCCGGCCTGGATTCGGAGCCATTCCCCCTCTCGCCGAGATGCAGGCGATGCTGTTTACCATGAACCTCCTCAACTGCATCCCGAAGCCGCTGCATCCGGATGACGAGTGGCACTACCGCATAATCCACAAGCCGGACGCTCGATTGTCTTACGGAGTCGAGCACGACAGCTATGCGTATCAGTTGGCCAAGGACATGGACTGCGCTCCCAGCGTCACCGAGGTCTTCACGATAGCCCTCGGCGCGCGCAAGGGCTGGAGGCTTCCATATATTTGGGCTGCCGGGGCGTCCTTCAACGCCAAGTTCAGACTGAGAGGGCCCTGGAAATGGGAAGGGGCCAAGGATGTGTTGACGGGGGAACTCTGGCAAACAATCAGCCGCCGAGAAGGCTTGTTTGGTAAGACACCATCGAGATTGGTGGGATAAAGATGACCGATGCTAACTTTGCTCAGGAAACGTTCCCTTAAGTATCATCCCGATGATATATCTAGGGCTTATCAATCTTTTCTTTCTTCTCTATTGCGCCTTTTGGGACTTCCTCGCTGCGCTAGGATTGGCTCGACCGATTGAGCGACGGATCGAGCCCAAGTTGATTATGGAGGAGATGGCGAGGATGCAGGAGATGGAGGATCGGAGGGCCAATTTGAACGGCCTAGGGTTCAAATTGAATGGCAAGGCCATGGCTTGAAGAAGACATTATTCGTAGTATTGGAGTCGTTGAGGTTTTAGTGAGGGTCGTGTTAGTTTGAATGACTCGGTTGTCGTCTCTGTAAATGTGTTGGTTGGTGAAATCCCAGTCCACGTGCAGATTCCCGTGGATGGATGTCTCAGAATATTCGAGGGTTAGGTCAGCATTGGACTGTAGTGGGTGTCTGGTGGATCGCTGCCGCCTAATGGACTGTGGTATTTAGTGGGGAGTAGCGGGGTAAGCACTGGAAGGTAGGGTGCGGCCCGGTAAGCCACGCTGTTCGACCCACTGAAGTCAACTAACGGTTAGCGTTCGCCAGCGCGGGGCCATAGAAGGCCTGGGGGTGAAGACGGGACGAAAGTGGAAGGGGGTTTGGAGGGTTGTATTCAGGTCGTATTCAGGGTTGTATTCAGAGTTTTCGTCTTCGACCAGATACGACCCTCGGGAATTGGGCATCTCGATTAATTGAGGCATGCATGCAGTCTTACGTAAGAACAGAGCTCGGTTCAAATCGACGTCATTGGATCCATTCCTGGTCTCTTCCCGCTGGCCTGCAGCCCGCTGTGGGTTGCTCAGGTGGCTGACTCTTAGCGGGCCGCTGTTTTCTCCAACTCAGTGAGCCTAACGGAACTCAGCTTGTCTACGAACAGACCTGAGACAGCGTGAAGAAACCCCCGATTCTACCCAACTCCAACTCACTAGAGCCAAGGAAGATGACGAAGCGCTGGGCCAAGCCGCTAGAGGGGCTCCCAAGCCTCCAAAGAATCTCCAAGTCCTCTTGGGGGTGTGAACGATGACGTCGTGTTATTCGCGGCGCGACCAGATGATCAGGCCGCACTGCCACACTTTTGCCCTACGCTGCCCTACAGGGCTCACAAGGCCACCAACAGGGGAGTCACCCAGCGACAGGGAAGAGCCAACCTCCCCGTGCCTACTGGCTTCAGTAGGCCAAGGTAGTATCCCGTCGTCCTTTCTTCCCTCAGCTGAGCTCACCTCATCTCACTCAGCCTCGTCGCCTCGACGGCATGTGACGGATGGTTTCGTTGTTGTCCTTTACATTTATATTTCCTCCTTGATGCCGCCTCCCCATTCAGCGTCCTGATTCCTGTTACTCTACAAGCTTGCTGCTATTTGGCTCTTCTTCTCCTTATATACCATCACCATGGGCAAGAACACTCAGTTCTATCGCTCCCAGGTTGGCGAATCCTCTGTCATAGACTACGCCCACACCGACTTCCCGTGGAAGCTGTTCGTCAAGGACGTCTACTACTTCTTCGTCTACGTCTGGGCTCTACCTTGGGTCATCTGGCCGCTGTTTCCCTCCGGCCCCAAAGAGTTCAACGAGCTCGCCGTCACCCCCCAGAATCTATTCTGCGTCTTCGTCCACTTGATTCTCGCCATCCTACAACTTCTGTTTCTCGTTGGGCTACCTTTCACCATCATCTTCCCAGTATGGATCGTTGCCATAGGAGTCTCCGCATTCTTGGTTGTAAACTGGGCCCTCTGCCGGTTGCTCAACGGAGACACAGATACATATCACTCGGATGAAAAGTACGCCAAGCCGCGCCCTGAGCACGAGCACGAGCAATGGGTCTTTCTAAACGGAGTGGCTGTCGGGTATGTCTCTCCCTTGCCTACTGTTACAACAACCAAGCTAATATTCCTCAGCGAGCACTGGATGAAGGGAAACCTCAACCGACTTGCCATCACCTTTGGACGCCCCGTTCTGGGAATCCACAATCGAACCTCTGGTGTTATTTTCGATGTCATCGAGTGCTTATGCCAGCGCAACTTCGGCTATGCCACCAGCGACGTTCGCATCTGCTTCAAGCTTGTCAGGGATGTCCTTTACGACCCAAGCAAGTCCAAGGTAGTCTTTGTCTTGCACTCCCAAGGTGGTATCGAGGGCGGTCTCGTGCTTGACTGGCTACTCCAGGAGCTCCCCCAGGATCTACTAGCGAAGCTCGAAGTCTACACCTTCGGCAATGCCGCGAACCACTTCAACAACCCGCATCGCCACGTCGCATCCCAAAGTCTTTCCCAATTGAAGCCCTTGTCCGCCATGAGCACCGTTATGACCGAGACGACGTACGAATCGCCCGATAGCAGCCCACAGGACACCCAAAAAAGCATCAAAGTACACATCCCGACCACTCACAAGGAGTCGCCGTCTGTGTCCTCGATTCGGTCTGTCTCGGCTGCTAAAGATAGGGCTATCGGCCACATCGAGCACTATGCCCACAATACCGATTTCGTCGCCATATGGGGCGTCCTTCACTTTGCAACGAATCGCATGTGCTCTCCAGAGCTCCCTCGCTTCCTCGGCAGGCTGTTCGCTCGTGCCAACGGGCGTGGAGGCCATCAACTGAACCAGCATTACCTCGACGGCATGTTTCCGCTCAAGTTCGACAAGGAGACTCAAACGTACACTGGGGCTGATGAAGAAAATGAATTCATGGAGGAGGTCCTTAAGATGGGCGAAGAGGGTGAGGCGATGGCGAATGCCCGCGAAGCCTTTGAGATTAGCTGGGCCGGCACCCGGGGCTTTGGAACCGGTGAAATCTCCACCCCTGTGGAAGTTCACGGTCTTCCAGCCAAGAAGAAGCTTGCTGGGGAAGTCAGGGTCAAAGATCTCAGCCGACTCTGGTGCTACCGCAACGGAAGGAGCCCCATGGAGGTGCCACCGATGCTCATCACGGAGGGGGGCATCGTGCGAACTGCCACCCTATAGGGGTGTGGGAAGTATCGCAAAGCGAAATATCCTAGGAGGCATGGTAAACACGACATTGAATGAAGAGACGATTGTTTGGTTTGGCTGCAAAATTGTACTTTGGCACAGCGTTGATGGACTGGGGTTGTCATTCAAGTGATGTGAAGTAGCCGTAATTCATCCTGTAATCACTACCGCGGGTTCCTCGATTGTTGCAATTGGATTTGTCAGCGATGCTTGACAAAATGATGGGTTGACAGTTCAAATAGCCTTACAGAATACTCAAGTGAGCCATTTACTAGGAGGTTTTTACCCATTTCAGTCTAATACTTTGATTGTGTGTCTGTCGCCTGACCAACCCGACTCGGTCGTCTTCCTTATCCTGTCTACCTCGTATTCTCTTCGTCCCTTTGCCGACCCCCGGATTTGCAAACTTATTTGAACAATTTTGCGAGCCATCAAATGTAGCAGTGCTTATTTATCACCTGATAATTATAAGAAAGGGATACGGATGGACGAGAAGGAAGAAAACAGGGTCTATAGGCCACAGCCCACAGGGAAGCGCGAGGCGTGCTCCGACTTGCTAGCTGCGAACCCTGACTCACTTCACGGGGGGCTGTATTTGTATTGGTCTCATGGAAGATCTGAAAGGTACCAAAGTGGACTTCTCTCTGCTTGTCTTAGTCCCCTTCTCATCACGGGCGTCCGTTGAGCTGCCGGTGAAACGTCCTTGTTCCTGACGGCTGCCGGCGTCTCAACGGAACTACAACAGATGTACGGTGTGTGTCTCCCAGTTCGCCCACTAGGAAGCATGCCATGCGTGAGACCGTGGAGAAATCACTCTGGGCTACATGGCACAGACCCGTTGGAGCACGGCATGTAAGTAGTAAAATCATCGAATTCTCATTGGTTCATGTTAAACGCCCGTTATGCCTGTAACTGTGCGTGCTACACTGGAAAACGCACACCGTCGGCTGTTCAGATGAGGACTTTTGACCCGTTCCAGGTCGTCCTGCTTTATGCCAAACCGAACAAAGAATAGAAGCAATCAAGCGGGGCCCGTGGCCCGGCGGCTTCTCAAGCTTTCCCAAGGTCGGCGCGTTGATCGAGTTCCCGCGCATCAAACAATCCTAGTTACGATGCCTTATACCGGGTTCCATGGGAACGTCTACCTCACCATCCAGAACTGGTCATCAAAAGGCTTCAGTCGTGGGACTTGTGCATGCTGCCAGTGACGTAGTTCTCCTCGAGGCTGTCAATCACAACAACATCTCCAGGGGAAAGTTTGAAGTCGAAGCTCTCTAGGTTGCTTTTAATGCGGTGAGTAGTCAAACTCTTGGGCAAAACGACGTTGCCGCGAGAAACGCTCCAGTTTAGTAGGACTTGAGCAGAGGTCTTGTTGTACTTCTCAGCAATGGCGCAGATGGTAGGATCCTGGAGCTTGTTGCCGCGGGCCAGCGGAGAGTAGGCCTCGATCTTGATGCCGTTTTCGTTGCAGAGATCGACTAAGGCTTGACGCTGGCAGAACGGATGGACCTCGACCTGGTTGACGGCCGGGACCACGCGTGCGTTTTCGAGCAGGCTCTCAATGTGGCTGGCACCGAAGTTGGAGACGCCAATAGACTTGACCTTGTCAAGACGCTGGGCAGTCTCGAGAGCGCGCCAACTCTCGAGGCGCTTCTGCTCACACTCAGCGGGAGAGTGGATCAAGTATAGGTCAAGGTAGTCGAGGCCGAACTTGTCCAGGGACTCGCACAAAGCGTTGAAGGTGGCCTCGTAGCCGTGGTCCGCGTCCCAGAGCTTGGAGCAGATAAAGACTTCGTCGCGGGGAGTGCCAGTGCGCTCAAGCCAGCGACGAATAGCACGTCCGCACGCCTCTTCGTTGGCATAGCGAGCAGCTGAGTCGATGTGTCGATAGCCAACGTCCAGAGCGGCAGTAACGGCGTCCTCGGTCTCCTGGCCGTTGGGGGCCTTATAGACGCCGAGGGCAAGCTGGGGGATGACATTGCCATCGTTGAGCTTGATGGAGGGGAAGCAGTCGCTGTGATGGCGGCTCTGGAAGGCTTTGCTGACGTAGATTTCACATTCAGGAGTGGTTTCGGGGGCGATGGCAGAGGGAGCCATTGTTAAGGATTGGGAAAGAGGGTGTAAGCAGGCTTCTGGGTGTTAGGGAATGGCGGAGAGAGAAAATGATATATATCGATATGGGGACAGTACTGGTTTGAGTGGAACAGAAGGGTCGGGTTCGTTTCAGAGGAAGCCTGAACTCTTTAAGTACTTCATGAACTTGCCCCATGGCCTCCTTCCCGTTTTTCGACTCATGCTCACTTGTGTCCCTTGGAGTCCGTGGTTGGTCCATCCCGTCTTGCAACGTTGCCCGAGATTGCTCCCGGCCGTCCTTGCCGCCGTATCAACACCGCCCCCGTCATTGCTCATCGCCTCGACGCCGTTGTGGCCCGGACTCGCTCCGACATACACCCCCTATAGACAAACCCCAGGCTGGAACACGTCGACCCGGGGTACCTAATCAGAGGGGCACGGAGGATTGACTGGGCAGTGGACCAGAGTGGGCACCGGTTGGAAAAGCTGGCGATAGCGCGAATGTCGCTATCTCACCTTGAGGGTTCAGTGGCTTTGTTTTCGTGTCTCCAATGAGTACAGTCTTAGGTCAAGCGGTGCGCTGGGAGTGTTTTGGGAGGCTGCGAGTTTTGTCACGGTGCGACCTGCGCCATGCATCCATGCGTCGGGCAGGGGAGTGGCACAAAACGCATCCCCGGCAAGGATCCTGAGAGATGCGACTCTCCGCTGGAGTAAGCACTGTATATGGTTAACGAAACGACGGTATTCTTCAGTTGGTGAATCGGTGAGTTGCAATGGAGAAGATGGAAGCTGGATGTTGGAGTTGGTGGGTCTGGACGCAGCCTGAAGGGATGGATGCCTGGCTGTGTTGCTGGTTGAATGGAGGTGCCTAGAATAAGCCGACACTGTGCACGACACACGCCTGGCGGCCCCCGATTACACGGTGTTTCTCTGATCGTTCCCACTGTTCCGCTCTCGACCAATGACAACGTAGGCAGATGGATGCCTTGCCTTGCACTATCAACGGCTAGCAGCCTCACAACTCACAACGCTGCGGCAGAGACGGATTGTTCCTGTTACGGCCATGATCCCGTCCCGTGGTTGTGGAACTCCGTTATCATCTCAGGTCCTCAGGTCTTGTGTTTTCAGCTTCAGCCCGACCTCCTTGCCATCTCGTCCGCAAGCCGTCGTTCCGGCGACCTGCTCCCAAGATATTGGACGGTTCGTGTCCCGTCGCTTCAGTTTTCAACTGAGCGAGTCCGTGATCCTATACCCGTTCACGCCGTCGCTGCGAATGTCTCAAGAGTACCAATGATTTGCGCTGGTGGAGCTATTGCTAGACCGATGTGTCTAGCCGCCAGTTTCCTACACACGAGACGGCTTTCTATGATGGGTAACAATCACTAGAGGGCAATATGCCTCGTACTTGCAGATCAAGTCTCGGGAGCTGTGACACCATAAGCGACGCAACAATTCTATTGGTATCACTCGAGATAACCAACTCACACAGGCCCACGCGAGTTGTCTAGGCCTGTCCTACATTCATCCATGACTTTCGTCTCCGATGCTGGGCACTGCGTCCTCTTTGTTGGCGAATAAACAGACCCCCCGAGTCTCCAAGTCTTGACCCAAGCCATCTATCTTTGCAGCGGCCCTTCACATACCATGCGGTGCTGGTGGAACAACCAACCAACATCCCCGACAGCCACCTCCAAATCAACCAACCTACTACGTCCCAGGAGCCGGCATTTGTATTTCCATGCGATTTCGGCGGCCTTTTCGTCAAGCACCGCCTAGTCAAGCCTCGGAGCCAAGGGTGTATGGTCCGAGTCTGAGACAGAGGATCGACACTCGACGTCTGAGAACTGATGCGACTCCAGCTGAGCTACCGGCGCTGCCAAGCCAGGTTATCTTTGTAGCATCCAATCGCTAAAGACACTCTGCTAAAACTGTGTTGCTGTGCCAGGTCCCATGGCAAGAAGAGGCCTCACATCATCAACGCTTGTCCAGCGAGCTACGCGAGAGGAGGCACATTGCTTGTTTCTGGCTGTAGTTTCTTCATCGTACCACCCTCTCCGAACTCACAGATCTTTCCTGATTCTGCCTGCTCGCCGGCTCGCCGGCTTCATGGGATTGCTACAACCGAGGAGGTGCCTCATCAGTAACCAAGTGGCTTCATGGCATGAAGGCCTCAGCTTACGAGTGTCGAAAATATGAGCAAGATCAGACAAATTGACGCCTCTCGCTTGAGGCCCTCTCGGTACTGTCATATCACAAGTCCCCCAACACTTGACAATTTTATAAAGCATCCATCAATTTCGAGATCGGGGTTGCTCTACAGACCTGCTCCCAACACTGTTCCATTCAAACCGTTTCGGTACCCAATTCCTGAGCCGAATCTTGGTCAACCCGTCCTGCTACAGCTTCAAGATGAAAGCAGTCCTCCTTATACTTCTCCATACCGTGTTCCTGGCCACCGCGAGTCTTGCAGGAGACACATGCACTGCTGATAACTGCGCCCGTTTTGTAACCGAGACGAAGCCCGGCATCGGAGTACCGCTGGACTAACGCATCTCTCTGCAAACGCATCCTCGCAACGACTACCAAGCCAGCTCCCGTGTAAGCACGCCGCAGCACCGAAGACCGCGCCTCCCCGTATTAACCAGCTCGCCAGAACCGTGACAAGCACTCTCACCAAGTACACAACCAAGGTCCCCGTGACAGCACCGCAGGCCTCAACACCACCGCGACGCCCACTCCAGCCCGGGTCGAGACGCTCCTCCCCAGGGCCGTCCCCGCCATCGCCGTCGCCCACTGCTCCAACCACGGCCGGTTCGCCTCGGCGTGTCGATATTGGGCCCGGGTCACGCCCCAGAACCACGCACCTGCTCTGCCTGCCGCCACTGTTACCGTCACCGTCGCCCGCCACCTCGACGTCGCCTGCTCCCGGCCCGCTCCCGGCCCGTCCCGGTTCGCCTGCTCCGCGGGACGCGGCTTGTGCAGCTGTCTCAAGGCCAGGCCCGGTGACGTCTGCGTCCGCGTCTCCGGCGGGTGGGGAGCCATCGTCACCAGTCCTTGCGCGGCGCATGGCGAATGCGATGCAGATGGGCAGTGCGGGAAGGGCTACATCTGCGTCTGTGACGGGTCTTGCGCGTGTGGGAAGAGACGGTGCTACCAGGCTGCTCCGAGGGGATGCAATGTCCAAATGTTAGCGATAGAGCCTAGAAAGCCTCCATCCAGTGGGTACCGTACTTGGTGAGGCGCAATGATTTGTCTGGTATGGAGAAGCACAGAAAGAAATCTTGTTGTATTCTTTGAGCAATTTTCTAAGCCTTTTGCTTCTCTCCTACACTCTATCTGGCAATGAGAAGCGCCTCCATGTTTGAGGCTTGATCCCACTAGTTATATCATATGCTACCCCAAAAATGCTTGCCTTGTAGAAAAAAGACACCAAAACTCCGTGAAAGCTTCTCCATCCTAGAGCTTATGGGGATGGTCGCCGCTGTTCATGCCTCTTCTTGACGATCCCAAGCCCCAGAGGTCTGCTTGGCGGGGGCGGCATCTCGTTGTCCTCCCAGAGCGACTCCGACTCGGCAGTCTCGAGCGGATACACCGCCTCGCCTAGCGGGGACTGCCCAAACTCCACGATGCGCCCGTTGAACTGGATGCCGCCGGAGCCAGACCTGACCATCTCCACGCCGTCCGACGCCGCCGCTATACCGGGCGAGGCCCGCTCCGTGCTCCACGGCCCGGCGTGCCGCTGCTGCCAGGCCTGGTAGCTCGTGGGCGGGCTCTCAAAGCCGCCGATGCGCGGTGAGGGCTCCGTGCGGGCCATGGACGGCGCGCGGCGGGTCTGGATGGGCAGGTTCCGCCTCGCCGGGCCGGAAAGCTCGTGGTTCGACGAGGCGTTGCGCGAGAGGGGCTGCGAGGAATAGCCGTCTGGGTTGAGCCAGGACGGGCGCCACGACGGAGGTTGGAGCGTTGTTTGGCTGCTCGGGAGGGAGTTTGAGAATGCCTCGCCCGCGTAGCCCGAATCCCTGGCGTGGTGATGAGAATGGACCGTGGGACCTAGGCTGCTCGTCGAGCTGACAACTATAGGCAAGCCTGGAGGTGCCCACTGGCCGACCTCAGTCTCGAGGCAAGAGTCCGAGTGACTAGCTGGGGAACGCCTGGATTGAGGGCCGTCGTAAGACCCTGGCCTCCAATCCTCCTGATGGTGATGTATGGACGGGATGGACGCTGCGCCAAAGCTGCTTCCGTCGAAGAAAGGATCCTCGTCAAAATCATTCTGGCGGTGGCGAGATACCTGAGCCCGCAACCGAGACCTGTCAAGATCCGCCGGCATTGACAGACTACTATTCCCCCTCGCCCTGCTTTTCTTGAAGTCACCGACACTGCCAACATGCCCCCCCAATGCAGATGTCCCTTGTCCTACACCGACTGTCTCGGGCTCACTCTTCAGGTCAGCATCGCCCACTCTTTGTTGGCTCGCGTTTTGTAAGCGAGCGAGATGCTGGCCAGCGTCGGTAAACACAGGAGACGAAGCTCCGGCGGACGAATCAATTAGGTGCGACAGAGTCGACACCGCCGGCGAGAACTGGCCCACAGCAAATTCTCTGCTGATGCTCACAACACGCGGCTCGTTGACCTTTTTCTTTGTCTCACGCCACGCACCGGCGCGGTCGTAGTACCTTTTCGCAGCCTGCCGCCGCACGGTGCGGTGACTCTCTGACACGTCCTGAGCTTCGTGTTGAGACGACGCGGTATCCCAATCGCCGGCCTGTCCGTCGTGGACAAATGTCGGTCCTGGAATCGGGTCATCTTGGGGATATGGTATATGGTAGTGGTGGGGATTTGCCTCTAGAGACAGGTTAGCTTGCTGATTCCATACAAGCTGTGGCCCAAGGGCCCCCGGTTCGTCATTCTGGCTGTCTGTGGTGGTGACGGAACTAGGGACGGAAAGGCTGTTCGTTCTCTCAAAGACCGACACGTGTGGATCTTTTCCATGGCGTTCCACGTCGGCTGTCGTTGTGCGGGACATGATAGAAACCTGCCCCTGAATATCCCCGAGCCGGCGTTGAAGAGCCTGTTCGGCGGCCCGTAACTCGGCCGTCGGCTTGTCTACGCGGCCAATGTGCTCGAGGATTTTCCGAGAATGGGCTGCATATCGGCGATAGTCGTCCGGAAGGCCCATCTCTGGGTTTTCCCTAGCGCGAGAGTCGCCTTCATCGAACGACTTGCAGAATACGGCGGCGGCTCTTTCCAACCAGAAATCGTACTGGTTCCTCTCCTTCTTCAGTGTCTCGCGAAAAAAGGTCTGCACAATGCTATGGATATTCAGCATATCTAGCAGTTCGGTCGATGTCGGGCTGTAGTGAGACGAGTCAGGGCTTGTGGCAGTGGCAGACGGAGCATCCTCGATCTCATCGCGCTCGATAAGAGCGAAGGCGATGAGAACGGTAAAAGTCTTGTTCAGGCTGCGCTTCCCCATCGAGTCGTGCGTCCGAACCGGTGTCCGCTTGTCGAGTGCCTTGAGACCAAGCGCAAGCATCTCTACCGGAACCCGGCCGCTGAAGAACGACAGGAGATACATTAAGTTGAGAGCCGCCGTCTCACCACGCTCCTGCAGTTTGTCCCGGACGCCCTTGTAGGCACCTAAGCCCCCGGTGGGCGGGCGGTTCCTGTAGGAGCGGATGTACTTGGACAGCGGCTCTCGGGTTGCCCTCAACTGCCGAGCCGCAGCGTGGACGGCCAGTGGCAGGCACTCCATGAGCAGAACGGCCTCGAGGGCGCGGCTTCGGTCATCTTGGGTCCAGGGCTTCTTTTTGTCCATCTCCTCCAACAACATGATCTGAGCGTCCTCTTCATCAAGCGGCCCTAGTTCAATCTTCTGGGGGCTGTCAAAGTTGTGGTTACCAGCCATCGAAGTGTCTGTCGACGTAAAAATCAGGCTCGTATGCTTCGCATCAGGAATGTATTTTGAAAGCCCAGGCGTGTCGCGCAAAACACCATCCAGGATCAAGAGCCAGTCTTCAGAGCGGTTGAGCCACTTCCGGACCAAGGGGATGGCTCTACTTGGGTCTCGTAGGTCGCACTCATCCTTGACACGGATGCCTTCTCGGATTGCTGCACTCTTGGCCATCTTCAAGAAGCCATCCTCGAGGTCCTCCTGGGCCTTGCCCCGGATCCAGAAGACTCCGCCGGGGTAGTCGTGCCGATGTCGGAAAGCATACTCCCTGGCGAGGTGTGACTTTCCGCCTCCAGGAACAGCCCAGATCAGAACAGCCGATGTGCCTTGGTCTCGACGGTTCTTGTCCATGAGCATGCGGTGAAGGTCGTTCAGCTCTTGCCCCCTTCCTCGGAAGTAGGAGTTTGGCCGAAAGCGCTCCGGATGGATAAACAGCGGCTCGTCAATGGCTTGCGGTATTGGCTCGGGTGCTTCGAGGCGGACTGGCCGTGACGCTGTCTGGTCTTTGATGGAGGTGAGTGGCCCTTGGTCGGCATGTCCGTGTGCTTGGTGATCAACTGGGTCTGCATAAGGTGACATTCTTTCCGAGATTTCATTTCTCATACGGGCTCGTCTCTCCTCCTCTTCGACTTCCCAGCGCACTTGAACCACAGCGGGCGCATCAACAACCCACTGCCGAATGTCGGTCGAGATGTTCCGGTAACCTGGTGCACTTGGCCCATCGAATTTGCACATGCCGGTATGAGTAGCCTCAATCCCGTAGTACGTTACACCGGGTAGCTGGGGACTGGCCGAATTAGCATCGACGATGAGGACCCTGCAGGAAGTGTTAGCGAGTGGAGATTGAAACAGCATAGACCATGTGTCGAACGTACTTGGTGCCCTTGACATCGGTCTTGTGGTTCTCATGAGCCATGTGGATGTGAAAGCGTTGGTAAATATCTAAGAAGTGACTGTTGATATTGGCGAGAGTCTCGTTGTCTTTCTTCAGCGTCCTCAACAGCACCGACTCCGACTCGAAGAATTTCCGGGGAATTATCGCATCCGACATGGCCTGCAGCATGAGACCCCAGGTTGCACCGTCTGACCCGGTATGCGGGGTGCCCAGGAAGATAAGCCCAAAGGTCGAGACGTAGATTGACCGGTGATCTTCGTGATGCGCTGCCCGTAAATCGTTGGAATAGAGTAGAGCTCTCTTGACGAGGATACCGCCCAAGCTGTGACACACCCATATGATGGGGTTCTTGAACGTGCCCTCGCTCCTTCGGTAGAGCGTGAGGTTTGTGATGAGGGTTTGCGCATGCTGCTGAATGAAGTTGTCGCTGGCGCTCTGGTCATTCCGCTTCGAGTACACATCGGCGTTGTAGCCGTATACCATGATGTTGGCCTGCACGCCCTTCAGAGAGGCCGGCAGGAGGTCGAGCGGCCAGAATACATCGTTCTTGGCCTTCCATGTTTTGTCGGGGGAGCCGTTGAGGCCGTGGACGAGGACGATGTCGACCTTGGCCTCGGGGTGCGTGTACACGGCCGTCGTCTCGTAGCGCGCTATCGATCGATTTTCCGAGCCCTAGACCGAGTAAGCAAATGACCGGGTGCCCGGGTGTGAGGACTCACCATGATGAATCGTTGTAAACGCAGACATCAGAGGGGGGTTTCCATGAAGATGTCATTGAAGGCACAGAGTAGTTTGGCAGAAAACAAGCCGACGACGCATGACTGGCGACAGGCGGGTTGTTATAAATGGCAAGTCAGGGCTTCGCCTGCGAGCAGGGCAAAAGGTGCTGCCTGACGTTTCATCAACAGGGAAGCGTGGTCACATTCTGGGACAAAGCCGCGAGCGAGATTCCGCTTCCGTGCTGCAGATCAGCCGTCACGAGGCAGGGTACTGCGAGTTGCAAGGGAGCTGAGCCTGATGGTGTGGAGCAGCGCCTTGGAGGAGCCTGGCGAGGATACCAATGAGTAATCCCGGTCGACGCACTCGGTGGCTCAGCGCTCAGCTCTCGCCCGGGTGGGAGAGCGACGAGACGTACAGCCGCCCGGAGAAGCCAGAAATAGTCTCGGCTAGCCCGCTTCTCTGTTGCGTCGCGTCGCTTAGCGGGCGGCTGAGATATCGAATCACGGCGAAGGCGCTGGGCGGATGAGGCTCGACTCGACAATGGGCAAACGAATGTCTATTGCGCAGCGAGCGGGTGGTTCGGCGGGGTTCCGGTCCGGATGTCGCGCCTGGGAACTAGACTAGGCGAGAGTGATTATGCAGGGTCTCAGCATCTCCGGGGGCGAATATGGGGAATCCTTGTGCCACGCAACACTGCTGCGTTGGAGCCAGAGTACATCTATCAGAGGTTGAAAACACTTGAACCGTAGAAACCCAAGTCTACTGAAGGTTCAATGCAAACGACGGTATCGCTTCTTGCTGACCACCGCGAATGCCTCTCCAGGACTTCTCTCCAGGGCTTCTTTCCAGGACTCTATCCTTGAAGCCACGCGTCGAGGCTTTGCCAGCCAGGCAGCGCCGCCTGCTGTCGCCCGACAAGAACGCATCCATGGCGTTTTCCAATCAGTCATAATGCGTTCATTTGCCAAGATTGATCTTACCCAGTCCGCCCTGTCCTCTGCATTTGTTGGTCTGTTCAAGCTGAGATGACTCCATCTGAGTCACCAATGCTACCATCACCTCGTTCGCCACCGCATCGTTGGCCTCAGCTTCTATCCAGGCATGCTGCGCAAGAGAGTATTTCGCATTTCGTAGTTCTGCCATCGTCCAATCCTCGACTCTGCATCGGTAGAGTTGAACAAGGCGTACTCAGTCATTCATGGCGACTGCCGTGACACCATGTGATAAAGTTCTTGTGGTCTTGACGGGATGCCTCGTGCCCCGAGAACCAGTCGTCGTCACACTTGAACCCAAACTTTCAGACCGCCTTTCGTTCAACCCAGCCAGAACGGGAAACTTCAGCGTCGGGGCTAGTAGCTTCGCGAAGCACAGTCTGACGTCGAACTGTAACCAGTCCCAGTCCATTCTAAACCGCTAAAAAAGAAAACGAAGCTGAGTTCCAGGTTGCGATTGAAAATGTCTGGGTGAAGCCTTGGTCGAGGCAGTTTGGCTGCTTGCTGGGGCAGCCCGGAGTCCGAAGAGACTGCTCTCAATTTCGAGGCGCGAGCATCACAACGTACTCTCTCGTGCTATGCCCGAACTGAATCATATCCTTGTCTCTGAGTTCTAGGTACCTGCTGTCAGGGATCTTATCATCGTTCAAGACAGTGCCGTTGGCGCTCTCGAGGTCGATAAGGTAAGGTTTGACCTTGCCAATCTTGTCGCCGAACTCGTTCCTCTTCTCCGTGTACCGGAACTGGATGACGGCGTGCTGCTTGCTGATGCTCGGATGCTCAGCAGGTAAATCCACCACGGTCGCCTCCCGGCCGACCAACCAGCAGCTCCGGGCACTGAGGTCGACCGTGTCGGCAACGTCTCCCCCTTTGAACACGAATAGCTTCCACTGGTCGCGAGGTGACGGTTTGCGAGCCTCGGCCGGCTCGTGGTACTTGAGCGTGATTGAGGACCCATCCATCTGTGCCACCGAGTTGGACGCCGCTGCTAGAACTCCCGTGGTTCCAAAGTTGGGTTTCTCCTTGGGTTTCTCGGGCTCCTCGCCCGTCGTCACGGCAAACGAGTCCTGCTGAGAGGGCAGAGGGCCGCTGCGTTTCATGGGGCTCCGCTTGACGAGCTGTTTGTCGTCCCTGTCCTTGTCCTTGTCTCTTTTCTTGCCGTTGTCTTCGCCGTCTTCGTCGTGTCGGCGACGACGCGGTTCTCGTCCTTCGCGTGACCGTCGGCGGCGGTGGTCCCGATCTCGGTCTGCATCCCTGTCTTGGTCGCGGTCGCGGTCGCGGTCTCGACGACTACCCTTATCTCGACTTCCCGACCTCTTTCGCGAAGTTTCGGGGGTTCGGGAGCGACGTCGCGTGTGTTGGTCACGTCGATCGCGTGAGCGGCGGCGCTCGTGGCGTTGGGAGTCGCGGTCTGGATGTTTGGATCGCCTGTCGCGGTCCTTCGTCTCCTCGCGACGATCATCGCTGGTCCGGCTCCGATGAGCTCGGCTGTCGCGTTCTTCGTCGGACGGCATTGTATCGGCTGATAAGGTCGGTCACCTGGGTGCGAGCGGAGGACTGAGACTCGCAGGTTGAGAAGCTCGAAGCTTGAAAGAAAGAGTGGGTACGGTACGGTTTGGGGGGAAAGCTAGCACTGTGTCATGGATTCATTCACCGGCCCATCCCGCCTGCATGTGCACGCAGCTAATCCGCATTTGCATGAGGAACAAGGAAAAATTGAAACATGTGAAGTAATCTGATGTGGTCAAGTAACGTAACGTACATAGGTATTCAAAGATAATCTAAATCAAGCCAGATAGCATGCATTACAAGGCTGTCGCTCCGAAACGATATCCGTCTAATCTCCCCGGTTTATCCTTCTCTTGCTCTATCCCATCCATGCGACGATGGAAGATCTGCATGGGTTCTAAGATTCGTAAAGTCATGTCTCATTCCGTGCAGGCTACGCCCATCCTAGGTCGCAGATTGCACCGCGAAGTTCGCTCTCCGTGCTCCCTCGTCTAGATAAGACTCCCCGCTGCTGGTCATCTTGTCCTCTCCGTGTCGCGACACGGCGAGGCGCTGCGCCTCGTCGTCCCACCAGACATCGTCGCCGACTTGAGCGTCTCCGGGCACCAGCAGCAAGACGCCGTTGTTCTTGCCTAGGGCGATACGGAAGGTCGGGTCCTGGACGAGGGCCTCGAGGAACGGAACATCGTAGCCCTCAAGACGGCGGGGAGGCCCGCCGCTCTCGATAAACTCTCTGATGAGATTGCAGCCCTCGAGGTTCCAGAACTGGCGGAAGTCCTCGGGTCGCGAGAAGGCGTTGGTGGCGGAGAGAAACTCGAGCATACCGGCCATGCCGTTGAGAACCGGGCTCAGGAAGTGGATAAAGGAGTTGAGGACCTCCTCGCGAGAATAACGCTTCGGTGAGGCTGGCGCCGTTTGCTGGTCCACTGGTCTCGAGGCTGGTGACATGGTGTGCATCAGGGTGACGAGGCGCTCCTGGACCGAGGGCAGCGGTGTTCGGACTTGGTAGGCCAGAGTCAGGAGAGAGACGAGGGAGAAGATGGATGACATGGACGAGAGGGGGTCGGAGAGGCCGACGATGGAGTCGATGAAGGCAGCGCGCTTTGGCTGGGTAGGTGGAATATGAGTGGCGTGCATCTTGGGCAGAAGCTGAAGATCTGGATGAGATGTGTAGGGCTTGTGGGAGATGTGAATGAATCTTGGATCGGCTATGTTGAGATGAAGCTAGTATATGTTGGGCAGGTAGGTCGGTGTTTGGTGAACGTAGTAGAGAGTACAGGGGAGTGCTTTGTGTGTTTGTGTGTTTGGCTGTTCAAGATGGGAGGGAGGATGGACAAAGATGCAGAGGGCAGAGGGTGACATATATGTACGGATGTTCCTCCGACGAGGCTGCTCCGTATCCATTTCCCGTATCGTCTCGGCCTCAGACAGGCCCTGACTTGGCTGATGAGTGACTCGAGTCCAACACACATTGTTGACAAGACACTTTCCATGTGAGGCACGCCATGCTGCCATGCCCCCCCCCTAAGGCTCCAGGGCCTCGCCTGCACGCAGATGGCCCAATAGCGTCGCCCATGATAGCAAGGTGGGCAATTGACAGGGCGGCAGACCCCCACGATGCGACGCATCGGGCAATCCCCTGGTCGCGGGCCCGGTCCAGCTCAGTCGGGAACGGCGGCACCATGACCTCACATGGCGCGTAGGTCAGCGCACAACGCAACCCCTTTAAGGCCCAAGCGAGAATTCCTCATCTGCTTAGCAAAGTCTCCTGCGCGGTGAGGTGATGTGCTGATAGTGCCTCTTGCATTGCCATGCCTGCTCCATTGTCGATGGAGCCCGGCGAAAACCCGGTCCGAAAAGGGGTGTGCGGCTCGGCCTCTCTCTCTCTCCTCTCTGTCTGGTCTGGCTGGTCTGGCTGGTCTGGTCTATTTCCGCCTCACTCGTCTCGGGCCTTTTTGATAGGTGCCTAAAGCCGGGCCCCCCCTTCTGCAGCGCAGGCAGGCTGCGTGCGAGTTCGGCCTTTTCTTTTCTTGGCTCGCGCCTCGTCGCCCTGGCTCTCTCTCTCTCTTCTCTCCCTCCGACAGCAGCCCAAACACCTCAACCCCCACCGCCGCTGCGCATGCCAACTCTCCATCGCCAACAGGTATGACAAAACACACTCACTCACACATGCGTTTCGACTAGGGACCAAGGCTAAGGCTCTTCAACTGCTTTACCCCGCGCCTGAACATCCAGCTCCGAAGCCAGGAAGCCAGACCAGACCAGGGCTTGCCGAAGATAGCGCAGCCGCGTCTATCGACATCTCCACCCACCAAATGCCTCCATTTGGCATTTGCCGTCAACCTAGTCTACCCCTCCCTCAACTCGCCGCGACTATGCGGAAAGAATTCGGGCTTATTCTTGCCAAACTTGGTAGAACTCTCAATTTCCCCAACCCGTCTCAGTGTGCGTAGTATCGCCAGCAGCCGGCATCGAGTCGTGCCGTGCTGAACCAAACCTTGATGCTTCCCGTGCCTTGGTTTGAGGTGAATCGTCGACGCCACGCTGCGGCAGCCGAGGTGTCGTCGTGACGTCGTAGGTGGTTCATGTATGACGGGGGCGCATTCCCCAAAGAGGACCTAGCGCTTTCAAGGTTCTCTATCAGCCCTCCGAGACCGGTGCCGTCGCTTTTCTTTCCCCTCTTTGCATTCAGACATGGCGAGAAAAAGGGTCGACGCTCGGAGATCTGCATAGCCCTGCACTTCTAGGGCTTCGGATCTACTAAAACACCAGCAAAACAAGTATGTAGCGGGGTAGCTCGAGTACCTTACCCACTCCCGAGGGCCGCGTCTAACACTAAAAATATAGACAAGGAATGAGATTGACGGCACACGGCCTACAGTACGAGATCGGGTAGCTCGCTACTGGTGTAGATCCCACGGCCGGGTAGGGAAATACTTTGTAAGTTAGTAGTCTAAATGTTGAGTCCCAATAAACCACTCAACCACCATCCTCGACAGCGATACGCAACGAAACCGAGATGCAGGCAGGCTTCCAGAAAATTTGTTGGATCTAGGCTAAGCTTACCGGTAGACTGTGTCATGCAGCATCACATTTTGCGACCATCCATCCCTGGATGTTACCCTATGCCTCGCACTGTCGCAGAGCTAACTTCCTTCCTACATCATCGATAAGAGACACACCCTCGCACCCTATCACAGGCTCTGCCTAGTGCAGTCACTTGCATCACGTTGTTTCACAACGGTTTTGCTCTGCTTCCCTTTCTTCCAGTGTAGTGAAGTCATCACACATACCATACACTCTGGTGGGGAAACACCGCAATGTCACTCTTAAAACCAAAAAGACCAATACCCTGCATCACCATGTTGCATCTAACCAGTGGTATATGAATCGCTAGTCCGTTCTTCTATTGTTTTGAGTTTAAAAATACTTGCTTAATCCAACGACCGCAGCTGAAACCCCGCGAGAACTGTCAGCATAGTGGTTAAAATCATTAACGGCACCCCAAACAAAAGAACCGCCCACACAATCTAAAACCTTGCCCCACCTCTTCAATTCCTCCATAAGACTCTTCAGTTCTGGGGTATCTGGCCCTCGAAAGACTCCAGTGTCGACAGGCGGCCAGCAAAGTATGGAGAATACTCAGAGATAGTAGTTAGGGGTAGGGATAGTGTTAGGGATAGTATCAGGACTAAAATTAGCATATATAATGTATTTTAGAAGATTATTTTTAGAATGATTTAGGGTTATAGCTAGACTATATAGTAGTAACGCTATTGTATGTGTTGGCGCCCTAGCAAAACTCGATGTTCTTTAGGCCTAGATATCTAAACCTGCAACCTCTACTCTCAGTCAGGATCGTTACTAAAGTCTCAAGGTTCGTTCTTGAGCCCGAAAACCCGCTCTTATAGACATCAGGCACGCAGTCTTTATGAGTTGTCTGGTGTCCTTGTGCTGACCGAATATCAGCCTGCCATGTGCATAAGACCTCCCGGAATAATTAACTTTGTCGTGGCGCACAGAATAATCTTTTCCGTCCTTGACTGTGTTTAGACGTAATACTTCCTGAAATCCTGGGCGGGGTTTGCAGCCACTCTACGCTAAATCGCGTTTCTTACTAGGTCTGTTGGGTTGATCTACCTTTGCTATAGCCTATTGACTGGGAGCTCTTTGTGAGCGACTCCATTTTGCTCCCCTCACAGCGCGCTCGAGATGGGAGCTGTTACAAAGTCGCAGCAATGACCGCAACGGGTACCAGCTTACAAGTCGAATCCATAATCACAATGGCCTCAAGCTCAATGCTACCTTGGCAACGCCCGACCGTCCGAGTACCTTGCGGCGCGCTCAACAGCTGGACGACGAGCGAGCGCAGCGCAAGGCTCGAGGGTCCTTCCACCGAGTGCCCACCATCCTCAAGGTAATTTACTTCTCAATTGAATCTTGATCCACAAGATTATTGACGACTCAAGACCAAAAACCCTCATGTCAAAAGCAACATCCCGTCAGGTGCTCCTTTCATCACAAGTTGGGTATGCCAACTCCATGGCCACGCCCAACTGAGGTGTACTTACCAAGAGACAGGGACCCGCCGGGCTATCATCAGGAAGTGCTGCTGCGGTCACAACAGGGATCTCACCGGTCTCTCTAGGCTCCGAGCTGGAAGGCTCTATCACTTGGCCAGCTGCAAGGGCCGGGCTGTACGCTATCAAGCCTACTCCGGGAAGCGTTGACCAGACCGGATTTCAACCTGGTGCTACGAGATTCGACTGTCAAGGGCCTTACGGAAAGACAGCAGCCGATGCAGATACGCTCTCCGCGATTCTACAGCTTCAAGACCCCAGCCATTACCTGCCCCTGCGCAACTCCTAGGATGGGTTGAACATCGGTGTTGTCGATCCCACCTTGTGGGGAACCCCATCATATGTAGTTGAAGACGTCGAGGGCTTTCTCGACCAGATTGACTCTGCTCTTCAAGCTGCTGAGGAGAGGATCCACGAGCTCGGAGACAAGGTGGCTAAATCTGTGCCTTTGGCTACCTGGGATACGATAAGCAGCTCAATGCCCGACCTCGATGACATGGGAGCCCTGTTTAGTAAGTCGCACAATCTACATAATTAGAAGCTCCATCGCGAACAGCACACTGAGACCTGCTTAGCATATCAAATGAAAGTTCTCTCCGAAAGGCAGCTAGGGCTGCTGTGCAGCGCGTTCTCGAAGACTATAGCGTAGACGTGATCTTGGCACCCAGTGATTCGCGACTGAACAGCATTGGTGCCGCGGCTGGTTATCAGGTCGGCAATTTTCCACTGGGAAATGCTGATTTCAACGGCCGAGGATTTTTATTGCATGCAATCGCACCAGCATACGGGGAGAAAAAGAGATTCCAGGTCAAGTCTGCTTGGGAGGCAACGTTTCCCGACAACGTCCGCCCTCCCCAAGTGCTAGCTAAGGAGTAGACGCGGAAAGACGTATGTGTTTAGACCTCTCGAAGGCCGACGTGCGTGCTCTTCTTGAATATTAAGGGCCGATACAGTGATTCCTTGATTCTGGTCTACGAGGCGGGCCGCTTCTGCATTATTCCTAGGGCACTCATATGGTTAGTTAGTCTATGCGTAGTCTACGTACTTGGAGTAAACGCCCATGCCGCCATGCGCGCTTCTATTGATATGCTGCTCTCGTGTAGTTATGATTACATTCTGTCCTGGGTCTTGCCCCTCGCCTGCCACTATTTGTAGTTAAGATACTAGAAACAGTCACTACCCAATCAACTGAACGCATTCTTTCGTCTTTACCTCCGCGTCTGCAACCATCGTGTCCATCCCTTGATCGAAACCAAGGATTGTATCCGACACCAGCAACCTGCAAAGTCTGGGTTTTATCGATAGCGAAGACGTCGATTCTACCGTCCCGGATCAACAAGGACGAAGCTGGGCTGATGAAAACACCATCAAGCCTAGTCCACCTTGTTGACCAACCCTCCTCACTGGCTTGACGAGATCATGTTGCCTGAGCGATGCCGCACCCAGAGAGGAAAGCGATTAGAGGGTTTCCAAAGAAAACTGCGGCTAGCATCTTAGGACACGCGGAGTTCTGTAGGTTAGCAAAAGAAGGGAGTCGGACAATGTGGCTAGCATCCGGAATACTAGGCAAGAGCGGCAAGACCTCCAACCAGTGCTCGCCATTATACATCGCATGCTATGCGTAGGGGCAAGTAGATTCCGTGAAAGGAAATTGAACTTTCCGGCGGAAAATCAGATCGAAGCCATATTATAACGATGGACTAATTGAGCATAGAGGCGCCGAGGCTATTATATGCACTACCCTGATTTCAAACTTATTATAGGATCATTGGATAGCCCGATATGTGGTAAATGTATTGGAACCTGACTCAAATTATGATTCAGCAGTCGGCAGCTTTGTACCAAGTACCCGTATGGGTCAAGATTTGTGAACATCTTCGCGTAGAAGGTATAGGTACACTGACACCAGCACCAGTATTGTAGCCACCCTTACGACTGCTCAGAAAGACGAAGGCGTATGACGAGGTGACAAGAAGCCCATATGACACTTAATTTAATTATCACGTCAGCTTGCCCACTCAGGTCTAAGTATTGGTGTTCTCCGGACTATTGAATCAAGTCGGTCCCTCTTGTCCAAAACGCTCTAAACTACTTGCAGGACAGCTTCATCACCATCGCGCCAGATGTTATCGACCGTGTTACGCCGAATGACCCAAACATTGCCCTGTCTCACCAAATCGATGCTGTACCGGTTCTTCATAAGATAGTGGCGGGAGGGATTGTCCCGGGGCACGTGCTGCGCCTCTGCCAGGGCTTCTAGGTGTGTCTTGTCGCCGTCGAGGGCGACCCGCGGGTTGGTAATAGAGTGCGTAGTGTCAAACGAGACGAGCACAGTGGTCAGGGCGGTGACGATGGCCTCTTTGCCTTCTATGACGGGATACTCGATGTCAGCCCTGGCCGCGGCGGGCGAGAAATCCAATACTGCGTTTTCTGCAAGCGCGGACCCGAGGAGGGCTTGGTCGCCCAGATCAATGCCGGCAGCGAGCTGGTAGAGGGCCTCGACTACGGCGATCTTGTAGGCGATCTGTTCAATGGATGGCATTGTAACTCTCGGTGGCTTGCTGTTTTGCCGACCGGGGTTTTATTTTGAATCCGTCACTAACGGAGGACGATACCCGCGGACGAAGATTCACGTTATGCTTAGGTGATGTGGAGGAAAATGTTTGACTGGGGACGAATTTCAAAAACTGGTAGGCACTCAGGACGGCGAAGACTATGTACATACCGTGATAACCCGGCTCAGCCATGTTCGTGAGATCTGATCATCATACGCCTTCGGTAATACTAAACGGAGCACTACGCCGTTCCAACAAGGAGTCTAGGGTACCCGAATGTGCGAGGTGATCTATGTGGACCTGCCTAAGATAATTAACAATCCCCGGATTTAGCCTCTTTTGGAATACATGACATTTCCATTTTCGGGTCTTTCGGGTTTTGCCTATTTGCACCACTTAGCTAATGTGTGACAGAGATATAAGAAGCAGCAAACTAACTGCGAGACGCTATGGGCGGGCACTGCACCTTCTTTCTCAGCCTCATTCATTCATTCGTTTTGCCTCACCAATCTTCTTTACGTGGTCTTTTCTCACACGAGGACACGTTCTTTGGCATTCGCAGCTTCGAGCTGGGTCTCGGCCATGTCTGATGCAGCGAGGCTCACGTCTATCATCAATAATCATATCGGCACGCTTGATATTCCGAGTTCCTTGCCTCAATGAGGGATCATGGAAAGAAGGGCAAGTTTCATGATTGACAATTACGTCAACAGGCGTTGCGGAAGGAACCAAGCGCCTTGAGAGCTCGATTGCTGATCTGATCAGCAACATGACGTGATCTACAGCGGAGGACTAGCAGGGACCATGGAACACCGGCGAATGGGCAATATACGTTAATATATGGAGTCATTTACGGGGCATTATTAATTGCCGATGTCAGCCCGCTCCACATCGAGCCAGATGGAGAAATGGGCGGTCTCACGGCCCGGAGACCCGTAGCCATATAATAGCCGATCAAGTTGCGATTCCTACCAACGCGCCCGATCAAAGACCAAAGGGAAGCATCTCGTACCCAGAGAGATAGCAGTAACACATGTTCATTGTCTTCGGATGCTTACCGCTGACCAATCCGTCCCCGGGAACTGAACACGAGGAGGTCTTTGGCCTCTGGGGCATTGACTCGTGCCGGAAACAATCGTCTCGCTCTTTAAACAGGCCGAGAACCACGTCCAAAGCTGGGGTCTTGATCTGGGGGTTTTATAGCTTGTGGCTCGCTTCCCCGCGAAATCCTCACCACCACACCACAACACCAACGCCATGGCTCTTAGCGCTACGACGACCGTAGAGGCCGAGTCCACCGAGCTTCAGACGCGTCCCTCTCCAGTGCGGCACGGCCCTCGCTCGCGGCACGAGGAAGCGCAGCCGTTTGAGCAGACGTCGTCTCGGACAAGTCGCGATCGCGTGCTCGCAGAAGTTGGCGGAGTAGAGCCCGATGCCGCCCCCGGCGTTCAAGCTCTGCAGCGGTGGAATGAGCCCAAGATCAATACTTTCCGCCTCGGCGCGGCCTTCTGGAGCATGCTGGTGATGGGCGCCAACGATGCTGCTTACGGCGTAAGTTCTCGGCATTGGATCCCGTGCCTCCAAAGGCTGTGTGCTAATACATTGTTGCTAGGCTCTCATCCCATCTGTAGGCTCAATCGTCCCGTCGACGGCCATTTCCTACGATGCTGACATGATGGCAGCTTGAGAAATACTACGACCTCACATACATCGTCGTGTCCATGGTTTTCATTTCACCCTTCGTTGGCTATGTCCTCGCTGCGGTATTCAACAATTACCTGCATCTCACCATTGGACAGCGAGGCATCTCAGTGCTCTGCGCCGGATGCCACATCTTGGCGTACTCCATCATCGCCGCTCACCCTCCCTATGTCGCCCTAATCTTCGCCTTCATGTTTGCCGGGCTCGGGAACGGCCTGGCCGATGCCGCATGGAATGCTTGGGTGGGCGGCTTGGCCAATGCCAGTGAAATCCTGGGTACCATGCACGCGTGTTATGGCATTGGCGCTGTCTTCAGTCCCTTGGTTTCCACCGCCATGATCACCCGGTCGAATCTGCCTTGGTATTATTTCTACTACATCATGGTGAGTTTCCTGCTGCGAAAGCAACCTATGAAGAAAAAGCGGTCTAATGAGGTATAGATTGGTTTCTCAGCCATTGAGCTCTGTGTCTTGACATGGGCTTTCTGGAAAGCCGACGGAGTCGCCTACCGGAGCGTATACAGAGAAAGCGAGATTGAGAGGGAGTCTGGACTCTGGGCTGCCATTACTCAGATGCCCGCGGCCCGAACTTCTTGGATATGCGCCTTTTTCTTACTCTGCTATGTGGGCATCGAAGTTGCTCTAGGCGGGTGGATTGTTGTCTTCATGACCAGAGTCCGCGGCGGTGGTGACTTCGAGAGTGGTATGACCGCGACTGGCTTCTGGCTTGGCATCACAGTCGGCCGCGTAGTTCTCGGCTTTGTTACACCCCGTCTCGGCATCAAGGTGGCTATATCTGTGAGTCTATCCCCTTTTCCTGAGGGAAAACACTGCTACAAGATGTGTGGCTGATCATTACCAGAGCTACATCGCTGCCACCATGGGACTCGAGCTACTTTTCTGGCTCGTTCCCCAGTTTTACGTCTCAGCCGTCGCCGTCGCCTTCCAAGGCTTCTTTCTCGGTCCGCTCTTCCCCGGCGTAGTGCTGGTTGCTAGCAAGCTTCTCCCTCGACACCAGCACGTTGTCGTCATTGGCTTTGCTGCAGCTTTGGGAGGCTGTGGTGCGGCCATCTTGCCCTTTGCAGTTGGTGTCCTTGCTCAAGTGGCCGGAGTGCAAGTTCTCCAGCCAATTGTCCTCTCCCTTCTCGGAGTGTTGCTGCTCCTCTGGTGGGCTTTGCCGAGAATCGACAAGAGGCGGGAGTAGACACTGCAAGATCAAAGCAGGAGGTTGTTTTAACATAACATACAAAGCGGATCGTCGTTGAAAGGCCAAGCTGAGAAAGTACGAACAATCGGTGGTTTAAATTTAGATGGTAATGCGTCGTATCAGTACATGTACGTTTGCCAGTTAGAATCAGATAGAAAACGGGTATTTGCAAGGGATAAACGAGAGCGGAACTGAGTTGAGGAAAATAATTGACATAACTGTGTGTCATTATCACGGGGATTTGGGTGTCATATGAGTTACTAGATGCAGCTGTTCATGAAGTCTATGACCTTGGTGGCCAAGCATCCGCACATCAAATCCCCCGTCACTCTTCCCACCCGCACCCAAATTTGTCCCCGCCATGTGGTGGGAGATTGAACCAACACTTTGTGTACTGCAAAGGATTCTCCAAGTCCAAGTCCTTGCGAGACGGAATAGTAGGGTCCCCGATTTTGCAGTCCTCTGGAGGCCCGCTAAGAAGCCCACCGAGGCAGTGGCTCGCATTGTCTATGTTGAACTTGACGCAGTCGTAATTGTTCTTGATGGCCTCGTCGTAGTGAGTGATGTATTGCTTGAGTTCTTTCAAGTCATCGCCAGAGATTCTCTGAACAATAGTGCCGATAGTACCGACGCCATTGTTCATGAATCCGAAACACATACAACGCTGAGTAGAGGGGGAGAATATAAGTTAGTACAGTCATCGGAGTTTCTAGGCAGAGATGGAAACTAGGTGAGGAGTTGCCGAGACTTACATCATCATGCCAAATGCAGCCGTCCATTTTCTCTTCGCAAATGCTCTGCGTCATGTCGGTTCTGCGAGGGACCGAACCGACACCTCCACTGGACTGCGGAAAGTTAGAAGAGGTGTTCTTGGGGCTATGGGGGACACGAATGCCGAGACTTACTATCACACATTCTGTGTCTTCCTAGGGTAGTGCCTGATATTAGCACATCTCCAACCAAGTGAGTTCTGGGGTGGGAAGAAGTTGACAACATACGTCGCTCGTCATGAGGAAATAGTCTTTCCTATTGCCCGTCTTCATCGCCCTGATAGTCGCAAACTCCTTCTATCGACGTGTTAGCCCATCGACCTTGGCTCAACGGACCAGGACAGGACTCACCCATTTATCCTGCGTGCTCTGAATGTAGGATTTCACCAGTGGGTTCACAATCTCCTTGCTCATCCAGTCGCCCCTTGCAAACGTGCCAAAGACCCAGCTCTCGGGAGAGATGTCGTCCTCGGTCCAGCCATCAGGAAGCTGGCCAGTGAAGATGTTACTGACATAGCTATACGACGCATTCATGACGGCTCCGAACATCTCCCCGTAGGCGCTCTCCAGCTTGTCGTTGAGGACCTCCGGGCTGACCACCTTCTCCCAGCTGCCGCTGTCGGCCGACATCTGGGCGAACATGCCAGCGAAGAAGGTCAGCGGACCCGCGACACCGCCCGGAGTCAGGCCGGCCAGCGACGTGAGGATACCGACGAGCATGTTGAGGATCATGGAGTTGTCAGACTCGGGCGGGGTGCCGTAGGCGGCTACGATGGCCTTGATGCCCGACGACAGCTGCTTGATGCCGTCCTCGACCTGCCTGGCCCAGATCTGCTGGTAGGCGCCGTGTAAGTTGCCGATTTGGAGGTGCATGTAGAAGGCCATGGGAGGCGTGTACGTTGTGCATTCCTTGTCGAGTGGCCCAGGGCAGTTCTCGCTGTGCATGTTGGCACAGTCGTACGTCGAGCCGCCCTGAGTGCCTCCCGCGATGACGGCCTTGAAGAACTTGTTGGCCCAGTCGGCCGCACCCTTCTTTTCGAGGAATTGGAGAAACCAGTAGGCGGCACCGCTGGCGATCCACGAGAAATGGATCACGTCGGGGTCTTTCGAGTCGAACTCATACTTGCAAATGTCCTTCTTCAGCTCCTCGGGCCAGTTCGCACCGTTGTCGTAGTCGTCGTCTCCACCACCGCCCTCGACTCCCTTGTCCGGAAACTTGCAGATACCGTACTTGTTCTGGCAACCTGCAGAGCAGTGGTCCGCCGAGCTACCGCACCAGCCGCCTGAAGAACAACAGTAGCCAAAGTCGGAGCCCATGCAGTCGGAGCCGTGGAATCCGACGCCGCACCGCCCGTTCGTCGAGACGCCATTCTCCGTACACTTTCCGCTGAGACACCCGGAGCCGCAATGCGCTGCCGAGGATCCGCACCAGCCGCCTTCGGAGCAGCAGTCTCCAAAGGTGCTCCCTTCACAGACGGCCCCTTTGTGTTCCGGCCCGCACCGGCCGTCGGTGGACGGGCTCGGCTCGCCGCTGTCGGAGCCTGTTCCGGAATGGAAGTCGACGCTCCAGGCCATGAGGCCGCCAAAGCCCAGGTTGTTGGCAAACTGCCGCTTCACCTCGACCGTTTCCTCGTCGTCGTAGCCGATCCATTGGTCGTCCCACACAAGCTCCTTCATGGCGGCTTCTTCTAGTAGACGGGACTTGGCCTCACCGCTCTTGATCATCTGCTGAATCTCGACGAGCGAGAGAACGCCGGCGTTGTTGGTACACTTTCCCGGCTTGCTGGGGCCTGCGAAACCGCACCCAAGCGTGTTGCAAGAAGGATCTGAGACGGTGTATCCCCGCCCGTACCATGCTACGCCAAACACAATTTTGCTGAAGTCAACTCCCGCGTAAGCTAACGGGATTGTGTTGTTGTCGATCTCGCGGATATCTGCTTGGCCGCGAATAATGGGCTGCAGCGTCTTGACGTCGGTATCCCAGGAGCCGTGCAGGTCGTAAGCCATGAAGCCAAAGTGATCAACGTAGGGCTCGAGACCCTTGACATCAAAATACCGCAAGTACCAGTAGTCAGGCGCCAGGGTCAAGCTGATGCCGTAGTTGTCGCCATAGGCGGCCTTCATGTCCTTCAGCAGAGACACAAAGTTGGCAATGTCGGCTCGGCTTCCGCCGCGCTTGGCTTCTCCGGGATACTCCCAGTCAAGGTCGATGCCCTGGAAGCCATACTTGTCCATGAAGTCCTTGGCCGACTTGATAAAGACAGATCTTCGTCCAGCGTCAGCGCAGAGGTCGCTCCACGTCGTGTGCGTTGGCCCTTCGTCGCTGAAGTCGTAGCCTCCGACTGCCACCCACGTCTGCAGGTTCCTCCCCTTCCCTTTGAGTCCGGTAAACTCCTTCATATACTGTTCGTCTGCGGAATCCCATGAAATCTCGAATGTCTTAGCGTCGATCGAGGTGAAGGCCCAGTACAGGTGCGTGTACTCGTCCGTCTTGATATCCTTTGGGTAGATGCGGTTACAAGCTCGATTCTTGATGTTCGAAGCCTGGTAATAGCCAATCATACGCTGATTCGTGGTGCCTGATTCGGTGCCATAGGTTTTAGGACGAATAATCTCACATTTCCCGTACTTCTCCTGACAAAGCGCCCATTTGTTGGGACCTACACAGTGAGTCTCCGTAGTTCCGCACCAACCCCCTTGTTCAGCTGCTGTAAGCCCATGTTCGTAGTAGCCTCAAGATTGGCAGTGCACTTACCAGAACTACAGCACAGGTCGAGACCGCAACGGATATTGCCACCTTCGGAGAATTCTCCACACATCGCCGTGGCATTGCAGTGGCTCTGGCAGCCGTTACCGCAGAAGTCAGAGCCATAGCCACAAACTCCAGCTTGGGAACAACAGCTGGGCAACGGTTAGTACAAGAAACTTGGACCATGAGCACGCTTACCTTTTATCGGGACACTCGCCATCCTTGCAAAGAAGAGCGCCCTCCCCAGGTTCATCTGCTCGCTTGCCAAAGAGGACTGAGGAGGGGATATGGGAAAATTCCGGAGTGTTGCGGCGTTCCAAGTTGATGGATTCGTTAGCAGGCATTCTTATGTCCTTCCATTGCGACAGAGCATCATGGCCATTGATCTCGGGGTTCTGATGCGTGATACTGGCCGACCCAAGTGTGACCAGAAGGCCACACTGGAGAATAGATTGAGGTATGAGATAACGCATCTTGTCCTGTTTGTGAACAGACAGGCCATGCAAGAAAGAAGTTGAAATTTCTGGAAATGGCATTCAGTCTTCTGGAACAAGCCACATTTTATTGCCAATCCTTAGTCGCAACTCGTGTGGTCTCTGAGCAGGACCACCGCGGCAGCATGTGCACAATAGCATGTTGCCGAACAGCTGTGGAGACTAGACTGAACATTTCCGGCCAGATCCGAGACTCGTATCAGCCCTGCTCGGAGTAGGCAGGATCTTGCCCTTGTCTACTATGTCAGCATTATCAACCTAGATTCTATTTCAAGAGACGGCCAGTCTTGGCTGTTTGCACAACAAGCCTTTTGGATATTGTGGTATTCGTATGGTAATGAGAAGCCTTCGCTAGCCGCGTATCCGTCGGTTTCGCAGGACAAATTTACCCAGCCGCTAATGTGATAGGCTAAACGACCTGATGTGGTGATTACACAGAAATCCCTCTCGCCAAATGCCAAGAGTCCAGATGGAACGACAAAATAACCCTGTTGGCCTTAGTGCTTATTTTGTGGAATGCTACGGCAGGTTCGGGGCTATTCAGGCGATCATTGTGAAGAATCTTTCATCCGCAGGATGATCGGATGCTCCCGCGGCCTCATTTAGGGAAACCGTGCTCCGTTTGTAGAGAACCCATGTTTAGCTACTTACAGTTAAAGACTTAAATAATGTAAAGTTAAAAGAAGAATAAAGATTCTTAGTTTACATAGCTCTTAGCTACGGTGTAGCTTAGAGTGACATTAGGTCTTATACCAAATTTAGCAGAAGAGATGTAGCTTTGAGCGGTGCATGCATAAGTCCCTATTCCTACCGCTGTTATGAAGGAGCCACCGAATTCGTTAGCGAATTACGGTGATGACTGACCATGGTCCCCCTAAGAACGGAGCACGATTTCCCCAAGTGAGGCCTGCTCCCGCCCGCCAAGAGCCAGGGTCTACATGAACCCATGTTGAAGACTCGATCTGGACTTGCAAACTCGGACATTGAGCCCAGAGTAGCCAGCATGCTATTCGCACTGGTGATACTTTTGCCACTTGTCTTACGCAGCCACATGCTTAAACCTTCTCCCAATAGGTGCATTAATCTCATTACCGTAACTAGTTTGAAAGAAAAAAAGCAGGCGAGCCCCACGCGATGAACCTGTCATAATCATGAACTTCATCAAGTAGCTCAGATGATCCTTGAACTGTTTTCATGGGCAATTTCTTAGAGACGCCGACCTTGTCACTACTTTGTGATTGACAAGGGTCATTGCTAGGCCAGGTGTTTATCGTATGATCCCCAGGCTATTTAGTAGGAGACAACCAGGCCGGTGTGTTTAAGATGACCTGAAAGACAGCGGTGCTGACTATTGGAAACCCCAAGGTCTTTACATTCCAACACTCTCAAGACACTTTCACCACTCCATTTCTGCCGTTTGCAGTAAGACGCAGCTCAAAGTTGAGTCGGCGGGTAGAGACACCCTAACTGGCCATCTGCCAGGAGGTAATCTTAACTGCAGACCCACAAGGCTGATATGATCATTCTAGAGCTCACCGACTTTCGCGGGATCTGTTAAGTCTGGTTCGCCTTCATTCCGTATCAGACCAATATTTCAGAAAGCTAAATGACACTGCGCAGCGAGGTAGTTTCTACGAGTGTTTGCTTCACCAGCTATCGAGAGGAATAACAGATAGACCAAACGAAGATACCCAGAAGATATTGATTAGAGAGCTTTAGTATACTACAGGCCTTAAAGGGTTAAGTAACAATGTCTTACGACGGCAGTATTTGCACCTTCATATATGAGTACTTGTAAGTATTTACAATACACACTTGAGCATTGATTCATTGATTTTTACTCAAGTTACGGGCTTAATTATTTAAGAGACTATACATTAGCCTGGAAACTACTTCATGAATCTTTTTGAATTACTACTTTTCTTTACCATTATTAGTTCTCTAGGCCTATTGTTTAAATGATATTAAGAGGATTGCCCTTGAAAGTCCGAGTCAAAACACTGTAAGTGGCCGATAATTCAAGATCGGATGATGGGGCTCGGAAGATTGATAGCGAGCGAATCTGGAGAAAACAGCAATGCGTTGATATAATTATGTGTCTCTATCACCAATTTTAGACGCCACCCGAGCTACCATTTGCATTTGTTCATGAAGATAATGATGGCTTTACGTCGTAAATTTTATGGAAGGACCAAGGGACTAACTAAGGTGCTCGAGGTCCAGGAACGCAATCATATCGAAGCTGGCTTATTACGTTATTCAAGGTTTGGCATCATGACCTGTTGCGAAGACAAAGTCTGCAAAGGTTGCAAGAAACTCCTGAAGAGGTGAATTTTCCACGACACATTTTGCAAGCCAAGACACAGCGAAGAAGGTATAAGGAACTGCAGATAACAAGCAAGCGCGATTTGGGCCGTGGTGCACCTCTTGCGCTGCGCCAGCTTCTTGATATCTCCCAGTTTAATTTGTTTTTGTAGAAGTTTTCGCCTTGAAGTTTGGGAAATGCGTAAAAGACACATTAGCTTACAACTTGATCATTTGAGTTATGGCAATAGGTAAGAGATGTGTGGGGTCATACCCGTTCGGCGTCAATCGTCTGGCTTGAAATAATCAGCCGAGTTGTAGTCGAAGTTGTCGACAAGCCATCCGTGGCCTAATGGGCTGAAGGCTGCAGAAGCCATACCAAGCTCCTTGGCCGTATTCATGAGTAGGCTTGTCTCGTGCCCTGTCTCAAATGCGGAATACTCGGCTTGAATGGCATCAATCTTAGCGACTACAGGGCTGTTAGTATTGAAAAGTCAAACGGGATCGGCAAACATACTCCAGTTCGCTTTGCGCAAAGTCTCAGCAGAGAACTCAAAGAGACCAATGCGTTCAGTCTTTCCTTCCTTTCAGAGTTTGTGGAGGGTTCCGATGGATTCCTCCAGCAGGGCTTCTAAATCCTTAGTGAACGGAGAGGATTAAAAGGAATTATATAGTTCATACCAGGATCGATCCTATGAATATAGTAAAGATCTGGGGCGGAGCCTAGTCTCTGAATAGTTCCCTCAAGATATTCTATGATGTGAGACGCAGGGTTTGTGACTCTTCGGTCAGCTCCAAATATGTCAAATCCACACTTGGAGGCAACTGTAAACTACTCAGATTAGTAGGTGGCACAGAGTATGCGATTGAAGCAGCGGATTACCGAAGATTTTCTCGCGAATGTTGTGCTTCTGAATGAAGTCACCCACAAGCTTTCGTTCTTGCCGGCTCCGTAAACGATCTACACCAGATTAACGTTTCGCTGCTTACTAAAAGTGTTTGGGTACTTACCGTAGTGTTCCAAAAGGTAAACCCTAGGTCAACTGCCTTTTGAAAGACCAGTTCGGCCTCCTCATTGCCAATCTCAGTTCCCATCATGTGACTCATACCCATGGCATTGCAAGTGGATGACAGCTGCATGAGACACCATACTATGTTTAACTAGGTTTCCGCCTGTACCCTTAAGGGCCTCGACTCATTAACTCTGATTATTCACGACTAACCCCTTGACAGCGCAGAGGTGGGAGTGTATGAGATAGGCAGAACTCCGGTTTGGGCTGACACAGAGTATGTTAGGAAGTACTTTCCATCACTCTAGTTACGTCCTCTTCTCTAAAGTTTACCTATCGTTAGAGGCGTTTGAGGTACTGTTTAGATCAATGGTTTGATGTGGAACTAGGAACGTCACTGTAACACGCCTCTGCGCACTTAAGGAGACGCACCTGCCATTCACCGGCATTGATCACGGACCTCCCTCAATGCAGATTGGTTCTCGTCCCTGTTCACAGATATCTCACTGCAGTAATGATGGATGGGCCTAGCAGCTTTAACAACGAGCTTGGCCTGCGACCTGTCTTTGTCACCGATAAAGATGAGTGGTCAGGGGAGTGCTCGTAGACGGAGGAAAATCCAGAATCGTATAAACCAACAAGCCCGCCGTAAGTCTGTCACCACGAGCCATCGAAACTCCATAGTTTATTGGCATACCTATTCCAGGTTTGCACCCGCGCCTCCCAACATCTGTTTGGAGCGCGCACAGGATCCCTATTCTGCAGTCATTAATGTCTTCCTGACTGTAGTCTTCTACGCTGGTTACAATAACCTTAGAATAAAAGTCTTCCACCCTGTCACATCCCAAGTGATAAGCATATTTTAGAGCGCTATCCCCACGAGCAGTAGAGGAGTGCCAATACTGATGAGGAATCTGTCAAGATGGTGATCACAAAGGAGCAGATTGGTCAGTCGACAGGCCACGGGTGTGCTGCACCCACGTTCTATCGCAATAGTGCAAGGTGACTGTTCTAAGCAGCAAAGGAATTGAGAGCAATCTCGGGACCTAGTTCAGCAGTATGCAAGGTCATGCGGTGGTGGCGCAGGTCCTGGGATGTGGGGTGGACGATGTTCGTAATGTTCGGAGACCAGATTGTCGCATAGACGTTGCCTGCAAGTGTCGAAAACTGCAACGAATGAATATAGACAAAAAGAGAGGACAATAGCTGGTTGGGTTCTAGGGCAATCTAGCATTGGCCGTAATTTCCAGGCTACTAGAAAGAGAGTACTGGAGAGGCTTCACCGACTACAAGTTTTGTCGAGCTGGATGACATTGGAAGCAAAGTCTTCACGTCTTCATTGGAACCCCAGAAAACGTGTTTCTTGCTTGAACAATATGGTACTATCAAAAGCGGCGGTTCCCGATGGTTCGGTGCTCCAATTTGCCGTTTTATGCGAGAATGACTGTATGTCGTTACTGACGTCTGACACGGCCGACTACTGCCAAAGGCGTGGGATCTCGGTAGTTGTTATTCGCATCTCAAAACTAACTCAAAAGAATAGGTTATATGTAGGGTTTTGGGTGCAGCGACGAACAGGGCACCAGGCAGGCACAAGGCAGTGCGGTGATTTGGAATTTAACCAAGCGCAACTAGTCTAATGAGCGTCACTAGCGGAGCGCTCTTAGAGCGTTGATCAAAGGTGGACGGGCTGTTCCAACGGCGTACCCTGGCTCTTGAGTCTTGGCAACTCATTAAACTCTAATCTTACCAGCAAACACCAACGCCAAGGGCAGTTAAAGGCATCAGGGGGGCTTGCACAAAGTCTGGGGGGGACGTGGTCGTCTCCAGGGAGAAAGCCAAGACACAGGGCGCGCAATGGAAGCGACAGGGCTTCACCAGCCCGAAGCGTGACGTACTCGCCTAGGTCTGCGCCGCGTGCGACTAGCCCTAAGCTGTGGCTCGAGGAAGACTACATATACAAGTGAGACATGCCGCTGCGCAACCGTCAGCCTTTATTCTCCACCGCTCATCAATCAGTCTACTCTACAGGCCTGCACATCTCGCAACTCGCCATGAAGCTCATCGTCTCCGCCACTTTTCTTGCACTTGCTGCTGGTGTCTCGGCTTGTGCTAGACACACCGCCGCACCGCTAGCAATAAGAAAGCGCCAGGAAATGCAACCTATGGCCGAATGGGCGTACGAAGCTTCCTTCAACTGGGGACGCCTCGATCCTAGTTTGTGCACACGTTTCTCCATGTATCAGTCCACCGTTGCTGACAAGTCCTCAAGAGTACGCCCTGTGCCAGACTGGCACCCAACAGTCACCGATTCCTCTCAGCCTCAGCAATGGGCTGGCACAGAATCACCAGGTTGAATTCGACTATTCGCCCAGCGTGAGCGGCACCTACTTCAACTGGGACTACGGACTTGCATTCACTGTTGCCCACGAAGAGGACGTTTGGACCAACAACCCATCCATCACCTACGACAATGAAACTTTGTACCTCGCTGGATGGCACATCCACGCTCCGGCCGATCACTCGGTCGGCGGCGACCGTTCCAAAGCCGAGATGCATTTCGTCCACGTCGATGCCCAAGGCCACGAAAAGGCCGTCCTTGCTTTCCGCTTGGATCCCGGCAACAGAGACAATGCCTTCTTCAGTCAACTGCCTGCCGCGATTGGATTCAACGAGACGAACAAGACCGAAGAGACGACGCTGGACCACAATCTCGCTTTGGAGAGTGTCTTGTATTTCAATGAATTTTGGACCTACAAGGGCAGCTTGACCAGCCCGCCCTGTCACGAGGGCATTCGCTGGTTTGTGGCCAGACAGATCCTGTTTACTGGTGTCCAGCAGATGAGAGACCTTCTAGGTGCCAGCACATACAGCGCTCGGGCTGAGCAGGAGGTCTGGCTGCATAGCATCAATGAGTAGATAATCCCCCGACCCTGGCACATACAGGTCTTTGGTGATATGAATTTCTTGTAAACCAGTTTCATTGATAGTCTTCAGTCTTAAGGAGGTAGATTGTACATACCACTGAGCAGTACTCAGAAGCGTGAAAAGGCTGTGAAACACAAACTAAGCTAAAAAAAAAACATATATATACTGATGTGCTCTCGCTAAAGTCGCCAGAGGCTAAGAATGACGATTCCTTGGTTTAGTAGCCAGAGAATACGGGTCATTCTAAACCTGTTGAGGTACAACGGGAGCCGTAGCTTTACCCTTCTTCCGTGATCATTGGTGGCGCAAGTTTTACCCGTTGTTACTGTACTTGTTCATCCAAGTGTGTCATTCGTCGCATGGTTGATTCGCGCGTGTTCGATGTGGACATAAGAGTCAGATGAAAGGTGGAAACTTGCCAAATAAGCTTGAAAATGTCGTTATTAGCCCTTGTCCGTATGAGCTGCTTATCTAAACTATTTATTATTGGTATTTGCAAAAATAGTTCGCCCTGTCGTCTAGTGAGATACGATGTCCTCAGGAACCTAAATTTGTCCATCACCACAGTCGCCTATGCGAACAATAACACTCCATGGGCCCAGTTCAGCTGCTCACCTTCCAGACCTCGTTCTGCCACCTTTCCACCTCAGCTTCCCAACCCAGGCAGCCCAGTTCCTCACCTCCTCCTCTTCCAGCAACAGTTCAACGGTATAGTAATGCCTGGCAAGCTCCTCGTGATTCTTGAAGTGGTGCACGAAGCGGTGGCAAGCACCACACAACCAAGCGACGTTCTGCAGGTCCTCCTTGCTGTGCCATCCACGCCTGACGGCCTTTTCATGCACGAATCGGGGAATCAGGTGATGGTATGAGAGAGGGATCCAGGAGCGATCGCAAAGTTCACAGGCATCGGTGCGACTGGATTTGGTGCAGGGCGGAGGCTCGCTCAGCGGTGTGATGTATGCAGTCAAGACAGGGGCAAGGAATGCCTCGGGCGAGGATGGGAGACTTGAGGCGACCAGCGGGTCGACACAAATGAGGTTGTAAGTCGTCAGAGTTTCAATGGCGGACGGCGCAAGATTGAGCGAGGCGAGGCTATACTTGGTGAGGGGCAGCGAGAACTCGTCCTGCAGGGCGTCCGACTCGCGCCAGCTCCGATAGTCTAGTGTCTGCAAGGCTGTCGGGAGACTGTCGAAGATCTCGGCGGCGAGGTAGTCCACAAAATCGGCGAGTTCCTCGGCGTTCTGCTCCGGGTTGGGTGCCGGGGTGGAGGCGGCCTCTACGGCGTTCGCCTTACCGCGTCTGCGGCGCTTGGGCGGGTCCCGGTTCGGGAGTGACGGCTGCAACAGGGCGGTTGAGAGACAGTCCCGAAAGAGGGCATAGTTTTCAGAGGTGTCTTCAGTTGTTGACATTTTAAGGAATATTATGTTTGATGAAGAAGAGCAAGGATGGAGTGGGATAATGATGATTGCTAGAAATAGTGACGCAATTGATTTAAGACTTTCGGTATCCAGCAAAGAATGAGGCTTGGGTTAAGTAATTTACCCAACATCTCTCCATGCCTTCAAAGAAGCCACCGTATTCGACCCGGAATCTATTCGAATCGAATCTAGTATCCGCGCTGCACTCCTCAGCTGTCAAATCTGATCTTGGACAACTGACTGCTTAGACTAGGTGAAGCTCTGCTGAGTCACACGGCCGCTAACAGAACGGCCGACACAGCACCACAAGCTTAGCCAGTAAGTTACTTAGAAGGCCGCTCGCTCTCTTAGGCTCCTAAAACTCCATGTAGGTACTGTACCTAGGCAGTAATTCAACTGCGTGGCGTGCCTGGTGTCAGCCCTGGCTTGCGAAAGGCTTCGGTGACTCCTCGCCTCGTGAATACGTAATTCGGTGGTGCCTTATCACTATAGGCCTACAATCCCAGGCATCCGTAATGAGGCGTGCTACCTATTATCGATACTTATGCAATGACGTGAGGTGAGCTGTCGCGGTATCCACTCCCAGCCAATTTCCTCTAACAAACACATCAGCACTACTGCACGCCACGGTGCTTCCAATCACACCGTGTACTTTGCGTTCTCCGCCCTTTTTCATTTGTTCTGCCTACTGCGTCTCTCCTCATCGTTCGCAGAAGACATTCTTGTTTGACGACCCACTTCCTCCGCGCTTGACTCGCTACGTTGACCCAGGAGAGCAGACTTGGTAGTGGGAATAGCCGCCGGCTTGGGAGGGTCCCCTTCATCCCAACCATGACAAACGAAGCTGACGCTGAGACGCAGAGTCTCAGCAATTGGGGGTTAAAAGTCCAGTTTGATTGAGCTCTGAGGTTATCCAAAGGACCGGGGTTTCAGCCCCCAATTCCGCAAGGATCGGGTACCGAACAGCCAGCATATCCGTGTCAGCACCTATAAGATTGAGTAGATTCCCGCCATCTCCGAGCTTGTCCTTGCAGGATACATACACCTCCGGGCATGTTGGATCCGTGTCAGTCGATCTGGCTTGCGTATTGATATCTCCGACCGCCTGAAGCGAGAAGTCGCCTTCGATCCATCACAATGTCATCAGTGCGCCGATCGGCAACGCGATCCGGCACGGTTCGCCGTTCAGAGACGCGCAAGGGAGGTGACGGTTCAGCCAAGCGAGCTAAAGGATATGATATTGTGCAGCAAGGAATCAAACAGCTTTACCCTCCAGAAGATAAACCCGCGGTTGGATCAGACATAGAGTAAGTCCCAACTTACGTCGTCATGCAGGGCTCGTCAGTCTCACACCTCAACAGTATCGTCCTCGTTCCTGGCTTAGCTGCGCATCCTGAGGAAAGTTGGCAATCAGCCAAGACTGGCTTCAACTGGACCACACACGAAGATGGCATTATCAGAGACTTTCCGAGAGCCCGAATTCTACTGTACATATACGAATCGCAATGGATTGGGCATCTCAAAGTGAGACAGCAAGTCATGAGCAACATTTCCATGTCCTTGTTAGGCTGTTTGAGGAGTAAGCGGGAGGTATGTATTGATGGCGTAAAACAAGCAAAGAGCCACGCAAAACTGACGCGTGAGTGGTACAGGACTGCAAGTCACGGCCCATCGTCTTCATTGGACATAGTATGGGCGGACTGGTTGTTGCTAAAGCAGTCACCTATGCCGACTCACGCCGAGATCTTTTTCCTGTCATGTTCGAGGCCATCTCAGCCACCATCTTTTTCGGAACTCCATTCAACGGTGCTAAGGAAGCTGCGTGGGCAACCATGTACGCATCGATTGCTGAAAAGTTCGGAAAAGCCTGCAACTCGAAGCTGCTAGACTTTATGAGGCCAGGCGAGGAGGCACTGCGCGAGTTGCGGTCCGAATTCATGAGGCTTGCCAAGAAGCTCAACCACAAGATCGAGGTCGTTTGTTTCTGGGAGCTTGAGCCGACAGACCTCACAAAAATGGCACACTTGCCGGCACTTTTCGGCCTCACCAAGGCTTTGACACCCGCAAGCATGGAGCTTGTAACCCGAGAATCAGCAACTCTGGGTGGCGACATGGAGCCTGGTCTCTCATGTAATCACCGAGATCTCGTCAAGTTTGACGGCCCAAAGGACAGGATATGGTGTCAGATTGTCCGTGAGCATCTCAAAAGAACCATCAACGGAGCTCATCTCACAGCCAAGAACCGGGTTACCGCGGCCAGAGATCTTGACTTCTCATCTCTGAAAGGAGTCACGGAAGCTTTGAGCGGCACGCAAGTTGATAAGAAGCGAAGAGACATATCCAAGACCGTCACAGTCTCTTCATGGATAACAAGTGCCTTGGAATATTCTCAGTGGTTTGGGGTGACGGAAAAACACGCTGATCAGCCCACGCCAGATGGGCCGTCCCTGGATTGTTTGTGGATACGGGGGCGCGAAGGGCGAGGCAAGACTGGAGCCACTATTGCGGCTCTCGAGAACATTGAGACGTTTGTCAATAAGAACGAGGAGCAGAACCCTGGCCAAGACAAGATCCTGCTGGCCTACTTCTTTTGTGAACCGTCTCCAGACTACTGCACGGCTGAAGACCTCCTCAAATCCCTCTTGTGTCAGCTTGTTTACCAGCAAAATGCATTGGCGACGCATGCCAAAGTCTTTGTCAAGAAGAAGGTCAAGGATGGCACGTCCAAGTCTCAAGCTCAACCTACCGTTGAGAATCTCTGGCAATGTTTACAAGACATGCTCTTAGACGACTTCATCGGCCGTCGAGTCTACTTCGTTCTTAGTAACCTCCATGTGTTGCCGGATGAAAGCGACTCAACGGCAAAGCTCATGGCTTGCCTCGGCCAGGTATTTGCAGGGATAAACACTGTCCGTGGGGACGCAGATGTCCGAGAAGTCTCGACTAGGTGGTTCGTCACTAGTAGGGATGCACACCACCTTGGAAAGTCCTTGAACACTACTGGTGTTCGTCTGGTCGACCTTGAGGACGAAAAGTATGGGGATAAAGTCCAAATGGAGTTGCGAAAGCACGCCAAGGGACGAGTTACCATGTTAGGGATCTCCAAGAATTACAGCAAAGCGCTCGCTTTCTTCGCTAGCAGTCTCATCGGGAAGCGCGCTCAAAACATTCAATGGATCGACATCACCTGTGGACAACTCGAGGAGCTTCCTGAAATAGAAAGCCATCTCAAAGTTCGTCGAATTCTCGAGAATACGCCTCAGGATCTCAGTCAGCTTCTCAACGGAACATGGAAACATATATTCCGGACGAATGCGGACAGTACTGAAAAAGTCAAGGAGATGCTCAGAGCTCTCATTCTTACTTTCGAAGACCCGAGCGAAGACGGACTCGGTGTGCTTGCCGGATTTTCGTCGGCAGAGAAGGACAAGGAGGAGCTCCACTCCTTAATTGACATGTGCAAGCCCTTCCTAACAGTCAAGAGAACGACGGTCAGCTTCATGAGCCCCGCTGTTAAGGAGCATCTACTAGAGAATTCGCAGGAGCTACTGGGCTTGTCTGCCGAAGAGACCCAGTGGCAACACGGTATGCTTGCTCTTCGGTCGCTTGCTCATCTCATGGAGGTATTCGATTTCCCGGAAACTATTCTCCCAGAAGAGACGGAAGACACCGATTCTGATGACGACGGAGTTTCCCATAATGGGAGCAATGGCCTTGATCACGATAGCGATGACCACAGCGAAGGAAACGACGAGAACGATGGTAGTGATAACCAGAATGACGAGAATGATCTCGAGTTTGACAGTGCCGATACGGACAGCGATAATGTCTCATCTGTTGGCAGCTACGAAGATTGGATCGAAGAGTCGGAATCCGGAGAGGATCCTGAAGCCGACATTCTGAGAGATAAAGCATTGGCTTACCCTGTTAAGCACTGGTTACATCATGGAAGCCGAGCGACCACGGAGTTTGCTGAAGAGCTATCTCAGGAGGAAGAGTTCTGGAAGCGCGATTCCCTCATCCGGAGGCGTTGGCTCACGGAATACACGCGTATGACAGGGGATTTCGATAACTTGGAGCTCAGATCTTTCAAAGCGCTGCATGTAGCGGCTTCGGTTGGCTTCAGGCAGTTGGTAGTATCTCTATTGGACAATGGCTACGGAGACGAGCTGATGGAGCACGATTCTCTGGACAACACACCGGTAATGGGCTGTTTTTTCTTTTCTATGCAAAATATTCAGACTGGCTAACTTCTATTACTCACAGCTCCATCTTGCAGCGTGTTTTGGACGCACAAAAATTGTCGAAGAACTTTTAGATCGAGGCGCTGAGATTGACGATGGCGAAGAAACCTCAGAAGACACACCTCTGCATATGGCGGCTGAGGAAGGACATGTGCATGTCATGAAGAAGCTTCTATCTCGTGGGGCAAAGCCAGACACATACTCGAAATATTCTGGGCTTGTAATCAATGCCGCAATCTCGTCGGGAAAATTCGATGCTGTTGAACTGCTGGTCAAGGCCGGCGTCTCCTTGACTCTTGAGAGGGACGATGTTGAATCGCCCCTAGCACAGGCAGCCGCTATGTCAGATGTGTCGATGCTGGAGTATTTGATGCAACAGTACGCACAACAGATCCCGTCTGATGAGTACAGCAAGGCCATGGTCAGTGCTGCAGGTGCTGGTAGAATGGAGACATTCAAGAGACTACTCGAGTTCGAACACAAGCCGGAGGACTTCCAATGGGCGTTGAACAGTGCGGCCGAGGAGGCCAAGTGGGACATCGCCGAGGTTCTTCTTGAGAGGCGTAGCGACCTAGACTGTGATGAAGCCTTCTACCAAGCGGCCATAGGTACCGAGGACAAAGACGGTGTTCTTGAGGCCCTTTGGGAATACACACGCGGGTCTATCTCAACTGACAAAGTGGATGATGCACTATACGATGCTACAGACAGGGAGAAACACAGCACAGTGAAACTACTTGTTGAAAAGTTCGGCGCCAACCCCAATGCCACTGGCATAGAGTAAGTTCTCTCGCATCGTTATGAAATGGACGAAATCATGCTGATGGTATAAAGGTACGGAAACGCATTGACAGCAGCGGCGTACGACGGGAGACTAGACATCCTGGAGCTGCTACTAGACGCTGGCGCTGAGGTGAACTCGTCTGATGGATGGGCCATCCAAGCCGCCGCTGAAGAAGGGCACGATGGGATTGTTACGGAACTTCTTAAGCGAGGAGCTGACGTCAATGCGGCTGCTCCAGATGATCGCTTTCCCTCAAGAACTGCCTTGTATGGAGCTTCCCGAGCTGGCAGACGAGAAATCGTCGAGCTATTACTCCAACACGGCGCAGATCCGAACATGGGCGGTAGCAGCGACACACTCCCGATAATAGGAGCAGCAATTCTCGGTCAAGCTGAGATTCTGTCCATCCTAATCGATGCAGGGGCAGATGTGAATGTCGTCGGCGGTGATGGCGACGTCACCCCTTTAATCGGCGCAGTCCGGACCATATCAGGAACCGACTCTCTCCAGAAGCTCATCGACGCAGGGGCCAATGTCAATTTGCCTGGAGGAAGTGGCGAAACAGCTCTCATTGCAGCGGCATCTTATGAGGCAGAAATGCGGTTCTTGCTTGATCATGGCGCCGACGTTATGCATTCGACAGATGACGGAATGAACGCATTGAAGGCAGCCGTGGCGGAAGAGAATAATGAGGTCTGCTTGGGGGTCTTGGTCGACCACGTTTCATTCATATTGTCGGCGTTGAAACATGCCATGGATTCCGGCAACATTGTCGTCACCGATGTGGTCCGCTCGGCGATAGAAGCTTCGAAGACGTCCAACAACGCAACTGACGCGCCCAGCGAGAATGGATCCGAAACAGCTGAGTTTCCTCGTGCTGAATCGACGAAACCGGACAGCTATGAATCCGAGACAAGCCCTGGCGAATACAACTCAACCGTCGAGTTTACTCAGCAGAACGTCATGACTCCTTCTCCCAACGAGCTAGTGTTTTCCCATGGACCGGTCGAGTCGAGGCCATCTACTCAAGAGTTCACAACTCTACCAGCATCCCAAACGAATCAGCAAGGGCCGGGGACCGGCCCTCAATCAATGCAACACATCTCATTTGCTGAAGTTGTAGAACCGAGCTCTTATCAACCCACGTTTACACCATACGGTGATCGCAATGTCGGCGGTATTCCTCCACAATTCTCAGCGGGGCAAACATATCCAGCTATGCCCGTCAAGAGAAAGCCAGCGCCCACGGCGCAACACGCAACTCATGTTCCCAGCCATAGTCTCGGTGGCCAAGACAGGAACGGGCCTCCATACCAAGCATATATGCCTGGTGTAGGGGCATCTCCAAAAGGCCCTGTCAGATCGGCCATGCCACAGCCACAGCCAGCCAAAAACAGCGGAATGTACAACCGGCCGCCAGTTGCCACTATGGGCAGCACCTATATGAATCAAGGCCAACTCCAGAACCCTTCCCTGGGAGGCAACACTCATTCACAGGCCCAGGACATATCCTCGTATGACGGTAGCCATTGGGCTGGGCGATTTGAGTCAACGCCCCCGCATAACCCATCAGAATATGGTGGCAGAAATCAATACCACGGCATAACGGTCCCTCGCCTCGGAGAATCCGGAAGCCAAGCTGGAGCTGCAACACCTCCGCGACCCCTTCAGAGACCACCTGCGCAGCAGCATCCGTACAGCTCACCGGCTACGATCCACCCATACCGAAGCTCGCGAACTCCGCCACGACGTATTGACGGAGGTCAAAACCCATATCCATCTCCTAGTAGTACACAAGAAAGCTTTACGGACAACAACAGCGCTGTGGGTCGGGACCAGTCGCAACCCAACTTGAGGCAGCAGAAGTCAGACTTCCGAAATTCCATGTTTCGATGAAGGTTTCCATGTAGACCAAGATAGCCCAGGCGGTGTTGAAGCATATTTCTTTTTCGAGTGCGCAGTAGATTGTTCGGCACTGTTACGGGGATCTGAAACATCCGAAGTTGATGTCTCGTTACGTTGGCCTTCACATGGGTTTTACACAGAGTGCAATCAGCCCGTCTCTCTTAAACCTCCACCTCTAGGAATTCAAATATTCTACCCAAGTTATCACCGTCAAAGATTTCCGCTAAATGCTCATCCACCAATCCAGGTGTAGTCCCATCGTCAAAGTCAATAAGCTAAGGCTCGTCAGAATCGAGATGGATGAGAACATTGTCTGCCTTGGAACTTTCCGAGATGATTACTCAAAGGAAAACGATTGGTAATCTCCTTCTTCACTTAATGATTCTTTCAAGCTGTGCTGCAGAACGTCGAGATCCAACTTGTCACTGACTTGAGTAGTGAAGTGGTAAAGTGAAAGTCGGGCGACTATGTTTTAGAAGGACTTGATGAGACTAAACTATTTACTATTAACTGATTCATTAGTTATTATATAAAACTTCTTAGATAAGGCTTTAAATATATTAACATACTTGGGTTTTATATTAGCTTTAGATACTAAAGACTTCAAGATTATTACTTAATATAGGGATATTAACTTTAGGGTTATAAACACCAAGGACTCCTTCAAGCTATACTATCAGCCTTAGGTATCTATAGATTCATTAGCAACATCTGGCGAGTCTAATCTGAACCAGCTGCCAGTCCTCCACTTGAATCTGGCCTTGCTGGTTATCCCGAACATGCCGTCCTTAGCACCGCCAGCGAAACAGTGACCTATGCAAATGGCCTCATGGGATATTCTGTATGGGTAACCCCTGACGAATGTGGGCGGTGTTCGGGCTTTGCTTTTTGGTCGTCATCCTCCGAAATGCGTACCAGGATGGAGACGACGGCCATGAAATAGAAATAGGGTGTGGCCATCAGTGGTGTAATTAGCCTAAAGGAAGTCATCTCGATTACCCAAACCTGGCTTACACCAGCGCCAAACTAGCATCACGGACGTGACCCTCCATGGCAACTCTCACATGCCACTCGCTCGCTCACCAACAACTTCTCGAGCGTTCCCTACAGCCGTCTCGAAGATCAAGTCATAGCCTTCATCAACAAACACTCACAAATCTTGGTCATGTTCCAAAAAAGGCTCCGAGGAAGCCATCAAATTCATGCGTAGTTACGTGTCTTTCTAAGTGTCATTTCCCAGAAACCCGCCCGGTCCCAAAAAACGCCGTCTTTCATGGGTATAGTCGTACAGGGGTGCCCTTCTCCTGCGTGTCTCTCTGCTGAGATGTTCCCTCGTCTTTCCTTGGTCGTTCTCCCCTTTTTTATCCCCTTTGCTGCCAGTTGACCGCGCCCAAGTCGACTTCCTGGGACACGACCGGGTCGTCGACGCTCTCGCGCGGCGTGTCGCCCAGGAGAGCCAGGTGAGCCTTGTTGCGCTCCGCTTCCTTGTCGTGCTTGTCCAGCGGCTCGTCTTCCTCCTCGGGCACCGCGACGAGGCCGCGGTCGCTGGCCCAGCTGGGGACCCGCGGCATGCTTGCTCCTCGCGGCCGGGTGATGCCGTTGGCCGAGTTGCTCCGCGCCAACTCGTCTTGTAGGTCCACGGGGTAGCCGAACTCGCCGCTGGCGGCCCGGTCCGTCTTGCTGACCGAGCCCCGACGGGCCACGTAGTCGTCGAACTGGGTATCTCGCTTGTGCGTGTACACGCTCGGGGTCCGCTCCAGCTTGGACAGCTCGACGGGCTCGTTCTTGGAGGAGCCGATGCTCATTCGCGATGACGCCGTGGAGAAGCGCTGCTCGAGCGAGGGCCGCACGCCCAGGTTGCTCTGGTACGAGGTGTCGCGGTCGATGTCGTCGTTGAAGCCGAAGGGCTTGACGTTGACCGGGTGTGCGTAGTCATCGTACACGGAGAGGCGGTGGTAGATCCGGATGGTGTAGATGACGAGGATGATGGCGGTGAGGCTGCGGGCTATTAGCTGGGGCTGCCACAAGCCACAGACGTGGTCTTGGTGGGGAATCTCACATGAAGGCACAGTCGAGTCCCAGGCCGACGAGGGAGTAGTGTCGATCGTGTCGCTGCACGTAGATGACGACGTCGAGGGCCAGGACCGCGCTCGCACAGGTCAGCTTGATGACGTGGGTGAAGAGCATCGTCCACGGCGTCAGCGACTCGGCGAAGTACTTGGCCACCTCGACCAAGGTGCACAGCGACGCGACGAAGGCGAGGGCCACGTTGGTCGCCTCCCAGCTGCAGCGGACAAGTCAGCGAACAGGGTCCAACAGCGACGGCGACGGCGACGGCAACAGCACTTCGGAAGAAGGCAAGGCAAGACTTACACCACCTCGATGACGGGCAGCCCGCCCTTCTTGTCCTGGTCGTCGTAGGTCTTCATGGTGTCGCCCAGCCTCCAGGCGAAGAGACCGACCAAGGACATGGTCAGGCCGAGCTGGATGATCCAGATGGGGAGCAGGACCACGAGGCGCCATTTGGCACGGTCGAACTGCGCCTGGGCGCGGTGGTTTCCGTTGAAGACCATGGTGTCTTGCTGCCTGATGCGGTCCTCAGGCTTGCTGTGCTTTGTCTTGTTTGATGCTGCTCGGCAGCGGTCGACCCAGTCGGAGAGCGATGTCGCTACTGTCTCTTCCCAGAGTGTCCCGGCTCAATGGTGTTCGGTCGTTGGGTCAAGGTATTAGAGGTGGTGACGGCGTGTCATAGTCTTGACCAGGCTGCGGGGGGGTTGTGGTGTGTGTGCGAAGTACTCCGTCCGAGGTACTTGGTAGTCTAGGTGTTTGTTGCCTTGGGCCAGCAAAGAAAGCCTCAGTCTCGCTCGCAGCTAGCCCCGCGTCCGGAGAGGAGGGGGAGGCAAGGCCCTTTTATTCGAGGCTTCGGGCCCCGGGAGATCATATCGACGCCATCTCCCGCGCCTCTGCGCCTCTGCGTCTCTGCGTCTGGTCCAGACCCGCGAGCTTCCTCCTCTCTAACTCGTCCACAGGTCTCCACGCCATGGTTGGATAGAGCCCAGGATGGATGCGCCACCGCCTCCGCCCAGCCCCATGCTCGACCCTAGACTGAGGTTCCGGCGGCTGGGCTTGGGATCCGGTCTAGTGCTGATGGAGACGCTGCGGCTGAGAGCGTGCTTTGGCTGACAGCACAACCGCCCGTAGGACTCGGGGCTCCAGGAAAGCGGTAGTTGGTTACCTTGCGTGGAGTCGTGCCCGTTTCGTTGCTGGTTTGGTTGGGACCTTTGGGATCCCGAGGCTCTGCACACAGACGACTGCAGACTGCCGCGTTGGCTTCCATTACTTTGCTTCCCCGTGGCTCATCCAAAACTGAAGAGGCACCCGTCCAGGGTTCCTCTTGCAAAGTACCTACCGCCATCACATCAGCCCAGTCGAGCCGGCAGCGGGAGCCACAGACTGGACTTGGCCCCCAACAGCCGGCGACATCGAATCAACCATGCCGTCGACGTCAATGGGCCCTGCTGCGTGGTGACGAACTTATCTATATCCGGAGGTTGCGGACATTTCCCAAACGCTCATAATCACGCTTAACAAATCCTTCCGAGCCGGGGTTTCTGGCGCGAGGCTGCGCAGCCAGCGTCCAAGGACCAACGGCGGCTTTTTGACCGCTCGTCTCGTCTCGTCGTCTGTCTGTGTGAGGATTTTGGCAAGGCTAATTTTGGGCTTGGACGGCGGATCCTCTCGAGAAGCTCGAATTGTAACCCCCCGCAACTCAGCCCTGGGAGGCGAGCTAAACCGGGGGCATGCCTGAGAGCGACAGGGGGGGTTTGTGGGAAGGGCAGGGATGGCAAGGGAGGGATGAAATCCACTCCACTTCATCTTCTCATCGGCCTGGACAGCATGGCTGTGTTTTCCGTGCTTCCGGGTCGTAGGCACACGCTGAATAGTGAATAAAATGGCCCGCCTGGATTCCATAATGAACAATGGCATGTAAGACGGGTGGGGGCTCCTCGCCAGGGAGCAGTAATTTGCTCAGGGTCGGGGAGCTGCAAGGAGGAGTCTTGGAGGAGGTTGGTGCTGGGGCGAGTTTGGGAAGCGGAGATGATGAGATTGGCCACCTCAGAATAGAAGCTTTCCGAGGCGTGGTTAAAAGCTGCGTCGACAGACTTGAGCTGTTTTTTTTTACTCGTCCATGCCCTTGTTTTATGTCTCCGAGACAAGCCCACAGCTCGGCTAGCTCGAGGAGCTCGACTGACGATGGAGACACCCAGGCTCAGTTCCCTTGCTGGCCACCAAGACGGAGAAGTACCCTTCCTTCATCTTCGTTTTCTCTTCACTCGGACGAACAACAAGACAAGCCCCCAAAGCCATAGCTGTCTCGAATCTTGTTAGCCTCCATCCAGCTTGTCTTGTTTCGGCCCCTCGAGCGGGCAAAACGCCACGCGCCCGAGGGGTGAGCGGTTGGCATAGATCCCTCCAATCGTAGCCGGTCCGTGACAACGGAGGGCTCCATCCGTGAGGCTGACTTGCTTGATCGTGCGGGGCCGGACGTGACGGGTCGTGGTTGTGGTGGACCGGACTACGCCAAAGCGCCCAGCCACCGAACTCCAAGCTGTTGACGCTGGCATACGTTGTTGATTCATCCTTCATCGTTCGGCATCGTCATCACCATCATCATGCTCTTCTCTCGGCCTACAAGCCGTGTTCCAACTGAAGTGGATGCCGACGGACTAGTCAGTCTTCACCATAGTCCGGGCCGCCAAAAAGAGGCCATACCGCACTTAAGCCATGCCATGTCACTGCACGGCGCAGCACAGACAGTAAGACGAGATAATAAATCCACACGGTACCAAGTTTAGCCGTTCATTGGCCGAAGCCGAGCCCTATCCGCAACTATTGCATTTCGAAAGTCATGTCTAACTTGGGATGTCCCTCCAGAAAGTCCAATGTTATCTCTACCCCCGGGGTGATCCTCCTGCAGCCCTACCGCCCGTGCGACCCAGCCATCGATAAATCCTCAATTTCGGTTTTCTCAGACTGCTTTGGCCATCATGTCTCGTCTATCTCTAGTTGCCACCAGAGGGCTTGTAAGGGAGACTGCTGTTGTCCATTCATCGGGCGGCTTGGGCGTTGGGTTGGAAAACGCCGTCGGATTTGAAGGCCACGACGTTGCCGTTCGCATCCGTCATCGAGGCCTCGCTGACGTTGACTTGGCGTCTGCCGACTGTAATTGAACGCGTTAGCTGACCTTGACTCATTCTGGCTTGAACTGAGAAACGGCATGTTGGGCTTACTGGGACTGGCGACAACGGCGCTGATAAGGACAGCAAAGGTGAGGATGGAGAACTGCATCTTGAAGTAGAGAGTGGTGTTATTTTGTGTGAGGAAAGTAAAGTATGTCGACCGGCGACGAGAATCAAGTTGGCAGAATGAAAGCGAGGGAGAATGAAAGACGTCTTGTGGCGGCTGTGGTGAGGGAACATTCAAGTACAGACGGACGGCCAGACTTGATATTTGTACGTCGAAGCAATGGGCCCTCCCGCACCACGGTGCCTGTTTTGTTTACTACGAAGCCCGGCATCTGCGTACAACTTGAGACGGACTCGGCTCAACCGGTTCACCTTCCAAGTTCATGCCCGTCTCAGGATCCGGTTTGAGACAGCCACGGGCGTCGAGTCGATGATCCCGCCGGAGGACGAAGTGAACCGAGCGGCAACGCGCCTCGCATACGCCCAGTGAGGAGGCGGCATCCCCAGCATGTCAGAGTAGCATTCTGAGAGAAGGAGAGAAAAAGAAGCTTCGGGGCCTGTGCAGAACCCCGCCGCGTCGTCGCTGGCTTACTCGTTTGAAGGAGGGATGAGGACGAGTCTGAAACGCACAACGCCGTCGCCTAGGTGGACGGGGGTGGCGATCACACTCGCGGAGGCCCCAGATCCGGTAGCAGAGTGGACTGGAGAAACAGGGCGCAGCGAGACATCGTCAGCGCGATCGTTCGGAGGCCGTCGGTGATTGTTAGGCGTTGAGCCATGTATAATAAGCGGCGAGACGCATACGCATGCATCCGCCGAGGGAAGCTTCCGTGTGGTCTGTGGAGGGCTGACGGCGTGTTCCATTGGGCATGACATAAGCCGGCCATGTGCTACACAGCACTGGTCCTTGCAGTGCCTGAAGACCCGAATTCAGTTCGGGTACCTACACAGAGGGGATACCTGTGCGAGTAATGGAAATGGTGTTATTGTGCGAATACTGGCGCAACAAGAGGAACCTATGTAAATCGCAGAGATACTAATACATCCCAGCTCTGCGTTGAGGCCTCTGCAAGTCATGGCACGATGACACTGAAGCTGTCAGACGACAGCACGGAAGCCGACCTACCCTGGGCCAATCCATGCTAGCCACTGCAATTCCTGTTGATTAAGCTCTCCAGCAGGGTTTGTGTCTGCGACTAGACTTTTCTGCTTGCTGCCTCTGAGCCGTCATACCGCATAGGTACCTACTGGCTTTGTTTCCCAGGTGGCTTGTGCTTGTTGTTTAGTTCCATGTCTACTAAGATGATAGGTACCTAAGGTAGGTACCTACCTAAGTTACCTACTTAGGCAATCCTCCCTATTTGGGTCTGTTGCCGTGACGTACAAGTCCATTCCGAACCCCTCCACTCCCCTCCTCTCTTCCCCTCTTCACCTCCATCTCAACCTCCGGCCCTTCACTCTCGTGCCTCCATCTCCCTGCTCTGGTTACTCGCTACTCGCTGCTAGCTGCTCGCCACTTGCTGTCAGAGGCATCTCCCCGCACGCCGATCGTCCTTTGATCTGCAGCGGCTCCCATCCACCCCCATCTCCGGATCGTCAGGCCAGTGTCAGTCCGTCCTCCGTCATGGCCACCACCGAACACTGCCTCGCGAGCTTCGAAGCCCTCGACGCCCACCTCTCCAACCGTAAGCCCTTGTCCCTCGACGAGATCCAGACGACCCTGGCCGCCTCTGCCTCCGCCGCCTCACCACCATCCTCCAAGGGCCTCCAGGACCCCGCCCTGCGCCGCCTCGCTGCTGACTCCGAGTCGTCCTCGTCCTCGTCGACGTCGCTCGCCGCCTCCACCCCAGCCACGTCTACCTCCTCGCTGCCACTGCCGCCCACATCTGCTCCCCTCTTCGTCACGTGGAACACCATGGACGACGACGAGCCCTCGCTGCGCGGCTGCATCGGCACCTTCGAGTCCCAGCCGCTCGCCGAGGGCATCCCCGAGTACTCGCTCGTCTCCGCCCTCCAGGACTCGCGCTTCCCCCCTATCCGCAAGTCCGAGCTGCCCACCCTGCAGGTCGCCGTCACTCTGCTCACCGACTTCGAGGAGGTCGATGACATGTACGACTGGGAAGTCGGCGTACATGGCCTCCGCCTGTCCTTCTACGACCGCGGCCGCCGTTACGGCTCCACCTACCTGCCCGACGTCGCCGCCGAGCAGGGCTGGACCAAGGACGAAACCCTCTTTAGCTTGATCCGCAAGGCAGGCTGGATGGGAAGCCGCAAGCACTGGAAGGACTTGGACCTTGACGTCACTCGCTACCAGGGCAAGAAGAGCACCCTTGAGTACCGCGACTTCAAGAAGTGGCGCGCCGGCCTTGACGCCTGAACGGCCCTGCCCGAGGCGCGCGAGAAGCGCTCTTCAAGACCAGCGGGGAGGGAGCTCGGGGGGTTCGAGGGTAAGCCGTGACTTGTAGACTAGAGGCCGGCGTTTGGGAGAGGAGCAGCCCGCAAGTACTATTTTTTCTCACTATTGACTGACATGTAGAGCCGGGGTTTGTGGAGTGGCCATACACGCAGCACTCAGATTTCTTTTCTGCAATTCACACATGATTTACAGACTTGTTGATATCAGTTGCAGGTGCAGACTTGCTGGCTGATCTAACCGACAGATGCTATACCTAGTTGCGAAATGGGGTGGTGATCACGTCAACCGACGGGATCGAAACGGTCCAACTACCTGACCCGTCGACGACGAGCCCCACAAGCGTGTAAGCTGGCGGTCCTAAAACAATACTGGCCAAGCGCGTTCTGCGACGCAAGAACACGGCTCAATCAACTCAGCAGCAGGGTATGGATAGGACAATGACAGTATATGGACAGTATCTGGTAGCTTTATATCTTTTCAAACGAGATAATAGACAGGTTGATGATGATGGTTCCCGACCATGAAAAAAACAGTCAAAACTCCTCATGGCGGCTGGTAAACCACCAGCCCAGACAACACAACCCAGACCCAATCTTTCGCCTGGACGCCGTAATATCCCTGGTATATGACGATTCGAAGTATTTGGGGCATCTTTTTCCCCAATGCACGAGAGATGATGGCCCTCATCTCCCGGTCCCCCCTTTTCTTTATTTCTAGTATTCGTCGCACTGTCACTCTCTCTCTCGCCTGTCTCTGTCGCATTCTCGCTTCACCAACAACGCAGTTTCTTCCAAAACCCATCGTCGGGCTTCCCAACCCGATCGCCATTTAGAATCGGTCCGCGGACGCCCGGGGCGCGCTTCTCGGGATCGGCGCCGGTGGGCAGAGGCGTCAGGGGCTTCGTCTGGCCACGGGCGTTCAGCTCTGTGTTCTCGTGGACGCCGATGTCGGCAAGACGGCGGCTCTCCATGACGCGGCGTACGATGAGGGCAAACGTCTCCTCGATGTTGACCTCGAGGCGCGCACTGGTCTCCATGAAGCCGCAGCCGTTCTTGCGCGCCCACTCGAGGCCCCGGGCGGCGGGCACCTGGCGGCTCTCCTGCAGATCGCACTTGTTGCCGGCGACGAGTTTGATCGGGGGCACCGTCTTGGTGCGGCCACCGCTGAAAGACGTGTCGTGGTGGCCGGGCTTGAGGCCTGCGCGGCGGGCGCGGTCGGCGTTGTCGAGACGGGTCTCGGCCTCCATATCGATGAGCTCGTTGAAGTGCTGCAGGGCGTCGAGGGAGTCGAGCGAGGTGATGTCATAGACGAGCAGGAAGGCGTCGGCGCCGAGGTTGGACGAGGCCCACATGCCGCGGTACTCCTCCTGGCCGGCGGTGTCGGTCAGTGATAGGTGGTAGGTGACGCCGTCGATGCGGCGGGTGACGCTGTACGAGTCCTCGATGGTCGGGTCGTAGTCGGAGGTCCACTGTGAGTGCACCAGGCGCAGCGTGATGGATGATTTACCACAGCCGCCATCTCCGCAGATGGTGATGGAGATGGGGACGGGAGGCTGGCCTTCGGTGGTCATAGTTGCGAAGGGGGAAGGAGAAGAGTAAGGCGCGACTGAGAGATCTGAGTGTTCGTCGGGCAAAAAAAAAGTAGACTCGAGTCGTGCGCGCAACGGCTGTGTCGTCACCAAGGAGGGCACCAGGACGCGCCGTTTGTGGGGTTTTGCAACGGGAGCGGGCTCTAAAGTAAGGGTCGAGTCTAGAGCTTTTCGTGGTGACGTGTGGGCGTTCGTCTTCTATACGAAGTAGGCGCGGAGGGATGCGTCGTCGGGTCTCCCCGGCTGCGGTTGTTCGGAGGTGCTGGTGCTCGTTCGTAGCAAGGTCGCAGGGGGGGGTATTCGAGAGATATCGCGGGTCGGTTCAAGCAAGATTTTTGTTCGGTTGCACAGCCGAGGCAAACGAGGGTGTCGGGGCCTTGGTTTAGGTAGACGGCGGGTAGGCTTGGTTTTCAAGGCGGGCGCTTGAGGCTTGACGGCGTGTGAGACAGTGGCGGGCGGTGGTACCAATAGAGTACTCGCTGTGACGTAGGGGGGCAGCAAACACGCGTAGTTTTTTTCTTCCCTGTCTTCTGCTGGGGGGTTCTTTTGCGTCTCTTGGCCTCCGTCTAACCGGTCAGAATTCAACAAAAAAAAAAAAACAGAGGAAGCACAGGAATCGTTCTGGGATAAGTAGATGAAGAAGAAGAAAAAAAGTCTTCCAGGTTGCGGTGCGGGACTCGGGCAAGAGGCCCTGTTCCGTCGCGACTTGGGATAGGTACCTAAGGCTAGGTACTAAGCTTCGGGGAGCTGGGGCCGTTTTCCGCTGGGGGGAATACGGCCAGGGGGGCGCTGTGGTGTGGGCGGGCGGTGGCGGTTGGGCCAGTGTCATTCTACGATGCTGGGAGCTCCGGCGTCTATGGACGGGCCACAGTGTGGTCTACAGCGAGCATCCAGCGGAGCTCGGGCTTGAAGGCGAGAGAGGCTGGGGGGAGGCGAGGAAAATCAAGGAAGAAAGGGCCTGGTTGGTGATGTAAATGGGGCCCTTTTTTGGGTTTCTATTTTTGCTCTCTCTGTTTGTAGGGGTGTTGCGAGACGTGGTTGGAAGAGAGGGTTGGAAGAGAAGGTTGGCCGAGAATGGACCCTAACGGACATGGGATACACAGTCTAGACGCTAGAGGAGGTTTTTTGCTTTTTTGCTTGGGCATCCGCGACGACACGAAGAGGCCTACGTACTACTAGAGACCTCGGACCCGGTATTAGAGGGGAGTGCAAGAGTGATGTGATGGCGAGATAAGGAAGCAAGGAGAATTCGTACGAATAGGCGAGTAAACAAGCCACGCTTACTAGCCTGTTAGACACTGACTTTAATGCAGGAAAAGATGACTTGGATTATCCAGCCCTGCCTACCTGAGAACTCACCCGATGCGCCTGAAACTACCATCACCCATCCGCCTAGATTACCCAACGGCGGACGTGTACTACGTATGGGGCCGACCCCCCCCCCCCCCCCCCCCCCCCTTCCGGAGCTTAGCCTGCAAAGGATGGAAGCTTCAGGATGCCCCTGGGACTAGACTAGGGCAACTATGCAAGACGGCCAGTGGGCGGTCCGCGTAGGAGGAGCTCTGGATGCGGCAGTTGATCGACTAGCCCCCGGGTTCTTGTCAGTGCAAATCCCCCATGCTAGCGTCGCACGCGGAGTGGAGGGCTGCAATTTGCATGCCGCTCTCATCACCCGGCGGCTCGTCTTCGTCTCCTACTAACACCTAGGCACGGAGTAACGTTTGTTAGAAATAAAACGGTGTCTTGACCTTCCTGTGAAGCACATGGCAGAATCCTCGATGAGGCGCGCTGCACCGGCAGCCCTTCAATCTCCCGCGGTTGAGCGCCGTCTCGATGCTGCTGCTTCTTCCCGCTCGCCATCGCCAACTTGCGGGCGTTGCGAAGGCACCGGCGGGGATGCCAAGCCAGATGAATGTGACGACCGTGCATAGGTTTGTTGAGACGCGCTGCTGGAGAGTCATCACTTCTTCTCCTCTCGTAGCTTACACACAGCGCGTGTTCCTGGCCGTGGCGAGCTTATTATACTTCCTTTTGCGGCGTGCCTCTGTTCTCTCCTTTTCTTCTCTCGTGTCCCCTTTTCTCCCTGGTCTCCATCTCTCCTGGTCTCTTCCTCCTTATCCTCAATCGCCTCTTCATCCTTGTGTTATCCCCCTTGTCCACGCGTAAATTGACCTCCGCGCACAGACAATTTGCGTTGGTGTTATCGATACCCACCCATCCATCTAGCCATCCGTCCATGAGATGAGGCAGGTCCTCAACTCCAATGCGACGCTGATGGACTGCCCGGTGTCGCCATTCACCTCAAGGAGCATTGGCTTCTTACTAAGTACAATGGCGCCTCGTCGCCCTGACCCCTCGAATCCCCTCGAGTTCCCACGACCCAACACCAAGCGGCCAACGCGTCTGTGAGCTTGTGTGTGTGTGTGGCCCTCAAACTCCAGCTTAGGCCGGGATCCCGGTACTTCATCGTTCGACTCGAGCACACGTAAAAAGGGATACGACGGCGGTGATCCTTCTTGGCCTTTCCTCTCCCATGCATCTATCACGCGACTGCGGAACAAAACGCAGCTGGCTAACATGGATGATGGAACGGAGTGCGCCCAGGTCGCCGACCTGGTGGTTGCCCGGATGTTGCCGACCGAGTGCCTCCCAAATCAGGAAGGCATCCAGAACCGTCTCAGACGCATACCTGACCACTAAGTCATCGTCCGCGATGGCTTCTTTGACGCCAAGTCGCCTCCTGCCGCGGCTGGGCACTTCACGCCTTTGCCCGTGTGCAGTCAGAGCCTCCGGCAAAGACTCGGCAGAATACCTCGGTAGGAAATCCCTCGGTCACGAGACTTTGGTCACGCCGTCGATATCGAACTCGCCATTTTAAGATTTTTTACAAGAGCCCGTTCTTTGTCTGTGAATCCCTTCTCGTCCTTTTTCTAGGATTTTCTCTGACGTATAAAAACGTAAAAACTCCCTTGTAGTGTTTTGACCATCCACTCGCACCATCATGACTGTGACCAACGGCCGTCTTCCCCCCAAGAACGGGAGTCCCTCCTCCACCCTCCATAGGGCTGAGGAGGTGGACGATGTAAGACATATGTTCCGAGACAGCAGTGTGAACCAACCACTGATGATCCCTACCTAGCTTATTGGTGCCGTTCGAGGTCTCATCGTCCCTTTCATCCAGGCTGCGGATGATGCGGCTTCACAGCGGGCAACCGGCAATATTGCCCCCGACGCTGCCGGCCGCGTGGACAATGCCCTCTTAGACTTCCATAAGCCCCAGGAGTTGGTAGAAAAGATGAAGTTTGCTCTGCCGAATCAGGGCCAGGGCAAGGACGGCCTTCTCGAGGTCATCCAGCAGGTTCTCCAGTATAGTGTCAACACTTGGGACCAGGGTTTCCTTGACAAGCTATATGCAAGCACCAACGCCGTAGGCATCCCCACCATGCTCCTTTGCTACGCATTCTCACCAAAGTTAACAGGTCGGGGTTGTGTCAGATATGGTTCTTTCCGTATTGAACACCAACGCAAGTTCTTCTTTTATAAATGCCTCCTTAGCCCACTAACACCCTGCAAGTTGCACGTATTCCAGGTTTCGCCTGCTTTGACCATCGTTGAGAAGGCTACCGCCAAGACTCTTGCTCATCTATTTGGTTTCACTGGCCCCCGCGCCGGAGGTATCTCTTGCCAAGGCGGAAGCTCTTCTAACTTGACTTCCCTTGTTGTCGCCCGCAACACCTTGTTCCCCGAGTGCCGGACTTCGGGAAACGGCAAGCATGACTTTGTCATCTTCACAAGTGCCCATGGCCATTACTCCGTTGAGAAGAGTGCCATGATCTGCGGGTTGGGCTCTGACAGTGTTTGGCCCGTCCCTGTCGACAGCTACGGATGCATGAAGCCCGATGCGCTGCGAGAACTCGTCGTCCGCGCCAGGGCGGAAGGCAAAACTCCCTTCTATGTCAACTCAACTGCCGGTACCACGGTCATGGGCTCGTACGAGCCCTTTGAGGAGATTTCCAAGATCTGCAAGGAGTTTGGGCTGTGGATGCACATTGACGCCAGCTGGGGAGGCCCTGCCATCTTCTCGGCCAAGCAGCAGTGGAAGCTCAAAGGTTCTCATTTGGCCAACTCGCTGACAGTCAACCCACACAAGATGATGAACGTTCCGGTCACCTGCTCGTTCCTCCTTGGTCCTGACTTGGCCGCTTTCAACAAAGCCAACAGCACCGCAGCTGGATACCTGTTCCACACAAGCGAGGGCGACGATATCTGGGATCTCGCGGACCTCACCCTCCAGTGCGGTCGACGCGGTGACAGCTTGAAGCTTGCTCTGGCCTGGATTTACTACGGCGCCGCTGGCTTCGAGAAACAAATCGATCACGCCTTCGACCAGGCCGCCTACCTCGCCAATCTCGTCAAACAAAGCGACAACTTTGTGCTCGTATCCCAAGATCCCCCACCATGCTTGCAAGTGTGCTTCTACTACTCCCCTGGCGGAGCGCTATCCGAAGACAAAGAGACAAATACGCTGCGGACGAAGACGATGGTGGAGAAGATGATTCTCAGGGGCTACATGGTGGATTATGCGCCTGGCCCCCAGGGCAGCTTCTTCCGTGTTGTGGTCAATTGCCAGACTCTTCCCGGAACAGTTGAAGGGCTGGTCAAAGGCTTGGAAGAGGTGGGAAAAGAGGGTCTTTAGATGAGGTATACATAGACGACTAGACTGCGGTTGGAAAGGATAGATGAGTCTGAGGTAGAAAAAGAACGGCGCGGAAAAGAGAGCCACAAAGAGGAAAGACAACTTTTTGAGTCAAAGGACACAATCGTTGATGGAACCCGACAGATTGAGTACACACTTGGATCTTCAGCGTATTCAGTATTATATCTAGACCCCGAAGAGTGTAACGAATTAGAAGTAAAACGCCAACTTCCAGAATAGTTATGATGTTCTCAGCAGTCTTGTATGATGTGAATGGACAACTTTGAGATAGCTATCTATGTATGGAGCTAAACCACTGTAGCCTGAGGCATTTCCGGGCTCCTCATAATAACGAAACTAAAGGAGTGAACAGAAATATTTGCGTTCGGATTCCCGGGCTCGGTGCAGATATGCTTCATAGACGGGGCGGGTTCGGGGGACTGGAGACTGGACGGCGCTGAGTGGAGACGCCGGGTGGACCTTATCGATAAGGATATTCATCGAGAGAGTTGCCAAAATTTCTGGAAAACTTTCAGAGCATTCCAACAACCCCCGCCAAATCGTCCAGTTCACCAGCCTTCACGACACCCAGGCGAAGTCGTCCAATCGCGCAGAACACAATGCCGAAGCCCCGTACCAAGCGAGGCGCCGCTCGCGAGGAGCGCAAGCGCAAGCGCCGCGACGAGGCCGAACCCGAAGTCAACAGCGCCGGCAACCACGACGAGACCGAGCCCAAGCGACAGCGAACCACAGATGACGCCGCCGGCTTCGAGGACGCTGCAGGGCCGCACCAGAACGGGTTCGGCGAGAAGGAGTTCTTCGGCATGCTCGCCGAGGAGGAGCAGGAGTACTTCCGCCGCGCCGACGAACTCCTCGAGCTGAACCAGTTCCCCACCGCCGAGGACCGCGACGTCTTCCTCCTCAACGTCTACAAGGAGGCGGAGGGCAAGGAGCTCAAATTGGCCAGCAGTCAGTCATGCTCGCGCTTGATGGAGCGCCTCATTCAACTCGCCAACACCGCGCAGAAGAAGCATTTGTTCGAGGCCTTTGCCGGCCACTTCCTGTCGCTGGTGCAGCACCGGTTTGCGAGCCATTGCTGCGAGGCGCTCTTCCTACGATCGGCCGGCGTCGTATCGCAGGAGCTGGCCGGGTTCATCATGGACACAAAGGGGACAAAGGTGGAAGCGCAGAAGCCGGAGTCGTCGATGGAGGACCTCTTTCTGGCGACGCTGGATGAGCTGGAGGCCGGCCTCGGATACCTGATCACCGACCGTTTCGCGTCGCACACCCTGCGCGTCCTCCTCCTCGTCCTGTCCGGCCGGCCCCTGGACGATTCGTCAGTCAAGACGCTCATGAAGAGCAAGAAGAAGGAGAATATTTCTGTTGTCGGAGCCAAAGCAGCAGACGAGTCGAACCAAGGTCTCAGAGTGGTTCCAGAGTCATTCTTGATGGCAACCAAGAAGATCATTCAGGACTCGACCGCTGGTATGGACGCCACCAGCCTGAGGGTGTTGGCGACGCATCCCATGGGAAATCCATCGCTGCAGCTGCTGTTGGAACTTGACCTGACGCTTAACAAGGCTGAGCAGAAGTCGGAGTCGGCACAACCTACCCTGCTGTTCCAGCTATTACCCGGAGCTCCCCAGACTCTGAGCGACGACTCCTCAGAAGCCTCTCGATTCATCAACAGCATGATTTACGATCAGATTGGATCGCGCCTTGTCGAGACGCTCATCACCCACGCCCCCGGTAAGATCTTCAAGGCCCTCAACGTCAACGTCTTCCTCCCCAGGATACAGGGCTATGTCCGCAACGACGTGTCTTCGTACGCCGCCATCCGCGTGCTGAACCGGCTGAGCAAGGAGGATCTTGTTACGGCCGTAGAGCAGATTGCACCGACCGCATCCCAGCTCGTAGCCAAGTCGAGGTTCAATGTCTTCAAAACGCTTTTCGAACGATGTGCTGCCCGCGGTGCGCTCGATGAGATCAAGAAGCTCATGAAGGGGCTCAGGGAGGGATGTGGGACGGCGCCCGCTGACTTGATAACTACTCTCTGTGGCTTCAAGGACGAGGAGGAGAAGAAGAAGAAGAAGCAGAAGGGTGTCGACCAGCTCTCCAAGAACGAATATGCCATTCAGTCACATGGCGCACAACTACTCACTACCCTCCTTGCAATTCCGGGCCCTACCAAGGGCGTACAAGAGTCCCTTCTCGCCATCTCACCAGAGCATCTTGTCCGACTCGCCACGACCTCCATGCCGACCGTCACCGTCCTCACCACAGCCCTGGCCACGAAGTCCTCAAACCCCGCCTTCCACAAGTCCATCGTCAGCACGCTGTTGCCGCACATTGCCGAGCTCGCCAGGTCGCAGTTCGGCCACAACGTCATCAACGCCATCGTCGAGGTCCCTAGCAAGGGCAAGGAGCGCAGCGTGCCGTTCCACATGAAGGAGGCCATCATGGACACGCTCGGACATAACGAGGCGGAGCTGCGCGAGAGCTGGATGGGCCGCAGCGTGTGGAGGAACTGGAAGGGCGACACCTGGAAGACGAGACGCATAGACTGGAAGATCTGGATGCGGGAGGTCGATGTCCAGCCGGAGCCGGTTGCTACGAAGGGAACGAAGGGGCCGAAGGGCTTTCAGAAGCCGCGGGGCGACGATGGGTGGAGAGAGAGGAGGGACAAGATGAGTAAGGATAAGAGCGAAAATGCTCAGAAAGCCGAGGGCGAGCAATAATCGGAGCGTCGCAGTCCTTGATACCCGGAAGGTTAGAAACGGTAAAAATGGGAAACGTCAGAATAGGGGGACTAAAATTAGAGCGCCATGGAAAAGAAATCTGAGCGTAAATCATGTTCTTCATGTCCTTTCTAGCCTTTACGATGACTTGAAGGGCTTGCCTTCAGATCTACACACTCGCCTAAATCCTGTTCTTTATCGTGTTTGCGGGCGGTAGTTTGCATGGTATCTAAGCGAGGTGGATTCCGTGATGAGCTTCAAGAGGTGAGTCCGTCGGAAGCATTTCACGGGGCCCCCATGGGTGACGGGACAGACAAAGACGGGGGGGAAAGACTCAACGATTCATAACGGCGCGAGGCAAGCAACTCATCTTGTGGGCTCTAATGTAGATGGCTGGAGTCGTTTTCGGTGCTTCACTGACAGACTTGATGTCGCAGAAAGGTATTGTACGAAAAGTGTCTGTCGAACGACAATGGGTCAACGATGGCGGTCTTCCGTTGGTATTCTTAATCATATCATAGACAAATACATACGCGTAGTCTTCGTTTCCGATATGTCCGGCCGAGTTGTGAGAGCCAACTTAATCTCCGTGTCAGGAAATGAAGTATTAGATAAACGCTGGAAATAATCTCGCCAAAGGAGTACCTCACAACCTTGTCTTTTCCAGTACTGATTCAATAGCTTAAAGCAAAGATTTCCTACGGCAAGTTCTCTTCCTCTCCGGACAATGCCGAACAGTACTTGCCATCGCCTTCGACACACTGAATGTATGCGTCTTATCCCCGCTACCGGCACGAGAGGCGTTGTACACAGATGAGAGTCTTTTTATTCCCAACAAGTATATCGGCCTTCACAACACCTTTCGACTCACAATCACTCACAAGCAACGAGCCTGAGCCTTCCGTGTATGCTACAGCACAATCCGCCCTTGTTCCAGCGGGTTAGCAAGTGTAAATGTACCGGCCAAGATCCAGCCCAGCTCAGGTCATCAACAACCTCGGTGGTCGTATTGGTAGGTACTGGACCCAGCCCTCCCTTCGAGCTCGTTCTGACATCGGCTCAGGTTTCCCCTTCCAGATTTCCTTTCAAAATTTCGTCGAACAACAACAAAATACCTGGGCCACCAACCGGCCAAACGGGTTGATTGAGGCAAACCAGTGGCCCTAGATGATCGAAGAGGTCCATCAGCCCTTCAAGGTTGAGCCCGTGGCCGAGGAAAGTCGGGCCGAGCGAATGGCTCGAAGAGCAAGTCGCTAAGATTGCGGTCTGAACATTTGCTCGTAACAGAGATAAATCCATTTCCATATGCGTGATTGAAGGAGTAACTCAACCTTAGCTGGGATGCTCGTCACTGGATTTCAGGGTCTTGTCTTCAACTGCTAGAAGTCAATCGGGCCTTGTCGTATTCGGAGCTTGCCGCGAAGAGGATATGTCCATAGTTGCTGCATGCTGCACTCCCCACATATGGCAGGAAGGTTCACGCAAAGAAGCGTGGAGAAGACGCATTTGAAAGAAGTACCGAGATGGAAAACGCGGACGCTCCGTGGAGATGCTCCAGAGGTACGTTCACACTGAACCTAAGGGGTTCAGCGTGCGTCGCATCGCGCAGCAAGTAGCGAACGAAGAGGAAAGACAATGGCGGGGTGGTCAGCAAGAAGTTTAGGCGCGCTTGACAAGGAAGTGTGCCACAGAGTTCAGGGAAATCGCTTCCGGGACGATTCTCCGCATGCGGGATCCTTAATGGGGTTAGGAGTTATAAAGTCACCGTGGCATCACTCTCTACTCGTGTATTCGTAAGTCGCCCCTTCGTCAATCTCGCAAGCCCATCTAGATCTGGCCGCCATCCCGCACCCATCTCAGCTGTGAAGGCGTCAAGGTCTCGCCCTTTCGGATCCGAATGCTCTAACGGGACCACCAACGACACTGCCACAGTCCTATCGGATGCCCAGTCAAGGGTCAAGCCGACGGGACGCTTGGTCCAAGGCCGCAGCAACGAGGAAAGGATTAGAAATCAATGGCGGCATGTGCAGAGGCGAGGGTTTGCGGGACACGATTAGACTCTGGCCAAGGAGAAGACGCAGAAGAAGGGAAAATCCGGGGTAGGCATAGTCGGGTTCTAGATAAGCGAGGCACGGGGCGGAGCAATTGACACCTTCACCAACAAGTTCCCGATGTTGGTTTGCCTATCAACGGCGATTCGAGACAGCTCGCTCGTCAGAGTGCTCTCATGGCTACGTCGTGACCCGTTGCACTGGGACTGGGAGCTAATCAGGTACCTAGATCTACAAGGCCAGCTACATAGGACGCAGCACGGCCGGGGTCAGAAAAGCCACAGCACAGGACCCTGACCGGATGATGGCCTCCGCGGGAGCAATTGGCCAGGATTCGGGATGCAGGATTCAAGGGACCGTGAATTGTGACTTTGTGTGACTTTGTGATGTAACCTTGACGCTACGGCGCGTGTGATCCGATCTGGCGTGTGGGAGGTGTGCCAGAGTGTGGCGGTGCCAGAGTGTGGCGGGGAGTGTGGCGCTGGCCAATAGCCGGGCATGCCTGGGCAGCTGGCGGGTACGACCGGCCGAGGAATGTGGGCCGGAGTAGAATCTCCGCGCTAGACGGGACAAGGGCTGGATGCGCAGATGCCAGCATCCGTTCACGGCGCCGATCTGCTCCTTCTTGTTAACTGTTGTCCTGTTGACCAAATTTGGTTGCAGCGTGTGTGCCGGTTTCAGGCTCGTTCTCTGTGTGAAGAGCGCTGTGAAACGCCAACATGTGCTGCGAATGTGTGTGTGCGATGCAGTGTATGTACAAATATGGTGGAGTTGCATTCGCCGCGCTGCCGCGGTTCAACGAGGGGGGCCGCGGCGACTCAAGGCATGACTTGGATTCTGGGAAGAGGAGAGATTGCAGTCATGTTGGCTTGGCCTGATTGTCTTGATCCTTGCTTCTCGACCGAAGAGCCAGCATCGTTGCGTGCGAATCGAACGATATCGCAGCGGTCGAGGCCAGGGAGGAATCGGCCAGATACCAGCAATCGAGATTGTAGTTTCCGTGGTCCCTCCCTGGTCCCGGGCGGCCTTGGCGACCCTCAGCGCTGGGAGTTGGGACTGGGGCCCGTCTAATCTACAGCAGGGTTGGGGACAACCGGTGAGAGATCCGGGTCCCCAAGCCCCGGGGCTGCACTCCGACTCCGACGACGCCAACCTCAGTCGAGCCACGCGAGTGCGAGGTTTGCCACTGGCAACCAACTAGCCATGCAGCCCACAGCTCCCCGGCTGTGTTGAACCTGGTTGAGAGCCTGAGCAACCCAATCTCTCTTCCGAGGACATGTTCAGATTCATGATCTAGGGCTCACGGGGACACGAGTGCAGCACGGGCGCGCGATCGACCGAGCATGTTAATCCGCTAGCAAGCACACAAGTCCCGGACCAGGGGCAACTCAAATCCAAAGCACGCCCGCCCGCAATCTGTCGGCTTTTGCTTCTGTCTCCCCCGCTTTGCAACTCACTCGTCACAATCCTTAGCCCGCCTAAATTACAAATCTTTCTGGAGCCGGTTCTGTTTGTAGGGCGATGCCCTTGATCCTGAGGCTGTTTTGAACTTGCGTGAGGGAAGCTAGGAGAGCCGTGACTGCCGGAGCAAACCAGCCGATTCGTGGGCCCGGTTTGGTTGAGAAACATGGGTAGGTCTAAGTTGGGAATGAAGGAAAGGAACAAGAAAGAAGAAGAGGAAAACAGGGAATTGGGGCGAATGCAGGGCGGGGGAGCACCCAAGGCGTTTTTCCTTGGCCATGCCTCCCCATTCCCATCCCGGTGCGTCGTGAACCACTGGCCACCGCGGTGCTGCGGAAATACCTACGCTCTGGCAATCACGGACGACTTGCTCCGGCTTTGTTCAAAAGAACAGTTGCAACCGAGTGGTCTCTTCGAGCCACGTTTTCTACCTACGGCATGCCCAGGGTTCGCGACGAACAGAACCAGGGGGTTCTTGTCTGGTTTGGTTTGCATATGCGCGCATGGGCGATGGAAGCAGATGGGGATTGCTGGCGAAATCGACCTCCATGCCCCACGGGCCGCTGCGTGGCTTGCTCTCGGCTGGACTGGACGGGGGCGGGCTTCGGGTGTGAGACACAGGTGAGTGAGCAAGACACTGAATTACATCATTCCGGTCGGCGAGCCAGGGACGGCACTAAAAGCAGTCACACCTTGGAATCAATGGAAATCAGTCAGTAGAAGACACCCTAGGAGAGTTTTCTGCAAGCTGTGGCTTTCCACCTCATGTTTTCCCTCGTCCAAAGCAGAGAGCAGTCCATCCATCCCTTGGGTGGATTTGGTGGCCGGGGCGTCCTACTTCACTCCCCCCTCCACTACAGTGCAGTAGCCCCCAATGGCGGGGGATCCTCGATACGGCCGGCTACATGCACCTCAGGCTTGCGCTAACAAGCATGCTCTCATCGAGATCGATCGTCTTACTTTCTCCCGATCAACGTTGCGGCCTGTCGCGCCATTGCACAGGCATCGAAAAATCTCCTCCCTGGAAACACGCTGGACGGATACGGCCCCTCGCTGCAAAACGCCAATGCCCCGGCCCGTGTATATTATGTCTGCCCTCCCTTGCCTTGGATGTGCTGCGAGGTGTCGCCTTCTACAGCTTCTCACTCCACCTTGCCACTATTACCGATAACAACCACACTCCTCCACAACCCACTCAACCTCGTGAATCACGCTCCAGCTTTCATCCGCCACGGCTTTCCTTCCTCTACCTTTAGTCTCCTCCAAATTCTCTCCCTCCTCAACAACACTGTCCAGTAACAACTTGATTCTGGATATCCCGGCCGCCTACGTCGAGCTTCACCCCCGCAACCAGTTTACTTCGAGACAGCACAAGCTTCCAGCCTCAAACCCACTCCACACAGCTTGCTCGCCAGTGCTCACAATCACGAAGTCATAAAACAGACGGCAATTGCTGTTGTCGATTCCTTCATTCGCCATGCCTCGAAAATATCTCGACGTTGCAAACATGGACCCGTCCACAGCTAGCAAGCCCCCGCGCAAGGTAATTCCCACTTGGCTCCTGTCGTCTCGGCACGCACATAGCCAACACCTGGCTAACCAAACTCCAGACTGAGCGATCACACGCCGAGAACCAGGAGCGCGCCTATATCGCCGCCTCCAGGAGAGCTGACCGAAGCATCGAAGCTCGCGTCCAGTCTGCTCGCATGGCCAGCGAGATCCACAAGAAGCGTACTGGCAAAGCTTTCCACATCACCGAGGAGATTGTCGTCAAGGAAGAGATGTACGAGGAGGAGGAAGAAGATTTCCCCCGGTCCTACCGGTTATTGGGCCCGCACATGCAGACCTCGTCCGCCGAGATGAACTCACGAGTGGAGACATATCTCACGAATAGGGTCGCCATGTCAAAGCTCATGTCAGCTTCAGACCAGGATTGGCGGGACAATGCTGTCAACCGTGCTTTCGCGGAGACGTTCCCGGACGCCAACCGCCACGCTCAAAGCCTCACACAAAGATGGTCAACTTCTGGATATGCCGGGCCTGTATCGCAGCAACCACCACGACTCCAAAGCCCCCCAACTCCGGCGTTCGACGCCAACTTCCAGTCCATCAACTACGGCTCGGGAAACGGCCAAGGTGAACGGAGCCGGTCTTTTTCCGGGGTGTCTCCGTCCGACCTGGAGGCCGATGACAATCAATCACCACAGGCGATGACGCCTAGTTCAGGATCGCACCCAGAGACGCCTCAGTCACATGCACCGTCAGCATTTGGGAGCATTATGACTTCCAACTTGATGGGCTATGGATCTGAGGAGTCCGCCTTCACTAACGAACTACCCGCTGAGGCCAAGATGCTGATGGGAGGCGGCATGGACTTTAACAGCTCCACCCCGAACATGTACAGTCAGGATTGGTTCTCTGGCAACACGTCCATGTTCGACTACCCCTTGTCGCAGCCTGCAAAGATGAGGGGGGATGGACAAAACGGGCGAGATGCCCACCCCAGCCTCTTCGATGATAGTATGGGCTCCATGGAGTGGGATTCAGCTCCCCAGTCAAACCCTGGCGAGGAGCCTTCGTGGGATACGTTCCTCAATGACACTTGGACATCCGAGCAACAGTAAGAGTTTTAGGCTCTCAGCGCCACCTCCTCTCAACATGAATTATGAACTTCTTTTTTGATAAGCCAAATATACGACACGGCAACGCAGAGCAATTCATGCTGAAGGGGATAAGCTGTTGATGAGATGTCAATCCCGATCATCGGACGATACATCTTGGAGAAAAGGTATGGGAACTGAGACTTTTGCATTGTATCATGACTATTTGGCAGTCTGGGGGCGTTTTTTAGGATGCTTCTTCCACATTTGGCCAAAAGGTGAAGAGGTGACGAAGGAAGTCAGTCACCTATTTGTACGAGGGAATTGCGGAGCAAGCCGGATACGCTTCCCTTAAAGATGGGAGTGTTTTTGGAATTGCCGAAGGCCATGTTTTCTTTTTAGGAGCTTTTGCATTTTAGGGATTCTTGCACATGACGACGATACCCTTGGGCAGTGTCATTGGACATATCCATAGAAAGGAGACAACTAATACGACACACACGGCAACACGGAAGGATGAGGGGAAAGACAGCCAGATGATCGTGGTTAGTCAAAATAGCCGGACGAAGTACTAGTCAAAGGCAAAAAAAGAAAAGGAGTATAACTACTTGAAAATGCTTCTGACCATTTGATGTCGTGAATGTGAAGTCTTCCACTCACTTGGCGTCTGAGTTCCCAGTTCGGCGAGTTGGAAGGCCACGATTCTACAGCTTGCGTGGAGATGAAGGCGTTTCTTCCGGGATCTTCCTGACGTATTCTACCCGAGACGATAAGGAATTGTTGAAGAGGAGGGACCGTGATCTGGAGGGGACGGGACATTGTCACGCAAGATATCTAAGCGGCGGTCAGCCCTCTGAGGACCACCAAGTAACAAGTTAGACTATAGAGAGTCTTTGTTGCGAAGCAAACAGCCGGCTCAACGGATATCGGATTTATCCTTGTTTTACACCTTGCATTTCCCCGTGCTTGCGTTGTTCGACGACCGAAGGTGGCAGCGATCCGGGCGTTGGTTTGTCTTGTCTTGTCGTGGGCTGACGGGGGTTTTCGTGGCGCGGACGAGACGAAAGCCAGACACGCACGCCATGTGCGCCGATGATTGGGCTTCCCGGGAGGCGGGTTTGCAGCCGCGCAGGGTCCAGTGAGTGGTAGGTGGGTAGATACCTAGGTAGCTGGGCGACGGCGGTCCAATACGGTGCAGGCTAATCTCTTTGTAGAGGTGCTCGGTGGTCGAGAAGTTGACGCACCTTGCTTGCTTGCCCGCCCAGCAGTGGAGGGAGCGAGCGAAGAATCCTCAAGAACAGAACTCAACTCGCGCCAACCGGCTCCGGCATCGACTTCCCGCCAAACAACGTGGAAAACAGCCCTTTGTAACGTGCTTCGCTTCCATGGTTGCCTGTCTGGCCCTGTTTGACCTGACCCTCTGACCCCGTTTCCGATCCTGACCCCCGAAAAGGCCCTGGGAAGAACCAATACAGGTACCTGTTTCCAGCGCCTCCCATCGCCCTAACGCCCTGACGCCCACCCCGCCAAAACGTCACATAACCCACCGCCAAGACCCTGCCGGCTTCTCTCAGACTTCGCGATCCTCGCCAAGCTACGCCACCCACCATTTATTCTTCTCTTCTCCGGCTTCCTCCTGGCACCTTCGCACTCTTCCTCTCCTGCCATACCTACTCGCCAACGCTCACCGAGAACGCCTCCTTCGGCTCCCCTTTGCGACGCTGATTGCCCTCCCTACCCTCCGTCCACGAATAGGCCTGAAGCCCTTCCCCCCCGACAGGAAGATACCTACACTGCATCTACAGAGAGCCTTGGCTGAGCTTATCGAACACCCCCCTAAAGAGCGACAATGTCGTCATCGACGCCGGCGGCCACGGTCGACACCATGCCGGATGATTCGCCCAGCGATGGTTCCAAGCTGCGCACCTTTCTGGGCATCCTCAAGAGGTGAGCCCGAACCCCTTTCCCCAGGCGATCCGATGCCTCGCCGCGCCTGCAACTTGCGAGGCCGGATCGCTGGGGCTTCCCATGTGCGGAGCAGGGCGGTGGAGATGGGGCAATCCGACGGGTCTTTCGCTTCCTCCGGTGTCCTTTTTTTTTTGCTGACCGCCTCCTGTTTTGCTCGTCACCAGGTTCATCGGCGTGTCGGACCTCGCCGCCGTTCGATTCTCGCTGCCGTCGCAGCTGCTCGAGCCCACGCCGAACCTAGAATACTGGACCTACCTCGACGCCCCCAATGCCTTCATCGCCATGGGCACCTCGGACGAGCCCCTCGACCGCATGCTTGAGGTCGTGCGCTTCTGGCTGACCAAGGACCTCAAGTACGCCAAGGGCAAGCCGTGCAAGCCCTACAACTCGTGCCTCGGCGAGTTCTTCAGGGTGCGTGTGGTGGTGGCGAGCCCGCCTTTGCGCTGCCTTGGGCTGACTGTGACTGTGGTGTAGTGCAACTGGGAAACCGACGACAACGCCCCGGCCATCAACACCTCGAGCCTCCAGGCCAATGGAACCCCCAAGTCCGGCCTATCCAGCGGCCTGACCAGCTTGAAGGTCGCCGCCAAGGGCGACAAGAACGCCTCGTCCGTCTCGCTGTCGGTCCCGCAGCACGGCACCCCCAAGGACAACCGCACCATCCGCGTCTCCTACCTCACCGAGCAGACCTCGCACCACCCTCCCGTGAGCGCCTTCCACGTCACCTGCCCCGAAAAGGGCATCTCCGCCCGGGGCTTCGACCAGATCACCGCCAAGTTCACCGGCACCTCGGTCAAGGTCCTGCCCGGCGAGCATAACATGGGCATCTTCATCACCCTCGACAAGCGGGACGGTGAGGAATATCAGCTCACCCACCCCGCCGCCCACCTCGGCGGGCTCCTGCGCGGGTCCCTGAGCGTCTCCGTCAGCGAGTTCGCCTACATCAGCTGCCCCAAGACCAAGATCAAGGTCATTCTGCACTACGTCGAGGAGGGCTGGCTAGGCCGCACCACCAACAAGATCGACGGCGCCATCTTCAGGTACGACCCGGAAAACGACGACAAAACCCGTGTGCAGGATGTTCCCGACGAGGACGTTCTCGTGAGGCTGAACGGTCCTTGGCGAGAGAAGGTCATGTTCACCCTCGGCCCCAGGCCATTTGTAAGTCTCCCGGTCCCCTCGTCGTCAGAACTAGCCATCTAACGTTTTTCTCCGCAGAAAACTGTCCCCGTCGAGGAGCAGTACACCATCATCGACATCGGGCCTCTCAACGTCGCCCCCAAGGTCCTCCCACCCAGGGAGGCCCAGCTCCCCAACGAGTCTCTCACCCTCTGGGGCGGCGTAACCGACGCCATCCTGTCCAAGCAGTTCAGCAAGGCCACCCAGGTCAAGGTCGAGCTCGAGGAGGCCCAGCGTGAAAAGGCCCGCCAGCGCGAGGCCAACAAGGAGACCTTCCAGCCTGTATTCTTCCAGCACGTCACCGGAAACGGCGGCAAGCCCGACCTCACCGAGGCGGGTCGCCAGGCCCTGGAGAGAGCCCAAAAGGGCGAGTGGTCGCTCGCGGGCGTCGTATAGAAGATGCCTCCGCATCTCACGAGCAAGAAGTAAAGGAGATGGAAACAGGACAGACAGGCAGACGGCGGACGAACATAGCAAAGGACGAACGGATTTGGTATACACGGTACATGCCGCAGAGGCACACACCCCTTGGGATAGATAGACACACCAACCGCGCCGGCCGAAGAAGTTGAGCTTGAGTTGAGTTGGGGGCGCGGATTGCATGGCGGGCTGCGCACTCGTTGAATCCGGAGTTGCAGGAGTTTGAGGCCCAGATATATATTTTTACTTCCAAACTGGCCTTATATAGCACGGTTTTTTCCGCACACGATATCTTCCCTCCCCGTGTTAGAACGGGCAGGTTAGGTTATGGGGGACGCATGCATATCAAGCAAATTATGTTCGAGCACATGTCTGTTCTCAAGTGTCGTTGCGGCCTAATCCACCAGGTATGAGGGAAACACCTTGTCGTCATAGCTCAGACGAGCAAATTCCTTATTTGAGGCACGTTCTCACTTCAAAGGTTCTCACGCAAAGAGCAACATGGTCACTGGAGCCAAAATCTGAACTGAGTTTGTTTTAGAGCGGCATCGTATCGCATTACACTTTAATTGTGACATTTCGTTTGACCTCGCCGGGTCTCATTCTATTGTACAGCAAGAGCGGCAATTCCCTTTTTACGTTCGTTTCCGAACCATCTCCTTTTTTTTTCCTACACAATACACCCTCCCTTCTCCTAAGGGGGGGGGGAGGCTTCGTTTCATTGGGCGAGCAACGCTTTTACGCGTCGATGAAGGCCTTGACGTTGCTGAGCCACCTGGTGTACTCGCGCTGCTCCTTGACGTCGACGTAGTCGGGGACAAACACGGCGAGGGCCTGGGTGATGCCGCGCTCCTCGAGGAAGCGCTCCATGAGAACCTGCAGGTCGTCGTCGAGGCTGCCGAAGGGCGGGCCGGGGTAGACGTCGGCGCGCTTCTGGGCGGCCTCGGGGCTCTCGACCCTGGCGACCTTGGCGTCGTCGTAGTAGAAGAGGTTCTCGACGACGATGTTGCCGTCCTGCGCCGTGGCGTCGATGTTGAGGGCGCCCGTGGCCTTGCCGGGCTTCTCGACCACGATGGACAGGTTGATGGGCGCCGCGTTCTCCTCCTCGAGGTCTTCGTCGAGCTCCTCGTCGAGCTCCTCCTCGGCGGCGCGGCCGCGGCCGGCGGCCTGGCCGTTGCGCTGGGCGTTGCCCGACTCAAGGGCGTCGTCCTCGAGACCCTCGTCCTCGATGGCGTTGTCCTCTGCGTAGGGGTCGTAGTTGGTGATGTCGGCGATGGAGAAGCTGATGGTGATCCTGCAGGAGGGGAGTGTTAGCCAAGGGGACAATTCCAATTGGGGGTCATCTTTTTTTCTTTTCAAGACGCACTTCTCGTCGCCAAAGCTACGCTCCAGCTTGACAACCTCCTGGCCGGGGGTGTCGACGAGCTTGAAGGCGCTGTTGTTGAGGAAGTCCTTGATGCTGGCGGGCTCCTGCTCGCTGGCCTTCATGTCCTCCTCGATCTGGAGCTCGCTCTCGAGCTTGGCCGACAGCTCGCCATCGGTCTCGCCGGCACCAGGACCGGCGGCGGCGGCGGCGCGGCGGAGGACCGAGGTGGAGAAGGCCGCAGGGCGCAGGGCGGCCGTCTTGACGAAGGCGCTGGGGCGGGCGACGGCCGACTGGCGGAGGGCGGCGGCGGCGGAGAGGCGGGCGACGGCGCGGGGCGCGGATCGCGCAAAGGTGCGGACGGACAGCATCGTGAAGGGGCGGCGGCGTGCGGTGTTGGTGTCGGTGTCAATTGCAAGAGGAGCTGGGGTGGTTTTTTTTTGGAAGGGGAAGTGGTGATAGTAGTAGATGCAAAAAAGGCTTCTGAAAGCTTCTTTGAATTTTTTAGAATGGGGTCCAGCACACCGACTGCCGTGCCGCTAACTTTGACGAATGACAATCCACTGGGCCGTCTCGGCGAGAAGCGGGACGTCCGCGTAGACACGTGACCTGGCCCGCTGTCAGGCGGAGGGGGGAACGAACCGTCAGACAGAGAGATCCGAGATGATCACAATTAATTCTTTTGTTATTCTTCCTCTTACTCTATTTAAACTAGAATCTTACTGTTCTTACAACATGAGACTACTAACTGTGTAACATATCCAACTTTCTTTTCGACATTAGCTTTAAGATCCCAATTAAGTGCATCTTACATATATCAAAGTAAAGGGAGTTCATATAAATCTATTTCAATAAGGCCTTAACTATGTAAAGTGTTTCTCACTTACCCTTTTTATTTAGGCCACTCTCCCATCGAGTATGTTTACGAGGTTCTCTCCTCTTCTATGTAATCATTTCGGCAGTAGTTGATCCCCTTCTAGTCTGTATACGAGCCCACAGATGAGCGGCTGGTTCTTCCGGTATACCCTGCTGCGACACATATATCCGTGACAATGGTGTCATTCAAACTCTCGATTTTTCAATACAAAAGTCTGTCATCTCCTCAGATAGAAAGACCAAGCGACTACCAGCAAGGTGGTTGTCATCCCACCCAGATCGACCATCATCTTCACAAGCGATACCGCATAGTAGGAATTTGGACAGGTGCTGACCAATCGCGGGATGCCTGACAGGAAGACCAAAAGCTACAACACTTACGAGCAATTGCGTGGTTATTTCTCATTCAATCTGCATTTGAATCACACATGTTTTGCCTCCTTACTCCAAATTCTCATAACACATCGTCTCGTCGAGGTTCAGCCAAAGATCGACCGTAGATTCTGTGCTTCCATCACATCCACCCAATGGACTGCGGTACATCCCGGCATCTCGTTGTCGTAGGCGACCCAGATCGCCTGCACCAGATTCTTGGCCATAATAATGGGCTTGGGTGGTAGTGTGTTCTCCAGCATATTCAGCCGTTTCAAAACAAATGCGCGCGCATTGCCGACATTAATCGATAGTTGTGTTGGCATGTTGGGAGGGTGTGTCGTATGGTCTACGTCGCTGAGCTGGCTCATAAACTCAGCAATGTCGCAATTTTCTTGGTAGACTCCAATCGGAATATCTTGCGAATCTAGCGCTTTGTTCTGCCAAGAGCTGGAACTCCAGGAGTCTGCTGGAAGGTCGAGTCTTAGTCCAGTACTTGCGGTGATGCAGAGAAGCGGTTGCACCATCCGGCTGCCCGACTCCGGAGGAAGTTGCTCCAAGATGTCAATCAGTCGGAGACTCAGGGGAACGATCCAATCCTCCCAGGGGACTGGCCCACGCCTTGAGGCCGACGACTTTTCTGGTATCCGTAGTGCAACCAAGTCTGGAAATGTCTGGTACAAGTGCAGTAGAGCTGCTATTCGGTATGCCTCAGCCACTTTCACGAGATGCACACAAGGGGTATGCTGATCTCCGGTCTCGCTTAAAGGAACCTCCGAGTCGTACTCTAGGTTCAACAGTTGCTCCTCGATTACTGGCGCTTCTTCCATTTGCTTCAACACCATCTCAATGTCGTCCGTTGTAGGGGCTTGCTTTCCCACATTGTGACGGAAACTGCGACAAAGTCGAATGGCTCTCGTAAAAAGTGCAGATGCAGTCGTTGAGATGCCTGTCCATGGATGTGGTATGTCGTCTGCTCGTTTTGGCTCCACGTTGGGAGTTGCCGGCGCTTCGTGTATCTCCTCGACAGCTCCGGCTCCGTATTGCGATTCGTCGTAGCTGACAACCGACAACAGCATATCGCAATAAACCCAACTCTTGTTGAAAAAGTTGAGAAGCTTGTAATCTTGATCATTAAGATCCGGTTGCTGGGCATTAACCTGATCAAGCATTGATTTGGCCGCTTTCAAGAAAGGAATCCCTAGCTGGCCTGCGTCTATCCAGCACAGGGTTGTGCCGATGCAGAATAGCGAAAACAAGAGGCCGGTTGGAATCGAATTGACGTAGGTTATGTTCCTCGCCACTGCCATTTCGGTATGGATCGCTTTCGTTGCCGTCTTCATCATTGTGAGCGATGTCCGCCTCATGTATGGTATCCGAGTGGCTAGGAAAGATGCCGACATGCTTTGGAGGCAGGCCGACACCGCCTCGGATTCGGACCACAGTGACGTGGCAAGTATCCGGTTGAGATTCATATCCGAGTCGTAGGCTGACCATACTGAGCAAACGCTCTTGAACCACTGTGTTATGAGGACGGAAGGAACATGTGTGATGGATGGCGGGATGAGGGTGGAATATTGTGGGTGGTCTCGCGTGGCTGTGAGAGTCAAGTCTGGTGGAGAGTCTGGCGAGACTTCGATGTCTTCAACTTCCAAAAAGTCTGATTCGTCCGGTTGATGCAGGGTCACTGGAACGATCAAATTTGCCGATGAGCTATGATAACTCCATCCGCCAGCATGGTGAGGCGGAGCAACCACATCTGGTAGAGCAGCGATATCAGATGGATCGCCGCTGTCCCAGCCATAGTCAATTGACGCAAACGGCGGGTTCGTACCGGGACGTTCATGAGATGAAGGATCGTAACCCAAACCCATACCCATGCTGTCGAGAGAAAACTCGAAGACGCCGGGAATCTGGGCCGTCGAATTCGCTGGAGCACCAGCAGGTCGACTTCCCTTTTCTTTTCCAGCCCTTGCTCCTGCTCTAGCCTTTCCACGGGCCCCGCCCTTGGTCTTTTGCTCATGCTTGTATGACCACTTGAACTCACGCTGGTAGCCACCGCAGGCCCAGCCTTTGCGACTGCACATTTGGCATTCTGGCTTTGTCTCATCACATTTCAACTTTGAAACGGTAAGCGAGGTTCGAAGCCAGCTATACCCGAGAATTCGGGAGAAGGGAGAAAGTAGCAGAGAATGGACATACGTGCTTCGCTTTGCAGGTTATGCATCCCGACCTTGACCGAGGCTTACCAACGCCGGGGGTTGGTTTCGCCGACTTCGGTCTCATCCCGGAGTCCCTCGGGTTCGGTCTGTCCTGGGCCGGCGTCGGGCCGCCATCGCCGTTGCTCGGGGATTGAGTCATGTCGGGAGGACTGACAAGGCCATCGTGTAGTGACGCCGAGTTTGATGGATCGCCGATCACGAGCGAGGTGACAGTGAAGAGAAGAAGAAGCGCGGAATCGTGTGCGATAAGAGGAGGATCTACGGCAGTTATAGTGCGCCTGGCACGTGCGTGCAGAATGCGGGGGGAGGGCGCCGATGCAACAGAGGGAACAGAGCCTTACTCTTATCAGGAAAGAAGGTGCAGATGGTGCATGCAGCATTACCCGCTCCGCCGACGCAGCACTCTCTGCTTATTTTCCAGCTGTTTTCCAAAGGGAACTAACTTGGTGGCCCGGTCTTATCGCCCGCTGACCAATCTCCAGCCTATCATATCGTCGGAGACAGCCCTCTCGCTTGGGGTTGATAAGAAAGAGTACCCTGTCACTTTTGAGGCCATCACAACTTGCCAAGGGGGGGGGGCTGGCTGCAAGAGTAAAGTAATAAAATGTACATTTCTATCGTTTCTATCATTATGGATGCATCGCTCGCTCATGGTATTCTTCACAGCTTCGTCTTGCAGCACCCGCCGAGCGCCAACTCGCTGGCCTTGTCCGTGGCGTCCCGCGCTCCCAGGCCCTTGGCCGCCACCTGGCTGGGCGTGATGGAGTACGAGGCCGGCACGTCCATGACCGGGTTGCAGGTGAAGAAGTGGCGCGGCCGCAGCAGCAGCGTAATGGGTTCCGCCGGCATCACGGGGAAGTCCTCGGGCGCCGGGAAATGCGTGATGCCGAACGTGTGCCAGAGAACCACGTCCGTGTTGGCCACCGACTCGGTGCCGTCGCCGATCCACTCCGTCAGCCCGTGCGATGGCTCGCCCGACGTCTGCGGCACGTGGTCGCCCGCGGGCCAGAGCTGGTCGTCGGCGTCTATCGCGGCTGTTAGCATCCATATCCATCCAAGAACCCCCGCGATGCTCGGAGCAAGGCTGCTTACACTTGGTGACGTGCACGGCGTGGCGCGCAAAGGCCGCCCGCTTCCACACCAGCGATCCCGGCTTGGGCAGGAGCCCGGGCACCTCCCGGCTGACAATCTTGTACGACACGGGCTTGCCGCTGATGGCGTTGAGCTTGTTCTCGTTGCTCATGTCCCAGCTCCTCGACGTCGCGCCGTTGTAGTCGGTCATGGACTGGGCCGTGGTCTCAAGCCTGGTGCGCTTGGCGTAGAAGGCGTTTCCGTAAAAGTTCTCGGGGCTGCCGACGGGCGCGTCCGATGCCACGGCGTCGACCATGCTCACCGTGTTGTTGGGGCCGTCGATGTTGGGGTTGATGCGGAGACAGAACAGGTGCTGATGGTTGTGCGCGTTCACTCCCTTGGCCACCTGAGTGCCCCAGCCGTGCGTGTCCTCGCCCTCGTGCATCACGTACGTGTTGAGGATACCCGTCAGCTTGATGTCGGGCTGGATGGTTCCGTCTTGCTGGTGGGTTTGTGAGCAAATCGTCCACGGCATCTCAAAAAGCCACGGCTGCACTTACATGAAACACCCACTGCACGGCGTACTCGTAGTTGGCGGCAGTGAAGATTTGCTGCACGATGAGCTTCCTCGCGCGAGTCACAATCGTCGACTCATCTCTAAAGTCGGTGTGCTTGAAGAGGATGCCGTCGTCCTCCTCGTGGATGCAGATGGCATTCTTGACCTTGCGGACGCCGCCGGCCTGGGTGGGCATGAAGGCGTCGAGGTAGTGGATCGATCCCTTGCAGTCGCAGCCGAGGGCGAGACTGTTGGTCAGGTATCCAGCACCGTACTCTCCGAGATCGAAAGCGTGCTTGCGCTGGTGGGGGTGCTCGGGGTTTCCGCTGTACAGAGGTGCGGTTAGACATCTAGCCAACTTGTGTGGCAGGAGGACCAAAACTTACTAGGGGACAACCATCTCGGACAGGGACATTCGGTAGAAGATGGGGCGAACGTTGCCCTTGTCGTTGAAGGTGATGTTGTTGAAGACGAGGCCCTCTCTGTAGTTGAAGCCGATGTGGAACTTCCAGTTCTGCCACTCAATCTCGCGGCCGGTGCCGCTCATCTTGAAGGAGACGCCCTCGGGCTGGGTGATGTTGATGGGCTTCAGGTCCTTCCTGTAGCCGCCCTGCTTCTCGATGGCGAGGTGGTGGTACTCGAGGGGCTCGTTCTTGATCAGGGGCCTGCGGATCTTGGGGATGTCGATGGCGATGATCTTCTTGTCGACCGAGTTCCAGATGGGGCAGAAGTCAAGAGGGTACTGGTACTGGCAGTTGTCGAGGTCCGGTCGGTAGTACATCAGCGCCTGCTGGAGCCGGACGTTGCTCCCGAAGCGCTCGTCGTAGCCGATGGTCCAGGGGTCGCAGTAGACCTTGTGCATCTCATCCGCGGGGATGCCGCTAATGCGGCACTGCTCGATGACCGTGGGGTCGGTTCGGCAGCCATGCTCGACGGCGGCGAGCTCCTCGATGGTGATCTATAGCATCCGCGTTAGCGTCTGAGCCGCACTTGCACTGCAGAGCAGAGGACCAGGGGGGCCACGCCACTCACGATGGGCTGGGCTCCGTGGACCTGCGTCCACTTGGTGATCTTGGGTCCCGAGAGGTCGACCAGGCCCTCGTAGACCTTGCCGCCAGCCGCGATGACGACGACGTCGGCCACGCGGTCGGGTCTGGGCGTGTTCTGCGAGTCGGCCAGCCACGCCGTCATCTGGGCCTTGCGAGGCTCCTGCAGCGAGACGACGTGGAAGTTGACATCGCCGTGGGCTCTCTTGACAATGGCAATGGCCAGCTCGATCTCCACGCTGGAGAGCGGGTCGAAGGGGTGAGGGAGGTAGACGGGCATGGTGTGAGAGGTGGACTGGGAGAGAATCCGAATCCTGGACTGTTGTGTGTCTGTTGGAGTGGTGCCTGGTCTGCAATTGGGAATCCAGGGAAGGAGGCCGAGCTTATGTATGTGTTTCCGTAGGCCCGCGATGGGGGATGATGCGTGTCTCGACTATCTTGATAATGTAGTGTTACGAGCCAAAACACCCGGCATTCGGGCGTGGGTGGGCCATGATCCATCCATCCCTTGATCCATCCGGCAAACGCACCACTAGATCCCAATCCCGCCAGCCGGCTCCGGGCTCTGCGGCGAGCTGTCCTGTCTAGTCGTCTACCGACTTGTCAAATCGTGGGGAAGCCAGTGCCAGCGTCGGAACCCACAGGGCCCCAAAGCCGCGTCTGTTCTCCCTCTGTGGGAATTCGAACCGCAAGGGGCTAGCCGATTGGCTCGCGGAATTGTCTCGCACTGGTCAGTTGATCCTTGGCAAAACCGGCCTTGTTGGTGTGAACTGTGAAGTCGTCTTGCGGCGTATCTCGCAGCGTTATCAAAACATTTGCGGGGAGGGGGAGGTTGGACATGGTTATCAGACGCCAGCGCCCGAAGCGGGAATTATTACCGGCTCCGACTTCTTCGCCACGCAGCGCCCGCACCGGTACGTAAGCACATTAACAAGTCTCGAGGCGGCGAAAGGGCTGTAGTTGCCGATTCTATTCTAGTCGGTGACTCTGCGACGCTGGCAAAGATTGCCCACACCGTCGTAGCGCGAGTCGTGGCGCGAGCCGATCGATGGCGTTCCCGCTCCCGGTCTCGGTCTTTGCACCCTGCCTGTTGAAATCGCTATTTTGTTCTGTTACGGATTGGATTGCCTTGAGCGCTCCACCGAGGGATAGGGCCGACTAGCGTTCAGCAGTCCGAAGCTCCGAGATGTCATTCACCATCTAGATCCCAGCTTCACCGCTTTGCCAGAATAGTGCATTGATCGCGGCCGGCTGTTCTCAGATCGGCATTCGGTGTTGCGAAGCTCACATAAGTAATACTTTTATTCCGCCGTCTCGCTGCTTTCCTTGTTTTTTTTGTTCTTCTTCTCGATTTTATCTTCTTGTCCCTTCTCCTCGTATAATTCCCCGGGAAGCATACATGACTTCGGCTCAGGGCAGTCCTTTGTTCGCATCTATCTTGGTCTGAGCTAGGCTTTCGTGTTATCTGACTGGCTCAGTCTAAGTCACATCACCCTGAATGCCGCCAATCGCGAGAGGATCATCGGGCCGTCTTCACCCTGCGACCGAACTTGCATGGGTGCCCGTATTTCAAAAGCCACTCTCTTGGTCCTTTGACCCTAGTATTCACCAAGAAACGCAAATTACGTCTTCGCAAGCTTGCCCAGCGAAACGGGCTGCTCGGTGGAATGGCGTGGATCCTGCACCTCCTTCAAGCCGCCTTGTCTCGTATTAGACTCAGCACCGTGCTGAATATTTCAGCCCAGCTCGGATGCATCTCGAGCAATGAGTTGATAAATTGCTCTCAGAGGAGCGGTTCAAGAGATATTATCTTGGCGAAAAAAGCACAGCTAGCCTTTGAGTTCTTTATCGTTATTATTCTTTCTGTCTGGTAGACCCTTGGAACTTGATGTCGATTTCGAGCGGAATGTCCGCGGCAAGTTAATGTTGCAGCTGAAAAGAACCAATTAGATTTCAGCATTTCAGTCTTCAACTACTAACTTTTGAAGACTAATTTCCAGCAGTCATTACGGAATTCGCGTTCATTGTGATAGCATGCTAGCTAGTTTTTAGAGTACGTTTGGAAGACTGATGAATTAGCTCTTCCTTCCCCTTATAGATCTCGTAAGACATAGAGAATTTTAATGAATTCGATAAGGTATAGAAGTTCAACATTAAAATGGACCTCTAGAATGGTGTTGAGAACATGTAATTCCTCTACTCTGAGACAAGAAGATTGACTCGATGTTCCGCGTCGTGCTCAAAATATCTACTGTTCAACCTAATCCTCATCGTAGCAGGATAGTGTATCTGGGATCATGTACCTATCTGCAGCCCCATGCGTTCGAAAAGTGGCAGACAGATTATTAAGATCAAAGCAGTATATTCGCATTGATTACATATGTATCCTTCTCCTAGCCTGATCAAGTCATTGACTTTAATCGCGTTTTGACTGCGTCTTGTAGCATTGCGAGGACTTCTTTGCCCAATGTACATTCAAGAGCGTATCTTGTGTTCTGCTCATGGGCGACTTTTCTCCTAACTGAGTTATAAAACACGGACAATGACCACAGTACTTTGCACCGTTATCTCAAATTTCCGACGCAGACTCCTATAGATGAGAAACATATTGGCATGGATAGGATCGCACGCTGCTTTTGCATCGGTGGTGTCCCTGCACGTCTGCGGTGCCACTTTTCGTCCTAGTTGTGGGAGACCGTGTTAAAGTCTGAGGGTATCGAAAATTCATTAATCGTCGAAGTATTTTGTCAGGCTGCCCATAGCCAAACACCAAGCGTCAAGGGCAGCCTAAATCAAGAGCATTTTCTCCGCGCTCTAGTGCTTTCACCAGCCTTGAGAAATACGCCTTGGTGTTTATGATGACGGGAAAGCAGCAGGCTGAACCTGCCCATCGATCGTCACTTTGACCCATTTCAGTTGAGAGAGATAAGACCATGAACCTTCCCAGAGATGAAGTGCGTTAACGCTGGTGGCGGTCAACAAGTCCGGTAGCACTGAGCAGCTGGTAAGTAAGTTATGGGAGATGTTTAGGAGGCGTACGTACAAAATCCGTTCTTGTACTCAGTCTCAAGGTTGGATATCTTGACCTTGAGGATATCCTCCCTCGCGCTGGCAGGGCGCCCAGCACGGCGAGTCTTTCTGATCGTGTCGTACTCCTCGTCGTACTGGTGAACGAACCTATTTCCATGAGATGAGAACAAAGGCGAATTAGTGAGAGCAACTTACGAGTGAATCATGGCCTGAACCTCGGCAACCTCAGGGGGGACGTCGACAGACTTCTCGTCCCTGAGACGCACGGCTTGTTGAAAGAAGGCAACTCGGTCAACTGCATTAATGTCAGATTGGGGTTTGGATAGATGATCAATTCTGCGGACTAACCGAGAGGCTGTTCCTTCCTGTGTCGGGTGGATGCCAACTTCAGAATGCGCTGGTCCCTCACGGCGGCCTTGTGTAGCCTTAGGGAGTCTCGCGACTTAGCATGGAGGGCGTTGATGGCGCCGTTGCGCTTCTTTGAGATTTGCTTGCGCGTCTTATCGAGTGAGCCTGGCATCTTGAATGATGAGTTGCAGATATTCAAGTTGTGTCTGTAAGTTTGCTGCGGCAAGGATTTTTTTGATATCACCGCCGGGATTTTTTCGAGGTCCACACAATTCATAAGGCTAGATGGCGGCGGCGGGTACTCATCGGTTAAACCAAATGTCATTGTTGTTTTCGAACGACAATAACACGACAAAGGCTGTGCATGTGCACTCTGCGAATAGTTGAAAATTCGGAATAGAAAATACGCGGCTTTGATCTTTTGCTACAAGTAATTGAACTTCCTTTTGTAATAGGAATATTAGCATCCATAATACCTAGCCCTGTTACTGAGTCTGATTATCCGCCTAAACATCATTGACGACGCCAGCTCACGGTAGGAGGAGGACCACAACGAGTTCCTCTGGAATATTGATCCATAAATCAGCATAGAAGAACTGTGTCAATGGCAGAAAAAGACCCCTGCGTCAAGTGACTGTCTTCAGGTCTAATTGGGGGACTTCTGTACTTTTGTGATCCTATGGCCTCATAAACCACTGCAGGAATGCGAACACCATTACAGGCAAGCGACATTCTGTCCAACCTTTCTTATCCCCTTCCAGCTTGGTCAGTAACCGATGCTTTTGTCAAGAGAAATGACTGGCATAAAATACTTGATGACGCTCCGTCTTTGGCCCTAGCGGGTCCTACATGGGCCAATATCAAACCAAGCATCGTGGACCAACTTACCGTCTTGCTCTTGTCCTATCGATCGACAGCTCAGGCTTGGACGCATCATTTCAGGGAAGAAAGCGCCCATCATAGCGGGGTACCTCTGCTTTCAGCGGCTCTGAGACTCCATGACGTTGCTGGGGGAATGCCACGGCGGCGGGCACTAAGCTATTCAGGGGGGTCTCCCAGGGCGCGCGCCTAAATAACGTCGCGCTCCAGGCGTCAAAAGCAGCCCGGCGGGCGCGTTCTAGACACCTCATTAAAGTGCCCGAGCTAGGCTGCAATTCACAGCTCGTCAAACCTCAAACCACAACTCCACCGCCTCGGCAGTCGCTCTCTATTCTCCTGCATCCATTGCCTCGCCTGCGTCTCTCGCCCTCTCCTCCCAGCTCAGCCCATCTCACCTGTTTGGTTGCATCTGCTGTCTTATCCTTGTGCTTCTCTGTCGACCTGCCTGTTTTGCTGTTTACGTTCCAAGACGTGTCCCACCAAGCATCGCGTGCAAAACACCCCACGACGCGTCCACTGCTCTTATTGACATATGCACTCGCAAATCCGCTCGGTGTAACCCTCTTTGCACCCGTCTCGGGGGGGTTGCCGGCTGGACACTCTAGGAACCGCACGCTGAATCGTCGCTGAGGCGGCCTCGCTCTCAAGATGGGTGTATCTGGTACGCCTCCGCATCTGGTCCATTCGTGCAACTGGATGCTGTTACTGACCAGTCAAAAGGGCTCCTACCACTCCTCAAATCGATCCAAAAGCCGACAGAACTCAAAAACTATGCCGGACAGACCCTTGGTGTCGACACGTATGGGTGGCTCCATCGCGCCGCCTATTCCTGTGCCCTCGAGCTTGGCCAGGACAAGCCTACGCAGAAGTAAGTCGACACTCGACGATTGCCCCGGACAGCCCCGATTGATTGTTTTCAGGTACATAACTTCGGTCTTGCATCGCGTCAGGATGCTTCGCCATTGCGGTGTCACGCCTTACATGGTCTTCGACGGAGACTATCTCCCCAGCAAGGCCGCAACCGAGGATTCCCGCGCCAAGAAAAGGGATGAGAAGAAGAAGGCCGCCATGGAGCTTCTCAGAGCTGGAAAACCTTCACAGGCAACTCAAGAATTCCAGAAGTGTATCGACATCACCCCCGAGATGGCCTCCGCCTTGATCCAGCACCTCAAGAAGCTCGACATCCCCTACGTCGTTGCTCCCTACGAAGCCGACGCCCAACTCGTCTACCTCGAACGGCAGGGCCTCATCGACGGCATACTCTCCGACGACTCCGATCTTCTTGTCTTCGGAGCCAAGAAACTTCTGACCAAACTCGACCCATACGGCAACTGCATCGAGATCAGCCGGAAGGACTTTTGCCGCTGTCGGGAGGTTTCGTTAACGGGATGGTCTGACACCGAGTTTCGAAGAATGGCTATCATGAGCGGTTGCGATTATCTCGATGGTCTCCCTGGAATGGGGCTCAAAACTGCCTATCGAATGCTGCGTAAGACCAAGGTTCCTGAGCGTGTGGTTCGCATGGTTCAGTTCTCCGGCAAACGCGTTTCGGAAAACTACCTTACGCAGTTCTATCAAGCAGAACTGACGTTCCTACATCAATGGGTATTCTGTCCCACGAAGCAGAAGCTGGTACACCTCACGGAACTAGATGGAACGCGAACTGCAGAGGAGATGCCTTTCATCGGAGCTTTTGTCGAGGCGGAGGTGGCCCAGGGCGTTGCAAGAGGAGACGTCAACCCCATGACAAAACAACCAATTGCCATGTCTCTGACGCCATCTAAGAGAAGGCATTCGCAGACAGCCGAGGTCTTGCCCCCGCCAGCGAAACCAATCAACTCGTACTTCAAGGGCCACCACAGGATTCCCATGGGCGAAATGGATCCCAACTGCTTCGAAGTCGACCCTCAGAGAGTTACGCAAATTACTGCAGGTGGATTGGTCCCTCGGGTGTTCCCCTTGCCGCGGCCATACCTGGACGAGGCGGACCGACCAGCAGCCACCGGGGTCACGAGGCGTACAAGTCCCGGCCGCACGCGCACATCTCCCCGACTTCAACGCCGACGAACGGAGCCGATTTACAACATGCTGGCCCGCGTTGCCCCTGATCCGGTCTTCTCAAGACGCACTTCATCTACTGCCACAACTTCTAGCTCTGCATCGGCTCCCTCGACAGATCTGCCGAACAGGCCTCCCAAGAAAGCGCGCCTGTGCGACGACAACGAGACGGAATTGAAGCAGAAGTCTCCCCAGAAAAGCAAGTTCTTCTCGGCGCCGAAGCTGCGAAGGAGCCCGAGAAAGGCAAAGAGCGAGGCCTACCTCTTGTCGGACGACTCACTGGAGGAGGCATTGCGAGATCTGCCCGACTTTGAAGGCTGGGAACCGGCCCCTAAGCCCAAAAAGTCCATCTCTATCTTTGACGAGAACAGCCAGGAGACCTGCACAACTTTGGCCGATACCGAGAGTCAGCAGTCGATGCTGAAGGACGACGAAACTCCAACGTCTTCACTCGAATCCTCCATGCCACCTCCTCAATCAAAAGCTCCCTTGTCACAACCTTCAGTCACGCCCCGACAAACCCTCAGCCGCTTCTCGTACTCGTCCAAATCATCCGCAACACCCGCCTCAGCCATGTCAGAAACACCCTCTTCCGTCTTCAGCGCCGCTTCCACACCCTCGACGGCTCCCTCCACAGCCGGCTCCCGCATGACCCCTCTGCAACGCCTCGGCGCGCGGGCCATGACGAAGCCCACGTCGCCCAAGCTTCCCAAGCCGCGCAAGAGCCTCAACGCCAACTTTCTCTCGGGCGTCCCCGTCAACCCGGCCTTCGTCCCTCTTCCCAAGGTCGACCTCAAGGAAGTCGAGTCGCTCAACCGCTTGTGCGGCAGCGAGGACCAGATCATCCCCGATAGCGACGACGAGGACGACGAGTTCGACGCCCCGCCCAGGAAACTCAACCTCTCCCGCTTCGCTTTTTCCTAGACGACCGACTGGGTCTTCTAATTCTTCTCCCCCCTGCCAGGTCGACTGGGTGGGTTTCAACTGCCGGATTTTGTCATGCTCGTGTAATGAACGACTTTGTATCTTTTGGGGTGGCGCTTGCGTGTTTGTGTTGTTGTGATGTAGCTACTTACCCATGGCCACGCGGAGTTGGTTTCTTGTACATATCAATAGAGCTTGGTGTTAGTCCACAACAGACAAGGATGGGCTACTTGGAGCCGGAACAGGATCGGAACATGGGATAAGGGCGTCACGGCATCATATGTCCGAGTACGGAGTAGCAACAAAGGAAATTCCTAGGGCTTTTATCTTAACATGGCTCGCCGCGAGATACAAATATTACATGCCCCTGTGCCCACTTCAGCACCGAGATACAACCAGATTCCATGTGTACAATGCATAAAACTCGCCGAGAATCAATTCATGATGCATGCCACCGGCCACATGGGCGTAAACATCTCTTAGCAAATCTATGAACAAAGCACCGCCAATCAACCGATCCCCCTTGTTCGCGCCGACGCCTCCAGGACGGGTCAACGCCAAAAATACCCATTTGTTCGCTGGACTCTCTGAGGAGCACTTCCCAAAGTCGTTTGAATCAAGTAAAAGAAAAGAAAAAGGATGAACGGAGAGGGTAGAAATACTTCTAACCGCGCGGGCCGTAGAGGAATGAGGCCAGGAATTCCAAAATGCTGCCGTGGTCTAATATATACCTGAAGCAAATGTCCCACAGGTTCTATCCCGACTCCAGATCAAATCATCCGGAGGTGTTCCCAGGAACTCGCGTCCATAACGTCGCCAGAGCTGTACGGAACCATCAAGTTAGCCCGACGTGACCTCGAGCGGCATGCTGCTTGCGTGCAAAGCCTAGCGACGACTAGCCGGCCCGGCGGTGGTGCCGCTCGTCAAGTCAGAGTTGAAGGCCCATTCGCCTGCGGTTGAAGAATTAGTTTCGCGTGATACAGTCAAGATGAGGGAAGCAAAGATGTACCCTTAGCCAAGTTATCGGCCGTATCTTCAAGAAGAATGACGCGTCGCTTGTTGCAATACGATGTCTTGTCCATAATATCCACCTTGAGCTTAGGATCGGACAGCTCCTGAATTGGCTTCTCGAACATTTCCGACAGGTTCTCGACCGCCATCTCGAGATCCTTTTGGTTGTCTTCGAAGATCTCCGTCAGATTGTTCTTGGCGAGGTAGAAGGCAAAGGCGTATGTCCACTTGAGCGTCTGTCGGCAAGTCTGCAGGGCTTGTGAAGCCGAGTTGAGGTATTGGACTTCGATCCAGGACATGCCGGAGGCAGTCTGAAGCTGCACCATCTTCTTCTCCGTCTTCTGTGCGATATCCCTGTCCAGCTTCGCCGACTGTTCGTGGTTGGCGTATCGGTTGTAGTAATGCAGATAACGTTCCAAGGACGTCCGAGACTTAGCCTGAGCATCCCGAGCTTCCGAGCCGCTCTTCTCCTCGAATCTGTTGCAGTTGTACCAGCTAGTGCCGTGTTCGGACCAGAGACCCATACACATCCAGCAAAACTCGTATTTGCACTTGCGACAGGTCATGTGGTTGCAGCCTCCGTTCTTCTCAATGGTGGAATTGCACTTGGGGCATTCCTTGGTGTTGGCAGATATCCAGTTTGCCGTCTCCGAGTCATCGGCACACTTCTTGAGCCATCTCTTGACCAGGTCGCAGGGAGCCGGTTGATGATCCGGATTCGGGCATCCAAAGCAGAACCTAAAACCACAGCGGCACTCAACAGTAGGGACGATCTTATCCAGTTCCTTCTTCTTGACTACACACTCGATGGCGTTGGGGCAGTCCGGGGCAGGACACCACTTGAAGACGTCCTTGTCCTCGACGTATGTTCGGTTGAGCAATTCATGATAGCGGTCCCTCAGGTCATGGGTGACCAGCAGGTCTAGCGAGCGAGAGTCGAGGATGCGACCGCAGTTGTCCGAGGGACACTGGATTCGAGCGGCCTCACCCTCTTCGCGGATCTTCTGAGTCAAGTAGTGGCGGTAGCAGTCTACGCAGTACCGGTGCCCACACTTCATGGCAAATGAGTTGAGCCCTTCTTCATCCTCGCAGCAAATGTCGCAGACGAAGCCGGGAATTGCCTCGAGTTTGGGGAGTGTGTCCGTGTTACTGCTGAGCCCGGCTGCTTCTAGAACTTTTTCGGAACGGTCCATGTAATCCTCGAGCAAGCGCTCCTTGTTCCAGCGGAAATACCGAAGCAGGATGGCGGCGTCTTCCTTGCGCATGTCCAGAATCATGTTCACCTCGTTGATCATATCATCTTGCTGATGTTGGACATCGGTTGGTTCGAAGACCTTGTAGGGTACGACGTGGGCGGCCCTCGCCTTTCGGTCGAGGTCTTTGGTCACGCCAAAATCGGGATCAGGCTCGTCAAAGTCCTCTTCGTCGAAGTCTGCAGAGGTATATAGGTCAGCAAGAGGTGAAGGAACGGGGAGGGGAGGTGTGCGCACCATCGCCTGCGGACATGTCGTCGCCGCTGTCGTCTTGCATCATCTCGTCATCGCTGGAGAGAGCGGACAGATACTCCTCGTCGGAATCCATGGGGTTGCTGGTGGTGGTGGTGACCGGGGTGGGGGGCAAAGCAAAGTTGTCCGAGATGACAGCTGAGGCGATGATTCTCTTGCTGGGGCCTTCGTCTTTTTGGGCAGAGATAATCGTCGCCTCAGCAGCCTTCCGTTTCCTCGTGATGGGAGGAATCGTGGCGGCGGGAAGGGAGTTGGGGGGGGGGTAAGTCGTCGGCAGGAGGAGGGAGGGAGAAGAAAAGTGGCGGCGCCGAGGACGGTGTGACTAAAGTAGTATATTGGCGGGAGGAGTGGCGTCTTTGGCGGGTGGTCTTGGTTTGGTCAAGATAGGCAGAGACGAACGAGTCGAGTCTGAGTCAAGGCGAGTCGAGTCGAGTCGAAGCGAGACCAGGCGAAACGAGGCGAGGAGAGCCGAAGTTCGGGGTTGGGCTGTCACGAGGCGGGAGTGACCAAGTTCGTTTGCGTTGAGGGATGCAAACAAGATGAGGGCGAGGGCGAGGGCGAGGGCGAGGGCGAGAGCGAAGGCGTGGGCGGGTGAGATGCGGTTGGCCGAGGATGGATCAGGAGTCACACACACGCACGCACACGCAAGACAAAGCAGCCGCAAGGATGTTGGCGTTGGCGTTGCGTTGGGAGTGTCCGGGCCAGTTCAGTCACAGTGTGGTGAGCAGCAGCCTGAGAGGTGAGGGAGAATGGAGGGATGGCTCGGTGCGGCAAGGCGCGGAAGTGGAGCGGGCGGGTGCGCGGGAGTCGGAGGAGGCGGGTGCGGTGTGGGGGGGGGGGGGGGGGGGTTGGAAGGGAAGGGGCGGAAGGTGGTACAAGAGAGAGGTGTTGTTGGGTGTAAGAGGCAACAATCAGGTTGGAAGGTCGGGTTTTAGGTAGAGGAGGAAGAGAGTAGGATTCGGTGCTGTTGTTGGCTGGTAAGCAGTTGAGAGAGATGACACCAGACAGCAGTGCAACGGATTTGATCGTCTACTGGCCTTGAGCTTTGAGAGCCCAGGCAGCCCCCAGAGAGTGGGCTGTTGGCGGGGGTCTCGGCGGACTGCGGCGCTGGGCTGGCACTGCACTGTACCGCACTGCACGGCACGGCATTGGCGCTCGGCTGGCACCCGACGTTATTGGCACTGACATGAATACTGTTGCTGGCGTTGGCGCCGCTGGCATCACTGACGAGACTTCCATCCGGCTGACGTGGGCGTAGGCTGGCAGGCTGGGCCCCGTGTCATGCTCATGGCTCCACACGCCAGCCAGGGAAGCAAGCACTGTGCACTGTGCGTCTCGGATGTTCCTCGGCAATCATGACGACTTCTGCCATTGCTCTAACAAACTGCCCGATGAGTGAGAATAGCGAATACGTCAGTCTGACAGAGCACAGTGCATACCCTCAAGGCTTCTCTCCTTTCCCTTCTACAGCCTACTTTGCTGCTATACGCTGTGTGGCCGGCTCGTTCCAAGCCTCCTTCCTCCGTTCGAACCACCGGCGCTGATGACCAAGGTGTGTTGGTCATGACAGTCTCAGGTCACGGACAGTGCGAACGGACCGCATTCGAAACAGTGCGCTCCCGCCTAAAACACAAGTTGGGAGGATGGTGGATCCAGGCCTGCGGCCAGCCCGGGACACCACCACGCCCTTCCCTCAGCTCCATCTCCACCGAGCGGCTTTGCCGCCTGACTACTGGCCAACTCCGCGACTGGCTCCGCGACTGGCTCCGTGACTGACTCCGTCGATTCTGGTCTCCTGCGTGGATCCGTCCGTTTGACAGGAGGTGGCGGCAGCCTGCAGGAGACTGCATTTCACCTTGTCGCCCCGCCATGGCATTTGGAACTGCTGGAGCCATGAGCAATGCTTATGGCCGGCGTGAATCCGTTTTGCGCCAGGATGACTCAGCAGGCATCTCAACCTGGACATGCTGCCTAGGAGAGAATACCCGAACTATGCTCATAGGTCATCAGTCGTCAGCTTTATCCGCAGATTAGGCCGCCATCCAAGGTTTAATCTTGAAGCCTACCTACTTACTCAGGTAGACATGGGTCACAACAGAATTGAGTTAGCTGGCAACAAGGATCAAAGATGACAGGCCGCATTCATCCCAATCGCACATGGAAATCGGTATGCACTTTGCTCCAACTCGGCGTAGACATGGATGCATTCGATAAGTCTCATTCCGCGCTTACTACATAGTACGCATCTGACTTCACTTGCTTCACAATCGGAAGCAGAGACTTGACTTGGGGTTTGGGACTGCATTGTCCACTCGCGGGTTCCATCTCAACCTATTTTTCACATTCATGTCCATGAACCCCGACATCCCATTCCCTTTCCGAACATCTGCTTAGCCCAGGACCTTCTCCGCTGAGGTAACTAGTTGGATGTGCGAGTTAGTAATCCAAGAGTGGCTTCTCTTCGTGAACAGCGGTCACTTACTGGTATAGCCAGTGCCATCCGGCTCGACGTGGGCCTCCTTGACCTTGCCGTCCACCACCTTGAGGGCATATCGCTTGCCTCGCATGCCGCCGAAGATGGCCGAGCCGTCAAAACCGAGGTCCAGGGCCTTGGTAAACTCGCCGGAAGGGTCACCGAGGAATCTGATCTAGACATGCCAGTCAGCACATGAGAACTTAGGGGGGAGGGGACGAGTGACTCCTCGTCCCGTGGCACGGTTTGACTCACTCCGGTCTGCTTGGCCGGGTCCAGCTGCTCGCTCCATGCCTTCATGCTGTACCGGGTTCATAACATCAGCGTATCGCTCTCGGATCTCAATTGAGAGCACATGGCCCAAGCTCACACTCACACGAAAGGATCGTTGACCGAGACGACGAAAACCTGGCCCGCCTTCTTGAGGTCGGCGTGGTTTATGTACGAAGGGATATGCTGGCTGGAGCAGGTGCCCGAGAAGGCAGCAGGCACGCCGACGATGTATCCGTTGCCGCTCTTGAACTCTTCGGAGAGGTTGACCTTGTTGCCGGGCGAGTCCTCGACGAGCACCTCCAGGTTGGGGACCTCCTGGCCGACATGGACCATGGCTCGGGGCGTCGAGTGGAAGCTGCGGGCCGCGGCAGGGCGGGCCAGAGCGACGCGGCGGAAAGAAGCACGGAAAGCCATGTTTGCGGTCGGTTGGATTGGTGATTGTAGTGGTTTTGAAGAGGGGCTTCTTGTTTGCGATGGCGCTCTGGAGCTCCGACGTTGGAGGTTTGGCAGCTAGGTCGGCTAATGACATCACGGTTTGAGCGCGATCCACCAAGCTAAACCAGATCGCGATCGATCCAGGTTCCACAGAAATCTCCCCTGCTTGCTTCGCTTCAATCTCAATCAGATTGTCTATCATTCTGGATACAGAACAAATTGGATCAGTAAGCAAAATGCTGTCTTTGTCTTTGTATTTGGATGAAAATGGAGTAGAAATGCATACATGGCTTGTCTCACCACAGCCGTTGAAGGTACTGGAGAAGCATTGGTCTCGTCGGAAACCGTGGCATGGGCTTCCGCAAGCGTCAACCCGCAAGACCAATCAACTGCAGAAAGTGTTCGCAAACTTGCCATTTGCTCCTAGAGCATCGAAAGATAAACCTCCACTACTTAGGAACTCTTGTCTCGTTCCCGTACTTATTTTTCTCTCCAGCTATGTCTATTCGTATCCTACGTGGAGCATTGTTAGTTGACCTCCTTCCAAGTTAGCTACCCTAGACAGATCCGCAGTTGGAGCTTTGATTCAGCCATGTTAATACTTTTGAACTGACTTGGCTGAATAGGAGTATTGTTAGGAACTTCTATTGTCATCTGTGCTCACGCCTATTCGCATTGTCATGTGGAAATTCACAATTGACTTGGCACCTTCCTGACTTGGATTGTCTTCTCTGATAGTCTCTCCTTTGGCTCCGGGTCTCGGTACCGCGACCTGTTTCTCTCGATTTCCATTCACGCACAACTCACTCGCTTCAAAGCCCTCACTATATCACCTCTGCTGTTTCTAGAGGAATTTCTCGCGAAGCATCCGACTCACGCACTTTCACCATTACCACACTTCCGTCTCGATCAACAACTCGCCCCCAACGCACTCTGCCAAGATGCATGAACGATCGCTCGTCGTGAAGACGACAGTGCCGCCTTGGCTTCGACATTGTCACCTCGTACGCATCGTCGACTTCAAAGCCTCCGAAGCCTCTCGAGCCTTCATGAATCTCGACCAATCCGTCGATGCTGTTGAAAGCGCCCTGTTCTTTCAGTTAGGCAACAAACCCATCACCGGCATGCTTTACACTGTCCGCCCTGACCGAGATTCCCGGAAGTTCGTCTACGAAACAACGACTTGTGGAGACCCCAGAGAAGAATTGGATTTCGACTCGGAGGCCCCAATTGGCTACGTTCTCAAAAGCGACTTTGAGAAAGTGTTCCCTGGCATCTTGGACTCATGCCCACCGCCCAGTGTGCCGCGTCGCGAGCATGTCACCGAGACCAACAACTGGCAGCAAAAGAACAGACTCAAACTACCACTGATGGAATCGGCCGACTAGGTGACGGCGCTGGTTCAGTTAATGGGGACTAGGGGCATATTGTTCGAGGACGAACCGCCCGATTGGTACATTGAGGAATCCGGTGTGTTCCGTGGCTGGGGTCGGACGGAGGAGAAGGTCAAAGACTGCATCTTTGTGGAACGCTCGGCCGAAATCCCACGGGTTTGTGTGGTGGTGCCGAGTTTGACCGAAGTTCGGATCGAAGTTTCGTGTGAGAATCCGAGCAGTCAAAACGAGTCGTGGGGTGCAAGACTAAACCAGAACACGGAGAACTGAGTTGGCAAGAATGAGAGATCAGTACAAACAATGTCTACTGAACTTGGGCTCAGAGAGCGATATGCAGCCCTGGCATATTTTTCAGCCATCCAAACTATGTGCCGGAGTTGCGCCTGTCAGATAGTCTATCGGATAGCCTATACCGTCCGTTGACCGAGATACCATCAACCCCCCTCCATTGACAGTTCATCTAGAGTTGGTCGTTGTACTGAACGGTGATGTGTAAGTCACTCGCACCAGATTTCTCCAGCCTCGTTGTAGACGGAGATTCCTATCAAAATACGCAAGCTATACTAAGCGAATAGTACGATGCCGAAAGAACCCTGGGCTTGCGACTCTGCAAGACGCATATCTTCGGCCTCGAGCTAGCGACTTTTCCAGATTGGCATTTTGCCACTATCTGCCTCCTGAAGACAGCGTCTGTATGGTCTTGCTGATGTTCTTCTGTGTCGGCCAATGGCCAGGCCCGAGAACCCTTTATGCTAGAAGATGAACACCTTTCCAAACGATGTTTCCACCAAGGTAGCAGTTGTGAGACTCGGATTGGTAAGGCACCTAATATGTCTTTGTGATCTAACCGCGATACTGCGTTAGTTTTGCCAGCATATTCTCCTGGACTGGCGGTGGCAGTCATTTACTGGCTCCGTTGTTAGCAACACTCGACCTTGCAACTTCTGCTTCGTTTGTGAAAATGTGAAAGACCCAGGTTGCGTATGTTTCGACGACAGCATGCCATAACCTGGCGGCATATACTAATCGTACCATGCCCGATTTCTTATTCGAGGGGTCAAAGCTGACACAAAAGGTTTGGGACTATTCTGTGTAGCTGCTGGTACTATCTAGGTGGCTGCAAGTGGCGTATAAGCGCACTTTGTCTGCCTGAGCGGTAAGAGAAGCCTTTGATGAAGGCAACAGCACAGAGGGCCCCGCGCAACATGGGATGTCAGCAAATCTTTTTCTACATGGTGAACCTCAAAGTAGTCAAGATGAGGGGTAGACTGATATAATATATCGTGTAGATGACAACAGTCAGGAGAGAGAGAGAACTGACGCCGTCACTCTTCCTGCAATACCCACGCAGAGAGGTCTTACTGAGCAAGCCGCATCCTTAGCTTCGCACGCCTTACCGTAGGCTGTAAGGCGCTTTGGGTATATGTGGTTATGGTTGGCCCAGTACTCTGTGACGTTCTAGTCAGGCCTTCAATGGTGCGAGAGTTACAGACATGTGAAATACCCCGTCCTGATCGACAGGATCAGACTGTGAAGTAGAGACTGGGCCGTCGGTAAGACGATAGCATTGGTATATCGACCGTATTGGGAAGGGGCCAGGTACTCCCGGACCATGGCTAGTAGCGACTTCAGGGTGCTTGATAGTCGCAAGCTGACGTTGTCATGGCTTAAATCCCATCCTTGGTTCGACGAGAATAGCTCTATGGGACCTTGGAACCATTACGTGGCAGAATGATCTTTTCAAGCTACTAACACACGAGACTGTATGGCCGGCCCTCTTACCAACGCTTGCACGGATCTCGGTCCCTCCGGCTGATTTGCATGGCAGTGGGAAAGACTGGAGGGTTTCGTATCAAACTTGACCTGCATTGTGAAACAGAGGTCACCCAACTCGTTCACCGCTGAAGTAAGGCATGAACCATCTAGTTGCGAGCGTTTAGTCACTGCCAGAGACTGATACCCCCTAAGTTTTGACGCAAAGGATGGAGAGGACCATGTCTTCGATAGCGCGGGCCTAACTGAGTTCCAGCCTCCGGAGCTGTGGAATATGAAGCTTTGGCTAATGAGATTCACTTTCCGATTGAATTGGCCATGGCTGGTTTCTTTAGGCGGGCTCACCTAGCTAGCTAATGTATCGTTGCTTCGGAGCCAGTAGAGTTAGACTGGTACGAACCCGCTGGGGCATCGCATCAGGTATAGCTCATCATCTACAGTTCGAAGGCATACCCTTTCCCCAGATGTTTGACAGGAAGCGCACCTGGCGTATTGGAAGTCTCTCTGTTCCAAGCGGCAGCGTCGGCCGGGAGCAAACATCCGTAAAATGCATGGCGGAAACCAACCAGACTCCTTTGGTGCAGCCATCAGCCTTAATCCGCTCATTATTTGCTTATTCTCAACACCCCCCGGTAACCATCCTGGGTGATATTGCTGCTTTCCGTACCACTCCCTGCAATGCATGCTGTGGTCACAGTGGCGGCTGCGGGTGATGGCAGGGGGCCAAATGTCGTGGAATGGATCTTGAAACACTCGGTGCGTTTTTGAACTCCTAGGAAATCGGCCCAATGAGACTATGTCTATAGGCCGGGGAAGACCGCAATATCATGTTCCAAGCATCCGCGCTGTACAAGTGCAACGTTGAAGAAAGGTAGGATTGATAGACGTGTGGAATCGAAAGTTAGTCGCCCGTAGACCTGGGCCATTGTTCCTTTCCCTCCCTCAACTTGGTGCCACAAGCTTCGGAGTCGCATCAAGGGTCAGGGATGCTTCGCATAGGACTCATGATGGAGTGGAGGCATTTCTCTTGGGCTCCACGGAATAAGTTACTGTCAGACGTTTGGCATCGGTAACGTCGATCATGCCACTTCAGATGCCTGCCATTGTGTTCGCATGGCGCCGCATGAATCGAGATAGCGTTCGGTGGTTGACGAGGAGGTGAGTGGCACACCTGCCATCCCTTGTCTTGATCCAAGACCAACAAAGTCGTCCCGGGGCAGCGATTATACTATGTAGATACTACGTAGATACATGGTAGTAGCGCCGTGTGGCTCTCGCCCGAGGGCATTGGTTGGTGCACGCTCCCGCTAGTACGTGGACGAGGCCGATATTGATACCGGGAGTCCGGAGCTCCGAGCACAGCTGGGGTATCAGGCTCTATCGCGTCGGCACTAAAGAGAAGCGACAACGATAGGCGACCGACCTTGGGGGAAATAGTCGATAGCACGCATGATGATGGCGGTGGCTTGACCTGACGGGCGGGTGGACTTGCTCGATATCCGGCAATGCGATGCGCAACGGAGGAGGTGTGGGGGTCCTCTTGGCGTCTTGTCTGTCTGATGAAGCCGTTGCAACTTTTGCCGCTACGGATGTAGATCTGCCATGAGTGGGTCGACGGGATATCGGAAGGCTGGCTGGTGATGAGGCAGATGAGGGCGATTCGCTCGCGATGGAGAAAGGGAGGGGGACCGTTGATAAGCAAAAGCATGGCCTTGGACTTGCTTGCATGCTGCTGCAACGCGATCCCCCCCCCCGGATGAAATGTTGGCGATGATCGGGTTCCTGCTGGCGATGAGTAAAGGGCGCGATCGTCAGGGGACTGACCAGGCCTCGCGCAACTCGGTTCTCTTGGTGGCTGTGAACTTGTTCCCTTAGCTGCCGATCACCAGCGCTGGGAACCCACTGCCACGCCCGCAGAAGACGAACATGGACCGTTACGAAGTGCTTCGGAAGTTGCAGAGCTACAGTACGTAGTATGTACGAACCCAATGCCGTACCGGGCGGAGGGCTGCGTCACTGTTTCCAAGGGTGCCCCGGAAAGGGCGAGCGCCGACGATGATGCGAGACATGCACAGGAAATGGGACGGCTGCAAGACGGCAGCGCAGGAGGAAAGCCCTTGCAACCGCCAAGAGTGCAGCAGCTGTCAGCCGGGCGGCGAACGTGAACCCCGAAACGATGCCCTGGCTGGCTGGCTGGCTGGCTGGCTGGCTTGACGATGCCCGGCGAGCAGAGCAGAGAGAGAGGGCGCTGGGCTGATCTGATCTGGGCGCCCCCCCCGTATGTACACTTGCTTGTGCGACCTCCCCCCCCCTGCGAGTCCATCGCCTGACCTGGTAGCGGATGCGACGTAAACATCCAACGTCCCTTGCTCGGGGGGCGGTGGATGGCGATGGCGACGGGACATGGATAAGACGGAAGCGGCTCAGCGTGCGGCGAGTCTGACAGGCCGGGCCGGCGATGAAATGGATGTTTCCCGTATTTGGGCGGCAGCTGGAGAAAAGAGTCTGATGGGCGAGAGGAGAAAACACCAGGTTGGCGTTCCTTTGGCAGCCTCGCGGAGGAATTGCACCCGGAGTGAAGCACATAGACATACAAGTATGGAGCACGGGTTCGACATGGTTGCCGAGAGGGGTCTGGTTCGTGTTCGGAGCTCGGGTACGATGACCTCACTTTCGATCTTTAGTTGATGTCCAACGGCCTGTCAATCAATGTTCGTCTCCTTTTGAGGGTGGGTTTTATTTCCTTTTTCTTTTTTGGCTTGTTTTGCTGGCCGGTCCGTTGCAGGGCCACGACTATCATCATCTCAACATCGTCATCACCTTCGCATCCTCGTCGATATCCATACATAGTATTCACGACGTCCACTTGGACATCCACTCGTCGCACCCGCCCGCTCCGCACGCACGCACGCACGCAACCCAACACACAACGCGCGCGAACGCGGGCATCCACATCTCAATCCTCCTCCGCACAAGCAGGCACTTTAAAATTCGGAAGGGGCCTGTGCTGCTTCTGTGCCTGACGGGACCACCCCCGGTCCCCAGGGGCGCCGACCAGTAAGGATCTGCGGCGGGCCCTCGTCTTGGCGGCCTGCCCCCTGCGTCGTTCCCAGACACGGAAAAGTCTTGGATGTGCCTTTGTCGTACGCTCGCGCTTTTTCTTCTCTTCCTTGGGGGGAAATGGATGGATGGATGGACGTCTGCTCACAATCGGTTTGTTGTATGGTGGTTTCTCACGTTGGGACAGGCGATGATGGCACCTGATTTGTTTTGAATTGATGGCTTGCGGTGGTTGTGGTGGTTGATGCCAACCGAGGAAGAGAGTACCTAGGTTTCCAGGTGACCGACCCCCTCAGGTTCAGGCCATCCATCAAGAAGCGGTTCAACACCCACCACCCACCACCATTCGGGCAGTCACCACCAGTCACCCACCACCCAACCAGCATCAGTCTGCGAGGGGGATGTCCGTGCACATCTTCAGGCCAATGTACCGGATACTACCCACCAACTTGAAGGTACTTACCTCCCGAAGCGGGCGATGCAACCCCGCTGCGTTCGCCGTCACTGGATAATATCCCTCGCGCGGCCTGGCAATTGTGTCTTCGCTTTGTGTGCGGTTGGGAGGGACTTGTCAGCGAGATACGGTATGGACTCGTCGACTGTTCGTTATCTGTTGTCGTCTTTGTTCTGCGCTTAGTACCTCGTGCTACCGCTGAGATAGATACTGACCTGCTGTTACTTCGTAGTAGTTCCTCGGAGCATGATTTGTCCCTCGCTGCCAGGTCTGAAGTAGGCGGTACCTCGGACTGACAACCCCTGGCCTCTTTGCCCGCCATGACCCCGGCGGGTTTGTCCCTTATCCGCGCCCCGGCGCCCTCCCAGACCGTGGGCGGGCTCTCTTTGGCTTCAAGTCTGAGCCTCTGAGGGATACTACGTAGACAGCGATCCTAGCCCCCCCCCTGTGTCCTGCGTCCTCTTCCTCTTCCTATTCCTGTTCTTGGTTGCCCGGTCGGTGAAATTCATCCCCCTCTCCTCTCGGCCCTCCCCCTCCAACCCAGCCCAGCCCCTCCAACCCATTCCGTCACTTTCACGGGCATGTTGCGGTGGTGTTGGTTAGTTTGGTCGAGGCTGCTGGGTCCCTTGCTTCCTTTTGCCGGGGAGCTTGTAGCGCTGGATGCGGTAGCGAAGTAGCCCAGGTAGGAACCGTCACCACACAATGAAGTCTTTGTTCGAGAGAACTATTCTCTACCACTTCGTACGTAGGTGAGTACGGACGATATGCCTTGCGAATACTATCGGGCCGTCTGCATCTAGTATGCGCTACCTCTGCCTTGTCTATATGCATATCTTCTCTCTTGCTCTCGTCTACCACGTTATTCGTCTGTTCTGGCTCTCTGGTAGTCTATTGATGACCCCTGTGTTATTCTCCTCTTACAACGGCGATCCCACTATGTGCCTGTGTGTATTCGTATACTTCTCTCCCAACATCGTAGTCGGTGTCGTCCTACCATGGCTACAGTAAGTATCTACCTATTCGTGCAATGGAAGTGATAGATAGGTAGTACCCGTACCCTCAAAGTAGTTGTGCGTACCTCGCTATTCACCCGCCCATCCATCTCCCCACACCAGCTCTAGCCAGCTGCCTGCTTTGCTCCCATGCTTGCTTGTCCGGTCCCTGGCAGCCTTGGGCCCTGCCTTAGTTAATTAGGCCCTGCCTTAGCCCTTAGGCCCTTCTGGGCGCCCGCACTCCACCAACCGTCCCACGCGCCGTCTCGCCCTCCTGAAATCCGCGTCTCAGCCGGGCATCTCACGCCCCCCTTCTCCCCTTCTCCCCTTCTCCTCCACTAAACTGACTGCCCCAGAGGCGCTGCCACTATTCGTACCTACTGCCAACCAGCCACTGGCCTGCCCACCACTACCACTAATTACTGGGCCACTACCACCACCCACGGCCACTTTGGGTGCCGCTACCAGACCTAGACTAGACCACCACACAACCTCCGCCGACTCCTCCTCCACCACCAAATCCTCCTCCATCTCCATCCATCTCCGTCTCCATCTCCACCTTCATCACCCAAATCTCGTCGCCCTCCGCCTCCTACGATCCGAATCTGCCACGCTCCCTCTCGCTCGATTGATCCCCATCGACGCGACCGTCCGCATCTTGTTTGCTGTCCGTTGTCTTTCGCCGTCTCGCCGTCACCGCCACTCTCGCCGTCACTCTCGCCCTTGTCGCTCTGTCGTCTGCCGCCGATAATCTCCCAGTTGCGCCCCCCGATACGCTCGTCCCGGTTCGTTTCCCCTCGTTGGATTTCCATCTCGATCGCGACCTCGAACTCGACCCTTTCGCCCACCGCTCTCGCTGGTTCCCGCTCGTACTCGCTCGACGACAGTCTCTTTGTTCGATATTCTCGCATTTCCTGTTTCGGACCCCCCGTGATCGACTCACTATCATCCAACCTGACGACCTCCTCGCTCGACGACGCCCTACCACCCCACCCGCCGCCGACGTGCGGTCGAATCCCTCCTCACCTTTGCCCTTCCAACGCCACCGTGGCTGGTTGAGGCGCTCAGGTTCAACGTCGCTGCCATCGTCAGGCGCTCCCTGAGCTCCCTGAGCCCAAGAGCCTGACCGTCCCTTGCCGTCGCCGTCCCGCGACAACAATATGTCGGTCATGTTGCAGACTCCTTCACGAGCTTCTACTGCATCTTCTTCATCTTTCCAGCCCTTGACCCGCCAAAACACCATGTCTTCCTACGATGGATCGCGCTCCGCGCGCCAGTCGAAGCGCTACTCCATGTCCGCCTTGTACATGTCTATCTCGGCCAACGAAGGAGATCTTCAAATCGAAGATGACCTCGCCAAAGGTATGCTGGCTCAAGCTCTCATACCAGTCGTGTCTGTGAACTTGCAATTGACCGTCAAATACAGCCCAAAAGATTCTCCGAGACCTCAAGTCTAAGATCTCTTCCCAGTCCAAGAAGAACTTCGTCCTTGAGAAGGATGTGCGATATCTTGATTCGCGCATTGCCCTGTTGATCCAAAACCGTATGGCTTTGGAAGAGGTACGCCATTTTGTTATCTGTTACCGACAATTTCCTGACAACACGTGAAGCAAAACGAAGTCGCCAGCCATCTCGAGGATGCTACCGAGATGCAGCAGGGCCAGTTCCCCAACGACGACAAGACTCAAAAGTACGGCAATTTGCTGTTTCTCCTGCAGTCCGAACCCCGGCACATTGCCCATCTTTGCAGACTCGTCTCCATGGCCGAAATCGACTCGCTGCTGCAGACAGTCATGTTTACCATTTACGGAAACCAGTACGAGAGTCGAGAAGAGCATTTGCTCCTTACCATGTTTCAGGTACATCAACTTGTCTATTGTCGACCAGCCCTATGTGCTAACCAGCCTCTCAGTCCGTCTTGACATACCAATTCGATAGCACACCAGATTACTCCTCTCTGCTTCGCGCCAATACCCCCGTTTCGCGAATGATGACCACCTACACTCGAAGAGGCCCCGGCCAGAGTTTCCTCAAATCCGTGCTTGCTGATAGAATCAACAACCTGATCGAGCTGAAAGACCTGGACCTTGAAATTAACCCGCTCAAGGTGTATGAGCGGATGATTGAGCAGATCGAGGAGGACACAGGCCAGCTGCCCCCTTCACTGCCAAAGGGCATTACTGGCGAGCAGGCCGCCGAGAACCCCCAAGTCCAGGCCATCATCGAGCCCCGCCTGACCATGCTCACCGAAATCGCCAACGGCTTCCTGACCACCATTATTGAAGGGCTCGAGGAAGCGCCCTACGGTATCCGCTGGATCTGCAAGCAGATTAGGAGCTTGACGAAGCGCAAGTATCCCGATGCTAACGACCAAGTTATCTGCACTCTGATCGGCGGTTTCTTTTTCCTGCGCTTTATCAACCCGGCTATTGTCACACCCAAGTCGTACATGCTTATCGATGGAACACCATCTGAGCGACCTCGACGAACCCTGACGTACATCGCAAAGATGCTCCAGAACCTCGCGAACAAGCCATCGTATGCCAAGGAGCCCTACATGGCTAAGCTTCAGCCGTTCATCCATCAGAACAAGGACCGAATCAACAAATTCATGTTGGATCTGTGTGAGGTTCAGGACTTCTACGAGAGTTTAGAAATGGACAACTACGTTGCCCTTTCAAAGAAAGATCTAGAGCTCGACATCACCTTGAACGAGATTTACGCCATGCATTCGTTGCTCGAGAAGCACCGCGCAGAGCTGTGGAAGGACGACACCTCGCACCTGGCTATCATCATGCTAGAGTTGGGCGTATCCCCAGTTCAGCTGCCTCGCAAGGAGAACAGAGTTATCAATCTGCCCCTGTTCAGCCGCTGGGAGACTGCCATTGACGACTTGACTGCAGCTTTGGACATAACTCAGGAGGAAGTGTACTTTATGGAAGCCAAATCCATCTTCGTGCAGATCATGCGATCGATCCCCGCAACCAGCCATGTGGCAAGACGTCCACTCCGACTTGAGCGCATTGCCGATGCGGCCGCCACGAGCCGCAACGATGCCGTCATGGTCCGGAAGGGTATTCGGGCAATGGAACTCCTATCTCAACTGCAAGAATTGCGTGTCATAGACAAAAGCGACGGGTTTGGCCTTCTCCGAGACGAGGTCGAGCAGGAGCTGCAACACTTGGGCTCGTTGAAAGACGGCGTTATTGTTGAGACCTCGAAGCTCGAGGAAGTGTATAAGACGATCCGCGACCACAACACCTACCTGGTTGGACAGCTGGAGACGTACAAGAGCTACCTTCACAACGTGCGATCCCAGAGCGAGGGCACCAAGAGAAAGCAGCAGAAACAGCAAGTTCTTGGACCTTACAAGTTTACGCATCAGCAGCTCGAGAAGGAAGGCGTTATCCAGAAGAGCAATGTCCCAGATAACAGACGGGCCAACATTTACTTCAACTTCACGAGCCCTCTGCCGGGTACTTTTGTCATCTCTTTGCATTACAAAGGTTAGTCCTCCCCTGAAACAAGTGGTGGTAGTTCGTCCTTGCTAACTTGATTGTAGGCCGGAACCGAGGCCTTCTTGAGCTGGATCTGAAGTTGGATGATTTGCTCGAGATGCAGAAGGATAACCAGGACGAACTTGACCTGGAATACGTCCAGTTCAACGTGCCCAAGGTCTTGGCTCTACTCAACAAGCGCTTCGCTAGGAAGAAGGGTTGGTAGACGGATGATCTATGACACGATGACACTCGCACATGATCCATCTCGACGCATATTCACCCATGTACTACGATCACATCAGAGGGAGGGGCCCGGCGTTATGGACACTGATACCACGGAAGATTCTGTTCTCTCTCCACCTCCAATCAGTAACAGTATGGCTGTTTCGGAGGCTTTCTCCACCATTTTCTTTCTCTCATTTTTTCTCCTCTTCTGACCACGAGCGTCCTGTTCTATGCACCTGGTTCGACGGAGGGATTTTTCTTTTTATATACCGTGTGGTAATTTTTTCCTATTGGCGGCGGCGGTTTTCTGCTTCGGCTGGCCCGCGGTGGGAGTTGTATGCGGCGCTTTGTTTATGTATGAATGCTGCCTGCGAGGGTACGCGTGTCGAACATGAGTAGTGATGGAACGAATGACTATAACTTGGTTTTTGTTAGCTCCGAGCCACCTTGCGAATGACTAGGTATTGCAACGTTTCATCTTGTGCCTGGACGTGTTGAGCTGTGGGTTCCCGATTGGTTGTTGAGCTGAATAACTTAGTGTCAAGGGGTCGTTGAAGAATTGTGACCTGATGAGTGACAGGGGAAAGCCGATTGGATGATGATGCCCATGCCTATGAGTTAGCATGTCGTTTGAGATGGCATCTGCTTACGGGCGGCTCTGCAATGTGATTTACTGGGACATATTCGTGGGGATGAGCTGGGATGAAAGTGGAATGCAGCATGCCCGGGACGGAAAGGGATGGAAAGGGATGGGTTGCAGTCGGGAAATTATCACGATACGACGCTGACTGAAACTATCCTAGCCTGTACACTAGAGCAATCATCGGACAAGGTGGACTTGGCGTGGTGGTATAGGGGAGCGAGTAGGTATACATATAGTGACAGGGTAATACAAGTCTCCATTCATACAGATAGCGACGGTTTTTCTTAATGTCTACAAGGCGTAGGTCCTCATCAGTCGTAAGTCATCATGGGCAAACATATCACATCATAATACAATCAAGTCATCCAACTCGGCTCAATCATGTCGGCCACCTTCCATCCTCCCCAGATCGACGTCGTCACTGGGCTCTCTCCCGCCACCCCACGGCCACATCCATCTACACCCGGGCCTCAGCCGCACCCTGGGCTGCGACAAGGCGGCCGCGGAGCGGTTGTCCGGAGCGTCCGGGTCCCGGGAGCCCTGGGGGAGCATGGGCCGGAGCAGGCGGAGCGGCAGGCGCACGGCGGCTCGGAGCTTGGCGACCAGCAGGCCGAAGGAGCGCGTCTGGAGGATGGAGATGAGCAGCATGAACGGCACGCAGACGAGCACCATGACGAGGGCGAAGCGCCAGTCGGAGGCGGGGATGGTGAATTCGGTCATTCCGAAGACGGACTGGGAGAGGGCGTGTTAGATGGTGCGTGAATGAAGAAGCTACGTCCCCGGACTGGGTCCACGTACCGTCACAAATGTCAGGGGCAGGAAGATCATGCTGATCATGGTCAGGATGCGGATGTTGTCGCCCTGCTCGATGGCTCGCCGGCTCTCCTTGATGGAGCTGCCGCTGAACAGCTGGTCGCGCAGGTTCTCGATCTCCTTGCGCGTGCGCTCGTTGCGCTTGAGCACCTCGCCCAGCTCGCGGACCACCTTGTCGAGCTCGTGGCGTAGGCCGGCCATGTTCTTGCGGTAGGCGACGCCGGCGGGCGACTCGGGGGCCGGGTGCGGCCACAGGACCGGGTGCACGCCGAGCCAGAACTCGTCGGTGAAGGTGTCGAAGTAGGCGGCCATCATGGCCTTGATGCCCGTGTTGACGACGGCGAGCGTGTTGTACGCCCAGAAGTACCGCCGGATGTAGGTGAAGTGCTTGTCCTCGAAGAGCAGCTTGTCGCGGAGCTTGGGGTCGAACATGAACTCGGTCTAGGTTCGCGTTAGCCGGGGAGGGGGGTTTGGATGGAGGAGTGCAGGCGAGGACGGGGTTGTGCGGACCTTTGGAGTGATGAGCTTGGTCACCGACTCGTGGAGAAGCTGGTTCCGCTTCCCGGCGTCTCGGTACTCGGCGATGAGCAGGTCGAGGAAGGCACAGGGTCCGTTGACGAACTGCTTGTCCTGGAACTCGTCGCCGCGCACCGTGTGGGCGTTGTCGGGGAAGCTCTGGATGCTGAGGAGGTGCCACGGCCCAAAGGTGTCGAACAGGAAGCCCTCCCTGACGCGCTCGCGCCTGGGCCGCATGCGGACGGGCTTGGTGGGATCGCCGCCGAGCGACAGGGCGAGGATGGAGCCGCACTCGGCGATGTCGATGTGGTCGCCCAGGCGCTTGTCCGAGGGCCGCTTGTCGAAGCGCTGCCAGGGGGCGGGGGTGAGGCCGGCGCCGACGACGGTGTAGTACTTGAAGACGAAGAAGAAGGAGCGCTGGCGGAGGTGCGCGGGGGCCGACGACAAGGCGGAGACGGGGGCGAGGGACGGCGACGACGACGACGAGGTGCGGGTCGCGGCGCGCTCGAAGGCGCGGTCCATGAAGGCGTGGGTGCGGCCGCGGTTGGGGGCGTCGGTGAGCAGGTGCGCGATGAGCTCGGACATGTCGAAGTGAGGGGACATGGTGAGGTGGAGGGCGGCGATGATGAGGGGGGTGGGTTCCTGGACGATGCTGTGAGAGAGGTTAGTTTGTGCAGGTTGTGGGCGTGGATGGGGATGATGCGTGGTGTTGATGTGGTGTAAGTGAGGTGGATGTGCACGTATGAGCGAAGTATATGTGTATGTGTAAGTGAAGTAGATGCGTATGAATAATAAGTGAGATAGGAGGTATCAGTGAAGCAGATGAGACAGAAAACGTCAAGAGAAACCCCCCAAAACACATACGTTATCCGTCCAACCGACTGAGCATCCGGGTTGACATGGCTGATGGCCTCCCACACCGTCGGCGCATCGACAATGATGGCCGCATTCTCATACGGCCCGTCGCCCGCATACTTGACCTCGGTCCCGTCCACATCCAGGTCCATGTCGGCGCTGAGCTTGACGGGCACGGCGTCGCGGCCGACCTCGTACACCTCAAACGTCGACTGCACGTAGCCCTCGCGCTCGTAGGCGGCAAAGTCGCGGAACGCCATGGCCAGGTCCATGTCGCCGCGCCGCCGCACCGCGTCCTCCAGCAGCCGCGCCATCTCGGGCGTCAGGTCGGCGTCGCGCAGGTGCCGCAGCAGCACGTCGTCGGGCCAGTGCATGGGCGTCAGCGGGCGGCGGATCGGCACCGCGGGCGGCTCGTTCTCGGCGTGGAGGCCCGAGAAGCTGGGCGTCGGTGTCGACGTGGCGTCCAGCAGCGGGATGAAGGCGACGTCGTCGTCGTCGTCGTCGTGGTGCGCGAAGGCGGCGCCGGCGCTGCGCGGCGAGCTGGTGACCGTCACGGGCGTCAGCAGCTCGGCCGTGGTCTCGAGCGTCGAGGCGCGGGGCCGGCGCCGCAGGGAGATGCTGAGCGGCGCGTCGGACCCGCTCCCGGACCCGAAGGTCGGCACGCTGAGGGCCCGCAGCGGCGGCGTGAAGGGCTCCGGGATGGTCATGATGCTGCGCGGCTGGCTGTCGGTGCGCCGCAGGGCCAGCCCGTCGTGCAGGCTGCGCAGGCCGCGGACGTAGTGCTCGTGATGGGCCTCGGCGGCCTTGATGAGGTCGTCGAGGGCTTGCTGCGCGGGCTGGACAGGCGCCGTCATTGAGGCGGCAAGTCTTCGCGTTCACTTGGTCACCGGGGAAGGCGATGATGAGAGCTGATGGTATGCAGGTAGTGGGGTTGGCAGCGAGGTCCCATTCGCATTTGTTCATCTACCCGAGCTGGATGAACACCCTTAAGACGTATACGTTGTGTGATCTGAGAGTACAGCAAGCAGAGGGCGGGAGATGCCCTGTGTATTTCTACCCATTCCATCCCCCCTCTCTGCCCGTCGCATCCCACAACGATCCGTAGCTAGGCAGCCTTCGGGGAGGTCCGATGCCATGTGCGGCTGAGCCCTCGGTGAACCCATCAGAAAAGCAGGGCAAGCGACGACAGGCCAAGCCCAGGAAACTCTGGTTGAAAGGAGCCGCGAGCGAAGTCGGAAAGGATGAGCGGTTCTAGCGCGACCGGATGCCAGCTTCAAACTCCGCGAGGGTTCGCATGTGGGAAGCAGCAAGCCTCGCGCCGGAGCTTAGGTTAAAACCCAGGTGGAATGGGCGAGCTTGACTGATGGATGGGAACCCTGAATCAAGATGTGTGAGGCGGAAGGCCGAGGCGGAACGGAGCGTTGGGCTCGCTTCTGCTCGGCTCGGTGCGGCTGCACGCGGGGTTGGCGCGACGGGCACCTTCAACAACATGCGCCGCCTCGTGATGACGGATCTGCGAGTCGTGGTTGGACGGGGAACATCTCGCGCCTTCGCTCCCAGCCGTACGTCATTTGCTTCGGAGCCGTCCCTTGCATCCCTCACAAGCCGGGCGTCCATTGTCGGAGTCAATCAACGGGGCGCAGCTCTTGGGTCGCCAAAGCATCCGCCGCCGGCGCGTCCAGGCTCTGGCCGTCGGCTCAATGGGAGGCAGTCGTCGCGACCTCACCGTTATCCTGTGAGTAAGTGCCGTTACATGCGTGTTGGCTTCACCCCACTCAGGCTGTCTGCGATAACGTCGACCTCTCGAGTTTGCTCCCCCCCCACGTGCTGCGACTCAATCCCATCGTCGCAAGCTTCAACCTGGGATTGGTAATCAACTGCGGCTGAAGGTCGACGGACCATGCATTCTCCCCGTTCTCTTGACCACCACACCTCGCCTTCTTCACTCACTCCCGCAAAAAGACCGCCATCAAGACGTCGATAAGTGTCTAGAAACTGTTGTCTCGAAAGCTAGTGTACTAAAACGTCTTCGGCCAGCTCCATGGCCTGATATCATCCCTTCGTGTCCTCGTAACTCTATTAGGCAAACACCAACTTCCAATCCATACGTTATCGAAAAGCCGAAACCCGATGCATGACTCAGATAAGACGATGCCAGCGAAAACACCATTGATGGCCAACGGGGTCTGCGCATACCCCTGTATCTAGGACACGACAGTGACAGGCTTGGATGAGGTGGCTGCGGGCTTCTCGGCCGGGTCAACCTCCATGGCGTCGTCGGCGGCACTTTCACCCTCAACCTCGCCCTCGACCTCTTCTTCCTCCTCGAGATCATCCTCGCTCTCGCCCTCAATGTCGACACTGCCGTCCTCGGACATCTCGTCCTCCTCGGGGCCGTTCTCGATCTCAACCTCGTTCTCGTTCTCGACTCCAACCATCTCCAGATCCTCGCCAGGTTGGGCTTCAGCCTTGACCGCGGCCTCTTCGGCGGCCTCCTCCTCGGCCTCCTCGATACCGTACTCCTCGCCATCGGCCTCGAGGTCAGCCTCGGGCTGCTCCGGGGGGAACTCGGCGGGGGCAGAAGCTTCCGAATCCCTGAACCGCGTTAACACAACTGGTCCTGTTCAAGAAGGAACAGGAACTTACCACTTGATGGCGAAACGCGTCACTCGGGGCTTCTCAGCCAAAACATTGCGCTTGACCCGCTCAATGATGGGCTTGACAGGGGGCTCCGTGTTGAGCTCCTCCGAGTCGTACTCATTGTTGACGTAGTAGCCGATTCGGATAAACTCCCGACCATCGTAGGCGCAGGTCAGGAGCACGACGGTTACGCCAAGGATCTCGGCGTCAGGAATGCGCGTGGTGTTGGGAGCATCGGCCTCGAAGATGAACTTGTTGACGCCGACGGGGACGGGGCCGACAAACAGCGAGTCGAGTTCCTGGTCGTATTGATCGCTGCGAGGCGTTAGAACAAGCGGTGTGCAGGTCGGGCGGCGGTTGAACTCACGAGGTGGCGGATCCAACGTAGGTCAGCTTCCACTCGAGGTCTGTCTCATGTTAGCCAGGTGCGGGACAAAGGACAAAACAGCAAAAAAAGGACATCACTCACCCTTTTCGAGCTGCTCGAGGCACTCAAAGGTGATTTCAAACTCGTACTTGTCGGTAAACTTGGCGGGGTTGTTCATAACATTGACCCCCAGGAGCGAGACGACCGACATGATGGCGGTTGTTGAGGATGGACGACGGGTTGGGTGAAGAGGTTGCGAAGGGAGGCGAGCGGTGACTTGGGCGCAACTTCGATGGTTGTTGATGGCAGCGATGAGTCGTGTGTGAAGATGGAGTCGGGGGGAGAGGTAGCGCTGGACTCGACTGTGGAGCTCGTAGTGTGGATGTGCGAGAGTGCGACGGGCGTAGGTGAGTAGTACAGTAGCAGTACTAGATGGAGTGTGTGCGCGGGGGGTGGGGGATTTTTGGTAGGTTGAGAGGATGTAGAGGAGAAGAGAGGAGACGAGAGGAGAGGTGAAGAAGTGAACAGGGAGACGAGTGTTGGGAGCGCGAAGAGGGCGAGGGGAGACGCAGTTTGTTATTTGCAGGCAGAAATGAAATGAAGGCTGGCAAGCGGCTAAGAAGTCGAGATGCAAACGCGGCAAGATCTGGGAGACGGGGCCGTGTGCGTGGGCGGGACGACCGACGGCGGACGCGCTTTCTGGCTGCAACCCGCGTTAATGGGTTCGTTCACGGTCCATCACAGATCGTTTCAGCACAGACAGTCCAACTCACAGAGGGGAGAGGGTCAAATGCAGTGGATGACTGCCCCACAGTGGGAGAGACCCTGGCAGCCTTGGCCTCTTTTTTTCGCGCGGCTCTCTTGACGCGACAGGAAAAACCCGACCAGGGGTTGGCTGAGGCGGGCAAATTGCATCACGTGACTCTATTCCGTGGCCGACTGCATCATCGCAGGTGGCGACTGTCCTTGCACTGCTGCGGTGCCTCACCGCCCTCCACTCACTAACCGCTTCGGCTTTCTGCCACCCTTCTAGCCTCGCAAGGCCTTCCAAAGTCGTGAGGTCTCTTTGAGCTCGAATTTCGACAAGGCCTCCTGTTGAGAGCTTCTCTTCCTCCATCACTCCAATCCCACAACGGACCCCATCGCTCGAGCACCGCCGCAATAATAGTTTCGTTCCGTCCTGTGCCTCTCCATTCCTTGCGACCGTATCCTGCTCGATCGGGGCCGACTGGCTCAGCTCCACGAGCTTGCCCTGTTTGCGACACCCGACAGCCTATCGACAGAACCGTCGCTGACCACTCCACGACTGTGAACCTCCTCGCCCGCGTTTCTCGCGCCACCCACCCTCATCGAAATCCTACCGCATTCGCATTCGCATCCGCTGCGTCATCCCCGATCTCTGCTCCTCGTCCTTAGCTCGCCACGCCCAGCCTCCCTGGCCGTAGTGGAGCCATCGCGTTCGATTTCTCGACGAGTGAAGCTCTGCCTTAGAACCGACACTTGTGATACTCAACATGGCGTCCGAAGGTGCTTCGTGGGGCGAAGAGGGATTTGAAGCCGCAGAGGGTGGTCAGGTTCAGCATAGCGACGAACAAGTTGATAACATTGCTCAAGAGTCCCATGTTTCAGGTGATGGTGCGGACAATGGTACAGAAGACGGAGGAGACTATGACCCAGAGTCTGTTACCATTGGATCCCCTGCTCCAGTCCCCGAAAAGGCTCCCTCCGCAACACCCTCGCAGCGTCCATCGTCCAAGCCCAAGATGTCGGGTGGCTTTCTAGTCGAGGCGTCCGATGACGAGGATGAAGAGCCTGTTGTTGATGCCCCGATGGCCGCAACTGTGCCACCCCCAGACCAGCCAGACCAATCGACCCCCTCGCCAGAGGTCAACATTCCGCCTCCTGTTGTTCCCGCCCCTGTTGTCTCATCCAACGTGAATCCAGCCATGACCAGTCTTGACCCGGTAGCGATGCTTGAAGCTCGCGTCAAGGAGGATCCTCGGGGTGACATGGATGCGTGGCTGAACCTGATTGCAGACCACAGGCGCTCCAGCAGACTTGACCAAGCCAGGAACGTTTACAATCGCTTCCTGGAAGTCTTTCCACAAGCCGTAAGTATACCAAAGAATTCGCTTCGAGGAGCAGCAGCTGACACGCATGGAAGGCCGATATCTGGGTCCAGTGGATCGAGATGGAACTTGGCTTGGATAATTTCGTTGATGCCGAACAACTCTTTGGGCGGTGTCTCATGACGGTGCCCAATGTGAAGCTTTGGACAGCGTACCTAAATTACATTCGTCGGCGCAACGACCTCAACAACGACGCGTCAGGCCAGGCTCGTCGCACCATCACCCAGTCTTACGAGTTCGTCATCGACAACATCGGTGTCGACAGGGACTCTGGCAATATTTGGCAGGACTATGTTCAGTTCGTCAAGAACGGCCCAGGGCAAATTGGCGGCACTGGCTGGCAGGACCAGCAAAAAATGGATCAGCTGCGAAAAGTCTACCACCGGGCTATTGCTGTTCCCATGCTGACTGTCAACAACCTGTGGAAGGAGTATGACCAGTTTGAAATGGGATTGAACAAAATGACTGTACGTTGAATCTCTCCTTTCTCTGCCACGGCTACTAATTCGACGTTCAGGGCCGCAAATTCATCCAGGAGCGGTCACCTGGCTACATGTCAGCCAAGAGTGCCAACATTGCCCTGGACAACATGACTCGACACTTGAATCGCACCAACCTCCCGCGACTCTCGCCAGCACCCGGATTCAATGGTGACCGGGAGTTCAAAGCACAGGTCGACATGTGGAAGAAGTGGATTGCCTGGGAGAAGGAAGACCCTCTCGTTCTCAAGATTGACGAGCCCAAGGTTTATAACCAGAGGGTCCTTTACTGCTATAAGCAGGCTATGATGGCACTGCGATTCTGGCCGGAAATCTGGGTGGATGCTGCAGAGTGGTGCTTCCAGAACGATGTACGCGAGAATGACAAAGAGATGGGAACGGAGATGCTATTCCAGGGCATCAAGGCCAACCCCGAGAGTGTCTTGCTTGCCCTTAAGCACGCAGACCACATCGAAGCCAACTACCCGGCCAAAGAGGGTGACAAGTTGGAGTATGCCAAAGCAGTCCGAAAACCCTTTGACGAGGTCTTGGATACTTTGTACGAGCTAGGTGACAAGGTCAAGGAACGTGAGAAACTCGAGGTCTCCACTCTTCGACAGGCCGCGACTCAGGAGCAGGTTCACACCTCGATCGAACCGAACGACGACGACGATGACGACAAACCTCAGAGGTCGCCAACGGAAGAACGAATCCTAGGCATTCAGAGAGGCTACGCCGCTGAAACCCAACTCCTCTCTCGAACCATCTCTTACGTCTGGATTGCCCTTGCTCGGGCCATGCGCCGAATCCAGGGCAAAGGCAACCAGACGGAGGGTGGCCTTCGTAAGGTCTTCACGGATGCCCGCCAGAAGGGACGGCTGACGAGCGATGTCTACGTTTCCGTTGCGCTGCTCGAGTCGGTTGTCTACAAGGACCCCGTGGGCGCCAAAATCTTTGAGCGTGGTGCTAGACTGTTCCCCAACGATGAGAACTTCATGATAGAGTACCTCAAGTATCTCCATTCGAAGGATGACACAACGAGTAAGTCTTGGCAGATGCGAACCTCATGAACCCAAGCTAACAAGTCATAGATGCCCGCGTCGTTTTTGAAACATGCGTGAACCGACTCATTGCAAAGCCAGAGACTTTGTACAAAGCGAAGCCCCTCTATGCGTACTTTCACAAGTACGAGTCGCAGTATGGTGAACTTTCGCAGATTGCGAAACTCGAAGAACGAATGGCCGAGCTCTTCCCTGCGGACCCTAAACTCGATTACTTCGTCGCGAGGTACTCTTCTGACAAGTTTGACCCGGTCGCCGCCCCGATCATCATCTCCAAGGCTGTTCAGATGCGGCCCAGGCAAGGCTTGCCCGTGATTGACCAACCAAACTCGGTGCGAAATAGCCCACTTCCAGTCAGGCAAGAGCAGAGCCCACGTCCTCAGTATGTGCGGGCAACGGCCTCGCCCAAGCGGCCGTTGGGCATTGACGATGACGAGTTGAACCCTCCCAAGCGGGTTGCTAGAGGAGTCTCGCCTTTGAAGGGCGCGGCTGGTCGCCGTCTTGATCAGCAGCGCCGCAACCAAGCGTCAGCACTTCACCGGGACATTACGTTCCTTCTCAACATTCTCCCACCTGCACAGAACTTCGACGCGCAGCGACTCAACCCTACCGGCATGGTCTCCATACTCCGAGACACGAACCTACCAGATTACGCGACCCTCAAGGCGACCGGGGGCGGCCAGCCCCGCTACGCCAACCCAAGCCATGCGAGACAGCCGTCTGGGGAGTTTGGTAACCGGCCGTTGAGCCCTTACGGCAGGGTAACATCTGGAACTGGCGGGTATAGGAACTCGCCGCTGCGGCCGGAGAGCGGAGGGGGCTACCAAAGCAACCCCTACCCTCTTCCTGATGCAGGCGCACCAGCTTCGTGGGCTCAAGCACCACCAGGTGGATACGGAGCACCGCCCCCAGGACAGTACGGAGGATATCGGTACTGACGGCAGACTACAGCCGTCGAGTCTAACTGGGGCTTTTGGTGGTCCCCCGGTCATGTTGGTTATTAATAGTTTGCTGGCGAGGTTGCCGTGTCCCACAAGATCCGGGACAAGCGCTCGGGAGAGGGAGAGGGATGTCTTTTGTCTCGCATGGTACGGCGTTCGGTAGGGATCCAAACAGAAATGGCGATACCTGTCAAGACGAAAGGGTTTGAGCGGTGACGGCGGTAGGAAACACGGGCTTTGGCGATATAGAAAATTCAGACCAGTTGGATCACTTTTGGCGGGTGTCTTGTTTCCACTTGATTGAGGTTGGCGATGGATGTGATGAAGCAGGGCGACTCGTGTTACCCGTTACCCACTGCCCTGTGTTACGCTTACGCTTTGGCCCTTGCCCGTGCGCGTTGTCTCATTGCAAGCAAACTTGACGGCAAACTGCCTGAGCAGTTATCTAGTCCCGGGTTTCAGCATCACGGCGGAACCCACGATTGGACAGAGCCGCGGCCACCGGAGTGCCATGACGAGCAGACTCTCGTGCCCCGTCCCGTGAGGCAGATGCAAGTTGCCATCGGGGGCGGCCAATGACCGAGACCTGGTCCCGTCAAGCACCAATCTCCTTCCTTCCTGGCGAGTTGCGGCTGACGACCTTGCATTGCCACTGCCTTGCCAGCTGCGAGACTCGGGAGGTTTCTTGGCCGGCCAACACGCGGCTACTTGCATTTGCCTCACGGGACGGGAGTGTGTGAGCTGTTTTTCTCTCTCCTGCAACCCGCACCTCCTTCTCCTCTCCCGAGATCTCTCCCTCTCCTCCCAAAGGTCAGTGATTCACGCACTGGAGCTGCCACTCGTATATCAAGCGGTTCTCCTCTTCCGATCTCTCTCTGGCACTTCCTTCTTCTTCACACACACACACATCAACACCTCTGACCCGCTCCACAAGCGGCATCCCTCCTCCCCCCCTCAAACAGCAAACCTGCTTGCCTCCGTCCTCAGTTCTGCCTCAGTGTCTCAGCACTCAGGCAATCAACGTGCGATACGCATATCCAACCCGACAGGTAAGCACTCCTGCCAAGACGGCAAACGCCCGCTCTCTCTTCCCTCCCAGCCTATAAATACGGCCCCATCCCTTCGTTTCTCTCAGCACTTCTCTCCTCACATCAACAACCACCCATCACTTTGCTTACCATCTCTACTCCTCTACCGCAACCCTCCCAGAACCGCAACTCACTCAACTTCAGGTACCACCGTCGAAATGTCCGACAGAGGACGGCGGTCCCCATCGCCCTCGGGGCAGGGGAGCTCCTCTGGCGAACGGAGACCCTCCCAGTCTCCATCGCGTGCCCGCCCTGACTCGCCCTCTGGGTCTGCTTCCGGAAAGCCTGGTCCTGGCTGGGCCAAAGGCCCTGGATTCGATCCAGCTCGCCCCGCCGCCAAACAAGAGCGCGGAAACACTCGCATGGAGCTGCCTCCCGATGCCTACGTGTCCGAGACCAAGAAGGACTTGTTCACGCTTCGGGGCAAGAAGTTGAACACCGAAGGCAAGCCGGAGTCAGTCGAAGTCAACCAGTACAGAATGACCAAGTTTGACTTCACCAAGAAGATCTACCAGTACGATGTAAGTTCATTTGATCCTTGACTCCTTTCATCAGTTGCAGCATCACTGACAAGTCTATCAGGTTGTTCTCTCACCCGAGCCTGAGAAACTCGGCCCGGTCATGAAGAAGATTTGGGCTCACCCAACACTTCAGGCGAAGCTTCAACCCTACAAGGGCGACAGGTGGCTCTTTGACGGCAAGAAGCTGGCTTGGGCCCCTGTCCTTCTTGACAAGGGTGAGATCCGATGCAAGGTCGATCTCGACGAGGGAAAGCGACCTGCAGGAGCCCCCATCCGCCCTGGCGCAGACTTCTTTGTCTGCATCAAAAAGACAACCGAGATCAAGGTGTCCGCTCTGCAGGGCTACTTGGAGCACAAGATGTCATTCAACAACACTGTGCAAGAAGCCCTCAACTTCCTCGACCACTTGGTTCGCCAGTGGCCGTCGCAGCATCTGCTTGCAATCAAACGGAACTTCTACAAGCAGTCGGAGGCCGGAATTCCCCTGGGCGATGCCATCGTTGAAGTCCACAAGGGCACATACGCTTCCGTGCGTATGAGCCACAACATTGCTCGTGGCGGCGTCGGGCTGGGCTACAACATTGATGTTGCCAACACTTGCTTCTGGATTGGAAACCAATCTCTGGACAGGATGATGTGCAACTTTCTTGCCACTTGCGACAGACGGTGGCAGGGAACCACCCCTTTGACCGCCTGGAAGGAACTCAAGCCTGTTGAGGGTCGCAATGGCCGCCTTGAGTCTTCTGATGCTTTCAAACAACTCCGAAAGTTGCGACGATTGAAGTTCAAGGTGCGCCATGCCAATCGACGCAATGACGACTCGCTCTTCACCATTGTCGACTTTTGCTTCAACGAGAAGTTTGGTCCGGAAGGTGGCTCGGCCAAGCAGGTCACTTTCGAACACGATGGCGCTCAGACGTCCATCCAGGACTACTATCGCAAGAAGTACAATGTCACGCTTCGTTTCGCCAATCTTCCACTCATCGACGCTGGCAAGGCCGGGAAGATTCCCATGGAGCTCGCTTGGATTGAGCCCATGCAGCGATACCCCTTCAAGCTCAACCCCGAGCAAACCGCGGCCATGATCAAGATCGCTGTGACCCGACCCCCAGTTCGCAAGGCCGACATTCAAAAGAACGTTGGCGATCTCCAAATCGGGTCCGATCCTTTCTTGAAGGAGTATGGTGTCACTTTCGAGACTCAGTTTGCCAAGACCGATGCCAAGATTCTTCCGGCACCTATTGTCAAGTTCGGCCATAGCACTGCTGAGCCCAGGTTCGCAGGCCGATGGGACTTGCGCGGTAAGAAGTTCTGGAAGCAAAACTCGGCCCCTCTCATGAGCTGGGGCTTCGTGGTCCTCGAGCAAGGTGTTGCATTCCCTCAGCTGCAGCAGTTCGCGAGCACCTTCAAGACCACCTTCATTGGGCACGGCGGAAAGTGCACTGCAGATCCCCAGCTGCTCAACCCACCTGGCGACATGAGATTCAATGCTGCGAACGCTGTTGCCTGGGCTCATGAGCAAATCACCAAGAAAACCGGCTACACTCAGCTTCTCTTCTGTGTCATGTCGAAGAGGAACAGCGGAACCTACGAGCGCCTGAAGAAGTCGGCCGATTGCCGGTTTGGTATTCTGACCCAGGTTATTCTCTCCAACCATGTAATGAAGAATAATGGGCAATACCACAGCAACGTCTGCATGAAGGTGAATGCGAAGCTGGGCGGTGCCACATCCTGTACGCCCCCGCTGTGGAAGACAAACACGTACTTCCCGGAAAGCAGGCCTACCATGATGATCGGCGTCGACGTTTCTCATGGCGCTCCTGGTGGTACGTCGCCATCGACTGCTGCAATGACCATGTCCATGGACAGGGATGCCACTCGATACGCCGCCCTTGTCGAGTCGAACGGTTACAGAGTCGAGATGCTCACCCCAGCCAACGTGCACTTCCTGTTTGGAAACCTCGCCGCATACTGGAGAGAAGGCCACAACGGCGTCGTTCCTGCCCACATCATGTACTTCCGCGATGGTGTTGGCGAGGGACAGTTTGCTCAAGTGCTCGATCAGGAGATTCACCAGATCAAGCAGTGGCTCCTGGAGAAGCTTCCTGCCGGGAAGACGCAGCCAAAATTCACCGTGGTGGTGGCCACGAAGCGCCACCACATCAGATTCTTCCCGCAGCGTGGCGACAAGAATGGCAACCCGTTGCCCGGAACTTTGGTCGAGAAAGAGGTCACCCATCCCTTCATGTGGGATTTTTATCTCAACTCTCATGTCGCTATTCAAGGAACGGCACGCCCCGTGCATTATCACGTCATCCTTGACGAGATGAACATTCCAGTGAATGAGCTTCAAAAGATGATTTACCAACAATGTTACTCTTACGCCCGGTCGACTACTCCCGTTTCGTTGCATCCGGCAGTCTACTATGCGCATCTGGCTAGTGACCGTGCCAGGGCCCATGAGAACATTGCCACCAGCGAGGGATTCCGAGCTGGCCCCAAGGGTCACGAAATGATTCGAGACAAGATTGCCCGAGGAATCTCGATTGCAGGAGGGCAGCGAGACATTGAGGCTCCGCCTTTGCTTGCACTTGGAGGTCGCGTGGACAAGCAGAAGGAGGTGAACGGCGAGGATCGCCAGCGCAAGTTCTTCAGAAAGACGATGTGGTACATCTAAGGATGTGCTAGGCGAGGCCACCAGGACGAGGACAGTGCGGTGGGACGTGGGTGGTGAGTGATGAGACAAGGAAGTAGCCTCGCAAGGGGCGACTTGGGGAGGTTCCAAGGGGAGCGATGGAAGCGACGACAGCGACCAAAGCGATCAAAGTATCAATCAAAAGGGGCGACCGGTTTGGCGGGTAGTGGCGGCGGAGGTAACTTGTTGACAGGCTCTTTGACTATTATTAGATCAATTTAGCAACGTTGCAAGACACCAGTGCTCCCTCAGCCGTGAATGTACTAATGTGATGACTGGCAGGAAGGATAGTCGCCGGGAGAGAAGGCTTAGGGGTTGGTGCGGAGCGTTGATGCAAAGCTGGGATGTTGCATGGATGAGAGCTACTGTACCTGGGTCAGACTGGTGAGCGAATTGTAAGCTGGCCTGCCTTAGTAACTAGGTAGGTAGCCACGGAGATGCCAGTAAAAACAAGTTGCTATTTTCGGAGAGTGACAGGGGCAGGGAGGACAGTCAGGTTTCGGCAAAGGGTGTGGGGGGTATAGTCTATAGATGGCTTTGCCACGAGGGAGAGGAGATGTATCACAATGACAAGGGAGCCGTCGTATTCAGGGGGGAAACGGGAAGATAAGCGAGAGGGCGATGCTTAGTTCAACGTCGTTGGGGTGTGTGGGGGAGAGAAAGAAGCTTAATGCGTGGGGGTTAACTTGAGCTTGGGGCCGCTTTTAAGAGGCGAAGAGGTGGGAAGAGTACGATAGCTTCATGATGCGGGATGCTCGGACGGCTTGTTCATTACTCATAAGGGTGCGGGTTTATTTCTTCCCAAGGCTGCCGCCACCTTTATTCTATGCAATCCAGCAGGCTTTATTTCAGTAGACGTACTCAAAATTGGGATTCTCCTGATCCGTCATGTCGGCAAAGGCGGTGGCGTTGAGCAGGTGGGCGGGATCGTTGCCGGCGGCGCGCATGGCAGCGCGCAGGCTCTCCTTGCGACGGTTCTCCCACTGAAAGGTCAGGCGGAAGACGAAGAAGAGGGCGACCTCGATGCAGTTGGCGACGAGCAGGGAGGCGATGCCGAGGTGGTACGAGGGCGCCTGGCTGGAGCGGTAGAAGAAGGGGCTGGCGATGTTCCCGACGCAGGCGCCGAACCAGATCATGGCGGAGACGACCATCTTCTTGGACTGGCCGGCGGTGTTGGAGGTGACGAGGGACAGGCAGATGACGAAGGAGGCCTGGTAGGAGCCGGTGAGGTAGAAGCAGACGAGGCGGGCGACGTAGGCGTCGGCGGGGGCGAGCAGGAAGCCCAGGGCGCCGGCGATGGTGGGGGCCATGAAGACGGCGCCGACGAGGGTCCTGCTGTTGGGCGGCATGCGACTGTTGGCGAGGGCGCCGAGGGCGATCCAGGCGACAACGAGGGCGCCCTGAGGAAGGCCGAGCAGGGCCGTGTGCAGCGTGTCGAAGCCGAGGCCGCGGATGACGAGGGTGGAGAAGTTGGAGATGCCGCCGTTGGGCACGCTGGAGACGAAGCCCATGAGGGTGAACAGCCAGGTCTTGTAGTCGAGGTAGGCGGCGCGCACCTGGCGCCAGTTGACGGCGCGCTGCTCGACGCCCGTCTGGTTGCGGCGCACGCGGGCCATGACGACGAGGCGCTCGTCGTGGGTGAAGCCGCGGATGGTGCGCGGCGAGTTGGGCAGCAGGAAGACGAGGGCGACGGCCCAGGCGGAGCAGACGGCGCCGACGACGAGGAACTCGCAGCGCCAGGAGGCGAGGGCGCCGGGGATGTTGCCGATGCCGTAGCCGACGAGCCCGCCGCCGGCCACGCCCACGCCGTTGAAGGCGTACCAGGCGGCGATGCGCGCGGGCTGCTCGGCGCGCGTGTAGTAGACGGACGTGATGAGCATAAAGGCCGGGTCGGCGATGGCCTCGAAGGCGCCCGACAGCACGCGCAGGGCGAGCAGCGCGGCGAAGCTCCCGGCGGCGGCCTGGGCCATCAGCAGCGCTCCCCACATGAAGATGTTGAAGGCGAGGTAGTGGCCCGGCGGGCAGCGCTGCATGGCGAGGTTGGACGGGACGGCCCAGACGAGCCAGCCGACGTAGAAGCAGCCCGACAGCCAGGCGTATTGGTCGCCGCGCAGGCCGACGTCGTCCCCGAGGCCGAAGATGGCGGCGTAGGCGAGCGTGGTCTTGTCGACGTAGTAGAAGAAGTAGCACACGCCCACCACGGGGAGGATGCGCCGGTCCAGCTTGCGCCGCACCCGCCGGTCCGTCGCGGCCGAGATGGCCGAGTCGTCCGGGTAGCGCGCCAGCGCCTCGGCGTACATTTCGTGCGCCGGGTTCTCCGCCGCGACGGCCGTCGGCTTGTCGGCGCCGTCGGCTTCGCGGGCGGCCATTTCGTCCATCTTCGTCTTCCAGCTGGCGAGGGAGGGGACTCAATGCGAGCAGCTCTCGGGGGATGGACGGGAGAGGGTTCGGTCGCCTGCTAATCTTTCTCAGGAAGAGAGTAATCAAGACTCCCCCTCCCTCCCCCCTTCTGTCCAGCCATGTCGGTCTTTATACCCGGGGGCCTCAACTTCCTGCCCCGGCCGCTGCGGGGACGCTCGACTCGGCAGTTCGAAGATGGACTGCTTCTCCCTTATCCATCTGATAATCGGGTTTGGTGTCCCGAGCCCATGCCGCTCAACACCCCGGGTCCCGTCCGACTGAAGCAAATTCCTTCTCGACACGCCGGCCCATAATCCTTGGGTTTTCCCCCCTTGGCCGTCTCTGTCTTGAAAACCCCGGCTCTCGAAACCGTGTCTGTGTTCAAGACTTGACAGCATACATCACGAACTCGGGGCTGCGAGAAACTACCGGTCGATGACAGCCCTACACTAACTTAGACTACTCCATCTTCCCCATGGGGGAGGCTTCTCTCTAGTTGGGCTTGGACCAGCCGTTGCCCGTTTAGCTTCGGCACTTCCACGAACCCCGCCTCTTTTACCCTGACGACGGGCTAGTAATTTCCCACCAATCACCACTGCCTTTCTCAAGCTCTGACGGGAATCATTACACGGGGATTGTGGAGATGTTGGGGGTCCTTGGGGGTTGGCACCCCAAACATGTGGAGAATAAATACCCTGCCGACGGTCTCTTTGGAACGAAACATCCAAGGCTATGACTGGGTGATTTTATTTATCGCTCGGCATTCATGTTTGGGTCTTGCGGTTGCGTTGACGGGATGGCGGATACTCGCAGCCAGCTTGCAACAAGAAATTCAGTTGCTTTCTTACCCATAATAGTAAGAGTCGGCTATTGCTCCGATCCAGTCCAGAGCACCAAGCACGTCCAGCTTCCTCATCACAGCTCCTGTCTCATGAAACGTGGCTAGAGGTCTGCAACAACTGAACTGGAAATTTCTTCTAGACAGACCAAGATACCCTGGGTTTCCACCACGTCAACCTTCTGCTAAGCTTCTGCCTACCCCTCGTCGATTGTAGTTGGTCTATTCTGAAAATTTGGCCTTTTGGTAAAGGGGTAGATGTCCGCGTGCTTCCCGCAGGCCGCTAATGCTAACCATCATTCATGGGTTCCGGCGATGCCGAAGACGACGTAACCAAGTTGCTCAATCTTTCAATATGGAAACACGAAGCAAACAGTTGTCACGCCATTCTAGCCAGACCAAGCTATCTGGTAACCTAGTCCAGGTTGGTGATATGGAACCATGGTGGTGGGTGACTATTGGATGAACCACACTTGACCTGCATGAAACCGACCGGTGAGGGAAGCAGACAACCAGACTAAAACCAGGGGCGAAGCAACTCGTGATTTCTTCATCGAGCCTGCTGCATGAGACAAAGAAAATGTCTTGAGAGGGAGATTACAGGCGCCGTGAAGTGGCCCGTGGCCCGTGAGCCTAGGTGCAGATAGGTGCGCCCGCGATCTCGCTGGCGAGGGACCTGGATATCGAAACCCTCTAGTCTGTTCATACAGGCGGGCGTGTGCAGGAGCAATGCAGTTTAGCGGAGTCTGGACAAGACGGTCTTGGCGAGTGGACAAGACTGTCTAGTCGAGTGGACATGGACATGCAGCACTCAGCCAGGGCTGGGTTGTTCGCAGAACCGGAACCTGGGATGTGGCGTCGACGTAGTTTGCGGGCGACGTCTCTGCCGAGTGGCGGAATAGGCTGTGGCTTGCATGCTGGCACTCCCATCATTGGACACACACTGCATACGGACCTGAAATCTGACGAAACCCCAGCCCTCACCGCTTCTTCCGATCCTGCACTGGCTGTGATGCAGCCTTTCCGAGCCTTGGATCACGGGGAATGCTGCTGACCAGTGACGACGCCCCCCATGGAACCTGTGTCTCTCCTTCTGAAAAGGGCGAGGTACGTAGATGGGGCCACGCCCGCAAAGAAAAAGCAATTGCGACTCTTTAGGAAGTAGATGGAATCCTCCTCGCCGCCTACCTACGCACGATGGGCATCGCGCACAGGGCTCGTCTCACTCAACCCAACTCAATCTCATTTCCCGTTTTGCTGTCGTTCATTTGGTTTTGCCTCCATCTCGGGGCCGACTCCGGCCAAGACCCCCCATCCTTGCTATCTATCGTGGGACTCGCCGTGTCGTCGTCGCCACCGTTGCTGACACGAGGAGCCATGTCGCAACACCCGAAATGCGACGGCAAGCTTGCATCCGTCGCGCCTAGCCCAAGAGGCTTGGCCTGAGAAAGCATCCTGTACGCTCGGACATATCAAAGGCAGTTGGTTAGTGTAATCTGCGCCGAGGATCGCGCCCGCGGCCGGTGCTTGAGGCTCTGCGTGGAACCGTACCCATGCAACCGAGATGAGGATGGCGGCCACCATCTGCCAGATGGCCAACTGAAAGTCACATCGTGCCTTTGGCAGCGCGGGCACTTCGCCAATGCAGACGCTAAAACCCCAGCCGTCTCCGGCCGTCACCCGATGGCGTTTCACCTTGTTGTAGAAATGAGACGTCACATATCAAATGTCAGCACCTTTCTTTCCTTCTTTTCCGTTGTAATCGAGCCACGCCACCCGTGTCCCGTATCCTTTGTGCAGTCTTACTTACCCTGACATTGTATCGAGGTTCCTGCGAGGACACGAGCAGGGGGGGGGGGGGGGGGCTTATTAAATACTAGGGTCGATAAGTAAGTAGCCCAGTTCACATCACATCGCAGTCAAGCACTCAAGCTGTAACTTATAAATGAGAGGTGTTCCCACATGACATGTTTTACGGTAGGCCTTGAGCATCAATGCACCCAGTTCACGACACACCTGCTCCGACATCCATCATAGATACCAACACCAAGGGCACAATGGCTGAAAACGCTGATACTTCCTCCATGGCCATGAACCTGAGCTAAGATTGCACGTGAGTCGCTCTGAAGATTCTACCTGGCTAGTATGGCGAAACGTTGGCTAATCCGATGCGTATTCAGATGCTGTGACGATCCGGTAATCACGCAAAGCGACGGCCAGAGTGTTGAGATATTTCTCCGAGACCCCGATCTGCCTGTTAGCTACCGACTCAGCCTTGCGGCCTCATCCACGACCCAGGACAACACCTCGGCCCCAAACCAGCCCCCAACAACGGGATAGGTTGACGAAGCAACTCGAGCGAAGTGCCTAGTTACTTCCAGACGTGACTGGCGTTTATCAGGGTCAAAATTTTATCCAAGAACAAGAAAAAGTAATGTTCAACTTCTTAATGCTGTATTTATATGTTTGTTCGTGGAAGAAGAGGGTCAAGGGCAGTGTGGGGCTATCTGGGTATTTATCTTTCCAACACGTCGACTAATTGGTGTGCTTGGGGTTTCTTCGGACTGGACTCGGAGAGGGATGTTAAATTCTGGGAACGTTTTTCCACTGGACTCAAAATATGATGAGCCTTTCGCGGCAAAACCCATTCATGTGAGACCATGGAGGTGATTCGGTTGTTTCATGCACAATGATATGTTATGCACAAGAGCATGTATGACTTTACGTAACGTTGCATACTATGATGAATCCATAAGTGTAGTAAATGCGGGGGGTACATGTTAGTCGGTTCATCGGTAGATTGTGAAGGCTGCTACGGACCTTGGCAAAACACGTATTCTAAGATCAATGTCACGGACTTCATCGCCCAAAGCATGTCGCCACAACAGGATCTTCGCTGGGTGGTCACAGACGTAAGTGAAGATCTGTCCCGGCCAGCAGCCTAACTACGACAGTACGATTGCCGGTTTGGGAAAGGTCATGTGCTTGATGCTGAATGTACGTATTTCTAACCACCACGTGGATGTACGGGTACCGATCGGGCGGCAGCGGGCCACGAACAACGGGCCGTTCCTATGACGTATCGAAACTAAAGTGTCGTAGTTGAACACTAGAATCCAGGGTCCGCGTGACGCTCAATTGCACTTTCCATGGGAGCGGGCGTTGTGCTAATGACCGATTGGCTCCATGCCACCTGTGACGAAGGCGAGAGAGCATGGAGAGACCAAGGAAAGGGAAAACAAGGCCAAACAGATAAAGCCCAGCCACCGTGATATTATCGGCGCAACGGGCTCGCCGCCGCTCACGTGCTGGGAGCCGCCGCCGCTCACGTGCCGGGAGTCGCCGCTGTCTGTTCTCCCCGAAGTACCGTGCGTGCAGCATTAAGGGAACACTGCTTGTTTTGAAACCTGCGGTTCGAGATGGATGGAAGGGACGAGAGAGAAAGGGAGCGCTAGGGACGGGTCTCTGAGATGCCGATGCCGATGCCGACGCCCTCCCTCAAGCTTGGTCGAGGCACATGACATCATGGTATGGCCGCCCAAAGACGGTCTTGAAAGAGCTACGGGAAAACAACAAGAGGAAAACATGACGGCGAGAGAACAACAAGTGGAAGGACGACGGCGAGGGAACAACAAGTAGAGGCACAGCGGCGACGAGGGAACTGCCACTTCCCGCCTTACCTCACCCAAACTACTGCGTCCTGCTCGGCACCACATGACCGGCGAGATCAAGTTACACAACACCAACCATCGCGTCAATCCCTCTCCGTCGGCGCATCCCATTTGTTCTGGAACCGCACGCAACCAATGAGTTGGAAGTTGCCACTTCCATTTGTCTTAGTCCGGTGACGCTCAGGTTTCACCGGTCTCCACATCAGGCTTTCAAGCTCAGGTGCCTCCGTCCCCCTCCAAAACAGGGCTGAGCCTACGTGCAGGCTGGCCAATAATCGAGGCCGCAGTCGCGATGTTGTTATCCCTTCCCCCACCCTCGCGATACTTTCAGTTCCTGTTTTGTCAAGTTGTTATCTCGACTGGTCTCGGCCTTTGGTTGTCCCTTTTCTCGCCCTCCTCATCCGCCCCCCCCCCCCCCCCCCCCCCCCCTCCTGTCCCGTCTCCGCTTTGTGATTTCTTCAACCTTCTAGGAAATGTCACATTCTTTTCTCCTTCCTCTATCGTACGGGCGGGTACGGCGTGGTAGCTTCTCGTTGGCCCTTTTCATAGGGTGCTTTGATGATCCTGGAGATGTTCATCGACTCCGTTGGCTCTCACCGGTCCTGACATAGCAAACGCCGCGATACTATATAAGAGCCAATCTGACTCTTTCTACTGATCTTTACTTCTTATTCACAGCTACCATACAAACTCCCAAGCCCAGCATCCCTTCTCTTCCTTCAGCCCTCAAACATCTTGAGTATTCAGCAAACCCGCCATGGATCAATGCAGCGATGCCGCGTCTATGGAGGTGAACACTAGCGACCTTTGCGGGTAAGACACGCCGCAGTCTCCTACCAAAGACCAGAGCATCGTGATTAACCTGAATTCAGAAGTTGCGAGCATCTTGCTTCCCCCGACGGCCCATCCACCCAGGCTGAGCGCGTCAAGGGGTACCTTCGCGACCACGCCCTCTCCTTTTTGTGTCGCCTCTGCCGCATTTCCGTGTCTACGGATGCCAACACACAGAATGGCAAACCGTCCTCGAGTGCACCCAAGACTACAGCTGCTACGTCTAAAAAGTAGGCGTGGTAGTCGGCCTGGTTCTGCTTTCGCGCTTCTGTGGCAAGGCCGGAAGTACGGCTGCACAAGCTGCGATCTTGCTTGGCGCTGGAAGGTGGTGGCTCACTGAGCGTACAGAGCCTTCCTCCCACTAGCAACCGAGGCCGCATCAGACGTACAGACGTTAGTGGTGGCTGAACAGAAGATCTTGAGATGAACAAGGCGGCGGCGCGTGATCGGGCCATCCTGGTCGGGGTGATTAGGCCACTTCGGTATTAAGCAATTCAATGGCTTTCTGCAATATTCTCATCGTCTCAGCTGGTGCAAACCATGCGGTGTTCCTTCAGCCCCTTCAATCTCGTGGCGTCTGACTTCTCCATGATGCCGCATAGAGATCTGATTTCGCCATAGAGGGTCCACGCCTGGTGGTTACACTGACTCTCCACAACTTCAGTCGAAGAAATGATTTGCAGACAACCCCCCCCCTTTCCTACCGCATTCTCAACAAAATGCTTGGGCGATTCACGCTGCAAGCGGCCGAAAGCGGCAGCGGTGACAAGGGCCAAATGAGCTGACAGACGTGCACGTCCATGTCAAATTACAATGACGGACGCACAACAAATTCACATAGTGCCCAGGAAAAAGCAAAACAGTCTCAGCTTTTACACGTATGCAGGAGAAATGACTTGACCCGTGGCCGACACCCGCTCCCATGGCACTGGCGTTCGGGGATGCCGACCAACAACCAATCTGAGATGTCCGCTATGCTGCGCGACACCTCCTAATGTCTGCATGGCCAACGTGTTCGTCCCTTTCTGTGAAGCAGACTTGGCAGGATCAAGCTGCACTTCGACCGTAGCATGCAGAGACTGCCTCGATCTGGCGATAGGCTGTTGATCACTTGCGCTCCGCATGAGACAAACACACGCCGCGAGCCCACCATGTACGACCATGTACCCCTTTTGTAGTCGCAGCGAGTCCCTATTTCCTCTGTTTCGATAGGCCCTACGACGCCGCTGGACGTTGGGCATAGGTCTCACCGCAAGAACAAAGCAACAAACACGGTGAGCTTATTGGGCGGCTGCTGCATCAGGCCATCTCTACCCAGTTCCGAAGTCGAGACGACGCAGAATAAAGGGCCATGGTAGCAGATCCACTTCCCCGCGAGCGAGAGACATGGAGACAGAAGCGAGACAGCGTCCCTGTCGGCATCGACGGCATTGACAAGAGCGGCATAGTGGGTAGTATAATCATTAGGTGTTTCAAGAAGCTCTCTGTGCACTAATAGTTACTGCCTGGCTCGAGAATTTAAGACATTTGTTTGGTGCTTTAACCCTTGTGGAACCCGCGGAGAACGGAACGGGGCCGACGGATATCCGGGCCATTGGTGAGGGGCGAGGCGGACTGGGACCTGGGAGATCCAGGGAACACCGCCATGACTGCCGCCGATAAGTCGCCTTAGCGACCAGTCACCCCCAGCGGATAGCATGTCCGGGAACCCGCTATGCTAACAAGGTGCCCTGTGTCTTGCCGTCTGGCATCACGCACTACGATGCCTTGCATGCTGATACACGTCTCGGTCACTCGTGGCTATCCCGTCGGCACCTTGGAATCACTCGAACCGCACCTTTTTTTTTTGCTTCTTGCTGGGCAGTTGTGGCCTCAACTCAAACCCTGCTTGTCTAGCCCCTTGCGTTGTTATGGTGGGCGCGCGGTTGGGCCCGTTCCGCAACGCCGCGACACCGTCTCGTCTCCAGCGCCAGGGCGACTTGGCGGGAAAATCTGTCGCCCATCTTAGCATCCAGCCCAGAGTTTCTTCTATTCGAAAGAAAGAAAGAGAAACAGAAGCTCCTGGGTGAGAGATCCACGGCCGGTGTGTTCTCCTAATCACTCACACCTTCTCTTTTCCCTGGTATTGTCGGCCGGGGCTAGGTTTACGGTTTACCGTCGCCTTCTCAATGTGCCTGGATGTCATCGACAGTACGCTACGCCAGCCCGCTACTTTCTTTCCGGGACAAGCTTGTTAATTAAGGATTTGGCTTTGAGATAGCTAGACTCGTTAACTTTGTAGTGTTGGCTGGACACGAACTACAACGGCATTCTCGCCCTTCTATTTTAAGCAGTGGAGGAAAGGAGCAGGAAGTCGGATGAAAGTACGTTTGTTAACCCCTTGGACATTCTGGCACGACGACGTGCTGTTTTAGTCGACATTGATCACTATCGACTACTACGTAAGAAATGAGTAAATCAATGAGTACCCAATCTCGTGTTTGACAACATGTAACTGGACTCGTTGTCTTGCGCCTGCGAGGGCTACTGAGGTAGAGCTGTTGGTGTTGAGATGAAAGTCACGTGGATGCAGACGAATCGGAACCCTTGAAGGCATTATTTGTCATGGTAGAAAAAGTGGATTGAAGTTACAGCCCAAATAACAATACTCGGAACAGATCCCCGCAGATCGAAAAACCCTCACGCTTGCGCACACTGATTGATTTGGCACCTAGAGTTGGTGGATGGACTACCAAGGAGGAAAGGAATTGGCTTGGAACGGGCACTACCGGCGGAGTGGGAAATTCGCATTGGAGGAATGAGGTATTGAGGCGAGGGAACCCGGGCACTGCTCATGAAAACGTAGGGCAAAAAAAAGCCAGTAGGATGTCCGTTGACTAGAGAAGACCACCAGGTCTGCAGTAATGACAGTGGCGGTGGGCATTGAGGGTTCAACTTGAGCGATTGGTTAAGACAAACGGCCGTTTGTAGCAAGCCAGTAGGATTCTAGACTATGGCTGCCCAGCGATGCCTAAATCTCGCGATAACTAGGATACCTCATGCGTAGCATCGACAAGACCAATCCCATGCTCTCAAGCATGACGCACAGGACTCCGTTCGGGCCAGTAGGGGGCAATCTATGGCAAGCAGGGAGCGCGGTACGAGGCGAGACGCTACCGCCCGTAGCGATCGTAAATCCAAATCCAGGTCTCCGGCTGCGATCTTACCTGGAGTATCCACTGAGATCTGTTCGTGCCTGTGGATCTTGAGCCCCAGTCGTTTTAGCTCAAGCAAGACAGCCTGCGGAACGTCCCAGCCCAATCCCGTTTTGTGACCACAGACTGCACAGGAGAGGGTAGGAATCTTGGGAGCCTAATGTGCGCTACTCATGTACCCCGGAACGTAAGTGTGAACCAAACCGGCGGGGTTGAGGCTCAGCGACAAGGACGCTGAGGTTATCGTGACGTCGACGCCCAAGCGGGCCCTGTAGCGCCAAACAGGGCTGGCGGATCTAAGCGAAGTTAGAAGCGTGTTGCTATAACGTCAACAGCAATGACTCGCCTCCAATTCTCGCATCCGTAAAGCTCAGCACTAGATATGCCAAGGCGACGAGACTGATTGAAATACTGAGATACGAAAGGCGAAACAGTGATTGAAAGTAAAACGGGGAGAGGACATAGAAAGGGCGAAGCGCCGATGTAGGAGACAACGAAGTGCAGGCAAACAGCAACAAGGGACGTGAGTACCCAGGCCCCTTCGTAATAATTGCCGAAGCAGTGTACAGACTGTGCGTGTGGCTTATGACCGTAGATAAGAAGGCCGACGGCTCTGGAGACATCTGCCAAGAAGCGAGTGCGGTGCATGGAATGCAAAACCTTAGACAGGACCTCGAGCTAAAGCTGGCCGCCAAGGCGTATAAAGTCAACGGAGGTTGTGCTCGTGGTCGGTCGTGTCCCAGGTTTCGAGGTGCAGCCATTGCGTCTGCCGTAGCAGGACACACGGGTAGGATATGTCGATGGCGAGTTTTTGAGTGTTGGCCTATCTCATGGTTAGTCTGATATATGACTGAAATTGTACGGTCTTCGCCTTACGAAGTATTGTCTCAGGGGCTGATAGCGACTAGGAGAGTTCACAGCAGATCACGTCTCGCTCTATTCACCACTTTGAAAACGTGCGGTTCTCAAACGCCATCAAACTGAGCACCCATATAGAGTAAGTCGACTGAACGCTCCCGCTGACGTTGATGGAAGGTGCGCAGAGCTCTGTAGCAAAGCTGGCGAAGACAGAAAGTGACGAGGACGGCGTTTCGAGATGGATCAGCCAATGAGGCGTTGATGGAGTCGTCTGCGGAGGATAGATAGCGGGTGAGGGGGATCGAAGGGCTTTCGTCTTCGGAGAGGATCTGGGTGCCAGCTCGTTCGCTTTCGTCTCTGCTTGTAGGTGACTGTTAGCAACGGCGTCTGGCCGACCGAGAGGTGTGGGTGTAGAGTGCCTGATGGTTTGCAGACAGCATCGTGCTAAATATCGAGCGGAGGCTTACCTAGACAAGAGAGCATCAGAACATGTACATTCCATCGAGGAACACGCACAGTCCATCGAAGGAGCCATCCTCAGCAAGGCGGCTTGGTGAATGTTTTCCCTGGAAAATGGTGGTGATGGAACTTTGCAAAGAAGAATTATCGGTTCGAGACTGAACGATAGAGACAAGCAACTTGGTGGAGGGGCCTGGGGTTGGTGTCCGTCGAGTCGTTGGATGCCATGTGCCGCCGGCAATCAACCCCCGAGGGTCAAGAAAGGCACCTTCGCTGGTGGATATTGAGGACGGGATGCATCCAAGGGTTGGTATTGGCTGCTGCTGTTCCAGACGCTCCATCGTGACCGCGTCCAGGGGCTGGGGTCGCTGCGGGTCGGGGTGCAAGGAGGCTGATGGCGCTGCATCGTCAAGAAGAAAGGAAAGGAGGGGAGAGACAAGTAGTAAGTACGGGGCGTGGAAGAAGTAGGATGGGAATGTCCTGCAGGCGACGTCGGTGCTCGAGGATGCTTGGCACGATTGGAAGATGCTTGAGGACGATGGGGGAGAGAAGGGAGTGGAAGTGAGGCGAACGAGCATTCCCAGCGGCTAGGCTTTGACTGTGCTAACAGCACCTTGCCCAGGCGTGCCGGGGCGGACCGAGAAAACTCGAGTCAGGTAGGGGAGCACTGTGAGTGCATCACTGACGCGTTGGTCTCGCTGTCTGTTGAGATGGGCGAGGCTGCGAGGGGCAAAGGCCGGATCCGGCGAGGTCCACCGACTCCAACCGCTTCGATGATGACGGCAACTAGGAAGAAAAAGAGTGGTTTAATGGGCTAGAGGATACAGAGAGCCTTATTTTCTTTTCCCGAGAACGGGACAATCTCGAGTTGCTTGGCCACCGGAATCGAGTGTTCACCCCTCCTGACTCGAAATCTCTCAGTTGGTTCTGCCTCAATTAGGCGTCCAGGCAGCCAGGCACCTACATCTCCAGCGTCCCGTACCTCCTCCGCCTAGTAGGCATTCCAGAATGGCCCCAGAGGCGAAACAACCACCTCGACAATCCACCCGAGTTCGAAGGCCATCAGTTCGGGGGCGTCGCCGACGAGCAAAGCAACCATTGATTGCACAGGGGCCGGCATGCAGTCGTACACCTGGAACATGCAGAATCACGTACTATCGAGCACGCATGGGCTCCCTTAGATCTAGCTGGGGGCCATCTACTCCATGCCACTGGTACCGTGGGCTTGCTGGCTTGTGGGTGGGGATTGAGAAGGGCGCGATGCTGGTGGAGCGATTCGCCGGATCTCAAAGCCGCCCGCTGGACTGATTGAATATGGGAAGAGGACTGCGCGCGTCTCGTTCAACCTTCATTTTCAGCTAGTCCGGGACCGAATGCACGGCGTGTCTTTCAGGGAGTGGCGGCTGGAGATCTCAGGGAGTGACGGTGTGGTAAGTGAGCAAGCTGCTAGCAAAGTCGCACAACTCCTTACAAGACTTAGCCCTGGCCAAAGCCCTTCCATCCCCTGTCCACTTCGCAGAGGTAGCCCGATTTTGATTGTTGCGAGGGCAAGATTGGTAGCACAGAACCTGCGAGAAGACCAAAGAAGCCGCATCGACGCGAGCATTCTCGCTCACTCACTCACCCACACCCTACCACACTAGCCCAGAGAAAACCAGACAAACAGGGTTCCGGGACTTAGGAATGGAGACAGGCCACTGACGAGAGCGTGTGATACTTCAATTTAGGAACTGGCGGCCGCTCGGTCTCCGGCCTGCCTCTTGCACCCATTAAACCTTGCGCTTGGGTCTGAAAACGGGCCTCAGCCGGCAGAGAAGATGCGGTGTCCGCGGTTCCCCCAAACACCGACGGCCAGCAGTAACCACCGAGGCTGTGTGGGAGCAACCAACACAGACGCTGCAAAGATTTTCACTAGAAACCGGCCCATAGCTTCCCGTCTCCCGTGCAGGCCGAGACACAGCGAGGGCCTCCCGCCCGTTGTTGGTTCACGGCTCATGGAGAAGTGTACTGCAATCCCAAGATGGCAGTGCTAGGCGCCGATGCAGATGTTCCGCTTTGTTAGATATACTCTTTTGTCTTCCTGGTCCTCCGTTCCAGGCCATGAAAGCTCGCCATCCGAGCTTTCACCATGCCTGTGCACAACCCGGTCGCTTACTGCCCACGACTCTCAATCGCGTGCCCATCTTTGCCCGAAGCGTGAAATTATACAGACGCCCGCAAAGCCCATGCAACCTCAAGGGGGCCAAGGACTTTCCAAGGCTCGGAATAGCTGGTATTCGTGCATTATGCCCCATAGATCCAAATGAGACTGGGCGCCGCCCTACGCGAAAGCGCAAAGATTCGATTGACTTCCATGTCCTGATATTATGGATCTCATCGCATCCGGCTAACAGGCGAGATCTGAAATTAATTAATTACCAGGCTCGCTTCGGCAAGGCGAGGTTGGAAATAGAACTGTCAAAGGCCCTTGTTGTTCTGTCTTCCATGTGGCCTCTGGGCTTGGCCCGCTGCCGACTTTGGAGCACGGCCGGGTTGTTTTTCATTTTTTTCACTTCATCTCCCCCTGCGTTTTTTCTTTCTTTTTCCATCCGTTTATCTTTGTCGCATCTTGATGTTTGTCTCTCCCGTTTCCCACATGTGAGAATCTCGATGAGAAAGAGTCGCCGATGCCAATGTGTACATAGTCTGTCAGCCCCCCCCCCCCTAGTCAACGTTCAAGGTTGTAAATTTTTTTTCTTTTTTCTTTCTGGCCAAGTGTCTCCCCAGACGCCAGCGGACAAGGATGGTCGCATTTAGAACGATCGGGGGTGGAGGTATCGAGTCCCCTGCAATCACACCCTTCATTTTTCAATAAACCATTATCGCTCGACTGTTTGGCCATTCGTTGACAGATAGCTCTAGTATCATCCCCCCTGACCTCAACAATTTGCCCCTGCCCGCCAGGCACCCTACATGGGTAGGGACGCCCGGCCACAGTGACGGAGGCTTGTCATGAATAATTCCCCAGAAATGCGGCCGCTGCCGCCAGTCCTGCTAGCGGGTAGTGCCTGGTCCCTGGCAACTCCAGGATGCCCCCTGTCCGCCTGTCCGCCTGTGATCTATCAGATCTCCGGCTCCCACCCTCCCGCCACGCTGGCTTGACGCGAGAGATATCGTTGAACCCATGGTATCCACGGTTAGGGGGTAGCGTGGCCATTGGCGTCAACGGCACCAAGCTGTTTTTGGAACTACCTAAACCAACGCCAGCCTGTACTTCACAAACGCCCCCAAAAGATTCTGCGGTCCTAGACTACTGGACTGGTCCCTGGGGAAGCTACTGGGCAGTACCAAATCGTACCATGTAGGCGCAGCCACGTAGGTCTTGTTCGCGGTGGCGAGGGCTGTCCGTCATGGTACGGTGATCTGAGTTGGACTTTACACTCGCGAAGCCAGACTGATCACGACAGCCGACAGCCGCGACAGGTTCAATTGAGCTGTTACATAGTCCTATTAGAGCAGGCCATTCCTACAGTAGGAAATCAAAATCTTAATAAGCTATTGGTGTTCTTTTCTATTTTCCTTTCCACAAGCCATAAATTTATCGTAACTATTCAAGATGTCAATACAGTCTCGAAAGTGTCTTGAGAAGTTTGTGATATCTGAAGCTCGGACTTCAAGCCCTCACAAGACCTACGATGTTAGCTCGACAGTACTCATCGTCTTCTTCTGACTTTTGCTAATTCTGCAGTTTCTATGATTAGCTTGAAATTAAGTACCTTAACTTACGCGAATTCTCTGTAGACTATTCTGGTGCTTGGCTTTGGCTCGTACACCCGGGTGAAGTCGCCTTCGTTCCGAGACTAATACCCTTGCTAGGCTCCTAGTACACTCATCTCATCACAAGACGTCTGCGAGAGGTAAATCTCTAAAACTGTCGGCTTCAGGTATCGGCACTAATTCCTTCTTCGAGTTGAATGTTCTTGCTGAGCTTCTCCCATGTACAGCCAAGCTAGCCGACCTCGACTTCTAGCCCAAGGGTATGCATGACCATGAACAGAATTTGAAGCGTAATTATACTGTTCCGTTGCCAACCTCGAGCAGGAATTATCTTGAGTGGCGGTTCGTAGTACCCTCAACTGTCTGCCGACACCCCCGCCTAACCTTATGTGCTAAGGCCCTTACTCTGTGTACGAAGAAGATACGCCCCGTTAGTCTGCGTGCAAATTTCTTTACTATGATAAGTCCACTGACCTCCCGAAGATGTCGATCCTGCCTTCCTGAAGGATGGCAGCATCACGATCCTAGGTGTCTGCTATGGCTTGCAGGTGCTTGCTTGGCGGCTGTCTCCTGACAACGTCATCGCTGGCGCTGAGGTATGGAGAATGAACACCCACGTCGAATTCTCTGAAAAGCCTCCTGATCCAGCGGAACAGCGCGAATACGGCTATGCGGACCTCATTCATCAGCGCTACGGTAGCCACGTCGACCGGCTCTTTGAGGGTATCGAAGGCAGTATGCAAGTCGTAGGTTCTCCATTGCATTCCACTCTCGCAACTGGTTT